>OY293416.1:62390800-65029247 GCA_958502065.1 Chrysolina americana | reverse complement strand
TCGCCCATGGTTTATCATAAGCTTCAAACTTTAAAGTGCATTTCCCAAACATTGGGATCAAGTCACTTACCACCCTTAGCTTCTCGATGCCTCTAATATTCTCTTTGGAGGTCAAAGCTATTTAGTGGAGCTTACATCGAGTTCCTCTTCATCCATCTATTTCGAAACCTCAGTGGAGGTCACTCGAACCCATAACGTAACGATTCCTATCCACTTATGAATATCCCAAAGTCCCTGAGTTACTCTAATGGTGATGTATGAGCTGCGGAAAACGCATTCAACTAAACACTCAGTTACTCTCCAAATACATTAAAATATTCAGTGAGTCGTTTTCAGCGCGGTGCATTTCCATGGTTCACCTTGTCCTATTTCCATTTCGTGTAGCGAATTGTCTCTTCAGGTCAAAGATGTATGTCTTGGCACAATTACAACTGCAAATGTTGTCAGCGGAAAATTTATGTTCAATACCCACTTTATTTGTTAACGGAGTGGTAATTTTCAAACGAGGTTTACATTTGAATGTGAAAGGCTGCGTTTGACAGCACAAGAAATATCTTGTTATTCACGATGAGAGGTTTTGGTGGAGGTGTTGATTATGTTAATGTTTTCAGAGGTTTCATTATCATATGAATAATTATAATCGAGATATTTGTTTAAAATAATAGTAAATCGTCGATGTTAATGAAAATAATTTCTGAGCGAATTTTGTCAGCCCGCACGGAATTAGAACGTGTTCTGAACTACTCAACACTTATTTCGTCGCACTTCAAAATTTGGCTCCTGTTGAAATATTAATAACTTTTTTCTGCTTTGAACAATTTGAATTCTGTTCACACTGTTTGCTAGCCCAGTCCTTGAACTATGCCGTCGTACTTCTTCAAAATAAACGGTCTTCCACATAAAATCGCTACAGGGTGTTGCCTGAAACTGGAATTTTTAGAAGGATTCGAAATGAAATGTTTTAATTTTTTAAAATTTGTTAGCCGAGGCATGAAGATGATTTCATTAGATCAAAAAAAATTCCGAATTGTCTTCATATCTCTTTATTTACATAGTGACCTCAAAAAATCTACTTTTTGGTTTTGCAGTCATCACTTTTTTCCTCGTCAACCCATTTTAAAAATCTCAGAATCACTATTAAAATGAAACTTTAGATGTAGAGACAGGAACATCAGAATTGACTCGAGATGAAGATTGAAGATCAAGGATTTCCTCAAAGATGACCCAAATCTGAAAAACCTTCGAAACCCCAGTTGGGAGGAGAATTAAATGGAAATCAACTTGTTTTCGGAAGGTTTATTCATTCTGGATACGTCCAGATCTTTCTTGCTCCCAGTAGTCAAGAATGGTAAGTGAGAAAACCCAATTGAAATGACATGAGAGTAGGTCCAACTTGTTTCGAAAGGATGGGCGTGTGATAGTATGGAGAGGAAGGAATGAGAGGTTTTTGGATGGGAATATGGAGGAAGGGTAGCTTTTGGAGGTAGAGGAGTGACTGTGTGGGGTGGAATATCGATGAATGGGAGGAGTGAATTGGTGAGTATGAGGCAAGAGAGTATGAACGGTGAGAGATATAGAGAATTGTGTGGGAGAGATATCATGATCCCTTACGCCGCAAATATCGGCGACAACTTTGTTGTCGTTGATGACAATGCGAGACAATGTGAATGGACTGGCTGACTTCCTCTCCGGATATGAATCCGATGGAGCATGTCTGAAGTCGTATGAAATTGAAAGAAAGAAAAGGGCGAAAGAAAAATTTGGATGAATTGCTGAGTGGGGTACAGCAAGAATGGGCTATTCCTCAGGAATTCATTGTTAGTCTAATAGACAGCATTCCGGAAAGGGTCGATGAAGTGATTGCCAATAGGAGAGCATCCACTGAGTAACGAATTTCATAAATATTTTTGAATTTTAATGGTACCCAAGTTACCCTTCCTCTTTGTTGTTCAATACTAATTTAATTAAACTTGTTTTTTTGTTTTTGCTTTCACCTCTGATTATTAATGCCAAAATAAAATTAACAAATACAACAGAAATCTGTCGACGATTAATCAAGGTCATGTTAAATTCATTTAAATTCTTTATATCAGTCATATGAATGACACTGTATTGTCACTGATTGTAGCATCGATTACCCTATCTCTCTCTTCGTTTTTGGTTTCTCCAAACCGATTCATTTTCAGATACGTATACAGCTTCAACAGGATTGATTACATTTAAGATGTATTTATTCAGAGTACTGTCAGATGCACAGGTTCCTTGATATATAGGTATTATGCTGAATAATCGGTGACTATTATGTACCATGCAAATAGTCGCTATCAGAGCGTGTTGATTGGTCCTGTCAAATAGGAAACAAACGTATTATTGGTTGATGACTGATAATTGATAGACGAAAGAATTAATCATTCAATTCTCCTCCAAACCGGAATTTCGGGGGGGTTGCAGATTAGGAAATCTAGGGTAGTATGAAACTTACCTCCGCAAATAAATGACGACACATTCAGTAATTCAATCATCCTGTGTGGGGTATAAAATGATCTTCGAATTTTTCCAATTCGTCCATATTCATACATTAATTCATCAAAATCAATTTTAAATGAATATAGACGTCAAAATAGCTGTCAAAATATTTGATGTTAATTTTACGTAACTACGTCTTTAAATAACTAGATTACCTAGATTTGATTTTTTTTTCATAATGACATTTCAGCTTTGTTACCGGATATTCTATAAAAGTATTCATTGAACAATATGAGATCACAGTTTTGGAATGGTTGATTGACTGCAATTCTAATTATACACATTTCGTCACCTGTCAAATACTGGCATGTCAATCTTTTTTTTTAATTTGAATTGAAATCTTTTTGTCTATAATGATAGAAGAACTCTTTATGAATTCATCCATTTAATAATGGAGTATAAGTTTTCTCATAATTAGGCTGGGAAAAATGAATTATCCTGATATTGAACTGAACATTTTCTATACATAATTAGGAAAATTCACCACCTTGATAAAACATTATTTTCCACAAACAATGGAGCATTGACAATAACGTAGAAATTTATTATAAAAACAGTCAAAACAAAAAAGTATCGTGACGTAAGTGACGTCCATTGCTTTCAAAACACAACTGGCCCCGTATTCTTCGGAGACAGACTCTGTTTAACTTCTGACACTCAGTGCGTATTCTGTTCTTGAGGTCTTCGATATTTACAAAGGCCCTAACACAAACACGTTCTCCGAGATACGGCCAGACAAAATGATCTAATGGGGAAAGATCTGGCGACCTAGCAGGCCATTTTACTGACAGGTCGCAGTATGTGGTGGGGCTCCATACTGTTCCGATATCATATTTTCTCTGGTGTATTAGGGAACATCTCCCATCAACATTGGCAATTCATTTTGTATGAAATTTGAATATCGCTATCCATTAAGAGTTCCTTCATAAAAATTTGGACCTATGATTTGTCCAATAATTAAACCACACCATACATTAAATCCCCAAATTCACTGGAATTTTTTTTCTCTCAGCCAATGTGTGTTTTCTTGGGACCAGTTATGACAATTATGTCTGTTAACAATATCATTATTTTGAAAACGTGATTCATCTGATCATAATATTGGGGGTAGGAGTCCCATATCCTCAGCTGTCAGTCACGCAAAAAAAAATTAGGCGTACCTATAAGGTTGCATTTTATTGTCCTTGAGAATTATTTGATTTGAAGAGTAAGAAATGTTGGTTTCAGTGGTTATTTTCCGGATGAATATTTGGGAATCTACTACCATAAAATTGCAACGGAGTGTTCTTCATCTCTGGCTAGTCTAGGTGCAACATCATTTCTGTTCTTCACAAAAGATCCATTTGGTTAGAAGGAATATGTCTGTTAGCAAATCTTTCAAGATATAACCAAGCGTTTGGAAGCTCTATACTATTCTGTCTGCATTCTGAATGAATAAAAATCATATCTCTCTGGATTCAATTACTTGTTCATTCTTAAATAACTACTATGGATATGTACTGAATTGAATCTATTGAATCTACTGAATTTCACTGCAACAGGACGGATATAACTTACGTTTCATGAATTTCAAAAATAAAGATACGTTTTAGTTTTTCTGTCATCCCTGAACAGTTAGTAGCGCTTCGTTATCTGTGATTCGAACCCAATGTGCCAAGGAATATCAGGATGATTCATTTTTTCTCTAAGTAATTATTATGGAAGTATAATACACTTCGTTACATGGAAGAGTTTTCCTATCGTCACACGAAAAAATATATGAAAACTCATTTGAAAAAAAGTCAGTATTTCACAGGTCACGACATGCGAATTATTGGGATAAGTCATTCAATTATATTTAATAAACCATTCAAAAACTGTATAGAGTAGGTTATGATTTTTTCTCCAAGTAAGGAAGTTACGGAGACGCAACTCTCTGGCTGAATCACCCGGTATATATTTATCAATTGCTGGTTTCATGTAAAGGTTATTTTCATCCCTTTGCGTTTGCTGTCATCGGGCCTTTCGCACTCTTTGGCAGTTAACCTCGTATGAAGAAGGAACAACTTTTTCCTTTTGTCGTCTGAATCAGGAAAAATTGTATGTGTATGGATGGATAGTTGATATCGGATTAGGAAGAATTGCTTATCTCATAAAATTTGGCCTTGATTCACAAGGAATATAAAAAAGAAATGACAAGGATGAAATGGATTAACAGTTCTCCTCGACCGCGAACTTCTGTAAACGAAGAACTTCCAGAGAAAGTCAAGGAGCGAAGTTAATGTCACGACTTCACTCCTATTCCCATTCCCAACATTTTCAGCATCACCAAAACCAGTTCACCTCCTCCACAACATCACCGATAACAAACAAGCAGACGCACCCGTACGCACAAAAATACAACAACACAAACGCTACGTCAATTTTCAGCTGAGTAGCGTCGGGATGCATCAGGGAGTCGACGCTAGCACGCGTCGTACCTGTAAGACCGAACAGTATCGTCGCGACGCTCACAAGAGATACACCACGTGACTTTGCCAACCCCGAAATAACTCTTGTTTCCATTGTTATGCGCCTGTTTGATTGTGCGGTTGAGTAAGGTCAGCGAGTATTTTTTTTTGAATGACTTTCTAGAATCTTGCTTGTTCTGGACTAAAATTCAAAGTTGCTCTGGATGTCAATGTCAAGTTCAAGGGACGTACAGGTTGCATTCCAGTTGGGGTGAGTTGGAATTTTTCCACATATTCAAAGGGGTTGATTGATTCTTTATTGCCATTTGATAAGCTCTTTCCTTGAATAATTACCTTTGAAACAAGCAACAATACCCCAGTTATATTGGATCTACGGTCATAATTTTATCACTGTTTGAATGTTTGTCGTTGATATTTATATGAATGCTTATATCTTCGAGTTATTTTTATATCGATTTTGTTCAATCGATACAGAAGTGGTAAATATAATTGTACATACACATTCGGACTATTCGGTTGGGGCAGGGGTTGAAAATGCATTAAGGAAAAAATTGGTTGTTCATTCGAAGCATAGAGCTCTGTGAAATGACTACTTTCAGCAAAAAAGCAATTTGATGAAGTTACTAACGACATAATTATTGATTTCCATGCATGTATGTTTAATTTCTGGAAATGGCAGATAACTATTTGATTCGACTCACAATCTGATAGGGAGTTTTGGTGACGTTTGCGAGTGGTTCTAATGTATTTGTCGTGAGCCACTTATTTCCTGATGGAAACATTACATAAAATTAGTATGGGGTAGCTTAGCTCCAAGGAGCTTTTTGTCTTTTCCTTGTGGGATATACCTGGTCGATTGGGTTCAGTTTGCTGTCTTGTTTTTGGGAATATGGTGCATTTACCCCTCGAAAATATCCAGCATTTCGAAAAAACAAGTGATTCGCGTTCACACCCCCCTTTTGTTGGCACTGTTTCTGAAGAATTCTCACCAGACACTCCCATTTCATGAAGTTGTTGCTTCAGAATTGCATGACTAGTGGAAAGCACTTCAATTCTTGGATAATGATTAATTCAGTGAATATGAATGGAAATATTGAGGTGAACACAGTAGCTGAATTGAATGAGGGAGTATTATGATTGCCTCGATACATGTTTCGGACCAAATGGAGTCTAAGTCGAATAATCGGCAACCACTGATATTACCTTAGTTTCTTTCTGTTGCTTCTGACAAAATGGTGTCTAACAGCGATCTGCTTAGTTTTGGGATATCATTCTTCAAAACTCTTGCTCTTTGGCTTGGCAAAATATTTTTTTCTACAATCATGTGATCTTTTCAACGACCGGTCGTAAAACACAATCCAAAATATCTTCATATTAAAAAATAATGAATTCATTCCATACTGTAAAGGCGCACTATATGAATTTCGCTACAAATTGGTTCCACATTCAACACATTCTCCAGATCTAGTCACCTGCAACTTTTATTGTTGTTATCGTTGCAATTGTCATATCCTTCAACCGGTTGCACCCTTACGAGCAACCCTCAGAAGCCTCTGAGAGACTTGTGTGAGCTGAACTAAAGTTAACCAAACCTAAAGAAATGACTTGGTTGAATGAGGAAGTCATTGCTGAAACATTATGGTGAATCTCTGAAGAATCAATTGAGTTTTGCATTAATAGATATTATATCCTTTCCTAGCTTGATTACTTTCCAAAACGCCCTCCTATTCTGTTGATGTGCTGTTCGTCTAACTATATTTCAGAAATTGGGTCCACAATAATAATAATAATGGAGTGTCAGACAGATCTGGTTATCAGAACTTGTTGGGGAAGAACAAAGTTTCTGCAACAAATATGCTTTTCTTTCCGATTCTACTTTACTTCTTTGGGGTAATGGAATGGACTAAAGAAGAGAAAACTCGACGTAAAAACTCGCAAAATGATGCATCTTTTTAAGAGCTTGCATCCTCACTCGTCTGTTCCACAGTTGTACTTCCCCAGAAAATGTGGAGGCTGTGGAATTTTCAGCTTGGAGTGTTTACATAACAGAATGGTATTGGATGGAGCCTGTGAAGTCATCAGGAGTTCAGGTACCCTTTTCTGCTTAGCATACGATCATGAAAAAGCAGGGAATGAAGCAATTATTTTCAAGGCAGCAATCCGTACAGCCGATGAGCTCAGCCTCGTATTCGACACTGAACGGACTAGCCCAAACTCTGTCACCGAGCTGACTCCTGTTCAGAAAAAAGCCCAAGTCAAAGCTGCGGAGAGTGAAAGTCTCCTACAGCTAAGGATTAGCCAATGCATGTGGTCTTCTGCAAGAACATTGAAGACCTTGGCTTATCCAGAAACCTGACCTTCGCTTTTCTCAGGGCAAGTGGGCTGAAGTCGGAAACCGAGGGATTCATAATGGCCTGCCAAGATGGTATCTTCAACGCCGTCATCTACAGCAGTCGCGTGATTGGTATAGAGGTCCCTGACACTAGATGCAGAGCGTGTCGTGGGGCAGATGAGACCATCATGCATTGTCCAGCTCATGCGGTCTCAGCCTATAGCCACAGGCATAACATGACGCTACGAGTGTTATACTACCATCTAAAACACTTTTACGGTATAGACGAGAGACCGGCGTTGCCTTATGCTCCGGTGGATATTGAGTCGGTTGTGAAAAATGGGAGTTGCAGGATCTATTGGAAGTGCTCATCCCCCACCCTTGGCAAAACCAAACCAATAAGCCTGATGTAATCCTCCTCGACTAACAGAGTAAGACGACTTTCGTTCTTGATTTTTTGGCTCCTGGCAAAACGAACATCGTCCGAAGAAAAAAAAATGGACTGAATATCGAGATTTACTCTTTGAACTCCGCAGGCTTCACCCAAACCATTTCGTTAAAATGGTGGTTTTGATGATAGGAGTCCTTGGTAGAAGGATGGACACATTGCTCTCAAACTTAAAAATCATACCGGCTTGACGTAGTATGGCCGGACGAATGCAGAAGGCCGTCGTCCACCTGGCGTGGGGGGTGGTTATAGGGGCAAATGACCCAGTGCGCCCTCCGGAAGTGTCGAAGCTTCGAATACTGGGAAATACTGTAGGAAAACCCGGAAAACCTACAGTCATCATCATTTTTTGTGATGGTAAAAATTCGACCTCGCCAAGTATATGCAAATCATATCGTGATAAAGATTATTCCTTATATTCATCAAGTTCCACAGATCCATCATCGACTTTTCTAAGAAGCGTCAATTAGTATTAAATTATTATCTCAAACGTTTGCTCTTTCACTGTATGAATTCTCCAAATCTGCACAAATTCAGACCTAACCCAATTAGGACTTGTCGTTTTATGGCCCCTGACCTCATTATTCGTTTCGGTGGACTCAACACGCTGTCATTCATTTCATTCTAGCCGTCAGTGTTAATTATGTCGGGGTATCTAACTCCGAGTTATTGCTCTACAATAGGGTTCGCCTGAATTATTTCCTTGGAATATATTCGTATTTTGACGGTTGGTGATTGCCTCGTCGGGCCATTTCTTTAGGTTTTCTTGTGAATGAAAGATCCACGATGGGTTTATATTAAGAAATGCTGTCTGTATGTAAATTATATAAGTGTTTGTGAAAAACGATATTATTGTCAAGTATGAGATATAACACACAATACAAACAATTTTCGAGAATCAATTTTCCAAACTTCTAACATTTTGGATTTATGCCCATATTTTATTCATTAATTAAAATCGCATCATCTGTTATCACAATTATTGAAATAGTATTTCCTGCAAATTTGAAGTTCAACGCCAGTCATTAACTAGGTATTAGGTTTCATTCCGGTACGTCGATTCTCGATGGCAAAGATGAAGCGATAATAATCAGCGATATTTGCACGCTAATTGGAAAGTTTTTCATCCATTGAAATCATTGTCGTTTTGAGACTGCTGAGTGCTGGTTCACACGGAAAGAGTTTTCCAGTTTTTAATCGTGGGCCTGACACATTTCATCCCCTTATTAGTGGATACAATGTGAGTTTATTTTTGTTGTACATACCAGTATTGTTTTATCACTGTTTGAGTCATTTGTTCACTTCACTCTGATTTTGTTTTCACTTTGTTTCATTTGCTCACATGTGTTCTGTCTATATTAATAAACTAAATAATTCCACTTCACTCTTTTATTTCACTACATCAGGGTGGTCACAGTCAAGTTGTACAATGTTTAATTTAAACCTCCCGCAAGCCAAGCAAAATAATATTTGAACACCCTATACAGCTAGGGCTCGTGACAATATGCCAATTAAGCTGAACAATGAACCAATTGATTTTGTGGTGTGCTTCGAAGTTCCATTTGTGGGCCGTTTTGTCCAATGTGCATATCAGTAGGATGTCTCATCGCTAATACTCAAAAATTATTATAAGTCAGGACTCAAAGAGTTACACTTTTTCTGAGCTCACCACCCTGAAAATATCATTTCTGTATCAAATAAGTTTGAAAATCGTTATGCCACCAAATCAGTGCTCTTGAAAATGCCTGGTGAGAAGAGTAGGCACGAAATTGTCGATTTTGTTTATGTTATTCAACTGATCACTCTGTCAATTTTTATAGAATCTTGTACGAATTTTCGCAATCATTCATGAAGAGACGAAAGGACCACGACTTCTTAAGCAGAAAGTCTTCCGGAAAAATTGTCCAACATTTCAATATGTCGTTGAATTCGGCCTTCTGAACAGAAGTGGGCACACAAGTATTCTACATATAGTTTACGAGATACATAATGTTGAAGTCGTGAAATATCACTTTCAGGCCATCATCTATTGAACTTTATTGGAGGCAACATCACGAAATAATTAGTGGTTTTGTATCTAGATCACATTATAACACTTGGCAAGTTCATACACTATATTATCTAGGCATTTTTTTATACAATATACGTCATAAGCCGGATCGTTAGAAAATTGATGTTTCTGTGTTGGATATATTTGACTTGAAAGAACGTCAATTTTGAGTAGAATACAGTATGATTTTTTTTTTATTTCACAGAAAATATATGATATGAACTGAATTGATGCCAAAATCGAAATTGATTCTTGACAAAATCACCGACACATTTTTTTTTTTTTTCGATGCGAGTGCTCTCAGATTATGGATATGCAGGATTTGTTCGAAATACGGGATTAGTCAGTACCTAATAAAATAACGCAATAGGCATATGCAGTTTACACTATAGCCACCATCAGTATAAACATATCAATTCATGTAAACAGTAATGTTGGGATAGTTCTTATAACTGAATTAATGAAAAAGATTCTCCTTGGCTTATACCTAATCTGAGTGGAAAATGTTCAACAGATTCGAATAATGTTTATTGGGACTTGAAACATGAATTGTACTACTATTAATTGGAATGAAGATTATTGATATTTGAAACATAAATTGGAAGGTAATGATATTGGTTTCTCATGTAAACTAGACATTTGTTTTCTTTTTACTAGGTATTTCTGTGATTTTTCTCAACATTACTTTCATTTATACTCGACTCACACTGTATTATATTCTTAATTTACGTTCTGTCAAGTGTTCACATGAATTTATCAGGACACGTTATACAAAGAATATTTCCAATCTTTTTTGTATATTAATAAAAAATACATATTTTTTCAATTCAGCTGATATTATTGGATATATTTAACACAAAATCTTCAGTTTTCGTACGATCAGACTCATGACGTTTATGCTTCATTCTGAAATTATTTGCATTTTCCATAACTTTGCAAATCATGACTAACCCTGTATATTGTTGAAGAAATGCTCAACTGTGTTTGATACTGCAGCGACCAAGTGAAATACTGTAGTGTACCACTGCGCTAATCATTTTGTGATACTACCACCAATAAAGTTCAGTGAATAATGGCCAGAAAGTGACATTTTAAAACTTCAACACTCTGTATCTTGTTAACTATACATAGAAATTTCATATTTCAATCTCATCTGTCTATATAAAAGAATAAATAAATCCTTTTTCTATTTTGCCGATCTCATCAAATTATAGTAACGCCACTGACTGACAGTGTGAAATGTTTGAAAATCGACATGGCCAACCAAGATTAAATGGTAAGAATCTTCCTAAAGAAACTTGGAGTAGGAGAGATCAAATGAGCAACTAAATGATTTCGAATTGAAATATAAAAATGTGAAAACCTTTGTAAATGAGTGGTGATAATTAATTTATAACCCTAGTTTAATACAATCCTTGCTCATAATTGATTATGAGTTCAAAATTCAACACAGAAGTGAAAAACTGAAGCAAAGTGAAATCGTGAGTGTCATGGAATTGTGTTGAATCGCACCCAGAGACCGTTGCCAAGGAACTTTGTGGATTGAGCAGTTGTTCGTGAACGAAAAATTTTAATTGGAAGCAAATATTGTACCGGAATCTTTCGACATACCAAATTAATAATTAAAATCGAAAATCACTAACCAAATCAACTTTATGTGCAACAATTCACCTACTATTAAACTGGAGAAATGAAAATTCACGTACCTAGACAAGACCACAGCTGTAAGATCTACGATTGAAATAGGCAGACTATATCAGGACTGGAGAAGACATCAAAAAGGTATTTCTAGTAAAATTATCTTATAAACTGCAAACTTCCTTTGGCACAACGACTTGAATATCTAGTTGAACGAACTCAGTGATTTGAAACCAGATAATAATTATCTAGCTAAAGAGATAGTTTCAGATATATAAAGACATTTCTTTTTAAGAAGTGAGGTTTATTCACAATGAAAGTTTTATGTTCATAGTTTTAATTTCCATAATTTTGGATATTTTTTTAACACGAAACTAATCCCATTATTCATAAATACTCTTGTTGATAAAATTTAAGCTTAATTTTTCAATACTGTTTTGCATCTTGTATTATTTGTAAATTTGATATCTATTGTGTCTACGGCTCAAGTTATCTATGGTAGGTATAGGGAAGTCATATTTGAATGAAAGTATTCTAATTATTTTACGATTTTATTCAACATCACAAAGCCTGACTGTCTGTCTATCGAATCTAGCGATTAATTTTTGACACACTTGAGGGGTGTTGAAAATTATTATAAAAAAATTTTGTTTTTTTTTTTATTTGATCTGGTTACAATACAATTTTATGAAAAAAATCGATGGTAGGGTTGAGTGAGGGGTGTAAAAGGGGGGTTTTCAGATTTATGATTTGATCTGGTGACAACAAAATTTTATGAAAAAGAAAACCTGAAGTAGGGGGAGGGTGAGTGGATTGAAGGAGATAAATAATTCAGAACATGAGGTTTTCGGATTTATATTTGAAAAGGACAAGCTTATGTTGCATTGAGTAGTGTGAGATCGCTTGATGCTTGATGTACTTTGGATTGGGAATTTTGATTTTACAAAATTGACATGAAAAAACCCTGTTATAATGAGGGATTGCTAGATGGTTGCGAAAGCAATAATTATACATCCTGCATTTTGTTTCATTTATTAAAACTGAAAAATAAAAAATAATATGAATATTTTTTCTTTCAAGTTGAACAATGTTATTGAAAAATGGCACTAAAAAGTAAAAAAATATTTGGTTTACCACGGATACATCTCCATTTGATGGGTAACTGTTGAAATCGCGCCACGATTTTCTATCGAACTTAAAAATATATATTGCAGGACAATGTTCATAGAAATAGATATAAACAATGCCATAATCTTTTTCATTTTTACTAAATCCGTTGAAACTAGAGAACAAACAGCTAGAACTTGCCAATTTTCTGAAAAAGTACTGGTCTCCATTGACCATATGAGGATTCATATTATAGCTTGTCCAACAGTGTATAGTTTTTCATGCATAGGGTGACAATTTAAAATGCTTATAAATGCTATTAATCATGAACAAAATTATATTATTATTATTAATTGTCCTTAACTGTTACTAGGATATGGAAGTTGTACTGAAATAACTTATGAAACAATTCTCCCCATCAACCCCTCATTTCCATCCACCCCTATTCCCCCCTCATGATTTACAGTCACTCCAGCTGATTCAAAGCCACCCTTATTCAAATAATTCCAGTGGAAATCTACTTGTGATATCTAATTGAATAGCTGGTGAAAATGCTCTTACCTCCCACCTCTCCCCCTCATTATCAAACGAATAACTAATTATAATTATTGAAAATACCCATACGTAAGAAAATCAGGTATATAAAATAGTCATGATACGTTTTCTTATTCAATAATAATAATAATAATAATAATAATGGGTCTTTATTTTTACTGACACAAATTGGTTACAATAGACGATAACTCTCGGGAGGCGATGTTCAACATAAATGTTCTTCCATACGCAGGTGTTTACAAAAATAATATTCAATCACTTTTTTAATGAGGAGTGGGAGGGGAGAGCATTTTTCACTAGCTTTTCAATGAGGTATCACAATTAGAGCTTTCTATTGAAATTGAATTGAATGAGGGTGGCTGTAAAGCAGTGGTGGTGATAAAAAGACCTTTGAAATAAGGTATTACTCGATACCCGTTTGCATTTAAGATTTTGAAGTTGGTAGTTCCCTCTTGCAGGGGATGAAAGGGGTGCATTCATTTTCTGATGAAAACTTGTGTCCCTTTTGAAACATTTGATAACATTTCTTGGGATTTTTTGAAAAAAATACACACATTTTGAAAAAACTGGTAAGGAAGGTCCTGAAATGAACACCCCTTATATCTATTTCAATGAATATTGTTCTGTCATGCTGTAATGCAACATCCTTGGTGGGACATAATTTTTTATTCGAATGGAGGAAATCATGAGCTACAACTTAAATGAGATGAGTTCAATTTAAAAAAGTTCAATTTCGAATTAGAGCACAAAAATCAAATGGATGCATAATACACTAAATATCAAAATTTAAAAACTGGTAGTAGAATCGATCTGTGAATTGAACTACATAATAAGGATTCCAGGATCTATAACATCAAAATTTGAGCACAATTAGCCGAAAGTCATTTTACTAAGTAAATTAATAAAAGACCATTAATGAAAAGACAATTTTTGAACGTTGAATCTTGAAAATCGTATTTACAATTAAAATTTAACATTTTGAAAAACCCTTTCCAAGAATTTTTCTTGAAAAAAAAGTAACTACGTGTTTGGCGTATCGACTGAGCTAAGCTGCTGAGAAAGAAAGTTTCAAATAGGTTAGAATTGGAAAGAATCGAAGTGTAAGTTTTCAGTGGTGGTCGGTGGATCAGCGGTCTAAGGCACAGGCATAGCGATAGTCGGTTCGAATCCGATGTAGGTACGAGAATTTTTCTCAACTACTTTATATCGGATCGATAGGCGGCCGCATGCCTTGTTGAAAAGCAAGTGTATTGTGAGTTGTCTAGATGCCAATCTCGTCTAGTGCACCGACCACCCGTGGTGGTGCTGTAGGTTTTCCGGGTTTTCCTACAGCTGAAAAGTGAATACATCACCTGAAAGTAAGTCGCCCCGGAGCGCCACGGCAAATAATAATAATAGCTGCCCTCTACGCGCACAGGCTATGCCTTTGGGTACACTCAACTAGTGTTTATGAGGGAGTATTATTATTATTATTATTATTATAGTCCAGGCAACCATTTCCACAAAGACACCAGAAAGTATAGTTTTATTCAATTTTATATACAACATTCAATTTTTCATCCACAAACATTATCAATACTAATATTAAAATAACTTTATAGTTTTTCATGTAAAACTGTGAATTAAGTAATCCCATACAATAAAATTAAAAAATTTAATTGTTTTTAAAAATTAAAATTGGTTTCTCCGTTAACCAGCTGTCATCCCCCTACGAACGACGATTCCTAGCAAGTATTCAAAAAAAAACAACTACTGCCCCCTACGACCGTTGAATCATATCTGTTTGATACTTGGCAAAGTTTTCCACAAGAACTACTTCGAAATGCATTTTAAATATCAGAGCTGAAATTAGTTTTCGATTTAATTTTGGGAACACCTCCATACCGGTTTCATGGTCCTTGCCAATCATCAGCGAAGGCTAGTTCGACCCAATTGAATCGAAAAATCCTTTCAGCCTAATTGAAATCCCTGAGACAAATACTGAAGTATGAGTTCAGCACCATCTCTGGGTTTCAGAATTAAATGACACTTCGACTGCACGCCAAAAATATAAGAGGACTTTTTCTATTGAATCTTGCCGATGACCATACCTATTGTATCGCCCTTCTTCATGAAATTTCACAGTTAGCATCAAACAAATTGAAGAGATTTATAAACTTAGCACATATTTTGTTTGATAATATCTGTGTCAAAATAAACCGCAAATATTTTTAATTTTGACACAGACTTGTGCTTGTTTGGTAACTCACGAGCAAAGTTGTATTAATTAATGCGGCTACTCACATATTCAAATTCCTCCTGCGACCTGTATAAGTACTCAACGGACCCCTGCAGAACAGAAAGAAAACGATATAAAATTTATGAGACACTTCAACCTCCAACATCATTTTTTCATTTCGTTTTAATCCTCACCGGAATAAACATAAATTAATGTCACGTAAAATGTAAATGCCAGTCCTCCACAATCTTACACTCCAGCTCGAAACCAACGGAAGGAAATCGTTATGGTTTCGATTACATGCGATTGTTGACCTTTCCGCCGCATTTCCACAAAAACTTCTCGAATTATAGTCAAATATAGCTTTATGCGGAACAAAAACGCTATGAACGCATTATTAAGCTGTCAGTTGTTATCGCAGCGCCAACTTGATTTATTGCCGCTACCTTCGAGTATTTTTTGTTTGTTCCAGGGAGATTTTCAATAACGCTCCGGTGAGTTTTTCGTCTTCTGCTTCATGCATACTTGTCAGATTATTTGCTCGATAGATGTATTTTATGTCGGGATTTTTCTGGAAGGCCTTTATGTGTATAGGATTGATGTTCGTATGAACATTTTTCTGGAAAGTCCTCTGGTCTTCACCGATTTGTTACACCCTTTTCAATTTTTCTATCGTGAAGCCAGGAAAAATTAGAAATCATTTTGAAGATGATGAAGAAGTTCTTGTGGGAGTAAACTAGGCCACTGCATAAACTGAAATTTTATACCGATACCAAATCGCTTTCTTCAAACCATGACACGTGTTTCAAACATCATGTGACCATCACAATGGAAGAGCAAGCTCTGAATACATGTATATCCAACAACGTATTCAGAAATTAACTTTCTACCTTTTGATAGGTACAAGTGTGTGATTCTGTACAGATAATTTACTCTGTAAACTTATTATCTTCGGAAGAAAAGAATAAACCAATTCTAAAAAACTATGTTTTCCTAATTTTACCCATCAGATACCTCCAGGTCAAATGACTTTACGCTCAAATCATACCGTCCAATCATTTCAGTGTCCTCCCTACCTGAAAGTCTGAGAAGAGTAATAGACAGATGCATTATACAGCGTGATTTACGTAGGCCGTGCATCAGAAGTTTTTTAACTTGCTGTTGGACTAGAAACTTGAAATTTGGTATGCTGTCATAATTGATCATGTGCGTTCTACCTCTAATGTTTTTGGTCCTACAACTATACAGAGTATGCCAAAAGTCGGTACCAACTTTCTTATTTTAAATGGAAACCTAATGTTTTTTTGTCATGGTTCGATTGGCCTTCTGATTATGACTTTAGACATCCTAAGTTATGTTTACTTATCTATCACAGTTTTTGAGATATGTCCATTTTTCTGAAAAAAATTATGGCTGTAGTAGTTTACGAAAACACGTGTAGCCCGCAAACCGTTCAAAATTAGGAAACCAAATTTATGGAGCAGTTAGCTGGTAGTCCAGGCTAACACCTGATGTCCCATCGACGGTCCCATTTTGTACCATATGGACGCAACCGATTTTTGAATGTCGCAATATAGAATTGTCAAAAACTCAATTTTTTCAAATGGCACCTACCATTTCTTTTTTAACCATTCAAAAGAAAATTGAATTTTAGGATGAGTTATTTCAGCTTTCCCTATACCCAAGTTCAACCTAAATCGAGTTATTCAATAAAAATCAAGGACTGGAACTGGTCCTGGACGCCCGGGAGAATCAATTACGTTTTATGTTTTTTTCTCCGCCCATTTGACTGTCATATTGGAAAATGAAACGGGCACAGTTCGTTGAGGAGTATTGCTAGAGTTAAACCGATCCTGTATGACTGAAAAAATAATTTCATGTAAGCGTACGTGATTCAACCCTATACCCGCACGAAATTTAGGTTGAGAGGTGTCATTTTCCCGCACTAGTGTGGATCAAATTTTTTACAGCGCGCAAATGTTTGTTCAAGAGCGTTACATAAAATTTTACACTGAAGAATGAAACTGACAAAGTTCATAATGAGGAAACTGTTAACTATTGCTTGGGTCATACCGGCCCTGGTGACGGAATTATTATTATCCTAACAAGTACAGAATGAATCTCATGTGTACCGCTTTTGACAGAACATTCGCGTGCGGATTTGTTTTTCGCACCACTCCAGCTGTCACCCCCCTACGAATAACAGCCCTCAGAAGTCGAAACTTGTGCAAGCTAAGGATTAACGAGGTCAAACCTTTTCACGTGTGATTCCTAGTCCTTGGTCTTAACGTATTTTATAAGGAAGGAATTCATTCTTCTTCAAAATTATGTAGACGCTAGTTTCATTGATCCTAGACAGAGATATCAGCTTCCTCATTTTGTATCAGCTACTTTCCCTGTGCCGAAAAGGGTAAGGACATCATTGATGATGGCCACATCGACGATTAGCCTGGAGATGATCCTGAACCCCCCTCCTCTGCATTTGCATATCATAATGGAGGCGAGGGATAGAAGGCTTCAAACTAAAGTGCATAGGCCAATGAAGGGGCAACAACTTCAAGGGCCTTGCCAAAGCTGTCAAGGGAATACATCTGGTATACAAATGGCTCTAAGACGAGCAATGGGGTAGGGGCTCACATATACGGGTAGAGGACGAGGTATGACGTCAGTCTAAGTCTCGGTACTCAACCTTCATATTCCAAGCCAAAGTAAGAGCTATTTCTATCTACACAAGAGAGATTCTAAGGAGGGGGTTCTAGAAACCAACCCATAGTCATTCTCTCTGTCAGCCAGGCGGTAATAAAGACTCTACGATCGTGCAGATTCATTCCCAAATTAGTTTGGGAGACTCACAAAAAGCTCAATGACCTAAGACTAGAAAACAGGGTAGAACTTGTCTGGATACCAGGTTACAAGGAGAACGTAGATGCCCTAGTAAAAACGGGGGCAGCGACAACTCTCAAAACCAGCCTGTGGAATCCCATTTGGACACATTAAGCAGGATAACCATCTTCAATTTTTCTGAGAAGACGCCTAATTCAATACTCACGGGAAAATGATGGTGATGAGGTCGACTAACCGGCTATCAAGGCATCTTTTTGAACTGAGCCGTAACTTCCTCCGGAAGGTGGTAAGACTAATAATAGGACACTGCCACCTGAGGAACACTTGTATATGTTGGGGATACACCAAGACTCCACACTATGCAGGTTCTGTGAGGAGGAGGAGGAGAAGGAAAAACAACCTCACATATTTGTTCGAATGCAAAACCCTAGTTTGCATAAGACACTGTAGTGCAGAAAATATCATCCCACAGGAAAACCTCGTGAGAAATCTCCAGGAGGTCATCAGAAGATCGGGAGTACTCACCAGATAAACCTGACAGCGGGAAGCAGAAAGGTTCTATGCAGAACTACCTGCATTTTGGCCAATGGCCATCTCCGCCACATGATGATGATAATAATAATAATACTTCCCAGCCTTTTGATTTTTTTCACTAACTCTGAAACATACTGTCTACTGACACGGATAGCTGGGTTGTTCTACTTACACGTGCATTGTTATAAAGTAAAGCGAAATGATATCTACCCTTCCCGCAATGGAATACGCCATAGTATTTAATTTTCAAAAATACGATTATATAAACTACTTACCAACCAACATTTCGAAACACGATACTAGAAATTAATTTGGAATCCAGTAATTTCACTTGTATATTGTGTGTATCGTATCCATTTGTGTTTTACAAAAGTTATTAAAAATAGCCACAAATAAATCCATTTTTTACCCTCAGTGTGATTGTTTGCAGATGAAATAATTTATATGAATTCTCAATGAGTATTTGACGGAACTGGAGGGTGAAAGTGGCGGAGTTGAAAATACCGGAAAAGAGTGTCCCCTTTCAATCGAAATGTTAACATTTTTCTGAATTGTTAACGCAGTTCCTGAAAGTTGCTGTTTCGTTTTCAGTTGGTCACTCTGTATAACATCGTCTTATTCCAAAGGACACCAAAAATGTTCCCAAAGCCAACCCTGTTCAAACTATAAAGGAATAAAGGAGATACGAGTATCAACGATTCAATAGAAAAAACTGATATTAGTGTATAAATCCACCGACTCAATAAAAAATTATTAGGGTGGTAACAAATGACTCATTTACCCCATTTCATTGAAGCGTTTTATGAATAATTTCCATGTTAGTTCTCCATTCAGAATTCCTTTCTTCCATTTTCGAAACCGACTGTTTATTATTGAAACGCATGGGGTAGATAACGTGATTATGGCCCAAATTCCTCCAAAGTCGGAGTAGGTACACGCAAACAATCGATACCGCTGGCTCACTCGGGAGATATGAATTTTGAATAGACAATCTGTCTTCCTATGAAAGTCTAAATTTAGCTGTGGTGAATTGAATTCGGAAGCGGTTAGAGCGTGAACCCGGATAAATTTGATATAGAGTTAGACCGAGTGAATCGAATGGGGTTTGATAATCTTGAGATCAGGACTATGTTATGAATACATCACAGGAAAAATGTAAAATGGATGTTTCCGGCCACTGATTGGGTTGAATGCTTCTGGAAAGATATTCATGAATGTGTTGAGGGGATACGAATGTCAGTATCCACAGGTAGATATCAGTGGGAGGGCGGGAAGTACCGCGGTAACAAAAATTATACAGCAAACTTCGCTAATTCCAACAACTTACATATATTTTGTGAATAACCTTGCTACTGATTGCAAAAAAATCCAATGGAAGATAATCTATGAATTTTTGTTACCACGCAACTACCTACCTACCACGCTCCTCCACTGGTGGCCAAACTTTGCAGAATTTCACTTCATTGTCTTCTCACTACGTTCTGGAACTTTCCGGAGCAATTGACTGGGTCATTCCACGATTTTATCGAATTTTCCAACACTTTCCAGAACATTCTAGACTTTACTTTTTTATATTACGGTTATTTCTGGAAAGTTCTACCCACCTCGCCCCTCCGTTGCGTTGCCAAATGTTCTGGAATTTTACTTGATGATATTTCATAACGTTCCAGAACTGGTTCACTCAAGTGAAATGAACTATATCAGAAGCTCCGGGTGGATGTACTGACAACACCCTTAATAAAAATTTTGGAAAGTTCAACTCACTGATTGCCGAACTTTCTGGAATTCCACGTGAGTGTTTTGTCAGTACGTTTTATTTTCTTCTGAGGCTTCTATTCTAGTTCATTGCATTTTCCCCAATTTTCTAGTACTTTCTTTCCAGAAGAACATTCTTATATTGTAGAGGTTTTAAGAGGGTTCCACCTACCTTCACTGGTTGTGAAACATCCAAAATTTCACCCCTGTGTCTTTTCACTTTGTTGTAAAACTCCCTGGAGCCCCTGCTCATTCCACGTTTTTTTAGAATTTTCCAGCACATTACTATGGCTTCAGGAAAGTACAGACTTTTTTTTCGTAAGTTTTAAAAATTGCCGGAGAGTCCTATCCAACACACTCCCTAACTGGTTCCCGAATTTTCTAGAATTTTGCTCGAGTGGCTTTTCAGTAAGTTTTGGAACCCTCTGGAGTCTCTCTTATACTGTAGAAATTTAAAGTTCCACCCCTCACGCTCCTTCACTGTTCTGATACTTTCCAGTTTTCTCGGATTTTCCAGTACTTTCCAGAACATTCCTAGAATTTCACTTCGGTATCTTTATAGTACGTTCTGAATTTATCCGGACTCTGTGATATGGTTAACACCATGGTCATCTCGAATTTTCCAGCACTTTCCAGAAGCTTAGAGAACATTCATTACTTTTATTTCCTATATTCTGAATATTTCTGAATAGTTCTACAAACCTCATTCCCTCACTGCATGCCGAATATTTCATAAACTCACTTGAGTGTCTTGTCAGTACGTTCCATATCCTATCAGAGTTACTGTTCTAGCCAGCATGTTCTTTCTTAGATTCTAGAGATTTTCAGAGAGTTCCACTAATCACGCCTCTTCACTGGTTACCAAACTTTCCAGAATTTTACTTTTAATACTCTCTAGAAGCTTCCGTAGCTCCCTTTCTGATTCATTTCAGGGTTTTTTAGAAATTTTCAGCACTTTCTGAAAGCTTCTGAACATACTCATGGCATCAGACGTTAAAATGTAAGGTGCTCATCTTCCTAGCTCACACAAGTCTCTAGAAGACTTCTAAGGTTGCACGTAAAGGAACAGCTTACTGAATGAAGGAGGAAACAAAACATTCTAGGATTTTTTCTTTTATATTCTTGAAATTTCCAGAGATATCGAATTTCGCTTCACTATCTTGTTAGTACGTTATTTAAGCTTCCGAAGTCTCTGTTTTGGTTTATTCCATGGTTTTCCTAACTTTTCCATCACTTTACAGAAGCTTCCAAAATATTCCATTCTTTTCTTCCTAACACATTGAATATTTCCGAAAAAATTATATCCACCATGCTCCTACACCGGTTGCTCAACTTCCTAAAATTTCACTCGTGTCGTTTTAGTACGTTCAAAAACATCCACTGGCACTGCTCTAGGTCTGGATTTTCTTGAATTCAACAGCTCTCCAGTCCTCGCCAGGAGCTTCGAGAACACTCTATAACGTTTTTTTTTTATATATTTTAGAAATTTTCGGAGAGTTCATCTATCTTGATCCATCAGTGGTGTCTGAAGTTTCCAAAATTCACTGTAGTCTCTCTTCACTACGTTCTACAACCTTCCAGAGCTCCTGTTCAGGTTCTTTCCACAGTTTTATCAAATTTTTCAGCACTTTCCAGGATTTTCTCAGAATATCTCAGACTGTACCTATGTTCTTATATTTTGACAATTTCCAGAAAATTTCACGCACCAGGCCTCCTCACTGGTTGCCGAACTCTCTAGAATTTCACTTGAATATCTTTTTAGTACGGTCTGAAACTATCCATAGTATTCTCAAATTTGTCATCACTTTTCAGGGGCCTCTAGAACCTTCCAAACTTCTCTCTCCTTTATTCTAAACATTTCAGGATGGTTATATCTACTACGCTCTCTCACCGAAGGCCAAACATTCTAGAATTTCACTCTAGTGTCTTGTCAGTACGTCCTATATCGTTCCGGAGCTTCTGTTCTACCTAGAATGATCTCTCTTATATTCTAGAGATTTCCAGAGAGTTCCAACCATTACACATATCTTCACTGGTAGTCAAACGTTCCTGAATTTCATTCGATTGTCTTCTCTGTTGAGAAGCTTCTGAAGCCCTTGTTCTGATTCGTTCCACGATTTCATCGAATTTTTCAGCACTTTCTAGAAGCTTCAGAATATTCTCACAGCATCACACGTTTAGAGGGGAGGGGCTCGTCTCCCATAGCTCGCACGAGTCTCCGGAAGACTTCTGAGTGTTGCTCGTAAAGGTGCAGCCAGTTGACGGAGAGAATAAAGAATTCTAGAAGCTTTTCTCTTATACTCTTAAAATTTCCTGAGAGATGGAATTTCGTCTTGTCAGTACATTACATAACACGGATTCTCTGTTGTGGTTCATCCTACGGTTTTCTCGAATTTTCCGGTTTTTCCCACAAACTGAGAGAACATTTTAGACGTTTTATCTCATCAATACAACAGATGGATGATTCAAAATATTTTTGAAACATTCGAATGTTGAGTATTTTGAAACATTTTCGAATATTCTATATTATCTAGGTCATTTTAGAATATTTCAGATGATTTTGAAACATTCTAGATTATCACGTATTATTGTAGGGCGTGTAACATTCTTTTAATATTATAGTAGAGCATTTTAGGATATTTCACATTATTATAGAAAATTTGAAACTTTCTGAAAAATTCAGCACGATATTTTAGAGCATTTTAGGATATTTCAGATTATTCTAGAACATTTGAAACTTTCTGAAAAATTCAGCACAATAGTATACCACCACCACAATCATCATCACTTTGTTCTATTTGTTCAATTGTCATTTATTTGTAACGCCTCATTGCCATAAAGTGGAATTATTGTTTTCCGGTAAAATATTTTCCTTATTGAAAAATTGTTTCAGTAGAGCAAGTGTAGCTTGATCATTTCATTACCCAATATTGAAATAGTCAAATAAGAGCCTTCCATACTCTATTCTACCATAGGGTGCATGAATTTGAAATGAGGGTATATCATGAATTTTATCGTTAACTAAATCCACAATTACCCCGTTACATATTGTAGCTTTGAAAGTCACAACACTCATCTCGTAAATAACGTTTATCGCTCTCGCAAGCTGTAA
The DNA here is from genome assembly GCA_958502065.1 of Chrysolina americana. NCBI lineage: Eukaryota > Metazoa > Arthropoda > Insecta > Coleoptera > Chrysomelidae > Chrysolina > Chrysolina americana. The sequence goes on along the minus strand of OY293416.1, from coordinate 65,005,678 downwards.
TAAAGACCCACCTCACGTTTTGATGATACAAACAACTATACCAGGAAATCTCTGGAACGTGTCAATGTGAGTATAAATCATTCCTCTCAACCACAATCTCCCGTGTTCTTACATGGTCTATTTCCGAAATGCAACATAAACTGGGAAGGTTTAACGGCCTGACGTTCTATATCGAGGGACATTTGTTAGTGACGGATTGATCGTTTGTTTCATTACTGACTTGGTGGTGAATGAGTTTTCCAGGTGTAACCTCTTACTTTCGTTGCAGCGGATTTGATCGCACCAACGGCGAATGCAATGCAAAATTTTATCAACACTATATGATAACAAGACATGAAATGCAACAAAATTTTATCCAAGCTGATGTGTTATAAACTCGAATACTTTCTCTAATTTGTGGGTTTCTTTGACGTTTATGCCGAGAAGGTTATGATATAGAACAGGAATGACAAACAGATTTGTCCATTAATCCTGGATAAGGTTTATTTTGACAAGACTGGATCAAATTTGCAAAACAATTTTGAGTATTTCTGTATATTTTGTTGAAAAATATACTCCAAAAATGGGAATTCAGTGTGTTCAGTGACACTCAACTCATTCACTCAACCTCCTTTCAGGTTCCTCTCAATTTTCACGCCCCATAAGAAAAGCATAGGAAATTTGAGTAGAGTGGAAAATCTGACTGTCTAAGTGACACGGAACTTTTTGGTCAACTCGTGCACCATGTCGAATTTCGGTGTACTTTTTCAAGCAGAGTACTAAATTTTTTTCACTATCAAAAACGACACATTTTTCATTGAAAAATTCAGAAATTTTGACAAACAACTGTGTGTGTGTAGCTTCTATTAAAGTTTTTTGAGTTGAAGACTCTGTTTCTCGTTTTTTCTCTCTCTCTCTCTGTTATTCGTTCCTTCAATAAAAAATCATTGACTTTTTCTCATACATAATAAGAGTGATAATAATTTCGTTTCGTCATTTATTGTGGATATATTTTGTGTGTGTTTGCTTAATTAAGATCAGAAACCTTATCTCCAGAGCCTATAAAGCGATGGCATGGAGATGTTTTCCAAAACGATTACATATTTGATAAACTGTAATTTCTACATAGCATAGTATTATGAGAGCCTACAATCAAACAGCGATTGTCACATGCGGGCTCAGAGCATGAACGAAAGAATACAGCGTTACGAAGTTGCCTCTTCTGACTAATTTTACAATTATTGAACATAGTCTTCAAAAGTATTTTTTTTTATAACGTTATATTTCACACCATTGGATTTTTTCACTCATTTCCCGCTCTGTAGTTTAAAGGTGTACAGCTTCGAACAGAGTTTTACGAAATCCGTCATAATTTTTCCGTTTGCTTCGTCTCTCATCAAGCCGGGGACATCTCTTGGCCTTATACCAACCCCTATTCTCTTTAAAAATGCCATTAACTTACGGTAATTCATACATATGTTTTCCCCCATCAAAATTAAAGAACAGAGCATTGAATATTTTGACCATAGTGTGGAAGGTCTTTGAGATTTAAAAAAAAACGCCAAAATTACCTCATATACTCGTTTTTTAATTATTATGTTGTATCTCCTGGCATATTTATGACATAATTGTCTCTAGCCTAACCTAACCATCCATGATATAGATAGATAGTCGTTCAATCGCACATTTTTTGGCCAGTTTATTGGCATGTTCCTTTCTGGGCACTCCGGTATGACCGTAGACCCAAAGTAGCTCCACCTCATTGGCAGTGGATAGCCTTTGCAGATCATCAAGGCACTCAGACACCAACAGCGAACTAACTCTGCTGACCGTGGTAGTCTCTGCTGATATTTTCTCTTACACAGGCGAGTATGGCATACGTAACAGGACGTAACAAATTTCCGCTCTCGGAGATTGTCCGTATACCCCGACATCGGCTGATTCACTCATCTTGGAGCCATCTGTGTACCAGATGATCCTAGTGGTTGAGATTAGGAGGTGCCTTTCTGCCTCCAGTCCTCCCTTTTGGAAATGACGGACCGCGGCCTTTTGCTGAATCATATGGTAGGTAAAAAACTGTCACTTGGCATCTCTAGGAGGGGACAATCCTTTACCGTTTGATAACATAATCGAGATTGTCATAACATTCGCTCGCTCCGCAATTATTTGGAGCTTCTCAGGTGAGCAATGGCTTTGCGTTCCTCCCGCACAGTGAATATTTACAGGGGAGGCAGTCATGTAGTGCGTGCCGACCACAATGCACTTGCAGGCAAGTCTTGGTACCCTATGTAATTCGGTTTTCGCTTTGCCGGATGCTGTACCTTGCATCCATACGCTGAATCCGTATGTAATCATTGGGCGAATGACGATGGTGTAGATCCAATATAGAATTAAGTGTTGTAGAACGCTCCTTCTACGTCGATGAAAACACCTTGGGTAGCACCGCCATGATCTAACCCCCCTCCCCCCTCCCGACCTTATGAACGAGTCGATGGAGGGTAGTCTCCGTGCCCCTGCCAACCTGGTACGCGTGCTCGAGTTGGCTGAGCGGATGTCGCTCCAGTACCTTCTTTCCGATCTATCTGTCCTCCAGCCTCTCAGTTGTATTCAGAAGAAAAGATAGCTATGAACGCTTTTGTCTCAGTTTTACCGTGCTTGGGACTGTCCTCCTTACCTCACACACACACAATGTGTGGTGGGATATTGAAAATTATTAGACCTGTGTCGAATATTTCTTTTTCTTTTTATCATCGACGTCAACTCTCCATTCCTGTGCTATAAATTTATCATTAGCCAACCCAACTCACAGTCAACTTCCAAACCATCCATTAATCACTCCTTTAGACCGAGTTTCTTTCTACAATTCTTGCTAAAGGCCGACACTGACATCAGAGCAGTGACATATCCTTAGGGAGGAAAAGTGTCCCATTGCGTGTTAGGCGTGCTGGCAAGGACTTCCACAGGCAACACTGCAATACACTAATGAGCCTCGAAATGGGCATTTGTGTCGGAATAATACATGCCTTGGGGTCGCACAATGAATGGTGCAGAGAAACGGAGGTGATGATCAAAGTGATCCCCTGTGGAAATCCAAATTTGCCTTCCTTCGTTTCCATAATTTTCTCAGCTTTGTGGGCTGGAAAAACGTGTAGCGAGGGGCTTTTGAGTAGGTTTATGAACAGAATAAGTCTGCGGTAGGACATTCTTTGAGCGAGTTTGGATGGACAAAAAATTCCATTTCAACGCGTGCTGAACGAAGTGAAGAAATAGTGGAAAGTTAAGAAATCTTGTATTGGAATTCAATAAAAAATAATTACGATATAATTATCGTAAAGATTAATATCAAGATTGGAGATGGGGAATAGTTTATTTTCAAAGTCAGTATGAAATTTTGCGTGTATAGTGCAGAGTTCAAGAGAATCTGATAATTTTGTATCTTCCATGATTTTCAGGAGACTACCCCTTTGGAATTTTCTCGAGAATATTTTTTCCGTCGATTGACTTTAAATTCATAGACTATACTAATTCTATTATTCTGAATCGATAAGCGTTCGCAGAATTGATCTATTTTCAACGTTTCTTCCATTGGAGACTTCATATAATGTTGAAAGAGATCGTTTCACAAATTCGTGATAATTTTTGTTATTTTGTCAATTTGCCATCAAAATTCATATCACAGGTCAGGAAAAATAATCTAGATATCCACTTGTTACTAGAACTAACAGCGAAACTTGAAAGCACAGACGTTTATCGTGAAGGAGGCGTGAAATAACATGAGGAATGACACATTTTTTGCTTTCAGTAGACAGGTTGTTCAGACATTTGCCGAATGTAATAACGGTGTCGTAAAATGATGGTTCACTTTTGGTAAATAGCCAAAATTCTTAGTGGTATGGCTGATGAGGGGACTTCCATAGTAGACTATGGAATGAGTCATAACCTCAAGGAATAGTTCACCTAAGTGTTGCTATCTCACTTTCAACTCTTGTTTATATTGAAATATATTCTCAGTTATATATGAACCTAAACCTAAAATCAAACTATGCTCACCTGAACCTGAAATAAGAAGAAAAAAATTAGAAAAAGTAATATAAAAAGTGGAGAGGATTGAAAAAGTAGTGACACCACAATATAATGTTGAATACCCTTATCAATCATTTATGTGTTTTTGCTTTTGTAAGAAGATGTGCAAAAATCATGGTCACGCTGCATCCGAGTGGAAGTAACAGTGGATATAGACTGTAGACAGTAGACAGTAGCTACTGCGCCACTTGAGATCTCCCCCTCCCACCATCCGTCACCTTATAGCATTTATATTTTCGCTACTGTATTTTGTTCGATTCTTCCTATTACTTCAAAGTAATATAAAATTCAGCCTGTTTGTGATCTACTTTCAGTAAGCCGGAAACAGCGAACATAGCGGTAGAGATAGTTGTCTAACCTCATTTATTGAAACATCCACTCAGTTTGTCATCAGATATTCAGGTTGATTCTGTTTAAACATTGCAATAAACCTTGCCGGTTTAGTGATATTGCTATCTCTCTTGTTGTTCACATCTATCCTTCTATCTTTCTTTTTTTAAATTGCTATCATATTTTCTCATAACAATATAGCTATTTTCGAACAGAACCGACCTGATTGTCTTTAACTGAGTTATCGTGGGTACGTTATATGTGTGTCTGTGTTTTGTTACTGAGAGGTGATCATAAAGAGTATCTTAGAATTGTTGTCTGTGCTTTCGTCACTCTTTACTGTTAGAGTTTCAAAAACTACGCAACATTGTATAGGGTATGGTATCATTTGACCCCTCTTCTTATTGAAAAAACAATTGGATGACCCCCCTACTTAGGGGGTTGAAGGTTTCACTATGCTTTTAGCGTCAAATGTGTCTCCCTGACAAAAAATCTGGACGTGTTTTTGGATTTTGCCAAAAAATTCTATCCCACCCTATAATTCCTTGCGGTACGTTTTCGATGGGCCACCCTGTATGTGGACCACCACATAGTACTAGTCGCTGGAAAAATTGCCTCGCTAAAAAAACTCTATGGTGAATTCAACCTTGTATATAATAAGTAATATTGAATACTGTTGGAATCACCAGTTTTATTTCTGGAAACTGTCACTCCGCACCAGTGAAGATACCTATTTAATGTTAGTATGTTTGGATATGTTTCGTTTATTGATGAACACTCCTCAACTTGAAAACATCTCATGGTAAAGTATCTTTATAGTCTTGGGAGTAACATATAAATAGTCATTACTCGGTAGCACAATTTCCCAAATGAATAAACTCTTTGACATTGACATATTAAAAGTTTCCGTGGCGCCCTCTCATATCACTGACCATACTTTCACTGTCCAATGATTCAATTTTGTTTCGAAATGAACGCATAGTGCCTACAGACGAAGAGCTGCCATCTGGATTGCTCCTTTTATTTTACTTTTCAGAAAAAGAGGGCAGCAACTTTTCTCTTGTGATTCATCACCTGTCACTCATCACTTGATACTTCACACCTACCATCCGTCTATCAGATATCACTGTCACCTATCAACTGTCACTCATCGTCAGCACCTATCTGTCATCCGCACCATCCGAGTAAAAGTGTCCGAGGATAAGTAAGTAAAAAAAATATATTTTCCAAATCTTGTTCCTGGAAACTACTGTATGACGACTTGTAGTTCTCAATTCGAATCGATCCTGAATGAAGTTCATCAAGCAATCATGTTTATTGATGCCTGATGAGATACGTTGCAATTTACCGACTCAGCTGTGTATAATGAGACACGGTGCTAGATGATTTGTCAGGCCGTTAATGTCTTCAAGTACTGAAGCCATCAATCGATTTCTATTAATTCCATTATAAGTTGTCCCGGTGAATAATTGAAATGGTTGAGTCGACAAAAAGTTGTCTCAGTCCTCCGATGTTTCCACATCAACAATTCGAGTCGACATTGATTGAAAATAGTGGCAGTTCACTGCTATCGATTGGTGGACAGTTACTGCCCGATAAGACTGTAGATGGATCCAATAAAATGTTTATTGCGTCATTAATTCCGGCGGCGTCGAAAAAAGAATGACGGTTGTTCACACTATCATTTCGCCAAGTTGAGTATCGATGTTCAGAATATAACAACCCATCGTGAGAGGGATATTCGCACCGTTAACAACAACTGCTATTGGTGATTGAGCATGCACGAACAATAATTAAGTGAAGGTGAGAAGTGCCACAGACTCCATTTATCAAAATATCCAATAGCTGAAGTCAATGTTGTTGGATTTTCTTCTATCTTCTGGTGACTTCAAAATAGAAAAGTTTTTAGTCCCAAGGGAAATTAATCAAACCAATTCATCTCAAGAAGAGGTATTGCTGATGGTGTGGCCGAGCATTGATGATTGATGACTCCAATGGTACGGGATTTTATGACATAATTATAGATTCGGCACTGTGGCTTTTCCAGATGGAATGCTTGATTTGATTTTGTTGTTATTGGATTTCCATTCTGAAAATTATGTCTAGGTCCAAATTTTAATCGTCCTTTCCCAATTTTTTTCTGATTTTTAGGCTATTTCAGAGAGAGAGAATCATAACCAAATGAGTTATTCGGCGATCCTGTTATAATTGAATCACCATCATTCGAATATGAAGAGTTTTCTTTAAAATTATTTTGTGACTCATATTCCAGTCTTTTCTCGAATGCATTCGGGGAGTTTTCTCCTACTACATTATTCCTTATGAATTCATCCGCAGATTCTCTCAAAATCTATATCACCTTCAGAATTTAATGATGGAAATTAGTGTACAATTTTTAGGACTTTTTTCGATTTCTCGAATATTTTTTTTTCAAGTCCGTTGACTCAAAATTCACAGTTTCCTAATTTCATCATTCTGAATCGATTGCCATTCGCAGAATTGCTCTATCTTCATCCGTTCCCGCTGGAAAGTTCATTTGGAGGGGGGACGAAATCATTTCCCTCCATATTTTTTTTTTCATTCTATTCGTGACATTTTTGTCGTTGTCGTTTTATATGCTGATCCTTCAGTCTGAGCATTAAAAAATCATATATTTTTGGAATCAGCATGAAATTTTGCGTATACAGTGCGGATTGCGAGTGAATCTGCCGATTTTGTAGTTATCACGGTTTTTAGGGGTCTACTCCTTTGGATTTCTTTCGATTTTTCGAATAATTTTTTTTTTCAAGTCAAATTACTCGAAGTTGACAGAGTTTCCTAATTTCGTCATTCTGAATCGATTAGTGTTCGCAGCAGAATTACTCTATGTTACACTGTTCTCGAGTTGAAAGGGCCATCTAGAGTGGGAAGGAGTAATTTTTCTCCCTATTGTTTTTTACTTCTATCCCTGGAATTTTTTACATTTCATTCCTTTTATATTCAAAACAGAGCTGTGCCGAGCACTGACATAAGCACTAAGCATCTTTTCGAAAAGTATTCCAAAATCACAAGCACTAAGCAGTTTCACTTATGAAATGCTTGCACTTTCCAAACTTTTAGATACTTGAAGGCCGATTCAAATACACGTGTCCACCCTGCATTCAATATAAAACTTTTTCCTTTATTCCTTTTCGATGAGTATTTCTAACCCCCAAAAGTATTTTAAAACTAGTAAAATAGGATTCTTCTCTTTCAAAAATATTGTCAACAAAGGCCAAAGCATAAAAATTGAACGGGGGGCCGCTTATAAAGGCTTATGGTGAACCTCTTCGCTATCGATCCTATTTTCAAAACCGGCCATTAAAATTTCAAATTCAGCTCTTTGTTGGTACGCAAGTGATAAGGATTAATTTTGATCATATAAACAATTATCGCATGCACACCCAGTGAATTTTTTTATTGGTGTAACATAAAAAAATGAATAGCGTATTTGGCCGGAAACCAAAAGGTCCCGGATTCGATCCCAGTTGATCCACATTTCGTTAATTCAGCTCCAATTTTTATTTTTCCGTCTGCTGTCACAAAATTATTCTCAATTCAATTTTCATTTATATTCTAGCTGCACACACACAATTGTATGTGAAGTACCTGCGTAAATATTACAAAATGAATAAGAAAAAATTCACAACCTTCATTCACACTGCACTATTTGGAACCTTTGGTGTAGAAATAAAGATACTGGAGTTGTAACCTGTTACCAAGTGACCATCTTTCGGAAGAAAGATTGAACAGCCTCTGGTTAAATAGTCAAGCTGTTGCATACATTCGCTCTCAAATAACCTGGAGAATCACACCCCAAAATATCATCACGTCATTGAGGAGTACCCTGTATATTGACGAATACAAAAAAATCATCAGCACAACTACAATGGCCTTAGCGAAAGCTTTCCGCAATGGGAAGATGAAAATCCTTTCAAAACTGAATAATGGGTTCTATAATTATATGTGCCATAGTGCCAACAGCAAATAACAGACACCAAAGGACAATATATCATTTTGCGGTGTTTTGCTGTGGCCGCATTGCATTTTCCTCGCGGTTTCATGACATTATTATTGGCGGATGAGGAAATTCTGTACAGGAACTGCAGTGAAATTATTCGCACTGTTAAAAATATAGATGGATAGCACCTCAAGTATATGTATTATGCGGCAATGGAGTTTTTTGTCACGAACAATTATTAACAGTTCATACTGAAAGACCCTAATAATGAATTGATAGGCTTTCTAGAAGTGAAGATGGATATCACCACTGTTTCAATTCACGAAAAGCGAAACGAATGGTGGGGGAATAATCAAGTAAAAAAATTTACAGAACAATGTCGGAGCTGAAAGTCCCAATAAGTGTAAATTCTCTTATTTATCCTACCAAATTTTCTACAAATGAATGCTAAGACATTTCCTAACTGAAAATCATTATTATTGATTCTAGTGATGGTAGAAGATGACTGAAGCGCCTTGAACAAATTAAGTGAGTGGTTCTCCACCTCCTCTGCTTCTTCAAATCAGCCCTTTGAAACCAGTTTTCCTGAAGAACTGTAAATAGTAATAATGAAATATGAAATACTTGGCAAAGTTTTCTACAAGAACCACTTTGCAATGCATTTCAAATATCAAAGCTGAAATTATTTTTCGATTTAATTGGGGGAACACCTCCGTACCGGTTTCATGGTCATTGCCAATCATCAGCGAAGGCTAGTTCGACCCAATTGAATCGAAAAATACTTTCATCCTAATTGGAAATCCCTGAGACAAACACTGAGAAATGAGTTCAGCGCCATCTCTGGGTTCCAGTTTAAAATGCACTCCGACTACGTGTCAACTTCAATATGAAGCCAGAAACATCTTGCTTGTGATAAAAAAAACAAAGTTCAGAAAACACTATATTCACAAAAGTCCCATGTGACAAGATTCTAATGAAGTGACAAAGTTACAATCAAATTTGTTATTTTAAAGTTACAAAGGATTCTGGTCTCTCAATATTTACCTTGAAATGACTGGTTGGTTTATTCACATTTTATGATCAGTTCTTGCGATGAGAAAGACTTACTGCAGAGCTCTACTTTATCGAAGAATGTAGGAGCCTTGTATGGTATCTCGAGACAATGGCTGCTCTACTAGCAGGATACAATCTGGATACAATCTGTAGTCGGTCCTGGATCTCATAAGATGTTCGAACGATGAGGTAACGCTGTGAAAAATAAACACAAACCAGTATCTTGTGGCAGGTTGAGTCACACGACTCGAGATATGACCATGATTGTACAAATCTAATCTAGATTTACTTATAGATTATCAAAATGAATGATGATGGAATGAAAGAGTTTATATTTACAATATATAGATTATTCAGGGAATATATAAATGAGATAAAGAATTTAAATTTACAATAAATGTAAGATTTGCTGAGTTAAACAATGATTGAAATATTCAATAGGTATGGAAAGAATTCAATTTTACAGTGAAGCTCAAATTTAGTAATTTCTCAAGCAATGTTAGAGAAGAGTTCAATCTCAAGCGAGCATAAGAAAAAGATTTTCATAAAGATATTGTTTTCTATTATTTTTCAATTTAATAGTCAATTTCCAACGTTCAGTGGAACTGACAAGCAAAATTATGATAAGAAACTTGATCTATCTCATCAAGGATGGAAAGGAAATGTGTATCTCCTGACTGAAACAGAGAGAGAGAAAGCAAGAGGGTTGAGATAATGCTTTCTTATAAAGTCACAAAGAAAGCAGATGGCTTTATTTGTGTCCAGAACTACTGAAAATGAAAGGTTATCAAAATATATCAAACTTCTTTTGGCTAGGCATCTAAACATGGGTAGTGATGTAGAAGAGAGCGAAAGATCTCACCAAGAGCTCAAAGCTTCATGAGTGAGTGTAGCTTCTTCTGATTAAGATATAGAAATGAGGAATTCAAAGCATTTACTCACCCATAATCCTGTTCTCCAAGCTGCCAGATCAGACTTTCTCACCGATCACCATCCAGGTTCAGGAATTTAGATCCTAGTTCACTGTTCTTGCCTTCTAAGCAGATTGATAACTTCTGAACATTCAGGAAAAACTTGTGGAAACACTTGTATCACTGAAAACCATAAAGCACGAACAGAAACAGATCTAATTCATAATCTTTTAACTTCAAGATTGATAGAATTAATGAAAATTGTCTCGACTTTCACAGGTCAGAATTTATTTCAGCTGTGAGCAGTGACATTTCAGGATTCAGCCGATTCAGGACCGACTCGTCAAAAGGGGGTACGAGTACAAAATGACATTCGATTATGATCACGCATAATACTCAAACTTTGAAGATTTTCTAATTAATCATTAAATTCATGAGTGACAGAGTGACGCACATTCGGCCATTTTACAATGTATCAAAATTGAATTTTCAAAGTTCAAATTAAACGTACCAAAAGAATATCGATTTGTATATCGATTCGAAAATTTTAAATTTCCCGATGGGAAAACTGAGAAAACAAACCACCGCTTCGAATGCTCACTTCAGAAAGGGGCCATAGAAGTTCTCCAAGGGAGGAAGTCAATCTCTCTCACTCTGTCTATCGTCAGTGTTACCAATCGCATAGCACAATTGAATAAATTGGAACAGCTCAATGAGATGGTGTTACCAACATAAAATTCAACAAACCGAAAAAATGGTAACGCAATGTTTTACATTTCGTTACACCTCCACAAAGGTTAACCGAAAGAGGCGAGAAAGAGAGACAGACTTAATTGAAACATGGCCTCAGCTTTGAGGGCAAGTTGGCCAATATCAGAGCAGAAGGAAGATAAGACTTGCAAGGCGCTTTAGCAGTTTATATCTTTTTGAACACGTAACAGCTTGAGCTTTGGGTGGTATCTATTGCTGGGTGGTATCTATTGTTGCCTGATCTATCATGTGTTAAAAGAAGTGAAACCTTCAGATTATATTTTCATGTATGTAGGTGGCAATTCCCAACCGGATGGGGGTTAATATTCAATGCTGGATTGCATTTAGCGCTTGCGATACTGTCCTTCTGGAGGAACTTTGCACGAATAGATGTCAGATGTAATCATATATTCACAAGGGAAAGTAGTTTATTTTTGACAGATATTTTCCACACGTTTTCAACGTTGATGCAGTGCTTGGAAAGAGTATTCGTTTCATTTATACGAAAGTCTCTGGCAAACTTTTCGAACTTTGTTCGAATTCAGAGCCACAAGGTTCAATAATGGTCTGATGAGTTTCTGGTAACTATAATCGCTTGTGGTAATTAGTATTTCAATTTGATTGTCATATAAACGGTTTATTTATTGTTTCTATCAAGCAGGTTGAAGCTAATTTCAACTGCCAATACAACCAATTTCATGTCAGTTCTCTACTGAAACTTCACTAAGCATTAAATCATATTGACTAAATGGATCGTATTAATCGTCATCGTTGTTTGGGAAACAGCGCGAATTCAATTATAGTTTTTTCAATACACTTGCAATTGTTTTCTTAATGATTCATTGGGGAAATTCTGAGCTTGATATCGATTCGATGTAGATTACATATTCCATATGGTCGACTTAGTATTCAAGAAAAATATAGGTTGAATAAGTTATAACTCATAAAATTCCTTTCTATTGCATACACCGAACGAAAACCCGAACTCATGAACTTTAATTGAATAATAAATCATCTGGAGGGATCACGGTCTTGACTAGCCCAGATTATAGATAGAATAGGCCACCTTTATGTGTTGTTGGGAAGCCGAGTAATTTACTGTGGAGTATAAATTTAGCTCCGAAGTGCATCCCAGAGGAGATATCCAGTTCAATCAACTCCAGACGGCTTAAGTAAATCACCTGTTCTCGTTTGTATTGCTTCGAGACAGTGGCGTATCTTAAAAAAACACATCGGGATATAATTTCGAACTGCTCTCAATTTGGTATCGAATGAAATTGCCGGGACTATCTCTCATTTCTAGACCAAATCTCTGATTCATATGATAATAATAATAATTCGGACGGAAACAGATGGCATCAGAGCTGTCTGTATACCTACCAAAACTCCTGCTAGTAAGTCTCAACGAGCACTCTGCTGCAAAGAAGAACATTACACAAGTATCTGTTCAATACCCGTCGTGGCATTAGTCAGGGAAGCAGTTGTTTTCTGACAGGTATTTGCAACAGCCAGCTTACGATGTAGGTATATATGGCAGAGGAAAATGGTTTAAGCATTTTTATTAAAAACGACCTCCCATGAGAACTGTGAACTTTATGCTCATTTTCAAAATAATCAACTTCTGTTTAGTAATTCAATATTACATAATAGCTACTTTTGATGTAGAATTCAATGATGTGAGTAATTCATCAAATATGCTTTTTTAATGAGACAGTCTGTATATTACTGCATATTTCAATAAAGCTTGAATTATCATTCTGAAAATGTAGCACGTTCAATGTTTTGCTAGAGTCATATTTGATACGTTCATTTAGACTTTGGAACGCACACTTTGAACAAGTAGGCTTTGGACGATTGTTTGTGACATATCCGAACATAAAGCAAACGAATGTCTCTATTTTTGCAACAGTATCGTCTGTATCAACTTCTGATACTTTCTACTTACCTAAGTTCATATGTAAACAGTGTAATACATTGCCAGAATACATTTCCAGAAATATAAATTTTCCGATATTTTTCGCAACGGTGACAGCTTCTAACAACCCATCAGCTCCCATTTACCCTTCTGACCATATTTTTTTTATGAATTTTTTCATGATCCCGACATCTATGTAAATCTTCACATCGACAGTTTCTCAGTTGGAAAATGTACACCTTTGATCATCCACCCACGCACTTTGCTTTCAGCGTGCCTTCTGACGGTCGGTCGGGCTCTGGATTTGCTGGCAGCAATTGAACCTTTTCCAGGTGAAATGTTTTATACACCGATGCAGGCCGCACCCCATATAGCAAGCTTTTGTACATACATGTTTGCTAAATAAACGAGAAAAATAGAAATGTATCTATGAAGAAGGTACACAGTTACTTCCTCTAGTGCCGGTAAGACGACTTCCTCATGGACAACCACGAATCCAAGCAACAAAGGAGAATATATCTTGTCAACATACTCGCAATACAGTGAATTTGTCAAAGCAAAACTCCTATTCAAAAATTCTAGTAGATAGCTTTTTACAGTGTGGATCGAAATACGTTTTAGAATGTCCTTTTCCCTTGAGAAAGTGCTTTATATTTCATCAAATATCAATTTGAAAAATATTTGTAGTAATCAGAATTTGTTGAGATACTATGTAGTCACCCACCCCCATAATTTTCGAAGACTCGAGTGAATCCAAGAGATCCGAACTGAATGATGTTCGAATAACTCATGTCTTAGTGCCAAGAATAACATTTCAGTTGAAGTTCCTTTGAAGTTTGATTGCTTTCGTTATTTAGTCCCCTTAAAGTTTTGAGGCAATCGTGAAAATAAACCACGAAGTTTATGAATTTTTACGATTTCTGATGAATAAACAGTTTAAAAATATTTTTCTGTCGGTGCATGTTGAAGTGGTAGTTTATTTCGGTAACTCAATATAAAAATTGAAAATGAAAAATAGAACTGAATGTCATTGTATTGTTGAAATGAAGATGGATATTTATAATGAATGTTCGTGTGAAAACTATTTGCCTGTGGTAGGTAGGATAGGGGATAAGTTTTGTATAATTGATGTTCAAGCAGTGGATATCATAAAAGTGAAGTGCTAGTAGAAGTATATGAGATTGCCAAAAAGGCTCATTATCGGGCAAAACAAGAAATGAGTAGTAACTAAGGAGTCTGGAAAAAGATTGTTGTGAAATCGGAGGAGAAATAATTTTGACGAGAATACTTCAAGAAAAATGAAAAAGAAATATTAAATTGGAAAAAATTAATTTAGCAAATACAAAAAGCGATTTACAATAAGGAAAAAGGTATGGTGTATACAGGCAGTTTCTTTTATCATGTGGTAACATTGCTATGTTCTAAACCGTAATAGACACAAAGACGATTAAATGGGAAAAAATGTAACTATTGTGGTGAGCAGTACATTGGGCACAGAAAATCTACGGGGACTCTCGCCCTTCCCGACATATACAGGGAAAACTAAAAATGCTGTTTTCGTTTTTTTACGAATAGAATGGTTATTTCAGAAAATTTAAAAAAATGAAAGAGGAAAGTTTTATTGTATTCAAAATGTACTAGAACGTCGTAATGATAAATTTTCAATTAAAAGTTTCGTGTCAACACGGCCACCATCAACTATTTTTTTCAAATACGGACCTGTCTATTTCATCACAAATATTGATAAAGCGATGAAATCACAATTCAGTGGTCTATCACACTTGACATTTTTATAGCGTTTCATAAGATAGACAGTTTTCATTTTCAGTTTTCCCTGTATAAGTTGGGAAGGGCGAGAATCCCCGTAAATTTTCTATGACCAATTTACTGCTCACCACAATAGTTACAATTTTTTCTCATTTAATCCTGTTTGTATCTATTACGGTTTAGAATATAGCAATGTTACCACATGATAAAAGAAACGGCCTGTATACTCAATTATAAATCATAATGAAGCAACTAATGAAACCTACCTGGATACGATTGAAGAAGAGATTCAGGACCAGCCAAGTTAAAGATACTTCAGAAACAGTAAGAACAAAAAATATGTTTTCCCTTCACCACACTAATAATTGAATTTTTAGATGCACATTTCGTTAACCAAATTAACTTCATCAGAAGGACTACTATTTTTTTTGTTGTCTCATAAACAGTAATTTCATCACTAGAGCAATTCCTGTGTATATTCCTGTGTTGTATCCAGAAACATTATTTGAAAATGATATCAAACTTCATGCTACATCTAGATTTGATCTTCACACGAAAATTTGACAGTTGTTGGTAAAATCGAAACCTCATTGCTAATCATACAGTTCTTTTGAACTGCACAAGGTGTACTGAACACTGGCAATTAATTCATTTTCCTACTTTCAGAAAATTAGTGTTTAATAGACTCTGAATTTCTTTCTGCAAATATCAGTGATTTAATGTTCATTACAGAAGGACTAGATAATTGATATTTTCGATAAGGAATCAAAAATTAAATTAAGTAACATTCTCATACAATTGGATTCAGAAGTCAAGATTGAAACAGAATTTGCTTGTTGACGAAAATTTTTATAAAATCTAAGTTGATTTTCATACAAATCAAATTTGAAGTAATAAAAATGAACATTTTTAATTGAAAAGTATATAATTTTGTATTTGAACAATTTACATAAAATTATTTTACAAAATATTGACACAAAAAAACAGCTCCTGATCTGCAACCCTCTATGGACCAACTGAGCTGAAGAAAGAAAAGGTGATTAGGAAAAAAGGTGAAAAGTTATAGTTGATACAGAGCCAGGCATATTTATTCAGCTTATACAACCAAACATACATTAATACACCAAAAATATAAAATCAATCATATACAACAAAAACTTCATTCCCAAATAATATTCATTTTACAACAATTTGTAGCTACCAACGTGGGCGATTTTAACAACTTCTACGAATTACAGGGTCTTCTATATCCCCATTATGGTAATAGATACATGAAATATTTTTTCCAGCAATATTATCTGAATTCTACAAAATGGAAATGATGGCACTTACACAGGGTCTTGAGTTTTTTCGGGACGGGTTCCAACTTTCTTTTTTTTAACGGCAACCTTTATTTTTTATTGGCTTTTCAATTTCTTCATGTTAAATGAGAGGTTCTTTATCAAAATCTTTCTTTCGAAAATATGGAAGGTTTTTGAGATTTCTAGCATGACAGATTTTTTTCCCAAAATGCATCATCCATAAAATTGAAAATAAATATTTGGTGAAATGTTGTATGTTGACTTTCAAACGATATATCTGAAATAGACCTGTGATGTATAGGGTGCGAAAAACAGCCTGCCACACATTGTGATTGAAAATTTGCAAAATCTTCATTGATTCTTTCTATAGGAAATCTGTTGTGCCTTTGTCGGTATTTCTTATGGATCGATAATATACAGGCTGCTCCATTTCAAATGAAGAAGATTTTGCACATTTCCATTCACAATGTTTGGCGAGCTGTTTTTTGTCTCCTGTATATACAGGTCGATTTCAGATATATCGTTTGAAAGAGTCATCAACGTACCATATTTGACCAAAAATTAATTCCAATGGGACAATTCTATAATTTCAAATATTGTGAGTAACGGATTTTGAAAGAGAAGAGAAAGAAAAATCTCGGACTGTCAGTATTTGCGAATAATAAAAAATACATAAAGTACCTTCTATTTCTCATGTAAAAACCGAAAAACTGATACAAAATAAAGGTTGCATTCAAAAAAACAAAGTTAGGACCCTCACAGAAAAAACTGAATACCTTATGTAAGTGCCATCGTTTCCATTCTGTAGAAAATAGTATCATTTTGCTTGGCAAATCATCCATCATCCATCTATAAACGCAATGGAGATATGAAAGACCGTATTCTTGTTGCAGGACCCTGTATACACTGTGTTTTACTTCGCATGGAAACACCCTCGTATCTTTCGTAACTCTTGACGAAGAATCATGAAGTTTTCAGGATCGATAGATATACTAAAAAGATCTCACTGTACGAAAGGGGTCATCCTACAATCAAACAATTTTTTAAACAATCGCTGCTGGCGTGCAGTGTATATGACGTAGGATGACCCCTTTCGTGCTGTCAGTTCATTACTATTGTTTCCATCGATCCTAAAAATTTCATAATTCTACGTTGAAAGTTACAGAAGATACGGGGGTGTTTCCATAACAAGTGAAACACACTGTATATAAAAATATATAATATGTACTACCAGGGGACGTTGGACAAGGATATTATTTGTGGAAATAATGAATGCCATCTGAAGACGCCCCATCATTGTCCAAAAGAAGAATATCTATAAGAATCACAGTTAAAGTTCTCAGACGTTTCGACTTCATATATAATAAATTTGTGGAAATTATTTATCTTCGATGCGCTCCTGATTGACTTCGATCAGCAGGAATCCCGACTTTCTCGTATTGCCGACGAACACTAAAAGCCCTCCCGGTGTGTTCCTGTCGTGAAACACCATTTCCGCTTACGCTGAAAGATTTAGGTGTGTGGAATTACGAAATTTATGTCAGTTGAATCAGGGCTCCGGGAAATGGTTTGTGTGGTTTATTGTTACGAGTGACAGCGTTTCCGATGGCTCATATTTAGCGGCTGGGTTGATTTGGTGGCGAAAGGGATGGTTTAGCCAACGCTTGGGGCGATATTTCATAGAGAATGTTGATTACAACAGGAAATTTTAGATTATCCTGACTCTTGACCATTTCTGTTACTGGAAGTCACATAATTGCTTTCTTGGACTTGACACTTCATCAAAAAATAGAGCATGTTGTGCAAAGAATCCATGGTCTATATTCGAATTCAAACTGAAAATGTACCCTGAGTTGTTTACGGCAATGTATTTTTAACAGGGAAATGAGCGATAGCGTTGCCAGACCGACGCTTTCATGATTTCAGTGCTTCTGTTGTGTTGTGTGACCATAGGGTTGGCAACGTCTCTCGGTCTTTTCATTAGACTTCTTTACTGAGTTGTATTATTATTTTTTATTTGATAAGGTTGTCTGTTTTGACAGCAGAAGTGGTAGAAAACTCGAAAAGTTGTATGAATTGTTTACTTATAGAAAACAATAAATTACACAGTTCATTCAACTCAGTCTCTTTCAACACAAGCTATAGAGAAAAAGACACTATACAATTATTACACCTTCACTGTATTTTAATTCAATCACAATTCGTTAAACTGGCACAATGGTAAAACATGGCAAGTTTCTATCAATCAGTTGAACATGAAGATGAAAAAAAAGTTTGTGGAATGAATAATGGAAATTGCAAACTAAGTATTTTGAAAATAATAATAAAAATTATTATCCTGAAAAATGGTCAAAAAATATTGTTCGGGCCCTGTAACTTTGTTGGAATTGGTTCATTGCTAGAAGTGAAAATGATACCAACCAAAATCCAGGATAATTTCAAATTAAGCATTCAAGGTTAAATGAGTTTTACGAATTCGTTTCCAAGTGCTGTCATTGAATAGTAATGAGGTTTATCCCAATATAATTGCATTCTGTGGAGTTATTACGTTCAAATTGATTCCATGTGTTTCAAATGTTCCACCTTCCTGAAAATTACTTCCAGAGAGATAGTTATTTCGGGTTTCACTTGATTTAGGTGCCTTTCCATTTAATCAGTTGTAGATCAGCCTCAAAAAGTTTTAAAATAGTTACAGACTTGTTTCACTGATTTATGAAAAGTGATATTTATATAAAAGTGAAATGTATAATTTGTCCAACATATTTCGCTGTCCAAGTTGTATTTTTTTTAATAAGATGTCTCTCGGAGATATTTTCATGGCATCATTTAGCTTTATTGACAAACATAAGCAGTGTTAGAAACCAATTTGATTATAACTTGACTTTAATTCTGACAAATATTTTAAACATGAGTATGAAGACCTTGCAACCGGTATACAGGACCTGTTTTGACAACAGATTCCACAATATTCTTAAGTTCTTGCCATGTGTCTGCTTTGTAAATATGTCGTTTGCGAATTCTAAGATTTTTCCATCACCCGCGAGGGAAAATAAACTGTTGACATATATGTTACATAATAATGGCCCCAAAATAGAACGGACTATATCAAATGAAGAAACTGTTAGACTACACCCTATCGAATATCTTCTTGATCAGAAAATTAAGTGAATAAATCCAAACTTCTCCCCACTTCAAACCGTTTCTCATCAGACTGGACTAGCAGACTGGAAATATCGACTGTATAGACCTGAATTTTCATTTCGGCATATATTTGAATGATTCGTGTGAGATTTTCCAAATAATTCATTGCGGTAGAAGTGGTTATTTTATATTCATTCATTGTATCATGAATCCAATTCCATTTCAAAATAATAATACCCATATATTGGTACCATAACCGATCGGACAAGTGTCCGTTGATAAAAAGTCGATTGGTATTTATGGGCCTTGGTGGTCGTGATGGTAGAGCGCTCGCCTCTCAATCACAGGAGCGAGGGTTCAATTCCCAGCATAGTCACCATACTTCAGAATGTGCTAGCTACTATTTAAAGTAAAAATTGACTCATCCACTCATTTTCTTCAAAGAAATCAACAGCGCCACTCCTAAGGTGCGTTTTTTGTTGCCTACTGTTTTGTCTGATGGCGCACATTATTGGAATGTGCAATCTGATGGATTCTTGGTCTAGAGAATCCAGTCTGGTGGAATACGGTTTTGATCAATTATTTCGAATCTGCGCGGGTACACTTCTGATGAATTCCATTTCTGTGAACAAACCATTCGGACGGAATTATTTTCTGATTATTTCAAAGTACTTCACACTACTGATTTATATTTTTACTAATGTACCTTTTAGAGTTATAACAGAAAGCTGTATGAATTTTAATGCTATAGAAGTACGGTTTTAGCGTAATTCAATTCTATTCCTTTATAAATCTGTGTTTGTTTATTATTCCGAATTATCTGTCAAATATTTTGCTCTTCTGCTAATATATACAAAGTGTTATATAGTAAGTGTCCAATATTTTGCAGGA
The DNA here is from genome assembly GCA_958502065.1 of Chrysolina americana. Classification (NCBI taxonomy): domain Eukaryota; kingdom Metazoa; phylum Arthropoda; class Insecta; order Coleoptera; family Chrysomelidae; genus Chrysolina; species Chrysolina americana. The sequence continues at coordinate 64,985,578 of OY293416.1, read as the reverse complement.
CGATTCCTCAGTTATTTATAAGGTGAAAAGTTCATAAAACATGAGTCTGCATGACCTTCATTTTCGTGGTACATGGTGTTCAAAATGTATCATTATTGTGTTTTCTTGTGAATAATTTTTGAAAATTAGGGGATTTTATAATACGAGAAATCCAAATTTCATCTTAGTTTGGCTCTCAATTGTAGAGGGTGGAGTCACAACTTTGTCGTGAACGTATGTATCACATTTTTCTGGAAGATAAATCGATTCCTCTATGAGTTTCACGTGAAGAAAGTATTCTTGTAAAAAGTCGCAACAAGCAGTCGTTTCTGAAAACAATTTTTTAATAATAAACAACAGAACACTAGATGTAAATCAGAATTAAAATCACATCTTCTTCGCATTGATTTGCACACTCTGTGGAAAATTCCTGGATTATTTTGAATCGTTCTACAAGAGTTAATTATTCTATTTCTCAATTCTCATTCATTTTGGTTAGGTGCCTGATGAATTAAAGATTTCAGATGTCACGATTGGAAAAAATCCGAACTCTCAAGGTCTGGTGACCTGGGGGGGCATGATTGAGGCCTTCACTACTCTATCCTACGGTTGTCGAAAGTTTGAGCAAAAAATATTCGCGCATGGATGCCAAAATGTTCCGGAGTGCCGTCATGCATAAACCACATTTTATTCCGTACTCTAAGCGGCACATCTTCCAGTATAATAGGCAAATTTTTGAGAAAATAACGATATCTTTCTCTGTTTGATCATCCCAGAATAAAGAATGAGCCTATAAGGATGCCTGCCCTCACATTAGGACAGAACTGTTCTTGGAAATGTGTAAATGTGATTCCTGCTTTTTTCTGACCACAAATGATTGTTGGGAAAGTTGCATATAGCGTTGCTTGAAAAATTTGCTTTGACAGTAAATATGATTTGATTTTAAAATGAAGTGTTTTAAATGAGGCATTGGAGAAACCTATGACAGAAATAACGAAAAATTACGAGGGAGAAGTGCGTAGACTCTGTTAATACTTTTATTGTCAAAGAGTTCGTGAATCAATGAGAAAAATATCGGATGCACCTATTGATTTTAATCGACGTCCGCTTGTAACGACTTTTGACACGCATACCGTTTTCACGTTAGAATGATACAGGAGGCGATTTTTCTTCCAGAAAATGTGATACATAGGTGCACGACAAAGTTGAGACGATGACCTATAGGTAGCGGCTTCTACAATTAAAGGCCAAACTGAGATCGAATTTCCCATTATAAAAAATCCCTAATTACCAATTGTTGTCTGAATCTTGACATTTTTTGATAATTATTAACGAAAAAACAAAATAAACACCATGTATCTCAAAAATTAAGGCCCTGCGAACCCATGCTTATAAAAATTTTTCACCTCATGAATAACTAAAGAATCGTCCTGTGAAATATCGGACACTTAATATATAGCACCCTGTATATGGACCCACCTTGGAGTATTCTAGTTCCAAGTAGTAGGAAGTAGCTCAATGAATTGTCTATTCACACTCTGAAACCGTTTACTGAGATAACTTCCGAATGAATTTCAAGAAGTACCTCCGAGTCTAATGTCTTCCATGGACTGTAAATGCAATTCATAATCGACCGTGTCGAAAGCTTTCGAGAGGTCACATGAACTCTGCTTGTTCTCAATCAGAGCTGATGAAACTTCATTTGTGAGAGCTGGTATTGCATCGAGTTGAGATACTTTCTTCAAATAGAAACTATCCATCCGAAATAAAGATATATTTTGTTAAATATGTTGTTAATCTTCTCTCCAGAATTTTCCTAAAAACCTCTGTTGAATGTGTTTTGAGTGATATGGGTCTATTGTTAGTAATTTTCCTGGCGTCTCATTCTTAAAAAAGAGGTACCACAATGGTTTCTTCGAAAACTTTGTGCCAGGTTCTTGGATGTATAAGGAGAGACATTTTAGCAGTTCAGCGTTGATAACATCGATACCAGTCGATGTATCAACTGCTTGCAGTCATAATAATTCTTCTTTTTATATTCATGTCCGACATCCACTTTCGTTTATGCAAATCGGACGTGGACATGAATAAACATCCCCCCATCGCCACTAACACTGATCCAGTTGCTCTGTGACCGCTTTCGAACAAAGCACCTCCAGCCACGCGATCTCGTATAAAATTCCACTGCGTGATGGTCCCCATTCGCCTTCCTGATATCTCGATGCAAAATGTGCTTTTGCAGTTACTGCTGCTACTTTCAAGTTCGGAACGTTCCGTTCGTGAAGAGAATCGTCAATCGGGCTAATTTAAACGAGCTTTTGTTTGAGTTTTGCTCTATTTGTACTGCTGAGCTCGGTAACGAAATGAAATTGGCAAGAGGTTTATATTCTGGCAATTGGCGGGGGGTAATATCGTGTTCAATTCTAGAAACCTTGCGCTGTTTACGATTTTCGGTCAGATGAATATAGGTCAAAAGGCGACAGCTTGTTACTATTCTCATCTGAGAATGATGGTAACAATTATTTAACTGATAGTGTTTAGTGATCCTACATTCGCTTTTCTGGAGGTTTGGTTGGGGGATGTGGATCAATCGAATCATTGAAAACTATCATTTTCATTGCCGTTTCAAACCATATCCAATTTATTACCAAAGCTCTGATTTTTTGAAAATTTGTACTACTTTCCACGATTTACTATATCTCGACATGAATGAAAGTTTGGATGTTTAGGCGGACTTACCAAAACATTGTTTTCCTGTGTTTGAAATGTTTAAAATAATTCTCTAAACAAACATTTTTAGATGCATCGAACGATTGAAACAATAACACATACAACTGTCACATACAAGACGAATACGGAAATTCAAATAAAGAAATCATTAGCAAGCCAAATACAAATGTTTTTTTTCTAGAATATGTTATGAAACAGACCGGAAAAGGGAAATAAAAACTTCAAAGACATGAATAGCTGATTAACTAGGAAACTGAATAAATCAAATTCAAAAATGCTTTGTATGAACCGGCAGCGGTAGAGCTGTCAATATTTAGTTTTTTTGCATCTCTTTCGTGTTCAGCTATTCTTGGGTCATCCTTGGGGGGGGATTTTTGTTTTTTGGTGTGAAAAGAAATGTCTTCCGATGGTGTTTTTATTTTCAAACGCTAATTTTGAATGTTTATCTTCAAGAACCGCTGCAAGTCTTTCTGAAAGATTTTTTACATATGGTATTTTGTTATATGTCGATTTTATGGTGCTATTCGTTTTATCAGGATTCTGTTTTTCGCTTATTATTTCTTCTTTTACTGATGATGTTGGATAATTATTTTGTACAAGTTATTTCTCTATAATTTATTTTTTTTATGGTATTTCGGATTGCATGAATTGCAAATCTTGTTTTTACATTTTCAATTAAATTTTTTTGCCTGAAATTGTATTGTGTATTGGAATTGTCAGACGATTAATTAATTTCAATATCTAGAAATGGTAAAGTGTTGTTTTCTTCTTTTTCTGAAGTGAATTTCAATTAATATTGAAAATTCTGGAAAATTTCATTAATTTTGTCATTTGGAATTGCTGTGACAATGTATCCATATCTCTCTTGTAGAGAGGGATTGTGAAGGATGATTTTTTTATGCATTGTTGTTGATACCAAAATTATTAAATACCATTCGAAGACATTTATTTCACACTCGAGAACAAAAACCCCCCTAGACATTACTTCAAATGTGGTTTATCAAATTGAGTGTGAGAACTGTCCTCAGTGTTATATAGAACAAACTGAACGTTATCTGCAAACAAGGATAGCTAAATACGAAAGAGATGCAAAAAAACTAAATGTTAACAACCCTACCGCTTTGGCAGAACACATCCGAAAAAAAGATCACAGTTTCAACACACCAACCATTCTTGATACGCAACCCTTTTTATCCAAAATACTACTCATTGAAATGATTCACAAATTTAAACAATACAGAAGGGATACTGAAGGTTTAAACACAGCATTTTTTTATTTGATTTGTCAGTTTCCAAGTTAATCATCTATTCATGTCTTTGATGTTTTTATTTCCAATTTTTTCGGCCCGTTTCATAACATATTCAGGAAAAAAATATCTGTATTTGGATCGCTTATAATTTCCTCATTAATTTGATTTCAGTATTCGTCTTTTTCGGCAGATTATAAAGGTGCTGAGTCATAACTGAAGAACTCTAAACTTAAAATCAGATATACAGTTGCTTAACTATACTCATTATTTTATGGCTGTCTTTTGTTTTGGTTCAAAGTCGGCAATACACCTAATCATGATATAATAGGCGTTCGGTTCTCAGATAGCGTTTGTGAAAGGCTATTTATATAACAAGTACCTTTTTCCAAGTTCACCATCTGCATTCCCATGACTTCCAAAATGACTTGTAGAATCATCCAAAGAATTGAGTGTCCAGTGTTCTTCCAGGCATTCTGCACGCTGCAGTCAATCCTTACTAATGAAGTGGAATCTTCTGAAGGATTCGATTCAACTCTTGCCTGAAGAGGTTGATGAAAACAATTCAGAATAAATCTTGACTCTTGGTTCGAAGAGGACCGATTGTTGGTTCTTGATTTTTCTGAAAAAGAGACAGAATTAACAATCAATGTCAACATTATTTGAAGATTTGAAATGGGCTAATTTCTGCTTCGCATTTAAATTATTCAACTGGCATAGCGATGCCACTGACTCTGGCTATATAGTTCGAATAAAAGATATATTCTCTGGATTTGCAGTTTTGAAATCTATTTTGATTGCCTGAATACGTTGTATTGAGGATCTTTTAAACACAGCAAATTTTATGATCCAATTGTAAGAAACTTTACTGAAAGATCGTTTTCTAGTAGTATAATTGCTGGCCAGATACCTTAGAACTGTTATCTACCAAGAATAACCGAACTTTCATCAAAGCCGATCCGTATTTATTCCAAGTTATAATTTACGACGATACCTTCTCAGAATTTCCCGAAATATTTTGTTAGCAAACACGAAAGAAGATCAACATGTCATCCAAAAAATTATGCAATATTCAGCCCTATGCTGTATCACTTCCGTTGAAAATAACGTCACTGTTATTCGCCATTTCCGTTATGTTGCTATTACCAAGCAATAGCAAAATAACGGCGAATAACGGTGACGTGGTCACCCAAATACGATATCATAAAATAAAAATCAATATTTTAAGTTCATTTAGCATTCTTATGGTTTATACATACCTTTTTAGACACATAGCGCCCCTTCTAAGACCAAGGCGCGCCACTGTTTTGGCCGTTGTAAATTTCATCTCAGGAAGGGTTCAACCAATAGGAGTCAAGGACTTTCGTTGACCAAACTTCTAATGGGAGGGTCCAGAGGAATAGTTTGTGCTGAGAGAACTACTTCCTCCCAAGAACGTACAATTATATCTGACATCTGTTTGTCGATCATCATCAAGAATAATGGAGGAAACTGAGAACCACTCAATCTGCAAAGCTTCTGCGTAGATCAAACGGCACATTCCATGTAGACAACTGGTTCTTCAAAGTTTGTGCGGCATGTTGCTTTGTAGATGTCCCAGTAATAGCTATAAGCAAAAAAAGTGAAATATGTTTAGGTAGTACGTGTGTTGAAGATTCTCCTCTTCGCTGGGAGCGGTTTCAATCTTAGCTGGGACCGGCTCCCCTTCTTCGCTCCTGGAAGAGATCCAGCGATTAATTTATGAGCCCGCCCTGTATGCGGAGCTCATTATCATACTTCCTTAGCAGTGTGAGGTCTCTGGTGATTGAGCTCCAGTTACCGTGTACGACAACTATTTCACGTTTGCTGTGATAGAGTCGACGCCAGCAAGCTCTCGCAACGCATCCAGACAAATGTATTCATCTATCTTAGTGATGTTCTGCATCCTTTCCAGTATTCGGACAGGCTTGGTGGATCATTCGCTAATAAATGAGCATTTTATTATCCAGACTCAGATGATACGTTCTGAAAAACAGACTAATGTGCTTGTTCATTGTTAGATCCCTGTCCACTTGTACTTCCAGGTATCTCACAGAGTTTGACTCCGCTATGACTTTCGCGTCGATCCTCAACTTTCGAAAGATTCGAGTGAACTTATCCTTTTTTTGTCGGTTGATGACCATCGCCAGTACACCGTCTTCAATTCCAATTTCTGAAAATCATATAACAAGCAAAATTCGTTTGCCCATGCTTGTCAAATTCCCAAATCAATAACAGTTTCAATAAGTAATGAATTATTTGCTATACTCTTTGGTATTCACATTTTATCATTATAGATGATATAATAATTATATATAAGATGGAAGGAAATCGTTCATTCCACGGAATTGCATGACTTATCTTTTACTAACATCTGATAGGTATTTTGATGAAGAATTGGAACAATGTCGTATATTTGATATGACTTCGATATGATCCATTTCATCAGGAATATCAAGTCACGCAATTAATTGGGTTCCAATAAAGTATGTCCCATGATTATTGAACTATTTCATTATCTTCCATCACTATTATGGAAATGGACGTTCTATTGGTTCATTTGATGATTGTTTCCAGATATCAGACCTATTATGTCTATCAGAGAAAGAATTCTCATTCAACTCAATGCACGATATTATTTGGGCCAATTGCTGAAAATCACGAATATTCATTTCGAACCTGATATGAATATAGCCACTATTCAATTTGGAATATTCAAGGGAGCATTGTACAGAAAGTTATTGTGACTTCCCAATCTGCTATTCGTCATTTGAATATTGAATATGAACAGAAAATACTATGATAACTAGTATCTATCGGCCTCCTTGGACTGGTGAAAACCTGTTCATCAACAATTTTGCTGACTACCTAAAACAAAGAATGAAATATTAGAGAATCATATTTTGATTGGCGATTTAAATGTAGATTTATTGATTAAAAAAGAAAGTGTATTCAGATTTATGAGTGAACACAAAAAGTTTACTCGAGTTCAAAATAATTCTTCTAGCTGCATCGAACATATATTTTTGAAAAGGCGAAAACTAAAAACAGGAGAAAACTGTAAGACAATTGACCAATCGTGATATCAATACAGAATGATCCTTTCATAAATGTTGGAGAAACATACGCATCAAATATAAGTAAACCAATAACTCCGCCACCCAGAAGAAAACCAATGAGGAATTAACTTTTTTTTTATTCAACGTCATTAAAAATAGGATATTTTTGGTTGCGTCTAGCACTCAATCAAATATGAACTTGGTCCTGTATTTTCAATAAAATATATGTTTATGATTATAATTTATTTATAACTCTATTTGAAAATAATAAAGACAATTATTATTATTAATACTATTATTATAAACGACACACTGAACCCAACGAAATCATTGAAATTGGAACAGATGCCTGGTATGAATGGAATAAAAACTGATACACTCGAAGATAGAGCAGAAGGAATAGTAGAATCTCTGATTCAATAAATACAATTTTTGAAACTAGAATATTACTAAATTATTTGAAAAAAACGAGTGTGATCCCTGTTCAAAAAAGACATCAGCTTTTGCTAAAATTGGAAGAAAATCAATAACAAACAAAATTACATGTTATCTAAATAAATTCAAAAGTATATCAGACAAACAGTATGGATTCAGAAAAGAATTATCAACGGATTATGCTATAAACCACCTGATTGATGGTATATACAAGTCAGTTGATGATAGCTAACCTACCCAGTGTGTATTCCTAGACTTGACCAAAGCACATCTAGGAAGAGGCTGGAATACGAGGAAGTCCCCTCTCCCATTTGAAAGAATATCTGAGTAGTAAAGCAGAGATTATCCGGATCGACAGTGAAATAAACGACGGAAAACAATCAAATATGGTGTCCCACAGGGTACGGTTCTGGGGCCATTACTTGTCTCCCTGTACATAAACAACATACTGACAACGCATAATATCGGCAAGCTGATCATCTCTGCAAATGGCACAGCTGTACTATATTCAGACGTTTCTTGGGAAAGCCTGAAAAATAAAGCAGAAGTCGATTTAGCTAACGTATTGAATTGGTCTAAGCACAAAATGTTGAGTATGCCAGTCATCCTTCCAAACAGTACCTGCTCACATGGTTGTTTGGATTTCTGATCGACACCATCCGACTACAGTTGTTTTCTTGACAGCACAAAACTAAGAAAAGAAACCTTATAACATGGATAGAATCTGTAGATGTCAAAGGAATCAAGTGCTTTCACCACGTCCTCCGACATGGTCACCTATGAATTTTAAATCTTTCTGGCATTGGTCAAAACTTCAAGTTTTGATTCCATATTGTCTTCTTCTTTAGTCATTCTATAACCATTATGAATAACCAGAAAGAGAGTATACGTTCCTGTCGTACCCCATTGTTGATATCGATTACTTTTTGTTTGTCATTTCCACTCCCTAATCACCCCATCGTTCTAAAAAAGTATTTCAATAGCAGAGCTGTGTCGAGCACCGAAGAAAAGTGCTTCAAGCACTAAGCACTCTTGAAAAGCGATCCAAAATCGACTTTTGAAGTTTTCGTCAAACTTATTGTTGAAATTCATTTCAAAGCTTCATATTTCATAAACGAATGGATCGATTTTCAAAACCTTAGTAGCAATGTATAGGAAATGAAATAAATGTCTTCTTTGATGAGGTACAACTTGACCCCGATTCCTACTTGAAAAAAATTGGGCATAACACCCACACTTTCAGGATTGGAGGTGTCACTATGCTTTTTACGTCAAACTTGGCATGTTGCTGGATTTTGTCAAAATGTTCTGTCCTAGCCTGTAATGCCTTACTGCATGTTTTTGATGGATCACCCTGTATGTTAAAAAATTATACGTACCAGCGCGCCCTCCCGATGTACAAATCTGTGCTTCAAAAGGAAATCCTAACTGGAGAAACTTCGAAAAGAAAAAATATATTTTACTTCAGGTACCTACATTATAAATAAAAAAATAAGCAGTTTCTTCGAAAAATTATTGCTAGTTACACCAAAGAGTTTCTTGGTCAATACGGCCATACGCTTTTTTTAATTTTTCCAGGAAGCAGAGGGTTTCATCGTCCTATTCTTCTTCTGTCCGGTATTTTTTCTTCCTTCCATATGATCTTCAAGAGGCGTGTTATGATTTTTGTGCTGGTTTATTTTTAGGAGTGCTGTCCTATGGGCATCAAGAACTGATCAACACAAGACTTTAAAAAGTTTCGATGATAATTTGTACTGATTTCAGAGCTTTTCTGTGCTCTGGCTGTCAGATAAAATGTAGATGTGTTTTCTTTTATACCCACTGTCTAGAGTCATCTGTATGCCTGTCCTTATGGCATGTTTCTCAGTTTGGAATAGTGTGGGTGTTATTGCCAAGTGGAAGTATAACGTTCATTCTTGGCCCCGCTCCATGTATTCCTGCTTCAGTTCCTACCTCTGTTTTTGAGCCATCTGTGTACCATATTATGTTTCCAGATGATAGTGATTCTACTCCTGAGACCCATTCGTCCTACTTGAGCTGCGTTCTGAATGGTTTTTTAGTATGAGTATTGGGGTAGCATGTAGTCTGATGATTGATTTCCAGTTCGGTAATGTTGACTTCAAGAATGATTTTGGTGTGCCCAGATTGTGGTTGGGATCTCCAGTCACCTGTTTGAATGAGTCTGTTTGCACTCATCCTCACCTCTTCCATGACTATGATGTCCAAAAGTGGAAGGTTTAGGATAATTTCCATAGCAGCGGTCGGAGTGCTGCTCATGGCGCTAGTGATACACAGACAAGCGAGCCTCTGAAGTTTACCGAGGTTAGGTTTTGCCTGTCTTGTTTCACTTTGGGCCACCACAGCAGCGAGCCGCATGAGATTCTGGGTCTTATGATTGCGGTATAGCCAGTTCATGACTTTCGGTTTCAGTCCCCATGTTTTTTTCAAAAGCTTTACCGCACATCATAACATGAAGGTCAAAGGGTATTCATTAACTCATTCTCCACAATTTATTTTTTATCATATATTCACACATTGATCAACAAATGAAGTTAAATTCTCCTTCCCTTTTAGAAGAACAAATTTCAGTTGGGTTTTACGAGATCTTCTGAATTATATAATAGGTGGGAGACTCGCCATTTTAAATAACTTTTTGGTAATTTTCCCATTCCGCTCAATGAATTAAGTTTCGGTAAGAGCTCTCAGGTCACTGAAAAAATGCAATTAGTCCTGTTGGATGGGTAATTTAAAAGGGTTCTAAGAGAAACGAGACGTTCACCCCCTTTCATCCCAGCAAGAAAATATGGGAAGAAGTTTATCTGGTAACTTTGATGACGAAAGCGAAGGATGATTCGAGTATTAATATAAATGTTCACCCACTTCTCTTTGAAGCAGTGGAATATTTAAAGATATCTCGTTCATGCATGGAAAGATCTGAACTCATGAAGTTAACAAATCTGAAGGTTTCATGGAGTCTCAGAACTGATAATCTGAGGAAATCTTGTAATTAGGACCCACCGGTCCTGTTTGTATTTCTTGTTCAATAAATAAATAAATAAATAATAAATAATAGTGTATAATATAATGCTTTCCATCATTATTCGTGATTTCGAAGTAATGAGAATTTTTGTACAATAGTGTGTGAGCTAAATTTTCAGGATACAAGATACCAGTTATCGTTTAAAAATAGACCTGTATCTCAGAAATTGGCTCAAGTCGTCGTGGGTCAGAAAACATTCGTTACTATTCAAATTACACCTTTCCATCATAAGAGGTCATTGTCGGGTCGTCAGAGGGGTTCGGCTGATTTTTTTATATTTGAAGTGATCTCAAAAATAGGTTTGGTGTTGGCTCAAGTCGTTGTGGTTCAAAAAACATTCGTTCCTGTTTCAATTACACCTTTTCATTGTGAAAGGTAATTGTCGGTTCGTCAGAGGGGTTCGGCCGATTTTTTTTATTGTCTTGAAGTGATCTCAGAAATAGGATTTAAGTTGGCTCAAGTCGTCGTAGGTCAGAAAACAGTCGTTACTGTTTAAATTTTACCTTTCCATCATAAAAGGTCATTGTTGGGTCGTCAGAGGGGTTTAGCCGATTTTTTTATATTTTGAAGTGATCTCAAAAATAGGATTTGAGTTGTTTCAAGTCGTCGTGGATCAGAAAACAGTCATTACTGTTTAAATTTCACCTTTTCATCATAAAAGGTCATTGTCGGGTCGTCAGAGGTTTTCGGCCGATTTTTTTATATTTTGAAGTGATCTCAAAAATAGGATTTGAGTTGGCTCAAGTCGTAGTAGGTTAGGAAACATTCGTTATTGTTCAAATAACACCTCTCCGTCATGAAAAGTCATTGTCGGGTCGTCAGAGGGGCTCTGCCATTTTTTTTATATTTTGAAGTGTTCTCAAACATAGGATTGGCTTGTGTTGTCGTGGGTCAAGAAACATTTGTTCCTGTCCAAGTCACAACTTTTCATTATTGAAAGTCTTTGTCGGCTCGTTAGAGCGTTTGGCTGATTTTTTTATATCTCAAAAATAGGACTTGAGTTGGTTCGTGTTGTCGTGCGATAGAAAACTTCCATTTTTATGAAAAGTAACAACTTTCCATCATAAAAAGTCAGAAGGGTTCGGCTGTTTTTTTCATGTTTTGAAGAACTCTCAAAAATAGGTTCTAGAGATTTTTCGAACAGTAACTGAAAAGTTTCTCCAGAGCTGAAACATTCAAAAATAATACTATTTTTCTTTTATTTTGATTAAATTATTTTTATACCGTATCGTGCTTTATACACGGCACGGATATGGATTATTACGTTCATGGGATCATCTTAAAATTTCAAAAACGAATACCGTGTTCCACGGTCCCATAATAGAACCATTTCCATTTTTCAATTCCGGCAAGACGATAAAAATTCTCATTTCATTTACATGCGACCACATTCCATTCACCAGCACAACTCTGAAAACTTTTATTACCAGTAATTTTCCATTTCAATTTCCAATTTGATTCCTGCATCAGCGGTGAAATGAAACAATGAAATATCAATAAAACCGCATTATCATTTCATGTTAAGAACACTCACCATTTATTTCCGATCAGAATACGACTGGGTCTTTCATTAAGTAAACTATTATTAATAAATACTGGTCTACGAAATCAATGAGTTGAAGTTGAAGGAGATGTGAGTTTCATCGACAACACAGCAATTATATACAGAGTTAGTCAAATGTGTGGACCCGCCCATTTTTCTCAGTTAATTTGAGGGTAATAGAAAAAAAAAGTTGAAGGGTCTTTTGCTCTGCACCTTTCTAGGAAATAAAATATTTTTTGTTACTGTTGCGTCGACTTTCTAACGATTTTTTTTATTTTTGTTATCTTTCGCTCTACTGATACTGATTCTGATGACAACAAGACTTCAATGATATATTTATATATATTATACAGAAAATACCCCATTTGGCCTGTTACCAGAAAAAAAATTAACCTCCAGAAACCAGTCTTTACGTTATTGCAAATTTCATCTAGTTTTTGCATATCATTGTGAATCTGATTCGGATTCGCAATAAATTCTTATTTCACTCGTATTTCTTCTTTTAACAGATTTTTATTCAGTTTGATAATTTTCTGACCAATAATTACAGACAAACCCGAAATATCATACTTTTCTGTGAACTAAACAATGACCTACAGTTTCATAACTATCAAAAGACTTTCATTCTTGCGATTTGTAATAAATATTATATAAAATTTCGTGTTTTCAATAATACAAGACTAATGCAACATCTCGGCATAAAATAGGCACAATTGATCGGATCGAAATTTTCCTTCAGTAGACTTTTGAAACAAATTTTTGGTTTTGGTTAATGATTTTCGTTCATTCATGATTCACAAATGAGTTTTATGTACAATGTTATAGTTGTTATCCACACAAGAAAGAGTGGAAATCGTTTTTTAATGTGCTGAATGTGCCATATCAAGATGATGATTGTATTTTCAATCAGCGACATCCAAGAAGAGATATTCACTTTAGTACCGTGAAAAGGATATTGAAAATATTCAAAGAAACTGGCTCTGGACAGTCGTTTCAAGAAACTATATAGTCCAATAAGGTATAACGAAGAACGTTGTTGAAAACGGAATAGTATATTATATAATAAAAATATTAGCCAAATAATAATAATAGCCGTCCTTTACCCATACAGGCTATGCCTTTGGGTACACTCTATGAGTGTTTATGAGGGAGTATTATTATTATTATTATTATTAGAGCCCGAGGGCCAATAATCATGTAAGGAATCAATATCTCTTTAGTCCTGAGGCATATACGGTATTGTTTGCACTTCCCTGTATTATAACTATCAACATTGATACAATTAATAATTTTGATGAGTATAATATAAAGACGGCACTTGGATTACTCAATAGGTAACGTTATAGCAACAGAATATCAAGAAAATGAATCAAGAAATGAATGAATCTATTAATTTTGATATAGATAAGGCAGCTGACATGATAATTTTTGTCCTAGTTATTAATAGTGTAGCTGTGGTAAAGTTTGATTTTAACTTTATGTCCTAGGGATTCAAAATGCAACTTTTCCTCCCTAGTGACTAAAAGATACGTTTTATTCCCTGTTATACGGGACTAAAGTTGGCACTTCAGTCCCGGAAGTGCAGAAAAACTAATAGTAGGAGTCTTAGTGAAAATACAGGGGTTGGTAGACTAACTGTCACCCTGTTTACTAAGAGCCATAAGTTCTGAAGTAAGAGCTCAGAGACATGGCCTCAGAAGCTGAAATCACTTTCCAAAGTGGTCTCTGACCACCAAACTATTACAGATGTCAGCAAATTGAAGGATTTACTTCGAAATTGTCGTTTGAAAATGTCCAAATAGGATGAAACTGCAGTATCAATACTGCTACGGATACATAGGAAGTTTTATTTCTCATTTTTCAAAAACTCTTTTTATTTTATCCAAAAATGTCTCAATTGCAGCATCTCTAAGCTCCGTCCTTAATCTTTCAATATCATCATTTCTACTTTTGTTTGTTTATAGACCTTTCGATAATCAGTTTGTTTTCAACTCTATATATACTACTCTGTTCATACTTTCTTCAAGTATGAATCAGTTTTTTCGAACCATACGAGTTGTTGTTCAACCCAACTTCCAAGGAACGAAATGACATGAATAAAAAATCAAACCTCCCATCAGCTTCCCCCTCAAAAATGTTTTTGCCGTAATGCACTTTTCTGTATAGACTTTTTCCAGCATCTGATTCAATTTTCAGGAATCCCATTACATTGCTTTCAACTCGAAATGGTATTTTGTTATCGATAGATTCAATATTTCCAGGTAACAATAACCAGGAAACGATATATTCGCTTCCCTCACGCAATCTCTAAACGGAATCAAAAAATCTGCTGCCAGTTATTTCCATAAGAGTGAATGTTAGTTCGAGCGACACAAATAATCGGAAAGCTTCCAACACAAATGGAAGGTTATTAGTGAGCAATCAATGTGATTCCTTTCTTTTATTTCGGTACTGTAAAAAAAGCTCTGCTTATTTATGGCATGCCTCTGGCAAAAATGGCAATAGATGGCATGGCAAGCGTTGTCTTTGGAAATGATTGGTGTAAAAACTGCTGCATTGAATAGGAATCACAAGCATGGTTGAATTATAGAAAGGCATACGATTTTCGTAAGCTATTGTAATGGGTAGGTAGTTCAGAGATTAATTTGTGATCGAAGGTTTGAATTGTGTTATATTTCACTGAGTTGGAGCATACATTTCTGATGGAAATATTAGGCTTAACGTGATAAAGAATGAATTCCTTATCGGGTGATATTATATAAATTACTACGGAAATGTTTGAATTCATGTCTTTCATTTCCGAAAGAACTATGATAGTCATTTCCCACGAGTATGAAGTTTGCAGCATAAGCCGTAGGGGGAAATGAGCATTCCGTTATATACTATACTTTTTCTACGGCTATAATATATAATAGCGAAATGATTTCACATTGTGAACTTCAAATTCAATATAAGTAACCAAAAATCTCAAATTATAATTTGATTATTAACAATATTCACAGTTATATCGTTACAGTGATTAAATGTTATATTTGAAGCATCTGGGCACGGCAATACAATGTTTGTATTTTCCTTATGCTCCAGAGTATAAGATCTTGAAGTAGATGGCAGGTTTTCAGAATCATTGATAGAATTCAGTAATTTATTGGCGACATCAAATTTATTTTCCATAAACTTGTCAATATAACTTTCTGCTTGATTTCAAACCTCCATGTCATTGGATAATTCGTAAAATAAAAACACAATGACTTTTTTCAGAGTTTTCTAATTTAACAGTTTTCTAATTTAATCGTTCTGATCGATTAGCGTTGGCAGAATCGCCCTATCTTCAATCAATCTCGAGTTGAAAAGTGTATCTGTAGTTGAGGTGTCATATCCTTCGACACATTTTTTATAAAATTCCCGCTCGTATACGTAAAACTCAGTCTTTTCTGAAAATGCGCACGGAATTTGAAGTCAACTCCAAGCCAATTGAAGATTTCATAGGCTTTTCACAGAACCTCTGCAATTTCATGTTGTTGTTTGTTCCTTTTTATGCTAAATCTTGTATCAGAACATATGCACATATATTTTCCGAATCAGCATGAAATTTTGTGTATTTTGTGCGAATTTTAAGAGAATCTGATGTTTTTTCATGATTTTTAGGGTTCTACCCATTGGGACTTTTTACGGTAATTTTTATTTTCGCTGATCGACTTGAAATTTATACAGTTTACCAATTTTGTCATTTTGAATCGTATGGCGTTTGCAGAATTTCCCTATCTTGAACCGTTCTCGAGTTGAAAACTTTATCTAGAGTTGGAAGGGGTCATTTCCATGAAAATATCGTTTTTTTTATTCCCGCTCATATTCGTGAAATTCAATTTTTTCTGATCATTCATACGGAATTTGAAGTCGACTACTAGTCAAATGAAGATTTCATAGGCTTTTTACGGAACCTCTTCCATTTTTTTTTTAGTTTTTTCATAATTTTTTCTACTGAACCTTTTATAAGTCCTCCAAAATTATCGCCACAGTATATCACAAATTGCTGAAAATAATTCGAATTTCAAAGCATCACGAAGCCAACTTCTCAAGATAAGACATTTTGCAGTTTCCTCATTCACTATATCATTACCTAGTAGCAGTACATTTAGATCGCAGCGAAAGCACAGTTTATTTATTTTTGAGACATTCAGTGATGGTAAATTTCAATAAAACCATTCTTTAATGAGGTGATTGTCTCTTATAATGGTTTGAAAAACGGTAGCCGCATTCCATAGGATAGTAGTATCATCGGCAAATAGTCAGTCTACCTGATATATTCAAATTGGACAAATTATTATGTATAATAAGAAAAGCAAGCAAGGGGACAAGTTCTGAACCTTGAGGCACACCACAGGAAAAAAGGTGGAGTTGTGAGTAATGGGCTTTTTTGACAATTTGATCGCGGTTTGATAGGTACAACGTAGTACAAAGTAGTACCCCTGAATGCATATACTTCCATTTATTATTTATTATGTTGTGGTCAAAAAAGCCTTCGACAAATCACAAAACACTGCCCCAACGAATTCTGTTTTATTATTTCAATTATATTCTGCCCTTAGGAAGTCGAAATAGCATCGTTTGTATTGTTTTTGCTCTGAAACCCAAACTGTTACTCACTTAGAGAATGTTGTGCCTGTCTAGAAACTGAAATATTCTAATCCCAACGAGCTCCTCAATTAGCTTGGCCAGAGTTGGTATGAGGGAGATTGATCGAAGATTAGCTGGATTGTTTTCTTCGCCTCTTTTATGGATCGGTGTAACAAGTGATGTTTTAAGGAATGGTGGAAAATATCCAGATTGAAAGGAATCATTGAGAAGCAAACCAGAGACTCGAGCGCGGTATCAGGAAGATTCTCGATTATCTTTACAGATGTACCATCTATCCCTGCTGTGCATATATTTATACCTCTGATAACTTCTTTGAGTTCCAGAATGCATGTTATCACAGCAATGCTCACTATATGTACGGATGTCAAAATATGACACGTGCAGGATCAGTTTGTGGACGAATGATTTCTGTGAGTTTTCACGCAAGACTGCAGTAGTAATTGTTGAATATCCTCGTATTTTTTCCTATTTCCCCTCAGTTCATTTGCTAACAAAGCCAAACCCCACTGATTTGTCTGGGTAGCTTTTTGTTTCAACATTCAGTCACCCTTTATTCTCACACAACCACCTCAATTTTCTCACAAGTGTCTCGACTAACATTAGCTTTGATTTATCTTGTAGTTTCGTCCAATTAGTGGCGGATTTCCTTCGAGAAAGCAAAAGCATCCGAGGTGCAAAGCCGCATCGTGTTTGGTCTACCCTTTCTGGATTAACGCTCTAACGAAGAAAATTAAGAGTATCAGGTGAATTTCCCACACGTCGACGTCAGTAGTTTACGACAGGATGGTTTATCTCTAAGTGGATGTGCTGTTGAAATCTGTTCGAAAATATAGTATTTTCAATTATCGACTTGTTGAGATTTGCAGTAAGCCGTAAACAGAGCAGGTCGTTGTTTTTCCTACTTGTTTTGGTTACTGAATTATTATCATTTTCAACACTTCCTGGGTTGCAATCTGTTTGAATAAACTTCCCAAATTGTTATTAATTAAGATTTGGACTAATGGTCACGATAGTAGATGAAAGGATTCATGTACGAACAGTGTGTTTCATCCATAAATCGTTATTTGTCACGAAGAAGAAAAAAAATAAACTTCGAGAATAAATTAGGAGAATTTAATGTACTCTAACATATAATCAACCATCAAAATACGAGTCCAATCCAGCTAGTATCAATTCATTCATTGGAATGATAAAGAATTTACGTTGTCAAACTACTCAAACAGTGAATTTTACTACAATATCGAAATAATAAAAGATAATTTACCAGAAATAATTACTTTTTCAGTATACAAACAACTTATTCATTCCAGATTTCACACAAGACTGCCTTTTGGCGGATATTCACTTTTGAAATAAATTTTCTAATCCTGGTTATGGTATCGATATGGGGGTTGTTTCAATATTGATTACCTAATCAAATTGAGTTTCGTTCCTTCATTCAATATGCTCAGGCATTAAATATTTCATAACTCAGATATTCTCACGTTTTGAGAAAAAGTCCCATACCGAAATTACTTCGCTTTATGGAGAAGAAATTATATCTACACAGATCGTTCTCGTTCCTATTCATTTTGAGTGCCACATCTTTCTGAAGAAGATAATTCAATTATCGAAATGCGTATCTATGAGTATGGCCGAAAAACATATATTATATTTTATTGTTATGGGTCTTTATTTTATTTGTGATTAAGTTTTCTCAGGAATGAAAACCGTTGATAAGATCATCGATAACAGTTTATTTCTTCCTTTGGACCGCCTCTGCCAACTAAGATGCTTCTGTTATATCAATGAATGGTTGGTACGTTCTGCTCACAACTGATGAAAACACAGTTGCAGCAAGGCGTACCAATCAACCAGAGATTTGTCGGAAACCAATCTGCTTCGTAGACTCTTCATTTATTTTTCAATTGCATTTCCGAATTCGATTCAAATCCAGCATTCGCTTTCTCTCTATTTCCTCTTCATCTGTTTGGTCCTGAACTGAGGAGCAATAAGTTTCACGGGAGTCCTGGCAAGTACTGCGACCTCTGGTGCAAAAATACAGTAGTCACAGACCTTACCAGTGAACCAATGAAAGTCAAATGTTACAAGTTTCTGCTCTCTTTCTTCTTATCCCAGTTCCAGATTTTTCAGAAGATGATTTCGTTGAGACGCGTTTCTTGAGGAATATTGTCATAAAAATAGTCAATGAACATATATTCTTGCTTTCCATTTTTTCGAAGGTCATCGTGTCGCTGATTGGAGTGGAATGGCATCTTTAGATCATACTCCACATCATTTGTTATCCTCTTATAAAGGAATGGCTGATGTTTCGAACCTTCTTGGAGTTCATTATCAGCCGAAAATTTGAAAAAAGTAGCGTTCTGAATATACAAATTTGAATGTCAGTTTAAAGTTGAACATTAAGCCTTTTCATCACGGTCATTATCCATTCCTCTTAGAAACAATGATAATCAGTATTGAGTATGACCAAGAGTTTCCTTGAAACAGTCAGTTATTGCTAATTTCTTTATTGCTATTCAATTCCTTTCAGATAGTTCAGCCATGGTCACGTGACTTTTTCTATATGACAAAACTAATTGGTTTTCTAAGTAATCGCTTAAAATATGCTTATTTTTATCGAATTTCAAGAAACTTCAAAAAGAAAAGTTGTTTTATGCCGATTTTACACTCAGATTTGAAGTTTCTATTGCAAATTTTCATTTTTGGCATATTTTAAAGTACTTACAAAATTCACATTTAGAGAAAATTGTAACTTTGACAAAACAGATTTATGCCAGAATCAACCTTTAATCACTGAATATCGATGAGAAAATGTTTTCCTTCAAGAAAATGAGAAAATAATCATTTTTACGTATGTGACCAAATTTTAGGACTTTTTCTCAACAAAAGTCAAGAGACTATTTTGCATAACTCAATTTCAAAATACAGTATTATTTAAATTTTTTTCCATTTGATACAAACACTTTTTGAATATTGAAATATGTTTATATTTTGAAAACAACATCTTTTTCATGTCAAAAATGAACATTTTTTCCATGAGGACAACAATACTTCGTAAAACAAGTTTATGATGTTTTCGAAAATGAAATGTTACCTTTATACTGCACGTAGTCCTGCATGATGCATCTGTCGATCAGCAGAGGTTCTCCTTCTTTGACTCTCTTTGCTCACATATCCGTTCATACACCGGATCAACTGCGGAGAGTATTCGCATGAACAAGATGCGGGTAAACTTCTCATTACATGCATTTGAGCATGTTATCGGTATGTAGTTCTCCAAATCAGACAAATCCCCGTCTTTGGGTATTAGCACGGTTTGCCCCTCGACAAACCAATCCAGAATCTGTTGCTCCCCATCTAGCCGTGACTTGAAAACTCTTGCTAAATAGTGGTAGGTACATGGAAATTTTTTCACCAATAGTTATTTAGCTCATGCATCAGGGCTTGGAGCATCCAAGTTCTTCGAGCCTTTGAGAGCCTGTCGAACTTCTTCCGGAGTTATCGGATTGCGCAGTTCATTGTGCCGACGAAGCCTCGTGCAGAAAGTTTAGAACTGCGCTAGTGCTGGAGTATCTTCATTGAGTGGTTGCGAAAATTCATTAATGTTCTTCCAGAAGGTTCCTATCCGATCAGCCGCCGGCGGGTTATCCACAACACGTGGAGGTTCTTGGATTAGGCGGGAAGTTTTATCGCGGAACTTCATGTTTTCCGAGATGCGTCTCGCCTGCCTCACTAATGACTTTTTTGCAGCCACCAGCATTCGTATCTTATCAAAACAGTGCTATTTGATGGTAATCAGCAAATCAGCACTCCTTGACTTAGTATGTGGTGAGCTCGTGAGCAAATTTGCGCCACACACTGGACACGAGACGCGTGTTGTCTCGCTGACTTGATCTCAGCTTCCATCTTGTAAATGCGCTGCTCATGGCTGCATGCCAATCAGACGGGTGGTACCCCTTCTTCCCGTTGGGATAGAGTCTGAGCGGCGTCATACACAGAGTTGATCTGCTAGATGTCAGCCTCGTGAATTTCCACATCCACCCGTGCCAGTTGTTGTGGCTTCAGGGGCTTCATGTTATGAAGCGCCCTGCCAGAACAACTTGTGGCATATTTGCCACTTCGTGAACCGGTTGAGGAGTGGTTCTGACTTATCCTCGGCCCCGGAGATGAGATACATAGATTACACAGTCCCTATAAGATTTTGTGTGAAAAATGCAGCATGCTCTAGGTGAATCTCACACTACATAGCATGCATTTTCGCCATGTATCCTCTTCGGGCGGGCACACTGCTCTCATAGCAATGCAGAAGACCGTCCCTCAGTTCATCCGTCCACTCAGAGCCTCCACTGTCATCGTGGTTGTTATCATTTAGCAGATCATCGTTACCTTGCCTTTGACTTAATCAAAGGAAATGATCTCTCCTTCCCGGGTGCTCCTGGACTACCAGTCCGGTTTTGCACCAGTTGCTCAGGAAAGTGGTGTCGCAACTCACCAAGGTCTCAGATGGTAGTTGACCCCCCTGCTTATTATTTATCTTATCATTATTATCATTATTACGTGGTACAATAGAGGCCTTTCTCTTCATAAAGAAAACAAAAAAAAATCGATTTCATAGTGGTCGATAGACGATGTAAGTTGTCTACATACCAACCCCGACGACTGGTGCTTGCTTGGAGTTTGCGCCCACCACCCCAGGGGGTGATGTAGGTGTTTCGGGTTTTCCTAGATCTGAAAAGTGAATACGCCACCAAAAATCAGTCGCCTCGGAGCGCCACGGAAATTAATAATAATAGTCGTCCTCTACCCGCACAGGCTTTGCCTTTGGGTACACTCTATTAGTGTTTATGAGAGAGTATTATTATTATATTAAATCCGAAACAAAGTAGGTTGAAGATAGATTCATATTAAGCAGGTGAATTCTGAATTGAAGTGAATGGGAGGATAGAATAGGTACACAATTTGATGTAGGTTGCAGAGTAGACACATTCAAAAATTAGGAAAACAATTGAACTAAAAAAATTTATCAGTATAATGAGAGCCATCAAGTTGTGAAAATAGGATTGGTCATCTGATCTGAAAGTAGTTTGATAAGTTTTGAGCTCCTGAAGAAGCCAGCATTGTTGGCGAAACTTTCATCGAGTGAAATTGTCGTTGTTGTGGTGTTTGGGTAGTTTCTATTTCTTGAATGTATTCACACCAAAGACTTCAAATAATATACATGTATTGAAATAGTTATTATCCTAACAAGTGCACAAAGTGTTACTTTTCCGCACGCAAATACAGTTGGCGGACGATGCGAAGCGGAGTTCGTATAAGTCTTTGCGTGCGGAAAATGCTCTTTGCGTACGTGTTAGGAACAAAATTTTTCCTACGAGCTTCATATTAGATAACAAAAATAAAAGAATTTTAACTTATTGAATAATTTTCAATTAAACTTGATAGAAAGAACTACACAACAAACAAGTACAAAACAGTAAAAAATAATAATAGAAAATCAAATTATTTGTTAGTAATATTTATAATGAAAGAACAAGTGGATACTTATTGATCCTTGACAATATTATAATCATTTATTATCATACACGTTGTTTGAAAAATTTATATTATTTGTATTAAGCTGAAATTCAAATATCGGGAATTACTATTGAATGGTAAAAGAGAATACACTTCTCATACTGCATAAAATAGTCCACAGCAACTATAATAAATATAAATTTTCCATACAAGTGAGATTTTTCAGAAGTTTTACTTTTCCGCACAGCGTGCGGAAGAAATCTTATCCGCACTGCGTGCGGAAAAAATCTCATCTTTGTAACTTTGCGCACGCAAATGTATGCAGAAAAGTATTACTTTGCGCACGCTCGTAGAAAAATGATATTTTGCTTGAATGGATTCGATTGAATGGAATCTTACGAATTCGAAAACCGTATGCCTTACATAGAGTTTCGTATGAAATATGTATTATGATTCATTTTTTGTTATTGTTTCCGCCAACGCTTCTACACAAAAATTGCATTCATTCGATTACTTGTAAAGGTTAATGATGAAGGAAACTATCGTGACATGACATTTCATTATTAAGCCACCATTATGCGGCATGAAAAATATATTTAATGTTAGGTGGTGGGCGACCTGAATACATTAGACGGTTTTACAGGTTCCTTTCTTCTCCTTATGCAATATGGCTAATGAAAATAGATCAAAGGAAATACGGCGTCTGATGATGATTAAGTTATTTAATGTACAGAGTGGGCGAAATTGGACACTTTTGAAGAGAAAGTCCTGTTGAAAACTGATGGCTGTGTCTAAAGTTCAAATTTTATGACAAACTCAGAGGTGGAAACGGCATATCTATACCCATCATAGTTTCGAAAATGTACATTTTCGAAAAAATTGCTTAAATTTTTTTTCTGTCAAATATTTCCAGAGCACTTTTTTACGTAGAATTCAGTGGATTGAGTAACGTATTTTTTTCAAATAAGATATCCATAGTTATTGATAGAAAAATATGTTTTTTAAACGAGACACCTTGTATATTTCCTCATATTTCAATAAAGCTTGAAATTACCCTTCCAAAAATGTAACACACTTGATGTTTTGCTAGAGGCATCTTCGAAATACAGAGCCTTTAGTTTTTTTCATGTAGACTTTAAAACGCACACTTTGAACAAGTAGGCTTTGGACGACGCGGAAAAAACATAATGCAAATATTTACTGGTAGCTGTCAAATTTTGATTCAAGCAGTAAAGATGCTCTTTAATTCGTGGTGTCTTTTCAATTTTCAAACACATTCGCAATGAAGTATGAGAATTATGAAAAATGGGATATGATAGTTTTATATCTTATAAAAACTGGGGGAAAAGGCAGAAGCAGCAAGCGATTTGTAGCACGAGAGGTTTCCAGAAAGAAGACAATCTTTTAGAGACATTTTAGCAAGATTGCGATACCACCTGATCGATGGTGGTCGATTTGAAAAGAAAATGTCAGAATTATATGAATCAAGAACTAACGTTAGGCGGATTTAGAGAAAGCAACAAATCCAAGCCATACAGGACCAGAATAATTCATAAACTCAGACCAGGAGATTTTGAACGCCGTATGGGTTTTTGCCAGTGGTTCCTGGAAAATTGTAACCAAGAACGTGATTTTTCGTTAAGTTATATTTGGACAGACGAAGCTTGTGTGAGCATTTCCGGCATTTTCAACCGCTAAAATTCTTATACTTGGGCACAACAGTATGTAGAAATTTTAGGGCAAAATATTGAACCCCTTGTTGATGAATAGCCAACCCAGGACCCAACCGTTGGCCGGCCAGGTCACCAGACCAAACGTCCATTGACTTTTTCCTCTGGGGACGGTTGAAAGATGTTATTTTTGAATTGCCGATCAATTCTAGATACGAATTGGAAGCGGCAGGGATCTCTAACTCGTATTCTACCCTCCTAAGGATGAACGCGGTATGTTTATGAGACGACAAACTGAAATGTCCACCTTTAAAGTTCTTATTTGGCACGAATTGCGAATTGAGACATATGGCTAATTTTTTGTCAATAGTGTTATATAGTTCCTGTTCAGATACGGCGTTCATGTTTGGCAAATATTCAAGTCAAAGACACAAAAAAGCCTCCGACACCAGTAACTCAAATTTCGATATTTTAGATCTTTAGGACGGCAGTATTGAACTAATTAATTCAGCAAAAAACGTTCAGAAAAGATATCGCCCGTATGTAGGAGAAGCTAGTAGACATTTCGAACACCTTCTCTGAAGGAATATATTCCATTGTTCGTTCTTTATCATTATTATTATTATTGTTGGAGTTTCATTTATTAGTAGTCAATATAATATATACTGTTATTGGTTTTATTGAAACTATGAGCTTTTTCAACATTTGATAGCTACCACTGAACAATTTCTTTCTGTTTTATCGCCACGTCTTCCAAAGCCTACTTCTTCAAAGTGTGCGTTTTAAAGTCTACATAAAAAAACTAAAAGCTCTGTATTTCAAAGATGACTCTAGCAAAACATCAAGTGTGCTACATTTTTGGAAAGTTTATTTCAAGCTCTATTGAAATATACAAAAATATACAGGGTGTCTCATTCAAAAAACATATTTTTCCTTCAATAACTATGGATATTACAGTTGATAAAATAGGTTACTCAAACCATAGAATTCTACGTAAAAAATTGCACTGGTAATGTTTTCATAGAATTCATAGATTTGTTTTCGGGCCCTAGTACTCATGTCAACAAGTATACCTAGTTTGAAAATACTGATTCGTACAAATTGTTCAATGAAATAAACAACCCATTTATCATCAACGCGTGAGCGATAAGAAAAGCTTTGTTATGCATGTGGCTCGTTGGTTTTGCTTACTTCCAGTTTTTTTTATCGTCATATGAGTCAACCGTTTAATAATTTATCACTTAATGAGTTGGACATTGAATCAAATGAAAAGTTGCTTGTATTCACACGTGTGCGGAAAATATTCTTAAACTTCAACAAAATTCACTCGTGTTCAGACGGTCCTAGTACTATAACTTCCCGATACCTCAGAAAATTCGACAAAACGTAATTTTCCCATCTACGAGTGCGGTTTTTTTTCGTTTCGAATACAAATTCACTATTGTTGTCCGCATTTTCAAACACTACCTCTGTCATAGAAAGTTTTATAATCATTATCTAAGCATGCAGTATATCAAACTCATGTTAGTTTGGTCTACATTATCGATATTCTACTATGGAATTTGACCTATTGTGTACCCCTGAATGTTAGTCAACCAGATTACCAGAGATATCGCCATCCTGGATCCTGAAATTGCAGAATTATGGTAATCAGTTTCAGGAAGACCCAGTTACTGAAACAACCGATTAATATTCATCATTGTCCTGGTGATATCCTTCCTAACTATCAGTAAAAAACATTTTCAGCTATTCTAGAAATTTAATACCTACAGGGTGAGTCAGAATAAGACCGACAAACTTCGTACACAGATTCCTTACCTCATTTTTCTATCAATATATATCAGTGTCCAAAAAAATTTTAGATTTGAGAAAAATATTGAAACTTGGTACAGTAATCTAGCAATGTGATAATTTGAAATTATAGTGCTTAATTTTCGTAGAACAGTGGCGTAGTTGCGGTGGTATGTTGCCATATTCTCCTTCATATTTTCTTCAGACAAGTGAATTGACGAATGAGTTTGACATCAGTTAGGCTCATCGATACTTGACCTGAAAGTCAAACACTGCATGTGCCTCAATGTAGAGGTTTCTGTTTCTGTAGAGAAAACTGAAAGTATGACCTGAGGAAGCATCGGGCGAAGATATCATTTTCCGTTTGCCTTTCGACCCCCTATCTTAGAAGGGATGCATTTTAGGATTACATTGATTGAAACGTTTCACCTCTAAATGAGGCGAGGAATCTGTTAACGAAGTTTTCGGTCTTATTCTGACTCACCCAGTAAAATATGAGAGATATGTTCAGTCAATGTTTATGTATCATCTCTACCAGCAGCTATTTGGGAGAAAACTCACACTTACCTTCCATCCGTATCCGTGCATTGATGAAGTGTATTCCAGTGGTTTATGCCAAGCACCATGACTACTTATGCAAAAAAGAAGGAGTCACGAGTGTTGCCATAGTACCACTGAAACGATCTCGAAAACTGCCGCAGTCTGCTATGTCTGGAACTGAGTTGCTGCGAAATCAAAGTAGACTTCGATACAAGGTGCTAACAGCGTCTTGAACTTGCCGAAAGCATCTGGTACCGCAGTTCCCACCAAGATCATATCTACGCCGATCGGTCCCTGGGTACCTTGATATAAACTGGAGAAACATGAGACATCGCATAGGAATAATAAATCTGGAATATAGAAAATGTGTTTGGGACCTCGTTGTCCTATAGAATGTGCCATTGTTTGAACCACAGTTGCTTTTCAGAACCTGATAGTATATAGACGTATATCGATTTTGAAAAACTTTGAATGCAGAACCTACGTTAATCACCCTGTATATACTCGCTCGTTCTCACGAAATACTGCTGCAGGAAAGTTCCGAATTAATTTGCTCCAGTAAGCGGATTACAGAATTGTACTCGACGCGCCTTAGACAGAAGCCATCAACTTCACAAACAAGTTCCGTCAGATTCTAAGAGGTAGGTATATTTAGTTCAGTTTGACAGGCATCTGAACTTTCATGAGCATATAGCTCAGCTATCCAAAAAGGGCTCGGTGGCGGTTACTTTCTCATCACAAGAAGCTCACCCTTATTATCGAGTTTTTAGGCCACTTAAAAAAAAATTGGAAAATTACTGTTTTTGTGGTTATTCTCAACAATGATATGGATGACTACTTGTTGATTTAAATGAGTTTTTGGAACGCAAATAAGTAGAAGAAGATTACGTTAAAGTTCGTTAAGAAAAGAATCAGTTTAGAAGGTACAGCAAGTGGTGGGAATGGAAATTTTGATTATTTTTTTTCAATATTAACGAAAAATCATCCAAATATAAGATTATCACACCTACTATGCGTTTCGTGAACCAAATTTTGTTATTAGAAGTGTTCTAAAAACTCCCTAAAATGAAAGAGAAATAATGTTGTAGAAAAACTGAAAAGCAGGCTGTAGAATTTATAAATTGATTTGTAAGGCTTAGGTCTGAGTTGAAAGGGTTATAAAAAATTCCAAGGCATCAAAGAAAAGAGGTTCATCTAAATGTTAACACTGAAAGTCTCAACATAGTATAGGACATGGAAATTTTACTGAAATCACATATTAGAATATCTGATACAGATAAGATATGCGGAAACTGAAAGAAAAAAAATCATCTGGGTCAGATGGATTACCATCCAATAGTATAGAACTCTTGAATTGTGCCCTTGTAATTTATCTACGAATGACAACCTTTCATAAATCTCTGCGAACTGAATTCTTTTCTGAAACATTCATAGGAAGTAAACTGACACCCATGAACTAAGGAAACTTGAAAACCTTTCTCTAAAATTATAAACCTATTGCTGTATAACTACACCCAGTTATTCGTTGGTTGCGAGTTACATTGACGAAGCTTGATATGTTGAAGATTTTATCTGGGGCAATGGGAGTTAAAGTAGTTATTGAGAGGTGCTGGAAAACTCACAATACCTACTTTTACTCTCACTTACCCCAAATGGAGTGGTTGCAAGCAGAAGGCAATACTGGCTCAACAATTTCTTTTTATTTTTGTAGAATTTGGAGTAACCTTAGAAGTCATCCAATGCGTGTATAATTCTCTACTCAAAAACTTGTGTATCCTAGAAGTGGACATCTACACAACACCTTCATTTATTGTTCATTTCCTACATGTTTTTTGACATATTGAAAAGTCGCCCGTGGTGATGAGAAGACACAACTCTCAGACCTAATTTTTTTTAAGAAAAATCAATTCATATTATGAATGTGTTTTCGTATGTAATATAAATGTATCGAAGAAGAGAAGGACTTTCCGATGAAACGAGTTGGTTGTATTTGTCAAGATTATTTTGATTCGACGCTATTTTCGTTCTAACTGTAACATTAATACCGCTTTTAGGTTCTAACATTATGCAACTAACAAATTTTCAACTCTCATTTCAAACTTCCCGCTATTACAGTATGACAAATCACAGAGCGCGTCGTCGTGCATTTTACTGTTACCGTTTTGTCAAACATTTTCTTAGGTTATCTTCTCAGAATAATTTTCTTTTGTTTTGGTGACTATATGATCAACATGTATTTTTTTCCCCTTGGTGTTTTGGCATCGACTAACATATATTTATTCAGAATATTCTGAGAATTGTGGATGGGTATGAATTAATAGTGAGTGCTTGTCAGGGTTTTTGTCAAAGTTTACATTTCAAAAGGTGATCAACTGGAGATTAAATTCAGATTAAACTGATAAAAACGCTATATGCCAGTTCCAGTGAATGTATTGAACAGTAGGTTTTTATAACTGCGAATCTTGTAATCTATACCACAATGGAAATCAATTCTCGTAATCCGAAACATCAGGTAAGTTTTCATAAAATATTATGCACACCAGAAACTGTATAGTATGTCAAAAGGTGCTTACCTAGAGGTTCAATAATTTCTTGATTTTGTCGATATTTTTGAAAAACCAATAGATTAAAGCTAGGGACGTTAGATCGGAATTATGATTTTTAATTTATAAAAATATCTGTAAAATTCTAGTAGATAATATGTAAATAGCTAATGATCACATGCTATCAAAAAATTTTTGGAACTCACGTTTTTGAAACTCCTGAACAAAATTCGCAAATATATTTTTTGGCGGTCTCCACTAATTTCGGAGATACGGGCCTATTTTTGAGTGATGACTGACATTTTCTAGCACACATTCTTACCGCAGAAAAAAACAGTAAAACACTCAAAATTCTCCCTTCTTATTATTAGCAGAATGTTAATACCCGAATTGACCTGTTTTATACTTTTTCTTTGCGGAAAACGATAGTTTTTATGAAAGAACTCAATCTTCTTCTGAAAAACGTGAGTGAATAATTTCCCATTCATGTTGAAATTAAATGGCTCAAAAATTTTGCCGTGCAAATATGCAGAGATCAAAGTTACCTACCTGGCATGACATGGTGTTTTTGAGTTTCTTAAAAGGAGGTTGAATTTTTTGATATGCATTTGGCCGTTTTTGATCAAAAATTGTATAAAACGGGTGAATTAGGGTATGAACATAGTGTAAAGATGGAAGAATTTTGAGTGTTTTTTCACGGTAGAAATGTGTGCTATAAAATGCCAGTCAGCAATCAAAAATAGGCCTATATCTCCGAAATTACTTGAGACAGCGAAATATTTTTCTGGGATTTTTGATCAGGACAATAAGTAAGTTCCAAAAAATTGTTCATAGCTTTTGGCTATTAGTTCCTACCAAAATAATAATCGTTTTGTAAAAATATTTCATAAAGTATATTAATTTTTTACTGTTTGCAAATATTGACATACTTATTTGTTGATACTTCACATACAGTGCGATGATTATGGATTGATTTTTTTTATTGTCAATATACGGATAAGCCAATTACAAACGATATTAAATCATTGCTAAATACCGCCATATTAAGACCTAAACAAATACTACTATAAACCAATAACAATATCAAATTAATGAAATACGATCATGAAATATAGCTGTTCAACATTATTTGAGGGCGATCATTGAAGCATTACCTAAAATGATCAAATAATAGTACATATACTGAGTGATTTATGTTGGATGGATCATAAGGATTAACTCATACTCATAATAATCGAATCATACGAAATGTTCAAGAAAAAAGTTAAGACTTGGCTATTCGCCATTTCCTTGGTATTACTAAAAAGTTTTATAACTACAAGCATAGCATGTTATAGACTCGCATGAGGTAAGACTTAAGATACTCTGTAGTGAATTCATTGATCTCAGTGTCAGAATTTTTCCTTAATCTGATATAAAATTTAAAATTTTATTTTTGTGTGTTGTCCAAAGATTTTATATTTATAACAATACTTGGTTTTATTTTCAATTGTTTAGTATTTTGGTTTAATTTTTATTTATTTACTCTTAATAATTTTTGAACTTAATTGAGAGAATTTGTATTTTAATGATGTTTATGTTTAATGTTTAAACGAAAATATCATGCCACGAGTGGATTCATTTCCTTGTGGTTTTCTGTGTTCATTCATTTTCGTATTTATGTGTTTAATGTTAATATATTCAGACTGTGAAATAAATTTATAATTGGTATATTGTTATCACTTGAAGAACAAAACGACAGACTTGCTCTATCGGTTCGAAATATTTTCATCAGTGTTTCCTCCTATAACTTTCTTCCGTAATTTCCTATACCTATCTAAGACAATTTTCGCGATAAAAATCATTTTGAAAAAGTTTTATGCAAAACCTGACCATTTGAAAATGACGATATTTTTCATAATGCAATTTTACAAAATATTGCAATAATGTTCAAAACTGCATAAGACCATTGAGTATTCTGCCTCAGAAGTGGATTCTTTCCAAGGACTCATGAAAATTATTGGAATTCAATCATATTTGAATACAAAAATCGCAATCTCTTTCAACAAAGCGTGGCAAAATCATATCGTTAAGTGCTTGAACATGTAAACTCGTACACAAAATCCAATATTTGAAATGAACACACTTTTGTCGTATAAATTCTATCAATAACTTCCCAACCTTTTGTAAATGAATTGCGCTGTGCGTGAAGTCAAAAGGATATTGAATTCGCTTTTTCATGTCGAATAAACGGTAGGTATTCAAAAAAAAACTGAAAAAATATTAGAATGAGTATATCGGCATTTTCAATATCTGTATGGTTTTGTGAAAGAGTGAACAAAAGGAAACCTGAAGAATTTTAATAAAATATTCTGGAAATAGAGTTCTTTGTTGTTGTTCATCCCAGTACGATGAATTATAAAAGTTGTTTGTGCACAGTCCTGTAGTATTTTTCAATATATCGTTAAAACAAACTCGTCTCAAATAGTGATTCAGATTGTGAAAACCAATATACAGGATGATTCATAGTGGATGACACAATTTTATGAAGATATTGGCAAAATATTCCAACGAAATATTGGAGAGAAAAGTGATGTGAACATTTCACAATATTGATTGTAGGGATTGATCATAGTGAGGAAAATGTCAAAAAAATATCAGCCAACCAATGATTTTTGAATTTTGAAGCCTATCAAGCATCGTACTGTCATTTAATTAGGGTCACAGCCAACTAGATGTTTCACGATAAAATGCAAATCAACAGCCAATGAAAATACGAATATTAATTTCTGAGACCTGTTTGAAGGGATAATTTCAAGGTTTCAAGGTGTCATTTGAAATAAAATAAAGTCAAAGTTGGGGTTACTTAAAATTGTCGGTGCATTTAAAGCAAGCGTTTTCATTGATTACGTAATTCCTGTTGATTTTAAACTTTTTTCTCTTCAAATAAGAAACTGAAGGCTAAACATATCTCCTGTCTCACCCGGTATGTTTGGATATAGAACACTTTTTAGGAGTTTGATATGTTGAAGTAGATAATTTCATTATCACCCTGTATGATAGTTCAACAACCAGTCAAATATTTGTATTCATATTTTTTATGATCTTTCAGAATTTCTCGGGGATTTACCGATGCAGTATTTTTATTTTTGGAGAATTCACTTCGTCGTCATCACAGTATATATACCCAGAAAACATGTTGAGATTGTTCAAAGAATCCAGGATCAGGCTTGTTTATTGTTGTTTTAGGATAGATTCCAGATCATATTTGCGTAGGGTGTTTTTTATGTTTCGTATCATAGCTTGCTCATAACTATTCGAATATTTTAACAGGTGAATTGATTTATAAGCGAAATAATTCAACCATTCCTAAACAATTGTAAAATGATTCATTCATATGTTACATTCAGCGAATACTTTCTAAAAGCGAATGATGTTACCAACTTGACCATGATCAGAAGGTTCTATTGTACACTCGACGTCATCGATATCCTGATCAACTTTTTCGACAGCAATAAATAAACTTGATGATAATAATAATTTTTACTATTAAGTATCTGTGTATAGAGGTCCCTGAAACTGAGATGCAGAGCGTGTCGTGGAGCAGCTGAGACCATAAAACATTTGCTGTCAGCCTGTCCAACTCATGCCTATACTTGTATGGTATAGACGAAACACCGCGGTTTCCTTATGCTCCGGGGGATATTGAGTCCGTTATAAATAATGAGATACGCCAAATCAATTGGAACTAGTCATTTTCCACCCACAAGCCAATGAGCCTAATGTAGTCCTCCTCGACCAACACACTAGAACGAATTACGAAAAGAGGACAAACGGACCAAATATCAGAACTTGGCAGGCTTCACCCATACCATTCTGTTAAAATGGTACTTCTGATAATAGGGGTCCTTGGTGGAATGAGGGACACATTTCTCTCGAGTCAAAAAATCATTTTGGCTTGCCGCAATATGGCAGAAATCTTATCTGGACAAATGCCTGCTCGGCGCACATGATTTTCGGACCCAATTATCACTCACCCCACGGCGTGTGGAGTTATTATTGGAGCCAATGATCTAGCGCCGCCTTCGAAAGTGCTACGGAGACAGGACCTGAATGTGAAATTCCTAGCGGAAAAATAATTAGTCTTAGTTCGTCCATCCACTCAAAGCATCCGTTGTCATTGCGATCGTCATGAGGTGGCCATCCATCGTTTTTGGCCCCACCACCTTGCCTATGGCTCCTATTCTGAGGGAGTCAGTTGTGAGGGGAGCAGTTGTGAGGGGAGCAGTTGTGAGCGCCTCTTTATCGTGTATTTGGAACCGAGTTGTTTGGTAAACTTGGTGGAATGATGAACATGCCGCTCTCTAATTTAAAATTTATATTGGCTTGCCGTGATGGGGTCAATGACACACCAGCGCGCCCCCCGAGTGTATCAGGGCTCGGGAGACAGGGCCTGACTGGAAAATTCCTGTCAGGGGAAAATATTGAATATTCAGTCTTGGTTATGTGAAAGAATACGGGGTACCCCTCT
Organism: Chrysolina americana; assembly: GCA_958502065.1. NCBI lineage: Eukaryota > Metazoa > Arthropoda > Insecta > Coleoptera > Chrysomelidae > Chrysolina > Chrysolina americana. Next base: position 64,952,321 of record OY293416.1, on the reverse strand, counting down.
CTAAGCGTTTCCACCAAGTGAAAAAATAAAGGCAACCATCTGTCAGAAAACAACTGCTTCAATGGCTAATACCACGACGAACATTCAACTACATCTGACAGATATTTGTGCAACGTTCTTCCAAGGAGACCCAGTTGCAAGTGCTTGTCTTGTAATTAAACAAAAGATTATCCTTCATTCGGCTGGGAATGACCACCTGCAGACATGCATGTTTCGAAATTTATTGCCTCTCATCAGTGACAGGGTAGGTCTGATAAAATTATAATTATCCTGTCCCTGCCAAATGATTAATTAACAACCGTTCAACTAATATTTCCCCACTTGCGATTGGGTCTTCTTGGAAGAACGTTGCACAAATATCTGTCAGATGTAGTTCAATGTCCGTCGTAGTATTAGCCAGGGAAGTAGTTGTTTTCTGACAGATGTTTGCCTTCATTTCTGCACTTGTTGGAAACGCTTAGAAAGAAGGGTACCCCGTATTCTTTCACATTGTTGATACCTCTCTGGCACAGTGTATTCGAATTTCGTTCGAAATATTAGAGTTTTGGTTAACAAAACTCTATTGAATATTTAAGTTCTCCTTCTCCTCATGAACATCCTTCCATTTCCAATATTAATGACTGTTTCAGTTACTGATTTTCATATTTGTCACGTCTCATATAATCACAAATCGCTTTGATTGACGAATTGACGTATGTCAATTCTCCTTAACTGATGATGTCATAGTTTCTCTCAAGTTTTATATTTTAATTTCGTTTTATAGAAGAATTGGTGTTTTCAAATAACTAATAATTGTATTTTGTTACAGGTTTTTTCATGTCACAGCCATGTGATTTGTTTCACATCGAAATTCAACGAAACTAAGGTTAGTTTAAACTTCTCTAGTATTAGAACTGAGAGGCACTTAAAAGTTTCAAACAAATGTTTTAAAATCAATTGATATTGAATATGATATCTAGTGAATTCATCTGAAGTTTGTTGTGTTGAATACGAGGTGTTGAATAGTTCACTTCATCTGTTTGGTAATTGTGAAAATCGAAGTAGGCAGAGAAAATGTTTTAATTTATATACAGTTGGGAAAAAATTGTTATTATTGTTTTTTATTCTTATGATTCGTTCCTGCAAGTCTGGCAACTGAAAAATTCGCTACGACTTGTACGACTTAAAAAAAATGATCTGGTGCAGACGAATTAGTCAAATTGACAGGACATCGAAATATTTCATTGAGAAAGTATGTTTGGAATCCAACAAGGACCTCATATAACAATTTTGAACCAGATTGAAAATAAAAATGAATAATACCATTTTATTACTCTACCCTCAGTTTGGGTCAGAACTTATCAAATATTTGTGGATAGGACATTTTGCAGGAGATTGATTATGAAAACAAGATTTTGTCTTGTTACTAGGTGTCGTCATTTCCTGTATATTGATGTACATAACGTCATAATACACTTTTCATCCTTACTAAATTTTAAATTGCTTAGTGAATTTGAACTTCAATAACTTGGCATTATTTGTGGATTTCATAATGCAGCTTTAAAGAAAGATCTACTTTTGTTGTAATAATAACAAATGTCACAATGGTGATCAATATTCAGGTGACCTTTGGCCTGCTAGGTCCCCAGACCTAACACCATGTGATTTTTCTTAATGAGGTCACCTGAAAATGAGTGTTTATGAACAATGCTCATCCCCCCCCATTATTAATTGTTTGATGAGGAGAGAGAATCAATTTTTACCAGCTATTCAATGAGTAGAGAAGTAGAGATTTCTATTGAAAGAATTGGAATGCAGGTGGCTGTAAATCAAGGGGGTGATGGGAGTTGGCTATAATGGGGGGGGTTATAGGAAGGATTATTTCATGAGTCAGTTTAACTTTCATATCCTAGTAACAGTTATGGACAATTCGTAATGATATAATTTTATTCATGAGCTGTAGCATTTGAAAGCATTCAAATCGTCACCCTGTACCTGGAAAACTATATACTATTGGACATCCAATCATATGAATCCTCATGTAGTTGATCAAGACCCATACTTCATAAAAAAATTGTCAAATTCTATCCGTTTGTTTTCTAATTTTAACGGATTGAGTGAAAATCAGAACGATCATGGTATTGTTTTTTATCCATTTCTATGAACGTTGTCTTGTCATGCTGTAATGCAACACCCGTTATTAGATATTATTTTTCATTCGTATGGAGGGACTCATTAGCTAAAATTTAGATACCTTAAATTCATTTCTATGACAGTTCAATTTCGAATTAGAGCACAAAAATCAAATCGATGCATAATACCCAAAATGGTAAAAATCGAATTTTTGACAGCCTGTACCTCGTAAACTGGTCATAGGATCGATCTGTAAATTGGACTACGTAATGAGGATGCCAAGATCTACAATATATCAAAATTGGAGCAAAATTAGCCGAAAGCCATTTTACGTACTAAATGTACCTTTCAATAATGAATTTTCTTCATATGTAGCCAACTTTATGATCGACACTTTATAAGTTTTGAGAGTGTCAAGAATATACAAAGATGGAACTGGCCTAATAAAAGCGTTTTTGAGAATTAGTCGACAGTAATTCCTGTATTCAGCACCAGCAATAATTCTTACTGCTCTTTTCCGAGTCAAAATATAGTTATCTAGCACGTACGGAAAAAGAACTTTTTCAACAGTCTAGTTTGGGAATAGTATATTAAAGTACGAATGTGAAAAATCATTTTCTCACGAGTATGTGCACTAATTTTCCTACGACCACGCGAAAACTTTTTAAAATACTGTCGATATTATTTATACGTGTGCAAAAAACTTCGAAGAAAAAGGCTGAATAAGAGCCATTTCAACTACCTTCACCAGTTATGAATCGAAATCATAATTAGACACACTTTACTTGATGACAAATACAAAACTGATTTTTTTTTGTTAAAATTAGTTTTTTCGTTTACCAGCTGTCCTACGAACTTCAGCCCTCAGAAATCGAAACTTGTGTGCTAGCCAAGGATTAACGAGGTCATACCTTTTAACGTGCGATTCCTAGCACTTTTCAGCTCAGTCGAATCAACATTTTTTATGAAAATAAAATATATTACACTTTTTATATTGATTGCTTTTTGTGATTCAAATGTTAAATTTTCGTAAATGAATCTGAATATATTCAACAGTTCGACAGCGGCGGTAAACAGAAATTATTTGACAGCTTTTCCGCAAGCTTGTTGTTGATATATAAGCCACTTTCCATAGAACTATATAGTGCGATATAAGTTACTTTCCTTGTCATAGAAAAAGTATATGTCTGTATGAGTAAGAATCGAGATTTATTTCACAAGCGCATTAAAAAATCTTGTGTAGCGCTTCGCGTGCAGGAATTTTTTTCCGCACGACTCCAAAAAAATTTGCTTGAAACAACTTTAGCTTTCGGATTTTTTCTCACAATAGTGTGAGAAAATGACACTTCCCAAACTAAATTTCATGGGGGTATAGAGTAAATCCCGACGCCCACAGTAAAAATGTTTTCCGTACTAGTGCAGGAAAAACTTAAAAAACCCAGAAAAAATTGCATGCCAGAAATATTGAGCTGGCTCAACACAGTCTTGCGTACTATTCATGGAATCGGCATTTTTGATTAAATGTTTTTTTTTTCGCATCAGCAACGAATTCTTTTGGAAATATAGTGAAATAAGTCGAGCACGTGAATATGAATTTGACACTTGAATCAAATTCACTATCAACGTATATTAAAATGAGTAATTTACACGATCGATTGCTGATTGCCAGAAAAATCGACCAAATAATCAGCTACAAACACGAGCTGCTATCTCTAGTTTATGTTTACGTTACGCATATCTCACTGTCTGAAAATAGTTGTGAGACCCATGTGGGTGCCATTCTACCATAAAGGAATGTTGAAACGTGTCAGAAACAATATGAATCTGCTTTGCAAAGTAAACATTCGGAATATCTCCTTTATCTTCTCCATTCAGGAGCAGTTAGATAATGATTATTCAATGCATAAATATTACGTGAGAACATAAATATAACAGTAGTATACATTCATTGATATGAATACATTTTTGAAAAAGAGGTCTGAAACAAGATTTGGATAAATTGTTATTGAACAGGCACATCACATCTTCATGAATACAGAGTGATAATGACAATATACAGGGTGTTCCAAATTGAGTCGTCCTTCTCGATGCTGGAGACAAAAATAGAAGGCAGGTGCGTTTTCAAAATATTTCATAAAATTACATTTTTTAAATAGAATCACCTATATTTCATTATGTATTGCAATCACAACAACAAAGCTAACAAGACTTATATTCCTTAAGTTGACTTTCACTTGAAAACAAAATTGGATTTTGCGAATAAAACCTCATGAGTGTCCAAACACCCATATTTTGATACTAATAGCAAAATAAGACAGTAACAAAAATATATTACGCTGATATTTGAACCCGTCGAATCCGTGATGATCATTATTATTATTATTATTATTACTCACTCAGCTCACTGAGCTATTTAATATCAATTTACAAAACAATCATTTCTATCTTGAAGCTACTTCACTCTCCGTATTTATTTTTTGAATTAACTTTGATGACTTATTTATGCAGAACCGAAAATAATTTCATATTAGTGCAGTTGGAAAAAATGCAATCAAGTTGTCTCGAAACTTTGTTGTAACGCTGTTTGTCAAATATTCTCTATTCGACTGTTTGGTTTGCCAGAAAAATAGCCCTAGAGAATAGAAATAGAATTTTTCGATGATCTTGATCTGGGTGCTCGTCAGATGATCTCTTTTCAACAGGATAGAGCACCAAGCACCAGCATATAATATCAGTAGCGTAAAGCAATATGGCGATGTTGTTTTGAAACCAGATGGATTGCTACAAACAGTCCTATTAAGTGACCTCGTATACCAGACATGACACCCCTAAACTTTTATTTTTGAGAATTTCTGAAAAACGTAGTATACAAAATGAAAGGTAAGGTAGATGAATTTAAAAATTATATTGAAACTATAATAAATAGAACTGATAGCAGAAATGTGTTGAATGCAACACGTAATGTGTTATGTTGACAAGAAGGCGGTGTTTTAGAACATTTACTCCATTTTTATAGCGCTTGTCGAATCCGATTTTTATAAATGTTTCCTATTGATGAAACTGTTTTATTTTCAACTTTAGTAAGAAAAGTCATAAGAGCATTGTTGTTGAAGATGTAATTTTTTCCAAAAACAATTCCCAAATGAAATATTTTGAAAGCGATGCTGTCAATATTTTTTGACTTCGACATCGAGAAGGTAATTGAAAATACCACTATTTTTCCCATTTGACCGAATCCGTAGCATCAAAAATTAATCGATAACTTTTTTATACAGAGTTTTTCTGTAAATTTTGGTGATATTGGTTTTGTTTATTTTTGAGTAACACTGTATACTACAAAATTCACATTTTCTCAAGTTGTCTCTAGGCACATAAATAATCGGTGTTCTGAATTAAGTGAACCACATAATCCGAGGCAAATATAACGAAGACATATATACTTTCAATGACCTCTGCCTATGAAATAAATTTTCATATATTATGAGTTCAGCCGATCTTATCAAATATATCCAGAAACATCAATTTTCTTATGATCCGACTTATGACGTTGATGCCTTATGCTGGAATTATTTTCATTTTCCGTAACTCGGACAATTTCATGATTTACCATGTATATTGTTCAAAACAATGCTTAAAAATCGTAGTTACACTGGCTAAATGTATTACTGTGCGGTGTAGTTGAAAAACACACTAATGATTTTGTGATATTACCATCAACAAAGTTCAGGTAATAATGGCCTAAAAGTGACATTTTACAACTTCAACACTCTGTATCTCGTAAACTATACAAATAATTTTTATGTATCCTCGGTAATTTTTATTCAGTAGGCCGAATTCAATAACATATTGAGATTTTGGACAATTTGGCCGAAACAATGTTTGCATGTTGTAATAAGTACCACTAGTTTTCCCAAACCAAACTGATGCCAATTCTGAAATCTCTAAGGATGCACTAAAAGACAATTTTGTCTATTTTCCACGTTATTTTTGTATTTGTTGACTAGTTTCGGTTATTACACCATTTTCAAAACATTGTTCTATTATCGCTACTTTACCTTACGTTACCTTTGTCTGCTCTGGTGAAAATTAGTTTGATTTTAATTTAATGAATTAAATTTAGTTTTGAAAATGGTGTAATAACCGAAACTAGTCAACAAATATAAAATTATCGTGGAAAATAGACAAAATTGTTTTTTAATGTATCCTTAGTGAACATGTATTTCCACAAAATAAACCAGTCGTCAATATCGCCATAAGATCAAGAACCAACAGTTCAAATTGGTAAAGACGGTTTATAATACTAATTAATTAGATACAGTGTCATCCCCAAAGCACGCACCATATGAGAAACTTCTTCATTATGGGTTTTTCAACAAAAAATTATATCTGATGAAAGTTTGACCAACAAAATAGAGCAAATTCAAAGCCAACTTAAAACAGTTATTTTGGGTATGAAAACCTCCACAAAATAAATGTAATCAATTTGTGCTGGGATATTAATTTCATTTTGATGTTTTATCAGTCGCGATCATTGTACGGTATTCTCTTGTTACAATACTGTATTATTTTGAGCAATGTTAGGTGTTTACACAAAATAAAAATGACTTTGCACCAAACATTTTGTAATTTAATTTACTAAAAGAAAAAAATTACCGGAGATAACATAATAGTTGGGCAATTTGTCTTATTAAACGCTTTTATAATAAATCGTTGTATACAGGATGTCGTTTATTTATCGTTTTGAGCTAATTTTATTTTTAGAAGACTATTTTGAAAAAATTGGTGAAAACATAAAACCTCTCTTAGATGGCCATGACTTCAAATCCAGATGTATTTTTCAATGCTGAACAACTTTTCCAAATAGCATTTTTTGATCTTTCCTAAAATAAGGGTACTTTACTTCTGGCTCAAAATCAAGTTTTCTAATGTGCCTCGTACATTACGCATGTTTTGCTTTATTTTGTTGGTGCGTGTTTAGATTTAGGGGATGCACAAACTTTTATCAAGAATAACGTTTTGATGAAGAACCGATAATAAAGAAGTTTTCCATATGGTGCTTACTTTGGTGAAGATACTGTATGAACAATTTGAGTTCTGGTTGGGTGGAAGTCAAAATATCAGGGTACCTATTCGATCTATTTTACGTTTCTGCTTCCATGAAGCCATCTTCAAGGGAACTAAATCGTGTGCCATTATTTAAAACCATGAAAATTGTACGAGCATTTTTAAATATCAAATGAAGATGAGCTATTTCAATAGGTATGGACCGTGATAAAATGTAAACCTACACACCACACAACAAATAGTATGTGTATAAAGTAACGAGTCACTCACATAAACACTGGTATCCACATCAAACTAAGATGATTTAAACATTCACATAAATTTTCATAAATGAGATGATTTTCGATATTAACTAAATATTTATATGTATACATGATTTCTGATTCTGAATGAATATTGGAAAAACTTTGTCTTTTTTGGGGAATCACAATTTCTTTCAAATGTTGTTAAAGATAATATCATTCGTCATAGACGTCCCAGTTTTCACAAGAAGGGTTTTTCAATTTCAGTTCATTTATTAGATGTTTCCTAGTTTTTTTGTGTTATGTTTGTGATTTTGTTCATCTCTTGTTTGAGTTGTCGTCCTACAATTCCTGTTGTTTTTTTGAGTATATGTAGTTTTTAAAGACATAACTTTTCTCAACTACAGATGTAGTATTCAACTCGAGAAAGGTTGAAGATAGAGCAATTCTGCGATAACCAATCGATTTGAAATGGTGAAATTAGTATACTCAGTTAATTTCGAGTTGATCGACGGGAAAATAAATCACTTGAAAAAAATCATAAGGGGTAAACCCTGTCGATATTTTCATTTCAAATTCACAAAATATATTGAATTCGATCATTCTGAATCGATTGGCAAACGCATAATTGTTCTTTCTAGAACCTTCCTCGCGTTATAAAATCTCATGTAAAATTGAGAAGGGTCATTTCTTCACAGATTTTTTTTGTAATTTTTTTATTGAATTTAGAAAATTTCGATATTTTCCTAATATACAATTAAAATTTGACGTCGATTCTTGGTCAATTACAAATTTCATAGGCTTTTTACGGAATCTCCGTAATTTCGAGTTGAAAGTTTTCGTTAAATTGTTTTTCAGTCATCGAAATAAATTTTTGTGATATTTTTCGGAATCATTTCGTCAAAATGACTTGATCTTTTAAAGAAGAAACAATGAAAATTTCCAAAAATTTGGTATTTTGTTCATTCTAAAATTTCTGTCCGTTGGTATTTGCATTTCAAAACCATAGAATAATCAATTCCATCATTCTGAATCTAGCAAAATTGCATGGTTTTCTCAAATGTATCTCGGCGAGCTGATTCCAGATCATATCACAAAAATTAATTCTGATAGCAAATTATCGAAATATCGAAACATTTCAACTCTGAATTGCAGAGTTTCCGTCAAAAGCGTATGAACTCGGTATATGATCCATCAACTTCAAATTTCGTATTTCAGAAAAAATTGAATTTTACTGAAAAACTGATGAAAACAAAAACTTGGAGGGAAATTACCCTTCTCAACTTCAGATGAACTTTTCAACTAAGAAAAGTTAAAGATAGTAATTCTGCGAACGTGATTTAAATTATTCACGAAATCAGTATATTCTGTAAATTTGAAATGAAAATATAGGCAGACAAAAATTTCAGAATGAACACAATACCAAGCTTTGAAAGGTTTCCTCAAATGTATTTCGGTAAGCTGATTCCAAAGCAGTGCAAAATAAATTTTGATGGCGGTTTAACGAAATATCGAAATATTTCAACTCGAAATAATTGTAGAGGTTCCGTAAAGAGCCTATGAAATATATAACTGATACGGAATCTACTTCAAATTGAGTGTGTAAATTCAATGAAAAAATGATGTCAAGAAGTAGATCTGTTATTTTTAAATTTTTCACGATTTCTATGTATGTTTTCGAGTAATTTGTTTTTCCGTTGTTCGATTCAGAACTCACAGAGTATTCTATCTTCAACCGTTCTCTAGAAAACAAGGGATAATATTATCGTATTTTTTTATAATTTTTTTTCTGAATAGGCGCACCAAATTTGAAGTCGATTCTGGGTCAGTTATAGATACCATAGGAATTTTATGGTGATTTTGTTGCTGGGAGTTTTTAATGAAAGTGGCAACGTTGCAATGTTGAAAACATTTTAGATCGATCGAACATCATATATTATTATTATATCGTGGATACGTTCAGAAATTATTGAGTCCTCATGTGGATTGGCATCAGCCATATGAACAATAGAATGATTTTGTATATACAGTGTGTTCACTTAAGTTCGCAGCGTAGAGAAATCTTTTTCAATATTAATTTACGAAAAAAATTATAAATAGTTCTGCATGGTCTTAAATCTGAAAAACAACTATCTCATCAAATTTTCTTTGTAGTATACAAGGCTATTGAATAAAAAAGAAGCTGAATATACCTATGCTCCCTGCAAGAATATAGTAGGTAGGTACTTTTATTTTTGGCACTACCGAAAATTGTTATGGAAAAAAGTTGTTCAGAATTGAAAACTACGCTCAGATATCCACACAAAACTTTTCATAAAGAATAGGTTTTTCCTAAAACAAACAAAAAAATTTAAATGTGTAAAATTGTATTTTTCATGGTGATAGATGTGATTGAATATCTTCAAATCATTTTTGAATAACTTTTTCCCATATCAATTTTCGGTATTATCCAAGTTGAAGGTACTATATTCTTGCATAAAGTTCACATTTTTTCAAGAAATCTGGTATATGACTGAAATTTTTTATATCTGATCGCTGTTTCCCAATTTTTAAACCATGCAGAACTTTTTATAAATGATAATTATTATTGTGTAATATTAATAATTTGAGAAGAATTGATATATCAAATTCCAGAAAAAGAAGGAATTTACAAAAAAACTTGAAGATTTGGAATGCAATTTGTGAAGAATCTGGAATGAAAGCAAATAAAGAAAAAACAAAAATTATGGTAATAGGGGAGGAACGAAAAGAGGTTAAATGAACGAATAAACTGAGTAGAAATTTTACAAGTTGAAAGATTTAAATATTTGGGGAATAGAAGACAAGAAAAATAAATCACTAGAGTAGAAAAAACAATGAACTCGTATTACAGTACACAATGGATCAAGCAATTATAAATAAAAAAGAGATCTCAAAGAAAACAAAGATAATCTTGTTGAAAACAGTATATCATTTGTATGTGAATCTTGAATATTGACGAGCAGACAAAAGAGCAAAATACAAACAGCATAAATGAAGTGTATCTGAGACGAACTGAAAGAGGCACAAAAAAAGATAAACTCAGAAATACAGTAATAAAAGAAATCCTTGACAAAGAATGAACACTCGAATTCACCGAAAAGAGACAATTTGGCTGGTGGGGTCATCTATAAAGGATACAAGACCAGTTATCAGAGTATGGCAGTCAAAGATTCAAAAGAGGAGAAAAAGAGGAAGACCAAAACAAACATAGGATGAAGTTATGGGAAGCATCCTTCAAAGGAAAGGAAAGACATGGACAGAGGTAAAAACAATTGGCGAAGTTTGTACATGAATAAAAATTTAATTTTGTTATTAGAGTAAAAACGTTAGGTTTTAAATTTTTTATTTAAGATGACTAGTTATTTTCAGGACAATACAATGTAATTAATGAAAACCATACACCATATTATACAATGGTAACTGGAATTTTGGTAATATTTGTATAATATTATTAATAAAGAAGTTTTCCATATGCTGCTCAAGTGTAAATAATATATATTCGAATATATTTTCGAGGAAATCCATAGAGAGCCAATATCCCATTGTACACCGAACAACAGAGCATAAAATGAGTCATTTATAAAAAATACTAGTAGGAAACCGACGGTACTATCACATGAAAAACAGTTCTTAGCTTCATTATGTTCACTGTCATTTATTAATTTGTTATAAATATTTGAAAACCAAAAAAATTGTGTTTTTTTCAGTTTTTTTCTGTAAAATTAAAACTCATACAACAATCCGGTTGCTTCAATGGGAAAAATTGCAGATAATTGGAATACGAACAAAAGATTTTTTACGATCCGATCGAATCATAAGTAAGGCAGAAGAACTGGAAAAACCGAAAAAATTCGCGATTTAAAAAAAATACATATCATTTTTCGTGTTATAGGGGTGGCCTTTCTTATGAAAGTATTGAATCATGACATCTTTATGTGCGCTCAAAACAGGCGCTGTCGGATTATAAGTTTTAGCACAATTGCTTTTTGATTTCAATTCCTCAATCAGATTTTGAAAGTGCCAAAACTAATAATCTGACTGCGTATGTTTTGTGTGTACATAAAGTACTCATGATTCAAAACTTGTATGAGAGGGGTCAATCCTACAACTTAAAAAATGGCGGAGTTATGATTTTTTTTGAATTGCAAATTTTTCCGGTTTTTCCAGTTTTTCTCCATTACTGATGATCCGATCGGATCCTAAAAAATCTCATTTTGTTTGTATTTCAATGATCTAAAATTTTATTTATTGAAGCAATCAAATAGTTGAATGAGTTTTCATTTTATATGCGAAAAAATAGAAAAAAACAATTATTTTTGTTTTTAAATGTTTATAACACATTACTGAATGACAGTTGCGAGTCCAAAACATAACAGAATAAAACTAAGGACGGTCGGTTCTCTATTAGTATTTCTATCACAAAAAAAATCGTCTATTGATTGGCCAATTGAAGCGGTGCAGGTTTCTTCGAGAACCCAAAACAAATGTCACAACAAAACACTATTCGTCAACAAAAATGAGTTCGAAACGGTACTCACCCTGTACTCCGAAGAGCAGTCACCCACATCCGTCGCCCAAGCACAAATCACTACCGTTCGATTTGATGCGAATTTAATTGATTGCTCCGCCACCACTGAGTGACGTGCATTTAAAAGGTACCACTTATTCAAATGTTGACATCTTTACGCATGTGCCGCTGATCGTCCAAGGAACATATTGGTGGTGCAAAAAAGTTCATTGGCTGCTTCATTCCCCTTCTTCTTGGCAAGAATTTGAATTTAATTTTCTGGTATGCTACGGTACTTGAACAATAAATATAATTGGTTCGCTCTTTTCCCCCCTTCAATCACGTACCGAAAGACTTACTGAGTAGGAATAATCCATCCCACTCTTTTCATATTTTATTGAAATTAGAAATATATGGTTTGCGAGGTCTGGCTCTTGAATGGATCTCATCTTTTTTAAAGAATCACATTTTCATTGTGAGGAAAAAAACAAAATACTTCTGTCAGATACTAGAAACTTGATTTGAAGTATCCCACAAGGATAAGTATTAGGGCCCATACTATTTATTGTATACGTTAGTCGTTTGAATCACGTTATCGGCAAAGAACATTACACTGCATACACAGATTACTTTTGGAATTGGAAGCAAAATGTAAAGACACCATTGAGGAGGTAGCAAAAATTCTTCAATGTCGTCAGAAAGTTTTGTTGATGCCCTTCAATATTGGTCCGAATATGTTGGGTGTTTTGTTTTTTCCACTCATTTATTTAGGTTTCCGCATCGGCTTGTGCTGATTCCAAACACTGGTTCTGGACCTGTGAATGGTAATTCAGATGCACGTCTTGCAAGTTGGTCTGCTTTTTCATTATCTTCTATTCCCCTATGTCAAGGCACCCACACAAATGTTACCTTGTTGTGTTTTGCCAGTTCATTGAGGCTCTGGAGGTATTCCCAAACCTGCTTTGCCTTGATCTGTTCTGCATTCAGAGCTTTTATAACGCTTTGGTTGTCAGATAGAATGTAGATGTGTTTTCTTTTAATTCCACACTTGCTTTTGATATTTTTTTCGTTCAGAAACAAATTTTGAGGTGTATTTTCCAAATTCCACGTATGGGTACTTGTGAAATTATTTTCGTTTCATATTTCGACAGTCCCGAATATTTATAAATTTGAATGATGCCTATATGTTTTTCAAAACAAAAGTGAATTCTTTTAGAATATGAATATTTACGAACATGATACAAGGCAGAAAGAAGACATCCATGTAGACAGAACAACATTGAACATTTCTTCATTTGCACCTAATTTTATTGGACCAAATTTTTAAACAAAGGAAATTAATTCTTATGATTCGCTGTTACTTTTTAAAAGAGGACTCAAATTGTTTTTTGTTGACGAATATTTTTAAGTCAATGAATTTGGTGATAAAATTGCATAGTTATTGTTTTTCAGCTCTATAAAAATATAAAACCAATAATTGTAACAAAGTCCGTTGGTATTATACAGGAAAATTTGGGAAAATTTGTGGAAAAAAGGATATTTTGAATATACTTTGAATATACCACTCAATTATTTATTTCATCTCCTAAATGAAATTTAGTCTTGTGCAACTTAATTTCGTAGGTTTATTTTATTCTATCATAAGTGAGGGAGGGCTGATTGAGTGAATCTCACAAAAATGCGGAATGAGCTCGTATTTTTCAATCAGAAGGCAATTTCACTCACAAAATGGTGATTTTGAGGATTGGTTTATATTTTTCGCCTTGAAGTCTTCTGAAATTCTGTCAATTCGTCTTTGGAATTCATTTTTGTGGTATGATTCGTAATCAGCTCGTCTAGGTACATTTGAGGAACCATTGCGATTTTTTTAAATTAAAACTTCGGAAAATTCGAACGTGCAATGGAATCTTTTTTTTCTCTGTAATGCTAAACCTTTTATCTGAGCGTATACAAATCTTATTTTTTTGGAGAATCAGCATGAAATTTTGCATGTATAGTACCTACTATTTTCAAGTGAATCTGATAATTTTGTATATTACATGATTTTTAGGGGTGAACATTTTTCGAATTATCTTTTTTTCTGCCTTCCTACTTGAAACTGACGCACTATAGTAACTTCATCATCCTGAATTGATTGGCGTTCGCAGAATTGCTCTATCTTTAACCGTTATCAAGTTGAAAAGTCCATATACAGTTGAGAGGGGTCATTTTCCTCCATGAACATTTAAGTTTTTTTTTACGTTTATTCAAGAAATGCTATCTTTTTCGAATATGCACACCGAATATGAAAATGATTTTGAGTCATTTGCGCTATCAAAATTTATGACACAGAAAAAATATAAAAACTCAAGCTCGTTATGAAATGTGATTATGAAACAAGCCATGAGTAAAATAAAGTTCATGGATGGAACTTGATTGTTTATATTTGGGAACGAAGCTTTATGTTTGAATCAGAGCAACTGGATGGTAATAAAAATTTCTGAGAAGCATTGCAGGTTGTGATTTTGGCAAAAACTGGTTTCTTGACACGATGCTCAATTGTTTTTTTCACTCGTGTCGTTATGAGCGTATGAGTGTGCTGATTTTCATATTTTTGATTCTTCAGAAAAAACAAAGCTCTATGCTTGAATCAGAGCAACTGATTGGTAATAAAAATCTCAGAGAAGCATTGCAGGTTGTGATTTTTGCTAACAATTCGTTTCTTGACATAGGTTTCTGGTAATGAGTGGATTTCGGCAAGGAAACAAAATTCCTCTCTAAGCTATAATTATTTAGTGTTGAGTTTGGTAAAGTACTTGGCAAAATATGAACTTCATCAATTCAGGATCGAATATAATTGTCATTATCATCAAGAATGAACCGGTTTGTTCTCTCGATATAAGTAAGCACTTTTCAGGAACCTCTCCGATACGAAATTCCTGCAGAACTCATAACTCCATGTTCATCGACCGTTGATTTGGACTAGATATTATCCTTTATCTCTCAGATAGCCATAAAGTAATACTCCTTGTCTATTTCATTTCCTTTGGAAATATGTTCCCGAAAGATTTTCCCATAAAACAATAGCGTGAAGTATACTTGGCAAACTTCCTACGATGGGGAAATAATATATTAGATTCCGAATCATGAAGTTTATTCCCCCTCAAACATAAATATTGACTATGTCTGGAGTTTATTCATTACATGAAGTTTCAATGACTACAGTCTTGTTTTATTTGCCCAATAATTGCCAGTTATATTGGAGTTTCCTAACTAGAAGTATCAAAACTTTCACTCCTGCTCGTTAATTTTCCTCCACTTCCCAACAATATTCTCTGGCAAGAGGTAGAAAAATAATTGTACCGTGACTATGTACCAATTTTCTTCTCTCATGATTCTGATATACAGTGTGACTCACTTTGCACGGAAACAACCCTGTACTTTCAATAGTTTTTGACGGTTTCACAGTTTTACCGCCGACTTGGATTTTTGAGTACTGAATTTTTTTCAAGAACAAAATGGATTAGTAATGAATTGGTTGTTCTTATTATAACGAATTCAAACAAAGGCAGTTCCGAAACTCCATCGATGCCGGTAAAACATTTGTAACACAGAAAAAAGTCATACGGAAAATGTTCAGCCTAGACTTCAAACAAACTTGTAGGCCCACATGCATTAAATATAATATTATGCCTTTCTACAGCATATACATCTACCACTGCATTTTGTATGTGAGGAAAAACATTGATAAATTTCAACTGAATTCGTCAAATCTACACATCAAACACTACAAAACTGGAAATTAGTTTTAGATATATGGAAATAACCATTCATAATAAACTTCCAGTAACCGTAAGAAGTATCGAAAAGACAATTGTTGGAAATATTTGCTTCCCAGGGTAGCTTTCGGGTTTCAAGATAAAACAGACTGATTTTGAGAAAATAATTAAGTGAACGTTCAATAGAAAAATTAAACGCCGTGTCCTCGATTCCATATAAACAGGGTGATTTCGAAATATTTAACACAATAAAACTTTTGATGACAAATAAATGCTATTATAGTGTGAAAGACTACTTCTATGATAGCCTGCAGGAACTTAACTGTTTTTAATCGTGTCGTATGTATTTTATTATTTAAAATTGTTCTGTCATAATTTTAGGATAATCTGAATCACACTGTAATGTCACAAAGGACTAATGAAATATTTCTTTTTCAATTTCTATTCGTTCTGGCCACAATCGTCCACGTATTTCTAGTACTTTCCCCTCAGCTCCTTTGCAGCGTCGGAATTTTGGCAAGAAGGCACACCGTGAAATTCACAAATGGGGCCTCATACTGGGCTTTTACTACGAGTCGTTCAATAACTTTTTGTTTGTTGTAGAGCTAAAGAGTGACTAACGAAAAAGGCCCCAAGCTATAAATAGCGCTCTCATTTGCTGTCCTATTCAATGATAATATTCCCCCAATGGCATAGCCTGTGCGGGTAAAGGACGGTTATTATCATTATTATAATTATTTACTGTAGGTGACCAGTAATTATATTTGCCGATAATCGTCCCTGCATTCAAATTCATCATCAGCAACTGTCATTTTATTTTCCAATATGTCTATTGACTTCATAACTTTGGAACTAAGTTAAATAGAATAACATTTGTTATTTATAATATAATATTTGGCAAAAAGGAGCATTTAGTCCAGGGAACCTAACCCTATGTACAATTTTAATGATTTAGTTTATTTTATTGAAAGTTTTCTTTCATACTTCTACATCATTATTTAGTATACCGGACACTCAGTCTGTTCCTTCGTTTGAAACTTGAGTACATGATATCTATACTAGATACTTGTAGGCAACGTTTACACCATAACTTCCGTAATTTTTGGATTAGAATTCTGAATTCTGTAGCATATTCTCTCCAGAGTACTTCGGAATTTTTTCAACCTTCCCTTGTCTAGATATCTAGAAATTTGTAGAACACTTATTCTGCTGAGCGTTTTGTACAATACAGGATGCTGTATTGAAATCAAATCATATATTTTCCGAATCTGCATGAAATTTTGCGTATACAGTGCAAATTACATGTGATGAATTTGTATTTTTCATGATTTTTCGAATAATAATTAATGTTTTACATTGGCGTTCTCAGCATAGTTCCATCTTTAACCATTACCGAGTTGAAGAGTTCATCTAGAGTAGGAAGTCCTCTTATATGCCAAACCTTGTATCTGAGCATACACAAATCATATATTTTCGGAATCTGCATGAATTTTTGCGTATATAGTGAGGATTGCGAGTGAATCTATCGATTTTGTATTTTCCATGATTTTTAGACTTCGAATATTTTTGTTTTACATCGATTAACTCGAAATTCACAGATCAAACTATTTTTATTATTCTGAATCGATTGGCGTTTGCAGAATTGCTCTATCTCTCACCATTCTCGAGTTGAAGATATCATCCAGAGTGGAATGAAGTTATTTCCCTCCATATATTTTTCCAGTTCTATTCGTGACATTATTGATGTTTAATATCTTTTATGTGCCAAACCTTTTATCTGAGCATGCATAAACCATATATTTTCGGAATCTGCATGAAATTTGGCGTATATAGTGCGGATTTCAAGTGAATCTGCTGATTTTGTATTTTCCACTATTTTTAGGGGTCTACCCCTTTAGACTTTTCAGATTTCTCGATTATTTTTGTTTCACATCGATCACACAGATCAAACCGATTTGACCATTCTGAATCGATTGGCGTTTGCAGAATTGCTCTATCTCTCACCATTCTCGAGTTGAAGATATCATCTGGAGTGGAAAGGAGTAATTTCCCTCCATATGTTTTTTTACAGTCCTATTCGTGACATTATTAACGTTGTATTTCTTTTATATGCCAAACCTTGTATCTGAGCATACACAAACCATATATTTTCGGAATATGCATGAAATTTTGAGTATACCGGGTGACCACGCCCCCCAATATTTCTATAGTTTCAAAGATACAGATTTCAAATTTGGTACATCGATATATTACTCAAATACGCATATTTTGATTCCATTACCGATAATTCACCACTTTCGGTTTAACCGGAAGTGACCCCAAACTTTTTTTTATTATTGTTAAAAAATTGTTAAAATTGTTATATCCGTCAACCGGTTGAACACGTAATTTGTGCTAACACTGTTCTTCAAAATTGAAAATCGGTTGAAAAATGGCGGAGATTGTTCAATCGAACAAAGTTTGCCATGAACATCAGACTCAAATGATCACAACTGACGAACGGCGTCAACATTTACGAGAGGAAAATTCGAGGTAAAATACAGCTGAAAATTGAGCTTCTCATGTAATTGCAGCAACCATATTTTCCAACAATTATCAAAAATTTCCTCAGAACGGAGTAGTACCCATAAAGAAATGCTCACAACTGCCATTTCTCAAATGGCAACATACTCTTTTCACATTGTCGTATTGAAAAATAATGAATTATCAGATTACTCGAATGAAAAGATTTGATTTTTTGCTTAGCTTAAGTTGGTTCAAGCCGCCTCTGTTTAATAATATTCAATTTTGAGAACACTCTTAATGAAATATCCCCTTATCTTCGATTCCTTTCAGAATTCTCTGAAACTTTTAACACGATTATTTGGATAATTCATAACTTTTCAAAACGACAATAAGAAAAGAGCATTTCTTTATGGGTACTACTTCGTTTTGAGGAATTTTTTATATTTATTGGAAAATATGGTTGCTGCATTTACATGAGAAGCCCAATTTTCAGCTGTATCTTACCTCGAATCTTCCTCTCGTAAATGTTGATGCCGTTCGTCAGTTGTGTTGATTTGAGTTTGATGTTCATGGCCAACTTTGTTCGATGGACAATCAACTGTATCTCCGCCATTTTTCAACCGATTTTCAATTCTGAAGAACAGTGATATCACAAATTGCGTGTTTTTCAGGATAATGAAAAAAATTGTACAGGGTATTATTTGAAAAAAAGTTTGGGATCACTTCCGGTTAAACCGGAAGTGGTGATTTTCGGTAATGGAGTCGAAATATGCGTATTTGAGTAATACATTGACATACCAAATTAAAAACCTGTATCTTCAAAACTATAGAAAAATTGGGGGGCGTACCTCACCTCGTGGTCACCCGGTATAGTGCGGATTTCAGAATAATTTTATTTCGAATGACTGGAAATTCACAGAGTTTTCTAATTGCATTATTCTGAATCCATTGGCGTTCGCATAATTGCTCTAATCTTCTAGAGTGGAAAGGAGTAAGTTTCCTCTTTTAAAAATAATGACAACAAAAGCCAAAGGATATAAATTAAATTCAGGGCCAATTTTAGGGCCTCCTCCGTGAGGGCCTACCGGGAAAATTTCCAGTATCCCTATGGCTCATTTCCCATAGAAGGCGATCTCACTTTCGATTGATTATTTTAGTGATCAATTCTATTTTTAAAGAAGCGTTGGACTTACAATGAAGATTCAATTACTCAATCTACTTTCTTCATGTATCTGATATTGATCTCTTTGACCATACATGTTTGAAGATGGATTGTTTCTACTAATTTTCGTTTTTTTTTTCACGACTGTCGATTCGTCTTCTGTAAATTTCATAATGGCGTTTCCAATTAGTTATTTTTGTGACGACGCAATATTTTATTTCTCCACGGAAATGCCCTAGGTCAACTAGATATCAGTTCACCCTACTTTAAACTCTCGAAATAGAATAAAATAACCAATCGATAAGATCACTTATTGTGTCATAATTTCAACATTTCATGCACGAATGAATTTGGTTTTCACCCACAACAGTCGTATTTGCTCTGTGATAATATGTTTCCAAGTTCTATCCAATAAATGGAAAAGAAAATGCCACGTAAATCAACTAGTTTTCCCTGCTAGGCTTTCTGCTCATTATGGCGATAACAAGTTGCTCGAAATGGGATCGAAGTTGAAAAACAGGTCATAATAAATGCATTATTTGTATGTCAATCATAGTTTCTTTCATTTCCTTAAGTGTATAATTTTCTGAGGCAAGTGTCTTTTGGGGTAAAAGCTATGAACGACATTTTTTTTATTGTTCTGAATGGCTGTGTACCTATTATTATGGAAATAATAATCTGAACAACACCAGAGCTTTAATTTATCATATGATTTAGATTCGCAATATAATTAGAGTTTTCCTAATACGATGTTTTGTCTTTTTTATTGTGTTATGTGAGGGAGACGTGATACATGTATCATGCCTCCCGTAATAGTGGCATTTAAACAATAATATTCCTTATCACTACAGATGCCATTCAAATGAAAAAAAAAAACAAACATAACAGTAACATCGCCCTAAATAGCTCTTTCACTTACTGAAGAGCATACCCAGAGGGAACGTACACCAGAAGTAGTGATACTTCTACTTCTGAACATCACACTTCATCAACTTCAGATCATACAAACCATACACCGTAATCTGATTTTGGACAGATTAGACATAAGAAGACGCTTGAGGGAATACGACCACTTCCTCAGGTCCCGCTAAGGAAACAGTACAGCTCAAGCAGGAAACCCACAATAACTGAAATTCTAACTGACAAACCTAACATGGATGAAATTAAAGTAAGCATGGAAAGAGGTCGTAAGTGCATTTTAATCTGGAACCCAGAGATGGCGCTGAATTCATACCTCAGTGTTTGTCTCAGGGATTTCCAATTAGGATGAAAGGATTTTTCGATTCAATTGGGTCGAACTAGCCTTCGCTGATGATTGGCAATGACCATGAAACCGGTACGGAGGTGTTCCCCTAATTAAATCGAAAAAAAATTTCAGCTTTGATATTTGAAATGCATTGCAAAGTGGTTCTTGTAGAAAACTTTGCCAAGTATTAAACAAATATAATTCTATGGTCGTAGGAGGCAGTAGTTGTTTATTGTTGTATACTTGCCGACGACTTTACCTATTGTATAGGTTTTATTGCGGAAGATTGGATTACGTAATCCACCATATTTCATATTAGTTTTATGGTCTTCCGTCAAGTGGTGTCGCCCCTCTTTCATAATGTTTCTGGCTTCATGTTGAAGTCGACACGTAGTCGGAGTGCATTTTAAACTGGAACCCAGAGATGGCGCTGAATTCATACTTCAGTGTTTGTCTCAGGGATTTCCAATTAGGATGAAAGGATTTTTCGATTCAATTGGGTCGAACTAGCCTTCGCTGATGATTGGCAATGACCATGAAACCGGTACGGATGTGTTCCCCCAATTAAATCGAAAAATAATTTCAGCTTTGATATTTGAAATGCATTGCAAAGTGGTTCTTGTAGAAAACTTTGCCAAGTATTAAACAAATATAATTCAATGGTCGTAGGGGGCAGTTCTTATTTTTTGTTGAATACTTGCCGACGACTTTACCTATTGTATAGGTTTTATTGCGGAAGATTGGATTACGTAATCCACCATATTTCATATTAGTTTTATGGTCTTCCGTCAAGTGGTGTCGCCCCTCTTTCATAATGTTTCTGGCTTCATGTTGAAGTCGACACGTAGTCGGAGTGCATTTTAAACTGGAACCCAGAGATGGCGCTGAATTCATACCTCAGTGTTTGTCTCAGGGATTTCCAATTAGGATGAAAGGATTTTTCGATTCAATTGGGTCGAACTAGCCTTCGCCGATGATTGGCAATGACCATGAAACCGGTACGGAGGTGTTCCCCCAATTAAATCGAAAAATAATTTCAGCTTTGATATTTGAAATGCATTGCAAAGTGGTTCTTGTAGAAAACTTTGCCAAGTATTAAACAAATATAATTCAATGGTCGTAGGGGGCAGTAGTTGTTTTTTGTTGAATACTTGCCGACGACTTTACCTATTGTATAGGTTTTATTGCGGAAGATTGGATTACGTAATCCACCATATTTCATATTAGTTTTATGGTCTTCCGTCAAGTGGTGTTGCCCCTCTCTCATGATGTTTCTGGCTTCATGTTGAAGTTGACACGTAGTCGAAGTGCATTTTAAACTGGAACCCAGAGATGGCGCTGAATTCATACCTCAGTGTTTGTCTCAGGGATTTCCAATTAGGATGAAAGGATTTTTCGATTCAATTGGGTCGAACTAGCCTTCGCTGATGATTGGCAATGACCATGAAACCGGTAAGGAGGTGTTCCCACAATTAAATCGAAAAATAATTTCAGCTTTGATATTTGAAATGCATTGCAAAGTGGTTCTTGTAGAAAACTTTGCCAAGTATTAAACAAATATAATTCAATGGTCGTAGGGGGCAGTAGTTGTTTTTTGTTGAATACTTGCCGACGACTTTACCTATTGTATAGGTTTTATTGCGGAAGATTAGATTACGTAATCCACCATATTTCATATTAGTTTTATGGTCTTCCGTCAAGTGGTGTCGCCCCTCTTTTATGATTCGTTTTTGTGGCACAAAAACATCTTCCACTAAGGTAGGTAGATTCCAAAAAATTACCCCGTATCGTAGCCTACTCTAAACTTGTGCATTGTCCTTTCTGATAAATATTGTTTTTAAATAATAGTTATTATTTCGTGTGCAAATTATCTTTTGTTCGTTTCCAATTAAAAATATTTAAAAAAATGGAGAAAGTATAGTCTGCTACTCGGGTAGTACTCCGGCTCGCGCTCGGAACTTTCGACTCGCATCGAATTTTCATTCTAACCTTGTTACAGAACTATTATCTAGTCAAATCCTAGAAAAATTGTTTTATCCGAATCAGTTGAAATCGATGGACTCAATTCATTGAAATGAAATGACAACTTATAAAATTTTTTTTCTGACGTGGTGAAACCTCAGTGCATCAGTTTTCGATGTATTGAGAAACAAATGATTTGCTGAGAACCATTCATTTATAGAAATCAATGCCTCATTGCATTTATCATACAGGGAAGAATCCCTTTTATAAGATATTATTAACGACATATCATCAGCATACCGGAAGTTGGTCCAAGTCATTAATATAAATAGGATCAGAATTGGTCCCAGTATGGACCCCTGAGGAACACCAGTGTCTATTTCAGCATGCTTTGAAAAGTAATTGTTCATAGCTTTATACTGTGTTCCTTTAAATAAAAGTGA
The DNA here is from genome assembly GCA_958502065.1 of Chrysolina americana. Classification (NCBI taxonomy): domain Eukaryota; kingdom Metazoa; phylum Arthropoda; class Insecta; order Coleoptera; family Chrysomelidae; genus Chrysolina; species Chrysolina americana. The sequence goes on along the minus strand of OY293416.1, from coordinate 64,929,299 downwards.
TTTTATCCAATCTAGAGGATAACCTCTAATTCCTTGCCTATCCAACTTTTTCAGTAGTATTTCGTGATTGATACAGTCAAATGCTCTGCTGAAAAATTCCAACAGGGCATTCTCCTGCTTCAGTATATTGAATGTTCTCTTCTGTTCGGTTCTCCATTCTGTGGCCTCTTATATTTCTTCATTTACCTCAATAGCCACTAATATTAGATCCCTATTATGTGACTCCATTCACGAAATTTCATTTGTGTAGCTATATGTGAAAGAAAAAATCAAAGAACGGATATAAGTCATTATCATAACCATTTTTCATTCAAAAAGCTATTTCGAACATTTTACATCCATTTATCAACTATCTAAACCGTTTCGAATCACTTGAAATGATTTCATGATTCAGTTCACGTTATCACAAAATTAACTACACGATTGGCGTCATTCCAAACTTGTTCATCGTCGTCATTTACCGCATTCTACGTTTGAATAACTTTTTTATCACCTTTCTTCCATGAAGCTTATATATAACAATAGGTCGATTATAGCATGTTTTATCTTCTATCCAACTTTTTGTTTTGGAATTCAGGGCAAATATCGCTATTGTTGTTCACTGATTACAATAACTCCTGTTTGAAATCGAATGGAAATATCGATACACAAGTTGATAAACTGTTTTACTATATCATTTCTGAAAATACATTCCTGCTCTCATCACAAGGTTATCAATCAGATTTTCCTCAATTCGAGCGAATTGGAAAATTAGGAAATATCCCGAGGTGGTGCTGTAGATTTTTTCCGGGTTTTCCTACAGCTGAAAAGTGAATACGCCACCAAAAAAATCAGTAAGTCGCCCCGGAGCGCCACGGTAAATAATAATAATAGCCGTCCTCTACACGCACAGGCTATGCCTTTGGGTACACTCAACGAGTGTTCATGAGGGAGTATTATTATTATTATTATCGTAAAAACCCAGGGTAAGGTTCAAAGGAAATGAATACGAGGGTAACACAGTAGTTTTAGAATTAGTAGGAAAATGCAAGAGATTATTCGAACATGTCTTCATTTTATCTCAAAGTATTCGCCTCTGAGATCACACTTTTGCTCAAACCGATTAAGGAAGAAGTTGTGAGAAGCTGGCACGAAATAGTTTGGGCTCTACCAGTGTTGCCACTTTGGTTCTGAAAGAACTAATGATCATTTTTGATAAAAGAACAAACTAGTGATAAGTAACAGTATATTATATAACAAGGGACTAAAGTGAATGATGAGTTATATAAACACGGTATTTGGATTACTCAATAGGTAACGTTATAGCAACAGTGTTAACACAATTTGAAATGCAACTTTATCTCCCTAGGGACTTAAAGATACATTTTAGTCTCTGTTATACGGAACTAAAGTTGGTACTTTAGTCCCGGAAGTGCAAAAATACCAATAAGATTTTACATAATCAAGTACAAGACAAAATAATAATACGCCACTGTTTTATTATAAACACCATTTCCATAATTGTCCTGTATCTTCTCATAAAAATTTTCTTTGGACTTTTATTCGTCAGACGGATGGTTTACGACTCTAAAAATAAAATGAGACTGAAAGAAACAAATTGAATAGGGAGGCACATCAATGCATTCATTTTTACAATTAAAAACCATCTGCTGGACGAAAAAAAGTTAAGAGACCATTTTTATGATAAAAAAGGCGACAATTATCATGAAAATTATTTCAATTCAAACACAGACACTAGCGTATAGTTTTTTTATGGAAAATATTTCGAAGTTTGTTAATAGGGACGGCACTGATGAAAATAAAAAAATCTCCGTTCTGGAAAAACTCTATTTTAATGCGTAGTTTCAATGTGCTACAATTGTGTTAGTTCTGGATGATTGGTCATAAGAAAAGTTTTTTGTATAAAAATATATTTTTACTTCTTCAATATCTATTACTTGAAAACTCTTCTCACGATATCAGATCATGTATTCAGAAAAGTAGAATCCTCAAACTCTTAAGGCAGGCACAACAAATAACACATCACCATTTCAAAATTTCAAGCACGATCAAACTTTATTTCGACCTACCCAAGCTGTATTTATTGTAATGATATATATTAACGTCCAAACCAATTTATAAAAAAGGAAATGCCATATCATAAATCAAGTAGTTTTCCAGCTCCACATTCTGCGCGTTGCGAACAATACCCATCGCAAACAATAGTTCAGAATAGAGACGAAATTGAAAAATGAGCCTTTTATCTCTATGTATGTCAGCAATTGTTCCTTCCATTTTCCCAGGTTTATTAGTTTTCATTCGGGTATATTTCAAAATAAAAACAGTGAGTAAAAGTTGTTTTACAATATTGAAAATGTTTGGTGAGGCAAATTCACAAGATCAACCGATACGAAATGTTTGTCGGGTTTTTGTATGTAACAGATAGGTACATACAACTTTCTTGAATAAGTTCAATTCAAAATTTCTTCCTTAATCGGAATGCAGCTCCATCGGCACTCCAAACCTTGAAAACATGTTATCCACCAGAGCTCTTCCAACTGCGGATGCTTCTTAATTTAGCGAGGTACAAGCTTCAACCCATTTGCTGAAGTAATCCATGGCAACGATGATGTATTTTTTGCCATCATTTACATCGAAAATGATCCTGCTACATCGATGGCAATCTGCACCATTTTTCTACATCTTCACAACATTGGATCCAGTGAAACCTCTGCTCACAATGATTGATCACAAGTATCCGAACAAGGTGTTATGGACAACGCCTCTGTGTTGTTATGCAACTCTCAGCCTCTTATCAGGGATGACCCAGGGGGCTCTATCATTGCTAGCCAGCATGCGCCCCGACATGCTGGCCAATTCTAGTTTTTCCTTGCCGCCCATTTGAAGACTCGCTGGAAGACAGGTGATTGCGAACGTGGTGGCCTTCCTATCCTGCAGTCTTCAATAGGATGTCCAAATTTCACACGTCTTTAGCATGCCCTGTTCTTCTGAGTGCTTATTCAGCTTATTAAATATTCCAACTCATCAGGAACCTTCTAGAATGAAGTAGTTACTATGCCAAATCGTTGATCGGGTTCTTTCATTGATAGCACTCGTACTTCCGGCCTCAAGGGGTTGAGGGCCGCCTCCACTTCTAGAAAACGTACTAAGGCATCGCTACTCCTCTTGAAGTGTATTGGACGGAGATTCCTTTGGATTTCAGTGTATCTCAGTCCACCTATAAATAACTGCACTAGTAGCTGTTCCCTAAAATCTCCTGGTCCTTCTGGGTAAGCCAGCTTCTCACATCTGCTTCAAATTCTTGCAGACGTTTATATTTGGGACTTATACAGCTATTCTCGATGTTGAGCACTATACCGTAACTCTGATGTAGTAATCAGGTCTTCATATTTATTTTGCTGTTCGATGGGTATCGTCTGCAATATACCCATAACTTGTCCTTTCAAAGCTACTATAAGTATTAGCTACTGCCGCAGCTTCAAATTGCAGTGGTTTCACGGAAGTTCCTGATTTGGCATCCCTGTCTCGACGATCTTGGTTTTTGAGGAGAGCTATCTGGTTTTCCTTTGTCCTTTCATCTCCCCTCGCACTGTATCCACTTCCTTATTGCGCTCATCGTCGATTATCTAGACGTCTTCCTCCAGTTATTCTTTCAGTTCCTCCATTTGTACTTCTGTTTTCTGTAGTACATGTTGGAAGAACTTGTCTTGATGTTCTAGAATCCCTGGAGGTCTGTTTTCCTTTGATTTTCTATTCGTTCTAATTCGTTTTTTCGTTGTTCGAGAATTCTGGAGTGCCTCTTCTCGTTGTTTCTTTTCATCCAATCGTCACGTTTCCTCTTGATATCAAAAAATGCCAAAACCAGTTTGGGCAAAGTTGAGGAAATCAAAATAGTTTATCAGCCATCCTCGATACTCTGTTTGTTGTACTCTCAAGGTATTTCGTCCATTCATCAAATATTTTTCGAATGTGCCTATATCTATTATACAGGGTCCTGCATTAAGGGTGTGGTCTCCTATATTTCCAATATGGTAATTGATAGATGAATAATTAGCAAAATGATACTATTTTCCGAGCTTTACAAAATGAAAATGATGGTACTTACAGTTCGACTATTCTATCTTTACCCGTGCGTCATCATCACAATACCATAATTCTTAGCTTAGAAGACAAATGCTAACGAATTTTGATTCGCTCATAGCGGTTGTTAGAAAGAGATGTCCGTTAGAGCGTATGTGATTTCTTCGATCATAAATTGATGACGCATGGGTAACGATACAATAATCGAACTGTCCTTTATCCCATCTTTATTTTGATATATATGTGTTTCAGGAAGATCATAATACATTCCAGTATGTGTATATGCAAGGAAGAGTTAAAATGATAAATTTCTTGAAATACTGTTTGCAGACATATCTGATTTTCAAATTTTTATACTACAAAATATCCTGTTGCTGAAACAGCCCCAAATATTTATATTATAAGATATATGAGAATAAATTATAGCATAATAAATATTCATTAGTTAAGTTGTGTTGAGAATACTTTCTGTTGAAGAATTACGTGATAGCCACTGCCTAACTTTTGCATTCATATCTGTTTTTCAAATCTCATCACTATCTAGAAAAGTCCTAAGGAATTAAGTGTTTTCAGAGTGACCTATTTCATCATGCTTGATTTTCACTTGGATATCTTCGATTCTGCTAGAACTACAATAAAATTGTAGGTATACCCATGTTTTTTCAGAATTTACAATCAGAGCATTTATCTCACACCAGGTAATGAATTCTTTCGCTTAAATATTCAATTTGCTTTGTAGTTCCTCACTTATTGAGTAGATAGAATATTGAATATGAAATCGAAGATAATGTCCTACCATCCACAAAATTAACGTTTCGTCGTTTAAAATTGAAAAAGGGAATTTTTTCATTGAATTGAATTATTTATTATCAATACTGATTATATTTGAAAATCCTTTCATATGATTGTATTATCATAAATTCCGAGAATCAATTAAATCAATTGCTTTGAGGAATTGAAATTGATTTGATGATTAAGTTCATTTAGTCAGAAAATTATTGCAGGTTTGGCAGGCATTCCTTTTCACCGTAGAAAATCGAAACATTTAGTCGATTATCACATTCTGTGTTTGTTGAACATTTTCTTATCATCTCATTTCGATGAAGCTTAGACATAACAATAGGTTGATCATGCATATAAAGAGTTTTTATTATCTAGCTATTTATTATTGCTAGAATGGAATTCTTCGATGATACTGATGTTTACATATTAACATGATTTCAACATCAAATTGAATAGGGATCATAAAAAAACTGACAATAAATATCTCCCTAACATGAATGTACCCAATATATAATTCTGTGGTGCTGGAAGATGACTGTCATTATTGATTGAAAGTTAGTTTTTGTGGAAGATATTCATTTCTTGACATAGCTTTTTGGGAATTTCAAGCTTCTATTGTCAGAAAATAAAAACTTCACGATTAAGAAAAACTCAAAATCATCTCCACAAATTTAATGCTGTTAGAACGATAAATGACTATCGATCAGTTCAATGGTTTCATAGTAGTACATGTTTCGAACCTATATAGGTTCATCATCTGCTAAGTTTAAAATTGTGGAGAGAAAAATTATGTAGAAAATTATTAAAGAAATAAAATGAGTGTCACCACATGATTCCCCAATGAGTTATGTGGGCATTGAAAAGTTAAGTGTTTTTAACATTAATTAAAAGTAGTAATGAGGGAGGCTAGGAGCCTGTATCCCCTTCTTATAATTTAATGCCTCCCTTATTACTACTTTTAATGTTAAAAACACTTAAATTTTAATTCCCACATAACTCCTTGGGGAATCATGTGGTGACACTCATTTTATTTCTTTAGTAATTTTCTACATAATTTTTCTCTCCATAATTTTAAACTTAGCTGATGATGAACCTATATAGGTTCGAAACATGTACTACTATGAAACCATTGAACTGATCGATAGTTATTTATCGTTCCAACAGCACTAACATTTGGTGGTTATATTAAATTTGTGGAGATGATTTTGAGTTTTTCTTCATCGTGAATCTATACCACTCCACTTCGAGACACAATGGACTTCTACCTCACGTTAAAAAATAAAAAGTTTTGATTCAAAGAAATCTGTAAAAGGGTAGAATTTTCCATAAGTTTCTTCTTTGTAAAAAAACTATTTAAAAAAATTATTTAATGTCGTCTGTCAGTAACGTATCGTATTCTGAAATTTGCCTATCCGGAAAATTAAGTTTAATTTAATTTAATCATCACATCAGTGTGAAAAAGAGAATTGTTGAATGTCTTTACAATAGAGCACAAATAGTTTGTAATTCAAACCAGGATCTGAACGAAGAATTGAATCTTAAAAAATCTATTCTCAAGGAAAAAACCATACATGAAATCTGACACAGTAATACACCATACAACACAACCAACAGAAGTACTTCATCCAAATACACGATATACAATCAACATAAAACCTTATGTCACCGGAATATCCAAAAAAAATTTACAGATTAGCCGTAGGTATGATGTTGGAACAACTTTCAAGACAACCAGTACATTGAGATCAATACTTACATACACGAAACTAAAAAACACTGAAGAAAATTGAAAAACTGTATTGTGTTGTGTGGTAGGAGTTATATAGGTAAAATATCAGGATTATTGACTGTGCATAGGGAGGAACATGAAAATTATATCAATTTACTCATGGTTTGACTTTCTTTTTCAGTTGGCACCTCAGAGGACAGTCTTCAGTGAGGAGTCCTGTTACCAAATCATTTCGAGTCTTTTTTCTCTAACTCGAGAACCTGTTTAGCTTTTCTTGGAGATAAAACTAGGTTGTCTTTGTCCTACCGTTGGAATTATTCCTTCAAATGGGCTTTGGAGAGTTCTGGTTTGGAAAATTTTGAGTTTGCCCCTTCTTTGGCAAAAAATTATGCTTCTTCGTTTTCCATGATACCTCCGTGACCTGGATATTTTCGGCCAGTTGTCTATAGGGGATTGTTTACAGTTCCAAATCAGCTTAAACCCACAAATGTCTGACTACATTGTTTTCAGTGCTGCTTAAGTATCTGACAGTATATAGATTTTTTTCATCCAGATGAACACTTTGATGCACTCCTGAACGTACGTCTCTAGCATGTACTTATGTTTGAAACATAAGGGTTCTTTCAAGGAGTTTTCTATCAGTTTCGTTTCAAATTGAATTTTTATCAAAAATAATCCATCCCCATGTCACCCACAACGGTGAAGTCAGCTTTAATTCATACCCTACATGTTTTTAAAGTATTTCTTCACAACGACTTGAACTGAGCTTGTCCTCTCCTTCCAATATCCTAATTGAAGACCTGACACAAAACGTCTAGTCTGATATCAAAACGTCTAGTCTGGGAAAATACCATGGAAAGTTAAGTGAATTGAACGAATTCTTAGCCGATGTTAAAGTGCAAACCAACTTGGATTTGTTTATTTAACGAAGTGCACTCAACTGAAGCTGCTTTGTACTCAGGAAGTATCTCACCTGTGGTTTTCTCATTCCCGTAAAGCTGTCGTATCGGGAATACAATCTTCAGCTCCTACCTACCTCTCTATTAATTATTTGAACTGCGAAACCACTCCGGATCCTTTCAGTGTTGATTTTAGTACTTTTTATTTTTGGCGAGTGTTGCTAGAATGAGTAATGAAGTTACTGAAGCTTTCAGAGCCAGTGTTTAAAGTAGTTATATTGGATTTTGGTGCCGTTGTGCTTTGAAATTTCGGTATACGATGACATCTGAAGTCGACAAGAAATAAATCTGGAATGAGTCTGTCGTTCAAATGGTGACTGCCAAACTGAACGATATATAGAGTTGCTGTGGAATTTTGTTTGTCTTTTCAGTTTTCAATCTAATACAGCAATATAATGACTTGAGAGTTATAGTTTCGAAATATTTTCTGTTCCATTAGGTGGATGACTTGGAAGATCAATTTGGCTTTTTTCCGTTTTGAACGAAAAAAAATCAATCTGTAATTTTCAGAGATAATCGTAAAGAACACGAAAAATGAGGTAGTAATTAGTGTTATTTCTGAATGCTGTAGGCTTCTGGGAATAATTTCCTAGGCAACGAGTAGCCTATCGTTGAAAGTGCAAGCACCGGAAAATAGATATTCGGCAAGGTTCCATCCTGATAATGATTATGATAAACTTTCTTTATTTTCCAGTAGACAATATGAAATTACATGCATTTTTAGATGGTTGAAGAGATAATTGAATTATGTTTTCAACGATGTGACACATGAGCCCCATGCCATTTAAATTTTTTTTGTGTATGTGCCCCCCGCGCCATCTATCAAGCAATCATGATCTGTCATTTGAAAGCCGCAGTGTATAAATCTTTGAGATTTTAACTGAATTTATCTGACACCCATTCGCTTACAGTTGTAATATCACAAGAGAGTGAGAATAAAGTGAAAATAATTTGACAGATTTTTCGAAAACTCGTTGCCAGGCAATAGACACGAGAGCCCAAATTGTTCGAATGGCTATTGCCAAATGACAATGGCAAATAGCAAATTATAAATAGAATGAAGTTTGAAATTTGAAGTTCTCATCATGAAATATACAATTTTATGTATGTTTTGTCCTTGGCTGGAGGATTCCGTAACATTGTTTTGTTCTGTTGGATTGAAAGCTATTTTTTTTTCTCTCTGTCCCTAGGTTATCAATTGAAACTGTTTCCAAATTGACACGTTACTCAACATAGTATTCTTACATGCATTTTCGTTGATTTTCTTAAAATTTCATTGAATGATGGTGAACTAAACCGTTTTCGAATCATTTTTCACTTTTCATGTAAACTGATGACAGACGTCAGATCAAAAGTATCAGTTGTCACATAATAAAAACAAAATACCACAAAAAATGCCCGCGGCGATTTGCAAGGTAGAAAATTCCCACTATAATAATGCTGTGATTTGCCTGAACGCACATGAATGCTTTGAATTGATGGTTCAGATTGGTTGCCAGAATTGTCAAAAAATAATCAAAATTATACGAAAATATGATGACTGAAATGAACGGCTAACGTAGAAATGATATGTCAGATCAGCATTGGCCATGAATAATTGAAATATAACGCCAACTTCTCTAGTGTGGAGTAAGCGAGTTTGTGAGCGGGGCATCACCGACAAGACGAATGTTCTGTGTATGTTCAGGAGCTGCATAACATACAGGAAACAATATTACAGAACCTGTCAGATCTGTGCCTTATACAGTGACATTCAGAAAGTACACAACAAATGGAAGCAATCTTTATTTGTGTTTTTTCCTATTAAAGTTATTTTGTCATCAACGTATGCTCATCTTGAAACCTACAAATCCCGTATCAGATATACTGAATGATTTTCAGTTTCTTGAAAAAATGCATTTTTCAAAATTATCAAAATTTAAAAAGTTATATTTTTTTAAAAATAAGTGATATTTGAATGAAATTCATCGAGGAGATCTTTATTGGAGCTCATTAAACAATTTGAAGGTGATAAAAATTTGAATATTTCGTGAAATTCTACAGTAATCGATATTTTTTTTTCAAATGGGTAAAAAGTTATCAGGAAATGTTTGGAAATTTCCGTTTGTTTCATAGGATGACACCAGCGATGTTAAGATTGGCAAAATCTTTGAAAACTGTCGTTTATCCCTTTACATTTCATAGAATCCATTCGAAAGTGAATTGGCTTGAATGGATTGTAAAAACTCAAATCGATCTCTGCCAGTGAATGACTACCACAAAGATGGTGAAAATCTGCTTCACAATCGACTACGAAACTGAAAATCACTGAATATATCTGATAGTGGCTAAGTAGGTTTTAAGACGAACCTGAGTTGATAACATTTATTTTTCTTGAAAAATCACAATTAAAGATTTTTTAAATTTTTTCCGTATTTTTTGGATGTCACTGTAGATGATTATGTGGCATTCACGTACTTCAACATGACCAGAGATCAGTTTCGACGTTTATTTGATGTCTCTGTAGCTTTTTGTGTTAATCAGACATGAATTATTATGAAATGTTTCATTAGAAATACACATCGTTAATCAAATAACGATTTATAGTAGATCCTCTCACTAGACGTGCGTTATGCCGGCAAAGTTAGCATCATCAGAAGCAGTCAACTCCTTGTCTTCTTTCCATGGTTTTTGGTTTCCAAAAATGATACAAAACTCAGAATAATCAAAGCAGCAAAATCATTCCATCATGATCCGATCAGCTACTTCATAACTAGGTGTTATTCTTTAATTTTTCAGGCCTAATTTCCATAATAAGCAAAATAATTTATTTCATGAAGAAATCTGCAACATCCCTGTGAATCTGGTCATTGACTTCCAAATTGGTTATTCAAAAATTTTATCAAATATGTATGCAAATTCCGAAGTTTTCGAACAATGTACGCCTGAAGTTTTTCCAGCTCCTTCCAAAGTTTTACTTTCCAGAATTTATAACTTCGAGTAGGTACCTACTTCCTGGCTAAAACATTCCCGTAGTGGCTGAAAATAGTTTAATGTAGATACAGGTTGAGTGAATTTTAGTTTTACTGTTCCGTATTAAAAAGCTGATTACGTTCACAGTCATATGAAGCGCTACTCCAAAAACATCATAACTCACAGAGAGTAACAGTTGGACATGTGAAATTTCACAGAATCACACCTGAAGCATCAAGTCACGAATAAGCCCTTCGAATTTTTGAAAATAACCTACAGGGTGGTCAAAATTCCCAATTGAAATATAACATTGATGAAACTGATAAAATATGATTTTTTCCATGCACTACTCCATTATTTTTTAATGTATTTCATTCACCATCGTTTAATTTTCAGACTATCCTCCACAAAATCAAACTTTCAATCAATTCAGCAAGAAATGTTCAGCCTTATTTATCAGTACACGACTTGAGAATGAATTGATAATTTCTTCATTTTAGATTTGTAAATGATATATATGACTTGTTCTCAATGAATAAATCAAGAACAAGTCAAACATATTGATTTCTCTACCGGAAAATAATGAAACAATATTAGGCCAGTATGCTTCAGCAACATCATGCTGTAGTTCGATATTCCCAATTAAACGGAGAGGCTTAATATAAACTTCATAATGAAACTATAAATTTCCCATTAGTAGTTCAATAAATTTCCCCCAGCATGTGGCTTTTGCATCAGAATCATTTACTCATTCATTTTCAATTCTTGCTATAAATCATTGTTATGAACGTAAATCATTTGGAGTAGTTTCGACGCTATTTCAATCCAATAATTTTCAGACCCCACTGTTACAGGAACTCATTATGTAGTTCAGTGATAAATGGAAAACAATGGTAATTTATGAAAACCTGTTATTTAAAAAATATACTGAGAGACATAGAACTGTGGTTGTTTTATCATAATTTCTATCAACAAAAAAAGCTCAAATGAATACTCCTCCTTCCAGAGTCTCACTGGATGGATTCAGAGGTTTGATAACCTGAAGAAGAGATGTTCATACTATGGCACCACAAGAAATCCCAGGAAGGGTACCTCTGCACCCCCTCTACCAGAAAAGTAGAGACATGAATAGGACGTAACACAATTTCAATCTGCACGATCAAAGATTTCCTACAACGGAAAATGTCTCTACCAGTACGCTTATTTGAGCTCCTGAAGATGCCAACGTTGGCGAAACGCGCATCGTGTGATATTGACGTTGTATTGGTGTTTTGGTTAGTTTCCAAGCACGAAAACTAATCCACCGCAAAGTCACGAAAGCCTTAATGCATGCAGGAACTAAGCGAGAAAAAATTGGGCACGTAACTAAAAAAATCTGCAGTCGATAATCGTTACTTGAGGGCAGCGATTTTGGGCAGCAGAACTAGTCTTGACCTGAACCCTCCTACGAAATGAATACAATAGTTGACGTAAGAACTTTGAAATCGAGTACACTACAGAACATCCCAATACTGGATATAATCACGTGGAATGAGTCAGGCAAATATTTGACTAGGAAACTATATTCGAAAAAACTGTACTAACTGCACCAGCAAAAATAATAAGAAGCTCAGAATACCAACAACAGTTTCAACACGACTGCCATGTCGGTCTATAACACCGAGACAGAAACATTCCAACGTGCCGCCTCGGTCTCATAGACCAAGATTGGGGCTGATACATCATACCAACTTGGTCTGTGATACCGAGTCAGTTGAACTGCTCGTGGAACCGTCGGTTAACATTACTTCATCAGACCGAGTTGGCGTGGCAGGCAAATCAGTATGTACACAAAATTTTTGGAATGCGAATACTGTGGGATAAACATTTATATTCCTGGTTTGTTCTTTACCTTTTCGTAACAGCGCCGACTAGGTCTATGAGACCGAGTTGAAAAAATATAATTCTTTGTATCCAGAGTGCCAAATTGCGACAATTTCGAAGATATGCTAATTTCTGTAGGTATTATGTACGTATAGTAATGGTTTCTGGGATAAAAATTTTGATGTTACTTCGGCTTTGATACCAAAAGTGAAAATGTGAGCCCGACAATCAACGTTTTAACAGGGCACTGCTGGCTGAGGCTTTAAAAGCTTGGATCAGTAGAGGAAAGAATGTGCAGATTTTGCAAGGAATAGAGCGAGACCTATAATTGCATTTCCTCAGAATACATTACCATGCACGACACTTGGGAGCACGTTCTATAGGACCGGAGAAACCGATTTAGTCGTTGAGACATCTCAAACGGCTGGAGAGCAGAAGGGGACAATAATAGATCTTTCTCACAAGATTATGGATAGTAGATTATATAGGAGGTCATGCAGACTGTGCAGTCTCACAAGCACCTCGACCTGTAAGGTCTTTTTTCTACGCCCATGTCTGTAAACGTCAAAAATCGCACTGTCAACATTCCTTGTAAATGACATTCAACAATAACATGCACGTAATGAGATCTCATAACATACACGTGCGTTTTGAGAAGAAAACTTAACTTTCTTGGTTTAATTGAATTACAATCAAATTTTCATTTACGTAAGACTTTATTTGGTCTATTTACACAAATTTTGTCAATTAAAAAACATAAAAACTTTCAGCATTAGAGAGATATATTCAGGATTGAAAGAGTGATGCCCCTAAATGTAGGCAACACGTTATGCAATTTCTTCAAAAATAGAACACGTTTTCTTAAGAAGCATGCTATGAAAATAAATGTCATGTCATTTATATTGTCAATTTCTTGAACAAAATATAATTATATACGAACATTTTCTCAATTCAATTAACAACTATTGTAATAAAGTTTAAATGATTGCGATGTTTTTTATTCAATGGAAGAAAATGAATGGGCGTAGAAAAAGTATAGTACGTTACACGAGTTGTAAGCCCATTATGCACTCATGAAATGTATGCACTCGCCGCTTCGCGGCTTCGTGCATAAACTTTTTCATTTCGTGCGTAATGGGTACTTACAACTCTTGTTACGTAATATAGTATTATGCTATTCAAGACCTGGGATTCTGAGACTTCGTGTGGAATTTATCAGTTTCCTGGGAGCTGAATTCCTGATGTCGGAGGGCGTTAAGAATGCCCCTTCCAGAAATTTTAGTCTCTTGCAGAGGATTGCTGAGCTTTCGTAAAGCAGATGTTCTGCAGTTTCCGAGAAATTCTTGCAGTAGCGGCAACTTAAACTCCCTGATTTGCTCATCTTTTTGGGGTAATTCCGGAGAGGGCAGTGTCCAGTGAGTTGTCCCGTTACCAATTTGAAGTCTTTTTTGTCCAACTCGAGAAGCTGTTTAGCTTTCCTTGGCGATAGGCTCACTAGCCGTTTCGCTTGTCTTTATCCTGACACTTCATTCCAGTGAGATATCATTTCATGGAATTCCCAGGGTCGAAACTCTTTTTTCAAGTGGGCTTTGGAGTCCACAGAAGGGCTCTGGGCCGGGAAGTAGTGTTTTTGCCACTTCTTTGGCAGGGCAGTCTTCTTCCTCATTGCCTTTGATGCCCCTGTGACCTGGTACCCACATCAGGGTTACCTGATTGTTTGCTGTCAGTTGTTTCAGGGTCCCAAGTCAGCTTAGACTCACAAGTTTATTACTTCTGTGCTTTCAGTACTCCTTAGCTATCTGATAGTATATAGATGTTTGCCCTACGGGTCCCCCTTCCAAGACATTCCTGGACACAAATCTCCATAGTATGTACTTCTGCTTGGAAGATGGTTGGGATTCTACCAAGGGGTTTCGAGAGCCTGAAATTTGACCCTATAACGCACATTCCAACCCTTTGGTCCACCTTGGATCTATCTGTGTACCACATTTAGGCACACATTGCTTACTGTGGACTGTTATCTGTTTAAATCTTGTGAAGTGTTCCAAAATCTATAGATGTTCGATCAGATTTCCTGCTTTTGAGTTTTTGGCAGATACAGTCTGAAGGTACTTTGTGCTGCTTCTTTCATTGAACATAGGTGCAATGGCGGAAGGTTTTGTTTTATCTCTAGAGCTGCAGTAGGGAACGTAAATATTGTTCCTGTGGTTCCCAGGCAAGCTAGCTGCTGCACTTTATGTAGCTTGACTTGTGCTGAAATTTGTTGTATTTTGAGCTACCTTACCAGTGAAGCGTAGGTGACCATAGGTTTAATGATCGTTTGGTATGACCAATACATAACTTTTGGTTCCAGGATCCATGCTTGCCGCTATAGCCCTGGAAAGAATGTGGTTGATTTGACTATTCCATGACAGTTTTTGGTCGATTACAACACCCTGTTATTTTACTACAGATGATTCTGCTTTTCAGCATCTTTCTCACTATCATCCACATGCACAGCCTGTAGAACATCTCATTCAATTGAATACTTTGCAGAATGTGCCCTATATCGACTTTCACCTCAAAAACCCTGCCAACTAGATTCATCAGGTGATCGATACCGTTATACAACTATCTTAACAAAGTCTCAAATTGCAATTGGAGTCTGTAGAACACCTCATTCACCCTCCTTGACCCTTTCTCTACTTCAAGCGTGAAATTACATCCATCAAAAAAGCTCTCACCGCTAATCAAGTAAATTGAAGGTTTCGCTCTTAAATAGGGTGCTATGAGAGAGTAATTTCAACACGGAACAGAATCAAAACTTCGCCCGTCAGCCTCAAATAAGTTCAAATCGTGGCCTAGCCTCGGGTAATAAGAAACGGGATAACGCCGTGCAAAACGCGTCTTCCTGGAAATCTCGCCTTCACAGTATTCTTGGAAGTCGAGTAACGAGGTTATTCATTTCGAAATGTTACCTCATTCAGTCACGTACCAATCGAATAAAGGAAAATAAGGCTGGATGAAATGAATGCTGGGCTTGGATCTCTTCAGTATCGTTTGGTATATAATTCATTTTTGAGGGAAGTTGATCTTTTACCTTTACCTATCTGTTACCGTTTTCTAAATTGATATTAATTTCAATTTTTTTCTTCACAAATCATGAACTCAAAATAGGCTGATATCTTTGAGTTTCACTCGGAATATTTTGCGACTTGTCGAAAGCGTTTGATTGTGTAGACTCCAACAATCTTTTGGACAAACTATTTTTCTATGGCCTGAGAGGATTACCTCATGATTGGTTCGAATCTTATTTGACAGGTCGCGAAGTATCAGTTAGGCTGTGTGAGATGGTTGGTGATTTTAAAAAAAAACACAGAATCACAAAGGCAAAAAGTAAGATGTGGCGTTCCGCAAGGGTCTGTCCTTGGCCCAACTTTGTTTTTCATTTATATCAATGAACTTGTTCACAATTTTTCCCAAACATTCTTTTCATTTTTTGCACATGACACCAGCATTGTAATCGATAACACAAGTTGGAGCGAACTGGTTACAAAAAGCCAAAATTTAATGAATGAAATAATTCAATGGTTTTCAGCAAACAAACTATTGCTAAATAGCTGAAGACATTCAATATTTCTTTTCAACATCCAAAACCCAATATTTCGGTAACTTCTGTGATCACGTAAAAAATTTGAATGAAAGACTGAGTAAATCTATATTTGTAACAGTTGGGCTCAGGTGCGGCACTCAACGTCTACTATACTTGCTTTCAGAGCCTGATTTCATACGGAGTTGAATTCTGGGGATCATGCTGAACTGTTGAGAGTACACTCATTCTCCAGAAGAAAGTCATTAGAGTAATATCTAATCTCGATCGAAGGGAAACTTGTAAACCTCATTTTGAGAGACTACAAATCTTCACCGTGATAAACCTATATATTTACAAGATCTTACTGCAAATATTTCTCAACAGCAGCACATTCAGTAGAACGGAGGACATCCACGGTCACTACACCAGACATAAATATGACACCAACCGAAAAGGACCTTTGTACATAGCCATAAAAATTTTCAATCATATCACCAAGACGGTAGCAGATATTGATAATATTGAATTATTTAAAAAGGAACGGAAAACGCTCTTATATTCTCATGTCTCGAATAGAGGAGTTCTTTCAATGGCAGTTTTGATGAATGAGCTGATATCATCCCCCCGTAGATGTTAATATTTATTTTTTTTTTCTAATCTTATTATCATGTACTGAAAAGTGTAGGTCTTTTTGTTTATATGTTCAACACTGTATGCGTTAATGATACTTTTTACACTTGATTTGTTCCTACACCCTTCTAGGGTTTTTCCCATTGTTTATGTATGAAAACACTTTTGAAAACTATGTAATCGCAATAACGGATTCTTGGAAATAAAATTCACTAAACTTACTTATGGTATAGAAATTTGGTTTGGAGTTAGGTGATACTTGGAGGCTTCCCACACCCCACACTTCAACCTAATCTGCGTTACTTCAATTCAGGGTGGTAAAAAAGACATTTGATTCGTTTACATGGTTGATTATTTCGAATGGAACTACCTGTATATTGTTGAAAATTCGGAAAGCTGCTGAAATTTGTTATTTGAGTATATTATACCTACTCTTAACTTGTCAAGTTTCGGACTTATGAGCATTTATTTGCAAAAATGTCCCTTCAAAATGGTATTTCCATTCAGTACTTGGTAAGCAGGAAACAAAACTAATGAAACGAAGTTCTTACGCATTTTTTATTATTTTTGGACAGTGTGATGAAATTAGTAGCAGGACATGTAGAAAGTTCAATGAAATGTATCCGAATCTACCGCCAATGACTTCAAGGAATTCATACGAATTCAGAACAATTTCAATGCATTTAGATCGACTTTAAAAGGACCAAGAAACTTCACTCGACCCGTAACTTGTGAAGACAACGCGATTAAGGTCACAGCGTTTTTTCACGCATTTCCAGTGTCATCAAGTGCCGAAGAATTGGGTATGAAACATTCATCGGTTGAAAGAATCTTGCCAGACATAGAATGCATGATTATGAATATACCAAACTTCAAGCAATGAAGCAGCCTCAAGACCCTCAACAGAAAGTTGAATTTTGTGAAATGTTGATACGCATTCAAGAAGACTCAATCTTTTTAAATATAATTATTTGGACTGATTAATCGAAATTTTCCAGAGAAGGGATTTTCAATAGAAGAAATTTTCATTGGTCCAGTGAAAATCAGCTCATCTAGGTACATTTGAGGACGTTTGCGATATTTTTAAAAACGAAAAATTAAATTTTTCCAAAATTATCTTCACATTTTGCATCATTTGAGTTCTATCGTCTGTAAATCTCTTAAAAATACGAAATCATCTTGTATTTGTGAATTATAACGCCATTTCACTTATTATTATGAGGACAGATGCATTTTTTGACTGAAAATCTTCTGAAATTTTTTTTAACATGATTCGGAGTCAGCTCGTCGAAATATATCTGAGGGATATTTGCGATTTTTTGAAAAATGGAGAATAAAAACTTTCGAAAATTAGGTCGATGGAGAGAATTATTTCATTAATTTTTTATGCTAAACCTTGTATCTGAGCATATATAAATCATATATTTTTGGAATCAACATAAAATTTTGCGTAGATAGTGCGATTTTCAATTGAATCGATGATTTTTATTTTTCATAATTTTTAGGGATCCCCTTTGGACTTTTTTCGAGTTATTTTTTATTTTGCCGATCGACTTCAAGTTCATAGAGTATAGGTACTAATTCCATCATTCTGAATTCTGATTGGCGTTCGCAGAATTGCTCTATATTTAACTGTTCTCCAGTTGGAGAGTTCATCTGGAGTTGGGAGGGTTATTTTCCTCCAATAATCGAATAAAAGTCTTTGATTCGTGATAACTTTCGTTATGTCGTTAAGTCGCCACAATTCATAACACAAAACACTAAAAAAATTCTGGATGTTCACTTGCCACTAGAACTAACCCCAGATCTTGACAGCACAGTCGTTTAGTGTAAAACAAACTGGAAAAGACGGGAGGATGTCAATGTCTCAGTATACTGAGTGCATCATTCTGAATCCATACCGTTCGCAGAATTGATTTATCAATGGTTGGGAAGTCAATCTGGATAAGAATCAATGACCATTGATAATCAGTTGATTTCAAGGGCACCAACCCTTCTACATTGTCCCCTGGAATCGTGATCATCGTATTATCCGCATACCTTGTTACATGAGTATTTGAAATATATTAGGGTAGATAATTCACATACATACAAAAAGATGGGGTACTAGAACTGATCCTTGGGGAACACCCAAGTGCACAGTATATGCATTCGATCTCACATCGTTGCATCTAGCTGAATTTTTTTGATCTGCCCTTAATGATTTTATCCATTCAACAGTGTTAATAGAAATTTCGAGAGATGTTAGCTTGATGCCCAATATTTCAGCGTTCAATAGGTGCAATACGAAACAGATCACGAACTTATTGCTGGCCAGTTGCAGATGAACACATAACTGAGCAAATTACATGACGCAGTTTCAATAGATCTGTTTATTCTGAACCCGTGCTGATTCTTACACAGAAGTTCAATATCATTCAGAATATGTTGCACAATTTGTTTGCAATAATTAATATATACAGATGCTCTCGATTATGAGTTTAGAAGTGATATTTGCGGGTAATTCACAATGTCTTTCCTTTTTTGTCATCTTCTTATGGGGTGAAATAACATACAGTGTGTCCCAGCTAAAACTTGTCACCCCCCTAATATCCGAACTCATGAACAAAAATTGAAAATCGCTCAGACCCGTCGATTTTTATTTCAAGGGGGAACACTTTCACCAAATACACCATCATTGTGTTGTCAACCCCCTCAACCCCAGCACCCCCTACTTCAGAATTTTCAATGGGACTACTATACTTGTGATACATCATTTTGAAGGGAATTCAATCCCAAATACATCGGTGTACTGAAATTGAGGATCGATCAAGTGTTGTTGAAGTTTTCATGAAAACTAATTTTTTCCAGATATTTTTATTTTTCATCACCTAACATGTTATCATCGTATGAAAGGTTCAAAATGTGAACCATTCAGTTGCATACAGAAGTATAAGCGATCTTCGAAATTTCTTCGCACATTGCTCAACATTTCTGGAGTCACTGCACGACACTCCACAACAATTCTCCTGCGTAGATCATCAAGAGAAGTTGGCTGGGTAATATAAACTTTGGATTTCAAATGACCTCATAAAAAGAAGTCTAATGGTGATAAATCAGGAGATCTAGCCGGCCATTCTATTGGTCCTTGCCTTCCAATCCATCGCCCTGTGAAATTGTCATCTAAAAATTGACGTACAGGTGCAACAAAATGTGGAAGAGCTCCATCTTGTTGAAAGGTGAGCTGACCGTCAAGTAACCTATCATCGTCTTCAAGTAACTGAGTGATTCTGGGGTTCACAGTTGTATCAAGAAGTTCAAGATACGTTTGTCTGTTGAGGTTAC
This sequence comes from Chrysolina americana, assembly GCA_958502065.1. NCBI lineage: Eukaryota > Metazoa > Arthropoda > Insecta > Coleoptera > Chrysomelidae > Chrysolina > Chrysolina americana. The sequence continues at coordinate 64,909,408 of OY293416.1, read as the reverse complement.
CATCAGTAAAATATGGACCTACAATATGGTCTCCCAGAATACCAGCCCAAACATTCAATTTCTGGGGAGTTTGTGAATGAGTTTCCCTGTACCAATGGGGATTTACGTCACTCCAGTATCTGCAGTTGTGCCTGTTCACATGTCCATTTAAATAAAAAGAAAATTCGTCAGAAAAGCACACATTGTAGACGTAATTATTATCACCAATCAATAATTGACTCATGATTTCACGAAACTCTGTACGTCTGTCAGGATCATCTTCATTTAATTCTGGTACATTCTGCATTTTATAAGGATGGAATTTTGCGTCTTTCAGAATTCGATGTACGCTGCTTTTCGAAACTCCAGAAATAGTCTCAAGTTGTCTTAACGATTGAATGTTGTCCATCACTGCATGTCCTACAACTGCAACAGCGACCCCTTCATTTCTCATAGGCTTCTCTCGTTCATGTTTTTTATACAGCACTGATCCCGACTCCAAGAACTTATTCATCAATTGAAGCACGTACTGATATGATGTGGTGTTTTCTGGATGACTTTCATTGAAACTTCGAGCCGTAGCTCTAGCACATCGTCCATTTTCAAAATACGCAGCTACAATGGATATTCTCTCTTGTACAGTATAAACCATTTTCGAATGTTTTCAAATTGTTGAATGCAGTGAATCGAGTACATCAATTACCAAGGCGTAAACAAAGATATGCGTATACAAAAACACATGAGGGCAATTTTTTTTTCATAAAAACGTCTGTTTCACCTTCGAAACTATTATTTCTGACAGCATATTATTTTTCAATAAAGTGGCGTACCCACAGTGAACCTTTCTTACGACGCTAACATTTGAGGTTATGAAAAATTAAAATATCTGGATAAAACTTAGTTTTCATTAAAACTTCAACAACACTTGATCGATCCACAATTTCAGTACACCGATGTATTTGGGATTGAATTCCCTTCAAAATGATGTATCACAAGTATAGTAGTCCCATTGAAAATTCTGAAGTAGGGGGTGCTGGGGTTGAGGGGGTTGACAACACAATGATGGTGTATTTGGTGAAAGTGTTCCCCCTTGAAATAAAAATCGACGAGTCTGAGCGATTTTCAGTTTTTTTCATGAGTTCGGATATTAGGGGGGTTTTAGCTGGGACACACTGTATAAGTACGTAGGCATTCTTCAAACTGCTTTTTCCTAATTTATCTAAGTAATGTCGATGTCATAGTCGGGACTCCAAGATTAAAATCAGCGCCTTCGTTGTAACTACATATCATTGTTAAACATAATGAAATGAAGTAATATTCCTTAGATATGGTGGAAAGCTAGTGCTTTAACTATAAAGGACATGGCACTGGATACATGTATTCCTGGGGCTCGATACATTTTTTTGATTTTTGGATATATCATTCTACCGGTCAAAACAAGCAACTTTCTTCATTAGACATTTTTTCTGGCTCTACAGCGTGAGCTACAAAAATGGGTTGATTGTCTAACGCTAATATGCAAAATATTTTCTGCAAATGGATTTTTCTTGATTTTTGAGTATAATATCATGTGAAAAATATCAATTTTCTTTGATTATATCAAATATGGAGTACATTACTACAGGACGAGGCAGAAAACGCGATTTTTCTGTAACTCGTTTATTAACTTCTCGCCCAATTGTGGGCTTTTCGTTGAATTTCTTGAGGCATATTGTGTACATAAACCCAACGAACTGTTCTAAATACATTTCTCAACGTTTCTACACAGTGAGAAAAAATAAAGGTGGTTGATTAATGGGATATGATGGGATAGTGGATTCATTGTTGATATCTGAGTTTGATTTTTCACAGAGAATGAAAATCAAGTTTCGTCTACTCTTTTTGTGTGACGCTATAGGGTGACTCCAAAATGACGAATTCTCAAATACCTATATTTGAACGAAATTATGGGAGAATACTCATTTATTTCTGTTGATATGAAAGCTATGAATACATTAATTGAACTTTTCCCCAAAGTTTCTACATGGTTAGGCAAAAAACATTAATAATTTTTATTACTGGTACATTTCTTTTGATAGTTGATCTTTTAACCGTAGGGATCCCGATGGGTTATCCTGAAGAGGTATTTTTTCAAACCATCTGAAGGGAATGCAATTTTTGAATAAATGCAATCTTGATACTTTCACAAGAAAACGATTATTCAAAGTGATGACGCAGCTGCAAGCGCATGTGTTTATGAACATCATCATTGCAGCATAGCCAAGTAACGAGATTGTCGAAATTCGATAGGCAGCAAATCCGAATTGTCATTTGATATTTGGTTCTCAAAAGTAGTTTAAACTATCAACAGTACAGGTAATATATAATAATATACTCGTACAAAACAAACAATGCAACTATTATATACAATGGAGCTCAAAATTCTATATTTATAATCGGTTACATAGATACACGGTTAATAGGCCAATACGTTGATCATCGATACACTTAGGGGTGTGTTGCAAGAGCTGGTGAAGTGAGTTTAATTTTTTTAACTTATATTTATAGGTACAAACATGTAAAAAACAAAATTGCATGAGCAACTTCGGGAGAACTTTTGGTTCCGAGAAATTCAACGAAAAGCCCACAATTGGTCAATAAACGAGTTTCAGAAAAATCGCGTTTTCTGCTTCGTCCTGTAGTAATGTACACCATAATTGATATAATCAAAGGAAATTGATATTTTTCACATGATATTTATTATACTCGAAAATCAAAAAAAATCCATTTGCTGAAAATATTTTCCATAAATAGCGTTCGACAATCAACCCATTTTTGTAGTTCACGCTGTAGAGCCAGAAAAAAAGTCTAATGAAGAAAGTTGCTTGTTTTGACCTGTACAATGATATATCCAAAAATCAAAAAAATCTGTCGAGCCCCAGGAATACATGTATCCAGTGCCATGTCCTTTGCCAATATTCCATCACATGGGATATTAGGTATGATTATTCCATCCATTTTTCCATTAGGAGAGGTCACCCACCAGATGCACATAGAGCCTATTACAGGGTGATACAAAGTAAAACAGTAGAATGGGTCAAGGAATACCTTCTGAATTTCACTTGAAGAACGTGATGGTCTATAGCCAACGAACAGTTAAAAAAATTATGTGGTTATTTTCATTTATGAAAAAGAAGAACTTCTCAGATTGAAGGACTGGTCTATCAGTTTTTATAGTATCGGTTCTAAGTCATCGAATGATGTTTTGCTGCAACTTCCCAGTTGCAGTGTAACCTAGAAATGAAATACGTCAGTGTATTACTAGAACACTGCGTTTTTTTTGTTGAATTTTAAGTTTTGTTATGAAATAAAATCCTAAGTTACTTGCCTGGAATATAACGATATGTTCTGATTCTCGCGTTTTTTGGTGATATAGTCAATGTGGAAAAATTATAAGTGATCGTTTGAGTGAACGAGATAAACTTATCTTCAACAAGGAGATGAACTGATCTTCAAGTTATGACGAATCATCGCACTGTATGTCGTATTTACCCGCTGCAATAAAAGATTGTGGTTTCTATTTAAATGAAGGAAACTTTTGAATTATTCAGGAATATTCGCTTTATGTTGCTTAATGTTGAAAGTGCCAAATGGTAAAATTAGGAATAAAATGGTGTCTAAATAACATATGTATTTTATTAAACATAGATATTTAATTCGTTCAATTCAAAGTCCAGCAGAAGAAAGAAGGTGTCCGAAGAGTATGAGAAACGTTTATCTGTTACCTACTGAAACGTATCAAAATTAGATAAAGAAAGAAAAACCAGTATTGTCAAAATATATTTTTCTGTCATTAAAACGTCAGAACCCAAGAGAAAAAATGTCACTATAATATATACATTGCCATGGTGATCTGTCGAAAAACCCCAATTTGATCAATAAGAAATTACTGGTGTGGAATTTTCAAATATATTCCTTGATGGATCTCAATGAAACATTCAGTGAAAATTTCACTTTGTTTCGGTGATTAAACCAATAGAGCCGTCGGTAACATTCTCTCATTGAGAAAAACTGGTGGACAATTGAATTACCTCCCGTAATTCTTTCCTCATTTTACGCCTATTTACCTAGGAACGTTCAAACGAATAACTCAAGCTGTCTTTCATTACTGTGAACATAACACCCTTTGTAACGCTCCACACAAAAGGCTCTGTTTCAAAGTAGAAAATTATTCATCACAACTGTTTGGGACATTTGGAACGGTGTGTAATTTAAAGCAGACTGGAATTCAATCACAATCCAATAGGCCCGATACTATACAAGTGTTGAAGAATTTTTAAACAAAACAGGTGCAATAGTTATTTATGCAACCATTGCAGAAACGGCCTCGTCGGATAACAAGTCGATCACAATTAACAATTTGTGCACGAGTTGCATACAACATTTTTTCTACGTTCATGCAAGAAGCAAAAAATTATTCATTAAGGGACGGCACTAGGTGTAGGAAGATTAAATGCGCAATTGAAATAATTAATTATTAGTATTAATTTGCATTGAAACAGGAACTAGTTCTAATACGTTACGAACAATTTAACTCAAACTTCATTTCACCCTCAATGTTGAAAATAAGTGAACAATTTGTGCAATTTTAAATATGATTATTTCATTCACACATTGCTACACCAATGAAATTTCATGACTGAAGTGTGATATGAGCGGCTATATAGATAAACAACCGGATATTTAGGTAAACACGGCAATTCATGTAAACAAAGCATTCTTTTGTTTGTATAAGTGTCAAACGTTGACAACTCAGTCGCTCAAAATTTAAATGTCTCGATTTGGGTTGTCTTCTTTGACAGAAATCAATGCATATATAAGCAAATTCATCCCACAAAATACCGTGAAGAGTAAAGAGTATAGAACGAGTATATTTGAATTATTTTTTTACTGTTCATGAAATAATCTTCCTGAATATCACTCGACCATGACAAATAGAGACTATTATTTTCTTTAATTCATCTCGAGTAACTTGTATTCTGAGACAATTCAATTCGACCATATGAACGTTAATAATCAAAGTATAATTCATTCAGAATTATGAAGAAAATTATAGTCGGCTATTTGTCATGGTCTTGAGATATTACCTACGAATATTTCGTAGTGAAGTACTTTTTGAATCCATTTCTTGATTTGTTACTTCTGTAAACATACTAGTACTTGGTATCTGTACATTGTCATTTTCTTCAGGCTGATATATTTGATTTGCAACACTTCGTGTCGCTCCGCTATACAATATATCTGCTAAAAAATTCGTAGATTTGAACGTTTCTGTTTGTCATGATGACAGCACGGTGAGGTAGAATGACAGATGAGTGCAATAAAGAACTTTTTTTCCACTAAATATAGTTCAATGAAGTTTTGCTTTTTGCATGAATGTAGAAAAACTAATTTTTGGATGATACTTTGTTTACGAATTCTAATGGAAACGAACCCTAGCAGAGGAAATTGATGTGCCATAAACTTTTCAAGGTCTCCATATTAGATCAATTTAAATGTAGAGATGAAATGACAGACCGTTTCAACCACTACAAACATTTTTTTTTCACCTCATAGGTTTTTGTGTGGGAAACTCTGCAACATCCAAGAAAAATTGTTTTGATATTTTACCCAAACGTATTTATTCATTTATTTATTCATTTAATTATTTATTGAATTTTCATTTATTTATTAATCATCAATGAATTTATTTATTACATGATTATATAAAAAACAGAAACACAGTTGAAGCTTATTATATACCAATTAAACAAAATATTGAAAACAGTTTTAGTGGACATCAATACGAAATACATTATTATATAGTAGTATTTTTTTTACTATCTATTTCAGTATAACATGCTGATTGATATTTGTTGTTGAAGGAATAGTTTTCTGAAAACTGTTGTAAATCATAGATTCCAAATTCGTTGGGCATATACAAAGTTTGAATTTTGAGAAAATAAAAAAAAAAAAAAATTTTTGGCGGGAAATAACAGCTCTCAACTCCAGATGAAATTTTCAAATCGAGAACGGTTTGAGATAAAGCAATTCTGGGAATGATTTGACGAAATCCCAAAATTATAGTATTTTGTTAATCCTCAGTGGAACTCAAGTCTTCATACAAAATTCGAAATTAGCCCGTCGAAATACGTAGGAGGTCGATAATCTATTTTTCGAAAAATGAAAAATACAAATTTTCGATAAACGGTTGATTTCGAAATTGCAGAGGTTTCCGTAAAATGCCTACCAAATTTGGTCGGTATATACAAAAAATATTGAATTTTACGAATATGAGAAGGAAGAGAATTGAAAAAACAGCTCTCAACTCCAGATGATCTTTTCAAATCGAGAACTGTTTGAGATACAAACTCTGCGAACGCCAATCGATTCAGAATGATGAAATTAGAATACTGTGTTTGAAATAGAAATTCCTACAAACAAAGATTTTTGAATACACACATAAGCCACTTTTTGAATTTTTCAGCTTGAAAGTATGGAGGTTCCGTAATAAGCCTGTAAAATCTTCAGTTGACTCGGAATCGACTTCAAATTCGGTGTGCATATTAAAAAAAGATTGAGTTTCACGAATAGGAGTAGAGAAATATTAATTGAAATTTTTTGGGGAAAATTACCCCTCTCAACGCAAGATGAACTTTTCAACTTGAGAACGGTTGCAGATAGAGCAATTCTGCGAACGTCAATCGATTCAGAATGCTAAAAGTCATGAAACGTGCAAAATCATCAGAATCGATTGAAATAACCACCATATACTCCAAATTTTATGCTAAATCCAAAAATGTATGATTCGGAAAGTAAATACAAGGTATATCATAAAATAGCCATGAAACGTCAAAAATTCCCGCATCATCTATTTTTCGAAAATGTTTATATTTGTTTTATCAAAAAATTGCAAACTGCCGTCTTATGTATCTCGTTGAGCTAATTCCGAATACATCATCAATAATGAAGTTAGAAGAAGGATTGAACGAGAACTGAAATTGATTTGGACGAAATCGCAAAAGTTATAGTCATTTGGTCAATCCTCAGTGGAATCCAAATTTTGAGACATAATTCAAATTCAGCTCGTCAAGATACGTAAGAGGTCGGTAAGCCATTTTCCAAAAAATTGAAAATAAAAATTTTTGAAAAACAGTTTTTTCGAAATTGCAGAGGTTCCAATGCCTATCAAATCTCTATTTGAGAAGAAATCAATTGATTACGAATATGAGAAGAAAGAAAATTGAAAAACTGTTTGGCAGGAAATAACGGCTCTCAACTCCAGATGAACTTTTCAAATCGAGAATGGTTTGAGATAGAGCTATTCTGCGAATGCCAATCGATTCAGAATGACAAAATTAGTATAATCTGGGGATTTCAAACGGATCATCATCGGACAATATTTTTCATATGCCCTGAAAACGCAAATTTTCGAAATTTTCTATTTTTCATTTTTCGAAAATTCACAAAGTAACCTCAAACGTGTCTTGTCGAACTCATTCCAGATAATGAAATTAGATAAAGGATGGAGCGAGAACTAAATATGATTTGGACGAAATCGCAAGGATTATAGTCATTTCGTTAATCCGAAGTGGAATTCAAATTTTGATACAAAATTCGAAATCAGCTCGTCGAGATACGTAACAGGTCGGTAAGCGATTTTTCGAAAAATTTAAAATGCAAATTTTTGAAAAATAGTTCATTTTGAAATCGCAGAGGTTCCGTAAAAAGTCTACCAAATCTCTAGTTGCCAAGAAATCCATTTTAAATTCAGCGTATACAAAAAGATTGAATTTTACGACTGTGAAAAAAAAAACTGTTCTCAGCTCCCCATGAACTTTTCAAATCGAGAACGGTTCGAGATAGAGCGATTCTGCGAACGCCAACCGATTCAGAGAGACGAAATTAGTATAGTCTGTGAATTTTATGTCGATCGGCGTCAAAAAAATTATTACTAGTTCTAAAAATTATGAAAAGTGCAAAATCATCAGAATCACTTGAAATAACCACCATATACTCAAAATTTCATGCTGATTCCGAAAATGTATGATTCAAAAATGCTCTCGTCAAACTTATTCCGAATATATCATCAATAATGAAAATAATGAAATTAGATAGAAGATTGAGCGAGAACTAAAATCGCAAAAATTATAATCATTTCGTTCATCCTCAATGGAATTCAAATTTTGATACAAAATTCAAAATCAGCGTGTCAAGATACGTAGAAGGTCGGTAAGTGATTATTCGAAAAATTAAAAATGCAAATTTTCAAAAAATAGTTCATTTCGAAATTGCAGAGGTTCCGTAGAAAGTCTACCAAATCTCTAGTTGTCAAGAAATCCATTTTAAATTCAGTCAGCGTATACAAAAAAGATTGAATTCTACGAATATGAAAAGAAAAAATTTTAAAAAGTTTTTGGTGGAAAATAACAGCTCTCAGCTCCAGATGAACTTTTCAAATCGAAAACGGTTTGAGATAGAGCAATTTTGCGAACGCCAATCGATTCAGAAAGACGAATTTAGTGTAGTCTGTGAATTTTAAGTCGATCGGTTTCAAAAAAAATATTACTAGGAAAAAGTCCTAGGGGTATACCACTAAAAAACATGAAAATTGCAAAATCATCAGAATCACTTGAAATAACCACCATATACTCAAAATTTCATGCTGATTCCGAATATGTATGATTTAGATATGCTCAGATACAAGGTATAGCATAAAATAGCGATAAAACGTCAAAAATCCATCGCACCATAAATTTTTCGAAATTATTTATTTCACATTGTTCTAAAAATTGCAAACTGCCTTCTTATGTATCTCGTCAAGATGATTCCGAATATATCATCAATAATGAAAATAATGAAATTAGATAGAAGATTGAGCGAGAACTAAAAATGATTTGGTCGAAATCGCAAAAATTATAGTCATTTCGTTCATCCTCAATGGAATTCAAATTTTGATACAAAATTCAAAATCAGCGTGTCGAGATACGTAAAAGGTCGGTAAGTGATTATTCGAAAAATTAAAAATGCAAATTTTCAAAAAATAGTTCATTTCGAAATTGCAGAGGTTCGGTTAAAAGCCTACCAAATCTCTAGTTGTCAAGAAATCCATTTTAAATTCAGTCAGCGTATACAAAAAAGATTGAATTCTACGAATATGAAAAGAAATAATTTTAAAAATTTTTTGGTGGAAAATAACAGCTCTCAGCTCCAGATGAACTTTTCAAATCGAGAACGGTTTGAGATTGAGCAATTTTGCGCACGCCAATCGATTCAGAAAGACGAATTTAGTGTAGTGTGTGAATTTTAAGTCGATCGGTTTCAAAAAAATTATTATTAGGAAAAAGTCCTAAAAATCATGAAAAGTGCAAAATAATCAGAATCACTTGAAATAACCACCATATACTCAAAATTTCATGCTGATTCCGAATATGTATGATTTAGATATGCTCAGATACAAGGTATAGCATAAAATAGCGATAAAACCTCAAAAATCCATCGCACCATAAATTTTTCGAAATTATTTTTTTCACATTGTTCAAAAAATTGCAAACAGCCTTCTTATGTATCTCGTCAAGCTGATTAAGAAAAAATTATCAATAATGAAATTAGATAAAGGATTGAGTGAGAACTGAAAATGATTTGGTCGAAATCGCAAAAGTTATCCGTCATTTCGTTTATCCTCAATGGAATTCAAACTTTGATACAAAATTTGAAATCAGCTATTCGTGATACGTAAGGAGACGGTAAGGAATTTTAGGAAAAATTATAAATAATAATTTTCTAAAAAAGGTTCTTTTCGAAATTGCAGAGGTTCGGTTAAAAGCCTACCAAATCTCTAGTTGTCAAGAAATCCATTTTAAATTCAGTCAGCGTATACAAAAAAGATTGAATTCTACGAATATGAAAAGAAATAATTTTAAAAAGTTTTTGGTGGAAAATAACAGCTCTCAGCTTCAGATGAACTTTTCAAATCGAGAACGGTTTGAGATTGAGCAATTTTGCGCACGCCAATCGATTCAGAAAGACGAATTTAGTGTATTGTGTGAATTTTAAGTCGATCGGTTTCAAAAAAATTATTATTAGGAAAAAGTCCTAGGGGTATACCCCTAAAAATCATGAAAAGTGTAAAATCATCAGAATCACTTGAAATAACCACCATATACTCAAAATTTCATGCTGATTCCGAATATGTATGATTTAGATATGCTCAGATACAAGGTATAGCATAAAATAGCGATAAAACGTCAAAAATCCATCGCACCATAAATTTTTCGAAAATATTTATTTCACATTGTTCAAAAAATTGCAAACTGCCTTCTTATGTATCTCGTCAAGATGATTCCGAATATATCATCAATAATGAAAATAATGAAATTAGATAGAAGATTGAGCGACAACTAAAAATGATTTGGTCGAAATCGCAAAAATTATAGTCATTTCGTTCATCCTCAATGGAATTCAAATTTTGATACAAAATTCAAAATCAGCGTGTCGAGATACGTAAAAGGTCGGTAAGTGATTATTCGAAAAATTAAAAATGCAAATTTTCAAAAAATAGTTCATTTCGAAATTGCAGAGGTTCGGTTAAAAGCCTACCAAATCTCTAGTTGTCAAGAAATCCATTTTAAATTCAGTCAGCGTATACAAAAAAGATTGAATTCTACGAATATGAAAAGAAATAATTTTAAAAATTTTTTGGTGGAAAATAACAGCACTCAGCTCCAGATGAACTTTTCAAATCGAGAACGGTTTGAGATTGAGCAATTTTGCGCACGCCAATCGATTCAGAAAGACGAATTTAGTGTAGTGTGTGAATTTTAAGTCGATCGGTTTCAAAAAAATTATTATTGGGAAAAAGTCCTAAAAATCATGAAAAGTGCAAAATAATCAGAATCACTTGAAATAACCACCATATACTCAAAATTTCATGCTGATTCCGAATATGTATGATTTAGATATGCTCAGATACAAGGTATAGCATAAAATAGCGATAAAACGTCAAAAATCCATCGCACCATAAATTTTTCGAAAATATTTATTTCACATTGTTCAAAAAATTGCAAACTGCCTTCTTATGTATCTCGTCAAGATGATTCCGAATATATCATCAATAATGAAAATAATGAAATTAGATAGAAGATTGAGCGACAACTAAAAATGATTTGGTCGAAATCGCAAAAATTATAGTCATTTCGTTCATCCTCAATGGAATTCAAATTTTGATACAAAATTCAAAATCAGCGTGTCGAGATACGTAAAAGGTCGGTAAGTGATTATTCGAAAAATTAAAAATGCAAATTTTCAAAAAATAGTTCATTTCGAAATTGCAGAGGTTCGGTTAAAAGCCTACCAAATCTCTAGTTGTCAAGAAATCCATTTTAAATTCAGTCAGCGTATACAAAAAAGATTGAATTCTACGAATATGAAAAGAAATAATTTTAAAAATTTTTTGGTGGAAAATAACAGCACTCAGCTCCAGATGAACTTTTCAAATCGAGAACGGTTTGAGATTGAGCAATTTTGCGCACGCCAATCGATTCAGAAAGACGAATTTAGTGTAGTGTGTGAATTTTAAGTCGATCGGTTTCAAAAAAATTATTATTGGGAAAAAGTCCTAAAAATCATGAAAAGTGCAAAATAATCAGAATCACTTGAAATAACCACCATATACTCAAAATTTCATGCTGATTCCGAATATGTATGATTTAGATATGCTCAGATACAAGGTATAGCATAAAATAGCGATAAAACGTCAAAAATCCATCGCACCATAAATTTTTCGAAATTATTTATTTCACATTGTTCAAAAAATTGCAAACAGCCTTCTTATGTATCTCGTCAAGCTGATTAAGAAAAAATTATCAATAATGAAATTAGATAAAGGATTGAGTGAGAACTGAAAATGATTTGGTCGAAATCGCAAAAGTTATCCGTCATTTCGTTTATCCTCAATGGAATTCAAACTTTGATACAAAATTTGAAATCAGCTAGTCGTGATACGTAAGGAGACGGTAAGGAATTTTTGGAAAAATTAAAAATAATAATTTTCTAAAGAAGGTTCTTTTCGAAATTGCAGAGGTTCGGTTAAAAGCCTACCAAATCTCTAGTTGTCAAGAAATCCATTTTAAATTCAGTCAGCGTATACAAAAAAGATTGAATTCTACGAATATGAAAAGAAATAATTTTAAAAAGTTTTTGGTGGAAAATAACAGCTCTCAGCTTCAGATGAACTTTTCAAATCGAGAACGGTTTGAGATTGAGCAATTTTGCGCACGCCAATCGATTCAGAAAGACGAATTTAGTGTATTGTGTGAATTTTAAGTCGATCGGTTTCAAAAAAATTATTATTAGGAAAAAGTCCTAGGGGTATACCCCTAAAAATCATGAAAAGTGTAAAATCATCAGAATCACTTGAAATAACCACCATATACTCAAAATTTCATGCTGATTCCGAATATGTATGATTTAGATATGCTCAGATACAAGGTATAGCATAAAATAGCGATAAAACGTCAAAAATCCATCGCATCATAAATTTTTCGAAAATATTTATTTCACATTGTTCAAAAAATTGCAAACTGCCTTCTTATGTATCTCGTCAAGATGATTCCGAATATATCATCAATAATGAAAATAATGAAATTAGATAGAAGATTGAGCGAGAACTAAAAATGATTTGGTCGAAATCGCAAAAAGTATAGTCATTTCGTTCATCCTCAATGGAATTCAAATTTTGATACAAAATTCAAAATCAGCGTGTCGAGATACGTAAAAGGTCGGTAAGTGATTATTCGAAAAATTAAAAATGCAAATTTTCAAAAAATAGTTCATTTCGAAATTGCAGAGGTTCGGTTAAAAGCCTACCAAATCTCTAGTTGTCAAGAAATCCATTTTAAATTCAGTCAGCGTATACAAAAAAGATTGAATTCTACGAATATGAAAAGAAATAATTTTAAAAATTTTTTGGTGGAAAATAACAGCTCTCAGCTCCAGATGAACTTTTCAAATCGAGAACGGTTTGAGATTGAGCAATTTTGCGCACGCCAATCGATTCAGAAAGACGAATTTAGTGTAGTGTGTGAATTTTAAGTCGATCGGTTTCAAAAAAATTATTATTAGGAAAAAGTCCTAGGGGTATACCCCTAAAAATCATGAAAAGTGTAAAATCATCAGAATCACTTGAAATAACCACCATATACTCAAAATTTCATGCTGATTCCGAATATGTATGATTTAGATATGCTCAGATACAAGGTATAGCATAAAATAGCGATAAAACGTCAAAAATCCATCGCATCATAAATTTTTCGAAAATATTTATTTCACATTGTTCAAAAAATTGCAAACTGCCTTCTTATGTATCTCGTCAAGATGATTCCGAATATATCATCAATAATGAAAATAATGAAATTAGATAGAAGATTGAGCGAGAACTAAAAATGATTTGGTCGAAATCGCAAAAAGTATAGTCATTTCGTTCATCCTCAATGGAATTCAAATTTTGATACAAAATTCAAAATCAGCGTGTCGAGATACGTAAAAGGTCGGTAAGTGATTATTCGAAAAATTAAAAATGCAAATTTTCAAAAAATAGTTCATTTCGAAATTGCAGAGGTTCGGTTAAAAGCCTACCAAATCTCTAGTTGTCAAGAAATCCATTTTAAATTCAGTCAGCGTATACAAAAAAGATTGAATTCTACGAATATGAAAAGAAATAATTTTAAAAATTTTTTGGTGGAAAATAACAGCTCTCAGCTCCAGATGAACTTTTCAAATCGAGAACGGTTTGAGATTGAGCAATTTTGCGCACGCCAATCGATTCAGAAAGACGAATTTAGTGTAGTGTGTGAATTTTAAGTCGATCGGTTTCAAAAAAATTATTATTAGGAAAAAGTCCTAGGGGTATACCCCTAAAAATCATGAAAAGTGTAAAATCATCAGAATCACTTGAAATAACCACCATATACTCAAAATTTCATGCTGATTCCGAATATGTATGATTTAGATATGCTCAGATACAAGGTATAGCATAAAATAGCGATAAAACGTCAAAAATCCATCGCATCATAAATTTTTCGAAAATATTTATTTCACATTGTTCAAAAAATTGCAAACTGCCTTCTTATGTATCTCGTCAAGATGATTCCGAATATATCATCAATAATGAAAATAATGAAATTAAATAGAAGATTGAGCGAGAACTAAAAATGATTTGGTCGAAATCGCAAAAATTATAGTCATTTCGTTCATCCTCAATGGAATTCAAATTTTGATACAAAATTCAAAATCAGCGTGTCGAGATACGTAAAAGGTCGGTAAGTGATTATTCGAAAAATTAAAAATGCAAATTTTCAAAAAATAGTTCATTTCGAAATTGCAGAGGTTCGGTTAAAAGCCTACCAAATCTCTAGTTGTCAAGAAATCCATTTTAAATTCAGTCAGCGTATACAAAAAAGATTGAATTCTACGAATATGAAAAGAAATAATTTTAAAAATTTTTTGGTGGAAAATAACAGCTCTCAGCTCCAGATGAACTTTTCAAATCGAGAACGGTTTGAGATTGAGCAATTTTGCGCACGCCAATCGATTCAGAAAGACGAATTTAGTGTAGTGTGTGAATTTTAAGTCGATCGGTTTCAAAAAAATTATTATTAGGAAAAAGTCCTAAAAATCATGAAAAGTGCAAAATAATCAGAATCACTTGAAATAACCACCATATACTCAAAATTTCATGCTGATTCCGAATATGTATGATTTAGATATGCTCAGATACAAGGTATAGCATAAAATAGCGATAAAACGTCAAAAATCCATCGCACCATAAATTTTTCGAAAATATTTATTTCACATTGTTCAAAAAATTGCAAACTGCCTTCTTATGTATCTCGTCAAGATGATTCCGAATATATCATCAATAATGAAAATAATGAAATTAGATAGAAGATTGAGCGAGAACTAAAAATGATTTGGTCGAAATCGCAAAAATTATAGTCATTTCGTTCATCCTCAATGGAATTCAAATTTTGATACAAAATTCAAAATCAGCGTGTCGAGATACGTAAAAGGTCGGTAAGTGATTATTCGAAAAATTAAAAATGCAAATTTTCAAAAAATAGTTCATTTCGAAATTGCAGAGGTTCGGTTAAAAGCCTACCAAATCTCTAGTTGTCAAGAAATCCATTTTAAATTCAGTCAGCGTATACAAAAAAGATTGAATTCTACGAATATGAAAAGAAATAATTTTAAAAATTTTTTGGTGGAAAATAACAGCTCTCAGCTCCAGATGAACTTTTCAAATCGAGAACGGTTTGAGATTGAGCAATTTTGCGCACGCCAATCGATTCAGAAAGACGAATTTAGTGTAGTGTGTGAATTTTAAGTCGATCGGTTTCAAAAAAATTATTATTAGGAAAAAGTCCTAAAAATCATGAAAAGTGCAAAATAATCAGAATCACTTGAAATAACCACCATATACTCAAAATTTCATGCTGATTCCGAATATGTATGATTTAGATATGCTCAGATACAAGGTATAGCATAAAATAGCGATAAAACGTCAAAAATCCATCGCACCATAAATTTTTCGAAAATATTTATTTCACATTGTTCAAAAAATTGCAAACTGCCTTCTTATGTATCTCGTCAAGATGATTCCGAATATATCATCAATAATGAAAATAATGAAATTAGATAGAAGATTGAGCGAGAACTAAAAATGATTTGGTCGAAATCGCAAAAATTATAGTCATTTCGTTCATCCTCAATGGAATTCAAATTTTGATACAAAATTCAAAATCAGCGTGTCGAGATACGTAAAAGGTCGGTAAGTGATTATTCGAAAAATTAAAAATGCAAATTTTCAAAAAATAGTTCATTTCGAAATTGCAGAGGTTCGGTTAAAAGCCTACCAAATCTCTAGTTGTCAAGAAATCCATTTTAAATTCAGTCAGCGTATACAAAAAAGATTGAATTCTACGAATATGAAAAGAAATAATTTTAAAAATTTTTTGGTGGAAAATAACAGCTCTCAGCTCCAGATGAACTTTTCAAATCGAGAACGGTTTGAGATTGAGCAATTTTGCGCACGCCAATCGATTCAGAAAGACGAATTTAGTGTAGTGTGTGAATTTTAAGTCGATCGGTTTCAAAAAAATTATTATTAGGAAAAAGTCCTAAAAATCATGAAAAGTGCAAAATAATCAGAATCACTTGAAATAACCACCATATACTCAAAATTTCATGCTGATTCCGAATATGTATGATTTAGATATGCTCAGATACAAGGTATAGCATAAAATAGCGATAAAACGTCAAAAATCCATCGCACCATAAATTTTTCGAAAATATTTATTTCACATTGTTCAAAAAATTGCAAACTGCCTTCTTATGTATCTCGTCAAGATGATTCCGAATATATCATCAATAATGAAAATAATGAAATTAGATAGAAGATTGAGCGAGAACTAAAAATGATTTGGTCGAAATCGCAAAAATTATAGTCATTTCGTTCATCCTCAATGGAATTCAAATTTTGATACAAAATTCAAAATCAGCGTGTCGAGATACGTAAAAGGTCGGTAAGTGATTATTCGAAAAATTAAAAATGCAAATTTTCAAAAAATAGTTCATTTCGAAATTGCAGAGGTTCGGTTAAAAGCCTACCAAATCTCTAGTTGTCAAGAAATCCATTTTAAATTCAGTCAGCGTATACAAAAAAGATTGAATTCTACGAATATGAAAAGAAATAATTTTAAAAATTTTTTGGTGGAAAATAACAGCTCTCAGCTCCAGATGAACTTTTCAAATCGAGAACGGTTTGAGATTGAGCAATTTTGCGCACGCCAATCGATTCAGAAAGACGAATTTAGTGTAGTGTGTGAATTTTAAGTCGATCGGTTTCAAAAAAATTATTATTAGGAAAAAGTCCTAAAAATCATGAAAAGTGCAAAATAATCAGAATCACTTGAAATAACCACCATATACTCAAAATTTCATGATGATTCCGAATATGTATGATTTAGATATGCTCAGATACAAGGTATAGCATAAAATAGCGATAAAACGTCAAAAATCCATCGCACCATAAATTTTTCGAAATTATTTATTTCACATTGTTCAAAAAATTGCAAACTGCCTTCTTATGTATCTCGTCAAGATGATTCCGAATATATCATCAATAATGAAAATAATGAAATTAGATAGAAGATTGAGCGAGAACTAAAAATGATTTGGTCGAAATCGCAAAAATTATAGTCATTTCGTTCATCCTCAATGGAATTCAAATTTTGATACAAAATTCAAAATCAGCGTGTCGAGATACGTAAAAGGTCGGTAAGTGATTATTCGAAAAATTAAAAATGCAAATTTTCAAAAAATAGTTCATTTCGAAATTGCAGAGGTTCGGTTAAAAGCCTACCAAATCTCTAGTTGTCAAGAAATCCATTTTAAATTCAGTCAGCGTATACAAAAAAGATTGAATTCTAGGAATATGAAAAGAAATAATTTTAAAAATTTTTTGGTGGAAAATAACAGCTCTCAGCTCCAGATGAACTTTTCAAATCGAGAACGGTTTGAGATTGAGCAATTTTGCGCACGCCAATCGATTCAGAAAGACGAATTTAGTGTAGTGTGTGAATTTTAAGTCGATCGGTTTCAAAAAAATTATTATTAGGAAAAAGTCCTAAAAATCATGAAAAGTGCAAAATAATCAGAATCACTTGAAATAACCACCATATACTCAAAATTTCATGCTGATTCCGAATATGTATGATTTAGATATGCTCAGATACAAGGTATAGCATAAAATAGCGATAAAACGTCAAAAATCCATCGCACCATAAATTTTTCGAAAATATTTATTTCACATTGTTCAAAAAATTGCAAACTGCCTTCTTATGTATCTCGTCAAGATGATTCCGAATATATCATCAATAATGAAAATAATGAAATTAGATAGAAGATTGAGCGAGAACTAAAAATGATTTGGTCGAAATCGCAAAAATTATAGTCATTTCGTTCATCCTCAATGGAATTCAAATTTTGATACAAAATTCAAAATCAGCGTGTCGAGATACGTAAAAGGTCGGTAAGTGATTATTCGAAAAATTAAAAATGCAAATTTTCAAAAAATAGTTCATTTCGAAATTGCAGAGGTTCGGTTAAAAGCCTACCAAATCTCTAGTTGTCAAGAAATCCATTTTAAATTCAGTCAGCGTATACAAAAAAGATTGAATTCTACGAATATGAAAAGAAATAATTTTAAAAATTTTTTGGTGGAAAATAACAGCTCTCAGCTCCAGATGAACTTTTCAAATCGAGAACGGTTTGAGATTGAGCAATTTTGCGCACGCCAATCGATTCAGAAAGACGAATTTAGTGTAGTGTGTGAATTTTAAGTCGATCGGTTTCAAAAAAATTATTATTAGGAAAAAGTCCTAAAAATCATGAAAAGTGCAAAATAATCAGAATCACTTGAAATAACCACCATATACTCAAAATTTCATGCTGATTCCGAATATGTATGATTTAGATATGCTCAGATACAAGGTATAGCATAAAATAGCGATAAAACGTCAAAAATCCATCGCACCATAAATTTTTCGAAAATATTTATTTCACATTGTTCAAAAAATTGCAAACTGCCTTCTTATGTATCTCGTCAAGATGATTCCGAATATATCATCAATAATGAAAATAATGAAATTAGATAGAAGATTGAGCGAGAACTAAAAATGATTTGGTCGAAATCGCAAAAATTATAGTCATTTCGTTCATCCTCAATGGAATTCAAATTTTGATACAAAATTCAAAATCAGCGTGTCGAGATACGTAAAAGGTCGGTAAGTGATTATTCGAAAAATTAAAAATGCAAATTTTCAAAAAATAGTTCATTTCGAAATTGCAGAGGTTCGGTTAAAAGCCTACCAAATCTCTAGTTGTCAAGAAATCCATTTTAAATTCAGTCAGCGTATACAAAAAAGATTGAATTCTACGAATATGAAAAGAAATAATTTTAAAAATTTTTTGGTGGAAAATAACAGCTCTCAGCTCCAGATGAACTTTTCAAATCGAGAACGGTTTGAGATTGAGCAATTTTGCGCACGCCAATCGATTCAGAAAGACGAATTTAGTGTAGTGTGTGAATTTTAAGTCGATCGGTTTCAAAAAAATTATTATTAGGAAAAAGTCCTAGGGGTATACCCCTAAAAATCATGAAAAGTGTAAAATCATCAGAATCACTTGAAATAACCACCATATACTCAAAATTTCATGCTGATTCCGAATATGTATGATTTAGATATGCTCAGATACAAGGTATAGCATAAAATAGCGATAAAACGTCAAAAATCCATCGCATCATAAATTTTTCGAAAATATTTATTTCACATTGTTCAAAAAATTGCAAACTGCCTTCTTATGTATCTCGTCAAGATGATTCCGAATATATCATCAATAATGAAAATAATGAAATTAAATAGAAGATTGAGCGAGAACTAAAAATGATTTGGTCGAAATCGCAAAAATTATAGTCATTTCGTTCATCCTCAATGGAATTCAAATTTTGATACAAAATTCAAAATCAGCGTGTCGAGATACGTAAAAGGTCGGTAAGTGATTATTCGAAAAATTAAAAATGCAAATTTTCAAAAAATAGTTCATTTCGAAATTGCAGAGGTTCGGTTAAAAGCCTACCAAATCTCTAGTTGTCAAGAAATCCATTTTAAATTCAGTCAGCGTATACAAAAAAGATTGAATTCTACGAATATGAAAAGAAATAATTTTAAAAATTTTTTGGTGGAAAATAACAGCTCTCAGCTCCAGATGAACTTTTCAAATCGAGAACGGTTTGAGATTGAGCAATTTTGCGCACGCCAATCGATTCAGAAAGACGAATTTAGTGTAGTGTGTGAATTTTAAGTCGATCGGTTTCAAAAAAATTATTATTAGGAAAAAGTCCTAAAAATCATGAAAAGTGCAAAATAATCAGAATCACTTGAAATAACCACCATATACTCAAAATTTCATGCTGATTCCGAATATGTATGATTTAGATATGCTCAGATACAAGGTATAGCATAAAATAGCGATAAAACGTCAAAAATCCATCGCACCATAAATTTTTCGAAAATATTTATTTCACATTGTTCAAAAAATTGCAAACTGCCTTCTTATGTATCTCGTCAAGATGATTCCGAATATATCATCAATAATGAAAATAATGAAATTAGATAGAAGATTGAGCGAGAACTAAAAATGATTTGGTCGAAATCGCAAAAATTATAGTCATTTCGTTCATCCTCAATGGAATTCAAATTTTGATACAAAATTCAAAATCAGCGTGTCGAGATACGTAAAAGGTCGGTAAGTGATTATTCGAAAAATTAAAAATGCAAATTTTCAAAAAATAGTTCATTTCGAAATTGCAGAGGTTCGGTTAAAAGCCTACCAAATCTCTAGTTGTCAAGAAATCCATTTTAAATTCAGTCAGCGTATACAAAAAAGATTGAATTCTACGAATATGAAAAGAAATAATTTTAAAAATTTTTTGGTGGAAAATAACAGCTCTCAGCTCCAGATGAACTTTTCAAATCGAGAACGGTTTGAGATTGAGCAATTTTGCGCACGCCAATCGATTCAGAAAGACGAATTTAGTGTAGTGTGTGAATTTTAAGTCGATCGGTTTCAAAAAAATTATTATTAGGAAAAAGTCCTAAAAATCATGAAAAGTGCAAAATAATCAGAATCACTTGAAATAACCACCATATACTCAAAATTTCATGCTGATTCCGAATATGTATGATTTAGATATGCTCAGATACAAGGTATAGCATAAAATAGCGATAAAACGTCAAAAATCCATCGCAACATAAATTTTTCGAAAATATTTATTTCACATTGTTCAAAAAATTGCAAACTGCCTTCTTATGTATCTCGTCAAGATGATTCCGAATATATCATCAATAATGAAAATAATGAAATTAGATAGAAGATTGAGCGAGAACTAAAAATGATTTGGTCGAAATCGCAAAAATTATAGTCATTTCGTTCATCCTCAATGGAATTCAAATTTTGATACAAAATTCAAAATCAGCGTGTCGAGATACGTAAAAGGTCGGTAAGTGATTATTCGAAAAATTAAAAATGCAAATTTTCAAAAAATAGTTCATTTCGAAATTGCAGAGGTTCGGTTAAAAGCCTACCAAATCTCTAGTTGTCAAGAAATCCATTTTAAATTCAGTCAGCGTATACAAAAAAGATTGAATTCTACGAATATGAAAAGAAATAATTTTAAAAATTTTTTGGTGGAAAATAACAGCTCTCAGCTCCAGATGAACTTTTCAAATCGAGAACGGTTTGAGATTGAGCAATTTTGCGCACGCCAATCGATTCAGAAAGACGAATTTAGTGTAGTGTGTGAATTTTAAGTCGATCGGTTTCAAAAAAATTATTATTAGGAAAAAGTCCTAAAAATCATGAAAAGTGCAAAATAATCAGAATCACTTGAAATAACCACCATATACTCAAAATTTCATGCTGATTCCGAATATGTATGATTTAGATATGCTCAGATACAAGGTATAGCATAAAATAGCGATAAAACGTCAAAAATCCATCGCACCATAAATTTTTCGAAAATATTTATTTCACATTGTTCAAAAAATTGCAAACTGCCTTCTTATGTATCTCGTCAAGATGATTCCGAATATATCATCAATAATGAAAATAATGAAATTAGATAGAAGATTGAGCGAGAACTAAAAATGATTTGGTCGAAATCGCAAAAATTATAGTCATTTCGTTCATCCTCAATGGAATTCAAATTTTGATACAAAATTCAAAATCAGCGTGTCGAGATACGTAAAAGGTCGGTAAGTGATTATTCGAAAAATTAAAAATGCAAATTTTCAAAAAATAGTTCATTTCGAAATTGCAGAGGTTCGGTTAAAAGCCTACCAAATCTCTAGTTGTCAAGAAATCCATTTTAAATTCAGTCAGCGTATACAAAAAAGATTGAATTCTACGAATATGAAAAGAAATAATTTTAAAAATTTTTTGGTGGAAAATAACAGCTCTCAGCTCCAGATGAACTTTTCAAATCGAGAACGGTTTGAGATTGAGCAATTTTGCGCACGCCAATCGATTCAGAAAGACGAATTTAGTGTAGTGTGTGAATTTTAAGTCGATCGGTTTCAAAAAAATTATTATTAGGAAAAAGTCCTAAAAATCATGAAAAGTGCAAAATAATCAGAATCACTTGAAATAACCACCATATACTCAAAATTTCATGATGATTCCGAATATGTATGATTTAGATATGCTCAGATACAAGGTATAGCATAAAATAGCGATAAAACGTCAAAAATCCATCGCACCATAAATTTTTCGAAATTATTTATTTCACATTGTTCAAAAAATTGCAAACAGCCTTCTTATGTATCTCGTCAAGCTGATTAAGAAAAAATTATCAATAATGAAATTAGATAAAGGATTGAGTGAGAACTGAAAATGATTTGGTCGAAATCGCAAAAGTTATCCGTCATTTCGTTTATCCTCAATGGAATTCAAACTTTGATACAAAATTTGAAATCAGCTATTCGTGATACGTAAGGAGACGGTAAGGAATTTTTGGAAAAATTAAAAATAATAATTTTCTTAAAAAGGTTCTTTTCGAAATTGCAGAGGTTCGGTTAAAAGCCTACCAAATCTCTAGTTGTCAAGAAATCCATTTTAAATTCAGTCAGCGTATACAAAAAAGATTGAATTCTACGAATATGAAAAGAAATAATTTTAAAAAGTTTTTGGTGGAAAATAACAGCTCTCAGCTTCAGATGAACTTTTCAAATCGAGAACGGTTTGAGATTGAGCAATTTTGCGCACGCCAATCGATTCAGAAAGACGAATTTAGTGTATTGTGTGAATTTTAAGTCGATCGGTTTCAAAAAAATTATTATTAGGAAAAAGTCCTAGGGGTATACCCCTAAAAATCATGAAAAGTGTAAAATCATCAGAATCACTTGAAATAACCACCATATACTCAAAATTTCATGCTGATTCCGAATATGTATGATTTAGATATGCTCAGATACAAAGTATAGCATAAAATAGCGATAAAACGTCAAAAATCCATCGCATCATAAATTTTTCGAAAATATTTATTTCACATTGTTCAAAAAATTGCAAACTGCCTTCTTATGTATCTCGTCAAGATGATTCCGAATATATCATCAATAATGAAAATAATGAAATTAGATAGAAGATTGAGCGAGAACTAAAAATGATTTGGTCGAAATCGCAAAAAGTATAGTCATTTCGTTCATCCTCAATGGAATTCAAATTTTGATGCAAAATTCAAAATCAGCGTGTCGAGATACGTAAAAGGTCGGTAAGTGATTATTCGAAAAATTAAAAATGCAAATTTTCAAAAAATAGTTCATTTCGAAATTGCAGAGGTTCGGTTAAAAGCCTACCAAATCTCTAGTTGTCAAGAAATCCATTTTAAATTCAGTCAGCGTATACAAAAAAGATTGAATTCTACGAATATGAAAAGAAATAATTTTAAAAATTTTTTGGTGGAAAATAACAGCTCTCAGCTCCAGATGAACTTTTCAAATCGAGAACGGTTTGAGATTGAGCAATTTTGCGCACGCCAATCGATTCAGAAAGACGAAATTAGTGTAGTGTGTGAATTTTAAGTCGATCGGCTTCAAAAAAATTATTATTAGGAAAAAGTCCTAGGGGTATACCCCTAAAAATCATGAAAAGTGTAAAATCATCAGAATCACTTGAAATAACCACCATATACTCAAAATTTCATGCTGATTCCGAATATGTATGATTTAGATATGCTCAGATACAAGGTATAGCATAAAATAGCGATAAAACGTCAAAAATCCATCGCACCATAAATTTTTCGAAAATATTTATTTCACATTGTTCAAAAAATTGCAAACTGCCTTCTTATGTATCTCGTCAAGATGATTCCGAATATATCATCAATAATGAAAATAATGAAATTAGATAGAAGATTGAGCGAGAACTAAAAATGATTTGGTCGAAATCGCAAAAATTATAGTCATTTCGTTCATCCTCAATGGAATTCAAATTTTGATACAAAATTCAAAATCAGCGTGTCGAGATACGTAAAAGGTCGGTAAGTAATTATTCGAAAAATTAAAAATGCAAATTTTCAAAAAATAGTTCTTTTCGAAATTGCAGAGGTTCGGTTAAAAGCCTACCAAATCTCTAGTTGTCAAGAAATCCATTTTAAATTCAGTCAGCGTATACAAAAAAGATTGAATTCTACGAATATGAAAAGAAATAATTTTAAAAATTTTTTGGTGGAAAATAACAGCTCTCAGCTCCAGATGAACTTTTCAAATCGAGAACGGTTTGAGATTGAGCAATTTTGCGCACGCCAATCGATTCAGAAAGACGAATTTAGTGTAGTGTGTGAATTTTAAGTCGATCGGTTTCAAAAAAATTATTATTAGGAAAAAGTCCTAAAAATCATGAAAAGTGCAAAATAATCAGAATCACTTGAAATAACCACCATATACTCAAAATTTCATGCTGATTCCGAATATGTATGATTTAGATATGCTCAGATACAAGGTATAGCATAAAATAGCGATAAAACGTCAAAAATCCATCGCACCATAAATTTTTCGAAAATATTTATTTCACATTATTCAAAAAATTGCAAACTGCCTTCTTATGTATCTCGTCAAGATGATTCCGAATATATCATCAATAATGAAAATAATGAAATTAGATAGAAGATTGAGCGAGAACTAAAAATGATTTGGTCGAAATCGCAAAAAGTATAGTCATTTCGTTCATCCTCAATGGAATTCAAATTTTGATACAAAATTCAAAATCAGCGTGTCGAGATACGTAAAAGGTCGGTAAGTGATTATTCGAAAAATTCAAAATGCAAATTTTCAAAAAATAGTTCTTTTCGAAATTGCAGAGGTTCGGTTAAAAGCCTACCAAATCTCTAGTTGTCAAGAAATCCATTTTAAATTCAGTCAGCGTATACAAAAAAGATTGAATTCTACGAATATGAAAAGAAATAATTTTAAAAATTTTTTGGTGGAAAATAACAGCTCTCAGCTCCAGATGAACTTTTCAAATCGAGAACGGTTTGAGATTGAGCAATTTTGCGCACGCCAATCGATTCAGAAAGACGAATTTAGTGTAGTGTGTGAATTTTAAGTCGATCGGTTTCAAAAAAATTATTATTAGGAAAAAGTCCTAGGGGTATACCCCTAAAAATCATGAAAAGTGTAAAATCATCAGAATCACTTGAAATAACCACCATATACTCAAAATTTCATGCTGATTCCGAATATGTATGATTTAGATATGCTCAGATACAAGGTATAGCATAAAATAGCGATAAAACGTCAAAAATCCATCGCATCATAAATTTTTCGAAAATATTTATTTCACATTGTTCAAAAAATTGCAAACTGCCTTCTTATGTATCTCGTCAAGATGATTCCGAATATATCATCAATAATGAAAATAATGAAATTAGATAGAAGATTGAGCGAGAACTAAAAATGATTTGGTCGAAATCGCAAAAAGTATAGTCATTTCGTTCATCCTCAATGGAATTCAAATTTTGATACAAAATTCAAAATCAGCGTGTCGAGATACGTAAAAGGTCGGTAAGTGATTATTCGAAAAATTAAAAATGCAAATTTTCAAAAAATAGTTCATTTCGAAATTGCAGAGGTTCGGTTAAAAGCCTACCAAATCTCTAGTTGTCAAGAAATCCATTTTAAATTCAGTCAGCGTATACAAAAAAGATTGAATTCTACGAATATGAAAAGAAATAATTTTAAAAATTTTTTGGTGGAAAATAACAGCTCTCAGCTCCAGATGAACTTTTCAAATCGAGAACGGTTTGAGATTGAGCAATTTTGCGCACGCCAATCGATTCAGAAAGACGAATTTAGTGTAGTGTGTGAATTTTAAGTCGATCGGTTTCAAAAAAATTATTATTAGGAAAAAGTCCTAGGGGTATACCCCTAAAAATCATGAAATGTGTAAAATCATCAGAATCACTTGAAATAACCACCATATACTCAAAATTTCATGCTGATTCCGAATATGTATGATTTAGATATGCTCAGATACAAGGTATAGCATAAAATAGCGATAAAACGTCAAAAATCCATCGCATCATAAATTTTTCGAAAATATTTATTTCACATTATTCAAAAAATTGCAAACTGCCTTCTTATGTATCTCGTCAAGATGATTCCGAATATATCATCAATAATGAAAATAATGAAATTAGATAGAAGATTGAGCGAGAACTAAAAATGATTTGGTCGAAATCGCAAAAAGTATAGTCATTTCGTTCATCCTCAATGGAATTCAAATTTTGATACAAAATTCAAAATCAGCGTGTCGAGATACGTAAAAGGTCGGTAAGTGATTATTCGAAAAATTAAAAATGCAAATTTTCAAATAATAGTTCATTTCGAAATTGCAGAGGTTCGGTTAAAAGCCTACCAAATCTCTAGTTGTCAAGAAATCCATTTTAAATTCAGTCAGCGTATACAAAAAAGATTGAATTCTACGAATATGAAAAGAAATAATTTTAAAAATTTTTTGGTGGAAAATAACAGCTCTCAGCTCCAGATGAACTTTTCAAATCGAGAACGGTTTGAGATAGAGCAATTTTGCACACGCCAATCGATTCAGAAAGGCGAATTTAGTGTAGTGTGTGAATTTTAAGTCGATCGGTTTCAAAAAAAATTATAACTAGGAAAAAGTCTTAGGGGTATACCCCTAAAAATCATGAAAAGTGCAAAATCATCAGAATCACTTGAAATAACCACCATATACTCAAAATTTCATGCTGATTCCGAATATGTATGATTTAGATATGCTCAGATACAAGGTATAGCATAAAATAGCGATAAAACGTCCATCGCACCATAAATTTTTCGAAAATATTTATTTCACATTGTTCAAAAAATTGCAAACTGCCTTCTTATGTATCTCGTCAAGCTGATTCCGAATACATCATCAATAATGAAATTAGATAAAGGATTGAGCGAGAACTGAAAATGATTTGGTCGAAATCGCAAAAGTTATCCGTCATTTCGTTTATCCTCAATGGAATTCAAACTTTGATACAAAATTTGAAATCAGCTAGTCGTGATACGTAAGAAGACGGTAAGGAATTTTTGGAAATATTAAAAATAATAATTTTCTAAAAAAGGTTCTTTTCGATATTGCAGAGGTTCCGTTAAAAGCCTACCAAATCTCCATTTGACAAGAAATCAATTCAAAACTTGGTCAGTATTTACAAAGAAAATTGAATTTTACTAATATGAGAAGAAAAAAATTTAAAAAATTTTTGGCGGGAAATAACAACTCTCAACTCTAGATGAATTTCTCAAATCGAGAACGGTTTGAGATAGAGCAATTATGCGAACGCCAATCGATTCAGAATGACAAAATTAGTATGGTCTGTGAATTTCAAGTCAATCGGCAAATAAAAAATTGTTACTAGAAAAAAATCATGAAAAGTACAAAATCATCAGAATCACTTGAAATAACCACTATGTACTCAAAATTTCATGCTGATTCCGAAATGTCAATAAAACATAAAAAATAATGTTACTGGAAAGATGAATTGAATCACCATTGATTGTGAAGTCGATAAAAACGTCACACAGGAAGTTTAATCCATTAAAAGCAGCGGTCTTATCTCGATAATAGTCATTTTGATTCGTAAATGTTTTGATTCTATTGGAATTTTTATTACATTAACGATTGCTGGTGAGCACTGATAAATCGATGGGTATGATTTTCACTACTGCAGATTTATAAACGTTGAGTCAGCGTCATGGAAGTTGTTTTGTTTGATTGACGAAATGTGATAACAATTACAAATATTGATATATCAAATTGATGAATAAATAACCCTATCTTCTATCATTCTCAAGGCACATATAGCAAGATATATCAATTTGAAATACCAAGTTTTTCCAAAAGATCTAATACCCATCTGGGCATCTACTCTAATAAAAACTGATTGAAGCTATCGCTGTACTGAGGGCTATAGGGACTATTATAGCCCTGGGCATTTTTTAAGAAAGTAATTTATTCTACGAAATGTCAAATCCAATAAATAAAATTGATTCTATTCTCAATTACTGTCTCAAAGGTCATCGCCAAACTAGTAATTAACGAGATAGGTCTTTAATTTCTGATTACACTTTTTTTTCACTTTTATAAATAGCTTTAACAATGGCTGATTTAAATCAATTCGGAAAGTGCCCTATATCTAATTATTCATCAATTATTACTGATAATGCATTTTTAATGTAATCTGCAATCATGAAGTTTCTTCTACAATTCCGTCATGCCAGGAGCTTTATTTACTTTTAAATGTTTCATTATGTTTTTCATTTCCACTGTTGATAGAAAAATGGAGTGACTAACTTTTCTTCAGTGTAATTTTTTGTTCCACTATTTCACTGAATAATTATCCTGGCTTCATTTGTGAAAACTCATTAAAAGTATCCGCTATTTTCATTTCATTCAAATTATAAAAGTTCTATTCAATTCAATACCTGATTGACAGTTCTGCAAAATGTTCTGGAGGAGTTTTTCTCATATTCTATCTTCCATTTATGATAATTGATGTTAGCGTTTTCCATGCGTACATTAAGACGTTTTTTATATTCTATATATATAATTTTTTTCAGTATATCATCTAGCTCATTTTCTTTCCACTTTTGATACAAACGGTTATTTTTTGGTAATCCATCCAGCCGAGCGTGGAAATCAAAACTTTGGGAAAACTTCTTTCAAGTGTAATCGGGCTTCTTCATTTTCAACGGTATCTACAAAAAAAAATTACTCGGAAAATGTTCAAAGGGGTAGGTAGATTCCTGATAATCATAAAAAATACAAAATCCTGATATTTACTTGAAATTAACTCTACATAAGCAAAAATATCATACTGATTCCGAAAATATATGATTTGTATATGCTCAGATGAGTAGGGAATAAAAGTCAAAAGTTCGCTAGCGTGATCGAATTTTTGAAAGTCACTATTTTCCACTTGAAGTCAATCTACGAAAAAAAAATTACTCTAAAAAAGTCCAAAGTGGTAGACCACTGAAAATCATGAAAAATATGAAATCATGAGATATGACATAAGCTTGAAATTATCATGGTGATTCCGTAAATATATGATTTGCAAATGATCAGATGCAATGTTTAGTTCAACAAAGGAATAAACGTCAAAAATTCCCTCTCGTTATTTTTGAAAGTCTTAATTTTACATTTTTCAAATAAATGCAAAAATCCCTCAGATATATTTCGACGAGCTCATTCCGAATCGTATCAAATAAATTAATTTTGGTTAAGGATTGACAAAATTTCAGATATGCACCTATACCTACTTGAAATCAACATTTTCTCAGTGGAATAGCTTTCTAACTCAAATATACGAGGTGATTTTGCATTTTTTAGAGTTTTGCAGAAAAATTGAGTCAAATAATGCAAGACTCGATATTGAAGGAAACCAAATTATGAAAATTTTTATTTCTCATTCCTCAAAAAATGGCTAAATCCCACCAAATATGTCTTGACGAGCTGATTTTTAATTATAAAAAAAATGCGAGAAATGACCCTTCTCAACTCCACATGAACTTTTCAACTTGAGAACGGTTCTGCGAACACCAATCGATTCATAATGATGAAATTAGATTACTCGGTGAATTTAAAGTCGATCTACGAAAAAATTACCCGAAGAAAGTCCAAACATTTTTTCAGCGAATTGGCTTTATAATTGAAAAATACGAGAATTTATTTCTGTTTATCAACTTGTAAAAATGGCTTTTTATATATTAATGTAGTTTATTTGAAAGCTGTTTATAGTTATAGAAAACATGTTCCATATTTACACAAACTATTCAAAACTGTAGTTTTTTTATGTAAACTATTGGATTGATGTTAAGATACAGAATAAATTTAAGTTATTTTGAAAGCTCATTGATAGTATTCTGAATATTGAACTAACAAGCCAGTCTATTATTACTATCGGCGACTTTGTTTTGATGTGAAATTACATTTGAAAGCTCAGCTGAAACATGAACTTCACCTAACTCAACTCAATAATAATGAACTTTCCATATTACTGTATGCTCAATCTTCAATTATTGAAAAAAATGCTACCGTAAAGGGGACAACGACTTTGTCTTCTAATAACTTTAGGATCCGTTTGCCTTTAGATCCATCATATATTATTATTTTCACATAAAAACCCTATCTTCCATGGATAATTCAATAACAGTACCCACTGTACGATAATAAACAATACCTATGGTCGGTCGTCAACAGAACTTTCGAAATAACCAGTGTATGAAGGCTACATGTAACGAAAATCTAAAATAACACCTCTATCCACTGAAAATGCAGGTTGTACATGTAACATAGCACCTACATCATCTAGAAATTCTTTCAAAATATTAGAAATTTACGGTTATCCTGTTATTTTGGGTTGTATTCGTACTAGAAATGTTCAAGAATTGCAATTAGTCATATTTTGAAAATGTGCCACATGGCACTTCCATTCACTTATGTCTTCAATCAATATTGTGAGCTCAGAAACAATCGATAAAAAATACAAAACTGAGAGAAGCGTTATGTCAGATTGATAATTCGAACAATCAGCATTGAATTCTTGGAAAGATGGTAGTAATTATATTCCAAAATGTAATTGAAATTACGACTGTAATTAGTACTCACTTCACTAAGACTCAGACGTTCCAATGCTGCTTCGAAAGCATCAAGAGCTATTTAATTCTATAAGTTAACTAGTTCGCGGTTGAATTCAGGCGTCTTCTTATGACCTAATTTAGGGTTTATTTCTATCTCGTGTTGGTTTAATATGTATTTTACAGTACAGTTAGTATGATGGCAATTAGTTTCACAATTCAATTTGAATGAGATATTAAAGGTTATATTCGTAGAGACACTTGATTTGCACAGGTTCTGCTTTCGAGGGGATTTCACCGAAAACTTCGTAACAAATTCGTAACAAACTTCACAAATCTTCAAAGACAGTTGATGAAGCCTGAACAAAATGAGGATTCTTTAGTAAATTAGACGTGAATTTTCAAGAGGAACTATCACCGTATACTATCATCCAGTACTTTTAGTAGAATGTATTATGACAAAAATCATAATGCGCCAACTACGAATCTTCATAAGCTATTTGGAGATTTTGACAGGTTGGTACTAAACCTCTACCAGAATCTAAATGATTGTGTAACATACTTTTACTAAGTTTTTTCATAATATCCTTGATATAACGGTCTCAATGTTCTCAGAAAACCTGAACATTTCAAAACCTTTTCACCTTGTTTCACAACATAAATTGAAGCCGATATGAAAATCGAAGAATATTTCAGAGGAAAGGAACATATTCCTCCTAATCATTTGCATAAAAACGGAGCCCCATACAAAAATTAGGCAAAAGAGATTTTTTGTCACAAGAAACTGGGAAAAACCTCCTCCTAAGACCCACCAAATTTCATTTGCATATCTCGACCAGTTTCAGAGCAATTAATAAAAAATTAATTTTCAAGAAATACTTCAACACCCTGTATCTCGGAAAATGAAGCATTTGTGGTTAAAGTTATATAGCTATATGTCACTATTTTTCCTTGCAGAATTACCCCTAGAAGTTTGTCACACTTATTGACTAACACCCTGTTCATCCCAAATACTCGAATATCCATTGATCATGCAATAAACAGAATACAACATCATTCAACCTAAATACTGGCATATGTGCAGAAGTAGATGAGAGGTGAGGAAGAAAACAGATTGATCCATTACTTTTCGCATCCACCAAAACTTTGAATGTCTGTGCATCCACCAAAACTAAAAATTTATTTGCATTCACCAAAACTTTGAATTCAGATACATTCACCAAATATTCTAATACAAATGCATCCACCAAAATTTCGAATTTGAGCTTTGCTATTACAGGTAGATATTTTAATTCAGTATACGGAGATTCATTCACCAGATGGTAAGTAATTAAGACTTTTTCGTCAATATTCATAGAATCAGAAAAGTGACTCCAAAATGAATAAAGTTTTGTAATCTGATTCTATTCTGAATTGGTAAGTGGAGGTTTTTCGGGATAGAAATTTTCATCGTTTTGTAAATATTAATAGAACCAAAGTGGCGGCTTCAAAACAACGAACGAATTTTGTGATCATTGCTTGATTCTTCAAAATTAATACAAGTTTTCTGGAGATTTCTCAAAACTGAAAATAAGATAGGAACAAGAATAAAAATTGAAAAATATGCAACGAAAGGAAAATAATTGAATTGAAAAAAAATTAAGACAAGCTCTCATTCAAATGCACTGGAACAAAAGAAAGGCTTGCTTTACTTGCTTGTTTGGTAATTCTATGAGAAAGAGATTCAAACGCTTGTCTCGCAAAGAAACCAAATGTTTGTCCTGAGGAAGATAATATGTTATGAAATATTAGCATTCTGCGGTCATAGCATACGGAATATATTATCATTCCTGATGTTTCCCCAGGACATACTTTCGATTTTTTGTATTTAGGCGTATGGAATGTCATGATTTCAAAGTCAAGAGTTGATTAACGTAACCGATGTCATGCACTCATTTTCAATTCCTTTGTCTAAAGGAAATATGACAACATATCTCCGTAACAACGCCATTGCTTTATGAAAATTTAATTCTTAAATTTTTTTTTTGTGCTTACAACAGCATTTATCTCAGAGGGGATGCATTTCGGGATATAACATTGATAGAAACTCTTCACCTCGAAATGAGGTAAGGAATCTGTTTGTCGGTCTTATTCTGACTCACCCTGTACACAATTCATTTTTGTTGAATGTGAATTTCAACCTAAATTGTCTCATAGTTTCTCACGTATGAGTGCAGGGTGTTTTAGTTGACTCAAGACATTCATTGTCAGTGTTGTTCAGTTATTGGCTAAAAATGTAGCTGAAACTGCAGGTATCTTCACATTCACATATCACTCATAACCCATTTAACAAAGATTTTTGAGAAAATTCTGAAAAAGAGATTAACAGCATATTTAACAAAATATATCTTGATTTCTGATAGACAGTTCGGGTTCAGAGAAAAAAATTCAACTCAAGATGCAATATTAGCTATCACAAATGAAGTTTCATCAGCTCTAAATGAGAACAAACCAAGTTTATGCGTTTTTATCGACCTGTCGAAAGCTTTTGACAATGTCGATCATGAATTGCTCTTACAATCCATGGAAGAGATCGGGCTTAGAGATAATTCTCAAAAGTTATTCAAAATTTATCTCAGTAAACGAGTTTAATGTGTGTGAGAGTAGATAATGTATTGAGCAACTTCCTTCCTTCCCCTTGAAACTGGAGTACCCCAAGCTACTGTTTTGGGGCCGCTAATATTTAACATATATGTCAACGGCTCATTTTCTCTGGAAAGTAAGGGAAAAATCGTTGGATTCGCTGACGACACAGCTATATTTTACAAAGCAGACACCTGGCATGAACTAAAGAACACTTTGGAATCTGATTTCGATTTGATAACAAACTGGCTAGGACATAGGCTATTAACAGTTGATTTCGAAAGTTGAATATTTAGGCGTGGTGATAGACTCACACCCCAAATGGGATGCCCATATAAGTTATGTTTGTAATAAGTTACGATGTATCCTGTACAAATTAAAATTTATCAAAAAAGATTCTTGAAACTGATTTTATCCAAACCAGCCCGCTTCTCAACTGAAAGTTAATTTTTGGAAGCCAACTCTTGATATTCGTCAACTTTTTTATTATAATATCATAATCACTTACCATCGGAATGAACACTTTCTCTTACTCAACCATACTTATAATACCAGACAAAAATATCTACATATAATTCCTCAAGTTAATAAATTAATATGGCAGCGCTGTTATAGTTAGCAAACTCCCAAACTATATAATTCTATTCCAGAGGCACTGCATCATATTAATACTCTTTATTTATTCAAAAATGCCCTTAAATCCTTCGTTCACAGTCAGACAAGGTAGATAATCGCTGATCTTATTGATACAAGAAACTCTCGATGATTCATTACAAGCTCATATCGCTCCAAAAAATTGCACCTTTCTATTCATTCATATTCATTTGTATCAATAGAACAAAATGGATGTATTTTGGTATCTAATATATTTTACCGGTCTTGAAACAATGCTAGTACTATTTTTTTATGTATTTTCGTCTACCTAATTGTATAATTGTATTTAATTTATTTGATATGTTCATTTTATTTGAAATTTAATCGAACCATTCACTCAAATTTTATTTTTACAATAACTTCATTAACATTATTATTAACAGATGTATCCTATATTGTAATACTATTATATATACTGTACTGTTAATCTTATATTACTAACCCGTGTTATATATATATTTATAATTATTTTAATTTTCTAAATTTCATATTTAATAATATTTAATTTTTTTATTCTGAAACAAGTGTTCTTACACTCATCAGCTTCTGCTGCTTTGTTCACTTAATCATTATTAATTTGGAATCTTTTTGTGAAAAAATATTATTATTATTATTATTGTTATTTGAATTGTTTCTGAAAAGTGAATCAGTTTCATTATATCATTTTATGTATTTCTGAATGACCTATAATAAAAATCTTTTCGTAGGTACCACTCTTTCTCAAGATTGTTGAAGAACATTGTCGACAGATTATATCCAATCCGACTCCTTTATTCAATGAAATAATTCCAGGCGGAGTTCTTCCAAGAAATACCCCTCAGGGATTTTTGTTATATCATCTGCTTTCAAACAACCCAACAATGCCGTCGTGAGATGAAACAAGAACAAAGTAAATCTTCTGAGTACTCATGTAGCCACTCTGACCTAATTTGAATGTTGCATGTTAGTTATATCTCAAATTGCCCCTTCGTGGGTAATATCACTCGAGGCATACACTTGCCTAATCTTATTACAAGCGTAGTGATGCTGAGGATATCCTCGAAAAAATTATGTTCGTTACAGAGAATAGTGTAGGATTTCGACTCTTATTGTGGAAAGTGGTTGAGCGAAACCGTTAAAAATATACCGTAACGTGGAATGAAATATGGAGGTTATTTTCTCAAAATTACCTCCAACATAGTTTTCTTTCTGTCCACTTTGTGCGAAAGCGGCGAAAATATGAATCATCAGTCAAACATACAGATACTAATGACCTATTGATGTCTGGAAATATTCAATAACGATAGTAATGAAACGTCTTAATTTTTCTTCAGAAGAAAACTGAGGTAGGGCGAAGTTAAGCCACAGCAAATTACAAGGACGTGCACTGTCGATAATACAATAAATTTTCTTATTGAAATGTGTGATAAGAAGATTATGTCGAACTTTTTCTCTAAGTGCTTTTTGGAGGGCCTAATTATTCAGTGAAATAGAAAATTGTCCTAGTTTGCATCGTTATTCATTTTAATTCAAATTTGCAATGAACTTCTTTTCGCTACGAGGTGATTCAGATGATTATGTACGGAAACTAAGTTGGCATAAGTCGTTATAGTGATGTTTTATAAGAGAAGATTTCTATCAAGTAGATGAATACTTGTCAAGGAAGATACACAAAATTTTGGTGTTTTTTGGACAAAGTACCTAATAAATACAATTCCTCGAGACGAACTTGTTTCAAAATTCCAAATTTTTCCTTCACTGAGGTTGCAGATATGCACTTTGTTTATGGTATGTACTTTGGAAATTGAAGGGCTTCCTTGACAAAATATCAAGAATTATATCCACATAGGCAGAAACCTATTAAAAGGATATTCAGTTCCTTACATCGGAGTTTGATGGAAAATAGGTCTTTACTGACCAATATGATCTCGACAGGAATACCAAGGTCGGCCAGATCTTTCAATAACCAGTGGATTGGCCACAGAGAAAATTAATCTCCTAATCTGCCTCCTCCATGTCTAGACTTAAATCCAATAGATTTTCATATTTGGGGATAATTAAAACAGAAAGTTCCCATAGACACAATAGTGGAAGTTACGGGAGAGAATTCGGGAAAACATGGGAAGAAATGTTTTCTTTAAAGGATCACAGCTTATATCTAAAACAATGGTGTGAACGTCGATCAGTTTGTGAGATATTTTTTTTTGTCACCTAGCTAGATCGAGTTCCTGTTGCATACACACTTTCACTTCTTGTTTCGGTAATAAAATGGTGATTTACGGGGTGTGACTCACAAATGAATGACCCTAGTTTTTTGCAAAATCTCAGTTTTTCTACTGTGACCTCAAGAAAGCACAGTTTCGAAAAGTACTCCTCAAAATATTATTTTGAAGAGAAAATATCGCATACCACACATTTTTCATACAGGGCGTTTCATAGATAGAACTACAATATCAAATAATATATTTTTTGATTAACTCAAATCCCTGTACTCATCGATTGATTTATGGAAAAGCTCATACAGCCAATATATAGATCTTTCCAAGCTTCAAGATATAAAAGGTGGTATATGTGTCAAAAGGTATTTCAAGATACTTACGAAAAACATGAACACTCTGTATTCTGAAATTTTGCTGTCAAACATAACCATTTTCTTAGTATTTCATTATTTTAATAACGTCTTGTCATATATTATATGTACATCCGATCCTAAGACCAATTTTTAGCAGCAGCGGCCTCAAAATTGTGAACGTGTAGGAATAAACTTCCAAAAAATAAGTTCTCCGTGGTGCAAATGTTGAATTATTGAGTATTTGGGAAAAGTATTGTGGAGTATTCGTGAATAACCCTGTAGCAGTAAATATTTTCATCTGTACCTTCCAATGTACATCTAACCAAAACTTGTATTCAAGTAACATACGCAATATAAGTCAATCCAGTTCTTCAATTTGAAGAAAGGAAAGGAAGAACTGATGAAACCAGCATTTTTTCATCTTAACGCCGTGTATCTAGAACTCAATACGCTTTTTTTTTTCAAAGGGATTTGAATTCATTCGTAAAAAAATTATTTGATATTGTGCATGAAACGCCCTGTATAAAAAGTGTGTGGTATTCGATATTTTCTCCCCAAAATACTATATCGAGAAAAATCTTCCCTTTCAATTTGGCAACAAAGTTTT
Organism: Chrysolina americana; assembly: GCA_958502065.1. Taxonomy (NCBI): domain Eukaryota; kingdom Metazoa; phylum Arthropoda; class Insecta; order Coleoptera; family Chrysomelidae; genus Chrysolina; species Chrysolina americana. The sequence continues at coordinate 64,872,219 of OY293416.1, read as the reverse complement.
AGGACTCACTATTGGCTTTATCTCTGGTAATTCAACAAAATTAGATTGGATCACATATAAAATGGATGTGTGATACCAGGTAACGAATAAAATCGACAATGTTGAAGTACCCTTTTCTCCACACACCCTCAAAATAAAAAACTGAGAAAAATTTGTGACAGAAAAAAACTAATTCCCTGGCTAATACCACTGTTCTTCGACATTATCGATTTCATTCGTTTTATTTCATTGATAAGTACTCTCCTGCACAGATTTTCGAATTTCGTTCGAATTTATTGGATCACTCATGGAAGATATCAATAACTTCTTCGAACGGAGCAAGCCACACATTCATATTTGTTGATAGAAAAAGACACTGTGACCTTCATTCCTTATGTTTCTTAAAACCACAAAACTACCATTCTTTTTTTTTCCAGAATAACATCGAAATGAGGAAACGGATACAAAATGTATTGGAATTTCTAAAGTGAGAGTTCCAAGAGCAACGCCGCCATGTTAGGGGCAACATTCGGGTCCACGTTCAGCTAATATGTTCTTAGTGGCCTCTGCGATACTGCTACTCAGTACCGGTTTAGCAGGTGAGTTTGATATTATTGGAGGAAATTCATCATTCATTACACAGAAATCGCACGTTTTCAAATATTTTATTTTCATTTGTCGATGTTGTCATCGTTTGGTATATCATCGTTGTCTGCTCTCTTTGACCTCTTGTGCCAGGAATTTTCGAGTCAGACCCTGCTTCCAAAGCTCCGACACATTCGGAAGGCGCGCGGTATCAATAGCCCCATCAACTATTCCCCTTGCCGTGGGGTAAGTGACCATTGGGTCTGAGAATCATGTGCCCCGAGCAAGCGGAGTGAACCAAGAATAACGGCCTTCAGCATTCGTCCGGTTAAGATTTCTGCCATATCACGGCAAGCCAGTGTGATTTTTTAGGCTCGAGAGTAATGTGTTCAACATTCCACCAAGTATCCCTATTATATCAGAATCACCATTACAACAGAGTGGTTTGGGTAAAGCCTGCGGAGTTCAAAGAGTATATCCCGATGTTTAGTCCGATATTTCTCTTCTTTCTGAACGAAAATCATCTGATGGTCGAGGAGGACTACATCAGACTTATTGACTTGTATTTGCCTGAGGGTGGGGAATGAGTAATTCCAATACATTCGTCACTCAACTGACTCAATATCCACCGAATCAAGCAGCAACACCGTTGTCCCATCTATACCGTACGAGTGTCGTAGATGGTAGTACAACACTCGTAGCTGACAGCAAATGCATTATGGTCTCAGCTGCTCCACGACACGCTCTGCATCTAGTGTCAAAGACCACTACACCCATCACGCGACTACGGTAGTCGAGGGTTTTGAAGACACTATCCTGGCAGGCCATTTTAAATCCCTCGGTTTCCGACTTCAGGTCAGGTCAGGTTTCTGGATGAGCCAAGGTCTTCATATTCTTGCAGAAGACTGTATGCATTGGCTCGTCCTTATGTAGCTGTAAGAGACTCTAACTCTTCGCAGCTTTGACATGGGCTTCTTGCACAGCTTGTTGTCTCTAAAAGGGATGCTCCAATCTCTGCTTTTTCATGATTTATTACTAAGCAGAGAAGCAGATCTGAGTTCCTGATGAGTTCACAAGCTCCATCCAGTAGCATTCTGTTATGTAGACACGCCAAGTTCGAAAGTCCACAGCGTTCCCGTTGTCTGGGGAAGTATAACCGTGCAACGGATGATTTAGGATGCAAGCCTTTATGAATATGCATCATTCTGCGAGTTTTTACCTCGAATTGTAGCTCCTCTCAAATCCATTTCATAACTCCAAAGGAGTGAAAAGTAGAATCGAACGGCAAGCATATTAGTTGCAGCAACTCAGTTTCTCCCTGACAGTTTTAATGACCAGATCTGTCGGAGTTTGTTCAGATACTCATCGCTGAGAAAGTTTTTAATAGTGGTATCCTCTTGGGAACGGCGTTGTTCCACAAATTGGGAATTCATTATCATTATTACTATTATTATATCATGAATTCTGGTGAAAAAATTACCGTCCTATTTGAATCGCAAAATCTCTCACAAAATCGTTGTTTACAACTTGGATATGAGATACTATTTTTTCTATATTGTAAGAATATAAATGTGGAGTCCTATATGGAGAGAGTTGGCAGAGTATTCTCTGAAAGAATGGAATTTCGCCCTTTATTTCCACCAAACACAATCTTTTTTCTTCCTAGCCTAATTTTGAAAATGATAAACACGTAACTACTACCCCTGTTAGAGTGAAATTCGAAATTTAGGCCTGCAAATCCATACCAACTCGAACTGACTCAACTACGATCACAATCGATACCTGGGATGCCGTATCTCCATCTGTTTATGCTGTTGTCCTCCATTGTGTTTTCTTGTAGTAGGAATAGATTATACCACTTTCAATAACCTGCGCCCAAGTGTATCATTGGATTTCGATTCTCTGAAGTTGAAAAAGAATCGGCATTTCAGTCTCTGCAACTGCCTTCTCTCTGCCATCTCTCCGCCTTCCCACAAATTAAATTCATGATATACCCAAATCGTTTTCACTTGTAAACTTTCCAAATGTAAACAAGATTTAAAAAATCACTTAGTATGCAATAACACTTGAATTGCTTTCAAACGCATCAAGTCTCTCGTATATAAGTTGATGGAAAAAAACTACGAAGAAAAACATCTCTTGAAGAACGTCAGATTTTTCAATATTCAATCATGAACCAGTACCTGTCCTTTCCGGATATCATAAGCCATGACAATATTATTCAAATCCATTCATTAACGCTTTTGCCATCAAGTCAAGGGAATGTTTTCCTTTAAGTAAATAAATTCAAATACCAATACTGCTTATTCACTTCACTATATTTGTCAACAAAAACTCCTATTATATATGGCTTCGATATAAAATGCTCATATTATAATGGACTGAACGATGTTGACGTATTTTGAACTGTTTTGAGGCATCCCTTCTTGTCACAATATTCCTGAATCTCAATTCCGATCGAAAAATTTCTCATAACAGTGAAGAAGAGGGTAAAAAGAGATTCCAAATAGGGTAGCTCAAATATATTCTACAAATTCGCATTCATTCACAGAGATCAATCTGGCTCTAAAAGAAATTTTCAGGAAAACTTTCCAGAGTATAATTGGATTTGGTGCAAGAACTTTCCAGTTAAAAGTTTGCTTGAAATGAGTTTGGCCATAGAATTCCTTGACACTCACATAATCGATGTGTTAAACTACTGAACATCATTTGATTTCAATTGTTTTGCAACAGTTCCTTCGATAACTGCTTTTTATATAATTGAAAACCCATAAATATTCATAAAAAATGTCACTTAAAAATCAGCCAGTGAAGTGGAATTCAGGAAACAAGAATATCCCATTTTGACCATCCCAGCTCTCACTGAATGAGGGTGTAATTCGCGCATTACTAACTATGGGAAATCATTAGCTCCCATACCTGTTAGAAGTTTTTTGGTAGACTGAGTTCTTATAGTATTATGAGAATATGTATGTAGAAACATATGGAAACATTTTATGGGAGAAGTGGAAGAAAAATTCAGTAACCGAAGTACAACCATTTTCATAAAACATAATTCTCACTTTATTTGCTAAACATAATTATGAAAATAATAATGACAGCTCAGTATTATAATAATTATTATGTTATTTCAAACTGCCCTTTGGGATGCCATATCTCCATATATATTTGTTTTGGTCCTCTATTGTGTTTTTTTAAGGAGAAATAAAGTATATCACTTTAATAACCTACGCTCTAGTGTGTTGACAGATTTCGATTCTCTGTTCCGAAATTGAATAAGAATCGGCATTTCAGTCCCACAGAGCATCATCGTAAAGTATGCTGCAGCTGTCGCCTCTCCGTTTCCCACAAAAATAACGACATGCCCGCTATATTTGATTGCAAATTATCAAGGTGCATTTTGACTGTTGCTATTTGCCAGCACCATTAATTGCAGAATTCAGCCGGATGGTTCAGAGTAAGACTGCCAAAGAACAGCTGGAAAATTAATGAATATTGAAAATTGATTCAACGTTTCGAAAGATTCACGAAAGAGAAATCCATACCCCTGATAAAGCTGAATTTTTTGGTAGATTGAGCATTCAGTGAAACGCATGTAGTAGTTTTGAAGTTTTGGTATTTTTTAATGGTTTTGATTCGTTCCGCACGATTTTAATATTTCCCTAGAATTCAGAAGTAGCTTAAAAATTAAATTTATTGAATTATTATGTACGCAAGCTTGATTTGCAATATCCCAACTTACCAAGCATTACACGGGGAAAGTTCTGACGATTGAGAAATACCAAGTATAGACGCTTTAGTATAAATTACCGGCGACTTCACCAAAATATCGGATTGATCCTTCGGCAAAAGTTTCAATCACTATTTTGGTATTTTTTGTCTATTTTTAATCATAAACTTATGAAATTACTTAATTTCAAAATTCACCTTTCACTTCCGGATAAAAGTATTTATTTTGTAAAAAAACTCTTGAAATGATGTCAAACTACATTAATCAAAAAATCATCGAACTAATTTACGTATCTAATTGATTTTCAGGACTTTCAGCGATTCTTTTGAGAACATGTCACTTGATTAGAAACATAAATTAGTTCGACAATTTTTTGATCAGTGAATTTGGCGTAATACCGACGAAAATCGAATTAAATGACTTTCTATCTTGAATGCTAACGAAACATGAACTTTTCATGAATCCAACAGAAATTTTAAACGGTTTTCTCATTCTCTTAAAAAAAAAAAACATTTTTTCGCCTATAACTTAGGGATACTGTCGAAGTGATAATTTTTTAATATATCTGAAATTTCGTATGTATTAAAAGAATTGCAGAAATTGAATGTTGCAATAGAACGTTTGAATAGATGAAAATGTGCATATTTGGAAGAGAAACAACTTTTCTGTATGAAATTTTTGAAAATAAAACTAGTACGCCCATTTCACTGCATTTTAATTTTCTCGCTTTCTTCTCAGTTCATTTGTTTGTGAGTTTGTCTGTACAGTGCAAATATTTAAATTACATCAGAGCTGGATTATCGAATGAATAGCTATTCATTTGGCAGGGACAGTACAATTATAATGTTGTCCGGCCTATCCTGTCACTGATGAGAGGCAATCAACCTCAAAACATACATGTCTGCAAGTGGTCATTCCCCGCCAAATGAAGGATAATCTTCTGTTTAACTAAAAGACAAGCACTTGCAATTGGGTCTTCTTGGAAGAACGTTGCACAAATATCTGTCAGATGTAGTTCAATGCCCGTCGTGATATTAGCCAGGGAAGTAGTTGTACTCTGACAGATGTTTGCCTTTATTTTTCCACTTGGTGGAAACGCTTAGAGAGAAGGGTACTCCGTATTCATTTCACATTGTTGATACATCTCTGGCGAATTATTTTCGAACTTGTTTCAAAATATTATCCTTATATGATGTCTAATAATTGAAGGACAGACTGTAAATTATTAAAAAAACTCCAAGTTGTGATTAGAATTTTCGCCGGAGGTTTCATCCGATATTTTGGTGAAGTCATTGGTAAGCTATTTTATACTCTGTATTCAATAGTCAGAACTTTTCACGTGTAATTCTTGGCAAGTTTGGATATTTCAAATCAATCTCACGTACCGAAAAATTCAAAGAACGTGATTTCCGAGCATCTTCTGGGTTCGAGGTGAATATTTAAACAGCAAAACGAATTAAAACCTTTCAATAAAATACCAAAATTTCGATTCTACATGAGTTTTACTCAATGCTCAATCTGCCAATGAATTCATCAGGAGTTTGGATTTTTTCCTCGTGAATCTCTCGAATTCTCTAATCAATTTTCCATATCCAACAATCTCCCAGCTATGCTTTGGCAGTGTTACTTTGAACCACTTATATGAACTCTGTGATTGGAGGTGCTGGCAAATAGCTACAGTCAAGAAGCACCTCAATAATTTTCAATCAAATATACCGGCATGCCGTTATATTTGTGGTAAGGCGGAGCAGCGGCAGATGCAGCAGACTTTACGATAATGCTCGGTGAGACTGAAATGCCGACTCTTTATCAATTTCAGAACGGCGAATCGAAATCTAACGACACTCGGGCGCAAGTTATTGAGATATAGCATACTCTATTCCTACTTTAAGAAACACAAGGGATGCCCAAAGCAAATACACATGGGGATACGGTATCCCAGGTGCCGATTGTGACCTCAATTGAGTTCATTCGAGTTGGCATGCATGAGTTTGAAGGCTTTAATTAGGAATTCTACACTAACAGCAGTTGCAGTTTGAAATAGCAGTATAATAATTGATGTTATGCCAATATAAGTCTTCATTATTTTCATAATCTTGTTTAGAAAATGAAGTAAATATTATGTTGGTGCGAATAAAGGATGAAGTTCAACTCATCCATGGAATACATCACTGACTGAATTCCACTTTTCCAATAAAATATCTACACATATATTTCAACGCTCTGATAATATTAAAATACTTCGAAAAATCTGTCTACCAGAGAACCTTAAGCATATATGGGAGCTGATGATATACCAAACTTAGTGATGCACGAATTTTACCCTTGTTCAACTTGGAAATGGTCAGTGGGTGTTGGAATGGTTAACGCTAGAAATTCTTGTCACCCAAATTCTACTCTATAAGCTCTTCTTCATGTGCCATCTTCGATGAATATTTCTGTCGAAGATATTAAAAGTTCGCAGATTTTTAATTATGTAGAAGCAGTTATCGAAGGAACTATTATGAAATAATTGAGATAAATAATATTTAGAAGTATTCACGTCGATTTGTAAATTCCAATGAATTCTATACCCAAACCCATTTCAAGCGAACTTTTAATGGAAAGTTCTTGTACTGAATCCAATTAAACTCCGGAAAGTTTTCCTGAAAATTTCCTCTAGTGCCATATTGATATCTGTGAATAAATGCGAATTTGTAGGATACATTTCCGCTACCCTATATGGAATCTCATTTTACTCGCTTCTTGAGGTTCAGGAATATCATTACTACAGGCCGTATTTGTATACAGATATTTTATTGAAACAAAAATCCCAATAAATGGTGATTCAGAACATTTGAAAATATGTTAACTTCATTCAGTTTATTATAATATTGGCTTTCCATATCGAAGCTATGAACTAATAATGGGTAAAGTATTCGTTGACGAACATATTTGTGAAAAGTAACGCAGGATATAAAATTGAATGATCACAAGAATCATTTGAAGGGAAATGCTGCTTTTATTCGTTTTACAAGAATTCAAAGATATAGAGGGTTTTGAAAACACGAATTTGAATTTGCCGAAGATCAAATTAAAAACAATATAAACAGACGATTTGTATAAACTGAAACTTATTTGGTTTGCCAAGTACTGAAGTATACCTCTGCTGTCACTTTCATTTGGGAAAAGTTAATATGCTGGCACCTTCCTGTAAAAATTAGTTTATAGATAAAGATAAAAACGATGCTTATAAATAAAATCAAAGTTCAAAGTCAGAATATAGACGAAATTTTGGATTAAGTAATTACCGAAGGAAAATTAACATTAATAGATACCCATACCATCACGAACAATATTCATTGCGCTATTTCCTATAAAACGTTCGACGTTATGAATTTCCATAATAACTTGTACTCGTTTGACGCTCCATCACCCATTTCCCAATGTCATTCCGGTTTGGTGTCGTGGAAAAATGTAGTTAAAGATATAAGCTCTTCCTACGAAGAGAATTTTCGTTGTGCGGGTTTCAATCAGATCAATAAATATACAGAAACAAATATTTTGATTAAGTGAGAATCACCGGACTGTTACAGACTACTGGTCCTTTTTTGTAAGAATTCTCAAGATCCTATTAGTTCTCTGAAAACATATCCAAAAACATATTCAATAAATTTGATTGAATAATATCGTCATCGTATACAATATCCGAAAAAAACAGGTACTAGTTCATGAGTGAATATTCAGAAACCTGACGTTGCACATTTTTTTTTTTTTTTCATTCTCTTTGTCTATCTACTGATGCTCTTGAAGTTTTATTGCCTACTTCGTGACTTCTCAAGGCTCGTTTACATTTGGAGACTTAACTGGTGGAAAGGACTTTGATATGTCTCCAATTTTATTTTTGCCATAAAATTTTCATACAAATTTCCTGCATTTCCAGTTTTTCCATACATGAATTTTTTAAGAAATTTTATGTGCCCAAATTTATACTCCAAATTACATCATCTTCGAGTGAGTGCAAGCAACGCTTCTACCACTCAGTTTGTTAATTTCGTAGTGAAATATTCTGCTGGAATAAAAGTTTTCAATTAGTGCTGCAAATGCCTCTGCAATATTAAAGCTAATGACTTTTACCTCGACGAGAGCTATTATCTACAGAAGCGTCATTTTCACTGGGTAGTTTTCAGAGCTGTTACATAATTATTCATCTATTCAATTAGATTATGTTGATGGTTTCATGTTTTTTCACGAGAATGAACGTGCGGGTTTGTTCCAATAGAAAGAGGTACTGCTTGTAGAAATATTCTGTTCTGCTTTGAGCACTATGAGTTGATGAATTGAAATTATGAATATGCACAAAAATGTTTCTTATCTCTCTTTATGGAATCATGAGTGTTGAGGATAATAATATGAGGTTGAAGGTTGTCGCATGTAGTTTTGAAAAGAAAGGTTTAAAATCGTTATCGTATAAAATATGAACGGGAGTAGGAATTTGCATAGCACTGCCGTTTCTTAGGAAACAAGTCTGTCAACTCTGTGATATTTCTTTGGATTCCATTTAGAACTTACTAAAAAACAGAGAAGCAATGGGGAGTTACAAAAAGTTATAATTTCCATAGCTGTACAGTCTTGTTTCTTGAACGCAGCTTTCAACGTTTTTGTTTCGTGCATAAGTTAGTAGGAGAAACATAATCCTTAAATTCTCTTGTACAGTAACCACAGAATAATTTTTCCCAAAACTGAAGGATGAACTGTGAAACGTCGCATGTGACTTCTTGACATTATGTTTATTTGGAAAAAAATGTTTACCACAAACCTAGGAGAGGAATACAAAATAATTTTTACTTCAACTGGAAAGAAATGAAAAAGTGTACTTAGTTTTCTTGAAAAGGATATCGGAAAACGACTTCGATATAACAGATGAAATTACACAGTAGTTCTGTAATACTTTCAGTAGCCTAGGTTAGGTTAGTTTCAGTGAGGTAAATGCTTAATTTTTCAAGCTCTGGAAACGGTGTTAATCGTCCTAAAATTGCGACGAGGAATATTTGTCATTGTTGACAAGAGGTTATGGATAGGCCTTACATCAGGGCTAGCTGTAGAATTGATCATTAACATACTTAAACTTCTTAGATCTTGAAGCCCTGAGTGTATACATCGACTTTTTTTAATGTACTTTGACGTCCGCCACTTCATCAAAATTTCTGTATGAGAACCCCCTTTCTCTGCTCACAGAAAGTATCGCTTCCAGTCCTGCTGGAGTAAGAATACTCCAGTCATGGCAAAATATATCTAAAATTGCAGATAATATCGATTCCTTCCATTTGTGACATCCTACAAACAAACGCAAACCTATGTTCCCTCTCATCCAACCGGCATTCATTTCTTTATCACTTTCTCTCAAAGCAACCCAAAAAATTATATATTATTATTTATAAAAATATATTGAAAACGTTTTTCTTTTGGTGTAGAAATGACCACGCACACACCTTATGGGAAAAAGTCGTATGTTGTAGCTGGAGCCATTCTAAGTAGAAGCCAAATCATGAATTTTGTTATTTTTTGGAGAAATTCAGTTGATTGAAAAAATATCGATATCTCATTTATATTCAATATTGTGTGAGACTGGGCAATCCTAATGTTCGCGAGAAATATTTTTCCATAACACAGAGAAAAAGTACGCCGTAATTTTTATACAGGGTAGTCAACAATATACTCAATTCTTCATTGATGGAATTCGCCTACGAGGTTATAAGTTGATTGAATTTTTATCATTAAGGATCAATCAGAATATTTTGTTGATCGACCAAAATATAAAGAAGCTATGAATACAGAGTGTTTGATCATCAATGATAAACTCAATTAACTCTTAACCTCTTAGGCGAAATCAATAACTGAAGAATTGAGTATATTGTTGACTACCCTGTATAAAAATAACGGCGTATTTTTTCTCTCTATTATGGAAAAATGTTTCTCGCGAACATTAGGAATGCCCAGTCGCACACAATGTTGTCATGTCTTAGTAATCAACTCAAATAATCCCTAGAGGAAAAACTTCCATATGAATGAGTTCAAATGGAATTTCACTTCTTTGGGAAAGAGAAAGTTGTGTTATTTGCACTTGACATCACTCTCGTTCTTTGCCAGAATAATTCAATATCCTGCCACATTTCAACCCTATTTTTTGTAAAAGATAGGCACTAATATTTTCATAAGAACCACAACATTGAATGCAACTCCAATCCACTCTAAGAATTTTTGAGGTCGTGTCCTCTACAATAATTTTTAGACAAAAATTTCTTATTAATAAAGTCAAATTTTCACAGCAAGAACAAATGACTTTGCATGACATTAGGGTTTGACATGTCTATAATAAGCCGAAAGCCGAGACTATGAGACACTAAGCTCGCAGCTCATGATCTGTACTGGCAGCATAGTGAGAAAACTACTCCAAAAGTGATCCATTATAGTTTAGATAGATAGACAGGGGTTTCTGAAAATCTCATGGTTCGAAAAAATTATTCCTCGTTTTGAAAAAATGAGTTTTTGAATATCCTCCGAATTCTTGAAATTATATGTCAATTGAGAGTTATTTTTGCATGCTCAGCAACATAAATGTAAAGTGCAAACCTCATTTCATTTCATTTCGTTTCATTTATTTCCAGTCACGAAAGAATAAAATACAGTAACATAACTATACAATACACCAATGTCACAATGTAGATGATTCTAAAAGACACAAATTGGCATGCGGAAAAACAGACGACAGATAAATGTATAAATGAAAACAGAGATTTAAAACAGAGATTTAAAAACAGATAGGAATGATCAGAAATCACGATAAAATTCTTTCAGCGAATAGTAGGTTTTCTTCAATAATAACCGTTTACCCCTTTGATATAGGCTGGAGGAGTGTTTCGATGGAAGCAATCTATTTTTCATACGAGTTTCAAAATACGATTTATTTTTGAAAACAAAGCAAGAGCCTCTCAAAGAATTGAGCAATTCTGCTTGTATCAAGTATTTCCAGGTCCCGACCACTTGCAACCTCGGCCCAAGGATTACCTCGACTTGTGAAATACACTCAAAATCTTTGTTCATGAATAGTTATATCATTAAAGTGAATTTACATAAGCATATACTCATCGTAACGATATTATCTCCCACCCACCGTAACTTTATTCACCTTCCGATGCCGCGAAATCCAATTATTCCCAATCCAATATTCGAACAGTGTAAAACTCTGTGAAGAATATCCGTTGAAACCCTCTCACCCTATTATTTGTAAATTCCACCGTCACATCTCGAGTATGCTCGTCCGTACTGACTCGGCAAAGCTGAATAGACCTGACTATAAGTCCTTAGCCTCGGTGTGCTACATTTTCTCCACATCCTTTCCATCGTTCAGTGACATTCACAGAGCAACAATGGTGTTTTGTGGACCAGAAATAGAAATGTTATTTGTTTCGTTGAAAATAGGATGAGTTAGTTACACTCGGTTTCATTCGGATTTGGAATAGGAGGAACTTACACATAACATCACTGGATTTTCAGGTTCAGAGGATATACGTTTCGAATATAGTGAATCTGATTGTAATGCAATTGAAATTAAATAAATTTACAAGGTGAAAATATATTATGTAACTATTATGTATAGTGAAATATAGTACAGTGTGAGCGTTTGTTCAACAAAGGATGAGACTTTAAAATAATAATAGGTTTTTCATTAACAGAAGTATTTTACTATTTTGATCGCAAAATTGATTCAAGACATAAAAGTTACTACGATTATAAAACTCGTAAACCAATATCAACAGCCAATTCGAATGAATAACCACGTATTGATAAGTAAATATACCCTTTTCATATTTTGTTTTTGGGTAGTGATGATATTTTCACTCCATATAATAATTGTGCATTTCAACTACTATCTGTCCGAACCCCTCTGATGACCAGACAATGACTTTCGATAATGAAAAGTTGTAATTTTGACAAAAACAAATGTTTTTCAACACACGATAACGTGAACCAACTCGAATCCTATTTTTGAGGTCACTTCAAAATATAAATAATTCGGCCGAACCCCTCTGACGATCCGGCAATGACTTTCAATAATGGAAAGTTGTAATTTGGACAGAAACAAATGTTTTCTGATCTACAACAACGCGAGCCAACTCAATTCCTATTTTTGAGATCACTTTGAATCATAAAAAAATTGGCCGAATTGCTCTGACGACCCGCAATTACTTTCAATGATGGAAAGTTGTAATTTGGACAGAAACAAATGATTTCTGATCTACGACAACGCGAGCCAACTCAATTCCTATTTTTGAGTTCACTTTAAATTATAAAAAAATCGGCCGAACTGCTCTGACGACCCGACGATGACTTTCAGTAATGAAAAGTTGTAATTTGGACAGTAACAAATGTTTTCTGACCCACGACATCGACTAGTTAATTCCTGTTTCTGAGATCACTTAAAAATATAAAACAAATTGCCTATCCCCTCTGACGACCTGACAATGACTTCCAGTGATGAAATGTCGTAATTTGAACAGAAACAGATGTTTTCTGACCCACGTCAACGAGAGCCAACTCAATTCCTAATTTGAGGTCACTTTAAATTATAAAAAAAAGGACAAACTGCTCTGACGACCCGACAATGACTTTCAATACTGAAAAGTTGTAATTTGGACAGAAACAAATGTTTTCTGACCCACGACATTGGGAGCCAAGTCAATTCCTATTTTTGAGATCACATCAACTTACAAAAAAATCGGCCGAACCCCTCTGACGACGCGACAATAACTTTCAATGATGAGAAGTTGTAATTTGGACAGAAACAAATGTTTTCTGACCCACGACATTGGGAGTCAAGTCAATTCCTATTTTTGAGATCACTTTAAAAAAATATAAAATAATCGGCCTACCCTCTCTGACGACCTAACAATGACTTTCAATGATGAAAAGTTTTCAGTTGGATTACATCGAATGTTTTCTGTTCCACGACGATGCCAAAACTCAATTTCTATCTTTGAGATTACTTCAAAATATAAAAATTCGGCCGAACCTCTCTAACGACTCGACAATGACTTCTAATGATGAAAAGTTGTAATTTGGATAGGAACAAATGTTTTCTGAACCACGACAACGCGAGCCAAATCAGTTCCTATTTTTGAGATCATTTTAAAATATAAAAAAATCGGTGTGGAACCCCTCTGACGACCCGACGAAAACTTCCATTAACGAAAACTTGTGACTTGGACAGAAACAAAGGTTTTCTGACCCACGACAACGCGAGCTACCTCAATTCCTATTTTTGAGATAACTTCAACTTATAAAAAAATTGGCCGAACCCCTCTGACGACGCGACGATGACTTTCAATGATAAGAAGTTGTAATTTGAACGCAAGCCAACTCAAATCCTATTTTCGAGATCACTTCAAGATTTTAAAAAATCGGCCGAATGACTCTCACTGATGAGAAGTTGTAACTTGGACAGAAAAATTATATTTTCTGATTCACAATAACGCGAGCCAACTCAAATCATAGTTTTGAGGTCACTTCAAATTAAAAAGAAATCGTTCGAATCTCTCTGACGACCCGACAATGACTTTTAATAACGAAAAGTTGTGACAGACCAAAATAAATATTTTCTGACCCACGTCAATGCGAGCCAACTTAAATCCTACTTTTGAGATCACTTCAGAATAGTAAAAGATCGGTCGAACCTCCCTGACGACCCGACAATGACTGTCAATGATGAAAAGTTGTAACTCGGACGAAAGATAATTGAATCTGACCAACGACAACGCAAGGTAACTCAGTTCCTATTTTCGAGATCACTTCAAAATATAAAAAAATCGGCCAAACTCCTCTGTCGACCCGATAATGACTTCTCATGATTGAAATTTTCAAGATGTACAAAATGGCATATGTCAATCGTTTATTTTGTCAAAAAGTGTCTTCATGGGAAGTTCTATATTCTAAATCAAATATCAATCTAATCAGTTTCATGAAAATCATGTCTGATCCAGTAGCCTAGACAGCAATGTTTTGGTACATAATTTAGTGGAACTTACTCAAATTAATAGACTGATATCAATGATTTCGTATCTGACTTATTTTTGATAGATTTTATTAGGTAATTTGATGGAATATCTGTATTTTATTGCCATGTGAAGAGCTAGTCCATCATTGTTCCCAAGAATTTTGTCGAACTGACCAATTCTTAAGATTCGCTTCGGAAACTGAAATTGAGATTTTTTCCAGGTTCACACTAAGTCTGTTCTCATCACACAAGTCATTGGATTTGATCAAAACTATATTGACTTACTGTATCATTCAGTCTTAAATTTTACTTGATAGGATGATAGACATGTCATCTGCGTAAAGATAAATTTTCGAGTAGGAAGATCGGAAGATAGGAATATTGAACGCTACCTTGAGGGGTCCCCGTAGTAGCAATAAACTAATCAAACCTCACATAACACGAGCAATTGATTAATATCACATTGAATATCTATTTTGAAGGAATTTTTTGCTAGAAATTTAATTTTCAAAGTGTCGAAAACTTTGCTCAAGTCGAAGAAAATTCCTACAACATTTTTTGTCAGTGAAACCATGTATATGTTGTATTAAATGAAGCGTTGCAGTTTCTGTCGATATTGGACGATAATTATCGAAGTTCTTGCAGTCGCTCGCCATCGTTAACGGGCTGAGTTCGATTATCCTGACATATGTGGTCAGGTCCGACTTCAGGATTGTGCGGTCAGGTCCGACTTCAGGATTGTGCGGTCAGGTCCGACTTCAGGATTGTGCGGTCAGGTCCGACTTCAGGATTGTTACAATTCAGTTCATGCTGGGCCACTTCAAACTTTAAAATGTGCTTGTAGTCTAGAATAGTTGGGCGTCTTTAATTCAATACGAGCAGCTGAAAAATTGAACTAGTGTCTCTTCAATTATTCGTTTGTGAGAAACTTGCCAACTGATGGGATACATATTTACAGGTTCGATGCCCCGAGGACCAGGTGTTCCCGAGAATATCACTGTAACATTTCTCAATCCCACATCTATCCGTGTGTCTTGGGCCACTTCTCTCGAAAATGCAGACAAATACGATGTTACCTACAAACCTACAGATGCCAGGTATGTTATATTAGTTGTAACCTGTTGTACCCTTTGTTTTTTGAATACCTATAAAGATGATTGAGTAATGAAATTGCCATTTATATATGACAACCAGAATGGAAATAATATGTTGATTTCGATCGACGCCCCGAGTTGTGTTGTAAAATATTAATGCTTATGTTATTTCGAAATAAGACGCGACACAACAAGCTCGATAAAGTTATTCATGAACTCTATGGAAACAGTAATAAACCGACATGTTTCATGAATTACTGAAAGGTTATGAATGTATTTCAATTCCTTTAAAATCCAGGCAGAAATCCTATTCTTGCCTGATACACAGGGTGAACTACGACCATTCACCGAAAATTTTACAGTGTGCTACCTCCATCAAAACAAGTAAAAAACTAAATGAAATTTGGAATCTTGGACCAAAAAAAAATACCATGGATTTGAATAAGTTCAGTGTCAGAATTCCTTTCTCTCTTTCATTATTTAAATGTGAATTGGAGCTGGTGGTTTGAAATGGACCTCAAGCATGGCTTCCAACAGGAGTTTGCAAAAATTAATTCTTTTTTTAGACTAATTATGCTAGTCTTTGTGGATTCATCCCCGAATGAGGTTGATTTTACTGTAATTTCGACAGTTAACAAATCATTAATATGCAGCGGAAAACCTATTGTACCAAGCACCAATCCTTGTGGAACTCCTCAGTTTATACTAGCTGTTGATTTTGCTGTCGTTCCGTAAGTTAGATTGTATCCATTCATGTGGAGTTCCATTTTATACTAAGACAGTGTCCGTAACAATATGTTATGGTTAACACAGTCAAAGGCTTTAAATAAATCACTGACTTCCGCTGCCACCACTTCACGTTCATTCTAAGAGTTATAAACCTATACGAGAAAGAATATATCTTGGTGAGTATTTTCACACTATTGGAATTGTAACTGAGTATTACTCACCAAATTAACGTTTCTAATAATTCATTAAGAGGCTTTCTCAACAGTGGAAATGAAAGATATGGAAGAAAAATTTGAATGATCTTCCATACTGCCACTCTTATGTAGCAGGATAATCACAGTTATTATAAGGAATTCAGAAGGGTGCTGTAGAATTCCATCAAGAATAATGCCCATAGTTCACCCACACTGACTATGCTGTGTGATATTAATAATAAAAATAAAAATAATGATAATATTTTTATTATCCACTTCTTTTTATACATAGTTTTCATATCAAAACAATAAAGGATAAATTGCTATAATTGGTTCAGTCATAGACGAGTCCACAGCTGTTCTTCTTCTCCTAAAAAAACGGCCAGATTGAAATAAAAAAGGAACAATTATGGTGAGTGATAAATTTAAAAAAATAAGTTAATTTAAGCTAGGAATGTGAAGTAAATATACAGATGCAAAAAGGATAAGAAAGAAAAGAATGGAAGTGGAAGAAAAATAAACGAAGAAAATTAGAAGGAAAAGTGATGGATACTTTACTGTATGGAAGAGCTAATGTATATAAATTGAATAATAAAGAACCCACTACCATGTGGTACTCAATATTTGCGTTGGCTTCATTGAACATGGTGAAATAAGTGAGCATGAAACGAAATTAAAATGTTAAAATTTCAACATTGCCAGCAAATATTATGGTTTGTTATATCAAACGTCTTTGAGCAATCTAGCAGTATCAATATTGATATTTTGTCAAAATCCCCCTTTGAAACCTGACTACTTCATAGGTAATACATTTTTTCATAAAAAATTGTTCTTATTTTTATATCCATCAAGACAAAGGATGAAATACTGATTAGCATGAGTTCACCATAGTTATTAGGTGAGCCACTGTTTAGTGATGGCAAATTTTCCATAACTTTTCAGTAACTCATTAATAATGTTAGTAATAACAGAAATCATAACAGGACATAATTGCACAATACATTCAGATAATCATTTCCATAAGCATTTGTTTTGATTCTATTGATTATTTTGATTAGGGTTGTTTCATCAACTTACATAATATTATTTTTCAACATTCATGCAAAAAGCAAAACTTTATTGAACTATATTCAGTGGAAAAAGAAGCTCTTTATTGCACTAGTGCAATAAAGTTTTTATTGCACTCATCTGTCATTCTACTTCAACGTGTTGTCATCATGATAAACATAAACGTTCAAACCCACTACATATTTAGCAGATATTCTGTGAAATTGGCCATACGTTTTAAACAGCTGCATATTTTATATATTTTTTTTTGTATTAATATTAGCAGTCAGAGTTGAACAAACAATGCCTTCCTGAAAATAACTCTATAATCAAAACCGATCCGCTATGTTCTAAACCGTCTACCTGCATAGAGCAAACTGTACTATGTACTATGACCACACCTCGTGATAACATACGCGCTCATGGCTACTTTGATTTTGATTTTTATAATGCAACTGTGGTTATATAAACGTCAGTCAAAATTTAATTCTGACAATTACAGAACTGAAAGTTTTAAAATGAGTAATATTGATGGAAAACTAGATGATGGTGATGAAATCGATAGTAATAATCATTTATTTAAATTGCGTATTTCATTTTCCTTCACCTAGTGCCGCACCTAAATAAATAATTTTTTGCTTTTTGCATGAAGTAGAAAAAATATTGTATGCAACTCGTGCAAAAAATGTTTATTGCACTCGACGTGAAATTGTCCGACGAGGCCGTCAGGCCGAGTGCAATAAACACTTACTTTTTGCACTTGTTGCATAAATAACTATTTTCACATTATTTCTGTAAGAATACAAATCTTCGTAATCGTCCGTTTACTTAGTTGCTATTACATTTATTATAAAGTTATTGATATTCTCTGCAGATTGAAGATGAGTCGGTATTTTGTTTTTTCTTGGATATATGGAGTTTTTTCAGTTCTATCCATTTTTCGATAATTTGATGAGTTTGTCTTATTATCCTGATAAGGATCGCCAGAATTAAATAATTTGCCTCTCATATATTCTGTGTGAGAGCCTTCGCCAGAATTTTGAACTGCTGCCTTCCTTGGATAGGGTCGCTATTGTTCATGCTCAACCAGTGATTACAGGCTTGATTACTTTAATAATAAATTGATAACTCAACAGTGGAATATAAATATAGTTTAAACTAAAAAACAGGCTTTCATAATACATTAAACTGAAATGTAAAAAATTATTGTTTCTATAGGCAGAAAATTAAAATATTAGTATTAATGTGAATATGAAACAAAACACCCCGCTTTTTTCACAATGATACTGATATTCATCATTTATTGTCATTTCTGGTCTATATATACAATTATTTTTTACCTTTTAGCTCAATTTGTTTAAAAGTTTGTTTTTTAGGGTTCTTTAAGCTATATTTAATCAGCTTTAATTGCAGTTGTAAAATTTGTTATTTTTAATATACCTATCCGATCATAAATTTCTTCAAGGCTTTATTCCTTAAAGAATGCAAGATATCTATGTTCCACTTCATTCAAGATGAATAACTAGATTGTTTTCTTGTCACTGATTTTATGGTGGCATGCAAATTCAGTACAGTGATTATATTTTGATACAAGAGTGTTATTTTCCAATTACTGTGGCTAGGTGTCATAGATGTGTGCTATGCGAGTGTATCCGCAAAATCTCAAACTTCCATCTATTATCATCTATACAAAAAGAATTTTTTGATATGTTGAAGTCAGCAACATTTCAGTTGAAATCCAAAAACCGAAATCGGAATTTTTGAAATCTCAATTCGTTTGGATTTGCAACTACTATGAAATTCATTCCCTTGGATCACATGACGTTCTCTGAACATTTCATGATCGTTTGAACCTAAAGATAATAAAACAAAAATCAATTTGACTAATTTTCACCAGCCAATCCAGTAAAAATGGCTCTTGTCGACGACAAGCTTTTATCTAAATGATCTATTGTGGATCATCCTAAATGCTCGCAAGCTACTCTGAAATAGTCTCATTTGCATTTCCATTGATACCAATCTTCTAATTGGATCGATACAGTCAAATGGTCACTGCGCTCGAAGTATCAGCTGGTGAGTTGACCTACCCTTTCAATTAATTATTGGGCCAGTTTGGGGTCAGATGATAACGAGCTGAACTATTCCAGAGTATTATATCGGGTTGCATCAGAAACTCTGAATGCATCAGATGAGAGGACATTATATTACATGGCAATTCACAACGAACTCGAGTTATTATATTATATTGCCATCGGTTCCTACAATATGAATATAAAGTCTGTTGACTTGTGTTCTCATGATATTACGGATACATCCAAAATTTATGTTGAATCTATAATTTTGTCTAAACCGGAAGTATCTTGTTCCAAATGAGATACACGTTTTTCTCAATTTGAAACATCAACGATATTATATGATTACGTTATAATACTCAAAGGATCTCGCTACTCAAATTAAGAACTTTTTAATAAGGATGGTCATTATAAGGGTGGGTTATAATCCTCAGACAAAAGAATAAGGTGTAGATTTTTCGCGCTCCAGCATTTCCCCGTCTTGTAAAAGTTTATTCTTACTAAAATAAGACTCAGCTAGCTCAAGTACAGTTAAAACACAATCGCTCAATAACATTCATTAAAACAAAGAAAAAGTAAATATTTTCAATGGGTTCACAGGAAATAGGACATAACTTTACAAATTACAGTGCACGGAGTCTGCTAATTATTTTGAGTTATGAGTAAGCCATGGAATAGGAGAGAAGTGCAAAGTAGTTTTTGTAGAAAATTTTGCCAAAAATCTAACAGATATTATTCAATGTTCGTGGGGGGCAATACTTGTTTTCTGTTAGAGACTTGCCAACGAATATACCGATTATGTAGGTTAAAAATTTGTTATTGTAAATGTTGATGTAGAAGACTGGATTTTTTTATTATTATAGAGTTTAATGGTCTATCGCCATTTTTTATAATTTTTTTTTTTCTTTGAAAAATCCACACTAAGTTTCACATTCATTTTTGGAACTACTGGAAATTCATTGGAACAGTCCGATTTTGAACATTTTTCTCAGCTAAAAATTGTTGAATAAATTATGAGATGATAAACTCAATTCTTTCGTATAGTGGCTGAAATCGTTCAAACTTCAAGAAGTGAATTTTGGGGACAGACAGATTGTGTATGCCTCGTTCTGACATAATGATATTTTTCAACAAGCTTCAATTAGGCTCCTTCCTCAAAGCCCTTCTTCAAGAAATATTCCTGAATTCTTCTTCACTCAATTGAATGCCTTCTCCACTGCTAGAAAGCTGTCATGTACGCTACAACCCTCCCTGAATGCTTTTTCCGCCACCTGTCTGATGATAAAATTCCCATAATTCATTCCTCAATTCCCCAACTCGGTTGAAATTCTAACCGACTCTCTTCCAGCATGTTTTCCATTTGATTTCTCATTTTTTTCCAGGAATTTTATACATATTTTTTTAACTCTGCTTGTAAGGGAAATACGTCTGTGGTCTTCGAAGATTTGCTGTAGCAATTTCAATTAACATAACTGTGTTATTATTCCTAATTTTTCATAACTGTCATTAAATATATCGGCGATTTGTTGCAGTACCTATTTCGATTATGTCTTGATTATATCGGTCATTCCCTGGTTTTACTTTCCTTATTGCCTCTATTTTACAGGAGTTAACGTATTACGGAATCAGGGGGATACCACTCATTTCATTTTCATAATACTGAACAAACAGGTAACAACTTGTAGAAATAAATGCTAATATATTCGACCTCAGAACCATTACACATGGAGTACCTCATGGTTCGGTCTTTGGGCTCCTACTCTTCTTTATTTACATTCATCATATTTGTCAACTATCTTCACTCGATACTGCTACTATCGTTTTCAATGATGATACTTCATTCATAAATACTTCTTCTGATATTCAGATGCTCAAGAATATACTACAAGCTCAATTAATACTACTGATAATTGATTTGCTGCCAACGTCTTGCAACTTGCTGCTGATGAAACTCAACAGCTGATCATATCCAGCATATCACCAATATATTTCAGGGGTGCACTGCGGACTTTTTGAAATATTGATGGATGATCGTCTCAGCTGGCAAAATCATACCGAAAATTTCAACATTGGGCTCTCCAGTATAACAATTCCATTTCTCACGAAGATTACGATATGTTGTGAGTCCTGAAGTACTGAGCAAGTTATAAACGCTCAGATAATAACAGTGTATTGGAACAATTGTTTGTGTGACAACACTGTATATTTTTTGTGTAAATTGGAAATTTTTATTTTCTTGACATTTATCAGTATCTACTTATTTCTTCTGTACTATGTTCTGTTCTTTAATTTCAATTATTTTGTCTCACGTATTGAATATTTTCCTTTCAGAACGTTTCGACAGTAATTCTGCCTCATCTTCTAGATAGTGTTCTCTTCTATCAGCTAATTCCCTGTTTTTGATATATTTATGTTTTCATTCTCTCATCTTGCGTAAAGCTTCATAAATCAACTATAGATATTTTCTATTTACTAAACTTATGATATTTTCAAATTTTTCGCACTTTTTAATTTTGCCTTTCCTGATAATCTATTCCTCTTCATAATACATCACTTCTCCATCATCATAAATTATATTGCTTTTGTACCCGTGAGCGAATAGGTGTCTTTGAATTCTTCTTCTCCTTTCTTCTTCTGGTTAATATTTTGTTTCATTCGATGATTCTCCTTTTTTTTCAGTATTTTATTCATTTTGGTATTCCTTGCTGATGTGGGCCATCCCCTTCCATTTTCAACATTGGCTTTAGCTTTTCTTTCCATTTTCAATTACCTCTCACTTCTCTCTCCAAGTAGATGTCCTGACCTATCGAGTTTCTTCCTTTTCGGCTTGTTTTCCAACAATTTTACCTTCACTTCTTGTCTAATGTTTCTGCTCTTTGTTTTAATCTTTTCACCACAAGTTGTATTTCACCTCATACGTGTTGTCTGCTGATATTTTATTTATTGAAAACCAGATAATTGAGGAACAGAGAATGAAAATGGTACATTAATCATGATCAGTTAGGTGGTTAACAAAAAGAAACATGATAAAATTTTGAAAATTATCTAATCAAAACAAAAAACTACTGTGCGCATATTGAAAATGGACATCAATGACAAAGACCCTTGAGAAACTCACCTGCCAACTATAACTTCGCCATTTCGATAAACCAGTCGGTTAACCAACTTCGGAAAGAAATCATTATCATAAATAATTGTAAAGAAAACATAATCAAAAATGAATGACGTGATCTACAATCTTCCCCTTCAAATGGACCATGACACACCACCCTATAGGCACGTAAGTCAACCAGAAATAGTCTTTGCATATCTATCGATCGATATAGTCGACTTGTCACTGTGCTCTATGCATCAGCTGCTGAGTTGACCTACCCCATCAATTCTTCATTAGCCCGACTCGGGGTGAATAGACGTTCTCACCTAGGTCCAAGTCTCTCAGATGAGTAGAGATCATTATGTAGGCTGATTTGATACAATAAAGGAACGTAAATCGTTGTTAAAGTTAGTCAAAGTTATCAATGTTTGTCTTCTGTTTTATCAAAGTTTTGATAATTGAATCATCGTATGTTTCGTTTTCCTTGTGGGGTTCTTACTTCTTTTAGGATGTTATTGAGTTCTAATATATTTCCCGAATATTCCAAAGTTCCTGGTACACTTGGGTGAAGTTAACTAACACCAAACGACAAACACAAAGTTTTTATTCGATCTATAAACTCGTACGAATTCTGAACTGAAAAACTGTCCTGCTGGACAAGCCACTTCAACAAATTTATATCGGATCCGATAGGTCCCATAATGTTGTGGGGTTGATGAATATTTGATTGGCCGTAAAGTTTTGGAACTGTTGGAATCGAAATATTCAGTTTATGTTCTGACGATCTATGGATGTTGTTACAGGTTGTTTTGAATTGATTACAATAATGTTTGATATTATTAGTCCAGAATATCAAGGCTTCCAACTTTGGGGAAGTCTGTAATAAAAGAAAATTAGGAAATGGAAATAATGCATTACAGTCCCACGAGACAAAATATGTATCGAACTTCCGGCTGAGCCGAATTGACGGCTTGAATTTTTCTTGTACGGCTGCCCTAAAAGGCAGTGCTCCAACCCCTGCTTTTTCGTAGTCGCAGACCTTTGAGAAAAGGGGCTCCAAAAAACAACGTATCATTATTATATTTGGGGCCACTGAACATCGAGAAAGGTCATGTCAATTATTATTATAGAAGAATTCTGACAAACTGCAGTCAACATTCTCATACAATTAATTAATTTTCCTTTCTGGGTCTTCATATAATAATAATAATAAACGTCTTTATCGTATTCAACGCTGAACGGACGAACCCAAACTCTATCACCGAGTTGGAACCCGTTCAGCAAGAAGCCCACGTTAAAGCTGCGGAGAGTGAGAGTCTTCTGAAGCTACATAAGGATAAGCCAATGCATGGGATCTTCTTCAAAGACATTGAAGACCTGGCTTATCCAGAAACCTGACCTTCACATTTCTCATGTCAAGTGGGCTGAAACCGAGGGATCCGAAATGGCCTGCTAGGATGGTGTCTTCGACACCCACGTCTCCCGTAGTCGCGTGATGGGTATAGATGCAGAGCGTGTCGTGGGGCAGCCGAGACCATGAAAGCGGGCGGCCACTGCGAGCGAAACGAAACAAAGCTAAGCAAAGCGAAGAGAAAGCGAACTAAACCAAACTACGTTAGTGCAGCCACTGCGAGCGAATTTCGCTTATCTGTCAGTTATGGTTTTGTGCGGAAAAATGCTGTTATTAGATCTGAGTTCGGAATCAGATGAATCTGATTGTCTTGATGATATTATTGCGGTGGTTAGAACGAAGAAAAGGACGAAATGTTGGATAAGCAGATCAGCTCTCATACTTGTCAATGCAGCCGTGACCACTGTAACGAAACGGAACGAAACTAAGCGAACGAATTTTGAAATCTTATCTTCGTTTCGTTCGTTTTAGCTCGTGTCAGATTCGAGCGAAGTTTTTGCCCATTGCTCGCCGAAAATTTGTGTTTTGCTTTAAAATATCACTCGCTATCAATTCGTGTAGTTCCCAGAATTGTTCTCGACTGACTCTGAAATAGTTCTTGAACTTAGAATCGTTTAGGTCATTTATTAGTTTATGAAATTCTCCGAATTGTTCTCTTGTCTGCATGTACCTGCTTATCCAACATTTCGTCCTTTTCTTCGTTCTGACCTCCGCAATATTATCATCAAGACAATCAGATTCATCTGATTCCGAAGCAATAGCAAAATAACGGAAATGGCGGATAACGGTAACGTTATTTTTAACGGAAGTGATACCGCATAAAAACAAAATTGTCGGTTAAAGTGAGTAAATTGCTAATTGACTTCTAAAAATGCCTCAAATACACTTCTGCCTTCCTTGTAAACTCTTCATTATCTATGAAACTGTTATTTGCACAAAAATTAAAGTGGTGGGCACAAACAAAACCAGTCTCATCTACTCAGAGACATAGTATTTGGTTGTTTGCTTCCATCCGTCTTTTAACTTTGTCATCAAGTTACAAACTTGCCAAACTTCAAAATTGAGTTAAATAGTCTCGTATGTAGTCTTAACAAAACACAAGAGGTAGCATGTGGGAAAAAATTGTGAATGAATGGTAAATGATGGAAAGAACAATCGTACTATGCAGATAATGATTATTATGTTACAATGTTCTTCGTAAATAAAATTCGAATACTTGAAAAAAAACGATTCTTTGTAATAAAAGATTATCTTGTGGTGTAAAATCTTGTTCTTCATTCCTCGCTTCGCTGAACACCAAATTCAACTCATGTCTCTCATACTTACATTTCGGTCGACCATATTTTTTGTCGATCGTAACCCCCTGTCAGCGCTCAATTTATTACCCTTCAAACACCGCGGCATTGGCAGGTGAGCTTATTCTAACTTCTGACCGATTGACATCACAGTCGGCTTGGCTTGCTTGGCGTATTGATTATTGGATCGTTGTTCAGCTATTCTTCTAAAATACACCGGCATGGCATAGAGCGCCGACAAATTTCAGTTTTGTCTTACAAGCCACATGTATCACAAGGCACGGATTTCCCCTGTCAAGTTTGCCGTTTTTCGTAATCAGTAAACGACTATACGTGTTGTTCACGATAGAGTGCTGTAGGAGAAGAGCTCCAAAATCCTAACTTTGTCTGACAGGTTGAATTTGGGACATAACCACTTTCCGTTGTCCTACTTCCGGGTCCATACTTTGCCAGGTGTCTATGTTTTCATATATCGAGTGAAAAGAATTGGATTGGATTTTCGCAGGGGAAAATTGAACCAGGTAAGACAGAACGAAAATGTTTGGAATAGCCATGGTATTAAGATCAGATACCACAACATGAGACTACTATAATAATGTAAACATATATACAGTGTTCATCATAAGTGTCACCCCCCCCCCTATCTAACTCGTTCCTAGACTCTTGTTAGAAAAATCGCCGAGATGTGTTTGTTGACTTTTGATTTCTACAATGTTTTGTATGAATAGTTTACCCCTAACCCCAATCCTATCATAAAATTCAGTAAGCATTGAGTGGTGAATGATAACTCATTTGAAAGGGAATTGTGTTCTCTATTCAACCGTGCAAATTAATTGAAAATTGTTCCATTCATTCTCGAGTCATTATTGTTTAAGAATTACAAAAACTAACTTAATGCACCCATCCTAGAATAAAAATTGGACCCTTCATGATATCGGGTTTGGTTCAGACGCCAAGTGAGATTTAATTTTGCCATATGCTTATGTTACTTACACGTTTTTGTTGGTGTTTTTGCATTGTTTTCAGAATGAATGGTCAAAACAATAAACTGATATTTGAAGTCCCTTCTGAGTTACTTGAAAATATCATACACCCTTTACGGAACCTCTAAAGTTTCGAGGTGAAATGTTGTGAGAGGGGGGAAATTTTTTGAAGTATTATTCCTTTCATATATTTTCAAAAAAAGAAGGAGATTTTGAATATAAATTATGATTTTTAGGGGTCTCGACACCTTAGGACTTTTTTCGAGTATTCTTTCTTTTTTGTCAATCGACACAGAATAATCCAATTTTATCATTCTGCATCGATTGGCTTTCGAAGAATTGCTCCATCTTGAACCGTTCTCGAGTTGAAAACTTCATCTGGAGTCGAGAGGGTCATTTCCCATACTGAATTCGAAGTGCATTGAGGGTAAAATGGAAAGTTTATATAATGCATGCTGAATTTGAAGTCAATCTAGAGTTAACAAAAAAATTTATAGGCCTTTTACAGAACCTCCGCAGTTTCGAGTTGAAATTAATAGAAATATTTTCTATTTTTGAAAAAACTCAAACTCTTTCATGAAAATTTAATTTTTCATCAATCGACAGGAAATATACAAATTTTTTTATTCTGAATCGATTGGCGTACGCAGAATTGCTGTTTCTTCAACCGTACTAGAGTTGAAAAGTTTATCTGGTGTTGAATAGACTCACTTTCCTTCGAATTTTTGATTTTCAATTTTCTGCTCGTATTCCTGAAATGCAGCCTTTCTCAAATATTCACACTGAGTTTGAGGTCCATTAGGAGTTAATTAGAAAATTAGCATAAAATTTTGGGTTCATAGTGCAACTTTCAAAAATATCTGATAATTTTGTATTATTCATGATTTTTACGGGTCTACCCCTCAGGACTTTTTTCTAGAAATTTTTATTTTTATCGACAGGGAATTTCCATTTTTTTTCATTCCGAATCGATTGGCATTCGCAGAATTGCTGTATCTTCAACCGTTCTCGAGTTGAAACGTTTATCTGGAGTTGAGTAGTCTCATTTTCCCGCGCATTTTTTTCTCCAATTTTCCACACGTGATCCTGTATTCAGCCTTTCTTAAATATTCACACTGAATTTGAGGTCCATTGAGAGTTAATTAAAAAGTTTATAGGATTTTTACAAAACCTCTGCAGTTTCGAGAAGAAATAAAAATAAAAATCAATGGTACGAGAAAGGAAATTTTTTACGTATTATTACTTTCATTCCTTATCCTTGTATAAGAATCAGCATGAAATTTTGGATATATTGTGCGATTTTCGAGTTAATCGGATAATTTTGAATTTTTCATGATTTTTTGGGATCTACCCCTTATGAATTTTTTCGAGTCATTCAATCGACAGGGAATATAAATCACAGAATTGCTCTATCTTCAACCATTCTCGATTTGAAAAGTTTATCTGGAGTAGTGATGTGTTATTTCCCCCGATGTCTGCGCTCATGTTCATGATTATTTTTTTTTAACATGAACAGTGAATTTGAAGTCCATTCCGAGTTAGTTGAAGATTTCATACGTTGTTTACGGATCCTCTGAAGTTTTGATCTGAAAAAAAAATAATATTTTTTATAACTGAAATATCGCAAACTTTCCTCAGATGTATATGTTGAGCTGATTTTGAATCAGCTCGTCTACATATATTTCAAAGAACTTTGCCATTTTTTTTATGAAAAATCCATGTTTTTTAATTTGCAGAGTGCGGGGAGGAAACTTTTGACGTTTTTTTCGTTTTTTTGCAAAACTTTTTTTCTGAGCATATACACATTATACATTTTCGTAAACAACATGAAATTTTGCGTATATATTGAGAATTTCAAGTGAATCTGATATTGTATATTTCATGATATTTGTGTGTTTTTTTTATCGATCGACTCAAAATTCAGGTAGTATAAAGATTTCGTTATGATGAATCGATTGGTGTTTACAAAATTGACCTATTTTCAAAACTTCTCCAGTTGGAAACTTGATCTGAAGTTGAGAGCATTTTCCTCCAATAAAAGATTTGTCCAAATTAAGCCAAAGCAAATTACAGAAAATCGATTTAAATTTTTTTCTCGATGGTCACACAAAAAAATACAATACAAAAAAACTACAAGAGAACTGTTTCTAACAAAGCAAAAAACTCATGGTGTAATTTAGAATTTACTAGATGCGCTCTACGAAAAACTTTAGGGGGGTAAAAGGAGCATGTCCCCTGTAGATTATGTTGCTCAATGATGTATGGATAAACCTTTTTCTTTTGAAAAGTTCAAGAGTTGTGAAGGGTTTTTCCAAGTTCATGTTTCCTAATCCGTTCTTCCACCAATTCCACAGAATAACCGTCTACCCGAGCCACCTCCCTGATATGTGCGTCTTCGAATAGCATAACAATCGATAGTATCAGCCATTTCCTGGAAAATGATGTCAACAATGCTACAGAGGTGTATCTGCAAACGGTAATTCATTCCACATATTCATCTTTCACAATATTATGGACATGATGGTCTGTTTCAAAACAGTAACCTACAGCAATTGTCATTCATTGTTTGCCAACACTATAAACGCTTTCGCCGAATCCTCTCCAAACACTGGATGTTTACCACAGTTCACAAGAGACCTACACACACACAATTGCCATTCATTGTTATCAAATCCCCATATTTGCTCCAAGACTATAAAAGCTTTTGCCGAAATCCTCTTCAAACATTGTATATTTGCTACTGATCACCGAACACCTACGATTTCATCAGATATTCAAGTTTAATTCAGAACTCAGCGTTGTATAAACTAACACCTCGAATATTACTTCTGAAGCAGGATCCCACAGAAAGCGGATTCTGCAAATTTTAAATTACATTTTGTCATATACCACGCAAATGAAGGTTCTTTCCTGCGTATTATCGTATCTCCAAGGATCTTCCAGAAAGGGAATCAGGAACGAAGTGATAAGCATGGTTGTTGATTTTTTGTTGGTAGTATGGAATTGTATCAACTTACAAAACATCTCTGTGTATATTCTTCAGCACAATTGTTTCTTAAAAGAGAAGTTGCCCCGCCCAAACACTGGAAGACTCGCGTTTCATCCACAAAGTTCACAGCATGTGGAAAACTTTTCTGATTATTGCTTTATCATTGTTTTTTGTTCAAATTGTTCTTCTCTGCCACCAGAAATTGAAGAATCTGCAAACAGAGTAACTTTAGATTTGTGCCTGAAAAATCACGGTAATAATATGGAATTGCTTATAAAGTATTCATTGAATGGAGTCAAATGGAGAAAGTTGATGGAAAGTTCACTGAAAGCGTACTTTTTGTTCATTTCGAAGAAAAATCGAAGTTTTCGAAGTCATCAACGGTGTGGTATAAATTCTCTATCTTTTCTCCACACGTGTCCACCATATGGAAAAATGAGGCAAACATCTGTCAGAAAACAACTTCTTTCATGGCTAGTACCACGACGGACATTAAACTACATCTGACAGATATTTATGAAACGTTCTTCCAAGAAGACCCTATTGCGAGTACGTATCTTGTGATTAAACAGTAGATTATCCTTCATTTGGCTGGGAATGACCACCTGCAGACATGCATGGTTCGAGGTTTTGCCTCTCATCAGTACCAGGGTGGATCGGACAACATTATAGTTGTCCTGTCCCTGCCAAATGAATAATAATCAACTGTTTCACTAATATTTCCTAACAGATAAAGCTACGACCCACAACTAAGTTGGTCGCAGCGTCATCCGCATGGAAAATCAAGAAATACTGTACACCTCATTTCTCATCTCTGAGAGTCATGACAGTACCCTTTATATATTTCAGTCAGTCCTCGAAATACATAAGAACAAAAATAATCACGATAAAAACGCTGACTTTCATGTTTACAACATCAGGGGTTATTAATTAATGAGACTTGCCAAATTCAGATTGCAAAAATCTAGTAAGAATTCTATCGATATGAATCTTTATAATATACTGCTTTTCTCTGTAAAGAAATTGGACCTGAACTCGAATACCTACTGTTTTCAAGAAAAGCCATATCATTCACGTAAAGTAGAAATAAAAGAGATTCATGCACTGGGCCTTATGGTACACCATGTTTCATACGTGAAGTCTCCGATACACGGTTTGTTTCAATTGCTTGTTCATAATCTATATATTTAGAAACTGATCGAATGGATTTTTTGGCAAAAACTGACAATTTTCAATAGTACAGAACTGGAAAAGTATGGGAGATGGGATAAAATTTTCTGAATAGACGGAAAAAATCGAAGAATCCTCCATTTCATTAGAGGAATCCGAATACCAAACATTATTAATCATGATAGAAATGTTCCCATTCAACTTCTTTATGCATAAAGCTGAATTATTGTATTTTCCAAGATACATTTCTCCAACTGCAGAAAGGCACAGCTATAGAAAAGTTGGGTTCATAAACACGAAACAAATTACTCAAGACAATTGTTTATTTCACAGATCTTTGAGCTTCCAGTGATAAAAGTTTTCAGAAGGATATGGAAATATCCAGAAATAACTAGTCTGACATAGTCGATATTTTGCTGAATAAAAAGAGATTCAAAATCAAACAGTCACGCTAAGAACCCAAAGATAACAAAAATTACTCGAAATTTCTCAGGATCTAGGGCTCAAGAGAAATCCCGAAGTAACGTTTTGATTATAATTTGTCAAGCCTCGCAAATATATTCTGACTCTTGTATAATATTATATTTCCTCAACGCTCTAGCCGAGAGTTCAAGGGATCATTTAACTTCATGTTTTATTAATCTGTTTATTCGAAAGATGCACTAACACTCCTGAACTGTCTACCGTCTGGAAGATCCAGCGTAGTGGAATACATTTGAATTGAAATGAGATTCGAATTGCGAGAGGAATAGCGATGAGAAATTCTGCTGACGTGCAAGATGGTCCGAGGGTGAATGGACAGAATTTTTTGAGAATAGAATATGTCTCTGATATTTTCCATTGAATCCATTTGATGAGTTAAACAACATATTTAAAAGACTGACTCTTATTTCAAAACCTGCTGATGAATATATCTTTGATATTTTGAATGAATCAAATGGAACTGATTGGTTTCCAGAAATAAATTGTTGTAATCTACAAACACCAAACATTTTTTTTAAACAATTTTTAACAGTGGCAAACTCACATTAGAGCCTATGACCTAAAATTTATCTGAAATATTTTTACACCTTCGTATACTAATAGTGATTTATGTAGCAAGTGCAAAAAGTAAGTGTTTATTGCACTCGACGTGACAAGTCGAGTGCAATAAACTATTTTTGCACGAATTGCATACAACATTTTGCCTAAGTTCATGCAGAAAGCAAAAACTAATTCATTAAGGTGCGGCACTAGGTGTAGGAAAATTAATGCGTAATTTAAATGATTAATTATATATAGTAGACTGATGAAACAGGAACTAATACGTTACGAACAATTTAACTCAAACTCCATTTTTACCCTTAATGTTGAAAGTCAATGAAAAATTTGTGTAATTTTCAATATGAATATTTCGTAGTGAAGTACTTTTCAAATCCACTTTTTGATTCGTTACTTCTGTAAACGTACTAGTACTTGGTATCTGTACATTGTCATTTTCTTCAGTCTGAAATATTTGTTTTGCAACACTGGGTTTGTTTTCAACTGATTCCTATACTTATTCCTCCGCTACTATCGACGATTTCTGCTAAATATGTAGTGGGTTTGAAAGTTTCTTTTTGTCACA
Source organism: Chrysolina americana (assembly GCA_958502065.1). Taxonomy (NCBI): domain Eukaryota; kingdom Metazoa; phylum Arthropoda; class Insecta; order Coleoptera; family Chrysomelidae; genus Chrysolina; species Chrysolina americana. The sequence continues at coordinate 64,840,208 of OY293416.1, read as the reverse complement.
ATGACAGCACGTTGAAGTAGAATGACAAATGAGTGCAATAAAAACTTCAATGCACTAGTGGAATGAAGGACTTTTTTTCTCCACTAAATATAGTTCAATAAAGTTTCGCTTTTTGCATGAATGTAGAAAAATGATATATGGAAAATCATATTCGGTAACACCTGAAAATAAATATGCATGCTGAAAATGCTGAAAATAAATATGCATAAAATACCTCTGCTCTGAGATGGTGCCATTGATGATCCAAACAATTCCAGGCCGATCACACTGCAATAAACAATATCCAAAATAATTGAGAAACTAGTAAAACGTAGAAGTAGGGATATTTTTTTTTGCAGTACCTACATCTCCAGACTGGATTCATATGTCACCTCACTGATCAAAATCAAAAATCATACTGAACAATGATAACTCTAACAGGAAAAATTGTACGTGGTATCTCGCAGGGCTCAGTGTTGGGTCCTACTCAATTTCCGCTCCACATCCTCGATATAGCCAATGTAGATATTTCTGGATACCTTACACTGTATGCCGAGATAACACAATTCTCTGACAGAAGGAAGATCGTGAGGCCTTCGTTCAAACTATCCCAATCGATGAGGAAGAAATCAAAATGTGGTTTGAGGATAACATGGAACATGGACCTACAGCAAATACTGTCAGGTTCTAAACTAATTAAAAGCAAGCTAGAAGCTAAATTTTTTGGCGTACACATTGACAACCATTCGAATTCGAGTCTCATATAATGGCCCTAAAATGCTCTTTTAGGGCCATTATCTGATTATCTGCTGATATATTATCCACATAATATCCCGCGCGTCCCACCTATGATACGGAATGTTGGAGTTATTATAGTCAAGTTTTATTTCAAAGCATATTCGTCCTCAAGAAACAAGCTTTGAAATTGATTTTCAAAATGAAGAAAACGTATAACATGCAAGACAACTTTCGCCACTGAAAAAATACTAACACTTCACGACACTTGCATGTCATTGATACTGAGTTTTCCGATGGTACTTGAACTCTTGTGCTTGATGCACTTGAACAAGTAGATTATCATTTACTTCTACCATTTAAAGGAATATCTGCTCGGTAGCGAGGTGGTTAGATACCAACGTTTTAACCTTCCGCTTGCATTTGACCATGTTCGAATCCTGCAACACGAGAAAATTTTTCACAATATCATAGGATAGGTCGATAGGCAATGTAAATTGTCTAGATGCCAATCCCGACGTCTGGTACTTGCTTGGAGTTCGCGCCGGCCACCCGGGGTGGTGCTGTAGGATTTTCAGGTTTTCCTGCAGCTGAAAAGTGAATACACCACCAAAAATCAGTAAGTCGCCCCGGAGCTCCACGGCAAATAATAATAATAGCCGTCCTCTTCCAGCAGAGGCTATGCCTTTTGGGTACACTCCATGAGTGTTTATGAGGGAGTATTATTATTCTTATTATTATTATTATTTTCGTATGCATTCTTGTCAGTCTGTATTCAATGTTTGATCATTAATATACTATGCTGTGATACTGAAATACATTTCACATGTGATTTTGTTTATGTCCTCCTCATAACTAAAAAAAAATGAATTAGCAAACCTCATGAAATCGACAATTTTTTTTATAATCCATAATAATAACTACAGACAATAATCTAAGCTCAGTTATCATGCCAACATCAATTCTCTTGTCCTCGTAATACATATTATTACTTCTTCCTTGTCGGGAGATGGAGAATTCTTGATTGCTGTCAATTTCCTTTTCTATTCCATTTAATGTTTCGTACACTACATGCACCTTTGAGAGATTATACGAAAACAAGTTTTCTCTCTAGATGAAAACATCTGTCATGACGCAAGATTCTCTCACGTAATTCCTATGAAATATATTCATTCCTCAAAGCCATGTGTTTGAACCGATTGAAGGATGAGCTAGCTAGAAGTCCTATTAAATTCCTCAAAGAAATAACCCTGCTGTTTCATTCGTAATTACGTTGCTACTGAGGAATATTTTCTACTGGGAAATATCTGGAATGAATATAAAAATATTTCAGTTTGTTCAAATCAGATTCCATATGGATGATTGCAGATATGTTTGCAAAACCAGTTTCATCTTGGATGATATAAAATATTGTGGATTACGATAGTCAAATATAAGAAATGGGGAAATGAAAAATAATTTTTGTAGCCTTTGAGATCGTTTGATTTCTATCCAGAAAAGTCATTATACAAGTTCTGCATGATCTAGAATTTAATTTATACCAATGAAATCTTGAAATTCATTCTTATACGAGTTTTGTCAAAAAAATTCAATCTGGTAAAAAGTGAAGTACTTTTATTCGTGACAATATCGAAATTGTTGATATAAAAAGTTGTTCAGAAACGATATCATCATATTTATATACGCCTGCTCAATTTCGATGTCTGACCCTTCTGCCGAACCTTCATAAGATTCAGCATTTTATTCACCAACAGATTCAGAGTCGTTCCAAAAAGAGGCTGTGCTGTGTCGAACTCAAATATCAAAATTGTATAAGAGGGTTAGCATGTATGATTTTATTCAGTTGTATATCCCTTAACAATGAAACTACAACTATTGGATATCACTTCAATCAAACAGGCATTTCCATGGGTGTGCTTCAAGGATCGGTGTTAGGCCCAATACTGTTTTCGTTGTACATTGGTGAAATCATCACAGTTTTCAGATGTACTCTCTTGATGATGTAAGCGTACGATACTTCACTAATAGTGTTTGGAGTTCTTGTTGCTTAATGTAGAACTACTCTATAGTCAGTTACGAACTAGAATGGAATCGATTCTTTATATTTCAAATTGATAAAATGCCATGATCGCCATATACAAGGTACAGATATCCAAATTAGTATATAATCGAAAATTCAGTAGAAACAAAGTTTTTAGGTATGAGTTTGGGGCATGTCTGAATTGAAGAAAACACCTTGATATCAAGGTATATTTCTTGTATTATCTATTCAGAAATATAAGGAAATTATCTACATAACAATCTTGGGTTGCATCCAGACTGAGATACTGGCATCAGAAGTACACATAGCACAGAAACGAAGTTTGTCAGTAGTAGCTGGAGTTGAGTTGATTTTTGAAGTCTGTTTATATTTTCAAGAATAGTAACAACTTCCTTTTGAATTCGGATATCCATACTGTGAACATATATTCTGTACTGCAAAATTTCATCCGACTCACCTGTAAAAAGACAGATAATTCTTAATAAACTGCCAAAACACGTGAAGGTGGTCCACAATTTTATTGAATTCAGTTGAAAATTCTTCAAGTTTTTAATTGAATGTATGGTGCTATGCTACCATACACTGTCATTTATGCTATGGAATTTTGAGTTGGGGCACAGGATCTTCCACGGAGAGAATTTTTATTCTGCAAAAGTATAGTCAGAATCATCGCACAAATTGTATGGAGAAAATCGTGTAGGAAAAACTTCAAGGAACTGAAAATACTTACTGTTGCTGTCATGTATATGTACGAACTTTACATCTACGTATATAAGAATAAACTTAATTTCGTGACAAACCAGTATAAGTACTCAACTCGTTCCAAAGACTCACTGATACTTTATACTTTTCAACAAGTCCTTTCATTCCATCAATGTTTCCGAAGCCTCAAACACCCGTTTGCGAAATGAAATATTAACCAGGAACTGAAAGCTTTTTCATCATCCAATTGTACCCATAACTTATTCAGTTTTGTGTATTTACCATTATATCGACTTTCAGATTCGATACCTTTTTTCTTTGTGTCGAAACGGAATGAAAAAATGTTCCTTTCACAAAAAAACAATTTTCATTCGCCGAAAGAAATCTCATACGCTCGTGCCTTTTGTGAAGTTCCTCAGAGGAATCAATTTTATTGGAGTGGAGTAGTGCCTTATCTGGATATTTGAGGATGAAGAATGCTTCCGTTAGGAAAGACCGGAGGGGGCCGTAATGAAGTGAAATGTGAGCTCAATTTCCCAATTCTAATCACATAAGACATCACAGATTTCATCGATTACACAGAACATTTAGCAAGTTGGTTCGTGATGAAGAGTTTCTCTTACAAGATAAAGAGTCAGCTGTCTTTCTTTGGTTGACAACAAATATATCCTAGGTATTTGCAAATGATAGAGAAAACAAATCCTGGAAGTTCAGAGAACATCGTGAATATCAAAGGAAAGAAGATACTAGTACGTTTTTGCAAATTGAAACAGAAGATTTCCCTCCAAAATTAAGTAGAACTTTTCTGATATTTTTTTTTTTTGTATATCTTTCATTGTAGTGCCACAGGGTGTTGAATATGAAGAAGTCAGTTCGGAAAGTATTTCAATCAAATTGAAAGGAATATTTTGATCATATTTTCAGTTGCAGCCAGTGGCATACAAGAAGGGACCGCAGTTTTGGCTTTTACATCATTTTCAAGTATTTCTTAAAAATGTTTCACTCAACGTCCACTATATGCCAAATTCCACATGATTGGGCTACCTGTATAGCATCCTACAAATGTATCAGGAGATCAATAATCCCCTGTACACCTCCCTCGTAGCTGGAGTTCAAACGTTCAACCGATGAAGGGGTTAAGGTCACCAAATTACCTAAAATAAAACATAAATTATTTTCGAGTTTTCATGGGTAGGATCAATCCATTAGGGAATAATACGTGTTAAAAACCACACCTCTTGACCGCCGTAAACTTGTGTTTTTTCGTGCGACCAATGAGCGCACGCTCTCTTTCGCGACACCATCATATCGATGGAATCTCATTATTAAATGAAGGGCTTTTCAACGAGCAGTAGTTCAAATCAATCACCGTAGTTTTGCCGACTTGTGCTCGAATGATCGCTTCGAGAGGTTCGAAAATGTCGGTGACGTGAATAATAGTTATTTTGGAGATACTGCACTGATTTTCAAGCAAGAAAGGGTAAGCTGGATCCCTTCACAACATTTATATATTTATATTTCCTTATCAGGAAAACTCACCGTCGTGATCAAATACACGACGCAGATGATTTTTTAATATTTGGGGTCGATAAAGACAATATTAGCAAATGACATATAGTATTCAAACAAAGAGCATAATACCTAGTAATCGATCTCGTAAGAACCATTACATATTGTAATGAACCCATGGTAAAGTTTTCAGAAATACTAAATACTCAATAAACAAATTGAATTTTAACTGGAATATTCACGAAAATCTATCATGAAACGTCCTTTATATCTCATACTACTGGGAAAAATAATCAATCATCAACAATCAATTTTCTTATTGTATGATCTATCATCACTCTGACCGGGCAAAACAAAGACGTCAGGCAAGAAACTAAATTGAATGATATCGTATCTATCATAGTCTCAACAAACTAGATATAAATATGAACAATGAACACTTTCTCATAGAACCTGTGACATGAATTATTGAATACTCAGGTATCATAATATATAATAATGTACGTATTAATGAAGTTTGGGTATATATTGGATTTAAATCAAATAAACTCTTCTCTACTCTTTGGTATAGAAAGACATACACGCTATGAAATTCTGACATCGGATGGGGTGAAAACTCATCTGGACGCGTTAGAAGTAGTTCATAAAATTCCAGATACTCATCGGACTCACTCTACTCTGAATCCCAACTATTAGACCTGAGACAATTACACTTCTTCAACACATGCATTAAATATCACGACACGAAACATCACTAGCACCTCCCAACCCACAACTACAGTACTCAACGAAAGAATCCTTGAATACTACCCTTTATCATGAAAGAGGGGCGACACCACTTGACGGAAGACCATAAAACTAATAATGAAATATGGTGGATTACGTAATCCAATCTTCCGCAATAAAACCTATACAATAGGTAAAGTCGTCGGCAAGTATTCAACAAAAAACAACTACTGCCCCCTACGACCATTGAATTATATTTGTTTAATACTTGGCAAAGTTTTCTACAAGAACCACTTTGCAATGCATTTCAAATATCAAAGCTGAAATTATTTTTCGATTTAATTGGGGGAACGCCTCCGTACCGGTTTCATGGTCATTGGCAATCATCAGCGAAGGCTAGTTCGACCCAATTGAATCGAAAAATCCTTTCATCCTAATTGGAAATCCCTGAGACAAACACTGAGGTATGAATTAGGATGAAAGGATTTTTCGATTCAATTGGGTCGAACTAGCCTTCGCTGATGATTGGCAATGACCATGAAACCGGTACGGAGGCGTTCCCCCAATTAAATCGAAAAATAATTTCAGCTTTGATATTTGAAATGCATTGCAAAGTGGTTCTTGTAGAAAACTTTACCAATTATTAAACAAATATAATTCAATGGTCGTAGGGGGCAGTAGTTGTTTTTTGTTGAATACTTGCCGACCACTTTACCTATTGTATAGGTTTTATTGCGGAAGATTGGATTACGTAATCCACCATATTTCATTATTACTACCCTTGATGGTCAGGAACCACAACTCGGAGAATGTTTCTGTACCTATGGCTCCCCAGTTCTACAATAGCATTCCTGATGAATTAACATGCATAAATTCCAGCAGAGAATTTCTTGAATTCTCTCAGTTGAAAGTGTTTGACAGAAATTCCAAGATATGATACATTCTTCCTTTGGTGACTGAAAAATTAAAAATATAATATCATAAGTATTTGAAAACGAAAAACTGGGAATTTATCTCATTTCAGTACCCATTGGATGAATTATACAAAAATTTCAAAATTATATTATTAATTTATTCATTTATTTTCATTATTCTGTATCTACTTTTCACCTGTGATAATTTAATTTTAAATCATTGATGATTATTTATCGAATAAGTGTATTAATAAGGGCGATCAACAAATGAGCAAATTTATGCGCGCAGGAAAGTTTTTATTGCACTAAGGTGGGAAAAACTCGCTTGAAACAAATGTGGGAAACGTTCTCTCGCACTAGTGCAGGAAAATGACACTTCCCAAACTAGCAAATCATATATTCCTATACACTTTTTTAATATGGAATAATTTGAAAATATTGAGGTGAGCTATTGGTGCAAACACACGTGCAAGTTCCGTTGCATAACTTTTATAATCACATGGGATACGGAATAAAATGAAAACTCTAGTATTGTAGCCAATTAATGATCATTCTCAAAAATGAGACTAGTGTAGCTCCAATGAACCAGGCTGTTAGTTACAGAGTGGTGGCGGTGGTGGCTGGCAACTCGGACGCCGTGACGTTGAGCGGCCTTAAGGCCGACACCCAGTATCAGGTGACCGTCGCCGCAGTTTGGGCCGGAAAGAAGTACCGGAGCAGGCCTATTGTCTTCCGAACCCTGGGTAAGTCGAGTTTTTTCTTTTATTAAAATTAGAATCGTGAATAAAGTTCATTCATTAGAAATAACCATGATAATAAATGACAAATAAAATATTTCTGGCTTTGATTCCGTCTTCAGTCGAAGGAAAGAACATGAAAAGGATATATGATTATTTATAGCTAATACATAATTTTAGATTGATAGGAGTTGATTCACAAATTGATTATCAAATGATGATAAGAACAACTTCAGTGTGCCGAAATAATCATTATCCTAACAAGTAAGGAAAGAGTACCTTTCCCGCATGCGACTTACCCGAACGACGCAAAGCAGTCGAGTAAGGGAAAGTACCTTTCCATATGAATAAGGATCAAGATTTTTCTACAATCGCATTAGAAAAATCTTATGTAGCGCTCTTGAATAAACTTTCGCATGCGGGAAAAATTCTTCCCATACTATTGCGAGTGTAATCTCATATTCAGCCCTGCTTTGATTCATTTTTGCTTTTTGAAATAGCCTATTCTTGCTCCATTAAATGGCCTATGCACTTTCCTTCTGATGATTTCTACGTGTTCAGTTTATCAGACTTTCGTTATTCTGCTGCCTTGTTTTCTCAAGGCAGTGTTACGTTTCTCGTAGAATGTATTTTCCAACTATGACAGCTTGCCCAAGTATACTAATAGTTATACAGTGTCTTTCAATAGTATCGGAACGGTCTTATATTTCAGAAACGGCACTGAGAAAATTTAAGAAAATTTCTATAAAGTGGTTTTTTACGATGCCCCATTAAATGGTGATATCGGCAATGTTACCAAATCAACAGTTTTCGAGATATTGAGGGTAACTCAATTTTTTCAAATGGAATACCCTATTTGTTTTCATTGCAATCAATTTAACGACGCCTCATTACTTATGTCTCCAAATATTAGATTTTTAATTAATGCAGTTTTCGAAATATGACAACATGGCTTTTTCGTTCAAAAGTCTGGGAACGTTCCGATATTTTCAATACGGTTCAAGAAAAATTCGTGAAATTTCATACAAGATGGTTTTTTACGATGCCCGATTGAATGGTGATATCGGCAATGTTACCAAATCAACAGTTTTCGAGATATTGAGGGTAACTCAATTTTTTCAAATGGAATACCCTATTTGTTTTCATTGCAATCAATTTACCGACGCCTCATTACTTATGTCTCCAAATATTAGATTTTAAATTAATGCAGTTTTCGAAATATAACAACATGGCCTTTTCGTTCGAAAGTCTGGGAACGTTCCAATATTTTCAATACGGTTCGAGAAAAATTCGTGAAATTTCATACAAGATGGTTTTTTACGATGCCCGATTAAATGGTGATATCGGCAATGTTGCCAAATCAACAGTTTTTCAGATATTGAGGTCAACTAATTTTTTTCAAATGGACACCTTATTTGTTTCCATTGCAATCAATTTAACGACGCCTCATTACTTATGTCTCCAAATATCAGATTTTAAATTGATGTAGTTTGAGCAACCAGCAAATTTAGAAATCTTGAAAAATAAAATATATCAGGCAGCTCTTTAATTCAATTATTAAAAAGTTGTTTCAACAAAAACCATTTTGTTTGAAATTTCATGATATTTTTCCGAGCCCTTTTGAAAATATTGGACCGTTCGCAGACATTTCAACGAACCATATTTCAAAAACCACATTAAGTCACTATCTAGTATTTGGAAACATAAGTAACGACGGGGCGCTGAATTTATTGCAATGAAAATAAATAGTATTTTCGATTTGAAAAACTGAGTTACCCTCACTATCATAAAAACTTTTGATTTGACAACATTGCCGATATCCCCGATGAATTGGGCATCATCAAAAATCATCTTGAATAGAATTTCACGAATTTTTCTTGAACCGTATTGAAAATATCGGAACGTTCCCAGACTTTTGAACGAAAAAGCCATGTTGTCATATTTTGAAAACTGCATTAATTTGAAATCTGATATTTGGAGACATAAATAATGAGGTGTATTTGAATTGATTGCAATGAAAACAAATAGGGTGTTCCATTTGAAAAAATTGAGTTAACCTCAATATCTTAAAAACTGTTGATTTGGCAACATTGCCGATATCACCATTGAAGCGGGCATCATCAAAAACCACCCTGTCGAAATTTTCATAAATTTTCTCTGGGAGGTTTCTGAAATATGAGACCGTTCCGATACTTTTGAATATACTGTATATATTGAAGTCGCAATTATTCACCCGAGAGCTGCTGCCCTAGTGGAAAATTCTGAAAACTTCATTTATAATTGTTCGTAGTATTTCAAAAACCATTGTGTTTAGAATTGGCATCGGAAGACGAACAACAGTAAATTCATCATATTTTTTATTAAACGTGTTCAAGAAAACGGAATCGTATTGGTGTTTTGGGAAATTTGAGAATATCATTATCATATCTCTTAGGAGGATTTTACGTTCAGCCTTTTCCATTATATATGGAAACGTCTTCGGATTATTAGGGATCGATAATCGGAGGCGTTTCCCTATCATACTAGAAAACAACGAATGTTGAATAACGAACTTGACTGTCCGTCGTAGTCAGGAACAAGAAATATTCTGGCTTTTCTTTGGTTTTCCATAATTTTCCGTAACGAAGCAGTACAAATATTAGCCCTCATCAAGTGGTATCCATTGGTCGAGGCTAAATACCGCATAGCAGCTCTGACCATAATTTATGAACACGACTTACCACCTACCAATACCCTATCTTTTGAACTATTGAACAAGCTCCCTCCTCATCGTGCAGGAGATTGGAAGGGTTGTTTTCTTGTTCCAAACCGCATTCCAGTCTTCTTTGTCGCGCATGACCCCCTCGTTAGTATACTTACCATTAGTGAAGTTATTTCTTTTCAATGTTGCTCAATATGCTTTTGCCCAATATTGGGCTTCATTGGGATCCCTAATTTGGTGGATAATTGATAGGTTTGAATCTGATTGTGGTTAGAGGGTTAATATGAAATCTGTTGGCGCCCCTTGGAAAAATAAATAATCTTACTTTATCGAAGTCACCCCCATCCCGCTATCTAAAGGCTAGCTGTGAGCAATTAACACTTTCCATATTATATCGGATGTACCCTGAACATATTGTATCTCGTAGAAAATTACTCTCCTCGTAAGCTCGTAAGTATTGTTTTGCTTACTAGGTGTACTAAACTATCTAAAACCTTTTTCCTTGTTGCAGTGACGAAGTTGCCCTATATAGCTATCAGTAACATTTTTGTTAGTATGAAATCTAGTAGAGTATGGTGTGGAGTTTTTTCTTGACCGCCTATGCGATCGATCACTTTGCCAATTTGCGATAGTGGACAAACCTCTTTGCCTTGGAAATAGGCGGAGCATACTAACCAGCCGTATGCTCTTTTTTTCCGCCAGAATAGCTGTACAGAGCACCGGGATTATTACGTAATTTACCCTGTTGCTATATACGATACAAGCATGAGGTTTTTTATGCCTTCTTTGTATAGTACCTTGCCTTGGTTGATTTTCCGTATAGCCAGGGTTCTTGCTAGTCCCTCTTCGTCGAACCTCGTACATAAAATAACGCTGGAATGGTAAATGTTCATTCTGACTCCTGTACTCGGTTTTGTAAATTGAATGGTTCTCTTGCCTTTTTTGGGGCTTCTCAAATTCCCATTAGAGTACCGCTATCAGGTGCTGCTTGATCCCGATCTCCGGAAAGGAAACTACACCCTCTTTCGTGCTAATGCCTTGGTTTGAACTGTGACTTCCCTCAACTGAATTTAATCCTCTCTAGGTGCTAGCAGGAAGATATGTCTACATTCTGGAGTTACTCGAGGCATTCACTTTACATCGACAAATCCCATGTTAGGCCTTAGTCCGATGGGGTTTCATCTAACACATGCGATTTGGAGCCTTTGCAGAATTTTGTTGCTTCTGGCCTCTATTATCCGGGTTGTAGGAGCAGGCTATTGCCTCTGGGTTGACTCTTCCCACGGCTTTATGGTTGGGATGACATCTCTCTTCCAGTCTGCTCTAGTGCGATCTGCACACAACATGACCAGAAGCCTGGTTTTCGCGTGCACTTTGTGACATGCACTATTGGTCGATCAGGAGGAATTTCATCATGGGCCTAAGAGATTATGCCCTGGAATATCGTTATTCTTTTCAGACTCAATTCGATCTCTAGGAACCCTTCGTCTACCACAGCAACCTTGACTAAGGCAAGGGCATCTTTGAAGGAAGCACCTACTTGCCTTGGTTTCTTCCTCAGCTGGTTGTGTTGTGGAGGTATACTTCTGCTTGAGTGAAGACGTTTTGTGGATGTGCTTCTTAAAACCTCATTTGGGTTCATCAGCGCCTTTTTTCCTGTCCCCTTTGGAGCTTGTTATGGTTGTTGGTTTTTCAGAAAGTTTATATATCATGTTACAATCAATTGATTTTTTCAAACATTACAGCAATGGCTTTCTTTCAAACTGCATATTTTTTATTTATGTGTTATGTGTCTATTTGCTTTATCTGACGAAATGAAGTCATTCCGTGGTACTTTATTCACGCGTTTTTCCTCATGAATAAATAAGATCTTCATCAGCGCTCAAATGCGTTTTATTCCATTAGTGGTGACGTTTGTAGAAAATGGCCAAGAGAGTGATAAAACTGAAGTCATTTTAACGGTTGGGATATAAATATTCATTTGAATTGCCGAGTCAAATTGTTTTATCGGATGTTTAAAAATGAGGAATAAAAGTAAGAAACTATTTTCAAGCATTAAAATGAATGGGAAGTTGATGTACAAATTGACGAATTGAAATTGACAAAGAAACTGATGAAGGCATTTATTCCTTCAAACATACCAGATCTGATTCATAGAATTTCTGTTTCGTCCCAAGTATGGTAAATCTGATAATATGAATAAAAACGTATATCACAATATCTCATTTATTTGAAAACGAAAATAGGAGATTCATATAGTGAACTATTGTCCACTATGCTATGAACATGATAGGCAGAATGAAAAAGTTCAAAACAATTCTCATTTTTGCTCAGTCAAAGTGCTATTAAAACGCATACCCATCACTTATTTTCGAGCTGCAAGGTGCACAGTGACTGATAATTGTTCTTATTGGTTTATGTTCTACATTTTGTAGTCTTTTTGTTTGTAGCACTATTACTCTAAATCAATTGGCGTTATTTTTCGTCGAGATAAATTTGAGGAGAGCTGGCGATTTTCGAAAGTCCGGTTTCTTTCAATATTGAATATTAAATCGCCAGTGAATTTCTTGGAAATGCGGAATCATCTCGTATTTTTGAATAAGAACGCCATTTCACTCAGAAAATGTTGATTTTGTGGATATGTGCAGTTTTTTCGACTAAGAATCATCTGAATTTTGTCATCAATTTCGAGTTTTTTTGGTATGATTCGGAATCAGCACGTCGAGATACAAGTAAGGGATGTTTGCAATTTTTTGGAAAATAAAAAGTTTCGAAAATTTTATCGTACGGGGGAATTTTTAATATTTTATCCTTTTTTATGCTACACCTGGTATCTGAGCATAAACAAATCATATATTTTCGGAATCAGCATGAAATTTTACGTATACAGTGCAAATATTAGGTAAATCTGATAATTTTATATTTTTCACGATTTTAGAGTATACTAATTTCACTATTCTGAATCGTTTGTCGTTCGCAGAACTGCTCTATCTTCAACCGTTCGTGTGTTGAATGGTTCATCTGGAGTTGAGAGGGGGGATTTTCTGCCAAATTATTTTCATAATTCGAAATCAGCTCGTTTGATAGGACCTGGTGATTTTCGAAAATTTGCGACGAAAATGTTGAAGTTTTATTCCTTCTTCATGCCGAACCTTTTATCTCAGCATATATGAATCATATATTTTCGAAATCAGCATGAAATTTTGCGTATATATTGCGAATTTTATACTGTCAAATACCAGGAAATATCAGCAAAATTGTGAGCAATCCAAATTTTCAGGATAGATATTTTCCATTGATAATGAAATTATTCTGGAAATGTGCAGACAAACTCAGCTTCGTTTTTGTTTCCTTGAATAATCAAAGTTAGCTTTCCACCATCAAATTTCTATGAATTTAATTCAGTATTTATTATATCTCTTTGACTCTATTCAGTGGGAAGCAGATATTGGACTATAACTGACCCACAGACTCAAGAAATATTTCAAATATGCTATAAAACAATGTTTAACTACCTATTCATGAAAACCTAGATATCTGAGGATATAGGACAATATATCCAAAGCTCAAATCTCCAAAACGGCAATAAAAGCGGAATGTTTCAGAATATTATATTTCCAGATCCTTCATAAAATTCCAACTCTGTACCCAATTACCTTCTCCACCAGGCATTACAACAGGAATTCACCGGTTTTGGGTAGAAGGGCGAGAAAGAGGAGTTCAGATAACTGAATTAAAGAATGCTGAGAATTTTTCCTTCGGCAATTGGGAAGTTTTCACCGTTCTTCTCTTGAATTAACATCACTTCCTTTTGTCTGAAAAAAGTTTCATTATTAGAATCCATGTACGAAGAGGTTTGTTTGCTTCTCATTTCGGTATTCCCGCATTCGACGTACTTGAAATGATTTCATCAAATGTTCTTGAATCATAACCAGAGATCGGTGGAAGAAATAGTTTGCTATGAGTTTTGGGAATCTGATGTATTCAATATGATTATATTCATAAATAACCTCTGATTCTAACCCCATTCCACAAAACATGAAAGTATTCATCTAGTTGATCCTCAACTATCTCATGTGGGATAACTACTCTTCAAATCGTCTTACCCGCCAGTGTACCAACCATACCAGTTCTGTATGTCACCACTTACAAAACTGAAGGTTATAAAGCCATTGTCTATCGGAGGTGTAGGTATGTATGAAATGAATTCTAAATTTAAGATGAGTTAGCAGCAGAGATTGTGATATTGATGTGTTTCGTAAATAAAAAAAATATTGTATATAACTCATGTTTGACTAATTCCACTATTCGATGAGAAACCGCAAAACTTTCCGCTTTGAAGAATCAATAAAATATCGTTCAGAAATAGTTGTAGCTAGCATCTGTTACATACGTTCGGATGCAGTTTTCTACTGTTATTGACACCACCCATGTCGAGTTATGTTTACTCGTATGACGTCAATATCAATATACGTCTAGAACGACAATAACAGTCGGAACGGAGATGTATTTCAATTGAAACCGCCTGTCACATCCAATTTACGGCAAAATGTTGGAGGAGAATGATGCAAACGGCGAGAATGAGTAATTCGATATTTCCAGGTGATATGCTAGGAATAAATCTGATTGCATGTTCCATTCAAAATCTATTGAAAAGAAATTGTTATTCAGATAAAACATAACATGTTGCTGTATGGAGTTTATTCTGTCAGTTTTCTTGTTCATTCATCTTCAGTTGATTCAGACTTTTCAAATGGAATTACCTACCAAAAAAATGGAACTTCTACAGATACATAACTGCCTGATGAAAACTCAAATTGAAAAATTATTGTAGTATATTTTACTGTTATTCACGAATTTTTAGCGATAGCGATGACTAAGAACAAAAATAGTACATGGCAGTATGAAAAGTCACACAGTTGAATTATGAAGTGAAAATGGAAGTGAAGATTCAAATGATTCATCTTTCATTTCCAATAGTTCACCAAATTAATTCGTGTTATTTTTAATTATATTGTTTCAGCAAATATACGTACACATTGCAGTGTCATTATACTGATCGAAGCATTACAACGACCCATTTATGTTTTTCTGCAACATTTTAGTATATCGAACTGTTTGCAGTTCATATATAAAAACAATCAGATTGAACAAGCAATATGATGAGCAACCAATATGTATTGAATCCCAATTTCATCCAGAAACGATTATGCATTCAATGTTGTAAGATGTGATGGTATTGAGAAAAAACTAAGCTGTTTTGGTAATGACTAGGTTCAGTCGATCTACTTGCTGCGACAAACATTTCAGACATGAATAAAAACATCATCTACACAAACCAAAAGCGATATCGACCCGACCAGTCAAGAGATCAGCTCAGCGAAACCTGTATTCCAGAGATAACCTAGGAACTTTCATTCGCCTATGACACGATAATCTCCTGGTATTGCCAGTGGTGTTACCGATTCGGAAAACCAAACAATTCGTTCTGCAGGTTTCAAAAATCAGAGCAAATACCAAAATTGTATATTCAGCCACTTCTTGATCCCCTTCCTAGGGAAACCAGAAGCGATATCGACCCGACCAATACAATGGACAGCACAACAAAATGTCATCATCTCGAGGTATCACTTGTGGTGTTACTGATCCGGAAAACTAAGCAGTCAACACTATGGCTCATTCGCCTGCGACTTGATCATCTCCAGGTTTCGCTTGTGTTGCCACCTATCAGAAAACTAATTGGTTGATTTTACAAGTTTCAAAAATCAGATCAAATGGCGGAAATTGAAGATTCAACCACTTCTTCACTCCTTTTTCCATGAAGCCGAAAGTTTGAACGTATATTATTATTATTATATTTCGGAGATAACGTGGAAACTTTCGTTCGCCTCCGACTCAATCATCTTCAGATATCGGTAGTAGTGGAAAGTCATACAGTTAGTTCTGTGGGTTTGAAAATCAAAGGAAAACGCGGAAAATATATATTCTTCCACTTCTTGACCCTCTTCCTGATGGAACCAAAAGCGATATCGACCTGATCAATCAAGCAGTCAGCCCAGCGAAAGGTTGTCGTTCATTTGCCTACGAATCAATCATATCCAGGTATCGCTAGTGGTGTTACCAATCCGGAAATAATGGATTCAATCATAACATTACCGCCTTTTCCTCAAAACCAAAAGCGGTATCAACCATACCAGTCTGGGGGTTAGCCCAGCAAAACTCATATTTCAAAGATAAAGTAGGAACTTTTATTCGCTCAAGACTCCATCTCCAGATATCGCTAATGGTATTACCGATCCTTAAATTCAGCAATTGGTTCTACGGGTTCCGAAAATCAAAGCGGAACCAACAGCAATATCGACCTAACCAATCAAGTGGTCAGGTCAGCGAATCCTGTTTTCGAAGTAATCATTGAAACACTGAAAGCCTGCCTTTCAATCATCTCCAGATATGGCCGTGTTACTGATCAGGAAAACCCTGCGGCTATGTCGACCCAACCAATCAAGCAGACAATCAATAATCATAGTTTCCAAACAAAACTTTGAAACGTTTAGAATTCTACATCTCGATCATCTCGGCTGCTCTATGGAAAAACGAAGTATCTGCCTCAGATAATATTTTCCAGGAGAGCCAAAAATAGTTCAAATCATCACACGGAGATGACCTTGCATTTATTTTGTAAGTGATTCGCATTTACAGTCTTCTAGATGATTTTATGTCAGTTGCTTTAAATGACTAGGTACAGAATATAATCAGGACCCCAAAAATGTAATGAGTCAATTTTGAAGAAAATGTTGGATACTTTGTTTTACCATAGAGCAGCCGATCTCTAGATATCGCCAGTGGTACTACAGATCCAGAAAATGAGGCAATGAGGAGTTTAACCAACTATTCTGACCAATGTCTGTCCATTGGTGATGGGATTCAAGAAAGACTGATTTTACAACGTTTCCGTCATTACTGAAAAATGTTTGGTTGTTACTGTTGATTTATATTACTCGTTATTCAGTGATACGGCCTGTTATTGTGTTATCAGTGTCTTTAAAGCAATTTTGAAGTTATGAAATACTGTTCTCAAGCATTATATTGTCGAAATATGTATCGTTACACTATTAGCCATGAAAGAAGTTGTTTTATGTCAGATATTTGTCACGTATTATCTACTTATATGGAAAGTTTTAAGAGTCATGATCGTATTTATTCATTTAAATCATTTCTATACTCTCCAGAAAAAAAACAGTTTTTTTACCACCAGCCTTTCGTGAATATACCATTCCTATTCCTGTCCAAATCCTCCTAATTCAATTCACTCGATTCTGATCTGTCATGAGAACCAAGAGGAGGGAGAAAACCAATGCTGTTTTGATTCTTAACTTGTTTAGTGGAAATAAACCGTCGCAATTTTGCTACATGAGAGAATCCGTATAGAGAATATGGAGAAACAGGCATATAGAAGTGAATGAATCACATATTTGGTTACAGAAACCCAACCGACTGAAACAGACTGGAGGGTGGCCACTGTAGAAAATCAGTTTAAGAAGGTTTTCACACTTAATTGAATCTACTGGTGTGGTGCTGATCGGATTATGTTTTTTATCGGTTCGTAGTAGTTGAATATATCCCTGGCTTTGAATATAATTTCGTAACCTTAGGGAGGATTTTATTGGGAATCTAGTGGATTATCGGCAGTAGTAGATGGAAGATGGATTAATAAATAATATGAAACTTGTCAGAGCTGTATTCACGTAACTAACTAGTCAATCAAGACGAAATTAGAAATACATATAATTCTTCCTGGTCAACTGAATATTGAACGGATCTGCCTCCATTCAAGAACGAAACTACAGGATGGTTCGATGATTAGAAAATATCCATTGTTTCAAAACGTGTTCAAATGTTTTTCATACCATCAATCTTTAAATGCACGTGTGTGAGATATCCACATTATAGCAACAAGAACCGTTTCAGCACCAAAAGACACTCCAGGGCCTTCTCTAAACTAAGCGACAAAATAATTAGAAAAATTGTAAAAATTGTTTGTATCTATGCCTCCACCAAATTTGAAATAGATTTTATTATCGAAATTTTGGCGAAGGCAATGGTGAGACGAAATGCGCTTTCGCCACAACTTCTATTGACATAAGGAATAAGTTGGCAGATGGTGTGCCTAACTGAGAACTTCGAAAAACAGCATCCGTCGAGATGAATGCGATGTTCCGAGGGTGTTGAAGTGTTGGAGTAATCGGCGAATATATAGTGTGTGAATTAAAGTCACCAAGTGTCTCATTACTTTATTCGACGAAATACAGAACGCCCCACCACAACCAGTTGATTTTTCAAACGAAATGACAACCCCATGGCTATCAGCAAATTTGGAATAATGATTGATGGCTGCGTTAATGTTCATATAAGTTGAATCGGCAACAAAAAAATTGCAGAATACTCCCTGAAGAAGGCGCTGGTTCAGATATCATCTGACAGATGGGGACACCAAGCATTGAACCTTTTATTGATTCGGGCACAACGCTGAATTATGAATTAATTCACAAGCAAAAATTATAACACTTGGAATCGTGCAATACAAGAAACGAGAATGAGTGAAGCTTCATGCTTGACCTGGATCAAGATGCAATAAATTTTTGAATTTTGAAATACGCACATATGAAATGAAATAATTCGAGTCGTGTAATATTTCAAATGCTTACCATTCGTTATTAGATTGATAACATATTCACAAAATCTCCATATGTTGAGAGACAAAAAGATAGAGGGTGTGGGTACGTCTCATCACTTAAAACAGTTGATATACAGTGGAGTTCAAAACATCGTTCCCCTTTGCATCAATAAATGTCCCAGTCTACCTATCACTTCCTCCACCCATTTTTATCAACCACCTGTCCACCCATTGAAAATTGCAAACGTTATATAGAAGTTGGAAATGTCAATGTTCTTTCTTAAAGCTAGCCTCTTTTGTATCGGTGCACGCCAGCAAGGGAACGAATACATTGTATAATCGCCTCAGCCAAAATTTTGATCGCCAAATGTTCAAATTATGGCGAAGGCACACACTTTACCAAGTCGAAAAGCTAGAGCCAAAATTTCACCGAATACATGAGGAACTAAGAAATTCTGACGTTCAAACGCACTATGTACACAAAATTTAATGCCGATTCTGAAAATATATTATTTGTATATGCCCAGCTATAAGGTTCTGCACAGAAAGGCATAAAACATTCCCTTCATCGCACTATCGAAATTTAAAAATATAATTTAAATTTTTATAGAAATGTCAACGTTTTTTGAAATATTTCTCGACCGGTTGATTTGGAATCTGGGAATACTGTGCGATTTTTTAAAAAAGATCAAACATTTCAACTTTAAACTGCAGAGGTTCCGTAGTCTCGTGAATATAGGAAAATAAAATAATTTTCCGCGCTATCTTACCCCTCTCAACTCCCGATAAACTTTTCAACTCGAGAACAATTAAAGATAGAGCAATTCTGCGAATAACAATCGATTCAGAATGAAAGAATTTGTATATTCTCTATCAATTGGCAAAACAAATACTTACTCGAAAAAAGTCCAAGGAGTATAACCCCTAAAAATCAGGAAAAATACAAAACGTTCCGATTCACTCTAAGTTCGCAATCTATTCGTGAAATTTAATACTGATTCC
This sequence comes from Chrysolina americana, assembly GCA_958502065.1. Lineage (NCBI taxonomy): Eukaryota > Metazoa > Arthropoda > Insecta > Coleoptera > Chrysomelidae > Chrysolina > Chrysolina americana. The sequence continues at coordinate 64,820,488 of OY293416.1, read as the reverse complement.
AAATATATACAGTGTCACCGTTAAAGTCCGCATCATATGGGACTTTTTTTTATTATTCAGTTATTGCAAATTTAGCGTTCGTGAACAGTTCTTGCTCTGAAAATAAGGCAAAATGACGTTTACGATTGTTTTTCATCGATTGGCTACACCTGTCAAATTTGACATTTTTTCAAAAAAATTTCGAAACGTTATGTTATTTCTCAATTTTTCGACAAATATTATGTGAAAAAGTTGTTCATTTTTTGATTTCCTACCCACCTACCCACCTACCAAATCTGAACCAGTTTGAAAAACTTTGATTTTTTTCGCGTTTTCTCAACCTTACACTTTTTCGCATAATTTAAATTTGGTCAAATCTGAAATAACCTGTTGAGATGTAATAATCCTATCTGCTGGAAGGATTTTTTCTGATTAAAAATGTTTCTACTTGGATATTTTCAAAAAAATACAAATATGCTGTAAAAATTACATTATAGTTGATGCAAAGTGGCTCTAGTTTCGAATTATCGAATTTTTTTATGAACCAATAGACCTAAAGTATTTTCTACTTCACTGATGTATTGTGATTTAAATAATTGAAGCAAATTTTGCTATGGAATATTGAAACTAGAGCCACTCTGCCTCAAGTATGATATTTTTATTTTCTTAGCATATTTGTATTTTGTCAATTTGACAGATGTAGCCAATAGATAGAAAACAATCGTAAACGTCATTTTGCATTATTTTCAAAGCACAAACTGTTCACGAACTCTAAATTTGCAATAAGTGAATAATAAAAAAAAAATCCCATATGATGCGGACTTTAACGGTGACACTGTATATTATTTGCATGTACACAGGTTCAGCATAAAAGAGGATTAAAACGTCAGCAATTCACTTGCAGGATGAAAATTGCGGAGGTGCTGTTTAAAAGCCTATGGAATCTTCAATCGACTCGAAAAACTTTTGGAGAAAAATGATACCTCACAACTATAGATAAACTTCACAACTCGAAAATAGTTGAAGCTAGAGCATTTCTGCGAGCGCCAATGATGAAATTAGCATGATCTGTAAATTTTGAGTTGATTGAGGAACAGAAATAATTATTTGAAAATTTCATAAGCAAGCCATCTCTCCATTCCTAGTTTTGAGATAACTTCAAGTTATAAAAAATATGGCCGATCCCTTCTGTCGACCCGACAATGACTTTCAATGAAGGAAAGTCATAATTTGGACAGGAAAGAAGGTTTTCTGACCCATGACAACGCAAGCCAACGAGATAACTTCAAAATATAAAAAAATCAGCCGAAACCCTTTAACGACACGACAATGACCTTTCACGATGAAAAGTTATAATTGGGATAGAAACAAATGTCTTTCGATTCGCGACAATGCGAACCAACTCAAATAATATTATATAAAAATATAAATATATATATATAATATAAAAAATCGACCGAACCCCTCTGACGACCCGAAAATTACTTTTAATGATGAAAAAGTGTAATTTGGAGATGAGAGAATATTTTTTGAGTTGTCCTACGACAACGTAAGCCAACTCTATTCCTATTCTTGAGAGCTCATGAAAATATAAAAAATCGGCCGAACTCCTCTGGCGACTCGACAATGATCTTTCATGAGGGTTGTAACTGGAACAGAAACTAATGTTTTATGATTTCCCTTCTTATTAGTTTTCAATCCTATTCGTGATATATTTGACGTTGTATTCCTTTTATATGCCAAACCTGGTATCTGATCATACAAAAATCATATATTTTTGGAATCTGCATGAAAATTTGCGTATATAGTGCGGATTGCAAGTGAATCTGCTGATTTTGTATTTTTCATGATTTTTAGGGGTCTACCCCTTTTGACTTTTTTCGATTTTTCGAACAATTTTGTTTCATATCGGTCGACTCCAAATTCACAGATTATACTTATTTGATCATTCTGAATCGATAGGCGTTCGCAAAATTTCTCTAGCTTCAACCTCTTCCGAATTGGAGAGTTCATCTGGAATGGGAAGGAGTCATTTCACTCCATATTTTCTTCAATCCTATTAAATTCACGCACATTTATACCTACCAAGTGCAAATTTCAAGTAAATCTGTTTAAAATGTTTTTTTACAAGATTTTCATGAGTCTACCGGTTTGGACTTTTTTTTCGTTTTCTGAGTAATTTTGTTTCAATTACAGGTAATAAATTTCCAACAATAACAATTCTCTTGAAATTTTAACACTCTGTAAATCGGTAACGAAGCGTTTACGGTCCTAAGTTCATATGAATTTTCAGTTATGACATAGGCCAGACTTACCTTCTTCCGTATGTACATGGCATTTGTGAACACCATGTGTAACAGGCTCTCAGTATCACAGACTACCACGCATTGATTATATTGAGTATTATAACAGACTCGTAGGTGACACTCAACTTCCTCAAAAAAACTCTGCTCCGAAATGCATGCATCATCCAAGTTTTTGTGTTTGTGTTTTTTTTCAGATTTGTTTTGCATATTATACGTATTCGTTGACGTACATATTAAACTTTTTATGTGTCTATGTGTCTCCTTGAAGAATTGATGTTGTTAGTATTTAGCTCCGAAAAGAATGTGCTTTGCATTACTTGAAAATACGGTAATAAATTAGTTGACTAATTAATGGAACTCTATAAATGCCTCAATCATTCATTGGATTACTTCAATAATACATCTATTCAGATTTGGAAGTCTCGAATACATTATTTCTGATTCGTTTCTAGATGAAAATCCCTACAAATATCATAATTATCCTCCAGGTGAATTTCAATTTAATCTTGACTAATACTTGAATATAACGGGCCCAAATTCTGTACAATCATTCCAATCGTTTTGTTTGTTGTTCTTTCATATCTGAATGAATAAGTTTCATAAGCAAGGAAAATATACGTTATTGAGAATTCATGGATAAACATGATATTTGTAAATACGAGTTCTTATACAAAAGAAGAAAAGTATTCTTCTTCAGCTGATCTCAATGCAGCGTTTCCACAGTGATAGATTTATTGATCCTGGAGGGGATACTAAATATCTGGAACAATGAAAAACATTATGTCTGTCCAAATTTAAAACAATCAAGGTTGATACTTACAGTTCTTCCATTGATCAGGTAGATGGAAATAGCACCCAAAGATTTAGAATCAAGTTAGTGATGCAGATAACTTGATTATCGAAATAAGCATCGAAGAATATTAATCAAAGGAGTGTAGATTGAACAAGAAATATATCATTCACTCCTAGTATATACAGTTGAAATCTACAAGCACTACTGAGTTTTTCCTTCACCGGTAATTACCTTCAAGTAAATAAAAACCTCAATATGATAATAAAATGCAGAGATGAAAAGAATGTTTCACAAAAAACACAAAAAATGCTTTAGTTCCAAATTAGGCGACTGGTGTCCTTAATACGGGTTCCTAATTTGGACCATATGTGAGAGAGTCAGTTTTGAAAACATAAATCCTAAATAAAATCATCCTCCTCGTCCCCAATTTCTGCATATTCTTCATGTGCCCCTCGATTGCACTGGTAACACCGAGCCCAGCCCTCTCCTCTTCTAGAACTCAGGTAGGTGCCTCCACAATATAAACACTCTGTATCATTCTCATCTCTTGCTACCGAATTTTCCGATTTTATGTCTCCAGAAGCAAATTTTTCACCCCTTTCTTCCCTTTTGTGACCATAAAGTATTTTTTGAGGGATAGAACTCTTCTTACGTTTCTCTAGTTTTTCTTTTGCTGCTGTACTCTTTTTTCCAAACATTATTTCATAAGTGCTGCTTGTTAACTCTACAGCGATCTGTTTTGCTCGCCTTTCACTTTACCATTTCAACTTCTTCTGGTGAAGGTGAGATTTCATTCAAACTTATTTCAAAGACAAACTTTGTTTTTGAAGAAGATGTTGTCGCGATACTTGACTCAGCAATACTTGACTTAGCAATGCTTGACTTAGTAATACTTGACTTAGCAACGCTTGACTTAGCAATACTTGTTGAATAAACGATACCTACGTTGACCCCATTTATTAACGATGAACTTGAAAGTCCCTTCAATTTTTGAAGTCGTCTTTTCAGTTTCAGGAACATTAACTTCAATATTATCATACTCGTGCTCCTCATTCGGACGAAGGACTTCAGATGGTACAGAGTCATGTTTCTTGAAGCCTCGGCCAATTTCCTGAACCACGAAAAGTACTTTTTCTTCCATAGGCCTCCGAAATCAATGAAGACACTGTTTTTTCAATATAAGCAACCATCTTTTGTGCTAGAACACAGTGCAGTGGCTTGAAGAGTACAATGTCTGAAGGTTGAAGTCTATGAGTGGTGTGGACGGAAAATTGGAGAATGTGGATGTTGTGCACTAATCCACCTTATAGATCCTCGATTCCTAACTCAGGGGCATACCGTTTTTTCTTGAGGGTTTTTGAGTCAGACCTTCTCAAAGTCTTTTCTGGGGTATGACCTTCTTACCGGTTTTTTAAGTTTCCGTTCCTTCAACTCTAACCCCAATTTTCCAACTTTCGAATCTGCCAGGCGAACTTCAAACTCTAAATGTATGAAATGGTTAAGGGTAGATTGTGTCTCAGCTTGAAGAAGAGCAGCACTCACTTTTTCCTTGTTGACCACTTGTATACCTCGTATAAAAAAAGAGCTTTTGTCATAGTTCAATCAATAAATATGGAAAATTGACGAAACGTGCAGAACTTCTGTTATTTAGAATTTTTTAGGCTTGTACTTTTGAAAGGTAATATGAACCATGAAAGAAAATAATTGGAAAATGTAAATTAACAATGCCCTATCCGGGTCCTTTATGAAACAACCTTTTGTTTTATCAAATGTTCGTATTTCGCTTTGGGCCCCAGAAGTAAATACATCGTGTTTGGTTTCAACGTACCTACATCATTCGTATTTTCCATTTATTAATAGCTTTACGCATTCATTTAGTTGAATGTTCATCCATAAATATCGGGAGAACGTTATTAGCCTGCAAAGAGATAACTACGCATGCAATTTATATTTATACTGGTAAATATTATTGTCTGGATAAAATTCGGAGCATCAAAAAAATAAAGAAAATAAACACTTGGGGAATGTTTTGCCAAAGTTACTCGTTTTTAACAAATTGTATAAAGTAATTTTGCTGGTTCAGGTGGATACTATGAACTCTCCTCTGGCACTATTCGGAACAAACATTTGTCGACATGGTTACAGAGTTTCATTAGATTTCACATAATTCAATTACTTAGTTGTTCAGTTGAACTTTGATATACGAACAACGCGATTAACAGAAGAGCAAATGCATGGTTAGATATTTCTCGAGCATAGTTGTGAACCGAAATTATATTTTCAAGCGTAGAGGATTCTTCAGCCTGGTGGATATAAATAACTTGACATTGCTTTCTAAGTGTCCTATAGGGGTGAATTTGAAAATAACCAGTCAACATATAAGTACAATTAATTTTTTCATTTTCATATCTGTTTATTATTCAGTAACTTTCATAAAGTTTCCTTCCTTGTTTTTTTGCAGATGATTGAAACTTTACAGAGAAATCGATAATATGTTATAGTGTAAAAAATATGGGAAACACTACCGCCTTATGATTCGGTTTTATCACTGTGCCTTGATGAAAAGTGATATTTGTTTCAGATGAAGATTGAGTTACTATATATTTTGTCTACTTGAGTATATTGGATAAGTAATTCCAGAACCAGTTTGACACAAAACCAGTTTGACACAACATCTTAGTCGCCAATTTTTTTCAAAATTTTCAATAAGCAATATCCAACATAGAGTTTCAAAAGGCTCTCTTCAAGATCGAAAAAATTATTGGTCCAGATGAATAAACGAATTCGTAAAGTCCTCTCACACGAGTCGTCATAACTAGGAGAGTTGTCCAGCGTTTTTCCTCAGAAATGGAAGTTTCAACGAACGCCAGAACTACAGCTTTTATTACCTGTGGAGGCATTTCCTAGTGATAACAACAACCAAACATTCAATTCCAATCTTATCTTCCTTACCTTCTTTCAAACGAGTAAGTAGTTGTTTTCTGTTCGATACTTGCCAACGGAAATAACTTATACAGAGGTTTCATTGCATTACATAACTATTTTTCATTATTATTTACCTATTTGTCGCCAGTTAAGTAATGCAGTCCTCTCTTCATGAAACTATACTATTCAGTGATGAATAAACATTATCATTATCATTATTCACTGTGATTAACGGCGTAAAACCTAGTTCTCTTGCGAATATTGAACGGGAAACAAAATATTTGTATACGCTCCAATATAAACCGAAGGAGGGTTGCCTACTCTGGCAATATCAAAGTTATTGAGAAACTTACATAGTACCAATATAATCACACTTTATCTGGATCCATGCTGCAAGCACTCACATGTTTGATTAGAGCTCTTCATGCATACCTAATCTGGGTGACGCTGTAGGGCGACACACAGCTTCTCTGAAATTAGGCAAATTTCCGTAAACAAATGAGCGAATGAATGAAGTTAACACGAACCCCCTACCAGGAATAATATGTCAGCATTTCGTCACCTGAGTGTATAGGACTGAACTTCCCGACTTTGTTTTAATCTTCTTTGATTTTGGTATACAGTGTGAACTATGACCAATAATGGAACGTTGTACACCAGCTTGGGCGTTGATCGATACAAGCCAAGTACTTCCAAAGCAGCTTGACTGTTCGAGAACATGTTGATTGATCTTTGTGAGGTTGGTTTCTTCCAGTATCTCTACGCATAGATCGATGGCGTGAATTTCCGCCTGGAATACTGTGCACCAGAACCTGAGGATGTTTCCGAAGCATCAGTGAACCAACAGTAATCTGCTCTCAGTAGTTTCTTTTCTTGGAGGGCCCAGTTGTCTCTCTTCGGAATTATAAATTTATAAGGCAGGTCAAAATTTACTGAGGGAGGCATTATATATTATATCAGAGGTCATTTCCAGAATGGGGTGACTTTCAGTGTCAATCAGCAGTCTGCTACGCTCTGTATAAGTCGTAATTTGCAATATGTACGATTCCGTAGTTTGTTCATCTAGTCTCTCTCTCCAGGGAAACGTGGAGAGAAGGTCGATCTAGTAGGATTTCCATAGCTGCTGACTGTAACACTTATGTCGAGGCTATCGTTACATTGAGTACCTTCTTCCTGTTTTTTGTAATGATAGTGGGTTTTTTTCCTACATTCAACGCCATCATACAATATTGTAGTAGGTTTTGACCTCATTTGTTAGTATCGCTGCTTTCCCAAGTGATGTGGTGCGCATTAGCGTTACAACAGTTACAGTCCTTCATTTATGTAATCTTCGACCAGCTCTACTACATTCTTTGTGAGTGATGCTTCAAGGTCAAACGATGGGAAGTTTCTTTTCTCCATCATTCTTCCTGATCATCACTGCTGTAAGATCTCTGGAACAGAAATTCGTTAGCGGCAGTATTTTCCCCAGTGCATTTATCTTCCCATATCTAACCTTAGTAGCCCTACTGAAGATCCGAAATACTGTGAGTGCGTTAGGCACAATTACTTTGTCGACCCCAAAACTGCAATCGAAAGTTGAAATGTTACGTCTTATCGTTCTTTTCGTTTTCATTCATTTTATAGTTCCGTTCTCCTATCATGTCGTCAATTAAAATAGTTTCAATAAAAAATTGCCAAAACCTATCTATAACTTCCCACTTACTGAACAAATCTTTGAGTTTCACGTCAGTTTTGATAGAATAAATTAACCTAATCATGCGCTCGATTGGTACACGGCATTTTCATCTAGTTCTTCGAGCATTGTTTCTCAATGATGGATACAATCAAAACCTACTTCACGGAAATATTTGAATCCATTTTAAAAACAGTAGAATTCAGATTATACAATTGATTATCTCATTGCGCAATTCTCTCTCCCCTATCGACTTCTCGTGCAGTGAACTAGTCTGAAATAAATATGTTTGTCTCGATTGAACTTCTAAAGCTATCACCACTTCAATTGACTAGGAAACAGATATATCATGATTACGGTAACTGGTCCTGCAGCGTGATGTTTCGCATTTCTCGAACGATCGATAGATGAATAGACCAGCGTCTATACAAGGCAGGAATATCTTTGCTTCGTCACATAGAAACCTTTTTTACCTTGATTGCCTTTCAATCAATCGCCCCATAGTGTGAAGGGCAGATTTGGTCCACCTTTCTCTTCTGTATGCTTGTTGATTTTCATTAAAAAGAACTCGACCTTATAGGCATCATGCTGATGCAGCCCTTCACAAAATAATTGAGGGAGGCAGGTCAAAAATTTACAGAATCTGCCTAAATCTTTGGAAACTTTTCAACAAAATTATACGGGTTGCTCGGAAATTTAAATTTCTTCTCTAACAGAAACTAAGTGCTCAAAATGTTTGCCATAATTTTATAAACATTATCCCAAGCATTCATGAAATTCCTGTAAGCTATTAGTTAGCATTTGAGGCGTGATTGAAAAAACTTACCAACATATCTTATTTCCTAAATATCCAAGTTTGCTGGTTGTTCCACAAAAACACAATTTTTCAAATGTTCCTAAATAAAAGTCCGATGGAGTCAAATCTGGAGAGCGGATTGGCCATTCTATGCTCCCTCTTCGTCCAATCCATCTGTTTGGAACTGTATGGTCCAAAAATGAATGAATGATGAGATAATGCCCCATCTTGAGGAAACCATATTTTTTGTTATATCAATATTTGATTCTCGGAATCTAGGTAAAATCTGATGTTGCAGGATATGTGAATATTTTTGACCAGTCAAGCTGCCGTCAATAAAAAAAGATCCAAAATTCCGGGCCACACATTTAATTTCTGGGAAAGCTGTATGAAGCTCTCTCATCCAGTGTGGGTGCATATTGTTTATTTCCATTTTCGCCTCGCAAAACTCCAGGCGACTATCTGGATCATCTTCTAATGTGTCTTGCGTATACTTACATTATATCTTTACTCAAGTTGTGAGTTCGTTGAGCTATACCTGCTTGGGGATTTTCCTTTAATTGAAGTAGCAGATTTACTTTATTTCTGTTCTCGCTCAACTTCTTACAATACTTGATTGCTCAGATCTCTGTATAGTATGGAACACTGGACTATTTCATTCGCCTGTCACGGTACCGTTCATCAAAAATGTCGAAAACTTTCTGATAGGACCTAGTTTTGTCAGCAAAACCCTGAAAACGCAAAATATCATTCCGTTGAGACTCACTCAATTCGAAATTCATTTTGACAAAAAGGAATCTAACAATCATATCTGATTATTATTTGCCTAGCAACATGGGAAAAGATATTTTGAAGTATTTGTCACTGATTACAAAAACTTTACGCTGATAATTATTTGGGTGCCAGGGATTGTAAAGGTGGCATTGAGTGGGCAAGTTACGATTTGATCGCTGTAAAAACAAATAAGATGTTCCATTGTTCTAATGAACGCATCACGTGATAATATGCTTCCCCTTATCTCCATCAGGTCTCTCTCACTACTCGACCGCTTACATCCTTCGAACATTGGGATTTCAGTCGCGAAAATTTCAATGATCAAACCATGTTGCACTTTTCCGTCACCCCATCACGCATTGACTCCTACCTCTTTTGACACCTCGTCCTGCTTTCCCGGTCCAAAATCAACATGTTCGCCTTGATTACACGTTTGGAGCGATCGCCACTCAGGTCGGACACTCTCTCGCTACCTCTCGAAGATCCGAAACGCAGTCGTGCGTCCGTAGTTTGGTTTATGTAGCGCGCTTTTAGTCGCAAAAAGGAGCGCGCATTGATGATATGTGTGTTCCAGAGCCGCCGCGTACTTCGCCTCAGCAAGATCCGATGGCAGCCGTCTTCTCGACGGCGGAGCCGGCCGTCGCGACGACGAGGGACAGCAAGGACGCCGAGTCGAACGCCGATATGGTGGAGTATCCGCAAACCAGCTCGACGGTGAGTAGTTTTTTTTTTGAGATTGCTACCACTTTCGAAAAGTAATTTTTTTCCAACACCTGAAAATTGTTCTCCCTAGTTTTTGGGTTGAAAGTGGCACTTTTTCTCCCTAGAAAGGAAAATTAAATAAAGTTTTATAAAAATTTAGATAGTCACTCGAGTTGAAAACAGATCTAGTAAGGAATTGAAAAAATGCTTTTTTCTTCAACCACACTCCAAAACACACTTTTCTTCATAGTTTTACGTTCGCAAACATGATTATTTCTCATAATCATTGAAATTTGACATTAGTGTGCCGCAAAGTGACATTTCTGTGCCACAAAGTGACATTTCTGTGCCACAAAGTGACATTTCTGTGCCACAAAGTGACATTTCTGTGCCAAAATTTTTCAGTACTCAATTTCTAAGCAGTACAGTTTTCGTGACAGCAAGGTGAAAGTATATCTTAAAGATTCTGCATTTCGAAGGGATACTCGATCAGAAAAGTTCAATAATGAATAGACAGTCTTTTGATTCATTTGATATGAGGAAAATTATCGTACAAATTCTTAATATTCTGAACAAAAATCATAGACATCACTACTGCTGTCTCAAATACCCACATATACACACTATCCATTGCTATGTAACAACATTTATCGAATCATTTGAATGTCAACAAACGTCAGGCATAAAATATTTGTAAAATATTCATGTCCCATAACTTTTTGAATGAAATTGAACCAAAATGGATAGCGAAAATTCTGATAAATAAAACTAAGAAAACAAGTTAAAATCCTCTCCCTCTTCCCTTGCTTCTCTTGGGCACCATAAAGCTAAGAATGAGTCACTGACATTCAATTCCGCCTTATAGTATAGTATTATTATCAGCAAAAAGTGTGTAGAAAAAGTATAGTGTGTAAAACGAGCAGAAATGCAATTTCTCACCGGTTTGAAATGCGTACCGACTACGTAACGAAAGGGATGGACTGCCAGATTGAAGTGGATTCCGTGAACACCGATTTCAGTGAAGCATTTGACAAAATAAATCACAACATATTGTTATCTAAGTTAGCTGAGGTCGGTGTACAAGGAAACCTGCTTCTCTGGTTCGCCTCATATATCTACAATAGAACTCGAATTGTAACAGTCAACGGACATCAATCAACCCCATGTGTTGTAACCGCAGGTGTTTCCAGGATTCGTACTTGGGCCCCGTTCTCTTCATTATACATCTGAACAACAAAAATTTTCCAATATCTGCAGTCTTGCCGATTCACTGTTCCATTCAAACAGAAGGTTGCTTCATCAGAAAAAGGGATTTAACGAATGAAATGTGGATTTTAGTTGCATAAATCTTGCATTACTTCACAAAAGTGTATGAGGCGATCTGGATCATTCTCATTGATTTCCTGGGCCTTATGGATTTCATATGGATGATACTTCTCTTTTTTTAGGTCACGTGAAATAGACCTTTTAGAAATGTTTGTATTAGCTGCAATTTGTCTATAATCAAAAAAAAATTTAAATTGTTAAAATTGTTATATCCGTCAACAATCAATTTGAGGATTATCTGTCACACTTAATAATACATCAATTATTATTTCTCATTAATTGGTGGACGACCAGTATTTGCAACAAGTTTCACGTGTCCAGTTTCTCAAAATTTCTTTCTAATTTTACTGAAATTGGATGGTGTGATAGGCGTATAAGGATATTATATATTCAAGGGTAATATAACAAGACCTTAATAAATAGTCGACTATTTTTATTGCATCTAAATTTCGACTGTATTTTATAATAATTTAACGAGACATTATTTTGGAATTGATAATCTGATGAGAGCCCGAGAGCGAAGTTTGAGGGCTTTCATCTCTGATTATTAATGCCAAAATAATGTCGAGTAAAATTAATAAATACAAGAGAAATTTAGCAGCAATAAAATAGTCGACAATTAATCAAGGTCGTGTTATATTTATGAAGATTATTTCTTGAATCCATTTCTTCATATCTGTCATATGAATGACACTGTATTGTCAGGGATTGTAGCCTCGATATCTCATCGTTTTTGATTTTTCCAAACCGATTCTTTTTCAAATAATTATTCAGCTTTAACACGATTGATTCTATTTGACGTTTAATATGTATTTATTTAGAGTACTGTCAGATGCTCAGGCTCCTTGATATGAGTATCATTCTGAATAGTCGGTGACTATTGTGCATCATGTAAATAGTCGCTAATAGAGCGTGTTGATTGGTCCTGTCAAACAGGAAACAAACGTATGATTGGTTGATGACTGATATTTAATAGACGAAAGAAATAATCAGTAAAGTACTTCTTGTTGTGTTCTGGTTCTGTATCCATATATAACCATAATTAATAGTTCGATTCTTTGTGTTTCAGGTAATGGGGCTTTATTTATTTACTTTTTCCATGCAATAGAAAATATGAAGAAGTTACTCAAATTTGACCCATGCCAACTCGATTTTTGGAAACTATAAATTTTGGTACAGTTCTTTTCAGTTCTCACTATTCAAAAGTAGTTTTAAACATTCACTTATAAACTTAAAGTGTTTCAAAAGTAGACCTAATAAGGGACTAATTTTCTTCTTATTTCATTCAAGAGGATTCAATGAGGATAACCCAGATTGCCGATAGACCACACAATTCACAAGATTTAAAAAATAGAACTAGATTAGAAATTCGTAAAACTCCAAAAATGATCCAAAATGTTCAAGAAGAATGTGATCGTCGGTTCAATTACTGCCAAAAGGCTGTTGGGTGGAAATTTGAACATTTAATTTGAGAAAAAAGCAATTTTCATTCGTCCAATGAACACTTTTTCCTTTTTTCTGATATATAAATTAAATACTTGTTTAAATTGATTTCATTTAAAAATTAAATATTTTTTTGGCCACCATGTATAAATAATTATATTAATGTTTATATAACTGAATGGAGAATTGAATAACCTTTGAAATGAGCTATCACAAACCCCTATTCTTACTTAAAAAAAATCATCGATTACGTCATCACGCCCAGATGGATAACGTCACTAGTATGATATAATATATGCCAAAAATCATGATTAAAAAATTAAAATCGACTTGTTTCGGGGTTTTTCTCCAATATTTCTGCCCGTTACTGTATATTAATTGATACCAGCATATGAAGTCTTGAATGTAATTTCTATCATTAGCGATAATTATGGTGAACGCCGTGTTATCTGTCTCGGCTCATCGCCTCGCCCGATGATATTCACGACTACTACCATAACGATCGTCATCATGATCCTCATTATCAACACGCTTCACTGTTTCGTTCGAACTAACAGTACTATTCCTAAGGTGGCATTTGAAGCTAGTAACAAGGCGTAACCAGAACACATAGAAAGCAAAATAATTCTCCGTGACTCAAGTGTCTCTAGTATTGCCATGATCGTTGGATACTATAAAAAGGTAAATGAGTATTTGCTATGGAAAGTGCTACAAGAAAAAGGAGTTAGTGGATCATTTTGAATTACACTCACACGGAATGTATTTCTGATCCAACCGAGCTACGTGGATTCTATACCAAACATTCTTTTGTCATTTCCATCAACGAAAACAAGAATTCAAATTCCCGGCTTACTAGTTTGGTAAACAAATTGGATATAAAAAAGGCTTTTTGTGATTAGGTCCTTTTTCTGTCATATAACTGGAGGAATAGTTCTTTAAAGAAGACATATGTTTACCGCATGAAAATTTTTCCGAATATCGTTCGAAATATTCTACGATCAGGATAATGATGGTGTATTTCATTACTCAATCAAAAAGGATCTGAAACAAAAGAAATAAAAAACGAGGCCAATTTTATATGTAATTTACGTGATTAATTTTAAGACTGGCGATTTCATTGACTAAATTAGTCAATGAAATGAAGGAATCGGAATCGAGTACTAATGATTTAGGAATAACAAATTGATATAAAATAGAAATGGAACGGGAAATTTCTTTTTCAGTATTGAATAAGTGTTCATAGAACAATATAAATGAATAAAATTTGTTGGGTTCCGAATGGATCAAAATTTCTTTCGAGAAAAACATGTACCAACTGTATGTGTTTGTGTGGGATAGTTTATCATCCATTCATCATTATGTAATAATTATCTTCCGCCAATCAACATCGTAACCCTTTTTGTTCCAATAATTTCAATATTGTGAAAATGAGAGGCAAGAATATTCCTAAATTATTATTACCACCAACGTTCGTTCTACTCCAGTTTATTGATTATCGAAAGAAAATTGAATCGATTCAATTCGTTACCGTGTTCGCGGCGAAACCCTAGAGGCTGCAATAAATACCTAGGAGGATAGTTTCAAATATATAAAACTTTATTATGAAGTTCACAGCAATTTATAGCAGTCTACAAGGCCAATGTCACTTCAAGTAAGGTAGTATACCGGGTGATCAGGCAGGATCGTATGGATGCATCTTACAATCGAACGACAGAATTTTCTTTGATCAGGCCGGAGAAACCACCTGCTAGGCAGTTCCTGGGTTCTTCTTCTTCTTCTTCTTCTTCTTCTTCTTCTTCTTCTTCTTCTTCTTCTTCTTCTTCTTCTTCTTCTTCTTCTTCTTCTTCTTCTTCTTCTTCTTCTTCTTCTTCTTCTTCTTCTTCTTCTTCTTCTTCTTCTTCTTCTTCTTCTTCTTCTTCTTCTTCTTCTTCTTCTTCTTCTTCTTCTTCTTCTTCTTCTTCTTCTTCTTCTTCTTCTTCTTCTTCTTCTTCTTCTTCTTCTTCTTCTTCTTCTTCTTCTTCTTCTTCTTCTTCTTCTTCTTCTTCTTCTTCTTCTTCTTCTTCTTCTTCTTCTTCTTCTTCTTCTTCTTCTTCTTCTTCTTCTTCTTCTTCTTCTTCTTCTTAAGTCAGTTCAATTGGTGATACACATTCCATCCAGTTGCATTGGCAGCTGCTTTAAATTGTCAGTGGTAGTTTGCCCATGAAGTTTTTTTGTCGAACTGAGGCAGCTTCATGAAAAGCTTCCTCGTTTCAGAATTGACCTAGATATGTTTCATCCCCTTTTGGACACCAACCAAATCGAAACTCAGGTCCAAAATTGAAGATTTGTTAATAGTTTCCGTGGTGTGTACTCTTCTCCTTCTTGAATTAGTCCTTCTGAAAGTATTTTCTGAAGTACGAGATACTAACCAGTTGTTGTCAGTTCTCTTGCTTTCAATTCCTGTTTCAATTCCGCACCCTTCAAGTCCACAAGGCGAACTTTTATCTAAAATATTATGTCTTTCAGTGTCTTTGGATGATGTACCAATCTACTTTGCGCGAAAAATGTCTATTATCTATTAGTTTCCTACATCACGGAGATTGTCTACTGTGCAAAAGCTTATGTTTATATTTTTAGTGCGTTGAAGAAGTTTGAAAAATCTTTGAACCAAGAAATATGAGGGTATAATATCTGTCCTTATCCCCTTATTACAAATTAACCTATTTATCAGTCCAAACATTTTTCAAGAAAATTTTTTTCACACAAACCACGATGAGGGAGCGACTTCCACATTACAAAAACACGAATATAAAAGAACTCCAGTTACAGCATTTCTATGGAATACGGATGAATTTTAACCAGGTCTCAAATATGCAAGCGCTCCATAAGAAGAGCCCTAAAAATATTCATGACATCCGTAAAAAACAGACTTTCCGAAGCGTTGTTTATGGAGTAGCTCAAAAGCAGCAGATTCCGTAATATAAGTATAACCAATACGTTACATAAATTGGTGATTTTATATCGAAGTAAAACCTAACGAGGTGATTTGCTGCGATGAAACTCGTTTCTTTCTCAGTGATCGATTGATTTTCTTCTTTTTCTGCCTCGCGGGAAGTGTTATATATTGAATAGCTTATAAAAGAAGTGGTCGCTGTAAGCGAATGGATGATAATGATGTCACCACACTGCCCTAGGGCTGTTACAATACATATATCAGAAAAGATCACCAGGGTATCAGGATGGAACATGAGAAACGTCAATGTACATCTGAGGTTGAATAACGTTACTAATCTGAAAATAAATAAAAGATTTTTTTGCAGAAAAACTCCACCAGGCGTTGTAAGAGGTATACTCAATTACCTAAGTCCCATTTCGGTTAATCTGGTGCCAAAATGTTAAATTCACAAAATAATAACTACATCGCCATGCAAATGTTCATCTTAATCTCTCAAGGCGCTTTGCCACCCCCATCGGTTAATACACTCTGAAGTCTAATCATCTTTCGACGCATGAAATGTCACCTTCGTTATCCTCTCCGGTTTCTTCCATAGCAATTTGATTAACGATGTCGATGGTATCCGGCAAGGTCACATATAACGAATAACCTTCAGTGTGACAGATTCAATCTGACACGCATCAGGACACATGACGTAGCTCGGGATCGATAACGTCCCGAACGAATATCTAATCGCCAATTTGAAACGATGCAGAGCAATCAGTCATCAGCAAGTTGCACATGCACGGACTCATTAGCGACGACTGATAATTGGACGATAGCAAACAGAAGCTTAATGAAATTGCGGATCATTTCAGAGATACCTAGTAGATACTGTACTTGTTTACATCTCAGTTAACTTGCAGTCACCTGAAACTATTGCTTCGTTCACAAAAGGTCTTTGACAGATGGTTCTTCAGCAATTCTTGTTAATGAAAATTATAGGATTGTTTCACATGTTCGTTCTCCTCCACTACGAATTCTTTTATTTTATCAGTGGTGACGGTCCCCTACTATAGAAAACAACCAAATAATCATTGAGTTCCAACTAGGCAGCGAAGTTAACATTCTCAAACTTTATATAAGACTCTTTCAACAGGAAACATTAATAAAAATAATATTGCAGAAATTACATAATATTTATAAAACATGAAATCCCATAGCGCTAAAATTAGACCTGCGTATTCAGGAAAATGGCACATAACTTCTTATTCTTTTTTTCATTCAAAATATTATCATCAATTATAGTATAACTCGGAATATTGGCAAAATGAGGACAAAATCCTTTCTCGATAATCAAGATAAGGGATCTTCAATGAGGTTGGTTAATTGTGAAGAATTAGGACGAGCAATGCGCCTCCAACATATGTTGCGACTAGGGACTTGAATCCTGCTCAGTATCCCACCAATAATTCAACTAAATGTCGCTTGTACAACATTATAGCCTCCAACATATGTCGCGAATAGGGGTTGTATAAATGGCAGCACTATTCAAACACCCATCGTTGCTACTCAAAGATACCAATAAAATAGAAATAATCTATTTACCAAGTTACATCGGGATAGAGAACACATATTAATGTAGGCTACAGAAATATCTTAATATGCATAGAACAATCAGCAAACCTCATCACTACTATGTCGTTTCAAGGACACCGTAAGCAAATCCCAAAGGGGCCAGGTTAACGCCTGAAGCCAAACTGATAATCTGAATGATTTCAGAAAAATGCCTTCTTTCCGTTATCAAACAAATCGAATATACAGGGTGTTACGTAAGTACGTGGCCAAACTTGAAGGGGTGATTTTTTGACTGATTCTTAGACGAAACGTTCAAATAAACATAGGTCCAGTAATGCTTCGATTTCAAGATACAGGTTGTCAAAATTTTCAAAAGAAATCGTCGTTTTCGTATTACTATTATTATTATTGCATTAATTTTTATGAAAATTCTAAGACTTGAATAGGCTATTTATATGTAAAAAAATAACAGTAACACCCCACTTTTTTTGGTTTAGTAGTTAAAATGTTTTTTGTGTTGTCCCAGGGTCTTAAATAAAGGTTATTTTTATATTTTTTCTCAAAAACAAATCAAGACACGAAAAAAAATCTAGATACAAAAAAGTTGTAATTTCAGTTGCTCAATGTGAAACGAATTCAAATATTGCAAAAAATCAGTACCGCGCATTTTTTCTGAAAAAAATTTTGGTTACGGTGCCTTCCGGGACGCCATTGGACATGATACTTTTGATATAGTTAGGGCTAAATCAGCCCATTACGGCCCTCAATAACACTGCCAAACTTCAATAAAATTGGTTGAAGGGCTATTACGATATTTACGAAAAAAAGGAATAATTTTTTTTTAAATTTTGTATTTTGAAAACAAAGCATTAACGGACCTATGTTTATATGAATTCTTAGTCTTAGAATCATTCAAAGAATCACTCTTTCAAGTTTGGCCACGTACTTAAATAACACTCTGTATATTTTTTGATGTGACCGTAAAACGATTAAATTCACTAGTCATCAAACTTGCTGATATGAACTTAGTTGACAATGAACTATCATCGTGACCGAATTGGTATAATCAACACCAATATCAATGACCAAATATTTCAGATTCATGTAATTACATTGGTTGTTCTTTGTGTTCTTGACAGTATCATTAACACCAGCAAACACTCTCTACATCCGTGAGATAGGTGATTACTGGATCCGGGAATCATGTGCTCTAAGTAGCCGGAGTTCACCAAGAATAACAGCCTACTGCATTCTTCCGGCTTAGATTCCTGAAACTTTATGAGCAAAAATGTAATCTGGAATAATCCTGAACTAGGATACACTTTAAGAATGTTTTGATGACTATTTTCAAACACTTGCAGGTACGCACTGATGATGATTCAAACACATTTCTGCACGGAATAAACAAAAAATTCTTCAGTTATGTTTAAACGTGAACACACATTAGACACTCAATACGGGGAAAGATATACATTACGGGCGACGTATCAATACGGATCCTTTCGGTATACGTATCCGGAGACGGGTCTGTCATCGAGAGGAATATTTTGAATGTTCCGTATACGTTTAGGTTGATGCATGGTTTTAGGGGCTTATTTCCCCACCAACGTAAATCGATTTGATTTGTATACGGATACGGATATGTATAAATATGCACAATTGGCTTTAAGTGTCTATTGACAATTTTACTTATCCTTAGGTAGCTTTAGCTTTGAAGTGATCTCCTTGCTAAATAGACTCAAACTCGAGTCACCTCGTTCAGTGTCCAATACGAAACCAAAATCATTGGCAGCACGGGCTGCTGCCTCAAAAAGCAATGCTCCAATCCCTGCTTCTTCATAGTCACAGACTAAACCGAGAAAGGAATCAAAGCTCCTTATAACTTTACAGGTGCCATCTAGCATCATTCTGTCATGCAGATGCCTCATTTTGAGAGTTTTAACGTCAAGTTGACGCAGATCCTTTCGAGTCCCTTTCAAGAATCCAAAGGAGTGGAGCATTTACAGTATGGATTAGCTGGACCAGATATTTCCTTGGAGGGTTCCTGGGGAGAACTATCATACCCAATATTCCATTCCTGGGAAGTCTCTTTATTCTCGAAGTTGTTAATCAACTTCCAGCAGATACGCCTGTACAAATTGACATTTGGCGTTTGTCATAACTCCAAGATTTCCTGGTGACCCTCCGGTGTTCTTCGTTTCTGTATGAACCGGCCCGGAAGGCTCTCTGGAAATATTCTGCAAACTTTTTGGCTTTCCCCCTGCGTTCGACCATTCCCCACGACAGGGATGTCCATTCGATTTTTTTGTAGACACCTGTTCATCTGCCACAAAAAACTGTGAGAGACTGTCGAGTTACCTCTTCCATGCTTCATCTCTATGGCGTTTGATTCAATATTCGATTTTCCTCCCCAGAGAAAACATCTGTCCTCTGTGTCGGGGGTATCTGGTATCCTGCCATTTTTCCCCTCTCGGTTGTTGAGTTTTATCAAGTCCAAGATGAAGTCCTCTCCTACGGCTTTCTTCCCGACAGTGGCGTTTCTGGCTGCCTGTATATCCTCAATCAGATTCAAAGTCTCCCTCTCGATTTGTTCCTCCAAAATTTTTGAATCTTCACAGATCGTAGTAGTCGTTCACGACCCTCACCCACTTGGGGTTCCTTCCACCCCGAAGTGTGAATAGCATAGGCTTGTAATCGGTAATGATCTCTGAGACCGTTTGGAGTTCTGACATGCCAGTCACATTTTTATTCGTTCTAGGGAAAGTGCGCTGGGGTGTCCAGGAAGTCAATAACGACGTTGACGTTGAGTATTTCCCGAGCGACCTTCCGTTCGAATTAGGAAAACTTTGTAGTTTTATTCAATATTTGTCTTGTAATCGGTGTATTTTCCAAAGCCGATACAAATTTTATATAGTACAATAACTCTTATAATGTTATTTCTATCAAATATTGGACTTATTCTGTTATTTTTCAGGTCCGTGGTGTAGAAATAGGTATAGTCCTTCTAGTATTAATGGTATGGGTGGGCGCCATAGCGCTGTTCTTCAACCGGTGGGGTAAGATTCGAATGTTGCTGCCCTACCAGCCAGACTACAAGCAGGAACAGCTGAAGGTGCCAGGAACAGCGGCGTGTGCAGCGGCGGTCGCAACGGGGGCGGCATGCACGCACACTTCGGGGGAACATATTTGTCAGCAGGTAATTTTTTCGTATTTTTTTTCATGTGATTTACGATTATTGACCGTATATTAGTTCTATGATATTCACACCAGTTCAAAATTAGGTCGATTTCAATTTTTGACATTTTCTAGGGCATTCGCCTCAGTAGTTTTTTATACAGTGTCATACAGAATATATACATATAGAAAAAACTTTTATTAATAATTTATTTTTAAATTCGACTTGGGCGCTAGGTTATGCTTCAAAAAATATGGAAAATGACCTACTCGGATGTGTTCACGTGACTTTCGCAACCTGTCAATAGTAATATTTTTTCAAAATAATCGCTGAAAATAGGCTTATTAATTCGAATTTAAAAAAAAATCGGAAACTTTGTTTAGAACCGTATGGAAGTTTTATTATATTCTGAATTATGACTTTAGTATCATTTGATACTGAAAAAATCCACTTGAACAAATTTCTGTTATAAATACTTGAAGATACGTCAACTTTGCATCAACCGTAACAGAAATTTCAATTTTCTTGTGAAACACATATTTTTATTAACGATTCCTAATTGAAAGTTACTTGCATATCAGAGCTATTGGTATAAAACAGTTTTGTCGAAGTAATGCATTTTTTATTATTCCAGAAATTTTGTAATAATAAAAAAACTGCCAAAAAGTGAATGTTGCAATAGAACGTTCAAATTCGAGATGTGAGATCGAAAAAGAAACAACTTTTTACTTAAGTTTTTTGAAATTCGAATTAAAAAGACCATTTTTATCGACTTTAAAAAAACATTACTTTGGACAGGTAGCGAAAGTCACGTGACATCATCAAAGCAGTTCATTTTTCATATTATTTAAGCACAACCTTAAGTCATTTCGAATTTCAAAATGAATAATTAATAAAAGTTTTTCCCATATGATGCGAACTTTATGAAGATGCATATGGTATCTTCAAGAATAACAACTTGTTTACCATATATGACCTCGATATATATGTGTGTGTGTATATTTTGTAAATGATAATGAACCAAAAATTACTCCATTTTACAATTCTTGAAATTTTTGAGTATCTTTGGAAGTTGGAGTGGGTTATCATAGAATTGACATTTGCGTGAAAATTTTAAATATTTATCGAACCAAAACTTCCCCGCGGAATTTCAAAATATGTTTTTGGTACTGAATGGTTGCACCTTTCAAATGATGATATCATTTCAGGTGATGAAAAGAAAATCACCTTGATTTACACTAACTTTCCGGGCAAACTTCCACTACCATTGATCGATTCTTAATTACATTCCTGGAGAATCTCGTCAATTCAAAGGATTTTGTCACAGTGCTATATGAAAACTAGTTTCTCCAGAGGCTTTCTTCAATAAACACTTTGGTTACAATATCTTGTACATGCAGGCAAAAGACTCTAATATTCATCATGGTATATTATAAACCTGTTCGGCGAAATTACTTTTCTTGTGAACGCAACAGCCATACAAATCATTGAAGCAATTGTTCTCGTAATAGCAAACATCAAAGAGAACTAACACTTCAACAAGTGAATTGGATGAAACTGGGAAATTTGCTTATGTCTAATCCTCCTATACTCATGTAGCATGTGATATTCAATCTACATTCGAACTCAGGAAACTCTTGAATGAAATCAACATGCATTATTCCTTGTGTTGTCGCTATTTCCTCCTATTCACATCATCTTCCAAACACTTCATAGATTCGTTCGATATTTTTTTATTTAATTTACAAACATAAGGACAATATATTTCACATCCAGAAATCGAATATACAGGGCGACATGATGAAAATCTACATGGTCGAGTGTTATTTCTTCAAGGGAATACCATGTTTATAAGAAGATTTTTTAACCGTTTTAGTAACCTTCTTACACTCCTCCAAATTTTATTGCCACTAACCACTTGAATGTTATGATTTTCTTGTCGAAATAATGTCATCTGCAGATAATAAAACAGGGTGCTTCAAATGTTTCTTTAATTTTCGTCCACTTTAATTTTACTTTATGCTATTTTTTCTAAAGGATTACCCTGTATATTAGTTTGTCTTCGCATTCTACATGGATATAGGTGTTCTTCGATAATTTGTGTCTCTCAAAATCAGAGAAATTTTTTAAATTTGGAGCAAAAACCGACAAAACTCACTCGTAAATGTTTTCCACCATGTTTCATGTATTTTCTAATGTGGATCATTATAAGAGGTCTTCAATTATCCCCGTTATTTTAGGTTGTTTTGTCAGGCATTGAAAACTGAAATTGGCTGTACATATCGCCAAAAACGGAACAGAATAATTAACTCTGACATTTGTTGACAGTGTGATTTGCTTGAAAACTGTGTTCATTCATTATTATTTGTACAAAAGAAGAGTTAATTGGAATGGTATATGCTTTGGGCGCTGGTGAAGGAAATTGTTTGTTGGCAACCCGTGTGTATGCTGAAAAATATCCTGATGGTGAAAAGTTTTGGAATATTGAACAAACGATTTGAGAGAACAGGCCACATCAAATACGAAAACACGAGTCGTGCTAAAACAATATTGACTGGTGAAAACCAATTAGTCATCAGTTTTGCAGGGTGAGATATCCTGAAAGTAGAGATTTAGAAACATTGAGATCTTCAGTTGCCAACGCTTAAAAATCTAACAAATTTCATCCTCACTACTTACAACTAATTGTAACAGAGCTAAACAGAAACAGATTTTTTGAAAAGAATACAATTTTGTTGGACGATGCAAAATAAAATAACGGAAAATGCAAGATTTCTGAAGAGCATCATGTTCACCGACGAAAGTATCTCCCACAGAAATGGATTCGTTAATAGGCACAACTATCATAATTATGGAAAACTGAATGGACGAGAGGTCATTTCATTTCTCAGAGAAGACTGTTGTAGATTGATCTAACACTTACCTAATCACATCAAAACGGAAATGTGATTTCAGCTAGACTGGGGCACCAGCACATTTGTGCTGAAGAGTTGGATGTTATTCTTCCTGATAAGTGGATAGGACGAGAAGGACTTATATTTTTAGTTTCAAAAAATAAAACAGCTATTTCTTCAATATTTTAAAAATACTTGAGGAACACAAATAATCGAAGAACTGTTAGGAATAACATACGACTTTTTGATAATTTAATGTGGAATAAGAAGACGAACTGATACACAAGGTGTTCAATCTGAAAAAAATCACAAACTTAAATCGGAGTGAACGAAAATCAAAGTAACATTTGGAGCACCCTGTGAATATAATGATCAGAGCAATACGCACTACTTTGATGTTCTCTATGTCAATTTACCACACAAAAATCAGATTTTTGTTTGAAGAAACGGCTTCATTACAGTTAACCAGTTATACAGTTGAATGGCCCAAACATGTGTTAAATAAGCATGGGATGTTTTCGAACATTTACTTCATATATTATAACGCTTTAATGAATCCGATTGTTTCTGATCCAACTTAAGCAAGGAAAAGAGGACTTTTTGCTGCGAATATGATTACGAATCGGAAAGCATGAAAAAACTATGACGTCTTCTATTGAAAAAAAAATCATTTCATGAAATACTTTGAAAACGCGATGTCTTTTTTTGTTTTCAACATTGAGGACGTCATTAAAAAGGCCACTAGTTTGCCAACTCAACCGAATCCGTAGCAAAAATAATAACGGACTTATTTTGGAACACCCTATATAAGACTCTTTTCTTATATATCAGCATAATCGATATATCGAGCAACAACGCACTGATGGGCACTTCGGTTTTTGAATCATTATCCTAATTCACATACAACTCGAACAGTCGGAAGCACTATTACCCCACCCTGTATAACCCGATCATTTTGGAGTATCCAATAGTATTACTACTGATAATAGTTATGAAATTTGGAAAATCTATTTGAAAAGTTTCCTCTATGTCATTGGTAAAGAGTACATAAAAGAACAAACTCAATATAACCCAATCAAGCTTTATGAGCAAAAATCAATGGAAAAGGCTAGACACAGACAAAGGTGTATCTGTCAAGAAATGAAATTTCTTTAAAATACAACAAATCTTATACGATGTGTATATTTGCATCTTCTTCAATACAAAGTCTCCTTATAACCAGCTTCGCTCAGAATCTAAGTCGTCAATAAAAAACTTTGCAATTAAACCCTACTTTTTTACTGCCACGCTTCGAAAGAATTTTTGTTTTTCTACCCAGCAATTTTTTCACCCTTTCACACTATTGTTGAAGGAGCGCCACTGAATCGATGATTCAGAGGAAAAAAACTTGATCGTGAAATACCTCCTCTGACGTAATTGTGCTCGTTTTTTCCTATAAATTGTATTTTCAACGATTTATCAGCCTCGATGGGTTTTGAATGATTTATTTCTTCCTTTCAATTCGAGGCGTAATAAACAATTTATAATAAATCGATGAAATTGCCTTTATTTTACTCCGTGTTTATGGAAACTTGTTAAGATGTTCACCTTGGGTAACTCGAAACGAATTATCGATAGTGTTTTCCATTCAAGACGAAGAAAAGTTAGTCATACAGTGTACGTCAGATTTTCTGTCATAAATAATAAAAACTGGAATTTGACTACCCAGATTTCAATTCTGTCGTGTTAAAAGTAGGTAGAAATATTAGGTTTGCTCGGGAGTAGAATAACTTCATTTTTCGAAACACATGAAAGTTATTTGAAGAAGAGATCTATGTTCAGAGATTTTTTAATTTTTTATCACACCACCCTATGTATTATGAGGATTTGTAATATCAAAGTATCATCAATATTGAACACTTCTGTAATAAAAGTAGATATTCTCAACTTTGTCCCACTAATTTATTTATACTTGTAGAATATAATTTATTTCAACCAAATACAGTAATTTATGTCCGCATATTGTGTATACCTACCACTGAGCCAAATTTGTATTGTCTACTACCAGTCTAGACGGTTTCGTTGTTCCAGTTACGTCGATACCATCTAGTTCGTAGAATGACAAGGAAATAGAAAGCGGTCAGGCCCGGCTGTCGTATCGTTAAATTGCCCCCTTTTTATAGACGTTTCGTCCCGAAATGTCATCCTTGGACTCTAGCGATTCTCTCCAAGATTTTCCATTTCTGCACCATGAAATTTGATGGAAGTACACAGTCTCCATGTTCGGTCATGGAGGATGGTTACAGCACATCAAAATCTTGACGCCGCTGGATATGAATATCGTCTCCAACATACTTCTTATGACTGTTCAGTCCAGCCCATCAATCCCAAACGACAATTTAGAGATTGTCACGTCCATTAGATTCTGGTCCAGCATCGTATTCCTAAATCTGGTGGGGCTCCTTCAGACATCTTTATGGGATAGGTATTCTCGGGAATACTTCTTGGTGACCAGGAAGATGTTTCTCTGGTTCTTCTCGATCTGTAATCTGTAGCACCTCTCCAACTTCTTGGTTCTGTTCCAGTATTTCCTGGAGTAGACCAAACTTCTTTGAGAATACGACAGCGATGCATCTGGACATTTGAAACTCTTCTGCCTCACAGTGAGCTATCGCATAATCGGATAAAGGTCCCGTGGATCATGAGTTACCCTATGTAGAACTTTCTGTCCGTTTGAGTATAAGGACATGAACTTCAAAAACGTCATCTCATCCTCCGTTGGTCTGAGAGAACGAACTTGGTCGAGATTTCTAGAGTACGGTGCCAACCTATTAAAATGGACGAATCTAGGTTTCTCTTGGAGTTACTTATGGATTCAGTAGAATCTATGATACTGTATGGACGTTTCCATGAGTTCCGCAACTTTATTGATAGTCCACGACGACGTCTAGGGTCGTACAGCCAAACCAGGTCACCAGCCTAAAATCTTCCAGCATCGGCCTTGATGTCATAGGTCTTCTTAATTTTGTCGTTTGCACTCTGGATGTTCAAAGGGACTTCGGGAGTTGTTAACGTAGTCCCCTCTCTCAGAGTCTCGTCCTGGATACGTCCCAAATTTCAGATCGCAGGGAAGTCGCAACTCACGGCCCATGAAGGTTTATCTTTTATTCATTCATTCCATCAGACTGTGAGTAGAGAGCCGTGGTTCTCGTCTTCTGGATTCTCAGCAATTGACACATTTCCTGGAATAGGTTGGACTCAAAATTTCTGCAGATACAATGGAACAACGATTCGACTATACAATCTTTTACCGAGACGTCGACGACTGTGATAACTTTCTGCTTGAGCAGAGTATAGACTTCGATCCATTGCCACGAGGATTCTGGGAAGGCCAGCAATGTTGATGGCTTGTTCAATGTAATGCCTACGCTGTACTGACGCAACGGGGCCTCAGCTCTTATTTGAGGTTCATTGTTGGCAGCGCATATTGTATACTTTCTGCATCAGTCCTTGACGTCAGCTTGACAATTGGCCCAGTAAAAACTTTCTGTAGTCAGTGCCAGATATCATCCGTTAACTCCATCATGGTTTTCTTCAAGCGCTTTCTAGGTATAACTGTCTAAACTCTGTCTTCTACGCCATACTTGAACTCCAATATTCGTTCAAGTACCCCCTTTTCCAGGGTAAGGAAATTCTATTGGGTCCAGTAGGATTTAACGGCTTGCCAGTAACTTACTGTGTCCTGCTATGACGGTCTTTGATTATTTCTTTTCCAACCAATGACTAAACCAAGATCATGATCTTCCTTTGGTCTTTCTTTATCTTCTTGTTATACCAGTAATCATCTACTGCCGTGATTCTATATATTGCTGTTTCGTTCTCATAGACCTCTTCTATTTTTTCAGGTACCACTCCCCTTATCGCTTTTCTTATGACCTCTTCGATAGTAGCAGACCCTTGTAATGTCAATGATTGCCTGATTTCTTGTTCGTGAAGTCTATCCAAAAATGCATGAATCGATTATCGCTCCATTACATTGTTAGCGCTCTGTGTTAGTACCTCGAACACGGTAAATTCCTTCGAATAGTATTGATTTGCATTAGCTCGGAGTTCAAATGTCCCTGGAGAAATCTAGTAGTAGTTTGAAATCAGGAAACCGTGTAGGCTAAGCCACAAAACCTCCTCAGACAATCAGTCGGAACGAAATGGGGAGGAGCTCCATCATGCACGTACCATATAATGGAATTTTTTCCGAACGGCACAAAAGAATCCTAGCGAATGCTCCCGCAGTAATAAAGAATTTGTGTTTTCTATCAAGCAGTTATCTATCACTACTGATTCAATCGGATGATTTCCAATAATTCCTGCATAGACATCGATCTGAATACTTCTATAGTGGAAATGTCTGGGGATTTTCTTCGGCCCGAAAGTAGAAACTGTGAGAATTCTTAAAAGCGTCCATACGAAATCTAAATTATCGAAGTTTTCTTTAAATCTGTTTTCAAATTAAATATGTTCACTATATTTATTTAATGAGGAAAGAATTCGCTACTTCGGAACACTACATAGGCAAAAATAAGATTTCCTTGTTTTTATTTTCTAGAAGCACGCGGTTTGAAAACCAGTCGAGATAAAGATAACAGGTTTCCCAATCGTTGAAATTAATCACTCAGTACATAAAATACAAACCGTATCGGAATATTCTTCGAAAGAATAAATAATAATCTTCCGTCTTCAAATAACAAATATCATAACCAAACACTATTCAACAATCCACAACCGCTGTAGTTCATACGTCTGATGTTAACTTTTCAAATCAGCCAGTTTTGTTTTATAAATATATTTCAAAAGGTTCGAGTAATATTTGGCGTACGTCTGTAATTTTGTAACTGACCAGGAAGCAAGACCGAACGTGAATAATGCATCCGGTATTCAAAATATGGCGAAGGATCCAGTGTTAATGAAACGGGCATTGTGTTTAAAATTTGGCGGAGGAACCGATGTTAATCGATTATATTTTATTTCATTAGAAATTTTTTTCAAACAAGCAATTACTTATCTGGAAGAAAAAGGATCCATTCGTTAGAATACCCTTCAAATTTACAAATTGCTTGTCTATCCCATTATTCTTGATTTTATAATGACATTCAGAAAGTACGCAACAAATAGAAAAAAATCTTTATTTGTGATTTTCACTCAGTATATCTGTTAGATGTTAAGTAGGTTTCAAGACGAGCTAAGTTAACGACAAATTGATGTTCTAAAAATAGAAATTGAGATTTTTACATTATTTGTTGCGTACGTTTTGAAGGTATATTGGCTAGTTCCACTTCTGGTTATTCTTCATCCACATTCTTCATTGGATGCCTTATGTTTTTCTCTATTGGCATACTGCTATTTTCTTGAAATAAATTCATACTTTTAATCATCGTGAGCTTCGGGTAAATTTTTTGTTTCGAGTTTTTCCTGAGAATATGAAATTAATGAAACAGCAAACTGGACTCTACCGTAGCGGAAGTGTTGCTATTCAAGGATTATAATGTAGCTAGATTTGTCTTTACGGGCTTCACATACTTCTGCAGGAATGTTGGATGAAACCCACTACAAACACTTGAGAATCCTTCCTGGTTCCGATAACACGATTTGTATATACTCAATCACTTGTATCACACACGCAAATGACCCTCAAATTCGTAATCAAGACATAAATAGATACAAATATTTTTAAGGAATCAGATAGTCCCATAAGCGCAAATTTGAGAATATTCTTTTGTTATTTATATGTATTCACCATTGTATTATTAAAATGTGTAGTAAATGTGGGTGTGCAATAGTTATTCAATCTAGATCGTAAATAAAGAAAAATAAATAAAATCTGGCAACATCCCGTATTCAGAAAACAAGTCATAGTTGGGTCCATTGGCACTTTTGATTACTAAGTCAACTACAACAACATACAAAAGTATCAGACCATTTCACCGGTCATCAATTCACATAAGAAAACTGCGGGGTCATTTATCTTCATATACTTATGCAAAAACTATTCGTGCAACTCACATAGTTTGATGTCCTGCAAAGTATAATGCGGTGCTCCGTCTCATGTATTTCTCGAAATAGAACTCCGCAAAGGTAAAAAGAGGACTTTTAAACACTTATAATTCTGAGCTAGAATGTCGGTCGTGGAATTAGCATGGAAAAAAGTTGTTTTCTGTCAGATATTTTTGAAGCTACGGCGAACTTTTTGATTTCAATTGCAATCATAGCATTTTTTTCATACTGACGTATATTCGATATATATATTTCGATGGTGACGAATATCTCAAACACAAAATCTAAATGCGGTTAATAAAAGAACTGCAAATTTCATACATGTTCTTCTGGCTAGAGGTTCGTCACTGAAAAGAAACAAAACTGTACTATACCCTTCAGCCATATTTTCTTGAAACGAGAAGTTACTGCCAAGCCGTTTAAAAATGTGAGCTGAAATTCCAAACATGAGAAAGCAATCTCAGCGTCGTCTGTAACCACGTACTGTCCTGGCTTGAACTTTGTTTTAAGCAGACGTTTCTGTGTAGAATTAAGCTGTCTGGTATTTAATTTTATACATGAACTTTCGCGACGCTCAACCTTCTCTCGCCAGATTGAGGTTCTCGGCCGTTCATGGAATATTTTTTACATATCATTCTCAACTTTGGGGATATTCATTTTGTTTCTTTAACTGTTTGAGGGCAATCTTTTTCAAAAATCATAAAACGACTATGATCATTACTAACCCATATACTTGTATAAGTAATTTGAAATAAGGTATTATGACCAAAGACAGATATTCCAAAAACTCATTTATTGAAAGAAAAAAACAGTAGATATAGTATGCCATAGCCAACTATGAACATGATAGGAAAATGAAAAAGTTTAAAATAATTCTTATTTCACATACTGAACACTAATAATTTTGCTTCAAAGTACACAGTGTTTTCTAGTAGCTCTTATTGGTATATGTTCTACATGTTGTAATCTCGTTTTCTCGGCACTTCTGGTTCATCAGAACAGGATGCACGTTGAAAAAGAGAGACTTGTGCAAGTTAGGGAGGACGACGCCCATACCTTTGAACGTGTGATACTATTAATGGAAAACAATATATGTTTTAAGTCAATGCCATATATCTTTAGACTCAGTGAAAACTCTAAATTGTTAATCACCTAACATGAAATCTGACATAATTAATTCTACCTCAGATTGGATATTACTGAAAAAATGTTGCAACTTGCTAGCTCTTAGCTTCATTGACTCTCAAACAATCACCAATCAACTCTCAAGTTTTTCCGAAAACATAAGTCATAGGAAATGTAAAGGTCATCGATAATCCCTTAAGTATCTGTATTTATGTCTGACAGGTACATCTCGAGTAGTATAAATAAGAAATTTGTTAAGTACTAAAAAAAGTATTAAAAAAGGTGTTCCTCATGGTTCAGTTTTGGGTCCATACCTCTTCATAATCTTTTCAAATGTTCTAATAACTTATCTGAATGAAATAATGGCTCCAAATTCTCGAATTGTGTGCAATGCGGAAGATACAAATTTTCTTATTTCCAACACAAAACACAACGTTAGACCAATGATTGTAGTCTGATCCTAAATGCAACAGAACGGATTCAAATAGAATAATATATTCTAAATAAGAATTGGATTTGTTCTTACCGACAAACATATTCATGGAATCATTCTTTCAATACATTTATAAAAAAAAATAATGTAATCTGAACGATAAATCATATTTTATCCACAGTCACCTTACAATTGAAGTTTTATCATCCACTATATTATTTTCTTACATTTTTCATCAACTTCACAAGTTTTTACAAGTGGAGTCGACAAATAATCGAAAATAAGTAGCAACCATTCGACACCTCTCGATAATTTTGTACGTAATTTCAATGATTTTGAGGAGGAGACACCCGTAGTTAGAGCAAAATGTCAAATCATTTCAGAAAGGCCACATGGAGTACATCTAGGGTTCACTCAGAATAAAATGCTTCACCATAAGTACACTGGCTAATTTTCGTTGTTCTGTTGTCATTTATAATTGTTTGTTCAATCTCATACGTATTAACTATCTCAGATTCTATATCTCTCACAGCAGAATGTCATGATTGACTGAAAAAATATACCACAACTTATATTTTTCTTTCAAATACGTTAGAGATCAGTGTAAGTACTTTTAGGTTTTTTGACGACATGTAGACTCCTAAAAAAAACAATTCGATAAAGTTCAAAAATTCTGATTGAGATGTAGGTAACTTTTTTTTCTTCTGAGACTTCAGCTATTCATCGATGAGTACTTCACTATAAATATAATAATTTTTCATCATAGAGAGAGCAAATCACTGAGGGAAAAAATGAATCTCAACATGTATTTACCTTTTAAAATATTACTGAGAAGGAATTTTCAATAAGGAAACTATAATTGGTTCTTTATTCTCAAAGCAGAATTTCTGGAGAGTTAAAGGGACCGCATCAAATTTCAATCAATTTTTCCAGTCGAAAGGTTGACATAAATTAGATTGATGATATTCACCCAGAAGAAAACCAGGAATTTCATTACATCACCTAATTGAATCCACAGTTATTGGATTAATATTACGTAATTTGAAAACTCTGTGCCTTTGAGGACATTTTTCCATCTCCTCTAATTAGTTGTTGAGATTCGGCTCAGCTAGATTATGCTCCATTTTTTAATTTGAACTCTGCTGTTATATCTCTATTATTTTTCATTAACGACAAAGAGTTCTATTCAACCTACTTCTATACAGTTTTCTTTCTGAAATCTGCTGTCATACACCATTTTTTAATATTCCACGGAAAATAGTTTATTTTACTGGATGTTGAAGGAGATTTAGTATGATTTAAGGAACATGGTAGTTGGTAATCTTCAACCTTAACAAAAGGGAATATAGAAGAATAGGAGTTTTTTTTTCTGAAATCCGTTGTTTTACACAATTTTTGAATACTTCAAGGAAAATAATTTATTTTTTGTCAAGTTTCTGGATGTTGGAGGAGATTTGATATGATTTAAGGAACATAGTAGTTGGTAATCTTCAACCATAACAAAAGGGAATATAGAAGAATAGGAGTTTTTTTTTCTGAAATCCGTTGTTTTACACAATTTTTGAATACTTCAAGGAAAATAATTTATTTTTGTCAAGTTTCTGGATGTTGGAGGAGATTTGATATGATTTAAGGAACATGGTAGTTGGTAATCTTCAACCATAACAAAAGGGGAATATAGAAGATTCTTTTTGGAACATATCTCAAATAGCCGGTATTAAAAATTTGTCGTTGATGATGATTCCTGCAGATTGTGAAAATTACACAGTGAGGATAATACAATCAATTTATTACAAATCGATAATAACGTTCAGACTTCTTAAAAACAATTACACGAGAAATTCGACTGAAATTATCATTATTTGGATTAGTTATTCGTTTATTTAACGGACAACCCTTTTCAATTATGATGTTTTGTTGCACGCATCCACGTTATTTACATGAAGTACCTTCAATATATATGATGAATTTCTATTAGAAAATTGTTTGTTTTCAATGAATATTCAATGTCCTTCAGCCAAGCCTTTGTTATGGTCCCCTATTGCTGACACACACATCAACCTGTATGTACTTCGAGGGCATGTTTATGATATTTGAGAACGAGTCAGCCAACATATTCAATTGTTTTGCGTATTATTAATTTAGAATGATTACAATTTTTGACTAATAGGAATATTAAATTGAATTTCGAAATTTCATCATTCCCAACCCTTTTTGGTAGAGGTCGCAAGCAGAAGACGTGATGTATCTTCAAATCAGAGGTGTGTTTGCTTCAGTGGAGCATCTTCGAAGGTTGAAGAACAAAATTTTATAAATCATCACAGATTGCTCTAAAATGTTACTGGTGTTTTTCCACATGAAGTTTCTGTTTCTGTCATTGGACATAGATTACCCTGTATATCACACCTTCCAAAAACTTGAGGGTAACACCGAAGGCATCTGAAGTGAAAATATGTTGTAGTTTTAGTGGTCCGGAATATATATGCAAAAATAGAATAGAATCTGGTGTACACCTTCTGGGATATTCGTAGAGGAAGCATCAGCTATTCTGTCGTCGAGAACTGTGTACGCCTCATTTCAGGTAGATATTTATGCAATACAGTGCACCCGTGAGGATAAGAGGAGAGTGCATCTGAATAAGTAATTCCACAACATATCTCATTGTCAAGAAGCACCAATGACATAATTATTCCAAGAGTCGCGCAACAAAGTTTGAAAGATCTTAAACTCTGGTAAACAAATCCGGAGATGAGAATAAAAAAATGTAACAGCTGATGAACTCTCCAGACGAAGAGCAATTCATGCAAAACCACCGTACTATAATATTCAGCTAACTACTTAATCGAAAGTTTGTTCAAATTGAACCAAAGATACACTGAGGATAATTTCGGAAAACTTTTCATCGCAGAATCATGTTAGAGCAGATTCATTAGGTATTGATTTTGATTGTTAAAATCAATCGATAGAGTTGCTGAAGATTACTAGTCGGAAAAAACATCAAAACTCCAAACAGTGCATTAAATTTGAGAACAAATAAATGATACCATGAACCAAGCCATGATTTGATGCGGTGGAAAAGCGTTCTACAGAAAGGTAGAGCCCAGTCCATTCAAATCACCAGAGTCAGACGAAATCCAACCATTTCTATCACAGCGAAGAACAGACCTACTGATTTCATACTTTGTTGGGCTGTTCAAGGCGAGCCTGGGTCATAGCTTCGTACCAAACACCTGGCTCAGGTCTAAGGAGGTATTCGTACCGGATCCCGAAAAATCGTTCTACATCTGCCAGGAGAGTCAAAATACCTGAGGTTGAAAACCTTGTTCACCTGGAAAAACGTTTCTTTCGTAAAACTTGAAGACCTGGATCCACACAACCCCTTCGGCTATACACAGCGATAGTGATACCCCCGATAACAAATCTCCGCTGTGGTAACCAAAGTAGAACAAGTGACAGTCAGGGGGATGGGGGGATGTAAGCTAGCATACAGAGACTATCTATGCTTGCACTCAATGCTGCTACGTCCAGCACATTAGCCTGGAGGTGTTTCTAAACCTCTGTTCCCTTCATTTGCATACTGTAGCCTATGAAGGAGCAACAACCAAGGCCACTCTAACATATTGGAAGTTTCAAAAATGATGCCGTTGAACCAAAATGACTCCAACCAATTCCTTTGATGAAATGTACATTAAAATCATATAAGATTGGGAAGATACACCAAAGGCCCTACGAATTCTCTTGAGAAGGCAACTCCGGTAGACGGATGGCTCTGAGACAAGCAGAGAGACCCAGGCAGAAAAAAGATCAGTCTTAGCCTCGGTACTCAAGCCTCTATATTCCAAAAATAGGTTTGCACGAAATAGATTCTGGTAAGTGGTCCTAGAAATCAACCAATAGTTATTCACTTCGACAGTCAGAAGGCAATAAAGGTCCCAGGATCATGTAGGTTCATTTCCAAATCATTCTCGAGAACACAGAAGAACCTCAACGACCTCAGAGTAAAGAATATGATAGGTAGAACTTGTCTGGATATCAGGTTACAGGAACATCCAGGGAAATGAAAGGGTGAATACTTCCAGAACCAGTCTACGAAATCCTTTTTGGGACATCAACTAGTATACGAGAAAATGGATGAAAAACAATCATCAATCTTCCTAGAAGAATGTCTCAGGAAATACTCACGGAATGATGAAGCAAACGGACTGACTATCAGGACTCACTGACTAGAGAGACTTATTGAGATATTATGGGTACGGTAGATCCAGTGATTGGAGAGCCGGTAGTGACAACATCGGCATTGTCATAATAACAAACTGAATCATCAACAATCAGTTTTGTTCGGGTTTTATACATTTGTTGCGTACAAAACTGCTTTTCGTTGTTACTGAAAAGTTGATTGGTTGTATTCCTGAAAGCCCTCTACTTCCTAACAAATGCCAGGACTTTCAGAAGACAAGATCTTTATAAAAAAAATCTTATTTCAGTTTCGGATCAACAATACCCAAAATTATCCAAAATGAAATTTTGATTATAAAATTAATCCAGCCTTCGTATATTTTCCTTTACTATAGGATTGTCGGCGAACGTCGAACACAAATAATTCAACAGCCCCATACGACTGCCGAATCACGTCTACCCAACGCCTGGCAAAGTTTTTCTACAAGAGTATACTTTGCGATACTCGTATGGTTGAGTTATTTCTGTACGACGTTTGCCGACAATCCTATAGTATAGAAAAATATGCGAAAGGCTGGATTATTTCTATAATCAAAATTCCATTTTTTAATTCATTGCCTTTCGTCAAGTAGTTCCACTTCCACATAGGAAATATTTAAATATTTTTCATGATGAAATTAGTCCTAAAATTATCATCCCATCGAAAAATATTTCGCTGCTCAACCCCTTTATCTTATCTGTATTTTATCGTAGCAAGAGTTGCACAATTCAGCAGTAACTTTATCAGAATAAGAGTCGTGCCGTAATGAACAGTTTGAATATCGTTAACAAAAGATTAACGAATTTTCTTTAAATCGATACAAAAGCGTATTCATCTCAAAACAAGACTTCCCTTCGAGATTTCTCCAATCCAATTATCAAAGTTTCCGAACAATTAAAGTTTGTTGAATGCCGATTCACAAATTGATTAAGGCATTGACGTTGATTATCAAGGGAAAAATGTTGAAAACGGCGAATTTGGTGATGTTTTATTCAGTTTATGGAACAGATTACATTGTGTTTTCTTTATGCTAATTTGCCAGATGTCGTCATTATGGGGTAGTTGATTAGGAGCTACAAAAATATTTTTGTAGAACGCGAAAAAGCGTCTTAAATATGAGACCCTTTCCACTCAATTTGACACAAAGTATTCACATTGAGAATAAGTTCTGGTCTGGTGACATTTTTTTCTTCCGAAGTTTTTGTGAAAAGTGAATAATTTCAATGAACTTCTCTGGCTGAATCAATAATTCAACCTCATTACAAATGAAACTCGCCAAAGAAAATAAATAATTATTCAGTTATATTATGACAAGCGCAACTTAATTTTTTTTTTCAACTCAAGAACTCCAATTAAAAAATTTGATCAAGTAATATGTATTTTGAAGGTCTATTTCAATTCCTTACGCAAATCCATTACAGTAAATATTAAAAAAAAAACATCATGACATATTGCCACACATTTTAGTAAAGGTTTTGTGAATAAAATATTGTTTTTGAAGTACAGCCACCACAAAATCATCCTAGAAAGATTTATCATCATAATATATGACCCATTTAGAATTCAATTCAATCCAGTAAAATTTCAGAAGAGGTGATATATCCAAATAATAATGTTTTTTAATAAACTAATGGAAATCAGAATATGTTCCGAGACAGGTGTCCAAACCAAAAAATAACTCATTTTATATTTCTGAAGTTCAAATTATTATTAATAGACAAAATTTTAGAAGCACTTACCTCTATAGATTTTTTTTTTTAAATATCATTTAAAGTGACATTTTTAATGGCAGTCAGTAGTGTTGAAAGATGACATTCACAAAGTAGCGTATTGAGAATATTTCCATTGTCAAAATGGAACAGTTATACAAAAAACTTTGTCTAATATTTGAAATATGAGTTCTATTTTGTTCGTGACATATATATATATATATATATATATATGATATATTACTATCAACACTTATATCATGAATAGCTATGATTAGTTATGGATATTAGTTATATAAATCATAAATGAATGAAAACATTGGGTTGATGTAGAAATAATTCATTTTAATTTTTTTCCTTATTCTTCATATGTATATTATTCCATTTGAAACTTGCTG
The DNA here is from genome assembly GCA_958502065.1 of Chrysolina americana. Lineage (NCBI taxonomy): Eukaryota > Metazoa > Arthropoda > Insecta > Coleoptera > Chrysomelidae > Chrysolina > Chrysolina americana. The sequence continues at coordinate 64,783,300 of OY293416.1, read as the reverse complement.
GTGATTTTCTAATATAGTTTGTCCGCAACACTGATAAATAATGTGCACCCTCAACAGTTCTCTCCAAATTCAATACAAGCAACTCTAACCGCATTTTTTCCACACTAACATCGTAACCCAGTGCAAAAAGAGTAAGAGAGAACGACTACGACTGTTATCCCGCCCTCGGCCAAACAAAGGTCCTGTTTGTACCTGCCCGCTGCATTACAAGAACGTGGAGATGGGATTTTTATCAGAGTTTGAGTCAGAATGATGTCTACCAACGGATAATGATACTGCTTTAGAGGAAAAGCAAAGGGTATATATTTCAGGGTATAATTATACACGCTTTACGTTTTTTATCGCCTTGTGTATTGTGTAGGGTTTTCAAATGTTTGATAGGGGTATGAATAATCTTATGTATCGAAGGTTTCACTTCGTGGTACTATGTAATTTTTCTCTTAGAGTTATGGTTCCAATTGACACCAGGAAACTTCTGTCATTTCCAAACTTAGCTTCCATTCTTGAATGCTAATAATTATGGAATGAAAGCGATATGAATAATAAATATTTGCACTATGTGACTGTCAAATCTAAATGTTTCGCTTAAGTGTTTTGTAATGTTTGTGATCGACACATAAACTACTATAGAATTTCTATTGAAAATTCTAGAGGAATCCCAAGTGACTTATAGTGAAACAGTTTCACAATGAAAATATCATGAAAGGAGGCTAGTTGATGCGAATACTTTTCAGAGACCATCAACTACATTTGAATCGAAATGATTACCTAAACGGACCCCGTGTATCTACCTGTACATATTATAACTTTCAATCTTATTTTAATCTATCTCACTATAATTCTGACACGTTGAATGAATAAAATGTCTATCCCATATCTCTAACCGGATGCGCCAATGCCCATAAATTGTTTTCCTCCCATTATCTCCCAAGTGCTGGATCCATCTACGGAAATCCTCTTACGGAATCGATGTAATACTTCCGAGTGCATTCATTTCATCCGCTCATGCTATTATTCTGGGAATAGCATCTCGAACCCTCAATATTTCATGTCTTTTTTACCGGACATCCCTCGAGTCCATCTTTCGATAGCATGCTGCCGTTCGAATAAGGATTCATGGACATGATACTCCGGGAAATCCGGAATTAAAGGCGAATCGAAACAGTGCATCGTATATTCTTCAGTTCGTTACGGAAAGTTTCCACCTTTGGATTTGAAAAAGTGTTGAAATATTTGAAAAAAATTATTGTCAGTCCGTTACAGAATTCCTAAGCCACCTCGAACATTCCAGTTATAAAATATATCTTGAGAATTTTGGATATAAAGATATTTGATGCATTACCATAAAAAATACGGTTCCTGGAATCAATAAGGAACGCCTGGAGTAGTCCGGCAAACTTATATTTTCTATACGCATGAAACAATATTTTTTCCCAACCACACAGAATCTGAAAAACAAACAAGATTTTTCCATAGTCTGAGATCAAGTGACCATCAACTTTGGCGCGTTATCGGTATTGTACAGAAAATACTTCAATGTACACTTGTTATGGAAAGTACAACTCATAAAAAACTTTTGAATAGCGTAGTCTTATTATGAAATTTTTCGAAATAATATATGTTTTGTAAGGTTTTGTTTATGATTTTAATTGATTTATTTCAATGGCGTAGAGAAAGATCAGCTCAAAAAACACCTGGCACAAGCGTTCTTCACGCTGGAATATAAATATCACGAAATTAAAACAATCAGTACTCGATAGAAGATCATTAAATTAATAATGAAAACTGGATGAAGTAATCCAATCTTCCGCAAAAACACCCTGTGCAATTGGTATTTTCGTCGGCAAGTCTCCAACAGAAAACAACTACTGCCCCCCTACGACTATTGAAATATACAGGGTGTTGATTTCAGGACTTCTCACCATAATTTTCTGGGAATGTTTTGTATTCATTCCGAGACACGTTAACAAATATATCGGAAGGGACAAGTTTTCATCAAAAAATTAACGCGCTCCCTTCCATTCCGATTTTCAGCAGGAACCGATTTGCAGTTCTAAGAGGCATAAATTTCATTATGTCACTGGAATACAATCACATCACTATGCCAATATGATATGCTAGCAGATGAAATGACGCCTGCACTTTGAAATGTTGGAATTGATCTTCCCGAGCAATTTGTTTTCTTTGTCTCTGTAAATACTTCGGCGAATTTATTCCAAGCTCAATACTGTATACAATTCACTGTTTTTTTCAAACCAAATGAATGTCGGTGTTCCCTTTCATGTCATTAACGAATACTCTGGTTAATTGCTTCCATATTATCTGAATTGTTTTTTCGATTAGTTCTCCTTTCCCGCTTCAATTTATGCAGATTAACTCTGGATACAGAATGTAATCCAATTTTTTTCCAAAGGATAATTATATTTCCCACACGAGTCCCTTGCAAATTGGGTTCATTCAAAGCTCATAGTGGCTTATTCAATGACATTTTTTATTCCGAAAATTCACTTCTGGTAAAAAATTAGCCAGAAAATTAACTTTTGTCTGGCTTTTTCCACTCACACCTCAAGTTCGTTGAATATCCAAATTAATTTCCTCGAGGTGGTATCAATGTTATTGGGAGTATGGTTGAAGGTTGTATACTTGATGATTCCATTCGTCGTCTTCATGGATCGAATGATCTTTACTCTCTTCATTTTTTGACAGCCTTTCGATTATTTATATCATATGAAGAATTTGTATAATGTAAATACTCACAAGAGTTTGAGTGCTACGGGGTGTCCTATAGAAATATCGGTGCCGCGTTACGTATAATTACGCGCGAGCTAGGTGCGCTTGATATTTTGCGCTTTTTCAACTTTGGCCAAACGAGCCATAAGCGGTTTCCATATAGTGAAGATGTCATCGATTTCGATACGTGGTTTCCTTAAATTTGTGTTTGAACCAATTTTCCTCTCTATTCCGAAGTCCACTTCATGTGTTCGGTTATTCTTACGGGCAATAATTTTCTGGTTTATACAATATGGAAATCTCCACATTAACATGGGTTAGGTTAGGTTATGTTAGGGTAGGTAGAGCGGGCCCATATCAGGCCCTCCACTGCGGCCAATGGCCTATTGTGTCTCCACCTATGGTTATATTTCTCACAGTATATCAAATCTCTTGACGAAATTAAGTAGTATGTTGGGAGAACAATTTACCAGATTCTCTGGCCTTACTGTTGTATTGTCACAAATGTTGAAAATCCGGTTCTGGCCGCTACGGGGCAAGTACATAAAATGTTTGCCGTTTCATCCTCCTCCATGCATAGCCGACACTCTCCATCATGTGCAAGTCCGATTTTATGCATGTGGTGTTTGAATTTGCAGTGGCCAATGAGCAAACCCTACTATAACTCTGAGATGTGCTCTAGTGAGTTCTAGCAGTTTGTCGGAGTCCTGTTTTTTCCTTGTACAAGCAATAAATGCTTTGGAATGGGCTGGGCCCAGTAGACTACGCCAATACTCGAGTCTTTCATCGTCTGCCCAGGATGTTATAACATTCTTGGCAGTGCTATGTGCTATATCGATTGCCGGTTCTGGCCCACTGAACGTTATTTCGGCCCCCCCTTTCGCTAGGGCGTCTGCTATTTCGTTTCCTTCTATGCCCGTGGGACCTGGTATCCAGACTAAGTTAACGTTTTTGCGTTGTGCTAGTCGGTTTAAGGTTTCTCTGCAGTTCCATACTGCTCTGGATATGAAGCAGTTGGATTCAAGCGCTTTCAGTGCTGCTTGACTGTCTTGAAATATTTTTATTGTTTTTCGTGTTTGGTGTCGATTTTCCAGCTCGCTTGCACACATTTCAATGGCATATACCTCTGCCTGGAATATCGTAGCTAATTTACCCATACTGAATGAGCATTTCACTACTGGGTTCATCCTATATATTTCGGCTTTGACGCCTTCCAGAGTTTTGGAACCATCGGTAAACCAACGTTCATTTGCCCTACATAGGTCAGTTTCATTCCGAACCCAGTCTTCTCTTTCGGGGAAGACCACAGAGTAGGGCGTGTGAAGGTTGATAGTTTTGGACATGATGACTGAGAGCATTCCTAGAATGTTGTGAGTTATTATGCCCCCCAGCATGCTGCTGCTTCTCATGACCACTACCTGCGGAAGACTAATGGCCGCTTGGTGGAGTCTGTTTGTTAACCATCTTGCCTCTCTCTCCAGAACTATGTGAAGAGGAAGTAATCCGAGAAGGGGTTCCATTGCTGCCGTTGGCGTCGAGCGAATGGCCCCAGTAATCGCCAGACACGCTTGTCTCTGTAGTCCGTTAAGTTTAGCCTGAGCCATTTTCCGTTGGCCCTTGCTCCACCAGACTACAGGGCTATACGTGATTATTGGTCGTATGACGATCACGTACAGCCAGTATACTTGTTTTGGTGACATGCCCCATGTTTTGCCACATATTCTGCGGTATGTTCGGATAGTCTTTTCCAGATGCGAATTCAAGTTTAGCTTTTTATCTAGGGTTATTTCCAGATATTTTGCTTCACTCGCAAAAGGAAATATGTTACACCATTGATGGAAGGAGATATTAAATGTTCCAGCTTCCTTTTTCTGGTGAACAGTGGTATGACCATTTTGTGAGGGACATGGGACTTCGTGAATACAGTTATTTCTGAATTCTTTTTTCTGGTTTCGTCGCCTTCAGTCAGCCAAGCGTGGAAATTAATAACGTATGGAAACCAGTCATAGATTGATTTTAGAGGGATCGAAAAGATCGAAATTACATGCGTCATTACACCGCGTGCAAGCGAATCCGCATCGACTGACCTATAGAACACCTCGTAGCACCTGAACTTGTGGGTATTTACCGGAAGCGAACAATCAATCGAGATTCTGAAAAATTAAATAAGTAGAAATATTTTGAGTCATTAAAAATGGATTGATTAATCAAGTTTTTCGAAGTGAGTGAAGAAGGTCATCTAGGCAACAGTTTGCCATATTTCTTATATGAAAATATCTTACCGGGTAAGTAAAAGATAACTGTTTTATTCCGAGTAGAACTCCCCAATTTTTTGTTATCGTTTAAGCTTTAATTTTCTCTGCGGACTATAACTTACGAAACAACTCGGCATTCTTTAGCGCCGTTCAATGAAAGTGTGTAGCGTGTTTATTTCTTCAGGTCTTGTTTTCTCGAATTTTCATAGTTCGTGAAAATTCTCCCTATTAAATGAGTTTGTGGGAATTGTGTCTCTCGTGAAACATTTTAGTTGCCCCTCTGAATCCTTGAAACGATTCGTATCATCCTGTGTATGGAAAATCTCATAGTGTTGGACGCGTAAAAGTACAAATCCTCATTTTGATGAAGATCGACACTCTGTAAGGAAATTGGCCAAATGAAGCAATTTGTTTTCCAATTTTCAATAGATTGAGGCAAAATTAAAGTGCTTAAAGATATTGTCAATATTTGTCTATTTCCTTGGACATTTTCTTGCTGTGATGAAATATCACACAATGTGTAAAATGATAACCTGGAGACTTCATTCCTAAGACAGATTATTCACGAATCAAAGCATAAAAACATAAAAATGAAAAGACGCAAAAGATTCTGAACAGCAAAAAATCACCTTTCAGGCATCCTGGAGCTCGAAAACTGATCATAGCATTCATCTGTGAATTGATATGTATAAGGACGCCAAGATCTAAAACAAATTTAAAATTTTAACAATAATTGGTACCAACTTATTACCTCAAGAAATAAAATGTGATAGTCAAGCAAGAAAAAACTTTAAAGGAAAGAAGAAATTGCGAAACTTCCCCAATTAATTTTATTTGTTGATGAAATTCGTCGTTATAATAATATTCGTGTATGTTTTGCATTCGAAGTTCCACCCTTTACAAAACTGCAACAACCCTGTACACTTACATGGCTAGTATGAGGCTTTAATTAAAAACAAAACAATGTAAATCGCGGATAAGCCCAGAACGTGCACTAGCATGCAAACACAAATCAACCCAGCGTTGTTTATCACAATTTTCCAAATCAATTTACATGCTTTGCTGGAGCCGATATTCATTCGATGTTGGCGGGCGTGAATATTTGAATAATTTGATTATCAGCTGATTCAGTGGATTATGATTGATCCATGATGGATTTTGATGAACGATATTCAATTAAGAGAGAACGGTGTTCGTTTGAATTATATGAAATTATGTGAAAGAAAATTAGGGAATCCTGTTTAGCGACTATGGAATCAAAAACAGATGATGCACTTTCTGTCGGCCTACATGATGTATTCTGCAGCTTCTTGTAGTCCGTAACAAACATGGCATATCAATCTCAACTTAACCAGTGTTCAGACATGATACTGTTGGTGTACAGAGTGATATAATATCTAGCTCAGGTCGTGACTGTCAATAATTTCAAACTATAGAACCTTTCGGGATGATCTTTAGGACTCCGCAAGGCTCGCGAGCCAATGCTATTTTAAGTTTCACCTGACTTGACTTCAAACATAGCTGTGAATCAATACTACTTAGAGCAGATGACATGAAAATCTTGAAAGTATCGACAATCACATAGTTTGATGTATTCAGATTTTATGAATACTTTTCAACTAATTAATTATATTTAAATATCAAGGATTCTCGTATATCTCCCAGTCGAAACACAAACGAGATCATTTTCTCATACTCCATGAATAATAATGCTCTGAAAAGCTGAAGAGTTCGTCCACGAGGTTGAAGATTCCCTCTTGGAATCAAGCTCCAAGAATGCAATTGCAACAATTCCTGAGAAATAACTGGCATTTTTATTCTTACGATATACTTCATGAAACGATTGTATGTATTCAATTATATTCTCCTCTGGATTTTGTTATCAACAAATCCAATAAAGCACTTCCTTCGTAAGTTTCGGGGTGGTCACTCATCATTTCAGTATTTGCTTTTTAGAACGTTCGAAAACATGGAAAACACTAAACATAAACTTTTCAGCGTCGTTTGATATGATTTCGTTTCTATAGTATTCCATTGCTGAATAAAATTAATAGTGCATCTTTCAAAATTTAAACGGGTTGATTGTTATAATTTATGTCCTTCGGATAATTGTTAACTTTTGTAAAAATAGTATATATACCTCGTGGAAAAAGCCACATTCCCGGATTCCGTATTACCCGTATCGGTATGCAACGCGGTTTGCAAAAAATTTCCAGGATCGTTTACGATACGGGAATAGTATATTGTGTATCTAGTAGTAAAAGCAATACATTCCCGGATGACAATGTAAATTGTTGGCCGAGGCGATAAGCCGAGGCCAACAAGCATTGAAGTCTGGGAATGAGCTTTTACTACGATGTATACATACTATTTTTTCTGACATCGCAATCAGCATTATCATAAATTAAGGAATTATACTTATTGTTTGCGTGCATTCATTTACTGTCTAAAATGTATACAAGCCGTCAGAAATTTTCCCGGATGGTTTACGATACGGGAATAGCTATTATCCTAACAAGTACGGAAAGAGTACTATTTCCGCACGACGCAAAGCGGAGTTCGGGTAAGCAGTCGAGTGCGGGATAGTACCTTTCCGTATGAGTAGGGATCAAGATTTTTTCTACAAGAGCATTGAACAAACTTTCACGTGCGGGAAAAATTATTACCGCACTAGTGCGGGAAAACTCATTTGAAGTGACATTAGCGTGCGGGAAAATTTTTCCCGCACTAGTGCGGGAATATGACACCTCTCAAACTAAATTGCGTGCGGGAATAGGGCGGAACACGCACGCTTGTAGAAAAAGTACTTTCCTGTACAGTTTACTGCCAAAAACGGTCCGGGAAAGTCCGTTGCTTAGCAACGGACTAAAATACTAGATTAGCGTATTTTGAGGCCTGAAGTTGCTCCGAAAAAGTGGGCATTCTTGAACGATTTCAGAAACAATACTTTCCCGTATCGTAAACTATCTGGGAAAATTTTTGACGGCTTGTATACATTTTAGACAGTAAATGAATGCACGCAAAAAATAAGTATAATTCTTTAATTTATGATAATGCTGATTGCGATTTCAGAAAAAATAGTATGTGTACCTCGTAGTAAAAGCACATTCCCAGACTTCAATGCTTGTTGGCCTCGGCTTATCGCCTCGGCCAACAATTTACATTGTCGTCCGGGAATGTATTGCTTTTACTACTAGATACACAATATAATCTACTAATCACCTAAGTTTCCGTTGAAAATCGCTCAAAAGCAGGGCTTGTGAGAGCAAGGGAAATCCTGAACCTATAGATTGTGTGAATTAATTCTAAACCACTTTAACTCAGTGGTAGGCGACGGGAAATAAACCAGATCCACGCTTTTCGAAATTCCAGCCAGCAAACAGGAATGGAAAGTTCAGAAAACACAAATCTCGATAAAATGGCGAATGCGCCAAAAATAGAAAGTTTTGTCAACGACAAAAACTCCCTAATGACCCAATAGAAACAAAGCTGAGAGTGAGAACAAAACAAAGAGGCGTCTTGAAAGCAATTCTCTAAATGGGGAGGAGAAAATGAAGGAAAATTGCGCAAAAGAATCCTAAACGAATAAAAAAAAGGAAGAAATATAACGATGAAAGAAGACTGTTGGAGAAACGTCACCGTATCGTCACCAAAAGTGACAGACTCACATCAGACAACTTCCGTAAAAGTTCTACAAGAACTTTCTCTTCTAAACCCCTTTAACGGGAGATCTTACCAGAAAATAAAATTATTATTAAGCATAGAAAAGATTCAAATCCGTAAGAAAGGACTACTAGTGTGTTCAGAACAGACCAATTTCTATCATCTACCCTCTGTATGTTATATTTTGAGTTCATTTGATTTATCTCCAGCTTTCGACTGCGTTGACCATAAATTTCACCTGTTGAAAATGGAGCGATATGGTGTCAGAGGAATCGCTTTAAATTCTATGAAATGAAACTTGGAAGGCAAGATCCAAAGAGAAGTAATTCAGAAGTCCATTAGCCAACCGGCAATCATTGAACGATTCCTCTACACTCGGGCCTTTACTCTTCCTTCTTTATGCTGATAATCTGATGGATTATTTCGATCATCTTTCAGAAATTCATGTAATCACATATGCACATGACACCAATTTTCTCGTGAAAGGGCAGAATGTGGCAGCTCTCTCAGAATTGACACAAACTGTCTTCGATCAAGAAATTTTATCGGCAAACAAAAATAATTCAGCACTCAACATATTCAAAACAGCGTTGATGAAATTCACTCTGCATAATGTCCAAGAAAATTTCAGAATCCATGAGAATTAGGACTTGAAGGTAGAATCTTGCTATACTACTAAAATGCAGGGTCTTACATTACATAACAAACTTACATGAGTACGCATATTGAAACCCTTTGGGATAAAATGCGAACAAACTGTTAAGCACTGAGGTTTATGTCAACGCACTGTAGTAAAGAAATATAGTTAAATCTGTACTAGGTTACCATACATTGTCATTTATGCTATGGAATGTTGAGTTATGGTATAGGGTCTTCTGCGGAGAGATTTTTTTTTTTACAAAAGTATGCAGTCAGAATCATGTAGAAATAAATTTGACTAAAAATACTTACTTTTGCTGGCATTTATACCAATGAAATTTGTATTTTTGTATTCTCTCAATACATTCCTAGTAAATAGCAGGAAGTAGTTGTTTTCTATCAGATATTTGCCTCATTTTTTCCACATATATGTTTATATCTATAATTTTATATTTCTTCTTGTTGATTTGTATTACATATGTGACATGAGTATGTTTGTTCATTGTGATACCTACTTTACTACTACATAATTTTAAGATCCTACTTCGTGATACTTTCCTTGTCTTTGTATTCATAGAAATGATTTCTACTTTATACTTTTCAACAGAAGAAATAACAATTAATTCATCATTTCTGCTAGCGTTGGCAGTCAACCAATGAAAAACTTTGGGGAGCCATACGCTGCCAGGACTAAAACTCTTTGTTTGACTGGTCGGTCAGTATTACTCTTGTAGTCATTGAAGCTTTACCTACCTCCTGTACCCTAATAAAATTGTATTGCAGGGGTTTCTACACGAAAACTATGTCAAGAGTAGAGGGGAATGTTATCAACAATAAAACCTTGTGTTTGCGCATTTCTCTGCATTGATAATGATCGATCTAAACACGCACCCTTAAATTTAACGACTTCTGCATAGCATTATTCAAATTCCATTATAATTTGCTGTTTGCAGTACGAAATTCATAACTTTCTCTTATACGGATACTTTCACTCAATTTGTTTTTTCTTTTTTTATATTTCTCATCAAAATGAAAATGCATAACGAATTCATGCACCCAATTCAAATCCAGTTACTTGTATTCATTATGGAGTACGTCTGAAGAACTGTTTTCTTTTTATTTACCAAGTGCCTTTGCTGGGACTTTGACCAGATATTGATCTTATATGTTCACTGGGTTAATGTCACGATGCTCCTGAAAAATGTCTGGCACACCCACCATGTTTTCCAAGGATACTGTTCTTCTACCTATTCCCAGTAATGCCTCTGGTCAATTGGCATAGGAAGAGAAAATCTCCGTGAAATTTGCGAGTTATTTATATTATTCAGATGGAGTAGATACTCTCAAGCTCTCGAAACATATCCAAACGAACGTAAATGTCGCTATTAGTGGCGATACAGAGAACTATGTTAATAATAATAATAATAATACTCCCTCATAAACATTCGTTGAGTGTACCTAAAGACATAGCCTGTGCGGGTAGAGGACGGCTATTATTATTATTTGTCGTGGCGCTCCGGGGCGACTTACTGATGTTTTAGGTGATGTATTCACTTTTCAGCTGTAGGAAAACCCGGAAAACCTACAGAACCACCTTGGGTGGTCGGTGTGCACTCCAAGCACAAGACAAGATTGGCATCGGACTCGAACCGACTATCGCTATGATGGAGTTTCGAACGGCCTGTGCATCAGACCGCTGATCCACCAACCACGTTGATATTAATAATAAAATATCTTCATTGATAAGTATATATGGGCTCTAATAGAATTGTTCCTATATGAAAATAAAGAGATCAGGTTTGAGCTCACTATTATCGAACCAGCGAACCAATACAATTTTGGAATACGCCCCTGGAGTGTGATGTTTTGTCTGAAATTACTTGAATTCGGTACATTCCCAGTTATTACGTATGAAAAGTGAAATCCTCTTGGACTCTGAAACACTTTCATTCTACGCACGTTCTTGCCAAGGCGATATATTCCAAAGGTGTCTGACATTTCTATTCATAGCGCCCTTCCACACTTCTTTTCCTATGTGAATTTCAGCAATATTTCACCTTGTACCCAGATGCTATTGGATTTTGTCTCGTACGCCGTAAAAGTCTACGCTACGACAAAAAAGTTTCCAGCGGAGTTTATTTTTAGAAGCCATCAAATTTGTTCGCGAAGCTAATTTCTTATGTATCTCAGTTGTCTGCCAAGAATGGATTTTTCTTGTGGATATAATATAGTTTGAGTGTGCCGTGAATGTGATATTATGATGGTATATGAAAAGATATACTGTAAAAGTAGAACTATTCTTCATAAATCTGCGAGATTCTAATAAAATTTTTCCCAGACAAGAAAATAATAAACATTTAAGAATGAGCACATCTAAGTGTTTCAAACATGCGGGGTATTTCATGATTGAAGAAAAATCATTTATATAAACTAGTTGTTGTACTCTATCTTCGATTTCAATTTGAAAAATAAAATACATTTTTTGAGAGTGGGAGAAAAAATAGCATAGGAACGCAAATCAATGCATTTACTTTTTTAAATCAAAATCCGTCTGCCGAACGAATAAAAAAAAACACGGACTATTTTTCATGTAAAGATAGAGGACAATTATACAGGTGATTTTCATTTTAAAACAATCAGTAGCGTATACTTTTTTATAAAACTATTGATGAAAATGAAGAACACCTTTGTCCTGGAAAAAAAGTATTCTTCTGCTTGCCAAAATTGTTGTTGGTTGGTGAGATTTACGAGATATTCAGGAAAAACTGCTATTTTTTTCAAATTCAAACATCCTGTATCTTAGAAAGGAAGAGGTTGCTCACGTATTTTTATAAAAATAATTTTTCTCAAAAATACCTGTGGTTTATCGGACTTCAAAATCATCAACGATTATGAAATACCCTATATAGGTTACTGAATTGGATTTTTATTTGTTCTGAAAGTCCTATCGTCAATAACTTTGAAATTAGTTTTTGGTATCATTTATAATTTGTTACTCTTTATTTAGAGTCAATAATTACTTTGCTTTCAGTCGGTTGGTTTCCTGAAACAGCACAATTTAAAAATTATACATTAACCTTAAATCAACACGATTACGCTTTTTAATGTCCGCGACTGTCGACAAAAGTTCAATATTTGTATTATTACTCCAATAGAAATTTTTTGTTTAATGGTTTCCGTATTTTTTAAGGATTATTTTACCGTTTCGTAATTACGTTAAAAATAATAGTTTTCAGTTAGATATTTGCTTCATATTTTCCTCTTTCTGTAAATGCGTGGAGACAAGGGAATTCGTTTGATGTATTAAAAACTCTCCGGCACACTATTCGCATATTTTTCGAATTCATGCAGTAGAGTTTCTATGCTCCGTTGACTTAAACCCTACACGGTCAACTGGATCAGTTGAAATTCCACTGAAGCAAGGTCATCGATCAACATAACGAGCCATCGATTAGCCCTCCTCCCCCAAAACCAACTTCACGCGCCAACGTGCCACGCCAGTTATCATTTTGTTGTCGAGTTTTGTAACTTTGACCTCTCTTTAATCTCCTCACCTAAACAGGTAGGTTACTCCGTTGTTGATGACCAAGATAGAGTATCTACAAAATTTGTTACATCTGTTGAAATTTGTTGAGAACGATTGCAGATACAAAAAATTGAAACGTGGTTACTCGAAACGTAGAAAATCGATTGAAAGAAACACTCAGAAATTATCACCGACTGCCCTAACACATTGTACGATTCTCCAAGAATAACGTTGAATTTCTTTTTTTTGAGATCATATTATATATAATCCAACAACCCTCTTCAGTTAGATCATATGTATGGATCAATTATTTGAGGGTAGAAACAATACCGAAACTTTATCTGTATCTCCAGTTCAGCCCGATTGAACAACCAATTCAATATACGAGCCTCTTTTCGGATCCATCCATCACATCGCCTTTCAAAATCAATAAGTTTATAGAACTAATGGTGTCTGTCTGATTATGGCTTCATCCCCTGAAAGTCTTTTCAAAGCATTGGTAACTAATGTGAAGTGACTGACTGATATCGAAGGAAAAATTCGTTGAATTTTCTCGATGTGCGTCTCTCCGCCTTGTGCCATGTCAAGTTATTGTAGGTGATGTCTCTATTGCGGATGAAAAATGAAGTCCAGATTTTTTCAACCATCGGGGACATTCATTGCAACATATATACATGGAATGGTTTATTTAGAATTCTTTGGGTACTGAAGTTCCGAAATTCACCATGCTTTGTACATTCCACTGGACCAAACTTGTAACCATATACAAAATGTCAGATTGCAGAGAAAACGAATTATGTTCTTGTTAGTTGTGATTATCTATGGCAATGAAAAGAGGCATTCATATGTGCCACTGAGAACCACCCACTTTACCATTATATAAGTATCTGACAATATTTCCGTATCCAGTACTAATAATTTTTACACATACTTGATTGTTTTGGGCAATGACATATTACGGCTAGACTCCATTATTTAATTTCGAGCTGCGGTCAATACGGAGTCACATTCTAAGCACAATGTTTATTGCAGTTTGTTTCGCAGAACATAGTTGCGATATTAACATTTTAAAGCTTGTATAAAAGTAGATAATTGTTGTTAAAATCGTTGAAATTATTATTTCCGTCAACCAGCTGCACACCCTTGAGAGTACAACCCTCAAAAGTCTTCGAAAGACTTGTCCGAACTAGGGAAGACGCAGGCCTTACCTTTTAACGTGTCATGCCATGCACGAGACCGTTGACCATGCTGAGAATCGAACAGAGACCAGCGTTCTACCATCATGACCATCACGGCAAAAACTCAGCTTTGCCGACTTTTGGGTTGACTGACCGCGAAACAAGCTGCAATAAACACTGTGCTCAGAATGTGACCGCAAATCGAAATGTTTATAACGGTTTTTAGCCGTAATATTTCATTGGTTTTGGGTATAACCTACCCAGGATTTTGCTCATTATTTTACCACGTCTTTACTGAATGATTCAGTGGTACATATTTTACAATGAATTTTGAACTAACTGCTCAATAGATTTGGAGCTAAACTAGTAGCTGAAGTTGATGGGTATCCATGATTGTTTACTTTTGCATGCTATCAAAAGTTTCTCTTGGTTATCAGTGTTGGTTCAAGAATAAGAATTTTATATTTGTTCCAAAATTATGAACAAGAACATTTTGAGATAAGTAAATGAGTTTAGCGACGATGATTAAGAAATAGTGCTGATTCATTGAATATAAAAGACGACCATATGGGTTGAGAGAAAGATTTGACCAATTCGAAAATTTAGACGAATTTGAAATAAGAAGTGTTTATTATGGGAATACATCAAACTAGTTGAATCAATTTTATACCTTACTCTACTCCCTTTCTGTTTTCAGGTACAAACATATGTTGTTTTTGTTTTGTTTCGTTGAATTTTTTAACATTGCCTTGGATTAATATCGAACAAATGACCAATCTATTATGTTCCTTGTACAGCCTACTCATTATAAAATGTTAATATCTAACACATACCTAACTACTACAGTAGATGGACACTTTCTGTTCCGACAAACGCTTTGACTAATAATACTGTCAAATCCAAAATGGATCTTACGTAAGACATGAAATAAGCCAGTAGCGATTTTTTCATGCAATGCTCGGGATGACGTGTACGTACTCTGGTCAAGTTTGCGATTTTTTGTCACTTTTTTCAGTTTCCGACCATTTTTACCATGAATGCGTGTTTGTTCAACCACGGCCATACATTTTTTCTAATTAGATGGAATCAGCTGATTTTTAATAGGTATTTTGTCTCTGTAGACATTATAGTTTCTGATATCTCGGCTAAAGACAATAAAAGATAAAATGTTCCCTAGAAGAGTTTGCTTGGTCGACCTGAAGTTTAGTGAATTGAAGCAGGAATTGTATATAGAAACACCTGGAAAGGAGGCCGTATTCCAGAAAAGACTTTCAGAACGACTGATTGAAGAAGGAGAAGTCCCCGAAGTTTCTGGAATTGATTAATAAACTTGAAGAAACTACCAAGTCCTGAAAGACGAACTCCAACAGACTTCGATAAACTTGAAAGATTTCTACAAAATTCAAAGAGTCTGGAGGAAAAGCTTCTAGAAAATTTGGTGAATCTGAAAAATAAAATTCTACAAAATTCGAAGTTTGGAGGATAAACTTCTAGAAAATTCGAATAGATCGAAAGAGGAACTCCAAGAGAAGTTTCTAAAAATTGAAACAGTTTGAAATAGGAACTTCAAGAAATTTGAGTGAAGAGCTTCTGGAAAATTTGAATGGACTGAGGGAGCATCTAGAAAATTCGAAGAGCTTGAAAGAAGAAGTTTGAGGTGTGGTAAATCGGCTGGAAGAAAGAATGGGAACCGTTGAGACAGAGAAGGATAAATTCAAAGATGAGAAGAGGATGAAATGAAAAAAATTAAGGAATCGCTCCACGACGTAAGTTGAAAAAACAAATTGATACTGCACACACCAGAGAAACGGTCAACAAAAACTCAATGCTGGACTCAAGTGTAGACTTGTATGAAGTTCAAAAGGACATACATTTTCAAGATCACTGCTAAACCAGAAAAACATTCACCGAAACCGCCTCAATTCGACGAAAAAACACCATGGAAAAAGCAGCGGCTAAACAAACGAATGGAATGCAAGTGAAAAAGATATAGCATTGACACTGGCATTGCGTAGCGAAGCAATAAGTATTTTACAAACCCTCACCCCAAGAATAGGAGAACAACTGATCAGACATCTAGAGCTACGGTATTGTCAGGTCCGGCCTCAGAATCATTACAGGCTGTTTCGAACATGCCTTCTTCCCCTCTCCGACTCTCCCCTCCCCAAGCCTTTCAAAAATGGAAATTTAGATAAAATATACTTCGCCGAACCATATGAAAGTGATTTGTGTTGATAAGAGGGCGATTTTATAAATAAGAGCTGCTTCACAGTTCGCAATTTTTATTGCATGCAATACATTGCAGGAGTTTTCTACCAATGGATATGACTACTCAGCTGTCATTAGTTGAAAACTCCCGCAATTAATTTCATGAAATGAAAATTGCCAACTGTAAAGCGACGAAAAAAAACACCAAACTTGAAAGAACTGTTTCTCGGAAACTGGTTTACAAACACAAAATAATCTCAAAATTCAGCAATTTCAGTCTAGTTTCAGGGAGGTATGAATGATTATGGTTGAAGCCTACTCCTTCATGGTCAAAATGACCAGAAACTGAAAAGTGTCAGAAATTTGCAGTTTTCCTGCTAAGAAACTGACCAGAATACCTCCATGTCATTTCGAACATGTAAAAAAATCGCTACCACCTGATTTTATGTAAGCGACAATGTACTATTTAACTGTACTATTATAGGTATAGTAATTGACTGTTTATCACTTAGTAGATACATTTGACCGACCATTGATAATCCGGCTCTAAGTGTTCCCCTCATTCCACAATAATGATCAGAAGAAGAACCAACACTTTACCCAAGCACTGACTCCTCACCAGCACCACCATATCTCCTCGATCTCATCCAAATATCTTTTGTTAGGGGTGCTGCGTATGGGATCAGTGCTTTCGCAATCCACGAAGGACGCGAGACTCTCGAGACTGCGGTTGCCAGTTCGCGCTCTTGCACAGAGCGGAAGACACCTAGCAATCGGAGATGTGTCAGCTGACAGCTGACAGCGTCGAAAGTGCAACCACGCACTGCTGTCACCTCGAGCACGGTGACTCGGCAACGTCGCACATCTGTTACCTAGACCCGGGTGATTTGGCAACGTCGACCTGTGTAAGTGAATCAGCGCCAAGCTGTCTTGAGGCCGTGCAAGCTGTAAATATTAGATGACTTGAAGTAATGCTAGTTAATGCAGTTGATGATGTTGTGTATATTGTAGACTGGTGGCTTGGAGATTTATTGTCTTGGTTATTTACTGTATCGTTAATTTTCCTCAAAGTCGGCGTACAGGCGCTATCAATTAATGTTCATGCTGAATATTGTGAATGATATATTTCTCTTGGTGTTGGTATAATTTACTTGAAAGCTTCGGAACTGAATCAAGAATTCATGCCATTTGGCAGATTCATGACGAGGCATATCGAATCCAAAACAAATAATATTCGAATTCGTAAAATTTTATTTGAGTAAAATGCCGTAGTGAGCCAAATTTGTATTAATCGCATCAACCCCTTCCATTAACTCCATCAATAGCACTCACAATTATTGCTCTTCATAATCAGTCAAATCATCATAGAGTTTCTCAAAATGATATTTGTATATTTTCCTCACCTATGTAACGAAGATGGTGCAATTTTGGTTGATGAACTGAGTTTAGTTGTTTTCTAGAACTTATCGTGGAACAAAGTGATGACTGAATTCATCAACCTGAACCACACCATCGTTGTTAGTGGTGATACTGGAAATAGCCAAAATGTCATCCATATGAACTCTAATTGCGTTATGAGCTTGATAGAGATAATAAGATAGATCAATCACCTGATTTAAAATTCCTGGATTTGGTCCTCCATTTCATTTGCATAATTAACACCTCAGGAAATCACAGGAATTTTTCATTCTCAGTTGTCAATTTCAACAAGTTTTCATTCAATATTCAACAAGAAATAAGGACTGCTTGAAGTGCACATGTGAAAGTTGTTAGTGAAAAGAGAAAAGTTGTCAGCTGAATACAGTGCACATAGTTCTCTCGAATTGTACCGAGCTAATTTTGGAGTATATTCAGGGTTGGTGAATTGGCAGAAATATTCGAATAATGGCATTTTTCATTACTACTTCTCTCTCTTCGTTTCATGTCAACTGTCAAAGTACCAAGTGTTATCCAAAAATGGTGAGAAATTAGCCACTAAGGGCACATTCTATTGCAACTTCGTTTAGAATCCATATAATCCAATACAATAGAAAATATGTGAATTGCATCACAAAAATCATCGAATGAAGAAGTTTCACCTTCATTTCAAAGCTGATGTTTCAATAGATGATGTGCTGAAAGCTATTTGTGCAATTCAAGGACTGGAGAAAGTATTTCCAAGTTGATTTCACGAATTGTAGTATTTATTTCAACAAATCTGAGTATATTTCATTATTTTTTCTACGGAAATATTTTTTCAAATGCGGTCGAACGTGTTGCAATGAAGTATTCTTTTCAGTTATCACTCATTCATGACCAATCGTAGAAAATATGGTGTACGCAACTTATGTAATATCTATCAAAATACTTGATCATTGCGTAATTGAAAATATACAGTTAGGAATCCCGGGACGAAAAAATTAGTTAATTTGTCAGTTATCCTACTGATGAAGTTAACTTGGTTAGCAAAATGCGCATCTAGGAATGAAATGAAAAGTAACTTGTGACATCTACAGTCACTGGTTCAAACTTAAATTGAAACGAGCTATGGAATCCAAAGTTAAATGATTATCCACACATTGACAGGTAGACAACATTTTGTTGTTCTGACCAACCCAAAACTCTTAATCTAGTTTTTCGTGTGTTGAGAGGAACGCATAGAGAACTTAAAGTGGATTTAGTGTTGTCGGTTCAATCTCGAAAGCTCAACATCCGCCGATAGCTGTTTTGTAGTTAATTACTCATCAGGACGGCTTCATGGATCACCGGCAGTTCTATCTCGCAACGTGGACGCGAGTGTCGTACCTGCTCCCGAATTGGTTAGGGACCACCTATAACATTCTCAAAAAAAATAGCGGAGATTTTCCATCAAATTCTAATGAGAATTGGCCGAGAATATCCATCGAAACTACAAACTGGCCCTATATCTGAGAACGAGAAGGGTTTACTCAACATTTAGAAAACAAACTGATAATCGTCAGAAAGTTCATAAATGCTGTGAAGGAGTGTTCTTCATTTTGTTCCAACTCTGACGATAACAACATGAAACAATATAATGAGGAATCCAAAATATTTCAAATGTGCTTTCAAAAATAACTTGGAAAACTAATATTATTTCGGAAACTTCGTTATGCTACATTCGGTTTTGCAACTCCTTTCCCATTCCACCAAAACTTTTGGTTGAATTTTTCAAATCTATTTTTATCCATAATTCAAACAATGTGTCAGCAGAATAATAATTCAGCTGAAAATCAGCATATGTGAACATAAAAAAACTACCATGTTGTCATATTCAATCGTAAAGATGGAATGGCAGAATATATTCTCATAGAACTACTGAGTTGGTGAATGAAGGAATAAAACATGATCCTGGATATAACTAAAATCCAGAGAAAACTCTCCACTAAGGCTGCATGATATTCCAGGACAGGTAAAAAAAATTGAAGAAACCATATGCCTATTCACGTCAATTTTTTTTCAAATCCGTTTACTAGCGCACCCAGAAATTTTAATTAGAGGCGGCTCATAAGAACCGAGTAAAAAAAATCCCTGACATTTTGTCTTGGGTGGGCTAGAGGATTTGAACCCCTCCAGTACGCTGCTGAAACTATTATAGATCCTTCCAAGCATTCACAATATTGAGAGGAAGTTTATTGTGACATACAAATTGTGATTCAATGGAGCATGGAGAGCTTTCATACCAACACCAAAAAGATATTTGACAATTTTGTCAAGCATAAATTTTTTTTTCACCTTCCAAAATACACATTTGACAAACTGATGAAGGTAATTTTTGTACATGTTTGACGTGTCATAACTTTGGGTCAATTGAATGGATTACCGATCTTATGTGATCTCCAAGCCACAATAGTGAAATATTTTCAAAATCATCTTCATTTTACACTTTGCATGGAGCCTGCTACCGGCCAAACAGCTTGAGAGTCACCAATCAGCCATCAATAAAATAGATCACGTTTTCAAGTTTTCTCAATCACCAATTTTTTTCGTAAATCAACATGCGGGGCATTTTTGTATATACTTTCATCGTTTCAGCCCTGTGTGTTTGCAAGCTAGAGCACTATCAACAAGATCGCAGCACCCTGTATACAAAAACGGGGCTAAAGGACCAACAGCGATTCAGACACGTCGGGAGATAACCCAATTAGGATCCATAGCGGATTCGTTGGAATTGCGGAATTTTATTATTTACTTCGATCGGGTTTGTGCACAATCGTTGTTCATGTCTTTCTCGGCTGAGTGATTTGTTGGGATCGTATGTTGGTCCTTTAATTACCACATTTGTAGGAAGGAGCTTTTTAGACACCGCTTGATTTTTATTCCACACGTACACAATTTTGAGTATTTTATTAGGTTAAGATTTGTACATATCAGGTTTCAAGGATATCACTTGTTGAAATGAAAGTATTCAAAAATATATATTTAGTCAAGAACAAGTTGTTGAGAGTGTTGAATGCATATAAGGTAAGTGTTCAATCAGCAGATGTATTCTACAGTATCAGCAATGATGAACTCCAGCTGGGTAAGGCTATTTTATAACTAATATACCGGCTGAGTCTGATGGATGGGGCACTTCTATTTTTAAGAGAAATAATCCGAATCAAAGAACGAAAATTTAGTGGGCTATCGAACAACTAAAATGTGATTTTTTGAGAAAAATAAATAATATAGCATTTCTGGTTTCATCAGAAACGACCCTTGTTTGGAATACTTGTACATTTTCACATTTTTGAAACGTGAAACGATCCTCTCCGATGCTATATGGCCCGAGAAAATGAAATTAGCATTTTAATACTTTGCCACCAGCCGAGGTTTGAAATGACAAATTCACTTTTTTTTCGGTCATCTCACGTTTTTCAAATGGTATCTTTATGGGATACTCTGTGCAACAGAATGTTTCGGAAGAAAGGAATCGAATGATACCAAAATTTTGAATATATATCAATTATTTTCAGATGAATCAATTTTATAAAAAATATACCAAAATTATTGTGGCCGCTGGACTGATTTAAATCCTAAATAATAACATTCGCAAAAATCCTCAATTTCCTCTAAGAATTTTATACACAGATGTACCCATATCGAGGTTATCCCCAAGAAAGGTTTGGATTTAAGTGTTGGATGGGTATACTTGGAGATCGCTTCATTGGGCCAAATTTTTTTGAAGGACCACTAACTGGTAGCCTAACGTTCTTTCAGGTTGCTATCGAGCCTATCATTAACGACTTTCCATTGGTTTTGCAAAATTTCTATTTTTAACAGGATGGTGCACCCCCTCATAATCACGGAATGGTTCAATTACCTGAATAATATTTGAAGAAATAAACTAATTTCTACACATAGTCTCATCAGATGGCCACCCAAGTCACCAGACTCAACCCCCTTGGATTATTATTTATGGGGAACAAAAAAAAAATAGTTTATGCAACTCCAAATGAGACACGCGAAGAACTGCTACAAAAAGTTATCACAGCTTTCAATAATACCAGCCCAGCAGAGTTAACTGCAGCAGTTCAAGCAGCAATCAGAAGAGTGCAATTATGTATGGAACATAATGACCAAAATTTTGAGCAATTTTATAGTGAGAGTATTAGAGCATTGTGCTATGTATTTGTTTTCAAAAATTTGTGATAAATGTTGATAATCCTCAAAATTGCATATTCAAATTCAAAATAATAAATCGAACGTATGATAATTTGCAGTGTTGAAAATCGTTACGAGACAATTGAGTAGCAGTAAAATTTGAAAATTTCCATTTTTTTTTGTATTTTTGAGTCCAGCGGCTGCACTATTTTGTTGTAACATTTTATATAATGGTGAAAATAATCAACAGATATTCAAAATTTGAATATCATTCAATTCGTCTCTTTCAAAACAGGGTGTTCTATATAAACTGCCTTTTGAAAAAATTAGAATAAACAAAAAAGTGGTCTTCTCACATTTAAAACATCTGGTTGCACAGTACCGTAATCAAAATGCTAATTCCATTTGCATGAACAATATGGCATTGGAAAGGAATGTTTCACATGTAAAACATCATCATCACTAAATTACAAAAAAAAAACAAAAATGTTCACCTTATCATGTTTAGAATTTGCTCTATATTTAAAAAATTTGAAAATGTAAAAGGCGTTCATTTGAAAAACTAAAACTATTGCCGTTTCTGGTAAAACCGTAAGTGCTACAAAATTCATTTTTAACTAAAAAAATCACCTTTTAGTTGTTCGATAGCCTCCTAAATTTTCGTGATTTGAATCGTATTATTTCTCTCAAAAATGGAGGTACCCATTTCCAGGACTCACTCAGTATAGTGCGCGTGTGAAATATCAAAAACTGGAAACTGGAAGTGTCTTCCTTGAGGAAATTTTCGAAAAAAGCCTTTTTTTAAGGTTAATTTTGAGTTCATTTCATTTTTCTACTTCTCTCACAGATATGACGTTACAGCTTCTTTTAACAACTTTCTATGGTGGATTTGGATAGAGCACAAAATACTAATTCTAGTAATATGCACGTGTTTAATATTTTGGTCCATAATTCCCGAAATAATAATTATCAAAGACGAGGAAGTGCACTTCAGTATGATTCAACGCAACGTTCGGAAATTCTCATCACAAGATGTGAGGCAGAACACGTTCCTACGAGGATGTATGCATGTATTCAAATAATACATATAGGCTTGCCCAAGATCTTCTTGAAGCGCGTGTTATTGAAACAAATCAAAGGAAAATTTGAAGAGCTGGAGGCCTAGAAGAACTACAATTGGGAAATATGTTCAATTTAACATGTTACTAGAATTCCTTTGAAATTTGAGAGCCATTCGTGATTATTCAAATAGTAATTTTGTGCGACCACTACGATAGAAACGTCACTGAATTATGGAAGTTATCAGTGTTGCCACATGTTAAGGTCTCCGGGAGCAAAATACAAGAGAATCAATAATGGTCGTTGCACAATTTGTTTTTATTTGTCTTGGTTGTACACACATTGCATAAAGAATACCTACTGCGTGTGGAGATACAAAAAAAAATCATCTTACGACATAACCTGTGTCCTACTTGCAAACATTTGGTGAGCACTGGTAATCTTGAACGTTCATATGTCACCCGTTAAAAATATTAGTCAGTTCGTTGAGTGAAAGTTTGATTTTATCTGCCATTCTTAGTTTTTGGGTATCTCTATCTCGGGAACTATGGGACAAAGAGCCAAACACATGTACCAAAATCAAAATTTTATAATCGAAGAGTGAAGGTTGCATTGGATAAAAAAAGTGACGTCATAACTTTGACAAGGGGAAGGGTAGAAAACTTAAATGGTCTCTTCAAAAATAATGTAATCAAGACGTCTGAACGTTTTACAAAAGTTCTTACATGGTTAACAAAAATTATATATTACAACAACTTTATTCAATGCTGAACTGCATGTCGAAAGTCAACATTGGAAAAATGGACCTTAAATAGTTTTTTCAATGGCATTTTTATCATTGTCTGATGAACGGTATTACTCTAATCGAATTGATCAGTATTCTGCTGAATCGGGTCCTCTTGTACGAATGCATCAACACACAATCGAAAATCTTGTACAGAAATATGAAAAAAAAATATCGGTCTACATGTGCAATGGTCAGCTTAGAATTTGATATATTTCGACTTCGCTATAGGACATTATACAAGAAATATGTTCAGAAAGTTTTTGTGGAATCTGAAAATGTGATGATGGGAAAATTTTAAACGATAGTACGAGATTCTTGAAGTAATCTACCAAATTTTCGAGCCACTTTCAGGTTTCCATAAATTGATCGATGCAAGAACACTCTGTATAATAGGAGGAAATATCCTACAACTGTAACATACAAATATACGATAAATTGAAAAGTAAATATCGATAGAGACCTCCATAAATCTTATTTAGAGTAATAATAATTTTGATGTTTCATTTATAAATATTGTATACGTGACTGGAAATTATTGAGTAATAACTAAATTGTCTGCGAATCCATTCAATATGATTGTATAATTCCATCTACTCACCTCAATTTGAATTAAGCCAGAAGGATAGATAAATTTGTCGTGTGAAGGCGAACTAAAGAATCCTCCGCCAAAACTCAAATTCGGCAAAATTATCTGCTCCTCCGCCAAAAAATTAAAACGAGCGAAACAGGCTCGGAAAGGGCACGTACTATACGGGTTTTTGGTGTTGAGTTTTCTATATGTAATGTGGAATGATTGGGTGATTTCGGGTCACTATCAGCCCAAAGGTGTAGCACGCATCGTTTAGTCACAAAGCTACTGAATAAAATGGCGGATGCGCCTCAAAAAACGCATTCATTTTGAATCCAACTCTGATTCCAGTTTTATCCAATTGAAAGGAAATGTTATAAAATGTCAGGTGTTCCAGGGTTCGATATGCAATCACAATATTCCTCCTAGTATACTGGGTGTTTCACAGTTAAAGTAATGAATGATAATAATGAGGGTGCTCGGTAGCGAGGCGGTTAGATGCCGACCTTCTAAACTTCCGCTTGCAGGTTCGAATCCTGGAAAACGAGAGAAATTTTCTGATGACAACAAGATAAAACGAATAAAATCGACAATGTCGAATCACCCTCATCTCCACACGTTTCCACAAAGCGGATTTTGAACGTTGCACAAATATTTGTCAGATGTATCAATGTCCTTCATGGCATTACCTAGAGAAGCAGTTGTATTCTGTCAAATGATTGCCTAATTTTTCTACTTTGTTGATTTTATCGTTTCAAAAATGTTCTACCTTCGTTCGAATTAATCATAAAGATGAAATACTGATATATTAGATAAAATGCTCAAAATTATCAAAGTAGGTTCAATTTTCAAATGTTTTTATCTTATATTTTATTATATATTATATTCATATCTTACAGAATTAAAAACTTTCATCTCGCCCTAATTTCTTTATCGTCTCCTGCCTCCCTCGTACGCTATACTGTGTCTTGTTATCTTCATTACTAGGATTGGATTCGCAAAATTTACAGGATTCGCGAAGTTAACACTTACTCTGCTTGTTCAACATTGTTAATTGCGATTCCTATTCTTAACTCGACAAGTCCTTAAGACCTTTTATAAATAAATGACAGGATTCAACAACAATCAAAACAATCAAAATATTCATATTCATATCATAAACTACCAAAGACTTAGTTGGTGACAGCAATTGTTTGTTATTGAAACTGAAACTTAATTCATACGGACTGATCCTGAATTGATACAAATGTGGCACGAAAATTTACTAAAACGCACTAAAAATTTAATAGAAAAATCATAATGACTGATACTTAATGAAAGTTAATTGAAAGAATCAACTCAGTTTTTGGAATTCCCTTTGGAATAATATAAGAATATCTTGCCACTTACAAAAATATCAGCATTTGGAACTATTTGATCAACCATGTATTCAACTTGTGCAAAACCAAATACTCAGATGAAATTGAATGCAGTAAACCCTATTGAATTCCTAATTCTATACTTCAATAAATGTTTTGACATACTACAATAATATGGTACGTAATACCTGTTATTTTACCAAACTGCATACTGAATTGTAATTGATACACTTTCAATATGTCTATACTAACCTATTTGAGCATCCCAGTTTTGATTAGATCTAATATGAATGTAGTATATGATGATGTTGCATTCAGTTCCAT
The DNA here is from genome assembly GCA_958502065.1 of Chrysolina americana. Taxonomy (NCBI): domain Eukaryota; kingdom Metazoa; phylum Arthropoda; class Insecta; order Coleoptera; family Chrysomelidae; genus Chrysolina; species Chrysolina americana. The sequence continues at coordinate 64,757,425 of OY293416.1, read as the reverse complement.
AACGAACGGGAAAGGGGTTCAGATCGTCATGATTTTTTGTAATGTTTCTTGGGAAAGTTTAAGTTCTTTGAATAATTCATACATACGAAGTCGCTCACATAATATAAACCTGCCCTCTCGATCTGTTATTTTCATTTTATTTCCGCTGGACTTTTGAAATATTGATCGCAGTATCTGCCCAAAGAGAACAATAAAATGAATTTGCTACGAAACGAGATGCAATTTCCAAGTGCTTTGGGAAAACACCGTCTCCTTCCCGAGAAAGTTGCAGTGCTATCTCGCAAACACATTTCAAAACTCCAGCTATGGAAGAATCGCTGCCCTTGTGGAAATTGGTTTGATATAAATGAGTAACTTGATGTTTCTGGATCTGCACAAAAGTTGAATATACAGTTCAAAGCTATACGTGTTTCTATGTATCCAATCCACTGATTATCTTACAATTTTGACCGAGAGGAAGTTGACAATTCATGTACCCAATCATACAAGGTGGTGAATCCCTCTTTGAACAATTTTTTTTGTATTATCAATACTGAACTTGTCTCACATGTAATATTTCACCATCAAAACAATTCATTTCACAAAAATATTACAATCTTCCTCTTTCCGTGGGTATTTTCCGGAATATTTTCAATTATTCCACCCTTTTATTCTACCATCCTCTTCATTGTCCTGGAGACTTGCTCAATATCTCCGTTGTTTATGGGGTAGTATTATATTTTTTTCCGTCTAGAATTTCTCAGTCAAACCCTGCCTCCAAAGACCCGATACATCCAAAGGGCGCGCATTTTTTCGGTCAAGACTTTTGCCGCACCACGGCAAGCCGGTATAATTTTCAAAATTGAAAGCATCGTGTCCATCATTCCACCAAGTACCCCTATGTTCAAAACAAACATTTTATCAGAATAGTTTGAGTAAAGCCTGCAGAGTTCAAAGACTAAGTATCGGTATTTAGTCCGTTTTTACTCTTCTTTTCGGACGATGTTCGTTTCGCCAGGAGCTGCAAGCTCTATGACGAAAATCGTCCTACTTTGATGGTCGAGAAGATATACATCAGGCTCATTGCCTTGAATCCTTTGTGGAGAATGAGAAGTGCCGAATCTATTGGAACTACTCACTATCCACCCTCAGGCAAATACAATATCCCTCGGAGCATAAGGCAACACCGGTGTCTCGTCTATACCATACGAGTGTCGAAGATCGTAGTAAAATACTCGTAGATACTGGTTGAAACCGCTAACAGCAAATGCATTATGATTTTGGCTGCCCCAAGGCACGCTCTGCATCTAGTGTCAGGGACCTCTATATCAATTACGCGACTACGGTAGACGAGGATATTAAAGACACCATCTTGGCAGACTGAACTCCTAATGACTTCTCATGCTCCATCCAGAACCATTCTGTTAGACACTCCATACTCAAGAGTTCATGTCCTCCCCTTCTTCTGGGGAAGTATCAGCTGTCCATTACTCATTTCTTAATCAGAAGAAAGGGGGTGCGTGGTAAGTGTGATAGAACACGCTGATTACTTATTTATTTACGTCTACTACGCCAAAAATTGAATTATGTTTATTAAGACTGACCGGCTCTTTCGCCAGAAATTAAAATCTAAAGAAAATTGAGCCTTTGATATTTCTTCCTTCGCCTGTTCTTCATTATGTTTGTCTCTCATTGACTGCCGTATACTCGATAGACTATTGGTACACGTTTTCAACATAAGTTTGTTCTGCGAAAAAGACACCAAATTTACTCGTATACTACGGAACAATAGGCCATCAGGAACAAATGAAGGTACTAGTCCTAATTTTTCTGATGAAAAGAGACTACCTTGGACAGGTGACGGTTTATTGTCTTATTTATCCGTTCGACCATTCCATCGTACTGTGAAATTTCTGTCTTGGTCCGAATGCAGTTCCACCAGAACACCGAATTGACATATCCATTTATTTTAATAAGACGTCGGCACCGGTTGAACAGTAGAAGCCATGACCTCTGATGATGAGAAGTTATTATTTGGACAGAAATAAATGTATTCTGACAACATCAAGTGGGCCAACTTGAATCCTATTTTTGAGATCACTTCGAAATATATAAAATTTGACCGCACTCCTCTGATGATCCGACAATGACCTCCGAAGACGAGTTGTTAATTAGACAGAAATGGGCGATTTAGAGCCGAATTCTTCATTTTCTTATCAAGTCTTATCTTCTATCTAGGTCATTAGTGCAGATCTCAATTAATAACACTTTGAGAAGTTCATCTGAACAAATTGCAGTCCAGAAAGTGTTGAAAATAAAAATTAATAAAGTAACTTCGTTGATTAAAATCTACTGTGTGAGCAGAGGTCGTTACTGCTTCCTGGAATGGATCGAAGGCCTGAATAGGTAGGAAAAGTAAACTATAACTTTCCTTTATATGTGTTCCACAGCTCCTGATATAAAATAAGTAATGAAGGCTGCGCTCGGCCTTATAAAACCCAATTATTTCTGTTGGGTTCGGATTTATCATAATTAAGTTAGTTCGGATGAAACTCTAGTTCGCGAGAATAGCGTTTTATTATTGTCCTGCTCGAAATAAGACGTTTTTACGAACTTTGGAGGCTTGTATCTTACATTTTTCTAATAACCCACATGTTTTATTGCGGGGTTGTTTTTTCAAAGAAAGTACTAATTCCTACCTCCATTCCCTGAAAATCGCACAAATCTCTATTTTGTGGAAACCAACAGACAATGAAAAATCTATTGCTACCCTCATCGGTACGGGGTAGCCAAGGGTGAGGATGTTCAACATTTGTCGACTTAGTTTGTTATTTATACCATGAGCCGAATCACGCGTCCGACATAATCCCTTCGTTGTGTTATTTACAGTCCGTAATCCAATCTGTTGTTTCAGTGTGAGATTTATTATTTCATTAACGGTCCAATCTCCGACAAGAGGGTTTGAAGGCTAATCGAACTGAAATTAAATCCAGTAAACTCTAATACCTGACCAAGTTCACTTCGAATTATTTATTGTATGCAAAACCTCCGAAACATAATCCATCACTGAACTCAACTGGATATCCAAATGTAGCAATAAGATGTCTATATTTGTTGATATTAGCATCTATAAACATCCTGAATGCTTTTATTACTACCATGTATGCAACAATGGTATTTAATTTGTTACTGCATGACAAATTAATTCAGCTGGAAGAGGCAACGTTGCTTGAATAATTCACAAAGGCAAAATGAAATTGCTCACAGTATAATTTGGCCCTCTCGACCTATTATTTTGCATTTTATTCTCACTGGAGTTTTAGAATATTCATCACAGTGAGGACAACGGGAATTAAAAAAGATATGCAGTTTCAAAGAGCTTCTGGAAAAATTATATTATCAGCACTCAATTACGAATGAATCTCGTCAATTATGGAGATTGTTGTGAAAAATTTGAATAATTTGATGAATCTGGTTAAGGGCAAAAGTTAAATCCAGAGTTTTGAAGAAAACACATACGGATATAGACCATACGCATATTTGTATGGGTTAATTTTTCTGCTTGATTTATCAATTTCAATCCAGAGTCCTCAATCATAATTCAAGATATCAAATTTGATAACTTCTGTAAACGATATCTTTCTTCATTTTGTTGGTTTCGATGGCACTGCTGAATAGGAAACGAAAAAAATAGCTCAAACGATGGTACTGTTATTGACTAACATGAACTATTATGAACTGGACTTCTCTGAATTGTCCAGAACTCCAATAACAACACAAATCCTCAATCTGGAAAACTACAGGGAATTGTTTTCTGGAAATGTATATGCGAGAGTATGCCGAAAAGCTTATTTCAGCTAAAATCTTATCTTTTTCCCAAGTTTTCTGCCACATTGAATGTTACTTCATGTTCTATGACATCACATATGAGACATCATATGTCTAAACTGCCCTATTTTTTATTATTTCAGCATTTCCAAGGCAGATACAACACATAGCAAAAAATAATATTTAGAAATTTGGGCTAGTCAGGGCAAATTTTTTCAGGATTTGCACAAATAAAACCTGTAGCTTTCCAAATCTTCAAAAACGTTCGGCAAAATACATACACGATCATTAGAAATGGAGCCAAATTCAGTTGTATCAAAAGTTCCAAAACATTTTTTTCCAAATAGTCACCCTCCTTTTTATCTCTACCAGTGATTCTATGGTGAAATAGCTTTGTGATCCTTACACCATAAATCAACATTTGATTTTTTTCGATAACCTGAAAATAAACTAAATTTCAAGTTGCAAGAGACAGAAGCCATCGAACCTAAAACATTTCAAATGCGTAAAAACAAGACAAGTTTGCTATTCTCGGCCATAGAGCCTATGAATGGTTGTTTGAAATAAGAAAAAGAACTCTTTGAATTTTGGCCACTCTACTGACTGCATCCCCAATAAGACTATTACTTTTTTATTAACCGAGTCAAGATACTTCCGCTGTTCTTGATTGAACTGTGATTTGTTTTATACTCACTCTAGTGAAAGTAGATTTCTCGATAAAGATGATTAATGTATCAAAAATATGGAAGACCAAAAACTATTATCTGACATTTTTTATACAGTACCACTTCTCATGAATAAAAAGTAGTAAAAAGTTAGTTCTTGAGGTTGACGCTTAAAATATGAAAATCAGCAAATGTTTTTGCTAGATTTGAAAAACGTGATTTATATTCCCATGAAATTGTAAAAAGTAGACCATAACTGATAAGTGGTTTTAGGAAGAAGTTCCATAACATATAACTTGTTCGAAATTTTATTTCGTCCTTAATGTCTCTTCTTGATATAATTCTCACTTTGTTTCCCTCTAGAGCATAAAAACGCTCATTTATATATTCCCATGAAGACGTAAAAATGGCAGATAAATCCTTAGGAATTGGTTTAAGAGAAAATTTTAATGAGAAACAACTTGTATAAAATTTCATTCTTGCCAATATGCGACAAGCTAGACTGAAAAATTGTTGAATACTTTCTCTTATTTAAGTAACGCAATTTATTCGCAAACGCACACTCAAAACTTAATCAACAACTATTCAATCTAACCAGCCTCTTATCAGTTAAAATTTCATTTGAAACTAGTTATTTCCCTAGAACTTATTCCTAAAACCAACTCCAAATGAATTATCGGCCATCGAAGCATTTGCGAACAAAAGTTATATAGCAAACTGTAGTTATTTTTTATTGCAGAATCATCCTCTAAACTTTGTCGCACTTATTCACCAACACCCTCTTTATAGGTATATGAACAAATGCTACTATGGGATATCCATTTTATAGGCATCAAACTTCAAGAAATAACGTTTTATGACTTTTTATCCATAAAAATTGCTACCATATAAAAATTGGCAGAATATTTTATTGGTTTCACACATTTTTACTACCCAAGATGAAAATATACTCGTGAATAAATTGATAATATCGCGTCAATGGCGACTTCGCCAAAAACTGTATTCCGCCGTGTATAAAAGTTTAAAAAATGTGTACGATGCTTTCCTCTGGTGTCTATCACCGTTTCATCTCAGATAAAATAAAGAAGGAAGAATGAATGAATAAAAATATCGTTCGTCAAAATAGAATTCGAGGAACGGGAAAATCGAAATATGTGTTTGTGGGTTCATGTTGAATGAACATTCTGTTTGCTGCTTTCACCATTCCAATATGTTTTCAATTGACATTTTTAGTAAATTATGTGGTTTATAACGATAATGAGAATTGGCCTGGTCAGATATAGTATTGATGAATATTGGCATAATTTTGTAAAATAATAAACATTTTCATTTCAAATCTTCTAACAAAATAAATATTTGTGAAAGTAGTTATGACGGTCAAAAACCATGTTATAAGTCTTGCAGGAATATTTCTCAATATACGATAAATCGTCATGCTGAATCTACACATTTTTTGTTCTAAAAAGAGAAATTGGATAATTTGTCCAAATATCAATCTATGTAAGCAGGATATTGTTTTTAGATAGTTAACAAAGATAGAACGTCAATGGAATAACTGAGTGAATGTTGAACAAATATTTGTATTTGTAGTATGAAAACCAATATACTAATTAATTCCTTCATTCACTTTCTTCGATTTAATCGTAATAATGGAATAACTGAGTGAATGTTGAACAAATATTTGTTTTTGTATTATGAAAACCAATTTAATAATTAATTCCTTCATTCACTTTCTTCGATTTAATCGTAATGGTGGTTATTACGTATATAAAGACAGCGTGAAATATAAAATTTTCACCTGAAAACCTGCACAAATCATAGCTTTTTCCTGACAAATAAATAATGAAATTTTTACTTACTCATAAGGTTCAAACTTAATGAAAGCGAAGAGTCCTCGATGCCAAACTCGATACCTTCGGGACATCCAATGCCACCATCAAAGACACCATAAAGGTTAGCAAAATTCTTACAGAAAGCTCACCAATTGTCCTCTCGATGCTGAAGTACATTCCCTTTACCTTCGAGATAAATAACAACGCAATGGATGTTCAATTGCTGTGTAGGGACTACTTTTCTTCATTTAGAATTTTCAACAAACATGAAAAACCTGCGTTGTAACCTGAAAGGAGAATAAATATTTGATTAGACAGCTCTGAACGGAAATTAACCGATCGATATCCGGATCTTGAATACGACGGACAAACAGTAGCCCAATGATTACATAATTACATTGACATAATACATCAAGAAGGTGAATAGGACACGGATAAACCTGCCTACAATACAGCTCAGACTCAATTGGATTGAATAGCTTCGCTTTAATCCAATCGGGAACTAATCCATTGTCTGTTCTTGTTGTTCGAAATAAAATCGTTTGGTGGAGATAATTCAGCAAATTCTCGTGAAATGTTTTATCTACTTCCACTACAGTGAATAAACTGTTGTCTATGATGAAATAGACTTGTACTATTTCACCAATAAACGATAATCTCAGCTGTAACATAAAAAATATGATTCTATTATTTCATTTCTGGTTCAATTTCGTTTCAACTCAATACCAAGCTGATTTGGAGATTTAATCAATATAAAACCCCGAAAAATTATCATCATTCACGGAAACATCATATAAATTAACCAACTTCTCAATTGTTGTGCATTCAGTGTAACTCTGGAAGTAAAACTATTTCATTTAATTCTGTTACATGATAATTCACTTGTGAATAATATATCAGATTAAAACACAGCAGCACCATATTTTCAAAAAGGGACGCTTTATGAAAGAGGGGCGACACTACTTGACGGAAGATCATAAAACTAATAATGAATTATGGTGGATTACGTAATTGGAAATCCCTGAGACAAACACTGAAGTATGAATTCAGCGCCATCTCTGGGTTCCAGATTAAAATGCACTCCGACTGCGTGTCGACTTCAATATGAAGCCAGAAACATCATGAAAGAGGGGCGACACTACTTGACGGAAGATCATAAAACTAATAATGAATTATGGTGGATTACGTACTCCAATCTTCCGCAAAAAAACCTATACAATAGGTATGGTCGTCGGCAAGTATTCAACAGAAAACAACTACTGCCCCCTACGACCATTGAATTATATCTGTTTAATACTTGGCAAAGTTTTCTATAAGAAAAATAATTTCAGCTTTGATATTTGAAATGCATTGCAAAGTGGTTCTTGTAGAAAACTTTGCCAAGTATTAAACAGATATAATTCAATGGTCGTAGGGGGCAGTAGTTGTTTTCTGTTGAATACTTGCCGACGACCATACCTATTGTATAGGTTTTTTTGCGGAAAATTGGATTACGTAATCCACCATAATTCATTATTAAAGGGACGCTTGTTCTTCTTTAATGCCATTTGGTTTGTACGCAATGTGAATAAAGGTTTCATTAACTCATTAGCGTGGATAAAAATTCAAAACGAAATGGATTGAGACCAAATCATACGTTTTATCTACGCCATCAGAATATCTGGAAGATTGTCACCTTACTATGTTTGCGGATGACACCACTATCACAGATACAGGGGATAATATTGATGAACTGCTTCTCAAGGTAAAATGCATTATCGACCGATTTAGCTCCTGGTGTCAACGTAACAGATTAATTTTAAACTTCACGAAAACAGTATTAGTCAAATTCTATAATAGGAGAAGTAATGTTCTTGATGACTCAAAAATTATTGAGGAAATTAAGAAGAGTAATGAGGTTAAATTTTTAGGAACTTACTTGGATGAAAACTTATCATGGGACCAACAAATAAAATCATGCATGAATACAGCAGGTCTGCTTGAAATTTATTTCGCAATGGCTTATTCACATATATCACTCAATATCACAGCATGGGGTTCCAGTAATTAATTTAACAGAGTCTTTGTAGCACAAAAGCGCATTATTAGACTGATTTTTAGTATGGAATACAGAGACATCTGTAAACCAGTATTCCTAGAGAAAAAATATTATCCGCTCCATCTACATATATTTTCAAATGTATAGGATTAGCTAGATCTAACATAGAAAATTTTGAAACAAATGGAACGACGCACAGCTACAATACCCGTCATGGTGATCTCTTGCGTATTCCGAGTCATAGGTCAACAAAATATAAAAAGTCCCCTATATACAATGCTATGAATCTGTATAATAAATTACCAGAACACATCAAGCAAATTACCTCTGATAAAATGTTTCTTGGCAGAGTGAAGCAATTGCTGCTGCAAAAGTGTTACTATAGTTGTGATGAATTCCTGGATGGCGATTTACGATGAACACTGATTTTATCTTATTTATTTTTTCTTATCTTTGAAGTTTGTCTATATTTTTACTAGGCCATCAGCTATATGCACGACTATTATACATATATTATTAGATATGACATAAATTTTCATATTTTATATTTTATCGTATTGTATTGTATTTTATATATATATATATATATATATATATATATATATATATATATATATATCAGTCTGTGATAACATTTTTTATATTTTACTAATTATTGACGTACCATATGTACAGTTTGTACCACAGTGGCAAATAAATATTATTATTATTATTATTATACGCTGATGAAGTGAGAATACGTGGTAAAATAAAACATGATAATAATTAATTCCGTCCACGCATCTCCCATTGAAATGTGAATTCAACTATTAACATCATTCAAAGAATGAGATATGCACAGACCTGGAGCTTTTCCAAGCTGATATGTAAAAAGAAAAAAGTGGAAAAGGAGGTGATTTCTGTTTCGAAATGAAAAAAGTTCGACTGTCCATAGATAAACTCAAAGCCAGCTGCTATTTCATTCTCCAGAAAGCCTGACAAATTGAAACCCACATCTCATTGAGACAAGTTCTTTGAGAAATAACTTGCCCTCCCAAAGCACAAATACCGCATTAAATCTAATATTTTCGAATGTTATGGGCAAGGCGCTATATTCAATATGAAATGATAATCCTTGCTTCTCGCTGGTTCAATTTGAACCGTACAGGTCCTGACCAGATAAAACTCGTGAGTTTATTATTTTAATAGCCCATGTGTAATTTTATAGTCTCGTCAGTACTGTCATCTAGATCATACGGGGTGGACTATAGAAGTTTTCTGAATGGCATATAGTACAGAGATATGCAAACACTGATAAGTTTTTTGAAAAAAATATATTCTATAAATCATATTCTATTTCGAAAACTTCATTAATGCACTCTCAAAAATGATATTGTGTCGTCGAATGAATTTGTACAGTATTTTTGTATTCGTGTTTTTATGGGCTTTTGTATCACTGCTATACAAGATATACACTTTTCTGTGAAGTTTTGTGTTGATTTTGAAAAAAATGTGTTTCAAATGACGACATTATATGTATCAAAATATTGTTCATTCTCACTTTTTAGGGAAAAAGTGGCCTTTTACCGAAGTTTTCTATAGAAATAATCTCATTTCAGATCCAATACAGTAAAACAGTCAAGATATAAATTATCACTGAAATATAAACTCTTCGATATTATTCAGGAATATTCAGATGCTAGAGAGCTTTCAAAATTATAATCGCAATTATTGAATGAAAGTTTGATTTTGTGAGGGAGGTTCGTTTCTTGACATGGTCCTTTTAGGGATATTCATAGTTAAAGTTTATCAAGTTTATCAAAGACAGAACAAATCGCTAAAGCGATCCCCAGAAAAATTGAGAATGAACATAAAGTTCCTCTAACCTACCACAACTAATCCATGTGTTACTCTTGTAGATTCACGCAATACCTCCTCGAAAACCAAGGCCTCGTATGAACTCCGCCATTTTCGTTTCCAACAGCGGACCCGGACTGGACCCCAAGGAGTTTTTCCGACGTCACGGCTCCGTTTCTCGGCTCTGCAGGAAGGCCAGGAGCGTGGACAACATTTCCCTAGAAGAAAAACACTTTGGACTTCCTCAGCTCTCTATATCCGGACCTTCTCCGCCGGAAGACGACGAGAAGGATGTGGAGGAGGGCGTAGCAGAAACTGAACAACTGATGCAAACTGAGTGATTTTTTATTGTGCGTTTTTACTGGTTCTTATCTAGGTTTTTTTATATCGATAATTTCTGTGTGGTATCGCTGAAAAATCAGACAATGCTGTTGATATTGCTGAGTTGATAAACTTCCAAAAAATGATCAGGCTAAAGTTTACTGATGATATAATTTGTCAGTATGTGCTCTGGTAGAAGTTATTGGAAATGTAAGGAAATATTATGAAATGCTAATACCACTTAGGTATAGGTATTCGGTACTATAGAATGCAACTCTTCGTAGAATCATTGGAATACAACTGTTTTTGGACCATTCTAATGCCACTTTTTCGAAACATCCGAATGCAACTTTTCTCTAATATAAAATGCAACTCTTTCTGGAACATTCGAATGAATCATATTCTCGAAACATCCGATTGCAACTTTTTTCGAAACATCCCAAATCAACTTATTTCGGAACAACCGTATGCAACTGTTTCACGTTACCATCGATCTAACATTTTTCTGAACATATTAAATTGAATAATTGCAGATAATTACGCTTTCAGTTTTCATGAATACTGATATTTTCACTCTTGGTTCACCACGAAATCAATGATGAAATTGAAATATTCATTTAAAATGCGCGGGAACATCTCAGAAGTATTTTATGTTTATTTGAAATTTTCACAGATTGCAAACGAATGCCCTGATTGCCTATATATACCATGCATTTCAACTGTAATTTCATTTGCTTCCATTGGAAACAATTTTTCAGTGATACTATCTAGCCTGAAGGAACCAAAGAAAATTAAATGATATTCAAGTAATCAATATTTTCACAAAATTACACAATTAATTTTTTTTCTTAATTCAAGAATTCTAATAATATATTAGCTCAGATGGGACAAGAGTATGTGCCAAGATTTCACCATGAATATCATAATTTTCTTCAGTTCCTTCTACTGTTTTTCATCTCCTTTGTAAATATTTCAAGCAATAAGGGTGAATAGATTTCAAAAACACTACAAAACGGTGCCAATATGTGCGAATCTAGTGTGCGGCTGCGGAACTGCTTAATCATTATCTCGTGAATTACCAACTAAGTATGTAAGTATTTTTCATTACCAGGCAACTTTAGAAATTATGAAATTCTCAACCATAGCTTCGATATGCGGAAAATTATCAACCGTCAAAAATCTTACCAAGTTAACATATTGATTTAAATCATTTGGACAAAAAATACCGAAGTTTCGCGATGATTTTCGCCATCTTCAAGGCTATAATGAAAAAAAATCATAGATCTTCACAAAAATCAATAAGTTTTGTGCTATACAACCAAATTGATATTTACTGTAACTGTATTTTTTTATAATGTCGTGGTTGCCATCATATCAAGATTTTTAACATATTCAATCACACATTCGAAAAAACATTTAAATTTCAAAAATTAGGTCTTATGCTATTTTGAAATTATGTGGCTTCACCGTAACTTCTGCAAAGATGAATTTCAAGTTGATTTTTTTAGAATGATTATTTCATCACAATAGCCCTGAGGATGTCTTTACCGTTTCTATACAAACATTCGTTGACATAACAACCATATACAAGGTGTCCAAAAATGAGTTTGTGATAGTTCATGATTTCATTCTACAAGGAAAACTTAATGTAACGTTTCCATATGCATATCAGCGTAAATGCTTTATGGGGAAAATATGGCCCACAGCAGGTGGCGCCAAAATTTTGTTTTTTTTTCGTGAAGCAACATTTGGGTATTAGATTCTGAAATCGGGTTAGTATAAATAGAGGCTATTTTTGTGCACTAGAAACTTTTCTTCGTATTTTTTGTGTAGAATAATATCCTGAAGTATCGGACACTCGTTTCCAGACCCCCTGTACATATTAGTTTCAATATTATTGGAAACAGAAATATCCTCATACTGTTTAAATGTAATGTTTTCTGAATGTGAAGTGTTTTTGATCGTACAGCGAGTTTGAGCATATCATAAAAACCAAGAAGAATTCGTCGAATATAGTGGATCAAACCTATGAATTTTTTTATGGAAAAATGATCAGTTGAACTGTTCGTTTTTCGCATTGGGATCGGGACCAATTCTTGATAATACAAATTGAAGCAAGAGCTTTAAGTACTTATTAATCTTATACAAATATATATGCGAATAGGTCTTCAAAAACACTTCTTGTTTCAAATCATTTCTTGGCTCATGTAGTTTCAACTCTATTCAAATTATCGAAATGAAATCTAAGACAATTTTTTTCACAATTGTAATCTTGAATTTCCTAATGGAAATATATGCAAGTAAAGCAGAATGAAGAAGTTGAATATTGTATAGTGAATCCAGGCTATAACCTCTAAATCGATTTGAACATCAGAAATAAAACGTTTTTATTAATAGTTGATATCACCTGTTTATTATGGCAGGTGAATCAACCCTCAAGCAAATTCAGATCAACTTTATACAAAGCTCGAATATTAAAAGTTTCAGTTAAAGTTTTGGGGGAGATCGATTACACATTGACGGAATTGAGAGAAAGCTTGCCTGTAAGTTGTGCATGCTTTACCCGCTGGTTAACAGAAAAACGAAGGTCACCCCAAAAAACAAGTTCATTTTAAACTTCATGACCAAGTTTGTTGTCACATACGCCACAGCTGCGTGTAGTGGATCCGGAGAAGTACCCGAGGATAAAAATAAACGTCCCGTCGTTTGTGTGGAATGCAAAGCTTACATTCTTGTGGCCGCTGTGGACCATGAAGACTCCTTAAAGTCTTGTTCATACCCTCGTAAACTTCGCAATTTTTCTGCAAATAAAATGGTTGCGGACATGGTTCTGCATCAACGATTGGACCGGCATGACTGGGAGCCATTTTATTCGCAGAAAAATTGTGAAATTCGCGAGGGCATGAACAAACCTTAGTACGCGCCGTTCTGTACTACCCTGCAGACCCGCCAACCCGTTTCAAAAGCCAAACACTCGTTAAATCCCATTAGCCCTTACTGGAGTTAGGTATGACACACCTAAGATGTTATTTCAAAACAAATTTTAATGATAATTGACAGCCGATTACGGAAATTTGTCACACAGGTAACGGGTCTAAAGAGAGCAAGTACCCGACAAGTAACTAAGAAGATCCAAAGGATAATTATTCAAAGTGAATGCTTTTATATATTTCAATGAAAGATATTTGAAACCGTTTTCTATAAAAATACTCAATTAGTATCTTTCAGAGTTTAAAATTCTCAAAAATCTTCTAAATTACTATGTAACAAAAACATTTTTAAATCAAATGGTCAATAACGTATAGAGTGACCCATTCAAAAGCGGGGCATCACTAATCATTTTTTTATTTGTTGTCCGATTCAATAATTTTTTTTCTGAAGGAAATAATTTTAATCGCTCTATCACGCAGTCATAACTTTCGAAATGTCAAGGCTTTCTTCGAATTTTTTCAAAGCTGAAATTCCAAAAACGAAGTAGCAATTTTCTTAACAAAAATTAGGCTACGCCACTGGATTTTTTATAGTTTCGAACCGTGGTGGTGTAACACAACCTACACAAAATATAATAATAAAAGGTGTTCAATATTTTTTTTTCAATTAAAAAAATACAAAAAACGTACTGGCAATGTTTTTAACAAAAATTTAAGTACGCCACTGAACTTTACAAGAATTACTATATTATGAATAACCGTTGCTTAGAAATGTTTACATTTCAAACTGACAGTGACAGTGGAGAAATGTAAATTATAAAATTATTTGCACTTCCGGGACTAAAGTGCAAACGTTAGTCCCGTATAACAGGGACTAAAATGTATCTTTTATTTCCTAGGGAGATAAAGTTGCATTTCAAATTTTGTTGACACTGTTGCTATAACGTTACCTACTGAGTAATCCAAGTACCGTGTTTATATATCTCATCAAAATTATCAATTGTATCAATATTGAAAGTTATAATACTGGGAAGTGCAAAAATAGCGTATATTCCTCAAGAGATAATTTATCCCTTACGTGATTATTGGCCCTCGGGCTCTACGAGCCCTCAGGCAATAAACATCACGTGCGGGATTAAAACATTCGCTTTAGTCCCTTGTTATATAATATACTATTACTCATATTAATATACAGGACAATTTGCCGAAATATATCGATAACGTAATGATATTTCTGTAACACCAATTTGAAATTATTGCAAATCCAGTGGCCTCAAATTGTTTTTTTTACACATTTTTTGAATTTTTGGAGATGAAATAATGTAATTTAATAGTTATTTTTGTATCTAGTGCGCGCAATACTACTTTGGTGATCGAGAACTGATTTTTTTTAACGAGGCGCAGCCGAGTTAAAAAAAATAGTCGAGATCACCAAAGTATTTCGCGCATGAGATGCAAAACAAATTTTTTTCTACAAACTTCAAAAATATTGTTCTAAAATAAGTAATACGCTTAGCTTGATATGAAAAATAGTATTGAACTGGCTTAGACTGTTTTTCCAAATCAAGTAATTACTGTAACTATGGAAATAAAATGGTATTTGTTGACAATTGGATTTTTGCTTGATTGAGGAACATAAAGGTTAAAATATAAAACTCCCATATAGTTTACATGCAGTGTGCGAAGTAAGTATTTCGCACACTACTTCGCGCACGGCGTCATGGTAACGAAGGAAAATGAAAAAAAGGGTCACTTCGCATATTGTTATCAATGCGCGAAGCGATCCTTGTCATTTTTTGACGTTTGTAGAAAAAAATAATTTTTCAATGCGTTCCCGAACAAACTAGCGTACAAGCACAATATTTTTTATAATATCTGAACGATCTCACGACTCTCTAACGGAACCATTTTCGATGTTTGAGCTACAGAAAAAAAGTTATCATTTTCAGACCATGTGGCGGCAAAAAGCAAGCATGTAGTGTTTTATAAGATTTATCTCAAGGACGGATCAATTTGGTTAGGCCTGAACGACTGATAAGAAATCGAATTCGAGTAATGACGATTTCCAAGGGGACAATCTGAAAGTGGAATGTCTGAGAGTTGAGAATGAGCCACGGATTTTCTGGAGACGCGATAGCTCCAGGTCACGGACGACTGAAAAGATCAACTCTTATCAGGATGGTTTGGTAGAGAAGTTTGAAATAAATTATTCCGAATTTAAGTTAGAGATTGTACAGTGACTCTTCAACTCGGGTGGCATTTTCGGCTTAGTGCGGTGGATGAGAAAGATCCGTAATTCGTGCGAATGTTTTTTGTTGTGCATTTTGTGTAATCCAGACGTATGCTAATTGAATTAACTGATAGTACGATGAGATATTAAAAATGTTATCGTCAGTAAGGGTATGGTCCGTATAACGCCGAAAATATCAGATCGGTACTAGCGGTTTCTAAGCTTTAAGGCAGCCTGAAAATTTCTTATATTTTGTAGGAATTATGTGAATATCATTTTTATAATTGGCTTTCATCTCTTCATGAAAATGATCACTTGACTTTTTTTCATCCGGTAGGCGGTTTTTTATTTACAAGATAAAATACATATTAATTTTATTTTTTGTGCAACTTTTTCTCTTAGTCCAAAAACGTCCAACTGACGAAGAAAAGTCAAAATACCATGTTTATAGAAGATAGAGGACAATTATAAGTATCGATTGAAAAAATAACAGTAGCTAATCATTATTCCAATTGAAAACTTCAACACCCTGTATCTCAAAAATAAAACGGTTGCGGACTTTTTTCCTCAGAGTCACTCGATTAGAATCGCCCTTGAGGATCAGTATTCAATTATGAAACTCACTGTATGCTCATTTTATTGCCAGTTATAGGGTTTAAAAATGATGAAATATTTTTCTTTTTCGTAGCCAAAATATCGCAAATATCCACATTGGAGAGTCGTGAAGACCGTATTGAAAAATTTTTATTAGTAAATTCGAAGTAGGCCTTGAAATTTTTAATTTGAGTTCTAATTTATGGCACTGAACTAAACTTACTGATGCCTCCATTTACTGAAAATATTACTTTCGAACCGGATAGTACCTAAGTAACATTATAGGAGTGTCCCGATCTTAAATGGTTTACTCTGTATATATATGAAATATTCAGCTATCATTTCATTTTGCCCTTGATAATTACGAATAAGTAATGAGAGTAGGAATTTGCGTATCTATGTCGATTTAGACGTTATAGCCAGTTATTCCTTTTTAAATTGTTTGTATAATTACTAATTTTTGGGTCATTCACAGATAGTGTCATGGATTCATTTAATAGCCAGGTACAATTCGAAATATATTTAGAAAACTGTAAATAACTGATCCTTGATATTTTGAAATATTATCTTGTAGTCAATTAAATCATATCTAAAAATGTCTGAAAATCACGAACGCATAGAACAGACATACGATATATATATGTTTTTGAGTTTTAACTCGAAATAAGAAAAAAAATGCATGTTTGTTTCACGCCTTTGTGGAAAATACTTCAGTCCGAATTGTACAGCACATGTAAAATAAAAAGCGTACTAGATTTTTGTTTAATCGTATGTTATGATCTCCCAAAACTTATACAATCTATAAAAATAGAATAGACTCCATATTAGGTACGTCATCTATTGAGTTGGAAGTTTCAACTGAACCATACTTTATACTAAATATCGCATGAATCCAAGAATTCTTATAAAATAAATGCGTAATAAAGCTTTAAACCGTAGACTAATGAAAATCAGTTATATATCCTGAAACTGTCCATTACCGTGACTTTTTTGGTAAGTTTGAAAAGTATCATGTGGGTCCAAAAGTAATTCTCTCTCTCATCGTTGGACATATCTGTTAATACTTACTTGAAAATATTAAATGCCTTGTTGAATATACCTATATTTATTACACTGTTACCTACAAGTACCAAAATTGAATATGTACCAACAAAAAAACACTTTATTTGTATTAATATCAAAATGCAATGGCATGATCACCGATATACATATATTATTTTCGACTTTGATCAAAATGCCTCTCTATCGACCAATTCATTTCAAAATTATATTTCATTGAAAAAGTACCTATGTATCTATATCATTGAATCTGTAATATCTTGTATATACTTAATTACTTCAGTTGTCACCAACATTTCTTTGTGTAATGCAATAATAAATATATCTCTATATTATGCAATTTTATTTCTACGTGGATATCCTAGCCTCGTATCCTATTAACATTTTATCAATTAATCCTGAAACACAATTGAAGATTTGTGTAGTTTTTCGATTGAAGATATGGGAATTCTAAATAAATCAGAAAGACTCAAAACATAATAAAAGAGTTGATTTTTTGGTTCATTTTACCTTCCACAATCAAAAAATGTAAATTCAAGTAATTGTGTATCAATTTGCCCCGATTAATTACTGCGGTTACAAACCTAATGTCCTAAATAAAATCAATCAGTACCATAAAGAACTCAATGAAAGCTCTATTCTGCTAGAGTCTTACCACATTTGGAGATAATGAATGTCAGATGTCCATTACCTACTCAGATATAATAAAATATAATGTAAGGCCGTAAAAGACACATTATTCTGATCTTAAAATCATTTTCAGCATTGTTTTTGAAATCACAATGCATCAGCTATGATCAAAAATATTATACACGGGTATAGTGTCTTTAGTCGAGGAAATCTTACCTAAACTTGTTATTAACAACATAGCTCTTACATAATGTCATAGCTTTAATGCCTTATACCTGGTTTTAGAGTTTCCCCATTATCCATCTGTTGACAAAAGTCCTAAACTTAAAATTAGTTCACAAAAATTTGCTTTTTTACTGACGTCTATTGATAGGCATTTGAACTGTTCTGAGAAAAATTATGATAATTCGAGAGATAAAGAAAAACTGATTGCATTTCTGGATTCTGCTCGTCAAGACCCTCCCCGGTGTGCATTTTGAAACGAATTTATTTGTCGAATTCAGTCAGAAAATTTCCATAACCATGTTAAAACTTCTTTCTTGAATCTGTCATAAAATAAAATTCTTCGTAGAGCTACCAAATTTGCTATGAATGCTTCTGAAGCTATCTACCGCGGATATCAGTCTTTATTAAAAAAATTATTATCATTGTAAAAGAACATAGTGAAATTTCAACAATGTGCTTCTGAAAATATCGACCACCCTAGCAGTCAACTTGGCTACCGTCCAAGAGATGGCAGAGCTGTGCTAAAATTATTTTTTCCATACGAAAATTTAAATTTCTCCAAAACCATAATATCGATGATTCTGCTTCAGGATTATTGAAAATTCATGTCGTTTTAAGCACGAGCACGTGGCTCACGGTTAAATAGTTTGATCAAACTGCCATGAAGTGACGTCATTTCTAGTGATTTGTTTCTCGTCTTGTGAAATAAACCAATAAAAATTACGTCACTTCAATGCAGTTTGATCAAACTAAGCCGTTAGCCACGGCTTTATTGGACTATGATTCACATAGTCATTCTGTTGCTGCCGAAGAAACCAAAAAAACGCAGCTATAAAAGACACGTTCGGCTTGAGCTAAGTTTATTGCTGGACGGTACCTGCGATGATGAATTAAATGATATTATCGATCAATTTAAAATCATCAAGCGATGATAACGTTGATCCCTCCATGACTGGTATCACCGAAGCCAAAATTGCCCTATGATAAATCGAGCAATCGGTGTAATTTACACTCGATTTGAGTACTCGTTTGCTGATAGCATTATCATGCTCCGTTTTGTTTTGCACTCAGTTTCACTCGATTCAAAATGCATCCACACCTCGTAGAAACCAAATGAACCTACTCTGTCGCTCTGCTATGGTTTTACGAAACCGAACGCACCTAAAACAATCATGGAAGTGTCATTTGTCATTGGTGTCAAAGTCAATTGTCATTACTTATTTTGGTTTTTGGTGTTTGCTTCTTTGGAGAATGGTATACATATTCTTTGTGTTATGTATTTAATTTAGTTTCTAATTCAATTGTGCTTATCAGTTCAAGTTTTATTAGATAATATAATAATCAGTACCAATTTACAAAACTGATTTTAAGAATGAAACGTTCGTGGAACAATACATCCTCAAATTCCTCTCCAGGATTTATTTATTTCAATCAATCTCCTTGCCAAAATCCAGCAGACACATCTGAATTCTTATCTCTCAGCAGTTCTGCGACACCTGCATATAAACAAAACTTCTCCCCAACAAATTACCAAAGTCAGAATAACTATACTGGTCCAAATAAATACAACAGTCCGAAAAACTACAGCAGTCCAAATTACCAAAGCAGTCCGAATCACCACAGCAGCCCGAGTCACCAGAGCAGTCCGAATTACCATAGTAGTCCGAATTACAACAGTCCGAATTACCACAACAGTTCGAATGACCACAACATATCTGGACAGTTCAGTTTAAGGAAAAGAGGAAATTATAGAAATAAAATTCCTTATGCTAGCCCTAACAACAGTTACCACTCAAATTTCAATAATTCTAGAGGGAGGAACGGAAAAAATAACAAATGGGTAAGCAATTGTTTGATAACAAGTATTCTGCATCGATAAGTAGATCAGAAGATTACCACTTTAATTAGTTCCATAATAAACTTGTGTTCAGTAGTAGGAAAAGTATAGTGTAGATTAGGAAGTCTTTCAATAACCTTCTAAATTTCTGAAGATAAGTGATTACTTTCTAATGTTATTGGTCTGCTCTCATATGTAATTGAATTTATTGCCAGAGTTGTGCATATTTGTTGACAAAGGTTATTACAGTTGTACATGTGTGTTTGAATCTTATCTGTAAAGTACTTTTTGTTTTTAAATGAAGTTTTTTATGTTTTCTGTATGATTTTTCACCTGGCAATATATGGAAGTCAACTGTTTCTCAATTTTACTTTAAAGATATGTTCATTACTCTTCATTATATATTGAATGTTGAAGAAGGTTATTATGTATTGTATAGCACCAATTGTAATATAATCATTTTTTTATTATATCTTGACAAAGTGTAAACTGATGTATCATACAAATCTATGACCTTCTAACGATTTTTTTTTGTAGAATAAAGGAACACAATCACAAAGGAATAGTGGAAAACCAAATATATCTAGCTATTATGATCCCACTTGCACTATAGATCCATGGCTTGCTATAGAGCAAGAACGAAGTATGCAAAAAGCAGAAGAATCCTTAAAAGACAAGCTCAAAAATAAAGACACTGCAGTTGATTCAGTTGAGGTGGATGCAGAAATAGATGCAAGTGAATCTGATGATTCTTCTAGCACTGTTACTGAAGAAGAAACCACATAGTAGTTAGTACAAAATTATCGTTTTTGTTGAATAGGAAGGAACTCATGATGAACATCAATGTTCATGTAAATATATCAATAAATTTTATATAAAAATATTTTGAAAATGTTTTCTCAGATGAATGTCCATTTAATGGTTTACTTATTTTTTTAATGAAGTTAGAGTTCAAGTTTGTAAGACACTGCCCTCTTGTTTTAATGTAGATTTTTTCACTAGGTGATAGGTGAAGAAAATGTCTGTACCTGATATCATAATCTTTTTTATGTTGAATCAAGTTTGCTTAGCAGA
Organism: Chrysolina americana; assembly: GCA_958502065.1. Classification (NCBI taxonomy): domain Eukaryota; kingdom Metazoa; phylum Arthropoda; class Insecta; order Coleoptera; family Chrysomelidae; genus Chrysolina; species Chrysolina americana. The sequence goes on along the minus strand of OY293416.1, from coordinate 64,736,347 downwards.
TACAAGTACCATTCAAGGTCTGCAAACTCAAAAGGCACCATCCAAACTTAATTTATGGAAAACTATCAAGATCAAGGTACTAGAAACTTGTGATTGAATGGAGGTATGAAATATGAAGACAGCCACAAATTCATTTTATTAACTTATAGGCTTTTTATATTTTGTTGAGTTAAGAGCTGTTTTCATATGCTACAATCCCTCATGGTTCATAGAGTTTGAAGAAATTCAGACATTTCATCACATTTGTACCAAACAACTTTTATAAACATTTAGAATTTTGAATGTCTTTAAGAGTAACCATTTCGAAAAAGAGCAAAAAATATGAATGTAGTTGAGTATGTTAGACAATAAGGTAAGAGTTATTTTGCAGAAAGCGGTTTTTCAAGTTGCTTCATGAAAGTTGCATAATTTTTTATTTTCACAGACAATTAAAATTGGCACACATCCCTAGAAATGTAAAAACTCTTTCAAAAAAGCAACCTTGAAAACCATATTGATTTTTTTATTGGAAAGTTTTTGGAAGATCTAGTTGAGTACTTTGTATTCCTATATGCATATGCACCCATCACAAAATGACATGATAAATTGAAGCTGAGTACTGTAACGTACATAAAAATTGAATTATTGGTAACTTCCTCACATGTGGGAATTCAGTAATTTATATTATTCTGTAAATTTGAAATAGATAGGTGTGGTGTCCTATATACCTGTTTAAGGTATTCCAATTTAAAAAAGTTCAATACTGTCAGATCTGGTGATCTAGCAGGCCAGAAAATATCATGCAAGCTTCATGAGGAACAAATTTCTTCAATGGAGAAAAACTGATGCCAAAGTGGTTCTTGTCTTGATACCTCAGATTAATAGAGGAAACTTATTCGATTGAATTCCTGGCAAAATTCATAAATTTTTCACCTCTCCATAACTTTCAGATCTAGTCTCAGTACAATGAAATGAATCTACTTTGAGTTTTATTTTATGCTTCCGAGGTTTTTCGAGGTAAAGAAGTGACTAGCCTATTGCAAGTCACTGCTTCAACCACAACTGTATCAAAAGTAAGGGTGGTAAATGACGTGTGACTCTGCTGTTTTATTCAGAAAGCACTCACAATGTTGTACCCACGGTCTTATAATTCAATGTTCATCGAAGCATTAGCCAGGAAAGTTAGTTCCTTTCTGTCGGATATCTGCCACAATATTGAGAGGTGAAAAGTTTTTAATTAAGTCATAATTCTTTGTATTTTGTTGAATGTCTTGATCTCGTCTGAAATCACATGTGGAATGTTGAAATAGAAATAATATGTGGAGCAAAGGTAATTAATTGTATAAGTATCGGGTAGCCTGGCAATAATGTTGGCAGTTAATAATAGTTATTTAATCAACTAGTGCATTTTAATAAACGAGTTGTTTACAATATTTTTCCGTCGACCTCACTCTTGTTGAAACGAAGGAATTCTTGATTCAAAGATATTGAATCAACGAATAGAACAGTATATATAAACTCTTCTGAACATTAATGATCATCTTTGAGTAATTTGAATACATTTGTGATGGTACAATTAAAGAAACTGAAAAGTCCATCTATACACTCGCATTTTACGGCTGCCCTACGAATTCGAACCTTAATAGGTGTAATTATTGGTTGATTTTGAAAAATCATGCATTAATGACAAATCAACCATTAATAGGAGTCATTAATTTCATTTGCATTGAAGAACATTAAACAGACATGTTAATGCGAGGTCGACGGAAAAAGATTAATCAACCTTCCTAAAGAAAATTGTGTCATAAATAGTAGGAGATATTATGTTTTATAATTTTATGTTGAGGATAGCACGATCGAGTGTTAAAATTCTCAAAAATGAATTTACCGAAAATAATTTTTTCTGCAATCGTGCGTGATTCACCCTATACCCGGAAGCAATTTAGTATGAGAAATGTCATTTTCCCGCACACTTAAGTCACTTCAAGTGAGTTATTCCCGCGGATAAAATTTTTTTCGCACGCGAAAGTTTGTTCAAGAGTGCTACATATTTTTTTATTCGCTTGTAGAAAAAATATTGATCCCATCTCATGCGGAAATGTACTCTCCCGCACTCGACTGCTTTCCCGAACTCCGCTTTGCGTCGTTCGGGTAACGGCAGTCGCATGCGGGAAAGGTACTCTTTCCGTACTTGTTTGGATAATAACTATTTCCTACAAGCGTGCGTGATTCACCCTATACCCGCACGCAATTTAGTTTGAGAGGTGTCATTTTCCCGCACTAGTGCGGGAAAAATTTTCACGCACGCTAAAGTCACTTTGAGTGAGTTATTCCCGCACCAGTGCGGGTTAATTAACTGTTTCCCGCACGCGAAAGTTTGTTCAAGAGTGCTACATACATTTTTTTTTGCTTGTACGGAACGGTACTCTCCCGCACTCGACTGATTGCCCGAACTTCGCTTTGAGGCTTTCGGGTAACGGCAGTCGCATGCGGGAAAGGTACTCTTTCCGTACTTGTTACTCTTGTTAGGTTAATAACTATTTCAGTGATGTTCATGAATGTTATATGACTTTTATTTGGGTACAGCGAGAATTCAAGTTTTACGCAATTTATTGACAAATTTTCTTAATTATTGATTTTACTGGATGTGGAAATTGTCACTGTGAATACACACATACTAGACTAGTACTGTTTCGTCATTCTTCTTTGCAAAAATTGTACATAATTTGTATTTTGTGAAATAATAGGGTTGATCAATAAAAAAAATTCAAGTTGACTGAGAAATTTATTTATGTTATACCTTCAGCCCATACATTTCACTTGCATTATTTTAATTATTTCTGTCCGTATAAGTTATTCCAAATTGAATATATATCCTTAATATGAATGCTAATCATGCAGGAAATTCTATATACAACTTTATCACAAAAATAAAATATTATTGGCAAATTGAAATACTGCAAAACCTCGGACACAATGGAAAAGTTTCATGTCATAAGTTTTGAGATTGACGATTTAGGATATCAGTTTCAAGACCGATTTATAGATACATGCGAGCCCATGATGCAAGGTTTTCGAAGCACGTGCGATTTAAACGATTATGTATTTTTCACCTTTTTGCTTGAAAATTGCATAACAATTCACATATGTGCATTCCACTTGCATTTCTGTAAAAAGATAATATATTCAATTTATTTCTGTAACAATTTTTTCCTACAAGCGTGCGTGATTCACCCCATACCCGCACGCAATTTAGTTTGAGAGGTGTCATTTTCCCGCATTAGTGAGGAAAAAAATTGTACTCTCCCGCAGTTGACTGCTTACCCGAACTCCGCTTTGCGTCGTTCGGATTACGGCAGTCGCATGCGGGAAAGATACTCTTTCCGTACTTGTTAGGATAATATACGTGCATGGTTCATCTTAAACCCGCACGCAATTTATTTGAGACGTGTCATTCTCCCGCACGCTAAATTCACTTCAAGAGAGTTATTCTTGCATGCGAAAGTTTTTTCAAAGGCGATATAAATTTTTTTTAATGCGCTTGTAGAAAAAATCATGATCCTAACTCATACGGAAAGGTACTCTCCTAACGGCAGTCACATGCACTGAAATATTATATACCTTATATAGCATATTTCAGTGGCCTTTGAAACCCGAATTCATGCAGAAAAGCCATAAAAATTACATCATGCATATGGTCCCTAATGCAAGAATTCCTTTCCACAACACTTCCCAATAGGCAATCCGCATGGATTGGATGGACCAATCAAAACTCTATTTTGGTTGCGCCTGCGTGGTGTGTAATGTAATTTTAGGTTTCGTTGAGGATCAACTTGGATGTCAAGGTCAGTTTGATTGGATTAGATCATGTTCCTTTCTTTCATGGCTTAAAAATGAAAAAAGAAGGGAACATGATCTAACCTAACCAAACTAACCTTGCTATCCAAGTTGAATACTTGAGACTACTATACCGCCTTAGCATCGATTCAAATATTCCGCCTTGGCCTGGATAGTTCTGATTGGTTCATGCAGATTGCCTATTTGGAAGTGTTGTGGATTTGAATTCTTGCTTCCCTAACTGCAACACTGCTACCAACAGTTGAGCGTGTCGTAGCTTCATTTTGTTGGTTGATTGACTACATAGGGCCGATTGCACCACTCCGCTTAGTGCTTTGACCGTAGCTTAAATTTGTGAATCACTTAGAATTTGAACGTATTGATGTATTTGACATACCATTCAACAAATTCTATCGGATTCTTAACAGCAAGTGACATTTAAAGCGTTAAGTGTAACCTGTGCAACTGGCCCATAGACAAGAGTTCTATACTGATTGACTATATGACGGTTGTTTGGGTGGTAAAATAATGGTTTTCTTTTTCAAAAACCATGTCCCGAATCTACCTAGAACACTCCATCAACACCTGTTCTGTAGGGTATATTTGAAATTCAACAGTTGGCAACAGTGAATACCTTTACTTTCTTCTCGTTCTATGCCATGCCATGACAACATTAAGGTAAATTATCAATTACAGGTAACTTGACAGGCGATTTAGATAAATTCAGTAACATGATGTGGCAATGTCACAGTTTTGTTAGTTGATAATATATAACAATTGTTACTATTCACATCGATATTTTCGAGAATGAAACGTTCATGGTGCAATGCATTCTCATCATACTACTCTCCAGGATTTGTTTATTTCGACGTGTCTCGTTGCCACAATCCATCTGACACATCGGAATTTTTACCTCTGAGTAATTCAACACCAACACTTGCAAGTGAACAAACCGTCTCTCGGACAAATTACAATAATCCGAATAACTACAATGATGGTCCAAACAAGTACAACATCAGTCACAATGACTTCAACACTTCCGTTACTTACAATGTCAGCAGTAACAACGGCAGTGCGAGTTCCCACAGCAGTCTGGATTATCACGTGAGTCCAGATTACTGCAGCAGTCCAAGTATTCAAAACAGTTGTTATGGTTCCGAACAGATTCTTCTAACGAACAGTTATAGTCGTCCAAGAGGAAATTATAGAAAAAAGTCCTCCAATGCCAGCTCGAATTACAGTCATCACTCAGCTTCCAATAATTCTAGCAGAGAGTCGAACAGAAATAATAAAAATAAATGGGTGAGTAACTATTTGTAAATAATTTGTTCTGGGACAACTGCCTTCATTAGCTCAGGCCAAAAATCAGCTTCACGAGACACGAGTAGAATGCACGAAATACGCGCTCTGTGATGGCGGGAAGTTTAAATGCTTCTCATAATTTGAAACAGAACAACAGAGTGCCGCATACCTTTCAATTAATCCCCTTAAATAATGTTTCTTTTTTTTTGTAGAATGAACAACATTTACAAAGGAATCATGGCAAGTCATCAAATATACCCAGCTATTATGATCCCACCTGTTCATTGGACCCGTGGCTTGAACTAAAGCAAGAGATAAGTATGCGAAAAGCGGAAGAAGCCTTGAAAAACGATTTCAAGATTGAAAACCCTACAGATGATTTGGTTGAGATGGATGAAGAAATGGGCACAAGTAGTGAAAGTGATGATTCCACTAGTACTGAAGATGAAACCACATAGTATATACTTGGAGTAGAAGTTGAGTAGAAGAAGGCATCCTCCGTGGATATCAATGTTGTTCATCAGTTATAATAAATGTCTTTAACATTTTACGAGGAGACTTTGAATAAGACTTTTCAAATTCATTGTTTCAAATATAAGGTCTGTTTAAACCTTTTAATTGGGTGACAGGGAAATAAAATAACTTTAACTGTGTGAAAATTTTTTGATGGTTCATCAAGAGACCTCTGTGGATATTTTGAGAAATTATATATTGAAACATCTTCGAAAGAGTTTTCTCTGCCCTTATGCGTTATGGACCTTATGCGTCAACCAAACTTTCATTGACAAAACTTGTTTGTCAGAATAAATAAGACAATAAAGTAATTGCCAAAATAAGAAAATCAATCTGAAACATGTTGCATCATCATCATTCTGTCACATATAGAAATTATAGCCACTCAGAAATCTATTATTTGAATGCTCAAATAACACTTCCTAATTTTTTTTAGTGCTTATTACAGATATAGGTATTTCCGAACCTGAAACGTCATCTTAATATCGGTGAACTCGAATGTATTCACTCTCATTTATAAACCAAACAAAATCGAGAGTTTGATGGGCTTTCCTACGGAATTAAATAATAAATTATTCAATGTAATATATATAGAGCGATTCACACTTACTGCTGATGAAGATAACAAAAATGAACATCTAGAAATATTTAAAAAAGATCACCAGTGAAATAATAAGCATTGTATCGGTAATTTTCTCAAAGAAATTTCTTCTGAAGCCATCCCTTTTTAAATACGATAGGAAAATGTGTTGGCAAAATGCGTCCCTGCTAGGTGGCGCTCACATTTAGGCGGGAGCAGTATGATAAATTGTGATCTGCTGCCATAAGAGACCATAGTGTTAATTTTTATTCCCATTCAAATTTTAATGGACTATTGAAGATGTCGAAAGTTGAAATGAGTTTATCAGGCATTTTCATCAACGAAAACATTGCCATGACGTGCATAATCATATGTTTTTGATAGGGAAATAATGTAAAGAAACTCTGTCTGTGGTACTATCGATAATGCTGTCAGCATAAGTGCGCCTACTAATGGAATATTTGACCGCCTTTTTAAGTCAATTTATTCTGAAACTATGAACACTGAAAAATATCCCTGATCTCAATTTGAGGTTCAAAATTCGACTGATAACGCGAAAACAATTAAAATAGGTACACTACCACTTATATCAATGAAGACCGATCTACTTTATATCAGTTCAACCAAAAAATTATAGATGTCTCTGCGGACGTTTGTTACCAGGAGCCGCACAACTCTTGGTACAATAATTTTTATTTGGAGATAATGTTTAATTGTCTAAAAAACTTGGTGGACATCCGCTTTGCCCATTTTTAGTTGAAGGCTTTAAGTATCGTATAAGAGAATAAGTACTTATATGTTTTCTGCGCCTGTCACTGAGCTAAAGTAGTCCGGAATCCACTTGTAGGTAAGCTGTAGGTCCCGGATGTCCTTTGCTCGCGAAAGTTCTGCTTTTGAGGGGTTTTCTTAAAACAAATTATAGAAATTTACAAGTAAACGGAAATTTCAATTTAGAATAATTTGATTCTCGCTCCCAACCATTTCGTGAAATTCTGTAATACGACCACATTATAATAGATACCTACTACAACGCGTTGATAGATGCCGCGACATATCCTAAACGGTGATGGCATTTCTTTAGCGCATGCGCCCATTCCACTCTATTAACTGAGGTCTTCTTCAGAGTTTTACAGCAGTTTTGCCAGCTTTGTTGTCAACACAGCATGTTATTTGTTTTTATTTTTTTTGAAGACTGAAAACCTGTTGCTCCCATGTGAACTTTCCTCTAGCCGTGATGAAAAACTTAGTGTGTAGGTGCGTTGATTCTAATAGTTTCTTGTTTTCTGTGCGGTGAGTGTTTATTTTTACTGTTAACGATGGGAATAACAGTGTCAAAAGAGGCCTTACCCGAGGCCGAAAGGCCTGATAGTGTTATATCTTCGAAGTTGCATGGGAGGCAGGCAAGCATCAGGCAGAGTACGATAAAAGCTAAAGAAAAACAACCTATGCCCGATCCTAATGAATTGGAAAGGAGATTCACGAAAGTTTTGGTAAGTTCTGATGAGTAGGAATGCTTTCTAAGGACCTTCAACCAGACGAGTCCGAATCCAAATGCTTCTATGAATCAGTTTTTTACTACGAATTTATTAACATTTCATGACTACAGTAGATGGGAAGTCGCGTCATGGTTATGGTCGTACATAATAAATAATTTATAACGAAAGTTGTATGATGATTCATTCACCCACTGAAGCATGGTCTGCTGAAAAAATTAATATGTGGTTAAGGTGGGTGGCAGGTTTAGAAATCACTTTTTTACACATGTTTTTTGTCGTAGGTACTGACATATTTTTAGAAGTGTTGACTGGAACCTATCGGCCTGTTTTTCACCAAAGTGTAGTGAATTAAATTCAAATACTTTTATGAAGTTTGATTTCCAGAGTCAATCAAATACTAGGTATGACAGAAACCCAGAATTTTTCAAATTCTTGTAGAGAAAAATCGTCGTCCAGCAGTGATTTTACGCACTTATCTCCATTGTCAACATTAATTGTGATTATTTTCATATTTCTGCATCATCCAGGCTATCACACACCATTTATGTAAATATTTTTTTCGTGTACCATGATAAATAAGTGAGATTGTATCCTTGTTACTTAATATGCAAACAAAATTTGTTCACGAGTTTATTTTCGCTTGCAACTGTCTATATTTCTTATCTCTGAATCATAACAGAAAATTGTTCGGTATTTTTTCTACAGCGGCTCACCAAAGTAGCGCTTTCAAATTTCATCGCAAAGTTGACGTTTTCCGAAATATTGAAAAATCTCTCAATCTGTACCGCTTTTGTTGAAAACGAAGGTACCTACTTATTTTTGCATGATGACAAATAATAAACTTACGACATTTTGTAACCACAATATTATAGAGGTCTGAGGCAAAACTTATCAAACAGATGACATAGGCCCTAGACCTAGACCTTGGTTCGATCTCGGCCAATGGTACTTTTTTTTAACAGAAATGTAAATCACTGAGTATTTGTATTTTCTGAAGCTTATACTTCTGCTACAGTGTTACTTTTCTCATTGGTAATAAGTAAGTATCATATGTTGAATGAAATTATCTAGCGTTTTTTGTTTTGAGAGCCGCGTTTGTAGAAAAAATATTGAGTGTATTTCATTGACGCTCTATACGAAGATTACCTGTAATTTATCTTCTTGAGCGGCAGTGTATCACTGCGATCAAAATACACAAATAGCTTTATCGAAAATAGGTATTTTGAATTGATTTTTCTTCATTTTGTGGTAGAAATACTAGAATCATGCAGAAGAAACTGAAGGATGCTGTGGAATCCTTACCGGGCATAAACAGAATTTGACGATAAGTTTCTAATCGCATTTTAATCATTCCTGATAAAAGTATTCAACTTCCCGAGGGAACTAGGTACTTGGGGGTCTATTTTTACGACCCTTATATTCCAAACTCAAATTTCGGGGGAAACCCTTATCGAGCATGAACAGATTGCATGTTAATAATTGTTTCCTGATAAAAGTATTCGACATCCCGAGGGAATCAAAACTTCTATACAAGTTTGTCTTTAAGTACAGATTCTAATTTCAGGGAAAATTCTTGTCGAAGCATAAATAGATTTTGACCGGATGTTTCAAATTAGTTTTTCTTTATTTCGTGGCAAAAAAGAAAATTCATGTCAAAATAATGTTACTTGACAGTTCTCTAGAAATCAACTTTATCAACTACAGTTAGGTATGGAAAATGAACTAGCTGCTAAAGGATTAGCTATTTACAACACAAATTGTACCATAAATATTTCAATCAATAAAAATCGTTCATCTTTAAAAATAAATGTTTCTGTGGTTTTCACTAACGTAGATATAATGAAAAATATCGTTGATTCCCCTTCCTAAATGCTTTTCCTCGACTCCTAATGAAATATACTATTTCAGCAAAAAAATAATCTGTTCTTTTACAACGTCTATTTGTTTGCTCCGTATAAACCCCCATCCGTTCCTCTTACACGCCTCCACCCGTTGTTTTTCCGCTTGGTTGAGGGATCTACATAGAAAACGAAAACAAAAGCCAACACTAGTCTCGTTCAAACAATTCACCCTCGTTCGCGCTCAGAAATTTCCGAGCCAAAGTCTGGCTTTTGTAAATAACTTTTATGAAGGGGTTTGGCTGGCGCAGGTTATGTCAAGCGTCTTGTGTGTTTTTGTATAATAGAAAAATGCACATTAGCGGATGCATGAATGCCTGGATTGGCGGAGGGAAATTGAAATCGACTTTTTTTTATTCCTTCAATCTGTATAGCTGTAAGGCAGACTATACTGTGTGTCGTAGTTATCGTAAAAAAAAAAATTGCATTGTGATATTGTATACATTGATTGAATGTCTGATTTTGTGGGGAAAATTCGTTTCCTTACATAGTGTTTTGCTCGGTTTTGGGGTATTTAAACACTCCACAGTCCGAAAATGATTTGAAAGATACATGTACCGAGTGTCCGCGGAATGTGGCTCGCCTATGCCTACAAGTTTTGTTTTTTTTTTTTGTAAATAATTAAATTAAATTTGGAACATCTTAAGTCTAAGTTTCAAATTTTGCTGTCCATCAATTTTTTGCATCTGTATGTGAAGAATTCGTCTAGTGTTCAAAAAGTCATCATTGAATACTTATTTGTCAAAGCGTTTGCTGAAATGCTAACAGGTGTTCGCCAGCCCGAAGCCCTCGGGATAGCAATTACCCCGTCATTGAAAGGTCAGTAATACTAACGACTTGCAAATTACTCTAACTCGTAAACTTGTAAATTCTATATCTGATCTTTTACCATACCAAGATTATAAACACGATTTACCGCAACGACAGGTCGATGTTTAGAGATACACGAATCGATAATTATTATTGTTGCCTTCTTCGTTGTTAGTTATAATGATACCTGCCTTAAGTAAATGCATTTGTGACGATTGCTTGCTTTGGTGGTGCTACCTGTGCTGATTTCTCATAATGGAAAATCATATTTTTTTGGGTCTTATTAATTGATAATAGACTATTAAGGAATCTTAACCGATTTTTTTTATAAAATGTAAGAGAAAATTATTAAGAAAAACGGATTAATTTGTTTCAAATTATTCTCTTTCGAATATAGAAGCACTTATTTTACTTGGAAGAAGGTGACTAATATGCGACCGTTGCAGACCATTTCTGAGAACGTAAATTCTCGTTCACTGTCGATGTTTATCGACGATCACAAATATTGAAATCGCATGTACAAGCAGGCGAGGTGCAGTTGAACAGAAGTTGAAAGAAAAACAAGTCGGAGAAAAGCTTAGTACGCTCAGCTACCAATAAAAGTATTGAGATATTTAGTACGTAATTGTCTTGTAAGAAACTTAAGTTTCTGTACTTACAATTAAGTATTCAAAGCCATCATGAGGAGTTCTGGTGTCAGGTGTGGGATAAACAGACATTTAATACTTGACACTAATAAGGCTTTCATGAGATCATCACTAGACATTTTCTATTTCGAATTACATTACCCCCAGGAAAAATAACAGGGACGCCTTTGCCAGTAATGATATTTTTTACCATCACTGCTATTTGAAAACTCATAAGCGCAATGATCGATAATGAAATTCACCCACATATTTTCGTTTGACTCATACATTCTGCGAGCGGAATTCAGAACCTTGAATAACTCCACGGTTATCTGTGTAAGGTCATCTTTCTAACCTGGCTGGTGTGCGAGAAAAAAAGATAAATGCAGCATTTGCAATGGTAATTCTGAAACAATGCTTTGTTGTAATAATTTCCGCTTTGATATTCACATGAGTTTCAACAAGCAGATTGTATTATTGATATAATGAAGTCTGTTGTCTGCAATATTGTACGCCCAAGTACCCATATCCGAAACTCTAATCGAATTAACATATTTAATTAGTTATTCTTTTTCCTACCTATTGTACAGATTCCACATAATCCACAAACCATTATCTGCCTAAAGAATTGTATGAAACCAGTTTACGGTGGTCGGTAATGCAGTGGTTCGATGTCGGCCGCTACCCGGTTTTTTGCTGCGAGTTTCTTCCTGGACTAACATCAAACTGCCGTCATAAATATCTATAATCGTCCAGTCTCTGTTCCATCACATCCACGCAAGAGCTTCGCAGGTGGCGTGGATTCTGCCCTAAAACAATAACTTAATCACAGAGTATTTACGGATCTGCCTGCTAACAACGCGGGGGCCGTTCAAAGTGTATCCCTCTAGGTAATCAGGGGTCGGCTTGGCGTTTTGTAGCCATGGGATGGCAGCCATCCTGGGGGTCTATTCTCGAGTTTTGACGTTTACAAATTGAATGTTGTAGCTCTATCCTATGAACGGTGTTTGTATCGCTCTATGTTATGCATAGACTGGAGAATACTCCCCCTGATTTTCTATATGGTACCGAGCAGGTGAAAGATATATAAACGAAGGTATTTTCAACAGTCGAACCGAGTACTGAAAAAAATCTATGTCTTTGTGTCTTATTAGTAGACAATAATAGGCACAAATACCTAGAACAGGACTCGTATGTCTGACAAACCGCTAAAACTGGTCCCCAGTCCTACAGCCACAGAACCTCTTTACGCCACGCCTATGGAATTGCAGAGTACTACGCGACCGTTGCAGACTAATTACGAAAAGTAAATTCTCGCTCACTATCGGCGTTTATTGGCGTAGTTGAACCGAAGTTGAAAGAAAAACAGAAGTCGGAGAGCAGCCTAGTAGGGTCAGCTACCAATGGGATGATTCAAATATTGGGTTTGTTTGTCTTATAAATAAAAGTTGAGTGTCTGTATCTGAGAACTATAATTATTCAAAGACATCATGAGGAGTTCTGGTGTCAGGTGTGGAGTAACCAGACACAGGCAATTTGAAGGAGTTTTTGATGAAAGGACTGAAGAGGGACAAGAAAAATAAACAGCATCCAGATATTTTTGCAAGAACAGAAAAGATAGAAAATATGCCAGGCTGATATATCCTTGCAAGGACTACACACATAGAAAAACGAGATATGCGAAACAATACGAGGAGAACAGGACCAGTTGCATCCATTTTCAATGAGAGGTAAACAAGAGAACTGAGAAAAATGAAAGGAAATGGGTTAGCTACTGGAAATTTCACAATAACCGCTGAAAATGAAAAAAGAGAAAAGACAAAAGGACCCCACGTAGAAAGAAGAAAGACATAAGCACGGTGTGATAAAAGCTTGCAAGATCAGGCGAAAATCCATATAGTCAACAGGAAAACCATTTTCAAGAAATCCAAAACAACTCGGGAAATATCTGAGCCCTGGAGTTCGTGTAATTAAGACCATAATATTTATCTGGACTGGCCATGAACGAGCAACATTTGACGCAGTGAATATATAATAATAATAATATCACGTACGTAACCGGTTTGTTAAACCGGAAGTGGACACAAGCTGCCTTAATTTAAAAGGAACACTCTGTATTTTATTGAATTTTTCAAATCTCCGTATTAATTTGAAACAATACAATGTTCATGTGGTAATTCTCAGCCGTTTTTGCGTTATTGCAAATTTCATAGCGAATTTAGAGTTTGCAGAAGTTATACAGTGTGGTCGAAAAACCTCTAGTTATTGGAAGGCATTTGAAAACCTTGAAAATAATGTTTTTCTAATTGAACGCCCTGTATATTATCAAGTAACTGAACTAAAAAAATATTAACCACGTTACCTACATAATTGAGAATTGGCTGTTGAGTATTTTGGGAATAAAAATATACCAATGTGGAATCAGATCATGATGTATTTTCAAGTGATGGTTTTGTTCGATTAAATTATTCTGTCGCAAAGAACTCATTCCTAACGAAAGTTAAACAATATTTACATTCAGACACTCATTTGTGACAATTCAAACAAAGCTTCTCAGATTTTCAAGTCTCCGCAAACTGTAGAAACGAAAGTAACATTTATTTCGATTCAGCAACTCCATATATTTTCTATAATTAGTGTTTCCATTTCGAATCTATATTTGTCACGAGTTGAAACGGGAGGGGTTGAGAGAGATCGCTAGGGAAAAGCTTTATTTTTATTAACGGTCCCCATTTCTACTGCATTTGCTAGACTAAACTGGCCAAATACAAAGTAAATACGCAGGGAATACGGTTTATTTTGCTTTGTTGCCCAGACTTGGAAAAAGGGATGTATTTTTATAAAGAGATAAGTGTTATTGACAGGCTATCCAGAGACGAGGAACTTTCTCAAATTAGAAATTGATTTTTTTCTGTGGGGAATGAAAACTGATAAGATTCATTTTGGCTTGAATAGTTGCTGTAGATCATCAAATTGTGGTACTCGTTTCAAGTAAATAACAATTTTGGAATGGGATAATCAACTGTATGAGTGTTTGCAAGCAGAAAAAAAGTTGGTTGAGTCCACAAAATAGAATTCAACAGGGAAAAATAAAAGTATCCCCATAATTGTTGAACATCAATTCGAAGGAAATTATTGTATTGTCATTGATTCGCTTCTCTGCAAAACTTTCAAACTGAATGCAATTTGCTTCCAATTACATGTTTTGTTCATAGAAAAACTCGATTTTTCTTCTTGATCCGATGTTTCGGTACATCGTATATGATACTGATTTCAACTACTTTCCACTTATTTGATTTGAATCATTTTGATTCCAACCAACAAGATGTTTTGCTATTTTTTATTCCGTTTATTATTTTATTAAACAATATTTCGTGTGGAAGTGGAAATACGTAACCCAAAATGGGCCACATATTTCGTTAATTAGCTACCTTCAGTCTGTTACTTCTGGCATAATATGAAGAGAAATAGTTATTTGTTTAACTAGGCAGCAAAGTAGTAGATTGACTGCCGAGGCTGAATTCATAGCCGAGCGTAGCGAGGCTAGGAATTCAGCTAAGGCAGTCAATCTACTTTGCTGCCGAGTTGAACATATAATTTTTTCTCCGATTGTTCATAATGATATAGGAGGATATTGTATTTGCAAATTATTACAATTCCCACAATCTCTTTATTCGTTCAAAATTGTAGTAATTTTACCATCAATGTTAATAACAACTAAACATATGTTTTTAAATTCTTGTTAAAAGTGTTATGTAATAATTGCTAATAAATGTTTACGTCAAATGTTTTATTCCCATTGAGTATAATCACTTTGCTGCCTAGGCAGGAAAAGTAATACTTTGCTGATTGATATGTGTCAGCAAAATTAATATTTGCTGCCAATCGGAGAAAAAATTATTATTTCTATTCTTTATATTCTATTACAGTTGTACATTTACTTTTTGTATATATTTGCTGGTACACATAGGTACAATGTGTAAAAGCCAAATGGAATACATTCATTATTTCGGTTACTGTACATAATTATAAAAAATCCCGAAACACGTCAAATTTAAATCATAAATTGACATTCTTCAACTTAAAAATGCGACCCTTACCTTCAACCCCCTTCGAATGACAGGTACAGCACCCGATTTTTTAAATGGGAAAGACTTGTGATATATCTAATAAAAAATGTTTACTTATATTGCAGACAATTGTTGAATCAGTTTTTATTTTGTAAGGAATTTTTCGCAAATAAACACTTTCCTATTCTATATTATATCATATAGATCATAAAAAACTATTTCCAAACGCAATCATTTTGAGATATATTTAAGTATCTCAAAATTTAAACGATTGTCACGTTTTCAAATGACTGGAATATAGGAACACTCAACAAGGAAGTATTTATTTATATCATGAGCCAAAGCTCATACGTGCCGATTCTTTCGAAAGATCTAATTGAGATATAATTGAAGGCAGTGTGTAGAAGGAAAGTAACCTTTAATAACATACACCGCTATTTTTAACACTTTTTCCGAAAATATTTCTTTCAACAGGTGTGCGATATATTCATGGTCTATTCAGTTCAACAAAACGTGTTTACTTATGTGGCGGCTTATCGAGAATATTTTGAGGTAAACAGGAAAATCCCAGACGCATACCATTTTACTTTCTTTCTCCATTCAGATAACGTTATACTTTGTGCAAGTTATTATTTATGTATGCAAACATGGAGACTCAGTTTCTTGAACCCGCTTTCGAAGACAAAATAGGCGTTAGACGGTTGTATATTTTTTCCGAATCGAAATTAGAAAAAAAATCAATGGGTGGGGTTTTCGACAATACGCGTTTTGATTGAAAAATTGTTGTTTTAGAAATTGTTGAAATCACTTCGTAATTTCAAAGTTAAGATGGTTATTGTTGATAAACAGGGTGAACGTTTTAAAAGTTGCTTACTTTAGAACCGAAAAACATATTCAAAAATGCAGAAACCCGTTTTGACAGCTTCAGGTAGAACGTATAGTAATGTTGGTATAATTTTCTTCCATCCCATAAAATCTTAAATGAAAAAGTTGATCGAGTGATAAGTCTTATTGAAAACGTCAATAAATTATTTACAAGTATATATTGCCGCTTAGTTTTGGAAAAAAAGGCAATAATTTAGACTGGATAAAAATTCCAGTGCCGGAGGTTTGTGTGATTTTGCTAAAAATGCTTTGTGAGAGTTCAGAACTAAATAATAATAATTACGAACAGTCCTGGATTGAAACGCATATAAAAAATATTGTGGCTGTTCAAACAACGTAGGTACAAACCTTCTTGCCTTTTTTTGGCAATTTTGAAAAAACTTCAAGTAGATTTTGACAAAAAAATGTTTTTGAATTCCTGTGTAATATTGAATTTCAATTGTTAGGTTAATTTTCAGGTGCAGAAGTAAACTTACAACTTACCGAATTATAAGAGTGTATTATCTCCAATTTCCACCATATGTATGCAGTATTCCGGCTTTGAAAAAGAGTTTCCTCAACCAATTTGCTTAAGTCATTCGACAATTGTTCGGTGAATTCTGGAGCCTACAAAAAAATTCAAGTATAGTAAATAGAGTCTCCCTTTTTCGCATTAAGTTTTTCATTTGTTCCAGAAATAATGCGGTGTTGCCAATAACGCAAAGTTTCCGCTTACCTATATAAGAACTTCCAATAAAAAATAGATAAATTATATGTTGTATAAAGATGGTTTGCATTATTTTTACGTCAAATAGACTTCGACAATTACTCGACAATATCTGGATATCACTTTGATGATGAAATTTGATGTTTATTGGTCTAGTTATGTAAGTGGCAATGCTAACTCAATATAAAGTTGGCACACCAAACCCATTAAAAAAAAACTAACAGCGCAACAATTTTATTCCTTCACGACTGAATCTCGACAATTATGCGACAATTACGTTTTCTGACACAGATTTTCCATAATACGCGCCCACGATATGGGTATATGGGGAAGAAAAAAGGGTTTGAGCATTCTTCGTTACCTAACGATCTCCCATGAGAACTCTGAGCTTTATGCTCAATTTTCTAAACAATCAATTATTTTTTTTTATTTATTTGATCAAGTACCCTACAGAATTAAATACAAATTGGTACAACTAATCTAACAAACGTACTATTGCCAAAAAAAACAAAAATATGTATATATAAAAAGTCAATACAAAGGTATGTATATGAAAATATGATTTGTTAGTGAATATATTGCTATGCATTGAAGTTTCTAAAGTAGCCGTCACTTCATTTGGTAATTATTTGAGGAATAGAGTACAAAACGTGTGTATTAAGGAAGTATATGTAGGTATTATAGAAAACTCTGTTTTGAGACCCTTGCTGTTTACCATGCATATATATACATCGTATCTAATAAACTCTCAAAAATGCTAGGCAGTCGTAAAGTTAGCATCGCTTTTATCGTTATTTTGGAGACTTGTCGAAGATCTCTTTCCCAGTACTGGGACTGGTTCTTTTAACAGACGAGGAGAAATACAGTGTCTAGAAATTCAAGGAAACTAACAATGGTCTTTGAACATTACAGGATTTTCTTTTTCGCAACAAGACGAATTGAAGTATATGGATTTCAAAACTGCAAACAGTTGGATTGCAACTTTTTCTCTTCGAAAACGATTAGGTTTGGAGCCAATTTTCTATAAAGCTTGTTTATTTCTGTTCGGAGGGATCATTTTCGAAATCACTGCAGTCATACTCATAACACCCTGTATTAAAATGGATGAAAAACTAATTCAGCAGACCCTGGTACAGTATCATAAAACTCAACTATAAAACTGCCAGTATTGCATCGTTAAGCCGACCGGGCCTCGTGTTGGTGTCAAATACCTTTGCATTGCAGTGGGACCGCACCCTGTCTCGTCGGCCTCCCGTTTTTGTGAGACAGCCGTCCAGCTGACGAGCCCAAGTAATTTTCTAATGATGACACTTTTACACGGAAGGTTTCACATTGTCAAAACACGGAATGCCCTTCACGCCTTCGACTCGTAGTTATCGAGAGGTTAACGACTCGGGAAAATTGTAGGTGTTCAATTAGAGTTATTAGAAATGTTTATGTAATGTCCCGGTGTACTGGCCCAACTGGATCGCTCACGTGTGATATTTTGTATTCGGAATGATGATAGCTAGGATTTTATACTTGCTGTTGGTATAATCAATGAATCTTTCAAATAAATAACATTCGCTATATTATAATAGTTGGTATTTTCTATGATAGATATCGATATGAGGTTTTAACCATTTAGTTAAGAAAAAAATTAAAATTGACCAGCAAGCATCATAACACAAGAGATTTTTTGAAAAATCTCTTTTCTGTGTTTGAAGCAATCAAAAAATCCACATTATCTAGATTTGTTTTCAAAATATTCAAAATTAAATTTGGAGAATTGTGATTCATTTATACCTATTTTGTTAAAAAGAGACAAAAAAAGAAAAACAAATAGGAAAACATTCGAAATTTATCGTTATCTCATACGAACCTCGAGTTACTACAGCATTTTCAAAACTCTCAATTTGAAGGTGGTATTTGATACCTCGTACAACCCACAACAGATCATGATCAAGAAAAGTCGGAGATTTATGAAATTAGCTGCAAGAACTGCGAGAAGAAATAGGTGGGTCAAACTAGAAGGTCCATGAACGTACGGTTCAAAGAGCACATTGCTCATACCCGTTTATCGAGACCAGAAAAATCAAGTTGACCCAACATGCTTTGGAACAACGACCACCGATTTGATAACACAAGTTGGAAATTACTTAGGCATGTTCATGACAAAAGATTTATTTATGCATTCGAGAGTCTGGAACTCGGAAATTATAGAATGTATGAATGCGCATAAGGGCCCAATACCATACGGTCCTGTGTAAGTTCATAGTTACAGTAAAAAATCGTTAGTCATACATTTTCAAGAATTTCGTCATTGAATCCATAACAAAGTAGGTATAGCAGGTAGAATAAAATAATTAAAGTATGTAGATACATCATTTAATGTAGATAGGTATGTTATAGTACAGTTCGATTATTATATCTTCACCCGTGCGTCATCATCACAATACCATAATTCTTAGCTTAGCAGACAAATGTAAACGAATTTTGAATCGCTCATAGCGGTTTTTAGAAAGAGATGTGTGATTTGTTCGATCATAAATTGATGACGCATGGGTAAAGATACAGTAACCGAACTGTAGAGTACGTAGAGGGATAATGAGTACAATTAGCCACTCAGATAAGGATTAGAATATCATTAATCGTATAGTACGCTTTAAGCTCCTGATGATGCCAATGTTGGTGGCGAAACCCGCGTCGAGTGAAATTGACGTCATTTTGGGTAGTTTTCGATTCTTGAAATTTTAGAATATCTTTCAACGTAAAGTGGTGCCCACTTTCCTTAACATACACATTCTCAACAACCAGCAGATATAAGAGGAATCTTGTCATTATTACTTCATGAAGATTATTGTATAGAGTATAATATGATATATACGTAGACACTATCGACATATAATTAGACAATAGCAATTTTGTAGTAATGTACTTTTTTTCCAAATCGAAACTAGATTGCAAAGGCCTACAGCCTACACAACTAGTTCGCGATCGACAAGATATTCTGATCTTAGTAAAGCCGTGTCATCAAGTATTGCAGTTTCGCAATATCATCAAGATACGAAAATGGATCGAGTCCTTGTCAGTGTTATGATTATTTTTATAGGAACAACTCCATCAGAAAACGTCAAGTACAAACACAGAAGGCTATCAAATAAATAATATTTTTTTGTTTTCTATTTATCTTTACAAAACTGACATCAATCACTCTCTGAGTATTGAAGCATCCTTCCTATGTTGACTATCCAAATCGAATACATTATTTTGTTCGGGATAAACTTCTTCTAATGTATAAAGCAATGCAAAATATGCATACGTGCATAACTTTTGTGCAAGACCAGTACGAACTCTAGATAACGTTTTAAATAAAGCCTTCGTAAAATGTGTTGGATAAGTAACTTGCCAAGTAACGAAGATAAAGGAGGAAGGTTCTGTATGTTCACATTTATAGCATTATGCTGTTAGAAACGTGGGCGGTAGATGTAATAAATTCCAGTTTTTATAAGCTCACTTATTTTATAATGGGTATAGTTTTCGAGCTGTGTCACAGACACTTCATATTATTTGTTGTACTATGCTGGTGTATAGAACAATTTATTGAGTATCTTGTCCTGATAATGAAGGAGGTGACAGTATTGAAAAATGTGTTTAAGCCAATCAGTCTGGTTTATTCTGAAGTATTTTTTGGTTAGATCGGCTGTCACAGATTTTTCTTGTATCAGAAATAAATATTTTATACCAGGTGCACTCACGAATCTAGGGAAAAAAACGGAAAAAATACCCCCGGAAAAAATCCCCCGGAATAAACGGAAAAAAACCCGGGAAAAATAACCCCCGGAAAAAAAAAAACTGAAAAAAAAAACCGGAACAAAAACTCCCGGAAAAAATACCCCTATATGCGATAACAATGGCCAGTAAACAAAATGTAATGAAATTTCAACTGTGTGTCATGAGAAACTAGACCATGTTTGATTCATTTTACAATACCAATTAAAGTTTTAACCTATCCTGTGGAATGTTCATTATCGACGACCAAAAAAGACAATTTTTTATATTTTTATGACTCGATTGTTCCTGAACGAACTAACCTGGTGACAGATTCGCCTTTTTGCAAGGCTGGAAAATCTGTTGTTCCACCCCTCTGTATTGTAAAATGAATTAAATATGGTCTAGTTTCTTTAACATGACACACAGTTGAAATTTCATTACTTTTTGTGTACTGGCCATTGTTATCGCATATAGGGGTATTTTTTCCGTTTTTATTTTTTCAGGGGTATTTTTTCCGTTTTTTTTTTCGTTTACCGTACTCACAAAGTAATGCCAGGATATAGAATCTGTAGATGCTTGGTTTGCTGAACATTTTCTTAAAGGCCTAGAGGCGTTGGCAGGTCCGCTGTAATGACCATTGAACAAAAGGATAGTATGTTGAATGATAAAATAGTTGAACCTAGTTAAATTTTGTTTGCGTCTATAGTTAGTATGTTGTACGAATTTTTTAATAATTCCTATTATTAAAATGTTCATTCATATAGATGATGTCTTCGCAACATTACAGTACAGCAGAGATGTCGAATAATGTCAAAATCGAGCGTATCGAGTGAAAAAGTATGTGTATTCATGATTCTATTGATGGAATGAACTCCCATTGATGACCGAACGTCAGATATAACTTCCAAGTATTGCCATTAAATAAGTTTCGATGATTTATATAAATTGCCCAATGATGAATGGGTGACTAGCTTGTAAGATTAGACTTCATATAGTTTATTTATTACAGTCGTCAACAACAGTTCCAAGAACTCCCGATAAATCCACACGCCACTACTAAACAAACAATTTTACTAATTTCGTACGCACAGAGACTATAAAACGCCACCTTTTATTTCATATCAAGCTTATATCCTGCGAGTAACGGCACCACATCCGCTCAAAACCCTAGAGCGTGAATCGGTTTCGGAAAAACACTTGAATCGCATTTGCCTCGCTTGTACAAGCGTTTGAAGAATCGATAGGGTGAAGCTGAAGCATGTAATCAACTCATTCTCTAATGGTTTTTAATAGTGTGGCAACAAGTGACTACAAGCGAAACCGGGCGAAAATTGATTTGCGCAATTTTCTTAGGATTTAAATACATTCACAGAGAGAAATAAATTCAAAAAGAAATCGGGAATGATGAATAAGGAATATTTAATAATAATAATGAGCTTCCAAGAGGTAGCAACTGTTGAAAACTCTCTCCGCGGGAAGTATCAGCACAAACTCCGACAGATCTGGTCATCAGAACTGCGTCGAGGAAGTTGCTGCAACTAATATGCATGCCGTTCCGATTTACTTTACTCCTTTGGAGTAATGAAATGGACTCAGGAAGAACTGCGACAACTCAATGTTAAAACTCGCAAAATGATGCATCTCCATAGGAGCTTGCATCCTAAATCGTCCTTTCCTTTTCCTTTGAATTTGGAGTGTCTACACAACAGAATGTTACTGGATGAAGGCAAGTATGGGATTTCGTGTACCATAGAATTCTATAGTCGACACAATAAGTGAAATGACATTATGGTTGAATCCATGGAAGAGAAAGAGACATAACTGTCGACTATAGAATTCTATGGCACACGGAATACTACCCCTGTAAAGTCATTAGGAGTTCTGATCCCCCTTCTCTGCTTTATACGCGAGATCATGAAAAAGCAGGGATTGGATCATTTCTGTTCAAGACAGCAACCCATGCAGCCGATGAACTCGGTCTCGTATTCGACGTTGAACGGACGAACCCAAACTCTGTCACCGACTTGGAACCCTTTCAGCAAAAAGCCTACGTTAAAGCTGCGGAGAGAGTCTTCTGCAGCTACATAAGGATAAGCCAATGCATGGGGTCTTCTTCAAGAACATTGAAGACCTTCGCTTATCCAGAAAGAGTATAGAGGTCCCTGACACTAGATGCAGAGCTTATCATGGGGAAGCTGAGACCATAATGCATTTGCTGTCAGCTTATCCAGCTTATGCGGTCTCAGCCTATATCCACAGGCATAACGCGGTCCTACGAGTGTTGTACTACCATCTACGACACTCGTATGGTGTAGACGAGACAACGGTGTTGCCTTATGCTCCGGGGGATATTGAGTCCGTTATGGAGAATGAGAAGTGCCGAATCTATTGAAACTACGCATTACCCACCCTCAGGCAAATACAAGCAAATAAACCTGATGTAGTCCTCCTCGACCATCAAATAAGGACCATTTTCGTCATTGAGTTTTCAGCTCCTGGCGAAACGAACATCGACCGAAAAGAGGGGGAAAACCGGGCTAAATATCGAGACCTACTCTTTGAACTCCGCAGGCTTTACCCAAACCATTCTGTCAAGATGGTGGATCTGATAATAGGGGTCCTTGGTGGAATGATGGACACACTGCTCTCGCAAACTCAAAAAGCATACCGTTATGCCGTAATATGGCACAAATCTAAGCCGGACGAATGCAGAATGCCGTAATTCTTGGTTCACTCCACCTGCTCAGGGCACATGATTCCCGTACCCAATAGTCACTTACCCCACGGCGTGGGGAATGGTTATTGGGATAAATGATCCAGCGCGCCCTCCGGAAGTGTCGTGGCTTCGTAGACAGGGCCTGACTGGGATATTATAAACGGATCCAAGACATAATAATAATAATAATAATAATAATCGTCTTTGTTCATCAACAAATGTAACAAAAACAAGCAATTTATAAAAAACAACAGTTATAGCTGTTTTTCAACACAACCTGAAACCTTTCGGCAGAATGGTTGGAAATTCTAGCGGTTTTCCAATTTTTCCACTTGTATATGCTCAGTGTATAATTAAAACACAGCTAACCATGAACTTAGTACCTTTCAAATACTATTTATGTCCAGTAATATATAAAATCATCTTTTACGTTTACGTTCTACTCTAATTAAAACTCGTGAGTTCAAGGCTGTCCGCCTAATTACGGCACAAATCATACCGCTTGGTTTGAACTGAATCCGACTGACTCATTTGAAATTCACGCTGACTGTTTATTTGAGACGCCTTCTTGGCACAATTCGCAGTTTCAGTTTGGCTGGCGCTAAAGAACTTATTTTGTGCGATAGTCTTGTTAAATTTAAATTGATACACGTCCAAACACAAGGGTCATACCGAAATTTATAGACGCATAAACATTTTGAAAATGACAAGTGATAAAGTAATTTTCTATTTCACGTAAATCAATAATTATTCAACGTACCTACATTTTCATATCCAACATTCATTTATTTCAAAATTTACGTTATGCCTTTTTGTCCACCGACTACCTCCTTAGGAGTAATTCACAGAAGTACACAATTATTATTAATGAAACTCATACAAGCTAACCCGTTCTTTATGAAAACGCGAGGTAAGCAGGTAAAATAGAGTAACAAAGGTGAACCACTAAAACTACACACTTGCGTTCTAGATGAAACTTTTACCCTTTTGAAAAACGCCGTATCACAACCATCTCTGGGTGAATCGTTCTGGTGTGAAATTTATTCCCCTAAAAAATCTGAATTGAGAACAGCATACTTATTTCAATTATTGCCATGGGGCATAATAAAAATGCGCTCAACTTCGATAAACCTTCCCAGAAATTTGGTAATTGGCTACGTCGACGCTTAAGGTACCAAACTATGTCACCAGTTTTCAATCCTCCAGCATCTCTCTTGGTGTCATAGGTTTGTACATTTCTGTCTCGATTTCTTCCTTGATTTTATCACTGAATGTTTTTCGCATTTTGTGCATTTTTGTCTAGATTCCATCTTTGATATCATCTACTTCCGTATTCAATTCCTCCCTAATTTTCTCTATCTCTGCGTCTCGGTGGTTTCTACTACTTCTGCGCTAATGGATACCACAAAGTTCTTCGTTTAGCTTTAAACCCTTTGATGTTTGGAAAATTTCTTCTTTTGAGTTTCTTGTGTTTTCTAGAATCTCATCTTCCGGAAGTTTTTTATTTCAAACTCATCGAATTTTCTTAAAGTTCTTCTTTCAAACTGTTCGAACTTTCTAGAAACTTATCTTCCTAGGATTTAGTATTCTCGTTCTCTCAATTGAATCGAGCTTTTCTAGAGTCTTTTCTGGAATACGGACCTCTCACCAGATGTTTCAAGTTCCATTTCCTTCAATTCTTTGCTTCAAATTGGCGAGTTTCAAGTTCCTTAAGAACTTTGTGTTCTTTAATGTTTCTGAAAAATTTCTACTTAGCGAATAGTTGTTTAAATAATTGCAATTTTGACACCAATTGTATTAACGTAATTTCTCTAATCCGATTTATTTCCATCTAAAATCACTAATTTATATTGACAAAATTTATTTCCTGTTGTATACTAGATCTCTTTTCTTCCTGTGCGCTGGATGTAACTTTTTACAGATCAGCTTCGAATGTTCATTGCTCCATTCGTATCAAGATGAGGCGAATCTCGAAGATTTTATAATTCCCAATCCGTAGGCATGCGACGATGACATATTACATTCCTTTGAATCTCGTCGAAACAAGACAGGTGCGACTCCAGCTCGTTACAATATGTTGAAAAATGTCGCGATGGCAACAATTATAGGATTGTCTGTCATACTTAATTTTCACACCCCTTTCTCTTCACTTTCGAGACTTGCTAAACATTTCAAATCGATCTCGATCGATGAAGAAAAGATCGTTAATATGGATAACTTAATAATAGCTCCTTTGAAAGCCAAAATATGTTATTATTCAACATACTCTTCTCTTAATTTAATAAATTTATTATAACAAAATTGCAACGCCTCTAGACCTTTCAAAAAAAAATTATTATCTTGCTCTGCAAACCAGGACTCCGCGAATTCTTTGACCTCTTGGATGGAAGGAAATTTACGGCCTTTCCGCAAAGTGTCTCATTTTCTACTTCGTGGAAACGTGTGAAGAGAAAGGGTACTTCGACTTCATCGATTTTATTCGTTTCATTATTTGAGTGTTGATGAAATTCTAACCGACTATTTTTGATGATTGGCAATGACTATTGTAAATTTAGCAGTTATCTAAAAAAGTTGAGCGTCTTATGAAACCTCTGGGAACTTGTGGTGTAACAGTTGGGCATTATTTGCCCTCGCTAATAGGGGCCCAACAGCTGCTTGACTTCAATTGGTATGACTCGAATTATTCACTCCTCAAAAACAACGAGGTCGAGTACATCAATAACAACTAATTGAGAAGCAATCAATCAATTATTAGATTTGGTAATTGAGAGTTAACACATTTGTGAATGAATTTTTTCATTGATTATTTTACGCTGTATGTAAAGTAGGCAGTTTGTAGGTATTTACTATAAATGATTATACTAGTTTAGAGAATGAAATAATAATAATAATAGTCTTTGTTCCATATTTTCATTTCGAAAAGTTCTTTTTGAAAAAGTTGCTCATTTCACAATTGCCGTATTCTAGTTCTGAGGGAATCATGACCAAATGATTGATTTATAATCTATCTGTATTTTGAATGTAGATCTTTAATAATTTTTTGTTGTTATTCATGTATTCACCTATTCTATAATCTGTGTTTTTTCAGGCTTCTATGGATCTACCTCCCGACAAAGCAAAACTACTCAAAAGCTACGACTACGAAAAAAAATGGGATATTATCTGTGATCAGGTAAGCTTATGTTAATTTTTTTCAGATTATCTATTCAAATCCTGTTAATTCAAAATAATACTAGTTCACTCAGTGATATGAATATTGTTAGCCCTTTAGCAAGCCTTTGAATTCCATCACAGTATATGATTCACGTAATTTGATCTTGTTCCAAGATTTCTGACTGAATTTTTGATAGTGTTGTGATTGTAAAGCAAGTGGACAATGGTATAGCAGTCAAGATAGAATGTATTAACATTGCAAAAAATGCAAATATAAAAATTTCGATAGATTTTGTTCAAAATTTTCATGAAGAACAAATTGACATTTGCCGAGTGTACAATTGTATAAATAGCCCAGTCAAAGTGACATTTTCAAAACAACCAAGGAAATATATTCCTATTCAAACCATTATATCAGCAGCAAAATTAAAAAAAAAACAATGTATTTATGTTATCTTGTATGTTATAATGATGGTTATTTTGAATTTTATGACGAAGTCTTAGTTGATTGCTTGATAAACTTGTAAAATATGTATTGAATGTGTCTATACTGTTTAGATAATATGGTAATTCGATTTTTTGCTTTTATTAGTCACCAAGGAGTGATTTTGTAGTGGGGCAGTTTGAAAGAGGACATATTTGAACTGAGAGGTTTCAGCAGGTAATTGAAATGTTTTATTATGGAAACCCAACATAATGGGAAACTTCTTTATCGTGAATTCGCCATAGGAATGAAGATATCGTAGAAAATTGTTTGGTATTTGCACAATCGAGATATAAAGCCTACATATGTATGTACGTACGTACCTCTGACAGCTATTTTGCATAACAAATTGCTCTATTCCCTTGATTTATCGAAACATCCAAGTTTATTGCTATTGAATCCTGCGAAATTATACTCGATTTACGTGCGTATCAGTTTTCGAAATTGCTCTTTTCCTGCATACATGGACTGTTATTCTATGCATTCATTATAGGTGGATGCAACTGCAATACGACGTCCATGTTTGGTAGTATGCAATCATACACAGTACCCATTTTCTCTTGCGCAATTCTCCAATTACGCCTTGATCAATTCGATTATTCCAGCGTCGTTACTCACAGTGTACTAGTGCAGCGTAGGGTTTGGATTTATAACTGAAGTAAATGGAAAAATCGTTGCAGAAGAAATTTCGTTGGAAATCTAGACACTTATGAATAAATTGTAACGCTCTTTCACGCTGGTCACTTTGGCGCCGAGTCCAGGTTACGGAATGCCTAGGTTTCCACCTCTGTTCAACGTGAGAATTGCATCCTGCTAATAATAATCAATAATAATAATTTCAGTGAAGAAAGAATTAAAGTGCAATCGTTAACGTAAATGTACAAATTGGCATCTACGCAATTGGTACCTTTAAATATCCACGAATCAATTAATACCAGTCAGCGACCTAACTGACAGCTTTTCCTTTATGTAACGATCTGCCTAAGCTTCAAGACTCGTACGCGACCTTCAATTGGGCGTGGTCAGTCAGCGCTCCAATTGATAGTTCTCCCTCCCCGATCACAGGCTAACTGAGCTTTGATTTCCATCACGACTCTAAGTTGGATGTGCTCAATAAGCGCTCCAATTAAAAGCTTTTCTTCTGCGTGACGGTCTGTCTAAGCTTCAAGCTTTTATGCGACGTTAATAGGGCGAGTGCAGTCAGCGCCCTAATCGAAATTTTTCCCCCCATTAACAGGCTTATTTAGCTTCAACTTTCTACGCGACTGTTAATTGGGGAACGGTCAGTCAGTGCCCCAGTTAACAGTTTCCTTCCCGGTCACAGACAAATTAAGCTTTGATTTCCTTCGCGACTCTCAGTAGGATGTGATCAGTCAGCGGCCCGATTGACAGCTTTCTCTCCGGAGACGAATTATCTGATCTTTGATTTCCTCGCGACTCTTAGTTGGATCTAATCAATCGACGCCCCAACTGACAGCTTTTCTATGACCAGTCGGCGTCACAATTGACAGCTTTTCCCCCAGTCACAGGCTAACTGAGCTTTAATTTTTTACGCGGTTCTCTGTCGGATGTGATCAGTCAGCGCCTCAATTGACAGCTTTTCCCCCTAAGCTTCAATTTCCTACGTGACTCTCAGTAAGACGCGATCAGTCAGCAATCCAGTTGACAGATTTTCTTCTGTGTAACGGTTTACCAAATATTCAAGCTTCTACGCAACTGTTAATTCAGTATGGTCAGTTAGCGCCCCAGTTTACAGCTTTCCTCCCGGATACAGGCTAACTAAGCTTTGATTTCCTTCGCGACTCTCAGTCGGATGTGATCAGTCAGCGGCCCGATTGACAGCTTTCTCTCCGGAGACGAATTATCTGATCTTTGATTTCCTCGCGACTCTTAGTTGGATCTAATCAATCGACGTCCCAACTGACAGCTTTTCTATGACCAGTCAGCGTCACAATTGACAGCTTTTCCCCCAGTCACAGGCTAACTGAGCTTTAATTTTCTACGCGGTTCTCTGTCGGATGTGATCAGTCAGCGCCCCAATTGACAGCTTTTCCCCCTAAGCTTTAATTTCCTACGTGACGCTCAGTAAGACGCGATCAGTCAGCAGTCCAGTTGACAGATTTTCTTCTGTGTAACGGTTTACCTAATCTTCAATCTTCTACGCAACTAACTGTTAATTTAGTATGGTCAGTTAGCGCCCCAGTTTACAGCTTTCCTCCCGGTTACAGGCTAACTAAGCTTTGATTTCCTTCGCGACTCTCAGATGGTGACAGGTTAATCAAGCTTTAATTTTCTACGTAACTCTCGGTTGAAGTGATCAGTCAGCGCCCCAATTGACAGCTTTTTCTAGGTGTTTTGGCCTGCCTAAGCTTCAAACTTCTACGCTCTCTGTCAGATTTTACCAGTTAGCGTCCCAATTGACATCTTTCCCCCCCAGTGATAGGCTAAGATTTAATTTTATACGTGACTCTCAGTGAGACGCGATCAGTCAGCGTCTCAGTTGACAGGTTTCAACCCGGTGACAGACTAACCAAGCTTTGATTTCCTACGAGACTCTCAGTTGAAGTGCAGTCAGCGTCCAAAGTGACAGCTTTTCCTCTGTGTGGTAGTCTGCTTAAGCTTCAAGCACTTAAGCGACTCTTAATTGGGCGCGGTCAGTCAGCGCCAGAGTTGACAGCTTTCTTTCCGGTTACAAGCTAACCAGGCTTTCATTTCTTTTGCTGTCCTCAATCGGATGTAGTCAGTAAGGTACCCAAGTGGCAACTTTTCTTGTGGCGATCTGCCTAAGCTTTAAATTCCTACGCCGCTGTTAATTGGATGTGATCAGTTAGCGCCCCCAATTCACAGCTTTCCCCCGGTGACAGGCTAAGTATTAATTTCGTACACACCTATCAGTTGTCGTACACACACCTATCAGTGATCAGTTAGCACCCCAATGAACAGCTTTTCCTTTGTGTGTCGGTCTTTTAAGCTTCAAGCTCTAATAATTGGGTGTAGTCAGTCAGCGCCCCTGTTGACAGTTTTCTCCTCTGTCACAGGCTAACTATGTTTTAATTTCCTTCACGATACTCAGTTGTTGGGTGTGGTCAATCAGCGCCATAACTGATATATTTTCATATCTGACGATCTGCCTAAGGCGTCTTCACGACTGTCAATTGGATGTGATCAGCTAACGCTTCAACTGATAACTTTTTTCCTGTGAGACGTTTTGTCTAAGCTTCAAGTTCTTACGCTGCTGTTAATTGGGGTGATCAGTCAGCGTCCCGATTGATAGCTTTCCCCCCGGTGCTGATCCAGCTAAGCTCCAATTTCCTACGCGATTCTCAGTAGGATGTAATCATCCAGTTTGCTTGGCTGTGAAAATACCACATGATATTGGTTCATGCGGAAGTGAATCTTGTGTACAATCCATCTGTCATTATTAGTTGATGATCTTCCCTTCAATCATGAAATATTTGTGCAATAGAACTTTGTTTTCTATACTTGGCGAAAGCGAGACATTTTTTGGAAGACAATTGACGGGATATTAGATTGAAAATAGCACACCTGTGACATTTTTACGTATACCTGTTACATAGTGTCAAAATGTGATACGTTTAATTTTTATTTACTATTCTCTAATTAGATGAGCGCCACACTGTGAGCTAAATTTAACCAATCGTGCATGAAGACGGAAATATCTGGTTTTTAATAGAGTTGAACGATCTATTTATAACATTTCCATCATAATGTGAAATTCATTTCACTTTGTAGCTGCTGACGCATGGCTTCGTGGTGACAGCCGGGTTAATTTTTTTTTGATGCTTCAATTTTCTTGTCATTCACTTTGTTTATTTTGATACCAAATACATGCGAAGATATGTCGCAAAAATTGAAGAGAATCGTAGAAAAGATTTCACAAACTTTAAAAATTTTGTATTTAGAGTAATGAGGGGCCTCGAATGTTGATGAATTAAGAAATAACAAAATGCAATATGGTATTATCTATTATTTTTTGCAAGATTGATCGTCCAGATTCAAATTTACAAAATGAATGTTTAATTGAAAAATGTCTATTTTTACACTAAAAACTATTTTGTTGTTTTCAAAATTCAGGTTGATTAGTAGTTTGAAAATATCCAAATATGAGGAAACTGAAGTAACATTAGTGTTGCAAATGCAAGTTGTACAAAAACATAGAAGTTTTATTTCTCATTTTTCATATTCACACAATGTTTTCCAGCGTTTCCTAGTTTTTGGCACTATTGAAAATTACGAGTATCATCTGCTAAGCTTGGTAAGCTCTAAATTGAATTGGCCTCAAAACTGTTCCTTGAAGAACACCGGATGCGATTATTCCGTTTTCTTTCCCTGAGATAACTCTTGATTACATTCAAATCATTGCAATTCGAGGCAACTTGACAACTTTACATGATTGACCATGTCAAATGCTTTCGCCAAGTCAACGAAGATGAACACTGAAGGTTTTTGTGTATACATTGCGTATATTCTGGAGGTAATAATGAAATGACAAAAACATATTGAATTTTGAACAATACTGAAAGGAAAACCTCATATCAACATCAATTTCGATAGTAAAGTGTCTAAGTGTCTTCTTTTGGATAGAAGTATGCAAAAGAAACGGAACGTTGACAAAATTTACGGTTTGTTTTCAATGGCAAAACTGTTATTCAGATAAGTGAGTTATCTTATTGAAGAAATAAATAATTCGATTGCATCCTAAATGAATGTAATCGATTACTTCGAGTTGATATCGAAATAACATACCCGCACCATTGCTGATGCAGCAATCAACGAAACAGTCAAACTGTCTATAAATAAATAATGAACTTCTCCGTTTGAATGAAAACGTATTCGTTATGTGAATGTATATAATTTTCCGCTGCACAAACAGAATACCAACAAATGTGTACCACATGCTTGTAAAGCCATATATACTTTCGAACTTCTCAATGAACAGAAGATCTTGAAAACGGTATCAGATCCAAATGAATGAACACGAATATTCCGCTTTGCATTCGAGTAATTATTGGTGGTTTCATATGTAGGGGACCAGTGGCGTCCAGGAATTTCGAGAGGGGTAGGATTGTACACGTGATACATAGAAAAAAATGTAATATTTGCACCGATTCATTTCCGCCAACTATTTGCAATTGATTCAAAGCATCTCTCTTGATCAAGGAATGTTACTTCCACATCTAGTGTTTCTACGCTGGTTTTGGCCACATAATCTTTTCAAATCTTTGTCTTTTTGCACTGCCTATGAGAAGTCTAATGAAATGTGCTAGATTGATAAATAATAAAGCTACGTATTCTTCATTTCTACAAGTTAATAACTACTAATTGTCTTTATAGAATAGAAATTTGAAAAGTTTGTATCACTTCGAAGATTTGCAAATATGCAGTGCGCAACATTAAAAAATGGTTCTTGATATTGTGGCAATTTGTGATGAAAAACAATGAAATGATGTTGCAATAATTCCACTTCGTTTTCACGATGGAGAATGGCGTACATACGCTTTTTGAATAATTTATACTCGATGGTGTTATCAGGGACGCTGACTGGCTTCAGTATTTCTGAATTTTTCACTACACAAAAGTAGGAAATTTACATGTACCGGTTAGGCTATTTCACTTTCTACAAATTTTTACTTTAATTTTGAATTTATAACTTTCAACAAATCTTTTTACAACCGGCATTACTGGATTTTCTTGGCATATATTTTATAAACAAGTTTCCTAACAAATAATATTCTTTATTTTTTTTATCGTATTGCAATTGTTTCAATAAGTAACGGATTTACAGTGTGTGAAAGTCAAATGAAATAAATTCATTATTTCGGTTACTGTACATATCTATAAAAAATCCCGAAATACGTCAAATTTAAATTATAAATTGACATATTTCAACGGGAAAATGCGACCTCTACCTACAACCCCCTTCGAATGATAGGTACAACCCCCAATTTTTTAAATGGGAAGTATGGGCTTGTGATATATCGTTTGAAAGGTGCCTCCATTCTGTTTTCAAAAATGTTATCGTTTTCAAGTTTATTGAAACAATTAAGATAAATTAAAATCATGTGGCAACATCCTAATCTTAATAAAACTGTCTTCTAACATTATTTAACATATCAGGCGTGGTCGACCTAATCGCAAGAGTTATCAAAAGGTTTAGTTTTGTACACAATGCTCTTCACATATCCCCTAAAAAAAGTCTAATAATGTATGATCAGGTGATCGCGCTAGCCATTCAATCGATCCTCGCCTCCCTATCCACCGATTGGGAAATATTGAATCGAATCGAGGTACTGCCAGACATTGAATTGATAATGTGGTGGTGCTCCATCCTGCTGAAACCGTATCGTATTCTCTGGAACTTGAGGGTTTCCTAGATCAGGATATAAATTTGCCAAAGTTGGAATTTTGAAGCAGGGCCAAATGATGATCGTCATTCAAATTGCCCTCAATGAAAAAGGGACTAATGATATGGTTTCCAACAATCCCTGCCCAAACATCAACCTTTGAGGGTATTGCGTGTGTTCTTCTCTCATATAGTGAGGATTTTCCGTTGACCAGTAGCGACAATTTTGCCGATTAGCATGACCGTTAGAAAAAGTACACTTTTCTAATTGGATAATATTGTTATCCAGCATGTCCATCATTCGCTGAGCTCCTGAGTATGTATCATTTTATAGGGATGCATTTCATTATCTTTTAATATGTTTATGTATGTGGGTTCTCCTCAAACTCAAGCATCACATCTAATTTGATTTCATTACTTAGTGCATTGGAAGCTTGTTTTTATATCTGCCTTATATGACCAAACTCGCAAAACGGCTTCTCTGTTTTACTAATTGTTCCTTGGCATATAGACGGTAAATCAGGAAATTCCTCATGAAATAGGCGAGTTACTTCCCGTTGTGTTGAGTTTTATCTCCGAAAACAATCATTTGTAAAACTGATATTTTATGCATTTTCGTTAATCTAACCATTTTTAGACCTGAAGTTAACAAATTTCAAACTTAAATTATAATACTGACAATTAAAATGACAACTTATGTAAAACAATTTGCTAAGGCGTTTTAAATAAACTAACGTTGCCACGGAAACTCTTAGAAGTTTTTTTAATGAATACCATCTAAAAAGAACATTGCTATGGTTTTTGCTTACTTTCCTATTATCAAGACCTAAACGGGAAATAAGTATTGTAATAAGTTTTGAGTATATTTTAGCAAATTTCGGTAACCACATAATTTTATTTTATTCTATAATACATTTTTGAATAGAGAATGAAGAGACCTTTCAAACGATACATCACAAGCCTATACTTCCCGTTTAAAAAATTTGGGGTCATACCTGTCATTCGAAGAGGGTTGAAGGTAGGGGTCACATTTTCACGTTAAGAAAAAGAAAAAATTATTGCTAGTAGTTGACAGTGGACATTTTGAAATGTCCAGTAGTTGACATGCCTAAAGACCAGTTGTTGACATGTATTTGACATCAAATAAAACAGCAATTGAGTATTATTGAGAAGTTTAATGGTTTAGATAAAAATACAGTGAAAAATTATTAACCATCACAGCTTATAGAGGAACTAAATTAATACCGAACTCGGTCTCCTGAGGAAATAATGTTTGGTGATTCTAGTTATTCAATGATTTGTGACTTATTTATAACACTAACATCTCTTTCAATGATCCTTTCGTTTTCGAAATAACTAAGATTTTGGATAATACAAGCATAGCGTGTGACTTTTTTTTTTCCTTGGAAAGAAACTAGAACAAAGTCTCCCTCTTTAAATTCATCATCTTTGTTATTGGATTGCTCGCAAAGATTTTCCACATCTGAATCATTTTGCTCCTCGTCCATGCTGACATCATCCATGCTACTTCCAGATTATATCCATTTCTCATCTTCAGTACCATCACTAGATGCATCCTTTCTGATTTTTTTGTTCTTTGCATTATTCTTTGGTTTAGGTTTGGTTCCTTTTAACGTCATTCTGATCTTTCGTTTTATTTCCATCTTAGCCTTTTTCAACTCTAGCTTTTTTTGTCTCTCCTCAGCTCTCTTTAACTTCTGAAACACTTCATCTCTTTTCTCTTGTTCTTTCTTCTTATAGTAATTTTGCCATGATTTTGACGTGGCAACACTTGGAATTTTCTTTCTTTTAATACTTTCAGATATTTGGTCTGGAGAGGGTACTATAGTTGTAGGTTCATTCCTTTTATTTTTTTGTTTCTCTTGGTACAGGCTCATAGTATGATATTCTCAAGTGAAATACCTGATGGAATTGGATCAGGAGTGCTTTCACTAATGGATTGAATGGCCCTCAAAGGGCTTCGTGCTTGTGAATCGCCTGAGAAAATTGGTCCCATTTTTCAATAATTTGGTGTCTTGCCTTTACTTTTGTACAGTAAAGTAATCCTAGATACATTGTGGTGTTTTGTTGTTGTTGCCACAGAAACACCCCGTACAATGTCTGCTAGGGCATCTTGCATCTTCAGCATCTGTCCTTTAACAGGAGGCATGACTGAAGTTGGTTATATTTCACTCAATCCTGTAAATAAAACCAAGAATAGGTTGATCTAGTAGTTGACACACTTTGAACTAGTACTTGACACGGGTGTCATCTATTGGGCAGGACAGTTGAAAATCTCCAAAAAAAATAGTGTATTGATAATTTTACAACCTGAATCTAATATCGACCTCAATACTCTCAAATAAATTCAGTTGCTCCGGAGCTAGTAGTTGACACCAGTGTCAACTACTAATTTCCGCACACAATTTCGTACCAATACTTGACACCCCTATTTCTAAAGACAAATTGAACCTTTAATTGAAAACACGGTCATCTTTCAACGATATGATTACTTTAGTTTGGCTCTGAAAAAATCTCTCTTCGAAAATTTCAATATATGACAAAATAAAAAAAACTCAACTCACCTGTTCCTATCAATTTCGGATAGAAAAATGCAAGAAGCATCAAACATCAATATTAAGTCATTTCAATACGTCGCCATATTGGCCCTTGTCATATTTTTGCCATGGAATTCACTATAGTAGGCGCAGAAAATTCGAATCAAACTATAGTCAGAGGACGTTTGAAGCTTAATAATTGGAAATTATGCGGTAGATGTCAACTACTAGTACCATGTCAACTACTGGTGACTTTACCTTACACAATGGTTTGCTAAGATGTTTATTTCTATTTTTATATTTATGGAAAGTTTTGAAAATTACTTCATTAGGCAACTTTTAAAAATGATTACACCATACAATGTCACCGTTAAAGTACGCATTATATGGGATTTTTTTTTAAATTATTGTATATTTGGAGGTGGGCAGTTTAGCTGGCATCGGACACAGTGTTGATGTACCTTCAAGTTTTTTTTTCATATATTACATTTGCTTATGTGTGGGAAAGAGCAATACTATTATGTATTTAAACAACAAAGTTCCTCTTCAAATTTGTTACATGTTGTAGTCGGTGGGACTTTTCTGTTTAGAGAGTTCTACGCCTATGGATGTCGATAATTGTAATGCGTCTAAATGCATAAATAAACGATTAAAAAAGTCTTTTGAATGTTGAAACGGCACCGCGGTGCCATAATGCTAATGAATCTTATTTTTATCCATTATTAAAAAGTGTCGGAGAGACCGCACGCAATTGTCGACAATCGTAGTTCTTCGTACATGAAAGGAATTTTTATGTTGATCATCTTTGAAGTGGTGCTTTCATAAAATTGATTGTTAGAGCTTTCCGCCACTTCATACCGATTCTTTTATATTCGGCTGACTTCAGCTTGCTTTATTTATAACCTACGGCTTCTTGATAGCGTAAACCGTTGTCAAACAAAATGATTATGCTCTCCATTCGATACATTGAACCTTCTGAGGAATAAGTACTATTATGAGAGTAAATTGGAAACTATACAGTAGTTCTCACAGCAATACAGCAGGAATAATACAAATACTAGAGCAACTGGGAATTTGTTTTCTGTTAGATGTTAAAAAATATTTTGTTGTACATTGTGGATTTTCCATTTATGGAAAAATTCTATTTTTTCGTATTTCAATTGAGAATGTTTCTTTTTTCAATATGAATACCTTTCAAGAGGTCATCTTGAATTATGAAAAATGGCGACTAAAGTTTTTCTTTCAGCCGCAGATGATTCCGCATCTGATTTTACGAACATCCTGTTTATATTTCCAAAAAAATTCAATTTACTAATTTATTTCCACGAAATAAATATGCCTTATTCATCTTGCTATGTATGTAACTGTATAATCAACTATGTCAACTTTGAATTGCCAACTCTGTTCTCCTCCATTGCTGCGGGCTTTGCTTTTATACCCAATAAAGTTCTCGATGCATCGCGAGTCTTCTGGCAAATCTAAAATTTTCGTAGAAACGTAACACATTCTCTAGAGCGGCGTGAAGGCGACAAGCAGACAGGTCCGGCTCGATCTCGTTACAATATTATTGGTTGGTCTAGTAACTTTGAGGTTCCTACAATCGTTTCCGAATTTTTCAAATTTTTTTTATAATAGGATTTCTCAGCAAAGCAGACTTACAAAGTAATCCGCAACTTTGGTGATAGTCCGTTTGTGTTTGTACAGCTAAACCAGGTCACCAACCTGAAATCCACTTACATCGGCCTTGATGTCATAGATATCCTTGATCTTGTCGCTGTCACCTTGAATGTTCAAACGGACTCGTTCGTGGATGTCGTTCATTCTCTGTCGAAGTTTGCTGACGTTGCCCTCTCCCTCAGTGTCTTGTTCTGGTGGTGTCCCAAACTTCAGATCACAACGAAGTCGCAGCTCCCGGACCAACAAACAGGGGTTTGGCTGGTTGGCTCGTGTACTGCGGAACGATAGGTCATCAGAAACAAATGAAGGTACTGGTCCCAATATTTTTGGTGGCCAGGGACTACCTTGGACAGGTGCGGTTTATCGTCTTATCCATAATCTCCACAATTCCATCGGACTATGGGCGTAGAGCCGTAGTTCCAGTCTTTCAGATGTTCAGAAATCTACACATTTCCTGGAACAGGTTTGAGCCGAAATATATATGCCTTGGTCCGAATTCATCTCCAACAAAGCACTGAATCGACATATACACTTTTGTACCAAGACGTCGGTACCGGAGATGGCTTCCTGTTAGACAGAGCCTAGGCTTCGGCCCACTTGCTGAAGTAGTCCATATACTTATTCCCGTGGTCAGATTGTAGAAACGGACCAGCGTTGTAAATGGCGTTCCTTTCAAATAGGCTGTCTACGTTTTACTGACGCATCGGGGTTTTAGGTCGTTTGTGGTCCATTTTGATAGCAGCGCATACAGCACACTTTCTGCCTTGACGTCAGCTTGGTGATTGGCTAAGTAAAACCGTTGCCTCGGTCTTTGGAGGGTCTCCGTCACTCCCATATGTCCTCCAGTGACCCAACACTCGCTTCAGGACTCCATTGTCCAGTATAAAGGAGTTCCATTGGAACCGGTAAGATTTAACGGCTGGCGAATAATCTGCTGTTTCCTGCCTTGTTTGTCGTCAGTTACTCTTCATCCAGCCGATAACTAAACCAAAATCTCTCTTGGTCTTTCTGGATCTTGCTATTCCAGTTGTCATCTACTCATCTACTGCCGTTGTTCTACAAAGTGTTGCTTCTTTCTCTTCTGCCCGTCGGCAATGTGAGCAGTCATTTATTTTGGGTATGGCCTCCGCGACAGGGCATCTGCATTCTCATCATTTGATGTTCGATCCCCAAGTCAAATCGTTATAACCTCCCCATCCAATGTGCCACTTGTAGAAGCCATTTGAGAGCTGCATGGTCAGTCATTACCAGGAACCTTCTCCCATACGTACTTGTAGAAGTGCTTTGCTCCTTTGACAACAACCAACAGCTCCTGCCTGGTTACACATTAACTACGCTCCGGTCCACCTAGGGTCTTGCTGAAGTTACCGATCCCACTTCTGACACCACTAATAAAAATGCACTTTAACTATAATCCGCAGTATGAAACTCGTTCAAAATGCATTTTTCAACTCCTAGGTCTGTTTACAACTGTCGAGTGACTATGTATGTAAATATTTCATTCGAAAAAAACAGATGTGCCGTAAAAACTCGGCGCATAAATTTTTATATTATCATCAAGATAAAGTATAACGCTGCATGTAATTGTGTCCATTATTCATTAGTAATGCTGTAATGACTGGTGACATCACATGTTTAAAGTTTGAATTTCATTTTGTTTTATTTCTAACTATACTCTCGTATCACTGCCAAATTCTTTCCTTCGCTGAGATGCCGAAATTGAGTTCAATCTCCAGTTCCGTGATCACGTTGTTAACCTTTAACTCCCACGGAGTTTCGCCATTCCACACGATGGGGACTCGCCAAGCAAGAGACACTCGGCTCGATCCTCTTCGGTCGACGACAATATGCAATCACTCCCGATGACCTGTGCCGTGACTCACGCAGAATGCGAGATTAGGATTGATTTGTCGGTCAAGTTTTATACAATCCAACCAGCATCTCGGTGGTAAACGCAAAGAGATCAGTGGTGAGGATTTTTAGTGTATAGTATAAAATACAATAAGTTTGATGAGTCCAAAAATCATTCCAACTGTTGTTCAGAACATATAAAAACAAAATGACGGCCTTGCGGAAGGTCTCGTAAAAAAACATTCAATGCGTTAAAAAAGTCGAAATGACATGTAAACTGATTTACCTTGTCAACAAGGTTCCCACACAAATATACACTGAGTCTAAGAACGACAAGGCGTCTCCAACGGGTTTGAGAGGGCGATTTTTCTCCATCAATAGCGACAATGCCATAAAAATCAACAACGCACTACTCACATCTACGATGCAGCAACAACCTTGGATAATTCCCAACGTGGAATGACACAACTGTCACTAGATATTTTCCATTATATACTTCTTGCTGACACCTGAAGTTTTCACCTGTCTCCTATCTCTATTGACTTTTTAAATGTCTTTTTATGGATCAATAAAGACTAACTAACTTAAACTTACTATCAAAGACACCCGACTGACAGAAGTCCACACTCCCAGATTTCCATTTTGAACGAAGGAAATTTCTGGGCATTCTCCAACAGTCCAACGCAAGAATTCCAGTCGACCAGACATGGGCGATCCGCATGGACCAATCAGAGCAGTCATATATGGTAGCAAATTAGCAAAGAATGCAGTTTCTGATCCAAATTTCAATTATCCTGAAATGTATTCAGACAAATCAGTCTTCATATCAGATCAAAGTTCAAGATATTATCAACGGACTGAAAACTTAAAAAGCCCCTGGACTAGATGGTATAAGATTTGAAACCCTGGAACTTTACATACATTTTTAATCAACAAATCCATTAGATCGGGACAATTAGTAACTTTGCGAAAATATTTCAATCAACATTGAAAAAAAAAGAATATCAGTTTCATTGAGAAAAATAATTGACTGTCTGATAAACACTTTCGGACATTGTAAGTCAACGGAAGATGCAATGCCATATGTCATTTCAAGACTATATAGCAATAGACCAACACTTTGTAGACTCAGCCAAAGCCATCGACACAGTTTGTCATGAACAGCTTCGCATTTCATTAAAGAAAATCGGATTTAGAGAAATATGCTGTGACTTGATGGCAAGCTGTCTGAACAATAGATGATAAAGAATATACCAGGTGAGCATAAAAATCATCTTGAGCATCATTAAACCTATGGTCACCTACGGCTGATTGGTTTGGTGGCGGAAAATGCAACAAGTCAAGCTGTAGAAAGTGCGGCAGCTTCCCTGGGAACCACAGGAGCAATATTTACGTTCCCTACTGCCAAACTTTCCACCATTGCACCTGTGTGTAATGAAAGAAGCAGGAAATAGTGCCTTCAGGCTGTAACAGACAAAAAAATTTGCTTTCTGGCAGGTATTTGCCGTTAAATCCTGTACTATATTGAAGTATAGTCAATTATTTTCGATGCTCTTGTGATATCGCGAATCAACGATGTTGGGAAAGTTTCATTGTCGTGAATTCTCCAGTATTCTGCCAGACACCTCATACTAGGAAACAAGAAGGCATTGTTTTGTTTGGATGCGTATTAGTTGCCCATGAGGACGTGATCTTAAGACTCAAAAGTAAGGAACTGTGTACTGTCAAGGCACACCTTTATGATTGGTGCATGTATCGCCAGAGAGAGATGAAGCGAGTGAAATTATCGTTATTTCTTTCATTGTCAATGCTTTCATACTGTTTTTTTATGTTATGAATAAAATATCAATAAAAATATGGTTAAATTCATTTTTCTAATGCAAGATTCACAATTATGGGACTTACTGCTCCATTTTTATACATATTAATCTATTCCTGAAGACTAACTAACACCACCACTACTTTACGCCCCCTATTGTCTCGCACCCTCTATTGAAGGTCCAATACACACTCAAAACAATCCCATAAATCAGATATCGCCTTCCATATTGTCGTGTGGTATGTAACAATAATACCTAAGGACGTTTATCAAATTTTCGATTTATATTTCGAAACAGTACTTGTATTTCTGGTGACGAGATATTTTCCAACAAAGAAACAATCCTGTGAACGATAAATCTCAACATCTGTCCGCAATAACATTCATTAGAGTAAATTTGTTTGGGAATCCCTGTGAAATGTTAACGGTATATAGCAGCAATATAAATGAGGGTTGTTGAGGGAATTGCCACGAGGTTTATTTTGTCACTTGGATTAATGCCTGCCTGATTGTGATTTATGATGTCGGTTCATAGAATTATGAGAAATGTCGGGGTATGATGACCAGCATAAAATGTTGATTGTTGGATAGAAACGAATTCGTAATAGATTTTCAAGAGTGGACAAGGATAAAAATTGAGTTCGTACTCCATACACCTTCGCTGCCACTTTCGATTTAGGCAACTAAATAAAATGGTAACAATTTTTTGTAAAGGGGAGCTTATAGTGAGAGCTTGAAACGATGCTTATAGTATTCCTGAATTAGAATTCTCAAATGAGAAGTGAGAAAATATGAACGAAATAAGGATATTAGGGATTGAATTTGAAAACATGTTATTAATCCTCGTCAATAGTAGGTACAAATGATGCAAAGCCATTTTCGTTGTTATATTCATATTGTACAAGTTTTTTTTTTATCTTTTTTTCTTATTGAACCTTTCTTCATCGTTACTGATGACTTTTATCGCTCATCAAAACTCGAATGTTATGATTGGGCTACAATATCAAAAATGCTGTCAATACACGTCAGTGTAGGATCGAAAAATATTAGTACTGATATACATTGTATTATCAAATATTCAGAACAAGGAAATGTCTTCTGCATCAGATATCGATTATTGATCACGTACAGCAATCAAATCATTCCTAATTCCTAATAATAATGTTAGCATATCAAAGAAACGTATCAACATGGTGAATAACGTTCAGACAAATTGCTCATTGAAAGAATTTTATCTTTGTGAAT
Source organism: Chrysolina americana (assembly GCA_958502065.1). NCBI lineage: Eukaryota > Metazoa > Arthropoda > Insecta > Coleoptera > Chrysomelidae > Chrysolina > Chrysolina americana. The sequence goes on along the minus strand of OY293416.1, from coordinate 64,694,025 downwards.
CGTGACTTGCATCACTTCCTTCAATAACCAGTATATATTGGATGATAAAGAAATTACGATAATCAGACTTAATCTAAACATATGACGGCCATTATCAATCACCGACGAAAAAACCACACAATCTTTTTCTTGCGGAAATGAACTCAAGCTAATCCTTCTACCAATACGATAAACATGTTTTTTCTCGGGTTTTTTTCGTTGAGGTTTAAATTTGACATACGTCCTTACTGTTCAGATTCACTTGAAATTCGCACTACATATGCAGAATTTTGTGCTGATTCTGAAAATTCATGATTTATATGCCCAGATACAAGATTTAGTATAAAAAGGAATAAAACCCAAAAATTCTTCTGCAAGATCAAATTTGCGGAGGTGCTGTAAAAAAACTATGAAATCTCCAATTGACTCGCAGTCTACTTCAAATTTGATGTACATGTTCAGAAAATATTGAATTTTACAAATATGAGCTGAGCAATTTTTCATTTTATTTTTGGGGGGAAATAATTTATCGCAACTCCAGAAAAAAAATTCAACAAGACAGTTAAAGATAGAGCAATTCTGCGAACGTCAATCGATTCAGAATAATAAAAATTAGGATACTTTATGAATTTCAAGTTGATCGAAGCACAAAAGTAATTCTCGAAAAAAGTGCTAAGGGGTACACCCCTAATAATCTTGAAAAATACAAGAGCATCAGATTCACTTGAAATTTGCTTTACATATGCAAAATTTTATGCCGATGCCGAAAATTCATGATCTATATAAGCTCGGTTACAAGATTTAGTATAAAAAGGAATAAAATTCAAAAATTCTTCTGCAATATTAAAATTTTTTTTGAGGGAGATAACTACTCTCAACTCCAAAAAAACGTTTCAACTCGAGAACCATTGAAGATAGAACAATTCTGCGAACGCCAATCGATTCAGAATGAAAAATTGGAATATTTTGTGAATTTCAAGTTGATGGAAGCACAAAAGTAATTACTCAAAAAAGTGATAAGGGGTAGACCTCTAAAAATCTTGAAAAATACAAAAGCATCAGATTTACTTGAAATTTTGACCACATATGCAAACTTTTATGCTGATTCCGGAAATTCATGATTTATATATGCTCAGATACAAGATTTAGTATAAAAAGGAATAAAAGTCAAAAATTCTTTTGCAAGATCAAAATTACAGAGATGCTGTAAAAAACTATGAAATCTTTAATTGACTCGCAATCGACTTCAAATTTGATGAACATGTTCAAGAAAATATTGAAATTTACAAATATTAGTAGATATCATTATTTTTTTTGAGGGAAATAACTACTCTCAACTCCAAAAAAACGTTTCAACTCGAGAACGGTTGAAGGTAGAACAATTCTGCGAGCGACAATAAAATTAGTATACCCTTTGAATTTTAAGTAGGTCGACGGAAACTAAAAATACTCTAAAAATCATGAAAAATAGAATATCGTCAGATTTACTAAAAATTGCATATGCGCATATGTGTGCTAATGAAAAAGGTTGAATTTCACGAAAATTAATAGAAAAATTAAAAAAACAAAGTTTTGGAAAGAAATTACCTCTTTCAATTCTAGATGAACTTTTCAACTCGAGAACGGTTGAAGGTAGAGCAATTCTGCGTACCCCAATCGATTGAAATTTGTATACCCTTTGAATTTTAAGTAGGTCGACGGAAACAAAAAAATACTCTAAAAATCATGATAGAATATCGTCAGATTCACTGAAAATTGCATATGCGCATATGTGTGCTTATAAAAAAACGTTGAATTTCACGGAAATTAACAGAAAAATTACGAAAACAATATTTCGAAGAGAAATTACCTCTTTCAATTCTAGATGAACTTTTCAACTCGAGAACGGTTGAAGAAAGAACAATTCTGCGAACGCCAATCGATTCAAAATGATAAAATCAGTATACTTTGTGAATTTCAAGTTGATCGAAGCACAAAAGTAATTACGCGAAAAAAGTCCCAAGGGGACTTGAAATTCGCACTACATATGCAAAATTTTTTGCTAATTCCGAAAATTCATGATTTATATATGCTCAGATACAAGATTTAGTATAAAAAGGAATAAAAGTCAAAAATTCTTTTGCAAGATCAAAATTGCAGAGGTGCTGTGAAAAACTATGAAATCTTTAATTGACTCGCAATTGACTTCAAATTTGATGAACATGTTCAAGAAAATATTGAATTTCACAAATATGAGCTGCACAATTTTTACTTTTTATTTGGGGAAATAATTTATCGCAACTTTTCAACTCAAAGACGTTTAAGATAGATCAATTCTGCAAACGCTAATCGATTCAGAATAATTTCAAGTTGATCGAAGAACAAAAGTTATAACTCGAAAAAAGTTTTAAGTAGTGAATCCCTAAAAATCATGAAAATTTCAAAATGATCTGATTCCCTTGAAATCTGCGCTATACATGCAAAATTCTATGCTGATATCGAAAATATCATTTATATATGCTCAGATACAAAATTTAGTATGAGAAATTAATGAAACTCTTTCTGCGAAATCAAAATTGCGGGGGTGTTGAAAAAATCTATCATTCAATCAAATTTTCTTCATTGTCAAAGTACGTTGATATGGGAACGATTCAACTCCCGGTATTCCAGTCCTAACGAGAAACTAGGACGCTAGTTAATAAAAATAATGAATCGATTAATTACAGTTTTATCACACAATAGGATAATGTGTAATGGCCGCAACATACAAAAAATTAAGTAATCGCCATAGAGAATGACATTCTTCTCGAAGAAGCTGTAACTATGTCCGACGTGGTATGAGAAGAATGCCGTTCTTCGTCTGCGAAGACTCCAAAGGCGAGATGAAACGTATCGGGCACGAGAAGATATAATCCTCTCAGACGCTTCCGAGGGTTTCATTCTAACGTTTTCGGTGTGGGAGGGTGGATGGCAGAAAGGAATTTGTTGATACATTCGTCCCATATAAGCAGTTTGTAAGAGTTTTTAAATCAATGTTAATTTCCTAAGAGGTTGGAGAGTTGGTATTTTGGGGAGTATTGGCTATACAGGGTGTTCCAAATTAAGTCGGCACCATTGCCAACTCCGTTATTATTGATGCTACAATTCAGTTAACAAACTAGTAGCATTTTTAATGGCCTTCTCGATGCCGAAAACAAAAAAAAATTGACAGTCGCGTTTTCAGAATATTTCATAAAAAGATATTTCTTTCAATGGAACACTCCATATTTTTTCGTGCATTTCGGTTCGTAATAACATTCTCAACAACAAAGCTCATATCACCTTTCTTCCTAAAGTGGAAAATGAGCGACTTATGTGGAAATATTTATTTCTTTCACTAGTACAAAAAATTTCTTCGTTTTGGCGAATAAAACCTCATGATTGTCCAAATACCAAATTTTGGTACTTATACGAATGACAATACTTAGTTACTAATTGCAAAATAAGACAGTAAAAAGAAAAAATTGCGCTGGGATGTGAAGTCGTGAAACCCGTGAACATCGTGTCGCACCACCCATTTGACACCACTGAGCTATTTGGTATTAATATACAAAACGATAATTTCCATCTTGAAGTCATTCCGCTAGCCGCATTTATTTTGTGAATCAAAATATGTCTGCTGTTATGATAACTTTGAAGCCGTTTTTGTACAGAACAGAAAATACTGGAAGGTCATATGAATGTGATTGGAAAAAATGTGTTTGATTCGATAAAACATAATTATTATGAGCAATCAAGTTGCCTTGAAACTTTGTTGAAATACTATTTCTCAAATATTTCCAAATATATCATGACAATGGCATACCTTATTGTAACTGTCAACTACTACTGTTCGAATATTTTTCGAAATGAAGTTTTTCCATCAAGAAAAATGTGATATGTTACAATCAATCCTACTGGGGTTGCCAGAAAAATAGCGCACTCCAACACTGCAGCAATTCGTTCACCGATCGTGAATTACCTAATCGGCGTTTTTTTGCTGTGCTTCATCGTCGATTCAGGAACAATCAAAAAGTTTTTGAGAAGAGAAGTATCAAAAAACGTATTGTAATATCTGAAGATACGGAAATTGATGCTTTTTTATCCGACTTTGAGGTATATCCAAATAATTCCATCAGAGATTTATCTAGAGAAATTGCTGTTCCACTGTCTGGTATTCAACGAATTCTGAAGAAACATAAGATTTCTCCTTATATGTTAAGACCAGTGCAACACTATAGAACCAGGTAATCCTGAGAGACGATTGGGGTTTTGTCAGTGGTTTATGAATGAATGCAGACAAGATCCAAACTTCTATAGTAATATTATATGAAGCGATGAGGCTAATTTTTCAAATCGTGGGATGTATAATAGAAAGAATTTTCATTATTGGAGTAGACATAATCCATTTCTAGTCCATCCTCACAATCCGCAAAGACGATTTAGTATTAATGTTTGATGTGGTCTATTTAGAGGCAGAATTATCGGTCCATTTTTCTTTGAACTGACCCCGTTAGATTAATTTATTAACAAGAGTGTTGGAAGAGTTTTTTGATGATCTTGATCTGAAGGCTCGTCAGATGATCTATTTTCAGCTGGATGGAGCACCAGCACATAATGTCAGTGGCGTAAAAAGAAGGCCATTGAAAATGCCACTAGTTTGCCCATTTAACCGAATTCGTAGCATCAATAATAACGGTTGGCAATGGTGCCTACTTAATTTGGAACACCCTGTATATAATACACATTTGTCGTCATGCGAATATCATTTGTAGTTTTTGTTCTAGTAAATGTAGATATTGGATATTTTGTGCTCAATTGTTTTGAAGTGCTTTGACTTTTCCAAATGAATATTTGGTGTATCCATACTGAAATTGATTTCTGACAACGAACTTGAAAGTTGCTTTGTCGTGACCATACAATGCGTATACCTATAATAATCCCATAAACGGCTGTTTTTCTTTCACTATGACAGCGATAAAAGTTTGCCATAGCTTTTTCAGTGGCAAAACGAAACCTTACTTTAAAATGGTCTAGCAGAGTGACGTGGCGGTCCTTAGTTACCCCGACATGACAACCAAATCGCAAATAACTTCTTTGGAAGAATTATCAGTGTCTTATGAAAATGTCTCGATTTGAAGGATCTTCAAAAGAAGAAATTGAAAAGAGAGATCCGCATAAACGTGCCGCGGAATACCTATTGTAAATTCCACTTCTTCAACTTGGCGGCAATTCACGATGTTTTGTAATGAAAGAAAAAACACAATAGTGAAAGAAACGTCGAATGAAGAGATAGCTTTTATATACTGGGCATTTAACAAGGAGAAGAATAATGGTGAAGCCTACAGAATTCAGTTAAGAGGATTTGAAACACTACAGCAGAAATGTTACAAGATAAGTACTTCGGTGATTATAAACGGGTTTTCAATCCGTTCGGTGATATACAATTCAAGGAGGCAAAAAACGCCCGTGACACAAAACACAAAATTTTACAAATAATTCCAGAAAAAAAACGCGGGTTCTGAAGCACTCACCACACATAAAAGCCGTTCTGATGAGTAGGAAACTATGAAACAGCTGATAGCGAATGTTGAGCTCTCGGAGTTAAATCGAAAACACTCACTTTAGATTTTGTTTACGTTCCTCTTAACGCACGAGATACTTGATCTTGTGTCTTGGGTTGGTCAGAACAACAAATGTTGTCTTTCTGTCAATTTGTAGATAATCATTTAACTTTGGATTCCATGGCTCGTTTCAAATTAAGTTCCAACTAGTAACTATAGATGTCACAAGTTACTTTTCATTTAGAAGTATTAATGTTCCTTCTTTCTATAATCAGAGAATTAAGAAAGTGGTTCAACAACTTGAAATACAAACAGTCATGCCTTGATCCTAACCTTAAGCTGGACGTTAATGTTGGTAGATAATGTGATGACCTCAGTACTTAAATTTCCTCTTGAAATCAACATTTGACCTCTAATACACAGATAGGATAACACGAGCCATGATATATGCCACTAAAAATGCTAATTACTTATGTTTGACTGCTTTTAATTATCTGTGAAAAATCCACTATTTGTATCGAGGAAAAAATAAAGTGAGTCACGCTGGATCAGTTCGGTTCGTAAATAAACATAATGACTAATGAAAATGATTATGTCATATAGCATGAACAGCCTGTTTCGCCATGACATCAATAATGAGTAGTAGTATTTCGAATAATTAAAACCATTTCAAGATATAATTTCACGATATCCTTGATTATTGACGCATTTATGTAGTTACATTGTTGTTTATTTTTAAATTTTCTCTGATTACAAACAGACACAATTGATTTTATTCAAAATCTACCCTTGTCAAGGTAAAGGGACCAGTAATCGGCAGTTCAAGACTGAAACCATATTCAATTGTTGAAAATATTACATAATTCGAGATGTTGAAAAACTTCTTATTGTATGTTACTATAAACAAAAATTTTTCGACAAAAATAGGGTGTTTAAAAAATAAAACTACAACAAATTTTTTGCTCCTGTCATTGGCACATTGTGCAAGAAAATCTGTTCATTAATTAACATTATACGAGATCAAGATCATGAGCTGTAGATCCGCATAAACAGATAAAACCAATTAGCACAGTTCGTAATGAGAAGTGACTTGCAATCGGTTTTACGAGGGATCGATCCCTACCAGTTAGATGAAAAAAATTATTATTTTCCAGTAGATTATTTTTTGTGCTCAGAAATTATGAATTTGATAACTTGAAGCGGTAAATCTAAACAGAAATTACGCATTTGACGCTTAACCATACACGTGCGATTTACTTTCCGCACATGAGCGAAAGTAACTTTCCGCACGCGTGTGGATATGTCACTTTCCGTGATATGCGATATACGTTACTTTCCTAAGTGGTCGTTGGAAAGATTCATTTCGATATTTAACAATATCACAACTGAAAGCAACTTGTAGTCCAGATATCACCATATAGGAATGCACAAGCACAAGAAGATTTAACATTTTATTGTCTTATTCTTTTAACTAGGTATACTTTTTTTGTTTCTATGAGGTGAAACAATTATTGAAATCAAATCAATAGTAATCACATATAAATTCAATAATTATCACGAGTCACTGTCTTCACAACTACTATGATATATCGTTGAATGAGAAATGCAAATGGATGTTAAAAAACAACAAACATGCGTGTACAGTTTTGTTGCTTGGGGATTATTTGAAAAGGCTTGTACCCCACAACACCTACTTTTCAATTTTATTGATTTTTTTTCGGCAATATGCTGGCCTTAAACTTTTGGGACACCCATTAAACACTAGCAAACCTCTTCAAATGTGCTTGTTGAATTCGAATCGCTGATTTTCCTACGTTCTGAAGTGAAAGTTACGTAATTATAGATATTTCGCGTTTTTTTTCAGTCGAAGCAAGCGAAACAGAACCATGTGCAATTTGATAAAAGTGTGTCATGCGCAAGATACCGTGGTAAAAATTAGTCATCCACTCTATTTCGAGTGAGTTATCAAGACTACATTTTTTTAATTGATGTCGCTTTCAAATTATGCAATAAGAACGTGTTTGATGTGATCGCCTGTCATTGCTGAAACGGAAATCAGTATCGTTCGAGTGTTACGCTACACACTATATAGGGTGAACTTTAAAACAAATATTTTGATGATTATTTCTTTCGTCTATTAAATATCAGTCATCAACCAATCATACGTTTGTTTCCTGTTTGACAGGACCAATCAACACGCTCTATTAGCGACTATTTACATGATGCACAATAGTCACCGACTATTCAGCATGATACTCATATCAAGGAGCCTGAGCATCTGACAGTACTCTAAATAAATACATATTAAACGTCAAATAGAATCAATCGTGTTAAAGCTGAATAATTATTTGAAAATGAATCGGTTTGGAAAAATCAAAAACGATGAGATATCGAGGCTACAATCCCTGACAATACAGTGTCATTCATATGACAGATATGAAGAAATGGATTCAAGAAATAATCTTCATAAATATAACACGACCTTGATTAATTGTCGACTATTTTATTGCTGCTAAATTTCTCTTGTATTTATTAATTTTACTCGACATTATTTTGGCATTAATAATCAGACATGAAAGCCCTCGAGCTTCGCTCTCGGGCTCTCATCAGATTATCAATGCCAAAATAATGTATCGTTAAATTATTATAAAATACAGTCGAAATTTAGATGCAATAAAAATAGTCGACTATTTATCAAGGTCTTGTTATATTACCCTTGAATATCTATGGAAGGAACTTGTCTGAAATGTACTGTTTTCGAAAACGACATTATTTGAGTTTTTAGAGTATTGCGGATCCTCGATATTTATAGCTCTGGTTCGTACAACAAAAAATTCACCTCGAATTAGTTACAGAACTATTGTTGAAAAAATTATGAAAAGCAAATGTGATCACAAACATCTTGAGAAAAGATTGCAACGAACTGGACCTGTACCTGTCTGCTTGTTGACAGCTTTTAAGGATTGCATTACGTTGACATTATTGACATTTGAGAAGCCATCTAGATGCAAGTCATCAAATAGTCTTAAGCTATTCTGAATATAAAAAGAGCGACCCCCTTCGTCTCTCTTGTTAATATGCGAACACAGTATGTAAAAGTCAATAAATGGGTAAGAAATAAACGTAATATGTCACGAAAGCATCGCTTGTGTGTGACAAGACAGTTTTAAAATACAGGTAGGAAAATGCAAAAAAAAGTTGTGTTATTATAACAAATTATCCTAAAATTAACAGTTGATAGTTAACAACACCCTTATATCATTTTTACATTAATTTTATTAAACGAGAAGAGTGTAAGAGTGAACTTATGAATAAAATATTACTCTCTTATTTATCATAGAACCGGCCCAATGAATAAGGTCTGACCGTAGAAATGTAATAAACATGTCTGACTGAACCTTATTTGAAGAATTAATATCAGTTATGTCCTGTATATGATGAAGTTCAATGAGCTGAGAATTATTGTCGACTTGATTGAAACATGACACTTCCTTTGACGCATTCTTCGAATCTTGCCAAAAATAATCCCCCTGTGGGTGTTCCCTGAGACATACAGCCTGCAGAAATTCAAGAAGATAACCTATTCTTATCTACTTTCTCTGATCATTATAGGATTTCTTTTTTCGTGAGAATCAAAACGTAAAACAAAACTAGCTTGGATATCTGACTACCTACCTCTCGTAAAAAACGATAAATACAAATCAACAAACCTTTGAACATTATATCTGTGGATTTGGAGTTTCCACACGGGTCAGTTCTAGACCTTATATTGTTCTTTTATATGTGAATGACCTGGATAAATTACCGGAATCAACTTCATAATTATTATGTACGGAAGTGATACTACAATTGTGAGTTCGGTAGGTCTGATTTGGCCTCGTATAGAAGAAAAATACTAGTATTTTCAATATTCGAATAGACTGTTTTCATCAATCTCTACAATGTGTAATTTTTTATATTTTTTTTCAAAGGTTTAAAAGTCAAACTGGGTAAAAAACAATTTTTCAATTTTTTTTTTTCGATTGTTTGATCCAATAAGTAAACCAAGGGATTAGAGATGAATTCAAACACCAGCTCAAATTCGCGCCAAATATTACCGGTATTTCATTGTACAAATACAAGTAACGTCAAAGTCTTCCTAATTTCGAGCACTCACAGAACAAACGTCTGTAGTAGGTACAATACAAGTGACATAAGCCCGCTTAAATATTGCGTTTGAATCTTTCTCAATCCGGAACAGTTTTGAAGTGGGTTGTAGTCGATATGTAATAAGTAAATAGGTTCGTGAAGTGATTCTAAATGCATCATGTATACAGGTAACATAATTTTTTAAAATTAAGACGATATCTTTTCTTAAGCCGCGTATCGATTTTGCGAGGCAGCCTCGCACGGCGGCCTCGCGAGGCACGCTTCGCGAGGCTGCCTCAACGTTACAAACAGCGCAAGGCGAGAATGCCGAGGCGCCTTTGAGCACGACCAAAATCCGACTGTCGATGGCTCACCATGAGGCTGCCTCAGGGTGAGGCAGTTTCAGGTGCGAGGCATGTGTCGATTTTGCGAAGCATGCCTCGCGAGGCTGCCTCGCAAAATTGCTACGCGGCTTTAGAGTGTAATTCCCTATTGACTGGTTGATTTCATCTTGTTTGATCATTAAAGAATATATATGCTCTTTTAAAATGTTAAATTTCCAGTAAAATTTGTAAAATGATTGTCACAGGACCACTTATATCGAACTATAATCGTTTATTATTTTTGTCACGTGAAAGAAAACCGGCTGTAACTAAGAATGATTTCTTCAGACAGTGAAGTATATTTCGTTCTTTCTTGTATATTAAACAATAATAAAGTAAGTCAGTTAGTTCCACTAGTTACGCCATTGTTCTACGAAGAGACGATTCACTGCATTACAAATTTGTTTTTTCATCCGTATCTCGTTTCAAATTCGTTCGGGAATTCAGCTCTTGCTCAAACATGTAAATTACCCTTTGTGAAAAGGAGAATATAATATGGTCCCGGTTGAATTATTTACCCAGCCCTTGTTAAAACAGGCATTCCTTATAGTTTGTTTAGTTGTTTGAAGTTTCCAGTCTGTTTGAAATTCGAGAGGTACCTTTTGAATTATTTATCATGAATTCGTAAATATAAGTATAAAAATCGAGTTTGAATTAATTGATTTCCCAGTTTAGTTTGCTCTTAACAAGTTCTAGTGTTCTAGATCCTAAAATCAAACCAGATATATTCAATTGTACAGATTATCAATAAATAACAAACAAAATTTTTGGACAGTTTCCTACATGCAAAATTAAGGCAATAAAATGTCGGTCGGGGGAGCTCATAGGAAAACTTGTAAAAAAAAATCTAAAAATCCGTAAAAATTCCCTTGTTATATTTCACACGTTTTTAAAACCTATGAATATACGATAATTCAGAGAAAAATTATTACCTCTTTTATTATTATACACTTGAAACAAAGCCCCAAGCTTTTGAGTAAAGAAGTTCTTCTTCATACAATGAAAAAAATTCCAAAACAGAGTTCCTACTTGTATTTTATTATCTTTGTTTTGTCTAATTCCAGGATTTTTTATGGCATTGCTGTAAATGTAATCAAGGATTAGTTTGATATCTGAAATATATATTTTTTTAATATCGTCATGTACATTTCAAATCAAATTGCGAAACTTGTGCTGACACAAACTATTTGTAGATACCTATAAATGATATAAATAATGATCACATATTCGTCATAAAGTTTAAGATAATTGTCGCTGTTACTATCCAAATTGTATCTGAAAGTAGTTACTTCGTTGCTTCAGTGACAATAATCATTCAAACTAATCCAAATGTTTGAATGCATATTGTTATTAGTACTACGGATCATTGATGTGTTCGAGAAATTGAAATTACCAAAACCCCAAACAACGTCAATATTACCGCGTTTCGGCAACAAAGTTGGCATCCCCAGGATAATTTTTGTGGTATTTTTCGGAATCATCTCGTCGAGATACATTTGAGGAACGTTCGAAATTTTTTGAAAAATAGAAAGTGAAAATTTTTGCAAAATTCATCGTTTGAGCGAATTTTTGACGATTTATTAATTTTTCTGGTAATACTGGTATCTGAGCATATACAAATCACATATTTTCTGAATCATCATGAAATTTTACATGTATAGTGCAAATTTCAAGTAAATCTATATTTTTCAAGATTTTTGGGACCCCTTGGGACTTTTTTCGAGTAATTACTTTTTTACTTCGATCAACTGGAAATTCACAAAGTATACTAATTACATCATTCTGAGTCGATTGGCATTCGCAGAATTGCTATATCTTCAACCGTTCTCGATTTGACATTTTTTATTTGAAAAAAACAAAATCCTTATATTTGTGAAATTCAATATTTTCAGGACATGCATACCGAATTTGAAGTCGATTGCGAGTCAATTAAAGATTTCATAGATTTTTGCAAGCACCTCTGCAATTTTGATCTCACAGAAGAAATGTTGAAGTTTTATTCCTTTTTCTGGCAAACCTGGTATCTGAGCATATACAAATCACATATTTTCTGAATCAGCCATTTACTTCGATCAACTGGAATTTCACAAAGTATACTAATTTTATCATTCTGAATCGATTGGCGTTCGTAGAATTGCTCCATCTTCAAACGTTCTCGATTTGAGTTTTTTTTTGGCGTTGAGAAGATTTATTTTCTACGAGAAAAAATTTTTAAAAAGAAAATTTCTAATATTTGTTAAATTCAATCTTTTCAGGACATGCACACTGAATTTGAAGTCGATTGCGAGTCAATTAAAGATTTCATAGATTTTTGCAAGCACCTCTGCAATTTTGATCTCACAGAAGAAATGTTGATGATTTATTCCTTTTTCTGGTAAACCAGGTATCTGAGCATATACATATAATATATTTTCTGAATCAGCATGAAATTTTACGTATATAGTGCGAATTTCAATTGAATCCGATGCTCTTAATTTTTTTCAAGAGTTTTATGGGACTTTTTTCGAGTAATCACTTTTTTACTTCGATCAACTGGAAATTCACTAACTTCATTATTCTGAATCGATTGGCGTTCGCAGAATTGCTCTATCTTCAACAGTTCTCGATTTGAATTTTTTTTTTTGAGTTTAGAAGAGTTATTTTCCTCGAGAAAAGAATTTGAAAAAAAAGTTCCTAATATTTGTATAATTCAATGTTTTCAGGACATGCACACCGAATTTGAAGTCGATTACGAGTCAATTAAAGATTTCATAGATTTTTTTAAAACACTGATTTCGAGTAATTTTCTTCTTCCTCCCATCAACTTAAAATTCACAGAGTACACTAATTTCATCATTTTGAGTAGATTGGCGTTCACATAATTGATGTTTCTTAAACACTTATATTCACTTATATTTCATTTAAACTTTTTTATAATTTTCGTTATTTATTAATCCCCATAAAAATGTATAACACAAAACAGAAAAAAATTATCTGGATATTCACTTGCCACTAAAACTAACCCCAAAACTTGACAGCACAGTCGTTTATTGTGAAACAGGCATGAAAAGATGAAGAATATTACTTGCTCGGCTATTTGTTTCAGAGGTGATGAATCATAACTTCGATTAGACAGGTTGCTCAGACATTTGCTTGATGTCAATAGTGGTAGACAAATCATAAAATGATGGTTTATTTCTCGTACCACCATGCTCATAACCAAAATTCTCAGTGGTACACTATGTCAATCATTGCCCTTCAAAGAGTTGAGGGGTCTTTCTCGCTTTCTACTCGAATAATTTTTATTATTATTGTATCATTATTGTATCATACTATTATTATTAGTACTAAATGCCCCGTGCCACTACATGATGAATAATGAAGGGAAAATTATTTCTAGAATTCAGTTAATATAATAATAATAATTCTCCCTCATAAACACTCATAGAGTGTACCCAAAGGCATAGCCTGTGCGGGTAGAGGACAGCTATTATTATTATCTACCATGGCGCTCTGGGGCGACTTACTGATGTTTTCGGTGGTGTATTCACTTTTCAGCTGTAGGTAAACCCGGAAAACCTACAGCACCATAAACAATAACATCTGCTGGATTACAATGTTTGGTATATGCTAGCAACAAAATCTGTTAAATATGAAAAATTAAATTATTTAATTTTTTCAGGAAATGGTTCAAGCCAAGGACCCTCCTTCTTATTATTTAAATAAATTACGCACATATCTGGATCCTAAGGCATCTAGGAGTCACAGGGTAAGTTATAAATAATTAGATTATAGCATCGATGAAAAATGTCTAGTTAAATGATTATCTTTAATGCCATTCTTCTTACTTGGTACATGAAACTTTCTGATTTGTTGCATTGGACTGATTTTTTTGAAAGGGATTGGTATCACTATTGTTTTATCTCTTAATTTACAAAGTAATGAAGTAAAAATGCACTAAACTAATTTTGTTAATTTATTTACACACGTCTTAAACAATAATTTATTTCACAATCAATCAATCAAAATATACTTTATTATTCTTATTGACAAAGCGTTCCTGGGTTGAACCGCGTTGAGAGTTTATAACTTTATAAATTAAGTTAAGTAAACAAATTATTAAAAACTATATTGCATCATATTTATACATCCTGGTATTTGTGTAGATATACATACATTCACAGACAGTTTAAAAAAAAATATTTAGCTAAAACATTGGTAGGTAATACAATTATCACAGTCAATTATTATTGTTAAAAAATTAAAGTTAGTCAACCAAAAGTAGTTACAATATCATAACACGGTCACCCTAATAATAAAAAAGTAAAGTTTGTACTAATGTTAAAAGTTACGCAGATACAATATAGGTATCACAGTCACATTAATTATAATATAAATAAAAGTTACTACTAAATATATAGAAGGGTTGACTAAGAACGTAGCATTGTCTCTAATTTGACTATATCAGGAAGTAATCTTGAATGTCGTATATAACGAGTTCAGGGAGATATTTTTTCATAGATGACCTGAACAATTACTAATTTTATATATCTTTATTGTCACTCTCTATCTGCGAACTCTGGAACTATGTTTGTTACTCTCTGTGACTATCTCTGACTACCCTGCCCTCCGCTATCCAGCGTCTTATATACCCGCATTTACAGTTCTCGATCAATCGGGATTACACGTCGATCCAGTCAGATGGCTCTCTCGAATCTTCCATTTCGTTCCATAGAAAGTTCGCGTTGCTTCTACGTGGGACTCATGTGTTTGTGGGCGGAGGAATGTTTACTTGGGGTGCATGATTAATTAGATGTTCAGGGTCGGTCTCGAGGCTGGTCTCGAAATCGTTACAGTAAGTTTGGGCTTTTGCAGGAATGTCTTTAGTAAATCGTACAAATCTTCCTAACCAATAAAAAGAACTAGTGATAATTATGGAGAATAGATTATGTTATTACTTCGTCAGTTGAAAGTCTAAACTTGCCAATAATATACTTTCGTCTATCAAACTTTATTGACTTTTTTTTTTAACAGAAAAATCTTGACTGACACTATTATCTTTTTTTTTATCAACATACAAGGTATCTAAGTAATATTAAATCATGAGTAGCTATATACATAAATAATATAAATTCAAAACTCCAAGTATCAACAGATTATTAATTAATGAGATATTTACCAGAAGTTGATTTTTGTTGCGCTATTTATTATGTGTCTGAAAAATATTTGAGATGTGCTAGCTGCTTGATACTCATAACGAAAGGAGACTATCTAATACCTATTTTGTGTAAATGAGCTGAAAACTTCTCATGGTTCTGTTCGAGATAAGCGGGGGGATCTGATTAATTTTTTGAGAAGTCCAAATTCAAACATATGTAGCACTTTTCTCGGTCTCGCCTTGAAATTGACGAAGTCATACATGGGAGGCAGGACCTAGAGTAGTGATTCAAAATACTTGAACGATCAGGACGTACCTCAAGGCTCCATACTTGGGCCTAGACATCATCATGTAATAATATATGTTGGTCATAAAGAAATTTTGAAGAGTTGAAGGAAGCAAGTCTATATCAAAAAAAAAACTCTGCGTGTATTATTTGGGAATTGAATAATTTTGTTTTGTATTGACGAATATTTTGAAGTAAACTTCAAGAAAATTTGAAAAAAATGTGTATTTGATCATGTATTTCGAAAACCTAGTCGATTGAGACGTATGTACGAGTATATTTTGATCTTTTCGCCATCAATTCTCTCAAAAAATTCCCCTTCAAATTCGCCCACGTACTTGATAATAATTATAAATAAATTAAACACGCCTGTTTCAATATAGAGAGTACAAAAGGTCATCAGCATTACCTATTCATACCGATTTGAGTAATCTCCATATTCCGCCCCATCATCACATATGTTAGTCTATCGTTAAAGCAATTTCCCAAACAATAAACCAATTTCCGTAACGGATAGGGTTGTCTATTATTCTAAACTTGTTAAACATCCCCCGCTAGCTATCTTGCTCGCTACTCATAACAAGGAAGCTGTCTGTAAGCACGTGTGCACGCATAACAAGGCGTTGGACGATTATTGGCACCCCCAACGAGATGTGGATTGTCAACTGTTTGATCGATCGTCTCGTTGTTGATACAAATGACAGGGTCGGGTACTGTCGTTGGCTAAAGTGCTTCATTTGTAATACAGAGTGGCTCATTTAAGTGTGACAGGCGGCTTTTAGAGCTCCTTAAAGAGTCTAAAGCGTTTTTTTCTTGACGCATATTTTAAAAGCTCACTAAACACCCTCTAGAGTGAAAAGCTAACTTGATTTTTTGTATAGAAACTACCAGAAGACTCAAATATGATATACTGAGAGATGAATTATGTGGAAGCCGTCTAAGGGAAAACTTATTCAGAACTTTTGTAAAAGTTGTTGAATACCCTCTAAAATATTCATACATGTTGATTTTTGGTACAGATACAGACTACTTGAATATGATTCGCTCAGAAATTAATGATTTGAGAGCTCTTCAAGGGGTTGTTGTACAGTTCGATCATTTTATCTTTACCCATGCGTCATCAATTCATGAACGAAGAAATCACACACCCTCAATCGAAAGTCTCTTTCTAACAACCGGTATGAGCGAATTAAAATTCGTTAACATTTGTCTTTTAGGCTAAGAATTATGGTATTGTGATGATGACGCACGGGTAAAGATAAAACAATCGAACTGTACACAATAATCTCACTAGTTTAGGCAAATATGCCTAAGCTTAGCTTCTCACCCAAGCGACATTCGATTCCCAGCACCTGCCGACGATACCGGATTATCCTTGCTTGCACAACCTCTCATGAGCTTCTGAGATAGTCTAAGATCCGAATCAAAATCGACCTTCACCTAGCTGATAATAGAATATTACTTATTTTATAATAAAATTTGTATATTAGAAAATATATCCAAAATGGGTTGCCAAAAAAAATCCTGGACAGAATATTTTTTATATTTTTTTTGAAAAAAGATTTTTCATTAAATGTTGCAACATCAAGATAATAAGAAAAATTCATACTGGACTCAAAGTATAAAACATAGAATGTGCAGACGTGGATATGCTCTCAGTTGGGTTTCAATAATTTTTTCCACCAGTTTGGACAGTACTTTGAGTCCAGTATGAATTTTTCTTATTATCTTGATGTTGCAACATTTAATGAAAAATCTTTTTTCAAAATATTATTAAAAATATTCTGTCCAGGATATTTCATCATATACAAAATTTATTATAAACTAAGTATTATTCTATTATCAGCTAGGTGAAGGTCGATTTAGGTTCGGATCTTAGACTAAGAAGGGTTTCTCTCTGAAACTAGAGTTGCTCACGTGACCAACAAGATGAGACAAACTTTTGTCTCATCTCCCCAATTAAATATAAGACGTCTCCAAGAATTGGAAATATCCCAAAACACCAAAATAAAGTCAATACCACTCGACGCTCGTTTCGCCAAAAAAGTTAGCATCCTCAGGAGCTCAAAAAAGCGCATCTATCGTAATCTTTTTTATACCTTGCATCTAAGGGCTAAATTGCACTCATTACCTAACACTATACCTTGAACAAAGGGCTGTATGGTATTGGGCCCTTATCCGCATTCGTACTATTTATCGATTTTGAAATTTCTAGATTGTCGAATGTATAGAGCAGTTTATTGTCATGTACCTGTCTAATTGATTTCAAGCTTGTGTCATCAAATCGGTGGTCGTGATCTAAAGCATGTTGGACATGAGCGATGTGCTCCTTGAACCGTACTTTTAAGGCCCTTCTAGTTTGACCCACTTACTTCTCGCAGTCATTGCTGCTAATTTCATATATCCCCGACTTTTATTTTTCTTCTGTCTTGACCTTGGGAGTACCCAGGATCTTTTGTAGCTTATACGAGGTTTTATATACCACTGTCATAATAAGGAACTTGAAAATGCTGTCTAAACTTTGAGTAACTCGAGGTTCGGATGGGATAACGATATATTTCGGACAGTTTTCCTCTAGAAAAGTCGAAGAGTCGCAAAGGTTTTTCTTGAATCTATGCTTCCTAATCAGTTTGTCTACCGAATCTACAGAATAACCGTTCAGTTCAGCTACCTCCCTAATAATAATTTTTTCAGTGTTGAATCTCTCCTTGCGGATTGAAAACGACAAGAGTCCATTCACCAAGAAATTTGATCCCGCCATTTTTTGTTGTGTGAAAATGTGGGAGCTCTCAGGGATGTATCTGAGTGTACTCGTGCTTTTCCTGTAGACATCGAACTCAAGCTGATTTTGGTCGTTTCTAATAACTGAAACATCTAAAAATGACAGCTGTTCTTTGTTTTCAGTTTCATGTGTGAACGAAATGGTTTCAACTGGCTATTCAATTCTGAAACAAAACTGTCTACATCAGCCTGTTCTGTATCAAAGATAGCGAACACGTCGTCCACATACCTTACCCATACCCTAGGAAAATAGTCGAAGCTCTCTCTTGCTTCCATTTCAAACCGACTCATGAACAAATTGGCTAGGAAGGTAGGAGACAGAGGGTTTCCTATGGCTGAACATTCGAGTTGTTCGTAAAAGCAGTTGTTGAATTGAAAGCAATTCTACCTCATACATAATCTGGCGAGTCTTGTATAGTCTCTGAATGTTTCGTTACTGAGACCGTTGATCTCAAATATTCCAATGATTTCGGTATCGGTACACTTGGAAACAAAAAACTTACATCAAAAGAGATCAAGATTTCTCCTCCTTCCAGTTTGATATTTCTGATCTGGTCAATGAATTCTAGTGAATTTTTAACGCTCAAGCCTGGTTGTGCTAAAGGAAGATTTTCAATCTCTTTTGTGAGCCACTTAGCTATTTTGTATATGGGAGATCCTATTGATGAGACGATTGGTCGCACCGACTTCTCAGGTTTGTGAATCTTGGGAAGACAATATATTTTCGGTACATTATCCAAAGTCTTTCACTCGTTTAGGGTGGCTTTCACATCTGAAACTATTTTGGGCAGTGGATTTCTGGTCAACTGTTTGTACGGACCGGTTTCAATGAGGTTTTCTATCCTTTCTTGATAATCTGATGTATCAAGAATCACCACCTTATTGCCTTCATTTGTTTTCATATAGAAAACGTCCTTTTCCTTCAATCTTTTGAAAAGAAAGTCGCGAAATTGTCATTTACTCCAACAGCCAAGCGGTAAAAACAGCAGTCAGCTCAATTGCAAGTTAATTCACAACTTGCTCAGGACTCCTTGAAAGCCCTGGAAGAGTTGGGAAATCATCAGAAGAGGCTGATTCACTAGTCCAAAAAGGAGCAAGTACAGGTCTGATTGGACTAGAATGATCGTTTCGTGGTACAGCACAATAGAAACAGAAATTTCAAGAATGGAGGAGCAAATCTCCGGTACACGCAAAAAAGTTTTTTAAAAACCCGCTCCGAACATTCACAGAATATCCAAGTCAGAAAATGAGTTCAACAAGAATGTAGGCATTGTAGGATCAACAAACATGAGTTCATTCGGTCTGACAAAAAAAATGCTGTGGAAGAAGAAGGAGCAGTACATGTACTCTGCACTACAGGGTCATGATTAAGGTTTATAACGCTGGGACAAAAAACCCAAGACCTTTCAAATACATGGGAGATTCAAAAAGTAGCCCCCATGGTGTCTTGTTACTATACCAGCTCCAGAAAAATAGCTGTGAACGAAAAATGTTTATTGTCGTTATATAAAAAAGTTGGAGGAAATAAATTAAGTAAGGGACTGCCGGGTCAATCTTGATGAAACTGCTATCAGGAGAACGATCAAAACTTCAAAAGCACAAGCAACATAATCGAAGGAAGACATGAAACGTTATGCTACTTAATTGGTCTATTAAGGAACGTGATATACAATCTAATTTCGTTTATCATATTTATAATGACGCTGCATAATAATTACATAACACGTTCGATTTTATTGAGCCATATGAGTTCAACAACTTCGTAATAAACATCAAACTAGGTATGGCGTGGCGTTTTTACAGCATTTGTCAAAGTTCAAATAACATTCGAATGTCAACAACGCCTGATGATTTCGTGTTTATCTGAAGTCATTGAATAAATATATGAAACCACTTCCTTAAATAATTTTTGTTGTTTTTATCGACTCCGATTCTTCCGGGTTATCAGTCGATCAAATACATATTAAACAATACATCAATAAGTGGTATTTATTGAATATATAATATCAAAGCCGAAAGTATTCACAGAATAATTTTTTTGAAAATGCTTCCTTTTGAGTGTTTCATGTTCGCATAAAAAATCATGCAACATACCCAAGATGGCATCAAGGCAAAATCACTAAATAACAGTAATGAAAGGTAATGCTTGTTTCAGTTGTATGAAACTCATTCATGTTGCAAAGCAAGTAAATTATTCATGGTATACGACAGTTTCTGATACTGTGAGAATAAAAAAATTCAGATTCTTGCAGATCCCAGGAAACTAACAATACACAGAATATTATGATTAATATAAGTACTACAGGTATTTTCCTACATAAAACGAGATAAAAATTGAAAAAGTTTGTAACAATCTACACTTAAAAAGTTGTTCAAAGTTTTCTCTTGATTACATTGAATGGAACAGAACAGTTTGATTTGTTACGAATCTATTAATAGAATAATAGACACTTGTTAACTCTTTATGCATAACAGCGGCTATACCATAAAGAGACAATTGGACAATTGTCCGTTTCCGGAACACCTGTGAAGATATTCTGTTCTGTGAACTGGGTGGAATTGATCTATCGGTCATAATAATCTATCTTTAATTCTCCAAATAGCGAAGCTAAATCAGTCAGCAAATATAGTATGTTTTCATCATGCTGAGAGCAACTTAAAACAGGCCACTCCAAAATACTGGAGGCCATACGAATCGACACATCTAAAATGCCGTCAGAGAAATAACCCAAAGTACATGTTTACTCGACTTGTAGGAAATAATCATAGAGGTATCATCCGCATATAAAGTGGAATGAGATTTACCATGTACCTGCGGAAGTTCATAGAAGTACAGAAGAGACAGAATAGGGCCCAGAATTGACCCCTGGGGCACTCCTATATTGATATTATAGTAATCAGAATCGTGTATTGCCATCAATGTGAAGCTGTCATTAGATTTAATGGTGAAAATGGATTCCTTTTCTTAGAAAATGTTGAAATCCATTATAGAGGTATGCCACGGATTCCATATCGATGCCTTAATTCGCAAACCAGCTAATTTCATAGACAAAACGTGTAGTTAGCGGGTTTGCGAATTGAGGCATTGCCATGTGTGTAATTTGTTGGATAATTTATCGGATCACAGAAAATCCCTAGAGGGCCCTCACCAGCATCAACCACTTCTATGTGTTCCTCGTAAAATCCATGGTCAGAAATCCATTGAAAGTGCCACTTTTCCAATTTTCAAGGTGTCAGAAAAACGACAAGGAACGAACGAAAAATGTACACGGAAAGTGAGATGCTTCATGATATATGGGTCAGAAGACTTAATCAGTACTGAATCTGATCGACAGTAATTCTTATTTTTCACTTTTAACTCAGCAATATGAAAATAAGTCTTCACTATTATGTATAATACGGCTCAAGTTCTCAATAATAATGTTGATCAAATAATTTTTTACGTTTCGAGACATTGATGTGTGATGAAATATGTGAAAATAATCTCGATCTTTCCTGACATCATGAAAACCCTATAAAATAATTTGTTTAATTCATGGAAGGAACATTATTTTTTATAAAATGAAATTGGTGTTTGTTAACTAGCCTGATGTCAGACGTGATGGATAATGACATCTGACTTCAACTGTTGCTTTGCTTACAAACGTATCTGGTATCAAAGTTTCAGACCCGATTCGTTTCGGTCTTTTGTCACGAAAACATACGGCGTTATGTTTTTGTTCCTCCAACTGCTCGTTTACATGTTGGTTGATGATCGTCTCGCATTACGAAAATCAGTCGCGGTGGTTATGATCCCGACTGTCGGGATTTTAAATGAAACATTATGAAGTAGCCACTAGGACATCTGACACCAATGCTGAATGCAAACAGCTACGAGCCTGATACAATAGGCCGCGGGCATGTGACGTCACATGACAACTGTCAATCAGCCTGCTGGACAAACAAACCGTATTTCAATAAAAAACAGTGGTAATTTAATGAGATCATAATTGCAATTCTGCGATTATGGGTGTGTATAAAAAAGGCATTCAGATGGATTATGCTCTAAACTTTTCATTGTGAATGTATACGTCTGCAAAGTTTCCCGGAGACAATGGATTTCACTATAACAATTCTGTAACTCAAAATTGATATCTGGACATTGGTGTTCACCAGAGTTTTGTGCATGTTCCACTTCTTTAACAGGTTCATTTATATCATTCAGAGCTTGATCTTCTTCATCAATAATATCCAAGTTTTGAACGGCTGGATTATTCAAGGCTTCACACAAAGGATCGTTGTCAATTCAATCCCCAATTATATCCTTATCAACTGGAATATTTGGGTTTGGGATCTCATTTTCATCACGCTGCTTCTTACAATTCAATCTCTGGATGCTTTGAATCGCATTGCTATTTTTTTTTAGTCGAGTGATTGATTCGGTACCCAGTCTATATTGTCAACATCTTTCAGTGCACTTGGCTTGCTTAAAATGAAAAAAAAAATTTTTTTCATGTTGCGTATGTTTCCTAGATTATTTGCACATACCTCCTACAAAATGTTTTTAACAACTTCTCAGTAGTTAAATCTGCTCTTCTAAGTTGCCTGAATCCACAATTCACCTCTCTTTTCAGCAAGAGGATTAATATTTTTTCTATTGTCGAAAATAGAAGGGAATCCGTCATTGAACATATGCGTTACAATAAATTTCGAACCAATATGTTTTTCATTGTCGATATGTCGGCAATCGTTGATTATTTTTGCTTGCTCATGCAGCGTTGTGGGAAAAAAGTTATAATAAATCATCGGAGTGGGTGGTGCTTGTCGCATACAAGGGCAAACCGGATTGGAAAAAAAAACTGATGTGTTGCAGAAACGGCCTGCAGATTGTGCAGATTGTTGCGACACTTCGGGATACTTATTAGGTTTTTTCGCGAAATTGTGGAATAGTCGATTATCTTGTGTATTTAACAGCATGTGGCGTTTTTTTACTATAATTCATTCATAATTGAGGATGAAAAAAAGTGCCATTCGTCGATGCGCATCTGCTATGATTCTGAGGCATCCGACTCGGGATTTATATTCAATTCTAATAATGTTTTGAGTTTGATGATGCAATCGAACCTAACGATGATACACTCATCATATCTAACAGATCGTGTACAAAAGGTATAACGTTCAATGGTGTAACATCTATCAGAAGGGGTACAAAATACGACGTACCACAAGGGTCTGTTCTTAGCCCATTGTTATACTATTATATATAAATAATTCGACGGACTCAGCCATAAGTGGGGGCTTTCACTATTTTTGGCGGATGATACATCCATACTTTGGCATGATAATAACACGTTTCACTCAATGAACAAATGACAGGTTTTAAAACTGAAAATAAATTCCTCCTTCAGGGCCTCGTGCAACTATCTGTTTGATAATAATTCAATGCCCGAGTTGATATTAGCCAGGGGAGTAGTTTACTGACAGTTATTTCCGATAGCAACCTACCCCGTAGGTGGGTGGGCGAAAAAAAGGCTAAAACATCAGTCGACAACAACTATCGTTTATTTTTTATGGTTTGTCAATTCTGATAGCATGCGTGTACTCTTCAACCACCTTTAATGACTTATGTAGATCATTTTCTTCCGAGGCATATAGTTTGAGGTCAAACATATAAAACAGATGGGTGACCGCCTCCGGTTGCTGGGGGTGCCGTAGTTATATCTGCGGGTATCATTATTATTAAGACTTTTCGTGGAATTACCCGATGATGATTCAATTTACTGGAGTTTACTGAATATTTGTTCATGCTTCATGGAATTGTATATGGAATTTGTAATCTATATTTCTTATAATTCGTTTAGCATATTTGGAAACTACTCTTTGAAAACATCAGAAAATTTTACTATAGAAATATTTTCATTGAATGCTGATATGACTTAGCAGTAAGCCCGTGCGTGTTTTTTTTTTCATAGTTTGTAATAAAATACGACAGGTATTTGAACGTTATGTTAGTTATTTTTGTTTCAGAAAAGAAAAATGGTTGTGGATTCCACTTCGACGCAAGTGCTTAGGGATTTAGAAATTTCATTACGTACAAATCATATAGAGTAAGTATTTTTTCCGATAATTTCGCGATTATGATTATGAACTTTTCTCGATTATCGAAGATATGTTCTAGGGTTTGATGCGAAGCTTATGGCAAACTTTGAAAAAATGTGTCCTAACCTAGATAGAGTAAGCGTGTTCTTTATTGTCCTAAGTGTATTCCGAAATTCTAGATGAAATGATACATAGATAAATTTCTAGACCACTGCCAACAGTGCCAACACGGTCGGAAATCATTAATAATTCTGTTCAAACTAGGAGGCAGCTTTACACAGAAAAAGTTAATAGAAAATTACCTACATTTTGGAGGTAAATTTTATTATTGATGTCTCATTAATTTTTAAACTAGATTAAGAAGAGGGCCAGAAATCGGCAAAGACCACTATTTGTTAGTAACAAAAATAACAAAAATTACAAGTAGTATGTTAGAATTAGCTAATTCCGAGATACTAAGTCAGAATTCCGACCTAGTATTTCAGACTTAGCTAATTCCAAGATGTTAAGTCAGAATTTCGACTTAGTTTGTCAGAATTCCGGGATACCAAGTCAGAATTCCGACTTGTTAACTCAGAATTAGCTAATTCCGAAATACTGAGTCAGAATTACGACTAAGTATTTTAGAATTAGCTAATTCCGGGGTGTTGAGTCAGAATTCCGACTGAGTTTGTTAAAATTAGTTAATTCCGTGATACTGTCAGAATTCCGACCTAGTATTTCAGAATTAGCTAATTCCAAGATGTTGAGTCGGATTCCGACTTGGTATCTCAGAATTAGCTAAATCCGAGATGTCAAGTCAGAATTCCGACATAATTTGTCAGAATTAGTTAACTCCGAGATACGAAATCAGAATTGCGACCTAGTATTTCAGAAATAGCTAGATGTTGAAACAGAATTTCTACTAAGTTTGTCAGAATTCCGGGAAACCAAGTCAGAATTCCGACTTGTTAACTCAGAATTAGCTAATTCCGAGATGTTAAGTCGGATTTCGACTTGGTATCTCAGAATTAGATACTGATTCCGAGATGCTAAGTCAGAATTCCGACTTGCTATCTCAAGATTAGGTGATTCCGAGATGCCAAGTCAGAATTAGCATTGATAGAACGTGTTCTAATTTCGAGTTCTGAGTCGGAATTCTGACTTGGCATCTCGGAATTAATGAAAATAAAAATTTTAATAATACTGTCCCTTCTACGCCTTCGTATGTAAGCAACAGTTAATGTTGAATTATTGTCAAAACACCAGAATACCATGGGTTCTTCAGTAATTCTTGATTTACCAGTAAAGAATACTCAATATTATTACCACCAGTGGAAATATTATAGGTTATTTTATTAACAATTGCCTATTTCAAGTTGTTTCAAATTCATTTTTCTTTTTCAACATGTTCAGTACTTTTTTCCCAGTTCAAAAGCTTCTAACACAAGTAATACGCAAGAGTTCGTTGTATGATTCTGCGTAATCGCGTAATAGTGGTCCTTCGAACCGGATTTTCAGTTGAAACAGCACACGCGTCCCGTAACGCCGGCAAGTCGCCGCCGTTGAATGAAATGCCATTATTTACGTTGCACTGAACCGTCAATCTTTTTTCAGATGGGTTAGGGAATTCTTGAACGAGGATAACCTCGGCCTAGACGTATTAATAGATTACCTGAGCTTCCGGCTCGGCATGATGAGGCACGAACTGAGGGTGGCGGAATCTCGAACGGCGTCCGAAGAAAAGCTCTCGCTCAGCACGCACCACGGCGGCGCTCTGAACGCCGTCAACTTGAGTTCGGACAAGACGAACGGATACATCAGGATGCCGCTGGATATGCCCGATAGTCCCGTCGTGAAGAGGAGATCGAAGCACGTCGCGAAACTCAATATGGGCGACTCGAAAGACGATATACACGTGTGTATCATGTGTATGCGAGCTATCATGAATAACAAAGTAAGTACACGTGGTGTGGTGCTCTTGGATGGGAACATAATTTTTTTATGTTTTTTTTTTTCGTGGAATTCCGTTTTGGGAATAGTATACAGCGAAGGCTAGCTGTTCGATTATTTGAACTTTGATGCATTAATGAACACTGAATATTTTTTAATATTAGATGATTTCAATATACATTTTTTGAATCAGTCGAAAAACTCTTTAGCCCTGGATAACATTTGAAATTCTTTCAGAATGAAAACAACAATTTCAAATTTTACAAGAATAAACGGGGCCTTAACTAGTTACATTGAAAAATTTTTAACGGGTGTACTGGATCCTAACTTATTGGTCGATGCGTGGAATTATCAATCAAATTTTCTTGGAAATCCAGTAACTCTAAGGATTACGTCTGGAAACAAAAATGCAACAGCTCTGGTATTCTACAAATGAGGTCTTTTCTTTCTGGTTTTGGTTGGTCCATTTTTGGAAAAAAGCTATTGTAGCTGATCATTTGTAGAACATTCTCAGTTATCAGTGTTACCACGTGGGTAATATTTTTCCTCTGCGATGAGTCAATAACACAAATTATAAATAAACCCTCTTTTAAATGAATCAGTGAAGAACTTTAAATTATGAGAGAAACACCATTGTCGATCAGCTAAATACGACGTGAAAGGTTATTTGAACACGTAGGCTACACATATTCAAATATAATCCTAAATTTTACAAAATATCTATTATTGATCTTTCTTGTAAAAGTTGTTTGATATACCAGCTTCTTCTGAAGCCCCGGACCCTTTGTGCACCACCATGTTTTGCTTCAGTTGAAAGCACCTGTGGAAGTTCCTCCAGCCTTAGTTTTGGGGGTCCCTTGGGAGGTTCTCCTTTTAGGCGTACCTTTGGTTCTTCTGTTTCTCTTTTCCCGGGTGCCTACCTCCGCACCTAAAGTGGCACCTCAAAAGCACTCCATGGATTCCTCTGATCAGTACCCTCGGGATGGTTGGCTTGTCTTCCCTTGAATGTGTTCCAGAGGTGCCAGCTTCGGTTCCCCTTATAGGTTGTTTCGGGGGTCCTTTGGGAGGTTCTACTGCTAATTTGTATTCTGGTCGTACTTTTGATTCTTCTGGTTCCTTTTTCCCTGGTGCCTGCCTTTGCACCTAAGGTTGCACCTCAGACGTACTTTTTGGGTTCCTTTGGTCGGTACCCTGGAGATGGTTAGTTTGACTCCACTTGAATAGGTTCCAAAGGTTCCAGCTTCGGTTTTCCATATTGGTTGTTTCGGGGGTCCTCAGGAAGGTTCCCCTGCTAATTT
Organism: Chrysolina americana; assembly: GCA_958502065.1. Lineage (NCBI taxonomy): Eukaryota > Metazoa > Arthropoda > Insecta > Coleoptera > Chrysomelidae > Chrysolina > Chrysolina americana. The sequence continues at coordinate 64,666,462 of OY293416.1, read as the reverse complement.
GTATTCTGGTCTATCCTTGATACTTCAGGTTCCTTTTTCCCTGGTGCCTACCTTTGCACCTAGGGTTACACATCAGACGTACTCTTTTGGTTCCTTTGAACGGTACCCTCAATATGGTTGGTTTGACTCCCCTTTAATAGGTTCCAAAGGTTCCAACTTCGGTTCCCATTATAGGTGGTTTTGAGGGGCCTCTGGGAGGTTCCCCTGCTAATTTGTATTCTGGTCGTACCTTAGATTCATCTGGTTCCTTTTTACCTGGTGCCTGCCTTTGCACCTAGGGTTGCACCTCAGACGTACTCTTTCGGTTCCTTTGGTCGGTACCCTCGACATGGTTGGTTTGACTCCCCTTGAATAGGTCCTTTCTTCTGTTACCCTTGTGTGAACAAAATCATTCTTGTGTGCAGGTGGTTTCAGAAAGCACATACCTACGATACGATAAGAGCAACTTTGCCTGTCATTATTGAAAGGCGTTGATGGGACAAACCTTAATTTTACTGAAAAAACTAAAATATTATGGTATAAGAGGTATATCCGTTTCTTCAATCTCATCTAGGTGGTAGATCTCTAGTGTGTTGAGTCATTCATCTGTTGGGTAAGTTATTTATGGTGTCCCCCAAAGATTAATTTTTGAGCCCGTGCTGGTCATTATATAAATATCATCTGTCATCATATGCTTCCTGGATACTTGTACAGTTTTCAGATGACACCACCCTAATACATTCTGACAAGAATTTGCAACTTCTATCTGAATCTGCAATTCATGTAGATGGGAAATTTTTCAATTAATGGTTCTCGTTCTGTTAACGTTATTATTACTGTTTCATCAATTAGTAGGAAATATAGTTTAAAATGTTGAGACTGTTATTGTGAATATGCGTTTTAATTACTGCTGTATCTGATTTACTAAAATATTTTTTCATTTCCTAATAACTATTAACATGTTGGTTTGAAAAAAGTTTACTCACAATATTGAAGTCTACGTAAAAAAGTGTTATGGAAATGTTTCCATCGAAACAGAAAATTATTCAGAAGAAAACAGTTACAGTAACTTTTCGAAAGGGCACACTTACATGAACAGCTGTTTCTACTTTTCGTTCATTAATGGAATTACTAGAATTCAATGGTCCAAATCGTCTCTTTGTGGACATGTTCAGTTTGTTTGTGAATTCCATAAATTCATTAAAGTTAGTTCATAGAAAATTCTAATTTCCTCTTGGTCACATGATAAACAAACCAGTACCAATTTATTTTAGAGATCATTTACAAGGATAATCACATTTTCAATGATACTCCCATTAGCTATTTCATTTGAATGCCTCATTATTTGCTCAACGAAATGGGTTATCTTGAATTTCTAACGCTTTCCCAGTATTGCCGGGATGATATCATGGCTAGTTAGTGAAAAATTGAAGAGCTAGTAAGACCAGATCCCACTAGTTCGAAAATACATGCTTGCATTAGGTTGAACAAAATAATAAGTGGTTGTTTATATTTTTCCTCATGTAATTTATTAATTATTTTAACAATCTTGAGATTTTCAGTAGAGGACTCGATTTTAGACTTGCTATAATTTTCTCACTCTTGAATCACTAGAGGGATATGCTTGAGATCGCACGTTGAAAGGTAAGACCCTCGTCGTTCCCAGCTTGCACCTGAAGACTTCTTAGGGTTGCTCGTAGGGGTACAGCCCGATGACGGTTAGAACAAATTTTGAGTTTTTTTTTTAGAACTTTCACGCAAAACTTACTGTAGACAATAATTTTCGTAACCTGCTAGTAAAGGCCCTAATTATTGCCAAACATTTATAAATAAATGATTTCGTGGAGTTTTGCTTGATTGAGGACCATAAAGGTTAAAATATAAAAATCTCATACAGTTTAATATGTATTTCGCACACTATTTCGCGCACGGTGTCAGAGTAACATATAAAAATGAAGAAAAGGGTCACTTCGCATATTGTTATCAATGCGCGAAGCGATCCTTGTAATTTTTTGACGTTCGTAGAAAAAGGTATTTCATATATTCCTTGTGGAATAATCGGACTAATACACTTCTGTGTGATTATTTCATAGTGTTGTCTTATTCTATTACTCTACATGCTCCATAATTTTCAGTACGGCTTCAATATGGTGATCCAACATCGAGAAGCAATAAACTGCATATCCCTCAGCTTGATCCACAAAAGTTTACGAACGAAAGCGCTGGTTTTGGAACTTCTGGCCGCCATATGTCTCGTCAAAGGAGGCCACGAAATAATACTATCGGCCTTCGATAATTTCAAAGAAGTCTGCCACGAGAGGTATCGATTTCAAACGCTCATGGAATACTTCCTCAACTTCGAAGTCTTCCACATAGAGTTTATGGTGAGTGGATCGGGAGTGCCGCAAGGTTGTGTTTCTGTGCCGTTGATGTAATCGTTGTATCGTTCCAGGTCGCTTGTATGCAGTTCGTCAATATCATAGTACACTCAGTGGAGGATATGAACTTCAGGGTGCATTTGCAGTATGAATTCACTGCCCTGGGTTTGGACAATTATTTAGAAAAATTGAGGTTTACCGAAAGTGAGGAATTGCAGGTCCAAATCTCTGCTTATTTGGACAATGTTTTCGATGTCGCCGCTTTGATGGAAGATAGCGAAACTAAAACGGCGGCATTGGAAAAAGTTTCTGAATTTGAAGATGAAGTTGCTCAGGTATGGTATTCGACTATTTTTATTGAACTGGTTGATTCGAGTGATTTATTTCTAGCTCCATGAGAGGTTGCAAGAAGTGGAATTCCAAGCTTTAGAAAAAATAGCGAATTTAGAGACTGAATTGATACAAGTGAGGCAAGAGAGGGATGAATTGGTCGAGGTCAAGAAGAGGGCTGATGAGGAGGTGTCTACATTACGAAGGGTTGTGCAACATCACGAGCAGGAATCGAAGAATCGGCAGTCCATGTTTGAGTCGAAGATTGCAGAGTTGGAGCATGTCAGTAGTTTGCCCAGAGGATCTTCAAGTAAGTACTGACAAATGGGTATTTTTTTTGAAGAGGTAGGATATACTTGTTACTTGTATTTGATTCAATAAAACCACAAAAAACTTCTTTTATTTTTGAAAATTCAAGCTTCATCCATTTTTTCAATAATTATTTATGGCCATATGAAGATAAGTTTAAGTGGAATCCAATCTTAATTTTGTATTTCATCATGAAAACTAATGAATGTGGAATTGGGTGTACTCGGTAAAAGGCAATAATTTCAAAACATTAGAATAGATTATTATAACAACTGTCGGAGAATAAAAATGTCCGTAAACATTAACGAAAATAAGGTTATTTAGATTGACAATTTTGGTGAAACATTTGAGTAAGGTTTATTGGTGAACGGGGCGCGAATAATTGTATTCTCATGGGAACAGATAGGTCATCAGAACTCCGTGGCCATTTCAGAACAGGGGGCTGTTTTGAGCGATCTAAATAATTGGGAGTGAGATGAATGACTACTTTGAAACAAAGGATGAGAAGAGATATAAAAAAAAATTACTAATGACAGGGAGAGTTTTTGGAAGTTAGTGCTGCGCATCGGAGACGAATAGATCGGATTTTTAACAACTATCAACAGATATTCGGTGGTGACAAAATTTCAACGTTTTTGGCCAACGCGGGCCTCGGATTATGATTGTTCACTTAACTTGGACTCGTACAAGATCCTTTAGTTTGGTTGATAATCAATAATAACCAAACTGAACGCTTCAAACGGAACATAGATTTCGATATAAAAAATTGGTGTTTCCTCAGACTAGCTGCTGTAATAAATTCAAGGATGAATAAGAACTATCTAAAAATAATTGTTGTATCTAACCACTGTGACTCTGATATTGAAGGCTAAAATAATTATGACAATAATAACAGAAAGTCAGGGCTTGACGCAAGTGGTATGGCGTCCAGGTAAGTTTGTTCTTGTAGAAAACTTTGCCAAGTATTAAATAGATATAATTCAATGGTCGTAGGGGACAGTAGTTGTTTTCTGTTGAATACTTGCCGACGACAATGCTTATGTTACAGGATCTTAAGCGGAAGATTCGGATTACGTAATCCACCATTTTTCTTGATTAAATAAATAAATGTTTCATTGTGTTGAATTATACATTTTTTTGTTAAAAAAATTTCTGCCGGATATTGCTCGGACAATGAAAAATTCCTTATAAGTTTATGACGAATTTCCCAAGACCTCAGTCTTTGACTCCGGCACTTACCAAGGAACAAGCTTTCGATTGTCATAAAATTATCTCGTCTATTATCAATGTCCTACGGATATCACTACTGATAACAAATCTTTCTTCCGTCGAACATTAGATAAGAGTAGTTTATGATTCGAAAGGCTCGTCCTAAGGACATACTCCCCCCCTCTGAATGACTGAATGAACCTGTCATTACTTAATTTCTTCTAGTGTCAGGAATCTCGGATTTAGCACCGACGATACCGGAGGCGACTTCAACGCCTTGCAAACCTCCGCCACCTCCTTGCCCGCCGCCTGCACCTGCAGCACCACCCCCGCCTCCTTGTCCGCCCCCTCCACCGCAGAAACTCTCTTCGGGTCCTATCCCTCCGCCTCCCGCCGGTTTCATGCAGGCCCCCGACGGGGCTATGACCATCAAGAGGAAGGTCCAGACGAAATACAAGCTGCCGACTATCAACTGGGTAGCACTCAAGCCCAACCAAGTGAGGGGAACCATATTCAATGAACTGGATGATGATAAACTTCACGGGTTCATCGACTTCAACGATTTCGAAGAAAGGTATGCAACAGATCTCAGTTAAATTATTTGTCAAGTAAATTATTTCATTCAAGACCAGTTTTTGATATAGAAGAAGCCTAACTACGTTAGTAGGGGAACAAAAGCGTCTAAATTAACTTTTTTGCTCCTCTTACTATATGTTGTTTCTTTTCCACTTGTTCCGTTTTAGACTGTCCCAATCTGTATGAATATAATTTGTCCATGGAATTCGCTTTAAATTATATGTATGATTATTTTTAATTTCATCACAGATTCAAGATTGGTAATGCCAATTTAATGATGAATGGCAAGAGTGAGACTGATGGACTACACACCTTCCCCAGTAAAAGAGGAAAGAAGCCTGAAAACGTCACATTGTTGGAACACACACGATTGAGAAATATTGGTAAGCATTTTAATTTTTTTGGTTCATAAGTTTGAAAAATCTAGTTTTATGAAAATTTGTAAATCCCATGCTACTGGTCTTTATTATCTCTAATGTTTTTTTCCTTTATTAGCTATATCAAGGAGAAAACTGGAAATGGCTCCGGATAAAGTAATAAACGCAATCAACATGCTGGACCTGAAACAACTATCTCTAGAAAATGTGGAACTTTTACAAAGAATGGTTCCTACCGAACAGGAAACTAAAGCATACAAAGAATATGTGATAGAAAAGAAGAACATCAATCTCTTAACCGAAGAAGACAAATTCCTTCTACAACTCACCAAAGTCGAGAGGATATCGGCCAAATTGTCCATTATGAATTATATTGGTAACTTCTTTGATAACCTCCATCTTGTAACTCCGGTAAGTTACACGTTATATGTCGATATTCAGTTAAATTTTACGTTGATGTTGATTCAAATTGTTTTATTATATAGAATTCCGACTAGATCTCGGATTTTAAATTTCGGAATTCCGTCTCAGATCTCGGAATTCCGACTTAGAACTCGGAATTTCGACTTAGGTTTCAGAATTCTGGCTCAGAACTTGAAATTCCGACTAGATCTCGTTTTGAAAATGTTTCGAATTAAATTTTGAAATTTGAAATTTGAATTTAGTTTTGAAAATGGTGTAATAACCGAAACTAGTCAACAAATATAAAATTATAGTGGAAAATAGACAAAATTGTTTTTAATGTATCCTTAGTAGATCTCGAAGTTTAAAATTCGGAATTCCAACTTGGATTTCGGAATTCCGACTTGAAACTCGGAATTTTGACTTAGAACTCAGTATTTCCACTTAAATATCAGAATTCCGACTTGGATATTGGAATTCCAACTTAAATTTTGGAATTCCAACTTGAAACTCAGAATTCTGACTTGGATATCGGAATTCCAACTTAAATTTTGGAATTCCGACTTGAAACTCAGAATTCCGACTCATAAACTCGGAATTTCGACTGGATATCGTAATTCCGACTTTGATATCGGAAATCCGATTCAGATCTCTGAATTCCAACTTAAATTGCGGATTTCCGACTTGAAACTCGGAGAAGTCGTAAAAGCCTATGAATTTAAATGAACACTAATTTTCATTTCAAAGATTTTTCCTAGATCTCGGAGTTCTAACTTAGATCGCGGAATCGCGGAAATTTCAACTTACAACTTGGGATTCCGACTTGAAACTCGGAATTTTGATTTAGCTCTCGGAATTTTGACTTGGATTTCGGAATTCCGACTCAGATCTCGGAATTTTGACTTAGATCTTGGAATTTCGACTTAAAACTTGGAATTTCAATTTAGATCTCGGAATTTCAACTTGAAACTCGGAATTTCGACTCAGATCGTTGAACTCCGACTTGGACCTCGGAATTCCAACTTTGAATTTGGAAAAGCCTCCAAAATAAAAAAACACTATATTTTTATTTCAAAGTCTTTGTCGACTTGGATTCCGAAATTTCGAATTAGATCTCGGAATTCCGAGACCGAAATCGGAATTCCGAGATCCAAGTTGGAATATTCCGAGATGCAAGTCGGAAGTACGAGATCCAAAGTCGGAAAAAAATCTTCTGAACAAAAATAAGTTATTGCATTTGTAATTTTCATTCCTTTCGCACATCATCCTTGAAAAAGAAAGTCTCAGGCGGGCAAGTCTGGCAAATAGGGCGCATGTTTATGTTAATTCAATGTTACTTTCATGTTACTCAACTAAAATTAACTTTAATTTTCAGCAAATGCACGCGATCATCTCTGGATCGAACTCGGTCAAGAATTCCAAAAAACTGCGGTCTGTTCTCGAAATAATATTAGCTTTCGGTAATTACCTCAACAGCAGTAAGCGTGGACCTGCTTATGGATTCAAGCTACAGTCCCTCGATACTCTATTGGATACAAAGTCGACTGACAAACGATTGTGCCTTTTACATTATATTGTTGCTACGATAAGACAGAAGTTTCCGGAGCTGCTCAATTTTGAGTCTGAGCTCCATTATATTGAAAAGGCTGCTGTAGGTAAGTAAATAGAATAGCGTTAATGATGCCAAATTTATTTAGTTTGAAAAAAAAAAATGTCTGAATTGAAAAAGCCCTTAAGTTTTCACTGTTGATAATTGAAAACAACATTTTTTTCCAGTTTCTTTGGAAAACATCAACACGGATGTTACCGAACTCGAAAAGGGAATGGACGCCGTGAGGAAAGAAGCGGAGATCAGAGGCCGAGGCAGCCACAGTCTGGTCGTGAGAGATTTCCTGGCCAACGCCGAAGATAAACTGAGGAGATTGAAGAGCGACGCTAAAATGGCGCAAGATGCTTTCAGGGAGTGTGTGGAGTTCTTCGCAGAGTCTCCCCGAACGACTGATGCAAATACTTTCTTCTCATTGTTGGTGCGATTCGTCAAAGCATTCAAGGTATGAAAATATTTCTACTTACTCTTTTAGAAAGAAAATGAGACACGTTGATTTTTTTTTCAAGTTAGTTGATTATATTTGTTATTTTATTATCTATGATTTAGAAGAGCAAACCCAAAATTGTTGTCACATGTCCCAATCTATTTCACAGTAAGATGTCTAAAAAGTCTAGTGTACTGACTAATTCACTTCTGTTGTAGTTTTTATGATGACAAAACTATTGAAATCGCAGGGTGCTTATTTATAAAAAAAGAACAATTTTTTTTTTGTTCAAGCTCATCTCAGATAGTCACTTGGTTCATTAAATCAAAAAAATATATAATTTTTTTCTATATTTTGAAAAAAAAGCTGTACACAGGCATGTACATGTGGTCTCAACTGATGTCAGTATGTGTGTATAAGTTGTGGCCTTTTCAATTTTCTATTCTGACAAACGAGGAGCAAAACAGATGACCTTTTTCATTTTCTTTTCTTTCTGATAAATGAAGGGCAGCAGATGCATCTTGCCCATAGTTTTTCAAATTGTTTTTCATTTAGACAAGTACTTTTTCCAAGGTAGAAAATGAAATCGTGGGCATACCAACTTTTTCCACACATTGTTTGATAGCAAAAGTTCCAGTTGATGGGACGATTTGCTTTAAGTTCTTTAAGTTGAAACTTGTACATAGGTATGTACAAGTGGCCGCAAATTATTTAACTTTATGCATATAACTTGTGTCGTTTTCGTTTCTTATTCTTCGTGGCAAATGAAGGACAACAGATGTTCCTTGTCCATATTTAGACCATATTTGTCCTTGGTAGAAGATAAAATCGTAAGCATCACTTTTTTCACAGAGTAGAAATGACTTCCTAACTCAAGTACAAGATTTTGCTTTCACACATTGTTTGATAGCATGAGTTCCAGTAACAGGGGTGATTTGTTCATCCACACAAATGTCTTTCTCAAGTTGAAGCGTTTTGTACATAGGCATGTACAAGTGGCCTCAAATTATGTAACTTTTTTCCTGTTGGTAAATAAAACTCTCAATTCAAATTGTTATAATTTAGAATGTTACTTTTTTCAGTAGAAGATGAAATCGTAATCATATCCATTTCTTTCACAGAGTATAAACAATTTCAGACCCCCAAGAACGCTCTCACACGTTCACATACCGTTTGATAAAAAGAATTCCAGTAAATATATCGATTTGCTCATCCACGCAAATTTATTTCTGAAGTTTAAGCTTTTTGTACATAGTCAGGTACATTTGTTTTAGAGAATGTTGGGGCTCCGTAAAACTTGTATTATGTTCTATCAAAACATCTGCTCCTGGACCTCCATCCAAACTTAGATCTAGTTCTATATCAGAGAGATCTTCATTTTCTATAAGGTTCTTCAATTCTTGGATAACTCGGGAATTTTCCAAGTTATATTTTTTCTGTTTCCAGTTTTCGCCATCATTCTTTCCTTCAACAATATTTCAAACCGGATGTACATCCTGATGTACAAGTACGAACGTCGATTGAGACCATGTGCATCCATGTTCATGTTTTTTTTTAATGATGTTCCATGATAACAATACGACACAAAAATCTTATATAGACTTAGTCAAATGTATGGACCATTCTATTTTTCTTAGTTGAAAAGTTAGTATAAAGGTTAATCGGTATTCCACTCGGTATCTTTTTGTGAGATAAATTTTTTGTTGTTGTGATATTGTTGGAGAACTAGCGTCATCGGCATTTTTAAAAATTGTAATATGTCATGTTTAGTAATACCAAACATGACTAATTTAAAAATATCCCATGACGTCACTCCCACACCAATAGAAAAAATTTTAATTCCCAAAAATATATAGGGTGAAATGCCTTTCAACTTTTAGACGAACTTTTTCAATAACTCTTATATTAATTGAGAAAAGTAGACGGGTCCATACATTTGACCAACTGTGTATAGCAGCTGCAACGCTTATCTTTACTAGACAATAATACCAATTTTCACTCAAAGAATCTTGATGAAACTCATAAAATGGTAATAACAACGCACTTACTCTTCAGGTTAGGAGTCGATATAGTAATGTTCGAATAGGTCCATGAAAATGTATTAAATGGCAGAAAATATACTGACATTCAGATGTTATGTTCACATATGTGCTTAGATAGTCTCCAATGTAATATAGAATGGAGTGAATATTCAAAGTTATCTTGAAACCAGTGTACATCCACATGTACATGAGCTCTGAAAGGGTTTAGTTCTTATGGTGAATTTTCATGCACCCGTTTCATGACATGATTTTTCTCCAAATGACATTAAAAGTGGCCTTTTAATGACACTTGGCAGGCTTAGAAGTTGTACTTTTAATTCCTAGGCAGAAAAAGTCCACTTTTACTGCCTAGGCAGAAAAAGTTCGTTGCTAGGCAACCTTCCAAGTAATAATTTAAATCAAACTGGTTATTAAAATTGACAATGACAAAGTAAACAGTAAATAAACAAATTCAACAAACGTAATCAGCGGGCCCAGTTACCTTTGATGAAATAATTTAGTTATTTCGATATTGATAATGAAACGCAATTTAAATATGAAAAAGTCGATTTTGCGTGGAATTGGAACAAATTTGAAGAAAAAATTATATGTTTCACACGGCAGAAAAGCAGATTTAATGCCTTGGCTGGTTTCATAGCCTCGCTGCGCTCGGCTATGAAACACCAGCCGCGGCATTAAATCTTGTGCTTTTATGCCTAGTAAAACAAATAACTATTTTTAACTTGAAATACACAAAAAAATCGCTCTTTACAAAATTTCGGAAGATTAATTTTCCACGCATCCAAGTGGCTATGCCCAAAAATTCTAGATGTATATGAAAGGTATTCAACACAGAATGATAATTTGGCTTTTAGATAGCGGATCAAGAAAATGAACAGAGAAGAAGGTTAGAGTTGGCGGCGCTGAATGCGAATAACAAAACACCTGAAGAAGTGGCGAAAAAGAATAAGATCAACCAAAAGAAACAGCAGGTATGTACCATTCAAGGCATGCTCATCTGCGAATTGAGTAGTGCGCTTATTAACGATAGTCGCTACTTACGAAAAACTGGTTCAGCAAGGTGGTGATCATTTCTCATTTCATCTTCACCGTAGTGCACTTACGCTTTTTAGTTGCTTGTTACACTAATGAATTATTTTGTAAGTAACATTCTGAAAAACTGGAAATAATAAATATTGTTCACAATTCTCGGTAGACGGTAAAAATGTTATGATTCCTCAGTCGTTTGTTTTTTCCTAGAGGTTGTTGAACAATTTTTTTTATTTTCCCAACTGTAGTTTAGGAATAACTTACTAGGTTATGTCTATTTATTGCAGTATGGCTTCTATAAGAATGTAAATATATATTTTGTAAATAAATACCTTTAAATGTTGAATTCCGCTTTTCTAGACAATCCAAGCACTTACTATTTACCTTGCCAAGATAACTCACAGTAACTTTCTTATTGAATCAAATCAAAATATGTTTTATTTCCAGAAGACTTCATTGAAGTAATAACAATACCTTGAAAAATCTCAAGAGTGGAGCAATGTATTTAAAATCATAAATAATATTGAAAATTTGAGTAGAATTTTGATATTCCATCGTATCTTTGAACATACAGTATATTTCAATTCAGTTTAAAATGTCATAAACCAAAACATAATCAATAATTTTGTTCATGTCTTGCTCTCTTAGTCATTTAGTTAGATTGTATATTTTCATATCTCAGAAATCAAAAGTAAATTCTCTGTTGAAAATTAAATCAGAACAACGATTTGATAAGAAAACTTCCAGTCCGGGAGGCAGCCTTACATTTCAGCTGCGTATTGAACGCCGATCAATTGGTGTTAATTTCAATAGATCCGGTATGATTAATAAATAAACCAAGCGTCAGCTGATGCATCCGTGATGGGAGTATGGTATATCCAAACTCAGTTGAATTTGAATTCCTAATTCCCTATATAAAGGAAACAGTAGACTAGATTACTTTAATATTTGTGTATTTAAATTTTGAATCGTTGTAGAAGATACTTGTTGAAAATCCATTTTAACGTTTATTCTAAAACTGTAATATTGATTTTCACACTTTTAGTTTACAAAACCGAGACATATGTTTCGCCAATACAATGGCTTCTTCAAGCAGAAGTATACTGAGTTTCTATTACAATGTCCTATAATATTCCAAAAACACAATTTTGAAATACTACATGTGGAAGAAAAAGGGCTGAAACTGAACCTGCTTGAAATTTTGGAAATTAATAAAGAGAAGAAATCTCAAAACTTAATGAACTATCAAACTCAATATTTCCCCTCTATTTAATTTGTTATCATAGGAAAACAGGTATAAATGAAACTGTTCCCAAATTAATTATTATAGTAGTAACTGCTTGAAGAATCCACTGTATTGGCAAAACATATGTCGCGGTTTTTTAATCTAAAACTGTATAAATCAACATTAAAGTTTCAGTATAAACGCATTTAGTTTTGCAACATTGCATTTTGGAGACCATTCGAAGAACGTGAGGAACAAGACTCACAACCGGATGAACAATGGGAATTTAAAAACAAAGATCTTTATGTTCAAACCCAAAGACTCGTTCTGAATATATTTGAAAATCTTTGAAAGGTAATGAACGACAAATGTGACAATGACATTTTCGGAAGGATATCTCATCTCACCAGTTTGGGGCATTCAACTATTTACAGAGTGGTTAAATAAGGGGATGTTGTAGATCATTCTCGTAAAAAAACGAAAATATCGGAAATTAAACAAAGTTGATGGGGCCACAAAAGATTTTCTTCCAAGGCAAGTTTATGATCTCTATAAACAAAACAAAGTACCTACCTTAAAATCAATCAAAAATTAAATATCTGATTATCCTGAATATACATATAACTCGCAGGAAACACTACGCCAAATTCTTTTAGACTGTGGTTTCAAACACAAAAAACTAAATCAGCGAATGGCAATAATGGAATCACCCCGTCTCGTTCTGCAAAGGCAAGATTACTTGCAACAAATTAAAGAACATTGGAAATCGAAGAGACATAGTATATCTTGACGAGACTTGGTTCCATAGTATGGATGGGTAGATAACTCGGTTCCAGAGGAAAACGTATAATTATTGTACTAGCGGGTAGTGAAAAAGGTTTTGTACCGAACGCGTTGCTGTTGTCAGCAAAACAAATAAAAAAATATTCAGTAGATTATTATGAGGATATGACTCGAAAAATGGTTCAGTGAAATATTATTATCAAATATACCACCAAATTCTGTTATTGTAATGGATAATGCGTCATACCACTTGAGTCAAAAGATAAAAATACCGACGAAAGCAACAAAAAAAAAAGACATTTTAGAATTTATTGGTTGTAAAAAATTGAATATTCCCCAAAATGCCACGAGGGAGATTACTACTACTACGTATAATTCAAAATGAAATTTTTTTAAAATAATATTTTATTGATGAACTTTGTAAACATTCTGGTCATACGCTTCTGAGGTTTTTTAACCCCATTGAATTGGGTTGGGCATCTATAAAAAACAAATTAAGAAAATACAATGAATGTCCAAATCTAGGCGGAGAAGTAGTAGAAAATGTTACGAGAATCTTAAGTGAGGAATATAAAGATCTTTGGACAGAATGCATTTAAAACGTGAATTCAAAAAAACGTGTGAATATTCCCTTTTGGCCATCCATTCAACCAGTAATCATAAACCTGGGTCATTCGTCTGATTAAGAAGATTATGATGATCGAGTCTTGCCACTAATTTAATGTGTATCAGCAAATAAATTAACAATGTTTCCTGATGTTTTCTAATTGTATTTTTTTTAACGACTTGCTTTCAGTGTGTCAGATAACTTGTCAATAAACAACGTCCCGTACCCATACACGCAGTCCTTGAATTCTATTCATTATAAAAACAAGAAACATTATATTCGTAAATTTATTCGTTTTCGCTTTTAGCTGATCTATGACGGAATATTTATACAGCAATACGCAAAGTTATACCCAAGTAAGAGAAAATATATCCGCAAATGGTCGGTAAGTACGTTCAAAGAGGCGAACTCATTGAGCTGTGATTACTGATTGGTTTCCAGGCGGCGAAATGTGAAATAATATACTCAATCTGGTCTATTGTTTTCTTTACTTAGGGAATTATGAAGTCATATTCAACTGAGTTTGGATATACTATACCTTTCTCTTCAAATGAGGCAATATCCATCGTGGTATTAGCCAGGGAAGTAGTTATTTTCTGTCAGATGTTTGTAGGGAGAAAGAAAGGTACTTTAACATTGTCGGTTTTATTCGTTTTATCAAATATTCACGGCAAATCAAATTTACTGAATTGTCCTAATACTCAGTTTCTTCGAATAACTTGGAAACTACGTGTCTCTTTTGGCGTTCTAGCTTCAGTGTTTTATCTTGGCATACAATTAACCTAACCTGTCATAACCCGACCACATACATTCAACTAACAACATCGATCCGAAGTCGAATAACAACGTACTGTGACTAAAGTGTTGTTTCCATTGGCATGAAAATAGTCCTCCATTATCATTTCGACAGAATAAAATCACTTTGTTATTTCATATTTTCAGCCACCAAAATTGCCGAATTTTCTGGCTAAAATACTCGAAGACTAAGAGCGGGTTGTCTACTTATCACAGTATAACTTTATCAAAATTAACCCCACTTTGTATCATGCTTCTTAGCGAAAAAAAAAGACTAATTTTCTTTAGCTGCCATGTACAATGCACTTAAAAAACACACCTAGTACTTTTCGATAAAAATTTACGAAATGAAATTGTAACAGGACGCTGTGATAAATGAACTTAAAACAAAAACGAGAATGGTACAGGAAAAGAAATTGCTTCAGCAAGATGAAGTGTACAATGGTGCTTTGGAGGACATTTTGTTAGGGCTCCGGAGCGAGCCGTACCGTCGAGCTGATGCAGTGAGGAGGAGTCAGAGGAGGAGGATCGACAATAATAGGTTATCCAAAACTTTAGAGGAGTTGGAATTGTAAATATTTATTTTATGTGAAGTTCATTGGAAGACAATCAAAATATCATTTGTAGTATTCGAATTCTTGTCGAAAATTACGAGTGGAAAACCACCATAATCACGTTTTTTCTAAGTGTTTCTCAAGTTTTAATTTTTCTGTGATTCCCCAGAGCCCTCATCGATTTATATTTTACGAATCCTGACCTGCACAATATATCCTGATTCTTGAAATCTTTTCACTTTCACCAATTGATTCCAAATATAAGGATATGGCATATGAAATCTGGGTTTTGGGCATTTTTTTGAAATATTCCTTCTCTAGGATTCACTGTAACTGTACAATTATTTGAGAACCATGACTTAAATAGTTGAGTCATGTTGGTAGAGTTGGAAAGTCTTGTTTTTATAAAAATGTGAACTGTATCGTTTTTCATATTTCATTGATATTTTTAGTATATGACTTGCCATAAATACACTTTCTATATAAAATGGTTGAAAAAAATCACTCACTCTGCTAATAGACATCAACTGTACAGGAGCACAGGGAGTTTCATACATTTCTGAGTTAAATTAAGTGAACTCCGTACCAACCATTATTTATCAAAGATTTTTTGTTTTCATCACTCCAGTTGGTTGGCGATATTTCTTGAATCATTACTTTCAATCCAGCATTTTCTGAGAACAAGTATATGTTTCGACCAGCATAAATAGGTTATTCGAAAATATTCTAGATGATTATTTTCAATCAACTGAAAATTCAGTAACTGTTGTTCAATCTTCACATTACAGTTGTTTGTAAAACATCCTTGTGACAAGAATCTTTTCGGAATTGATGTTAGTGAGTGTTTCCAACCAACTGGATTGAAAATTACAATATTTCATTTGATAATTTAATTTTGTTACTGAGTTCGTCGATATTAAATTGGAAACGTTGAAAACCTATTTGGCAAGCTACCTTTCTGCAAAGAGAAAACACTAGAATAATGCACAAAAATTTACAAAAAAGAATCTATCGAAACCCAGGATCCCTCCCCATGCAGGTATTGCATGAAGTTGCAATTTCTCTTAATTTTGTAAAGTCTGAATTTTCGCAATTTCTTGTTGAAATTATCTTGAACTTTCTCTGAGAAAATCAGGAAAAGTTTGTCCAAATACCAGAAGTGCCGTAATAAACTATTCTATTGGTAGGATAACGCAAAAATGAAAATTGTTTTGAAAAAATTACAAAATTATAACATTTCATACTTTATCCGACTTTTATACATATAAAATAGGAATCTCATCTGGAATCGGCATATATTTCTTAACACGGCCTGTCCTACTGTTTGAAGTTACTTGATAGTGCTTGAGCTGCTTGATAATTACTACAAAACCATAAATTATGAATTTTTTCAACTTTATTTAAAAAGGAAACATAAAATGTGTGTTTAATGATTAATTGAGGTCTATATTTGAATAATTTCGGTTATGCAAACGTCTCTTAGAATCTGTTACAACCCATATTTGACCACTTTTTACTATTAGACATATCATAAAAAACAACATATCTGAAATAATTTTGTAAATAATATGAGAAAGAGATCAATTGAACTTGTAAAGTTCTTTTCTCAAATTAGGACTTTTCACCCATTCAAAGCAGTCTGTGATATCAACGGTTTCTGCTCTGTCCAAATCTATAAAAAAACAAGTATAATACTGCCTTCAAATCATAATTTTTTAGAAACACAGAAATGCAGTTCAAATTTTTTAACAAACAAACGGTAACAAGATCGAATAATGTATTTCAATTGTTTTCCAGCACATTTTGTACATTAGTCAAATACTCCTTGGATATTTTATTAATATTCGTGCATAAATTGTGATTTATATATTATTTAAGTTGTACATATAATTATTAGTCGAGGATGAAGTTAATCTAATGCTATTGAAAGTATTTCTAGTTCACTCAAAGAGAATATTAAGTTTTTTAATTTTTTGGATACGTAAAGACATTCCCTTCCCTAACTCGAAAAAGAATACAATCACACGAAATTGCATAGATGTGATCTCGAATGTGTCTCAAATCTTTAATAGATAAGGCAATATTTTTATGACTTTTGATACTAAATAGAGTTTTAAACGAAATGGAATAAATACATTTTGTATGGAGAGAGATATAACTTATTTATGATTATTCAATAAATTGTATATTTTATAAGGTGTTTAATTTACTGTCCTTTACTGCTGTTGTTTATTGTAATCATTCAATTAATCCAATAACCTGAAACCCTTAAAAGAGATCAGTTACTTCAAGCATTTGGATTGTTTTGTGAAACCAAGGACCTTTAGAAAACAGAAAAAATTCAAAACTTATTCCTCAAAACGAAGCTAGTCAGTATTCTTTAATACTGAAAACTTTTCGGTATATCCTAAAATATAAAAGTTTTGTTTTTTCTGATACTCAATTCTAATTAATTCCTTTTTTTTGTATACAGGTGACAATTTTTTGTTTATAAATTGAAAATTAAGGGGATAACTACCTGATTAAAATTTTCTTATAAAATCAACAAAATCCTAGGAGTATCTCCTTAACTATGTTCCAATGCTTCTTTCGTTAATTACAATAATTTTAAATTCCTTACATTCAAACTCAACTTATACAGTTTCAAATCAACAGAATTCAACTTTGACTAGATGTAGCTATTTGGTCATCTGATCTTGTCCCATTTTTATGAATATCTAAGGACATAGTATAATTCTTTTTACTAGAGTGAGTTTCACATAATGTTTAATAAATATATATGCATAGTAGTGACTATTTTCATTTCGATAAAAAGCTGACAATGTTCACGGTAGCCGACACCTTCTAGCAGTTGTGATTTGAAATTTTTTTAAGCATTACTAGAATTTCCCCATTAAATAGTACCGTAACTGATTCGTGAGTGGAATTAACCAAAGTATAGTTGCCTCAGTGCTTCCAGACTCACAATACATCGTAATCTTCGTAATATGAGAAATGTTTTACAAGAGCGCACACTGTCTAGATTTTCGGTATGATTGTGCCAGCTGAGACAATCATCAATTGTTATTCTAAGAAGTTTGCAGTGTGCCCGTAAAAAATATAGTTTATAGCTGGAAATAATTAGCTGCTGAGTTTTATCAGCATTGAGCTGCCAGAAATTAGCAGCAAACCAATTTTCAGCAGATCTATTGAGTTTTCAGCGATATTCTTGAGGTTCGGAATGTCTGTAGAAATATTTATGAACGAAGTGTCGTCTGCGAGAAGGATGTAGCAGTATCGAGCGAGGTATGTAAATGATAAAGTGTAGGGGTCCAAGGACTGAACCCTGAAGTACTCCTTGTGTAATGGCTCGGAGGTCAGATGTGGCATTAATTTTAACAAGTTAGTACTGTTCGTTAAGTATGACGAAAATATTTTGAGTGGTATCTCCTTCATCCCATAATACGTTAACTTCTGTAGGTCATGGGAGACACAGTCAAATGCACATTGAAAGTATGGTAAGTTGTTTATTTTCCAGGCCCCTGTCAATATCCCCTAAGACTTTCAGTAACGCCTTTATGATGAATTAATTATGGCGAAAGCCAAACTAATTGTTAGATAAAAAGTTATTTGATTCAATATAGTGTGTTAAGTTCATCTTTCAGAATTTCGAGAAAATAATTATGGAGGTTGGGCGGAAATTATTCAAAATTTCAGAATAACCTTTTTTTAAAGAAGTAAAATTCTGGAAATTTTGTATAGGTCTGGGAAAATGCCAACAACAAAACATTTATCAGTAATGAATTTATTTAAAAAGCGTCTTTTGAGCCAGATTTCTTTGATGTTCTTATAGCTGGAAGTACTTCGTTTGATGTAGTTGGAGCTAGAAAAAAAACTGAACTTCGGAGATGGTAATTCTCTCAAAAGGCCAGAAGTGGTAAAGGAACTCTTTGTTAATTTTTTTATGATACCTCGGCAATATTAGGTAGTTTTAGGTTTCTTGTTAAACTCGTAATTGACAACTTACCAACTATCTTTGAACTTATTCATAGAATTAGATAAAAATTGTCGTATGCTAATGTTTTCGTATGAATGAGTTTTTTTTAATCGATTTTCAAATTGCTAAATAATGTCCAGTGTTCAGGTTCATATTTATTGTTTGCAATTATTTAGACTGATAAAATATTTCGCTTATTGGCCAGTTGTTGTTCATTAAACCACTTTACTGGTGGTTTATTTTCATGGTATTTCTACAGAGGAAACCATTCTTTCCCCAAAGTACTGTATGTGTCAACAGGCCAAATAGGTATGGTTGACGTCATTCAAGAAATCTTTAAAAAAATTGCCATTTAGCTTGAATTATGGAATTTCTGAAATTTGCTACTGCTTTGTTCAAGAAATATCTGCTAAGGAATGCGCCAGGTTAAGTTATTTTCAAGAGTGTGATGATGAATTGACCCATATGTCAGAGTTCCATGTTCAGGAGAAATGTCTGTAATGATATTATCGATACAAGACGCTGAAATTGAAGTGATTCTTGTGAATTCGCGAATAGTAATTTCAAGGCCGTAGGATTCTAGGATTGTAGTGAATATATTATCATTTCGGGTGATCTGAATTTGAAATTTATGCTGACGGTCAAAATAACTAAGAAAGCGATGAATACTTGAATGTCTTCCGCTCGTATACATCGGCAAGTATATTTTTTCCATCGAAAACAACTACTGCCTCTTGCGGCCGTTGAATTCAATATGTTGGATTATTGGCAGATTAGTACAAAAACTTACCTTCCATTCCTCGTCATCAATTTTCTCACTCTCCTTATCCAATCAGATGATTATAAATGAATAATCTCTTTGTGTTTTCGAATGAACCTCTTTCCAACACAAAATACCATAGCGATAGCATTTCAATGTGAGAAATATTGACGAATTGTCTGAAGAAAGTTTCATTTGGAAAAGATAACTCTACAATTTCATTGAAAATTTTATTTTTTTCAAACTTAGTTTAGCTGAATATTGGCCACAATGCCATACTTTATGCACCCTGATCCTTTATCATCACTTAAGTGAAACATTAATTAAGTACATTAAAGGAAATAATATGGTTACAATTAATGTTTATACTACAATAATAACGTATAAAAGATACCATGAAAATGTAAGAAAAGTTAAGCAATTACACAATCTTTATTTTTTTCTAAATCCTGGCAGACTCTATCCCAGTGTCCCTGTCTTGAACAGTTTCTACAAATGGAGTCCCTAGCGGGGCATTGAGCTCTTTCATGTGGCGATTTACCACAGTAAGGACAAGTGGCAAACATACAGACCTTATCCCAATGTCCAGTTTTTGAACACAGTCTGCAAACAGAGTTTCTGGCAGGGCATTCGTCTCTTGGATGAGCAACTTTTCCACAATACCTACAAACACCTCCATACTCTCTTTGATTAACACTTTTAGTATTTGAATTGTATTCTTTATTGTCAATATAAATGACGTTCTTTATGTGCTGTGGCTGAAGAAGTTGAAATTGGTGTTGAACAACTTCAGGTTTCATCGAGGATTGATGTTGCTGTTTCAAAGTATGTATTTGCTGATGAGATTGAAACTGACCTTTCTTTGTATAAATCTTGGTGATTTTTTCATTCGCCTCCTCTATGTTGGTTTTTGTTTTTGATATATTTTTTTTCTGATTGGGTATTTCAGTCACGTCGAGTTTTTGGGATTGGCCTTTCTTTCTGTTAATCTTGTTACTTTTTTCATTCATCTCAACTGTGTTGTTACTTTTTTTCTGATTGGGTATTTCATTCGTATCAAGTTTTTGGGACTGACCTTTATTTTGAATATTTTTAGTACCCTTTTTATTCAAATCATCTTTGTTGATTTCTTCGTTTTGTATTCCTCCAGCTTGTTGAGATTGCATTTCCATCTGTCTTATCAAAATAACTGCTTCATAAAGAGTCAGATCACTAATGAGTTGTAAGCATCTACTCAATTCTGTATCAAGCATGCCAACAACAATACGATCTCTGATCAATTCATCTTTTAGTTCCCCATACTTACAATGTTCTGCTAGGCCATGCAAAGCGGTGATGAACGATTCGATAGATTCACCTTTCTGTTGAGTCCTTGAATTGAATTTGAACCTTTCGAAAATTATGTTTCGACTTGGGATGAAGTATTCCTCAAAACATTGAATGTATTCTTCATATGTTTCTGGGCACTTTGGAAATTGTAGCAAAATACTGTCGGCTTCTTCTCCCAATGTATAAAGAAAAAAATCGATTTTTTCTGTGTCTGTTTTTGAAGACATCCCAGATACAGTCAGATACCTTTCGAATCTCTTTCTCCATTGTGGCCAATTGGAATGTACAGAAAAGGTGAATTTTTCCATAGGTGAAATGCTGGTAATTTTCATAGCGTCCATGATATGGCTTTGAAAATATGTTCTACGTAAATGAAGGAAACGGTGAACAAATTTAATTAGTTCATTCGTGGTATGTATCTATTTTGTACCAATTATAATGACTACGTGAGTCAACAAACAACTACTCTGTATACACTACACTACATAATCAGTGTTGTAATGATGATTGTTGACCGTTTGACCTGGTTGACATTGAAAGTTGAAAATAAAAGCATACTGTGATAAAAGCAAAGAATTAAAGAAAAGTTAAAGCGGTTCTACCGGATTCATGATGCACTAATATATTGCTTATTTGCGTAATCATATTGTACAAATAATCCTAAACGTTCAATTCACAGCCTCCAGTTTAGTGAAACGATTTTCCCGTTTCAATAATTCATATTCACATCGCATAATGCATAACGCATAACTTGAATGTTGGGAATCCCAGCTTTCACATTTATGCGATGACTATAATTTCATTTCAGTGGATAATGAAGTGAAAAAACTAATATGCGCCTGCGTGAGCTCAACATTTAAATGTGGCGCCATATTTCACGTATGTTGCGGGTAGCTCCTGGATTCCGTGTACCATAGTCGACGCTTATATCTCTTTCTCTCCCATGAATTCAGCTATAAGAACATCTCACTTATTTGTTGGACTATAGGATTCTGTACACGGAGTCCCACCCCTCAAGTCATCTGACCTATTTATTGAGTCAGGTAAAGTTCAGTTCGGGGACAGGCGAAGGGTTCCTTACCTACTACATTCACCGACCTATAGTAGTAGTTTTACTCGATGATGTTCTTGCTATTACAATCGTAACATTTCTATTACTATTCTATGCGTTCTATTACCCTATTACTACAATGGAAAAAAAGCATGTAATCTATTACAATTTCTGAATTGTTGGCTGGGGGAGATTTTTTCCTCAATTGGTCACAAAATTTGTGATTTTGTGGTTCTGTGGTCACGGAACAAAATCCTATTTATGTTCTGTGCCAGCTTCCGTGTAGTGTTGAATAAATTTATTTGTGATTTGTGTCTTTTGACAGTTTTGACTTGAACCTTGGTCGCTTGTTCCTTGATCCTCGAAACAAAGGAACAATACACGATCCTTGTCTTTAAACCAGATATACACTGCACTGCGCATGCACAAGTCAAAATAATGTCGACTTTATAACTGAGATGTTTTGTGCGATATCTCTAATGGTTGAATGAAAATGTAAAAACTAATAAAAATTGTAATGAAATTGTGAAAATTCGTTACAATCGTAATAGATTTTCAAAAATTTTTGCCTGCGGCGCTATTTTTTTAACTGATCAAATCTATTATAATCTATTACGATCCACAAATTAATTCTATTACAAACTTATTTTCGCCAAGAACATCACTGGTTTTACTATAGATCGGTGACTACATTTGGTTGCGTGTTCCTTCGTTATTTCAAGTAGAGTTTTCCTACTATCAATAGTTTCAATAGTGGTGGTGGCGAAAAACGTCGATAGTACATGAAAAAAAAGTTGCACAAAGGTACTAGATAACAATAACGCTGAATTAAATGAATACTTCAAAGCGGCTATTATCCGGTCTCTATTTGAGAGTTTCAAGCACCGGGGCTTCCTATTCTAGCTCGTTCATTGGCAAGAAAACGACAAAAAATGTTCTTTTTTATCGTAGGTTGTTGGTCAACTATCATTTTAGATTATCTTTTTTTTTCTGTTGGAAGATTGGTACTCCTAGGGTGGGATTCCGTTTACCACATATTTCTATTGTCTATAGTTGTCTCTGTCGCTCCAATAAATTCGACTATAATGTCATCACACTTATTCGATGAAAAATTAAATTTGACAGTAGATGAAAACCACTCTTGAACTAAATCTGTTCTGAACTTCACCTGCCTTTATAAACAGATTATTCTCACTTCACTTCAGGATTCACCCGGAGTTAATAGGAGCTACTCCCTTTACAATTGGAAAGCGACTCATAGTTCCTAGTTCCAGAGACAAGTGATTAAGTGACTATGCAGGTTTCGTACTTTTCCAGTGTCACTGCACTGCCCGATACTTTCATAAAAGCTCAATAGATGGCTAAATGCAAAAATCAATATAAATTTTTCAGTTTTTTGGTGGTGTTGATTTAAGGAAATGGTTCATTTTAATTAAGAAACAAATTAGTATTTCAACCGGTTATATTCGAAACTGAGTGACATTGAAGAACCTAGCAAGTGATGTACAGAAGAAACTTTACTTTCTTCTGTTTGAAAAATGTAATATAACCTCTTTTCTTTTTGGAATCGTCAGTTTACAGAAAAAGAACTTGAATAAAAGGATAAGCATGCCTGAACAGAGTAACGATTATAGAGTGGTTGTATTTGGGGCAGGAGGGGTAGGCAAAAGCTCCCTGGTGTTGAGGTTTGTCAAAGGTACCTTTAGGGAAAGCTATATACCAACCATCGAAGACACATACCGACAAGTAAGGCAGAAGTATAACAAAGTTGTTTTGCTCGTGAATGCTGAATTTTATTTTCAGTTTTTGTTGCTCAATTTTGTTACTTAGTATGCATATTTTTTGGCTTGATGTTTGTCTTGCAGGTAAGTGAAACTTCAGTTTTAAATTATGTCATATTTTGATGTCTTTTTATTTATCTGAATATACTTAATTTGTTAGAAACACAGTGTCATCTATTTCACTTCGAAAAAATCATGTAGCTGTACGTTGTGTGTTATGTCTGTGTACTATTCAGTTTATCAGTCATTCTCCATTCCTAATCATTTCTGCTTCAATTGCAGGTGATAAGTTGCAACAAAAATATATGTACTCTCCAAATTACCGACACAACTGGCTCTCACCAGTTTCCTGCAATGCAACGACTGTCCATCAGCAAGGGACATGCTTTCATTCTGGTATACTCAGTGTGCAGTCGTCAGAGCCTTGAAGAACTGCGACCCATCTTTGATGTCATCCGCGAACTCAAGGGTCCAGATCTGAGTCAGATTCCTATCATGTTGACAGGAAACAAGTGTGATGAAAGCGCTGAATTGAGAGAGGTGAGGAAACTTCATTTCCAAGCATATTAAGACAGACTTTTGATCATTGCAGAACATGATAAGAATCATAAAAATTATGAAAATAATTCTTATATGTTCTGGCACATTTTGACTTCTAGAAAAAGACCAGACCGAATTTTTTTGGAGTCTTGTATTATAAATATGTAATTCTTCAAATAGATAATGAAAAAAAATTAGGTTTTACTATGGCGCATATCTTACAATTTCGTTGGGTTTTTCATAACTATGAAATTTTGAGGTTCACAATAGATCAATTTTTTAAACATATCATTTGACGATAATAAAAAACATTAAAACAAGTTTCCGGGCTTAATAATACGGCACCCCAAACTGAGAGTCAAGTTGAGTACAATTTTTTAAAATTATGTATGGAATATGTTTTTTCGTTTTTCTATACTATATTATTAAAGATAGGTACATCAGACATAAATATTTCACAATATTTATAATGTCTGCTTTGATTTCGAAAATGAGTATATGAGTACCTATTTTTATGATTCCAAAAAAGAAGATTATATAGGCATGATCAATTTTTTGGCTACTATTAATTTCCCGGACATTACCTGAATCCTCATTCATACTATACACATTAGATTAAAGATTCAACAGCATTTTGTTTAGGTATTTGTAGTGAAAAAATGTGTATTAGGAGTTAGGACTCAGTTGAATATGACTTCATAATTCTCTACATATAGAAAACAGTAGACCAGATTGAGTATATTAGAGATGTAACCGTTCGCCGCCTGGAAACCAATCAGTAATGCGCTGACCGCCTGTTGCATAAATTACCATAAATCACCACTCAATGAGATGGCATCTTTGAACATACCTACCGACCATAGGCGGAGATATTTTCTCTTACTTGGGTATCACTTTGCGAATTGCTGGGTAAATATTCCGTCATAGATCAGCTGAAAGCGAAAACGAAGAAATTTGCGAATGTAATGTTTCTTGTTTTTACAATGAATAGGACTCAAGGACAGCGTGTGTATGGGTACGGGACGTTGCTCGAAACTTATTGACAAGTTATCTGACACACCGAAAACAAGGAAAACAAATCGTAAAAAAAATATCTTAAGAAAACATCACGAAACATTGTTAATTTATTTGACGATTCGTCTATCTTATACACATCAAAGTCGTGGCAAGACTCAATCATCATAATCCTCCGAATCAGACGAATCACCCAGGTTTATAATTACTGGTTGAATGGATGGCAAAAAGGAATATTCACGTTCATTTGAAATCACATTTAAAATGCATTCTGTCCAAAGATCTTTATATTCCTCACCTAAGTTCTCCTAACGTTTTTTACTACCTACTGCTTCTCCGCTTAGATTTGGACATTGATTGGATTTTCTCAATTGGTTTTTTATAAATGCCCAAACCAATTCAATGGGGTTGAAAACACAATAATATGGAGGTTACCTCAGAAGCAAATGATCTACAACATCCCCTTGTTTAACCACTTTATGCCCCAAACTTGTAAGATGATATTTTTTGTTGTTCATTTCCTTTATTTTTATATATATTTAGAATAAGTCTTTGGGTCTGAACATGAAGATCTTTGTTTTTAAATTCCCGTTGTTCATCTGGTTCCTAACGTTCCAAAAGGCTATGTTGCAACACTAAATACACAAACGTTTATACTAAAGCTTTAATGTTGATTTTCACACTTCAGTTTATAAAACCGCGACATATGTTGGCAACAGTTTTATACCTGTTTTCGGATAACTCTATGATAACAAATAATATTGTTTGTCAATAATTAATTAGATTTACCTAGTATAACGGCATAACAAATTTGGTAGAGGGGAAACTCATCGTTCATTAAGTTCTGAGAATTCTTCTCTTTATTAATTTCCAAACTTTCAATTCAACCTTTTGCTTCCACATGTAGTATTTCAACATTGTGTCAAAAGTATGATTTTCTGCGAGTTCCCAATTTAATTAACGTTTTTGGAATACAAAAGAAGAGCATTGTTATAGTAACTCATACTTCTGCTTGAAGAAACCATTGAATTGGCAAAACATGTCTCGGGTTTGTAAACTAAAGATCTGAAAATCAACATTACAGTTTTAGTATAAACGTTAAAATAGATGTTCATCAAGTATCGTCTACAACGATTCAAAATTTAAATACACATTAGAGTATAAAAAAACACTACACTTGTTCCAAGAGGAAGTGTAACAAATATTATACACGGTACGCTACTGTTTTTCTTTTCATAAATAAGGTCAGACTGGCGAACAACAGGTAACAGGCGGTCAAAGCATTACTTATTGGTTTCCAGACGACGAACGGTTACACGTATAATATACTCAATCTGCTCTACTGTTTTTTTATATAGGGAATTATGAAGTCATATTCAACTGAGTTTGGATACTATACTTTCTGAAGCAGTGAGTGCTAGTGAGGAAACTTATTGTAATTTGTTCTCATGATACCTTCTGAAAAACCCTGTATTGATGAATGGAAAAAACTCCAGAAATTTCGTACTCGTTCGTTTAGGACAATATATTTATTATTCGTTTTTTATTTAGGTGAGCACGTCGGAAGGTCAGGCCCAAGCAGTAGAATGGGGGGTTAGTTTCATGGAAACTTCCGCCAAGACCAACCACAATGTCAAACAGTTGTTTCAGGAACTGCTCAATTTAGAGAAATCTCGCAACGTCAGCCTCCAGGTGGGAGGAAAAGCCAACAGTCGAGTGGCTAAAGATAAATGCGATCTTATGTAAGACGTCTAGAGCTTATTCATAGTGGTCATCGAATATCATTGAGTCATATATGGTTCATTTGGATTTTCATTCGATTTTGCATGCAGTTATAGTAATGGTACCTAGAACATCGAAATAATCACTTAGTAATATTCAAATTTACACTTGAAATTCAAACATTTCGAAAATATTCCGTTCTTCCACTTGTTCAGACTTGAAAGAACAATTGAAAAAGAAAAAATATTTTGGCCCCAAATCTCTTTTGTTTTCTTTAGGGTGAAAAATGTTGTATATCGATAATGCCACTTGACTATTGTTAATAGTCACAATCTAATAGCTAATCTATTCTCTCTGCAATTTCAGTTATTTTCTACCCACTTTAATTTGACAAAGTATAAAGTGTTGAAACAAGGTTATGATGGTTTTGAAGTTGTAAAAAGTGTAAGATTTGAAGCTAGAACTGGCTGGGCGGGGTCTCTGAATCTTTGATAGGGAAACAGGACGGTAACATTTTCAAACAGTTCTTCATTTGACCTCATTTTCAGCCTTTTCGAAAAAAAATTCAATATCTCAAATACACAAAGAATCGGACTGGTTGTATGGAACTTCATTTTCGACCTAATTAGTAACTATTTCGGCCACATCTATTGAGAAATTCATTATAATATGACAGCTTTGAGAATGATATATACATTTTGAATGTTTATTATTTTATTGATCACAGTGTGCGCAACTACATTAGTGCCATTTTCATATAAGAAAAGTTTTCTAGAAAAAGCCTCGAAATATTTCAAGTCTGGTTTGGTTGTAGTATACATCCTAAATATTTGATTCTTTGTGTAAAGTAGCATTTATACTGTATCCGGTGTGTCTCACCCCTACAATTTCCGTAATTTTTCATATAGAATATGTGGTAGAATTGTAGAATTTGCAGAATCCAGAGATACATCAAAAATTAATAAAATTACATAGAAGGAATACAGCTATGATTGGAAAGATAACAAAAAAAGTTGACAAACATGAAAAATGTTTCAGAGGAAGATTATTTTGACCTTTTTCAGGAAGACTGACTTGAAACTGTTCAGTTAATGTATTGTCTCATACTTTGATTCCTGAAGCAACATTTTCAATACGGGAAAGTTGTTGAGACAACATTCATGCCATTGGGTGAGTCATTTATTTGAAACCAAAAACAAGAGAGGTCTCCACACATTACCTTAAGGTATGCCATTATGTATTAGTAGATTTGAGCTCCAGTGATTTCAGCAATATACTACTTGTGATTTAATCAAAAATGCAATAGAACAAGTCCTACAAACCTCATCACAACCACAGGTGTACTTTTGGAAGTTTAATTGCTAGTAGAATATCTAGAATGGGGGATGTATTCAAATATATTTCTGGATTCTGTAAAGTTACCTGAAACAGATAGGCTGACTTCTGCTGTATTAAAAAAATTATAACTACAGAACAGAATCCGATTGCTCGAGTTCTTTGATGGCTTTGAATATACAGGGCGAACTGAAAAAAATTTACAGGGTGGAGTGCTGTATATTAGCACGTTTTTTCAAGCATTTTGGCGACCCTTCTCCACTCTCAAATATTATTGACCATCTCTTATCTATACTTAAAAAAAATCGTCAAGATTATAGAATTTACGGGGATATAATTAGACATTCGATAGACAGGTATGTGATGTTTCTGATGCCTTGTCAATCTCTTAAATTTTGCAGGGTAGCTAAAAATATTTTTTTAATCAAAACTTCCTGAATTGAATTCGCTCGAGTTTTTCAAACAAATCACCCCGTAGATTAGGACAAATATTTTAGCTTTTCCTTGGTTGTTTCCAATTTATTGAATTTTGAACATTTTTTGTTTCTTCTTTCACTGAATAAAAACACGTGGGAACAATAATTTACATTACTCCCAATACAATTATGTACAATTGATTGATAATTAATTGAAAGCAAACAAAACAATTTCCATGCGAAATACAAACAAATGCAAAATCGGGCAACTGGAATATGAAAAAACAAAATGAATAAACTATAATAAGTGTTCCATATTTCTACTCACATATATCCATCTGCCATCGAAATCAGTTTGCTACTGCTCATTGATTTGCCGGAGTTATAACTTTTAAATGCATTATTACCCTTCCTTTATATTTTGAATGGTTGGTGTCTCTAAATACGACAAACGAGATCTGGAGAAAAATTTATTTCAGACACTCTTAACAAAAAATAATATCAAGTTTTTCATTGTTGAAATTCATTTTATCTAACTTGTACATTTCAAAATTGACATAATAATAACTCACGAAGAATTACCGTACATTCAGTTGATAACACACTATAGCAAACCAACATAATGTACCTAAATGAAAAACACTTATATGCAAAAAAATTACGGATTATCGGATTATGCTATGTTAATGTAGCAAAGTAATGTGTGTCAGTGAAAATGAGCAAATGAAAATGTTTAAACTCGTAGATTTTTGTGTCCTAATGCTACATCCATTTAAAAAACACGAAATAATTCATAAAGTTCAAAAATAAAAAATAATTGTTAGCAACCCTGTATAATTTATGGTCATCAAAATAGATAAGAAATATTACACATCTGTGTATTAAATAGTGTAATTATTTCCTCTTAAATTTCCATGACCAAAGCAATTTTTCGATATTGATCTGCAAAAAAATCATAATTTTCAAGTGTTTGGGAGGGGTGGAAAGAGGTCACTGAAATAATTGAAAAAAATGAGGTTAATTTACATGGCACTTTGTTAAAAAAATTACTCGACCTTGTGGATTTTTCTCGGCTTGTTGACTTGTATATTTGGCTATAATTTCTAGTTATAGACTCTGGTGTTTTGTTCACTTTTGCTCTACAATAGTGAAATTTAACATACGGCACATACCTTATGACACACTGTATAATTAGAGCTGACAAAAAAACATTCTGGATTTTTTATTATGTATGTAACAACCATATCAGTATACCACCTTGTGAAACTATGTGGGATAAGGTGAGATTACTTGTTATTCAAGCTTTAAATGGCCGGGCAAGTATGAAGCACAAGCGATCATTCACCTTTGTTGACTGGTATTCGATGAAGTGCCCCTTCACGGACAATATTTCTGTGTATCGTCCTGTACATAACCTCACGTTTTCACATGCTCGGCTCCAATTTGCTAGGAGTCGAACGCGTTTCATTATTATCACTCATTCTTCATCTGATTTCGGTGCTTTTCCTTTGATTTTCTCGTCGACGTTCTTCATTTGTAACATTCCATATCTTCGTAGTGCAAAGGTTTTGTTAGGTATTGGCAATTGGGTAATGAAAAAACCTATCATGGTAGGGGGATTCCCAAGGCTTCAGAACATCCATCCAATATGGTGTCCACAATGAACCACCGTGTAGTTTGTTAATTTTTTTCCCCCACAATAAAATTGTGCCATAATGTTTTTCATTGATATCCAGGAGACAAAAGTTTTTGAATAGTAAAAGGGCTGCAGGAGTTCGTGATATTTTTGCCATTTTTCTATGTTAATCCCCATAAGAAATTCCAAGATCGATTCTGCAATTTTCAGTCCACTTCAAGGTCACTTGAATTTCGTCAGTGACAGCGTGCGTTACGTTTTTTCCGGTCGATTCATCCGTTTGTGAGTATTACAATGCGCTTCAAGAGTGTGTGAACGTTTCTACCGTTTCGCGTACGTTACTTAGAATGCATGTAAAACTCACGCAAAACGGATGAATCGACCCGAAAAAAACGATACGCACGCTGCCATTGATGAAATTCAAGTGACCTTGAAGGGGACTGAAACTTGCAGAATCAACCTTAAGATCTCTTATGTAGATTAGCGTAGGAAAATGAAGAATATCTCGAACCCCTGCAGCCCATTTACTTTGAATGTATTTACAAATTTTTGTTATCACTCCTATTCGGTTCATTGGCCTTGTTTGCCGTTATGCAGAGACAATTCAACATAACGCTTCATCTAAAAACGCAACAGGCGTTATCAAAGTCGATGCGGCAGCAGTGCCGGAGACTAAACACGCCTCAAGTTTATAACAAAACTATATAATTGTTGTTATTGTTGGACATGGAGAAATAAATGTTCAAATTATATCATAGAACTACTTGATACAACTACCCTACGCAAATATATACGTTTTAGTGAGCTCATTCGAGAGTGGTACCAGCTTACCCTCACGGGTGATCTTAACCAACCCAATATATCACTAAGACTCTCCAACACCGAATGAATCTAAAAAATCAACCCTTGATTCTTTCCACGACATTCTGAAAACCCTTGACTGTCCTATCTTAGGTCGTAGTGTCAAAATCTATTAAACTTATCAACACACATAGAGCGACTTTTTGAGAGGTATGAATCTTTATCTCACACCGAATAGAATCTAGACATCCATATGATTCCCTAAATTAAAAAGACCGTTTTATTATACACAGTACACTATTAAAACATATAACAGTGCCCACTGTTACAAAACCGCACGCCGACCGTACCTTCAAATAAAAAGTAAATAATTGCATTTGTCGTATTTCCGGCAATAACCGAATCAAAAATTTGCTTCTTTTGGTAATTAACTTTTTCCAAAAATTATTGTTTTCATGTTTGTTTCCATAAGGGCTCCAAGTCCCCAAGAAGGGGGTGGGCCCCGTGAGATTTTTTCTTAGTATTTCACCTGGCCATTCCGGCACTGTGCTGGTACTATATGACTTCAGTGAAAATAAAAAGGCCCACGTTTCTGTCATAGAATTAGACAACATTGAGCACTTTTATCGATGCCACATCGCCTTTGATAATTTATGTCGCAGGTTTTACATCAATGACCATATGTACAGACTGTACAACAAATGGCTAATAAATTAGTATTATAAATGAAACGTCAGGTTGAAATATCTCCAAGACCAAGACATACAAACCTGCAACTGAAATTTATGAAAGCCTACTTCATCTGATTTCTATAACAGTCATTACAGCCTTTTGCCACTACCTAAATGGCCGATGCATTCATTTCTGTCGAAAAGACATTTTTTCAATTGAACATTTACCATGTCATGAATAGCATATCACTAACAGTAGTTTACGATGATAGAGGTAGTATATATTTAATTACTAGTTATTATTCTTAAGGGCGATTCTGTCGAAGTACTTCACGTTTCGTTTTGTTTGTTATTGATGACGATTTTGTTATTGGTATAGTGGACCACCCTGTTGAATTTCAAATGAAATTATTGTTATTATTTATTAGAGTAGGTCAGTGGAACAAACGTTCTACCAAAGAAGTGGAGGGATTCAAAATTTCAATAACGTGTCAGATATTGGAAAATTCATATAATTCTGTGAGTTTAAAAAATATGGTCAAATGATACTATTTTTTTCAAAGGTTCCAAGTAGTTTATATTTTGACACACCCTGTAAATATTCCTAAGTCTGATTTCTGAATTCGATCAAGCATGTCTCACCTTCTTTGGTGCAATTGTCCCCGCTGAGTGAAGCCTTTCGACAGACGACATTTAAAAATTTTAGTATGGGTGCTACAGCAAAGAAAAAATTGTTCGTGTTGAAAATATATTTGTTATAATTCACGCTTATAGTGTTCACTATATGAACTGCAATTATTGTGATGACTTTATATTGTATTTATGCAACGAAGTATGTTAAAGAATAAAGAAAAAGTAGCGAAAAAAAAATGTACTCAGAACTTTTGACTCTTCGCTCTTAGCAGCTACTAAGTATAAGATTTTTTTGCGGCAGATCTGCTTCAAATCAGCATCTAACTAAGCAGAAGCGCACAGGTCATACAGGCGTTTCGATATGGATTGCCAGAATTATTGGTATTGATTGTTGAAGAATCTTCCCTGTATGAGATGATAAACTCTTACCAACAGAAACCTGGCAGAAAAAGTAATGGGTAGACAGTGATATCTCATTTTTTCTACGATTTTTTTTGTGTCCCGTAAGTTCTCTTTTTATGTTTTTCATATTTCCTCTCGATATTACATTCTCTCATTGTTGATAAGTTCAATCATATTTTTCTTATACAAACTATACTGAGAACGATTTGATCTTCACAAACTTTATATCAAATATCACAAGTGATATTTTAATAAATCGTTTTCAGTGTGGTTTGTACAATTACTATGGATCTTCATCAAGTAAAGACCAAGTCAATCAGAAACATATATTTTTTAGTGAAACTGCACACATCTGATTACGATTCGGGTTTACTAAATGTTCGTCACTTTCAGATTATTTTTAGCATTGACCAGTATTTCTGATGGTAATTGTGGAAAATCTGTACCTCTAGTTTACAAAAAATTGTTATTATATAGTGAACTAGTGGATCCAATTTGTATACTGCTAAATCATTTCAAATCTGTTGTTCCAAAGAATATCTCTCTTAACTATTTTTGCAGCTGACTATACCATCGAAGAAACTTGTAAAATTGATTCAAAGTAAATGAGTAAATGTACCCAGTATTCAGTATTATTTTTAGTACATTTTCACAAATTTTTTATGTATTTTTTTTCGAATAATTCCCCAAATTGTAGTCAGTCTGTGCTGCCTTTTTCTCATTTCTTTAGGCGTTAAAATGAATTTTGTAACTTTTAACATTTCAACTGAACTCTCTTGTCTATCTCTAGTTAATGAAAATAAACGATACAGCGAAAGCGTTTTAAATATTCTAAAATCGTATAATGTTGAGAATATACTTAATATTAAAAAGTTACAAAATTAGTGATTCCTCTTTTCTACATCTGTTTTCAGTGATGACGTTAATTTGTAACACACGTTTATATTTAATAAAATTTATTATTACGAAATTCTTGTTTTTATATCTCAATCCTTATTTCGACTCTGTCATTGTTGTTTCCTGTAGTAATTGGTGCAAATTGGAAGTGTTATCATATACGATGGCACGTTATTGAAAAAACTGAGCTGTGGTAAAAAAAATATTCGTAAATAAACTGTTCAACATATCAATAAGTGTCCTGATGTCAATTATAATTGAAGTTGATAATAACTGTATCTTTTTCAATTGAAACGTCTCTTATTTCATTACTATCCAGTAAAATCCAGAAGTAGAAATGATGTATCACAAACTTTTACTTCCGACTTGAAAATTTGGGGGTTATAACTGTTACTCGAAAGGGGATGAAGGTCAGGATAAAATTTTCTCATTGTAGCATGTCATTTCAGAATCTGCAGTTGACGTGTTTCAGGTTTTTTCATAAATATGCCCAATAATTGAAGTAATGAATTTATTTCATTTGGCTGTTCAACACAATCTGTATTTTTTTTGATATCCAATGCCGATTCAAACAAAAAACTACGAATTTATTCATTCTGGAAGTATGTGCCTCTGGGCATGCTCTCTAAATCCATTAAAATTAAGATTACTTCCATTTCGACTGCCAAATATGGAACTTTATTTATCAGAATCAAGACACCTTTGAGAAAAGCGTTTGCTTGTTATAACCCATCAATCATCTGTAGGTGTGTGGGTTCGAATCCCAGCGCAGTCGCCGGTCCCGTGCATGACATTATGCGTTAAAAGTTAAGGCTAGGACTTCCCTAGCTCGCACAAGTCTCTTGAAGCCCTCTGCGGGTTGCTTGTGACAGTACAGCCGGTTGATTGAAATAAGTTTTAACAAAAAAAACATTCTTAGTATATCTTTCAACGTCCTTTCTAACTATATTATGTTAAATGAGGTGATTGAAGTCCTAATTGTATCATACTCCAATCATTTTCAAGATTCAAAGTTCCTGCAGGAACTACCAATCTGGAGTTTCGTGATGTCCAAACGTGTATCTTCTCTGCAAATATCGTCAAGGGTTTGGAGAACACCCAATTATTACCAATGACATCTCAAGGTCAAACACTAATTACGAAGATAATGATACCCATGCTCCAGACATACAACTGAAGGTCGCTGATGACGTCAGAGTGTTGAGGAGAGACTCAGAACCAGCTTAAATCTCCTACTTTGATAACTAAAATGCAATATTTCCGCCATGCACCAATTTTTCTAAAGAATAACATTTTTAGACAAATGGATGATAAAAAGGTGTTTTATTTGGTACGTTAAGGTTTTATTACAGTTGTAGAAGATTGATTCTAAGTTTTGTGGGAACATATTTGGATCATATTCATTACACTTTCACAAGGGGCTACGGAAAGTATTTGTTTACAAGGAATGTATATTTAATGTAGATTTTCGATTTTAGATTCGAGTCATTTTCTGTAATCAGTGTCGGCGCATCATATAGGATTTTTTTTATTATTCAGTTATAGCAAATTTAAAGTTCATGAACAAAACTACCTTTCCAATTGATCGGTTATATCTCTCAAATTTCAGTTGACTTTTTATGAGTTTTCTTAACCTTAGGAGCTGTTTTTTGGCTGATTCAAATCTGCTGAAGAAATTTTTCCTATTTAAAAATGTTTCTAAATGGATAAAAACGAAGAAAAAACACTAATATAAAAAAAATGAATGGCCTAGCTTGATGCAAATAAGTGGCTCCAATTTGAGAATGGGTTTAAATTCTTATTCAACATGAACCAATATTTTCAGTCAGATCAATTTGTTTTGAGCAGTTTATTAGACAACAAAACTCCCAAGAAATAATATTTACCATCCACCAAGGCCAGTAGGTCATACACATACCGAGCTGACCAAACTGAGGATTTAACTGATGAAAAGAATAAATACAACACAACAAGAGAAAGAGATTCAATAAAAAATAAACAATTCCCTTGTGAATTGTCAATATAAAAGTATAAAACTCATTTGTTTTTCAAAGACTGCATGAAAAAAACGCGCTTTTTTATTTTTTGGCATTCAATTAGGTACTCTGAGAGTATATCTACTACTGATGACCCCTGTACTTTGGACAACTGATAAGAAATTGAGAATTCCGTCATTTTTGTGTTTGCTTGAAAGCTTATTGAAGTCTAGGAATGTCCAGACGATAAGAGTGCCGTTCTTTTTGCAATATGGTGGCTCTTGACAGTAACTCCAGTGTTTTTTTCCAAACAATTGTGTTTATGGTGAACCAAAGTATTATTCAACAGGAGAATTCGTATAACTATTATTATATGCAAATTGGGAGAGGTAGGTAAATATTAATTCATTCGTTTCATTATTTATAGAAATGCTTGAAAGCGGATAAATCGTATTGAGTATTCATTCATATTTATTTGAAAAAATATAGTTTTTTGGCAGATAAAAAATGGGATTTGTATCATTAATTCAAAGAGCGGTAGAAAGAGATGAACAACGATATTTACACTATCTACAAGTACGAAATAGCAAAGGGTACTTAGCTAATATATTATTAAGAATTTATGTGATAACAAATGTTTATTTACATCTCAAAATGACGTCAATTGAAATTTAAAGTGAAAAAAGGGGTACTCTCTCGCTGTTATAATTATATTCAATTTGACTACCAAATTTCAAAAACTGATTCATAAAAACACATTTTTGTGGGTACCTACCTACATAGGAAGGAATTTTTTGTTGTAAAAATACACATAACAGAAATATTCCTCCACTTAGGATAGAAAAATGTAAAAAACAATCGATCATCACGTTTTCGAGTTTTGAAGTTAAAAATAATTTTTTTTTATAAAAACTCCAGATTGTTTTTTAATTTCGAAGAAATAATGACTTATAATGCATTTTCATCTATAATGAAAATAATGAGAGGTTACGAAAATAACAAACAATCGAGTTATGTTATATTTATAAGCCTCTACTCATAATTAATCAAAATGAAATGATAGAATGTTGTTTAGGCATTATTTTTGATTGTTTTATTTTAGCTCATTAATGTTCATAATAGAAAAAAAATCATATTATGATTTTTCTTCAAATTTAAAGTTTTTAACTTGATAAAACCAAGCTCAACGATTTTTTTTATTTCAGTGGGCGTTAAAAATACTGCTAGTTTACTAATTTAAGCATGTTTAGTAATCAATAAGTTAAGATACAGTATGCCTAAATTTAAAAATCACAATTACCAATTATCGTGAAAGTAAAGAAAAAAGCTCCAAACGTTAGGAAGGAATGAGAATAATGTTATGAGCAATGATACAATTTTAATCCAAACCACGTGTATAGTAATATGAAATTATTCTGCCAGCATTTTCAAGTCTTCTAGCGTTTCCTACAGTAATAAATATATATAAAAACAAAGTTGTTTGCATTAAGTTGTTTCCAAGTTTTTGATTATTTTTCATGGAGTGCCGCAAGGCTCAGTCCTTGGACCTCTTCTTTTGTGATGTATATATTAACGATCTGTAGCAATTTCTGTTACTTATATTTCGCTATGGATACAACTTTGAAATGTTGTAATAATATGATTATCAACAATTAGTAGGTAGAATAAAATTACTGGTGTCAAGTTACAGCTCAATGATGATAAACCACTAAAAAGACCTCTCAACAATTCAAAGTACGTACCTGTTATTTTAAATGATGCAACATTGTAGACAGACAAAAACACGTGTTCGCGTATAAAAATAGCAGTTTGGTATCAGAATTAAGCTCCAATATATTAATTTTACTACTATAAAGATTCGAAATAGTGCGATTTTTTATTTTACCATGTTTTCATGTAATGTGAATATACAGGGTGAACCATCTTTGAGTTATAATATCATTGACTTTGTTTATGAAGTACACCCTTAATTTTTTCCATGTTTAGATTTCACTAGCTGAGCTGGCTCCAAAAGTATATCATGAGTTGCTTCAAATTGATGCCAGTGGCAAACTCAATGTCTGAATTGAAGATATTACTTGATATTATGCTATTCACTTTATTTTTGATATCTCTATCTATTTCCTGATTCAGTAGTTAACTTATGGAGGTGGGTATTTATATCAGCATAGTATATTTCGATAGCAAATACTTTTTATTCATTCATTTCTTTTTGTTTAGAATCAAATGCCTCAAAATGTTATGGAACGTATGGTTGTTTCCAGCTTACACCACCTTGGACATCGGAGAATCGGCCTGTTTCTTTGTTTCCCGAAGAAGTGCGTGAGGTAGGTGAATATTTCAAAATACTTTTTTTATTAATGTATATGAATGCTATACAGGGTGTTTCAAATTAAGTCGGCACCATTGCCAACTCCGTTATTATTGATGGTACGAATTCGGTTAAATGGGCAAACTAGTAGCATTTTTAATGGCCTTCTCGATGTCGACAACAAAAAAAATTTGACAGTCGCGTTTTCAGAATATTTCATAAAATGATATTTCTTTCAATGGAACACCCTATATTTTTTCAAGCTTTTTGATTCGTAATAACATTCCCAACAACAAAGCTCATATCACCTTTCTTCCTAAAGTGGAAAATGAGCGACTTATGTGGAAATATTTATTTCTTTCACTAGTACAAAAAATTTCTTTGTTTTGGCGAATAAAACCTCATGATTGTCCAAACACCCAATTTTGGTACTTATACGAATGACAATATTTTGTTACTAATAGCAAAATAAGACAGTAAAAAGAAAAAATTGCGCTGAGATGTGAACTCGTGATCATCATAACGATAATTTCCATCTTGAAGCCATTCCGCTTGCCGCATTTATTTTGTGAATCAAAATATGTCTGCTGTAATGATAACTTTGAAGCCGTTTTTGTACAGAACAGAAAATACTGGAGGGTCATGTGAATGTGGTTGGAAAAAATGTGTTTGATTCGATAAAACATAATTATTATGAGCAATCAAGTTGCCTTGAAACTTTGTTGAAATATTATTTGTCAAAAATTCTCAAGTATGTAATGACAATGTCATAAATTATTGTAACTATCAACTACTGTTCGAACATTTTTCGAAATGCCGTTTTCCCATCAAGAAAAATGTGATATGTTAGAATCCTACTTTATTTGCCAGAAAAATAGCGTAAGAGCACTCCAACACTACAGCAATTCGTTCCCCGATCATGAATTACCTCGGAGTTTTTTTTGCTGTGCTTCATCGTCGATTCAGGAACAATAAAAAAGTGTTTGAGAAGAGAACTAAAAAACGTTTTGTAATATCTGAAGATACAGAAATTGACGTTTTATACCTCCAAGTAGGATAAATATCCAAATAATTCCATCCGAGATTTATCTGGAGAAATAGCTGTTCCACTGTCTGGTATTCAACGAATTCTGAAGAAACATAAGATTTCTCCTTATAAGTTAAGACCAGTGCAAACACTAGAACCTGGTGATCTTGAGAGACGATTGGGGTTTTGTCGGTGGTTTATGAATAAATGCAGACAGGGTCCAAACATCTATGGAAATATTATATGGAGCGATGAGTCTTATTTTTGAAATCGTGGGATGTATAATAGATAGAATTTTAATTATTGGAGTAGACATAATCCATTTCTAGTCCATCCCCACAATAAGCAAAGACGATTTAGTATTAATGTTTGGTGTGGTCTATTTAAAGGCAGAATTATCGGTCCATTTTTCTACCATGGTTCTTTGAACGGACCCCGTTACATTAATTTATTAACAAGAGCGTTGGAAGAGTTTTTCGATGATCTTGATCTGGAGGCTCGTCAGATGATCTATTTTCAGCAGGATGGTGCACCAGCACATAATGTCAGTGGCGTAAAAAGAACGCTGCGAGTCTGTTTTGGAAACAGATGGATTGCTACAAATGGTCCTGTTAAGTGGCCCCCTCGTTCACCAGACATGACATCTCTAGATTTTTATTTTTGGGGATTTCTGAAAAATGAAGTGTACAAAATGAAACATAATAATGTAGATGAACTGAAAAATTATATTGAAACTATAATTAATAGAATTGATGGCCAAACTGTGTTGAATGCCACACGTAGTGTCAATAGAAGGACCCAAATATGTGTTCAACAAGAAGGTGGTGTTTTTGAACATTTACTCGATATTTTATAGCGCCTCATCAAATCCGTTTGCTATAAATGTTTCCTATTGATAAAACTGTCTTATGTTCACCTTTACGAGAAAAAGTCAAATGAGATTTGTTGTTGAGAATGATATTACGAATCGAAATGCATGAAAAAATATAGAGTGTTCCATTGAAAGAAATATCATTTTATGAAATATTCTACAAACGCGACTGTCAAATTTATTTCTGTTTCCGGCATCGAGAAGGTCATTAAAAATGCTACTAGTTTGCCCATTTAACTGAATTCGTAGCATCAATAATAACGGAGTTGGCAATGGTGCCGCCTTAATTTGGAACACCCCGTATATCTATACCGTATATGGGGTCGGACTAAAAAAAATCCCCTCGTAAAATTCTGTCAGTCATAAAAGGCGACTAAAAAAAATATCCATAACCCTAACAGAAACACAAGCGAACTTCTTCACCAACAAGGCCCACAGGCTGTGTCCTGGTTTAGAACTCTCTAAATTAATAGAAATCACCGTGAACATTAAGTTCATAAAATACCAACAACACCCAGGAAATGTGAATGATCGACATTATTGCTTTTGTATTCGCATTTATGAAGTGTTCGAGTCGTTCGTTTACTGCGTCCGTAACCGCACCGCCTTTGAAAATGTCTACCGCAGGTGTAGACGAAATGTCGAGACGACGACCAACAAACCAGAAAACCACCAAAAGTTCAAAGATTACTAGTCATGAAAGTTTAGCTTTTCATTCTTTCAAATCATTCTAGTAACTACGAGAGAAGTCGCTGTTATGTAGAACAGTTCGGAAACTACTGAAGTGGTTCTCAACATGAGAAAACAGTTTAATATAGATAACTTCGACAGTTGCTAGCTCGGGCTAAGCAGAAAAGCTTCAAGGGTTTTCTGAAGGTACCCATAAAATTATAGTAAAATTGTGGTTGTTTATGAAACTCAATATGGTAATCGTATCTTGAAAAATCTGTCTAGGTTGAGTTGTTTCACTTATGAAAATGTCTGTTTCAGATAGAACCAAAATACCTCATGTATACCAGGAGGAATCCTATCAAACCACGTGTCATGGATCTTGGTGAATTTGAATATTTTGACTACAATGAAATATCTGATTTCGATCCTGAGAATCCAATTTATTTGATCACTCATGGTTATATGGAAGGTGGAGCCATAGACTGGGTAAGTATTTCAGTAAATTCATTGTAATTTTCGTCCATAGTATATTAGGATAAAAAAATTATGTTTGCTATAATAGCCCGCTTCGTATCGATCCAAAATAAAGGATCATTGTAAATGCAAATTCTCTGGAAACTTACCTATACCATAGCAAACAACCACCAG
This sequence comes from Chrysolina americana, assembly GCA_958502065.1. NCBI lineage: Eukaryota > Metazoa > Arthropoda > Insecta > Coleoptera > Chrysomelidae > Chrysolina > Chrysolina americana. The sequence goes on along the minus strand of OY293416.1, from coordinate 64,625,365 downwards.
TATCGGATTGTACCACCGGTATACCGGAAATTTTCACGGATAGGAGTAAAAAAAATATGGAGGAAAGTGACCCCTTTCAACTCCAGAAGAACTTTTCGACTCGAGAACTGTCAAAGATAAAGCAATTCTGCGAAAGTCAATTGATTCAGATTGATGAATTTAAAACACTGTGTGAATTTTAAGCAAATCGACGTGAAACAAAATTATTCGAAAAATCGAAAAAAGTCCGAAATAATTATGAAAAATACAAAATTCCCAGATTCACTTGCAATCCGCACTATAGAGGCCGTTTCTTTTATCATGTGGTAACATTGCTATATTCTAAACCGTAATAGATTCAAAGACGATTAAATGGGAAAAAATGTAACTATTGTGGTGAGCAGTACATTGTTCAGAGAAAATCTACGGGGACTCTCGCCCTTCCCGACTTATACAGGGAAAACTAAAAATGCTGTTTTCGTTTTTTTTCGAAATAGAATGGTTATTTCAGAAAATATAAAAAAATGAAAGAGAAAAGTTTTATTGTATTCAAAATGTACTAGAACTACGTAATGATAAATTATTAATCAAACGTTTCATGTCAACACGGCTACCATCAACTATTTTTTTCAAATACGGACCTGTCTATTTCATCACAAATATTGATAAAGCGATGAAATCACAATTCAGTGGTATATCACACATCATCAGTGACAATTTTTAATTACGGTCCTGTCGTTAGTTCTTTTGTAAATTGTTTTGATCTCTTCAAAACTCATTCAACTATTAGGATACTTCAGTCATTACCCAATACTTTCGATAGGAAGATACCCCAACACAACGAACATTCGTATTTTTCCTTTTTGGGGATTTTTGTATTACAGTAATCCTTGATTCAAGGCTGATTTCTCCTGTATCAATTTTTACACGGATTATTTTCAAAATTCTCAATCCTGGAACTAATGAAAATATCAGTTTTTGATCAAAATACAAGTGTTGCCTAGTTTGGTACAATTAAATAGCATCTCACTTCTTTTACCATATTTAAACACATAGGCTTTGCTTGATTTCTATGGCAGGAAAAATGAATGAGTTGTTGATATCTGTTAAGAACTGTCAGACATTTAAGCACTTTGTTACATATTAAAGATGTATTCGAATGACGAAAAGACTGATATGCTATTTACTTATGCCAAATCAAATAGAACCGAATCGTCGCATTCCAAACATTCAAATATTTAGACGATTAGAAAGAAATTTGAGAGACTGTGGTGCATTTGACAGAAATAAAACTAGAAAATGTGTTGTTACTGGAAGTATAAGGAACCAAATAAATGTTTAGAGAAACCAATTTCCAGGAGAAGTTCGGAATAAATGTTTGGTTGGGAATTTTGGGAACAAACATACTAGGTCCTTTCTTTTACGATGAGCATTTGAATGGTGAAATGTATTTAAATTTTTTATCCAATGAGTTTGATGGCTACTTAGATGAATTGCCATTAAGCACCCGCCGTGAAATACAATATTTTCAACAAGACGGTGCCCCTCCCCATAATGCAGCAATAGTAAGGGAACATTTAGATGCAATATTCCCAACAAAGTGGATTGGAAACAATGGACCAATTGCCTGGCCAGCTCGATCCCCAGACCTTATTCCTTTGGATTTTTTTGTCTGGGGATACATAAAGGATAAAGATTTTTCGACACCTAGTACCGATATCGACCATCTCTTACAGAAAATAAGAGATGCATGTAATAGCATTACAACCATCATGCTAGAAAATTGCCACAGAAATTGTATGGACAGACAACTTATGTGCATTCAACAAAGAGGTCGTCAATTCGAGCATTTAATGTAGAATTCTTTTTCTGTATTGGTTTTCTTTTCTTCCACAAATTCATTATGAAATAAATTGTTTTTCTGTTTGTTCTCGTCTTAGGTAAGTTTATTTCTGGGGTAAATTGCTATCGTTTGTCTCTGAAACTGCAGAAATCTTTTATGAATTTTTATAGTATAAATACAATTTTCATAAATACATTCATTCAAAACGTCACTGATAATTTTTATATCGAAGCGTTAGAATATGTGGAATTCATAAACAAACTAACGACAGGACTGTAATTGAAAATTGTTGTCACTGATGATGCTAGTTATTTTATATGAAACGTTATAAAAATGTCGAGTGTGATATACCACTGAATTGTGATTCGCTCTATAAATATTTGTGATGAAATAGACAGGTCCGTATTTGAAAAAAATAGTTGATGATGGCGGTGTTGACACGAAACGTTTCATTAAAAATTTATCGTTACGTAGTTCTAGTACATTTTGAATACAATAAAACTTTCATTTTTCATTTTTTTATATTTTCTGAAATATCAATTCTATTCGTAAAAAACGTATAAGTTGGAAAAGGCGAGATTCCCGTAAATTTTCTATGACCAATTTACTGCTCACCACAATAGTTACCTTTTTTCCTATTTAATCGTCTTTGTATCAATCACGGTTTAGAATATAGCAATTTTACCACATGATAAAAGAAACGGCCTGTATACGCAAAATTTCATGCAGATTCCGAAAATATATGATTTGTTTATGCTCAGATGAAAGGTTTGCCATTTAAAAGGAACACAACGTCAAAAATGTCACCAATAGGACTGAAAAAAACACTGGAGGGAAATGACTCCCCACTCCAGATGAATTCTTCAACTCGGGAACGGTTAAAGATAAAGCAATCCTGCGAACTCCAATCGATTCAGAATGATCAAATTAGTATAATCTGTGAATTTCGAGTTAATCGATATAAAACAAAATTATTCAAAAAATCGAAAGTCCACAGGGGTAGACCCCTAAAAATCATGAAAAATACAAAATTGGCAGATTCACTTGAAATTCGCACTATACATGCAAAATTTCATGCAGATTCCAAAAATATATGATTCGTTTGAGCTCAGATAAAAGGTTTGGCTTTTAAAAGGAATACAAAGAAGTACAAAAAAATATGAAGGAAAATTACTCCTTCCAAATGAATTCAAAGAAGCCAATCAACATATTTTCATTTTGTATTTCATGAATGCATGTATGTTGCAAATTTCAATCGAATATGTGAAATGAACAAATTATTTTGCTTAGTATTGCCCGATTCTCATTACATAAAAAAATTAAAAGAGGAAAATATATTTTTATTAATTTTGCACGATAATCTATTTTTACAACAGTGAACTCTGAAAAAAAGTACAGAAAAAGTTTAAAAGAAAGATGACGTATTCATTTGAAAATCAGGGCAGATTATTAGCAGTATACTCGTAAAAAAAATAATTGTTTTTTCCGTTAACCAGCTGTCATTCCCCTACGAACGACAGCCCTCAGAAGTCGAAACTAGTGCGAGCTAAGGATTAACGAGGTCTTACCTTTTAACGTGCGATTCCTACAGTAAATAATAATAATAATAATAATAACCGTTCTCTACCCGCATAGGCTATGCCATTGGGGAATATTATCATTAAATCGGACAGAAAATAAGGGCACTCTATGGCTTGGGGCAGTTTTCGTCAGTCACTCTTCAGCCCTACAACAAAAAGTTATTGTTGTATCTAGCGTGTGTATAGTTGGGAAAAGATCAATATAACTGAAACTACTGTGGATCTGGTTGCCGATGTTTCGACTTATATTAAGTCATCCTCGGGGCAATACAATAGGGATTGTGATTATGACTCAAAATTGAATATAAGAGAATACATCAGTGAGTAAAGAATCAGAAATCAAAACTTTTTGTACTTTTGATCCCAACTATACACACGCTACTCCTATTCCTCTATAATATCCGAAGAGATTGCTGTAGTTTTGTAGGTTCGCCCACGGCTTAACAAATGCGTTGACTTTGTGAGAGGTGTTGAAGGGGGAAAATAATGATACGAGATTGATAAAACGTAACTCATTTGCATAACAAATGAGCCAACGCTGTGAAATTTCCTCGTTTAGTTCCTAAAATTGTTTAGATGTTTTTCTGTACTGAGTATTATGGAGAACGGAAACATCCAGAAAAGTCTGGTCTGGACAAATTGAGTATATAAGGCGACACAGTTCACTCGAGAGACGAAGTTTTTAGGAAGTTAAGAAGTTTCTGAAGAAGTTCATATGTTTTTGGAATATTTAGCTAATTTTGAAGCAGATCTAAGTGTTCTATCAGTAAGTGTAATAGTTGTAAGTTTATAGCGAAGTTGATAACAACAGTTTAGTAGTGTGTTCGGCGTTTTTATAGTAATATCGTAACGATAATAATAAGCAAAGTTCCACAAAAAATTCTGGATGTCTAACTTAAACTTTACTATTTTTTTTCAACTTCCATCCTGAATTTTAGATTTTTTTCCAGATATTTACCGTTACTAAAACACTCTTAGCTCGTGAAGACTGCAGTGTAATAGTAATTGATTGGCAGAGGGGTTCACGCCCCCCCTATACTCAAGCCGTAGCCAACATAAGACTGGTCGGAGCCATAACTGCTTATTTGTTGAACGACATTGCTCGATTCACCGGTGATTTGAAGCTAGACCATGTACATGCTATTGGCCACTCTCTTGGAGCACATATGTGTGGATATATTGGGTATACGTTACAAAAGGTAAGAAGATATGGATTCTGCGAGTCAGGTGACATATACACAATTCGAATCTGGAAAGTGAATGAAATTTTATAGAAAAAACGAAAAAGTGCTGTCTCTTGACTTGTTTGAATCATTTGTTAGTCAGTTTGATGGTATAGATATGTTCAATTTGAGTTTTCTGGAAGAATAAGTTGGTGTTTTAATAAAACACTATGAACCGAAACGAAAACAAAATCATTTTCCTCCAGAAAGTGTGGCGAATTTCATTCACCATCATTCCCAATCTGAGTAAATTTGCAACAAATCCAAAGGCTGGAAGTTGTTCTGCACGATTTTTTTTTTTTCATCCAGTCGAAAGTGAAATTCGCAACACTTTCTGAAGAACGGAAAGTGTTGCACACAAAAAATTTCCACCAGTCGAAAGTGTGGTGCATTTTATTCACTATATTTCCCAAAATGATGAAATTTGCAATACTTTCCAAAGAATGAAAGGTGTTGGAAACGAAGAATTTTGATTTTATAATTCTTAGTGCACAACACTTTCCAACCTTTGAATGTGTTGCAAATTTCTTCACCTTAGGAAGGGTACAATTATCCAAACTTTGATGGAAGTTCTTCGTTCACAACACCTTCCATCCTTTGGAAAGTGTTGCGAACTCCTTCATTTTGGAAAGTGTGGTGAATAACATTCTCCACACTTCCAGTGGACCAATGAAAATGAAAGCGTTACAAACTTCCTTATTTTGGGAAGTGTAGGGAATAAAATTCAACACATTGTTGACTGCATTTTGTGGAAATTCTTTGTACACAACATCAATAGGAAAGTATTGCGAATTTACTCATAATTCGCCACACTTTCCAGTGGATTCGATGAAAATAAGCGTTGTAAACTTCTTCATTTTGGGAAGTGTGGTGAATAAATTTCAACTGGATTCTGTGGAAATTCTTTGTGCCTATCTTTTTTGGAAAGTAATGCGAATTTACCTTCATTGGAAATTGTGGTGAAGGTGTCTTAGGAAAAAGTTGCAAATTTCGTCACTTCGAAAAGTAGTACCTTTCGACTAGATTATGTGGAAATTCTTCGTGCACATCTTCCACTTTTAGGAAATTGTGGCGAATTTCTACATATTGGGACGTGTTGTGAATGTGTTTGTGGAAGTGTGGTGAATAAAATGCCCCACACTTATTACTGGAAATTCTTTGTGCATAACATCTACCACTTTTAGAGAAGGGTTATGAAAATGTTGCAAATATCCTCATTTTGGGGAGTGTGTTGAACGAAAAGAGAGTTGCGACTTTCACTCTCGACTAAGATTGGTGAAAATAAGTGTTACGAACTTCTTTATTCTGGGAAGTGAATGGTGAATTAAATTCGCCACACTTTCTACTGGGTTTGGTGGAAATTATTTAAACATAACATCTTTCATTTTTAGGAAAGTGATGCAAATTTACTCATAGTGTCTTAGGAAAGTTTTGCAAATATTTCCATGGTGGAAAGAGTGGTGAATTAAATTCGCCACACCTTGATGAACATACTTTGGAAGATGTTGCAAATATCCACATTTTGGAAAATGTGGTGAATAAAACGGAAAGTGTTGAGGACTTTCACTTTCGACTGGAACTGATGAAAATGAAAGTTTTGTGACCTTCCTTATTTAAATTCACCGAACTTTCGAGTTAGAGTGGACATGTGGAAATGCTTTGGAACGTGTTGAATTTCTCTTCATTTCTAAAAGGACGGTGAATGAAATTCACTACACTTTCGACTGAACTTTGTGGAAATTATTCGTGCAAAACACTTTTCATCCTTTGGAGATTGTAGCCACTAGTAGAATGTACGCGTTAACAAGTTCCTTCAGCTCGTCATGCAAATGGTAATAAGTTTCTCAATTAATAACTATGAAACTAGTCACATTAGGAATCTGAATTTTTGGGACAGTGTTGAGGAGAGAATGATGAATATATTAAATAATAATAAAGTAATTTCACCGAGTTATTCGTGAATTACAGGGTGATTTCTGAAACGTTGATAATTTGTAATTTTTATCATCGAAAATTTTCATGATCCCCTATATATCCCAACGAAATCATGTTTATACGGTTCAGCCATCTTCAGAGGATGATAATTCACTTGAATATACAGGATGTGTACGAAAGAACCGGCCATATATTTCACCAATGTTTCAACCCTGTACGAAATGTATGAATTGTGATTAATGATGGAATAAGAATAGTATATTGCGTGCCAAAATAGTTTTATCGATATTTCATTATCACACTGAATTTTCAAACATTACTAAAATGTTTTTATTTTTCACTCTGTATATAATGATATAATCCGCACCATCTGAATGATATTCAGTAATATGAAGGTACGTTGATGATAAGAGCGGAAACAAATGCAGTTGGCACTTTCAAATCCCGAGAAAATAATTAAATAAAAATTACTGATTTTTAACTTGAACGCCCCGCATTTCAAAATCTATCCATCAACGAACTTGCCATTCTGCACTTTCAATCAGTCCATCGAATACTACAATATACTAAAAATTCAGACAATATCACCGGGAACCATTTTACCTATAAAAACTGCGGGGTCCTTTATTTTCCTCTCAAAACACTCAATTTAGGTAAGTAAAATAGTTTTGGTATTGGGCCTCTACCCCCACTCCACTTTGGATGTACCCTTGTCAAGAGGTAGTTCGCATTAGAAACGTAGCAATATGGACACGATTTGACGATTTTAATTATATATATTTTTTATTTTACCCCCAGCTACTTACAATGTCAAAACAAGTAATGTCAAATGAAATCCTCTATTTTAGACGACATTCTCTAGCTGTTCTAATTATTTTCAGGAATTCAACCTCACCCTTGGACGTATCACCGGGATGGACCCTGCAGAACCTCATTTCTCAAAAGCAAAGGCCCCCGTCAGACTAGACCGGACAGCGGCCAAGTATGTGGATGTAATCCACACCGATGGAAGTCAATTTATTCGAGGAGGTTTAGGCATGGTCGAAAGCATAGGGCATGTCGATTACTACCCCAATGGAGGCACGGACCAGCCCGGATGCACCAGCGGTGTCGTACAGTACATCAAGGAGGCTAACGGCAGTTTTTTTTACGGTAAGAAAATAATGTTGGCGGAGACGTTGTGAAAATGATATTGATTTCAATTTCAGGCGTTAAAAAATATTTGAGCTGCAATCACATGAGAAGCCATCAGCTTTTCCTGGAGAGTTTAACCGTGAATCCGAAGTGCCCATTCATGACGGTGGAATGTTCATCCTTCCAGGTATTTTGATAGAGCAGCATACGTTTCGTCAAAAGACTAGTTATTCACACTTCGGTGTTTTAACGATTTCAAACTAAGACTTTATTTCTTCTCCACGATTTCACATATAAAATAATGATTTAATAATAAGGTGTTAAGGCACACAAACTACACAAAAAGTCAACATTTTTGGACCATTATAGAAAAAAAACACTATAAATTCATCATCAACAGTTTTTCGCCTACCATATAAGAAAATGAAACCCTCACAAATCCGCAATAGTTCAGAAAAAGAGCATTTTTGACCATAGGTTAACATGGAACCAAAACCTTCAGAAAATATCCCAAAAAAGCATAATAGCCTTCAACCTGTGCAGCAGAATGTGCGGGAAAAATTAGTTATTTTCATTATGACGGTAGGTCACTTGGAATATCCGCAGCCGATTTTTTAAAATTAAATATGAACAAATATTTACTTCCTCTTAATTTATATATTCAATTGTTTAATTTTCACCGGAGGCGTGTTTCTTTCTTCTGGTAATTTATAGAATGCGAGCGCAGCGATCATCTGCTTTGATTTAACTTTTTCATACTAATTAGTGATGGGATATTACCAGCACCTTGGGTAGCTAGTTTACTGAGGGTAGGTTAGGTTGTGTCCCTTCTTTTACGTTAATAAATTTGGTCCATACCCGCAAATATGGGCATGCAGAAGAAAGAGACAAGCCGGAGTCACTTGGAATATGCGCAGACGACTATTAAAATTTAAATATGAACAAATATGTACTTCCCATTAATTTATTTTTATTTCAAAAATTATTAGTAATCGTAACGATAACAATTTAACATATAAATTAAGGGGAAGTAAATATTGTAACGAACTTAGGGCCGGACTGGACCGCAAAATTAGCCGACCTCGGTTTGTTGACAGTACATGCATGGTTGATTATCACATTCCGGTCATTTCGAATAATTCTGGAATACACGAGAGCCATCTTAACAAGTCACCGCAAAGTCTCGGCGGTTCGAGAATGGTAAAAGAATTCTTCTTGCCGGTATATAAAACGCTCAACAAGAGATATGGTAAGAGTTGCGGCGATATAGTTAGACCGAGAGTTCGCAAATAGAGTAGCGACTTTTATTACTATAAATGTTTTAAATAATTAAGTTATTGTTTGGAGTGTAGATAAATTAGCAAATTATAGTTGAGTGCATTTTTACTACAATATTTACTCATATTTGAATTGGAATAGTCGGCCGCGCATATTCCAAGTGACCAACCTACCGTTTCAATGAAAATATCTAAGAAAAAGGAGGTTATGTTTGTGAATATAACAGGTCGAATTTTTGTGTAAAACGGTTGTTTTTGATACTTATAATTGTGAAATTGAGTAGATTAGCTTCTAAAAAAGTGTTGTCAAAAAGAAGAAAGCAATTTGTGTGATTTTTTATCGAAAAATTTGTGTTAGAAAACGGGTCATTTTCAAGGTTTAGATGGACATAAATCAAAAAGTAGTTGAGACCCCCTCGATTTCTCTTTGGATTATTGTTCAGGAGACAAAACTACGTAAGTTAAGTCACTTTTTCATTATTTTAAGACGGAGCCCAGTAAACTTACCTTCACCCCTGTATTCACAAAATTTAAGATTTTTGTTATATTTTCTTCTTTTTTTTTATGGTTGGTGAAAAAATGTTGTGTTCCACATGTTTCACACCTGTAGAAAACGCTTTAGCAGCACTTAGCTTTCTGCCCTAATCAATAAAATGCGTGATAATTGAAAAATTTTATATCACATTGCCTTTCAGGATTTCTTGAATGGAAACTGCTTTGATTGTGTTAAAAACAAGGAAAAGTGTATTCCCTTTGGATTTCACGGAAGGAAATACTATGAGAAACAATTAGGAGATAGATGGAAACATACGAGCAGAGTTCAATACTTAATAACTGGGGATAAAACTCCTTTTTGCAGTGAGTTTGATACATTTTTATTACTAACTACAATAATCTTGTCCGCCCCCAACTCAAATTTTGAAATGAATTTTTATTTAATTTGAAATAAGTAGAAGAAGAGTGATGCTTCCTCACCCAATTTCTATGAATGTTTGACTCTAATGAGTCGCGTATTTGACGTATATATTTTCCAGAGAGCCACTACAGAATAACAGCCCAAATTTCCGACTCCAATCACAGCAAAATCCATGGTGGAGAAATCGGCCAACTGGTTTTTACGATGCACAGTACTAGCGATGGCAAAGGCCAAAAATCTAACCCTGTTGGCTTCATAAGTGGTTTTTACGAACCTTCGGGCTTGTACAGAGGGGTTGTTGCTACAGACGGAGTACCAAATTTGAAAGCCGTCGAAATCGAATGGAAATACGACAGTAGTTTGTTCAACCCACTTACTTGGAGGCTTTTGGCTGCACCGAGGATATATTTGAAAAGAGTTTTGGTGGAGGCGTTGGAAGTCGATAAAAGGTTAGTTATGGATAATAATGGCACCCAATACATGAGATCCTGGATCTCGACACAATATACTATACAACTCGATAAGTATTTATTGATTATCTATACAGAGTCTTGCAACAAGGAAGCGGGTCTTCCATATCCCAGTTATGGTAATAGATAGATGGATGATTTCATCAGCAAAATGATACTATTTTCTGAGCTCTACAAAATGAAAATGATGGCACTTACACAGGGCGTTCAAATTTTTTTGGGCAGATCCCAACTTTATTTCTTTAAAGTAAAGGTACTCTATGTTAATCTTTTTTTTCGAAAATATTGAGGGTTTTCGAGAGTTTTAGCATGTTTTCCCAAAATTCGTCACTCATAGTATTTAAAATTATGTAGTTGTGCCTAGTCCCATTAAAATTAATATATTTCATCAAATATTTTATGTTGGTGACTCTCTCAAACGATATAAGCGAGAGATAGCATGCCAAACATCGTAAAGAAAAATTTGCAAAATCTTCTTTATTTCAAATTGTATAAATATATATTATTGATCCATAAGAAGCGACAACAAAGACTCTAAAGAGTTCAATACGTTTTCCTTATGGTTAAAATCTCGGATTTTGCAATTAGGAATATTTTAAGTATATCAGCTTTATGTTTACTGCACACCGTATATTAAAAAGGGGAATAATGTGCCCATATAAACTTGTTGATTCAAATTTCTCATATAGGTAACTCTTCAAAATGATGCGAATAATGCTTGTGAAAAACAAAATTTTCCACACACAAAAATTTGTTCGGGAGCGCTAGGTACATAAATTTTTTAAAGCGCCTGTTGAAAATATCTTGATACTAACTCATACAGAAATATACTTTCCCGAACTCCACTTTGCGTCGTTCACGTAACGGCAGTCACATGCGGAATGTTACTTGTTCCGTCCTTGTTACGATATACCTATATTACATTGCGAGTGCGAAAAGTTACATTTTTTCACACAAGTGCGGAAAGTAACATTTTTCATACGAGTGCGGGAAAAATTCACATGAAACAACTTTAAACGTGCGGAAAAAAATTTCTGCACTAGTGCGAGAGAATGACAGTTCACAAACGAAATGGTGAGCGGGTATAGGGTGAATTACGCACGCTTGTAGTAAAAAAAAATACTGAAACCCAAGATCCCATATGTATTGGGTGCCATGAATAGGTATTCATTAAACATTTTTTTTTTGTAGGATATCTGTTTGCCCAAAAGGGGAGAAGCCGTTGATAAGCGGGATTCCACAGTTGATGATATCATCATATTGTTGAAAATTTGGAACAGCTAAGCTAACAATTCATTAAGCCCATTTAGATCAAATGTATCATTCATTATTTATTTACATCCAATAACAATGCAACATAAATATATATATATATATATAGTATGTTAGTATTCTCGGCGGAGTTTTATTTCGATGAAAAATTCAAATAAGAACTATTTAAACCTATGATAGATGCCTATTTACAAATAATGGGAAATTATTTCATTTGAAATTTCTCAGTTAATATAATTGTTCATTAAATCTTCTTAATTACCTGTAACTACCGATTTTGAATTATCAGAAATTACTCCTTACCCTCTTTCTAAAGCAGTATAAAATGAAATGCAGTATGTTAATTTTTATATCCCTAAAATTCATGAAAAATACAAAATCATCAGATTCACTTGAAACTGCGTATGCACATATACAAAGTGAGTCTGTTTAAGTTGGCTACAAATGGGAAACTTTTTTATTATTGATTTTACGAAAAAAAGTTATTCCTCATAAAAAGTTCTGCATAGTCTAAAACCCAAGATGCAATCATCAGATATCAAAATTCATCAATCTTATGTCATATTTTCTCAAGAGTAAAGCAACTTTATATTTCACAGCATCGAAAATTTTCATTACAAAAAGTTAGTTGGAATTAAAAACTATGTTTCAAGATGCAATTACATCCTTCTAATTGGAAAAATATTTTTTTTACAAATTTTTCTCAAATCATCAATACCGAACATTTATCATTTATAATTTATTACAAACATGTTATCTTTCCGTCTGTTTAGAAATTAATAAGCAAATTTTCATAAAACTAAATTTAAATGTAATATTGATAAATTCAAAAATAAATTGTAATTTTTTTTCCAATTGGAAGGATGTAATTGCATATTGAAACAAAGTTATTAATTCCGAAAAACTTTTCATAATAACAATTTTCGATTTTGTGAAATATAAAGCTACTTTACTCTTGGGTAAAATTCATAACTTTTGACATACCTCGTATAAGATTGATAAAATTTTTCGTAAAATCAATAATAAAAAAGTTTCCTATATGTAGCCAACTTAAGCAGACTCACTGTATGTGTGCTTATGAAAAAATTTTGAATTTTACGAAAATGAAGATAAAAATTACGAACACAAGATTTTGCAAACAAATTACCCCTTTCAACTCTATATGAACTTTTCAACTCGAGAACGGTTGAAGATAGTTCAATTCTGCGAAAGCCAATCAATTCAGAATGATGAAAGTACTCTGTGGATTTCAAAACGTTCGGCGGAAGCAAAAAATTACTCGAAAAAAGTCCTAAGGGGTAGATCAAAAATACAGATTCTCTTGAAATTGCGCCTTCGTATGTGTGCATACTGAAAGATTGAATTTTACGAAAATAAAGAGAAAATTATGAAAACAAAATTTCGGAGAGAAATCAGCTCTTTCAACTCTACATGAATTTTCCAACTCGAAAACGGTTGTAAATAGAGAAATTCTGCGAATACAAATCGATTTCAGGACGATTGACGCAAGCAAAAGATTAAACAAAAGAAGTCATAAAAATACAAAATCATCAGATTTTCTTGAAATCGCGTTTGCGCATATGCGTGCATTTCAAGAAGATTGAAATTCAAGAAAATGAACAGAAAAATTACAAAAATAATATTTTGGAGAGAAATTACCTACTTAATTCATCTCTTTATGAACTTTTCAACTTTACATAAAAGCAAAAAATTACTCAAAAAAGGTCCTAAGGGGTAGACCCCTAAAAATTATGAACAATACAAAATTAACAGATTCACTTATCTTTTCACGCCTGTTTTGGAGTTGATTCAAATTTTCCCCATGGTTGCATAAATTTATAGGGCCATCATAGTCCACGTTTTAATGAAAAATCTTCGCTAGAAACCCCTGGCCAGTGAGGTTTTCGAAAAATCGCTAGTACAAACCACCCTTAAGATGGGGTAAATTAAAATTTTCTCGATAGTTGCATAAAAAGTATTTTTTGGAACATCATAGACTACTGTTTCAATGAAACATCTTCACAAAAGAAACCCCCGCGGTTGACAAAGTTTTTCGAAAAATCACTGGAATATATACTACCTACCCTTACGTATGTGGGGACTGATCTGAATTTTTTCTATAGTGGCACAAAAACTATGTTTCGAGCAATCAATATCTTTGACGAAAACCCCCTGTCAGCAAAGTTTTTCAAAGAATTACAAGTAGCATAAACGACCCCCCAAATGAGGGTTGATTTGAATTTAGAATATGGAGGCAAAAAGAGGTTTTAACCTCCATAGATATCGTTTTTGCATTGTGATTTCGATATTCGCAGTACCTACTGTCTGAAATCAACGAAAAATTTAATTCTGGGCAGCAAAATAAAGTATTTTTTTCCTTCTGCTATTACTCCGGCAAGATATTCTCAAAAAAATCTGTTTGATGACATAATTGTTGAAAATTCTAAGGAAAATCATCACTTTTCGCTATGTTTCTCGAATAGTTCTCGAAACATTTCTTTGAAAGTGACGTCATATCTCTATTGGTTTGTTACAAACAATTTGAAATAAAAACCCTTAAAAATGACGTCACTTGGAGGCAGTTTGATCAAAATATTAGACCGAAAGCCAAGAAGGGATTAACAATATTTCAGAAAATTTAACCGAAGCCATTTTCATTAGAATGGTGCTAAATAAGGAATTCTTCGAGTTATAAAATAAGAAAAAATTCAATAAATGTGTAAATAATTAAATCATTATTAAAACATTACTTACCGAACTGCCTAGCAGAACTCGACACACTTTACAAAACTTTATTCACAATTTTTGGTTTATGTCATAACACTTCACAGCGAACAATTGATGATGAAGTCAATATGTCACGTCAACTAATTGTAAAAAACTGTTTGGAACCGTTTTCAACTGCAAAAACACAAGAATTCTTTTTTTTCGGAATATTTCGTTTTCCAACAAAGTAATTTTGTCAATCAGTAACCGTGTAGGTCGAGCAATTTTGTCCATCGGTTTTTCGAGTAAAATTATAGACGAAAAAATTTTGATTTTGAGAAAGAACATTATCCGATAAAAGTTCGATACATCGACAAATATGTAAATGCACCACAATAATATAATTACCTTCATTTTAAAACGATTATTTGACGGAGTAGTTATTGAACACACACGATTAATATAATGTTTTTTTGTGATTTGTTGAGACGAAACTTCTCAAAAACGACTCGCATATACACTGTCAATAATACTCAACAATCGTAGCAGACAAATGCGAAACTAAAGTGACTGTGCTTTCTAGATTTGAGGAACACACATTTTCATCACGGTAAAAAAGATCGGTATAGCTATCTTAGTGACTCATCAGATATCATTATTAAATGAGTTTGCTTCTATAGGAGTTGATTTATCAACAGTAAAAATTTGTGGAAACGTGTGGAGAGAAGCGTAAAATTCAATATTGCGGATTTTATTCGTTTCAACACTAAAAACACGAGTAATTTTGGTTGAAGAACTTTGCTAACTGGGGGTTTCTAGTGAAGATATTTTATTGAAACAGTAGACTTCATGGTCCAAAACGTACATTCTATGCAAATATCGGGAACATTTGAATCTACCCCGTCTTAAGGGTAGTTTTGAACCTACTTGTGATTTTTTGAAAAACTTCGGTGGCCAGAGAGGTTTTTAGTGAAACTACGATGGCCAAAAATATACTTTTACAGGGTGTATCTTAAATGATGACTTTAATTTCAAGTGGTGATTCCTTGTCATATTTCATGACAAAAAGTTCATATAAACGTGTGTCCTAACTTGCTCCGTTTCCGAGTAACGGGGTGTCCAAAGTTTGATGAAATATCGGTTTTTCATGAATTACTCAAAATACTGTTCGCCGATTTTGATTAAACTTCGTGGGTTTGTGATATGAAAATACGAAGCTTCTTTTCATGAAAGTAGATTTTGAATTTTGTTTCCAGTGGTGTGGCAGAGGGTAACCTGATTGATATTCAAACTGCTAGTTTATTTCTATTTTGTTCGGAAAGCAGCATAAGAAATAATGAACAATAATTAAAGCAGATGCTCAAAATGGGAACCTCGACTTGCAATACAAGCATCTAGTCTCCTTCGGGTACTTGTTGAAGAATTGTTGTCAACTTCTTGAAGAATTGCTTCCTCTAACTGTGGTGTCATTATTGTCCTCGGTCTACTAGGACGCTCAGCCTGTTTAGTTGAAGATCCAGTTTCACACAGTCTAGCATGTAATCTGATGAAAGTTCTTTCTGTTGGAATATCTCTGTTAGGATATCGTTCTCGATAGAGTCGACGGGCGTATGCAGCATTTCCATCTGCAAGTCCATAACAAAATGCATCTCAGCTAATTCGCGGTTGTTCATATTTACTTGATACTTGACAGCTTAATTGACATAACCTATAAACATCATGTAAACAATCAAGAATTTCGTACAACCAGTGGCGTGGGTAAAACATTTAATGTAATTTCGGTAATAATGTCACAAGTTATTTCAACCTTGTCGGGTTTGAGATGTAATTGATTCAAAAGTAAATAATTTTTATCCCTTATTTTACTACATAATCGGTAACGTTTAAAAATAAAAAAAGCTATTATACGAATTATTAACCCCCCATTTCTACGCCACTGACTTTTATTGCATAAAGTTTAGCTAATAATTTCCAATAATATCAAACTCAGCGACAACATTAGCGTACAATAGTTATTATCGTAAATATCAATCAGGTTACCCTCTGCCACACCACTGGAAACAAAATTCAAAATCTACTTTCATGAAAAGAAGCTTCATCGTATTACAAATAAAAAACACAAGAAATTTAATCAAAATCGGCGAACAGTTTTTTGAGTAATTCATGAAAAACCGATATTTCACCAAACTTTGGACGGAGCAAGTTAGGACACACGTTTATATGAACTTTTTGTCATGAAATATGGACAAAGAATCACCACCTGAAATTAAAGTCATCATTTAAGATACACCCTGTATTATGGGCAATTCTTCACTGGAAACTGCAGACACCGGCCAAAAATCGCACGTACCATTAAAATATCCTTAAGAGGGGGTTAATTCGAATTTTCTCTATGATGGCATAGAAAGTATATTTTGGGCCATCATAGTCTACTGTTTCAATAAAATACCTTTACTTAAACCCATGATCAATGAAGTTTTCGAAAAAGTATAGAATAAATACCCGTAAGAGGGGATTGATTAAAAGTTTCTCTATGGTGGTATAAGGAGTATATTTTAGACAATTCTGGTCTACTGTTTCGATGAAATATCTTCGCTACAAACCCCCTGTCAGCAAAGTTTTTCGAAAAATCACAATTATATAAACTATCCCTATAACGTGGCTTATCCAATTTTTCCTATGATGGTACCAAAAGTACGTTTGAAGGAATTACAATCTACCGTTTTAATGAAATCTCCCTTATAGAAACTCCTTGACAGCAAAGTTTTTCAAAAAATTGACAAAGAACAAACAAACTACCCTTTATAGAGAGTTGATTCAAACTTTCTATGATGGCACAAAAAGTTTATTTTGGTCTATCTTATTCTACTAATTTAGTGGAATACCTTCACGGTAATCCGCCAGTTAGTAAAGTTTTTCGAAAAATCAAGTACTTACAAATTATCCTTGAGAGGGAGTTGATTCGAATTTTCTCTACGGTGGCATAAAACGTTTATTTTGGACAATCCTTGTCTACTGTTTCAATGAAATATCTCCACTAGAAACCTCATCCGGTCAGCAGAGTTTTTCAAAAAATTGCAAGTCAATAAATCCCCCCAAAAGGAAGTTGATTCGATTTTTTTCTCACTAAAAACAATTCAGTTTTAGATTTTAGATTGGAGGTTAAGTGGAAGAGCAAAGCTGCAGTACGTGTATTGCAAATTTGAACTTCGCCTTTTGGTAAAAATGTATCCCATTTTTTTTCCAATAAAGACTATTATTATTATTATTATTATTATTATTTAATTTCGACTATGTATGTCCTAAGGTTCTGTTCGGCAGAATTACCTTTTGCTTTTTGCTTATCAAATTATCCACACTCGGTAATTTTGTCAATCAGTAATTTTACGAGAAAAACTGGTATGAAAAAATTGCAAGGAAAATGGAAAAATTTTGAGTTGAAAGAAATGTATCAAATGAAAGAAAATTTTGAGTGTTTCACTCTTTTTTGGCAAGATATAAATCAACGATTGTAGGGCTCTTTAAGAGGTCACATGCCTAGATGTGAATCAAGTGTGATGTGAGTTGCCTAGATGCCAATCCCGACGTCTGGTACTAGCTTGAAGTGCGCACCGACCACCCGGGGAGATACTGTAGGTTTTCCTACAGCTGAAAAGTGAATACGACACCAAAAATCAGTAAGTCGCCACCGAGCGCCGCACAGGCTATGCCTCTGGGTACACTCCATGAGTGTTTTATGAGGGAGTATTATCATATTCATATAGTAGATACTCTCCAACAATCGAAACGTCCGATTATTTTGAAGTGATATTCCAGAGTAAAGTGAAAGGAAACACACATAAATAGTCAAACTCAAGACACCAAAAGACAGCAACCTGAATATATTAGTATGTAGTCTTACAATCGAAAAATACACAGTACCATGCAAACATTCATTTGAAATTAATGTAGTTTAAAAGAGTTTCTTCAAAATTGAGTTCTTGATTAAATTCTAAACAACTATAATATGTTACATCACAGACAAGGTATCATGATAGTGCTTCTGAAGAGGGAAGTTACAAGCTGAACGACATCGAGATATTGGCATGTTTTCGACAACTATTTCTACTCAGAAACAGTTATGCAGAGACCTTTCGTCTTATAATTTTCAAACTTATCCATCGTCTTGATATCCATAATAGCAGTCAAAGCAATTATCAGTCCCATTCCAAGAAGTGAAGTTATGAGCAATCCTGACCAAATTGGAGCTGTGATGAATGGCACACAGTCATAAGCATCTCCAAACTTGCCATTGGCAGTATCCATTTGCACTTGCAGATCGTAGATATGTAATTCAGTCCCATTGGAATCGGAGTAAACAGAAACGCCATTACAGTGGTAAGAAAAGTTTCTTGAAGCCATTATATCTTCTTTAGTCGTCAAATTATAATCTCTCAAAGTATCAGTTTCTGTTATTCTGACAGAGGGCATGTACCAATACCCATTCAACTCTACAAAACTGAACCGCAGGCTTATTTTACCCCCTGCGTCTTTTATTGGTATATTAACATTCAATCGGTTATCATATAATATCATATCATCTTTGGTATTTCCCAAATAAAGATCTGAAGCAGTTTCATTTCTTCTCAACAGCAGAGGTTGCGATGAGTACAGTAAGGCATACAACTTGGTTTTGATATTTTGAGATTTATAAATGACAGGTCCTTTGGAAATGGGCTGTGGGGCTTTATCCATTTCTGCTGAATTAGTAGTATTTGCAACGTCTCTTTTGAAACGATTTTCTCTATCAGGAATCAAGATCATTGATATGAAATTACCTTGCGTACGATTACCTAAAACTTCTTGTATCCTCTCCGAGTCCAATTCCTCATTCCCTGAGAGATCTTGAAATTAAATACAGATATACTTTTTTATTCCATTTCTTCTTTTTGACTTACCCACCTGTAATATTATCTGGGTTTATATCTCCATTAGGTGTATAAGCCGTATAAAATCCTTCAGTGATATGTCTGATTTTATCAGAGAGTGTAAAGGGGCTTTTGAATACGTACATTTCAGGATTTTCTGATTCTTCTACTAATTTGGAAAATTCATCTGAAGTGAAGGGTATCAAGGGGGATATTTTTATCTTCCGGTTACTCCATAGAAAAATAGAGGCTTTTGAGGAGCATACGAACAAGATAATTATAAATTGACTGACCAACATTTTGATTTTGGTAGAAATTAAAAATCGATAGTTTCCCGGTATTCTTAAGGTGTATTCACATTTCAACAGAGAGAGAGAGAGAACGAGATTGACGTTTAACCACAGATTAGCTCTAATCTGTGCATTAACTGAAGTTAGGTGATTAGGATTATAATTTGCATTGATAGGTTTTCCGATATTAAACCACTAGAGTACTTGACGTACTATCTCCATTTTCAAGTTCTGAAAGTTTTTCTGTACGACGCTTTGTTTTAAAACAAGAGGTTGACAGAAGCATATTTCTTTTCCTGCGACAGGAGGCATGAGATAGAATATACAGTGAAAAATACATCGGGATTATTTGAAAAACTCAAACATCATTACTCTAGCATTGACAAAATTATTTCAGAACCAAATAAAATATTTCTTATCATAGAAACGTAAGTAAAAGGCGTTTAAACCACATGCGCTTCAAAAACCCTGCATGGGCACGCATGATTCTGAATCGGCCTTTAGGTGGTTTCGGGTTTTGACCAACTATTCGGTAGAGGGTGCTGAATCGAAATCGTCGAATCAGCTGATTAGCGTTTGAAAACTAGCGCCAAATTCAAAATAATGCAGTAGTGAAGGCGTTTCTATGACGAAGATTTCAAAACAGGTATTTTTCATCAAATTATATCAGCTTGTTTTTGTAATTTTAGTAGGAATTATTGAGTAAGAAAGCCAAATGTTCAGATGGAAATATGTTTGGAAACCACAGAACTCCGAAAACAAACATGTTTTTTATTTTTCTAACGTGTCAAAAGGATGCGGTATACTAGTTGATAGTTGCTGATATAAAACCATATCAAACATAATGGGTTTAGTCATTAGTGCTTGATTAAATAATTCCATTGTCCTTCCGGGCCTTTAATATAAATTTGAAGAAATCCCAAAAACATACTCAGTTATCTTTCAGTTCAGTTCATAGCATTACGTTTTCGTTGGAATTTCACTGGAAAGTCGTAAGATGTCTTCATTATCAGCTGATCAGAAGCAAGCGTTGGACACGCAAGCTGTCAACAATTTCCGTGAATATTTGCAGATCCCGTCTGTTCATCCAAATATTAATTACGGTAAGTTATGAATGTTGTTTTGATATTGATAATGATGATTGCTTCATTCTTTTAATAAACGCCAGTGGTCCGTATTTTCGTAGGAAAGTCAAGTCATTTGGGTCATAAAAGCGTAGTCGTAGTCGTATGTCATTTGTTTAGAAATTATTTTGGCTTGGCTTCGCTTTTTGGGTGTGGAGTTTGTTCGATATTTTAAAGTTTTTCTGGAATATTGCCATAGTAAGTTTACTTCTTTCTTTTGATTGTTATTTATAAGCTTTGAAAAACGAGCTATGTTTTTAATTTGCTATATTTCCTCTAATTTAAACTAGTTCTTAGAATTCAAGCTGTTTTGTAAGGTCCCTACAAATTACGTACTATTTGCTCAAATGCTCACAGGATTTTTACAAAATTTGGACAATCGTAGATCCTATAAAAGGTTCACAATTTTTTTGAGCTCATGAAAAAATTCGAATAGGTGTGTCTCATTTCAAGCACACCTTTATCATCTTTGAGTTCAAGGATTCATGTTTGTTTATCGAATTGCTGAATATCAGTTATATATCAACAGAACCCTTCCTCTATTGCTTTCAGTTCGAAAAAATCATGAATTATTTTGCAGGATGTTTGTAGTACATCAATAGAGCAATACTAAATATTATAGTTCTGCATACATTTTTCAAAATCAAAGAAGTTCAAGCAACTATACATTCTAGTTTTAGTATATAAGCATAAGAAAAATTATTGTGGAAGTAGGTATCATCGAATCTGCATCATGAACCAGAGGGATGGATAGACTTATATCTTACATCAGTTGGTTATATTTCATTGATTTGCTTGTTAATTTAGTAGCGAAATAAGTATCTTGGAATTGGATATGTTAATGTACATTATGACATGCCAAAGATGACAGTGAACCCTCCCTTAAATCAGTTATTGACAAAACTAGAGCTTCTGCTATATCTATCCCCACTTGGTTTTTACTAATTCTAGAACATTCAAAAATATTAAATCAACTTATTTTTTTATTGTTATGCTATCTATCTATTATCCATTTTAAATCGATTGAATTTGGTAAGAATAACTGATTTTTTCAGATGAATGTGTGGAATTCTTGGAAAAACAAGCAAAAAGTTTGAGTCTTCCCGTTAAGGTTGTGACTGTCTCGCCTGGTAAACCTATTGTGATATTAACATGGATTGGCAAGGAGCCCAGTTTACCGACCATATTACTTAATAGTCATATGGACGTAGTGCCTGTTTTTGAGGTGAGTTAGCTTTCTGGAACATTGTGGATCGAAAACGACAATAAAAGACTAACATAAGTAAATAGTTACTTATAAAGATGTTAAAAGATAATTATTTGGTTCATAACAGTTCTAAAATTTTTCGGAGATTGAAGAGTGAAAGTTTTAACGATATTTTTTTTCTACGATATGTTTGTATTTCATGGATTGACATTATACACCAGTCAGAATATCAAGCATTTGATTTCAAAATTGAAATGCTTCAAAATCAGTTCAAAAAATGTTTCTACATATTCACTGCATGAATATACGAAAATTGACCGTAGCTTTTTCAGGAACTCTATTACATGAAACAATTTACATCATTTAAGATACCTACATCATAGTTCAAGGCTTCAATTTAGTGGCACTCTTAGTTAATATGAAGGACGTTATATTTTATTGAGTTATTTGTAAGCAATTGTGTTATTAAGGCTGAATTCCTCAATCAATTTGAAGTACCCTTCAGTGATAATCTTTGATATGAATATCATTCTTTCCTGCTAGTTTAAGTTGTTTGCTTTGTGGTATTCAGAATTGCTTTCAATTCAATTGATTCTTTTTCATCAAAAAATAGTTTCAGGGCAGAAAATGTATATTGTAATCGCTAATTTCTAATTTAATTCAATCAAATGCTTTTGAAAAAGCACAAAAGGGTGCTGCTACTACATCCTGAGTATTGAGTTTCAGATAAACATATTCTAAAAATGTGAAAAGGGCGTCACTGTGGCTTGATAAAGGATAACAAAAGGCAATTACAAAACATGAATAAGTACTTTTAGTGAACTCCTGAAGTCATTTGCGGATGTACATACAACATTAACTCGAGACAAAACAAATATGTGCTCACATTATCTACTAATTGAAACTTCTCAAACAGTTTTGATATCTTTATGTACTCTGGCTACTATTTGAAGGAGAAATTGATAACCAACTGAGAATATCTGAGCCAATTTTTGATAATATTTGAAAAAATCAAAATTGGGAATTTTGTGTTTTTCTGAATATCAGGCCCAATTATTGTATTTCTTAAGACACGTTTTACCATACCCAAATTTTTGTCCTTTAGCAGAAGGTTGGTGTCTTCTTCTTAGAGGACCTAACACGGAGCCCTGAGGCACTCCACATGTGACTTCCAGTTTTTGACTTTTCACTAGTATGTGATACATACAGTGCTGTCTGTTTACTATATACTTTTTTTCAACAATATGTCATTGGAAACACATGAATTTTGGACTCTGTAACTACTCACCTCATGTGTGAGAAGTGGTTGTCTGGGGTAATGATATCAGAATTCCCTTGGAATAGATCGGAGCTTCGGTGAGAGGGTGTAAGTGGAATATTCCTGAAGGGAAATAATATCAATACTGTTCCTCATAATAATGAATGTACCCAAAGCCATGTCCATGAGGGGACTATAATTATTATTTTTCGTGGTGCCTTGTGATGATGTACTGATGATGCTTCATCAGCTGTAGTAAACCCGGAAAAAATTGCACCACGAACCACGTTGATCGGGAATATTCCAAGCAAGCTGAGCAACCAACATTACACCTGCTTTATATTCAAACTATATGGGATTTTTTATTATATCAAAAGTGATCTTATGACATTTATGGTGTAACTGTAATATATTGATATCTCACCAATGTGAAAAATGAATACGGTCATATTGCAATATTTCGGCATATAACCTATGAATTTTATGATCTTGATTGTATGAAATGTCTTGAGATCGTCAGCAATCAAGTTGGTCAGTATTTTTGGAAGTTCTGACAGATTGTATACTTCCCTATTGTTTTTTATGTTACTTTAAGTTCAACGAAACTCTTTGTATGTAACGAGTCGTTCAATTATTTTTTTTTAATTCAGGAAAAGTGGACGTACAAACCTTTCAGTGCCCATGTAGATGACAAAGGAAATATTTATGCTAGGGGTTCTCAAGATATGAAATGTGTAGGTATACAATATTTAGAAGCTATCAGAAGACTGAAAATACAGGGTGTTACTTTAAGAAGGACCATACACGTTAGTTTTGTACCAGGTAAGAAAATATTGTGCACTTTGTTTAATGTTTTGAAGTGACTGATTATTTTCGTATGTATACCTTATTACATGTTGGTGAGATGTAATTGAAATCTCAATTTCCACGAACAGCATAATCTCAAGTAATGGCTACCAAAAATGACAAATTTTTGTAAATTTTGGTAAATTAGGGGTTATATAAGTGTGAAAATTAATTAAAAAATGGAAAAAATAGGTATGGCGACCACTTCCAGTTGCAGTGTTTAGGCGCATGCTAGATGGGGAGTAACAATAATAATTTATTCAGTCACCAACATCAAAAATTAGGATTTCTTAGTTTTTATCTCATTTTCTAGAACCCTGGAACAAATTTGAACTTTGCCCAATGGTTAAAAAAAACTTTATTGATGCTACTTCTCATAATTGTTATTCTTTCTTATATCGATTTAGTGGAATAATATTCTGTTGTAGTTTTCACATATAATATTTGAGAATATTATCGTGACGTATCACCAAACTTTAGTAGAACTCTGACAGTAGTATAATGAATATAATGTAAAGGTCGTAGAGGGCAGTAGTCGTTTTCTGTTGGAGCTATGCCGACGAAATACGTATTGTGTTGGTTTATGCAGAAGAAGAATCCATTATTCATTCATTAGTAAGGCTAAATTTTCAATTTGTCAAGACCTTACATGGGTCATTTAAAGCAGAGTTGAAATAGAGTAGGAAAAGGGTGACAGAATCAACAATACTCATTAATGCTTTAAAGTTAAAAGTAAAATGTACGTCTTGGCAACAGTTGTTTCAACTTTATTTTGAATTTATATATTTTTTTCAATTTTTTGTCTGGCTGTTTGCTATCCACTAATGAACTGATATGATATTGCTTAACATATTTATAAATAATTATTATGGCTTCGGTTATAATAAGTTTCGTTTGGTTGGAGCTGAAATATGTACCGATTTTTAAAAAAGACGCATTTTTAGATGAAGAAATTGGTGGAGTAGAAGGAATGAAAATGTTTGTTCAGTCGAACGATTTCAAAGATTTGAACGTTGGTTTTGCTCTTGACGAGGGAATGGCTAGTGAAAATAATGAATTTGCCTTATTTTATGCAGAAAGGTGTATTTGGCGTACGTATTCCTTCATCATTTCCGAATTCTCTCAAAGGTTGTACTTCTATTTGGATTTTTTTCGTTCTCAGAGATGCACTTTCATTGCCCGGGAAATCCCGGTCATGGGTCTTTATTACTGGAAAATACGGCCGGTGAGAAAGTTACATATCTTTTGAATAAACTGTATGAGTTCAGAAAACAGGAACAACAAAAATTGAAAGACAATCCTACATGGACTATTGGAGACGTGACCACTGTGAATTTGACTCAATTAGAGGTGAGAAATTTTAGTTTGTCAGTTTTTCTTCAAAAAATCCATTTTTAGATATCTTATTTTTTCTGGTGTTTTCGTCAAAACTGAAATAAAATAAAAAATAATTCTTCATAGCAACTCTTTATAAGATTTCTATTTTTAATACTTTATAAAGAATTTTCGTACACCAAAGTTGAAAAACAACAAGCTTCCTTTTTTCTCCTATTTCATAACGGTCATACATTTATTTTCTTGTACTTTCGTTGTTCTTGATTCATATTTTTAATATTGCCAAAAATGTTTCATAGAAAAAATAAAACATTTAACCCTATGCTGTATCACTTTCGTTAAAAATAACGTCACCGTAATTCGCCATTTCCGTTTTTTTACTATTACCAAGCATTAGCAAAATAACGGAAATTGCGAATAACGGTGACGTTATTTTTAACGGAAGTGATACAGTATAGGGCTGATTATTATATTTTGAATCACGAGTTCTTCCTTATTGCCATCACCATAACTAATCTGTGAAACAGTCAAGAAGACAGTGATTTCTTAACAATTTCCTCCATTCAATGTTTTTTTGAAAAAATTGGCTCATATTCCTGATTGACAACTTGATATCGGATATTGCTTAGTCACTAACGAATTTCTCAATGAAAAAACACCAAAAAAATTATATTTCACAGTTCCTGAATCTATATATGAGATATACAATGAAAAAAAAAATAGTACGGGAATTTTTTTACCAAACTTTGAAAAAAGTATAATATATTTTTTTTCCAGCTGAATCAGTTGGATATACCAATGATTTCCAGTATTTAAAAGTGTAAATTATTTTCACAGATGCTAATAATTAATATTTTTTCATTGTTTTTTTTTCGAAATCTTTTGTTAAACATTTCGTATTTTGAATAAATACCGCCGGACGACATTTCACACTGAGTGTACACTGGAATACCAATGGAAAACATACCCACAACATAAAGTTGTTTACATTTTGAGGTATGATGCTACACAGACTGTGATGGATCATCAAGCAACTTTATCAAAGAAACATGAGAGAAAATGTATCAATTTTGAAAGAAAGAGAATCTAGAAAAGTTTGTAAGATAATGAAGATTCTTTCATAAAAGTGAATTCAGTTTTAGAGGTAAACAACAAATCTTGTATCAACTATTTTGAAAGACTATTAATCTTGGCTTTTGACTGGGTGTTTGTAAATATTATATTTAGAAGGTGCCATTAATCACTGAAAAGGACGAATTTTGGTGAAAAACAAGTTGGAAACATTTTAGTGTCTATGAAAGCTATCCATTTAAGATACCCACTTTATGAAGTAGTTTCTGGTTTTATCTATCGTTTATTCTACTCTTAGTATCTGAAAAGTAGTTGATATGCTCACTTTGTAATTTTTTAAATTTTGCTTCCAGGGTGGTGTACAATCCAATGTTATCCCCCCAGAATTTGTGATAGTTGTAGATTGTCGTATTCCTATTACGACAGACCTCAAATCATGGGAAGAAACTTTGAACAGATGGTGTAAAGAAGCAGGTCAAGGGGTCTATATCAAGTACGAACAGAAGCAAAACCAAATCCCTGCGACAAAAATTGATGGCTCGAATCCATATTGGATTGCATTTAAGAAAGCTACTGACGAGCTGTAAGTGATTTGATTCGTAACGTATGCTCTTGCTTTTGCCACGTTTATGCTCTGAAAAGCTGCACTTGTATCTCGGTCTCATTTCTTGTTTTGGTTATATTTGTTCCAACACATTTTAAGCCATTTATCTGACCAAATATCAGTAAATATAATGAAAATGGGGCAGTTCCGGTGTTCAGAAGCTCATAATTCAAATGAATCTAATAAATTGTATGACAATTGTATATAAAGTTTATGCTAACGAGTATCCTTCATGTAATCGGAAAGAAATATAGGTATGTCAATATTAACTTCATCTGAAAGAAGAGTTATATCACATTAGATAACCAAATTCTTATCTAAAGCTGCACAAAATAACGCAAGTCAGAAAAGTGATAATCAAAACAGGGCAATGACAATTCAGCAACAGAAAAGAATGATTTGATGATTAGTCACAATGATTCATGCTATAAAAAAATCAAATTAATTGAGATAAGAAGGCAAATTTGGAAAAAAAGGTATTTGACAAATTTCCTTAAAATTTTTGAAATTCCATCGAATTTTATTGCTGTTATTTTTTATGTAAATAATAAAAAAGGGAGTGTATGAAATGTATAATTGGATATTGGCACAAGAACAGTTTTAATCAGTATTTCAGAGTCAAATTAATTTGATGATTAAAATCAAAACGAACAGACATAAAAAAATTACCACAATTCAATTATTGTAGAGTGTGATGACAATTCATAACAGGACAAAAAGAGACAGCACAAAACAATGTACAGCAAAAAAAAATATGTTACTTATAATTTTCCAACATGAAATAATCTGAGAAATAATTTCAGACATACATTATTGAGAAAAAATATGTTTCCCCTTTGCCACACACTTTTTTTATATAGTGTCCTTCAAAAAGTTTACATCATGTGGAGGTGGATTCTATTGATAATTTATTCAGAAATTTAACTTGAGCATAAAGTTATGCTTCAAAAAATATAATATATGGCCTACTCATACAAAGTCAAGTGATTTTCACCACATGCCTAAAGTATTTTTTTAAACTAACATTTCAAAGTAGCAGCTTAAAATGAAATTTTTTTGAATTTCAAAATATGTTGCTTTCATTCCAATTTCTTGCCTCAAGTTTGAATGTTCTATTGTGAATTTTAGTTTTCGGCAATTTTATATCTACGTTTCTGAAATATTTTTTTTTTATTTTAATGATGATATAAACATAATGTTCATAAAGTCAGATGTGGAATCATCTGCGACTGAAATACAAATTTTGGTCGCTTTTTTCCACTTTTTTTTAAATTGGAAAAGACCTACAATAAAAATGATTTTTTTTTTATTATACAATACAGAAAACAACTACTTCCCTGGCTAAGTCACCCTAGACATTGAACTACATTTGATAGATAATAATAATAATATAATTTATTTCGTTTGTTAAATGGTACAGTTGTGCAATCACAAAGAAAACGTCAAGAATATGAAATAAATAAATCTAATTTAATTAAAAACACAAAAAAATATCTATAGCGATATTGATTAAGTGGATAAAGACAATTCCGATTTTACACACAAATTATGAGAGAAATTCTTCTAAAGACTAGAGATTCTTATTTATCAAATGGGTTTTTAATGATTTCTTGAATATACCTATATTAGCGGCATTTTTAATACTTTGATCCAATTCAATACAGACTTTGCCATGATCCAGACGAACCCCAGTTAAATATCCCATACCTCAAATAACTTTTGATGTTGGCATAATATACATTTGCTACAGTGATTGAACATAAATCTGAATGCATAACAATTCTTACGTAGTTCTGCACAGACTATCAATCAATGTGTTTCTCATGCATCTACTTTTATGTCATCATTTTCAAAGATAGAGATGGTTTCAAGTTGATTACTTTTGCACATTTAGAGTTGGGTGTTTTTCTTTTTTTCGACCACGAAATAACTTTTTTGTAGGCAGTTTCAGTTGATTTCACAAGACTTTCGAAATTCTTTTGAGATACTATAATGTTTGTGTCGTCAGCGTATGTTATCACTAGGATCGTTGACATATTATCATTAGCATATACGAGAAATAGAAGGGGGCCCAATATGGAACCTTGAGGCACACCCTGTTATATTAGATATTGTGAAAGAACCTAACTAATTGAAAATTCTTCATTTTTATTGTAGGTCTTTTCCAATTTCAAAAAATCAAACCATTTTTTCAATTTTTGTTTGACAATGAGTCCATTTTCAAAAATGAATACTTTGACAAAAGTTTTTCGTCAGTAACTTCATCATGCTCCTAACTTTTGATTACTAAATATTAATAAAAATTCTTTTCTTCAAGAAAATGATAT
This sequence comes from Chrysolina americana, assembly GCA_958502065.1. Taxonomy (NCBI): domain Eukaryota; kingdom Metazoa; phylum Arthropoda; class Insecta; order Coleoptera; family Chrysomelidae; genus Chrysolina; species Chrysolina americana. The sequence continues at coordinate 64,596,061 of OY293416.1, read as the reverse complement.
TGATGTTTAAACTTTTTCTTGTTTAATGCAAAGTTGATGTATTATTAAGCAATTATGATAGAAATATACTCGAATCGATTTTTTTGGTACTAAAATGATGTCAGTGTCACTAATCAAAAAATTACACTACTATACGTATAACCAGAATTTAGATTTTTTCATAACAAATTTTAAGCAATTGTTTTCAGGAAATGTAACTTTTGACAGGTAGCAAAAGTCATGTGATCATGTCTGGCTATACCATTTTTCATCTTTTTTATAGCAATCTCAACCCTCCTAGTTATATTTCAAAATAAATCATAAAATTTTTTTCCCATATGGGACCAACTTTTAAAATGGTGCAAATTTCAATAAATAAGGTCTTCTTCAGTAGGATTATTACTAAATGGAAAACAATATTATTTGGTCTCATTATATGATACAACAGATAATAATAAGAATAATTGGTTGAATTGGTTTATTTTCTTATTTATTCTGGATGTACCATAATAAATACATTCCCAAATTGTTGAAATATTATTCAAAATTGTTATTTTTCTTTAACCAATCGAGTCTGTATGTTCCCTTAAGCCCCGTTTTATTTAATTGATATGAAATTTGGAAGTGAAAGAAAAATGGCTGACAGTGAACAAGGAACAATCTGTATCACAGGAGTAAATATCAAAACCTAACAAATAACAAATATTTTTCATTTCTTTTAATATTTCTTGTGCTTCCGAAAATGTCATAATATCAAATTTATGTTTGGTTGTTGTCCTCTTCTTTATACCCCAACACTGTAAATTTTTTTTAGCGGCCTCAAACTAAAAACTCAGGTTTTCCCCGGGGGTACGGACAGTAGGTACGTCCGTGAAGTGGGCCTCCCAGCCATTGGATTTTCCCCTATGAATAACACGCCCATACTCTTACATGATAACGATGAGTACTTGAACAGAACGATGTTTTTGAGAGGAATCGAACACTATTACAAAATACTGACAAGCGTCGCTAACGTCGAAGACCGTTCTGGTTAAGATGAATGACAAACCTGCTGAAAAAATTATATGATTCGACAATTTTCCTTTTGGTATACTCTGCTGTTGCTTGTTGATTTGTTTGAGACATTTATTTATGGTTAAAATAAAACGTTTTAGTTGAGTTGTGAGTTTTGAGTGGTATCCTTCAAAACACTAGATTTATGGTGGGAATTAATGTATTTTGCTAAATTGCTTTATGGGCTGGGTTTTGCTATTTCCTGTGTTTATTATTTCAATAATCTCGGTTTTCAGTGCACTTCATTGATTCGCTAATTTGCGGTATTCCCAAACAATTCTAACTTCCTATTTCTTTTCTTTTTTTTTTTTTTTCATTCACTTACCAGAATACCTAATGAAAATTCAACATAATAACATGTAATAAGTATATTTTTCTGTCGACCGTTTATTTACGATGTATTTTAACGTACTCAAAATCGTTGATTAATGACCCCTGTTAATGAATGATTTTCTATTAATCAACGATTTACTTATATGCAACCAAATGTACATTGCTCCAATACATATTATATTTATATAGTGACCTGTGGCGTATGCAACCAAACATATTTATACTTACGTGCTAAAACATTTATTTTGAAATCAAGTAGCTGTGTTAGTACTATCTGTCATTATTTATTTCATTGTTTCAACAAGAGTGGGGTCGACGGAAAAATATTGTAATCAATTCGTATATTAAAATGCGATTAATGATCTCGAACATTGACGCTCATGCGTTGAAATATCTCGATCATTAATATCTCTAAACACTTGATAGAAACTACTCCACACTTCTGAGATGTTTAGGTTCTTTGGCAATGGCTCGTTTTATAATAACATGGAGTTTTAACTGATAATAATGAAATTGATATTATTGTCAAATGCATGCAGTTCTTCCATCTTGAATTACAGATATATTCTAGTAACATAGATAAATTTAAACAAATATTTGAAAATTTTGATATATTGCACAGTATTCAGGATCATTATTTTGTCATCTCAATAATTGTGTGATAAAAGTGAAATCAATGAAGAGTTATTGGAATCTGTTGAATTAGTGCTCAATCTCAAGCCTGTAGAATTAACCTTGGTCCATCTGTTTTGAAAATTTCGGTTTTTATATGCATTTAACTAGATCGCATTATCTACAGTAATTATTTGAAATTAAGACATTTTATCGCTAATTTTTTAATGGACTATCAATAGTTTATGAAATGTTTTGAGGGAAATTGAAAAATCATGTAGTGATTGAGGGGCAATGAGCAGCCACAAATTCCTGTAGTCATCAAACATAGTAGTAGATACAGTTAAATATACGCCTTAGGCACCTTATTCAAGAATATACATATTTTTTTCCGTTCCAGACTCCACATAAATGAATTAATTTGAATATAATAGATATAACATGAATATTCAGATGGTAAAATTGTATGTGCCGTATTAATACTCACTGATATTCCTAAGTCATTATATGTTTATTGCTCTTTAGAATGAAATAAAATGAATTATTCTTATTTTTATGAGAAGTATGTTATACAGTTTATAGTTTATCGAGTTCCTCTTGGATACACTGATTCTGAATTTGGGGTTTTCTTATACCTCTGGTTGAAGTCAAGGTTATCACTGTATGTTTCTAAAACATAACTGAACTTGGTTGAAATTTAAGAAATATGACTATTTTTAAATGCCTTAAATTCGTTTGGATGCAAGAAAAAAAAATGCAAGTTAGGTCATAATAATATTACAACAGATAGTAATTCTTGATTTTTTTTATCTGTCAATATGTATGGCAGATCACTCCACAGTTCCAAAGGATATTTATTTTTTTTGTTTTTTGTTGTATGACTTTCTATTTTCAGAGATATGAAATTGATTCCGTATATTTGCCCAGGATCAACAGATGCTCGGTATATAAGAGAAAGTGGGTTACCTGCTCTTGGGTTTTCGCCTCTACCTAATACTGTGTCAAAATTTCATGGAAATGATGAGTACATAAATAAAGAGGTTTTTTTGAAGGGAATCAGTATTTACTGCCATTTATTGAAAGCTCTGCAATGTTGAAATAATGAAAAATTATGTATGATGATTAAACTGTCCTAGTTATTAGTTGAATGTTGGTATTTTATAATTTGATTAATGGTTCTCTTGATTTATGTTTGGGAGTAATAATAATATTTTATTACTCTCGTCAAATACGACAAAATGTACAAGCCAGTCAAAACAAGATCATAGTCGAAAATACCCTTCTCTCCACACATTTCCACAAAGTGGAAAATGAGGCAAATATCTGACAGAAAACAACTACTTTCCCATACTGACATTGAATTACATCCGTCATTCATTTATGCAGTGTTCCTCAAAGACACTTTTGCAAGTGTTGATTTTGTTGGTAATGACCACCTCCAAATATCCAAATATGCAGGTTTCAAGATTTTTTCCTCACATCAGTGCTAAGGCTTTTCATTGTTATTGTTCATTTTCCAATCAAAAGAAGGATAATATTCAATGATTTTATTACAATCAGCACTTGCAATAGTGAGCTCCTCAAGGAACATTGCATTAATGGATGACAGATGTAATTCAATGCCCGTGTAGGGAAGTAGCTGTATGATATTTTCCTCATTTTTCCACTTTCGATGAAAATTCTCTTGCTTGTACCTTTTTTCATTTTTACTTTCAGAGGCTTGAAAGTGAATCCAGCTGTATGTCCTGGAATAACGGATGCTCGATATATAAGAGAGAGAGGTTTACCTGCTTTGGGGTTCTCGCCTATTTCAAAAACTGTACCAAAATTTCATAGATATGATGAATATTTGTGTAAAGGTGTTTTTCTGAAAGGCATAGGAATTTATTGCCATTTGTTGAAATCTCTACAAATTTAAAATAAACAAGAAATATTTTTTTACAGACTTGAGTTAGCCATAAATTCCAAAGAAAATACTTTTGTTTTGTTTCTCTCGTCTCAACTGAAGTACTTTACACGTTCAGTAATAACATATGCACGTTATACCGGGTGGTTTACGTAGAGCGTGCATTAGAATTTATATTCATGAACAGCATAGATATGTAAAGCATTCCTACTTTGACATGAAGAAGAAATGTAATGTATGATTAAAATGTGTTGATTTATATTTTGTGTTGTATTTTGATATACCTTGTTTTCGTATGAATTTTTTATTTCTGGTAACATTGATGGATTCAGATTACAGTAAACAAATTTCATGTTTTGATTGAAATAAAAATCTGGTAGCAATTTCGAGTATTTTCATTCATCAATTGAAGGTAAGATATGAATGATCTCATTGATATTTCCATGTTATTTGGTGAAGTGACACATTTATTTAAATTTTATCTCGCATTCATACAGTTGTAGAATAAAGTGTATTCGTTATTGTTAGATTTTACTTCAATTATTTCCAGCTAATATTTGAATTTTCAATGATTCCTATATAGGATTGAAGGATACATAATAATAAACAACACCTCAAGATTGAGTTTGATGGACCTCTTGTGCCAAAAGAACTACTTAAATTAAAGGTTGAATGCCACTTAACATGTAACAATAACCATTGCTAGAAGGTCCGAGATGGCATATTTAACAGAGTCTACACGGAATTCAACAAGGAGAAGTAGTGAAAACTGTAGAAGAATGTGAATAAGGAGGGTTGGATCTACTAGTTCTGGAAACAAGAGTAGCAGGGCCACATGGGATCCAAAAGTGGTCTGTCAGCAGTACATGAACCAATATTTCTGGAAAGGAGCTTATAGAAACCCTGTAATGAACACTGCAGAACCCTGGTCAAGTCGCTGACGGGATAGTCACACATTACATGCTCGAAATAAGTGCAGGTTGAGCGGTGACAAAAATATATGTTTCACTGTATTATACCTTTATTTTCTTTTGGTTTTCATATTTTATAGTCATTGAATGATGAGAGATTCCCAATCTTTTTAAGGTAACTTTTATTTATTGAAAAATGTATAACAGGTATGCTATTTTAATTTTTGGGAATCCTTTGCAACAATAAAATTTTATGGCTTTCCTCAAAGAAAGTTATTCCTAATTTTAATAGAACTGCCGAAGTTTTTTTTTTTAAATTGTATTTAGTTTCTTGAAAAAAAAATTTTTCAGATTGGCAGATTTTAGACTAAGATGGATTGGGTAGGTAAGCACAGTGATTTTTCATGGCAAACTAATACAGTTGTCCTTTTTTTTCTTGTTTAGATTTCCTTTAATTTAAATTTTTTCATTTTCAGACTGGAAGAGTGGAAATCCCAAAAACACATCAAGATATTTGAATAAAATAAATACCTACTAATCATCAAGTGCAATTGCACAAATTCATCTGAAAAGTGAGCATAAAAGTATGAACATGAAAGTTTTATAGTTTTCGGATTTTTCTGAAGAGGTAAAATACTAGCGTCTGCACTGTATAATACCTAATTTCTTTTTTTTATATGGGTTATAGGTAGGTAATTCACATTTATTATTATCCTTCCTTAAGATGAAAATAATGAAGTTTTAGGACTCTGTAGGGTGAAATCAAATAAAAAATTGAAAAGATGGAGGAAATGCCTAAAACGATCCTATGAAATGTAAGAGCCGGAGTAAAAGTAATAAGAGGTAGAAGACACCTATAAGATTTGCAAGATGAAAAAAATCCCATAAAAAATGTAATTTCACCCTCGATAAACTCAGTCTATCCCATTCGAAGATTTCCAGCACCGTGTCCAACCAAGCTCTTTGAGAAAGTAATAAATTTCGCAATTAAATCGGGAATATAGCCTCTCATTCCGATTTTCATGGGTTTGTTATAATTTAGCGTACCACCCCTGTAAATTCAGAAAATGGACTCGACCATTCCCATTATTGATTTTATCTCTTTTGACCTTTCGTTGGACAAAATTCGAAAAACTAATTTTTCTAGATGATTTTCATAAAAATCGACCGGTATGGTAGAATCACCCGGCAAAATAACCTTGATCGATACAAAACAATAACAAAGTTCGAATTTGCGGGGCTGCCATGACACTGGATGGCAACTTATTCCCGGTAAAAATTGGACAACTGTGAAATGCGTTTCATTTAACTGCGAAGCTCACAGAATATAATACATCATATTTTTGGTATCAAAATTTTTATTAAAAAAGGGGCAAAATTCTAAAGGAATTTTGAAGTCGTGTTATTGTTTAGTTTTTATGTAATCTTAGGTTAAATTAAATGTCAAGCGCCATTGCCATGTGCACGGTTGTTCGATGTTGTGAACGGCTTTTCCGGTGAATACACTGTCCAATGGCAGTCGCGCGGGAAGCCCTCGTGACTTGTGTCAACCAATTAACAGCGCGCGATTTGAATTCCCTCTTCGTTCTTTGTGGGCTCGCTAGAAGTTTTGTATACATTCGTTGGGTGTACAGTGCTGTCAGTGTTAAAATTCTATTTTTGCTGGATTTTGATGAAAATATTACTAGACACAACGAAATTCCCATAGAAATTAAATAGGTGAGTGACATGTTATTTTTTGTTGACTTTATTGGAGGTATTTCTGTTAAAAATCGGAAGAAATGTGCTGAAACGATATTTCTATGATTCGGGTTTTAATGGACTCTACCCAACGTATGAATCCCGCTCTTTTAGTAGGCGCATGTTATCTCATCTTTTGAAGAAAAACTACGCAATTCCCATTAGAAATGTTTTCAGTTTTCTTATGATTGTGTTGTTACACTGTTTGTTGCCGAGTGCGAATAAACAATCATTTTAACAATTGGTTGTTATAGAATAGGGTACACCCACTTAGGTTTTTACGTTGGACATGAACATTTAATTTCATGTTCTGTTACTAATTAAATACCGTTAGAAGTAATTTCACTAGTTTTCAACCCGTACAAGATAATATTGTAAAATAAGTAACCGTTTATTATCTAGGCGGGAAGATGAAGGAAGAATATTGAGTTTCAAGGTCAAATGGAAGTTAGTTTTGATAAGAATCGATTCATCTCTAGAAAGGAATCAATGCCCTTACCCGAGCTGTGTAGAGTAATTTGTCTAGCCAAGAACTTGATGTAAATCATCAATTAAATTGTTAACTGTTGTGTAACTAGTGTACCTGTAACTTTGTTTACATACAAAGTAATTTCGTGTCAGGATTTACCTATTCAGGGCAGATGTTTCTGTTGCGAAGAAAATCTTTTGTCCCTATATTTCTTATTTCAGTAGTAACAATAATCATGTGGGCACAGACGTCCTTAAAATGAGTAGAGAGCGGATTTAATTGAGTTCATATCGAATGTTGTTACCTACCTACTTATAATGGCATTTAAAATATAATTGACTTTACCTACGTTGAACGCATAAATTACCTAGTTCATAGCAGGTCAGCGTGTACAAATTCATTTAGAAATATCGGAACAGATTGCAAAATAGGTATAGGTAGGTAAGTAGGTAGGTATCTGTTTCAGATAAGTGAAAATAAATAAGTAGAAAAGTGAGGCAAATAGGTATCTGACAGAAAACAACTACTTAGTAAATATTTACTTAAGAAATTTATATAAAGTTGAGAGAGTACAAGTAGGTAAATTTCGATATTTATTTCCATATTCTTTAAAGTGTGAAATTAGTATCCAAATGTTTATTATTCCAATCATGGGATAGATATCTACGATCATATTTCATTCTTGGTTTATAAAGTTTGTAAAAAATTAGACCCTTTCTCGGCTTCGCATGGCACCCTTCGGTATCTTTCCGGTTCCCCTTGATGGGAGAATAAAACAGCCATCTGCCAGGTACAGTCTGACCATGAAATTCTCTTACGGGCGTAACTCGTGAGATAAAATGATGAGGTAGCAAAGCAAGCAAATTATCCTCCACGTTTTACGTTATCGATTTGAAGGGGTTTCATTACGATTCATGGATTCATCATCAATTGTAAGGGAGATCGTGAAGATAGGGCAGTTCTGATATAATTATTGTAGACCCGTATTTGTTACATAATTATTATAGGAGTGTTTTCAAGGTCAATAATTGCAAACGTCTTGATTCCTGGCAAAGTTTTTTGACCCTTATGAATTTGCAAAGCTGTTTCTACATTTGAATTCAGAGAATATAGGTTGAAATGACAATAAACCATTGCTAAAATTAGATGGAAATGTACCTAGTTTAAATTTCCTGTATCCTACGAGAATTTACCTTCCCAGGTAGTTAGGCACTTAATTTTTATTTATTCACAAGTTTCAAGAAAAATTGATTGATTATTTTTTCATTTGAAAAAATTACGTAATACTGCTGCTTCTGGTTGATAAACGTACCTACCTACAGTTGAAATCATATTAGGTCTCGGGGAAAGTTCATCCGGTAGGTAGGTAGGTATATCTTTATCTTCTTATTTGCATTACAAATACCAGGTTAAGTCACGATACAAAATGTAACACAGATAAAGTTTAGTAGGTATCTAGACTAACGTAGAAATGAAGGTAGACAAATAAAAACGCGCGTATAAGATACTAGTGAAAACTCTGCAATATCCAAAATTATATATTGATATAAAAAAATTCAGTAGATCTTTGAAATCATACAAATTATAGGCGTCGTTACAGTCAGTCCTGTTTGGAACCTTTCAGGTATAAATAAAATACACTGTAGATTTACGTATCCCTGGGAAAAATTCCAGTGTAGGTAGGTATTTAGTTTTGAATAAATTATTGAAAAATTTATCCCTAATATTTTTCCATAAATTCTGTGAAATTCTTTTGAAACATTTTGTGTAATTTACCGACTTGAAGAAATAGGTATTTTGCCTATACTGTAATAATATTATGTTCAAGGTTAAAATTTATGACAATCTGTTTAGACTTGTTAATATTGTTCATTGGAGATAATCAGAAGATACATACATAAAAAAGCCATTAACTCCTAATACGAGAAATGTTTTTTCGGACGAAAATGAAACGACATTAACTAGGTAAAAAAAAGAAGCGCAAGTGAATCAATTTGTCCTTGTTAATATCACTCAATACCTATTACAAACGCTACGTTTTTGCTGGGAGTTTTGCAAAAATTGTAACCCAAAGTTCGAATTATTTATTTTCTACTGGTTGATCTTCGTTTTTATAAAAATATTGCTTTCGTTTATCGTGGTCTTGAAAGTTTCTTGACATTTGAATTTCGCATCAACCTTCTTCCAAAGATACTTCTTCAAAAGTTTATGTGATTGATTCGTTTTTTTTACTACCAGAAAACATATTAACTCGTAATTTTAATTTTTTTACCTAAGGAATTTGTCAGTCGTTTTAATGAGATATCAATATTTCTATGTAAAATTTGGTATTCATTATCAACGGATATTTTTTTTCCAGGAATATTAAAACGTACAAAACGAATTTCAAAATAATTCAGTTACCCATTTCTGGAATGGTGACGGGGGTTGAATAGATGCCATAAAATAAACCTTCATTCAACACATTTTTATATTAAAAAAAAAAAAAAAAAAATAGTAATATGGCTGCCAGAAGATTGTAATTTTATTATATCTGGAGTGGCGAAAGTAACTACAAAATTATCCTTCACATGCAACTTTATAAAACACATAATTTTTCAATTTTCTAAAAAAAAAAACAGCTAGATGGAAATAAAATGCAGAAACAATCATTTTCATTATTTCGAGAGAGGTATAAGGTGGTTGAACTAATCCTAAAAATCAACCTTCAGATTCCACGTAGTCAAGGTAGTAATGAAAGCCAGATACAATTTGGAAGGGTGATGAATGGATGCTACAAAGTGAGTTTTCACGTTAAACGTGGTTAACACAATTTTTTAATTTATTATTTCTAGAAGAGCGGAAGGTGGTTATTATTTTTTAATAAAAAAAATCTCAACATTATCATACTTTTGTTGCTTATAAAATTCTACTTTCACCTTCAGAATACATAATTTCAATTTGATAATACATATGTAGGTATCCAGATATTCGAATACATACAGTGCGGCTTTTAAATTTTGAACGGTTTGACGTACAAACATAAAAAAACGTTTGGAGGGTTTCACCGATACTAATTTTTGAAATGAAACACATTGTGATTGCTCGATAGATGGCGCGGGGGGGGGATTGGTTAATATCCTTAAAACAAATGTTTTTTCCCGTTTTTTATGATATTTATGTGGACACGATCAATCTGGATTTCTACCAAAATCATCCGATATTCAAGGAAAAAATCGTGATAAACTCAATAATGCTTTTCAATTCATTCAACACTCATTTATACTTTAGATATAGGTAGATATCTTGAAATCGACATTTTCTTTCGACTCGATATTTTTATTCAGAAACGAAAATATTGAGAATTGAGAAAAAGGACTTGATATTAATATTAATTCGGTAGCGTATAAGTAATGGGGTCCGGGGAAATTAGGGGCATACATCCCTGTTTTGCAGTTGCTGACACGTAATTTGTAGTGACATTTCAAAATTATTTGACCGCTTCGAAGGTACAATGAAAACAAGTTTTTGTTGTTTTCGACAGTCAGTACCCTGTAACTCAGTTACAACTCTATTAGAACTTCTCGCCTCCAAAATAGAGATGCTACCAACGAGTTTGTTTGTTCCCTTTGCTCTGGGACGCCCTGTATATTTGGCATGAAATTGAAAACATATCGAATACTAACTTCCTTACACACTCGAGCAACTTACCGAATACATTAAGATTTAAATATAACTCTGACTATAAATAAGTCGATTTCAAATTTGTTCAATATTCTCAAATGAATAATGAGTCTACACGAGTTTATTCCTTAGAAGTAGCCGCTGCACTTTGAATTTGCTACACTGGAGCTGACGTGAGAGTTGGCTGGTGTTGAGGAAGGAAAAGCTAACTTGATGTTTGTATAACTGAGTTCGGTACGATCATAGAGCTTCATATGATACGATCCATTTCGATTGTTTCTTTCTGGAATCATCTATATGGATAACGGTATTACGGTACCATATTCTTTAGAACAATTTAAAAATAAACTGCTCAACACGAGGAAGTTAAATGTTTTCTTATTATTGGATACCATTAATGAAATGAGTAATATCAGTTTAACAACGTATGTGTTTTATTTGTATACATTAGTAGGGGGTAGGTGTAAAAAGGGCAAATTCACCTGGGAAATGTGCAGAAAAGTTATAATTATTGTCAGTTGAATATTCGTAAATTATTGCCCAATTTACTGAGAACAAATAATAGTTTTCTCCTTCACCACGCTATTATAATTTAAATCCTAGATGCGCATTTCGTTAACCAAGTGAACTTCATCAGTAGGATTACTACACTAATAATAAGTTCCAAACCAGTTGTATTTATATCAATCCATTATAATAATAACCATGATATTTGTATAATATGGGGGTGATCCTAACTCGTAAAAATACCAAATACCTGCGGCCAGGTATAATTACAACTACCCACAACGATAAAATGTTATTCAATTTGTCAACTCAAATAGTTTTGAATTCAATGGAACATTATCGTTAGTAAGCAAGTGCCTGCTTGAACCGTTCGTGTAATCTTTATCGTAACAATCTAATTTCCTATAATCATCAACATTTTTTACTAATTTAAAATTTTGAAGATGGGTTCCTAGTAAATGATCAGCAACACTCTCTTTCTGCGACAGTATCAACGAATTCATATTATGAATTCTCAACAAAAAAACTCTCATTCTGGATAGGTAGACTGCCAAACTCACTCCATAACCACTTCGACAATTTGTAAGTGGGGAAATTCATACCGGATACGATAGGTCTCATGTTATTGCCGGGTTTATGACTTTTTGGTAAGCCGTATAGTTTCGGAATTCTGGAATACTTTTTGTAATGTTTATATTGAATATCCCTTGTGATAAGATCAGTAAATAGTGTTAGATGAACCAGTCAGTATTCATTCACGAATAAGGGCCAATTTATGCAACTTGTCATTATCAAAGTCACAATCATTATCACAGTTTTAGTCCCAATTGTTGTTTTTTAAGACTAAAACTAAGGAAATTGCATAAATGCTACTACTGGAATGTACAGTTTCAATTTCATTTTATGATTAAGACAGTGATTGTGATTAGGACTATGATAATGACAAAGTTGCATAAATTGACCCTAACTCTAAAAGCAGCATATTTCAAACAGAAAAGTCTTCGATGAAGTCGAACCCATATAATTATCCATATAAAATTGTTGTTGTTTCAGAATAATAGCATGTCGAAGGCCATGGACATGTTCCTCAACGCCACTGACTCGCTGTCTTTCCCCGATATTCTAGACATAGACATAAAATCCGAAATTGACACCCTAGTCGGCGGTCACAATGACTTTTCCGGGTTCAACTTCAACGATTTGCCTCCTCTAGAAATCGAAAACGTCCACGACATCAAGTGGTTCAATTCGAACTCCAACCATTCGAATTTGGACTTCAGCGGAGAAGACGGGCCCACCATGGTAAACCCGAACACCGTGATGCCCATCATGTCTCTAGCGGCGAGCATAAGATCGCCATCTCCTACGATCAAAGAGAGCCACTTGACTTTCTCGCCCGCCACAATCAAGATATCCGCCGTGAAACCGGAGGCGGCGACCATCAAGAAAGACCTGCGGCTGAGGTTGGAAGAGGTGCAGGGGAAGAAACCCTTGTTCAAAACCATCACGAAGGTTACCCCGATTCTAGCGAAACCGACCATCAAAACGTTACCGAAGGCCCCGACGATACTCACCTTCAGGAACGCCGTGTCCAGGCACGTGACGCCCATCAACGTTAGCCAAGTGAGTAACCTCGGCACGCTCCGCGCCGTCGCAACTGCTCCCGTCAACCGAAAAGTCCACCCGCGGGTCATTTACGACGGATCCGAACGACCTTTTCCCAAACCGGCCTACAGCTACAGCTGCCTCATCGCCATGGCGCTGAAAAACAGCAGATCCGGCAGCCTGCCGGTGTCCGAAATCTACAACTTCATGTGCAAGCATTTTCCCTATTTCAAAACCGCGCCCACCGGTTGGAAGAATTCCGTCAGGCATAACTTGTCTTTGAACAAGTGTTTCGAGAAAATCGAGAAACCCGCCTTGAACGGAGCTCAGAGGAAGGGTTGTTTGTGGGCCATGAACCCAGCGAAAATCATCAAGATGGACGAGGAGGTGCAGAAATGGTCGAGGAAAGATCCCCACGCCATCAAGAAAGCTATGGTCAATCCTGGTGAGTGTTTGGTTGTTTTTTATTAATTGTCAATAATCTGGTCTGATTTGTATCAACCAAGATGTCTAAAAACCCTGGTGTGTCGACTGATTAGATTTTGTGAAGACAAAAATTAATGAAATCACGATCTGCTTCTGTAATCGGATCCAGAGATGGCGCCTAGTCCTCGTGTCAATATTCCAGGGACATATTGATTGTGATTGTTGTTAATTGAATTTTACGGAATGTCGATACATTTTTTGGAAAGATAACACTAAGCAAATTGCGTTCTTTTTCAAAAATAATCTGAATACCGTTTGAAAGTAAAAATAGTTGTGGCAGAATCAAAAATTTGGTAGTGCAATATTTTCGACTATTATTGATGTGCTATTCTTCATTTCCTGTATTTTATATTATTTTCCTAAATAATTTGAACATATTCTGTTTTTGTGTGGACATAATCCAGAAAGATTAACACAATAATTCATATAAATCTAGTACCGAAAGTGAGTACCATTTAGAAACTGTTAAATATTTTGAAACCAATTTGAAACTTAAGTACATTTTATTTCTAAACTCGCCATCATCTGATTGGCAATACTTCATGGCAAACATTTTTTTAAATCGATTCAATTACCTGGGTGCCTTATATACCGGGTGGCTACGGAAGTATTGCCTACGGAATATCTCAGTTATTGTATGAAGTAGGTTTGTGAAATTTGGAGCATCGATATAATGACATAAGAGCTAGAATTTGAGAATATTGACATGTCGAAGTTAACTTCCGGTCTGACCGGAAGTAACATCAACTTACTTATTTTAAATGGAAACCCTATTTTTTTTCTTTTCGCTTTATTCAGCATTCAATTCCCTTTCTAATGACATATCACAAGTTGGTATCTAACCAGAAACTAGATCAGAAAAAAATTATTATTGAAATTCACCGAGTAGGCCGTGGAAACCATACGTCACTTGATAACAGTTGCTACTACTGTGATATTTTATTTTCATTCGTCGGCGTTATAAAAAGCCGCCAAAAAAAATATTGGAAAAATTGGGAAAAAAACAATACTCTGTAGGTCCATAACTTAAATAGAAACATACAACTTTTTCTTGCCTGTACTATTCAGCATAACCATTCTTTTCCAATGATATAATAGAAAGTAATTTTTTGAATTGAAATACCAAAAAATCCAATTATTATTATTCAAATAACAAAAAAACAGATTTATCGAAAAAAAAAATTCAAATTGATAGGATTAAAGATAAAATAAATTCAAAACAAATGTTCGAAATGCATTCCCTCAGCGTCAATACATTTATTGACTCTGGTGATATTTTCATGTAAAACGTTTCTCAACATTTGGGGCGTGATATCTTGGAAAGCTCTACGAATTTTTACTTCTATCTCATGTAGAGTTGTAGGCTGTGTGGAATACACCCTATTTTTAAGATGCCCCCATACAAAAAAGTCGCACGGAGTAAGATCAGGTGACCTTGGTGGCCACCTGACTGGACCCATGGGTTGTTATAAGTCTCTCTTGAAAGCGATTTTGAAGATAATTTCTCGCTATTCTTGAATTATGCGGAGGGGCGCCATCTTGCTGGAAGTACATTCTCTCAGTTATTTCCGCTGGTAGGGTGTTAATGAATTCTGAAATTTCATTCGTTAAAAAATTAAAGTATCTCTCTCCGGTTAGTTGGCCTTGAAAAAGAATGGGGCCAACAATATGAGTTCCAACTATTCCTGCCCAAACATTCACACCAAATCTCACCTTGTCGAAACCGGTGCTCGATTTCTATCGCCCAGTACCTGAAACAAAAGACCGTTCACACTTTTAGCACTTTACACTTCGACTATCGACAATAATCCAAATAAAGTACAGTACCTACCTTGTATTATTCCTGTTAAATAATCCATTGTTGGTAAATCTTGACTGGTCCGTAAACAAGATATAATAGTTAAATAGGTGATTCTCAGCATTTTGTCGAAGAAACCAATTACAATATTCCAGGCGCCTTTCACCGTCATTTTCATACAAATGTTGATGCAACTGATACTTGAAGGATTTAAATCGATGTTTTTTCAAAATTTTCCTAGCAGAGTCCTTACTTATAGCTAATTCGGCGCCAATCTGCCTTGAGGAAATTGTGCTATCATATTGTACTAAAGCTAATACATTAATTTCAGTTTCCTCATTAATAACAAATGCTTCTTGGTCTTCGTGAACATCAGGCTCAGTTCTTAATTTTTCTTCAAGCCACTGGAAATACCTTCTTGACGGTTGCTGCCTCCCTGGATATCGCTCTAAATACAATCGTTCAGCGGCATAAGAATTTTTTAAACATTCACCATAAATGAGAAGCATGTCAATTTGTTTGGTTCGTGAATAACGGGGCATTTTTTGAATATTCCACTAACTGATTTCGATTTCCAAACCCTTTTAAAATGGCAGAATCAAAAACACTACTTCGAACGTCAAAATAATATGGATAGCAGCGTTCGTGAGAGCTCTCGTTTTTTTTTTGTTTCATTCCAAAATACATCTTAATCAGCCTACTTGTTAATATTTTGGTTCGAATGATTATTGCAATGGAATGATTATTCTGAATAGCACAAACATCGTCCATAGGTAGATATTAGAATATCTATGGACGATGGCACAGACCAAGTACGTTTATGTTCCTATTTAACCTAGAACCTACAGGATATAATTTATCATTCCACATTATTTTTAATGTTATTTTTGCGTATGGCGATAATCTGTTTTGTTATTTGAAGAATAATAATTGGATTTTTTGGTATTTCATTTCAAAAAATTACTTTCTATTATATCATTAGAAAGGAATGGTTATGCTGAATAGTACAGGCAAGAGAAAGTTGTATGTTCCTATTTAAGTTATGGACCTACAGAGTATTGTTTTTTTCCCAATTTTTCCAATATTTTTTTTGGCGGCTTTTTATAACGCCGACGAATGAAAATAAAATATCATAGTAGTAGCAACTGTTATCAAGTGACGTATGGTTTCCATAGCCAACTTTTCAATTTTTGGCTTTTATTTTGCTTCCACGGCCTACTCGGTGAATTTCAATAATAATTTTTTTCTGATCTAGTTTCTGGTTAGATACCAACTTGTGATATGTCATTAGAAAGGGAATTGAATGCTGAATAAAGCGAAAAGAAAAAAAAATGGGTTTCTATTTAAAATAAGAAAGTTGATGTTACTTCCGGTCAGACCGGAAGTTAACTTCGACATGTCAATATGCTCAAATTCTAGCTCTTATGTCATTTTATCGACGCTCCAAATTTCACAAACCTACTTCATACAATATCTGAGATATTCCGTAGGCAATACTTCCGTAGCCACCCGGTATACCCTACTGTTTCCTTAAACCTTCCATGAGTACAAGTTGTTAAAGTCCATGATAAAGTAAAAAAATCACAATTTCCACTGAAATCTATCAGTTTTGCATATCTTCAAGCTTGTTTAGGTTTTTATTATTTTACCATTTATTTTTTATGTTGAAATGGTGAAATTTTTTCAGTGTAGTTAGATCATTCAAAAAATATTAATTTTCTCTAAAAAAAAAATGCACAAAAAAAATATCTTCACTATTACATAAAAGCTTTTAAACTAAAGAAAGAACCAGCCCTTTCTGTTGTACAATAAAATGTATGCGCGGGCGGCCACTGCGAGCGAAACGAAACGAAGCTAAGGGAAGATAAGTTTCCTGAAAATCAGCTCTCGTACTTGTCAATGCAGCCGCGGCCATTGTAACGAAACGGAACGAACTAGTTTTGAAATCAGCACTGGGACTCTGATGATTAGAAATGTTTCATAGCATCGAAATGTGTCGAGAATGTGACGTCATATTCAAACGTTAGAAATGGGAAGCATAGTACAGATATTTCGAATATGACGTCACATTTCGATTCTATAAAACATTTCTAATCATCGGAGTCCGGGGGCATATCTCCGTTTCGTTCGTTTTAGCTCGTGTCAGATTCGAGCGAAGTTTTTGCCCATGATTTAGTTGATAGTCTCTCTGGGGTACTTATTGCTCGCCGAAAATTTGTGTTTTGCTTTAAAATATCACTCGCTACCAATTCGTGTAATTCCCAGAATTGTTCTCGACTGACTTTGAAATAGTTCTTGAAAGAATCGTTCAGGTCATTTATCAGTTTATGAAATTCTCCGAATTGTTCTCTTGTCTGCATGTAACTGCTTATCCAACATTTCGTCCTTTTTCGTTCTAACCACCGCAATAATATCATCAAGACAATCAGATTCATTTGATTTCGAACTCAGATCTAATAACAGCATGTTTGCAACAGCACTCATTTTTCCGCACAAAACCACAACTTACAGATATGCGAAATTCGCTCGCAGTGGCTGCACTAACGTAGATTGGTTTAGTTCGCTTTCTCTTCGCTTAGCGTAGCTATAGACCCAAATTTATTTCGGCCCGTTCAAGAGAGCTTATTTGAAGTAACCTCTCTTTTAACGAAACAACACTGAACAATCGATTCCAGCATTTCGTTGTCGATACCTGTTGCTTAGTCGGGCTTGTGGGATTATTGGATATCGCTTTGTTTTTGTAATGGAACAGGGAAAAGCTTCGACAAGTCTTGGCCCTCATACTATAGAAGTGAAAAGATATTTAACTGTGGGCGAACATGCAATGGCAAAAACTGTGTGTGGTATTCGAGCTCGAAATCCCGATTTGTGCGCGGATGACGCAGTAGAATTGTGCGGGGATTTACTTATAATTCGCCGAAAGATGCAAATTTTTTTTAGAAATGGAATGCCAACCCTAAAGGAAATCAAGGCAGGAGTAGATGCTGATAATTCTTTATACAAAATATCATGTGGCGTTTTAAAGCGAACATTACGCATTTAAAGCGAAATCGCAGTAGCTTTTCAATCGAAAAAAATGAGATTGTGTTGTGGCGAAGAAAATATTTACATCAAATACGTGACCATATGCTAAACAGGAATGAAATTTATTATACTGACGAGACATTTTTAAATGAGGGACACGCTCGCTCAAAAGTATGGCAGGACTTGAATGTAACGATTACACGGCAAGCATTTTTTGAAGGGTTTTCGACAGATCTGAAATCTCCTTCCGGTAAGAGCCGTCGAATGATTATTACCCACATACCTAACTCTGTATTTTTGGATGGAGGTCTTAACGTTTTCCAATTTGAGAAGATTATCATCAAGATATGAACGCTGAAGTTTTTGAAAACTGGTCAGTATTGGTGTGTGTATAGCCTGGTTGGGTAATCTTTATAGACAGTCATATCACTGTAGGCGAGTAGAAAAAGTACCCAGTTCTGTTTGGCAAAAAGCCAACATAATAGACTGGTTATAATCAAAAGACATAACATTTTGCAGGAAATATGCTAAAAGTACATTAGCTTGATATTGTTCGTGTACAGAAAGACTGGTACATTAATTATGTTTTCGATGAAATGACGCATAAATGTGGATTGCGATTACTCTCATACCACTGTGAACTAAATCCGATAGAACGTACACGATCTCAGATAAAATGTGAAGTTGCAAGAAAAAACACAAAATTCATATCAAATAAAGTAAAACTTTTATTATATGAAGCTCTTAATGGTGTGACAGCAGATAACTGGGAGCAATGTATAAAATGTCATAAAAGAAAAGCCAAAAATGTGGGATACCTTTTCACGTCGAAGTTATGGTTGAACCTCTCATCACTCCTATAAATAAATAGTGATTATAACGATTCTGGGACAAATTCCAATCGAAAAGTAATGGTCTCCGCCCATCTGTCTATGCATGAATATCTTCCAAGGCCCAGTTTTATATGGTACAAAACGCCTCAGTCATCGATGTCCCGATGTCCGCATCAGTCTTACATTTGTATAAAATATACTAAATATGCAAAGTACATATTTGCCTAGGTCTACTTACTATTAGTAATTCATTATAGTTGTTATGAAACTTTTATTAAAAAAAAATGTCTCGTCAACTGGAGTGTTCTTTCCTCTTCCCTTGTGTCTCTGGGCACCCTAAAGCTAAGAATGAGTCACTGACTATTATTTACGTCTTATAGTATAGGGTGATAGGCATGGTCTGCTTTTTTCATGAAATTCTTTTAGTTTCGTTTGCTTTATCTTACTTTTCATTTTAACAAGTTGTTTCAATTTCATTTTTATTTTCCAGAACATCTGGAAAGGCTTGAAAGGGGCGAGATGAAATTTGCTTCTTCGTATGATGAAACTGATCATTTTGGAGATTCTTGTGGCAGCGCTGAAGAACAGAGTGAAGCATCCGATTCGGAGCTGGAACAAGAGACCGAAAACAACCTGAACACCCAGTATGAATATATACAGGTCAAAGATCAAGAAGGGTCGGATCTGGATATTGAAGTAAGAACAAGGAGTAGTCTCTAAATTTGCTTTTATTTTTTATTTTATTTTTTTATATCAGGGTTTTTTATTCTAAATTTTAAAATAAAACATGCATATTTGTTTATTGGAAATCATGGAGATTCAAAATAAATTCTATTTGTTTCATTACCCTTAGCATGTATTTTAGCAGAGGGTTGTATATTCATACAAAACAAAATATAATAAAAACATGATTTAAACAATAAAAAAGAAAAATGTAAAATATTACGAATTAAATTTATTTAAATCCATGTACGACAGGTATTATACTTTTTATTACATATTCACTTATGGTTATATGAGCCTTTGGTTGGCAAACTTTTTACATTTTTTCGCGACTCATTCCAGAAGATAATGACCGAAGTAATAATCATTTGTTTGGTTATGATCCGAAATTATATTAATTTCTCATTAAGATTTTGAGTCTTTGTTATATTCATCTACAATTTCTCGTTTTTATTGCAGATGTCTGATGGTGGATACGAAGAAACGGAGGACGACCGAGAGTTACTCAGAGTCGAAATGGACCTAGCAAAAAAAGAACTCTTCAATCATGACGAAAGGACAGTAAACAATAAAAGGAGAAGGACGTTTATATTACATCATTAGTCGAATGACAACTAGGTATTCGTTGGGGGATTGGGGTGGGTTGGTTAGGGGGTGTGTTTGAAATTATTGCGAATGAACCTACCTGGCGTAGCAACTCCAATTTTTAACGAAAAAGCGATGCTGTGTTTGATTGGTGATAACTTGTATATAAATGTATTTTTCCTGCCCGTGTATCTCCTTAGATTCAAATATTTAAGTGTTTGGTTTTAATATAACAAGACTGCCGATCTGATAATGATAATTTTCGCCGTCAATTCTGAACGTTTTGTCGTTCGGGAAAAAAATTTGTCGGTCGGAGTGTGATATTTTCATCAAGTGAAAATATCATAGTCTGATCAAATAATGCAAGTATTATATTTAAAGTTCCTTTGGTCATATTGTAAGCTGAAATCATAACCCGACGAATTGGAATTTTGAACGTAGGACCATTATAAAATTGTCGCGACAGCTTGATATTGTTTGTGTTGGTTTTCAAACCAATAACGTCTAACTCATTGTCATTTAATTTCCTTCATTGTGATGAACACATTGATTTTGTCTTGTGTCGACAAGATCAAAGTGAACACCAGAGTTGTGTCTAAAGCATTTTTTTTGTATCGGGTTTTTTACCTACCTGTACTAGTTCGTATCTCGAGTACTCTAGGTAAACTGTTCAACCCCTACAAGATCTAAGTAAGCCATTTCTGGCGGCGAAGTTTCTCATCCAGTATTTATCATTGACATTTGTTTTAATGTGCATTGATTTCAAGAAGTATCACAGACAGTAAGTTTGCCGAGAACAGTATTCGGAAGTAGAAATGGACTGATGGCAATTTAATTTTTTGATAATGGCTAGATCAATGTTTAGTTTGTCCAATGTTTGTCTTCGTTATAGGTAATAATTCCATGGTGATCGATAGACATATTCCTCAAAGTGGTAATACTAGAGATGGTTAGCAATCAATTTGATCGTATAAATCCGAGGTCGCGAATACGCAGTTTTCGATCTTGAAGGGAATACAAATAGAATACATGAGAGACCAACTCGAAATGGAAATGGAAAAGCTACAACATGAATTTCGAACGGTTGATCACCAGGCTACCCTAACTAGAAAAGTTTGATTTTCTTCCTCGAATTTATCTCTTATATGTAGCATTTCAACTCTATAAATTTTCAAGGAATAGATCTAACCAATCATCATCCCTTATAAATACACCGAGCCCCTCTAAAAATATGCAGCGGTAGCTAACGTGTTTTCAAAATGAGTATTTTGTGAATAAGTTAGTTACCACAATTTGAAGTCGGGATCCAAAATTTTTAAATCTTACTCCCAAGTTTGAATTTAGGATTTCTAGCTCTAAGTTGTTTTCCCGAGGTCTATCTAAATCTAAAGTCTAAATCCACAGTTTAATGTCGTGTATTCCTAGTTTGAATTCGGAATCCAGAATATAAATATGGGATCACACAGTTAAAAATTAAGTATGCCAAAATCAAATTATTGCCCTTCAGCATATTTTGTGAAAATTCATACAAATTGTACCTCTTGTTGGTATTGGTCATGATGGTTAAAAGTTAACTAATGGTGGTATCTGAAAATATATTTACCAGCTTATTACAATAACAATAAAAAACGATTAATGAATGCAGGTGAAGGAATAATCACAAAAGAAAAATAATTGTATCTACTAAAAATAGTAACGTTTCACACATACATTTTTAAGTAATGCTAATTTGATGGTATTTGTTTCCTGGTGATATTAAAAATCCTGAAAGCTTCCCAGACGTGGTCAACAATTTTTTTTCATCGTAAAACCTGAAGATCTAGGATGAAGCAACTGTCAACTGTTTGAAATATTAGTCAGTTTTCGACACTATTTCACCCAACAAAAGTAAAAGATAAATCTAAAGATAAAATAAAGTCACTGCCAATATGTTAATTGGATAGACATTTTAATTGTGTAAACTGTTATTCTTTTGTCTTTTGATATCATTGATTTGATTCTACAGTTTCAGCGAATTAATTATATCAAAATCATTGAATAAAAAAATAAAATAAGAAAAAAAAAATTGTAGTTATAACTTTCGTTGGAAAAGTCTTTGATCTAGCCATCATCGAATCATTGTAGATTTGTATAAATTGTGCCTTTGCTCCAAACTCAACTTCTTGGTCATTTCCTCATTGCGGGACCAGCAGTTCATTAACACACTGTATTCGTCTTTATTTTGAACATCTTATTTAATGTTTTTTTGATATTGCGATTGTGATATAACCGTGTTTTCATGGCCTGTTACACAAATTTTGGGCATCTCGAAATCATTTCTGTTTTAAAAACGGCAGATTTGTAAAATACCTAACCTAGTTCGAAATTTAATGAATGTTTGTATAACTGTGGCGAATTCAGTGAGAAATGTTTCATAGAATCACTCAACAGCTAATTATTTCTATTTATCTCAGTGAAATTCGGTGGTCGATCGCGCGTTTTCCATGAAATGGATGACAACCAATAAATTGTTAAGATATTTGAAACAGGACAATCAAATTTAAATAAGACATTATGCTATTAAACAAAAATGATTTCTCAGTATAATGCTGTTTGTGGTTGTTAGAGCAATTAGAGTGAATTTTTCATTTGTGATATACTATAAATAATATCAGTTTTGATTTTCGTATCGTATTTAATGATTTTCTAAGTAACAGATCATTTAAATATCTTAGAAAATAGAGTGTTACTACTTAGAACAATGACTGATTATTTCATAATGATTTTTTATAAAACACGAACCTGTGGTTTATAAAAAATTGCTACTTAATTAGTGTTTACTTTTTTGTGTATATTATTTTAATACGATTTTTTTATTCTAATGTAATAGTATTGTAATAAGTCCATGTACAAATTTTGTTAGGAATAAGGTTATATTTGGTAATGAAATGTGATTTTTCATAGAGCCAGGTTTTTTATTCTTCCCAGTTCGTTGAATACTCGTGTACATTTTTTGACATTGACATTACCTCTAAGAAAATGTGCTTCGCGTTTTTCGGGTAACGGCAGTCGCATGCGGGAAAGGTACTCTCCGTACTGGTTGGGGTGATAACTATTTCATTAATGGAAATCACGAAGAGGTTCAAATAGGTGTGAAGAAGTACAAAAAAGTACAAAAAAATATGAAGACGTACGAAAAAACATGCTGGAGTTGAAAAAAGTAATACAAAATAGTAACTGAAAATATACGGCATTACCATTTCCCGTCCCTATAGCTAAAAGAAATTCGCTTCTAATGTTATTATTTCACCAGGTGGGAGGGAAAGTTGCTGAGCTATTCAAGTTCTTATGTGTAGCTATAATATTAAATTCGGGCTACACATTGAAATCATTTCAATAAAAATATTCATAAAATTGAAAATAATATTAGTATTGTAGGTACCTAATAATACAAGAGTTTCAAAGTTCGAGCATATTTTGACGACGATGAATTTCAACACTCGTTTTTTAAATCGCGAGTGTCAGCTGCTCATTGGACACTGCGAAGTAATAAGGTAAGAGCCGACAATTTTGTATTAGCTGAAGGCGGGAAAAAATTTCATGTATTTTCAGTTCCTCTTTTGTATTATTTATTTCTTTGTACTTCTTCGTGATTTCCCTTAATTAAAACTACTTTTTTCTGATATTTTTACTCAATGCAAATGTTTGATGGATTACATTTCGGCGATTTGTACCCCTACAAGAAGGTTCCTAGTATTTTCCCTGATAACAGACTCCTTTAGACTCGATTTTGACCCACTTTGAAAAGACAGATTTAATTTAAACTTTGTACACTTATCAAGAAGCGATGGAGAATACGACAATTTGAAGAGTTTGTCTCATTATCCTGATCAGAATTGCTAGAATTAAATAATTTGCCTCTCATATTCTCTGTGCGAGATCCTTCGCCAGAATTTTAAATAATCCGCGTTGTGGATTACCTTTCAAATGGGAGTCCAAAACTATTGACATAGCAGTGAATATTGATGAACAGTGATTATAGGTTTGATAAGTTTAAAAAAAATTGTGAACTAAAAAGTGAAAAATCAATATACTTTAAAAAATTTCAAAACGCTATTATAACACATCGAATTAAACAGTAAAAAATAATTGCTTATATAGGCAGAAAATAATAAAAAATGAAAATTATTAGTATCACTGAAAAAAGCGTGTGGTGCTCGATATACGAAAATATGGAACAATGCGCCCCACGCTTTTTTCACAGTGATACTATTTTTCATTTATTATTTTCTGCCTATATAAACAATTAATTTTTACTTTTTAATTCAATGTGTTATGAACATAGAAATATATAATACAGTGGTCGGTGGATCAGCGGTCTAATGCACAGGCCGTTCGAAACTCCAGCATATCGATAGTCGGTTCGAGCCCGATGTAGGTACAAGAGAATTTTTCTCATCTACTTTATATCGGATCGATACGCGACCGCATGCCTTGTTGAAAAGCAAGTGTATTGTGAGTTGTCTAGATGCCAATCTCGTCTGGTGCTAGCTTGGAGTGCACGCCGACCACCTGATGTGATGTTGTAGGTTTTCCTACAGCTGAAAAGTGAATACGCCACCAAAAATCAGTAAGTCGCTCCGGAGCGCCACGGCAAATAATAATAGCCGTCTTCTACCCGCAAAGGCTATGCCTTTGGGTACACGAGTGTTTATGAGGGAGTATTATTATTATTATTATTATTATTAGTAAGTATATGATATATGTTTCTATGGTCATAAAAGCGTGTTTTTTTATTTTTTAAAATCTATTTATTTTACATCTCTTCTATCCATGTATGTTATACATTTCGGTACAGTTCAATTGACGATATTATTTGAAGAACTCTGGATCCTATTTTTGTCTCCCTGAATAAAATTATGCCTTCTACTATACAAATTTACATGTGTTTATCAGTTATAGCTGAAGTAACTTGGAAAAAGAAAACTGTGTCAAAACTGGAACAACTACTTCTGGGTCTTCTGGGGATATAGTGATATCTATAAAATTGTGAAGAATTCCTTCGACAATTTTGAAATATTGGCCAGTCCGCCCCTAGCTTCATTGTTTTGAATATTATTTGACGGACTCTGTACTGTGTGCGATGTAGCCATAACCTCCGCTATAACAAGCTGTGCAAGAGTTCAGGTGCAAGAATGATGTGCTCCAATAGTCGAGATTTCAAGATTGCATATTAAATTTACACTGGAACTATTTGTTATTTCTGAAGAAACGGTAATTGCATATTTTACGTATTACTGAACATTCGCAAATTATTTCAATGAGAATAAAATATATATCTTGGTTGTCTATTTTGTGTGGTTTGCGCAAGGAAACAATTTTGAACTTACATTCAACACGTGAAAACGTTTTCCGTCGAACTCATAATAACATGTCTATTTATAATGTTCTTCAATGCAGAGGAACTGAGCTAATAATGAATTGGTCGTTATTTTTCAAAATCTACTATTAATGACTCCTATTAATGTACACTCTTTCAGTTTCTCGTATATTAAAATGCAATTAATGATCTCGAACATTCATTACGCGATGGCTTCGCTCACGCATTGAAATATTTCGATCATTAATACATTAGTTGAATAATTGTAATTTATTGTATAGGTGTTTTATATAGCATTTTAATCGCATAACAATGTTTAGGGAGAGCGAAGCTGGATCGTTTTTTTTTTTTAATCTAATAAAATGTATCTAAAGCACGCCTGCAATACAACGTTTTATTCACAATCACATTAATTTTGAGTCAGAATAAATTTGTCATCAAAATAGGTATTTGTTTTACTAGGCATAAAAGCACAAGATTTAATGCCGCGGCTGGTGAAACCAGCCAAGGCATTTAATATGCAGGGTTCTCTATCAATACTTTTCAGAACCTTCTTCACGATCTGTGGGGATCAATACTTTGTCGAGTTTCTTCATTTCTGATTCTGGCAAACGCAGAAGCTTATAGCAGCCATTGTATGAGGCGCACTTCAACAAGCTCATACATATATACTGGCTGATAAAGGTGTTGATCTCACAACAATTAAACGACATGGGGGGTTGGAGCTTAGCTATAGCAGAAAGTCATATCAAGGATTATATCTTTTAAGATGAAAATAAATTATTTTTTTCAAGTAGTTTGTTTTTTTTGTGCTCAGAAGTAATAAATTCGATAACTTGAAGCGGTAAATCTAAATAGAAATTACGCATTTGAAAGCTTTTCCATGCGCGTGCGATTTACTTTCCGCACCCGTGCGATTTTTTCCACAAGCTGTATTAGTACTAATGCAGAAGAAAGTGTGGTGTTTTCAAAGAAGTATAATAAAATAAATAATTACATATTTATTTACGAAAGTACAATTTTTGTATGATTGTTAAAGTAAGGATTTTGGATGAGATGAAAGAATAAGACAAAAACTCAATACTCAATACCAAATGGACTTATGAAAAGGATCATCACCAACACTGGTAATTAAGTGGTTTTTGTTCTTGCCTAACAAAATCTGATAACTGCCGTCCCAACTATTTGATGAGTACTAATTATTATTCCTTAGTATATCCTCAAATAAATATTAAGTGTTTTAATTATCTCCTAGATTTTGCTAGTTGATGATATGAATCGTGTATTCATCTTGTAGAAGAAAACATTTATAAAGATGTTTGGTACATATTTTTCGCCAACCTATCTATATTCGTAAAAAGCAAATTGAAATCTATTTCGAATTATTGATTTTTTCTTTGAGATACATTTTTCCGAAATAAAGTTGCAACTTGTTTTTTAGATTGTAGATTGTAAGGGGGTCGTACAGCCTCACAAGCACTTCGACCTATAAGTTCTTGTGTACGTGACCCTTGATCTATCCGAGGCCCGGGATTCCGAGACTTCTTGCGAAGTTTATCAGTTTGCTGTGAGTTGAGTTCCTGATGTCGGAGGGCGTTAAGAAGGCCCCTTTCTAAAACTTAAGACTCTTGCAGAAAAGCGCTGGGCATTCGCACAGCAAATGTTCTGCAGTTTCCGCAAAGATCTCTGTGCCTGCAATTCCTCTGTGACCTGGCACCCACATCAGGGTGACTTGATTGTTTACTGCCAGTTGTCTAAGGGATTGTTTACAGTCTGGAGTCAACTTAGACATACAGGTGTATGACCTCGCGAGCTTTTAGTGCTGCTTGGCTATCTGACAGTATCTAGATTTCTGCCCTTCGAGTGCATCTTTCAAGGCATTCCTGGACACATAATTCTATAGCATGTACTTCTGTTTGGAAGATGGTTGGGGTTTTGAGAGCCTGAAATTTGGTCCTGTAACGCTCACTCCAACCCTTTCTTCCATCTTAGATCCATCTGATGCATCCCTTTCCAGGTCCGTTCTCTGTGCAAGTTTGGTGGCTGTTTATGACCACTTCAAACTGCATTTCGAAGTCGTACCCAACTGGCATGAAATCTGTCGGTTTAGACAAGGCTTTTAGGGAAATGTGTTCCAAAATTTCTATAATTATAACTTCGATTTATTTTGGTTTTGAAATTGATAAAAAAATAAATCAACTGATCATTCATGTTATTCGTTTTGGGCCTCGTTCCATTCAGGCCTGACTCCTGATACGCCACTGCGCATTACCGCTTGTTGTAACGGCGGCCTAGGTAAACTTATCGAAGCAATACATTTGAAATCATTTTAGATAATGTTCTCAAGTAGCATAACATGATACATCAACGAGTTTTGTTCATAGCCATGAAAATTTGATCATATCGTCCTGTTAGCAGTAGGTAGGTAGTCGTGAACACGAAAGTGACGGTCCTTTCCATTCCAGTGTCTTCGCGATCTTCTATTTCACGTTTCTAACATTCTAACCCTAATCTGCCGATTTTTATATTTCTCTTCTCCTGTCAACTGTTTTGTTTGGTTTTGTTCGTTAGGCACTGAATATCAGCTGATTTAACATGGGAATTATGGAACAGACTGTCGTAGTTTTTGCTCTAATAGGTAAGTTAGTTATTAATTTGAATAATTATGTTCGAGAAAAAAATTGTATGTTGTTAATCTTTGACCCCCTTTACGTGATAGTCATTTCATATTTGCTTTCTTTAATCACTGTATTCGTTTGATCAGCTCCTTAACGAATTTGATCTCCTATTTCATCATGAATCAAGAACATGGTAGATAATGTTTTTCAAACTGAAAGGATTTGAGAAGTCGGCAAAACAAAAACGAGAACAAAAACCCGCTATTTGTACTTTGAAGTAATGAACTTGGATCTTGAATATCAGGTTTCAAATTCTCAAGGATTTATAGACGTTGAAAATAATACCTTTGTCCTCATTTTGCTTTGTCTAGATTCCATATCACATATTTTTTTCTGGTTGATCAAATGACGATGAGAATCCACGAATAATTCACTGGAATTGAAAATATATATGTAGGTACTATGATTCACAACTTTTATCCAATATCTTTTAACTCGCAGTTAAAATGCCTCACTCTGATAAATTTTAATATGTTCGTTATTTTACAATTTGAAAACGTACTTACTGAATATTTCAGCTCCTTTAGAACTAAAAAGATGCATCTCTATTTTCGAAGTGGGCCTTTTTTAGGCTAGTTTTCAATCAAAGTATATCAAGCCTCTAGCGGAGATAAACCCTAAAATCTTAAATAATAATACTCCCTCATAAACACTCATAGAGTGTACTCAAAGGCATAGCCTGTGCAGGTATAGGATGGATATTATTATTATTTGCCGGGGCGTTCCGTGAAGACTTGGTGATGTTTGACAGCTGTAGAAAAAGTCGGGGTTCCTATAGGATATGTTTCCGAACGAGAATAATACATTTTTTTAGTACGGCCCATTTCTGAAATGAAAGTCCATGTCTATCTCCTATTCTCCTAGTCTATTCGTGGAACAAGGAACAATTATTTATTTGTTATACCTACGTAATGATTCATATTATGTACTTTGGAAGCAAAAAATGATTAATTGTTATCTATTTTTACGTAATTCAAACTTCGGGTAGGTATCTAGATGAAATCATCATCAATAATCTATTATCGCTCTATACATTTTTTTTGTAATGAATCCTATCAAAGATCTTGACGGAATATTTTTATGGATTCTCTGAGATGAATAACCAGTAACTGATTTAAGTGTTTAAAACTTGGGGGGCAAGATTAATAAAATGAAGAACCAAATTTTTGGTATCTACTACACCAGTATTAAAAATCGTTATTTTACAATTTTATTTTCAAAAACGGGATAAATTTGTTACAGTGTTATTCCAAACGTTCGCATTATATGGCATTTTTATTTAGTTGAAGACATAAAATTCAACTTCGATATTAGTTTGTGCTTCCAGAGAGATGGAAAATGGATTTTAACGCAAGAGGTCTTCAATTTCTGTCCTCTCGCCTTTGTTGTCAATAATTTTAAAATGAAAAAATTCCATTTTACTAGCTTTAAGTATAACATTTTTGGGGGTTACAAATTATTCAACGTAAATGAATATCAGAAAAAGTTTTAATATTTTAAATATTTAGACGTTTTTCTCTAGAGTACTCAATGTCTCATTTTTATTCAAATTCTTTATCGATTTTCTTTCTGAAGCTAAAAAACTGGTTCTGTAATAATAATTCTGTTAATACTGGAGTGATGCCATTTAAGTTTTTCACATAATTCCTGCGTATTTCCACTGTATCTTTCATTATTTATAAAATGATCACTTCCTAATTCCGTGTCTGCTCACCCTGCGTTTTTAGCGAACGCCGAAGGCACAAGTGTGAACGTCGAAAAAAGTCCCGAAGGGTAGACCCCTAAAAATCATGAGAAATACAAAATTGGCGACTCACTTGCAATACGCACTATATATAAGTAAATACAAAATTTCATACAAATTCCGAAAATATATGATTTGTGTATGCTGAGATACAAGATTTGGCATATAAAAGGAATACAACGTCAAAAATGTAACAAATATGACTGGAAAAAAAATCTGGAGGGAAATGGCTCCTTCCCACTCCAGATGAATTCTTCAACTCGGGATCGGTTAACGAACGCCAATCGATTCAGAATGATCAAATTGGTATAATCTGTGAATTTCGAGTCAATTGACGTAAAATAATATGGTTCGAAAAATCGAAAAAAGTCCAAAGGGGTAGACCCCTAAAAATCATGAAAAATACAAAATCGGCAGATTCACTTGCAATCCGCACTATAAATTCAAAATTTCATGCAGATTCCAAAAATATATCATTTGTGTATGCTCAGATACAAGGTTTGTCAAAAATGTTACGAATATGACCGGACAAAAAATATGGAGGAAAATGACTCCATCCCACTCCAGATGAACTCTTCAACTCGGGGTCGGCTAAAGATATGGCAATTCTGCGAACACCAATCGATTCATTATGATAAAATTAGTAAAATCTGTGAATTTCGAGTCAATCGATGCGAAACAAAACTATTCGAGAAATCGAAAAAAGTCCGTAAAAATCATGAAAAATACAAAATTGGCAGATTCATTTGCAATCCGCAATATATACGATTTGCATATAATCAGCTTCAAGGTTTGGCATATAAAAGGAATACAAAGTCAAAAATGTCACAAATAGGCCTGGAAAAAAATATGGAGGAAAATGACTCCTTCCTCCCTCCAAATCAAATCAATGAAACATGTGAAATGAACAAATTATTTTGTTAAATTAATATTGTCCCTTTCTAATGACATAAAAAATTAAATTACGAAAATATATTTTTACTCATTTTGCGCGATAATCAATTTTTACAACAGTGAACTGAGGAAAAAACGATCGGAAAAAGTCTAAAAGAAAGATGTATTTATTTGAAAGTCAGTGCCGATTATCAGCAAATATATTTGCTGGTCACTTACAGTAAATAATAATAATAATAACTGTCCTCTACCCGCACAGGCTATGCCATTGGGGAATATTATCATTAATTCGGACAGAAAATATGCGAGTGCTTTTTATCCACTTGTTTAATACAGCATATTATTGAATTTCCCGGTAGGCCGCCTTACCAACAATCTGACGCTGCAAATATATTTTGAAAAACTGATGAAAATGTCTTGCCATCAGGTGGTATATATAAATTCTTCATCTTCAGGATTCATTCATTGCCAGAGCCTCAACGATTTGGACTTCAGTGGTGATCTAAAAGGAGGTTTAAAAGATTTGAATATAAATGTGCAAGATTTTGAAACGAACGTTACCAATTTGCCAGGTGCCCCGGAAGTTGAAAAGGTTATGAGGGATAAGTGCGCGAAAAAAGGATCGCCGGAGGTTGTGGATTTGTTGAAGGTAAGGATTTCAAACAATTAGCTAATTCTCTGAGCCTTGTACAAACAAATATATTGATTTTGTTTGGAAGTTATGCAGCAATGCAGCTTAAGTGTCGTTTAAATGATTCTCATTGTCCTAATTCAATCAGACGTTTCAAGCGTCATCAGATGCCTAGAGGATTTTCAAGGTGGTTTTTATACAGGGTGGCCCACTTATCCTCGCTATTGACTATGGAAGTTATTGGATACTTGATGTGTTACAATTTTGAAATAATTTCCGAGTTTACATATTGTATTAGAAATGGACTAAATGGACTACCCTGTATGGTTTTCCAGATTTTTTTTTTCAAGAAACATATGCAACGTTGCCAAATTATTGACATATTGATTAAATTTAATAAATTATTATAGACGGTAAATTAAATAGTCCTAAAAGTCCTTCAAATGGAAATACTTATCGATAATATCTTTATTTTTCACTTGTCCATTACTGCTTTATAATACCTTGGCAACGGTTGCTATTAACAGACCCATAACGCCCGGGGCGTTATGGAGGGCATTATGAATCATAACGCCCGCTAAATGTTTTTTTCTGTAGTTCAATAAATTAATTACTCAGAAAAGTATTATTTATTACTGTACATAAAAAAGGGACTAATTATTTTCTCTCAAATAGAAATTACAATTTTAAAATGTTCCTGAAGTTGACCGATGATGAACTCCTCAATGTGCATTCGGTTTCGTTTGGAAAGTTAACATTTTCTTTTTCGGAAACGGAATGGGCTATCATTGTAGCAATTTTGTTCTTCGAGGAGATACTTTCTTCAATATAGCTCTCCGCTACCGTACTACTCTTCCACCACCTGCTTGAACAAGAAGCGTTGACGACGTTTGGCGTAGACAATGTCCGGTGTAACCTTTCGGGTTTTCCAATTTAAGGTATTTTGCTATGAAAAAGGGACACTTCCTATAGTATTTTTACCTACAGGTTACTCAATGCATTTATTATTTCTGTAGGTTAAAAAAAACCTACGTTGTTTACAACCTTTTGGTCATAGTGCAATGTACTTTTTAAGTTCAATGCTCCTATTTCGCTTTCTTCAACATTGGTGAAACTTTTTGAGGTGCAGTTGACTGAATGCTGATATATTAATGCTTTCTTCAACAATCAATGTTGATTTCAGGTGTGAGTATTTGGTACATAGACTATTTGCACTATGTTGAAAGAATGTAAAATAAATAAAAAATATTAATATTTTTCATGAGATGAACTCACCAGTTCCTGGAAGTATGCCATTAAGACAGTTTCATTTAAGGTATTCACTCTCTTTTCATCTTTCCATTTCAAAACATGGTCATACTCCTTCTCGTATAAGTATTTGGATTTCACAGGCAGTAAATTTCCTAACGCTTTTTCAGCTTTGAGCGTCACATTCTATTGGGCGCCGTTAGTATCAAAAGTAGTTGTTCTCATATATTTTATTTTTACTCAAATATATTTGTTGATGACCATATATTTATTTGTTGACACCAATATATATTGAAACCTAACAAATATTTCCATTTTAGCGTTCATTCATTCATAAATATATCGTCAAAGCATATTAGCAGTGAAGAGCAATATATTTATTACTTGTCACCAATCCATATATAAAAATGAGCTTTTGAGTACCACCACTAGATAGCGCCATGTAACCGATTCATGCCATTTCTTCGCAACGCGTCCGCTATGTTGAAAATAATCGAAAGATTGTTCGAGTTTTTATCATTGCATATCTTCAAAAAGTATGAATGCAATGCATATCAACATAACAGATTTGCAAAACAAATTATATTCCAAAACATGATGTGAGCGCCACCTAGTGGTGGTAATCGAAAGCTCATTTTTATATATGGATTGGTAACAAGTAATAAAATATATTGCTCTTCACTGCTAATATGCTTTGACGATATATTTATGAATGAATGAATGCTAAAATGGAAATATTTGTTAGGTTTCAATATATATTGGTGTCAACTAATAAATATATGGTCATCAACAAATATATTTGAGTAAAAATAAAATATATGAGAACAACTAGTTTTGACACTATAACATTCTGTGGATCTCCATAATTATTATGAACACAACCGTTTTTAGTTTCCAAAGGCCCTCGGGTGAATGTTATCCTGCGGGCGTTAGGATCTGTATAACGCACTTGGTACATAAATAGCTAAAATAATCATCTTCTGTTACGCGAGTAGAACTGAACATTTTTAGTAATTTCCAGGATGAACAAAATAACGCCAAACTCTGCGTGGAATCGTTTGTTAATATGACGGCGATTCAAGAGCAACTGGAAGAAGCTAAGAAAACCGGTTCTATGGATGAAGTGTTTGCAAAATATTGTAAGCTTTGGCCCGAAATTCACGCCTGTTTCGATAACGCCACCGAACTCGCAAGGCAGTGTATGGAGGAAAAAGAAGAAAAATCCTTCAACAAGACTTTGGAAATCTTGCAAGAGCTGAAAGAGTTCTCATGTTTCAAGGATGGGGATAGATTAGCCAGTGAGTATTTTAACATTTTCAAGCAACGTTTCCTTGTACATTTTCAGTTTTCTACAATTTTCGGTTATATCGGAAATACACCCCAACTGTTTCGTTAAGAAAATTTGAAAATTCCGATTATATCCGAAGATATCTGGAAAAAACCGAAATTTTGAAAAACCATTTTTTTTCTGGCATTATTTGATGAAGGATATCAAAATAAACAGTACATTTACGTTTCGTCTCTTGACCACCATCACCAACTTTATTTTTTCTTATGGGCGTCATATTGAACTTTGACAAATTAAAATAGAGTTTTTCATTCTGTTTCCACCGATGTATAAAATGATACTTTGTTATGTCACAACCTATTATATTTCCCAAAAACTAGAATTTTTCAGTAGTCTCTGACTCCGTCAAAAACACTTCTTCGATGAGTTGATTCGTTGTTACGCTATTATCTTTCACGTAGTCACGTCTGCTGTCACGATTTCAAAGTGATAATAAACGTAAAATGATTTTTTCAAACTAAGACAAAAGGGATTATGATGAAACTGTTTTATAAATCAGACAGTAATACTGAGAGAAATGCAGAATTGTATATTCAACTATCCCAGAAAGAATACAACCGGCAAGAACATTATTCAAAAAAATCAGATAGAAACCGAGTATGGTAGTTTCAAGAAACCAAGGAATGAATATGGAAATCGAATAGATGAAAATACGAGAAAAAATATTCAAAATGCGGTAATAAACTTCCATCCTTTCATTAAAATATGGAATTTTTTCTAACTTTTCTGATTTTTTGATGAATATGAATTCGTCAGTTTCAACACATGAAGTGGCTTTAAATACGGGTGCGCCACAAATAAGTGTTTGGAGGGAGTTCAGAAGAAATGGTCTACAAAATTCATATTTTACAGAAATTATACCCAGGTGATCCTGAATGGAGGTTGGCTTACTGTAATTGGCTAATGAATAGAAATTATTTTACCCAATTTCTCTCAAAGGTCATTTCGACGGATGAGAGCACTGAGCACATCTGGAGTCAGAACAATCCCAGAGAGTTTAGAGCAGTTAGACAAATATTCCCAGATAGGTGGATTGGAAATAATGGTCACGTGAAATGGCCAGCAAGGTCGCCTGACCTTACAGTACTTGCCACTTTATTGAGGGCACATTAAAAAATCGGGTTCATGGCCAACATGAATTCAATAATGTTGAGGATCTTAGGAGAAGCATAATTGAACAGTGTCGGTCGATAAGAAGAAAGGTTATTGCAAGGGCTGTAGAAAACTTAGGATGGCGAGCACGTCTTTGTATTCAAGAAGAAGGCAGAAATTTTCAGCAGTTGCTTTGATGTTTCAGATTTTTCTTCGCCAGTATTGTGTTATTTCGTTCGTTCATTTGTAGTAGAAGCAGATATTTTCAATAAAGTTCATTAAAAACTAGTTTAATCACATTATATATCGTTTCTTGTTTAAAAAAATATTCTACGTAATTATTACTTTCATAATAACACCAGACGTGGCAGATAATGAGGTAGGTTAGGTTAGGTTTGAACGTGAGTGGGCCCACATCAGGCCCTCCACTGCGGCCAATGGCCTATTGTGGCTCACCCTATGGTTATATTTGTCCCAGTATATCCAATCTCTTAACAAAATTAAGGAGTGTATTGGGAGAACAATTTACCAGGTGTCGATTTTCCAGCTCCCTTGCACACATTTCAATGGCATATGTCTCTGCCTGGAATACCGTAGTTAATTTACCCATACTGAATGAGCGTTTCACTACTGGGTTCATCCCGTATACTCTGGCTCCGACGCCGTCCAGAGTTTTGGAACCATCGGTAAATCAACGTGCATTTGCCCTACGTAGGTCAGTTTCATTCCGAACCCAGTCTTCTCTTTCAGGGAAGACCACAGTGTATGGCGTGTGAAGGTTGATAGTTTTGGGCATGATGTCTGATGAGGGCATTCCTAGAATGTTGTGAGCTATTATGCCCTCCAGCATGCTGCTGCTTCTCATGACTACTGCCTGCGGTAGACTAATGGCCGCTTGGTGGAGTCTGTATGTTGCCCATCTTGCCTCCCTCTCCAGAAATAGTTGAAGAGGAAGTAATCCGAAGAGGGCTTCCATTGCTGCCGTTGGCGTGGAGCGAATTGCCCCAGTAATCGCCAGACACGCTTGTCTCTGTAGTCCGTTAAGTTTAGCCTGGGCCATTTTTTGTTGGCCCTTGCTCCACCAGACTACAGAGCCATACGTGATTATTGGTCGTATGACGATCACGTACAGCCAGTATACTTGTTTTGGTGACATGCCCCATGTTTTGCCACATATTCTGCGGCATGTTCGGATAGTCTTTTCTAGATGCGAGTTCCAGTTTAGTTTTTTATCTAGGGTTATTTCCAGATATTTTGCTTCACTCTCAAAAGGAATTGTTACACCATTGATGGAAGGAGGTATAAAATGTTCCAGCTTCCTTTTTCTGGTGAATGGTACTATGATAATGGGGTAACAGCAAATCGATTAGTTTGACAAGGGTTATCTGATGGAATTGAAGCCAACCAAAACTTTTTTTTAATGTTCTGTGAAGTTATGTCATAACAAAGTAGCACATATGAGACATCATTTGAATCAGAATGTCCAAAACTACGGACTGTCTTGTGATCGCCCCGTTGGTTTCCTACTAATATTTTTGCTAAAAAAATCACTCATTTTATGCTCTATTGATTGGTTTACACCTGGACAACATTGCTACAACGTTATCTCCGTATTATTGATATTATTGACTGCTTACTGATAACAAAATATACTGATCCTCAGTGTTTCATGCATATGTAGTAAATTTGAAATGACTTTACTTATCTATTATGTTTTCATTTCCTGAGATAACTGTTTTTTTTTCAGTGTTTGTTGCCGAAGGGGGGATAGAATGTGTCGGAGAGAGACAAGAGGGCGTACAAAACTGTATCAACAAAACTTTGGGAAACAGGTTTCCAAACGATGGTGAAATAACAGCGGCAAATTTGCCAATGCTTTTATTTTCTGATGAAGATTGCGAGTAAGTATTTAATGCAGAGGTGTGGTCTTCCATATCTACATTATGGTAATAGATAAATTTGTGTTTTTATTAGCAAAATGATACTACGTTCAGAGCTCTACGAAATGAAAATGAAGGCACTTATACAGAAAGTTCAGTTTTTCCTGGGCGGGTCCCAAATTTGTTTTTTCAAATCGCAATTTGTATTTTTTATCCATTTTTCGTTTCCTTCGTGAGAAATGAATGATATTTTATTTAAAACTTTTTTTCGAAAATATTTACGTGTGACAGCTTTTTTCTCCGTTGGTGACTCTCTCAAACGATATAATATGTAAAATCGACCTGTGATATATACAAGGTACGAAAAATAGCTTGCTAAACATTGAAAATGAA
Organism: Chrysolina americana; assembly: GCA_958502065.1. Classification (NCBI taxonomy): domain Eukaryota; kingdom Metazoa; phylum Arthropoda; class Insecta; order Coleoptera; family Chrysomelidae; genus Chrysolina; species Chrysolina americana. The sequence goes on along the minus strand of OY293416.1, from coordinate 64,558,567 downwards.
AATGTGCAAAATCTCCTTCATTTTAAATTGAACACCCTGATCCATAAGAAGTTGAAGTTTAGCAAGCAGCCATATGCCATAAGTATGCCCATTCTATTTCAATTGCCTCCACTCTCCCATTAATACCATATGTACCAAAACTCCAAAAAAAACTCTTATTACAATGGACCTTTACATTTACAAAAAATTCATTACAAAACTCGTTTCAATCGATTGATAATAGTCTAAAATGTCTATTTATCAACGAGTGCCTCTCTACTTTTTTTTATTTAAGACAAATATCACATTTCAAAGTGTGTCTCTGACGTCATGTTCATCGGAAACATCCCCCACCATAATCCACGTTCCGAAATAGGGAATATCGTTCGCCCATAAAATATAGCTACTGACTGATTGTAAACCATCGAGAAATAATTGAAACTTTGTCACTGGATCGACACATCAAAAAAAAATGTACGTAAAGCAATTTTTACTTTATTTATTACTTTCTAATTTTCGGAACGAACTTGCTTTTTGATAAAAAGCTATTGTTGGCAACACCGCAAATTATAATAATAATTCTTTTGGAACAAAAATTGTTATTACCACAGAACACATACATTTGTTTTGTGGGTATATTTGGGCCGTGATGGTCATGATGGTAGAGTGCTTGTCTCTTAACCTAAGGGTCATGGGTTCGATTCCCAGCATGGTCATCGGTCTCGTGCATGGCATCACACGTTAAAAGGTAAGGGCTGCGTCTTCTCTAGCTCGGACAAGTTTTTCGAAGACTTTTGAGGGTTGTATTCCTAAGGGTGTGCAGCTGGTTGACGGTAATAACAATTTTTTTTTACAATTTGAGGTTAATGTTTGTTGTTACGGTTGCCATTAACCTCCGAAAAAAAAAAAAAAAATCAAGAGTCTGTTAATTTCCAGCATACAGATTTGATCTACTAGCATCTATCTTTTATCACATAAGTCGAGCTGAACAGAGAAAAAAATTGTTACTGATCTGCTCCGTGAAACAGATGAACAAACCCATCGGGTATCATAGAACATAATCCAGATGTAATGATAATTTGAGATTCCATGGTGTACAACTTTTACAACGTTGCCAAGTTTAATTTTGATGAACGTAACGTCACGAAACCACTTTTTTTTTCAAATTATAGGGAAACTGGCGGTCATAAAAAATCCCAAGTGATATTAGCATATATACTTTCTAATTACAGTGTTTTCTCATAGCCCGTGAAAAGGTCCATTGAAATCCTAAACTTTTTCCACTAGGATCACAAGACTCAATTCTTTTGTTGTCAGCGCGGTTAAAATTTGTATTAACTCGGACATTTTTAAGATCCTCCAAATATTCTTCAGATCATCCGAATATTTTTCAGGTATTTTCAAATCTCAAGATATGCTCAGAAGTATCCCAAGACTCGTTTTCTTCATTATCTATATGTTGTCATGGATGGGCGTTGATCTATCATTTGTTGATGCTTTAGCTTTTGTTTCTTCTTCCTCAAACCAAAGCCAACTGATAGTTCAAAATTCTCTTTATAACTACGGAAATCTCGATTTTAATATTCGTACAAAAATCATCTTGACCGTTTAAAAGAAAATAGAGATTATCGTGTGAAAGAATACGGGGTACCCTTCTCTCTAAGCGTTTCCACCAAGTGGAAAAATAAAGGCAAACATCGGTCAGAAAACAACTACTTCCCTGCAATTTCATTTATGTTTTTCTCATTATACTTACATCCCATATTGGTTCCTATTTCCATTTTTGTAGTAATAATTCCAAAGTATACCAGTACAAAAAAATTGCGTAAAGTATTAGTCTTCTACTGGTCTTTCAAACACTTGCTCTGTTTTGAGCTTTTTATCCACTTTTTTTAATACGGCATATTGATATTTTTCAGAGACTTTGATGAAATTCGCGAATGCATCAACACAGAACTCGAAGAGTGCAGCGAGAGTACCCCAGCTAATATCGTCGATGCATTTTTGAAGTTCGTCAAAAAACAGATGCCTTGCGGTGGTGCAAAACTCCCTCCAAAAGTTCAAGCTTCGCTCAGTAATGAGAACCAAAGTTCTTGTAGTGGATTTTTTTCCAGCTCTTTAGTTTTGGTTGTTACATCAATGATTATGAGGTTTTATTAGGACTTAGTTCGAGTGGAGTTCAAATAGTGACTCGACTTTCATAAAAAATGTCCTTAGGGATGTATACTTGGCAGGGTATTAGTGAAATAACTTGGAATCCTGATGTAAAGAGTTTATTTATTTTCTTTGTATTTTGACAGTCTGCTGGACAGCTAAGAAATTCAAATTTCAACTATATGATTTTTTTGGAGGTGGACATTCAGGAAAGAGTCATACACTATGAGAAAATTGAGAATTGAAATATTCTATAAACACATTTTTAAACTTTTGAAGAAATTCAAATTCACTCTTTCATTCTAAAGGAACTGTTCTTATGTCTATCAACTCCTCATGGCTGCTATGATCCATATTTTTGGTTTCAAAACGTTACATACTCTCTATTTTACACTTGCGATATTGGTCATGACTGGTAATTCCCCCTCTGACAATATTTCCTTAATTCAAAGACTTGGGTTTAGGTAGTTGTATATATGTGATAATTGAATGTGGTTTATGTAAATGGTGTATAATTTTTTATCTTTTGTCATAAGAGTTTTATAATATACGGAAATAAATGAAATCTGATGATTTTTTGTTGATGAATCAACTCCTGTAGAAAGAAGCCAATTTAATGACGACGTCCGAGTCACTTTGACGCAATGAAGATGTCAATCAATGTCCCATCAGAGATTATTTTGTGACTTAAGTTTTGAATTGTATTATGTTTTAGCCGTTGCATATATTTCCAAAGAAAATTTCACAATTGTTCTTCTAATGAATAAAAATATTCGTTATTTAACCAAAATAAGATAATCCATTTGAAAATTTTTGGGCTGAAACTTGAAATAAATTTTCTTCAAAATGCGCACAGGGGAGGATCTTGGCGAGCACAATTTTAACCGTTAATTTTTTAAATGATTATTAATTTTCATAATCAGAACTAATGTTATTCCGCAGTAGATAATGACTGTAATGGCCTCCACACCGCGTTTTGTTGCACTTGAAAGGTTTACATTCTCCAGCCTTTCCAAAAAACAAAGTTAAACTCTTTGGAAATTCAAGGACTAAAAATGAAAAATTAATGTCTGAAAATGCTCATCTGTTTGTTTTCGAGATATTTGAATATTATGTCTGGCAAAAATTCTTTCAAGAACTGTTCTGCCATCTCTTGGACAATAGATGAACTCAAATTCCACGTGTCGTCACTCAGATTTTGGACAGGATTCCTTGCCTTTCTCTTTGCAAATTTTGACATTGAAATAAAAAATTCCTGAAAATGCTGACAGAGAAGCTTGAGGGAAGAATCAGATGTGTAGACAGTTTTCGAGATATTTGAATCATTTGAATATATGTCTAGCAACATTGTTCATAGAGAAAGGAGACTAACAAAAAGTCTTTCAAACACTGTCCAGCCATCTTTTGGACAATAGCCAAACTAAACTTCCACTGCGTGCTGTTACTCTCGGATTATGGACAGAAATTTCTTACCTTTTTCAATGCTTTTTCTTTGAAAATATTTCTTTAAAAAATTGGAGCTGTTGCTATTCCGCGGGTATCAAGTCCCCCTGCATAACACGGAGGAGGCAGGAAAGTGAACCCAAGCAGAGACGTGCACTCACAGCGTCTAAGGCCTACACAACACCGTAGGGCCTGCGCGAGCAGGAGCGAGTAGGTTTTTGCCAGCCCGCTGGATACCCCAGAAGGGCAGGACAGAAAACCCAAAACCCCCACATAAACCCATTATTATAACATCCTAACCCCTGCGGCTAGGGATGGTTTTAATATTGATTTTATTTATTTAGATGTTTTGTGAGTAGTATATATTTTAGTGTAAATTTAATATCAATAAACTTTTTGTATTCCGCGGTCGATTACGGCTTCAAAAGCCTTCACAAAGAGTTTGGCTGTTCTAGAAACACTCGGATTTTCTGATCTTTCCGAGTAACAAGGTTTTAACCCCTTAGGAAATTTTCTGACTCAAAAGGAAAAAAAAACAATCTGAAAATGCAGATATGTTGACAGGTTTTCTACATATCATGTAGTAGTTTTCGAGATATTCAATATAATTCTAGCGAAAATTCTATCAAGCACTGTCCAGCCATCTGTTGGACAATAGCCGAACTCAACTTCCACGGCGTGTCCTCTCAAAAGACAATGTCTCAAATTATGTGACATGAATATCTGGCATTTCTACTTTTTTATTTTCAAAATTGGAACTGATGCTATTCCGCGGTAGAAACCGGCTTCAAAGACTCCACAACGAGTTTGGCTGCTCTAGGAACACTGACTTTTTGGTTCTTCCAAGAAACAAAGTTAACCCCTTTGGAAATTTTCGTGCTGGAAATGACTGAGTCCAATATTCTTACCATGTCGCCAGGCATGCCTGTCCGTAGTATCTTCATGACGAGGCCCTCGATCTAAACTGTGTCGAAAGCTTCCTAGATATCCAGCAGGACCATTACTGTGTTGCGATCCCGATTGAAGCTTTCCTTCACCTTGTGGACTCGGGCCATCTGGAAGGTCATCGAACTGCTTCTCCGGCATGAATTCCAGCTCTTCCTCGAGATCGCTAAACCTCTTCAGCAGAATATTGTCCACAACCTTGGCCACCACACTGAGCAGTGAGATGGAGGCGGTAGCTGTTGATCCTCGTGTCCTGTTTCCTCTGTTTGAGGATAGGGATGATCTCTGCCTGCTTTAGGCACTTCGGATATAGTGTTGCCATCTGATTACGCTGTTTACTATGTAAATCAGCTGAATGAGGGGCTTTCTCATGGTCTCCCTTACCTCACCGAAGTTCGTCATTAACTCCGAGATCGGTCGTCCATTAGGACCTTGGGTGAGTGTCCCTGAAGTTTGGTACCTTTCTATTTGAATTTTTTTTCAAAATTGGAACTCGATGCTATTCCGTGGTAGAGAATGGCTCAAAAAGCCTCCACAACTAGTTTGGATGCTTTAGGAAAACTTGGAGATTTTATTCTTTCCAAGAAAGAAGCCCCTGTGGAAATAAAAAAAAATAACTGAAAATGCTCACAAAGGAGCTCACTTGGGAAGTGGAATCAAGATATGAAAACAGCAGTGTTCCTACATCTCTTGCAGTTTTCGAGATATTATGATAAATTGTCTTAAGGCTGCGACACAATGGAAGTTCTATGCATTTGACATTAATTTTGATAATTTTAGATTTCCTTTTGACAGAAAACTTTGATTTTACTATTATTCTGATCTCACACCGCAATTTTGTTGGAAAATTTTTTTCAATTCTGTTTGCATATATCCTGTTTTGTTTCTGAAACTGATATACTAAATCGCAAATTTTGAAATACTACATAAAAAGAATCCTTTAAGATGGCCATGATATCGTTCATCGACTGTTAGTTAGATACCACCCAAGTGGCACGCACCCACTCATTGAATTGTCATCCTTCTAATCAGCTTTTTCAGTATTTTACGATTTCATGTACCTACATATTAGTTGCTTCAGTTTTTGTGTCCATTGTGTTGTGAGTGAATCCTTACGTAAAATATCCCGGTAACCTGCTATAGATTCACTAACAGGTGAGTCTTAGAAAAAGGAATTTTTAAAGAAATAGAAGCAGAGCAAATCAAAAATAACACCGTTTTGACAAAGTTAGATACCTACATAGATACTTAGTATTCCTTTCGGTCTTTCAAGAAAAATAAAATTTGTCATTTCAACTTATTTTGTTTAGAAAGAAAGGTTCTTTCTGCTCCTAGGTGTAGTGTAGTGTAGTGTAGTGTAGTGTAATTTACACCACATTTTGAATCGAGTGTAGCTGAGTGCAGTTACATGAAGCAATGTGTCAATCCAATATCCAATCAGCAAACGAATACACAAAACGAGTGTAAAATACACTGAGTGTAGGAAAGTGCTACACTTCGATGCAAACAAATGAACTAATACTAAATCTAGGTTGAGGGCAGAATGAGAGTCAGAAGAGGACTGTTTTGGTTCTTGAAAGTCTTGCCATAAAATAGTTACTAAAAAATGACAAAATTGTACTAGACTCGAGACAATTGTACTGAAAACACAAAGTGCGCCGAAAAATTCAAAATTGATCATTATTATGAGAGATTTGATGACAATTATGACAGTAACAATATGTTTATAACAACCATATTAAAACAACTACTGGTTTGTGGCAATTGGTAATAACACTATAGAACAGAAATCTATTACGTAACTACTAATAATTCTGATATCAGTTCGAATATTTCAAAACAGCCTTTCTTGCACTAGTTGATAATCAGCCCTATGTATCACTTCCGTTAAAAATAACGTCACCGTTATTCGCCATTTCCGTTATTTTGCTATTGCTTGGTAATGGCAAAATAACGGAAATGGCGAATAACGGTGACGTTATTTTTAACGGAAGTGATACAGTATTGGGCTGATTGTGCTCTGTAGAACAAATTACTTGTGAAAGTGCTTCTGCAATACTAGAATTTTCATGATCGTACTGAATCTAGTACAATTGTACTGACTTTAGCAACCCTGGTGCGGTCTAGAACGGTCCCAAAACTGGTTTAGAACCGGTAGCGGTAGCGATAATGGAAGGATTTCAAAACAAACCCAAGATACTTCGCTTCAGAATGCCACTTTTACTAATTACAACATGTCAAACATATTTTTATATTTTTATTTTCAAATTTATTTCCGAATTTATTTCCGACAAAGCCTATTGTACATACAGTTTTGTACATTTTATCAAATAATTAAGGTTTCTGATAGTCATTTCTCCTATATATGGCAGATAGCAGATAGTAGCTGGACCATTGCCGTTTTCAAGAATTCAACACTGCTGTCCATCACAGCAATGTGTTTGGAACCTTGCAAAGGGTATAAATGTGGAAAATGTATATGTTTTTACGTTTTTCTGTAAAATAATGAAATAATAGGTACCTTATGTTGAAAAGGGAAACGTTCTCAATTAAAAATTGAAAAAATATGAATTTTTTTCGGAAACGAAAAAACCTACGATATAAATAATTTTTTTGTAATAACTATAATAAAAAAACTACTTCCCTGGCAAGGGGCTTTTGATAATTCACAGTGAGTCTGCTTAAGTTGGCTACATATGGAAAACTTTTTTATTATTGATTTTACGAAAAAAAGTTATTTTACATCAAAAGTTCTGCATAGTCTGAAACCCAAGATGTAATCATCAGATATAAAATTTCATCAAAATGTTAAAAAATATGAAATTTTCTCAAGAGTAAAGTAACTTTATATTCCACATCGAAAATTTTCATTATTGAAAGTAAGTTGGCATTAAAAACTATGTTTCAATATGCAATTACATTAGAATTCTAATTGGAAAAATATTTTTTTTTTAATTTTTCTCAAATTTTCAATACCGAACATTTATCATTTATAATTTTCATGAAAATTTGCTAATTAATTTCTAAACAGAACGAAAAGGTTAACATATTTGTAATAAATAAAAATGATAAATGTAATAGTGATGATTTCAAAAAATATTGTACATTTTTTTTCCAATTGAAAGTATGTAATTGCATATTGAAACATAGTTTTTAACTCCGAACAACTTTTCATTTTAACAATTTTCGATATTGTGAAATATTAAGTTACTTTACTCTTGGGTGAAATTCATATCTTTTGACATACCTCGTATAAGATTGATAAAATTCAATATATGATGGTTGCATCATGGGTTTTAGACGATGCAGAATGTTTTATGAAGAATATTTCGTTAAATCAATAATAAAAAACTTTCCCATATGTAGCCAACTTAAGCAGACTCACTGTATATGAGATGTAGTTCAGTGTGAGCGATGAAACAGGTAAAATAATCTTTTTTTCAATTCACCAATGAATTTTTTTCTTTTTCATGTGAATACCTCCCAAGAGATCATCTTGGACGATGAAATAAAGCGTCTGAAGTTTCCTGTTCATATTTTCAAAAGAATTTCGATATTGAATAATTACACACTTTGGGCACACAAAATATACGAAATATTCCATTTTTTTTGTACCCCTCTCATAGTCAATCAGGCCTTAATGAGTATGTATTTTTTCATTTGCCATATATCTTTATCTGATTAAGGTCCTCTCGCCCTACGACATTCTGAAAAACTATTGGCTGTTCGCTCAAAAGGAATTCTGCAACAAAATCCATTCATAATAATAATAATAACAATGTGGCATCCAAGAAATGAGGCATTTGCCACAACCTTACTGTCACTAGCATAAAATCTGACATGGTTTTAAATGTATGGGGCGCCGTTAGTGTCAAAAGTAGTTGTTCTCATATATTTTATTTGTACTCAAATATATTTGTTGATGACCATATATTTATTAGTTGACACCAATATATATTGAAACCTAACAAATATTTCCATTTTAGCGTTCATTCATTCATAAATATATCGTCAAAGCATATTAGCAGTGAAGAGCAATATATTTATTACTTGTTACCAATCCATATATAAAAATGAGCTTTTGAGTACCACCACTAGATAGCGTCATGTAACCGATTCATGCCATTTCTTCGCAACGCGTCCGCTATGTTGAAAATAATCGAAAGATTGTTCGAGTTTTTATCATTGCATATCTTCAAAAAGTATGAATGCAATGCATATCAACATAACAGGTTTGCAAAACAAATTATATTCCAAAACATGATGTGGGCGCCACCTAGTGGTGGTAATCGAAAGCTCATTTTTATATATGGATTGGTAACAAGTAAAAATATATTGCTCTTCACTGCTAATATGCATTAACGATATATTTATGAATGAATGAACGCTAAAATGGAAATATTTGTTCAGTTTCAGTATATATTGGTGTCAACTAATGAATATATGGTTATCAACAAATATATTTGAGTAAAAATAAAATATATGAGAACAACTACTTTTACATATAAATGGCCCCGTTTCCCAAACATTTTTTTTTACTCCTTAACATAACAGTTAACAGGCTTCTTTGTAAAGTACTATCTAAACTGCTCCATTTGAATTTGGAAATGGCAGTGCTCTGAAAGACAGAAAATGGGACATACGAGTGAATCAATAAAAGCATATATTTGATTGATTTTTTTATTTGATTTTTGATGGATGGATGGATGGACGGACGGGCGAACGGACGGGCAGAAGGATGGATGGATGGATGGATGGATGGATGGATGGATGGATGGATGGATGGATGGATGGATGGATGGATGGAGGAATGATGCAATCACGCAATCGATTATGTATGCTAGTCGATTATTGGCAACATTGCTCTCAACTCTCACCTCTATTATCAATTGGTGACCATACCATAATTCTGGAATCCATCCAACCCACATAAAAGAAAAACCCCTTCAGTGAGAACTTCTGAAACAAAAATGAATCATTCTGCTTGAATCAAACAAAACATTTGGTTTTCACACCTTGACCAATCTGTAATCCACCCAAACGAAAACAGCAATTGCTAAAATGACGTTTTCGAAAGCACATCTTCGAAAAGTGTAACCCCGAATATTGGCCATGCTGAAAAAATTAATTGTTGTATACTTTCACTATAAGAAAAGCTCAAGTAAAGAACTTGTAGCAATATACAGTGATTTAGATTTTGCAGGGAACTGGCAAATAAGAAAATAAATTTCTGGATTCGCATGCTAGGAGCCAGAGTATAGCATCCTTATCAACAGATGAAGCTGAATACACCAACTGAATCCTCCAAGGAAATCATAATGAGATGATTATGTGAAGAGCTTAGAATTTAGAAAAGTGACTTTGAATTTTGAATTTTAAAAAACACAAGTTCAAATTTGTGAATAACGAAAAACAGCGGATGTTTTTACGAAAACACTTGGATATGCATATTTCTAGCAGTCTGAGATATTTTTAATGTTAGGGTGAATGAAATATTCTCTTTTGGTTTGTTGAGAAAAATTGATGTTTTTTTTGTTTATAGATTGAATATATGTCGAAATAATTTTGAATACTGGAAATTTTTGTTCTCAATTATTGTATTATTCATCCAAAAACACAGTAAACTCAATATTTCCAACCTTGCGTCACGAGAGAAATCACCATTTGAAATTATTTAGAACGCTCAAGTACCACCATTTAAATATTACTTTATTCACCTTTCTGTTTCCAAGCATGGCGCTAGAGCAATCTCCATTGCTATCAAAATATTAATACGATAGGCAACTGGCAATTTGTCGAGTCTTTTGTTGAATGCCCTGTAGACTTTCAAAGTATTTCCAATAGAGTAGAAGTTGAAGTGGTAGCAGCCAGTTAAAGATGCAACTAAAGCTATATCTACATCTATCCTAATGCTCGTTATTTGTTCTGAAATTAAAAAAAACAAATTCAAAAATATTCGAAATGTTGCATTTTAGATTTGAAACATATATGTATACATGAGGGTGGCACTGAATGTGTTCAGAATCTCAGTATGTCATGTCAGTAGCGAGTTGTCAATGTGATATTTGTAAAATCAAGCTGAATTCAGCATACTTCACGTCAACATCAGGTATTTCAATTCCTTTGATTCAATCACACGCTGCCTTTAAGAAAATAATTGTTAAAGAATTCAGTAATGATGTGGTAATTTTTTCTATTAACCTCTTGTTCTTTTCATATATTCTAAACACATTCAGTGTCCCCCTTTCAGGTACCATTGAGGTAATACCTTCACACTAGATTGAAAAAAATCTTATCTGAAATAATGCAAACTAACTGAACTTACCTCTGATAGATTTTACCAAATGTGAAGTCGATGCAACAGATACCCCAATCATAGTAAAGTAAAACCAAACATATTTCACATAAAATAATTCACCCGGCTTCTTCCATTCCTCCTTTTTTTGGAAAAATTAGCGCAGATATGAGAAATTTCAAGAAATCTCCCATTACCATTATTTCGGTATCGATTCCTTGATATGAATGACGTTAGCAAATGCCAAAACAATTCAAAGATGATCGAAAAGAAACTGGTATTTAAAAATTCGATGCGTCTATTTTTCGATCACGAGGGGTGAGGACCCTTGTCACTTGCTCCTCCCACTTCAACCCCTATATTCAACATGTCGATCCTGCCATTGGCGTTATTAAAAAATGATGACGACTGAAATGGTCACATCACAATATCGTGATTACTTCATTGGTTATTAATTATTAATCATCTACCCATGGTAATGAGGACATTTTTTAATTTATTAGACTTTATTTGAACGAGCTGACAATTTTGGAGGCTTCTTTTCAAACTCACGCAATACCTATTCTTTTGACCGGGTATCAACTATTCAAGAATTTTAACCGACATAATCTGAAACGTAGCTGGTATTATTCCGTTAATTAATATTTCAACATGCTATAATATTCTTCAGTACGCTTGGAAAGGAAGAAAAAAATCAAATTGTGGGAGAATATCTTGAAAAACAAAAGTGGGAGGGAAATGAGGGGAGGAATAGTGTTATTTTTCTCCTCTATAAGTGATTCCAAAGCGGATTTGACTAGAGAACAAGTTACTAACTGACAGGGTATTTTTGTAAATTTTCTGAGTATTAGTATCGTGTATACTTGAGTCACACTGTATAAAATTCATAATCTACGTTCTATCAAATGGCCACATGGCACATATAACTGATGCACTGAATTGATCAAATCACGTTATCCAGAGATTATACAGTGAGGACCAAAAGTCCGTCGCCCCCCCTGTAACTTCTTTATTCTACATATTACAAAAAAATGTTAAATACATAAGTTGTAGGGTTTCATTTGATCTCTTTAATGGTTTAAGTTTCATTCATACAGTGTCTCAAAAAAGCACGGTGATTTAGAAGTTAATTTTTTTAAATGGGATACCCTGTATTTCATTGCATTATTACATTCTACGTTGAATTCTGAACAAGTTTGATAAATGGTTTTCTATCAAAAAAGTTAATAGTTTTGGACTTATGAACACTTGTAAATAATTATTTCGTCTACTTTTGCACCAGTTCACGAATAAATTAATGAGGTAGGCTATGCACGCTAGGCGCGTTTATTTTATCCATGGCAACGAAAAAAAACTCTTATCTGTTTTTGCCAAATGTCATTGACATTTTGTAGGTTTTCAAAACTTTGTTTCAAACGGTTTTCAATTTCTCTTGTTGATTAATATGGCTCGTTCAGTAGCAGACAAAGTTGAAGCCGTTATCATATTTGGTGAAGCTAACCGAAATTACCACGCTGCTATTCGCATTTTCAATGAACGGTTTCCAGAACGTCCGATGTGTCGAAAATATCTGCAGAAATTGGTGGCAAAATTTAACCAAACTGGCACCGTGAAAGATGCTCCGAGATCTGGGAGGCCGAAAATAATTACGGAAGATGTTGAAATTCAAGTACTAGCCGAAATGGTAAATAACCCACAACAATCAACTAAGCAAGTAGCTGAGACATGTGATGTTTCTAAAACATCAGTAAAGAGGGTTTTAAAACAAAATAAATTCCATCCTTACAAAATAAAAATTTTGCATCAATTGGTTGAAGATGATCCTGACCGGCGACTTGAATTTTGCGAGACCATGGCAGAAAGAATTGTTGCAAATCGACTTTTAATTAGAGAAATAAAAAAAACAAAGATGGTCATAGCTTTATTGCAAGACTAGCCTACGAAATACTAAATCATTGAAATGTTTCAATCTGGTTCTAATCTTGAAGTAGCGATACTAAGTGATTTAAAGGAGTTTTTCCATGTCATAAGTGAGAAATTGATTTTTTTCGGCCAGATTCCTAAAGTTGTGGGATTCACATCGTTTGTTTGAGTAGTGTTATATACGAGTACGAAGTTTTCAGGATCTGAAAAAAGGAAAGTAAAAAAACCAGAAGTGAAACATTTTCTTTGAAGCAAGAAAACGGAACTTGTTCGTGTACTTTATTCTACAGTGATGATATTTGAAAGTCAGTTCCAGACAGAATTTTTTCAACGTTACTCACAGCCACAATCGTCGAGTATCTCATGGGACCGAAAGGACCAGCTCTCAGAAGAACAGGCTTTTGACATCGCGTCATAACCATTTTTAGATCTTTTTGGAGTTCATTTTCCAAGTTATACCATTCAACCGTGTAAATAACATCACCAACAGCGACACTCTATAATAAATAATTTGATATTTGCGTAAAAGAATTTAAATAAAAACGAAGTATTTGCACAGAGAGGAAAATTTCTCAAATTTTTTTATGAGTTCTATGAAAATTATGGCCTCTGATTAAAATTAAAGTTGAGTATGCCAAAAATCACTGGATTCTTGATTGTAAAATAAGATGCAATATAATATAATAGGATTTGGAAGGTCATCAACATTCATTATGGAGCATGTGCGACCTCAAGAAGGCCTTCGACTGTGTTTCTCATGAAACCTTATTAGAAACACCTGCATTCCTATAGCATAAAAGCACGCTTTTGAAATTATTGAAATCTTATCGAAAAATGGTCAACATGGTGTGCCCCAAGGATCTGTCCTGGGGCTACTGCTTTTCATTATATACATTAATGACATATATGATAACGAAATCAATTTGTACCCTTTGTAGATGATATGTTCTTCATTAGTCTTTCAGGTTATTCGACATCTGAAGCAGAAACTTAACAAGGTCAAAAGTCGAAATCTAGTGAAATACGCTAAATTTACGTGCAAAAATACTTAACCACTTCTGAAAGTCGCTGTCCACCCCGACATACAATGAAAGTAGAGAACATCCATCCAAAGAATAGACAGGTGGAATCTAAAGGAATTTCCTAGATGAAAGAATAAGGAGGTACATGACAAGCAGTAGGTATAAATTCATTCAATACTCACTGTGACAAATCGATATCCTGCCACCCCCAGAACTGGCCCAGTCAAACTTATATGAACCATCATGCAGGGCCCAAAACAGCTATTCAGTAACTTCCCCATTCTGGAACAAAAACATAAGAGATGAAAGACACCTATCGAATAATCAGTGACTGTAAATACAAACAATTTTAATTGTACTCACTCTATGACATCTTTGTGATACTGAACGGCAACATAGAATTTTTCTCTCCTTTTCGAAGGGTTTTTCTCAGTCAAAGCTTCCACGAAAGTGTCTCCCACGTGTTCAAATCTGATAATAAGATGTTCCACAGCTTCCATCATGGTGTAAGATAGAACCCCTGCAGTTTGATAGATAAAGAAGGAGGAGTATACCTGAAGAAAAAGTACCATAGGGTTATTGCCTTCCTGAATGATCATACCGACTGCGCCATTTTAGGCGGTGCCAAAATCTCATTTACCTGATAGCCGTATACAATCAGTTTTAGAGGGAAATAATCAAAATCGAATGGTAGCCATGTGGGCCCAACTAGCCCACAAACTTCGTTTATGTTTTTTTCGATGTTTTCTGCCTCACACTTGTCGACAGTTAGAAGCGTGGATGTTGTCATCCCCGTTACCACGCACATGTGATAGGCATAGTACCACTTCGAATATTTGTTCAACAGTTTATTTTTCCTTTCGAAGTTCTTTGGAGTTCCGTAAGTTTCAAAATCTGCAAAATAAGCGGGCGAAATTTTTGTTCATAGGACATGGCACTGGATACATGTATTCCACAAATATTTACTCTATTCCACAAAGTCTATTCCACAAATATTTACTCTCAAAAAAATAGTTCGATATGTTGTCAATTCGACCCATTTTTTGGAACCACAGACATCTTTTCTTAGATCATAGCTGAATTTTTTCGCAATGAATTTTTTAGTTTTCGGACCATAAAAATATAATGAACAGTTTATTATATTTCTATGTATCAGACATGCAGAAACGAACCGCCATTAGAGTATTTCAAAAATTTCAATAACAATTTTTTTCTCATATGTAGCCAACTTTATGTCAACTTCATGCATGCCATTCTCGGCGTTCTAGAAGCTTTGTGCGATGTATAAATAAATGTGTGTGATGAAGCGAGAGGAGGATTCAGTGCGGTAGAGTCAGTGAAGTCGGATATAATTCTTTGTATTATCTAATTTAGATGGTCGAACAATAAAAAAAAATTCAAATAACTTACCTGAGAACTGTTTATACAGTATAATTATATCTTTGATATTACCCAAATATCGGAAAGTGAAATAAAGCGCTCCGTGGTATGAAATTATAGTTCCAATATCCCTGTCCAAGTTGACATAAGTACCACCTGAAATGTTGGGAGGTGTTTCAGAGAACAGTGAACTAGGAA
Source organism: Chrysolina americana (assembly GCA_958502065.1). Lineage (NCBI taxonomy): Eukaryota > Metazoa > Arthropoda > Insecta > Coleoptera > Chrysomelidae > Chrysolina > Chrysolina americana. The sequence continues at coordinate 64,543,228 of OY293416.1, read as the reverse complement.
AAGTATTCGGCGTGGATTCTTTTCAGCAATTCTGTAGAAATATGCTATAGAACGATTGAAGATTGAATTGAAAATTTTCGGCATATAATATGATAAATATTTTGCATACTTGACCGAAGACCTCAATTTCATCAAATATTAGTTAAAAAAAAATTGTTTTAAAATTGTTTTTTCCGTTAACCAGCTGTCATCCCTCTACGAACGACAGCCCTCAAAAGACGAAACTTGTGCGAGATAAGGATTAACGGTGTCTTACCTTTTAACGTGCGATTCCTCGAATAAAAAATAATATCCCACAAAGGCAAAACATAAATTACATAAATATGAATAACATAATCGTTTGGATTTTCACTCAATCCGTTGAAACTACAAAACAAACGGTTACAGTTTGCGAATTTTTTGAAAAAGTATGGGTCTTCATCTACTATGTGAGGATTCATATGATTGCCTGTCCAACAGTATACAGTGAGTCCAAGATAAGGTTGTCCACCATGGGGATATCTGAAACGTTATTAGATAAAGTTGAGGTTAAATGGAAAAAAAGTTGCGTAACAGAAGGACCACGAATATGGAAGTGAAAAATTTTGATTTTCAAGTTATTTTGGAAAAACTGAATTTTTCGATTTCTTATTTTAATTTTTTGTGGTGTTATCGTCAGAGCTGGAACACAGAAACTTTCCATAAGCTTCCTTAAGATGACATCAGTTTCATTGTCCGACGTTTCGTTATCGAACAAGCATCATCAACTTAATTTTTTTGAATACGGCCCTGTTTCGAAAAATGCAGTTTTTCGAAGTAATTTTCATTCTAAATTCAATGATGTATCACTCAAGACGGTTTCAATACGTTTCGGAACCTTTTCGACCATCATCATGAATTTTACAAGAGATTTGCACCAATCATTTAACATATCAACCCAAAATATTGATTTTCTGCCGGTACTCGAAAAATTCTTCAAATATTCGAGATGATCTGACACACAATTGAACTGACATGTGTGATACCTCATTGAATTTAGAATGAAAATTACTTCAAAAAACTGTATTTTTCGAAACGGCCGTATTTAAAAAAAATAAGTTGATGATGGTTGTTCGATAACGAAACGTCGGACAGTAAAACTGATGTCATCACAAGATAGCTTATAAAAAGTTTTTGTGGAGAATCAGTATTCCTTATCTTGTTCCAGCTCTGACGATAATACCACAAAAATTTAAAATAAGAAATTGAAAAATTCAGTTTTTCCAAAATAACTAGAAAATCAAAAATATTTTTGAAAATTTTTCACTTCCATATTCGTGGCTCTTCTGTTACGCAACTTTTCCTCCATTTAACCTCAACTGTAACCGTTTCAGATATCCACGTGGTGGACAACCTTGTCTTGGACTCACTGTTTAGTTTTCTACGTACAGGGTGACAATTTATTTCTTATTCTTACAAATGCTTCACTTCCCGAACAAAATTATATAATCAATACTAAATGTCCATAACTGTTACTGGTATATGGAAGTTGAACTGAAATTACTTATGGAATAATCGTACCGATCACCCCCCTCATTTACATCCACTCACATTCAAATACTTTCAATAGAACTCTCTTCTTGTGAAATCTCATTGGTAAAAATGCTCTCCCCTTCTACCCTTGCTTCCCCTCCTTCATCTTTCTACTATCCCTCTCCCTTCTTAATCTCCTCTCCTCCCTAACAAAATTGTCTTTCCATGCTGTAATGCAACACCCTCTGTGTAGTATTATTTCTTATTTGAATAGAGGGAACTATGAACTATTCAATAAGATGTCAAGATCTACAATATATCAAAGTTTCGATCTCAAAGAATATACAAGTTTTTTTGAAAATTTTATACCAGTTAATTTTAGCCAATCAGATGCCTGCATTTTGACATGTTGCTATGACAATAACCTAATTTCTTCGGAAATTTCCCTGCGTAGAAAGAAATTAATAAGTGGAAATTTCTCTCTGGCTTGACAGCTGTCATGAACACAGTGGCGTAAAATATTTTTGATAGATATTTATTCATAACTCCAATATAGGTACATGTTATTATCTGTTATTTAATTATTTAAACCAAATTTCAATAGGGCCTAAGGAAATTACAATATTTGACAACAAATCCGAGATTAATGAATAAAGGTGCCGCCGATGTAATTCATTAGCGTCCGATAGAAGTAGACCTTAACTTTTTTTCCCTTTCCTCTGTACTATAAAATTATATGATTTTGGTAGAATATTTGCTTCTATATTTAATTATTTAAACCACATTTCACTAGAGCATAGGAAAATTAAAATATTTGATATCAAATCCGCAAAAAAAATAATTCGCAATTCGCTGTTGTGAGATAAAGCCTTAACAACGGTCTACTATGATGTCCGTTACATGGATAATAATATGTCACCTAAGTATGTCACCAATTTAATTTCTATTTAAAAAATGTTTTGGTATAAAATTTTCTTACCGAATCTCCCGCGAGCATGAATTAATATTCCGGAAATTGTCCTCAGTTGCGAATTTTTTAAGAAAATTCCCACTTCGAGAAAATTTCCGGAAATAATTCATGCTCTAGGGAGATTATAAGTGAGAATTGCCCTATCACGTTCAACAGCTGTTCAAGTATTATTCATGGTCCATTGCATTGATTAAGTACAAACTTTCCTGGAAGAGACAGACAATTTAGAGTTGTAGAAGATAACAGAACCAGTGCAATAGAACAATTTGTTGAAAGTATTTGCCAGAATTGACAAGAAATATAGTAATTGTTTGACTAATCCATTTTAATTTCGAAATCTAAGGTCCTTCTAGTATTTTGCCAAGGATTATTTGCCAATCCAGTCTAAGCCAAAACAGGAAACTCCCTTTGGCATAAAAGTCGCCTGTTTCATTTATAATGTATTACTTAGTTTCAAGTTTGAGTGAAAAGAAGGTTGCAGTAAATATCTGAAATAAGTAAACGAAATACTCACTTTGGATACTTAGAACCAGGTGTATTGCAGCTCCCAAAGACAAATATACCGTAGTTAGGCTCAGCAGGATGAACTTGAAATATACATTTTTTTTCGGATCGTTAATTTCGTTTTTTTGTGGAAACAGAAACGGTATCCTCAGAAAATACATGGAGTTTTTGAGCACCGCTATTTCTTTGATGCTATCGATATTCATATTCCTTAAAAGATCATTGTTTTTTTTCGTTTATAATGAACACTCTAGATTGAATTGTGAACGGAAATTGGTCAATTTAATTCTTTTACGTCTAGCGTTGCACATATGCAACGTAAAATAGAGGTTCTTAACCATGGAAAAACTTTTCACTTTGGTAGATATATGGCACCGCAATGTCTTGATAGAAGGCTTCCGCCAACAAACCTTCATTGAATTGTATTAATTTTCTGGATATTGTTCTTCACAATAGTGGTTTTCTGTGCTCATGTTTTAAAAATCAGGAAAATAAGGATGTGCAGTTTGAGTAAGTAACATTTTTACATTTTAATATACCTATACAATTATATTAGAATTTTAACGTTTACATGTTTATTATGGAAGTATCATTGTCATGTTTACGATTCTGAGGTTAGATTTATAATTTTTTGAAAGACGTTGGCATAAACACGGGTGTTGCATATATGCAACGCTAGTATAATATACCACTGTATCTTCTAGTTTTGACCATCTATCGGTAATTCTATTTTTGTTTCAGAAAGCATTTTCCCAAAATTAACGCCTTAACTGATGAAGTTTTTCGGAATGAAGATGAAGCTAACGATGGGGATCTAAGCGGAATTGAAATCTGATGAAATTGCTGAAGTACGCGAAGAGCATCTTTTGCAAAAAACTTCTAGAAAGCGACAAAAAATTAAACAAAAACGTATTCATGTGCAAAATTGTGTAATTCGAAGTAGGAAAAATTATCAGATTCTTCAACGATTACTGATTTGTCTCTAACTGAATCATTCAACCTGTTTTAAACTGAAAATATCGTGTTACCTTCTGCACGAATCAAGAATTAAAAATTGTTAAGAGCCTTAGATAATAATTGTGATTCCTAGTGGATATAATATCAATCCTGGTGGTTGAAAAGCCTGTTCCTATGACATTTTTGACCTTGAGTGCCTAGCTTTGCAAATATGGAACATTCTTTTTGTTTTTAATTTTCATAAGTAAGCTTTCGAATTAATTCTGAATTGTTAGGAAGAAGAACACGTTTCTTCAAATGACAATTCGGGCAGTGAAAGGTTGAGGAAAACCTTTTTAAATACCTAAACAATTTATCGTGATTCCATATTATGAACCTGTGCTTTTCATCATATTTTCAGGAACTTTAGAACAATGCTTTTAGGGAATTTATTGTGATTTGTGACAAGTCTCACCATTCAATATGACCCAAAAAAGAAACCACATAACATTTATAACAACAGCCAAACTCTGTTCAGTATTTGAAACTGCATTCTGCTATAAATTACCATCCATATATACACAGTGCATCAGCATTAAAGTGGATATCTTCATATTTAAATTGTTCTAATCAGTCTATATATTCAAAAATAATTATCATGAGAGGTCCCAGAACAGTTCTTTGTTGGACGCCTTATGTTAGTTCAATTCTTGGAGTTTAAATGGTTATCAAGTTCATGCAGTTTTCTCCATTTCAAGAAATTGCTGATCTTGACACAAGCCTCTTGTCCTTCATTTCTTTGAATTATTTTTATTTTCATATGAAACAACCTGGACAGTTTTCAATGGTCAAGAAAAATGCTGATTGGTTTCATATTCTTATCATTAGTATACCCATTTTCTCCCCAAAATCCGAATGGAAAGCTTGAGTGGCTTTAGCATGAAAAATAATCGAAACATCTCACTAAAAACCATTTTCCATGGAGTTTCTGGATGATACTTCCTAGGAATGAAGTGAAACTTTCTTCAATCAATTATCGGGTGTTTTTTAGAAAGTTTCATTTATGATTGTGAACTCTTAACTGTGTTATCTTCCATATTTCTTTTCATAAATTATTTTAAAATCTGTACCTGAATCTGTGATGCCAGAGAAAATTGCCTTTTCACTTCGTACTCTCACACTTGAATAAAATGAGCAATTCAATTGTTTCTTTTTCTGTGGATCATGCAAACATAATCTGCAATTAACACAGTTTATATCCTGCACGCTTTTTGTTCTGCTCTGTCATTATATCCGGATATATATTATGTAAAATCAACGTGTATCGTTCAGCTAATTTCAGGCTGTAATGAAAAAGTCCAGACTGAAAAGGTCGAAGAAATTATACGATTTCACGTAATATTTTCAGGACTCATGAATTATTTCCATTTCAAAGACTTTCTGTGGTTTTAACTATTCATCTGGCGTTAAAACTATTGATCAAAGTGAATATTTCATTCTCGATGAAATTGTTGATTTTTTTCCGTTTGGGCATTTCCATCAAAAGAGAGAATCAAGAGAATAGAACCAATTTCGAAAATCCGTGGCTCACGGCCAAATAGTTTTAAGAAACTGTTTTTAAGTGACGCCATTTCTCAACTATTTGAAGAAAAAACAGTAGACATGACGTCACTTTAAACTACACCTTCTCCAGTTGTATTTCAGAAATCGTCAACTTAATTTCAGAAAGCGTCAATTGCATTTCAGAATAGTTACTTTTATTTCAGAAAGTATCAATTGTATTTCAGAATAGTGACTAGAATTTCAGAAAGCGTCAATTGATTTTCAGAATAGTGAGTTTAATTTGAGAAAGTGTTAGTCTAATATTAGAAAAGTCAATTTGATTTCAGAAAGCATCAATTGTATTTCGTAATAATCAATTTGATTTCAGAAACCATCATTTGAATTTCAGAACAGTCAATTGTATTTCAGAAAATATCATATATGTATTTCAGAATTCATCAATCTCTATCACTTTTTATGAAATTCAAATTATTTTTCCTGAAATAATTTTCACTTAGAGTATTTGAAATTAAAAATATATTTTTGGAGATAATATCAACACAAGTTTTATTAGGTACAAATCATGCTTTCTGAAATTCTTTTCACGTTCTCTGAAATACAAATAACATTTTCCGATATACATATGATACTTTCTGAAATAAAATTTACTATTCTGAAATACAAATGATCGTTTCTGAAATCAACTTGGTTATTCTGAAATACAATTGATGCTTTCTGAAATGAAATTGACCTTTCTGAAATTCAACTGATGCTATCTGAAATCCAACTAACTATTCTGAAATACAATTGATACTTTCCGGAATAAAATTGACTATTCTGAAATACAAATGATCGTTTCTGAAATCAACTTGGATATTCTGAAATGCAATTGATGCTTGCTGAAATAAAATTCACTTTTCTGAAATTCAACTGATGCTATCTGAAATCCAACTAACTATTCTGAAATACAATTGATACTTTCCGAAATAAAAGTGGCTATTCTGAAATTCAAATGATGCTTTCTGAAATACTACTAGAAAAGGTGTAGTTTGACTTATGTATTGAAAGTTGTACCGAATAAATGGGAAAACCGCGTTTTGTACATTTCAATTAATTGAGAGGAAGAAATGCAAAACACTCGGGAACAGATACATATTTATTTCTCAACTCTAACTTTAATTCTACATAGAATATTCGATACAATGGATAAATTATGCGACATTCTCTCAATGTTTTTGTTATTATTCTCCAACAGCCCCTCGTACAGCTTTTCTCTCCGCTTATTCGTTTTAGAGAATAGAATCATCAACACTCTCTCCATCTTCTGTAACACCAGATCGTCCACCAGTTTGGCTTTTTGCGCATGAACGTTGCCAATGAAAAAATAATCGTTCTCTTGTGAATTGTTCCTGAAGAAATTGACAATAATCCGTTTGATCAAATTCTCATCGTCGTTCGTTAGCCTGCTGTGTTTCTTCTTCATACTCCTCAAGATACCGAGGGTGGCGTATAACATGGCACTCATTTTATTCTTCGATATCGTCAAACATTTCGCGTATCTATATGCGTCGGATTTTGGGACAACCGGGTTGTCTTCACCAAGAACGCCGTCCGCTCCCCCTCTTCTTTGACGACTAAAGGGTTTTAGTTTGATCTTAGCAACGCCTCTATAGTATCGATACTGCTCTTTCAAATAATCGAAAACGCCATAGCCCTCTTCGCTAGAATAATAAATCTGCGCTTCTCCATAGCAAATGGTGACGATAGCGATGTATACGGTGAGAAAGTAGAGTGAAATAATCATATACAGGGAATAGTACAAATAATGCAATGGCGCTTCGAGAGCGTCGAAATCGAACTTATCGTACAAACACAATGACAGCAGTACAAGAGTCATTATCGAATCCACCATGTCTTTGAAATCGATAGACTGGTCTCCAAAAAATATCAAACCGACCAGAGTGAACAGGAAAATCGTCAGCATATGGTGGAGCAGTGTGCAAGCAAGAGGAGCGAGTGACAATGCCAGAGTTTTTTCGGCAATCCTGATGATCAGCAGGAACTTCAGCAACTTCCAGAGTCTCAGGGTGGCTAAGAATACCAGAAGAGCTGCCAGCGAAGTGAGCACTGTTTCTGCAAAGAAAAGCTGCGAGTAGATGACGAATTCGTTGTGTTTGGCTTTCTCGATTTTGTCGAGGAACTTCTTCACCAGCAGGGTCCTCTCCATGTACAGAAATAGACACGCCATGCTTATTGTTATGATTATTATATCGACTATGTGCCACAGGTCTCTGAATACCATTTTTTTCTTCCGCACTATTTTCAGCAGAAGCTTCACCATCAAAATTAGGATCATGAAGACGAAGGAAGCCATCACTATCCATAGCATCACTCCTGCTTTTTCTTTGACGAATAGTAGACGAGCAGAAGTAACCTGTACAAAAAATATTCAAAACAATCTTTTTATATTTTGGTCCCTATAGAGAATCTGAAAATATGCAAAAACACGTTAAACTTATTTTCAACATTATTGGGTTCTTTTGAGAGGTCTGAAGATTTTTTTTAAGGCTGTGATTTTTTTGAGGAGACCTACAGATTGAACTCTAGTGCCAGTTAGAGATTCTTTGAGGAGGCCTGTAGATTTTTTTAGAGAAGGCCTGAAGATCCTTTTGGCAGCTGAGATTCTTATCGCAGGCTGTAAGCTCTGGTTGCAGTCAGAGATATCTTTCGGGAGTACAAAAGATTATTTCAAATAAGAGGCATGGAGATTTTTTTGGGTGGTCTGTAAATTCTCTTGGGAGGCCTGAAGATTCTCTTCGGAGGCTGTTTTATTTCGGGAGGCCTGCAGAGCCTACTTTCTTCTAGAGACTCAACTCTAGTACCAGTTAGATATTCTTTTAGGAAACTGTAAGTTCTAGTTCTAATCAGAGATATATTTTTGGAATAGTGCAGATAAGAACATTTTTTGGGGAGGCCTGAAAATTCTATTGAAAGGCCTGAAGGTTCTTTTGGGAGGCTGTTATTCTTTTGGGCAGAGATTGAACTCTAGTACCAGTAAGAGATTCTTTTAGGAGGCCTGGAGATTTCTTTTGGGAGGCCTGAAAATTCTATCAAGAGGCCTGCAGATCCTACTTTCTTCTGAAGACTCAATTCTAGTACCAGTTAGAGATTATTTTCGGAGGCCTGGAGATTTTTTTGGGAGGCCTGAAGATTCTTTCGGAAGCTGAGATTCTTGTCGCAGGCTGTAAGTTATAGTAGCAGTCAGAGATATATTCTAGAAGTACTGGAAACAAGAGGCCTGAAGATTTTCTTGAGATGCCTGGAAATTCTTTTGGGAGGTCTAAAGATTCTTTCGGGATGCCTGTTGATCCTACTTTTTTCTGGAGACTAAAATCTAGTACCTCTCAGACATTCTTTTGGTAGGCCTGAAGATTCCGGTAAAAATTGAGATTCTTGTCGTAGGCTGTGCGTTCTAGGAACAGTCAGAAATATCTTCCAGGAGTACTGGAGATTATTTTAGATAGGAGGCCTGAAGATATTTTTAAGAGGCCTGAATTTATTTTTGAGAGAAAATTGTTTTGGAAGGTTCTTTCTGGAGACTGAACTCTAGTAGGTACCAGTTAGAGATTTTTTAGGAGGCCTAACGATTCTTTTGGAGGCTGAGATTCTTGGGGCAGGCTCAGGCGCGTATACAGATTCGTTCCATGGGGGGGTAATTTGTGGAGAGGAGATGACAGGAACTGCAGGCGAATTTTTTTTTTTGTTCAAGGTCAAATGCCTTTAAATTGATAGTTAGGTTTATCAGAGGGGTATTATGTAGGGGGAAAAAAACGAGGGCAAATTCAGTTTGTTTTATTTAATATGAAAAAAAAATTCAACGATGATTCGATTTAGATAATTACGCGGTGAATGAAATTAGATTCATTGTCTGAATATCTTAATGTCTATTATGATTGTAACACTGAATTTTCTTCGATCGTGTGGGGGGTAATTACTCCCATTACCCCCCCTTGTATTCTTTTGGGAAACCTAAGGATTTTTTTGGAGGCTGAGATTCTTGTTGGAGGTTCAAATTCAGGATTCCATTTGGATATATTCGATTTATTGTTTCCAGTTCAAGTTTACTAAAAGGTAAAGTCCGTATGGCCTCAGACAACACCCACAATTATTTGAAGCCTAATTTCATTATTGACATGAAGAAATGTGTTTAGCGCCAAATTAGACATGAAAAATTTAAAATAAAAATGTAAAACAGTCAGGATTCGAACCCTGGACGATGTAATTTCGAAACGGAAAAATAGCAGGCAGGTATAAATATCATTTTGTGAAGTATCTGCGGAAAGCGTACCACGTTTATCAATATTTTCTTACATTAAATATCGATCTGACGAATCCAGTTGTGCTCATTTCGAATTTCACCATTACTGATTGGAAAAGATTGCTGTTGGAACTATAAAGGAGGAATTCTATGAAGAAGCACCTAGTGAATTTGTCGAACCAGTTGTTGCGAAAAATATAGTCGGTGTTGATCAGAGAGTTCTTCAGTGTGCGACCCAGAGTTGATATGTAACCACCACCAGGATATGTGGCGAATTTACCTAAAAATAAAAAATAAAGGCATACAACACTTTTATTTCAATATAAGTCCAAAAATGTCACCACAAATATGGATAAAATGAAACGAAATGATTTGAAAAACGTTGTCAATCTGTTTTTTATAATTTCTAATAGTAGGGGAGCCCACGATGCTAAATGTAGATTTCTCGAGCGTCATAGAGACCTATTAGGTGGCAAAGCTTAGATGATAAGAAGAAAAAAAAATTATATAATGTATACCTTTTCGTCGGTTATAGCGGCTATAGCGGCTATAGATTTTCAAATTAAAAAAAAAACGGTTGCATGAACATACTCGAGCGCGTCATATAATGATAGCATCAATGTCTTACGTATTTTTAATAATGTACGTATGGTAATCTGATAATTTTCATGATGGGGGTGGTCGAAGGTAAGGGTTAAAAATATAAACAAAAAAATAATCGAGCGCGTCATATTTTCTTAGGAGGTGTTGAGTGAACCTAAAAAAAAAACTCCCATACAATAATCTGACGATGTCGATGTGTCGCAAACTCGCGGCCATTATTATAATATAAAAAAAACGCCATTTTGAAATACTCAAGCGCGTCAGATTAAGATATATATGGTTCATCTTTATGTCCTAGATGTGCTGTCTCCTAAGCTGACGATTATCAAAGTCAAAGTCAAAATATACTTTATTGTCGGAAGTTATAAAAACTTATAGACAAAGCTTTTTGGTTTTGGATTTTAGATTTTAGAGGGATTCGCCTAATCTGACAAAAAAAAATTAGGAAAACGGTTGACCGTAAAGGCCATCCCTACAACTTCCCGCTAACTTCATACCTAAGCGCTCAAAAATATGATTTTTGTGTCACTATGAGCTGTCCGAGCTCAAAAGTCTGATAGAAGTTTATCCAATTTTTTGAATTCTCAAACCGCAATAACTTTTGAATAAATGAACCGATTTTCACGCGGTTGGCAGCATTCGACGCAGTTTTTCAAGCTCCATGAAGAATCTTCAAGTTTGAATTGATCGAACTAGAAATTTCAGAGTAATTCCGAAAAAACACTTTTTTCGGTTTTCTTTCGACAACGATAACTCACGAACGAATCCATCAATTCTGGCCGGACTGGCGGCGATCGACGAGGTTCTTTGATAGTAAGGGCTGATTAGTTTTTGAAATAGATCAATACAACCGTTTAAAAGTTATTCAAAAAAAATACATTTGAAAAAGAATTTTCGTAGTTTTTTCGAGATTTCTCAAAATCTACCGGTACGAATCGGTTCAAATTATATTCAAAATCTAAGTTTGGCCAAGCCAAATAGATAGACAAAAAGTGAGAAAGAAATAGTAACGCGGAGAGGGGAATATAGGCATTACGCAGCTGCACGCATATTAGACTTTATCGACGAGTTTTTGTTATTTCGGCTTGTGGAAATCGTCAGATTATATATTTTTCATTATCCTTGAATTATATCCTTCAAAATAAAAAAAAATTGCCACGCTCGAGAATGTCGAGATGACTTTTTTTTTACAACTTTGTAGCCCTCCCCTTTCTTTACGTCACTCTCAAATTGTCAGATTAGTGAAACACTTTTTAGTATGTATTTAACTCACCCTATCTTAATCTGACGCGCTCGATGATTAATCTTTTTTTACTAAACTGATCCTTTATCCTGGACGCGCGGCCTTATTCATGAGGTTCATATTTGGTGGAGGTTCTTAACCGGGTACAAGGTATCCCCCTATATATTAATCTGCCGCGCTTCAGTAAATACCGAAATCCCCGCTTGGGCTCCCCTGCTATAATACCTATACCTATTTATGAGAAATTGTATTTGTTAAAAATTGAATATTCTACGCGTAAGGCTTCTCTCATTCAAACTTTTATATCAATTTCTGCTTCTTACCAACATAACTGAAGCTTCCTGTTATATGGTATCGTTTGTAATTCCACAATGAGTCCATTCTTGCAAATGAATCGGACATGACGTCATTTTTCCACCCTTCACTAAAATCACCGTACTCTGGGCCATCAGAAAATCCGTGTACACATTCTTTCCAGAGAAACTCCATCGGTGAAACAACTGTGCAACTGAAATATCGACACAACATATCGTTATAATGGACCAGAAAATAAGTGAGATTCAACAAGAATCGCACCGTTTTTCTTCATTCTAAATAAACAAAATATGGATAAACGTACAGATATTGCTAGGTAAAATGTTAGAGTATAATGAACAAACCTACCATACTACTACTATTCGATTCCTCACCATTTCTTAGATTTTTTGGAGTACCTCAAGGCTGCTGTTTGTGCCTTCTACTGGTCATCATTCATACATGAGTTACTCTGTACAAAAACGATTTCAGAAGTTTAGCGAGATAAGGGATTGAACGATGATGATAGACGACGACCAGCTTTATAACACATACTTAAATAAAATTGCGTACAAAATCAGTTACAGCAAATGTTTTTGTTTTCATTATCTGGAACCCACTATATGACATATGCCATGGACTTAAAAAACCCTGAAGAAATGTTACGAATTACTTGAATAACACCATGTGTTGTCTCATATTTTTCGACAGAAATTTATCTGAAGTTGAAAAGAGTCAGTTAGGTACCTCAAAAAAATTAGTTTTTAATTTTTTTCTGCTCATATTCATGAAACTCTATATTTTCTGAATGTGCACACCAAATTTGAAATCGATTCCGAGTTGCATAAATATTACACAGGATTTTAACGGAAACTCTACAATTTTAAGTCGAAAATGTTGATAATTCGATAGTGCAATGGAATTTTTGACGATTTACTCCCTTTTCTGCTAAACCTTGTATTTGAGCATATAAAAATCCATTGTACAATTTTGCGTATATGGTATAAATTTCATGTGAATCTGATGATTTTGTATAATTTGTGATTTTTAGGGGTCTACCCCTCGTGACTTTTTTCGAGAAATATTTTTTACGTTCGTCGACTTGAATTTCACAGAGTATACCGATTTCATCATTCTGAATCGATTGGGGTTTGCAGAATTGCTGTATCTTTAACTGTTCTCGATTTAAAAAGTTTATCTGAAGTTGAAAGGGTTCAATGCCCTCAAAAAATTTGTTTTCAATTTTTTTCTGTTCATATTCCTGAAACTCTATCTTTTTTTGAATAAGCACACCGAATTTTAAATCGATTCCGAGTCACTAAAATATTTCATAGGATTTTAACGAAACCTTCACAGTTTTAAATCGAAAATGTTGGATAGTGCGATGGAATTTTTGACGATTTATTAATTTTTATGCTGAACCTTGTATTTGAGGATTTACAAATTATATATTTTTGAAATCACATTGAAATTTTGCGTATGTAATGCATATTCTAAATGGAAAGGGTAATCGAAGACCATCATGGTATCAAATCGCACCTTATTCGCCAGTGGTTAAATCCTAGTGGACCCAATGGGATTCCTTCATCAATGTAAGCCTTGATTGTAAGGACAAAGACGTTAGATAGTAGTACCCACGAACAGAAGACAAGAAGTGGTCTAAGAAATCCATCTATCTGACAGCCAGAGCGCAATAAAAGCTCTGAATTCAGTACAGATTAAATCAAAGCAGGTTTGGGAATGCCTTCAGATCGAGGCTCTGAACTGGCAAAACACAAGGTAATACTTGTATGGGTGCCGTGACATAGAGGAATAAAAGGTAATGAAAAAGCAGACCAACTTGCAAGACGTGCGTACTCCAGGAACTGCGTGAACGTAACCCAAAAGTTGGAGGATGTTACAATTGAGGAAGGGCAAGATAAACATCTTCTATCTGTTCCAAGACGCGTTCTCGAGATAAACCGGCCTATAAGAATATCTGGGAGTGGCAATCCCTCATTTATTTTGTGGGATTGATGGACTGGATTGGAGAGTTAGAGGAAGTATGTTGCAGACGATATTTTGACACAGCGGCGTCAAGACTTTGGTGTGTTGTAACCATCTTCCCTGCCTGAACATTAAGACTGTGGAGTGTTACTTCATCGAAACTGCAGGAATGACATTACGGGCCGAAATGTCTTTAAGAAGGGAACAATGCAATGAGCCTGGAGCCAGACCTGACGCAACGAGTTCTTGAAAAGAGTGTTCATTACAGCACCACTGCATTTCGATAAAAAAAGAATCCTGAAAGATTCCAGAATCTGCCCACTAGATGCAAAAGTATAATGTGGATATATGAAGCCCGGAGGGGGGGAGGTGATAGTTGAAAAAAAGCCAATTAGTAGACAATTCACCGTTGACTCAGACGAACAGAGTTGCATACAGAATAGTGATGTTTGTAAATGGGTTTGTGAATACACATTAGTGATTTTACTAATAAAAATTAACTAGTTTGGACCGTTAAGAGCATTTTCATTGCGATATTGACTTATTAAACTATTTCAGTACGACAAATGAAATTACCTGACATTATTTGATCTGAGTTGTCGAAGACGAGCAACACCAATATATTTATTGGTGTTGTCAATGGTCATCCCAGGGTCTTCACTAATGAATTTTCCGTACCATTGAAGGGACTGCATGGAGAAAATATTGGTGTTGATGAGATAGTCTTGAATTCTGGAAAAAAACGTGGAGATTCTAGTATATATCCGCTTTCTAGAAAAAAATATCTATTAATAAGTTATGCGCCATTCTGCATTATTTTATACAGGATGAGTCAAACTTAACGGCTCGTACTCAAGTGGCCCAATGATTAAAAAAGAAACGGTTTGGGTAAGTATATAATAATGAGTTGATTTGGACTACATATCAAAAATAATGATATGGGTTGCATCTCAAAAATAATATTTTGAAAAGAGCACGACATATCTACGTTAAATTATCAAATGGAACACCTTGCATGTCAGAATTCCTAGAGAAAAAATAAGTATTTCATTACCTGACTCACCGTTTTTCTCAAAATTTCACGATGTTAAAAAATACAATGTCATTTGTACTTTCAAAATTTTTATCGGACGTTCGAATCCCTTTCAGCTAGTTAGTCGCTGGCTTGGGTGAGCAATGAATATTATACAGTGTGTTACTAGACACACTCTATGGGTCCTGAATGTGGTACTTTAAGGGCATTGAAGGCTTTTTGAAATTCAATTGATTTTTTACTACAATTTTATCAACAGAATACTGAAGAATAGTTCCTGAATATTCAAGGATATTCTTCAAGATGTCATAAACAAGAATTCTTCTGGTATTGATAAAATTCCAGCAAAAATATTTGAAAATCTACCAGGGAATGTCCCAAACATATTAGCAGATGTAATAAATACTTCGTTTTTTCCAACATTAAAAAAATGGCATTGATGATACCAATGTTTAAAGGTGGGGACTCAAATGATCCCTTTCAAACCACCAACCGATATTTCCATCACCAACAATGTCAAAAATCATTGAAAAACTCGTGAAGAATTTAATGCTGTTCGTTCTTGGCAATATTCTTACCAACTGCCAGTTTGGTTTTCAGTTTGAAGAAAGCACAAATGGTGCTTCCTTGAAAATTTATATTTGGACCTTATTAGAGGCGACATGGCTTCAGCAGAGTTCAGTGACTTTTCTAAGGTCTTTTATTGTGTGAATCATGAATTACTAAATGATAAGTTGTATCGATATGGATTCAGAGGTGTCCCACTGGACTGGCTTTGTTCATATCTCAAGAATAGAAATCAGATCGTTGATTCTAACAAAAAAGAGGTTAAACAGTTTAATAATAATCATGGTGTCCCACAAGGTTCAATACTCGGACCAATTCTGTTTTTAATTTACCTGAATGATTGACCTTGTATTGATATTCAAAATGAATTTACTATATTTGATCATACAACCATCTTATGGCACAGTAAAAATGTGATCAGTCTAGAAAAAACATTTCAAAATTATCTACAGAAAGTGAAGACAAATTTTTTATGATTCAACGAAGATAAAACTAATATAATCACATTTGAGTTCAGCTTTGATAATCTCATACTGGAAAATCACCAATTGAAAAATAAGTCATGCACTGAATTCCAAAAAATGTATAGAGACCATGAGCTCCATATCATCAGTAGTGGTACTGTATACAATATTCTAGATATCTCCACATGGAAGGTGTCAGATCGAGGGATCTTGCTAGCCAGTTAAAAGCACTACCTTTACCTTTTTTTATTATTATTTATCTGGAAATTTTTTAACAACACCTTTGAAATGTCTGATTATAGCCACATCTCGTGTCTCACATTCGAAGGAAAATTTATGTCATAACAAACCTGTAGCACTTTTTCAGGAATGAAGTTTCAATTTGGTCCGACAAATAAATATCAAAAATTTGAATTGAAATATCAGTATGTTACACAAATTAATATACGTACTCTTTTCTGTTAGAAATAGGGTGTTTCTTAGGCTTTGTTCTCGAATGGATGCCAACAATTAGGTCTTTCACTTCTTGATTGCTCAAACGAGTCATTGAATCTTTATCCTTCAAAATCACGGTATATAACAACAAGACGTAAATAGTTATCATGACCAGGTCTTGAAGTATTTCCAGGGTATTTTGTTTGATTCGAGCCCAATGTTTTTGTTCCTGGAATGGGAATCAACTTACAATTTGAGAACGTGAATTGGAAGCAAACAGTCACAGCATTTACCTAACATTTCTGGAGGATATTCGGATCACTTACCTTGATTCTCGAGGTGCATAAAGGCTTGTACAAGTGTTTAAAATATGGTCTTAAAGCTACTCGACCGAAACATTTGAAAAGGTACGCTCTCTGAGCTTCTATGTAAGCTAAAGCAGGTTTCATTCGATAAAGAATATAAGCAGCCTAAAAAAACATCAAGTTTCGATAGCACCTTTGATAATTATTTCAAAAGATAAAAAACTCATACAAAATACAACATCACGATGGTAAATCATTTGAATAATTAGTTAGGTCATCTATCTAAAAAAAATTATATAAGATAATGCAGGTGTATAGTCATCGAGTATCATGAATATATTTCAATTCTCAAATGTGAAATACAAAGTTGTGAATATGAGGTCAATATCTGACAGAAAACACTTTCCCTTACGGATACTGAAATTCATCTGACTTCTATTTGATGCAACGTTTCTGAAACGGAGACAATAATGCAAGTGTTTATTGTAATAAAATATCGAAAAGTATCCTTCATTTGCATGGAATCACGCGTCAAAATGTGCGGCTACGTCTTTCCAAGCTCTCACAAGTATCTTCGAGACTTCTGAGGGTTGCTCGCAAGAGTGCAGCCGGTTGACGAAAATAAAAATTTTGATATTTTGTTTGGAAACGACCACGTGCATACATGACATGTTTCAAGATTCGTGCCTCTCATCAGTGCTAGGATAGATCAGATAACATTAGAGCGATCTTGTCCCACCTAAAGAATAATATTACCAAAGCACTGTGAGAAAGTGTGGAGGAAAGAGTTTTACAATTATTTCTATTCACAACAAGATAACTCATTATGTCGACATCGATGGATGTTAAAGTGAATCTAGAACCATTGCCTCACAGTTGGTAGAGGTAGAGCTGTAAACATTGCTGACGATACAACCATACTTATCTGATAAGGTAAAAAACATTGCTGTAAAAATTTCAAAAATCGTGAAAAATATTTCCAACATAATCAGTTAACAGTTTTGTTTCCCAAAATTGAAGGAATTTGTTTTTGATGCTCGATAACATTTAGTAACAATAAAATACTTAAAATAGATCGTAGGCATATTGTGACAAATACCTGTCAGAAAACAACTACTCCCCTGGATATTCCCACGAAGGGCATTGAATTATATCCAACATATTCTTGTGCCATGATCCTCACTTCATTAGCGGATACATTTGTTGTATTACATACGATAATCTGTATAAACTCAGCAATGTGATAGATTTAAGGCAAATTCAGTTGTAAAATTGTGCTCTTTATGAAAATTTGGGCCCAAAATTCATTAATAGCATACCTATCAATTTTCAACATAAAAAAGTCTCAATATACAAAGTAAGAATGAAAAATGGATTATGTCTAAAGATCTTTTTTCTCTCACATTATTAAATAACGTAAATACATTTTTTACCCAACATACAATTCTTTACAAAAATACTGCATTTTTTTCAATCCACATTTACTTACCCTATTTGTTCTTTTCACAGTGAAATTGTGAATGAGTTTCACACCATTTTCAAGTAAAAAAATGTAAATTAGCAGACTTGTACCAGTTGATGTCAACCACATCAAAGCGGTTATGTGTGGCACCCAAAATCCCAAAATAAGTAACGCTGTCATAGTGGTAATAATGAGGAATACTAGCGAACACCTGAAAAACGATATTCGAAATCAAAATCCGATATTTTGTACATACGAGGGTGGGTTGAAAAGTGATCTCCTCAAACGGCTGGTCAAGTTGGAACAGTCATCAATGAGTGGATTTCATGAATACATGGTTTCTCTTCCGTTAAAAAATACAACACTGCGCCGATCTTTGAAATCGATATCAGATCGAGGCTGGAGTATACAGTATACAGTGTGGCCATTCATGTCCACTAGAATTTCGAAAGACTTTACTAACCAACATATCAAATGAATCCGAGAAGTATATTTTTCAAGCCGTCGTTTCTTATTTAGTGCGTTTTTGTCTCCCTGGTAATACCTGAAAAAATGAAACATTAATATACATAGTTGATTCGTCGAGTGCATTGAAGAAATGTTAAATCAAAATATCGCAATGACCAATTTTCATAAAAAAATTACTCATCCCAGAATCCGAAATGGTCGAATCAAACTTTTAAAGAATCAAAATTCAACGAAAAATACATTACAATTAGTTAATTCTGTATAATATCATAGCATGAGAATAAACGGTAATGTGAAGACGGACATTCGACCAAAGCAGCCAATCACAAAAACAATATTTTGTTGAAATGATAAAATATCTTAACATAATATCTGCAAAACGTAATATTCGAAAGTCATAAAAATTTAATTCGTCGAATCCATACATCACAAGAACCAGAAGTGGCATATTGAAAATTATCTGAAGGATAAATAGTAAAACCGAAAAGTACAGAACTGAAAAAAATCACAAATTGGAGAAGGAATAGCGAATAGTGGATCGCGGGTTGCTCTATTCTCCCAGAGATGGCGCAACGTGCGATTAATATAAATAAATTCTCATGTCGCGATTATTTTTCTTTTCATTTCTGTCCTACCACCTGATGCTCACATTGAACTTTTAAATTCTTCGTTTCCCCCAATTTCATTGTGATTCACCAGCCAACAACTGAATTTTCTGCTGAAGCGTAAAAGAAACATTCATATCGAACGATCACAAGTCAGCGCCATCTAGGAGATAATAGAAAAGTTTTATAACGAGTTGATCGTTCCTCACAAAGCTGATTCATTATTCGTTCATCCCTTCGACACTTTCTGCTATATTTCGGTTCTGATCATTTTATATCTTACATATTTCAAAGTCAAAGTCAAAATATAATTTATTGTCGGAAGTGATATAAAAACTTATAGACGAAGGCTTTTTAGTTTTGGATTATTAATAAAATTTTCGATTCTGATTAGTTCATATCCTACATATTTCGGTTACATGGACTTTACATTACTACTGATTTATTAAGCACATCAAAATAATATTTGAATTAACAAAGAGATGCAGAGTGAAACACTGTTCAACTTTTATTCGATTTTTTTTCCAATAAGTGTCATATCAACTGAGAAAAAAAGACGTGTCCATACATTTGATTGACTGTATAATCGTTCCTTTAGACAAATACAATGACAATCTGGAAGGAGTTATATACAGTGCAAGTTTTAATATCCCCCTCCTGTTAATTTTTGAACGGTTTGACGTACAAACATAAAAAACCGTTTGGAAGGTATCACCGATAATACTTTTTCAAATATAACACATCCCGTTCCATTCAAAATATTTTCTGTCCCGTTATTTCACTTCAAACCATTCAAAAGTTATCGTGGTCAGGTAAGGTAAGGGATTCAGATCCCCAATTTTTCTGACATTCTAAATGCTATTGTGAAAAAATGTAAAAACGAAATTCTGGAAAATTTTGATGATTGAAAAGATAATTAAATTATCTTCTCAACGATGTGACACATGACCCTCATGCCATTTACATTTTTTTAGTTGATGTGCCCCCCCGCACCATTTATCAAGCAATCTCAATGTGTTTTATTTCAAAAAGGAGTATCGGTGATACCCTCCAAACGGATTTTTTTATGATTGTACGTCAAACCGTTCAAAAGTTATCAGGAGGGACTATTAAAAGGCTGTATGTACAAAAATATAATTTTAGAATTTTTCAGCCGATATTCAATCCTTTTTTCTACCTTACATCAATTTCACCACTAATAGGACTAGTATGATATTTTTTTCCGTTTCTTACCTGAAGAAATACACAAAAGGCAGATGAATGAGGAACGTTAACGTAAAACCGCAAATTGGAACCCACAATAACTCGGCGTTAAAACCGTACTCTGAATACTGCCCCAAACTGTCACTATTCTGCAGTTTTGGACAGCCGTAGAGGAACAAAATTACGGTGTATGTGGTCATGAAGATTGACAGCATGATTGTCAATCTCTTGGTTCTTGAAAACCCAACTTCATCCTCCCTTAAAATGAAAGTAAGTTAGCCACTTATCAATCTCATGATGTGTTGTTTCCTAAGAGTGGGAATTGTAACTTCATTTATTAGGTGCTCAGTGTTTATCTTTATGCTAGACATATACAGTTCAGGTGACACCATCGTCAGTTATTTCTTATGAATTGTTGAATGATGTTCATTGAAGTTTTCTTACAGAACCCCCCGCGTGCTTGAATTAATTTTTTTTTGAATTCATGTACTCGAAAAATTTCCGGCAATAATTCAAGCACTTGGGAGATTATAAGTGATTATTTCCCTCATCTGTCAGAATGTATGTACCCACGATAAATGTTGTTCAATTAATAGCACACAATAGCAAACGAAAATAATTCCAAATCAGGAATCAAACACACTAAATAAAGTTGAAGGATAAAATAAGTTGGGATTCGTTAAAATAATTGAAACGATGTGTTTCCATCATTCTTATAAGAGGTGTCAGTAAAAAAGAGCTACTAAAAATTGTCCGAGTGGATAACTCGAAAACGGCTAGGAATATCCCCAGGGATGTACATACAAAAATATTCGCCTCTCAATCCTATATCACATGGTCGAAAAATATACGGAGTGTTCCATTTGAAGTACACGAGAAAATTTAATTCAAAAACTTCCGAATTGAAAAATCATTTTCAGTCATCCTGTATAATTTTTGGGAATGATAATGATTCAGAAATATGACTCATATGTCTGACGAATAGGATTATAATCATGACCTCCTGCATTCCATAATCTTGAGAACGGTGGTTTTTTCGGTATGCATCTGCAGATAGCATTATTTTGACAAAAAAAAAATGATAACCCCCAAGTGGTTGGGAGATAGTAAAGGATATTGAAGGTGTGGATGGAGACCACTAAAATGCTTGAAAAAATGGATTAAAGTACATTTCATTTGAAAAAATGCAATTGACCCTGTAGATTTTCCTTGGTTCACCCTGTATATCCGACAATAATTTCTAGATATAGAAACAGTTCTCTAGTTATATTTGGTTTTTGAATTATCGTCCTAACTATCTTAGAACTCAAGCAATCGGACTCTGACGCACTATTGCCCCACCCTGTATATTATGATATATAATTAATTATCTTAATGAAGTTCACATGATCATGGATAAGTTTTCAACTTATTTTATCATGTTTCCATGAAATAATAATTACTTTTCATTATATTTGAAACTATGTATTTGTCATTTTCAAACAAATAAATCAATGAAAAATACAGCTTTGATGAAAATCAAACCAGCAGCATTACAAGTAATTGATAAAATTCGGGAGGGACTTGACAAATGAAAATATGTGGATGCAATATTCATAAGGTGCATTCAATCAATCCTCGACAGGAAATACCGGAACAAGGAAATCGCAATCCTCTAACAACAAGGTGATCCTCCTCAAGGTGCCGGGGTACGTCAGAGTGGAGGGCAATGAACAAGCAGATAACCTGGCACGAAAAGGGGCATCAACGCCACTGATCGGGCCAGAACCATTCTGTGGAATGAAACTGAAGAAGCAATGAAAGCAACATAACGGCAAAGACTTCCAGGGCTAAGGCAGGCCAAAGATCTCCTCGGCAACTTCAACCGAGCAAAATCGAAGACACTGAATAACCTCAGCAAAACTAGTCTAAAGACAATCACGGGATTTCTGACAGGGCACTGCAGACTCAAATAGCACTAAGAAAGCTAGGCTGAGAGGAGGACAGCACCTGCAGATTCTGTGGGGATCATCCAGAAACACCACACTACATATTGATGAAGTGTTATGCTGTACATCACAAGAGATTGAATATACTGGGATCACACCAGCTGACAGTGTGAGAAATACCACGAATAGACCCACTCAAAATCCCTCAAATTCCTTAAGGAATTGGGGCTTGAGGGGCTGCTGTACGAGAACACCTTGAAATAGCAGAAGAAGATGGGCCACAATAGATCTAATTAGGTAGCGCATCAGTCACCATCCATACTTACCATTAACAATATTCATAGACCTCAAAAAGACTTTTGATACCGTTGATCACTTAACACTTCTGAAACATTTGGAGTCAATGGGAATTAGAGGCATGGTCTTACAAGCTATTCACTAATGAAGGAGTCCCCCAGGGTTCTGTTTTAGGTCCAATTTTATATTTACTATATTTCCGAAACAACTCCAGAATAGATTTAGAAGGTAAATACACCAGTTTTGTAGACGATGTAGTGATTTTATGTGAGAACTCCGATTCTGATTTTAGAAGATATGAAAAAATATGAAAGATGGCATTATTCTAATTTTTTATCATTAATTACAATTAAATCTGAGTACATCATTTTCCACCAGATGAATAAACCAATATTCAATCTCAATTTGAAATAAAAAATTATATTTTAAAGCAAACTTCGCATATAAGGTTTTTTGGGGCCCTGAGAAGATGTAGACCTATCTCATAAACATTTGTAAAACATTTTTTTAATGAATGAAAACGGTATATCAAACTGTATACCAACAATAAATTCTGAAATACATAGTTATCATACTAGGCAACATAAATTGTTCCATATTGATCGTGCTAGCTCAGTTTTTGGATAAAAAAGGTTCACACATTCAGTTTTGTAAAATTTCAATAGATTGTCGATTGAGATCAAGAATTTTAGTAACATCATACAATTTAAAAATCGATTGATCAAGTACGTTTTCACAAAGAACCCCGTGATCTGGCAGGCCATTCTCATTGGAAGTAGTTATTCAACAGGAAGGTGTTCCTCATTAAAGCAGAGTTATTCGAATTTATTTGGATGCAATTTTCCCGTTCTGTTGAATTGATCGCCATGGTCCTACCGAATGGCCTATCAGATTACTTGATTTGATACCATTGGACTTTTTTATGAGGATACCTCAAACGAACGGAGTACTCAACGCAAGCGTGCTGTGATATTGGCTGAAGAAAAATTCACCTAAATATATTCCACATGTGACATCCATGCATTGAGAGTTTTTTCAATGAGAATCTCTTTTTTTCCACCTCTTTTTTACGACTTTCCGGCACAGCGGTGAAAAAATAATTTTCTTTTTCGCATATTTCGAAACGGAATTTTACGTTGAACCACCAATATTTGTTCATTTGTAGATCGATTACTTCTATTTCTGAGCAGTACCTGCAAGATATATATGGTTATAGTAAAATTAATTAAACAGGCATTTCGAATATTTATGTTTAATTTTTTATCAAGAAATGTTCTCAGCTCAGTTCAGTGACTTGATCTGATATTCAGGCTAACTGAAAAAACTAAAAATCAGCAGATACAGATGTACTAGTAGTGGTAGTAGTAGTTTATTATTCCAAGAAATAGTTTTGTTTATATTAGGGATACAAACAAATAAGATCATTTCTCGATACGTAACACCTATCTAATAACAATGATATTGCAATAGTATCTTTTTACAGAATATACCATTCTGGGACTTACCATGAGGGCCTGAAACCTAGAGAGTCGAACCAAATTTCCAGTTTTTCGATTTCCCCCAAGTAATGTTCCGTTGCTAGGAAAAACCAGTCCTCTTGATTTTTCTGCAGAATTCTTTTTTCTGGATCGGGAAAGTTCAGAACATGTTCCTGAGAAAAGGAAACACAAGATATTCCTTATATAACATAAATGTATATCACCCAATATTTTACATATAGTATTTTTAAATTGGCAAACTCTACCTTACTTTTTGAACTCATCCCGTATAATTTAATAACTACGTTTGATGTTGTTCCTGCGTTAGATCCATTTCCAGTTTTCACGATTAAGATATATCCAAATAAGAATGAACTGGGTGTATCACTGAGAAAGTATATGCTTTTTCCGTAACTCTACAAATAGTGAAATAAATTATGCAATAATTGAACAGAAATAAATAGCAACTTCTGATTTTGAAGGAACATAGCATTGCATAAACTCAAATCAATGCAATGTTTTCAACTGCCTATCAATATTTTGAACGATTCCTAACTTCTCATAATGATTTATTAATGATAATAATTATAATGATAATAATAATAACAATAATAAACGGATGAACTAAGGGACAGTCTTCTGCATTGCTACGAGAGCAGTGAGCCCGCCCGAAGAGGATACATGGCGAGAATGCATGCTCTGTGGTGTGATACCCACACAGAGTATGCTGCCTTTTCCGCACAGAATCTAAGGGATTATGTATCCCACCTTCAGGTTCGAGTCTATGTTAGAGCCCCTCCTAAGCCGGTTAACGCAGTGGCAGAAGTGGCAGATATGCCACGTGTCGACCTGGCTGTAGAGGAGCCCCGCATCATAGCACCAACGGAAGGCATCAGAACCCGCAGGGCGTTTCATAACACGAAGCCCCTGAAGCCACATCAACTGGCACAGGTGGATGCGGATATTCACGATGTCCTTTCAGAAGAGGCTGACATCTGGTAGATCAACTCTGCCGTGTATGACGCCGCTCAGGCCATGTCCGAAGCGGAGAGAAGGGATACCACCCCTCTGATTGGGAGGCATGAGCGACGCACTCACAAGATGGAAGCTAAGATCAGGTCAGCGAGACAACACGCGTCTCGTATCGAGTGTGTGGCGGAGTACGTGGCGGCCAATAGGCCCTTCACGCCCGCAGTGCAGCGAATTACCGCAAATTTAAGACGAGCTCACCACACACTAAATCAAGGCGTGCTGTTAACCATCAAACAGCGCTGTCTTGATAGGATACGAATGCTGATGGCTGCATGAAGTTCCGCGATAAACCTTATCGCCTATTCCAAGAGCCTCAGGTAGAAACCTTCTGGAAGGGTATTTACGAATTTTCGCAACCACTCAACGTAGATACTCCAGCCCTAGTGCAGTTCGAAGCTTTCTGCAGGAGGCTTCGTCAGCCTGAGCTCAATGAACTGCGCAATCCGATATCCCCGGAAGAAGTTCGACGGGCCCTCAAAGGCTCGAAGAATTTTGCTGCTCCAGGTCCTGAGACGTATACCTACCTAGAGGTGGAACAACGCCACACCCAAGAGGTAGCTACTGTCAAAAGCTCTCTCCGCGGCAAGTATCAGCACAAACTCCGACAGATCTGGTCTTCAGAACTGTTGTGAAGAACAAAGTAGCTGCAACTAATATGCTTGCTGTTCCGATTCTACTTTACTCCTTTGGAGTAATGAAATGGACTCAGGAAGAGCTGCGACAACTCGACGTAAAAACTCGCAAAATTATGCATCTTCATAGAAGCTTGCATCCTAAATCGTCTGTTCCACGGTTATACTTCCCCAGACAACGGGGAGGCCGTGGACTTTTGAGTTTGGAGTGTCTACAGAACAGAATGGTACTGGATGGAGCCTGTAAAGTCATCAGGAGTTCAGATCCCCTTCTCTGCTTGGTATGCGATCATGAAAAAGCAGGGATTGGAGCATTTCTTTTCAAGATAGCAACCCGTGCAGCCGATGAACTCGGTCTCATATTCGACACTGAATGGACGAATCCAAACTCTGTTACCGAGTTGGAACCCGTTCAGCAAAAAGCCTACGTGAAAGCTGCGGACTGTGACAGGCTCCTACAGCTACATAAGGATAAGCCAATGCATGGGGTCTTCTTCAAGAACATTGAAGACCGTAGCTTATCCAGAAACCTGACCTTCGCTTTTCTCGGGTCAAGTGGGATGAAGTCGGAAACCGAGGGATTCATAATGGCCTGCCAGGATTGTGTCTTCAACACGCTCGTCTACCGTAGTCGCGTGATGGGTATAGAGGTCCCTGATACTAGATGCAGAGCGTGTCGTGGGGCTGCTGAGGCCATAATGCATTTGCTGTCAGCTACGAGTGTTGTACTACCATCTACGACACTCGTACGGTGATACCAGTGTTGCCTTATGCTCCGGGGGATATTGAGTCCGTTGTGGAGAATGAGAAGTGCCGAATCTATTGGAACTACTCATTCCCCACCCTCAGGCGAAATGAACATCGTCCGAAAAGAGGAGGAAAAACGGTCTAAAAATCGAGATCTATTCTTTGAACTCCGCAGGCTTTATCCAAACCATTTTGTCAAGATGATGGTTCTGATAATAGGGGTCCTTGGTGGAATGATGGACACGCTGCTCTCGAATCTAAAAATCATACCGGCATGCCGTGATTCGGCAGAAAACCTAGCCGGAATAATGCAGAAGGCCGTTATTCTTGGTTCACTCCATTTACTCAGGGCACATATTCTCGGACCCAGTAATCACTTACCCCACGGACGTGGGGAGTGTTTGCTGGGGTTAATGATACACCAGCGCGCCTTCCGGTAGTATCGGAGCTCCGGTGACAGGGCCTGACTGGTACATTCTTGATGGAAAAAAAAATAAGTAAATAATGTTTATTCAAAATTCATAAAAAGAAGTATCTACTTACATCAGTTTGCAAAAAAGGTGAATAAACAGTTCAATTATTAATGATAAAATTAAAAATAAATAAATTTGAAGATATAAAGCAAACAAAATATGAAAAAATTATGACATTTGCATCATATCCCAAAAGTATACTGATAATGTTGTAGTTTAATATTATTACAATCTAAAATAATTTCAATACATCCATTTGAAGCCTTGTTCATGAAAAAATTAAGTATTCATTGTATACAACTCCCGTTGATTTCGAGCCTATCAAAACTAGATAACTTGTGGAAAGTTTTGATGATGTTTTTTTTGGAAGTTTCATTCATATCTACCTTTTTCGACGATATGGTGATGTAGATCAGGAGTACACAATATAGAAAAAACGCTACTGCTACAGAAATAAAAATAACGAAGTCTGTTTGCAGTTCCAGTTCAGGAATGACGAATGACATTGATTTTTCTTCTCTTACATTGTTTCTCCTCAGTCTACCACAAAGAACCGAGGATTCGTAGCAAAGACAATCGAAACGTTCCAAGGTCGAGCTAGCTGCCGCCTGAATATAATAATAATCAATTAGAATGTTTTGATACTCGGTAGTTTTGCTCAATAATCAATCCCTGACTGTGAATCTATATTCCCAGAATTCAAAAATTATTACAAATGGTCATTTCGTAGCCAAGTATGCTTCAAAGGATGGCTAGATACCATAAAATAGGAGACAAGGACAAATGGTGTCAGCAGTGGGATATTTGACACTTGTATCTGGCTAATATATGAATATTATATTATTTTAATATAGATATTCAGAATGCTCCTTGATATAAGCAAAGCAAAAGCAAAAAGTTTTATTGGTATAAATATTAGTAAAAATAACAATACACACAGTCATGCACATATAAATATCTAAAGAAACGCTGCTTAAAACTCTCCCATGCAACCACATGGGGCTAAGGTATGGGTTTCAGCCGCTTTTAGAGGTGAGGGATTTGGTCCTGTCCACTGTTTCCAGGGGCGGGGAAACCATCTAGCACATCTGTCTGTAGGCAGACCCCACGGCGTTATGGGCCATATGTTTCTCTCCCTACCTCCTCCTTATGCAGGGGGATTATTTGTTTACGTGCTGACATTGATTCGTTGAAGTCTGATGGGGTGAATTCATCTGTTGAATCCCGGAAAAACTATAGAAAAAACAGTCTTTAAAACTCTGTTTAGAGACCGTAAGCAGAGAGGACTGAACCCGTTTTGTCAGTTTTAGTGCTGGTAGTAAATATTCTTTTTTTTTGACAATCCAATAAGATGAATGATTTTTCTTACTCCGCAAGCGAATTCCCAATTCCTGATAGCAGCTTGCCAGCGAAAACAAGCCATGGTATACACTCTGAACTTGAATATCGAAGTCATGGCACCCTGTAATGTATAAACTGCCACAGAAAATGAAAGCAACTTTACAAAATTCCATACCATAGTTTCATCAGGCAAAACGGATAGATAGTGCCAACTGTCATAATCGTTTTCATGTGGAATGGAAAGCTTGTAATTGTTCTGATTGATTTTTATTGATTTATCCCTAAATTCCTTTGGCGTGGGTTTGACAAAATCTGAAACATAAACCTAAACTACAAAATTAGGAGTAGGTGAACCAGGGAGATACAACACCCCAATTTTTGGGATAAAAAAATCCGAATCAAACCATGACAATATAGGAGGCTTTGGGGAACTTAATGTGATTTGAGATATTTGAAGAGCTAGAAGTTGTAGGTATTACTCATCATCTGAGATGACAAATAGCAAAGCTATAATTGCTAGAAGAGTTCTTCAATAAGGAACGCTAATAGTCGTGGAGATTTTTTTCTTAGAGCGGCTTTACATTTATGCAATGCATTTGCAATGCAAGACAGGTATTGCAAGGCAATGTAGAAATTGTGTCTTACATTTATGCAATTATTGCTGTGTTGCCAGCAGTTTATACCAACATAATATATTTCGAGAAAATCTAACCTCAATAAAATATTTTGATATTTTGTTGGTTTGTACTTTACTGAAATTCGAAAAATGACATTCCACCTATCACTAACGCTTGTGACAAATTTTCTATTTCTTTTTTAAGTTGGAGTTAAAGGTTAGGAGACATTCGAAAAACAATATATACAGGTACTTTAGTGTGCTATTGGCATTGAATTTCTCACCAGAAAACTCACTAGAATTGCTTGCGAATTGCGTGAAAATTTCAACCAGTCGAAATTTTTTGGGCTTGCACGAAACTTGCATGGGCGCAAGCGCAATGTAAAATTTAGTCTTGCATTGCACAAAAATTGCATGAAAATTGCATAATGTGAAGCCGTTCTTAGACCTTACATTGAAATTGTCACTGGGTGCCAAATCTTGAAATTCAATCACGTAGCCTTGTTTCCTGAAAACATCTATGCGGAACATTGTAATTCTTTCAAAATCAAACGTTTCTTCATTCCCATAGACGATTTGCTGTCTTGGAGTTGCTGCTGTGTGCACTGTAATCGAAGAAAAATCACTTTCATTGTTCTTGAAGGATATTGGAAATGGCTTCTCGAAATTTGAAAGAACTGTTTCATCGAGGTAGAAAGATAATATCGCTATGGTAGTAGTGACTTTTTCCCCTCCTATCCACCAGAATAGGTTTTTGGAGATGGTACACATCTGGAAAAATAATGAGAATTCTTTAAGTCTTTGTAAAGGTAACGTGTAATAATAAAGGGCAAATGAACTAGTGATTTATGAATCAGGCATACAAGCCATAAAAAACGGGTAACTAAGTAGTTCAAGTCAAGCAATCAAAGAAACACAATCATATTATAACTATGAGAATAATCCAAAATCCATGATAACAGTAATAATTACTCTTCACTGTATTTTGTTTCTGTAGAATTAGCAGACATGACCTTCAGTTGAATATAAATGACACATTCACATATTCTTGTCACTTTTCACACGGTAACATAAATCAGACGAGATACCAGTGGATGGTTTTAAAGATGGTCTATTCTTAAGTACACTGTAGCGACGTATTGTACCTAGTTTGAATTCATCATATCTGACCAGTATTCGTCATTGAATAGTACTTTAATTTTTTCATCTTACAGTTTTACTGACTT
This sequence comes from Chrysolina americana, assembly GCA_958502065.1. Taxonomy (NCBI): domain Eukaryota; kingdom Metazoa; phylum Arthropoda; class Insecta; order Coleoptera; family Chrysomelidae; genus Chrysolina; species Chrysolina americana. The sequence continues at coordinate 64,513,029 of OY293416.1, read as the reverse complement.
GAAGTGGTATTGAAACTATTTGGGCTAGACTCCGAGGCACATCCATATTTGCGAAAAATTACACTTTGTATTTCGTACTGCTTTTATTTGTCAGTTTGTATGCAAATTTCGTGCTTTCAAATTGTATTAGTTTATTTAATGTAAAATGTAATTCGGAAGAAGGCGTTTCCCATTTTGTATTGTATACAGTGCTCCAGAAAATAATGTTCTTGTAATAGTTATGCGAAATTAAGGTTTTAGGACCACTCCATCAACTTCGCAAAAATAAATCCCGTATTATTCAAAGGTCTCACCATTCACAATAACGAAAAAGAAGAGTAGTTAATTCCAGTCAAAATTTTGAACTGTTTCTTTTTCATATTCGTAGTCTCCAGAAGAGAAATAAACAAAAGATCCATTATTCCGCACAGGATCATCATCATATGAACAATATCAATATAACTAATAATGAAATATGGTGGATTACGTAATCCAATCTTCCGCAAAAAAACCTATACAATAGGTATGGTCGTCGGCAAGTATTCAACAGAAAACAACTACTGCCTCCTACGACCGTTGAATTATATCCGTTTGATACTTGGCATAGTTTTCTACAAGAACCACTTTAAATAAATATCAAAGCTGAAATTATTTTTCGATTCAATTGGGGGAATACCTCCGTACCGGTTTCATGGTCATTGCCAATCATCAGCGAAGGCTAGTTCGACCCAATTGAATCGAAAAATCCTTTCATCCTAATTGGAAATCCCTGAGACAAACACTGAAGTATGAATTCAGCGCCATCTCTGGGTTCCAGTTTAACGGTCGTAAGGGAAATTAGTTGTTTTCTATTGAATACTTGCCGACGACCATACCTATTGTATAGGTTTCTTTGCGGAAGATTGGATTACGTAATCCACCATATTTCATTATTAGTTTTATGGTCTTCCGTCAAGTAGTGTCGCCCCTCTTTCATGATATCAATATAACTCGACGCGCGTTTCGCCAACAAAATTGGCATTCTCAAGAGCCGAAGGTTCCAAATATTCATCTATTTGATCATTCAAGAAAATGTCCATATTACCCATGATTCAATTCATTGGTCGCATTCTTCTAGAAGTCGATTTTCAAAGAAATGGTAGAAAATCGAGGAATGGAACTCACCAAAACATTTACTTCCTTGTCTTTGTACTGCATGAAATCTTCTGATGCAGACACACTCACACCTTGAGATGATATTATGACATATGGGATGTCTGATCCAAGTTTTTTGGTCGCCGTGATTTGGAAATAGTCGTGACCAACAATCCTGGTGTCATCATATGCCATCAAGGATAGCGCTATCGCTTTTGAGTTCATATAACATTGATTGATCAATTTATTACTGGAAGTTTCATACTGAAAATATATTGGCTTGACATAAAATGTTCCTTCCGAGGATTAGTTATCATCAAAGTAATCGTTTTCCTCTGATATTCTATATGCGAAAGTACTTTTATAAACAAAGGACAATTAGTTTTAGAGATATGCAAAAAGTATCACTTTGAAAACTAAATTAAACAGAAAATTTGCTATTTTTAATAAATATTATAACAGTAAAACGTATTAAAAATTCCCATACTTTATTTAATACTTTCGACAGATTCTGGTCATCGACGTAATCCGGATAGTCCTCTATGATCATTGGAAAATCGACCAGAGGAAATGGAGTAGTGGGCACTTCAACGTTGTCTTCTGTTTCAAGTATTTCCAAATTTGGACCTGATGTCGCCCTAGAACATCCAGCAAAGAGCCTAAAAAAAACTATGAATTATGAAGGTGTCAGTCTCATTTTCAAAACTCACGTGGTCGCCCTTGCAATTTCGTCCGCAAGCATGTTAGGGTATTTTTCTTGTTGGATATAACCTAGATATTCACTGGATGCATCTTGGCATACGTCCGTGATTAGTTCGGCCATGTCAGGATCCGACTTCAGTTCATACTGCGCTGCTATTTTGCTGGATACGGAAGCAATTTGCTTGGCCATTTCCTTGCTGTCCGGCGACAACTGGAAATATTTCATATGAGCAAGTCATTCCTACATTTATTATCTCACTCTTTCATTCAATAATAGTTATTCAATCAACTAGTGTATTAATGGGACTCACTAAAAAGTGTTCTCAAGAACTGTGGATGTGCTGATAGTACAGTCTACTCCGTTTTGAGACGAGGATCGGTTGTAACACCACCAAATTTAGTTGGAACCAATGTCAAACAAGAAAAAAAATTGTTTACTAAAAATTCGGGGGTGGAACCAAAAAAAAATAATTCGAAAAAAAAATTGTTTTTTTTTGTTGTCATTTTGGAAAAAATCAAGTTAAAAAAATTATTCTCTACAAGAATGATCCTCAATATTTCCCTATGACATGAGTCGGTTTTGTTAAAAAACGTGCTTGAACGCCGACATCAAATTTCAGGCTCGTGTTAGCCCGCCGCTACAAGTTCCGGCGGTGCCAAAATTTCTAACACGTGTATTCTTTTCGGATAACTCACACTGAATGATCGTCTTCAACCGGTTTTCTAAGACCATCTTTAAAATTGCAATCTGCTGAAAATTTTGGTCGATCAGTGTAAGTTTGAACGTTTTTATTGATCCCTTTTAATTTTTGGTCGTTGCTAGACGGTCGCGGACGGTCGATGCTGGTCGGTCAGTGTGATTTCTAGCAAAATGTGTCATAACTTTGCTAGAAATGATCAAAAAAATATAAATGAAACTGCATTTTAGTCGTGATGACTGCTACTTTTTTATGCAAGTATAACATGTGGGTATTTGAGTACCTACATTGTTGTTTTACCACGTTACATAATCAAACTGTGTTTTTTATGGAGGATGTTTCAGTTAATCCGGAATAATTGCACTGAAGCAGGAACCATTACCCTCTTTAGACACTATGCAATGATTTAAGAGTAGTGAGACAGGTCTCACTCACACAAGCCAAAAAAAACTGGGTTTTACTCCTGCCTCATTTTCAACGTCCTCAAAATTCCTACACCTTCGCCAGTAAATGATGAATATAATCGCTTATACAACCTGCGTGAAAAATAAAGTATGCAATTTCAAGCTGGAGGTTTGCACTTCACATTTCTGTTATTGAACTCACAAAAACAACTCCAAAATGTGCTATAATTTTAAAAAAGTCAGAGGCTATCCAAAAACTCATTCTTTTTGAACGATAGATAATTTTGTCAAACCACGGGATTCTTAGAAACCCCTGACCATCCGAAACGAAAGAAGATGAATTTATCTGTTCATTCCATATATACAACATAGTCCAGGATTATCGAGCCATAATATCTAAGCCCCACTTTTGGAGCAGTTTTCTCAGTATGATGTCAGTATCAGCTCAAGCCGGCTTATTATAGACATGTTAAACCCTACTGTCATGCAAAGTTTTTTGTTCTTGATAAAAGACACTAATTGAGATTATAATAGATCCAGCTGCGATTGTCCGTCTCAAAGTTAGTAGATATTTATTTAGAGCATCAAAAATTCTTAGAGTGAATCGCTGTTGTATTGAATGCTGTGGTACCTATGAAATTATTATTGCTTATCTTTTACAAAAAGTGGGTGGAAATGTGTCAGAGTATTGAATTATTCTGGCAAAGAACAAGAGTGTTGATAAGTGCATAAACCACAATTTCTCTCTCACAAAGAAATGATATTCCATTTGAATTTGTTATGTAGAAGTTTTTCTTGGAGGAATTATTTGAGTTGATTACTAAGGGTCAGTTTTTCAATGTTCAGTTAAGGGTCTCAGCTAGATGGCTGACGGCTAATAGTACTCGGGCCCATAACCTGTAGAAAATAAATTATTTAGTAACCGTTGAGACTTCGTTAATCTGTGTTCCAATTCAAGTTGGACCACACGCTATAAGCAAAAATTCTCAATAGTATGTAGTCCAAGTCGACATTGAAAGCAGATATACGAAGTCTCAAAGGATGGGTAAATCCTTCTTTTCTTCCTATCTGGGCCCGAGGACTATTAACTTTCAGCCAGCTAACTGAGACTTAACTGAACATTGAAAAACCGGCCCTTAGTTATACGAATATTCTCTCCCCAGGGGTATTTGAAGAAAAAATAATGGAATTTAGAATTTTGAAATTTGTACAGAACTGAGAATACGTCCCAGGAAAATTATATGAATAAATACGTTTTCAATACAGTTTCATGAGTATTATTATTAATACTGTATAATTTTTTTGAGTTGTTCGTGAGAATTTTATATAGAAATAAATGTCGGTTGGATAAGAGGGAAAATAGGGGTAGATTTAATTGGTTGAATCTTAAAAAAATGCGATTGTAGGGTGTCACAAAAGAAAGGGATGTTTTATTTGCAATACATCAGATAAATTTTGCCAGGATTGGTGTCTTTTTACTCCAGCAGGGCTCGAAACATTTATTTCTGTGAGCAGAGAAAGGGGGTTCTCATACAGAAATCTTAATGAACTGGCGGACGTCAAAGTAAATGAAAAATTTTGACAGATATACACATTCAGGGCCTCAAGCTCTAAGAAGTTCAAGTATTCGATAGCTTTGTCCCTCGAATTGGTTCATATTCTCCAATGGAATCCAAACTCAGGAACAATTCAGAAAGATTCGCTTCCTCCCATTGCTGTTTGATCTGTGTCAAAAAATGTGAACAAGAATGAAATCGTCCGCTCAGGACAGTTTCTAAAGCACCAAACGAAACTATTGAAAAAGTGGCAACTACTGACTACTTAAATACGAGGGTGTTGCTGCTCGAAGTGGGACACTGTCGGAAGCCTATATTTTGTTTTGAAATGTCTGATATTGTACCCGTACCCACATACACACAGGTTCAATTGAGGTTAGGTTATGGTTCCTTTAAATGTAATATACTCACCTGCTTCAGAACATCCAACACTTTCTTCTGATACTGTTTTATAGTGGCGTCGGTTTTATTAGTTTTTGGCACGCCCGAAATTTCTTCGACTAACACATTGAGGACTTGCAACAGTTCATCAGATTGATTCCCTTTCAATAGATTAGTTATAGAGTTATTTACATTTGCATCAAAGTATTTTTCTTCTATCTCTTTCGCCAATGCTTCTGGGGTCACAGTAACAAGGGCTGGATACACCTAAAATTTCAGAATAAACCAATAAAAATGATTTTACGTTCAGTGAGCCTCTGAAGGTCAGAAGCAGTAAATACCAATAAAAGGTACATCGTTGGGGTTATCAAAGATTTCGTCAATAGATAAATGTTGATGAAAGATATTTCGGAAGAAGAGTACGATTTGCGAAGTGGTTCAGACGTTGATATAGGGAAGTTGGAAATGTTTGTAAAAAATAATATGGACGGGCGAATCAAAATTCACCATAATGGTTGGTTCAACAGAAACATCCATTATAGGTGGAATAATACGAATGAACATTTACATAGAGAAATCAATTTCCAGGAAAGATTCGGAATAAATGTTTGAGAATTTCCGAAGCAAACTACTGAGTCCTTTCTTTTACGATGAGCATTTCAATGGTGGAATGTATTTACATCTCTTATCCAAAGAATTTGATGGCTATTTAAATGAATTGCTACTGAACATCTGCCCTGAGATTCAACACAAGACGGTTCCCCATTTCATAATGCAGCGTAGTAAGGGAACATTTAGATGAAATATTCCCAACAAAATGGATTGAAAACTATGGACCAATTGCCTGGCCAGCTCGATTCCCAGACCTTACTCCTTTAGATTTTTTGTCCGGGGATACATAAAGGATATAGTATATTACATTACTAGTGCGGAAAGTGAAATATACGAGTGTGAAGAATCACTTTCGTACACAATTTTTCCTACGACCACATAATACTTTACCAAATAATGTATAAAAATATTTTGACGTTTCACACACATTTTTCAGGGTCTGCTTCTTATATAAAACAAATAACTAACAAGACGATTACAAGATTGCCTGACTAAAGTAGAGATTTGATATATGAAACTATTTAACGAAAATAAACATCAATTTTGAAAATTCCTTGCTTTATTCAGATGATTCAGAATGCTTTTGAATGGATATTTATTTAAATCAAACTCCAAGAAATATAGATGATATTGACATGTGTCCAAGAAAATCGAATGAATAGTCCGACTGAGAACCATTCTGACTTCATTTATTTTTAATAAATAATTTAAATACGAAATATTTTCTTCATGATATAATACCGACGAGATCAAAATCATAATTGGACATCTTTTATTTTTCATAATAATTACTAATCAAGATACACTCTAATACAATATATTTTTATGTCATAATATGTGTGCAATAGATCAGTTGGTAGGCAGCGGGACTCGACGTGACTTCTGACGAAGAGTAATCGGGTTCGATCCTCGTCCGCGAAAACTTTATATTTTTAAGATGAAAAAAATTACACTTCTCAAATAGATTGCTTCAAGATTTTGTTGGTAGGATTGTTATGGAGGATATTTTTGCTGCCTCCACGCACAATTAATGCACCTAACATTCACTACATTCTCAAAATAACTTTTGACGTTTGAAATAAACTGTTCAAAGCCTGCTTTTTATATATAATAAATACTTAGCGAGATGATTACATGATTGCCTGACTAGGTACAGGGAATTGATATATGAAACTATTTAACGAAAAGGAACATACATTTTGAAAATTCCTTGTTTTGTTTAGATGATTCAGAATTTTTGAAGTGGATATTTCGTCGGCTTAGTTACGAAGTTACTATTTAACAATCTAATGTCCAAGAAAATGTGATGAATAGTCCGACTGAGAACCATTCTGACTTCAGTTATTTTCAATAATTACTTTCAAATACAAAATATTTGAAGCAATCTATTTGAAAAGTGTAATGTTTTTCAATATCATAATGAAAAAAAAGTATCCGCGAGCGAGGATCGAACCCGCGTACTCTTCGTCAGATGTCATTACGTCCCGCTGCTTTACGAACAGAGATAACGGAGCGTGCGAAAAGTTCTTTTCCGCGCCTGTGCAGAAATTATTTCGCACGCTTGTGATATTAGCCTCTTTCCGTGTAACTATACAGTGCGATATAGGTTACTTTGCCATGTGGTCGTAGGAAAAAGTTTTTTCGACACCCAGTACAGATATCGACCATCTCAAACAAAAAATAAGATGTGCATGTGATAAAAAGCATTATATCCATCATGCTTAAAAATTGACATAGAAATTGTATAGACAGGCAACTTATGTGCATTCAACAAAGAGGTCGTCAATAGAGATTTCTAATGGATTTGGAAACCCAAATAAAAAGAGACGAAAGTTCTTAATTTTTCCATCCTTGTTACCAGGGGCGCGCTCTGTGATTGGTTACCATAATGGCGGTTAGTTTGGATGACATGACAGCTACAGTTGAAAATGACATTTATACTCCCTGACCTTATAGTAACCAATCACAGAGTACATTCCCTGGCAACAAGGACGGAAAAATTAAGAACTTTCCTCTCTTTTTATTAGGGTTTCCAAAGCCATTAGAAATCTCTATTCAAGCATTTAATGTAGGTAGTTTGTCATATTGAATTCATTCTCTGTATTGGTTTAATTTTCCCCCAAAAATTTATTATAAAATAAATTGTTTTCTGATTGTTTGATTTCTTCTACTCTCAAGTAAGTTTATTTCCGAGGTAAATTTCCACGGCAAATAATAATAATAGCCGTCCTCTACCCGCAAAGGCTATGCCTTTGGGTACACTCTACGAGTGTTTATGAAGGAGTATTATTATTATTATTATAATTATAATAATAACGTTTATTCGTAATTCAATGCTATCGTTCTTCCGTGAAACTAGGGCTTCGCGAGACCAAGAGATTAGTCTTGGTCTTGTCTTGGTCTTGATACAAGACCAAGACCAAGATCAAGACTTAATAAATCTTCCCAAGACCAAGACTTGACTTTCGAGACCAAGACCAAGATCAAGACTGTCCCCCAAGAGTATTGTTCTTGGTCTTGGTCTCGAAAGAAAAATAGTGAACTTAAATCTACTCAATAATAAGAAAATTTTGATGGAAAATGTTATGGCATTTTATTTCAATTATTTATTTTTCATATGGTAGGTTTTTAAATTTTGTTCATTCAAAATCGATAGTACATTTTTCAAAATCTATTCTGCAGTTATACAGTTTACAAAAAATAGGTGTATGTTGTAAGGTCGCAGTGGTTAATAAGTATTGCAATTTCCTCGGGATTCCGATTCCACCACTCTGCCGCAACCGCATCTTACTGCTCATCACACAATAATCCATTGTAAAATGGTCAATACAAATCTAATTAATATTTCAACCATTCTGAACCTTTTTTCTGATCTGTCGGGCGTCGACCTGTGTGCTGTGTGGGTCTAATTTAATATTTATAAAAATTATATTATGATGGTGAAATGAGAATTTTTATTTCGCTTACTTTACTCGTACAAATTGACAATTGTTAAAGACTGAGAAATACGAAATAACTATTATATGCATGTAAACTGTTGGACAATTGAATTGAATAAAATTAAAATTCCTAGACAAATTTTGATAAGACCAAGACTATCAAGACCAAGACTGAGCCAGTCTCGTCTTGGTCTTGAAACATCAATACCAAGATCAAGACTACATTTATTTTTCGAAACCAAGACCAAGACTGATCAGTCTTGGTCTTGGTCTTGGTCTCGCGAAGCCCTACCTGAAACTACAGATATATTTTATGAATTTTTATAGTGTAAATACAATTTTCATTGATACATTTATTCAAATCGTCACTAATAACTCTTATATCGAAATGTTAGGTTTTGTGGAATTCATAAACGAACTAACGACAGGACCGTAATTAAAAATTGTTGTCAATGATGATGCTAGTTACTTTGAATGAAATGCTATAAAAATATCAAGTGTGATATACGGCTGGATTGTGATGTTATGGCTTCTTCAATATTTGTAATGAAAGAGACAGGTCCGTATTTGAAAAAAAAAAATATTTTTTTATATTTTCTGAAATAACAATTCTATTCGCAAAAACCTAAAACATCATATTTAGTTTACCCTATATGAGTCGGGAATGGTGAGAGTTCCCGTAGATTTTCTCTGACCAGTTTACTACTCACCAAAATTGATAATAATAGTTCTTTTTTTCCTCGTTTAATCGTTCTTGTATCTATTACGGTTTAAATGTTTAGAATATAGCAATGTTACCACATGATAACTTACGGTTACGTTCAAAATTTGGAAATCAGAAAACTGATACTGGTCAATTAGTTTGACTTTCACTTGATGACTATTCTCGTCCAGCATAATTGGCAGTGTATCCAGGGGACTGCCTGCTGCCAGAAGGAATTCTGAAAAACGAGATGATTCATTCAAAATTCAAAAACATCAGAGTTGGAGCATTTGATAGATAGAACTTCAATAATGCTTCATTAAAAATAATGGAAAACTTATGTACAGGGTGTGTTGATAAATTCATGCAAAAAAATATATGAGGAGATTCCTGGTTGTATAACTATATGAGGGTATGTCCACAAATTTTATAGAAATCAAAGCAAATAAGAGAAATTGAAAATATTATCGTCCTTCTATTCAAATAGGTATAAAAATTATTTCATCTTCACAATATACTTAATATTCAGGGTGTTTCAAATTCGATCCTCACCATTGGGATCTCGGAAACTACGAGAGATACGAAGATGGTTAAATTGAGGCAAAATTGCACATTTACCTGACTAACAATATGCCGTTGAGAAAGTTCTCAAATTCGATTCGACAATAAATCGCACTTCCACATTGCCACTTATCTCCTGCTACATTATGGTGTTTTCAGATTTCCAACCGACATTTCATCTTCCGGCCACCATTATCAACTTTATTTTTTCTTATGGGCGCTACATCGGATCCACTCTGTTTTGAATTGAACCAGATATTACCTACCTTGTCAATGATGTATCATAAGTTATCATTCTCCAAAAAATGTTCAAGTTATTGGATCAAAATCTCACCGAGTTTGGTTCATTTGAAAAGCCGAGGAAAAAATACGGAGACAGAATAGACCAGGAAACTAAAGAAAATTTGGTAAACGAGGTATGTATGAGGTAAATTAGACATTGTGTCCTTTTCGATGAAAATAGAACTTTGAACACAAAACGATAATTAACTAAAATGTAAAGACAAAAGTGAATCACAGCAAATGCTCAAAATGCCGGCCTTGTTCATGATAACACAACTGTGCCCTTCAATAATGCATATAATTTCCAAAATTGTTTCTACTCGCATGTGAGAAAAAATATAACTCAGGTTCATCTTTGTCCTTATATCGTCAGGGCTTGGGACGTGTATAGGACACACCTCTCATAATTTACAACGATGAATCAATCGCCTCCTGAATTTTTCAAAAACTCCCTGTACGTCTACAAACTACCTATTAGTATATGTGAAAATTGTTGCAGGTACCTGATTCATTCGTCACACTGTATAATTTGAAAGTGACATTTCCTGGGCTGGTATTACAGGTGACATGAAATTGCGTTCTCAAGGCATACCCAATTTGGGGTTGTATTTGACACGCGCTCAATCTTGGTTTAACATGGGTAATTATTCGTCCCCTACCCGTATGATGGGTACTCCCTGGAACTGAGTGATAACGAAAGTGAACTGTGATTATGATTCATGTAAGAAGAATTCAAAGATGTTTATTCGAGGCTAAAAACATTGAAATTTTTTTATTGGTCCCCAGCTCGTGAGGATTGCATGATGTCATCGCTCTAGGCAATTCGAGAACGGATGGGAAGCCATCTAGATTCGATTCGTTGGAGAACGAACAAAGAAAATGTAGACTCGAAAACACCCAGAAGAACTCCACTTTAGCTAGATTCGGGGTCGCCACGGAGTGGGCGACATCTACATTTTGAAATGTGTACGTCAAACTCCGGTAAAACAAACATTCTGCCATAAGATCTACTACTACTACTTAATAAATTGTTGATTATTTCTTTGTCGTTTTATATTTAGTTCGATTTTTTTGATTTAATGCAGAAAGCATAGCTTTGATAGGACTAGTAAGTCAAAGAAATGTTGTTCAGTGCCGCAGTGCAAGAATTATTTATCTTCAAGTGTGTCCATGCACTCTTTTTCCAGAAAACAATAATGCCAGAAATTAGCTAAAGCATGGGGAATTAGACTGAATTGGAAGATTTCACACTTCGATATATTTTGTTTATAATAATTGGCGTAAATCTATCTAGTTATTTTCTAGATACAAGAAGCAAAACATTTAAACGATTGAAGAAAGGGGTCATTCCATCTCAAAAACTTCCCGAAACTAGTTCATCAAGGCAACGAAATGTTAACCTATCTGCGAGAAAATGGTAACAGGATTTTCTAACTGTAATTGTTTAATGATTTCAATACTTTACAAGGTTAGACGCTGTTGATGGTGCAGAAGTTACAGGATCTGGAGATGTTTTATCAGTTCAGTGCTTTTCATTGGATGTAGCCAGTTCACTTTCAGTCCAGGAACAGATTCAGCAGTATGGCAGTGACACGGAACCACTTCCCAATAACTTAGATGAATTTACAGACAAATCTGTTTGAACACCATTTCGTTTGTATGATCTCAGAGCTAATCTTCAATCAGACAATAATATGATGTGTTTTACTGGTGTTGACAGAAAGCTTGTGAAAATATACTTAATTCAGAAGATATTTCAGATAATCTCCAAGCAACACTGAGAAGTCTTCGAGAGATTTGTACGACCTAGGGAAGACCTATCCCTCACCTTCTTGAATGTGTGATGCCATGAACAAGACCATCGGTGACCCTGTTGAGGTTCGAACCCATACATCTATCAATGATTGGATTGACAAGCAATTGTTTTACCCGCATGCCACCATCGCTCGTGACAATACTGAAATGCAACCATACTTTACGCTGACACAGTCTTAAGTGATCCTAGTGATATATTGTTGACGGTTTTGCTTCATTATTCGAGTGCTAGAACCAATATTTTAATTAAATCCCTCATCTATGTAATGTGTAACAACTATAATAAGATTTGTAAATACTGTGACATAAGTATAAACAAAATTAATGAACTTTTTAGGGTAGCCAAGGTTTGCCTTTAAAAATCATTTATATTGTTACTTAAAACTGTTTGCACATTACTGTAACTATCTGCATAAATTGTCCTTCAAATCTACTATTGGACAATAAAGATATTTTTATTATTTGTTACATGATAATGAAAACCTGGACTGTTAATCGAATCATTTCATATGTTGAGTACAGTAACAATTATTTTGTATAGGTAATGAATGAAATAATTATTTCCAAATAATAGTTCTTTTTATTCAAAATTAAATCAAGATGAATGGATGCACTGTGGTGTCACAATAATAAATTTCACAAGTAACCCTTAAACAACATTTCAACACAAATAGGTATGTGCACTTAGAAAACAAAATGTGTATATAGGTGTCGATGTGGGGTGAAGTGAATACTTCAATTTATTATTACTAACTGGATTGGGATGTTGAAGAATTTCACAAGTTAGGTATTTCACACAATCACAACATTCTATTCACAAATTCAAATTATCTTTTTCAACTTCTTCATTGGATTTGGATTCATATCAATGTTTCTTTTCGACATGGCGGAAGTCCACTGCTCTTTCAGCATAAACTGCCTCAACATTGTTTTTCTCTGTCCCAATTCCAAACTTGCTCGACATCAGTACAGCTCAACTCGTTTAGTTCTTCATGACTGCAACTACATGTTTACAGAATCCAGATTGGCCCCCTTTACAACTGCATTCACAGTTCCACTTCGTAACTATGGTGTATTTGGAGATCCCAATTCAATTTTCAGTTCATGAGGAAAATTTCAAGACCGAAGTTTGCAGAGAAAGTCCAAAAAATCGTCGCTAATCGATATTCTCTACCTCACATATAAATAGATAAAACATGATTGGCATTGAATTCTGCATCCCCTTTAACCACAGGCCTACTTTTTCCGATTAAATATTGACAATTTTCAGCCAAATGAATCTTTACCACAGGCATTTTAGAGGAAACAAAGTTGAGACGTAAATTAAGAGCTAAAGTATTCATAAAAATTAAATAAAAAATATCAAATATCAACAAAACATTTAAACGTCATCAACTGTCACGTGACTGATGTGACGTTTGCTTTGTTTTCCCGGAGTTTTGGAGCTCCCCTAGTGCCATTGGCGACCGCGAATAGTCATGTCTAGTGAATATCAAGTAACGAAACATTGATTGTAAACATTGAGCGGGGTTCAGAAAGATTATATACAGAACCATCCATAACGTCATCACTTTCAAATTCACAAATCACAACAGCGGGAATACAATTATAGCAAAAGAAAGACGAGACATTGTTTCATTCACACCTAATTTTCCGATGTCACATATTTATCATAACTTTCGTTTGCTCCTTAAGAGATCATTTGGTCTCCCTTACCTGTACGAATATGTTGGGTTCTCTGAAAGGAAAAAAATCATCTTACCATTCATTTTGACAGTAATGTTGTACATCATGTAAGGTTGTAACACATTCGGTTTGATATAAAATGTGTCAGTCACTTGTCCATACTCGGTGTCACGATCGTAATCGAACCCAGGGGCATCTATTGTCCAAATAAATAGCCCACTTAACCCATTGAGTTCTGGGCATTCTTCTCTACACTTCGCCCTGTATATGATTTCTTGTTCTATATCAGATATTGGAACTAGTAATTCACAGTTCTTCACGCAACTAGAAAAAATGTTTCGCAATGGGATGATTACCATTAAATATGTTTTGGTAACACTTCACTGAATAAATTCAATATTTACTAAATTAGTTACACGAAAAACCACGAGAAATTGGAGATTTCAGTGTTCATAACTCCACCTGGCTCAAACTTTTCAACAAAACAGGCGAGGCAGGTCGTGAAGCTGAGGCTCACACGCTTTTATAATGTTTACAACCAGTATGTCGCTAACAAACCTGATCTGTGTTCAAACTTTAGCAGAAATAACTTTGATAAATTTAACCATTATTGTAATTCCATTAATTGGGGCGAGAATATTTCTTCTCCCGAACCGCTGAATGTGTTTCATTCATTATTAGAAGAAGGAATCAAAAGACAAAAGAGCCCCAATATCAGCTGCGGGGGTTTATCGGATACCGTGTTCTTGTGGAAAAGTATACAGTGAGGACGTAAAAAGTCCTCCCCCCCTTAACTTTTGAACGGAACAAGCTATCGAGATCGGATGAAATTCAGGTAAACAGGTACCACTTTGTGGCATAAAAATGATTGTGGTCACGTGGCCTAGTGTCAACTTTTGTTTTTCAAATGTAAAGGGGGGTCACGTGGATCCCTGGTTTTGAAGGTCTTCCGATTCTATATCCAACATCGGCCAAGCCGTTTCAAACTGAAGAGTGTTTGAAATTTGCTACAAATATTTAACAAATAAATTATAAAAGCCAATTTTTTGTGGTGAAACAGGTGCACAGATTATTGGTATTTTACACTGTGGTTTTTGTTTCAGTTTTTTATACCATACTTATTATGCTGGAGACTCCAAATAGCATTTCATTTCAATCTCAGTCTAATATTGACGTTAATCATATCAATACTTTTGACAGTTTTCATAGATTTCAGCATTTCTTTATGATTTTCAAATGCCTAGTCCTCATCTTTTAGAAGAAAAAACCGAATCCATTTTAATTTACGCTGATGCTGGGCGTAATTACCATGAAGCAGAAAGAATATTTAATTAGCGCTTCCCAAATAATCCAATATCTCGTTCCTAATTGGTCAGTAAATTTCAAAGAACTGGTTGCGTAACGAGGGAAAAAGGATCTGGAAGAAAATACATTTTAGAAGATCAGCAAATCGACGTTCTGGTAGCTGTTGTTAATAATCCGCAACAAACAACGAAAACGGTAGCCACGGCTTGTGACGTATCTACGACCACTGTGAAAAAATATCTTAAAAAACAAAAATTTCACCCATATGAATTAAAAATTCTGCATCAATTAACAGAAGATGACCCAGATAGAAGAATGCAGTTTTGTGAGATCATGTCTGATCGCATAACCCAAAATCCCGGTTACATTAACTCTATTTGTTTTAGTGGTGGAAGTACGTTTTTTCTCCAGAGAAGATCAACGTATGGGCTGGTATTTTTGGTGACCATATCATAGGTCCAATATTTATGGCAGAAAATTTAACTGGGCATCTGTATTTAAATATGCTTCAACATCAGATCCATCACAGTATTCAAGAAGTAGTTAGGGCAAACCCAAATGAATTTACGATGGATGTTACCTTTTAACAAGATGGTGCACCCCCTCACTACTACAGACCTGTCCGAGAATGGCTTAACGAGAATTTTCCGGGACGGTGGATAGGCCGACGTGGCCCCATTGAATGGCCAGCTACATAAAATCTAAGGTGTACGTCACACGCAGCCACAGTCACTCCAGGAACTTATGAACCGAATAACACATGTGTGTTACGGTATTACCCCGGAAACATTCAATAACATTCGGAAAGAATTCCTCAACCGACTTTTTTTCTGTCAAGAAGTGAACGGTGAACATTTTGAGCACTTGTAAAAACAGCTGCAATTGTTACTTGAAATTTTGTTGAAATTAAAAGTTATTTAGGTTTTTCAAACGCTTGTCAGTTTGAAACGGCTTGGCCGATTTTCACAAACAAAAAAGTGTTGGACAGAGAATAGGAAGACCTTCAAAACCAGGAGCCACGTGACCCACTTTTACATTTGAAAAAAAAAGTAAATGGTGCCCTTTTGACACTAGGCCACGTGACCACAATCATTTTTATGCCACAAAGTAGTAAACGTGGTACCTATTTACCTAAATTTTACCCGACCTCGATTGCTTGTTCCGTTCAAAAGTTAAGGAGGGGGAGGACTTTTCACGTCCTCACTGTATATCGGAACCACGAAAAGATCCATTGAAACAAGGCTGGAGGAACATCGTAAAACTGTGATTTAGGAAATCGCAGGATACTTTTTGAAGACAACTCTGAATCTTAACCGGATCAGGAATCCCATTCTAAAAAATGCAAGAGAAAGAATAATCAAGAACAATTTAACAGTTACAAATTTGTTATCGAATAACAATGCAGTCACAAGTATATAGGTGCGAATCAAGAAACAATTATTAATGAGCGCCAGACTACTTGAGGCAGAATAAATACAATTCGCAGAGTTATCGGTGAATTATCAAGATGAATCCTTTGAAGAAGTTATCCACTCGTGCTAACGAAACAATAGAAAACAACTCCGAAGGACTACGGTCTGTAAACTGGAATAAAAATAGCGATAGTGAATAGTGAAGCACACAGTGTGGTTTTCGACCAAATCGTTCTATGCTCTCGCTGTCATGAATACCGTGAATGATATAATATCAACCTTGGAAGATGGGATGCAAGCTGCCATCCCCTTTTGCGACCTTTCAAATGCATTACATTGCATATCACATGATATATACATGAAAAATTAAATAATTAACCGCTTTCGAGCTGTAAATATTGGAAATTCCATATCAAATTTCAAACATATTGAACATGTCCTTTCTCAAGGACCAATATTAGGACCACTGTTGTTCGTAATAAACACCAATGGCTTGAGCAACCATACGGTTCCTGTAAAAACCATTTGCAGATGATACTACCTTCATTTATTCTGTACTCACTACCACATAAAAGAATCTTGGTATCCTCTGCTGAGTTGAAGGAATTTGCCTGATGGTTGCCAGTTTAGTTCTTTGGTATGGACAGATAATTTGAAATTATCCTCCAACCCATCAAGGGCGTATACCATTGGAACTGTTGGAAGGGTATCTGAAATGGAACGATAATCGTTGAGATTCTCATTTCGAGGTATTTTTCGGTAAAAATAAAATAGTCAAGGGCAATAAAACAAGACCTTGATAAATAGTCGACTATTTTTGTTTTATCTTAATTTCGTCTGTATTTTATAATAATTTAACGAGACATTATTTTGGCATTGATAATTTGATGAAAACCCGCTTGTATTTTAATTAATTTTGATTTACTTATTTTGGAAACTGATAATTGTATATATATATTATTATTAATGTTATATTTTGTATTTTATGCAAATGTTTTCAATTTTGATACAATGATATTATTATTGACTAATGACATTTTCTGCATGTTTAGTTATGATAGTTTTAGACGTTATTATTAATATTGTTTTTTTTTGTTAATCCCTTCTAAAAACATGTAATGTTTCTTGGGAAATAAAGTTGATTGATTGATTAAAAATAATCAATTCAATAATGAGATATTTGGAAAAAAAATTACGAATAAAAAAATTATCTGGTAAAAAATTATGACGTGGGACAGTTTGTACATATAATAAAATATCAGTATCGGGAATGAATGAAAATATTAGGAACAGTGCTTCCCCTTCAGTTGATTTAATTAAAAAAATCTGAACGTCCGTATCCATTTGCACTTTCCCCCTTCCTCCCTGTCGACGGCCATGTTTCTCTTCATGATTTATATTGATGATCCATGCAACTTGTTGTCCAACAAAATTTTGAATAAAATAGAATGTTGGTCTTGTGAATCAAGAAGTAATAACGACAAATAGTTTGTAGTCTTGAACTAAATTTCAAAGAACAGAATTTTATTTTACCGTGCCCTTCTGATTGCTGTAAATGGAAAACAGTATTTTCAGTTAACACGTACTAATAATACTTTATGAATTTTTAGGCATGGATTCTTAGATACATAATTAAACAAAATGAAATTAAACATTGGGTCAAAAAACACGTTAGCATTTATTAATAAATATTGACACCTAAAAAGTGATTTTATTATTAAATTTTATATTAAATTCAAAATGTTCCTTACCATTACCCAAATTTCCATCGCAACACTCTGTTTGAATTGTTTCTGTAAAATTGCCACTCCATTTATAGAGCAGTGATTTATTGTGGGCAGCCGGAATATTTGGCCCAATTGATCCTCTACCATCAATTGTGAAATTTTGCCCATTATCAACTGTATTCTTCGAACCACTCGCTAGTATTGTTTCGGGCTGTTCTACTCCAATTTTGAAAAAACACTGGAAAAAAAAATACATTTATATACATCTTTCACACCGGAAGATGGTACTTAGGAGAGGAAATTTGGCACAAAACCGAGAAAATTTGCAGAGACAAACGTATTGAGATGCGGATTTTTGCATTCGAATCGTTAACTCATGTAGAAAAACCCCCGGATGACGAGTTTCCAACGATTCGGTCAGTTGTTCCATCAAAACTCCAGGGGGTGACGTTCCTAATGCCGTCCTGACCTCCAGGTGAAGAGGGAGATAGTTTGGAGATATTCAAATTCCAAATTTCGTACAGTTCGGGTGTTTTTTTTGTGGCAGATATGCAAAACCGCATCTCGATCCGTTTGTCTGCACAAATATCCTGGGTATTGATGATTTCGGTGCCAAATTTTTTCGACTAACTTCTATCACTGCACTGAAGGTTTTAAAGATTGCAGTGCTAGTTCTTAACCTATAGGGATTGACAGATACTTTAATCCATTGGTATATGTTTTATACCTGTTCCGAAAGCATATTTTCAGTACCATTTTCGTAGTACTCCTTCAAATACAAAATTATCTGATAATAGCCTGACTGAAGAGAATAGGGTTGTATCAGGACAGTGTCCATATTATGGAAATCTTGCAAATTCCGTACTGTTGCATCTGAAAATTCAAAAATACAAGACAATTGATTAATGAAGAGCATCCAATAATAATAATAATGCTAATTCTTTGATTGTTTTATTCTTGTAGTTAGGTATATAAGGTAGGTTCTATTATGTATACAGATAATACTTACTTCGATAAACTAAAACCCAATCAGAAGAGATAGTCTTAATGTTACAGACTGGTCCAGGATCGTATCGAAAGCTGATTTTGTTGGCATTTGCTCTGGAAAATGACATTGGTTTCGAGTAGTCACTGAAAAAACAGAAAATGATGCTAGTATGAAACTGAGCATTGTTCTCCCTACCTACTGTCTAGGCAATAAAACACCCCCTTCGATTTAAATGAACAGGGCGGAAAATGTTATTTTGGTAGAGGTGGGTTTATCGGGCTACGCCATGAAATCAAAAAAGTGGTTCAACTTACGCAGTTTTTTCTCCTGAATAATAATACTGAAGTTCATAACTCAGCTCAGATGATGACACAGTGTGTCGATACAATTGTAAGCGTGACTTATATTATATTGTAATATTATTTGTGTAAATTGGAAGCTTTTATTTCCTCTATATTTATCGATCATATCATATCATAAATTCGATAAACTGATCACAAGAAGTTATAATGGGAATAAACGAAAATGTGGAGACGGATATACGATCAAACTAGCAAATCACAATAAAAAAAACTTGAAAAAATTATAAAATATCGCAACAGAACATCGTATCTCTGTGAAGCGTAGTATCCGGAAATCATAAGAATTAAAATCGTCGAATCAATATACATCACAAGACTTATAATTGACGTATTGAAAGTCATCAGAAGAATAAATGGTAAAACCGAAATGTATAGAACCGAAAACTATCAGAAAGTGAATCGTGGGTTGCTCTACTCTTTCAGGTGAGGTCAACATGAATAAATTCTGATGTCGGGATTACATTCCTTTTTATTTCTGTTCTGAACTAACGATTTGTTGCTAAATTTCGAATCTGATCATTTTATATCTTACACATTTCGGTTCGACAGATTTTGTGTTACCACAAATTGATTTTTAAACAATTTGTTGGTTTTACGTTTTAAGATAGCTTTAAATGATGTTTGATAAAATTTGATTTCGTTAGTTTTTGAATTTGATGGTTTTATGTTATGTACTGCTTAGGTTATTGAGTTTTGCGATTGTTTTCTCACTTCAGTTTCACTTTTGTTCCTTAACGAGTTCAGATGTATGAAAACTAGTTCTAATGGTTTTGGAATATCGGTTTCCATAAATTAACATTAGATGCATTTCTTTTTTGATTATAAATCAGCTCTATACATTACATTATGCTGCTTATCAGTCTTATGAAAAGTGGTTCTGATAACTATTGATCCTCCATTTTACTGGTCTTGCATATTAACGATTTTCTCATTGATATTACAAAAATGATTCAGCTTGTTATGGTCCACCATAATTTAGGTAAAATTCCGTTAACTAATAGCCACAAGCTATCAACAACATTTTTTCTGAAACCTCCGAAGTTTGGCCTCCTGAACAAAAAATCCAAATGAAATTTTTGGCAGTCTCAACTAATTTCGGAGATATGGGCCTATTTTTGAGTGATGACTGGCATTTTTTAGGACACATTTCTACCGCGGAAAAACTCTCAAAATTCTTCCTTGTTTAAAGTAACACAATGTACTCACCCTAATTGACCTGTTTCATACTCTTTCTTTATTGAAAACGCTACTTCTTAGGAAAAATAGTCATCCTTCTTTTATGATCACATAACCAACATATCTCGGCAAAATAGTTAGTGAATTTTTTTCATGTCAAGTTGGTTTCTGGAAAAAAAGTGAGTGGATGATTTCCTATTCATGTTGAAATTAAATGCCTGGAAAGGTTGGCTGTGCAAATATGCAAGTTCAAAGTTACCAACTTGACATAAATAAATTCACTAAAAATTTTACATAAATGTGTTGTTTTGATGTTTTTAAAAAAATGTTGAATTTTTTTATAAAAAAGCCGATTTTAATAAAAAAATACTGTAAAACGGATGAATTAGGGTGTGTACATTGTGTTAGTTTAAAGAAGGAAGAATTATGAGTGTTTTTTCTACAGCAGAAATGAGTCCTAAAAAATGCCAGAAATCACTCAAAAATAGGCCCATATCTCCGAAATTAGTTGTTAGACCACCAAAAATTTCATTTGGATTTTTTGTTCATGATGCCAAACTACGTAAGTTCCAAAAATGTTGTCGATAGCTCGTGGCTATTAGTTAACGCAATTTTATCCATTTTTTTATTAATACACCAACCATTATTTTTAATGAGATACAAACCAGTTGAAAAAGATCAGTTTACTCCCACATGTCGAATAACTATCACTCCTCTCGACTTGTAGCCATGAATGATCACTTTTGATATCTTCTGGTTCACCTGGTTTCTTTATAATCGCCGACGCAACAGTAATATTGAATTGTGGCTCACTGAGAAGTACTGAATAAAAAGCAGCTGCGAAAAATATATTGTTGAACCAGTTGAAAATAAAAAACTCAACTCACCCAAAATAGATAGAAATTTCAGTATAACTTTTCTCTTTGGCGGTGACATTGCGATAATCGATGCAGATGTCACTTGGACGTTTCACAGTAGAGCAGGGTTTTTGAAGCACGGACGGTCTGAACGCCTTTTACTCACGTTTCTATTACAATAAAAATTTTTATTTGGTTCTGTAATAATTCTGTCAATGCTGGAGTAATGCTATTTGAGTTTTTCAAATAATCCCGATGTATTTTTCATTACCTTTAATAGGCCGATTCAGATACATGTGTGCCATTCTGCATGAGAAAAAGATACAGTAAAAAATACATCGGGATTATTTGAAAAACTCAAATAGAGCATTACTGCAGCATTGACAGAATTACGACAGAACCAAATAAAATATGTTCTTGTGATAGGGAAAGAAACTATTCAAAAAATTCGAAGTCGAGGCAGGTCAAGGTCAGTCAAGGTCAGTCAAGGTTTTCTGTTCAATGGATTCAGTCTATTATTGTGAAATGAAAAATTAAGATGAAAAGTCCGGGTAAACATCCGGGTAGAAAGTCCGGGTAAAAGGTCCGGGTAAAAAGTCCGGGTAAAAAGTCCGCGTGAAAAGTCCGGGTGAAATGTCCAGGTAAAAAGTCCGGGTAAAAAGTTCAGGTAAAATGTCCAGGTAAAAAGTCCGCCTCAAAAGTCCAGGTAAAAAGTCCGGGTGAAAAGTCCAGGTAAAAGGTCCAGGTAAAACTTCCCGTAGAAAGTCCGGGTACAAATTCCGGTTAAAAAGTCCGGGTGAAAACTCCAGGTATAAAGTCCGGATAAAAAGCACGAGTAGAAAGTCCAGGTAAAAAGTCCGGGTAAATAGTCCGGGTAAAAAGTCAAAAAGTCACGGTCAAAGTCGAAGTCGATATTTGGAAATCTTGGTAAAAAGTCCGGGTGAAAAGTCCGGGTAGAAAGTCCGGGTAAATAGTCCGGGTAGAAGTCTAAAAAATCTCAAAAAATCGAAGTCGAGGTCAAGTCAAGGCCAGTCAAGGGTCTATTCATCAAGGTTTTTTGTTCAATGAATTTACCTTCTTTTCTGAAATTGAAAATTCAGGTGGAAAGTCCGGGTAAAAAGTCCGGGTAAAAAGTCCTGGTAAAAAGTCCCGGTAGAAAGTCCAGGTAAAAAGACTGGGTAAATAGTCCGGGTAGATAGTCCGAGTGAAAAGTCCGGGTAAAAAGTCCGGGTAAAAAGTCCGGGTATAAAGTCTGGGTAAATAGTACGGGTAAAAAGTCAAAAAGTCATGGTTGAAGTCAAGGTCAATATTCGGAAATCTGGGTATTGGACAATATCACCAAAAAAAATTTGTCACATAAAAAGTGAAAAAAAAAATGAAAATTTTTTGACAATATTTTTTTACATTTTTTTTTTCAAGATACAGAAATTTAAAAAAATCTCAAAAAATCGAAGTCGAAATCAAGTCAAGTCCAGTCAAGGGTCTACTCATCAAGATTTTTTGTTCAATGAATTTACCTTCTTTTCTGAAATTGAAAATTCAGGTGGAAAGTCCAGGTGAAAAGTCCGGGTAAAAAGTCCGGGTAAAAAGTCCTGGTAAAAAGTCCCGGTAGAAAGTCCAGGTAAAAAGTCTGGGTAAATAGTCCGGGTAGATAGTCCGAGTGAAAAGTCCGGGTGAAAAGTCCGGGTAAAAAGTCCGGGTATAAAGTCTGGGTAAATAGTACGGGTAAAAAGTCAAAAAGTCATGGTTGAAGTCAAGGTCAATATTCGGAAATCTGGGTATCAGTCCATATCACCAAAAAATTTTTGTCACATAAATATTGAAAAAAAAAGAATGAACATTTTTTGACTAAAAATTTTTTCACAATTTTTTCTCGAGATACAGAAATGAAAAAAATCTCAAAAAATCGAAGTCGAGGTCAAGTCAAGGCCAGTCAAGGTTTTTTGTTCAATGAATTTAACTTTTTTTGTGAAATTGAAAATTCAGGTGGAAAGTCCAGGTGAATAGTCCGAGTAAAAAGTCCGGGTGAAAAGTTCGAATAAAAAGTCCGGGTATAAAGTCCGGGTAGAAAGTCCGGTTAAAAAGTCTGGGTAAATAGTCTGGGTAAATAGTCCGGGTAAAGAGTCCGGGTAAAAAGTCCGGGTAAAAAGTAGAAAAGTCGTGGTTGAAGTCAAGGTCGATATTCGGAATCTGGGATCGGTCCATATCAACAAAAAAATTTTGTCACATAAAAAGTGAAAAAAAAAAGAAAGAAAATTTTTTGACTGAAATTTTTTTTAAATTTTCTCAAGATACAGAAATTAAAAAGAATCTCATGTAATCGAAGTCGAGGTCAAGTCAAGGCAGTCAAGGGTCCATTCATCAAGGTATTTTGTACAATGAATTAACCTTCTTTTCTGAAATTGAAAATTCAGGTGTAAAGTTCAGGTGAAAAGTCCGAGTAAAAAGTCCGGGTGAAAAGTCCGGGTAAAAAGTCCGGGTAAAAAGTCCGGGTAAAAAGTCCGTGTAAATAGTCCGGGTAAAAAGTCAACAAGTTGTGGTTAAAGTTAAGGTCAATATTCGAAAATCTGGGTATCGGTCCATATCACCAAAAAATTTTTGGAATTCAGATGGAAAGACCAGGTGAAAAGTCTGAGTAAAAAGTCAAGGATGTGACAAAAAAATTATGAAAATTTATTATCAATTTTTTTACAATATTTTTCTTAAAATAACGAAATTAAGAAAAATCTCAAAAAATCGAAGTCGAAATCAAGTCAAGGCCAGTCGAGAGTCTATTCATCAAGGTTTTTTGTTCAATGAATTTAACTTTTTTTTTTTATTGAAAATTTAGGTGGAAAGTCCGAGTAAAAAGTCCGGGTGAAAAGTCCGGGTAAAAAGTCCGGGTAAAAAGTCCGGGTAAAAAGTCCGTGTAAATAGTCCGGGTAAAAAGTCAACAAGTTGTGGTTAAAGTTAAGGTCAATATTCGAAAATCTGGGTATCGGTCCATATCACCAAAAAATTTTTGGAATTCAGATGTAAAGACCAGGTGAAAAGTCTGAGTAAAAAGTCAAGGATGTGACAAAAAAATAATGAAAATTTATTATCAATTTTTTTACAATATTTTTCTTAAAATAACGAAATTAAGAAAAATCTCAAAAAATCGAAGTCGAAATCAAGTCAAGGCCAGTCGAGAGTCTATTCATCAAGGTTTTTTGTTCAATGAATTTAACTTTTTTTTTTTATTGAAAATTTAGGTGGAAAGTCCGAGTAAAAAGTCCGGGTGGAAAGTCCGGGTAAAAAGTCCGGGTATAAAGTCCGGGTAAAAAGTCCGGGTAAAAAGTCCGGGTAGAAAGTCCGGGTAAAAAGTCCCAGTAGAAAGTCCGGGTAAAAAGTCCGGGTAAAAGATCCGGGTAAAAAGTCCGGGTAGAAAGTCCGGGTAAAAAGTCCGGGTAAATACTCCGGGTAAATAGTCCGGGTAAAAAGTCAAAAAGTTGTGATTAAAGTTAAGGTCAATGTTCGAAATAATGAAAATTTCTTGACAATTTTTTTACAATAATAATAATAATAAATGTTGTTTATTGAACTACAATTACATTCAATTCTAAAGGCTATCGACCGAGGTCCTTCTGCAACTTTCTACAATATTTATCTTAAAATAACGAAATTAAAAAACATCTCACAAAATCGAAGTCGAAATCAAGTCAAGGCCAGTCAAGAGTCTATTCATCAAGGTTTTTTGTTCAATGAATTTACCTTTTTTTTAATTGAAAATTCAGGTGGAAAGTCCAGGTGAAAAGTCCGAGTAAAAAGTCCGGGTGAAAAGTCCGGGTAAAAAGTCCGGGTATAAAGTCAGGGTAAAAAGTCCGGGTAGAAAGTCCGGGTAAAAAGTCCGGATAAATAGTCCGGGTAAAAAGTCAAAAAGTCATGGTTGAAGTCAAGGTCAATATTCGGAAATCTGGGTATTGGACAATATCACCAAAAAAATTTTGTCACATAAAAAGTGAAAAAAAAGAATGAAAATATCTTGACTAAATTTTTTTTAACATTTTTTTCTCAAGATACAAAAATTTGAAAAAATTTAAAAAAATCGATTTCGAGTTCAAGTCAAGGCCAGTCAAGGGTCTACTCATCAAGATTTTTTGTTCAATGAATTTACCTTCTTTTCTGAAATTGAAAGTTCAGGTGGAAAGTCCAAGTGAAAAGTCCGAGGAAAAAGTCCGGGTGAAAAGTCCGGGTAAAAAGTCCGGTAGAAAGTCCGGGTAAAATGTCCGGGTAGAAAGTCCGGGTAAAAAATCCGGGTAAAAAGTCCGGGTAGAAAGTAGAAAAGTCGTGTTTGAAGTCAAGGTCAATATTCGGAAATCTGGGATCGGTCCATATCACCAAAAAATGTTTGTCACATAAAAAGTGAAAAAAAAAAGAATGAAAATTTTTCAACTGAATTTTTTTTACAATTTTCTCTCAAGATACAGTAATTAAGAAGAATCTCAAATAATCGAAGTCGAGTCAAAGCAGTCAAGGGATATTCATCAAGGTGTTTTGTTCAATGAATTAATCTTCTTTTCTGAAATTGAAAATTCAGGTGGAAAGTCCAGGTGAAAAGTCAGAGTTAAAAGTCCATGTAAAAAGTCCGGGTAGAAAGTCAAAAAGTCATGGTTGAAGTCAAGGTCAATGTTCGGAAATCTGGGTATTGGACAATATCACCAAAAAAAATTTGTCACATAAAAAGTGAAAAAAAAAATGAAAATTTTTTGACAATATTTTTTTACATTTTTTTTTTCAAGATACAGAAATTTAAAAAAATCTCAAAAAATCGAAGTCGAAATCAAGTCAAGTCCAGTCAAGGGTCTACTCATCAAGATTTTTTGTTCAATGAATTTACCTTCTTTTCTGAAATTGAAAATTCAGGTGGAAAGTCCAGGTGAAAAGTCCGGGTAAAAAGTCCGGGTAAAAAGTCCAGGTAGAAAGTCCGGGTAAAGAGTCCGGGTAGAAAGTCAGGGTAAAAAGTCCTGGTAAGTACGGGTGAAAAGTTAGGGTAGAAAGCCCGGGTAAAATGTCCGGGTAAAAAGTCCAGGTGAAAAGTCCGGGTAAAAAGTCCGGGTAAAAAGTCCAGGTAGAAAGTCCGGGTAGAAAGTCAGGGTAAAAAGTCTTGGTAAGTATGGGTGAAAAGTTAGGGTAGAAAGCCCGGGTAAAATGTCCGGGTAAAAAGTCCAGGTGAAAAGTCCGGGTAAAAAGTCCGGGTATAAAGTCTGGGTAAATAGTACGGGTAAAAAGTCAAAAAGTCATGGTTGAAGTCAAGGTCAATATTCGGAAATCTGGGTATTGGACAATATCACCAAAAAAAATTTGTCACATAAAAAGTGAAAAAAAAAAATGAAAATTTTTTGACAATATTTTTTTACATTTTTTTTTCAAGATACAGAAATTTAAAAAAATCTCAAAAAATCGAAGTCGAAATCAAGTCAAGTCCAGTCAAGGGTCTACTCATCAAGATTTTTTGTTCAATGAATTTACCTTCTTTTCTGAAATTGAAAATTCAGGTGGAAAGTCCAGGTGAAAAGTCCGGGTAAAAAGTCCGGGTAAAAAGTCCAGGTAGAAAGTCCGGGTAGAAAGTCAGGGTAAAAAGTCTTGGTAAGTATGGGTGAAAAGTTAGGGTAGAAAGCCCGGGTAAAATGTCCGGGTAAAAAGTCCAGGTGAAAAGTCCGGGTAAAAAGTCCTGGTAAAAAGTCCAGGTAGAAAGTCCGGGTAGAAAGTCAGGGTAAAAAGTCCTGGTAAGTACGGGTGAAAAGTTAGGGTAGAAAGCCCGAGTAAAATGTCCGGGTAAAAAGTTCGAGGAAAAAGACCGGGTAAGAAGTCCAGGTAAAAAGTCCGGGTGAAAAGTCCGGGTAAAAAGTCCTGGTAAAAAGTCCGGGTAGAAAGTAAAAAACTCGTGGTTAAAGTCAAGGCCAATATTCGGAAAACTGTGTATCGGTCCATTATACCAAAAATTTTTTGTCACAAAAAATGAAAAAAAAAATTTCGAAGTCGAGGTCAAGTCAAGGTCAGTCAAGGTTTTTTGTTCAATGAATTTACCTTTTTTTTTGTGAAATAAAAAAATTTTGTGAAAAGTCTAGGTAAAAAGTCCAAGTAAAAAGTCCGGGTAAAAAGTCCGTTTGAAAAGTCCAGGTAGAAAGTCCTGGTAAAAATCCAGGTAAAAGGTACGGGTAAAAAATCCTGGTGAGAAGTCCGAAGATAGAGCAAAAGACAAATTTGGAAAAAAAAGTTGTATGGAAATTTATTGACCTAAAAAATTCTCACATTTTTCTACAAAAAAAAGTACTCTTCTCAAATAGTAACTCAATTTATATCAGAGTCACTATTTCAATTCACTGTTGCTGTGTCTGTCTGCGGACTCTCGATTTATATCTGCGACTCTCTGCAACTATTCCTGCCATCTCATGTCGAGCGTCTTATATAAGACAAGCAGATTCTAATTACAGTTCTCGAACTATCGAGTCTATACGGCGATCCACTCAGATGGCTCCTAAGCAAGTTCTCGTGCCTTCTTGGACGTTATGAGTCATCGTTGATCCGTTTGTCAGCAGATAAGCGACCACGCGTTGTTTGCTTACAAGCCGAGGGTGAATAATTAATTAGGCGATCAGGGCCGGCCTCGAAATCGTTGCAGTGTAATAAACTGACATACAGATTGAGACAACTGAATCTCACTATGTTCAAAAGGAGGGGGCCCAAAATTTCAACTGAACAACTGATTATGTGGATAACATTTATACATACTGATTTCATGCTTTTACTGACAATTTTATTCACACTTACACGTTGGGTCGTATGAATAAAAGCTAGCAAAAGCTTATACTATAGGTTTGTCTCTCTGATAAGTTAACAAAATGAGTAAGATTTGTTTCAAGAAATATGAGCAGAAGCATTTGCTCAATGTTTATTCATACGAGTAATTATTTTTGTATCATTCTTTGATGTTGTTTTCCGTTATCAGTTTTAGATCTGAATTCCATTTGATTTATGTTAGGTATTCTTTGGCTACATTGCTCTCTCTCTCTCTCTCTCTCTCTCTCTCTCTCTCTCTCTCTCTCTCTCTCTCTCTCTCTCTCGATAATTTGGCTTTCTTTGAAACATTCACCAATATTTTATACTCACGAATCGAGAAAAGACCACGCACACACCTTATGGGAAAAAGTCTTTCTGTGAAAATGGCTGAATTTGATATGTTGTAGCTGGAGCCATTCTAAGTAAAAGTCTCCATTGGCCCAACTTGATCGTATGACTAGATTCGGCGCTAGAGGGCGCCAAATCATGAATTTTGTGATTTTTGGAGAAATTCAGCTGAATGAAAAAATATTAACATCTCATTTATATTCAATATTGTGTGCGACTGGGCATTCCTAATGTTCGCGAGAAATATTTTTCCATAATACAGAGAAAAAATACGCCGTTATTTTTATACAGGGTAGTCAACAATATACTCAATTCTTCAGTGATTGATTTCGCCTAAGAGGTTAAGAGTTGATTGAGTTTATCATTGAGGATCAATTAGAAAGGTTTGTTGATTGACCAAAATATAATGAAGCTATGAATACAGAGTGTCTGAAATAAGATAGGGTCCACAGTACATGATTCGTACTGTTAGGTAAAAAAGGTAATTCAATAACACACATAAAATTATAATATTTTTATTAAAACATCCATATAGTTATCCTTCAACTCAGACTATAACGATTATTCGAGTGACAGTAGTCGATTCTAGAAATATGATGCAACAATTCGTGATATTTGAATCACACAGTATATAAATAAGTTGACAAAAGCGAATGGTCTGTAAATGTACTTTCAATTAGGATTCTAATAAGCAGATGCATCTGAACAAAATTAACGATAATTTTCTAGTGTAGAGCCAACATTTCTGAAAATGGTTTATGTCATAATCTAGGATGCTGTGCACTGAATAATATCCTGGTAGGTGTAAAGAAAAGGCGTTACTGAGAGGAATGCCATACATGGAATAACGCGCAATGATGATTCCAAAAATATGAATTTTTGTAACGAAAAAACTTTGATGTATCAAGATTTTTGGTCAATATGAATTTAGGCAGTTCTTAACATATTGTTTCAGGCAGACAGATCTAAGTACTATATTGAAATGGATGAAAATGGCATCCTTTACAAAAAACCACCTGAGTTCCATCGCCAATATTTCCAATACTCCCAGTTTATGACTTTGTCACTTTTAAATTATCTGTCTTTTTTCCAAAACATCTTGGTAGCTCTTTTTCTATGACTAAAATAATCTGGAATGCGGATGACCCTATTTATTTTGGCTGGGGTTCAAAAACTGACCACTAGGAGAGAGAAGAAAATCAACCTATCCTGGAATTTTTCCAAAATATCTTCAAAATCAGAAATGATGAATTTATTCCATACTTTATGGGCGAACTGTAAATGTCCCAGATTTGATAACTTCTGATTCAATATTACCTCAGACCTACAGCATTCTGATGTCTGCCACTTTAACGGATGTTTAAAAAATAAACCACTCAGCGGAAGATATCGTTGATGAAACTTCTATTTCATGAAAGGTCCACTATCCTTCTCAATCAATAACCAAATCTGCTCAAAATAAAATAAAAAATAAATAACTATTGTGACAACTTGACTATCTAAAAAATACAGTTTTTTCCAACACACCTTGTGTCATTCCTAAATGAAAATAATGACAAACCATCGTCAATACATCACAGAGACCTTTACTTGATTTCCAGGTCTAGTTACAGACCCTCTAGTTATTACTAGTTCAATAACTTTTCTTCTTCAGCTTTTGGATAAAATAGCCCCTAATATTCTGGACAGTGTAAATCTACGCAAATCTTTAGACTTTTCCAGTGAAACGAGACGTGTACTGCCATCAGCAGTTTCAGCACTTCAGCTGTACCAGTTTTAAACTTACTCATTCGTCTTGTACAAGAATAATTTCAACTGCATAACCCAGAGGCAATTCAGAATTATTTTCAATGTGTAGTACGGTCCACGCTATTTAATTTATTTTGAGCTACAAAGGTCGTTTTGAATGTAAGCCTACGAGTCTTTTTTTCAACGAGAATGTGCTAGCAAGTGTACCTACCACCCACACAGCACATGACATCCAATATATATCTGTTTCACGCCCAGCTCAAGTCTGAACGTCCATGGACGTTGAATCCATTGTATGTACAGGACACCGACGTACAATAGATATTCCAATTTTGTGCACCCATTATACGTACATATAATTTACACAAAAATGCGTAATGATGCATCTTATAACACTTCGTTTCCAATTCAAATAGAAATGTAATATAATTCATTTCATTAGATGATCAGCCAATTGACGTACATATCTGGATATTACCTGTACACCCAAACGTCCAATTGGACGTCCAATTCATACACATTCATTCATTTAGCAACTGAGAAATTATGAATGACACAGAACATTTTGTTAAAACTGATGTGGCAAAATAAAAAGTTTGGGGACGATAAGGAGATCAAAGAGAACGCGGTGTATAAACTCATTATGATTCACAGAGAAAAAATTAAATAATTTCAATGATAATCAAGCTTTAATTTTTCATTTAAATTCTGATCCGTCTGAATATAAAAAGAAGTGGACAACACTCAATTACTCCCCAACTGGCAATGTGGGCATTCGAACATACCCAAACAGCACATGTACGTACAATGGATGACCAATGGACGTTGAATATGGAGGTTCAAGACATACAATGGATGTCCGGATTTGATCCAATGCACGTTCAATGGACGTCCAGGACACCACTATGGACGTACAATTAAAGTCCAATGTGGGATAATGTCCCTCATGAAGCTTGCAATGATTCATTTAGGCTTCTATAACCAAAATTACCTAGAATCCTATTGAAAATTCCTTGTAAATCTAATTGTAAATGCTCCTGGGATGTATCATCATCTTGGATCAAGATCAATACTCCAACAAACAATATTTTTTGCAGTCCCTGTAGGAGTATGCATCAATATTGATTGCTTGTTTATGATATAATATATGCAGTGTCCAGTGAGTTGGACTAAACTAAGCAGATATCGACAACTGAAAAAAATGCTCAATGTACGAATATCTTTGTTTTGTCACTTGTATTTCTGTAATTTTAACCCAATTGCTAATCACTGCATTTTATTTCACAGATGCTGCAGAGAGGGCATGTGAGAAATATAGTACTGCATAATGAAATAGCCGAAGGAAGCCAGTGGAAGAAAATCAATCCAGAGATTCCAAATAGTAGTATTTTATTTACGTTAGCACAGTTATCGATAGTGAATATTTATTCAATTGTTGTTGATATGTGCCACATTTATAATTGGTAAATTTATTTGAGTTTGTTTCTATTTCATTGAAGTTTGTTATTGAATTATGCGAATCATATTTATAACAACTCTGTTTCTAGATATTCTCCATTATTTGCAGGACATCTAGTATTATTTCTATTCTTTGGATTACTTTCGGACATACAATGGATGTACTTTGGACGGCGTCCAGGAAACATCCACAGTTGCTGTTATTTGGACTTTCATTTTACAAAATACGCACAATGTACATCCATTGAATGTTTAATGTGCTTTAATCGTACATCTATAGTAGTGTCCTGGCCGTCAATTGAATGTACATTGGATTAATTCTGGACATCTATTGGATGCTTCGAACTTACTTAATCAAGGACCATTGGTCTTCCATTGTATGTAGATGTGCTGGGTGGGTAGACAGATGGACTGATGGAGACCAAGTCGATAGGGTGGAGGCATTCTTTTACAGACAATACTTGTCCTCATTTGGAATCGCTAATTGGACACTTAGGAACTTTCTTTGGATTAGAGAAACGATTTGATCCCTCTGGACTCTAACGTCCAAAACTTTTACTTCGAAAGACTTGGTATTTGAATTTGGGATGGTACGAAAAAATTAGGAAGTCGTGAAACTTTTCTGTACTACTCACAAGATGTACCCTATTCGAAATCTGTCAAGTTTCTTTGATGAATAGCTTCAGATTTCACTATGACGAGGCTCTGATGAATGAATGATGAAGTAATACAATTTTACAATAGCATAATTTAGTCACTTTTGATACAAGAATGTGACATCAATCATGAAAAAATATAGTGTAACAACCTGACATAAGTCCACTCGAACAGAAAAATAAGTGTATTTCAACAATCCTAATCATGAAGTATGTCAGGCAGAGCTGAGACGTATTTATAAACATTTTTTCTTCAATTCTAACAAAAAAGATTATCCTTTTATTTTGAAGTATACAGAAATAAAATAGAAAAGTATATATTTTATATTATTTTTGCATTTCCAAACTATTCAAATATTTCATTCATTGAACTTTTCAATTTTCACGGCTAAAACTACCAAAAATATTTCTGGAGCAACTTGAAAGTTTATGTGTAATAGATCATTGAATGACCCTGGCGAAATTATGAAATATGTATTCCATAACCTCTGCATTGTCTCATATTTACGCATCATAAATGCAATATCTACAAAACGAGAAAAAAAAAGAGACGGGATAAAATCACTTCAGTCATTTGGGTACCATACTCATTTTTGAGTTGAGAATAAATGAACATTTGACATTTTCACGTACATTTCATAAAAGGTTCAGGTCCTCAAGATGCTAACTTCGTTAACAAAACGCGCGTAGAGTGAGTTTGATACAGTTTTGGTGTTTGGATAGTTTCTATTTTTAGAATTGTTCACCAAAAGTTCCAAATATTCATTTATTCGTGTTGATAATTAGTTGATTCTTCGATGTGACATTAAATAGCTTTTCTTCTCACGACAAAAATTCAATACCATAGGAAATAACCAGGAATTGAAGAATGAAATATATTTGTCATTTAGCTATGATATGGACAGTAACGAGGCTGTAACAGTAACGGACAAACTTTCATCGACTTCTGCTCCTAATTCAACAGGGGGTGACATTATTTCCAAGCGCAACATAGCTGACTTGGGAACGCTGCAGAACACTGGACATGCATACGTCATAGCTGGCCTGAAGACCTGCTTGTAGATTAACACTTTGGCCTCCATTGCCAACTTGGAGTCCTTGGCTATTAACGGGCATTTTCTTTTAATAACCCCCCGGCGCATTGTAACGCCAAGCTAACATGTCTACTAAAGGTTAATCCTCTGTCCAGCTGTACCCCCAGGTACCGCACAGACTAGGCGTCCAGAGCCCTGAATCCACCCGAAAATTCCACGTATTCTCGCTTCCTTTTCTTGGTGTTCATGAGCTCAGTTTTCGCCAAGTTTATCACTTTTTTGTTCTTTGCCATATACGGTATGACTTCCTTCTGCAAGTGGCTCTTTACATGCACGGCGACTTCGCTCGTCACGGTTGCCTGTGCATTGGGAAATCGTGCGTATATAGCGAGTACAACAGTGATGACAGGCACGAACCCTGCGGCACTCATGCTCCGGCTCTCCTCGCTGTGGAGCTGGTTCCATTCACTCTAACCATGAACGTTCTGTCGACCAGGTATGAATCCATCAATCTATGTGGCTAGGCGTGCCTGCCCGTAGCATCTTCATGACGAGGCTCTCGACCCAGACGGTGTCGAACGCCTTCTGGATATCCAGCAGGATCATCACCTTGTTATGTCCCCCATTGAAGCCTTCCTTCACTCCATGGACAATCCATGCAACCTGGGAGGTCGTTGAATGACCCCCCTGAAGCCGAACTGCTCCGCTGTGATGAGGTCCAGCTCTTCTTTGAGGGCACTGAATCTCATCAGTAGGATCCTGTCCACCACATTGGCCACCGCACTAAGCAGCGAGATTGGGCGGTAGCTCTTGATCCTCGAGTTCTGTTTCCCCGGTTTGAGGATGAGGATGATCTCCGCATGCTTCAGGCACTTTGGGTAGTGCTGCCATTTTATAATACTGTTAATAACGTAGATTAACTGTACGAGCGACTTCCTTGAGAGGTTCCTCAGTAGAGCGGCGTCGATCCTGTCTGCGTCCGGAGCCTTGTTCGGGGGGAGCCTCTTGATGGTTTCTTGAACCACCCCAAAGTTGGTTATCAACCTCGAGAAGGTTCCGCTGTCCAGTTTAACCTCAGATGTTTCTCTGAACATCTTGGCTCCCCCAGGAATATTTCCGCCTTCCCTTTGTCGTCATCACCTGCCTCTGGCCTTTCTCCACTGTCGGTATGCCGTTGTGCCCTCTACGAAGGCGATTCGACATTCGCCATAGGGAACAGTCGTTGGCGTTAAGGCTTTCGAACTTCCTTCTCCAAGTTTCATCCCTGTGGCTTGTTATGAGGTCATTTATTTCCCGTCTCCATTTCCTTTTGGCATTTTTTCTTTCCTTATTATTGAGTTTCATAAGTTCTATGATGGAATCTGGAAGCGAGTCTCTGTCCTCCCTCACAACCCTCTTCCTGGAGGTGGCCTTTCTTTCCGTAGTATGTTTTCTATCAACCTCTGAGTTTCCCGGCCTTGGTTCACCTCCGCTATTTGCGATGTGACCACCATTCTTCCACCCAGAATCTTCCTGTAGAATACAGGATCGTGGTCTGAGATGAACTCAGAGGCTGTGCAGTTCAATCATGGCAATAATTTTTTTGTTCACCACCAGGTCGATGGTTGAAAGAGTGAAACCGTTCCAAGAGTAGTGGGTGGGTGTATACAGGTAGTCCACGGCAACGTTTTTGTTCAACCAGAGAGCATTTCCGCACGCGTTTGGGGTACGATCGGTCGGTGTGAATCCACATCGGGTGCTTCGCATTGAAGTCCCCCGCTAGCAGCACTTTGTGCCCCTCTCACCGCGTTAGGGTGGTCCTGCCTGATGGTGGTGAATCCTCTTAATTTCAGGTTATGTTCCTGCCAGATGCCCGTCTCGGACAAGAGCATCACGTCAATGATGCTCTTCTTTGACGCCACCCCCTGAAGAATTGTGAGCAGAAGTCGATGGAATTTGGTCCGTAACTCTTATAGGCTCACTACTGATATTGAAGAAATCATAAATTGAATTGAAGATTATTTCCATTAATGTCATATTTCATAATCCGATATATCATTAACGTGAGTATTTTCAAAAACAAAAAGAGTTTTCTTGTGTGATGAAACCCTATATTATCAATTTTGTATGAAGTGTTGTGAAATACAGCGTCTATATCGGGGAAGGGGGAAGGGGTCCATCCCTGTTTCTTTCCTCAAGAGAAAATAGTTCTATCTGAACACCAGCACAATATTATAAATAATTTATCTATTATCTATTAGAAACCAAATAATATATGTCATCACCTCTCATACGACTATTTGTACATATAATGTAGATCAGTCAATTCAATACAATTCCTAAATAAATAATATGAACATTTACAATTTTATTAAAGCACATATATGTTTCATGTTTGTGTTTTTGGTGTTGATTCTATATTGTTTTGGTTATACGACTAGCACATTTGACAATTCTTCTATATCTAGTGAAAAAATTGTGTCAAGAACCTGAAAAATCATACTTAAAATATGTTTGGGATTGATCAGATTGGTTTTCTTTCCGAAATGACCACAGTTATTAATTTTTTAGTGAAGTATGCATCTGTTTTTTGATATTTTTTTTAATAATCAATTAATTTTTTTATTTGAGTTTCTCGATTTCTTGATTCACACCGCCACACACATATTTTATACTGTTGGTATTAATTATATAAAAATTTACCCCTATCATTTGAAATATGTATCGTTTACTGATTTTGATTTCAAATGAATCACCGTGGTCATTTTAAAAGTTTTCCAAATTTACGTATTTTCTTAACTCCGAAGAAATAAGCTCGTTTAACATTTTTTCAAGTTCATCTGCAATTCATATGTTGCAATATGTATGTACTTCAGATATGCATAAAACTTAGGAATAGAATAGTAGGGAATATCATCGATATATGTGATTTCACTGAATCAAAGATGAATCTAGAAAAGTCTCTGACAAAACAGGTTTTAACTTAGCACGTATAGAATCTCATTTACTCCGACTTATTTTTATTATCATGTTGGTGTTTTAAGTACTACAAGGCGGACATTGAGGCTTTTCACTTTGTTGTCTGACGTAGTCCTGTACATTGAAGGTGTTCGTGTCCTTTTGACCGTTCTGACGATATTTCAGTTCCCTGAAAAAGAAATATAGGATAAAATTCTCGACGTGACCTCAAATGTATTCTCTTATCGAACATAATATCATGAAGTAGACCAAATATTAGTAACATTCTTATAAAATTATTTACACAAAAATTGAAGCTCCGAGAAAAAAAAAAGAGATTGATGTTTAACAAGTAAATGATAGACTTCAATACTGAGATAAAACCACACCAAAATATTCGTTCGTTTTGATGGTGGACATGAACAAAAATTACCAAGAATTTGTGGAAATATACTATTCATTCATTCAATATTATAAAAGTGCCTCATTTTCCCATTAACTTTTTAAATAAACGTATTGAGCAAATAACTTCCTCTAAAATATCAGGCGTAATCCATTTGCTGTCACAGAAGTTTACGGTAAGCTGCTTCTCCTCCGCACCAAGCTAATTCAAACGCCAACATGTGATGTAATTTCTTTTGAAATCCTTCCGGTTAATTTTTGTCATATAATCTGGCCATTGCAGATACTTCAGATTTATTAAATCTGATGCACCTTTTCGGGTTGTGCTTGTAGGATTATACGTTTAACAGTACGTCTAGCTCGTGATGAATTAAACTGAACGTCAGTGAAAAGGTTTAATACAATATTAAATTCGCATAATATTTACTTTATAGCATTTTAGCGGTGGTGTTCCAAATTGTTTCAACTACCGCTTTTTTGTAGTCTCCTCCGTTACTTTTTCGTATATTAAATGCCCAATCCTGCAATACTACATTCAATTTCTCGATGGAAGTATCTGGCTGAAATTTATATATTCTTGCATAGCAAAATGTAGAAAATTGTCGCTAGATTGATGATTCCGTCGCAACTGTATTAGTAGGCACAGGTATTAACAGTTTGAATAATTTCGGAGTTCATAGACTCACCGAATCGACTCATTGTTAGTGCCTTGGAATTCAATAAGTTGTTGACAAACATTTCAGACTATTTATTTTGGCAACCAACACCGCGATAATTGGTAAATGAATGAATAAGTGAAAAAACCACAAGTGCATTTGTCGCTGTAAAAGATGCCGCTGTCAAAGTGACAATGGCACTGTGGCATATGCAATTTTTTATTCATGAGTTGAATTGTCACTCAAACTAAGTTGAAGAAAGAACGTAGGAAAATGTTTCCCAACAGATAACTCATCAATTATTGTAATATTTCATATTTTGTTGCTATAAATTTAATTTGATTAATTCACTTCTATTTCAAAAATTATTTATTTCAATCACCCTTTTTCTATTTCTGCGGTTTGATTTCCTCATTAATTTATTTTTGTTTCATGTTACCATTATTGATGGTATGTATATTTTTCTTATCCCTCTATGAACAGACTTGAGATCTGTACATTCTGTTTTACCCCGTAATAACACATCAAAATAAAATCCGTTACTGATAAGTACAAACTCACTGGCCTTTAAAAATACGTTTCCAAAGGATATTCGGGATGAAAAGGGCTTTCAAATGAAAAACGAAGATTAACTAGATATGCAACCAACGACAAAAATAAAAAGGTTTACTGGGTTTGCGTTTACCGCCAAAGCTTCGAGTTTGAGAAATAATTCAATATCCGTACTGGACAAACAAAAAGCCGATACTGATATTCGTGATATCGACGATGAAACATGTGTTTGCTGTCCTCGATATGAATAGACTATGGGGTGGCTTTTGTGAGGTTTGAATAGGCCGTGGTTCACTCTAATAGCAATCGATCATTAATAGGAAACGTTGATAGTTACAAAATTGATATATCGTTGAAGGGTCATCAGCGTGAATAAATTAAGTATTTTCGTTCGAACGTAATATTTTGTTCAAAGCTGAGTCTATATAGAGTAAAAAATCAATGATCAAAGCTATTATCTAAATTACCTATAAAAAATATTAAATTACTCTTGTTCACCAAGTTCTCCCTAAATGAAATATCTTTACAGAATTTGCACACACGATTTTCAATATAAAATTTCATCATCCAATCCACAAAAATGAACTCTTCAAAATTTTGCCACTGAACAATATTTTTTTAATAATTCCTTAGGGAATTTCAGTTCGCATAATGACAGGCTCCATACTGGGTTTGGACGTAACGTCATTAGGTTTAGCACATACGTTGATGAAAGATTGGCTCGTTTTTAATGATGTCATCTGAAAGTGCATCTTTTAATCCTCGATTATTGTCGGAGAAACATCCCTACGATATTACTCTATAACGAATAACAACAGAAAAGTCTAAAACTATTAACACAAACCAGCTAATTTCTACTGTGAATTGACTAATTTCGCGCAGCGGACGTTTTACGAGTTTTCTACTGCTGTGTCTGACGGCGCGTAAAGCCGTAGACACAATGGATGTTTTATGTAATAAGTTTTAAGTTTTGGGATTTTGGATATCAGTTTTTAAAGTAAAACAAGATGCAAAACAGTATTGAAAAATGAAGCTTGAATTCTACCAACCAGATTGTTTATGAGGCGAGATCAGAATTATAATGGCAATGATGGTTTCGCGTTAAAAAATTATCCAAAATTATGAAAATCAAAACTTAAAACATAAAACTTCCATTGTGTTTCAGCCTTAACTGTGAAGTATACGTTCTAAGGATTTCTTGGTCTACAGAGTACATGCTGAAAAAATATGAAAAGGATTGAACTCGAATCGGTCTGACGCTGTAGTCCTTTTCTGCAATTTTCCTGATACTCTCTCTCACTGGTAAATAACTTCACCAATAGACATTATAATGGTTATTGTAGAATGCAGTCTACATTTTAATGTTATAGCGGTGTAAGTTTCGATAGTATCCAATCGCTATATTTATAGTTAACAATTGTATTGTCTCCAAAGTTTTAGCATAATTCCAATCAATTTATTAATGTTTCTGTGTTTATAAATTATATGTCGGACATATTGATTTTCTGATAATATATAGAGTGTGCGCCAAAATCTTGGAATAATATGGAAATTTTTTTTATTGACAGTGTCTCAGAAATTTTCACTACATGTGAATCGTCTACTTTAGTCATTTCAGCATGAAGGTTTATGTAATTTATTCACTGTAGAACAAAAACTTCAATATGTTGTTCGCAATGAGACTGATTTCAAATAAATGAAGATATCTGATGTACCAGAAAGAAACTCATTGAGATCTAAATGAATGATTCAAATAATCTGGTTATCATTTTTCCTAACTGAAATGAACGAACGAAAAAAATCCCCAATGTCACTCTGACGAAGTTAGCGCTTTATTGAAACCAATAATTCTCGGAAACTTCATTGTGATCTCTAGTACTCACCTAGCAACCGCGACGAAAGCCAAATCAACGTTTTGCCCGCTTTTTGCTGAAGTTTCCATAAAAGCCACATTGTATTCTCTCGCCAGTCTCTCTCCTTCCTCTCTTCTCACAGCTCTGTCGGTGCCGCAATCCGCTTTATTACCTTATAAAAATAATCGGAAATTATTCCAACATTTGATACTCCAAATAACTTTACAAACAAAATTATTCTTGAGGCGAGTATAAACCGAGAAATATCTTCAGGAAATATTAAATTAACTATGTGCGAACAGATTTGTTACTATAGACTATATTAACGTTTGTTTCTGCAGGTATTTTTTAAAATTTTGTTTGCATGGGCACTGTTAGTAAAAATTTCCGAAAGCATTTTTTTAAATTCAAAGGAATTATTCAAATTGAAATGAGTATCCTTTTTAACAATACCTACTGCGAGTACGGTTCAAAAAACACTATGAAAGCTGGATAGTGAGCTCAGCATATTTCCCAGACGAGAAGGCATACCCATCACCTATGCAGCAAGAGCAATCCTCCAACTCATCATAGAATGTGATGCAAAAGCACACCACACACTATGGGGAAGCACAGATGTCAACCTAAGAGGTGAGTCACTATTACAGTTTATTCATACAGAAAGATTACTGAAAGCTATTGTAGGTAATGAACCAACTTTCGTCAAAGCAGCGACAAAAGAAATTTTGGGCATAACTCTAACGTTGGAAAAAGCTGGAGATAACAAAGCCAACTGGCACGTGTCGGACGAACCTTCGTGTTCAAACCACAGACAAATCAGATTCGATCTAGTACCCCACCGCGTACTTTGGTCAAGTTCAGAAACCCGAGAGAGACTAATTGGAAAAGATTCTCGCTCAGTGAATCTCTTGAGAGGTCCGCGAATGAAATTCGGGACAAAGAGAGCCTTGAGAAGGCAGTAGACCAAGTGGGCAAGGCATAGTCAATGTCTAAGAATAAAGATGTCCTGGGAAAACAAGGCAACAAAATGAAAAAACAGTCTGGTGGAATGAGCACCAGGAATTCCTCGGAGATGTCGTGCGAAAGCTTTTCAACAAAGACATAATAAAGGCCAGAAGACAATCGTGGAAGAAATTCTGCAAAGAGGTTTCAGCTACCCCCATGTGCTCGATAATCCATAAGGTCTTAGCCAAAGAAGGTATACTGTAAACCAAATAGGCTTCTTGAAAAAGAATGACAACACCTATACGACAACATTTGAGGAAAGCCTAAACATGTTAACAGGAACACACTTTCCAGTCCCGGTAATTCGGTCCGATAAGAGTAGAAATCACTAGATGTAAGCCAAACAGGCCAACATCTTTGGAATGGGGGCTAGCTACGGAAATATCGAGACCAAACAGAATCAGGTAGGCTATCAGTAAATTTAAACCATACAAATCCCCTGGAAAAGCTGGAATATACCCCATTTTTACCTGTGACGTATATTCAAGGACAAAATATAACAAATATACGCGATGAATAGTCAAGTTTTCAAGTGGGCTACCGTTCTCCTCGCTACAAACTGTTTGTTTCGAGCACAATTTACTATCACGTAGTAAGTATATGAACCGCAGTTGCGGCAGTATCTGTACACCTACAATGTGGCAAGAGGTGAGAGTCATTTATCTCCTAAAAGTAGGGAGAATAAGAGACAACCCGAAGCATATCGTCCCATAATGTCTTTCCCACTTAAAATTTGGAAAGTCTGATAGTAATATTCATGAGAAATTGGGTATTACAAACAAGCCCGCTCAACGAACGCCAGTATGCGTATCAGCCAAGCATGTCAACAGATTTAGCACTGGACGACCTCAACAGGCTACTAACAAAGTCCTTGGAAGACAAAAAGATAGCCATGACAACGTTTATAGACATCGAGGGTGCCTTCAATAATGCAAACACTCTAGCAAAAAAGAGGTATCTCCCCTATTATGCCAGTGGATAACAGTCAACTTGAAAAAAAGGGTTATTATATCAGGAATTGGCGGAATAACACTAACAGCTAGAGCAAACAGGGAGGGGTGCTTTCGCCACTATAGGTCATCCTATTGAAAATGCTAGTATCCAAAGGCTTTCATTCCTTAGGATATGCCGATGACCTCGCGATTATTGCAAAATACAACTTCTCAAGGACAGTCTCGGAGCTTACACAGACAGCCCTAGCCCTAGATATAATCGAGATGTGGTGTAAAGAGGAGGTGTGACAGTAAACCCTTATAAGGACTCAGGTCTTCTGTATTGAACGGGATAGAAATTTCATTTGTACAAGAGGCAAAATACGTATGAGTAATCTTCGACCATAAGTTAACATGGAATCAACACCTCCAAAAAGTTATAAAAAAAGTACAATAGCCTGCAATCTGTGCAGGAGAATGTTCAGAAAAAATTGGGGGGCAATAACCACAAATGACTACATGACTCTATGCTAGAGTTATCAGATCCGTGATGACGTACGGGTCGGTGGTATGGTGGCGGTGGTGGTGGTTCAGTAGACGACTGCCAGAACGTAAATTATTTCTCTGCGACGGTATGAGTCATAGCATAGCTCTTAAGAAAATCCACAACCTCTACCTTAATTATTCACTTACTTTATTTTCTAATTTACCTGCTATAATCTATATTCAACCTGGTTTGTTTTGGATTCAATGACAACATTCTTGAAAATTTTATGATTAATAATTTCTTTAGTATACTCATCACACATTATCTTTCCGCGATCATTCGAATAATAAAAACCAAGAGTACAAAAAATACCTTTTCCTGTATGAGGAAACTACATTCTACGCCACTTCAAATAACAATTCTGACATTCCACTTATTTTCCCAATTAGCGAAATCACGAATTGCCAATTCTAGCTCGGAATCAAACTACAATACGTATTATGCCTCGTCGTCTGTCAAAACAACTTCGTTATACGTTGACAACATCATTAATGCAATCCTAAACCGAATCACAAACTAATTTTCCACTTACCTAGCAGCATTATTACTACGTCGTCCTGTGCGTACTCTCGAATCTCTCCCAGCCACGCTCGAATATTGTCGAAACTTGTTTTATTTGTCACGTCATAGAGCAGCAGGAGAGCTAGAAGTCAACAAAAAGTAAAATGAAGTAATTTTATTACCATTGGGTCCTTACGCCAACAAAATTGTTTGTTCAGAGAGCATTGTCAAAAAAAGTGTGGAAATGAAAAGAGACATTTCTTTTTGAGTTTGAAGGCAGTCGTTTTTTTAAATCATTTTTCTTTTTCTAGAAGTTTAGAGGTTGTGAACTTCGGTAAAAAAAAATCTTGTGCAGTGACATCTGAAACTTTAGCATACATCAGTTTGCACAAAGTACAGTTGTAGATGGTGGACGCACAGATGATATTTCAGAAAAGGATGATGGAATGGGCTCGCAGCGAAGACTGGAGAACTTGTCTCCAATGGGAGCCTAGGAGGAGCCTTGGAAGAGCCGAGGATGAGCCTTGGATCGGATACTGCGAGTTTGGTAGCTGATAATAAAACTACCTCCAACTGAGAACCGCCCTACCAGGATTTGAGGAGGATTGAAGGAACTCGCTTCCTTGACAAGCACCTACACACTACACAACCATAAACTTTGAGGAGAACAGGTGGAAACCATAGGCAGGCAGAACACCATGCATGAGAAAGAAGTGCAGGGATGGCAAAAAGACCCATGGAGGCCTACTTGCTTGGCTATGGCAAAAGTCGTCCCATAAATACTACTACTGGACCACAGCAACATTTCGTAGGAAACCTTCGTAGGGAACTGATGATATTATTCATTCACACTAGAAAATTCCGCATAACCTATATATTTTCTGTTATTGTACATTTACGAATGTTCTCAATAACTGAATATTCGTGGAAACTTTGCTTTTCATCAATAAATCGATCGCCACCACTTCATATTTATAGAAAAACTTTCAATGAACAGGATCTCCTCTCCTTTGACGTGTCTGCTGTTAAACATTTTCTGGAGCTGGAGCTTGCTAGAATCACACCTATAGACCAAGAGCCCAGTCAAAAAAGCGTTATCATCAGCCGCATGAAAAATTTCAACTGGAAATGATAGTTCATGTACCAAAGTGCTAAAATTTATCCAAGCAACGTGTCATTGCCGTGGCTTTACATTGCCGCCTGGCCCCTTAAGTAGCCATAAAAATAAATAAAATGCATTATAAGTGCAAAGTTGATCCTGGGGAAGGTGTTAGAATATAATGAAACATTGCTAAAAATGCAATGCCGCCAGCGGCGGGTACATTGCGCGGAACTCCTGCAGTCAGCCGCCGCGTGTCACGGTTTTCTCTTAGCTACTCATCAAAATGACGTCAATATTATGGAAAAATTATGGAATACCTTGATGTTGGAAATTAAATTACCTATCAGTTACCATTTTCAACAAACTTTTAGTTTCAGTTATAGTAAAATTACACATGAAAATATATTCGAAAAATGAAACTTGTTGAAAAAATAATCAAGTTTCT
This sequence comes from Chrysolina americana, assembly GCA_958502065.1. Taxonomy (NCBI): domain Eukaryota; kingdom Metazoa; phylum Arthropoda; class Insecta; order Coleoptera; family Chrysomelidae; genus Chrysolina; species Chrysolina americana. Next base: position 64,468,772 of record OY293416.1, on the reverse strand, counting down.
CACTTATAATACCTAATAACTTTTCAATTATTTAGGACGTAAAGAAAAATTTTAATTGCTGAAAAAATGGAGAATAACATTTTGGGTGTAAATACGCCGTCTGTAAAACCAAAAATGAATGAATAAATAGACAAAAAATTAATAAATGGAGGTAAGAGAGATCCATCAAATTTTGTTTTGTCCAATGCCAACACCTCTTTTCTGTTATCGACCTCATAATTTTTTATAAAAATTTCAAACCTAACTTCATCAACAGATTTGCTTTTAGAGCTGTACAGCTTGCATATGTACTCCTCTAAAACATCAAAACTTTCATCTAAATTGATGCTAGCACAATCTATATTTGAAATATTTTTCAAACTTTCAATGAATGATTTGTTTTCTCTTAAAATTTTTATTGGTCTATTTTTCCCTTTCTTAAAAAATGCTGGGTTAAAATCACAACCCGTAAGAGCATGAAAAGCGGGTAAAGCATCACAAAGATCTGGGCCCAGGTTGGAAAATATTTCATTCAAACTAATAAGTCTTCTATTTTGTCCAACTCCGACGTTCATCCAAACTTGCATGCATCCACGCTTTTCATGCTCTTACGGGTTGTGATTTTAACCCAGCATTTTTTAAGAAAGGGAAAAATAGACCACTAAAAATTTTAAGAGAAAACAAATCATTCATTGAAAGTTTGAAAAATATTCCAAATATAGATTGTGCTAGCATCAATTTAGATGAAAATTTTGCTGTTTTAGAGGAGTACACATGCAAGCTTTACAGCTCTAAAAGCAAATCTGTTGATGAAGTTAGGTTTGAAATTTTTATAAAAAATTATAAGGTCGATAACAGAAAAGAGGTGTTGGCATTGGACAAAACAAAATTTGATGAATCTCTCTTACCTCCATGTAAAACTGAGCTGCGTCAGTAGTTTTTACGAACAGCTTACATTGCTACAATTTGGACACATGCTTACCAAAACATACCCACAGAATGCGAACCACTGAATTACGGTTGGTCGAACAGGACGGCAGATACACTTTTCATTGGTTTGATGGCGAACAATTACCTTCATCACTTGGAGATGTCACTCTCGATGATCGACAACAAGAAACGAGCAATGATAATGGTATTTTTTTTCATTTACAAACTTTTTTAGAAAATAATGCTTTTAACATTTACGATGTAATTTTTTTCAGATATCGAAAACAACGCAAATTTTCCTGCAGCGTCAGATTCAGAAGATTCAGACGATGAACAAACATCGGACGAAGAGGATGAAAATTAAAAAATTATTTATTATTTTCATAAGCATGGAACATTGTACTGAAAACAATTAATTACAAGAAAGTTCTTAAGTTATATGATTTTTTTGTCCATTTATTAATTTTTTGTCTATTTATTCATTCATTTTTGGTTTTACAGACGGCGTATTTACACCCAAAATGTTATTCTCCAATTTTTCAGCAATTAAAATTTTTCTTTACGTCCTGAATAATTGAAAAGTAATCAGGTATTATAAGTGAGAAACTCGATTATTTTTTCAACAAGTTTCATTTTTCGAATACATTTTCATGTGTAATTTTACTATAAATAAAACTAAAAATTTGTTGAAAATGGTAACTGATAGGTAATTTAATTTCCAACATCAAGGTATTCCATCATTTTTCCATAATATTGACGTCATTTTGATGAGTAGCTAAGAGAAAACCGCGGCGGCTGACTGCAGGAGTTCCGCGCAATGTAACCGCCGCTGGCGGCAATGTTAAGCCACGCTGTGAGGCTGGCGGCATTGCATTTTTAGCAATGTTTCATTATATTCTAACACCTTCTCCAAGCTCAACTTTGCCCTGATGATGCAATTTGTTTTTTTTTTTACTACCCAAGGGATCTGGCGGCACTGTTAAGCCACGCTGTGAGGCTGGCGGCATTGCATTTTTAGCAATGTTTCATTATATTCTAACACCTTCCCTAGGATCAAATTTGCACTTATAATGCATTTTGTTTTTTTTTATCGCTACTTAAGGGGCCAGGCGGCAATGTAAAGCCACGGCTATGACACGTTGCTTGGATAAATTTAAGCACTTTGGTACATGAACTATCATTTCCAGTTGAAATTTTGCATGCGTTTATCCTTCCAAAATTTTTGACTGGGCTTTTGGTCTACTACTTTTGTTGATTCATTTTACAGGCAAAGGAAATATAGAGAAAAAGTTTCTATTGCTCTATACTGGTTTTGACACCTGTGATAATTCGATATGAGAAATTTCCATAGTTTTGATAAGAAAAAATGTTAGATGAAGGAAGTCTGTTCTGTGTTCATAATCTACTTTTTTAGATGAATGAAAGGAACTAGAAATACCTCAATCACTACAATCTGATATTGCTGCCAACAAGAGAATATAACTGACGGAACAATACATTCACATGATGGCAACTGACAAAAATGCACTTCATTAGATCTTTTTCATTGATCAACACAGAACATTTAAATTGGATGAGAAAAGCAAAAGTTTTTTGTACCAGAGCAATCTTGTAGTATAGTCCGGTCTATTTAGACATTCGAAGTTACCTAAATTCCCACCAAGCTGAAAATCGGTATGATTGTTTAAAATATCATTAAAAACAAAATTTGAAAGTTCCCCATCTTTCCCCTGTAAGGAAAAAGTTTTATTCAAGGTCAAAGGTAAAAAAAAATTGTTTTTCGCGATTTTCAGCAAAACGGTAAGTTTTATCATAAAAATATTTCAAACAAAAATTGTAGATCATAAAATTATCTACAAAAAATTAATCAATACTTTATTTTCTACGCGCCACCGTTTTTGAGATATAACGATTCAAAAAGTTGTAAAAGTTGTAATCGTCATAATATGCACACGTTTCCTCGCCACCTATGAGGTAGTGTACTTAGCGCGTTTTTTTTGTGGTTTCTCCAGTAGGCCTATTCTACGGGTCAGTTTTGATCCTGTTTAATTTGAAACTATTGAAAAATAATGGATATTAGCAGAGATTGAAAAGATTGAAAAGCAATTTAAGTTAAAAAAAAGTAGTGAAATTTAATCGTCCGAGTCGTAACTTTCAAAATCTTCTTCTTGTTCTTCTTCTTGATCTTCTTGTTCGTCTTTTTCTTGTTCTTGTTCTTCTTCATCTTCATCCTGAGTGCATATAAACTACGTTAATAGCGATGTATCGCATGTTGCCTCGTTGGAATCAAACGGATCCTCTACTGTTGGTGATTCAATATTAGAGCACAACCGGCCTTGACAATGTGTACATGCCGGAGAACAGAACAGTCCGACTTTTTTGCAAACACATTTAGCACTGCATCCCATTTTGCAGTTGCAAAAAATCGAGTTCAGCAGTTTTTCCGGCGCAGGTGGAAGTAAAGTGTGCACTGGTTCTAATAAATTGTTGACCAACTTCCAACCCCAGTCTGTAGGGTCTAGCTGATAACCAAGCCACACTTGAACTTGGTAATATACCCTAAAAAGATGTTGATGAGCAGCAACTGAGGTTAGAGGAAGACAAGCTAATTGTACTTGTTTTTTACTTTTGGTGTTTTTAACGAAACATGCATATCTATACTTATCTAAACAGGTAGTTTTTTTAGGAGCTCCGTACATAGAAAGAAGAAAGCGAATGCCGTTAGTAATAATTTCTTGTCGAGTAGAACTATTATTTTTAAAAACTTCAGCACATTCAATTAAATTTTGTTTCTAAAATAGTTTGAAGACTGTTATTTTACCCCTCCTGTAAAATGCAGATGTCGTATCACAGCCAGTTATTGCGTGTAAAAATAGTACATGATTTTGACACTTTGCAAAAGTAGATAAACTTTTTGATGAATACATTTCCGATTGATGTTGAGCTTTTCCTGGTTTTAAGAAGAAAATAGTTTTTTCAGTTGGAGTTCGAGCAGTCAGTAATATGTTGTATTTGTCAAATTGAATTGCTCAATCGCTGTTTCAATTATCAATACATCAGCATCATTATTAGCTTGTCTTACTAATATATTTTCATGCATATTATGACGATTATAACTTTTACAACTTTTTGAATCGTTATATCTCAAAAACGGTGGCTCGTAGAAAAAAAAGTATTAATTAATTTTTTGTAGATAATTTTATGGTCTACAATTTTTTACCTTTGACATTGAATAAAATTTTTTCCTCACAGGGGAAAGATGGGGAACTTTCAAATTTTGTTTTTAATGATATTTCAAACAATCTTACCGATTTTCAGCTTGGTGGGAATTTAGGTAACTTTACTCTCATTTTTTGGTCTAATTTGACCGGACTAGGTGGTAATTCAGAGAATTCAACACATGTTAAGTGAAACAACCGTCGTAACAGCTAGTAATTTTTTATTTCAGATAAGATACATATTGAAGCCTTTAATGCACTCATAGATAGAACAGAGCTAATAAAAACATTTGGGGGCAGGTTAAAGTTTTTGAAAAACTTTAAGGGATACCAATGAAAGCGTTATATTGGACTCATCTAATTTATCAGGACTCACTACACGAACATCATCCACGTCAAATTATTCAATAGTGGACATTCAAAGTTAATCATCGTTTTTGAAAATTAAGTATGAATATTATGTCCTATTCATAATTTATTTGCAGATAACACCTGCAAAAACATTTTTTTTTTAAGTATATACATGGATACTGTATTCTTCCTTTTTTCAACTCGATTGACTTTTAGGATTCAGGAGAAGGTATACTTTGAACAACTGCAGAAGGGAGGCACGTTTTGAAATGATAATAAAGAATGAAAGATGACATTTGAACTTTCAGCATTTCAACGGGACGTTTTCTATACTACTTTCGAAAACAATACAACATTTATTTTGTCCCCTACAGAAAACCTCGGAACACATTTCACTCTTTAGCAGGCTATGTGATATATTGATTTTAATTTATTACTTATAAGTGAATAATAATGAACTTGTGAAAGTGAAGTTATAATGACAAGATTTTTTCCGTGTGTACTCACCATGAGCATCTCTGTAATACGCGTGTGTGACACTCCTGAATCTTTCTTGGCCGGCAGTGTCCCAAATTTGTAATTTGACTTTTGTGTCATCAACTGCTACAACTTTCGTCTATGATGGAAAAAAATCATTGAAAATTACTGGGTGAAAAATAAAGATAGGAGAAAAGTGCACAATATCATATTCCAAATAACAGATTTCCTAGAATAGAAAAATGGTGAATCACAAGTAGGTACGTGATTTTTCAAAATTAGAACAGATTACTTTTCAAACAATTTCTCGGTTTCCATTGTTCGAAACATTCAAACGTATTGCAGATTCATGGGTCTTAGAGTAGGTAATCACATTGTAATACCGTTATTTTTTCATACATGTTCCAAGATATCATCCATTATCATTGACACACTTCAGCAATGAATAATATTCAATACACAGCCATTTTGTATGGTAGAACGCTCGACAAATACTTCGAACAATGGAAAACAATCTCATAAAAAGTGTCCCGCACTCTATTCCACTCACCCCACTTATATGATTCCATAACCTGTTGTTTCTTACCCTAAAGTCCACTCCGACAGTCGATATGAAATTCCCACAGAGGAAAAGGCCCTCACGAAATCTCATCAGAATGCAGGTCTTGCCTACGCCGGAATCCCCCAGAAGCATTACCTAATCAAATTATTGAAAATATTATGTTAGGCCAGTCAAAGATTGGAAAAAATTGGTCACTTTCTGGATTTTTTTCTCTAAATAGTTACTATTATTTACAAGGATGTGAGAGGACAAATATTGTTAGAACGTAATGAGATTTATATCAGGAAATAGCTCTGATTGAATATTCAAGTACTAGTGCGTTGAGAATACTTGAATAGTTACTTACTAAGTCGTAAATAGTTATTTTATAGTCTCAATATGTGATTAAAGTAGTATAAAGTATTTTGTTAAATATTATCTTCAATAAGGAATTTACTCAACGAATTATAATACAGACCTCTCCACTCTGGTATGCAATACCTAATGACCGATTCAATCAGGGAGTTGTATAATATTAAAAGATTTTTTTTTGTTCAGAACATCTCTGATACTATAACATTTATGGATCAGTTGTCTGAGCCTTTTTGTTACGTGTGTCTCGTGATCATCCCACCGTAGATGCTGATCTAGTATAATACCGAGATATTTCATATTTGATGTTTTTTTCTAGCTGGTCAAGTGCACTTGTTTGCGTCATTACAATCGTGTATTGTTAGATAGATAAAGGGAGGTTGTTCGGATTTATACATCGAAAAAAGATACAAATTTTGTTTTTTTCACGTCGAGACTTAAAAGATTATAATTCAACCATATTCGCAGATTTCGTAGATCATTTTCTGGGTCAGCTTTTAATTGCCACGAGTCTCCCCTATACAATGAAGCTGTATCGTCAGCATATGATATTACATTTCCTTTGAAATTTTTCATTGAAGTTATACTATTGATGTATACGAGAAAAAGGACCGGGCCCAATACTGTGCCTTGTGTAACTCCAATTTTGATATCAATTGGTTTATTGAGGCAGTCTTCAATTTTTACATTACTTATCCATAATTCTTTAATTTTTCAGCAACAAATAATGTGATGCAGCATCGAATGCCTTGGCCAGATCAAGAAAAATGGCTAGGCATTGTTATGATCTATGCAAGGCATCTTAAACTGCTTTCTCAGTATTTGAATTGTTTCTGAAGCCAAATTGCCTATTTGTAATAACATCATGGTTCGTTAAAAATGCTGTTGGTCTATTTTTGAAACTTCGCGAAATTTTTAATCACAGAGATAGGTCAGTAATTATTCAGGAAATTGCGTTCAGCTGACTTATATACTTGGGTGACTAGTGATTCTTTCCATTGCTGTGGAATTTTTCCAGTTTTGAAAGAAAGGTTGATAACAACATGAATCAAACTAAAAACGATTTCTTGTGTGGATAATTTTAATGAGTTTACTAGTGACACCGTCAGGGCCGGGGGCAAAGTTAGTTTCGTTTTTGGTCATTTCTATTAACACACTGGCGAAGTATTCATTAAAAATGTCTGTTTTAGTTTCGTTGTTTTCTATCATTTCACCTTTTGAGGTTTTGATAGGTGTACTCTCGAGTGATTGTTTTTTAATATTTCTATTGTTACTTCAATGATGATATCCCATGTTTTTATTCTATTTCGTTTAGCGTCATGAACAGATTTCATATCTTTCTTATAAGCTTCACTATATGGGTATCGACAGGTAGGGTTTTCGGGTTTTCCTACAACTGAAAAGTCAATACGCCACAAAAAATCAGTAAGTCGCTACTGGGCATCACGGCAAATAATAATAATAATAGCTGTTCTCTACCCGCACAGGCTATGCCTTTGGGTATACTCTATGAGTGTTTATGAGGGATTATTATCATTATTAATACCTTAAATAATTAAAGAATAACTATGAATTCCTTATTTTTGTAGCCACCAAGAAAAAGCATTCTCACGCCTCTCTAGCTCTAAATAATTTGACCAAGACACTTTTTTGGAGAAGTTTAAAATTATCAAAAATGTCAAAATTGTTGTTAACATCAAAATTTTATTATTGTCTGACAAATTCTTATGATATAGATTAATTTTGGAACAAATCCATCTTTCCAGTTATTGTATTCACAGCATGAAACCCTCCAGCATAAAAATCAGTTCTTTATTATCTCTAAGTATAAATAATAAACAACAACGTTTTAGAGCTGCTTCTACCAAAAATGCATGGTATATAGAGATATAAAGAAGCCACGTTTAGATGCTAATTTGAATTCCAGCTAAGAATTTAATTAGGTAATTCACCGGGGAATATAATAAAGTTCTAGGAAACCAGTTTTTATTCTGAAGAGAAATGCAAATGATCTCTAGCAACCATTATAAATTTGCAAGCTATCGCGCCATCAAATTATTTTCTAATTAAACCCTTTTAGAAATATTAACCTCAGTGATTTCGAAATATCACATTAAACGGTTTGATCAAGTTCGTAACTGCAACAAATTGATGCTAAAGCGTGAGAATTATGATTTACAATAAAATAATGGCACATACTGAAAATCGCTCGGAATTTTTACCAAATGAAAATGCATGGAAAATGAACTCTTAGATGCTGTGTTCACCACTTCTACCTTTTAGCCATATCAATTCGAAAGTCTTGAATTGCTTCACTTATTTAAACTAACCATAATAATGGAAAGCTGCTGAGAAATATGTTCCCGTATTAGCATTCTGTACTTAAACAAATGGTTCGTAAATGATCAATGCAATGGCCAGCTCGTTCGCCGGACTTGACACCATTTTTCATGGCGGAATTTCAAATCCGTCATTCATGAAACTCAATCTACTGACCTGAACGATTTGGGAAAAAATATAAAAGAATGACAAACATTTTTTGCGTGGGGCCACTTGAATTCAACAGCAAAATAGTCAGGACGTGCAAATATCATTAAATTACATTTCTTGCCTCTTTCAACTATTATTTTTTGTGATTGTAGCTATAGCTGCTGCAAATATGAATACAATGGAAGTTGAATTGGATGATTTGGAACAGAAGTGTCGGGTACCGTCCGAAAAAATCGAAAATTTTGACAAGGAAACGCATCGACAGATTTTTGATTGAAGCTCCAGATACCAAATATCTTATGATCAAAGTGGCACTCATTTTGGATTATTAAATTGAAAATTAAATTGAACGTAGATGACATTGAAGAAACAATACAGTCATTACTTATTCATATTTCGGATAACAAAACCAACATTCAAAGAAGTTTTGGTATCGGTGAACAATACGTGAATCATTACCGTGAATATGCTGTATTATGCCCAACTTCTGGTAGGTAATCCGTCGGTTTTTCCTTACTTACTCTAACAACAAATGCACTGTTCAACCAGTTGGAATAAATACTTTTGGAAAGATGCCTTCCACTAGTGCTGAATTTCTGATATTACCAGATTCTCAGCAGTTTACCGGCCGTTGCTTTCGAAGATCTTCAACATTTCCATTAGCGAATTCAGTTTGACTACAATAAAACGACATGGCGAGTGGAAGTCCTCAACGGTAGCTGAGGGTTACATCAGTATTCTATTGAAAATAAAAGGAACTTCTACAGTTGGACTGAATACTTCGTCAGTAACTTCACAGGAAATCAATATTACCAATTGCGCAAACTGCCAAATACGCGTGAACGTTTATAAATGCCTCCTAAGAAGATGTTCTGATTGAAGCGTTTCTATTGGAGAGATTTATAGTATTGAGTATCCACCATCTCATCTGTCATTTTACTTTTAACACGATGATCAAAGTTGGTAATTTTATTAACGCGCATTTTTTCTGGAGATATTGCCCATTAAACTTTTATGGTTCATTACAAAAACGAAAAATTTGCATTTTACGAAATGGATATCAAAGAACAGCAGAGAAAAAACGGATTGGTAATTAATAAAACTAACGAATGATATACCAACCTTGCCACAGATGTCGTAAACATCGTTCTTCAGCGACTCCCTCCTCTTCTTCGTAAACGGATCAACTTCCTCATCGTCCACACTGTCCATATCACTATTTATTGGTCCTTCACTCAATTTACTGCCAACATCGTCTTTTTTAGATCGAACCTTCACAATTTTCTTGTTGTTTTCGTCAACGTTCATGATAATTTCGTCAAAACATGTTCGTCATAGCTTGAAGCCGCTCATTTTCTACATATGGAGTGTAGGTACGACCGAGCACTAATCAGTTACGGATGTGATAAGGCATTGTTTAAATCATTTAGCGCTGATATGTTACGAATTGTTAATATCTAGTTCATTACACGTAATATTTCACTGGATGAAAGAGTTGCAACTTGAAAACGGTTCATCAAGAATGTTAACTAAAATCACCCCGATGTCTTCACATCTGTAACAAGTCATGATACCTTTTATACAGGGTGAACCATAGTTAGTTTACTCAGATTCAAAGGTTTGCCTTTAATAACATTTCATGCCATCGCGAAGGGAGTTAGAGCTGAAAGACATTGACGTGATGTGGTTCAAGCTGACTAATATCAAATAGACCAAATTTCTCTTAGTTATCACTTACGTCATCACCTAAATATAGCAACCTTTTCGAGTCAGCAGACCCATCCCAAAACCGAAGTCATCATATCATAATGTGCATAACTCTACCAGCCTCAAATTTTCTAACGAAACAAATAAGGCACGTCGTCAAGCTGACGTAACTTATACGTCCATATATGGTCATGTAGAGTCACTAACGTCACATGACTCGAAACTTTTCCAGGAAATCCATATTTCAATCGGATAATAGACGAAAATTTCGAAGCAATTAGTAGGCAGTTGGAACCAAGGTAAAATGACAACGCCGTTCAACAGATGCGACAACAAGGTAGTTTTCAGCGTGCTTGTGACTCGTTACTTCGTCATTCGAGACTGCATAGAAAGTGGTGGCGGTCATTTCGAACACCTTTTGTGAAATCAAATTCCGTTTATTTTCAGTAACTTTCAAATCCCCTGTTATGATATGAGAATGCCTCATTGCCCTCATTTTGATTTATTTCAGTGTTTTTATTTCGGTTCACTTCGAAGCAAAATGTAATAACTGGCAAGGTTTACGAAATACCAATGAACTGGCAACGGTGCGGGAATACGAGTAATAAACACACGACTAGAAGATAGGCACCTAGGAACTGATGAATGAAACCAGTGCTTCCCAAACTATCTTGAGTAAATGGGTCTATTTTTTATTGTGTCATTATGTCTCATTTTATTTATTGCTCCAATTTCGGATATACCCTGTATAATACCTCGTAACATCCAAACTTGTCAGTATTCACCTGAAGACGATTGCGAATAGAAGCAAGTGTTATAAGTTGATCATCTACCCAGAATCTACCCATTCCATTTTACCAAATATCGATGGAGTATTCGAAGTCAGCACGATGAAAAGCCACACAACTCAATTTTGCCTGAAAAACTGACCGAAGATAGTTCGAGAGGTATAAAATAGAATTTCCTCGACATCATTTCAGTTCAGAAGCTACATCCGGGATATATTGAGTAAACTAGCTTACGAATCAATCAATATACTATGGACGGATGAGGGTTATTTCACGACTTTTGATTTATTCAATAGAATTAATGGCAACATTTAGAGAACAGGAATCCTTAGGGATCATCGGGATGTTAGATGGCAAATACGTTCGAATTTTTTGTTATAAATCTAAGACGAAGAGACGTTGCCCGCTCTTTCACGAAGAAAAGAACTACGGAAACCTTAAACGGAAAAATAGACTCCGGGGAATTCGACCACGAGGACTTTAACCCTAGACAAAACGATATTTTAAAAAAAACAGTGGCAACGAAGGTGATGATAGAGCGGCCTGAGTCTCTGGAGTTCGAATTTTAGGCAGCATTTAGTGATCACCTATACGCTTTGTACAAAAAGTGATACGAGTTGCCTTGACTGTAGTGTTTGATTTTTTCAGTCCACTGAAAAGTGAATACGTCATCAAGGATTAGTGATTAGCCTTAGAGATCTACAGCAAATAATAGTGACAATAGCCGTTGGGTACCTTGGGGTACACTCATGTCGGTAAGAGTTTGTAAGGAAGATTATTATTCTTATATTATTTTTTATCTAATGGAGTCTCTAATACAGGTTAAATAACAGAATTAATAAATTAGTATCTATTTATCAGCGGGCGAATAGTCTATATATTTTGAAAAACTTCTGAAAAATATTGGTTCTTAGGCTCTCTGACCATCAGATAATAACGAAATCCCAAACCATATTGACTTCATAATTACTAATAACGAATTCACCCCAACTTCCTAACAGTCATACGTCAATGAAAGTGATGAACTAATTTAGAGTCATCGCCGGTGAAAAATATGATAAAAAAAAGAAAGCTTGCCTCTACAGGTGAAATACCACGACAGGTATTGAATTTTATCGAACAAATACTTATGTAATGTTTCAACAAATCCGTAGTCGCAAGGTGGGGTCTTTTTCCCCCTTTTTGAGGACTGGCTGTGCCCTAGAAATCTTGCAATTGCACAGAAATATCCCCAAATCATAAGAAAGGTTGAATAACATTCGAAGAACTGGTGTTGGTTCGGGCAGATATACTTTTAATTTGCACGGTTTACATTCTGTCAATGTTGCTTTCTATTTGCCAGAAGTGGTGGAATGAACAAAGTAACATCACTAACTAAATTAGTTGTCATGTCACCAACAAAATTTTCCAAATTACTGGGAATGATGGGATCTTACAAGCTACAAAAATACGGTATTTTATCTTCCGGTCTACAACCCTTCAAGGAGAAGCAAATAAATTGATTTTTTGAAAATCATTAAGTTGTCAGGTAATTTTTGCCTGCCGGAGTGAATACGTATTGGAATATTTAGTGAATGTTGGTATAAGAATTGAAATCTTTGGTGAATGTTGCTGTATCGAGAAGTTTCGATACAATTCAATCAAAATGTTGATATCAATAACTGATTGATTCGATTGATATGATTTTCATATTAGGTAAATCAAGCAGCAATTGTTTATCGGCAAGTAGAATTTATTCTCCTCAGTATCCTGATGAAAGTTCGCAGTAAAAAAATCTTTTATTGAGGTTATGCCGAAGAAATAGTTATAATTGTAATTTTTTTTAAAGCTACTGATTTCAACCATAGGAAATATTGAATGAAATTTATAAAGCCTTACTGGCGCTTCTTATGAATCGATAATATACAGGGTGTTCTATTTGAAATAAGGTAGATTTTGCTCATTTTCATTAACAATGTGTGACAAGCTATTTTTCACACCCTGTATATCACAGTTCGATTTTAGATATATCGTTTGAGAGATCCACCAATGTACATTTGATCAAAAATCAATTTCAATAGGACTTGGAAAAACTTTATAATTTGAAATAATATGAGTGACGAATTTTGGAAAAGTCATGCTAAAAATCACGAAAACCGTCAATATTTTCGAGAAAAAAATATTTAGGTACACGAAGTGCATTTTATTTCTCATGAAGAAACCGAAAATCTGATAAAAAATACAGGTTGCCATCAAAAAAACAAAAACATGAGAAAATGGACTGACTTAACATTTCTTATAGAACCAATACGAAATATCACAGAAATTAATTGAATAAGTTGATGAACGTTGACAATTTTGTTGGTAACTTTGAAGAAAACAAAGAAATCGAGTCGATTTCAAAGTAATATTCAATTGAAATAGGGTGAGAAGTAAGGAATGTATCGGAAAAAAAAAATCAACCTTCTGGTACTAGGACGAATACAATAAAATATATGGAAATGTTATCCTGATTATATACTATGGATGTCCATCAACTAACGGCAAAAATAATTTTTAAAAATATCTCCTTGATTATTTGTTTGCAGGATTCGTTTCAATCATCGCCAACTGCTCCATTCGTGATTCACTTGAAATGAAAAAAAAAACTCCTCGTTTCCCACTCTATACACGAATTCGATTCGTTCCGGAGAAGCTCATGTTTAAGCTCTAGGATTGAGGTTAGTCACGTGCGGAAACATTCAGAGCACTTGAAATATCATACAAATCAATTTACATCAAAGAAACATCACGACTGAATAATGGAGCGACATTCGATCAGATAAAAATTAATGAAGTCGTTGGGCTTCTCGAAAAGACGTACTTCAATGGAGGAAATTGCATTTTTATCCTTAACAATCTCGAAAAAACTTTTTCTGAATGAATAACTTTTGGCATAAAACATATCGATTTCCATGAATATAGCTGGAAATTATAAGGAGCAATGAAGTAAGAACCAATCACTGGTTCCATTGAGAAAACATTTTCAACACGCTTGACTGAAAAGAAACTTGTCAATATTTGCATGGAGCTATTCACGAGAAACATATTTCGAACGTTTTCCAGTATTTTCACTCATAATTCTTACGTCAGGCTTCTCAAGGCAAAGAAATTAAATAAAACAATGATTTCAGCAGCGAGGCTAAGCAAAGTCATCTCCAAAGATCCAAGAAATGTGATGGGTGTTTCGGCAGTGCTATAGGCTAAACCGATTGCTGGTTCTGGCCTAGCGAACGTGGTTCCCCCCCCCCTTTTGCCAGAGCGACCTGGTATCCAAATAGGTTAACACTAAGACGTATCAGCAGTTCCATACCGCTCAAAATTTACAGCAGTTGGAGGACTCAAACGCTTTCAGGGCTGCCTGTGTGTGGCACCAATTTTCCAGCTCCCTTAAATACATTTCAATGGCATATACAGGAATATCGTAGCTAGGCTGCCCAAGCTAGGTTAACCCTATATATTTTGGGTCAGACGCCTCCTAGTTTTGGAGCTGTGGCAATACCAACATTGATTTGCCAAACATAGGTCAGATTTGTTCCGAACCCAGTCTTCTTATCTTTTAGGATTGCTTACGCGTACATGCCTGACTCATTTAGCTCCAGTAATAGTCAATTATCTACCAGGCACCATAGTAGATGCAGCAATACTCCTAAGGACCCTGAGGACATCTTGATACCGTAGATGGCTCCTTTACGACTACCAGGGAAAAAACATTGCAGCTTTTAGCTAGAAACTTCTTTACAGTACAATCCATGCAGTCGCAAATATAGGCCGAATAATAAAACAACCTCACAGATGAGACTGGATGGTTACAAACAAAATAATCACACCTCAGGCCATACGCTTGGCACATGGCGGTTCCACCCATACCAATCGCTAGAAGAGTATGGCATCTCCTGTCTCCACACTAAAGCCACATTCATACTTTCCCATGCCATTATCGAAGCTTTTTATCGTGATATAAACCAATACAGTGGGTACATCGTTTAAAATTAAAAGAAAGCTCGGTACACAATATGGAAATCACTTGCAAAGTTAGTCGGATAGAACCTTTACAGTGGTATCTGACAAAAATTTAAGGGGCCGTCAAGGAATGAGCCAGAATATTAGTTATTTCCTGATAGATTTGTATTGATACCATCGATAGGCGGTAACTGATGCCCTTCGACTTCGACTATTGTCTATTGTATCTCACTTTCTCTGCCCCTCAAGCCCTAATTCCAGGAGGAATTCGAACATTTTGAGGGACTCTTTCTGGAAATTCTTCTACTATTAGCTGGTATGATCTCGTCTTTTTTAATATTTCATGATTTATAGCGTCACATTTCATTACGATATGACAGAACATACAGGTGCTGTTCTTCTCTAAGCCTAGCTTCCTGGGATGTTCTTTGATTCTACAGTATTCTCTCTCTGTTTAGAATTTGATACTACTCCTGTTAAGATAAGTCAGTGTTTGAGACCTTTCTCGATTGCAGTTCAGCTTGCCGTAGACCTGAAAGTATCTGCCAATGTATTCTTCTCAGTGTTCCCTTCTCTTCATCGAGTTTCTTCAAGCAGTAAGAGCTTCCAAGCACCTAGAATGGTTCTAGCCCAATTAGTTGTGTGGGAGCTCCTCTTATTGGCAGAATGGAATATTAATCTTTATACTATGGTGTCAGTATATCTACTTTTTCGCACCCCCTACTTTATTGTTACTGTTCAGTTTATTCAAATTATGCATACAGTCTCATATTGTAGTGTTTGATGACTGCTTAATTGTCAAACATCATTGTTTCTGTTTGCTACAAGGCCCTACGACTCCTTCCCCAGTCCCCTTCTGGTTAGCATGTTACGGTATTCCTTTTCAGTGCGAGAACTGCTGAGGTGCTCTGTTCTTTCTTGTTACTCAGTTCTGTTTTGACTGAATTTTTCGACAACCTGATCTGTTGGAATGTTGGCAAGATGCGGTGCTCCAAAAGAGATGGGTTCTTGAGGAACTAGAAGCTGGTGTTCAAGTGTAGATATTCCTTGAAAAACCATGCGAAACTAAAAAAATCAGTGGCATATGGGTGTCAGGACACTCAGGTGAAGGCAGATCCCTCAACAGCCTGTCTGTTGCGCAGTGGAAGAGCAGTACAAAAACAATTTATAGAAACAGAGCAAGACAACTCAAAAGTGAGATCTTTTCTCTGGCTCTGAACAAATACGTGGCCCTCATTGGGATCGTAGATGATTCCCTCTTATGGTGTGCCAGAATGCACTGTACTGGTGCATCAGAGAAAGACCATGTTTAAATCATGTGCCAGGAAGTGATTACGAAATTGTGGATTAACTTATGTAATTACAATCTTTTTGCAGAGTGCTAGTATTAGCAGAAAATATGTTCCTCAAATTGAAAAAGACAAGAAAAATAACTTATGTATTTTTCTTGTCTTTTTCAATTTGAGGAACATATTTTCTGCTAATACTAGCACTCTGCAAAAAGATTGTGACTGGAAAGACGTGCTTAGATGAGAGTGTACAGGCGAAGAGAGTAGGTTAAATCTAATTATGTGCGGATTAACTTCAAAGATAAGAAAATGTTTGATATCCACGCTGATGGACAGACCGATTCACAGCTAAGAACGTGGTTGCTAAGTAGACAGACTGATTGCCACTAGAGTTCTTGATTTAGTTTGAGTATAAATAACACCAATCTCACCATCGAACCTTACGGAACTCCATTTCCCACGAACAAAAAGTCAACAGCATGCATACGGTTATTTAGATAATCTTGCGGTAAAAATGATGAAGCAACAGAAAAGAGACAACAATAGTTGGTGCTTAATTTATTCGAAAGCCATTTTGAAATGTATCATAACCAAGGCGAATGGCGAAGATATAGTCAAAATCGGTCTTATCGCGCGGGTTCAAATGTCAGCAAGTATATGAAAAATCGAAAAACCTAGTGGTTACCAAAATGTTTGGTATTTATTAAGGTTTATTTTTACGGTAGGTATCATGTGTGTGTAACACGGAAATCGTTTGTGCAATGTTATTGGAATAAACAGTCGAATAAAGTCTCACTCACCCGCACGTTAAGACCGATTTTGACTATACTGCTTCTTCATCTCACCCTATGGAACAGTGAGTCCAGCGCAAGTCAAATTCTTAAAACATTTAATTACTCTTTATTCACAGATTGCTGATGGCAGAAAAATGAAAATAACAAGTTTTTCGTTCTTTTTTATTGCTTATCGCGATATTCTCTGAATATTATAGGATTTTCCTTTTCATGTGAAGTGGAACATGCAAAAAGCCTTCATAATCTCAAAGTACAAGAGGAGCGAAAGCATTATTAATATTTTTCTCCAATAAAATTTGAAGAGAAGCTAGATATTAATAATACTGAATAACCTATCCTCCTATAATGAGATTTCTTTGTTGAAGATGTTTTCCAAAATACCTCACTAAACTACAATGCTCACAATTTATTTTCCCTCAGGATAGAAACTCTCAGTTATAATGAATATACTGGAATATATTCCAGAACACGGCCTCTATTCACTCAATGTTTATGTGGAAGCTTCGGTGTTTTGTTCAGGTATGTTGTTGACAAAAGAACCCGCAATGAATAAACTGATTTGGGGCGTTTGTGTATTTTTTTAAATGTTAATAAGTTATTATCTAGGATAAAGTGAACAACTCTTCAGAAGAGTGCCTTTTTGGCCACATATATTTTACACCTGCATTCACTTCCTGGCCGTTTTCTATTAACTTTTTTTAAACATGTAGGCTTCGCTTGGTTTCTATGTCAGGAAAAATAAATGAGTTGTTGATAACTGTCAGAAGTGTATGTACTCGGTTACATATTGAAGATGTATTCAAATGACGAAAGGACTAATTTGCTATATACTAATGCAAAATCAAATATAGGAATCCTCTTCTGGCTAGAAATATGTATGGTGAGCTATACCCATCGTTGTATTCCAAACATTCAAATGGTCATATGACTAGAAAGAAATTTGAGCGACTATGATGCATTTGACAGAAAAAACTAGAAAATGTGCATAAGGAACCAAATAAGTTTCCGGTAAGCGAAAATTACCTTATAAAGGTCAACAACGTGAAAAAAACTTTTTTTTTTTTCAATTTAGGATTGGTCAGTTACAAAAATTTTTCTAATCAAGATTATTCTTTACGAGAAATTGCCCACAAACTAGAGATTTCAGCGTAATCTACATAATCTAAAATATTTTAAAAAAGAACAAATACAAATGATACAGGATACGCAAAGTTTATCACCTTATATTAATGAAATGAAAGAGATTACGATATGAGAGTACGATTTGCGAAGTGGTTACGACGTAAAAACAGAAAAATTGGAAATATTTTTAAATAAAGATTATGGACGAACGAATCAAAATTCACCAACAATGGTTGGTTTAACGGGATCATTATAGGAGAAATGATACAAATGAACATTTACATAGAGAAACCAATTTCCAGGAAATGTTCAGATTTAATGTTTGGTTGGGGATTTTGGGAACAAACATACTAGGTCCTTTCTTTCACGAAGAGCTTTTGAATGGTGAAATGACGTTTACATTTTTTATCCAATGAGTTCAAACTAAGATGAATTTCCCATAATGGAGCAATAGTAAGGAAACATTTGGATGCAATATTCCCAACAAAATGCATTGGAAGCAATTGCCTGGCCAGCTCGATCATCCCCAGACCTACTCCTTCAGATTTTTTGTCTGGAGATACATAAAGGATAAAGTTTTTCGACGCCTAGTACAGAATCTGATATCGATCATCTCAAACAAAAAATGAGAGCATTAAAGTACATTTTGAATACAATAATTAATACATTTTTGTTATACTTTCTGAAATAACAATTCTATTCGTAAAAACCAAAAACAGCATTTTTAGTTTATCCTGTATAAATCGGGAAGGGCGAGAGTCCCAATAGATTACCTCTGGCCACCACTGCTCACCACAATAGTTACCTTTTTTCCATTTAATCGTCTTTGAATCTACTATACGGTTTAGAAAATAGCAAAGTTGCACGAGGTGGAAACAACTACTTTAAATGTTGTACGACTAGAAATCTTGAGTTATTTGAGTCAATTTTCAGTCATTTAATCTTCGCCTCAGTCTTTCAGTCATCGCTTCAGTATTTCAGTCATCGGCTGAGACTTTCAGTCATCGCCTCAGTCTTTCAGTCTTTCGCTTGAGTCAGTCTTGGGATTGAGTCTTTCAATCTTGATAATGAGACTTTTTATTTTATATATTGTAATGATCTATTGATTTATTTACTTCCCTGTTGAGATATACGGTAATATAAATTCTAAATGTCGAAATTCTACTTAATAAAACCAACAGTAGACTGCCAGAGTAACAAAATTAATAACTAGGCTTCTATTAGTCAATAAGTGAAAAAAAATTGTCGCTTTCTCATGTCAATTGGTATGTTCAAGTCAGGTCGATTCATTTTTCAGTACGTTGAGAGTTTTCAGTCGTTGGAATTGCAATTAAGTCCTTTCAATCACAATGGAATTTGGCTTTCAGTCGTTCCATTTCCAATCTTGAGTATTTGAGTCATTGAGATTTGATATTGAGTCTTTTCAGTCAAAATCTTGAGTCTTTCAGTCAATCGGATTTGGCTTTCAGTCAATCGGATTTGGCTTTCAGTCATTTCAGTCCCAATCTTGAGTCTCGAGTATTTTATAGTTATTTATGTATCCAGGCAATTATAAGGGCCTTAATTACCGAAGGCTAAAATTGCGTCCCGAGGCCCTTTGGCCCGAGGGACAGCAATTGCCTGAGGTTATTAAGGCTCAATAATTCCCGTGGTACAAAGATTATTTTATTTCTGACCGATTTCAATACAATTTTGTTCATTTTTAAAACGGAATAAATGTACCAATTTATTACCTTCCCGCTATATTTGAATCAGGTATCGTTGATTATAGGAGTTTTGTTGTTCCTAGGTTTAAAAATATGTGGAGTGGCTGACACGGAAAAATGTTAAGCTAAAAGATGTGACTGAGAATAGCATCGAATCAAGAAATAAAACGGTGCGTATGCTACTTTGCCATTAGAAGAGGCAGGTTCCTTGACAGTAGTGAACAGATGCTCCAGCCAGCCAGTGGCGGAAGTAATTTCCAGGGCACATTCAAGAATTGTTCATTTATTATTTGTGAAGACGTGAATAAATAAAATATGGTTCAGTTTTCATTTCATAAATATATACACATATATATCTTAACATATCTTATTTTATTTTCACTTGTGAAAGGTAGAGAGAAGAATAGAATCTATAATGTCCCAAGGGAGTTATGACCCTCTTTATTGATAGCGTAACTATGACGGTATAAGCTTACATCATCCCAGTCAGAAATAAAATATTTTGAGTCTAGTAGAAATTTTAGCTAGATGTGTCCCCCTTGATGTTACCACATAAATGAAATGGCCTGTATATTGAAATTGTTCACTGTTTGCATCATATATTGTCAATATATTTATATTGTAGCCCTCGAAGAAGCAAATAAACGTTTGCAAAAGCTCGAGTATTAAAAAATACTATACTTATTTTCACAGACTAAAACAAAATTCTTCATAGTATAGGTATTTGTTCTGTACTATAAAAGTATCACTTGTCAAACACACAAAATTCACACATTCAATATTGAAATCGTTCCAGCAATCAACATCAAAAACTTTGATTTTGAACCAGTGAGCTCCGATTTATTACCAAAAAAACAAATCTACAACACACCAATTTACATAAATCTTGTTGCGTTCGTTACATCAAGGATGATCCTGTATAAAATTATCAAAAACGCAAAACGTTCAACTCTGAACCAACAACTACTCATATCCGATCTTCACTTTCCGAAACAAAACCACATCTATCTACTACACAAAGCGATAAAAATCTCGTGGCGATGTTTCCACTTCCTCATCTCACCCTGTAAAATTATATTAACCACCAGACACTTCACAGCGAGTCCATCACCCATCAAACACCACTCTCGATTCCGCTTTGAACATGTGCCTCTTTGGATTAATAGATTGCCTATGGCAGATTAACGAAATCTTTTTGATTTTGCGCCATGCACTATTCCCTCCGGTCCCGTTTTTACGTTTCTATGGCTACTGTATTCACCTGGAGCGCTAGAAGACCACTAACGCTCACATGAGGAATTGATGAAGACGCGGAATGGGGGAATATTGAGCATTAGGTCCGGTATGGGGAGACTAATTAATAGGAACTTCCTGGAAGTTCTGACTGGAAGAAAGCGACAGCAATTACCTGAGCGCTCAGCACTCTGCTCGCGTTTGTTAAGCACTATTTAGCCAATAATTAAATACCACGGGTCCCAAATACGAAGCAGTTTGGTTGCAACTAATAAATTCAACTGAAAAAGTCGCGTAAAGTGTAAATAAAGCTTTCAACTTCAGAGTCAGCAGCAATACCGGAATTTAAGTAGACAAATATAAACGAATATTTATAATCGGAAATGGCTTTATTGTTTTTCAAAATATTCTCCTTTGAGATCAATACACTTTTGTATGCGTATGAACCAATTTTGACTGCTCAAAAAAGTTTTTGTTTGTGCTGATGTGTGAGAGCTTTACGGAAGCGCGTAGGGGCTACGTGCATTTTTTATTTCATTTTACCAACAATTACGTGATAAAAAACGTAAGTGATGAATTACGATTTAATAACTCGTAATTCCAACTTACTATATAAGACGTAATTACGAGATAAAATTCGTAACTGTAGAATTATGACTTACTAACTCGTAATTCCAACTTACTTAGACGTCATTTCAAGGTAGAAGTCGTAACTCCGAAAAAAAAGGAGTAAACGTATTTTTTTTCTTTGAGGTGATAGCTGTTTTCCTTAGCATGGGAAGGATTCTGAGGAGGGGTCCTTAAAACCAACCCATAGACATCCTCTTTAACAGTCAAGCGACAATAAAGGCCCAGCGATCATTCAGGTTTTGTCCAAATTAGTTTGGGAGATATAAACAAAAACCTCAACGACCTGGGTTTCCTTAATTTTCTTCATTTCTTCCAATAAGTACTTCATCTTTGACTTTTCCTACTTCCGTGTTCATTCTGTCTATCTCTATCTCTATCTTGACGGTTCCCATTCGAATCTTCTGGAAGCTCCTTCCTCAAACCGTTTGAATCTTCCAGCTCTTCTTTAAAATTTTTGGAGTTTCCTAGCAGTTCCTCCTTTAGACTAGTCGAATTTTCTAGAAACTTCTCCTGGAGTTCCTCTTTCAGACTATTCGATTTTCCGAGATGTTCTTCTCTCAGACTATTCGAGTTCTGTTGAAGTTCTTTCAAACTCAGCGAGTTTTCAAAAGTTTATCTTGCATAGATTTGGTAGTTTCGTCGAGTTTATTCATTACAGAGTCCGAATCGATTCCAGAAACTTCGAATAAAAAAGTTTCAGGGTCTTGAACATCTTCAATCAGTCCTTCTGCGAGTCTTTTCTGAAGTACGGCCTTCTTTCCAGTTGTTTCTAACACTCTAGCTCTTGCTTCAGTTCACTGACCTTCAACTCAACCAGGTAAACCGAGATATCAGTCACACAAACATTTTTCAGTTCATTGTCCCGCTATGCGCAAAACTGTCCGCTGCGCAAACACTTATTTGTTCAACGGGTCACTAGTCTATTAGGCGCGATAAAGGTCAGTTTTTTAACATCCCACTTCTGACACCAACTGTAGTGAAAATAAACTTTTCGCTGATTTATTTAAAACTCTTCCAAACAATAATTTGTTTAAAACATTAATTTCACAGTCGAAGGCACAATCTTTAACAATATCTTCACATACAAAGGATTTAACAATGAAATTATTATCGATGACAAATTATTATTATACTTGATTATTTTCATGATCCAAAGATTGAATCGAATATTAAGCTTTACAGCTCATAAAATTGCGTATTTTCTACTGTGTCATTCTTATATATGCTACTAGGTAATGTCATGGTCAAAATCGAGATTAAAGGAGTCGGTTACAAGCGTACATAAGGTGAAGCCAAATAAAAGCTTGTGAGAAAATAAGAAATGTCTGGTATTTATGGAATTACTACTGCGACAAGTATGTAGGTCCGACTGGACGAGCCATGAAAATACAGTTCAAAGAGCATATTGCTAGAGTTCGATTTCGAGGGAGATTAAAAGAGAATAAGTGTAGAATAACTCAACTGGTGAGCTTTTAGCTTCTGTAGTGCTCGCGCAAAAGTTCAAATTATTCATTTATTTAATAATTATAATATATATAATAGTAATTTTCTATTTTTAATGTTTCCTTTTGCTGAATGAAAGCTTTACTAAATGTAAACTGTACAATCTAAAACAGCAACAACATGAAACAGAATTATACGATCTTTGTAGCCGTACACCAGAGTTTAAATCAGTAAATAAATCTCCGTCCTGGTTATGTAACGAAAGGGTAGAGCTTTCAGAGCTTTCAGAGCTTTCGAAGTAGTAATTGGCCATCAGACAGCTTATTAGTGGGCTAAATGACTGAGAGAGAATCTGAAGGATTTATATCAGAAGTCGAAAGGAATTTTAAATTAATAGCTGTGTTGAGGGATTTTCAGAAGCTGATTCGTGAGAGCTGCTTATGCTTGACGAATGTCGAATTTTAAAGTTTCCTATGCGAGATTAAAACTTAAAACAATCCGAGTGTTGGATTTTCATGGTCTTACTTTCTGGAAATCGAAAGGGAGCATTTCTGATCTTAATTGAAAGTGCTCGTTGACTGTTTGTAATATCTATTTAATGAAATATTTTCGCAAATTTTGAAAACTCGGAAAAGGTAAAACCGAAACTCTATTATTTTCCTGCAAGATCTGCAGCAGCTGAAATTTGACATGTATTTTTCCTGCATGCATTCTCAAGCTGTGACACAACATCCTCCCCATGTAGGGAGAGTGAACTGCGTTTTTGAGTTGTATAAAAAATCTCAGCTTCTTTAGCCTCTCAACATCCCAGACCGAAGTTGACGAAGCTGGAAAATATATTTTACATCGGTAGCATTTGCTGCTCTCTGATATGTGGAGATGGAAATCAACAAAAAAACAACAGAAATATCAAGTATTTTGAAGAAAATTTAATGCTCTGCAACATTTTTTTTGAGGACTCTAGTGTAAAATGAAGGGGTGAGATGCTTCATACAAAAGTTTGACCAGAAACCTGCAATTTTCCAAGGAGAATACCTCAGAAAATATTAATAAAGGAAAACTTGCAGTAAATTTCATTAGCTTCAATATTGTTCCCTCATAACCCACCGTTATCAAAATATGAGCAAGAGAGCGAAAAAAGTGACCTTCCCAGGCGTCTCCCCTAGACACCAACCCCAAGGATATGGATGGTTAGCAATTTTACTTCCTAACCAGTCTTAACAAAATCCCTGCGTCAAAAATTATCTTCGTTCCAACGCACTTTACAAATCAACTGGACTATCCATCGGAGGCTATCCATCACATACAGTGTTGGTAAGATATAACTTGGTAGGTAAATAACTTTCAGTCAACTCCACCAAAAATCGATCTTTAATAACGATGTAGTCGGGAGACTTACATCAGCTCAGACTTGTTTCGAAGGATTAATCCTTCATCGTCTGTGAAAAGGGGTAGGTTATTATGGAAATGTATTCCCATTGCAACATTTAACTTTTCTGTAGATCTTCATAATAACCAACCCTTTTCACTGATGATGAAGGATTAATCCTTCGAAACATGTCTGAGCTGATTTAAGTTATTTACCTACTCAGTTTTAACTAGTCTAAGTCGCCCACGTAACAATTTTTTGGACAAGTGAGTCCAAAATTTTGAAGCACATATCGACTTTAATGCTGGATTAATGCTGAAGTTTTAAGTCGCAAGTCGTAAAAATAATCGTCAACGGTTGGTTAGATTCAACCAATCATTGACGAATATTCTTACGACTTGCGATTTAAAACTTCAGCATAAATCCAGCATAAGAGTATAATTTTCATGTCAAGAAGCACAGGTGCTCATTTTTTGTAAAAAATATTGAATATCGGGAACATATTGAACAGAACAAAATGAGATAGTCTCCAACTAAGACATGTCGATCACGACCTACCATGATCATCAAATGTTAATGACATTTAATAATATTTCATTTATAAGAAGACTAGATACGTAGATATGTAAACACGTTGCGAAGTTTCCTATAATGAAATTCCTGTCTGGGTGTCTATATCTCAATAACAGTGAGTGATTTAGTAACTGGAAGATACGTTTGAATAACGGAGTCTGTATGTGTCTGAACCATAGAAATGTAATAGGGTTTATTATACACCCACAAGCAAAAAAACGCAACAAGTTAATATTTGGTAAAATTTGAGGTCTCATAGTTTTTTATTTTGAGCTCAATTTTCAAAATTTTTTCATCAAACTGTAGATAAAATTACTAATTTTAACTTGCACATTCAGTCTTTCGTTAAATGCTGGCTCGATAGTCATTTTACAGGGTTAATTAAAAGTTTGTTGTTAAACTCTGATTTTAAAAAATCCTGTGGAATAATTTCGTAGTCAAATCACTTCAAAATACCAATTTTTCTTAATAACCATTCCTTCTCAATATTTTGTTTTTTGGTTCATGCATTTAAGTGCACTAGTTGATTTTTATGAGAGAGAAATTAACTTGTCATCAACGGTTCACTTTAATAAATATAATTTTTTGAAGAGGTTTGTTGTTGCTCTAATGTCAGTTTGACAGCGACAGACCTAAAAAAACTTCAACCATGGTTTTAAGTGCGGAGAATTGCCTAGAAGCTGTTGCACTTGTTGAAGATGGACGTAATTATGAATATGTTGCAAGAATACTTCAAGTTCATCGCTCTAGCATCAAAAGAGTAGTCGAACGTTTCAGAAATAAGCGTAGGGCAGGTAGTGGCAGAAAACAAAAAACAACTGCTATTGATGACAGATTTCTTCACGTGAATACTCTGCGGAATCGTCATTTAACATCAGTGCAGTCTAGAAATCAACTTCAAGAGGTCCGAAGTACAAATGTTAGCGTGTGGACAGCTAGCCGAAGATTGAAGGACTTTGGTTTGAAAGCTTGCAGACCAACAACTGGAACCAAATTACTTCGGCGTCACTGAGTAGCTAGACTACAATTTGCTACTGAACATTCACATTGGAATTTGGGCAATGGAACAATGTTCTTTTCACTGACGAATCCAGATTTTGCCCTCATTCTCCAGATGGACGAAAAACAGCATGGAGAAGGAAAGCAGAAAGATTTGCAAAGTGCCGTCTGAATTATGGGGGGTCCTGCACTGAAGTGGTCGTCATCGATGGATCCTTGACGGCCCACCGATATATTGAGGAAATATTGAGATATTGAGCAATTACGTTGTATCTTGTAATGGATTTATCGGCGATGACTTCATCCTGATGCAGGATAATGCGCGGCCACATACAGCAAAGTGTATTACACAATACCTCGCCGAAGTAGGTATTAACAAAATAACTGGCCAGCATGTTCACCTGATCTCAACCCCACAGAGCATGTTTAAGACATGCTTGGATGCTTGTTAGGCGAGTCAGAGATCGCGAAGTAGCTCCGACTACATCAAATGAGCTTCGTTTAGCAATTTAAAAGAAATGGCAAAATATTCCTCAAGATGCTATTCGTAACCTAATTAACAGTATGAACCGACGTATGCAGGCAGAAATAAGAGCTAGAGGTGATAACACAAAATATTAAGCTGAATTTGTTGTAAGAACTACGTTTCTTCAGGTTATTTAAATTTCAGTTGAATTGATTTGTTTTGAAGTTTGATTTTGAATTTGAATTGAGTAGGTTTGCATAAATATATTTTGCAATAATTGCTTATTTTTATAACTGAACAATATATTGTTGCCTTCTTATAGCTAGATTCATAAAATGAGCTGTCAAACTGGCATTATGGCACCATGAGCAAAGGCGTCTCGTCAAAAAATAACATTTCTTAAAATTGGGTAGACTGTTATATACGAAGCTACGAAGCCCTGGGAGGGACAGTTGAAATAAAAAATATATTTTTCTTTAAAATTCCGAGTTATAACTCTATATTTTTTTTATTTGGGGCTTTGTAGTTATAAAAATGAACTACGCATGACCTAAATAAGAAAATCTTGAAAAGGAACGGTTCTTAACAAAAATTGGTAATTTGAAAAACGCTTTGACCACGAAATTATTCCACAGGATGTTTTAAAATTAGGATTCACATACCACCATTTCAAAGCGACTCTAAACAGACGTTAGCTACGAATACCCTCGAAAGAGGGCACCACCCTATTCAAAAAAATCTCAAAAATCTAAAATACGTTTTCAACCACATAATTAAATTAGCCATACCAAATAAATTCCTTGCCAATTTGGGATTTAATGAAATTAGCCTTCCGTTACGGTTCGGCAACTTCCCACACAATAATTAAATCGAACCCATATTAGCTTATCATATTTTAGAGAACGGCGCGAAAACCTCTAAACAACTGAAAGCACTCACAACAGCACAACTTTCGAGTCGGAGCCAACATTGATTCGTGGAATATTGAACTGGAGCGAGCGAACGTTTTCGCCGATTCTGTTTGTAGTATTGACACAAGAGGGAAATTAACGTCAAGCTCTTGATGCTATTCAATTTTCGATGAGATATGGGGAACAGGACTTCTATCGCGAGGGTAATTATTTTTATCGTTGTTTCATTATTACGGTAAATATTTGATGTGGTAAATTTTTTTATTTTCATGTCGATAGTCTCTTGTCACCCCAGCACAATATTTATCACGATTGATTCGGCAGATTATGGACCTCGCCCAATATTCGTTAGATTAGGCATATAATTATATAGTTACTTCACCTTGAATTGAATTGTGATTGTATTACTGAGAACATATTGGTAACAATAATAAGCAAAGAGGCCAACCAACATCTGAGGACTTGCTATATTGCGATACCAAGGAACAGAGGAGGCAAAATCAGGACGGCATCTCAAACACTTCCGGAAAGATAGAGCATAAATGGTTCCAGTAGAGTGCTCTGAATTCGAAATAAAAATAAAGATTACAAGGCCTACTTTTGAATGAAATTTGACGACTCCACTGAATTTGTGATGTTTTCACGATAATTTTTTTTATCAGAAATATAGCAAAAGTAGAATATTCATATCATTACCAAAATAATTCAAATAGTTGTATTTTGAATTAAAATTTTGTAAATAATTTGGTTTGAAATACTCTTTCAGAACATAACAACTCTATGCGCGATATAGTTATGTCTATTAGAACACTGCAGTTTGTTGTCAAAGAATAGAAATGCACATCTTTACTTTATTTTGGTCTGTTCAACCAAATCTTCATTCAATTCGATACATTTACATCGTATCGTTTTCTAACGTTAACCATAACATTTGATAATTGCTTTGGAGTGATATCTCTGCAAGTCTATCTTATCCTTTCACGCAGTTCCTCTTTGCTCGTTCGGCGAGTTTGGTAAACTTTTTCCTTAACGAAGCCCCATAAAAAAATCTAGGGGATCTGCGGGAAACACGATCAATGCACTATTTCGCCCTATCCACCGATTAGGAAAATTTTCTTCCAACCAGTCTCTAACAATCCATTCAAATTGTTTAAAAAAAGGGTCCCATTATTCTGATATGTAATATTCCGCACCAAACATTTTTTTTTGTGAGTAGTGTCGTCTGCAATTTATCTGAGGATATTCTTCCGCCCAGTATCTTGAATTTTGAGAATTAACTGTTCCATTGGTTGTGAATGTTGCCTCGTCACTGAACAATTTTTTTTCCTTTTATTTAGATATCCTCCTTCAGCCCATATACTAAGCCTCTTTTCATTATTGCCTTCTGAGGTATGAAGAAACTTTGGTTTAGTTAATATTATTATATTCCCTAAGATTTCTCCTTATTGTTTCACTTGTTTTTTTTTTCGTTCAGAATTATTTCGTCTGTCTTTTCACAGTATTACCGTTCTTCAGAATGTGTTGGCAAAGAGCTTCATGCTTATTGAACATATTGTTTACTCGTCCAACTGTAGCTCTGCTAATATTTTGGCACTCCAGTTACATGTTAATTACCAAATTAACTGCCATACTTCTTCAATAATGTAGGTACTTGAAGAGTTAAAAACTTCACTATTAACACTGAAAAATTTGTGTATTCTCGTCTTTCATTGTAATGACTTGTCATCTCTATAGCAACTAAAGTACCGAAGCCTTTTAATAAAATTAATATTTTTGAAATGTGACATTCCAAACATGTTCGAATGAAACCAAAATTGTAGATATTCGGAATAACTGTCAACCACCAAAGATGATTTAATCGGGAATTGGTTGAAAAGTACGAAAATTAATGTGTAGGCACTCATCATCTCAATCCATTCTTTTGTTGTAGTTCATTTATGTTATCAATATTGGTTATTATTGATCACTATTTTATATAAAATTGTAAATTTAATTTGACTTTGAATCAAAATTCACAGAGTATACTAATTTTACCATTCTAAATCGATTGGCTTCCGCAGAATTGGTCTATTTTGAACCGTTCTCGAGTTCAACAGTTTTTCTGGAGTTGAGAGGTGTAACTTCTTGTAAATTTTTTTTACAATTTGAACTCAGATTGTCGAGATTGAAGAGTTCATCCTCTGTAATTGACCGCGAAAACTAGACTCAAAATTGAAAACCACAGCCACCAAATGGAAATTTCTTCAATAAATACGGTTTTGAAAATGGTGAAGGCGAACACAACAAATCATTATGAAAAGGACAGGAGAAATGTTACTGTCCAATATGGTGGCAGCGGTGGGATAAAATGTCACTAATAGAAAATCACAAAAAAGCAAAACTTGACCGAATTATCAAGTTCTTTTATATTACTGATTACTCAACATAAGATAGAAATAGACTTGACCGGTGAAATACAGAACATAATTAATAAAAGTCTCTTACTAGCTGTGATGAGGTCGGATTCTTGAACTGAATTGTTTTGTTGTTATTTCCGTCAAACTGCTGCACCCTACCCGGAACCCTCAGAAGTTTTCGAGAGACTTGTGCGATGTAAGAAAGACGTATCCCCTACCTTTTAACAAAAAGTTCTCAATTCGGTGGGTACCCTCAGATAGAAGTAACAACTGATCAGTGACTTTGAATCTGACAAAAAAACTGCATTGTTCTAGTGGATGTCACTGTCTCCCCTACTATGGAGTTATGTTTGTAAGAAATAGAATTTGGCACCATGTTGAATAACTACTGTTCACAAACTCGACTTTTAACGACCTGAAAGAGCATTTGAAATGATATTATTTAAATGAAAGTGATTTATATGACGAATATTCGACGATATATTCAGATAAAATGATAAGAATTTTACTTATGCAATATCTTTGTTAAAAAAATAGTTCTATCGTGAAATTTTAGTCACACCCATTTGAAAGCATCACAAATCCAGTGGCGCCGTCAAATTTTATTTAAAAAAATAGCTAGTACGTTTTTTGGATTTCTGACCTTGAAAAAAATTCGAAGTAGGCCTTGAAATTTTTATTTCTATTTCGAATTTATAGCACTCTACTAGAACTATTGACGCTCTATCTATTGAAAAAAATTTAATCGGATAATAAATGGGGTGGCCCGCTTTAAAATGGGTCACTCTGTATAAAGTAAGCTAGACTTCTTGACAAAAAATCGATGAAACCTATAAAATTATTGTTCGTAAAAAATTCTACATACAGTCTAGTTCCTAAATTGTAGATAGTGACTCATCGTACAATTTTCTGGTTTTACGCGATTTGAAATTGCGAAGGGGATATACGATAGTGGCAAAGTAAAACTTAATTTGAAGCCTAAAGTACCTAGCTTATTCCTGTTCTATTTTTTGACCTGCTATATATAAATTATGAACCGTACAACCGACGAGTCACTATCTACAATTTAGGATCTAGACTATAGATATCTGAACGTAGTTTTCAATTCTAAAAGACTTTTTTCTTCAACTTTCGTCATTGTCAAAAATGAAACTCGGTGCTTTATCTTGCATGGAATTCGTAGTTTTCAGAAAAACTGTTCATATACGACTGAAAGAAATTAATATCTGATGGTTGCATTTCACATTTCAGATCAATCAATAATAAAAAAGTTTGCCATGTTCTGCAAACTTAATATACTTATGTATTTTTTATTGTAATTCTTGATTAATTCAGTGAATTTTGCATAATTGGCAACACCGCATGCATATAAAGACAATTCATTTATTTATTGAACTACTGTCAAATATATTGGTTATGCATTCTTTTTGGAGCAAATGAAACACTTATTGTGAAAAATGAAGAAACTCAGTGTTCCAGAAAGTCCATATAACTTGATTATGTTCTTTGTAGGCTCAAAAATTCATGCCTGCGGTGTTGCCAATAACGCAAAATTTTCTCATATATCAAGAATTACAATAAAAACAAATTGATTTATAATGAAAAAAATTGCGGTCCAAGGACACTCCCTTGTAGGGTACCAATATCAATATCATCCTCTTTGGAAATAACATCGTCAATTTTCACGACAATTTTTCTGTTCTCCAAGTTGAAGAGAAACTAATCGTTGAGACAACCATACGTAAATCTACCTATAAAGAGTTTAAGTTTTCGGAAACAACTATATTTATCAAAAGCTCTTGTCGAGTCAAAAAACACAGACATGACGTGATTATTATATATATATATATAATTGATTGTTAACGTATTCGGGATAACTAACTTCACTAGTTTCCGTTGACAAATCTTGTCCGAAACCAAGCTGATAATTTTTGAGTAATTTGAAGGGATTCAAATAATACCCTACTCTTTTGAACGCGAGTATTTCTATAATTTTTGAAAATACAGTTACGCTATTGGTCTATAGTTTTCTACACTAGTAGGATCATCCTCTTAGAACAATAAAATTATGGAGGCTATTTTGAGGATTGGTGGAAAGATCCATTGTGTGTGTAATAGATGATCATGATATGACTTAGTATTGGAGCAATGACCTCTTTACATTGATTTTTTATTTGGTGAAAATTGAATCGCGTCGATGACTTCGAGTTCTGAGGGGCAAAACTACTTTTGGTAAAATTTGTACTGACTTTATAACCAAAATGGTCAGACATTTTTCCATAACAATTTTCGATATTGTCACAAATAAAATTACCTACTTTATAGTACGTACCAAATCTATATTTTTTACACTACTCGTATACGACTGAAAAATTTTAATATTTTATTATCAAAATAAGGTTACAGAGCATTCGGAACTTTTTATCAGAAATTACTTTTTTCCCAGGCCAAAAACTAAAAAAGTTCGCCAGTTTGAGTGGATATACTATGTCTAACTTTTGCATCACTCATTTGGTTAGATACCTTGCGGTACTCGATCGAATAGTGATGTATTGGACAACGTTATGGAGGACTCGTGACGACAGTGAAAAATACAACATACGAAACAATTTCAAATATTATCTTTTATGAAATTATCACAAAAAATTCACCTGAAAAATTCTCTGAAATAACATTTTCAGTTCAATCAAAATTTCAAAAAATGTGTTATTTATTCATCAGTACGAAGGCGTCGAAGGGCCACAAAAAACATAAAAATAATTCTGACTTTGCAACTCGGAATTAGCCTAATTCTGACTTCGCAACTCGGAATTAGTATAATTCCGACTTTACAACTCGAAATTAGTATGACTCAGACTTCGCAACTTGGAATTATTGCGATTTCACGTGTTGGCATTGGAATTCTAGTGGAAGTGAGAAGAAGGCTAAGAGGATTGAACCTATTTAGATGAAGGAAATTTTTACACCTCGACACTTGTTTCAGTCACCAAGTAACGATGTTCCGGAGGAAGAATATAGACTAGTTAATATTTTCAATTGAGCTGCCTTTTGACAGACGCATCTGTGATAATGGCGCATGCACTAACGAAACGTATTTCTGCAATTATCATCTCCTCAAATTTTTAGACGTGAAACGAAAACACTTCATAATACTAATAATGATAATACTCCCTCATGTAGTGTACCGAAAGGCAAAGCCTGTGCGGGTAGAGGACGGCTATTATCATTATTATTATCATTTTCCATGCTCTCCAAGGCGAATTACTGATTTTTGGAGGCATATTCACTTTTCAGCTGTAGGAGAACCCGGAAAACCTACTGCACCACCCTGGACGTTACGAATGGCACCTAGACAACTCACATCACACTTGCTTTTCCAAACAAGACATGAGGTCGCCTATCAACTCCGATGTAATTGAGAAAAAAAAATCTCATTCCCAGGACTCGATTGATTAAAAATGAAAATTTGTTCATGAGCATTCAGCTGACACCAAGTTTGGTAACTTTACGACTGCTAATGCAAATATGAGACTAAAGTACTGCTATCTATTAAACCCCACGTGATCAAATTGTTTCAACAAACTGCCTTGAAGTGACGTCATATTTTGGGTTGAATACAAATTGGGACAAGCAAACCAATGGAAATGGCGTCTCTTTGTAGTAATTTCATGAAAATATTTGACTGCGAGCCAAGGCACACTTCATGTATTTTTGTGCCAAATAATCGAGATTATACTAGATTTATGTGTACTGCATTTTCCTTTTTGTCTACTCGACTTCTTCGTAGCTACCTACTAATTTTGAGTTGTAAAGTCGGAATTATACTAATTCCGAGTTATGAAGTCAGAATTATATCAATTCTGGGTTGTAAAGTCGGAATTAGGCTAATTCTGAGTTGTGAAGTCAGAATTAGGTTAATTTCGAGTTGTGAAGTCGGAATAATACTAATTTCGAGTTGTGAAGTCGGAATTATACTAATTCCGAGTTGTGAAGTCGGAATTATACTAATTCCGAGTTGTGAAGTCGGAATTATACTAATTCCGAGTTGTGAAGTCGGAATTATACTAATTTCGAGTTGTGAAGTCGGAATTATACTAATTCCGAGTTATTAAGTCAGAATTATATCAATTCTGGGTTGTAAAGTCAGAATTAGGCTAATTCTGAGTTGTGAAGTCAGAATTAGGTTAATTTCGAGTTGTGAAGTCGGAATTATACTAATTCCGAGTTGTGAAGTCGGAATTATACTAATTTCGAGTTGTGAAATCGGAATTATACTAATTCCGAGTTGTGAAGTCGGAATTGGGCTAATTATATATATTTTTTTGTGGCTCTTCTACGCTTTCGTACATCAGACTCATTGACAGATATCAATATTTTCTTGATTTTATTTCATTCTGTCAACTCCTGATTTTATTCACCATTTTTATATCTGAATCCATAGCTGCACAGTTGTAGCTACACAGTTATTTCGATCATTCTGTGTTGAACGCGAAAGTTTCATAGTTCACGCGTTTTCATCGTTTGCAGAACGTCAAAGGCATTCAGTCCACTGAATTTCACTTTACTCATAGGGCACTCAATTCACAACAACACTTGACCATTCACTCGTTACAGCATCGTTCAACGGATATCCATATTAATGGAACCATCAGTCTTGAACTTGATATCTGCTCTAGCGCGCTCTGATACTTTGGAATTGTGATAATCACTCATTAAACCTATAATTTGAGCAGTGATCACGAAATCAGATACTGATCAATGGCTACGCTGAAGCTAATATCTTGTGGAAAAGTCAGTTCAACTTGCTTTCGATCAAATTAATTAATAGCCTTTGCCTTTCGTTCAATTTCAGTTTGATTCTGTCAGTTCGAGTTGGTAAAGTCTCTCTTCCAAACTATAATGCCCCTTGCCTCTAGTTTATGGTGATCGCTTTATTCATATTATTTAGTTTCACCGATATTGAATCGCTATTTTATTGGTGAAATTTTGAAAATTCAAATAAAATCGAAAAATAGACAGACCCTCAATTATTTATACTCCTATTACCTGCCACTTTGAGATGGCAATCATGGTGTTTTGTGGTCGTCACACACCCATCTAATTGTGTGTGCAAGGAAAATGAATACCTCCAAGTAAATACAAAATTCCGGCTGGCCAATAGACTACGAGGGCGATAGATAGACTCGATGAATTAACCATTCAACTAACTTTAGTCCCGAAAATGTGAAACATTTAGTATTGTTAAGCGAAATCGTGTAGGAAATCGAAGAAGCAGTCGAAGAGGTCATACATGAAGTCCAACAAGTCACAGGAGTCCATAAAAAATGCACTGTCCGAGATAGAGGAACGGGTGTCACGAGAGGGACACATGAAAATCAACGAAGAAGGGGATAAGATCAAAGAAGGCTGAAACCAATACACCTTCCACACAAGAGGGCACCTTATGAGGAAATTTCCTCTTTCAATGAAGATGAGAAGCCATTTTTTCTGACACCAGCAAGGCCCATACTTTGGAACCACCGACAATCGATGGACAATCTTCGTGGGGTATCGATGTTAATTAGAATTGGCAGAAAACTCAAACGGCTATTCCCACGAGGAAATGGCCACTGCACTATTCCTGTGTCTGCGAGGCCAAGCTTTAGATATTCTGCAGAACATGTTGAAATTTATTCTCAGAACGTCATTTTCTGTCCAGTCCCAAGACCTACTGTTCGTGAGCTGCTCATGATTCAGAATGTTCAGACCCAACTCTTCTAGATCACTAAAAAAGGGATGGTGCTACTGTGGTAGATTGATATATCCATTCATCGCAACGATAGCGGTAGACACATCGTTTTGACAAATTTGGAACAAATTACCAATATTTTGCAAGGAGTTTGAAGCTATTTACGATAGAGCATACTGTAGAGGAGTATTGCAAGCCAAAATCGCAAGAAGCTTACGTTGAAAACTGGTTTGATGACTATAGAAGGAGTAAAACAATAGGGTTAGGTTGGGTGATATTTGGATAATGATAATTGAAAAGGACCAAGCGCCAAATTGCAAAACCTGAGATAAAGGGTTCAAACGATAGTTTGAAATTCATTTGATATGTTTAAAACTATTAAGTGCCAATTAGAATTCTGGTGACATCTTTTTACTAATGATCTAAGCGACTTTGAAGGAAAAAGTAGTTTCCTATTATAGAAAAAGATCCAACATTACGATACCGTTCATAGAATATGGTCCAAGTCGCTTGGTTCCTTTTCAATAATCATCCAGGTCCGAGGGAAAGAGTGAAACTCTGCCAAACATCGAGAAGTACAAAGTATGTACTCTGCTGTTTCATCATCTTCAAGACACAGACGACATGTCGGGTCCTCCGACAGTTTTAGTCTGTGTCATGTGATAATTCAAACCACAGTGGCCTGTGAGGAGGCTTGTTAGACATCGCAGGTCATCTCTGCTGGAGACTAACAGTGTTTTGGTCAAATTCTTGGCAAAACTTGGTGAGATGACAATGGCGGTACCTTATCTTGCAAAAAGGTCCACCGTTTTATTGCTCTCCATACCAGAGTGGCCAGGAATCCAGACTAGAGACAGACTGTTGAGTCTTCCTATTGGGAAGTCTTCTCTGGTTTTACACCAGCTTAGACGTTGGATTGATACGAGCCAAGTGCTTGATGGCCCGAGAACATTTTGGCTGATCTTTGTGTGAGGTTGGTTCCTTCCAGTCTCTCTATACATAGATCGATGGCGTGAATTTCCGCCTGGAATACCTAGATAGGTTGATATTTCTGTTCTAGGTAAACGACTGTATACACCTGCACCAGAACCTGAGGGTGTTTTTGAACCATCTGCGAACCAACAGTAATCTGCTCTCAGTAGTTCCTCTTCTTGGAGGACCGAGTCGTCTCTCTTCGGAATTGGAACGGTATAAGGCAGGTCAATATTTAGTGTTGGAGGTATTATATCAGAGGTCATTCCCAGAATGCTGTGACTCTCAGTGTCAATCAGCAGGTAATGGCAACGTATGTGATCATTGGTCTAACAACCATCACATATATCCAGTGGATTTGTTTGGGACCTAGGCCCCAATATTTTCTACAAGTTTATAAGGACAATCTAGCTTTCGGGAGAACCTTTTCCACATGAGGGTTCCATGTCAGTTTTTATCAAGGGTAACCCCTAGATATTTTACTTCTGCTGCAAATGGAATAATCTTGTCATTAAAAGAAAGTGGACTTGGGTCTTCCAGATTCCTTTCCCTGGTAAAGGGTATAATCACAGTTTTGCTAGGGTTGACTGTTCCCTCTGGCACCAACTGTGAACGTTGTCCAACGTTCTTTGGAGGATATTTTAGAGGCTACTCTTCCCGACCTGATCTTTGCCAGAATACAGTAACCAGAAGAATGATATTGATTCGAATTTCATTCAAAGGGGTAGACTGAAGTTAAATATAACTGACTTTGCGATGACCAATTACATGGCAAATTGAAGAAAGCGTTAAGAACATGTTCAAACAACGTCGCAGCAATCTCAACGAAACTTGAAAAGAACCGAAAGACAAAATGTTAGATATTATGTGAACATGTCTTGTTGATTTGACAACTGATTGAAAAACCATGTATGTTCAACCCTGTATCACGTTGAGAGATTTCAATTATTCGATAAGGAGGACCGCGTTGTGAAAACCAATAGAAAACAATAACGGAATTTTGCCCATATACGTTTGACGAGCGCTGGAAATTAATTCTGACAACAAAGAAAAACGCCCAGGAAAAAAGGAAAACAAATTCCATCATTCGATGTGGCAGCTCGCGCTGCACGAGAGATTTTAATCGAGTTTGAAGCCGAGAGAAGCGGGCGTTAATTGATGGATGCATGGCTAATTTTTAAGTATTCGCGATGTTGATTGATGTTGACTCAGTCTCAGAAACTTCTTTTTCCGACTGAACGTGATCAGTGACGATTGAATGCTCGGATGAAAAAAGCAAATTGCGTGTCAGAAACATGCAGACGTAACTGATTTCGATAGGGTATAAAACCCAATACGAGGTGTGAGGAAATATTCTTTGCGAATATTGATATGAACCGAAACTCAGTTTCATTTCATACGTATATTTCGTACACCCCCAAGTAAACAACATGACCATCATAATGAGGACTCAAAATAATACTTGATACACAAGATTCAGTTATGCAATATTTTTTTCGTTTCTTCAACGATTCATTCAGGTCTCCAGAGAGAAAATCGTCAGAAGCTCCTGAGAGATTGTGCGAGCAAGGAAAATCCAAGAACAGTTACCATACTAAGATTTGGACCAATGTCCTTTTGGTTGAGGAACGAACACTGTCACCGCCACCAAATTGGTACGATAAGAGAGAAAAGATAACTGTGGTTCTATGAATGAAGGCTGGCATCTTCAGAACGTCATCAACAATGTTAAAGATATGTGTTCTGAAAAACATTTGCTGTCAAAAACTGTTAGAAGTCCTAAAGCATTTCAACAGCAATTTCTCTGTTTTTTATTTTGTATTGAAACGTATGTGATGACATTTGTCAATAATAAGATTTACAAAATTTAGATACAAGATTATTTAGGTCACTTTGTGAATGATAATAATGAAATGGAAGTTACTACTAGTGCAGATGACAACTCCTATATCGTTAACAAAGGAGACTGAAAAACACTGGACCAAGGCGAGATTCTAGCGAAACTTCTGATTTTTCAAAAATGCAAGAAGATACTAACGATACCGCGTACCTAACAAATTACAATCTATATTTAAAGTCACTTCAGAATGTTTCGATTGATCTTCACTGATAGATTGACAATAAATGAAGTAATTCTGCTAAAAAGAATTTATGATTGACACTGATCAAGAAAAGTCAGCTCGCGACCCCTCTTCTAAGGCATTTAATATAGAAATGCTATAAAGTGAGTCTCATTTTTCATCGAAGAGCGAATTTCAAGTAATTTACACTGCACACCAGCAAGGGTGGAACCACCTATTTTTCAGAAAAATCATAGTGGAGGACAAAATAGGTCAAAAATATTTTTGGATTGATAATCGGTTTAACCATTTCACCGGTAATCTACTTAATCTCTTAAAAAACTCAAACCCTGAATTTGAAAACTAGAACTGTGAAATTTTCAGAACCGGTAGGTAGTAAAGATGGATGGTCAAAAATTAGCAGG
Source organism: Chrysolina americana (assembly GCA_958502065.1). Taxonomy (NCBI): domain Eukaryota; kingdom Metazoa; phylum Arthropoda; class Insecta; order Coleoptera; family Chrysomelidae; genus Chrysolina; species Chrysolina americana. The sequence goes on along the minus strand of OY293416.1, from coordinate 64,429,822 downwards.
TGTGAAATGTACACTGAGAAAAATATTAAAAAAATCATTGAATATACAAATCGCTTTGTACTCGTTTCTGTTCGGGATATGTTATGGAAAATGCTCCCTCCTTCAACCCTGATTTCACGTAGAAGTTTATCAGGCCCTTTAATGGGGTGAAGTAGGGGCGAGTTTCCGAAAAAAAATCATTAAAGGTCCAAATTGCTTTGAACGCGTTTCTGCTCGTAGTATGTTATGGAAAATGCCCTACTGATATCACGTGAAATGAGGGTGATCACGAAAAATAAATCATAGAAGGCACAAATGACTTCGAACATGTTTTTGCTCAAAATATGTTATGGAAAATGTTCTTTCCTCCATCTCTGATGTAGTTTGCCAAGCCGTCCGAGAGGCAGAACTCGAAAGTGCTCAGAAAAATATTTGAGGTATTTCAAAATCATTTTTAGCACCACTGTATGATATGCATAAAACAACATTAATGAAGTGAAATTTGGTAACTGCAAATAAGTACCCCAGCATTTGAAGCAAAACGATTCTTTCAACTGTGATGACTTTGTCCTTTATTATTTCCATTAATATATGGACGATATCAAATCATTTCGCGATTTAATAGATCTGATAGAGTATATCGGAAAACGATTAAAAACATGTTACTGAAAAATTAGGATAATGTTTAGAACGTATGTAATAGCATGAAGCACAACTGTTGGTGAAATGATGGTGGAATGTATGTAAGGTATGTAAGGAAATTTCACAATGGTTGCTACAAAGTTGAGAAAATTTCGTTTTATGTGAAGGTCTGAAGTCACTGTCAGACATGACCAAATTCTTCTAACATCGGTTGAGGTAATTCACTTCTTATCTCTTTTCTTCCAGGTTAAATCTAGCAATTGTAATTTCCTTGTAAAAAGGAGATGAATCAGATGTTTCCTTGTAAAAAAAAGATGACACATCTTCCAAGATATAATGTAATAAACTGCCGACCAGCAAGGTGTTCCCAGACCTCACGCCCCAAATTTTTTTTCTCTGGGGATATGTTGAAGGCGAGGTCTATCAGGAGAAACCAACGACACCAGGAAACACGAAGAATAGAATTGAAGAAGTTTTTTGCTCCATTACGAGATCAACTTCAACTGAAGTTTGAAGAGCCATTGTAGATAGACTCAATTTGTGCATAGGTCAAAATGGGAGATTGTTTTTGAGAAACACTCAAAAAAATTCAATGGAGTGACAATATATGGGGTGTTTCATTAAAAAAAAATAACTTTGATAAGTTGGTACTCATTTTTGGAACAGCTATATTACTCTCTGAAACTTATTTGAAATTTTTTTTCCTATCTTACATAGGGAACTCTGTATGTAGAGATAGTCTTGGAATGTTTTCAGATATCACAAAATCAGGTTAAAGCGGTATGAAAGTCGTATAGACAATAACCTAGATAAAATACTACATATGCAAAAAAAACGCAACAAGTTATTATTTGGTAAAATTTGAGGTCCCTTGTTTTTATATTTAGTTCAATTTTCACAATTTTTGCATCAAACTGTGGATAAAATTATTAATTTTAACTTGCACATTCAGTCTTTAAAAACATCATGTGGAATCATTTCGTGGTCAAATTCTTTCAAAATCAATTTTTGTCAAAAATCATTCCTTTTCAACATTTTGTTTTTGGTTCATGCTTTCAAGTGCATTAGTTCATTTTTAAGAGAGAAATGAATTCCAAACAACTGTTGTTTACCTAATTTTAAGAAATGTTATTTTTTGACGAAATGGCTTTGCATTGTGCCATAATGCCAGTTTGACAGCTCAGTTTATGAGTCTAGCAATGAGAAGGCGACAATATAATGTTCAGTTATAATAATAAGCAATTTTTGCAAAATGTATTTATGCAAACCTACTCAATTCAAATTCAAAATCAAACTTCAAAACAAACCAATTCAACTGTAACTTTGATAATCTGAAGAAACGTACTTTTTACAACAAATTCAGCTTGATATTTTGTATTACCACCTTTAGCTCTTATTACTGCCTGCATGCGTCGGTTCATACTGTCAATTATGTTACGAATAGCATCTTGAGGAATATTTTGCCATTCCTCCTGAATTGCTAAACGAAGCTCATTTAATATAGCCGGAACTACTTCGCGATCTCTGACTCGCCTACCACGCATGTCCCAGGCATGCTCTATGGAGTTGAGATCAGGCGAACATGCTGGCCAGTTCATTTTGTTAATACCTACTTCCGCGAGGTATTGTGTAATACACCTTGCTGTATGTGGCCACGCATTATTCTGCATCAGAATGAAGTCATCGCTGATGGTACTAGAAGGTACAACGTAATTGCTCAATATCTCCTCAATATATCGGTGGGCCGTCAAAGATCCATCGATGATCACCAACTCCCGGGATATTCCTGTCCAAACCATTACTGAACCTCCTCCATAAATCAGACGGGGACTGAACGTGCACTCTGCAAATCTTTCTACTTTCTTTCTCCATACTTTTTTTGTCTATCTGGAAGATTTAAGCAAAATCTGGATTCGTCAGTGAAAAGAACATTGTTCCATTGCCCAAGTTCCAATGTAAATGTTCAGTAGCAAATTGCAGTCTAGCTACTCAGTGACGCCGAAGTAATTTGGGTCCAGTTGCTGGTCTGCAAGCTTTCAAACCAAAGTCCTTCAATCTTTGGCGAACTGGCCACACGCTAACATTTGTAACTCGGACCTCTTGAAGTTGATTTCTAGACTTCATCGATGTTGAATGACGATCCCGCAGAGTATTCACGTGAAGAAATCTGTCATCAATAGCAGTCGTTTTTCGTTTTCTGCCACTACCTGCCCTACGCTCATTTCTGCCAGTTTGTCTAAAACGTTCGACTACTCTTCTGATGGTAGAGCGATGAACATGAAGTATTCTTGCAACATATTCATAATTACGTCCATCTTCTACAAGAGCAACAGCTTTTGCGCAATTTTCCGCACTTAAAACCATGGTTGAATTTCTTTTAGGTCTCTCGCTGTCAAACTGACATTGTGGCAACAACGAGCAAGCCGCCTCTTAAAAAATTATATTTATTAAAGTAAATCGTTGAAGACAAACAAGTTCCTTTCTCTCTTAAAAATTAATTTTAAACTTAAAGGCATGAACCAAAACACAAAATGTTGAAAAGGAATGGTTTCTAACAAAAATTGGTACTCTGAAAGAATTTAACCACGAAATTATTCCACAGGATGTTTTAAAATGAGGGTTTAACAATAAACTTCTAATTAACCCTGTATAATGACTAATAAGCCAGCATTTAACGAAAGACTGAATGTGCAAGTTAAAACTAATATTTTTATCTACAGTTCAAAGAATCCATTTTGAAAATTGAACTAAAAATAAAAAAATAATGAGACCTCAAATTTTACCAAATATTAACTTGTTGCGTTATTTTGCATGTGAGTGTACAAATTTATGTTCTTTTCAAATAACTTTTCGAAAAAAGTTTCAAGACAGTATAAAAACCCTATACTTTGCAGTACATTGTTCCAAAATAATGCCAGCTGTTTCAGCAACGCCACTCAGACTCAGGCTGTCAGATGCTGAAAAAATCATCAAGCTCATCCTGAATGTTACATGGAAATCCTTTTCAATCAAAATATGATATTGTGCACGACTTTTTCCTAATCTAATTTGAGGGAACTCACCGTGAACCCAATCCCGACGGTGGCGGAAAAATTTCCTGACTGAAATTTCCCTGTATCAAATTTGACTAATAATGACGTCTTCCCAACTCCACTGTCGCCCAGCAGGATCGTCTGTAATTAAAATGAAGAAAAAGTTAGAGGTAGCCGTATAATTACGCGTCGCGTTGAAAGGGCGAGTACGAACTTCGCTCGGATGAAGTTTTAATATTTTCATGGAAGGGTGACTTTTTGATTCCGAATGCAACGGATAAGGGGTTATTCCAGATTTGTCAGCAGAATTTTGGGATGATAAATAATAGCATGACCAGTATTTTTCGAATTCCAAGGTTTTGTTAAAATCTTCAAGAATCAATGTTGTATGGAGGATTTAAATAATAGTACTCACATCAAGAATGAGAGAATATCTAGTAAAATGGTTTTTACGATCGTTTACCAAAGTAGCCTTACTTTTGTCTACAATGATTACAATAATAATGTTACGATGTTAAGACCGGCACAGTTCGCTAATTAATTGACCTCGGCTTGTAAACAAGATATCTCTGCTGGCTAACGATTCAACGATGACTCATAACGTCCAAAAAGTAACGAGAACTTGCTAAGGAATGACATTGAACATTCGAGAGCCATCTAAGTGTGTCGCCGTATAGACTCCATAGTTCGAGAACTGTAAATAGAATCTGCTTGTCGGTAAATAAGAGGCTCGACATGAGAGGGCCGGCAGAGTCGCAAAATTACAGATATAGTTCGAGAGTCGGCAGACAGATAGCGACAGTGAGAATAAATTGAAATGGTGAAGTCAACGTTGAAGATAAATAATTATAAGGAGAGTTTTAAATATTTAGCGAAATTAGTTTCGAGTCTTTTCATTACATTTGGCATTCATCAGAACACTGGAACTTTGTTTGCCCTTCCGTAAGCTTAGTTATCGGTTTGGCGGTGATGACGAACCCCAGCTCATATCGGCGATAGTGAGTGCACAAGCCAAGAAAACTTCGAGGCTGGTGTATGTCTTTCAGAATGGGCCATTCCTTAACATCTTTGATTTTCTGCTCATTCACTGCTACTCCTTTTCCAGAGACAACATGGCCCAGATATCGTACTCCCTTTTGAAACAGATGTCATTTCTTGGTGCTCAATTTCAATCCGGAGCTTCTCAGTCGCTGGAATACCTCCTTCAAGTTTTTCACGTGGTCGTTGAACGATCTGCTGATCACAGTAATGTCGTCGAGATACACCAGACACGTCTTCCATGACAGCCCTTTCAAAATCGTCTCCAGCAATCTTTTTAACGTGGATGGGGCATTGCAGAGGTCGAATGGCATAACTGTAAACTGCTACAAACCTGAACCGACGGTGAAAGCTGTCTTTTCTCGATCTTCTTGAGCCAGTTCTACCTGCCAGTATCCACTCTTCAAATCAAGGGTTGAGAAAATCGTAGAAACAGCAAGCGTGTCTAACAGCTCGTCTATTCTTGGTAGAGGATAACTGTCCTTCTTCGTCACGTTATTCAGTTGACGATAATCAACGCAAAACCATATTTCTTCTTTACTAGTACTACTGGAGGGAGAGGACCGGGGACCGTTGGATGGCTCGATGGCTCCGTCTTTCTCCATATCACTGACAATTTTGTCAGCCTCTTCCTTTTTGGCGAGAGGAAGTCTTCTGGCTGATTGCCGGATTGGTCGGGCATTTCCAGTATCAATTTTGTGCTGAACCACCTTTTTCTACCGCTTCTGCCTACTCCGGTGTCGAAGATGACCTGATACTGCTTGACTAATTCTCTCAGTTTAGGCTGCTGTGCAGATCCCATGTCCTTGGACGAGATGTCAACCAACTCCTCCAATTAAGCTGGCAAGTTACTGGTTTGGCTAACAGTGCCGCGTACACTCTTAATCACAGAGGAAATTGACGAGCAGGGTCCCAAAATTGTTCCTTTCCGGCAAAAATGTATCAACAAGGTCTTCCCTAGTGCAATTCCAGGTCCAATTTTCTCATCATGGAGCTTGGGCTCGAACATCACCACGTTTTCCGAGCAGTGCCCATCCAAGCGAGCGCCCAAAATGGTTTCCTTCCTCTCAGATACGCTCACGTCTTCAGCCAGCAAAACACGAATCATTTCTTTACTTCTCCCGTGAAGCACCAACTCTTCTCCATTCACGCGTAGGACGCAGTCTCTGAAATTCAACTTGAACCCTCTGGAGTTCCTGATGTCCATCCCTATGATTGCATCATCCTCGATGTCTGCTACTAGAGCCCGGTATTTCACTTTAGTGCTGCCTAAAGTCGATTCAATTGGGAGTTCACCATACACAGTTGCCGGCTCTCCTGTTGCTGTGCGTAGCTTCCAATTCGATGATTCAATTCTTGCCGGTGTTTTGGCAAATGTAGGACCAAGAATCGTCCTAGTCGCACTTGTATCTAGCAGCATAGTGCGAGGCTCGTTGTTGACCTTTACACCTTTATTTTGTCGTTGAAGAATAGCGACATATGCGTTGTTGATAATAGGGGCTTGCTGCACTTCCTGGCGAGCTAGTGTTAAGGCTTGCCGGGTGTCTTGGTCACGAAGTCCATTCAAAAATGCATGAACCGCTAGTCGCTCCATAACACTTTCCGGCGTTGATGGTTATGCAAGGCAAACCAAGCGTGCAATATCGGCTTCAAATTCTTGTAAGGATTCATTCGACTTCTGGCAGCGGTTTATCAGCTGTGAATGGTATACGTGTTCTAGGTGAGCTTGGCCATAGCGAATTTCCAAGTGTCTTACTAGCTGTTCATAGTCCTCCTGTTGTAAAATATTTGTTGCTTTACCACACAATGCCGGTGTCAATACTATAGCTTTTTTCCCAGTATTCTATCCGTTTGCTTTGGCAGCAGCTTCAAATTGTCGGCGGTAGTTTGCCCATGGAGTATTTCCGTCGAACGGAGGCGGTTTCAATGAGAGGTTTCCTGGTTCCGTCCTGACCTTGAAATCTTTTAGGTCTCTTTGGGCTTCATCTAAGTCCAAACTCAAGTCCAGTACTGAATTTTTGTTGTTCGTTTCTCTGGTGTGTGCAGTATCAATTTGATTTTTCAACTTACTGATTGTTTCCTTTATACTGCTCCCTCAACTTCATCTTTGATTTTTCCTACTTATCCACTGCTACTCTTTTCCCAGAGACAACATGGCCCAGATATCGTGTTATTTCTATATTTTATATGAAGCAACTCTTTCCCCGTTTTAGGACAGGGATGATCTCCGCATGCTTCAGGCACTTTGGCATTGCAGAGGTCGAATGGCATAACTGTAAACTGCTACAAACCTGAACCGACGGTGAAAGCTGTCTTTTCTCTATCTTCTCGAGCCAGTTCTACCTGCCAGTATCCACTCTTCAAATCAATGGTTGAGAAAATCGGAGAACCAGCCAGCGTGTCTAACATCTCATCTATTCTTGGTAGAGGATAACAATTTGATTTTTCAACTTACTGATTGTTTCCTTTATACTGCTCCCTCAACTTCATCTTTGATTTTTCCTACTTATCCACTGCTACTCTTTTCCCAGAGACAACATGGCCCAGATATCGTGTTATTTCTATATTTTATATGAAGCAACTCTTTCCCCGTTTTAGGATAGGGATGATCTCCGCATGCTTCAGGCACTTTGGATAGTTTTGCCATTTCGTTAAAACTATTGATAATATACATACATCAGTTGTACGAGGGACTTCCTTGGGAGGTTCCTCAGTAGAGCCGCGTCGATTCTGTCTGCTCCCGGTGCCTTGTTCCTGGGGAGCCTCTTGATAGATTCTTGAACCTCCCCGAAGTTGGTTATCAGCTTCGAGAAGGTTCTGGTGTTCAGTTCCACCTGTGGCGTTTTCCTGATCTAATCTTGTTTTCTTAGTATATTTGTATATATATGTTCCGTATTTTGTGGGATCTACAAATGTATTTATTTGTGTTATTAAACCTTGAAGTTAAGTTCATATGAAGTGAGTTAAAATAATAGTAATAATAAATATGCAGATGGGCAACTATCATTTGCAAAATAATGACAACCGTGATAACAACGAACGCTTTGAGTGGATGGATGAGTTGAGAGAGGGTCTTCTGCATTGCTATGCACTCTGTCGTGAATGATTCTGCTCAGACTCTTCCTCAAATAGAGAGTCGATTGTGAAGCACAACAAGGTATATGGTTTTCTATCGATTTCAAGAAAGTTGAGGAAGTTTCTCTGAGACTCAAGAATCCAACCTGGCCCGGCGCTAGCAAAAATGTTAACGTCCGATATCGAACCGCTGCGCTACCGACCATACCTGTATCGAAATTGAGTTTTTCAGATATCGAATTGACATTAAAAACGTTTAGTATGACGCAGACTTCGTATATAATCATTGTATAAATACGACATAAGAGATAAAGATCAATCTGCAGAAGTAATTAATAAATAACGCGTCAAAACAGTTTAATGCCAAAATCGATTGCTACGTGCTGCTCCCTATAAAGCCGTCAATAATCCGAAATCAAATTAGTTATTAATTTTGATAATTAAAATAAATGACATCGGAATACGTTAACCCAATTCTGGCGTTCAATCAACGGCCAATGTGAAATGTCGGAACTGGGAGCCTAATTGCATTTTGTCCCTCACTGTTCTGGATGAAAGCTTCTTCCTGGAATAACGCATGTGTTCCATTTACGCTGAACAATCTGTTGGGAGGTGTACCTACGTATATACGAGGATGTGATCATTTTCAGCGAATACCTGCCTTCGAAATTGTGTATCCGAACGCATAGGCGCCACCTGAAAGTTTCGATGACAGTTTCAAAAGAAGAGACTCAGATTGACGTAGTCTGTCATACAGAAACACTGAACAAATATTCTGTTACAGATCGAATGGGACGAATTCTACGGAAACACGAGATTAAAACTATTATAAACCTTTGAAAAAACTGAGAAACAATTTGAAATCAGCTAAGAACAAACTGCATTCCATGTTCTTGTGGCAGCGTTTGTATCGGAATCACAAAACGTTCCGTTAAAACAAGAATCAAAGAGCACAAGGCCAATTGTCGATTAGGACACACAGGATCCATCTGAACGAGTCACCGTTTAATCTCTATAGTTCGAGAGTGGTAAATGGAATCTACTTGCCGGTGTGTAAGACGCTTAACATCAGATTGCAGACAGAGTCGCAGTTGCAGATATAGTTCGAGAGTTTGCAATGACAGTGATACGCATAAATGTTTTAAATTAATTAAGTTATTGTTCAGAGTGTAAATAAATTAGTAAATTATAGTTGAGTAAGTTTATTTTTACTACAGTACTGAAGAACATGGCATATCTACACAAACAATTTCAATTGCAACATAGTTCTGAGCAAATGTTTTTCCTCATTCTGAGACTTCCTATATAACTGAATGTCATATGATATCGATTGTTCTCAAAGCTATCAATATCATGCTGTGGAAACCTTTGAATAGTCCACATTATGGTTGTGGCCATAAAAAATCGGCAACGGCTCTGGGAGCTTCCTAAATCTCCAGAATTGCAAAAACAAATGAGTTCAGTGCTGGATAGATAGATAGATTAGGAAAGAAACAACTTTAATAAATTCAGTACCTTGTGTATCCTTGGTTCTACACTAGCAATAATATCACTTTGGCATAACTTTAGAACTTCGGCAGGTGGTTTGTAATTTCGATAGCCTGTAGGTGAAGGGGCCTTCTCCGTTCTGTCTGAATTCCTTGCAGCTAATTTCATGCGACTGTCTTCGATAGCTTCGAATACATCGTCATCCATACTGTCATCCGTTGCCATATTAACCTGAAAAAAAATATAATTTTTGTAAGAATTTTTTTTTTCTTTCTCTCACTGTTGACAACACCCTTATGTCAAATATAACAACTTCTATGAAAAGACACAATTAATTTAGAATTTAATGGGTATATCTTTCTCATTCCAAACTTTCTTGAGTTGCCAAAGAGCTGCAATTTTTATATTTATATATTCAACGTCCGGCTGAAGCACTCTGACGACACGGCAATGACTTCTGATGATGCAAAACTGTAATTTGGACAGAAACAATTGTTTTCTGGCCCAATACAATGCGAGCCAACTCGAATTCAATTTTTGAGGTCACTTCAAAATATTCAAAGCTCGGCTGAAGCACTCTGACGACACGACAATGACTTATGACGATGCAAAACTATAATTTGGACAGAAAAAAACCTCTTCTCGCCTAATACAATGCGAGCCGACTGAAATTCTATTTTTGAGGTCAATTCAAAACATTCCAAGTTCGGCTGAAGCTCTCTGACGACACGACAATGACTTATGACGATGCAAAACTGTGATTTGGACAGAAACGAATGTCTTCTGGACTAATACAATGCGAGACGACTCGAATTACATTTTTTGAGGTCACTTCAAAATATTCTAAGTTCGGCTGAAGCTCTCTGACGACACGACAATGACTGAGGACGATGCAAAACTGTAATATTGACAGAAACGAATGTCTTCTGGCCTAATACAATGCGAGCCGACTCGAATTCAATTTTTGAGGTCACTTCAAAATATTCAACGTTCGGCAGAAGCTCTCTGACGACACGACAATGACTTATGACGATGCAAAACTGTGATTTGGACAGAAACGAATGTCTTCTGGACTAATACAATGCGAGCCGACTCAAATTCAATTTTTGAGGTCACTTCAAAATATTCAACGTTCGGCTGAAGCTCTCTGACGACACGACAATGACTTATGACGATGCAAAACTATAATTTGGACAGAAAAAAACCTCTTCTCGCCTAATACAATGCGAGCCGACTGAAATTCTATTTTTGAGGTCACTTCAAAACATTCCAAGTTTGGCTGAAGCTCTCTGACGACACGACAATGACTTATGACGATGCAAAACTGTGATTTGGACAGAAACGAATATCTTCTGGACTAATACAATGCGAGCCGACTCGAATTACATTTTTTGAGGTCACTTCAAAATATTCTAAGTTCGGCTGAAGCTCTCTGACGACACGACAATGACTGAGGACGATGCAAAACTGTAATATTGACAGAAACGAATGTATTCTGGCCTAATACAATGCGAGCCGACTCGAATTCAATTTTTGAGGTCACTTCAAAATATTCAACGTTCGGCAGAAGCTCTCTGACGACACGACAATGACTTATGACGATGCAAAACTGTAATTTGGACAGAAACGAACGTCTTCTGGTATAATACAATGCGAGCCGACCCCAATTCAATTTTTGAGGTCAATTCAAAATATTCAAAGTTCGGCTGAAGCTGTCTGACGACACGACAATGACTTCTGATGATGCAAAGTTGTCATTTGGACAGAAACGAACGTCTTCTGGCCTGATACAATACGAGCCGACTCGAATTCAATTTTTGAGGTCACTTCAAAATATTCAAAGTTCGGCTGAAGCTCTCTGACGACACGACAATGACTCCTGATGATGCAGAACTATAATTTAGACAGAAACGAATGTCTTCTGACCTAATACAATGCGAGCCGACTCGAATTCTATTTTTGAGGTCACTTCAAAACATTCAAAGTTCGGCTGAAGCTCTCTGACGACACGACAATGACTTAGGACGATGCAAAACTGTAATTTGGACAGTAACGAACGTCTTCTGGTATAATACAATGCGAGCCGACTCGAATTCAATTTTTGAGGTCACTTCAAAATATTCAAAGTTCGGCTGAAGCTGTCTGACGACACGACAATGACTTCTGATGATGCAAAGTTGTAATTTGGACAGAAACGAACGTCTTCTGGTCTGATACAATACGAGCCGACTCGAATTAAATTTTTGAGGTCACTTCAAAATATTCAACGTTCGGCAGAAGCTCTCTGACGACACGACAATGACTTAGGACGATGCAAAACTGTAATTTTGACAGAAACGAATGTCTTCTGGCCTAATACAATGCGAGCCGACTCGAATTCAATTTTTGAGGTCACTTCAAAATATTCAACGTTCGGCAGAAGCTCTCTGACGACACGACAATGACTTAGGACGATGCAAAACTGTAATTTTGACAGAAACGAATGTCTTCTGGCCTAATAAAATGCGAGCCGACTCGAATTCAATTTTTGAGGTCACTTCAAAATATTCAACGTTCGGCTGAAGCTCTCTGACGACACGACAATGACTTATGACGATGCAAAACTGTGATTTGGACAGAAACGAATGTCTTCTGGACTAATACAATGCGAGCCGACTCGAATTCAATTTTTGAGGTCACTTCAAAATATTCAAAGTTCGGCTGAAGCTCTCTGACGACACGACAATGACTTATGACGATGCAAAACTGTGAATTGGATAGAAACGAATGTCTTCTGGACTAATACAATGCGAGCCGACTCGAATTCAATTTTTGAGGTCACTTCAAAATATTCTAAGTTCGGCTGAACCTCTCTGAAGACACGACAATGACTGAGGACGATGCAAAACTGTAATATTGACAGAAACGAATGTCTTCTGGCCTAATACAATGCGAGCCGACTCGAATTCAATTTTTGAGGTCACTTCAAATATTCAACGTACGGCAGAAGCTCTCTGACGACACGACAATGACTTATGACGATGCAAAACTGTGATTTGGACAGAAACGAATGTCTTCTGGACTAATACAATGCGAGCCGACTCAAATTCAATTTTTGAGGTCACTTCAAAATATTCAACGTTCGGCTGAAGCTCTCTGACGACACGACAATGACTTATGACGATGCAAAACTGTGATTTGGACAGAAACAAATGTCTTCTGGACTAATACAATGCGAGCCGACTCGAATTCAATTTTTGAGGTCACTTCAAAATATTCTAAGTTCGGCTGAAGCTCTCTGACGACACGACAATGACTGAGGACGATGCAAAACTGTGATTTGGACAGAAACGAATGTCTTCTGGACTAATACAATGCGAGCCGACTCGAATTCAATTTTTGAGGTCACTTCAAAATATTCAAAGTTCGGCTGAAGCTCTCTGACGACACGACAATGACTTATGACGATGCAAAACTGTGATTTGGACAGAAACGAATGTCTTCTAGACTGATACAATGCGAGCCGACTCGAATTCAATTTTTGAGGTCACTTCAAAATATTCAACGGTCGGCTGAAGCTCATTGACGACACGACAATGACTTATGACGATGCAAAACTGTGATTTGGACAGAAACGAATGTCTTCTGGACTCATACAATGCGAGCCGACTCGAATTCAATTTTTGAGGTCACTTCAAAATATTCTAAGTTTGGCTGAAGCTCTCTGACGACACGACAATGACTGAGGACGATGCAAAACTGTAATTTGGACAGAAACAAACGTCTTCTGGTATAATACAATGCGAGCCGACTCGAATTCAATTTTTGAGGTCACTTCAAAATATTCAAAGTTCGGCTGAAGCTCTCTGACGACACGACAATGACTTATGACGATGCAAAACTGTGATTTGGACAGAAACGAATGTCTTCTGGACTAATACAATGCGAGCCGACTCGAATTCAATTTTTGAGGTCACTTCAAAATATTCTAAGTTTGGCTGAAGCTCTCTGACGACACGACAATGACTGAGGACGATGCAAAACTGTAATTTGGACAGAAACAAACGTCTTCTGGTATAATACAATGCGAGCCGACTCGAATTCAATTTTTGAGGTCACTTCAAAATATTCTAAGTTCGGCTGAAGCTGTCTGACGACACGACATTGACTTCTGATGATGCAAAGTTGTAATTTGGACAGAAACGAACGTCTTCTGGCCCAAGACAATGCGAGCCGACTCGAATTCAATTTTAGAGGTCACTTCAAAATATTCAAAGCTCGGCTGAAGCACTCTGACGACACGACAATGACTTATGACGATGCAAAACTATAATTTGGCTAGAAAAAAACCTCTTCTCGCCTAATACAATGCGAGCCGACTGAAATTAAATTTTTGAGGTCACTTAAAAATATTCAAAGATCGGCTGAAGCTCTCTGACGACACGACAATGACTGAGGACGATGCAAAACTGTAATTTTGACAGAAACGAATGTCTTCTGGCCTAATACAATGCGAGCCGACTCGAATTAAATTTTTGAGGTCACTTCAAAATATTCAACGTTCGGCTGAAGCTCTCTGACGACACGACAATGACTTATGACGATGCAAAACTGTGATTTCGACAGGAACGAATGTCTTCTGGACTAATACAATGCGAGCCGACTCGAATTCAATTTTTGAGGTCACTTCAAAATATTCAACGTTCGGCTGAAGCTCTCTGACGACACGACAATGACTTATGACGATGCAAAACTGTGATTTGGACAGAAACGAATGTCTTCTGGCCTGATACAATACGAGCCGACTCGAATTCAATTCTTGAGGTCACTTCAAAATATTCAAATTTCGGCTGAAGCTCTTTGACGACACGACAATGACTTCTGATGATGCAGAACTATAATTTAGACAGAAACGAATGTCTTCTGGCCTAATACAATGCGAGCCGACTCGAATTCTATTTTTGAGGTAACTTCAAAACATTCAAAGTTCGGCTGAAGCTCTCTGACGACACGACAATGACTTAGGACGATGCAAAACTGTAATTTGGACAGAAACGAACGTCTTCTGGTATAATACAATGCAAGCCGACTCGAATTCAATTTTCGAGGTCACTTCAAAATATTCAAAGTTCGGCTGAAACTTTCTGACGACACGACAATGACTTCTGATGATGCAGAACTATGATTTTGACAGATATAAATGTCTTCTGGTCTAATACAATGCGAGCCGACTCAAATTCTATTTTTGAGGTCACTTCAAAATATTCAAAGTTCGGCTGAAGCTCTCTGACGACACGACAATGACTTAGGACGATGCAAAACTGTAATTTGGACAGAAACGAACGTCTTCTGGTATAATACAATGCGAGCCGACCCGAATTCAATTTTTGAGGTCAATTCAAAATATTCAAAGTTCGGCTGAAGCTGTCTGACGACACGACAATGACTTCTGAAGATGCAAAGTTGTCATTTGGACAGAAACGAACGTCTTCTGGCCTGATACAATACGAGCCGACTCGAATTCAATTTTTGAGGTCACTTCAAAATATTCAAAGTTCGGCTGAAGCTCTCTGACGACACGACAATGACTTCTGATGATGCAGAACTATAATTTAGACAGAAACGAATGTCTTCTGGCCTAATACAATGCGAGCCGACTCGAATTCTATTTTTGAGGTCACTTCAAAACATTCAAAGTTCGGCTGAAGCTCTCTGACGACACGACAATGACTTAGGACGATGCAAAACTGTGATTTGGACAGAAACGAACGTCTTCTGGTATAATACAATGCGAGCCGACCCGAATTCAATTTTTGAGGTCAATTCAAAATATTCAAAGTTCGGCTGAAGCTGTCTGACGACACGACAATGACTTATGACGATGCAAAACTGTGATTTGGACAGAAACGAATGTCTTCTGGACTAATACAATGCGAGCCGACTCGAATTCAATTTTTGAGGTCACTTCAAAATATTCTAAGTTTGGCTGAAGCTCTCTGACGACACGACAATGACTGAGGACGATGCAAAACTGTAATTTGGACAGAAACAAACGTCTTCTGGTATAATACAATGCGAGCCGACTCGAATTCAATTTTTGAGGTCACTTCAAAATATTCTAAGTTCGGCTGAAGCTGTCTGACGACACAACATTGACTTCTGATGATGCAAAGTTGTAATTTGGACAGAAACGAACGTCTTCTGGTCCAAGACAATGCGAGCCGACTCGAATTCAATTTTAGAGGTCACTTCAAAATATTCAAAGCTCGGCTGAAGCACTCTGACGACACGACAATGACTTATGACGATGCAAAACTATAATTTGGACAGAAAAAAACCTCTTCTCGCCTAATACAATGCGAGCCGACTGAAATTAAATTTTTGAGGTCACTTAAAAATATTCAAAGATCGGCTGAAGCTCTCTGACGACACGACAATGACTGAGGACGATGCAAAACTGTAATTTTGACAGAAACGAATGTCTTCTGGCCTAATACAATGCGAGCCGACTCGAATTAAATTTTTGAGGTCACTTCAAAATATTCAACGTTCGGCTGAAGCTCTCTGACGACACGACAATGACTTATGACGATGCAAAACTGTGATTTCGACAGGAACGAATGTCTTCTGGACTAATACAATGCGAGCCGACTCGAATTCAATTTTTGAGGTCACTTCAAAATATTCTAAGTTTGGCTGAAGCTCTCTGACGACACGACAATGACTGAGGACGATGCAAAACTGTAATTTGGACAGAAACAAACGTCTTCTGGTATAATACAATGCGAGCCGACTCGAATTCAATTTTTGAGGTCACTTCAAAATATTCAAAGTTCGGCTGAAGCTCTCTGACGACACGACAATGACTTATGACGATGCAAAACTGTGATTTGGACAGAAACGAATGTCTTCTGGACTAATACAATGCGAGCCGACTCGAATTCAATTTTTGAGGTCACTTCAAAATATTCTAAGTTTGGCTGAAGCTCTCTGACGACACGACAATGACTGAGGACGATGCAAAACTGTGATTTCGACAGGAACGAATGTCTTCTGGACTAATATAATGCGAGCCGACTCGAATTCAATTTTTGAGGTCACTTCAAAACATTCAAAGTTCGGCTGAAGCTCTCTGACGACACGACAATGACTTAGGACGATGCAAAACTGTAATTTGGACAGAAACGAACGTCTTCTGGTATAATACAATGCGAGCCGACCCGAATTCAATTTTTGAGGTCAATTCAAAATATTCAAAGTTCGGCTGAAGCTGTCTGACGACACGACAATGACTTCTGAAGATGCAAAGTTGTCATTTGGACAGAAACGAACGTCTTCTGGCCTGATACAATACGAGCCGACTCGAATTCAATTTTTGAGGTCACTTCAAAATATTCAAAGTTCGGCTGAAGCTCTCTGACGACACGACAATGACTTCTGATGATGCAGAACTATAATTTAGACAGAAACGAATGTCTTCTGGCCTAATACAATGCGAGCCGACTCGAATTCTATTTTTGAGGTCACTTCAAAACATTCAAAGTTCGGCTGAAGCTCTCTGACGACACGACAATGACTTAGGACGATGCAAAACTGTGATTTGGACAGAAACGAACGTCTTCTGGTATAATACAATGCGAGCCGACCCGAATTCAATTTTTGAGGTCAATTCAAAATATTCAAAGTTCGGCTGAAGCTGTCTGACGACACGACAATGACTTCTGATGATGCAAAGTTGTCATTTGGACAGAAACGAATGTCTTCTGGCCTGATACAATACGAGCCGACGCGAATTCAATTCTTGAGGTCACTTCAAAATATTCAAAGTTCGGCTGAAGCTCTCTGACGACACGACAATGACTTCTGATGATGCAGAACTATAATTTAGACAGAAACGAATGTCTTCTGGCCTAATACAATGCGAGCCGACTCGAATTCTATTTTTGAGGTAACTTCAAAACATTCAAAGTTCGGCTGAAGCTCTCTGACGACACGACAATGACTTAGGACGATGCAAAACTGTAATTTGGACAGAAACGAACGTCTTCTGGTATAATACAATGCGAGCCGACTCGAATTCAATTTTCGAGGTCACTTCAAAATATTCAAAGTTCGGCTGAAACTTTCTGACAACACGACAATGACTTCTGATGATGCAGAACTATAATTTTGACAGATATAAATGTCTTCTGGCCTAATACAATGCGAGCCGACTCGAATTACATTTTTGAAGTCACTTCAAAATATTCAAAGTTCGGCTGAAGCTCTCTGACGACACGACAATGACTTATGACGATGCAAAACTGTGATTTGGACAGAAACGAATGTCTTCTGGACTAATACAATGCGAGCCGACTCAAATTCTATTTTTGAGGTCACTTCAAAACATTCAAAGTTCGGCTGAAGCTCTCTGACGACACGACAATGACTTAGGACGATGCAAAACTGTAATTTGGACAGAAACGAACGTCTTCTGGTATAATACGATGCGAGCCGACCCTAATTCAATTTTTGAGGTCAATTCAAAATATTCAAAGTTCGGCTGAAGCTGTCTGACGACACGACAATGACTTCTGATAATGCAGAACTATAATTTTGACAGATATAAATGTCTTCCGGCCTAATACAATGCGAGCCGACTCGAATTACATTTTTGAAGTCACTTCAAAATATTCAAAGTTTGGCTGAAGCTCTCTGACGACACGACAATGACTTATGACGATGCAAAACTGTGATTTGGACAGAAACGAATGTCTTCTGGCCTAATACAATGCGAGCCGACTCAAATTCTATTTTTGAGGTCACTTCAAAACATTCAAAGTTCGGCTGAAGCTCTCTGACGACACGACAATGACTTAGGACGATGCAAAACTGTAATTTGGACAGAAACGAACGTCTTCTGGTATAATACAATGCGAGCCGACCCGAATTCAATTTTTGAGGTCAATTCAAAATATTCAAAGTTCGGCTGAAGCTGTCTGACGACACGACAATGACTTCTGATGATGCAAAGTTGTCATTTGGACAGAAACGAACGTCTTCTGGCCTGATACAATACGAGCCGACTCGAATTCAATTTTTGAGGTCACTTCAAAATATTCAAAGTTCGGCTGAAGCTCTCTGACGACACGACAATGACTTCTGATGATGCAGAACTATAATTTAGACAGAAACGAATGTCTTCTGGCCTAATACAATGCGAGCCGACTCGAATTCTATTTTTGAGGTCACTTCAAAACATTCAAAGTTCGGCTGAAGCTCTCTGACGACACGACAATGACTTAGGACGATGCAAAACTGTGATTTGGACAGAAACGAACGTCTTCTGGTATAATACAATGCGAGCCGACCCGAATTCAATTTTTGAGGTCAATTCAAAATATTCAAAGTTCGGCTGAAGCTGTCTGACGACACGACAATGACTTCTGATGATGCAAAGTTGTCATTTGGACAGAAACGAATGTCTTCTGGCCTGATACAATACGAGCCGACTCGAATTCAATTCTTGAGGTCACTTCAATATATTCAAAGTTCGGCTGAAGCTCTCTGACGACACGACAATGACTTCTGATGATGCAGAACTATAATTTAGACAGAAACGAATGTCTTCTGGCCTAATACAATGCGAGCCGACTCGAATTCTATTTTTGAGGTAACTTCAAAACATTCAAAGTTCGGCTGAAGCTCTCTGACGACACGACAATGACTTAGGACGATGCAAAACTGTAATTTGGACAGAAACGAAAGTCTTCTGGTATAATACAATGCGAGCCGACTCGAATTCAATTTTCGAGGTCACTTCAAAATATTCAAAGTTCGGCTGAAACTTTCTGACGACACGACAATGACTTCTGATGATGCAGAACTATAATTTTGACAGATATAAATGTCTTCTGGCCTAATACTATGCGAGCCGACTCGAATTACATTTTTGAAGTCACTTCAAAATATTCAAAGTTCGGCTGAAGCTCTCTGACGACACGACAATGACTTATGACGATGCAAAACTGTGATTTGGACAGAAACGAATGTCTTCTGGCCTAATACAATGCGAGCCGACTCAAATTCTCTTTTTGAGGTCACTTCAAAACATTCAAAGTTCGGCTGAAGCTCTCTGACGACACGACAATGACTTAGGACGATGCAAAACTGTAATTTGGACAGAAACGAACGTCTTCTGGTATAATACAATGCGAGCCGACCCGAATTCAATTTTTGAGGTCAATTCAAAATATTCAAAGTTCGGCTGAAGCTGTCTGACGACACGACAATGACTTCTGATAATGCAGAACTATAATTTTGACAGATATAAATGTCTTCTGGCCTAATACAATGCGGGCCGACTCGAATTACATTTTTGAAGTCACTTCAAAATATTCAAAGTTCGGCTGAAGCTCTCTGACGACACGACAATGACTTATGACGATGAAAAACTGTGATTTGGACAGAAACGAATGTCTTCTGGCCTAATACAATGCGAGCCGACTCAAATTCTATTTTTGAGGTCACTTCAAAACATTCAAAGTTCGGCTGAAGCTCTCTGACGACACGACAATGACTTAGGACGATGCAAAACTGTAATTTGGACAGAAACGAACGTCTTCTGGTATAATACAATGCGAGCCGACCCGAATTCAATTTTTGAGGTCAATTCAAAATATTCAAAGTTCGGCTGAAGCTGTCTGACGACACGACAATGACTTCTGATGATGCAAAGTTGTCATTTGGACAGAAGCGAACGTCTTCTGGCCTGATACAATACGAGCCGACTCGAATTCAATTTTTGAGGTCACTTCAAAATATTCAAAGTTCGGCTGAAGCTCTCTGACGACACGACAATGACTTCTGATGATGCAGAACTATAATTTAGACAGAAACGAATGTCTTCTGGCCTAATACAATGCGAGCCGACTCGAATTCTATTTTTGAGGTCACTTCAAAACATTCAAAGTTCGGCTGAAGCTCTCTGACGACACGACAATGACTTAGGACGATGCATAACTGTGATTTGGACAGAAACGAACGTCTTCTGGTATAATACAATGCGAGCCGACTCGAATTCAATTTTTGAGGTCAATTCAAAATATTCAAAGTTCGGCTGAAGCTGTCTGACGACACGACAATGACTTCTGATGATGCAAAGTTGTCATTTGGACAGAAACGAATGTCTTCTGGCCTGATACAATACGAGCCGACTCGAATTCAATTTTTGAGGTCACTTCAAAATATTCAAAGTTCGGCTGAAGCTCTCTGACGACCCGACAATGACTTCTGATGATGCAGAACTATAATTTAGACAGAAACGAATGTCTTCTGGCCTAATACAATGCGAGCCGACTCGAATTCTATTTTTGAGGTCACTTCAAAACATTCAAAGTTCGGCTGAAGCTCTCTGACGACACGACAATGACTTAGGACGATGCAAAACTGTAATTTGGACAGAAACAAACGTCTTCTGGTATAATACAATGCGAGCCGACTCGAATTCAATTTTTGAGGTTACTTCAAAATATTCAAAGTTCGGCTGAAGCTGTCTGACGACACGACAATGACTTCTGATGATGCAAAGTTGTAATTTGGACAGAAACGAACGTCTTCTGGTCTGAAACAATACGAGCCGACTCGAATTAAATTTTTGAGGTCACTTCAAAATATTCAAAGTTGGCTGAAGCTCTCTGACGACACGACAATGACTTCTGATGATGCAGAACTATAATTTGGACAGAAACAAATGTCTTCTGGCCTAATACAATGCGAGCCGATTCGAATTAAATTTTTGAGGTCACTTCAAAATATTCAAAGTTCGGCTGAAGCTTTCTGACGACACGACATTGACTTCTGACGAAGCAAAATTGTTATTCCCACGGCTAGTGTGGAGCAGTATATGAAAAATTATCGATGGCGTGGCCTAATATACCTGAGAAAGTCCATTTGTTAGTCCAGTTCAGGTCTTCGAACATTAAAATTCAGTCCCAACCCGAAATGAGAGCTCTTCGATTGATAACAAAGCTCCATATCACGAAAACCGTTCATTTTCGAGCATTGCGGTTATGTACACTCTTGATCAGTACATCAGGAACTACAATCAATCAAAAATTCATCCAAATTCACGGAAAGCCATTTCTAATGAGAAATGTTTGGGGTCCTCTCCAAATTATTTTTTTTTGACTGGCTCTGCATGAAAGTCTATGAACTTTACAGAAGATTTTTCTCTCATGTGAATTTTCAATCTTGTACCTAATCTTCAAAAGTTCATGAAATGGAGCAATTTCCTATAGTTTCAGTAGGGATGGAATTTTTGCTCATTTTTATTCTGGACAGCTTTTGAAAACTTCCATATCACTTGTTGCAATACTCCTCATTATCACCGGCATTATGACCCACTTTCAAAAGGGCCAACAAAAGAATCATTTTCCTCAAGCACATCTCGTTTTCCTGTCTAGGAGAAAGGCCTCACGACACGACAACACCCCGTATAATGAAGTAACTGAACTATTCATGTGAAATTCAATACGTACCAAAGGTAAACAGTCCGTCCAAGGGTTATCCCAGTTGAAGTCCCAAAGGTCATAAGTACCTATATGATTTGAGACTGTAATCACAGACTTGCGCACACTAATTCGCAATGATCAAATTCACGATGCAAATCATTTTACTCAGGTAAACTAAGGTTAGATAATTCTTCGACATATTGAAACAGTGGAGCGTCGACTCGACGCCATGTTGATCCTACTACTGTGATAAGAAATAAGGACAGAGCTGGCAGGATGCAGGATCAATGAATAGCAGTGGCGTGGCGGACTTTCTCTTCCCATTCATATTTTTCTGTAATCAGAGCTGAAAAGTACTCGAAACGATCGAATAAAAAACAAGTAGTAAAATACCGGGTGTAACAGGATCATGGTGCACCCCCCGTATCTCCCTTAGTTTTAAAGGTAATTGATTGAAAGGGATATCCGGTTTCGCCGAAAGTGATACCAACTTTCTATTTTTTAATGAAACACCCTGTATTAAATTTTTTAAATCTGCATAATTTTCTGAATCCAATGATATCACATAAGTGACATGTCGAACGTCAAAGTTTTTGATAATTATATTTTTAAGCCTTCCATTTAAGTGTGCCATGATGGTTTCGATTTATTCCAGTTGACTAAAATACTAAGTTGCGTTTTTTATGAGCAAATAAAGTTCATCGTAATCGATTTTGGGGTAAACTCAATTTGTTCAAATGGAACCATTATTGGTACAGTGATACCATTTATTGGTACTAGGTATTGATAAGGAATTTATTCATACCTGGTAATAAAATGTGCGATAAATACAATCAAATTTATAGCTTAAAGAAATTAAGATAATACAATAATTTTGTTCCAATTTAATGCTGAGAAGTTACTAAGGTGGCTTTGAAATACAAAAAATTAACACAAAACATTACAACAATTGTTCGAAATGCTGTCCATTAACGTCAATGCACTTCTGAACTCGCATAGCTGTTTCTAGAAGAACATTCGCTAATTGTTGGGCCGTTATACATAATATTAATTGCGCGTCTTACTCGCCACTCCAGGTCTTCGCGGGTTGTAACGGCGGTTGCATAGACAACGGTTTTCAAATAGCCCCGAACAAAGAAATCAAGAGGTGTCAAATCAGGTGACCTTGGAGGCCATCGCACAGGACGGGTCAATTGGAATAAATCGGAACCATCATGGCACACTCAAATGGAAACCTAAAAATTAAATTATCAAAAATTTTTACATTTGAAATGTCACTAATGTGGTATCATTGGATTCAGAAAATTATGCATATTTCAGAAATGTAATTAAATACAGGGTGTTCTATTTAAAAATAGAAAGTTGGTGTCAGTTCCGACGTACCTGGACATAAGGACCTCAGCCATAAGGGTAATCAAGAGTAAGTGAGGCTCTGAATGGACCAGAACCATCTATATCTAGAATGACTCGCCTGGAATGGGACAGGCCAAAGAGTTTATTGAGAAACTTCTGTAATCATTGACAGGAGGAAAGAAGTACAACTAGAATATTAGTTAAACTCCTTACAAGGCGTCGTCTGCTCACCAAATATGAATGAAATCGATCTCTTAAGAAAGACTGCTATGGAGGTTTTGTTAGAAATAAGAGAATACAATTCTATTACTTCTAGGGATCTTTCAGAACTGGTAGTAAAAAAATCAAGAGCTCCGAGATTTAAAACGAATCCAGGGCTAGAAAAATCACAGGGTAGGGACTTGAAGTCCCAACGTAAAATATAATCTGATTCAACCTATTCTATTGTAATGATACTGTAACGATTTCGATGCCGGCCCTGGTCGCTCAATTATTTATACACCCTCAAAGTAAACAACGTGTGCTCGGAGTAGTTATTATGCTTCTGTGTTTGCTATTATGTTTTCGAGGACCTCTTTCAGTGATTCGGTCTCCATCTGAGAAAGGTGTTATTAGAAGGGTAGTGAATACTGTAGCTTGATAAATATTCGGTGAACGACACTGAACTGATGAATAGTGAGCTAGTTACGCCCATCTCAAATGTGAACTTTCGTGGTGCGGTATTGAGTTTTAAATAGGTCAAAGCACACACTCAGTGTACATGCTGACTCTAACCTTTCAAACTTCGTAAACGAAAGGATTTTTAGTTTATGTAGTTAAATGTGCCAAGAGCGAAGCAAAGTTCGCTTATTCAACTGATTAGGTATTACCCGTGGGTATAGATATTCAACAGGTTTTTTTCGAGAAGTACTTGAACACATCTGGCATACAAATTATACAACTTTCAAAGTTGTTTCCTCCTCAGCGCTTCTATCATAGCTACGGGAAAATAACCAAACTGATGCTTATTCTGAACAAACACTTTTTCAAAGATACCTACGTTAAAGTGTCATCAAAGAAAGTGCTTTCTTCACCAAGAGGTATTCACTATTTTTCATGAAACGACATCATCTTACTGTTTTGGAAGCCGTGTTTGCACAAAATCACACGCCCTGTGTATTTCAGTTCCTGTTCATTTTAATTTGAATATTGAAATATGCCTTATTTCTACGAAAATTACAATAAAAAAATTGTTTCTCGCTGGTTATCTCTATTAGCGAGAATATACCTGTACTGAATGAAAGTATGAGTTTGCTGTTAATATTGTTTGATGGGAGTCAAAGAAAAAATTAACCAATGAAACCATATTCGTTCCTTAGAGTGTTTGGTCGAATTGTTATTTTTGTATTAAGTGAGTAAAATGAATGTTTTTTTTTTTTAATGGCACATGAGAGTGTTAATGTAAAAATTCTATCGAATGTGCCACAAAAACACTTTGGCATAACACCTCCAAAATCATATGGGTTTGACAAAAGTGTGCTTTAAAAAAAATCCTAAGGAGCATAACTGAGATATTGACTGTACGAAAAGATCTATGGGGATATTTGAAGAAAATCGTCTGTGATAATACCAATAGACTTGAACGACTTGTAGATTGTACACGTCTGCACCACAGTAACGGATGAAATTTACGCATGCATTAATAATAATGATGCTAGGCATGTTCATGGGTTATCCATAAATTCTGTATTATGGAATTTTCTAAATTATTATTCAAACTCGGTTATTCTGTCAGTTTGACATATGTCAAAATATCAAGTGTGATACATCGTTGAAGTTAGAATTGACTGCAGTTCACAATTCAAAAAGAAATGTGTACATTGTCATTTGAAAATTTGAGGTTAGGGATAGTTTCTCAGGAGTAGTTTGGCAGAAGTTTACTTTGACACAACAGCTTCAAAGTCATACGGGTTCGATATATGTGCATTTTTTTTTCAATTTTTTCCTATGCACCATAACTGAGATATTGGCTGTATGAAAAAATCTGAGACACCCGATATAGAAGATATGTTGAATAACAAAACTGATATTTCTAATAAAATATTGAATGGTCCATCTTCTTCCAAACAAATTAAAGTATCTGAAAAAAATGTGGAATGAACTCTTCAAAAAATATCTAACGTTTCTGATCAGCAGCAACATGGAACACATTCGGGAATTTATGATGGAAGTAATTGTTCAAACTTTACTATCAATTATTATTCCAATAAATGAAATTGTTTTATGAGGAATAATCAATTAATAATTGACTCTGTTAAAAATAAATCCATCAAAAAGTAATATTTCATGTTTATTTTGGCAGAGAAAAAACGTCTTTTTTTCACGGTGAACAAAAGTAAACATTTACGCATCAATAGAGATGCCGAAATGTCAAGTTTTTTGACAGTTGTGAAAAAACATTTTTAGCACAGTTTTACATATTCCTACTTTTTCTGTATGGAATGAAATACTATATTCGGTAACGAGATTGTGATCTTGATTCGATGAAAAATCGATTTTGGAACTGTTGAATTAGAAGGTCTTAGAGAAAAAATGTTTTCCACGCCAGGTAGGTTTATTTTTAGGAGTTCTGTATAATTTACTCTACATCAAAAAATGCGGATTATTCAGCCAATTTTTTTTGTTTTCTGTACTAACATGCAAGCAAGCATTGTTTATTTTTGGGGTAAAACGGTATCCCCCATAGAGGCCGAAGAAATATTTATTCGTGTTCATTCAGCAACGTCCATGAAGTGAAATCAGTAATCAGGTTTGGATGTATGTGCACCAGATATAGAATTATACTAATTTGATCATCTATTCAGTTATAGATAGGGGAAATCGATACACTAACGAATGCAACACAACACGACGAAAATATTTTGATACTGATGATTACGAAAACACTCGGAGAGTAATTAAGAATTAAACAATCCATAAATCCATAAAATGAGTTTTGTGATAAATATTTCATGAGATTTTATTTGTACTTGAGGATATTTGCGTCCGCTGACTAGAGACAGCTTGATTAGTAAGAAGCTTGACTTTTTGAAGGTGCAAAGAATGAATTATTATCATTATTACTATATTTTTTGTTTCGATTCAGGCCAAGGCCCTTTCTTTGAAGTTCCAACACATCCAATTATTTACTGGAATAATCAATTTCCACATCCGTAAGGTAGGGTAAGGGAACTTGTTAAAATGGGAATACCACAGGGTAGTATAATTGGTCCAATATTATTCATCTTGTATAGAAATGATATGCCAAACTGTATAACGAATAAAAATTGTTTCTTAAGTAATTATGCAGATGATACCAATTTTATATTAACTACAGAGTATTTCCAAACTATACTCAAAGGAGAACTCGCTGAAAAATTAAACTCTGTCTGCTTGTGGGACTTATGGGAAGATGGTTTAAGAGTAATTTATTTTTCAAATTTTGAACTTCCTCTGAGATACATTTAAATTTTTTATGGTAGTAGTAATTCAGTAGAAAAAATATTTATATTCCAAAAATGAGAACTGAGAACTCTTAAAACACTCAGTTTTAGAGCTTCTTGCAGAGACACTTTCAAAACTAATAAAATTTAAACTGTTGCCTCAATATATATTGAAGAGTATCTAATGCTTTTATTCAATAATAAGGATTTTTTCAATGCAAATTTACCAATAGTAGAGGCAGGTTTTACATATGTACTATTCACAGACTGACTGTTGAATAAATGGGTGTATGTTCTTGTATGAAATGGTTCAATAAATTACTTCAAAATATCAGGCAAATAGAAAGTTGAAACCATTTCAAAAATGCGATATGTAAAACATTTTCAAATATTTGAATATACATTATTTGGTTCTAAATGTGTATGTAAACTTTTTTATATATAGGTATAAGTATGTGATTTTCGAAATGAATATTACTATTATTCGGTGACAGAACTGGGGTCCCCCCATTTATTGTCGAAGTTCATCGGTCGTACGAGCAACATACTTTATAAAGTGGTTGGTTTTCCACGTTGAAAGTGTTAAAATTGAGTATTTTGGGCCGCGGTGGTGTGCGGGTTGAGTTCTCGCCTCCTAAGCCAAAGAGCGTGAGTTCGAATCTCAGCATTGCCACCGGTCTCGTGCATGGCATCACACGTATTAAAAGGTAAGGGCTACGTCTTCCCCTAGCTCGCACAAGTCTCTGACTTTTGAGGGTTGCACGTAGGGGTGCAACCGGTTGACGGATATAACAATTTCAACAACAATAACAATTTGATTCTCTCACACCTGTATGTTGATGTGTGACCCTGGAAATTAGTTGGTAACAATTGAAGTTTTGCTACATGTCAAATAATTGTCATCTGCTATTTTTCTGTAATACTTACTTACTTACTGTTAATAATATCAACAGAAAGGACGTTGCTCCATAAAAAGTGAGTTTCAACTATGTGCCTCTTCTATTTCTACTTTATTCATTGTTTAATATCGACAGACTCCTGAAAATCACTAAATGTACGTCGAAACATCGACACATTAAGTTGGTTTTCTTAGGGTGACCTAATTCCCAATAAACTGTACAGGAAAATTATTATTAAGGTCAAAAAATATTTCGCCATATGTTTGATTTAATCAAAATTTTCATAGACTCATTCATATAAGCCGAGGATATTTCAACTAAGTATCAAGGTTTCATTATCATATTGTAACCTAAGTAGTCCACTTCTGGATCAAAAAAAGCTTTTGCAAGATTTTTGGGAAACAGAAAACCAAGTTTTTTTTCAAATAGAAATTGACAAACTTGTCAAATATTTTTCAATAATTTTATGAACAATAATTTCGATATAATAAAAAACTATATAATGCATAATACTGATATTTCCTTGATTGCCTTCAAACAGCTTGGAGACTGTAAGTCGATGTAAGAAACCAGATATTCAAGTTGGTTGCATTAATTATGTTGAATTGAAATATTCCAAAGTAAGAAAAACTTCAGTATAAAAATATCTTATCCAGTTCATGTCGTCACAAGATTTGGTTTCTGCTCTGATTGGTCGATAAAGTACACACACAAACACACCTTCACTTCCATAGATTTTAACTAGTATCTGAGGAAAGCATGCCTTTCATTGAATTCTCGAGAAGATAGGATATGATAATTCTGCTTCTCTGTATGTCACTTTAGCAATGTTTTTCTATCAACAAAAATCAAGAAAAAGAAAAAAAACAGAAATAACTATAATGTTATTTATATTCACTTGGTAATTTTTCAAATTCTATTCTCTCTCAAGAAATAATTTGGAAAATGGAAACTCGAATAATGTTGAATTAGTGATTGGTAAAAACATCATACACATGATATTAGCACGTGGAGTCAGCTAATTGCATATTCATTTAAACTGCATTATTCAAATATAATGTTTTATATTCCTGTACAACGTACAGCTCATTCATCGCATTTATATAAATCCACATTTTTCTGTATCAGTTGAAATATATTGTAGGTATGAACATAGCTGTATTTAAATGTTCCTTCTGTTTTCTGAATGGAATCGATAAATTCAAGTCACTTTCAAATTGATAATTGCTCATTTTGAATAAATATAAATGTCAACGGTGAAAATCCAACGAAATTATTTTGCCAATCAGCAATTTTACCAGAAACACTGACATGGGTCGAGCAATTTTGTCTTATGTCAGTTTTAAGAGTCAAATTACTGATGGAAAATATTAAGTTGTAATAAATTATTCAATAAAAGAAAAGTTCCGAATGTTTTTGGCAAGATGAATCAACGACAACATATAAAGACACTAAAATAAAAATTACCTCCATTGACACGATTTACGATTTATAACAACATCATTTTCGCTCTCTATTATTTTATTGTGATATTGTTGTACTTTTATCGTACCTAATCTTATATCTCACCACCAAATGAATAAATATAATTATTATTATTATTTTTTTTTTTGCGTCAGGAATTTTCCAGTCAGGCCCTGTCTTCGGAGCCCCGACACGTATAACTTTTAAAGTCGAGAGCAGCGTGTCCATTATTTCACCAAGTACTCCTAGGATCAGAACCACCATTTCAACAGAATGGTTTGGGTAAAGTCTGCAGAGTTCAAAGAGTAAGTCTCGATATTTTGTACGTTTTCCCTCCTCCTTTCGGACGATGTTGGTTTCACTAGAAGCCAAAAACTCTATGACAAAAATTGTCCTACTTTGATGGTCGGGAAGAACTACATCCGGCTTATTGGCTTGTGTTTGCCTGAGAATGGGGAATGGATAGTTCCAATAGATTCGGCACCACTTTTCATTCTCCACAATGGACTAAAAATTCCTCAGAGCATACGAGTGTGGTAGTACAACACTCGTAGCACCGCGTTATGTCTGAGGATATAGCCTGGGACCGCATAGGCTGGACAGGCTGACAGCATATATCTGGGCTGCCCCACGACACGCTCTTCATATAGGGTCAGTGATCTCTATACCCATCACGCGACTACGGTAGACGAGGCTGTTGAAGACACTATCCTGGCAGGCCATTATGAATCCCTCGGTTTCCGGTTTTAACCCACTTGACCTGAGAAATGCGAAGGTCAGGTTTCTGGATAAGCCAAGGTGTTTTTGAAGAAGACCCCATGCATTGGCTCATCCTTATGTTGCTGTAGGAGACTCTCACTCTACGCAGCTTTGACGTGGGCTTTTTGCTGTGACAGAGTTTGGGTTTATCCGTTTAGTGTCGATACGATACCGAGTTCATCAGCTGCACGTGTTGCTGCCTTGAAAAGAAATGCTCCAATGCCTGCTACTAATCAGCGAAGGGGGTCTGAACTCCTGATGACTTTACAAGCTCCAAGTACTCCAAGCTCAAAAGTCCATGGCCTTCCATTTGTCTGGGGAAGTATAACCGTGGAACAGATGATTTATGTTGCAAGCCCCTATGAAGCTGCATCATTTTGCGAGTTTTTACGTCGAGTTGTCGCAGCTCTTCCTGAGTCCATTTAATTTTTCCGAAGGAGTAAAGTAGATTCGGAACGGCAAGCATATTAGTTGCAGCAACTTTGTTCTCCCCCAACAGTTCTGATGACCAGATCTGTCGGAGTTTATGCTGAACGTCCTCTCCGTATTGCTCGCATCGTCTTCTTTTGGCACATTTGTCGATCCCAAACTCCATTTCAATAGCATGTGTGTACTCTTGTACCACCCTTAAGGACTGATGAAGATCCTTTCCTCCAGAGGCATATAGTTTGAGGTAATCTATGCAAAACAGATGGGTGACCTTATGCCTCCGGTTGCTGGGGGTGCCGCAGTTGTATCCGCGGGTTTTCCGTAGTGCAACGGACAATGCCAATAGGGAGATGCAGAAGAGAAGCAGGCGTGAGGGAGTCTTCCTGAAACACGTCCCTTCTGAAATAACCTGCTCTGTTTTAACTCTCACTTGGCCAGATGGTATGGTAAAGCGAGTACTCCAGAGCGGCATAAGCTGTTCAATGCATCTCACTATTCGATCGGGTACTGCAAGGCATCTGAGCAAATTCATGATGAGTTCATATGATGTTGTATCAAATGCCTTGCGATAATCGATCCAGGCCATTGAATGGTTACGCTCATACTGCACGGAGTCTTGCGTGATACATCTGTCCATCAGCAGGTTCTCCTTGCGGCCAGCGACCACCTTCTTTGCTCATATATCCGTTTATGCCTATTATTATTAATAAATTATTAGAATAAACACGTCTTCCGCAGATCTATTTCAATATGTACGCAGATACCAAGTGAAATTTCTGAAATTCCAGGCCACGAAAACGCATTCTGACTTCAATATTGACAATATTGTTGTTTTGATTCACAGAATATTGAACTCTTCTAGTGAAGGCAGTGAGGAAATAGTATTGCATCAGCCAAAACTGAATAAATACTCTGTGCTGCAAGAAAGTTACGGTTATGTTCATTCATATAGAAATACGTGAGAAGGATGATGAAATTCTCAAACATTTCATTGATAAAGAAATAAATTTCCGTATTCTGAATGGAGTATGTTTTACGATGAAGTCCGTTAGGAAGGATAATATATGTGTACCGACATGATGTGAAATGACAGTTGATGAAAATAGAGACCTAAGTTTTTGGAAAACTTTTATGGCGATGGACGTCAATCTCTTCAACTGAGAGATGTTCTATTGTTCTTTTTACTTCTGCAACTTTGTGGAACTCCTAATTCGACATTGCAGTATTCCGTCAACACCAGCATCCACAATCAACAACTGCTAGATGAAGATGGTGCAGAGAGGTACTGATATTTGGAATGAGACTATGAGACTATGAGTGTGCTCTATATAGCTGAATTCAGAATTTGATGCAGAATCGCAAAAAGCATCTAAACATCTGAAATGCCATTAAAGTATTTTAATCCTGTCCTGGGGAAGGGCAACTTCGCCCCAAGTCTGTCATAAGCACGTAAATGTTTTGGTCTGAACTTGGCTATTTTCCTGAGTACTCCAAGTTACGCGTGGGCTGTTATCTAGCATAATTTCACTGGTATTACATGGATGGAATCATCTGCTCAAGTCCCGGATAAACTCCGAAAAAAACCGATAAGACATTACACCTCATTTCCTAGTCAACTTCTAGTCGCTCATGGAACAGCGCCTGGTATACAAACTCCTGACGCTATCTCGAGGCATCATGGTACATTCTGATCTAGGTAACGTCCCTCGTCAGAAGCTTCCAAGGATATGTTGTCTGTAGAATCTATCTGCGATATTTTTAATGTACTCTGCGATCGTCTCGGCATCGGCCAACTCATGCTATGCGGTTAGCCGAATGTACCTGTCACTATCCGTGACGATACGAAATACTTTATTTTGCATCCTCTCCAACCGCACCATCTAGTATGTGGGGAAGCTGCAAAATACTGGGCAGACTTAGGTCATGATGGCCTGACTGAACTCGTCGCTATCAACATTGTACTGTTCCGCAGCTCGTTGAATTACCAAGCTGACGTGTTTGACAAACGTCAATCCCCCGTCCAACTGTACCCCTTGTACCCCCAGATACGGCAGTCTCTGCCTCCTCGATCCAGGTTCCTCCCAGAGCCATAAACTCCAGGGAGCAGCAGTATTGCTCTTGCCCACCTGGGCAAATATTGCAGTATCATCGGCGTATACCGTCGTGTTCGTATGTTCCACATCAATAAGTCGTGCTTAACGTGTATAAAAATGGTGGCAGGCAGGATCTCTGTGGCACACCTGCTTCGACCGGCCTCTTTGCCGAGCTTGTACTGCCGATTATGACCTTGAAAGCCCTATCAATCAGGTATGAGTCCAGAAAACTGACCATATGCCTAGGTATGCCTGCTTTCAGGATCTTCGTGACTAAACCCTCTATCCAGACAGTGTCGCATGCCTTCTGAATATCCAACAGGTCCATCACTGTGTTGAGGTCTCGGTGGAAACCTTGCCTCGCCCCGTGAACAATTCTTGCCACCTGAGAGATTATAGAGTGGCCTCTTCGGAAGCCGAACTGCTCATCAGGGATGAGTTGAAGGTCTCCCTCAAGATTCTCAACTCTCTTCAGTAGAATCCTGCTTGGTGACAGCACTCAGCAATGCGCTGAGGCTTCCCCGCTTCTAGTATTGGAACAATATCTGCATGGTTGAAGCGTTGCCACTTTATAATCACATTCAAAATTTGGATTAGCTGGACCAGAGACTTCCTTGGAAGGATCCTGGGGAGAATTATTTATTCCATACCCGGTATCTTTATTGCGTCTGTCACCCCCTCGACATTGGAAATCAACTTCGAGTAGGTGCACCTGTGCAAGTTGACATTTGGGGCTTGTCTAAACTTCATGACGAAAAACATCAGTTCCTCCCTTCTTGTTTTGGTATACCCGCTCTGAACATTTTTGTTTTTCTTCTTCTGAAGATGAAATTAAACACAAAGAAAATGTTTTATTCAAACTGCGAACTATTGTTAGCAAATCTTGCAAATTACCCCAGGATTCAGTGGTGTTTGTAGTGAGAATAATGTTGTATTTCGAATAATCCATCAGAATATCTATAGAAAATATTTCGTTATTTATGGACACTTTTCATCAAACAATTCCTGACAGCTTAAAATTGCAGGGAAGAGCATTTCTCTGTTGCCATCATTGAACTTGATTGAAATCGATGGACATTTCCGTTAATGGAAGATTATTATACTCAAAATGAACTCGCAGGAATAAAATCAATTTTGCTCCTGGTGGAATCTTCGTACTTTGCAAATTATCGATAGGTGCGTAAATTTTTTGTTATTGAAATCAGATCCGAAACAGACGCAATTAAGTTTACATTCCAAATCCAAGGCGACTTCATATCTCCGTCTCACGACCAATAACAAGATATTCTTTAAAATTTATTCAAATTATTCATAGTTATTTATCTCGAAGTTTATAAGAGGTGAGGCGACTCAGTTTCTTCCATTTGATTCTAGAAATTCAAAAGAATTGTGTTTTGTGAGCATGGTAAGAGTTGAACACTTTTTATGTATAGTTTTTTTTTCAACACAGTACATATTAGTTTTTTCATTCGATAAAGTTGAAAATTAAAAAAAAAAAATTTTTTTGTTCATCGGAAATATGAATACCTTCGCTTGAAAGCTCTGAAAGACGTCGCGACGTCCTGAAACCGAAGAGAGTCTCTTCAGAATAGCGCTACTTGGCATCCTTTCAGATTTGGCTGATGCAATATGTTCGACTATGTTGCATCAGCATTTTGTTAGCGCAATTCTTTCAAATATTTCACTTCCAGTATTACCATCTACTATGCGAATGCAGTTACTTATGAGTGAAACGTATCTGCTGAAAGTTGAAAACTTCATAATAAAGTGTATTTCAGAAACAGAGTAACAGAGACTTCTGATATTTTGTGAACATACTTGGAACTCGTTCGAATCGCAGGGTATTGCTTTCTTTTCAACGTTAACTCACAGTTTATGATGAAGAAATAATATTTCTGGAGTAATTGAAGTTTTCCAATCTCATCCTCATCCTCCCTTGAAAAAACATTCCTTCGCAATTTCAACGTAGGTGTCTAGTATATCATCATCCAAGTAAGTAGAGCTATCTAGGGATTTCTTATAATTCCAAATTGGGATAAACTAGTGAGATTGAACCTCTCAGGTCATTCCCCCACTACTTTCTCAATTTTCAGCTGAGGTATA
This sequence comes from Chrysolina americana, assembly GCA_958502065.1. Classification (NCBI taxonomy): domain Eukaryota; kingdom Metazoa; phylum Arthropoda; class Insecta; order Coleoptera; family Chrysomelidae; genus Chrysolina; species Chrysolina americana. The sequence continues at coordinate 64,395,537 of OY293416.1, read as the reverse complement.
TTTTTCGTGAGGGTCATCTATCAAAAAAGAACAGTTTTTCTCAAACAATTCATTTAATTTTATGGCTTGGTGAATAAATTGTTGAACAAAAATATCTTGATTACTGATACCTAGTGATACAGTATGGAATAAAAGCAATTAACTATCAATAAATTCAGGTGTTGAAACTATCTGTCTGTTATTTCTGAAATTATCCAAGGCCATAATGAATATCCCGCAGGACGTTTGTAGTTGTTTCAGATCCATTTATTCTAATTCCTTCACTAGTTTTATCTTTTTCATCGTTCGTGCTTGAAACGATGGAAAAGATAAAACTAGTGAAGGAATTAGAATAAATGGATAGTTGTTAGGAATATCCGAGATATAACACATAGTTTCAAATTTTTTCGGAGTACCAACACGCCTATCAATCCTGTTGGACAAAACCATTGGGAATATCTCTAGAATAGATAGAAAATTAGAGGCCATAAGTGCATATAGAAACTTCAGTGAAAGCCTTCAGATGGCAGGAGAGAAATACCAAGCTCACCTGAAACAACATTCGGAAAAACTGCTGACAAGGGCAGAGACATCACTAATGGTGGTTTTCCTTTGGCAAAACATGGGGACTTGGACCCTAACAATCCCTTTGGCTCTATCATAAAACTTTATCTGGAGTTGAGTGGTGTCATTTCCTTCCAAAAACTTTTTAAATTTTTCTCTATATTCATATATATGGAAATTGATTCTTCTTGAATATGAACACCGAAATTGAAGTCGATTCCGAGTTAATTATAGATTTCATAGACATTTTAGGGAACCTCTGCAATGTCGAGTTGAAATTTTTTCTTTATTTCTTTATTTCGCTGAAATTCATTTTCGTAATGATATTCGAAATCAGCTCATCGAGATACATTTGAAAGATGATTGCGTTTTTTGAATAATGGAAAATTGAAACTTTCGAAAATTCAATCGTGCGATGGAATTTTGACGTTTTATTAATTATTTATGCTAAACATGGTAACTGAGCATTTACAAATCATATATTTTTGGAATCAGCATGAAATGTTGCGTATTTACCGCGAATTTCAAGTGAATCTAATGATTTTGTATTTTTCATGATTTTTAGGGGGCTACCCTTAGGACTTTTTTCAAGTAATTTTTTTTCAAGCCCATCGACTTGAATGTCATTATTCTGAATCGATTAGCGTTCGCAGAAAAGCTCTATCTTCAACCGTTCTCGAGTTGAGAAATTCATCAGGAGTTGATAGGGGTTATTTTCATTCAAAATTTTTCAAAATTCTCTCTATTCATATTCACGAATATCAAACTTTTCTGAATATGCAAACCGAAATTGAAGCCAATTCCGAGTTAACTAAAGATTTCATACGCGGAACCTCTGCAATATATGTAGAATTATTTTGTTTATTTCGTTGAGATATATTTGAGAATTGTTTGAATTAAAAAAAATCAATTTTTTTTTTTTTTATTAGATTGTGTTAAGGAATTTTGACGTTTTATTCCTTTTTTATGCTAAACCTTATATTTGAGCATATACGAATCATATATTCTTGGGATCAGTTTGAAATTTTGCGCATATGTGAGTTTCAAGTAAATTTGATAATCATAAAATGATGGTTTACTTTTGGTACCACTGTGCACATTGCCGAAATTGTTAGTAGTACACTATATCAACTACTGCCCTTCAAAGAGTTAAATACTTCATGACTCCTTCGTCCAAAATTCAGCATACCATAGTTTGAATTCAGTGTTGATGGATAAAGGTATTATTTACACAAAAATTATATTTTATAAAAGCTTGGTGATTTATTTTCAATTTTGGAGTAGTCATAAAAAAACTTCTTCAACTCATCTATTTCTGGAAGTATTACTCATCTGAATTGAAAACAAAATAGATAAAGTACCAATTCAAATCACGTTTTATCGATTCAATCGAAACTTCGAAAATGTGACAACACCTTTATCCACTTCGGTCTTCATTCATGACATGGCATATTTAAATATTTATCATGTTTGATTCGAATGTTAATAAACTATTTTCCCTTTTTCCAGACAAGTTATTCCGACAAAGGACCTAAGGTAAATATCAGAAGCAATATAAATACATCCAATTATGACATGATTTATTTTTCAGCCAACCAACGGAAGATTTCTGTATTTTGACCACCTCACTTTTTACGTAGGTAACGCCAAACAGGTGAGGCAAAAAAATAACATGACGATTGTAATTGTTCTTAACATTACTAATTTCAGGCGGCTTCTTACTATATCACTCGTCTAGGATTCGAGCCTGTAGCATACAAGGGTCTCGAAACTGGCAGTAGGGAGTATGTCTACTATGCTGTACGTCAAAATCAGGTAAAAACGTCTAACTTCCACTCAAACAACACCTTCAGTACTGTCTCCAAATCAAAACACACCTGTAAAATTTCGGAGCAATCCGTGATGATTTATAAAATTTTTTGGTTCACCAACCTCCTTAAAAGGGCTACTGAATCAAACGCCTGTGTTGTGACTCTAGATGTTCACACGGCCTGTCATACTCAGTGCATTAGGGTAGAAATTATTTCAACGTATTTCCGTTAATAAATCGTTGAAAATGCATTGATATCTATGGACCGAATGTAATTTGTGCTCAAAAGAACGATGTGTTCGCGTACGCGAAAAGTTCATTCGACACCAACTTCATTTACTCATGCTGAAACTTCATTTTAAATCACCAGCTTCAATCCCACGTATCAAAAAAAGGGAGGAACGGTGGAATATTTAGTTTGACGTCCATGCCCAGGGGCGGCGCTTTTCTACACAAACAAATAAACAAAGGTAATTTTTTTGGTCTGAATTTCTTTTCCTATTGGTTAGGAAATCAGACTGTATAATTTCATCCAATTGGTCGTAGTTCAGCCTGTATATGATTTCATCTAATTTTGGACAAAACCCGTACTTTGTTAAAAGCATATTTGAAAGAGTTGGGTCAATTCCAAATCCATTTCAACTCAATTTTCAACTTTTTCAATTTGATAATGAAAATAACTCAATAGCAAACTGTACATGCCTATTTTGAAGGTGATTTTTTTTTCATACACATACTTTGGATATATCAATTTAATACTGTTATGAAAGAAATATGCAGATGGAACCAGAGAGTCACAAATTAATATTTTTATTTTTCGTATTAGACAAAGCCTCGTAGTATTAATAAATTTTGAACGCTTATGACAGCAGTATATGCTCAAAGAACCTCAGATCACCATCTGTTCACTAATGCAAGTTTTTTTTCCTGAATGGTTGTTCCCAGATTTACATTATTGATGGATATAAACATTTATAGATAATGAACATAGACAAATCTTCAATAAATTCTTTCAGTGACATTATCTACATCAGAAGGCAGTAGAGCTTTGAGTCATCGGCATTTAAATGAATTTGTAGACCCTTGATAATATGTATGGTATACATTGTGGATACTATTGGCCCAAGAATGAATTCTTATGGAACACCTAATTTCAAACTAATCGTCCCCAAAATATCCTCGTTTTACCTAATAATATTTTATCCTCATTTTTGCGTCTAGCCTTCTGAATTTACCACAAGTTTCTACAAGTATTGAAAAAAATTTTTTTTCAGATTATCTTCATCTTCGTTTCCCCTTACAATCCGAAAGAGAAAGATCTGAACTTGCATCTTATGAAACATGGGGATGGCGTTAAAGATATAGCATTCGCTGTGGAAAATTTGGAAGGAATTGTTTCAGTAAGTGTCAAGATATCGTTGTAAGTTATAGAGGCTAGATGTAAGTAATCTCTATAGCAAACTGAGGGTTATGCCATGAGATGAAAGTTAGACGAGCAGTAGAGCAGTATCTGGTTCCAAACGTGATTACACGCATTGAAAAAATATAAAAACTTATGGCATAATATTCAAATCTAAATATATATATATATATATATATATAACAAGTGGGACATTTTATTGGACTAAACCCTCTGGTAAAAATGCAACCGTAGACACGTGTTTCGATCTTAGGGATCTCATCAGTACGGTGAAAGCAAGTGTAAGGATGTGCAACACTTGATTGCAGGTGAAACAACAAACGAACGGAGTCAACAAACAGGAGGCCAACCGCACATTTGTGGCTTCAGTCGAAACACCTCGTGTTTACGAGGCAAGAAACGACGTCGCCACGGAGGCAGCTATAGCTACCTGCGTGACATCCGAATCCAGGAATATAAGTAAACAGAGATATGCTCTCGAGGGAAATTGTGAATAACAAGTGGGACATTTTATTGGACTAAACCCTCTGGTAAAAATGCAACCGTAGACACGTGTTTCGATCTTAGGGATCTCATCAGTACGGTGAAAGCAAGTGTAAGGATGTGCAACACTTGATTGCAGGTGAAACAACAAACGAACGGAGTCAACAAACAGGAGGCCAACCGCACATTTGTGGCTTCAGTCGAAACACCTCGTGTTTACGAGGCAAGAAACGACGTCGCCACGGAGGCAGCTATAGCTACCTGCGTGACATCCGAATCCAGGAATATAAGTAAACAGAGATATGCTCTCGAGGGAAATTGTGAATAACAAGTGGGACATTTTATTGGACTAAACCCTCTGGTAAAAATGCAACCGTAGACACGTGTTTCGATCTTAGGGATCTCATCAGTACGGTGAAAGCAAGTGTAAGGATGTGCAACACTTGATTGCAGGTGAAACAACAAACGAACGGAGTCAACAAACAGGAGGCCAACCGCACATTTGTGGCTTCAGTCGAAACACCTCGTGTTTACGAGGCAAGAAACGACGTCGCCACGGAGGCAGCTATAGCTACCTGCGTGACATCCGAATCCAGGAATATAAGTAAACAGAGATATGCTCTCGAGGGAAATTGTGAATAACAAGTGGGACATTTTATTGGACTAAACCCTCTGGTAAAAATGCAACCGTAGACACGTGTTTCGATCTTAGGGATCTCATCAGTACGGTGAAAGCAAGTGTAAGGATGTGCAACACTTGATTGCAGGTGAAACAACAAACGAACGGAGTCAACAAACAGGAGGCCAACCGCACATTTGTGGCTTCAGTCGAAACACCTCGTGTTTACGAGGCAAGAAACGACGTCGCCACGGAGGCAGCTATAGCTACCTGCGTGACATCCGAATCCAGGAATATAAGTAAACAGAGATATGCTCTCGAGGGAAATTGTGAATAACAAGTGGGACATTTTATTGGACTAAACCCTCTGGTAAAAATGCAACCGTAGACACGTGTTTCGATCTTAGGGATCTCATCAGTACGGTGAAAGCAAGTGTAAGGATGTGCAACACTTGATTGCAGGTGAAACAACAAACGAACGGAGTCAACAAACAGGAGGCCAACCGCACATTTGTGGCTTCAGTCGAAACACCTCGTGTTTACGAGGCAAGAAACGACGTCGCCACGGAGGCAGCTATAGCTACCTGCGTGACATCCGAATCCAGGAATATAAGTAAACAGAGATATGCTCTCGAGGGAAATTGTGAATAACAAGTGGGACATTTTATTGGACTAAACCCTCTGGTAAAAATGCAACCGTAGACACGTGTTTCGATCTTAGGGATCTCATTGTTTCACCTGCAATCAAGTGTTGCACATCCTTACACTTGCTTTCACCGTACTGATGAGATCCCTAAGATCGAAACACGTGTCTACGGTTGCATTTTTACCAGAGGGTTTAGTCCAATAAAATGTCCCACTTGTTATTCACAATTTCCCTCGAGAGCATATCTCTGTTTACTTATATATATATATATATATAAAATGCTTTGTTAGTACGTAAATACACAGTTTTCTCAATCACCACCAACCCCAATGAACTTCCCGTTGGGGTGGTAAATTCCCGGTGGAGTGGTAAATACCCCTTGGTCTCCAGGTGGTAACAAGGAAGTTTGGTCGCGGTGGGTGGTTGTGGGTGGCGAAAATGTTCAAATATATATTTCTCTCCTTTTCTAACGCACGAGGACTTCTGAAAAGATCTCAAAATTTCTTGAATGTTTTAGAAAGATCTAGAATTTAGAAAAGTCTAGAATGAGTACACTCAACGAGTGTTTATGAGGGAGTATTTTTTATTGTTTTTCCATAAGGAATATCCCAGTCGGGCCCTGTCTCCGGAGCTCCGAAACTACCGGAGGGCGAGCTGGTGTGTCATCAACCCCAGCAAACACTCCCCACGTCCTTGGGTTGAGTGATTATGGGTCCGAGAATCATGTGCCCTGAGTAAACGGAGTGAACCAAGAATAACGGCCTTCTGCATTCTTCCAAAATGAGTGCAATCGATTATGATCGATTTAGAATGTTCGAGAAAGTTCTAAAAAATTCTTGAAAGTTCAAAAATGTGTAAAACGGTTATAATCGATCTGGAATGTTCTAGAATGTTCTAAAATATCTGGAACGATCTAGAAAATTCTAGAATGAGTGCAAACTATTTCAATCGATATAATCGATATAGAATGTTTGAGAAAGTTCTACAAATTTCTGGCTCCATCTAGAAAGTTCCAAAATGTCCAAAACTGTTATTATCGAGTTAGAATGTTCGAGAACGTTCAATAAATTTCCCGAATAATCTGGAAAGTTCCAAAATGAGTGCAATTTATTAAGATCGATTTAGAATGATCTAGAAAGCTCTAGAAATTTTCCAAATGATCTGGAGAGTTCCAAAATGAATGCAATTGATTATGATCGATTTAGAATGTTCGATAAAGTTCTAGAAAATTCTTGAATGGTCTAGAAAGTTCTAAAATGTGTAAAATGGTTATAATTGATCTGGAATGTTCTATAAAGTTCTAGAAATATCTGAAACGATCTAGAAAATCCTAGAATGATTGCTGACTATTATAATCGATATAATCGATATACATAGAATGTTTGAGAAAGTTCTACAAATTTCTGGCTTCATCTAAAAAGTTCCAAAATGTCCAAAACTGTTATTATCGAGTTAGAATGTTCGAGATCGTTCTAGAAATTTTCCGAATAATCTGGAAAGTTCTAAAATGAGTGCAATTCATTATAAGCGATTTCTAGAATGATCTAGAACCATTAAACTTGTGATGTATCTTAACCCGAGCTTCGCTGCTAGTCATCTATAATAAACTTGTCATTTTTCGCGAATTCATGGAAAAAAATTTAAACAAATAAAACATGACCATTTTCTCCATTCAAGAAATAGCTTTTTCGCCCATAGTTTGTATCTACTTTTGGATCTACAGTCACTAGAATCATTTTTTTTGCAGAAAGCTAAGGAAAGAGGTGCCAAAGTAGTAAAAGATATCTGGGAAGAATCTGATTTCCATGGAACTGCACGTTTCGCAACGATCCAAACGGTAAGTGAATTATTGACGTCACTGAAATCAGTACCATTGTTATTCATACGTTAACAATCGTATACACTGATTCTCGTGCATGGCATCACACGTATTAAAAGGTAAGGCTAAGTCTTCCCCAAGCTTGCACAAGTCTCTTACTTTTGAGGGTTGCATATAGGGATGTAGCCGCTTGACGAATATAACAATTTTAACAATTTTTTTTCAACAAAATTTTCAAATATTCCGCGACACATGAAAATGATTTTTTATTTTTCTCTCTCTGGATCCTTCCAAATCACAATTTCTACATCAAATGATCATCCATTCAATTATTTTTTATGAGCGGAATAATCCGTTTTTGTTCATAACATTCAATGTGTTTTCAGCGTATTGCATAATTAATTTTTTTTACGTCAGGAATTTCCTAGTCAGGCCCTGTTTCCCAAGCCCCGATACATCCGGAGGGCGTGCTGGTGTGTCATCAACCCCAGTGAATACTCCCCATGAGTGATTACTGAGCCCAAGAATCATGTGCCATACGTAGGTAACCAATAATTACGGCCTTCTGGATTCGTCCGGCCAAGATTTGTGCCGCATCACGGTAAGCCGGTATAATTTCCAGATTCGAGAGCAGCGTGTCCATCATTCCACCAAGTATCCCTATGATCAGAACCACCATTTTGACAAAATGGTTTGGGTAAAGCCTGCAGAGTTCAAAGAGTAAATCTCTATATTTTGTAATTTTTTCCTCCTCTTTTCGGACGATGTTCATTCCGCCATGAGCCGAAAGCTTCATGACGAAAATCGTCCTACTTTGATGGTCGAAGAGGACTAAATCAGCATTATTGGCTTTTATTTGCCTGAGAGTGGGAAATGGGTTTTTCTTGCAGCCAGAGACCCCCTTCTTTGACCCTCTTTGCTCATATATCTGTTCATACACCGGCTCAACTGCGGAGAGTATGCGCATGTATAAGATACGGGTAAACATCTTATAACATGCGTTCAAACATGTTATCGGTCTGTAGTTCTTCGGATCAGACAAACATCCGTTTTTGGGGATTCGCACGGTTCGCCCCTCGACAACTTCAGCAACAGTCAAAATTTTCAAAAAATTCAAATAACTAAAACTGGAGTCGTAGACATCTGAAAAGATTTCAACTGAAACGAGCTTCCCGAAATACTTTCGCATACAAATGTTCAGAAAAATACTCCCAGTAGTTTCCCATATACATCTCGATTCTGCATACGAAACTGCATATGAAACGAATGTCACTATATTCCAATTCTTCATCTCTAGTTTAGAAATATCTCATTCAAATTATAACATTGACAAGCGAGAGTCGTGTATTGACGATCATGTGAAATGATATGGTATATATTATTTTGCAGTATGGAGATGCTACTCACACTTTCGTAGATCGGAGGCTCTACAGGGGTGCATTCTTGCCGGGATATATCAAGTGTGCTGAAGATCGCCTGGGAAAACAACTGTAAGTCAAAAAGTTTTTTCCCCCTTGAAACACACCACACTGTTTTAATTTCGTCATATTTCACAAACTTGCTGCACAGACCAAACTTCATTTTCTGACATTACTATAAATCATACAGCTGAATGTTAAAATGATGACTAACTAGAAAAAGCGGCGATAAGCTAAGTTTTCATTTACACGAATTATTTATTTTTCATACAAAATCTGTCAAAAGCTGCAAATATATTTCGTGGCGGCAAATTTTAACTGATGGTACGAATAAATTCAAGAAGTTGAAATAAAAGCTGCTTTCCAACTGCCAGTGGTAGTAGCCCCCAGTGGAGCTTGTTACCCCTGAACTGAACCTGAAGTGAACCGCACCTGACTTTATAACTGGGTTTTAATTGGAACATAATTTGTCGTGATCTGTCAAATCACTTCAGGAGCTACCCGGAGCTACTCCCTGTGGACATTGGAAAGCGGCTAAAGTCAACTTGTCCGAAATTTTAAAGGAGAACAATGATCAGTGCGGTTATGTCTGTTTCCAGGCATATTAAAAATTTCAATTTCAAATATATGGACAGCAATCTCATGATTAATAATATAAGGATAAGAACAGCCGTAATATTTTATATTTAACTGATTTTTTTAACGTATTGAAATTTTTAAATGAAGAAAAAAAGAAAAAGGGCTCCCAAACGTTTTTGGATGAGACCTATTTTCAAACTACGAAAATAACCACAGCATAATCAACGAGCTGAGGAATTCACTTGAGAAAATGGTCGGTAAATTAGGGGGTTGACGTTGAATATTTCATTTGAAGGCATTTCGCACAAATGAAAACCGCTTAAAATATCATTCGTACGAAAAAGTGACATTTCTTTAAAATTTCCAACGAAAAACCGAAAATTCGGATGCATGAAAACTCAGCTATATACAGAATAATCGTGGCTAACTTGACTTGATTGTTGTAATTCGTACGAAGCAAAATATTTGCTTCGTTGCTTTGTGCACTTTTGTCAACATATTATTATAAAAATAATTTCTTTTCATGTCTATGAGGTATAAAGGATGAATTTAAGTTTGTATAGCAGTTGAATAAAAAAGCTGTTATCTTACCACGCACAATTACACTTTTACAGGCCACCAGGAAAACTAGACTTCATTGATCATGTTGTTGGTAACCAACCTGATGGTGGTATGGAATCGGTGGCAAAATGGTACGAGAACGTTCTGCAGTTCCACAGATTTTGGTCGGTGGATGACAGCCAAATTCACACCGAATTTTCGTCTTTGAGATCGATTGTTATGGCAAACTGGGAGGAAAATATCAAGGTATGAATGAAATTACTCTTTGGATTATGCGTAACAACTGAGTTTGACAATGTTGTCTAGTGCCGGACTGGCCAGGTGAGGGCCCACCCCCTCCTTGAGGACTTGGGGCACATAGGGAAACAAACATGAAAACAATAATTTTTGGGAAAAGTTAACTAAGAAAAGAAGCAAATTTCGGTATCGATTATGGCCAGAAACATAACAAATGCAATTATTTACTTTTGATTTGGTACGATTTCGTGAGTATCTCTTGCAACGTGGCAACATTGATGGGTGTCTAGGTTCTACTCAGTGTGAGGTAAGGATTCATGTGTCTGTTGATAAATTTAATGGCTATTGACACTACGACCTAAGATAGGGCAGTCGATGGTTTTCAGAATGTCTTGGGGAGAAACAAGGGTTGATTTTTTACATTAATTCGGTGTTGAAGCGTCCTAGGCCCAGTTGCACAGGTTACACTTAACGCTTTAAGTGACACTTGAAGTTAAGAGTCCTATAGAATATGTTGAATGCTATGTCAAATACATCAATACTTTCACATTCTAAGTGATTCATAAATTTAAACTACGCTCAAAGCACTAAGCGGAAGTGGTGCAATCGGCCCTTAGTGATAGTTTGGGTTGTTTAGGACCACCCGTGATGGTAGGCTGGTGCCACTCTCGAATGAGCTCACTAAAACGTGTAAATTCACGTAGTGTCGATGTGTGTTTAGTTGTATCAAGTTAGTTTCACGATATAATTTCAACATTTTTCCATGTCCAACAACCACAATAATTATATAGTTTCGTTATAGACTTGGGACGTCTTTAGTCTATTTAACAACTTTTCAAAATAAAAAAATAAACGCCTTCACGGTCTAGTTTGTCAGATAGTTTATTGAAAAGTTAATGAGAGGTTTTCCCTTGAATGGTCTTCCTTTCTGTGCAACATCCAACTGGGCTGATAGAAAATTCTCTCCAGAAAAGGATTTTGAAACCAGTAAGTAAATACCTTTGTTAAGCTTGGGGAAGTATCTTACAAATGATGATATCAATCCACTCAAGTGTACAGATATTTGTCGTTTAATGTAACTAGAGAGTTGCAACTCATTCTATCTCAAAAAAAAAGTCCTGAATACTTCTGTCTGGAAGAATACAAGATCTACAAAATTTTATCCTTTCTCAATGGATTCTATATTGTCTGATACTCTTAAGATCGTGATTGAACTCATTTTAAGGCTCAGATTTACCTTTATAGTCAAGCTTCAAGCGTTGGGCAGTGGCGTAGCCCGTATTTTTTTGGGGGGGCTAGTTACAAAGTCTGATTTAAACTGTGATTGAAGCAATTTCAATTGCGAAATCGTTGAAACTTTTAAAGATTTCGAGGGGTGGGGAGCCACTCTCCCACACTGTAATAAATCGCTAGGGTGTTAGGCGACAATATCCTTGATTCAGTTTCAAACTGACCAAAGCAAACAACCACTTCTCAGTCGCCCACCCTAGAAAATTATTTTTTATATTAAAATTAAAGTATAGATGTTGAATACTTTTGCTACGACCAGACCCACAGTATAGTTTTGAATCCGAATTTAGGCTCAGGGGATAGCCTCCCCGGAAGCCAGAATGTTCAACCTTACAATTCACAGCTCTACTGGTTTTCGTAAGTTCACCATCGTCCTCGAAGGCAAAGATGTAGATTTGTAGGTTCGGCCACAGCTTCTCAAATGCGTGGACTTTGTATGAGGGGTTGAAGGGGTAAGTAATACTCAGTAAAGAGTTCCACAAACCAGCTTTATTCATCAAAGCAAAATGGTGGAAAATAGTAACGAAAATATTTAAAAAAATGTGTAATATATGAAAATTTGTAAATAAAACCAACTGCAAGAATTCATACAATCCGTATATGCAAATAAGCACAAGAAAAATAAAGTATATAGTTGAATAAAATGGTCACCCTCTCAAAACATGAAAGATCACTCTACAGTTAAACATGCATTTTTCTAAAAATCCAACAACCCTTTTAAAACATTCCCGATAATAAATCAATAGCCATATTTTTAAATTACCTCACTACTATTATAATGACAACAAAAACTATGGCCAAATTCAAACTATTATTATTATTAATCTCTCGTATTCGCCCTCATTACTCCCTCAAATTTATAATACAGCTACCCTCAATTTAAAATGACAAAACAACCAATATAAGTTAGCAATTATTATTATTATTATTCATATGAAACTAAGTTGAATGCCTTGAGTTTATTTTGATACCGTGAAACACCCCATATTCGTCGTCAACAGACCAAACACGCCCCAAGTTTAAAACGAAACTATATAATTATTATTATTGTATGATATGGAACAATGTACAAATACCTATATAGTGAAGCTACCAACTTAGTTGATGTACACGTAGACACACACATCGATCTTCGAAAATGTATACCTGTTTTTTAAGCCCTCATCGTAGAGAGTGGCATACGGCCACCATCACCATCACTAGGACCGTTCGACACCGATTCTTCTTTATCCAATCTTAACATTTTGTTTCTAGGCACGATGTCCCAGACTACACCCTATTTTAGGTCATAAGCCATTCTTGAGAGTGGCATATTTGCCTACACCCTCACGGGTAGGTGGTCGTCCCACTCCCAAGCGATCATTTGCACTCCACAACACCGAGTGAATTTATAAAAATATCAGCCCTGTTCGTTCCCAACGAAAATTTCGACTATATCAGGCCAAAGTGTTACAAGTCATTAAATTTATCGACACAGAGCGACCCTTCTATGTATATATAAAAACAATTTTGTCCCCGATTCAAGCTTAGGTATAAATTCTTATCTCACGCTGAATATAACATAGAAACACATAAAATTTCCTCAAATTATATAAAGACCGTTTTATACAGGGCACACCATTAATAAACAAAACAGTGCTCACTGTTACAACACCATTGGCTCCGCCACTAACTTTCGGTAGGTATACATTTTCGGTCCGGCAAGAAACTCCCGGTTTTCCCGCGCTGTTCATAAAAGAGAACGGTTAATTGTGTTTGCCTTTCGGACATATTCCTATCGATTAATCATTCGCCACTCACGAGACGTTCAAATTGGTCAGAAACATAAAATTGAGTAGATTTATATTTCAATCATGGGCAAATTCGACTAATTTTGCGAATTCCTTACATACCTTAACTAATAATAGTTGCACTTTTCCACTTGAAAATAGGTACATTTTTGCACTGAGTTCGCGACTCGATTTCACTTCTACGTCTACATCATAACTGACCTGGGCTGAAAACTGGATTTTTACTGACTTCTGGCGTACGTTTCACACTATTTACCTACATCCGCAAGTTGTCGGTTTTTGGCTTTAGGTTAGATAATAATTGGTATTTATTATACTAGGAAAGTGTCACATCAATATGACTGGCAGTCTGCGGTTTGACTAACCTCAAAAGCGACCGACATTATTTAATCTGTTCCACGTTCTCATTATAGTAATAAAAATGCACTCAACTATAATCTACAAATTTAATTGGACTCGTAAACTTTAACTTCTAATTTCTAATTTATTTTATCCAACACATGACAGTTATGACTGTCTTTATAAATGCCATTTTAGACAAGTAAACTATCAAATAACTCACTAGTAAGTTATGAATTATAACTCACGTTCATATTTAAAGTAGTATTCTATTTGTTTATTACCATCACAAGCATAATTCACATTGATACGGTTTATTCGAATTTGAAGTCATTATAAAATTCGTTGGTTCATTGGAACCAGACGCTCCCATATCGGTACAGCTGCTGTTAGAGCTGAAAGACGCCGACACATCAGAACCTTGTATTTTTTCAGAGATTTGTATTTTGTTTTGCACCAATTCTTCTAGGTAGCCATGCCAGTAGTCATGTTAGCCCCTGCATTGGCCAAAAGAGTCGCCGAAGACCTTCACAGGCATTGACCGGTGTAGAGCACTGGTTCCTCCAATTTCAAAAACATTGCAATTCTTGAAGGTATCTTCGACAACGTATTTATTCCCACAAACTGGCTGGTACACCTCCCAAATTTGTAAAAAACAAAAAAGCGGCTAGAAATAGTATTCTTTGGTCCCAAAGGCATATGTTTTTACACAAGTTGCTCGGGTTTACTGGAAATCCTTCTTCAAGTATGGTGAAACTTCTCGATTTCTTAGTATTAGTGTTTGTATTGAATATTTTCTATTTTCCAATTGACCAATTCATCACATCTACAAGCACCGCTAATCCCCAATATAAAAGCCACTTTTATCAACAAGTACTCGTCATCGGGAGCTTCGTTCAAAAACTTCTCTACTTCAGGTCGTTCTTATGTCTTGGACTTCTTTGGTTTGTATCCCTGTGATATGCTTTCCAAAAAGCTCGTTAGTTTGTCATATTTTGAAATGTCCATTTTTTTGCAAATTTGAAAAATAAGCCAATAGAACATTTTCATCGATACCTTTTATCTTCCGTGAATTCATCAGACTCAAACATTTTGTTCTCCTTGTCGTAAGCATCTCGGGACTTTTCTAGAAAATCTGCATCACTGCTTCTTCCGCTTCTGTAAGGATATCCTCAGGAACGTAATTTTCATCGGTTTTCGCCATTTTCTATACATTTTTTCTTTAAAAAAACTTCCCTTTTCTGCAGGGAAAACTGGCAAGTGTCAAAATTTATTCAAACATTTGCTAACAATGTATCATGCCCGTGACAACCAAACAAACAACCTTTTGTCTTCCTAACCTATTATATATTTTATGTCATACTACCTAGTTCATTATTGTGTTTTTATTGCTTAGTTATCAACTATCTAATATCGTACTTTATACCCGTACGGGCATAAAGTTCACTTTATGGCCCGCGCGGGCATAAAGAGAAATAATTTTTTGTTAAACTTATTTAATAACCTTTATTAATGAAATTTCAAACGGAATATGGTAATATTCTTGCTTTGCTTTTTCAATAATTTCGTTAGGAATTCCAAAATCTTCGTTCATTTTGACTTTTAACTTTGACACAAATAAAAATTATTGTGATTTTATGACATTTACGTTTGTGTCTACTATGATAAAATGGCAATGTTATTAATTCAAACCGGATTTTTTAAAATACTGATTTGTATTGAGATTGGATTGCAATAACGAACTAGTATGACATAAAAGTTTGTCTGTACCGCGGGCATAAACAGATGTGTCATACCCTCGGGCGACTTACAAACCCTCAGGCCAGAGGCCCTCGGGTTCGTAAAACGTCGCCCTCAGGGCATAAGCATCTATTTATACCATTGGTACATAAATAACTATTTATATCTTCAGTTACCCATCAACGAGCCTGCTCTTGGAAAAAAGAAAAGCCAAATCGAGGAGTACGTAGAATACCACGGAGGAGCTGGAGTCCAGCATATTGCACTGAATACCCAGGATATCATCACGAGTGTGAGTTTTGAGATAATTTATTTTCATGATGCTCAGAACAACATCCATTAACTATCTACTGATTGTGGAAAGTTATACTCTTGTTCTCCTAGAATCTACTAGCAAACGAAAATAATTCAGAATGATGAGGATTTTACCTTTTAAAGTGCGACCTCAATCACAGAAAGCAATTTTCTGAATAATGAAGCATTCTGAAGAAATTTTCTTGCAAGAACCACTAAGCTTTGGTATAACATAGTCCCAAGTCTTAGATTAAGTACTTCACAATGATTTTATGGATAATTACTCAACTGATGATACATTTTTTTTGTATACAGGTGAAGAATTTGAAAGCTAGAGGTGTCGAGTTTTTGTCGGTACCCGACAGCTATTACGACGCGCTGAGAGAACAACTGAAGCACAGCAAGGTTAAAATCGCCGAAGAACTTGATATTCTGCAGGAATTGAAAATTCTGATCGACTACGATGAAAACGGATACCTTCTGCAGATATTCACGAAGAACATGCAGGACCGACCAACTCTGTTTCTTGAAGTAATTCAGAGAAGAAATCATAACGTAAGAACGATATTTTTGAATGTTTTCAGACACTGAGAGCTGTTGGGATGTATAAAGAAGAAAACACTTGAATTGTTAATCAAAAATACGGTGGGGTTGTAAATAGTTTTCCTTAAAAAAGACAAGATATCGAAGGTCGATGAAAACTGGACAAAATGGAATTTTTCATAGTAAATACATTTTCACCATATGTAAATACTTTCAGAATCAAAAAAGTTGTTAAACTGTGACTACAAAATTGAGTTGAAACTGATAGCTTGTCACAGTCTAGCAACTAGGTATTTAAACTAAACGATACTTTTAATGAAATCGGCCCTAAAAGATGAAAATAACACATTTCCCAACTCATAAGTACAATTTTTTAAAGGGATTTGGAGCTGGCAACTTCAAGGCCTTGTTCGAAGCAATAGAAGTTGAGCAGGAGAAGAGAGGAAACCTATAAAGAAGAATCAGTTCAACGTTAATGATAAAACTAGTTTAGTAATAATGTTTTAAGAACAAATCGCTGAGTTAGGCTAAGAGTTTTATTAGTGTAAGGTATAGAATAACAAAAAAATATATTTTTAAGGCATGATATGCTTTGTATTGGTGATGGAGTAAAATATCACATTGGTTTTGGGATCACTGGATTGACTCATTTATCCTTTTCATTCCCTAGGTGCAATAGTTAAATCCCAAAGGCCTGAAACGAAACGGAAATAAGAATATGCTGACTGCCTAATATTATTAAGAATGTATATACTTATCAACAGTAATGCCATTTCCACAAAAATTGTGTGCCTACTGATGAAATATACAATAACTAATAACTAACAAAACAAAAAATCAATCAAATAATTCTACTTTAACATTTTGAACACAGATTAATTTTGACCATAATTTCTGTAATTTTGGTTTTCAAATTCACATATTCAAACTGCTGAGCTCAACGCTTTTTGGACAGGTAAGTATTATGTTCTTGAGTAGAAAAATTGAATGAGATTATATTGTTCTTCTATGAATAATAGTTTTTTGATTGAAGACGGTATAATTTTTTTTATATTTTCAAGGAACATGCTGCTGGAAAACTCAGTTTTGAAGCTCACTTCAAAATTATACTAACTACACAGAAAACGATTAGATTCTCACAGACTTATTTTTAAATATCACAACGTTGTTTAACACAGTAGCTTCTTCAAGAAAAGAAACAATTAGCCAATTGAATGTTTCAGAATCATTTTTTTTTTCGAGAGAAAGTTTCTCTATGAGAGCGATGGAAGACTTGTACTTCTTTTCTCAATACAAAACAAATCATTTTATTTATTAAATAGTGGTTATTCCCAGAATAATAGAAATAAAATTTCGATCTACCGTTACCCATGTTGAAAATTTAGAAATATATAGTAAAGATCACAAACTAATTTCTAAGGTAAACACATGCTTGATGATATAAAGAATTTGGTAAATTTACAATATTTTTCAAATTTTTTAAGGAAAATAGGATCATTTGCAGAATTAGTAATATACAAAAATTGAAAATTATAAGAAACGGTGAAATTTTTTTATGAAAAAAGCTATCTCCTTTTGATATATTAATGTTTACGACTAGAAAAGCTGTAGAAAGCAAAAGTAGATAGCCAAGAGTATAAAAAATTGCCAATTGTGTTAATTTTTTAATCACTTCACGAGAGCTATTTTTGTCGAAGTTAACTTGATATTTCAATGAGAATTTCGTTGCTACGCAATTTAACTGTGAAAAAATATCCATAGGACGAATAATTTTTTCTGGCAAAGAAATTCGAATTATAAATGTTCAATTCACTTCGATAAAAGAAGCTCGAGTGTAATTCGGTAGGACAATTTATGTATCAGATAATTTAGAAGTTACTCAATTGATAATAAGGGGAAAATAATTTTATTAAGGAAATATAATAACACCGGTTTAAAAGTTAGGTTCCGTTTTGTCGCTGGAAGAGTTAGTGCAAACTGTTATCGTTGCCATACTGACAAAAAAAACAGCTGTTTATGGGATTATTAGTGTAAGCATTAAATTGTCAAAATAAAATTCTTGAAGGTACCTCTAAAATTTTGTGTAGTTAGTTCTTAAATGAAGAAATTACGTGAAATTGTTCAAATTCTAATGGCAAGGTGCAGTTCTGGTGTTTTATTTTTATTAAAAATCGAGACAATCGGCGATTGCATAATTCTTTATATAATTAGCCATCAGTTTGCCTTCTGGCAATTTATGTTTAGCTTTTAAAATTATTTTCACGCAATTTTTGCAATTAAACATCTCTACACCAAATTTCAGAGCAACTCTCAATAATTTTATTTTGGCTGCAGAGCTATGTGCTTGTTAGCTAGAAGTGGTTGTGTAACTTTAAAACTTCAGAAGTGAATAGAGAATGACTAGATGTTAAAAAAAAAATATATAAGTCAAAACATGGGGCAGTAAATTCTATCGGTTGTATAAGACTTTAGTAACTGTGATTAATAAGTGTTCTTACTTTTCCATATTACATATAATAACATAGTGTCGATGGGTTTAAGTTTGAATTTTTTGCCCAAATAGTATGCAAACTACCCATACAACTTATGTGCCATATATTATTTCTAGAAGTTGTTGATTATGAAGAATGTTTACGCAATTAATTTTTATTATCCAAATGTTCGAAAATGAAAAAAAACAAAAACTGTAGAAGAATCAACACATTCCTGATTTTGAATTTCTCATAATTTTACAAACCTGGTAATGTGTCTTCAGGAGGTTGATACTTGTATCGATGTTTTGAACATTCATCCATTCTTTTCCGTAATTCTTCAGGAGATAGTTTCATTCTACC
This sequence comes from Chrysolina americana, assembly GCA_958502065.1. Lineage (NCBI taxonomy): Eukaryota > Metazoa > Arthropoda > Insecta > Coleoptera > Chrysomelidae > Chrysolina > Chrysolina americana. Next base: position 64,376,572 of record OY293416.1, on the reverse strand, counting down.
ATAAAACTAAAAAAAATAAGTGAAAAAATCTACGATACAATAATAAACGGAATAAATATTTATTAGGAAATTTAATGAGTACATTCATTTCGGACTTCCATCGTCTTATAATTGGTATAATCACAACGTTTCAACTGGTTCTATCCGCAGTCGTCCAAAGGAACCTAATTAAAAAATCGTTGGCTGGCGGATAATAAATCATCACTTAGGCCGCTTTCAGACTGGCGACTTTTTGCAGATGAAGTTGGCAGCAAAAATTTCGGCATTCTGTCGCCCACTAGACTACACCTGCCGTTCAACCCAGCGATTTTTTGTGGTCACCTCGACGACAGAAAGTGGTCAGTAGCAGCATCACTCTTGTAGTCCCAAATCGCGGGCTCAGCCTGAATTTCAGCAAATGCACTTGCCGCTACGACGTGCGTTCGAAAACTGGTCCGTGTGAAAAGAGAATCGTTGCAGTCGGCCTGTAGTCAGACGACGGCACTGGCGACAACCGGCGGCAGAAGTTGGATTGCAGTCGAAATATCGCCTGTGTGAACAGGAATCGCTTTTTAACATGATTTTTAAACGGTAACGGCAGGTAGCGACAATCAACCACAAACGCTCGACTTTTTGTAGTCTACTTCGGCTTCACAATATCGGCCGTCTGAAAGCGGCCTTAAATGAGGTTCCGAACGATTTTTTATGTTCTGCAATTGATATTGAAAAGACTATACCTTAATTCTATAATCTTAATTCATTGATTGTATGTTTTGTTTTGATACCAGGTATCTCAATTAATTATTATTGGGTTAGCTTAATTACACGTTTCTAGTTTTTCTATCTGCTTCTACCTGCCCATTGTAATCAGGGTGACCTTATCTTCGGTTCACGCCAAAACTATCAATAATGGTTTCCAAACGTTCTTGATTTGGGCTGACTGAAGGCTCTGTTGGCTTGGATATAAACAGCCTCTTTAAATTTCCTTCGAAACCAGTGCTCTTCTTTATGTATTACTCCGGCATTCTTCCACTGAATTTGGTAATGTTCTTTCCATACATGCAGTGAGATCCTGTAACTTCATAGCGACAGCGAAAGCAAAGCGAAGCATAAGCTACCTATTTACAGTACATCTAGAACTGGTGGCGTTTGTTTCGTTTCAATATTTTCGCTTTCGCTAGGCGATACAAGTTACAGAGTCCCACCCATGGTCTGCGATACCGAATTTTGACGTGTCATCTTGCTGCGTAAAGCGTTTGTGTTTATTTAGTCTCACCGCCAGGGGTCTCTTGGTCTCACCGATGTACGAAAAACCGCATTGGCACCTCATAAATACAGTTCTTGGTGGAGGTGGTTAGATTTTCCGGTTTAGGTTTCGATAGAAAATCGCTTAATTAATGTGTTTCCGGATTTGAAAAATCTTTTAATATTGAACTTGTTTTTAATCCTTCTCACCTTTTCGGAGATTCCTTTGATGTATGGTAGGTGAACTACTAGTCCCGGTTGGTTTGGAGTTAGTGGCAAATCACTCCTTATATTAGTCAATTCAGCTTGGAGTGTTTCCTGATCACTGAATATTGTCTCCGCTCTCTTGACGAGTGTTCTTACGATGCTTTTCTTCGTTGAATTCGGGTGGCTAGAGTTAAAGGCCAAATACTGTCCGGTGTGAGTCTTCTTTCTATAAACTGATGTGTGAATGTCAACTTTTACGTCCAAGAAGGCTAGTGAGTTATTAACTTCCTTCTCCATTGTGAACCTGATATCATTAATATTAGATAGAAATCGTTGTAGCTCTCGGTCCCCATGGTTCCATATTATGAACGTGTCGTCAACATATCTCAACCATAGCTTAGGTTTGCTTTCGGCTTGTTGGATCAAACCTTTACATGTAAATGTTAGCGACGACTGGGGATAGGGAGGACCCCATCGGATCTCGATCCAATTGGGCGAAGAAGCGGTCTTTTTTCTTGGAAATAAGAATTATAGATACATATTTCTAGTACTTCTAATATTGCTCGGATGAACAAATCAGCTCTCTCGTGTAGTTGGTCGTCATCCTAGAGATTCCTTTATGGGCACTGTAGTGTATGATGCATCGTATGATACAATAAATGAGTAATAACGAGCATCACCCGTTCGCTGACAAATGCGTGTTGAGAAGCAGTTTGTGTCAGACAGCGATTGGGTGAAGATCGTGTTATAAAATCGAATTTAGGCGGATGACCCAAATGTTTCGGTATTTACCAATTTAAATTGGTATTTACCAAAACGTTTAGGCGTTTTTCGTTATTAGATTGGTTTTCATCTAATGACGTCACGAATCAGCTGTTTAATGTCATAGTTGTGACCAAAATTTTTTGGTAATTACCCAACTCCAAATTTGTTTTTCATTTTCGGTTATGGTTATTATCAAAAAGAAAACTAACCTCATTCTGACCGTGTTTTTAATTGGTATTTTAAGTAAATATTTCATATTTCACGATATGGCGACAACATATTTACTGGTTTAAATTATGAAGGGACAGATTACCAGGTGGAAGTACAAGATTTGGCAACAGCAAATTTGAATGGTGAGTATTCACAGGTATAAAAGGCACTTTTTAAGATTTCTTAGTGCATTTACTGCTAGCTGATAACGGGATTTTATTAGGAGGAATATACCTCTGGTTAAAAGCAAAAATCCACCCTGACGAGAATTGATGCCTTATAAAATAATGTAAAAGCAATACTACATTTTCAACGAATAAAAATTCGCGACGCCAATAAGCACATAAATCTCAGTTTTGTTTCCACACTATTAAAGTTCTCCATTTATGATATAATACTTTTGACAGTTATTGTATACAAAAATACGAAAAACCAGAATAATTAAGATTAAAACAAAGGAATAACATGAAGAAGGCAGAAATAAAACAAATGTTTTTGTTTACACTTTTTGAATTTTAATAACCAGGAACCAGAGTTTAAACCAAAAGGTTTAGGTGAAAGCAAACGTTGACGTCACGTCTGTCATTTATCATGAAAGACCAAGGTATATCTGCGGTAAATACCAAAGAATTGTGGTTATTCGCCTAAATTCGATTATAGTATACTGAAAATATATAGTGTTTTATTTATTTATTATTTAGTGGGAACAGGTACAATACAGGAGTTTTTCTTCAAAGCGTTGTAAATTTCTCTCGCAATCGAAAGAGAAGACTGGGTTCGGAATGAAACTGACAGATGTGGGGCAAATGAACATTGGTTTACCGATGGTTCCAAAACTCTGGAAGGCGTAGGAGCCGGAATATACGGGATGAACCCAGTAGTGAAACGCTCATTTAATATGGGTAAATTAACTACGGTATTCCAGGCAGAGCTATATGCCATTGAAATGTGTGCAAGGGAGCTGGAACATCGACACTACACACGAAAAACAATAAAAATATTTCAAGATATCAAGCAATAGGTACTGAAATCGCTTGAATCCAACTGCTTCAAATCCAGAGCAGTATGGAACTACAGAGAAACCGAAATAACGTTCACTGGGCCAGAACCGGTATAGCACATAGCTCTGCCAAGAATGTTATAACATCCTGGGCTGGAAAAAACAGGACTCCGACAAACTGCTAGAACTCAGTAGAGCACATCTCAGAGTTATAGTAGGTTTGTTCACTGGCCACTGCAAACTCGAACACCACATGCATAAAATCGGGCTTGCACAAGATGCCTATGCATGGAGGAGGATGAAACGGCTAAGCACATTTTATGTACAAGCCCCGCAGCGGCCAGAACCATATTCTCAACATTTGGCAATACAACAGTAACGCCAGAGAACCTGATAAATTATTCTCCTAATGCACTCCTTAATTTCGTTAAGAGATTAGATATATACAGGGAGAAATATAACCATAGGGTGAGCCACAATAGGCCCAGACGCGTATACAGATTTGTTCCATGGGGGGGGTAATTCGTGGAGAGGGGGTGACAGAATATTGAAAAGCGCCGCAGTAAAATTTTTTTTCTATTCAAGGTCAAATGCCTTTAAATTGATAGTTAGGTTTGTCGGAGGGGTATCATGTAAACAGAAAAAAACGAGGGCAAATTCAGTTTGTTTTATTTAATATGAAAAAAAATATATTCAAGGATGATTCGATTTAAATAATTACGCGGTGAACGAAATTAGATTCATTTTGTGAATATCCTAATGTCGATTTTGATTGTAACACTGAATTTTCTTCGATCGTGGGGGGTAATTACCCCCATTACCCCCCCTTGTATACGCGCCTGAATAGGCCATTGGCCGCAGTGGAGGGAATACTGGTTTAGAAGGAAATTTGAAGAGGCTGTTTATTTACAAGCCAACAAAGCCTTCTGTTCACGCCAAAACCACTTATTGATTGTTTCGGAGTGAACCGAAGAGAAGGTCACCCTTGATTACAACGGTCAGGTAGCAAGTAGAAAAACTGGAAACGCATAATTAAGCTAACCCAATAATAATTAATTGGGATTACCAGCCATCAAAACAAAACAAACAATCAATAAATTAAGATTACCAGGTATATAAATTCTTGCAAGCCTATGGAAATTTGTCAGTATTCACCAGAAGACAACTGTGGATAGAAGCAGTTGAAACATTGTGATTATACAAATTATAAGACGTCTAAAATCTTCAAACGTAGGAAATTAAATGTAACCACAAAGAACAATAGATTCATCACATTCTTATGCTGGAATTTTATTTTTAGGGTTTCAATTAATTCATTACTCCTAGAAGTCCTAATAAGGCCAACATTTTACTCACATTTCTACACTTCTCGCACGCAAAACCATTCAAGTCTTTTCGCGCATGTCCTCTCACTATTGGTTCTGGTAAAACGGCCAATTTAGGTTTCCTAGAAAAAAGGAATCAAAAATTTTGGACTCATGATGGATTACATTGAATGTGTTAAAACTATGACTACAAGGAAAAGACATTCTCGAGCAGAAATTAATAAAACTGTTATCTATTTGTCTTCACATCCATGACCAACTCATCTGTGATGACCACTTACTTCTGTGGTGATTCTGATTCCTCTTGCAAACATGCAGACTCATCAAACAGAGCCCCTTTTGAAAACTGGTCTATTTCCTGAGTAGAATCTATTTCTCCCATATCGTCAAGTGTGCAATCGTTATTTGACTCATTTTTATTAATGAAACTCAACAAATCGGTTATACCCATTTTAGAGTTACTCTTATTAGCCTCAAAATACGTTTCATCCGAATCCTCAGCAACTTCAAACTTCTTTTCACTGGCAAGCAAGGAAAATTTGATTGATAAAAATGTCATTGAAGATAGAAAAAATTCTTACTCTATTGACTTGAAGTTCAGGCTGTTGGGATAAATTTGTGTAAGTGTTAAATTTCTTCTTTTTCTATGGGCTTTTTTATTTACAATATCACCCACTTTGGAAACAGTTTTTTGTTTCATACTCCTCAAGTCTGGTGTTGAATCTATGACGGACATTTCCAAATCAGATCTAGGAGTTCGGAAGATATTTTTCACTAAATTGGGGTTTTCACAATTACTCATTTCTGGAGTATCTTCTTGGACAAGTCTCGGCTTATACCTTCTTGGATCCTTTCTACGTTTTGATATGAGAGTTGGACTATGATCGATTTCTTGTTTATCTTCCTCTGATGAGAAAGATAGGTCTATAATCATGGACTGTGAAGATTCATGTTCATTATCTGGTTTGGAATTGCGATAAGGGTCATTATTTCTGAAAAGATCTGGACTTTCTAGTTCTGTGATATTACTCGCATAATTTGCTGTTTTAGTTTCTAGCAAAGACGAACTCAATCGATTCTCTGAAAAAAAATACACAATAAACAAACCAAAGCTTTCATTCAATAGTCAAACCTTTGTTTCCAGAATTTGGGGATTTCTTCCTCTCATTGTTACACCTAAAAAATAAATAAATTTTAAAACACCCAGATTCCTCCTTTAAGCTGCCTGAAACTGAATGATTGTAGATTATTTTTGAATTCAAGAAACTAACTGCCTGCATCAAAGGAGTAATTAATCGCTTCCTGTGTTTGTGCAACATGTTAATAGTTATAGTAGGTGATAGGTGACATAAATACTTACGATAATTTAGTTTTTTTCTCTAGACAATCTCTATTGCTTAGCTGTTGCCTTAAGCTTGAAACTTCGGATTCGAGATTTTCGTGAACATCTGAAATTACATGAAAATGGTAGTGATCTAATGAAACGTTTTCCAGTCGTTACTCACTTTTCAATTCCTTCTGCAAAGTCCACAGTAACATCACAGTTCTTTGTAGCTCTTTTCTTTCCGACTTCCAAACTTCCGAAACATTACTGTCGAACAATTCTGTCCATTCTTTGTACGCATCCGAACTCATTTTGAACAGAACTTCTCTAAAAACAATGCTAACTTTTTAAAACGTAACGATAATGACAACCACATCTGCAGAATATTTGAATTAATAACAATGATAACAAATTAAACAATTTGGTTAGATCTGTTAGAAGTTAGAACATAGAATCACAGAAAACGTATTGTTCTGTGCAAAGACTATGGAAAGTAGAGTAAGTAGCAAGTGACTATTATTACGGCTAAAGGTATGGTATCGCTTTTCAAATTGTTTTTTCTGATATTGAGCGAGAGAGGCTTCGAGCAAATTCAGTATTCTGAAAATAACATCTCATAGCCTAAAGTTGGTGCGGGTGTATGTCAAAGCCAAATCCATTATATAAGTTTCAACAGATTTGAGATATTGAATCGTTGCGGCGTTCTGGTAGCCAGAACCAGATTCACATCGCTCAGTTGGCGAAAGTATTCAGTGACATCTACTGTTCAATAGTTAAACGATCTCTGGCCGGCACCTTGTTTCAATTAATAGATAAAAGATAACACTACTGCGGACTCAAAATCATTATTTATACAGGGTTACTCAAAAAAATACTGAGGAACTGCAAATTAAAATTTTAAATGAATTTAAAATTTACGGATATTTTCGTGGGTGATCAATGCACTGAACATTTTGGTACTATATCCATGTAAACTTTTAGTTATACTATTGTCTGAAAATATGCTGTTGTACACATTGAGTCACAGATACCAGCATATGCAACATTAGGACAAAGAGTTCATTATTCCTCATGGTAATGTAAAAATGTTCTTGATTGTTGTAAATGGTACATCAGGATGTACAAGTGGCATGGGATTCATTTTGTATTTGTTCCTTTTTTTCAGGTACCTAAACGCATAAACTAGGTACTTTTCCACCTTCCCTTTAACATCCGATCAACAGTGTTGGATACATAAAGTAAATAGTTACATTGCCAACTTTTTCAGTAATATTGATTTAGCATTACAGAAAAAAATAGTAATCTGTAAAGCTGAATTATAGTGAGGCTTATCTAATAGTGAGTATTTTCCATAAAAATCTAGAAGCTTATAACAACAAAATAAAAGTCTTCCTTCCAAGTTTGAGTCAATAGTCCAAAACCACGAAACAAAATGAAATATCTAAATTTTGTTCGAATAAAACACTGAATAAGTACTCTCATATTATTTATTAATTATATTTTTACAACGGGCCATCACAGACCACAAACAATGTGTCAATAATAACAATAAAACCAAAATCTAGAAGTGGATGAAAATAGTCAATTTAAAAATATTGCCTTATATAAAAATTCTATACAAAATAATACGCATCTATATAACATATTATATTAGTTCGAAAATGATCTTTTCATAATATTCGCACCCATTGTCAAACCAAATTGTCGAAGTAAATCTGACAACGTTTTACAGACGATTTCCGTATTTAAGGTCACTCCTTGGTTAGTTTCATCTGAAAAAAAAAACTGTCCATGAATAGAACGAAATTGATAGAGAGGTTGATTTTTACCGCAACCGTTTTTGGATTAGGTTTGTTGATGTCAATGTTTTGGAACAACTTTCTAAACACACACGGTGCCAATGGCTGAACAAATAGATCGAAGCTATTAACAATAATTATTTTTTTAATTTTTCTATATGGGTTCTTTTTGTAATCTTAACCTTGAATATTTTGATAGAAATAAAAATAATAATTTTGTAGTAGGTCATAAACCCTCATATTTTTACGTCCAAAAAATAATTCATATGCAACAAAAAGAGTATTGCTACTAGTATTAATAATAATGATAATAATAATCAGTTTTTATTTTCCAATTCTTCTGGTACATCATACTAAGTAAGATTAGCTGGTTGCGTCAACTCGATCTGTTTTCCATATTAAGCTATTGATCCGCTAGTATTGATTTTTTTCTGAGAAATATTTGAACCACCGGAGTAATATCTCTGAAATCATGAGCAAAAGTAATCTATGAATCGCCACAGCTAGGCAAATGCTTCGAGTACTTGTTTTTATTCAGACAGTACCTATTAGCAATACAAAATTTATGAAAATTATAATGTGGCATAAACAAACGTTTGGAAAAATTGAATGAATTAAATAAAAACATCGATGAAATAATTATTTTTCGATAAAAGACGTACAATTGTAACAGAAAGTAAATGTTTTCCATTTCGAAAAAAATTCTTTCTTTGAAAATGAAACTTATTTTTAAAAGGCAAATTCCTGACAATGGCAATTTTAGAAGAATCGAAGAATTCCTCAACTTTGCAACACGATACAATGCATGCATGGGGACCATGCCAGTAGATGCACAAATCAATACGAGTAAAAGAATTAATCAATAGTGAAGGGAAGAAACAGAGGTTTGTTCATTATTTGACAAATTTTTATAACATATCATTTTTCAACAGCCCAGCCAACCATGCGATACGAGTAACATGTTTACCTACGTGACATCACATAGTGATGTGCGACATCTCATTGGAAGTCACAAACATGTATCCAAAATTATTTTGGAAAAACTGAATTTTTCGATTTATTTAGAATTTAGAATGAAAAATACTTCAAAAATATGTCGTGAGATGATCGTATCTTCCAGGATTAATAAAATCTACAGTACATACTTGTATGTGATATAAAAATGTAACCTATAATATTCATCTCACAGATATCTCAATGTGACTACATGACTAAGTAGCTTTTTTGACTTTGAATAGGTGTGATCAAACTTTTTTTCTGTTTGTGATGTGTTATTGTGACTGTAATATCAAATATCCGTCGAATATAGGTAAAAAATTAACATCGCACTGGTGTAACATTGTTACATCACATAACCATTCATGTCACAAGATGGTTGGCTGGGATATCTCTATCGAATGTACCAGGTACACGACTTTTTTCCTCCTACCCAATATTTATCAAGGATTTACCTTCAAAAGTCAGCTTCAATTGGTTAATTGCCCCAAGGTTGACCTTGCAGATCTGTCTAAGTTCACCTTGAAGGGCATCCAGGGGAGCAGAGATTTGTTGATCCCACTGAAACAACATTCGTTCACTGAACTTGTTCTCGACATATATTTTTATAACAAATGAATGCAACCGCCTATTTTCATAATTCATAAAATAAGTTACCTGTGATTGTTTGGTCGAGCAAATTTCCATCAAATGTGACATCTGCACAGTAGTCTTGTTGATTATCATCTGCTCCAAGTTGTAAAGGAGCTGGTAAAGGTAGTTTCTGCCGTCCAAGTCGCTCTCCGCAGCCTCTCTAGGCGGAGTGAGGGACTCATCTGGTTGTTTTGGAGGAGGAGCAGGCACGTTTTGTGATATGCCCAAAATTCCCGGCTTCGTCTTGAATGTCGCTGAGGCGAGAGCGTACGATAACACTGCCGAGTCGTATGCTTCCATCTTCAGCACTTTGGATGACCTGATGTAGGAAAATCGAGAATATAATCATAATATTCTCGATAGTTTTAACATTAGTATTCCTTCATACATACAGGGTGAGTCAGAATAAGACCAACAAACTCCGACTACAGATTCCTCACCTCATTTCGAGGTGAAAAGTTCCTATCAAGGTATGTCTTAAAACGCATCCCCTCTGAGATACAGGGTGTCAAAAGTACAAAAAAAAATTTGATTCAATTTTTTTTCTCCAAAATTCTCGAAGCAAAAAATATCAAACTTGGTACACTAATCAATGTTTATCAACGTGATAATTTGAAGTTATAATTCTTAATTTTTGTAAACCAGTGGCATAGTTACGTTGGTATGTGGAAATAATTTCATGAATGGACAAGTGAGCCTTTAACATCAGTTAGGCTCATTGATACTCAACTTAAAAGTAATAACATTCCATTTGCCTAAAAGTAAAGGATTCTGAGAAAATTGAGAAAAACTGATGATATGTCTTACAACATATCGGAATATTTGTCAACCTCCTAAACATTTTTGAAAGAATCGGAAACATAGTACAGGTGAGTCAGGAATTTTGGAGAAAAAAAAAAATCTTTTTTTTTTCGTACTTTCGACACCCTGTATCTCAATAATTCATTATGTATATTCTCATTTGATGTGGACATCAATTGAGTGGTAACCAATTTAGCCTTACAGGCTCAACTATAATTACTAAACAATTTTTGGAACTGCTATATGTATGCTATTGATTCTTTTCAATAGTTTTCTTCACTTACAGAAAATCATTACTACTGTAAATACGAATAAAATAAATATTCAGTCATCAGTATCATCATTTTGACTTGTTATGTGTTCACCTATAAATAATAATGAAAAAAGAGTATTATCAAGCAATTTGCAATTCAACCCAAAATTTTAATTTTAGAAACGTTAATGTAGCTACACTTTGATGACCGTGCTTCTGTTTTATATTACTTTGATCAGTCACAACTATGGAAACACTGCAATATATAATATTGCAGAAGTGTAACAATCCCAGAGTCGAACTTTTCATTTTCTAACTCCACTTCTGACACCACTGTAAAAAAAATGTACTCAACTTTATAATTCACTCATTAATTTTTAGACGCGTAAAATATAAATTGTAAGTACCCATATTTAAACCAAATACAGTAATTTATGTCACTATATTATGTATAACGCTAAAAACATTTCCAGTGCTTCGAAGAATTTCGAGAATCATTCAGGAAACTGAAAATCGCCTTAAGTATAGACATTTTTCACTTTTATTATGAATTAAATATTATGAAATCTTGGGAAGTGTTTCTTTTGGAAATGAGAAAAAATATCATATGGATGAGTGAAAATCTTATTAACTTTCATTTAAAAAAAAGCAGAATTTGATATTTCTATATCTTATTGTTGCATGAATAAACGAAACATCGAAATTTCAGTTCTGATAGTCAAAATTGAAGTCAAGAAAAAATAAAACTTTTCTCACGAATCTCGAGAAGTTTTCCGTTAGGACACACTGTATTAATGGAAATATAGCAAAGCAAATACATGCCAAAGCAAACATGCCACATATACATACCTGCGAGATTTTGTAAGATTATGAAAGGCTTAGATATACTTACACAGAGTATCCTTAGTACATACAGTGCGGATTTTAATAGCCATCCCCTTGTTAACTTTCAAACAGTATAACGTAAAAACTTAAAAAAAAACGTTTAGAGGGTATTACCGATATTGTGTTTTGAAAGAAAACACATGTAATTGCTTAATAGATGGCGCGGGGGCACATCAACTTAAAAATTTAAAAAATCATAGTGGGTCGTCACAAAATAAAAAAAATAAAGATGATCGGAAAGAGAAATGAATTATCTTTTCAACGATGTGGCACTTGACCCCCCATGTCATTTAAAAATTTTAAGGTGATGTGCCCCCCCCCCCCGCGCCATTTATCGAACAATCAGTTTTATTTCAAAAAGTAGTATTGGTGAAACCCTCCAAACGGTTTTTTTATGTTTCTACATCAAACCTTTCAAAAGTTAACTGTATAATATTTCTGAATTTTGAGAATTCATATCTTTTATTTCCCAAAAAATTGCCAGACCCCCAAATGTATCTTGAAGAGATGATTCCAAATTATAAAAAAATGGCGAGAAATTACCCGTCTCAACTCCAGATGTAATTTTCAACTGGAGAACGGTTGAAGATAGAGCAATTCTGCGAACACCAATCAATTCAGAAATGATTCATTTGAAATTCACACTATATAATCAAAATTGTTTGGTGATTCTGAAAATATAGTATTTGAATATGCTTAGATACAAGGTTCAGGATGAAAAAGGAATGAAGTGTTGAGAATTCGAATTTTAGAAAAATTTCTTTTTCCATTTTCCAAAGTAATCAAAGTTTCTGTGAGTAAAGTTGCGTTCTAAATAAAAAATACGAGCTGATTTTGCATTTTTAGGCGATTCACAGACGATTAAAGTAAAGTAATGAAATAATCTCCGAATTTTCAAAAACTTTTACGAGCTGATTCCAAATTATAGAAAGAATTGGCTGGAAATTACCCTTCTCAACTTCAGATGAACTATTTAACTTGGGAACGGTTGAAGATAGATCAATTATGTGAAAACTAATCGATTCAGAATGATGAAATTAGTATACACTGATTTCACGCAGATCAGCGAAAAAAAATGAAACACCCTGTTTTGCTGTTATTATCACACTTTCAAATACTCTGATGTTGGGGAAGGCATAAACATAAATCAGCAAATTGTTATCTTCGAAATGATCAACCAAAAGAGACGCTGGTGATCTAAATCTCTTAATAAATAAATTTTAGCAAATAAATTGTTCCACAATATTCAGCAATATGTACCACTTTGTCTTCAGCCTGAAGACTTTTTAAATTTCTTAATTTTATTTTGTGCACAATAAAAGTGTACTCTCTGTACTCCTGAGGCTTTGCGTACCCAAAAAATATTTTACTTTCCATTATTCCACTTTTATTGCGTTACGGAGGTATACATGTTGTTATGTACCTGTCGTCCTAGAAATACTCCATATGTATGAACGCGAAAAAAAAAATAAAACTCTTCTTTCTTTCAACAAACAGGAAGCCTAGAAATGCATTGCATTCCCTCAACTTTTACAATATCAAAAAATGTTCAAATGACGATTATTTCTGTTATCTCCCTCACGATGTCCTCAGAACATTTCTGAGGTTTTTAGTTTTAGTGTCAAATTGAAAAAAAAAAGTGGTTCTATTCATTCCGTTACAATTATTGATAAGATATAATGAAAATGTATATGAGCAACACAACCAAGTAGAAAATTAAAATAGAACCAAGACACTTTTAATTATTTTTGACGTATTGTACAAAAGAATGGGTAATCCTAGATTTTTTTTCCGTAAGGTAAATATTGTGCATTATTAACTCATTGCTAATACTATTTTTTATCAATGGTTTACTGTACTAAAATCCTCAGAATAACAGATTATGTATAATTCATCATTATTGAAATGATATCGTGAACAAATTATTCAAAAGTTCTAAAATACTTCTCAATTAGTGAATTGATACAGTTAACATCTATATGATCAAATTCCACTTTAATGAGTTTCACAGACTACGTGTTTTCCAAAACCACTACAACTGTTTCGCCATACAATGGTTTCTTCCTGAATGGTAGAAAAAATAGTTGGTGGAATCCAGTTAGATTACTCATATGCTGAACTCCTCAGCAAACTTGAACATATGGTGTTAGATCCTTATCAGTACACTTAGAAAGCCACAGATTACACTCAATGCGAATACTGATATAAAAGACAATGTGGAAAAAAAATTGACAGCATTGATGAGGTTCTATCTGCATCTTACCATGCATTTGCTATTATCCACCCCAACATATGCTATGTAATAACATTATAGGGACACTCGAGTCAGGCAGTGCAGGCATTTTGATGCTCTGATGAAATTGTGTAAGACCAACAAAAAATTTGAAATAGTGACCCATAAAATCATTGTGAATTAAAAGAGAAAAAAGCATTGAAAGAAAAACCCATAAGACTTGACTCACTATTTTGATATTTCAATGACATGTTAGATAAATTATGAAAATTTCCATTTACAATCTAGTTCATTTTCTGTAATATCTAAAGTAACCTTCAATAAAATGATAACAATAAATAATATTCTCTCATATACCACTCGTAAAGTTTACCCAAAGGCATAGCCTGTGCGGGAAGAGGACGTCTATTATTATTATTTGCCGTGACGGCTTACTGATTTTTGGTGGTGCATCCAATTATCTGCTGTAGGGAAACCCGGCAAACCTAACAGCACCACCTTGGACCCGCCTTGTCGATGAGGGTGAACTTTTGTAAAAAAAACTGAGTTGTCATCAAGCCAAAATCTCTCTTGAGAATGATAGGATATTCACTTGGCAAAACGTAGTCAAGACCATCTCGTGCTGAACGTAGGATAAAATCCCGGAAAATCATCACATAACGAAACATGTTTTCGATTTTGCCGTTGACTTCCTCATTAGTTGTTTTATAAAACAAAACTTACCACCAGCAAGCCTCATTATATTTTCCTGTTTGGCAAAGACACACATCACCGAACTTTGATCGAAACCGTGATAAGCACTCACTATATATCAATTCATATCAACTTCACAATTCTTGACAAATTGTAAATAATGTTCATTGATGAACCCAACCTAAAATTGCATAATTTTGACGGCGATTGTATTTTTGTTTTGTTGAATTAACTAGAGTTGGCTGTGGCAGAAGGAAGTAAAACAACGAACAGTGTTGAATGTTGATATAAAACTAAACATCAATATGAATGAAAATGCCGAGTGCTATTATACATGCTTGTGGTGTTTCAAAGCAACATGATATTTGTTACTCAAAATCGAAGGGATTTGTTTTCGATCATCGATCCACGTTCTGTATCACATTATTACATCCGATAAATCAACTCACCCATTCAATGATGACGTCTGAGTCACTTTGACAGCGATAAAAAAGGTGCACTTTTTATCGTGATGAACGTTTCTCAAATCTAGTAAGCGATCATTACTTCAATTTCCTTCTTGTCAGCTATGATTTGAATTTGAGTAGAGTTAACACAATATGAATCATTTTGGGGATGTTTCGTCTGAACAAATCAATAAAACCATTATATCAGTTGTGTTTTTAATAACTGCTCTTTCACATAATCGTTTCAATTGAGCTAATTATTAATGTAGAGCATTTATAATATATTGTCGTTGATTTTTTTGCCAAAAAAACATTTGAACATTAAGTCGGAAACTTTGCCCAGGAATCCAACGCTGTTCATAAACGCCTCTAGACTATCGCTATACTACACTACGCTGGTAAATCTTCGGTTACAGTAAGCAAACGAATTTTCAAAAAAAAAATTGGAGAACTTACGTTTTTTTGGTCTTCTTTAAAAAAAATCCAGTTGAAATGTTTGGAGGTTACAACTTTTTTCGAAGATTCAGCATTTCGTTTTGGAACTTCGCCATGAGACAGCTCGAATTTATGTTATTGAAAACACCCAAAAAATGCATCTTTCTTTCCGTCACACACTTTTTTCAAACGCTAATCTATCCAATTTCACAATGAATTGGTCACTTGGAATAAGCGCCGCCTACGCACATTCAAATATGACCGGATTATTTCCTCTCATATGTTCAACTATTCATGAAACAGACTATAAAAGAGCTTATGAGTTTGCCTAAAATCCAGAAACAATTGAAGCTCGTTCCGCTTACTTTCTTATGGCTTAAAGAAGATAAAATAGCTCAAGAGGAGAAAATTACTTAGGCTGACCTGCACCTGTAGCTCAGGAAATTGGTGTAGCTACTCAATAAGGCCTTGGATGATATTTGGCCCACCTGATTATTATTAATATTATTTTATCAGTTTGAATAGTAGGCGGTAGGAGGTTTTATGTTCGTGGTTATAATAAAGTAAAATGTTTGTGTAAAACGCTTGTTTTTACTGCTAGTTAGTATGAAATTAGGTAGATTAACGTCTGAAAAAAGTGCCAACAAATAACTGGCATTTTGTGCGATTTTAATAACAGACATTATTTGAGCTGGTATAGACGAAAATAGTCGTAAACGCCAAAAAGTTCATTTGGAATTTTGTTCAGGAGAACGAAATACTCAAGTTTCATGACTTTTTTTTACAAATTTCTATCAAAAATTCAATTATTTTTCAGGAAAGAGCCAGACACTTTGACTGACATCCTCTCCAACTTCACAAAGGACGGGTCGTATTTTTTATAAGGTAGTAGGGTTGTTGGTGTTCCTGACAATTGTTTGTATTATGGTCTACTATCACTATCTACGGCATGCCTTCAAGACGAAAACAGAACCAAACAATGCAGTTGAGACGGAACTCCTTCAAAACCCAGTGATGAAGGGGTCCTTGGTGTAATGATAATAATAATAATAATAATACTCCCTCATAAACGCTTTTCAGCTGTAGGAAACCCCGGAAAACCTACAGCACCACCCGGTTGGTCGGTGCGCACTTCAAGCTAGCACCAGACGTCGGGATTGGCATCTAGGCAAATTTCCGGAATAATTAATTAGAGGAGCGATTGGAAGACTTTTTGGAATAGCTACGGAGAAAAATACACTTTTCGTTGGATGATCCAAGCATTTACTATGATGGATAAGTGCGCGCTTTGTTGGAAACAACGTTCAGAAATAAAGGGTAGGTCACACCAGCCCAGTTATTCACTGGTCAGCAAGGTCGCCAGACCTGACTCACCTTAATTTTTTTCTGGTTTATAAGTCTAGGCCTAGGAAAACAGAAGCATTCTTAAATGTGTAAAAATAATGGACGATTAATAGAGAACACTTAGATATGGAAAAAATAATAGTGTTCATGAGTTTTAATTTCAATTAGTATAACAAATGCCTTGTATATTATGTATTCATGTAATTCGTGCTCACAACAGTTTTCCGTTAAACAATCTTTATATATTATTGATTTTTTGCATGTTTAATAGGAAAATTTCGAGATTCTGTTGCCATCTAACGTGCAAAAGTGTAACTTACCTGTAGAAAAATCAAGCTCACTCAGATACCTGGAAGGGGAATTATAAAAAGCAGTTTCTCGATTTGCATCACCTGACCAAATGAAATTATTAATAGACGTGCATTGACTGTTTTGCACAATGTGACCAACCACCAAAATGTTGATCATTGGTCACTTGAGTAGTTAAATCAGTTGATGGTTAGAGGAAATTCTATTGTTTTGAGAGTTCTTTGAATTATTAATTATTAGAGTTGACCGAGAATCTCAATTTGATTTGGATTAGAGGTTTTCAAGAGTTTTCAGCGTTGGTTAAAGTAGACTGAATGTCCTTGAACCACGGTTTTCAATTTGATTTGGAGTTGAGGTTTTTCAAGTGTTTTTAGCATTGATAAAAGTGGGCTGAATGTTCTTGCACCACGGTTTTCAATTTGATTTGGAGTTTTTCAAGAGTTTTCAGCGATGGTTGAAGTAGACTGATTGTCCTTGAACCACGGGTTTCAATTTTATTTGGAGTTGAGGTTTTTCAAGTGTTCAATTTAATTTGGAGTTTTTTAAGAGTTTTCAGCATTCGTTGAAGTAGACTAAATGTACTCGAAACAATGTGTTCAATTTTATTTGGAATTGCGCTTTCTCAAGTGTTTTTAGCGTTGGTGAAAGTGGGCTGAATATCCTTGAACTACGGTTTTCAATTTGATTTAGAGCTGAGGTTTTTCAAGTGTTTTTAGCGTTGGTAAAAGTGGACTGATCGTCCTTGACCTACGGTTTAAATTTTGTTTGAAGTTGAGGTTTTTCAAGTGTTTTCAGCATTGCTAAGAGTGGGTTACCTGTCTACATCACCAATTTTTGCTGGGTGAGAATTGAAACTTCACAGTGGGTCCCCTTTTTTCAAAGTTAGGTTTGAATTGCCGAGAAATTAGATAACATTAAATGTATTTTTTTTTGTTAACTTCCTTAGAAAAAAAAATACGAAAATCTGAAAGATGAGGAAAGAACATTTGCCAAGACTGGAAAAAATAGTAACCAAACCAAAAAAAATAGAAATTCTCTACACCCAAATATCAAAAACCCTCGAGTAAAGTTCCTCTACTAAAACAACATTCCAACTCAACAAAAAAGAAAGGATAAATAAAAAGCGAAAAAATAATTTAATCCCATTTATTTTAAATTGAAAATAAAATAATAAACATATATACAAACATCAGTTAGTGAACAAATCGTTTAAATTTGCTACCTATAATAACTTACAGATATGTACAATAAATAATATTGTTTCTAATTAATCAAAAGACTATAGATTTTTTCAATTAACAAATATTGTCACAATATGAAAGTCGTCACCTTGTTCCAGATTCTTATCAAAAGAAGGCACTCGGTTAGGCAAAAGGCTCGATAAAAAAAAGATCATTTAGTCAGTAAGGTACCCTTACGAATTACTATTTACAATGAATTAATGCCAACTCGCTGAAAAAACTTACGTAACTGAATAGCACCTTCGCTTTTCTCATCTCTACAAAATGTATACAGAATTACTTTGTTCTCGTTTTTGGGAAAAACAGCAAAAAAAATTCATAATTAAAATTTCAATATACAAATAATATGGACTATTGAATTAAAAAAAACAAAAATATAAAAAACAAAACGACCAACATAGCATACAGTGATAGATTCTGTCCAAGGATGCAATAACACATTGACATCTGAGCTGTTAGCATGGCTTAAATCACTACTACGTACTACCATGTCCGCTCGAATAACACACTAGCATCGAATTCGATATATAAAAAATAGTCACATCACCAGGAAACCACCAAGCCACGATTCTCAAGTAACGCATTCAACCGTTCTCCAACGTACTAACAACTCAGGGTTGCAACACAGCACCAATGAAAGACTCACCCTCCTCCGTCCATGGAATCTTCCGGTTTGCCCAACGGTTTGTCCCCGCGTCCCAACAGCGACGGCTTGCCCGGAGGCAGATTCTGCATGGATTCTGCCTGCTCCCGTATTTGCCGCTTGCGTTTTTTGCTCCACAGTTCGTGGCAGTCCTGCCATGTCGGCAATTCGGGGGCAGATATTCTGAAAAGGGAATATTCACCGTAAGTTTTATTCAAAATTTACAAAATTTTCGGTGATTGCTTATTTTTTTGTTAAGGAGTACCTCAAGGCAATGTCTTTGGACCACTCCTATACAATATATAATAATAACAAGGTTTATTCAAAATTCAATAAAAAAAGCATGTACATCGATTTATAAAAAAGCAAATGAACGGTTTAATTATAACCGCGAAGTTAAAAACTTGTTGCGAGAAAATATATATAAATATTTATAAATTTTCAAAATCAAACAAAATGATTATATAAAATAAACTAAATGAGTTAACTATAGTGAAACATATCATGAACTAAGTTTTGATGACTCTTGAATTCGTTTTTTCATTTGTTTTTTGAACGAAAATAATGACTTGGTCAGTTTTATATGATTTGGAATCAGTTCATAGTAAGAGGGCAATAACTATTTGAAATTCTGAGTATTATTTCAACTTTATTTTTTACTGCAATATTATTTGTTTTCCTTGTATTATAAATATGATTTTTAAATTTTATATCAGTTTTATGTTTATAAATATAAATCATTTTGTTGTATCCAAATAATTGTCTCATGTTCATTTCCATGATTCTTTGTACAGATTTTCAGCTGGATAAAAATAACTCTTTCTATATATGATAAACCATTTATGAAGAACCTCAAGATTTCTGAGGTGGGATTTCATGACTCCTCCCCAAGTCAGAATCCCACAATTCAACTGAGACTGAATTAATAAATAAAATATAGTTTAAAAACTAAAAAACACGCTTTAATAACACATTGAAATAAAAAGTCAAAAATAATTGTTAATGTAGGTAGAAAATAACAATAAATGAAAAATATTAGTATCACGTTGAAATAGGCGTGGGGCACTTTGATTCATATTTTCGTACATCGAGCACCCCACGCTATTTTCACGGTGATACTAATATTTTTCATTTATTATTATTTCTGCCTATATAAACAATTATTTTTTACATTTTAGTCCAATGTGTTATAAAAACGTGTTTTATAGTTTGTTTAAACTTACCACAATTGTAAATATAATTTTTCGTGCAATTTCCACTTATGTATCTCAGCAATAAAATATTTTAGGACACACGGATTTTTTCGGTTACATTTTGGTATACCCTGAATAGTTACAAAACTTCAAGACAAACGTTCTATTTGAATAACAATGTCTTCTACTTGGGTAATACTGAGAAAATTATTGAACAATTCACCAGTGACCAATTGCAGAATCTTTATATTGGCCGCAATTTGACTGTAATCGGTCATAAAGAGTCACAATACAGCTTTAAAAGGGCCTTACATCCGAAAACATACTCATTAGGGCTTGTTCATACCATCGCGAATTTCGCAATTTTTCTGCGTATAAAATAGCTCCCAGTCATGCCGGACCAATCGTTGATGCAGAACCATGTCGGCAGTCATTTTATTCGCAGAAAAATTGCGAAATTCGCGAGGGTAAAAACAATTGCATATTCATGATAATATTTCAAGAGGAAATTGCTTATAAAGAAAAAATCTAACAGGAATAAATTTCGAAAACTTACAGTTCTGGGTTGATATTTTTCAGCCAAGACGACTTGAGGGCGTCTTCAGCGGTTATCCTCTTAGCCGGGTCCAACTCCAGCATCTTATCCAAGAGGTCCAACGCAGAAGCTGGCATGAATATGAAATCCTCCCTCAACCTCCTCCGGTGGAGCTTGTTAGGTTTCAGGGTGTGAAAAAGGGGTAGTTTAATGACAGAAGGCCATACTGCAGGAGTGGGAGTACCACAAACCTTTGATATCCTGTCGAGTTGCATCAACTCCGAATTTGCCTGAAATTCAAGAAGAAATTATACTAACTCTCGAGTTGTGAAGTCGGATTTATCCTAATTCCGAGTAGTGAAGTCGAAATTGTACTAATTCCAAGTTGTGTATTCGCATTTATACTAGTTATTCCGTGTTGTGAAGTCGAAATAAGGATAATTGTTAGTTGAGAAGTCGGAATTATACTAACTCCGAGTTGTGAAGTCGGAAATAGGCAAATTCCGAGTTGGGAAGTCGGAAATAGGCTAATTCCGAGTTGTGAGTTCGGAAATAGGCTAATTCCGAGTTGTGAAGTCGGAAATATGCTAATTCCGATTTGTAAAAGTCGAGTAGTGAAGTCGGAATTCAACTAGTTGTGAGTTGTGAAGTCTTATACTAA
This sequence comes from Chrysolina americana, assembly GCA_958502065.1. NCBI lineage: Eukaryota > Metazoa > Arthropoda > Insecta > Coleoptera > Chrysomelidae > Chrysolina > Chrysolina americana. The sequence continues at coordinate 64,355,417 of OY293416.1, read as the reverse complement.
TTCCGAGTTGCGCAGTCAGAATAAGACTAATTCCGAATTGCGAAGTAAGAATTCGAAAAATTCTAATTTGAGAAGTCGGAAATATAGTAGTCGGAATTATACTATTCAGAATAGGGCTAATTCCGAGTTGCAAAGTCGGAATTTGACAAATTCTGATTTGTGAAGTCGGAATTATACTAATTCCGAGTTGCGCAGTCAGAATAACGCTAATTCCGAGTTGTGAAGTTGGAATTAGGCTAATTCCGAGTTTCAAAGTCGGAATTCGACTAATTCTGATTTGTGAAGTCGGAATTATACTAATTCCGAGTTGCGCAGTCAGAATAAAGCTAATTCCGAGATGTAAAGTCGGAATTAGGCTCATTCCGAGTAGTAAAGACTGAATTATACTAATTCCGAGATGCGCAGTCAGAATAGGGCTAATTCCGAGTTGCAAAGTCGGAATTCGACTGATTCTGATTTGTGAAGTCGAAATTATAGTAATTTCTAGTAGCGCAGTCAGAAGCCAATTCCGAGAAGTTGCGAATTAAGAATAATACCGAGTTGCGCAGTCGTAAATAGGCTAATTCCGAATTGTGAAGTCGGAATTTGACTAATTCTGAGTTGTAAAGTCGGAATTATAATAATTCGAATTCAGGCTAATTATTAGTTGAGAATTCGGAATTATAATAATTCCGAGTTGAGAAGTCGGAAATAGGCTAATTCCGAGTTGTGAAGTCAGAATTAGGGTAATTCCGAGTTGTGAAGTCGGAATTATACTAATTCGAATTTAGGCTAATTGATAGTTGGAAAGTCGGAATTATAATAATTCCGAGTTGAGAAGTCGGAAATAGGCTAATTCCGAGTTGTAAAGTTGGAATTAGGGTAATTCCGAGTTGTAAAGTTGGAACTAGGGTAATCCTGAGTTGTGAAGTTGGAATTATGGTAATTTCGAGTTGTGAATTCGAAATTAGGGTAATTCCGAGTTGTGAATTCGGAATTAGGGTAATTCCGAGTTGTGAAGTCGGATTTATACTGATTATTCCAAGTTGTGAAGTCTATCTGAGTTGAGAAGTAGAAATTATGATAATTTCGAGTTGTGAAGTCGGGTGTAGGCTAATTCTGAGTTGTTAAGTCGGATATAGGCTAATTCTGAGTTGTAAAGTCAGAATTATACTAATCCGAGTTTTGAAGTCGGAAATAGGCAAATTCCGAGTTGAGAAGGTATAAATAATAATTCTCCAATGCTTCCGTTTGTATTGAAATATATCTTAGTTGCTTTCAATACTATTACCAAAACCAAAACTGACCTGGAACAACGGCTTCTTCAGGAACAGCTCTCCCAGAATGCAGCCGCAGCTCCATATGTCAATAGCAGGTCCATATCTCTCTTCGCCGAGCAGAAGCTCAGGGGGTCTGTACCACAGTGTGATCACTTTATTGGTGTATGGTCTCTGCCTGTCCTCCGCGTTATATAGCCTAGCTAAACCGAAATCCGCCAGCTTTACTTCTCCCCTACAAAAGTAAAATGTTATGTCAAAAACTTGAATCTAATTCACAATTATTGCATTAGAAAATTCCAAGGAAATGTTACACGATCATCGTGAATATTATTTTAATATTATCAAAATATAGGTTACTTTTAGAACACCCTGTATATCTGACGAATAACTTACTTGTTATTCATTAAAATGTTACTGCACTTGATGTCCCTATGGAGGAAATTCTTTTTGTGGCAATAGTTCAAACCATCCAACAACTGCTTCATGATACAGGCATTGTTGAGTTCGTTGAAATCGACCATTCCAGATTCTAGGAGCCCCATCAGATCGTGGTCCATATATTCGAACACCAAGTAAAAGGAACCCTTTTCCTGAAAAGGAAAAATCACATTCGTTTCATTTAATGTCTTAAGTTTCATTCGACATTTCTCCAATACCTTCCTGAAGTCAACGGCGTCCTGCTTGTCAGTTACAATTTCCCTTAGATTAACGATATTTTTATGATTCAGCTGCCTGAGAATTTTTATCTCTCTCACAGCCGTAATGGGAAATCCTTCCTTCTCGTTTTCCAGTCTTACTTTCTTGAGTGCTACCAGTTCGTTGGCTTGATTGTCTTTGGCTTTGTACACCTGTCCGTAAGTACCTGGAAATGATACAGAGTTGAATAAGATCTTTCAAAAAGCGCCACCTCATTGATTCAAAAATGTATAATCTCAAAGAAAAACATTTTTAAGAAATATTAAGCGATCCCAAACTATCTCACCTTCGCCAATTTGTGCAATAACCTCGAACATGTCCACGCATCTTTCACCCCAGTCTTTTCCGCTAGTCTGGAAGTTCCTGGAGCCTTTTCTCTTGAGAATGGTCGGCCTCTTCGTGGGCAGTTTGGGCTTGGGAGGTTTCACCTTCTCTACCACAACAGGAATATTATTTCTTGGAGGCGTACTAGGAACATCTTCATCTCCACTGAGTTCTTCTGTACCAGGAATGACTATAAGAATTTCATTTCATTGGAAAAACTAATACAGCAAATGTTTGAAAGGGATTTGAAAATGCTACTGAAATATCAGATAAGCAAGAGAAGCTTGCACTACAGGCGAAGGAAAGGAAAACAAAATTCATAAAAGAGGGGCGGATGGAAAATGAAGAATGTGATCACCTTCAATTCCTAAACAACTAACTCGGCAATTATAATGAAAAAACAGGGCAGCAAAAGAGAAACAGTAAAATTATTTTGCGTCAAAAGAGCATTGAAAGTCAAAAAATAAAAGATAATAAAATTTAAGATCAGTTTTTACTTATGCAAAAGAAACAACAATAATAATCATAGAAGATCAAGAATTGAAAATATTAGGAAGATAAATGAGAATAATACTTGGGATAGACATATACAAGCAGAGAGTAGATATACAGAGTGGGCCATTAAAATCGAAACAGCGGCTCTGTAGAGCGGCAGAACCGAATTATATAAAAACGTTCGGACGCGTCAACTACATTTTTGAGGGGTACATCGTTCGCGATGAAATTCACCCGAAATCCATCCCTCGGAGCTGTGACCGCCACCCCTTAATTGTTAAATGGCAACATTTGGCAAGTGATACCTCATTTTAAAGGTATTTTTCTACTTAATATCAAACAACAAAAATAAATTGATTCTTCGTTTTCGAGATATAGGAACTTGAAGTTGGGAAATCACTTTTTATTCACTCAATCAATGAAAACAATATCTGATAAAGCAACTGTCACAATAATTATTTTTGTCAATATACAATAATTCTACTTTGTAAATCTTCCAGAGATTCTGATTCAGTTGCATAGATTTTGTTTTCCAAGTGACCCTACAGAAAAAAGTCGAGTGGGGTTAAATCTGGAGATCTGGCTGGCCACTCTATATCCAACTTCCAGAAAACATTCTGTCCAAAAATGCCGTAACAGGCTATGCATAATGTGGAGGTGCCGTCTTGTTGAAATATCGAGCGGTCTTCTAGGTAACAATCGTCTGATTCTGATCTACTGATTGTGGATAAACAAATTCATTTAATAATTCCAAAAAGTTTCTCCTGTCAGTTTACCGTCGAGAACTAGTGCTCCCCAAAGATACCGGCCCTCACATTGAGTTTTTGGGAGTTAAAGTATGGAATTCGTGGAAAACATGCGAATTGACTTCTGACCAATAACGACAATTATGACGATTCACAGTCGAATTCAAAAAGAATGTAGACTCATCAGAAAAGCAGATGTTGAAAAGGAAATTCTCATTAGCATCTATTCTCGTAGTCATAATTTCACAAAATTCCTGTTGCCCATCAAAATCATCTTCATTCACTTGGTGTACCAAATGTACTTTGTAGTGGTGGAATTTATGAAGTTTCAGGATTCGGCGGATACTAGTTCTACTGATACTGGTAACACTAGGCAATTTTTTTGTGTTCAATGTTAGGTCTGCATGAACTTGTCTTAAAACTGCAACATCAATAGGTTCTCAACGGAAATTCACGTTCTGGGTCTCGTTTCTTATTGGCTACTGATCCAGTTTTACGAAATTTTTGCACTAATTCTAGAACGTATTTTCTAGCAACAAGTTTATGTGGATGCGTTTCATTAAACACAATAGCAGATTACCGCACGCTCTTTAAAAAAAATTGTTATTCTAAAGTCTACAATTGCGATTTGGCGAAAAAAAATTCTTGTCCATGTTTTTATTGATTCTTAAGAACCTTAAAATATTTTCGATCAATTAAATGAGGATGAAATAAAAATTTGAAACGGAATTGCATGTTATTTGTTGGTAAACAGTTAGATCATTTAATTCCTTGACAATGACAATTATCTTCGAACAGTTGCATTGTTAGATCTTTGAATTATTGATTGAGTGAATAAAAAGCAATTTTCCAATTTCCTCGAGAACGAATCGATAGAATTAATTTATTTTTGTTGTTTGATATTAGAAGGAAAATACCTTTCAAATGAGGTAGATATCACATTTAAGAATTTAGGGGTGGCGGTCACTGGATTTCGGGTGAATTGTGCCGCTGTATCGTTTTCAATGGCCCACTCTGTATATATCGGCAATGAAGATAACACAGAGGTACAGTAAAAGGGACATTGGAAAGAATCAATAAAAACAACAAACTGACATCAAGTCAAAAACAGAATCAATTATTTACGGAATCGGGTACAATACTAGGAAGAGTAGTAAAAAACTTCCCAGTTTGTATCAAGTAGTAGAAAACATATTCTGTAACCCACAATCCAAATTCAAGTGGATTTTTTTGTAAAAAAATAACAGAAATCTGATCTGATATTCAGAGGATTTCACTACTACTCAACGCCAGAAGTTACTGCATAAATATTTTCGCCTATTTTGGCAGAAGATTGGATATGTAACTTATATTTCAAAACCAATAACACATTTCAACATTTTTTTTAAACTTTCATGTAATAAAAATCGAGAAGCATTTCTACACTCTTTTGTTTCTACAATAGTAATTTTTTATTATTTGAAAGTACACTCAATTTAGATTTCTTTAAGATTATGAGTTCATATAAAAAAAAATTTATTGAAGAAATAATTTTCATTCAGAACATGTTCTGATGCAAGGAAGTTTGAAAAAACAATAATTATGAATAAAGTAAACAGTTTCAAATTAACTTAGCTAATAATAAAAATAATTCATGATTTTTTTTTTATTTTAATGAACATCATTTCAATAGCATTTTTTTTATTTTTTGGAATATGAAATTATACTTTTTGAATTTTTATTTGTTCTGGTGATTTATTTAATGTTTCTATGGAGCATTAAAATTAACCATTACTTTTACCTGATGAACGAAAATTTGAAAAAACTCACCAGGTGGCATAGGTAAGTCCTTGACCCCCTTCCTTGGTGGAGTTTTAGCCCTTATATTGACAGGAACTGGTGGCAAGGGACTTGGCGTTCTACTTGGAGGGGACACTATCGCCTCCAGCTGTGTCTGATCTATACCAGGCGGTAAAGGCATCTTAGTCACACTCTTAGTTTTGTGTTTGGGCACTTCCAAGGGCTGCTGCCTCACTGGCGAAATTTCTAGAGGAAGGGGGGGTCCCGAGATGAAGTTTGCAGGAGATGGTCTATGCACGGTATTATTTACAGGTAACGGCGGAGTTTTAGGGGCGGGAGGGGTTTTTGGTTTTTCTATACTGGCTATGTTGTTGCCCTTTGGCAATTGGATATCGTTCAACTGAGTAGGCTCATTGTCAGGAATTGGAATATCGTCGATATCCATCGGCAACGGCGTATTAATACTGTCTTTGCTATCTGAAACCGTATAAACATTTCCAGTATCAATCTCATCTGTATTGGAACTCTGTTTTCCTCCATCCTCCACGTCTATATTCACAATGGGTTCGGAATTATTCTGTTCCATTTGCTCAGCCAATTTTTTCAGTTCCATTTCTCTCTTACGTCTATCTTTCACTAATTCTGCGAATAAACTAGCGTCTGTGATTTTGTTTTTCAATTGTGATGACCTGATGGAGTGAGGTGATGGACTTTTGTGCCTATACCTAGTCGAAAAAACAAACGAATTATAAACTTCAAATGAACTACAGCACCTATAATAGCTTTAGAGTAACAGGGAATGGATAAAATAGATGTATAAAAAGCAATAAAAAACACGAATTATTTTTTGTTATTTATCTGCTGAAGAATTGACAACTGTTTGAATCCAAAACAGACATTTTCAAGCCGATAATTTTTTAAAGGATTTAGAGTTACTGCTCTCAAACCCGGACAAACTGTTCATGCCTGGATAAACTGAATACATACAAAGCAGTCATGAAAAGTTAGTTCAAAGAAATCACTAAACTTACCGTCCGTTCATTTTATTACAGTTTTTGTTGTCAGAGAAAAGTTAAAATTGATATTAATTCAACCATTCACCGGACATGTATGAAGTATATGCAGCCACAAAGATCAGTGAATACTTATATAAATGAATGGACCCATTTGAATGAATTTGGTACTTCAAGCATATCTAATTAATAATTTCCTAAATGATGTATAACTTTCAATATAATCAAAATATTAATCATTTTAGGAAATGAGCATAAATAATATAAAATAATTGCAGAATGCATGTGTAGTGTCGAATTATTTTGACAAAAGAAGCAAGTATGTACAGACAATAATGAAAAAGAGCGATTTTTCCAGAAAAGCTACTTTTTTCTTAGTGTACATTGGTGGTAGAATAAATTGGCTATTTCCGTCGGCCGTTTATTTACGGTGTATTTTAACGCACTCAAAATCGTTGATTAATGACCCCTGTTAATGAATGATTTTCTATTAATCAACGATTTACTTATATGCAACCCAACGTACATTGCTCGTAATATGTATAGGAGCATATTATATTTATATAGTGACCTGTGGCGTATGCAACCAAACATATTTATACTTACCCGCTAAAACATTTATTTTGAAATCAAGTAGCTGTGTTAGTATTATCTGTCATTATTTATTTCATTGTAATTTCTTAAAATTCTACGTTTATTTTGAAATCAAAAGATGGAGAGTGACAAAGTTCTGTAAAAAAAATTTCAGAAAACATCAAATATATCAGTAAAGTTGTCAGTAGCATTAATAGCTAGTCACGCAGCCGGCTGGTAAAATGCTGGTTTGAGTCCTGAGGTGATAGCAAGGTCGAGGGTTCAATCCCCAAGTGGTACCATTTTTTTTTTGAAAATTACGGCCAACGGAAAAGTGTTGTAACGAACTCGTGAATTAAAATGACGATTAACAATCTCGAACATTAACGCGCTCGCTCCGCTCACGCGTTAAAATATCTCAATTGTTAATCGCCCTTATTAATACACTTATATATTAACTAAGCTCGATTAGAATCTAATGTCAGATCTAGCGTAAAAATATTTGGATCTTACTATTGAAATTATTTCAAAAATCCATAAACATAAAACAAGAAATGTAAATGAAATAAACGCGGTGCATTTTGAATCATATTTTGGAAAAACATTATTTTATGAGGGAATTGAGATATATAATAATGTACATCAACCGTGAAAAGAAATTGGAACTAAAACTAAGTTCAAAAAAGGCGCCATCAAATTTTCAAGTCGCCCCGGAGCGCATATAGTGGTGGTGTTCCTTCATCTGGGATGATATGCAGATAGTGGGGAGTATCACCATTATACTTTTTATCATTAATTAGTTGAATTCAATTTTATTATTAATCTAAAACCAAAAAGCTTTGTCTCTAAGTTTTTTATTCTGACAATAAAGTATATTTTGACTTTGACTTTGAACAGATAACTTTTCAATTCCTAGAATATTTCAGCTTTGACTGCTTTTCTTTCCTTTTGTTTTACTTTGATATGACTTATTTACTTATATTTCACAGATTATTCTTATCACTCTAATTCCAATGATTGTTTGATTTCTTCAATAATTTATATGTATTGCTATCGTTCAAACCATGTAAAGATGTCAATTCCTCTATAAACAGAAATGTTTCTTGGGATCAATAAAGTAAGATATATCTATCAGTCCTGAAATTTACAGAGTTCTCCTTCAATAATTACGGAAGATACAGGGGTATATCCACGATAAGTGAGACAAATCGAGTTTTACAACTGATAATGTTACAGCAATAATATGTACTGGTAATATATTTATATCTTTATTCATTTCCCAAGAAACATACAGTTTATAAGATGGAAAACTAAATATAACTAACTCATTCATTATTTAAAAAGTAATTCAAAGGTAAATCTCACAAAAAAACACGAATGAAATTATGATATCAGAGTTCAAAGTAGTAAGATTATTTTTAAATCACAGTTTACCATATGATTTTAGACGATTTGGAAGTTCATTGTAAAGTTTAACACCATTGAAGTAAATTATTTCTCTCCAATGTTAGTTTTGATTTTGGTAACACAATTTTTTTATATTTCTGGTTTAATGATTGTGTGGATCATTATTCACTTTGAAAATCAAAGAAGAATGTCTCAGATTATTCAACAATGTGAATATACGTGCTTATTTTCAATTTGTATAGAAAACCTATATCCAATAATTATCTTGGTTTGCATAACTTTGAAGTTGGTTCTTGATAATCAAGTTTGAAAATACATTTGAAAATTTTATTGTGTTTTTAATGGTTTGAGCTGTTCCCCAAATTGAAATCAGGTACTCAAATTTAGAGTACGCCAAGGAATAATTAAGTAAAGGGTGTTGAAATATTTGAGAAATGAATTCCTAAATTTGAATGAAATTCCAACTAGAGTGAAATCTGCTTCTTTAAGTTGTCAATGTCATATTCACGATAGATTTTCATCAATAAAGAGACCTGAGAACTTTAGTGATGAGCGGTATTTTATACTTTTATTATTGAATTTGAGTGAATATTCCAAATCAACGCTTGAGGAATGTCTTGATTACGAATCCGTTAATTTAGCTGAGGAAGTTAAAACCAAAACTTTAGAATATTTTACATAAAATCCAATGTTTATAATCCTATTTTTCACATTCGGTATCCTAGAAGATATTCAGTGCTTTTTCAGTGCTTTACTGTCCAATATTTCAAAATGTTTTCAATGAAAAAAAAACAGTGCCGTTAAGGCGAGGAAATAATGGACATTTCACTGAATTGCCCTTCCACAATTGCTTTTTTTAAATATACTGTGGGGTTTGTCAACAAAACATTAAATAGGAATGATCCTGTATTGTATATTATCATTTCTTCTAATATAATTATATAATGGAAACGTTGCAGATACGAATCATATCTGTATTCGAATGACTAGATGTTATTTTATATAATAGTCAGTTGCTTTAGAGCATTCATTAAGTGTGCATGTATTACTGGATATAAAATAAATACAGTGAGTCTACCTAAACTGGTCGTTAAAATTTGATGTCCTATCCTAACCTAACATATACGAAGGTTGCCTTTTATTTTTCGGGATCGGACAACCCTAGTGTTGCAATCTGGCAACTGACAGTTCTATTGTAAAGTTTGAGATTTTTTAGGTTATGCGTTCTCAGAACGTTTTGACATATAGAGCGCTATTTGTGTTGTTACAGTAACTCAAAAGATTCGTGACATTTTCGTGTGATTATTTTTTACAACTTCCAACGTGGATTAACTCAGCAACAGTGCATCGATGAATTTGATTAAATTTTTGGCAATGAAGCTCCATCAAGAATCAGTGTTTACCGATGGTATGGTGATTTCAATCGAAGTCGTAGTTCGCTCCAAGACGAAATTCGTGAAGGTCGTCCAAAATCAGTTGTTCCGGAAATCATTTATGCTGTGCGCGAACTGATTTTGAAAGATCATCATGTGACCTATCGTGAGATTGAGACAACCTTAGGCATTAGTGGGACCAGCATACATTCAATATTGCATGAACATTTGACTGTCAAAAAAATTTGTTCGCGTTGGATTCCACACTATTTGCCAATCGTTCAAAAAAATGCGCGTGTCGATTGGTTGAAAGAAATGCTCAAAAATACGATCGCGGTGCTTCGAAACACGTCTATGACTTCGTGACAGGTGACGAATCGTGGATTTATGCGTATAAGCCCGAAATTAAACAGCAGTTGACTGTATGGGTATTTCAAGATGAGCCAAAACCAACAAAAGTTGTTCGCGCACGAAACACTTCCAAGCAAATGGTTGCCTGTTGTTTCGGAAAAACTGGACATGTCGCATCCGTACCACTAGAACAACGCAGAACAGTCAATTCTGAGTGGTACACTATCATTTACTGCCAATTGTCTTTCAAGAAATGAGAAAAACCAACCGCCGAAGACGAATCACTATTCACCACGATAATGCGAGCTCGCTCACATCGGCAAAAACAACAGCATTTGAGTACCCAAAACGTCGATTTGATGAGTAATCCGCCGTTTAGTCCTAACTTGGCACCGAATGACTTCTTTTTATTCCCGTACGTAAAAAATAAACTAAGAGGTCAACATGGGGAATATTTTGACAAACAATAAAGCGATTTTTGATATTTGTTTTTGTTCTCTAATACCAAAATATTAAAGGCAACCCTCATACCTCGTCAATCAGATGAATTGGTTAGTTTCAGCACCAAAAATTATAGTTCCCATATACAGGGTGTTCCAAATTAAGTTGGCATCATTACCAACTCCGTTATTATTGATGCTACGAATTCGGTTAAATGGGCAAACTAATAGCATTTTTAATGGCCTTCTCGGTGCCGAAAACAAAAAAAATTGACAGTCGCGTTTTCAGAATATTTCATAAAATGATATTTCTTTCAATGGAACACCAAATCTCATTTTTATTTTTTTCGTAAAGGTTTAAGTAAATAAGAAAGTTTTATCAATAGGAAACATTTATAATAAACGGATTTGATAAAGCTCTATAAAATATCGAGTAAATGTTCAAAAACACCGCCGTCTTCTTGAACGCATATTTAGGCCCTTCTATTGACACTACGTGTGGCATTCAACACAGTTCGGCCATCAATTCTATTAATTATAGTTCCAATATAATTTTTCAGTTCATCTACATTATTGTTTCATTTTGTACACCTAATTTTTCAGAAATCCCCAAAAATAAAAAACTAGAGGTGTCATGTCATTGTAGCAATCCATCTGTTTCCAAAACAGCCTCGCAGCATTCTTTTTACGCCACTAACATTATGTGCTGGTGTTCCATCCTGCTCAAAATAAATCATCTGACGAGCCTCCAGATCAAGATCATCAAAAAACTCTACCAACACTCTTACGTTACATTAATAAATTAATGTAAAGGGGTCCGTTCAAAGAACCATGGTAGAAAAATGGACCGATAATTCTGCCTCTAAATAGACCACACCAAACATTAATACTAAATCGTCTTTGCGGATTGTGGGGATGGGCTAGAAATGGATTATATCTACTCCAATAATGAAAATTCTTTCTCAACTTATAAGGAGAAATCTTATGTTTCTTCAGAATTCGTTGAATACCAGACAGTGGAACAGCTATTTCGCTAGATAAATCTCTGATGGAATTATTTGGATATACATCAAAGTAGGATAAAACGTCAATTTCTGTATCTTCAGATATTACAAAACGTTTTTTAGTTCTCCTCTCCTCTCATTGTTCCTGAATCGACGATGAAGCACAGCAAAAAAACGCAGATTAGGTAATTCACGATCAGGGAACGGATTGCTGTAATGTTGGAGTGCTCTTACGCAATTTTTCTGGCAAACCAAGTGATGGGAAAACGGCATTTCAAAAAATATTCGAACAGTAGTTGACAGTTATAATAATTTATGACATGGCCATGATATACTTGAGAATATTTGACAGATAGTACTTCAACAAAGTTTCAAGGCAACTTCAAGGCTCATAATAATTATGTTTTATCGAATCAAATACAATTTTTCCAACCACATTCATATGGCCCTCCAGTATTTTCTGTTCTGTACAAAAACGGCTTCAAAGTCATCATTACCTCAGACATATTTTGATTCACAAAATAAATGCGGCTAGCGGAATGGCTTTAAGATCGTAATGATCGTTTTGTACATTAATACCAAATAGCTCAGTGGTGTCAATTGAGTGGTGCGACATGATGATCACGGGTTTCACGAGTTCACATCCCAGCGCAAAATTTTTCTTTTTACTGTCTTATTTTGCTATTAGTAACAAAATATTGTCATTCATTAAAGTACCAAAATTGGGTGTTTGGACAATCATGAGGTTTCATTCACCAAAACAACGAATCGAAATGCATGAAAAAATATAGGGTGTTCCATTGAAAGAAATATCATTTTATGAAAACGCGACTGTCAATTTTTTATTTTTTTTGGCATCGAAAAGCCCATTGAAAATGCTACTAGTTTGTCCATTTAAGCGAATTCGTAGCATCAATAATAACGGAGTTGGCAATGGTGCCGACTTAATTCGGAACACCCAGTATTCATAAGTAATAATTGAATCAAAATCCAAAAGACTCACCTAGGACTCCTCTCCCGCTTGGGACTCCTCGACCTGTGCTTCTTCCTCCTCGACGGCGAAGGACTGCCATAGTGCCTACTCCTACCGTAGCTCGAAGACCTCGATCTTCTCCTGACGGGACTCCTACTCCTCGAGTACCTCTTCTCCCTCTCCCTTTCCCTCATCCTAGCCTTCTCCCGCTTACTCTTGTGCTTCCGGTGCAGCATCTCCCTCTCCATCCTCCGCCTCCTGGTGCTGGGCGTCATCGACCGATGCTTGTGCACGTGCATTATCGGATCTGGCGTCACAGACATGTACGGAGACTTGACGGGCGACAGCCGGTCATCGATGATGATCGGAGAGTCCCTTATTCGAATCGGTTCGTCCGAGATGTAGTGATTGTACCTGCTCGAGTGGTGCAACGGAGGGGTGTGCGGCGACTCCCGCGGCGTAAAGTCCCTCGGATAGTCGCGGTACTTGATAGGGGGAGTCTTCGTGGGCGGGCTGGGGCTTCGCGGCTCGAACTGGGGCTCTGGGGACGCGATATGGCTGTCGTTGGACACCGGCGAGCACGCGCTGGTGTCTATCGTCACCTTGGCGTCCAAGCCGCCTTTGCCGGAGTCGTGGTGCTCCCAGTCGGAGAGGGGCTCGATCTCGGGCCTGGGGGGCGTCTTCCTCGACGAGCTCGCGTCGGACGCCGCAGATTCGCTCGCTACGCTCTCTAAACTAGTACTGCGAGATCGCTGCTTGGCCTTCTTCTTTTTCTTCTTGGACTTCTTCTCTTTCTTGTGTTTTTTGTCCTTCTTTTTCCGTTTTTTCCGGTCTACGGAACTGTAATCTTCGTCGTAAGTTGGGGAAGCTATCGGCGCGGTGTACTCCACCGGAGAAGACTCGATTTTTCGACGATGTTTTACGACTTTGACGTCGCTGGAGCGGGAGGAGCGCGACGATATCGAAAGCTGCCTTTCTCTAACAAGAACTGGAGGGGTTGGAGACCTCGGTATCATAGAAGGGTCCAGCCTATGCCTCCTTCCTATAATCAATTGATTAATTTAAAAAAATATTCGCTAACGTAATTGATAAATTGTGAAAATTCTTGTTAGAGTTTAGTAAAACACTTTTTCGTAATCCCATACTGTTATTTTGATTTAACGGTTTTCAGATGACAATTGAAAAGTTAATGTAAACAGCCGGTGGCCGTTAAGAAATCATTTGTTCAAATATTTTAATACAATGTTGAGATTTTTCTGTAGAATTACGAGATAACGTGGTTTGTTCTTTCCTCGGAATCAAAATGTAAATTTTCAGCGGGATTACGAAAAGTCTTAGGGCCAATTTATGCAACTGGTCATTATTATAGTCACAATCATTATCACAGTTTTAGTCTCAGTTTTTTAAGACTAAAACTAAGGAAATTGCATAAATGCTACCTTCTACTGGAATGTACAGTTTCAATTTCATTTTATGATTAGGACAGTGATTGTGATTAGGACTATGATAATGATATAGTTGCATAAATTAACCCTTAAACGACACACAGCCGATACGCAAATAACGGATTCAGTTGTTATAATCCTCGGCTGCGCCTCGGATTACAATCAACCTCATTCATTATTTGCTACATATCGGCCTTGTAACGTTAATAACTATTGTCGATTTCCACTGATAATCAAATGTAGTTTATATCCTCATTTTTCTTGCCTATTTAATGAATGATATATTTTACCATTTTAATAGAACCTTGAAAAACGAATAAAATATCTATAGTATTTATAGTATCCAGCTACAGTATCTATAGTAATGAAGTGACATATTTCAGTGATTAGACCATTTTCATAACTAAAATCTTCACATAAACACATCTGAATTTATACCTACATTGGGTAATAAACCTAATGACAAATGTAACAATAACAAGATTAGTAGGACCTCCATATTTTTGAATATTTCAAACTAGTTTCTAGATCCGGCGTTTTTCATAGATTCACTTCCAAAGAATCAAAAAAGTTCATCATATTTCCTTCGTACAGGTATCATATTAAGAGAATTTTCAAGTAGTAGTATTTGTATCTATTTTGTTTCATACATTGCGGAATATTATTAACTGAAACTACATATACTTTATACCATGTTTCAAAATGTCTTTCCATTTGTCCTGTGTATGCAATGGAATGTTGGCTAAAGATTTTATGATAGTATACTCTTTATCGTCGTATATAAACTTGAATGTGATAAATGGCAATTGAATATACGGGACAAAAAGAAAGAAGTTTCGATAAAGTTATAAAGAACATGAATAATCGGATAAAAACCAGCAATGACCGAACTCCAAAAAAATTCTGAACGTAAAACAGGCAGGTACAGATAACTTATTCTGTTATATTCAATGAACTACCAGATTTTCAAAACAGTCCGCTCTTGCAACCATAGTTAAACATTTTGAAAAGTTGCAAATACCACTCGATAGTTTTATATCATTTACTGTAATTGGTACTGTAAGTCATAAGGTTTAATGTCTAATTACGGAAACTAGTCACAATAGATTATCAGTGGAAATATACAAAAGTATTTTAATCCAAGTGAACAAATAATATATTTCCCCTTTACCACGCATTTTTTTTACATATTCCTCCTTCGTTATTTTTTATTACTAAGTATGTTACCCTTTTGCAAGGGTTTATCTATCTGGTAATGACGAGTAATTAGCCAATTCGATACAAGAAGCATTCGCAATGTCCATCTTGATTTGGATAGTTATTTTTTAATCCATGCAATTTTTTTATGGTAGAACATTGAAAAATAATAAGAGTAAATATCTCTTTTCACTTTTATTTAGAAAATCATATAAATTTCTGATGAAAACGATTAGTTCAAGTCAAAATAAACCAGCTTTGGATTTGAATAGTATAGTTTCAGTACCCAAATGAAAGTTGAAAATAGTGAGTAAGTACCTATAACTCAACTTTATTTTACATAACTTATTAGGGGTTCATCATATTCAGGCTTTTTTTTAATGGTGATAATTATATTTTTGAAGAGCTGCAAATTAAAATTTTTCAATAAATATCCATATATTAGATAATTGAGATAATGAATATAATGATATATTCTTTGAACCTTGCCTCCTTGGGCATATTATTCAGTGTTCGTTGAGATATTAGTGAAGTAAGTAGTTGTTTTCTGTCATATGTTTGCTTCTTATCATGCTGCATAGGATTATTGGAGACAAGGGGGTATTTTGAATTTGTTCCAAATTATTCACTTTACTGTATCATTCCAAGGAATAATTATTGTCTTAACTAGTACCTACAATGTAAATAATTTCGACAAGGTAGAACATGAGAAAAATAACAGATAGAAATCAAGTACTTCCTTGGCTACCACGACGGACATTGAATTTAATCTGACAGATATAAAGTTTCTTGTAAACTAACTGTAGATTTGTTGGAATTCTCACCAATGCCTTGTACAATAACTATTATTTCCATGAAGGAGGTATTCATCAAAATTATGTTTCTACCATCGGATATGGTTACAGACAGAATGCCTTCATAAAAGGCTTATTCATATACATATCAGAAAGAAAATAAAACTGTAAATCAAGAATGTACATTTTCAGCTAGTTGAAATGATAATTAAATGAACTCATATTGTGCAATATTATAGATTACCTAATTTTTCTTTTTTATCAATTCTAATTCAAATCATATTAATTTTGATATTGTGTGCGGGACATTTTCTTCCACAATTTATGTACATTGTATTGTAAAATGTTGATGCACTATTATTTAATAAAAACATACAGTAAATGAGGTTTTGAGTGTGCAATTTTCCACTCACTAGGTATTTGGATACAATTCAAATTGGTCTGCACCTCTTCATGATTCTCATTGAAGAGTTGAAGAATTGAAGTTTCTTCATTACATTTCTGAACATATGAATGTATTCAAATATTACCAATCCTTACATACAGGAGGTAATCAATGGATGGTAGATTCTGAGTTTGAGAGAAAACAATTTTTGAGAAATTTCAAATGAAAATGTAGATATACTTAGTTATATATTTCATATTTAAGATCATCCTTTTTGGTTATTGACTAAATTTTTTTCGTCACTGAAATGTTTTCATTTATTTTCAGTTAATAATAACAAAAAAAAGCCAATAAAAAAAATATCTGACACTAACACATGCTCTGAACATTTTTTCTGGTAGTTAACAAGTGGCAAATATTTTTCCAGGGTATTATGAGTCACAATAACAAACTCTAGAACAATGCAGATAAAAACACCAACCAAAACTTTCCTTTCATGGTGGTATAATTGAATAATTTTATCAAAATGAAATGTATTTAATGCCTATGAAGAAAAAAAAGGGAATTACTGATCTTTAGCTCTCACCAAATCTAATTTATCACTGATTGACAGTATATTCTTATACAACATTTCAATTATGAACTACAAGGACCAAAAAATTGAAGAAACTCTTTGAATGTCACCCAAGGAAATCCTCATCGAACACCAGATACATTTTGCCAGAGAATACCCCTTTATTCTCTCAGAAACAACGGATTGATGTTGAAACAAACCTGAAACTATATGATTGCTCCCATTAAGACTGTTTTATTACAGATTTTTGCTGCAACTTTATTGCCAGCAATCTGAAATTGCACTCAATAATCATAGCAGACTTTTTTGGGGGGGCTTTTACTACATTATTCCAAAGTTTCTTGAATATTTCAATACTTCTGCCTGCAATAAAGTTGCAGCAAAAAGGCGTAGAGGCATGCACAGTTGATTTCAAATGTCTAGCAAGTGAATTGCATGCAATTTTTAAAAAACTAATAAAACATTTTTTATAATGCTTTACAAATACAGGCTTTCATTCAAACAGTATGTGGCCAAAAAAATTACAAAGATTCAATGCAAATTTTTGTAGTATGTATAATGGAACATTTGATCATAATTAATCTCATAATGCTCAAACAAAAGTTCAGAATGTTGAAAATTTGTCATAAAACTAAATTAAAAATTCCTATGAAATTGTTTGGAGCAATGGGAAAGATATTCCTAAACTTAATAATATATAATAGAACCAGAATAAGGAGGCAAAGGATAAATAAGGCATCACTCTTAGTCCAACTAAAAAAAACATTGAACTGACAGATTTCTAGCTTGTGAAACGAGTTCTACAGTAATATCATACAAGAAAACCTCATGCTGTTTGTGAGAAGTCAGGCAAGGCTAATTTGCCAATACAACTTAGCTACTTCATTTCTCGTAAGGAAACTTAGTTATAAGTACTCTGTTTAGTGTATACCAAGAACAAACTGAAGAGGAAAACAACTTACCACTATAAAGAGTGTAATGTGCCTATTTGTTTTAAATAATTTGAGTTTGAAGCAGGTCATAATTAATCACAAATAGTGAGAATGAACTAAATGAAAGGTAACTTATTCCAACACATATTTATCCATACAAATTATTCTGTAAGTAATGTATAGATTGTGTACCATCTACTCAAACTCTTTATTAGCACCAATTAAAATAAACAAATGGAGTATTCAATACAAAACCAACTGAATGCCTTGCATAAATACATCTACTTGTGATTATTATTGATCTAACAAAAAATATGAAATAAAATCTAACCTGGTGAGTGTAACAGGAGTGATGTTTCTCTGCTGATATAGATCTCCTCTTCAACGCGAGAGTACCTATTACGGTGACCACTTCTGTGCATCGTGTCGGCTTCTACTTCGAGTTCACCATCTTCACTAAGTACTAAACTACCCTCTTCACCACTTTGGATTTCTCCTGCTTCGGGACCGGACAAATCCTCAGAGCTAACATCGGAGTACTCAACCAAAGGTTTTGTTTTCAGAAGGCCTATGTAATTAATTGGGGAGCCGTTTTCATCTCTCTGTCTACGTTTTTTTGACTTCTTGGATTTTTCCTTACTATGTTTACCATGTCGACTCTTTTCCATTTTACGAACTAATCGTAGTCACTATCCAGCACATAGTATATCGTGCTGAGTTGCCTGAAGGCAGTATAGTCCTAGGAAAAGCCGACATACTCAAAATTTGAACATTTGTTTGGTTATGTTGACATTTATGTTGGCATGCATGATCGAGAAACCATCACCGGGAAGACAGTGGACAGCGACTTTGGTAATTATTTTAGCAAATTAGGGAATATTTTCCTGATTAGTGGGGCTAATCAAAGAAAAATAATCATTTGCAAATAGCTGATTTTCATTAGTTGCGCTAATTTGACATCCGTGACCTTGAACAAATGAAAATGATGGCGATTTGTGATGTTTTGGGTGGGTCAAATATTGATGAAAAGCAGGAAAAAGCATAGGGATGTTAGAAAACGCTTGGAAAATATAAACTCACTTACCCAAATGTTGAAATGATATCCAGAACTTTCTATTCCACACTCACCAACGCACACACCACAGCACTATTTCTGTATCATTGTCTGATCGTTCCCATTCAATAATTTATACTTTTGCAGGTATCTAGCTTTATGGAGTTCAAAATAACAATAGTAGTTCTTTGAATTGATTGCAGTAATTCATTTTCGATAGCTTATTATATTGGATGTAGCATAGGTCATTAAAAATTTTGAGATCTCTTGATTATTATCGAGAATGATCCCTACAACAGGACGCCATTTTCGCCAGAATTGTTTTCTATGTGGCATGCGGCATGCGTCATTCATTCTCATCCCCTCCACCCGAATTTGCACCAAGTTCAAATTATGACATTTCAAAATTTGATTCATTCGACAACTCAAAAATTTCAAAGCATTCTCTTGTTATTGCAATATTTTGCGAAGATTTGGCTACTACCTGTGGAAATTAATGAAACTTGTTTGTTTCCTTTTAAATTCTGTAGTAATCAAGCCACCAAAAAACAAAAATTTTGGACAAAAACAAATGTCATCAGGAAAACAAAATGTTCTACCGTGAATTATGAACTATGGTTGAATAATTCAATTTACCTTAAAATTTTAATGAAAAACAAAGAAAAATATTCAAAAATCAGGTGAAACTTGTGGCGCCATCTGTGTTAAATTCACATCAGTATTCAGTACTCAGTCGGCACAGAACGAGAAATTTATTTTCCGTCGATCGATACTGACGAAATCAATACCGACGATCGGTGATACCAACCCTTTTTTAAAATTTTCTACTGGTAAGAATGCGACAGTGTTGCGAACGTATTATACCTAGATTCTTTGCCATAAAACCCAATACTATCAATCTCTATATGAATAACGTTTGTTACCGATCAGGGGTGGGATTCTGCGTACCATAGAATTCTACTTTTCATCATATTAGTGAAACGACATAATAATCTCTAGTTTAATCCGTGGTTATAATAGTTGACTTCATGGGACAGAAAACATAACTGTCCACTATACATGGATGGTATACAGAATCCCACCCCATATAGCTACGGCGCATTTGTAGTAACCACATTCACTGCCGCTATATCGTCATGCAAAAACAACAACTAATATCTGTATCACAGACCTCATGTATTACCTCAACATTCCTGATATTTGCTGTTTCATATATTAGATAAGTTATATTTTCAACTGTTGGTGACACTTGGTAGTTGGTATTATAGCATGACAATAGCTGTTTTATGATTTTTTTGTTTTGTTGGTCTTTTTCCCTTTGGAAAGTTGGCAAGGCCGATAACATTATAGTTGAATTTATAGGAGAGAGACAGAAATATGACCGTCAACTACGAATAGTACGAATTCCATAGTACACGGAATCCCAGCCTAGAAGTGACGTTATTTCCATTGATTTGATTAATACAATAGACTCCACAAGTGTGTCGTCACTTCACCATCTTTGTTGGGAACCGTTAGGTTTCGGTTCCAAAAGTGAGTTCAAGTGAATGATAATTAATTTTATTTTTACATCTTTATGAGCTCTTCAACAATAGCAATCGCCATAACGAAGCTTGTTATCAGGTTCAATGCCATAGGAAACGTTTTTGCGAAAGCTATTACCTAAAACTGATATTTTTGGAACGCGTCAAATGATATTTTGACATTTGTGACGTCACCACTTGCGGGGTCTATTTGAAAAACGGTATACGAATTTACCTTGTTAAAAATAACTACTGTTCCATGACTTATAACAATCGCATTCTGTGCAAATATGCGACATCTGTAGTTATTTGATTGAACTGTGTATAAGAACGTTTTCGCTTTAAGTCAAAATTTACTTTATTGTCGAAAGTTATGAAAAACTTATAGACAAAGCTTAATTGGTTTAAAGATAATGTTGAAATTCAATTAAACTAAATTCATCATATTAGGCAGCTGATCACGAATATACTGTTTTGCGCCATCTAGTAAGATAGGAACGAATTTCAAGAAAGTTGGCTTGTGGGAGCGTTCGACAACGCTTAAGGCTCGTACACAAACAATGTAAGATTTATGTAACAAGTTTCAGTACTTGCGACATAAGCCTCACAGAGATTTATGTAATAAGTTTTAGAATTTGCGATTTTGGATATCAGTTTTGGAAATAAATTAGGATGCAAAACAGAATTCAAAAATAAAAATTGAATTTTATCTTCAAGATTGTAGGGCGTGATTAGAATAATAATAATAATAATAATAATAATGTCTTTGACAATTTCGTTTCAGAAACAAAACTTCCGTAGTGTTTCAGCAGGAAGCTAAGTTTTCATGCATCCGAATTTTTGTTTTTCCGTAGGAAATTTGAAAGGAATGTCACTTTTTCGTACGAATGATATTTTCAGCGGTTTTCATTTGTGCGAAATGCCTTCACGGAATAAATGAAATATTCAACGTCGACCCCCTAATTTACCGTCCATTGTCTCAAGTAAATTCCTGAGCTTGTTAATTTAAGCTGTGGTAATTGCCATGTGATTTACGTAATTTGAAAATAGGTCTCACCCAAAAACGTTTAGGAGCCCTTTTTCTTTTTTTCTTCAATTCAAAATTCCAATAAGTCAACAAAATCAGTAAAATATAAAATATTACGGCTGTTCTTATCCTTATATTATTAATCATGATATTGCCGTCCGTATTTAACATAAAAATTTTCAATATGCCTAGAAACAAACAACCGCACTGATCATTGTTTCATTTTAAAATTTCGGACAAGTTGACTTTATTTCAACTTCTTGAATTTATTCGTACTATCAGTTAAAATTTGCCGCCACGAAACATATTTGAACAGCTTTTCACAGATTTCGCTTGAACTCAGCTTGAGTTGTCCAGAAATTTGAAATAAACGTCAATTCGTTCCTATTTTTCTTTTTCGTGTGCCCCGGATTTGACTTTCATTTAAAATTGACAAAATAAATGCAAGAAACATCCAAAAAACAGTGAGTTTATTTACAAATATCCTATTTTTCCCTATACTAGTCATTGTATAAATAGATACTTAAATTCTATTACAAGTTGGCACTTTTAATATATCAGCTTGGCAACGCAAACATTATCAGAAGAATTATGACTACGCTTTATTATTTTTTGCTATATTGTGTGTGGCCCAATTCACCGACGTCTTCCAAGAATTCGAGAGGGCTTCATCAAATTTAGACCTGAAATGTTGCAAGGCTTCTTCTTCAGTTTTATTCATAACCTGGAAATGAGAAAAATTATCTCACATCCAATACCTAATAATGATATAGATGTTTATCAACTGATAAAATGAACTTAAAAAAGCAAGTACTCTTCCATAGTTTTTCAACTGCCTCAGTATATGCAAGAAATTCAATAACACCTCCAAGAGAGATTGTATGGCATCAAATTATTTGAATATTTCAACTGATTCAAACCGAATATTTAAAATCATTTTCAACAAAAAAAAAATTGGGTCAACTTTAAACCCCGAAACATTAACTCTTTCAGAGTTTTTATTCGCATTAACCCAGACATTTTGTTGATATCAAACTTACCAGAGTGTCTCTCAAATAATTCAGATCCTTCTCGGAACTTAATTCGGGAAGGCCCGTAGAAATCATCATCGCTAAAAGTGATATGAACAAGTTACCGTGCTTCCTCAGTATCATGAACGCCTAAAAAAATAGATTACTCATTTGCTGGAGCAAGAATACCAAAAAAACGAACCTTTTCGCAGTATTCCTGGAAAATTTTGAACTCCAAAGCTTTCGAGGTCTGCCCTTTGTTTATCACATAAACGAAATCGTGTGTTAAAACAAAGGGAACCCGTTCACGTTTGAAGCCGAACTTCTCCTTGAAATGGCCCAAAATATGTCCGAAATCTATGTGGAACAGCTAAAAAAAACACTCAATCAAGGCCAAGAAAACAGAGAGAGGGAGAGAGAAATAAATATGGTTTTCCATTTGAAAAAATTGAGTTACCCTCAATATCTGAAAAACTGTTGATTTGGCAACATTGCTGATATCACCATCGAATCGGGCATCTTCAAAATCAGACTTGTACAAAATTTCACGGGTTTTTCTTGAACCGTATTGAAAATATTGGAACGTTCTCCCAGACTTGAACGAAAAAGCCATGTTGTCATATTTCGAAAACTGCATTAATTTAAAATCTGATATTTGGAGACATAAGTTATGGGGCGTCGCTGAATTGATTGCAATGAATACAAAAAGTGTTTTTCATTTGAAAAAATTGAGTTACCCTCAATATCTGTAAAATTGTTGATTTGGCAACATTGCCGATATCATCGTTGAATCGGGCATCATCAAAAACAACCCCGGTCGAAATTTTCTCAATGCCGTTTCTGAAATATGAGACCGTTCCGATACTTTTGAAAGACGCTGTATAAATCCTCGTATAAGCTACATAAGACCCTGGGTACCTCCAAATATAAGACAGAAGAAAAAAAAAGTCGGATTTAAGAAAAAAAGTATGTGGGTCAGACTAGAAGGGTCTTAAAAGTACGATTCAAGGAACACATTGCTCATATCCGTTTTTCAAGACCAGAAAAATCGAGTGTCACAACATACTTTAGATCGCGACCACCGATTTGATGACATAAGTTTGAAATTAATTAGGCAGGTTCATGACAATAGACTTCTCGTTGCATTCGAGAGTCTAAAAATTGTAAAATGTAAAAATAGAATGAATGCGGATAAGGGCCCAATACCATACAGCCTCTGGTTCAAGTTCATAGAACAGTAGAGAAAAAATTATAAATTAAAAATTTTTCAAGAATGTTTTCATTCATTGGTTATTTATTTTCAAGAATGTTGTGATTGAATCCAAAACAAATAGGTAGAAATAAATTAAGAATTAGGTAAGAAATTATTTGGTAAATAATTGTAACAGGTACAAAATTTAATGTAGACAGGTATATAGTTCAGTCGCCAGGTAGTTTCAGATAGAAAAAGGTCGGAAGATAATGAAACTTTAAGATGTTGTTCAGGGATGGTTGATTAACACTTTCTCAAGTTTTGGACATCAGCATTTTGGTAAGTTGTAAATTTTTTAATCTTTCGATAATATTTGCAACTGAAGCAATGTTTTTTCCATTGAAAACGTCACTAACCTGACCATTTTCTTTTACCATGATGTTGTCAGAATGTCTGTCAGCAATACCTAAAACGTACGTTGCTACACAATATCCTGCACAGGACAACGTGAATTCATTCACAGCCTTATTCAGGGCAGCTTCTGACGTATTGAAATCCTTCAACCAAGCTAAAAGTAAAAAATAAAATGTCACGTTGAAAATTCAAGTCAAAGTAACTTCAATCATCAAATAGTGACTTCAACTAAAATAATGATAATTTGTAAACAATTTCTTTAAGGAAAAAATTGAATATAACTGTGTGAATAAGATTATGTAGTGTACCTAATATAGGACCCTTCCTGAAAGCGGCAGTGGCAGTGAACATCCCCTTCTCCTTCTGGATATTGGCAATGGTATCAGCATTCAAAACTACTTCAATCATTCCCACACGATGCTCCAATGATATGCAACCATAAGGGTTCATCCTGAAAAGCGTTGGAACAGACTTAAAAAAAATGTTTATGAAGTACTATGAACTATTATTTTAATTTTATTTATAGTATAATCGGGAAAACCTTTTGTAGGCCTCTCGGGGTCTCAGGCCACAGAACAGTTACTTAGTTAATGTCTATGAATAAAGAAGAGGAAGAAGAAGACGAAAAGGTTAGGTTAGGGATGATTGATGGCGGGAAGGAGATCATTCGTTCATGCCGTTCATTGTGTTAGTTGTTCTGTCTGTGCTTCAGTGCATTTGATTTAATAAATTAATGATTCCTGACGATAGTTTTATTATTTACGACCAGCTATCCCTACACTTTATAATTGAAAAAGTGGCAATGATATATTTTTCAATCATTTCACAAACCACAAGCAACAAATAGTAATTTTCAAGTCATTGTGAGAGAAACAAGTTATGTCCGTTTTCACATTATAAATAAGGGAAAATATTTTGCATAACAGCATTCTTACAATCAACAAAATGTGGTGTTTTTCCTGTAAATCCCAAATAAGTCGCCCTGGAGCGCATATAGTAGTGCTGGGTGGCTCTGTCACGGTAAATAATAATAGATGTCCTCTAACCTTGGTTACACTCTACAAGTATTATTATTACCAGGGGTGCTATTTTCAAGTACACATTGCATTTTGTCATCTTCATGCCAATTAACCTACCTCAAATCCAATCCCTCTCTTTTCCATAACCTATCCATAATTCTGATCATTTGTAACGTCAGCATATCTTGTCGAAGATCGTCTCCATTTTTAAAAATAATATAAACATCTTCTCCATAGGTGTCGGAGTTCTCGAAAACTATCCATAAAGGTTTCATTTTGCTGTCCATCACCCGGCATTTGTCCAACCTAAAGAAAAAAAAAGTTTCAAGGCTGAGAAATGTCACCAAGATACCTATACGTACCTTATCCTTGCGCACCTATAACTTGGATTTAGCGGATTTCTTGTATGATTCAGTATCATTTCAGCGTTCGATTCGCTCAGGTAGTTTTTAAGTACGATTCTGGCTTTATCTTTGTCCTTTTTCTGCCGAACAAGATCGCTGCATGTTTTCAATCGCTCTAAACACTCCAACTGCCTTTGCAGGGCCACCATGTGTTCTTGGGTACCCCTGCAGTACGCTTCAAGGATCAGACCAAAACGAACTGATACAGCAGGAACCTGCATTTCTGATCTGAAAGATTTTGTGGGAAGTGAGAACTGATTTTTGGACAGACACCCTAATCATATCTATATAAAAAATGAGCGACGAAGTTCAGAAAACTGCAGATAAAATATTGAGAAGTAATCCACTTAATACAAAACTCTGTACAACTCAGGATAATAGTCAAATATTGAATTATGATAATAGATAGCAAAAAGAGATAGACCCCTAAAAATCATATAAATCCAGATGACCTTATCAATTTGAGAACGGTTCAAGATAAAGCAATTCTGCGAACGCCAATCGATTCAGAATGAGGATATTAGTATACTCTATTAATTTCAAATCGATCGGAAGAAAAAAAAATTACCCGAAAAAGTACTAAGGGGTAGACCCCTAAAAATCATATGAATCCAGATGACCTTATCAACTTTGGAACGGTTCAAGATAGAGCAATTCTGCGAACGCCAATCGATTCAGAATGATGAAATTAGTATACTCTATTAATTTCAAATCGATCGGCAGAAAAAAAAATACCCGAAAAAGTACTAAGGGGTAGACCCCTAAAAATCATATGAATCCAGATGACCTTATCAACTTTGGAAAGGTTCAAGATAGAGCAATTCTGCGAACGCCAATCGATTCAGAATGATGAAATTAGTATACTCTATTAAAAATCATATGAATCCAGATGACCTTATCAACTTTGGAACGGTTCAAGATAGAGCAATTCTGCGAACGCCAATTGATTCAGAATGATGAAATTAGTATACTCTATTGATTTCAAATCGATCGGCAGAAGAAAAAAAATTACCCGAAAAAGTACTAAGGGGTAGACCCCTAAAAATCATATGAATCCAGATGATCTTATCAACTTTGGAACGGTTCAAGATAGAGCAATTCTGCGAACGCCAATTGATTCAGAATGATGAAATTAGTATACTCTATTAATTTCAAATCGATCGGCAGAAAAAAAAATTACCCGAAAAAGTACTAAGGGGTAGACCCCTAAAAATCATATGAATCCAGATGACCCTATCAACTTTGGAACGGTTCAAGAAAGAGCAATTCTGCGAACGCCAATTGATTCAGAATGATGAAATTAGTATACTCTATTAATTTCAAATCGATCGGCAGTAAAAAAAATTACCCGAAAAAGTACTAAGGGGTAGACCCCTAAAAATCATATGAATCCAGATGACCTTATCAACTTTGGAACGGTTCAAGATAGAGCAATTCTGCGAACGCCAATTGATTCAGAATGATGAAATTAGTATACTCTATTAATTTCAAATCGAACGCCAATTGATTCAGAATGATGAAATTAGTATACTCTATTAATTTCAAATCGATCGGCAGAAAAAAAAATTACCCGAAAAAGTACTAAGGGGTAGACCCCTAAAAATCATATGAATCCAGATGACCTTATCAATTTTGGAACGGTTCAAGATAGAGCAATTCTGCGAACGCCAATCGATTCAGAATAATGAAATTAGTATACTCTATTAATTTCAAATCGATCGGCAGAAAAAAAAATTACCCGAAAAAGTACTAAGGGGTAGACCCCTAAAAATCATATGAATCCAGATGACCTTATCAACTTTGGAACGGTTCAAGATAGAGCAATTCTGCGAACGCCAATCGATTCAGAATAATGAAATTAGTATACTCTATTAATTTCAAATCGATCGGCAGAAAAAAAAATTACCCGAAAAAGTACTACGGGGTAGACCCCTAAAAATCATATGAATCCAGATGACCTTATCAACTTTGGAACGGTTCAAGATAGAGCAATTCTGCGAACGCCAATCGATTCAGAATAATGAAATTAGTATACTCTATTAATTTCAAATCGATCGGCAGAAAAAAAATTACCCGAAAAAGTACTAAGGGGTAGACCCCTAAAAATCATATGAATCCAGATGACCTTATCAACTTTGGAACGGTTCAAGATAGAGCAATTCTGCGAACGCCAATCGATTCAGAATAATGAAATTAGTATACTCTATTAATTTCAAATCGATCGGCAGAAAAAAAAATTACCCGAAAAAGTACTACGGGGTAGACCCCTAAAAATCATATGAATCCAGATGACCTTATCAACTTTGGAACGGTTCAAGATAGAGCAATTCTGCGAACGCCAATCGATTCAGAATAATGAAATTAGTATACTCTATTAATTTCAAATCGATCGGCAGAAAAAAAATTACCCGAAAAAGTACTACGGGGTAGACCCCTAAAAATCATATGAATCCAGATGACCTTATCAACTTTGGAACGGTTCAAGATAGAGCAATTCTGCGAACGCCAATCGATTCAGAATGATGAAATTAGTATACTCTATTAATTTCAAATCGATCGGCAGAAAAAAAAAATTCCCGAAAAAGTACTAATCATATGAATCCAAATGACCTTATCAACTTTGTCAAGATAGAGGAATTCTGCGAACGGCAATCGATTCAGAATAATGAAATTAGTATACTCTATTAATTTCAAATCGATCGGCAGAAAAAAAAATTACCCGGAAAAGTACCAAGGGGTAGACCCCTAAAAATCATATGAATCCAAATGACCTTATCAACTTTGGAACGGTTCAAGATAGAGCAATTCTGCGAACGCCAATCGATTCAGAATGATGAAATTAGTATCTATTAATTTCAAATCGATCGGCAGAAAAAAAAATAACCCGAAAAAGTACTAAGGGGTAGACCCCTAAAAATCATATGAATCCAGATGACCTTATCAACTTTGGAACGGTTCAAGATAGAGCAATTCTGCGAACGCCAATTGATTCAGAATGATGAAATTAGTATACTCTATTAATTTCAAATCGAACGCCAATTGATTCAGAATGATGAAATTAGTATACTCTATTAATTTCAAATCGATCGGCAGAAAAAAAAATTACCCGAAAAAGTACTAAGGGGTAGACCCCTAAAAATCATATGAATCCAGATGACCTTATCAACTTTGGAACGGTTCAAGATAGAGCAATTCTGCGAACGCCAATCGATTCAGAATGATGAAATTAGTATACTCTATTAATTTCAAATCGATCGGCAGAAAAAAAAAATTCCCGAAAAAGTACTAATCATATGAATCCAAATGACCTTATCAACTTTGTCAAGATAGAGGAATTCTGCGAACGGCAATCGATTCAGAATAATGAAATTAGTATACTCTATTAATTTCAAATCGATCGGCAGAAAAAAAAATTACCCGGAAAAGTACCAAGGGGTAGACCCCTAAAAATCATATGAATCCAAATGACCTTATCAACTTTGGAACGGTTCAAGATAGAGCAATTCTGCGAACGCCAATCGATTCAGAATGATGAAATTAGTATCTATTAATTTCAAATCGATCGGCAGAAAAAAAAATAACCCGAAAAAGTACTAAGGGGTAGACCCCTAAAAATCATATGAATCCAGATGACCTTATCAACTTTGGAACGGTTCAAGATAGAGCAATTCTGCGAACGCCAATCGATTCAGAATAATGAAATTAGTATACTCTATTAATTTCAAATCGATCGGCAGAAAAAAAATTACCCGAAAAAGTACTAAGGGGTAGACCCCTAAAAATCATATGAATCCAGATGACCTTATCAACTTTGGAACGGTTCAAGATAGAGCAATTCTGCGAACGCCAATCGATTCAGAATGATGAAATTAGTATACTCTATTAATTTCAAATCGATCGGCAGAAAAAAAAAATTCCCGAAAAAGTACTAATCATATGAATCCAAATGACCTTATCAACTTTGTCAAGATAGAGGAATTCTGCGAACGGCAATCGATTCAGAATAATGAAATTAGTATACTCTATTAATTTCAAATCGATCGGCAGAAAAAAAAATTACCCGGAAAAGTACCAAGGGGTAGACCCCTAAAAATCATATGAATCCAAATGACCTTATCAACTTTGGAACGGTTCAAGATAGAGCAATTCTGCGAACGCCAATCGATTCAGAATGATGAAATTAGTATCTATTAATTTCAAATCGATCGGCAGAAAAAAAAATAACCCGAAAAAGTACTAAGGGGTAGACCCCTAAAAATCATATGAATCCAGATGACCTTATCAACTTTGGAACGGTTCAAGATAGAGCAATTCTGCGAACAGCAATCGATTCAGAATAATGAAATTAGTATACTCTATTAATTTCAAATCGATCGGCAGAAAAAAAATAACCCGAAAAAGTACTTAGGGGTAGACCCCTAAAAATCATATGAATCCAAATGACCTTATCAACTTTGGAACGGTTCAAGATAGAGCAATTCTGCGAACGCCAATCGATTCAGAATGATGAAATTAGTATCTATTAATTTCAAATCGATCGGCAGAAAAAAAAATAACCCGAAAAAGTACTAAGGGGTAGACCCCTAAAAATCATATGAATCCAGATGACCTTATCAACTTTGGAACGGTTCAAGATAGAGCAATTCTGCGAACGCCAATTGATTCAGAATGATGAAATTAGTATACTCTATTAATTTCAAATCGAACGCCAATTGATTCAGAATGATGAAATTAGTATACTCTATTAATTTCAAATCGATCGGCAGAAAAAAAATTACCCGAAAAAGTACTAAGGGGTAGACCCCTAAAAATCATATGAATCCAGATGACCTTATCAACTTTGGAACGGTTCAAGATAGAGCAATTCTGCGAACGCCAATCGATTCAGAATGATGAAATTAGTATACTCTATTAATTTCAAATCGATCGGCAGAAAAAAAAAATTCCCGAAAAAGTACTAATCATATGAATCCAAATGACCTTATCAACTTTGTCAAGATAGAGGAATTCTGCGAACGGCAATCGATTCAGAATAATGAAATTAGTATACTCTATTAATTTCAAATCGATCGGCAGAAAAAAAAATTACCCGGAAAAGTACCAAGGGGTAGACCCCTAAAAATCATATGAATCCAAATGACCTTATCAACTTTGGAACGGTTCAAGATAGAGCAATTCTGCGAACGCCAATCGATTCAGAATGATGAAATTAGTATCTATTAATTTCAAATCGATCGGCAGAAAAAAAAATAACCCGAAAAAGTACTAAGGGGTAGACCCCTAAAAATCATATGAATCCAGATGACCTTATCAACTTTGGAACGGTTCAAGATAGAGCAATTCTGCGAACGCCAATCGATTCAGAATAATGAAATTAGTATACTCTATTAATTTCAAATCGATCGGCAGAAAAAAAATTACCCGAAAAAGTACTAAGGGGTAGACCCCTAAAAATCATATGAATCCAGATGACCTTATCAACTTTGGAACGGTTCAAGATAGAGCAATTCTGCGAACGCCAATCGATTCAGAATGATGAAATTAGTATACTCTATTAATTTCAAATCGATCGGCAGAAAAAAAAAATTCCCGAAAAAGTACTAATCATATGAATCCAAATGACCTTATCAACTTTGTCAAGATAGAGGAATTCTGCGAACGGCAATCGATTCAGAATAATGAAATTAGTATACTCTATTAATTTCAAATCGATCGGCAGAAAAAAAAAATTACCCGGAAAAGTACCAAGGGGTAGACCCCTAAAAATCATATGAATCCAAATGACCTTATCAACTTTGGAACGGTTCAAGATAGAGCAATTCTGCGAACGCCAATCGATTCAGAATGATGAAATTAGTATCTATTAATTTCAAATCGATCGGCAGAAAAAAAAATAACCCGAAAAAGTACTAAGGGGTAGACCCCTAAAAATCATATGAATCCAGATGACCTTATCAACTTTGGAACGGTTCAAGATAGAGCAATTCTGCGAACAGCAATCGATTCAGAATAATGAAATTAGTATACTCTATTAATTTCAAATCGATCGGCAGAAAAAAAATAACCCGAAAAAGTACTTAGGGGTAGACCCCTAAAAATCATATGAATCCAAATGACCTTATCAACTTTGGAACGGTTCAAGATAGAGCAATTCTGCGAACGCCAATCGATTCAGAATGATGAAATTAGTATCTATTAATTTCAAATCGATCGGCAGAAAAAAAAATAACCCGAAAAAGTACTAAGGGGTAGACCCCTAAAAATCATATGAATCCAGATGACCTTATCAACTTTGGAACGGTTCAAGATAGAGCAATTCTGCGAACGCCAATCGATTCAGAATAATGAAATTAGTATACTCTATTAATTTCAAATCGATCGGCAGAAAAAAAATTACCCGAAAAAGTACTAAGGGGTAGACCCCTAAAAATCATATGAATCCAGATGACCTTATCAACTTTGGAACGGTTCAAGATAGAGCAATTCTGCGAACGCCAATCGATTCAGAATGATGAAATTAGTATACTCTATTAATTTCAAATCGATCGGCAGAAAAAAAAAATTCCCGAAAAAGTACTAATCATATGAATCCAAATGACCTTATCAACTTTGTCAAGATAGAGGAATTCTGCGAACGGCAATCGATTCAGAATAATGAAATTAGTATACTCTATTAATTTCAAATCGATCGGCAGAAAAAAAAATTACCCGGAAAAGTACCAAGGGGTAGACCCCTAAAAATCATATGAATCCAAATGACCTTATCAACTTTGGAACGGTTCAAGATAGAGCAATTCTGCGAACGCCAATCGATTCAGAATGATGAAATTAGTATCTATTAATTTCAAATCGATCGGCAGAAAAAAAAATAACCCGAAAAAGTACTAAGGGGTAGACCCCTAAAAATCATATGAATCCAGATGACCTTATCAACTTTGGAACGGTTCAAGATAGAGCAATTCTGCGAACGCCAATCGATTCAGAATAATGAAATTAGTATACTCTATTAATTTCAAATCGATCGGCAGAAAAAAAATTACCCGAAAAAGTACTAAGGGGTAGACCCCTAAAAATCATATGAATCCAGATGACCTTATCAACTTTGGAACGGTTCAAGATAGAGCAATTCTGCGAACGCCAATCGATTCAGAATGATGAAATTAGTATACTCTATTAATTTCAAATCGATCGGCAGAAAAAAAAAATTCCCGAAAAAGTACTAATCATATGAATCCAAATGACCTTATCAACTTTGTCAAGATAGAGGAATTCTGCGAACGGCAATCGATTCAGAATAATGAAATTAGTATACTCTATTAATTTCAAATCGATCGGCAGAAAAAAAAATTACCCGGAAAAGTACCAAGGGGTAGACCCCTAAAAATCATATGAATCCAAATGACCTTATCAACTTTGGAACGGTTCAAGATAGAGCAATTCTGCGAACGCCAATCGATTCAGAATGATGAAATTAGTATCTATTAATTTCAAATCGATCGGCAGAAAAAAAAATAACCCGAAAAAGTACTAAGGGGTAGACCCCTAAAAATCATATGAATCCAGATGACCTTATCAACTTTGGAACGGTTCAAGATAGAGCAATTCTGCGAACAGCAATCGATTCAGAATAATGAAATTAGTATACTCTATTAATTTCAAATCGATCGGCAGAAAAAAAATAACCCGAAAAAGTACTTAGGGGTAGACCCCTAAAAATCATATGAATCTAGATGACCTTATCAACTTTAGAACGGTTCAAGATAGAATAATTCTGCGAACGCCAATCATTTCAGAATGATGAAATTATTTTAGTCTATGAATTTCAAATTATTCGGCGGAAAAAAAGAATTACTCGAAAAAAGTCTGTACTGATAAAGAAACAAGACAGAAGTGCTGAAAACGACAAGACTGCAAAATGTAGAAAATAAATTAATAAGAGCTATTGAAAGACACTGCGCACTTTGCAGCTGAAAAATAAGTGATATGCATTCCAATTGGCAGTATTCAGTTTGTAAAGTGGCACTTTTACTGAGCAAAAATAAGAATTGTTTGGAACTTTTCTATACTGCTCATCATGTTCATACTGCGCGATAGTACACTATGTGCACCTCCTGTTTTTTCAATTGAATAAATGATATTTTGAAGTACTTATACGTTTTTATTCATATTACCTTATTCCAAATTATACAAATATATGGCCTGGAAAGGATCACAGATGTTTTTTTATTTTGTGGCTACTTAGGGTGATATTATTCGAAAGTCTGACCCTCAAAAAGAAAATTTTTATTCCGTTTGATGAAGCAGTAATTGATTAACAAAAATTTTAATATTGAAAAAATAAATTATACCGCTAAATAAACATAAACCTTATTGAATTTACTTACCTGAGATGCCAAAAAAGGAAATGTCCTATTTGCTGGTTGGTAAGTGCCCTTCTCAACAAGAAAATCACCAAATCACATTCCAGATAAAGCTCGTGTTTCAGGGCTTGTACAAGTTGAAGAAGGTACAGCTGTAGGTCGTTGTCACTAAAAAACATGTCTCATTAAAAACTTGCCCAGATTAGCCGATGACATAAATAAATGTGATAAATTGAAAAATAATTGAAGAAAGTGTAAATTTGTGGATTGATTGTCTTACCTAACGTCCAGCAAGCACTCCACAGCAAACTTCCTAACCTCCTGATCGGCATAAGCATAATCGAGCAACTCCAATGCCTTTTCCACTGGTAATTTTGGCCAGTTTTTGAGCATGGCCACGACTTGGCTAACAACCTCTCTCTTATCCCAGTCGATGCAATAAAGGAGATTTGGTAGAACTTCTGGTTCATGTTGTCTCCAGTAGTCTCTCAGAGCCCAGATGTTTTTGCGGTCCTAGGATAAAAACGATGAATATACTGGAGTTTTATCCCAACACCAAACCACTATTTTCAACACCTCGATGTTTTAGAAGGATTCAACGAACACAGTTTCGGGTAGAAATTGTAATAGTAACACTTAAAAGAAACTTTAAAAAAATCTTTGAAATTACTATTAGGTAATAGTATATCCATACTCAGTAGAATATGACTTCATAATTCCCCTTATAAAGAAATCAGTAGACCAGATTGAGTATATTATACATGTAACTGTTCGCTGCCTGGAAACCAATCAGCAATGCGCTGACCGCCTGTTGCATAAATTACCATAAATCATCGCTCAATGAGTTTGCCTCTTTGAACGTACTTACCGACCACAGGCGGAGATATTTTCTCTTACTTGGTATAAATATTCCGTCATAGATCAGCTAAAAGCGAAAGCGGAGAAATTTGCGAATATAATGTTTCTTGTTTTTAAGTTGTTTTTGTTTTTAATAGAATTCAAGGACTGCGTATGTATGAGTACAGGACGTTGCGTAACTTATTGACAAATTATCTGATACACCGAAAACAAGTCTTAAAAAAATACAATGAGAAAACATCAGGAAACATTGTTCATTTATTTGATGATACGGCTATCTTATACACATCAAAGTCGTGGCAAGACTGAATCATAATCCTCCAAATCAGATGAATTACCCAGGTTCATGATTACTCGTTGAATGGAATGCAAAAGGGAATATTCACGTTGTTTTGAAATCACGTGTAAAATGCATTCTGTCCATTGATCTTTATAATCCTCACTTAAGATTCTCCTAACGTTTTCTACTATTTCTCCAATTTGTTTTTTATAAATGCTCACACCAATTCAATGGGGATAAAAACACATATGGAAGTTATCATCTGAAGCGTATGACCAGAATGTTTACAAAGTTCATCAGTAATATATTTTTATTTCAAAATTTTCATTTTTAATTATACGTAGTAATATCTCCTACGTGGATTTTTGGGGGGAATTAAATTTTTTAATAAGTCATAAATTCCAAAATGTTTCCTTTTTTTGTTGCTTTCGTCGGTATTTTTATCTTTTGACTCGAGTGATATGACGCATTATCCATTACAATAACAGAATTTGGTGCTATATTTGGTAATAATTGTTCACTGAATCATTTTTCGAATAACGTTGCTGTGATATCCTCATGATAATCTGTTGAACATTTTTTTATCTGTTTTGCTGACAACAGCAACGCGTTAGGTACAAAACTATCTTCACTACCCGCGTGTACAATACTTATACGTTTTCCTTTAGAACATGGCGCTTGGAGACAACAATTTTGGGAGTTATCTACCCATCCATGCCGAATCACATCATGACTATCGAATCAAGTCTCGTCCAGATATACTATGTCTCTTCTCGATTCCCGATGATTTTTTATTTGTTGCAAGTAATCTTGCCTTTGCAGAACGAGCCGGGGTGATTCCATTATTGCCATTCGCTGATTTAGTTTTTTGTGTTTGAAACCAGTCTAAAATAATTTGGCGTAGTGTTTCCTGCGAATTATATGTATATTCAGGATAATCAGATAATTTGTTTCCGATTGATTCCAAGGTAGGTACTTCGTTTTGTTTATAGAGATAATAAACTTGCCTTAGAAGAAAATCTTTTGTGGCCTCATCAACTTTGTTTAATTTCTGATATTTTCGTTTTCTTTTACGAGAATGATCTACAACATCCCCTTATTTAACCACTCTGTAAATAGTTGAATGCCCCAAACTGGTGAGATATCTTTCCTAATATTTCATTGTCACATTTGTCATTCATTTCCTTTTTAAGATTTTTAGATATATTTAGAATGATAGAATGAGTCGATGGGTCTGAACATGAAGATCTTTGTTTTTAAATTTCCATTGTTCATACGGTTGTGAATCTTGTTCATCACGTTCTTCAAATGGTCTCCAAAATGCCATGTTGCAACACTAAATACACAACCGTTTATACTAAAACTCTAATGTTGATTTTCACACTTTTGGTTTAAAAAACAGCGACATATGTTTTGCCAATACAATGGAATCTTCAAGCAGACGTATACTGAGTTACTATTACATTAATTAATTTGGAAACAGTTTTATACCTGTTTTCGTATAACTCTACGATAAAAAATATTGTTTGTCAATAATTAATTACAGTCATCTAGTATAACAGCAAACAAATTAAGTAAAGGAGAAATATTGAGTTCTGTTTGATGGTTCATTAAGTTCTGAGAATTCTTCTCTTTATTAATTTCCAAACTTTCAAGCAAGTTCAATTTCAACCCTTTTCCTTCCACATGTAGTATTTCAAAATTATGTTCAAAATTATGATTTAATGCGAGTTCTCAATTTAATTATCGTTTTTGGAATATAAAAGGACATTTTAATAGTAACTCCGTACACCTCTGCTTGAAGAAGCCATTGTATTGGCAAAACATGTCTCGGTTTTGTAAACTAAAAGTGTGAAAATCAACATTACAGTTTTAGTATAAACTTTAAAATGGATTTTTATCAAGTATTATCTACACCGATTCAAAATTTAAATAGACAAATATTAAAGTAAAAAAAACACTAAACATTAGAGATTTCACAAAAATAGGTTTACAAAATTCACTACACTTATTTCAGGAGGAAGTGCTACCAAATATTTTACACGGTGTATCTTTACCTAAAAAAACAACCCGAAACGTTTGGCGGTTTAACCCTGGGCCACCCCGTATAATTTATAATTTCAACTAAACTATTAGATAGTGAATCAAGCTTTGTCTGTTGTAAAACTTCTGACAAAGTATATTTTGACTTTGATAATTTTCCTTTCCTGAAAGATAACTTCCGAAAACATACCTGATCATGAGCCTCATACAAATTATCAACTTCTTTCAAATGTTTTCTGCAATTTATTATATCTTCTTCAGTCTTCTCACTCGTTTCTCCTCCCCTTTCCTCCGCCTGCTGATTGGCATAGTCAATCATAGTATCTATTGAAGGGAAAATTATAGTTTGATCCTTGACACGACTGAAAAAAAAAGCAACATCACTTATTCTACCAAATCTATCTGATATTCACGATTTTACCGAAATGATCACTCACCTTTTGATAAATAACGTGATCGTTGTGGAATATTCGATATTAGGATTACTAACCACTGTACCTAAAGGATGGAGAACATCGTCTGAAGTCATGTCTTCAGCAAATGCCCACATATAAAGAGTCATGGCACCGGTTTTTAGTTGACTTTTAAAATCGTATACTGAGGTATTTGCCCAAGCTAGGGGATTGTTTGTCTCCTAAAAACATTACATATATCTTTATTCATTTCCCAAGAAACATACAGTTTATAAGAGGGAAAAGTAAATATATCTCATCCATTGTTTGAAGAAAGATAATTCAAAGGTAAATCTCACAAAAAAATAACTAATTGAAAAGAAGAAACAGACAAAGAAAAAAGAAAATCATGAAATCTGAGTTCAAATTAGTAAGTATTTTTTCAGATTATTTTTGAATCGCAATTTACCATGTTTTACCAGTTTTACATCAATGAAATAAATTGATTTCTCCTCAATGTTAGCTTTAACTTTGGTAACGGCATTTCTTGTCAAGGGGCTGTGTTGATCATTGTTCACTTTGAAAATTAAAGTAGAATGTCTCAGGTTATTCTCAACAAGATAAATAAACGTGTATACTTTCAATTTGTATAGAGAACCTATATCCAGCAGTTTTCTTGGTTTATATAACTTTATAGTTGGTTCTTGATTATCAAGTTTGAAAATACATTTAATAATTTTATTTTGAAGGGTTTTTAATTGTTTGATCATGTAAGTTTGAGATGTTCCCCAAACTGAAAACAAGTTCTGAAATTTGGAGTATGCCAAGGAATA
The DNA here is from genome assembly GCA_958502065.1 of Chrysolina americana. Classification (NCBI taxonomy): domain Eukaryota; kingdom Metazoa; phylum Arthropoda; class Insecta; order Coleoptera; family Chrysomelidae; genus Chrysolina; species Chrysolina americana. Next base: position 64,317,248 of record OY293416.1, on the reverse strand, counting down.
ATAATTGGTTTTGAGGTATATGAGCGGAAGCAAATTCTTAATTTTGAATAAAATCCCAACTAGTGGTGAAATCTGCCTCCTCAAAAAAAATGTCTCATCGACGATAAATTTTCATCAATAAAGAGACCTAAGAATTTCAGTGATGAATATATACTTTCATTATTGAATTTGATTGGATCTTTCAAATCTAAGCTCAAGTACTGTTTTTTGAAGAACATAAAGATTTGTTGTAATTCAATGTCAGCTCATGGTGGATGAGCCATGATATTTTTCCTAGATCACTTTCCATGTAATTTTTTATATCCTGATGTAATCTGCAAACATTTTATTTTTTCCAGATAAATCCAAATCAGCTAAGGAATTCATGTAAATTAGAAAAAGGATTGATCCCAAGAAGGATCCTTGACAACAGTTTTTTTATTACTGTATTTGTCATCTATATAGACAAATTGTTCTCTGTCTGAAAGATAATTTTTAAACCATTCGTATACAGGTCCTCTGATTTAGAGTGAATATTATGCAGAATATATAATAAAATTTTATGATCCGCAGTATCAAAGGCTTTTCAGAGATCTAGTAACAGTATACCACATTTCTGGTTGAATTCTATATCAATCTGAAATTGAGTAATGCCATCTAAGGCAGCTGACTCAGTATCGCTAAATTTTATTGTCCACTATACAATGAATTTGCTCTTTCCATGTATTGCAACAACCTATGATGTATTGCTTTTTCCAAAATTCTTGTAAGAACTGAAAGAATTGAAATAGGCCTATAATTTTCCATTAAATCTATCTTCTCTGCTTTGAAAACTGGTTTTACTTTGGCTACTTTTAATTTTTCAGATATAGAGCCAGAAGAAAAAGTTTAATTTATTAATCTACTCATTATTGGAGTAAGTTCTGATTTCATAATTTTTATAGGGATTTTATCAAACCCAGAAGATTTTCTTGTACCTAGATTACTTATGATTTCTTCTATTTCAGTCTATCAATCAATTAAAATACTTTATTGTCAAAAATAGGCATATGGTTTGCCAATGCATACATGTTAGTGTGACTGAGTAAATTCGTTTTGGAAAAAGCAACATAATATTGAACAATTACCCACCTTAGCAAATTCTTTAGTTTTCTTAGTCTTAGTTCCTTTACTATATTTATTAACTTCATAAACTACAAAACACAACTTGGCGTTCCTAGGAATATTGCACACTTGAATATCAAAGACTAGTTCAGTACTTATTTTACATTCACACTTATCATCTACGCTACAGTCAATAGTTCTCTTCGGTTGACAGAGAGATTTTCCACCGTGGAATAATCCAGCCTGGATACCAATCTAAAACAAATATAAATGAACACTTTCATTCCCAACAATATTGGTTTGAATAAAATTATTCACAGAAAAACTTGTGTGTGCACATTTTTACCTCTGATGCCTTTTTGGGATCACAATTCAATTTGCTAACTGTAGAAACTTTCACTACATAGTTTTCTGTAACATCCCATGATGATACACTATTTTTCTTCTTTCTTAAGGTATTTGTAGATCCATAGGAGGTTGAGCGAGTCTTACTGTCAAGAATATCAAGATTCTCATAATCATTGGACTGATAAACTACAAAAATCGGATGCAGTGACAGAGAATTTTAGAGTTAAACCCTCTGATATTTACCTGGAACCCTATCGACGTGCATGGTAACCAAAGTCGGCATAGTTTCCTTGATAAGACAGTCCTGAACATATTGAAACTCAATCAATTCATTGTCCCCAACAAGAAAATCATCCTGACCACAGACTTTCAAAACATAATCATTAACTCTCTCGTTTCGTTTATTCATAATAGTTGCTCTTTTGTATAATATCATCTCGAGTAACTTTTTCGGGCTGATTGTGGGTGGTACATTGAATGTAAAGGAGCTTTGCATGACATCTTTTTCGGTTTGTGTTTCAATAAATTCCAGTTCAAAGTCGAATTTTGTGGAGATGTTTATATTTTTATTCTCGTGAAGTGTTTCACGGAGAATATAACTATCTTTTGTTATTCTTGGGGGAAACTGATAGTTCAGATGGTCTACCCAAGTTTGTTTTGATCGAGCTTGAGCAAATTCATCTCCCATTCGTGCCATTTTGAATCGAAAGTCATTTATTTCTGAGCTATTTAGAGCATCAAATTCCTGAAGACCTGAGACACAAAAAAACAATGATAAATAAGACCCCTATTTGATTTGAGTTTCTTACGTTTTCCTATAAGATGACCAATGGAAGTATTAATTGAATCATCAGCTTTGTCTCCTCGACACTCGGTGATTATAAAGACAGCTCCAGTTGGTCGAATATCGCATAGCCTTCTTGTTTCATCAATGAGTTTTTCTTTCTCTGCCATAGAGTTGACATAAGTGAATATGTAGACCGACATGTCATGGAGTTTTCCATAGAGAGGATACTTAGAAGCTTCCTCCCACAGATCCTGAAAATCAGAAATGCTGTTAAACAATGTCTGATTGTGAGATTACAAATTGAAGTTTTCATACTCAATTATAAAAAATGCATTGAATTATATTCACCAACCTCTTTGATTTCAGCAAGTGTAGCATTGTAGTTGACGCTGAGGAGAATCAAGATTCCATTAGGTAATAAACATGTTAATTCTATCATACACTCTGTGGAAACCTGATTCCAGAAGTCAGGCATATATTCTGCTGGAATTGGTACCATTTTGATGATATTCGTTCACCCTGTTTTATTGAATGATGATTCGAGAGACCTTTTTATCACATGTTGATTGGTAATTGCTATAAAATATCATACACATTTTCTTAGGAAATCCTGTTGAATCATCCATATAGGTTTGATTAAATTTACTCATGGATGTTTAGTGGGCTATCCTAAATTCGGCCAGGAAGTGAGGAAAATAGTATTAGAATTGTTAGATATTTTTAAATTACTCAGTAATAATATTATGGCTATCCAATTATCAAAATTTCTATCAGTTTGTAGGTTTTTTAACATCCATGAAAACAACAATAACAATGCAATGCATCCAACATCCAAATGTCACTTGCTTCAACATAAAATTTAAAAAAAGCAAAAAGTTCCCAGAAAAAACTATTTTTAAATATTTGTCAACCGGAAACGCAGCCACTTTTAAGCGCGTCTTTCATTTGCGATTCTAGGACAAGTTCATATTTAATTTGGTTCTGTAATAATTTTGTCAATCCTGGAATGAATGTTACTTGTATATCCCGAGATATATTTCATTTTATATATTATTATTTGGAATAGAACACGTCCAAATTCCGTTTTTCATGTTTTTTACGCACTCCATCAGGCGTGAACGTCGACAGGTCAAAAATGCAGGGTGTGCACGCATCTATCTGAATCGGCCTTTTTATGAGCGCAGTACTTATCAGGTTACCAAAAAAAAACAGAAAATTCTTCAAAAATGTCTTCAAAAAACAAAAGAATTCCTTAAGCAATATTTACGTACTCCAAGCATGAATGACCGAATCTTATTAAGGCCGGAATCCCGTGTATCCGATGATACGAAAGTGTTTCTATTGGTCGAAATTCAATATGGGCAGATAAAATTTGAATTTTGACCAATATGAACACTTTTGTATCATCGTACCGTTGGATAAACGGATGCATGGGACACCGGCCTTAGTTCTGGACCGCCTTTATGGTTCTGGTTAGCCATTTGAATCATATTTAAACAAAAATTCTATTCATTAACGGTTCTCAAACCGGTATCAGCTTCCGTTTATTAAATACCATTCATCAGCCCATTACAGACACACTGTATAGTGCGTAGCATGAAGAGGAAACACACGTTTTTATTTTTTGAATATTTTACATCGATTTGAATTCCAAAATAAAATCCAGTGAAAATAATTCCTTCCTTCCCATTTTTTCTCGAAATTTCAAGCTTTCAGCTATAAAATGATCCAAAATTGGGGACACATGCATGCTTTTTCTATTAAATTCATTTAAACCGGTGTAATTACCACAGGGGTACTCTGAGTAACTCCGGGTAGCTACCGAAGTGACCAGACGACTACAACACAAATCATGTTCCAATTAAACCATTTATGAAGTCAGGTGAAGTTCAGTTCAGAGGTAACAAGCTCCACGGAAATCGGCTATAAACACACATGTCCGTCCTATCCGCTTTGCCTCTAGGAGATCAAATAGTTGTGCCAACATTAATTAGGTTAGTTTAGTTCGCGAACGCCTGTCATATGAGACGAGTCAAGTCAAGACAAGTGTTCTGCGGTCATCATGACAAGATTGACAAGACGTATGACGTATAAAAATGACGTAGGCATGCAACAGCAACTTAAAACTTGAAATTTGAGTTGAAGTTGAAACTTGAAATTGTTTAAACGTAATAAGGCTCGTTTGAGAAAAGGTAATTATGTTTAAGCATTCAGTGAAAGTCCCTAGATTATATAAAGTAGCAGCTACTATAGCTAAAGAAGTAAGTGAAGGTCTTGGAAGCATTAAACAGCTAGTGTATGAAAAACAAAATAAACACCCCGTGAGTACTTTGAGGTTAGGTAATGAGTTCTTTTTTATGTGTGAATTTGAAATTCATTTTAGAATATCAAAGCTATATATGCATTAGTAGCAACACTTTTTCAAAAAAATGAAGAACTAGTTACAATATTGAAGAGATCACAGTTTTTAACTAAGGAGTCCCGTTTGGACATTTGGCTAGCTAAGATTCTTATAGTGGAGTTGATATGGGGTAGAAAAGCACTTCCAGGCCATAGTAAACCTGAAGCTACCGTCCGAGCCTATGAACAGATTTTCAAAGCTCATCTCAGCGATGATAAAACTTATACTACAGAAACCGTAGATGTTCAAGGTAATTATAACTTTTTTGTTTTTACAGACTGAAATATGGTTGAGGAAAGTGAAGTTATGAATGAAAATGCACCACTGTTGCCGGCGCACACCAAACAAGCTGCAAAAACATTGGGGAAGCTACTGGTATTTAGTTTTCTGATGTTCACATTACCTTTTGCTGCCTTCTTCGGAACTAAATATCTATTGAGGGACTATTTCCTTGTGACTGGATTTGCCAATACAGTTTGGTCTGTTTCTTTAGCTGTGATAGTTGTAAATATGATAATAGCTACATATTCTTATATAGCTTATAATGAGCCAGAGTTTGATGAACAGGGAAATCCTATTTTAGACAAACCGAAAGTTACTGCCAAGAAAGAACATTAAAAAGTATTAATATTGTATTATTATGTACTATTTTTTGTATTTATAGGTACATACTCTGTTATTCATCATTCATTCCAAAATTGTTTTAAGAAACTTGTGATGTGGAAACCATTTGTTATCATTGTATTTACCTTATGATTTTAAAAATCAACGCGGAGAGCTTTTAGTCCATGGATTATTTAATAAACATTGATAAATATTTCTCAATTGTTTTATTATCTTGAATTGGTTTTTTCATTGTTCTGTGGAAATTGATGATCTGAAAAATAATTATCATGTAACATTTTCAGCATACAATTTTTCAAAATATATTCACCAAAAACTTGTCTATACTCAAAACGATCAGATGTCCTTTGGTGCTCAAATTATTATGCAAATTTTGATATCATTGATAAACATCTTCATGCCTACAGTTATCATCAATTTTAATTATGCTAGGGTGTGAACATTCAACAATTATTTTATGGGAATGACAGCCAAACTATGGGATGGGTTCATGAGAATTGTAATGTTAAATGACATATTACTATCTATTGTTATTCTTGGGGTAACCTGATAGTTCAGATGGTCTACACAAGTCTGTTTTAGCTTGAGCAAATTCATCCCTCATTCTTGCCATTTTGAAACGGAAGTCATTTATTTCTGAGCTATTCAAATTCCTGGAGACAAACATAAATTCACTTATATATTTTGAAATCATCAATATTTGGATAAGCAATGTTTCATATGGACTTTGCACTTTTTCTAATATTTTCAAAAGAAGCCTTTTTCTCATTCAGAAAATTATGGTGCTCTTGATTGTTAAAAGTTATTTTTCCTTGTTAAACATTTCTTTCAGAGGAGCTGTACCCAGAAACTATTTCCCACCTGATTATATCTTCTTCCTAGTACTGACATATGGTAGTTTTTGAGAGGAAATTAACTTGATCTACTAAAGCTTATTTTCGTCAAATTCAACAAAAAAATTTCTACTTTTTTGTACTGATGCTGACATTGAATAGTTTTGGGAAGTTTTCAGTGTTTTTTATTACAGTATTTATGTGTATATATTCATCTAGGACAGTAACAGGATTCTCATTTTTTTCTTCGGATGAAAACATAAAGAGCTTCAAAAAATTAGGAAAAGTTTTGTGTTGTATAAAAATAGATGAATTCATGGTTGATCAGAAACAAACTGATTGTAACACCCTGTCGGCCATTGAAATATTAATTATTACCAGATGGCAGTTTCCCGTTTCTTGTTTATTGGTTTTGTAGTAGCTGCTTTCAACACAGGCGGAAACATTGGAGGAGGTTATGTCTCGTCAAAAGTTATCTTTGCTATTTCACCTTTTTCAGAATTGAGACAAATTTTGGATATCACTTACTATGGCCCTATAGGCCGATCGATTGAGGATTTTTTTGTAATTAACAAAAACACTAGTAGGAAACCGACTGTGCCATCACTTGAAACACAGTCCTTAGTTATATTCTGTTGTGTATCGCAACTGTCATTTTATTAATTTGTTATGTTCATTTAAATATACAAAAACGTGTTTATTTTTATTGTTTTGCTTATAAAACAAAAACTCATGCAGCAATCTGGTTGCTAATAATCCCACAGCACCTGTTGAATGCAAATATAAAGTACACATGATTCAATACTTTCATGAGAAAGGCCAACCCTACAATTTGAAAAATGGCGGAGTTTTGAATTTTTGAAGAAATCGCAAAATTTTCCGGTTTTTCCAGATTTTCTTGGTTTCTGATCATCCGATTGGTTCTCATTCTGTTCGGCTTTCAATTTTCTACAATTTGCTCTTTGGAGCAACCCGATTGTTGTATTAGTTTTCATTTTATAATCAAAACACTAAAATATTACGTTTTTTGTATTCATATGTTTATAAAAAATTGATAAATGACAGATGCGACATCAAAACAACAGAATATAACACTAATATAACTCTTTTATGTGAAGGCACAGCCGGTTTCCTACTAGTATTTTTGTTAAAAAATCACTCATTTCTGTTCAAAGCAATCTATACTTATTCAATCAATTCTCTATCTAATTATTACCTTTTTTGTTATGCAAACGCCCCCCATAACCCGTACTTTTTGACGAAGATAAGCAGCATTTGAAAATTGCAAAATCGATAAATACACCAACATTTCCAAAAAATTATTGTAGAAAGCAAAATAAGTCGAAAATGTTTTCGAATTCGTTATTAGAACAATCATTTTAATGCTATTTCACTTTTTCCCTAGAAAAATGTAGTTTTGGAAACCTCAAATTTGTTAAATTTTTCATGATAAATACAAATGGAAATGTTGATGGTTCCACCGCTGCTGGCGTGCAGTGTATATCACTTGAAATGACTACTTCGAGGTCATTTCGTATCTATCATCTGAAAATTTCCTAATTCTACGTCGCAAATTATGAAGTAACGGGGATGTTTTCATGACAATTGAGACACATATTTAGTAGATTTTGTTATAAAATAATGTGTATGTTTTACAGCAAACCTAAAACCGAGATATGTAAGAGTCAATACTTTATTATTGACTCTGGACGATGCAATCGATGGATTCAGAGAAGAGGGATGGATTTTGTCCAACTTCCTGGACAAAACCGACTACAAAGGATTCTTGAATAAAATAACCTCTCTGAACGAAGACGAGTTCTTGATAGATATTCACATCCCAAATCTGCTCATATTTCCACCAAAAACTCAATTTTATGATCACTTTGCTTACAAAAGGGGTTTCATAATTTTGCAAGACAAGGTTAGTGTATATTTGTTGATTGTCCATGACAAAAATCTGTTGACAAACGCTTTTTGGTATTTTTAGGCTAGTTGTCTTCCCGTTCATATTTTGGGACCACCAGCTGGTAGCAAAGTCTTGGACATGTGCGCAGCCCCCGGAATGAAAACCACTCATTTAGCGGCAGTTTTGAACGATGAGGGCACAGTTTACGCGGTGGAAAGGGATCCTAGACGGTTTGAAACGCTCAACAAAATCATTGAATCCTCTGGAGCAAGGTGTATTCAATCATACAACAAAGACGTCCTAACATGTACCGCCGAAGAATTTGCAGGAGTGGAGTATATCCTAGTGGATCCCAGCTGCTCAGGTTCAGGTAAGATATTGCCAGCTAAATAGCCGGATTTGGATCACATTGACTTTTTAGGAATGACTGATCGGCTGGAATCACAAGTGAAAGAAGGGCAAAATCGACTTGAGAAGCTGACTGGATTTCAGATAAAAATTCTCAGAAGCGCTCTGACGAAATTTCCAGATGTCAAGAAAGTTGTTTATTCTACTTGTTCTGTGTATCCAGAAGAAAACGAAGACGTCGTTCGGCAGGTCTTAGAAACCAACTATAATTTCAAACTGGTTCCTGCCAATCAGTACGTTGGAGAGACTTGGCACAATTTAGGGTCTCCTGAATATGGTGACATTGGGAAATTTTGTTTATATGCCAAACCAAATGAAGATTTCACTAACGGATTCTTCGTTGCTGTTTTCGAAAGATTGAAGGAAGGGGAGGAAAACCAGTTTTTCAATACAAGAATATTCAATTTCAAGAAGCACATCCAGGCTAGAGAGAAAAGGAGGGATAAAAAGAGAAAACAAGAAGAAGAAACACAAAATGTTAAAAATACTCATCGTCGTGAAGAAAATGCGGAAGAAGTTGAGGAACATTTTAATGAATATAAAGTTAATAGAGAAGTGGGAAATAACACTGAGGAGCTACAAAATAAAATGAAAAGGAAAAGAGCAAAGAAGGAGCCACATGAATCAAATGATGACTCAGTAAATAAAGAACACTCCCAAGATGTTAATGAACTCAAAAGGAAAGAACATAATCCGGTTGAACTAGTCATCGAAAACAGTGGAGATATGAAAACGGAGGTAAAGATAAGAAAGAAAGGCAAAAAGGTGATGGAAGAGAACACTGAAGAGCCACAAAAGAAAACAGCAAAGAAAGAGCGAGAGGAGTCAAATGATTATTCATTAAATAAACAACATACCCAAGATATCAATGATCCCAAAAGGAAAGAAAATAATCTGGATGAATTAGTTATTGAAGATGATGGAGATGCAGAAACAGAGATGAAGATAAAGAAACACAAAAAGAAAAATAGGAAACGAGAGGCAATAGAAATAACTGAAATAAATAAGCAAGAAGTAGAACATCATGGGGTTACTGTAGAGGAAAATAGAGATAATATCTCTGAAACTTCTTCACAGAAAGGCGAAAACGCAATCAAAAAGAAGAAACGAAAAAAAGACAAAAAGTGCCCTCATGAAAATTCAGAGGAATCAACCAATGCTGTACCTAAGAAAATAAAAAAAAGGAAAAATATAAATGAAATATAGAAATTTAAATTGTATAAACATAATATGTTGAAATTTGTTACCCAATATGTTTTATTATTGAATGAATATATTTTTCATTTATTTTTTGTTTGTTTTATTCAATTCTGTTATTTATATAAAGCAATGAGTGGCTGGTAGCTGTTGGAACTTCTACTCGCATCGGACCGAGGTTCGAGACCACGGTGCGCGAGAATTTTTCTCAAGAGCATCGGTTTTGTTGGGCGGCCACATGCCTTGTTGCGAAGCAAGTGTGATGTGAGTTGTCTAGATGTTAATCCCTTCATCTATAAAAAGTTTTTGAGAGATTTGTACGAGCTGGGGAAGACGTGGCCCTTACCTTTTAACGTGTGATGCCATGCACTTATGTATACACTTAATTAATTTATTGAAATAATCCGAGCTGTATTGTTGTTTTTTCAGTCCGATTGTAACTGTTTGATTACAGAAAACGTTGCGAATAAGAAGTGTCGCAATCCGAATTGATTAAAATATTGTTTTTTTCAAGAGCTTTCTTCGGTACAGCACGGTTTATTTGAAATATATACGGCAATCTTGTCATTGTTTTTTGTCGTTATTGAATCGCCGTATTGATTTTCAGTGTTTTTGAGGAAACTGTTAATAAAAAATAAGTTTATGCCCAACGAGCACGTACATAATTTACGAGGAGCAAATATGTGCGTATATGTATACATACTTTCGTAAAAATTACACGTGCCATACTCCGTTGTCATCCTTAAGTATTCCCTTGCAGAGAATCTATTAGTACCTACCTCAATATTTTTAGTTTTTTGCTGTACTCTGTTTTTTACAATCCTTGTTGGTACATTTGTTGAAAAGTCTATACATTTTTGTTCACTTGTAGAGGTTGGTATGCATGTAATCACATTCCTCTTTTGAAACTGATGAATTGCTTCGAAATCTCTCTCAATCTCAAAGGAAATAGTTTGAACTCTTCAATTTTTTGTTAGTAGGTATAGTAATGGGAAATCATCTCAAATATTTTTAATTCAAAGATCATTCATATTTAATAAGTAGCTAATTTTTTTTAAAGTAATCCTTTTCTTTTGTATATCCGGTATCTTTCAGTGTCTAGCATAAATTATCATATTCGTTATTAATTATTGAAAACGAGCTGTGGTAGGATTTCTAGACATTTCTTTCGTTGAATCGAAATCATGTCCATTTTTTCACATATTCCACAGCTAATTATTTTCAGTACGTGGATAATACAAATTATCAAGTTCAGGTAAGTCGGAAAAAAATGCTTCGGATAACATCACGTTCTGATTGGTTATCTGTCATTATACATTTTGTATTTGTCCAGAAAATTGTTTTTGGATTCAAAAGTGTTGTTGAACGTCAGTCACCAGCAAAAAAATGACTACAATTTCACATTAGCTATGTTTTAGTTCTAAGCTCTATGGAACCGCCCAAAGTAGTTGAGATTTTGACAAATTTTGGGTAAGTTAACATACTACCCTAAACTTCAATGTGCCAATGCTCAGAACTGGTTCAGAATCGATTATGAAAGTAATCAAAATAAACCTCCTGACAACTACCATCTTCAATGATTGTTGAAATCTGCCGTAAAGTGGACTCATTTTTATGGTTTGTTTCAAGATGCATAGAAACCCTGGTGTGATCAATACCTGCGATACCGACATACAAAAGTGTTGATGTACGGCCTACTTGATTCATGTTATTTTTATTGCATTGGTACCGTTTCACTTCTTTAGCACAGATGGTGCCAAAATTACAGATTAATGTTGTCATTGAAGATTGACGGTTGGACAAGCGACAAGTGTCATGTCAACATTCAAAAACAATCAAATGACAAATCAAGGCACCGTGGAATGTTGGAAACTCGGCTATTTTCGACTTCTGCGCCATCCATCGACGAATAAAGCCAACGGTATCAATGCAATTACAGTATCAACAACTTTGGTAGAAACAAAATCGAATCTGTGATCGCACCAGGGTTTCTATGCATCTTGGTTTGTTTAAAACAATCTGAAACAAACCAATAACAATATGACGTCACTTCAAGGCAGTTTGACCAAACTGTTTGAGCGTGAGCCACGAGCTTGACACATTATTCAATGGCAAACGACCAATCACAAATTTTAAATATTTAGGATCCAGGAAGGCTGTGAGGTAGACTAATGACAAAAGATAATACAGCAAATCCATCAAATTTCGATACCGTAGGCTCATCTAGTTACCACGATCTGTCAGAGCTCGTATATATTGGCCACGATTTAAAATATATAATCAGTGATACCTATTAAAGATCCTTTTTAATAGTTATGATTGGGGAAACAGTGATGGTGAAAATAATAAGCTCTGCTGCAGCTGCATACTGCAGGATTGATTGGAAACGGCGAATACAGCAACTGCCGGGATAACACGTTACAAAAGGTAAGACACTGGTCATTCCTAGCTCATACAAGTGTTCTGGAAACTGGTAAGACGAATTATTGGAGAGAAGAAATTTTCGAAGGTGTATGCATGAGAAGTTCAATATCAAATATCACTAAAATCACTTTCTACATCCATAATTGAATAAGTTGTTTGGTACTATGCATCCTAGTAAGTATTGAAAAAATCATGCATACCGGCCTCTACCTATAACTTTTTTTGTGTGGGCGTGCGGTTGAAAAAATCTCGAAAGTATTTTTGTTCACTGTAATAACAAAGGCTACCATTGTTCTCAAACGTTCATATCCGTTCATATACATAAACGAATCCTGTCATGTAGCTTCCAAGGTTGAAAATATCCTGGTCAACCGAAGGAAATTCTATTTCATATTTGGAAACTTGTGAGTCATTATAAATTTAATTCCGCAACAATGTACCGTATAATTTTACTGTTTGTCCCACTTATTTCGGTCTTGATTTTGATATTCCGTGACCGTATATTAATTTTCACAAATAAGAATATGTCGCGTCTAATGGGAGTGTAGTGGACAAAAATGAATTGCAATCATAAACGAATTTTCAAAGTGGTTATTGAGGTCAAACAAACCTCTGCGTCTGGAATGGTGAAGGATGGCGAACGCCTTTTGGCATTGATTTACAGGGATGGAATCAGACGGAATAACGTGTGGATATGCAAAATAATCTGTTATTTCAATTCGTTAGCAAAAGATTTATATCAAGTTAATTCTTATTCGATTATACATAGTGACCGGCAGAAAGTACGCATCATATGGGAAATTCTTTTGTTAATAGATTTTGACAAATATCGATACGTGCAATCGCTTCTGCATCTAAAGAAACCCCAGAAGACGTTGTACAGTGCCGTTCGTCTTTTCGTATGTGTCGGGAAATTCCAAAAATTTGAAATTTTTGTCTCAAAACACACTTATTTGAAAAAAAATATCGAAAAATGATATTCGGAAAAGTTGTTCAGAACGACATTTTATAGCTACGTACAAGTTTTGAGAGAAATCTGAGATAAAAAAATAAAAATTTATTTTTTGCCATAAAAAAATTTTTGTTTGGAAATAATAGATTTCTGGAATAGAAGCTCATTAGTAATGACAACAGTGTTATTTCAAATAATATTTTGTAGAGATTTACAAGCTATATCTATTGTATTCAGAGAAAATTTGAAATCTGTGAATTTGCCATGTGTTCAGCTGCTTCATAAGAGGTCACTGAAATATCTTCAGGACATTATAATCCCGTTATAGAAAATTATTAATAAAGAACCATGTTTCTACACAATTTCAATTTGAATTTTTTATTAGAACAAAAAGTTTATGTAATTTTTGACATAACAAGAACTTAAATATTATTTACTTTTTATTTTCAAACATTTGTTATTAAAAGATAATTATAAACCAAACCATTTGATATATTCTGCAAACTTTTTAATTGTCCGTTACTCGACATGTCTACCCTGACGTTCAATACAAGTAGTTGTTCAGAATTTCATTTCCCTGGACACATTTTGCAGCATTTGTGGTGTAATATTATTGATACATTGCCGTATTACTTCTTCTAAATGGTCGATATTATGAAATGGCCGATGTTTATAAACCTCACTTTTAAGGTACCCCCATAAAAAGAAATCCAAGGGCGTCAAATCTGGGGATCTTTTAGGCAGGCCACGGATTTTCTAAATATCGTCCTAACCAGTTATGAGGAAACTGGTCGTTGAGCCACGCTCTGACTTCAAGGGTACTATGTATTGACGCTCCATCTTGTTGAAAAAAAATTTCAATTCTTCTTTGAAGCGGTAATCCATGTAAGAAATCTAAAATCTCGTTATTTAAAAACTCTAAATAACTTCGTGAATTAAGGTTGCCCCTGAAAAAGTAAGGCCCAACGATCTGAGTATCTAATAAGCCGCACCAAACATTAGTTTTGAAGGAAAATTGACTTTTTGCCTCTATCTTCCAATTTGGATTCTCATCAGCCCACCATCTACTGTTCTGAGAACTGACAGTACCGTTTGATGTAAAAGTCGACTCATCAGTAAATAAAATTTTCGTAGGAAAATTTTGGCATGATTCAATCATGCCTTGGAACCAGAATGAAAAATCTAAGCGCGCATCGAAATCTCTATCGAGCAAGGTGTGGATGAATTTCGGTTTGTATGCACGAAATTTATTATTCTTAAAAATTCTTCTTATGGATTTTTCTGATATACCAGTTTTTTCTTGCCTCTCCGATAGTGCCATTTGTGGATTTTCTGTGACCGATAACAAAACGTTAAAGGTACCTTCTTCATTAGTGACGGGTTTACTATGTGGAATTTTGTAACGATTTTCAACACTGCCTGTAGCTTTAAATTTGTTCAAAATACGCAACACAGTAGATCCATGGATATTCTTATTTGGATGTCTAGCATTGAATATATCTGCTGCTTCTCTGGAACTATGAATATACTCGCCACATATTAAGACGAGCTCAATTTTTTCTTGCAAACTTAGCTTTTTTGAGGCATCTCTAATTTTTGGTAATGCACAACAAAATTACAAAATATCTTTTACAATGGAAGAAACTATGCAAGAAAGATACTTCTGAATCGTTTGACAACTCTTAATGACATATTAGCATTACAAGTCAATGGTTTCATGGTCGCTTCGATCATGAAAAAATCTGTCGATGCAGGTATCAACAATGACAATATTGTAGGTATGCCTGATTCCAACAATTTGCCAAATATCATTAACTTTTTGTTCTAATAAAAAATTCAAATTGAAATTTTGTAGAAACATGGTTCTTTATTAATAATTTTCTATAACGGGATTATAATGTCCTGAAGATATTTCAGTGACCTCTTATGAAGCAGCTGGCAAATTCACAGATTTCAAATTTTCTCTGAATACAATAGATATAGCTTGTGAATCTCTACAAAATATTATTTGAAATGTCACTGTTGTCATTACTAATGAGCTTCTATTCCAGAAATCTATTATTTCCAAACAGAAATTTTTTTATGGCAAAAAATTTATTTTTATTTTTTTATCTCAGAATTCTCTCAAAACTTGTACATAGCTATAAAATGTCGTTCTGAACAACTTTTCCGAATAACATTTTTCGATATTTTTTCAAATAAGTGTGTTTTGAGACAAACATTTTAAATTTTTGGAATTTCCCGACACATACGAAAAGACGAACGGCACTGTACAACGTCTTCTGGGGTTTCTTTAGATGCAGAAGCGATTGCACGTATCGATATTTGTCAAAATCTATTAACAAAAGAATTTCCCATATGATGCGTACTTTCTGCCGGTAACTGTATGTACCTATGGGGATATTGAAATAAATAGTGAATGTTAAATTGTGGAAAAGTTGTGGAATTCTTTGCTGAGTGAAATGGTAGAAGAAAGTCTGAGGCAACTTTTGCCGATCTCGAGATATACAAAAAAAATAAGTTTTCGAGTTTTTGTTTTTATTTTTTTTCGACCTTGTCACTGGTGATATACAAAATCAAAGACAACATTGTTATTGCCTATTCCGAAGACCTACAATATGGCGTATTCGTTGATCGATTCAATGTTTCGTCTTCTTGGGGTCATGAACAGAACATTTTTATTTTTTTTAATTGTTATGTATTATTATACACTGTGAGTCAATCTCGAGATTAAATTAATAACAATTTTTGGTAAATCTTTGATTAGAGAAATGTTTTGCCTTCACGACTATTTCGAAGATATTGACCCATTTTATTGTAAAACTTCACCATTTGACATGATTTAAAGGGACAGTATGGCTGCCCACGTTTTTGGCAGTTGACCTAATTTCTTAACGTTAAAGGAGGAGACACAACCTAACCTAACCTCGCTGGTAGTCCAATCACTAATTAGTATGAAAAAGTGAAATTAAAGCAGAGGCTCGCTGCGCTCGCATTCTATAAATTACCGAAAGAAACACGTAGGAAGAGGGGACACAACCTAACCTAACCTAGCTATCGAAGTTGCTGGCAATCTGATCACCACATAAGTAGTATCTAAAGAAATACCGTTTTAAAAAAAATTACAGTTCACCATCTGCATTGATGAGCAGCGTCACCGAAGTTCTTCGGAAGTTATGGACGGTATAATTTTAGGGGGGTTTCCCAATTTCAAAAATGTTGCAATTTTGAAAGGAATTTAAGCCATCGTATTCTTTCCGATTACATTGACATATAAAAAATCTGGAGTGCGATGTTATGGGCTACTGGAATTTAAATATTTTCGGTATTACGCCAAGGCGGACCTTCCGTTTATTAGGTCTAGAAAAACTACAGGCTGCTGCATATCTGCTGAGTCAGCCGGTATGTAAACAAGTTCCAGTTTTGTATTCACCATTTTAATTTTTTTCGGTTTATTGCAGTATTTTGGGCTAACGACCCTGTACGATTCGCTCTAACGATTTTATAAAGTCCTCATTCCTGAAGATGGCTAGTATTATTGCTTGTCGTGGCGCTCCGGGGCGACTTACTGATTTTTGGTGGCGTATTGACATTTCAGCTGTAGGAAAACCCGGAAAATCTACAGCACCCAAGTAAAGTATGATATCGTGAAATAGTGTTTCAATATTTGTTTTTCAATTAAACAAGTTATCCAAACCGTAGAAACTGAAAGTGTAAATACGGCCCTGCGTTCATATTTAACAGCTTGCTAACGAATCACGCGACCCTTTTGTCCGCACAGTATTCCATTTTTCTCTAATAACGAGCTGAAAACTTATATTTTGATCTAATAATCGACGAAGCATATGTTTTCAATGCAGCAGAATTTATAAGAGTAGACTACACTGGGTGTATCCTTCGCACACGGTGAAGGCAAATTCATGCAACTTTCATTATAATTGCATTCACACTACATTCACATTAAGATAAGTTAACCACCAGTACTTAAGAAGGTGACCAACTTGCAACCCCTATCAACAAAGAATAATTATAACTGCATTATGATCTGAGTGATTATTTCTTTCAACCAATCAGAACGTTCATTTCAGGGTAAGTAACCTCGCATAATTTCGATAATTTTTACGTGATAATATAACTGAATGTGTGACTTGAAGCTTTTAAAGTTAATTGACTATCACATCTTCATGAACACTAAAAAAATTAGAATAAATACAATTTGAATGAGTTAAATATCTTGCCATTGAGAGAACATCCATTAAATTGTTTGGTATCTAGCACACAAGTAGAAAATAAGTATTCATTGGAAAATATAAGTGAATATAAAAAAATCTGTTTCATATCGCCGCTTTAGAAATTGTCTGGAGAGGTTTTGAAAGTGCTCAGTGTGAAAAACACAATACTCAATGGAACATTGTGACAGGCAGAGTGGAGTAAAACACGGTCATTTCTAAAACAGCTCAAGACGAAATTAATAGGTGCAGTGATAGTTTGTGGTTGATTACAAACAAAAGAAAATCTGAAAGGGTGTCCTGTAATATTGTTGAAAAAGCTCCTAGAAAAAAGAAACAAACTTATTTCTTCAGAGAGATTTTTTGAAAAATTTAAATGCCAAGGGATGATACAAAAAGCTGTTCATTGGTGTAACCGAAATTTCAAACAGAATAAATTGGACTAAATCTGAAAAATCATTCCCAATAGGCTAGCACTTTTTCTACTCTTGCCAAAGCAGGAAGGAATTTCAGAACAATATCGGAATATTGGCAAGGGGTCCTACCGGGAAATTCACGAATGTGGCCTCCCAATTGGGCTTTCAATAACTTTTTGTTGACGAGCTGAAGAGTGACGAAAAATGCCCCAAGCCAGAGCGCCCCTTATTTTCTGTCCGATTCAAAGATAATATTCCCCAATGGCATAGGCCCTGTCTCCGGAGCCCCGATACTTCCGGAGGGCGCGCTGGATAATTTATCCCAATAACCACTCCCCACGCCGTGGGGTAAATGACTATTGGGTCCGAGAATCATGTGCCCTGAGCAGGCGGAGTGAACCAAGAATAACGGCCTTCTGCATTCGTCCGGCTAAGATTTCTGCCATATCACGGCAAGCCGATATGATTATTAAGTTTGAGAGCATTCCACCAAGGACCCCTATTATCAGAACCTCCATTTTGACAGAATGGTTTGGATAAAGCCTGTGGAGTTCAAAGAGTAGATCTCGATATTTAGTCCATTTTTCCTCCTCTTTTCGGACGATGTTCGTTTCGACAGGAGCTGAAAACTCAATGACGAAAATCGTCCTACTTTGATGGTCGAGGAGGATTACATCAGGCTTATTGACTCGTATTTGCCTGAGGGTGGGGAATGAGCAGTTCCAATAGATTCGGCACTTCTCATTCTCCACAACGGACTCAATATCCCCCGGAGCATAAGGCAACACCGGTGTCTCGTCTACACCGTACGAGTGTCGTAGATGGTAGTGCAACACTCGTAGGGCCGCGTTATGCCTGTGGATATAGGCTGAGACCGCATAAGCTGGACAAGCTGACAGCAAATGAATTATGGTCTCAGCTGCCCCACGACACGCTCTGCATCTAGTGTCAGGGACCTCTATACCCATCACGCGGCTACGGTAGACGAGGGTGTTGAAGACACCATCCTGGCAGGCCATTATGAATCCCTCGGTTTCCGACTTCAGCCCACTTGACCTGAGAAAAGCGAAGGTCAGGTTTCTGGATAAGCCAAGATCTTCAATGTTCTTGTAGAAGGCCCCATGCATTGGCTTATCCCAATGTAGATGTAGGAGCCTGTCACACTCCGCAGCTTTCACGTGGGCTTTTTGCAGAACGGGTTCCAACTCGGTGACAGAGTTTGGGTTCGTCCGTTCAGTGTCGAATACGAGACCGAGTTCATTGGCTGCACGGGTTGCTGCCTTGAAAAGAAATGCTCCAATCCTCGCGTCGTCCTCTTTTGAGATGAACCGTGGCACATTTATCGATCCCAAACTCCATTCCGATAACATGCGTGTACTCTTGCACCACCCTTAAGGACTGATGAAGATCCTTTCTCCGGAGGCATAAAGTTTAATGTCATCCATGTAAAACAGATGGGTGACCTTATGCCTCCGGTTGCTGGGGGTACCGCAGTTGTATCCGCGGGTTTTCTGTAGTGCAACGGACAATGGTAGTAGTGAGATGCAGAAGAGAAGAGGGCTGAGGGAGTCTCCCTGAAACACGCCCCTTCTAAAGATAACCTGCTCTGTTTGGACTCTGACTTGACCAGATGTTATGATAAAGCGAGTCCTCCAGAGCGGCATCAGCTGTTCAATGCATCTCACTATTTGATCGGGTACCGCAAGGCATCTGGACAAATGCATGATGAGATCATGCGATGTTGTATCAAATGCCTTGCGATAATCGATCCAGGCCATTGAAAGGTTACGCTTAGACTGCACGGAGTCCTGCGTGATGCATCTGACGATCAGTAGGTTCTCCTTGCAGCCAGCGACCCCCTTCTTTGACCCTCTTTGCTCCGTTCATACACCGGCTCAATTGCGGAGAGTATTCGCATGTATAAAATGCGTGTAAACATCTTATAGCATGCGTTCAAGCATGTTATCGGTCTGTAGTTCTTCGGATCAGACAAATCTCCGTTTTTTGGGATTAGCACGATTCGCCCCTCAACAAACCAATCCGGAATCTGATGCTCCCCATCCAGCCAAGAGTTGAAAACTCTTGCTAGATGGTGGCGGGTACATGGAAATTTTTTCCACCAATAGAGCCTTTGAGGGCCTGTCAAACTTCTTCCGGGCTTATCGGATTGCGCAGCTCAGAGGATTATTATTATTATTTACTGTAGGCGACCAGCGAATATATTTGCTGATAATCGGCCCTTATTTAGAGGGAAGAAGGAGTAATTTCTCCCCATATTTTTTTCTACTTCTATTCGTGACATTTTTGACATTGTATTCTTTTTACTTATGTTAAACCTTGAATCTGAGCATAAACAAATCATATATTTTCGGAATCTGCATGAAATTTTGCATATATAGTGCGGATTGCAAGAGAATCTGCCGATTTCGTATTTTTGGATTTTTTTCGTTTTTCGAATAATTTTAATTTATATCGATTGACTCTAAATTCACAGATTATACTTATCATCATTCTGAATCGATTGCATGGCGTTCGCTGAATTGCTCTATCTTTAATTGTTCCCGGGTTGAAAAGTTCATTTGGAGGGGGGAAGGTGTAATTTTCCACCATATTTTTTATACTTTTATTCATGAAATTTTTGACATTGTATTCCTTTTATTATCAACAAATCATATATTTTCGAAATCTGCATGAAATTTTACGTATATAGTGCGGATTGCAAGTGAATTTGCCAATTTTGTATTTTGTATAATTCTTAGGGGTCTACCTAACCCTATGGACTTTTTTTCGATTTTTCAAATAATTTTGTTTCACCTCGAATGACTCGAAACTCACAGAGTGTCCTAATTTCATCAATCTGAATCTTTTATTTAAATAATAAAAGATACAGAGGGAAATGCGTTGGAATTATTTGAAAAACTTAATACTCGCAGTATTGACAAAATTATTACAGAACCAATCTTTCAGCTTCAGAGAGAAAAACTATAAAAATAAAAATGGGACATTAAGGTAAGACCGGGTAACATTGACACAACTTTGGAAAAATGCCTGTGTAGCTCAGAATTATTAGGGAATATTCACTATTTTCATAGCACATACTTGTCCCATGATGTGAGCTACACAATTATGATATAATATCGTACCAAATATTATTTAGTACTTTTTTAGATTTTTTATTTTTTTTTCATGCAATGTGTCAATGTTACCCTACCATGAGGAAACATTGACACCTACATTAAACTCCTTTTGAAATGGATAAAAATGCAATTGACTTAGTAATATCAAAAATAAATTAGCCAATATCGAAATTTGAATTTTTTTATTATGAATATTGGAAACAAAACATGTTTTCTCCTGATGGAGAAAAGGTTAATCTGAAAATTAACAAAACGTCTGTAAATTGTACAAAAACTGTATTGAAGTTAGTGAGTACTTGACTAATAAACGATGAGAGGAACATTTTTGTCAGTGCGAAACACATCACAATTGAAGGAATGCATCCCACGTCGAATGTAAGGCTCGGGTAAGATTCTTACTACGTCGTGAACTGGTAAAATAGCCTCATCCTTTTTTTCAGGAAACATAAAACATTTTTCTTTTTTACGAAGGAAATTAACGACTATCTCTTCACCAAACTCGACTGCTTCAGTAACCTGTCCAATATAATGAACTAACCTGTGGAAACCTTTATCGCTTTTGAACTTGACTAAAACCCAGGCTCCAACAGTTACTTTGGTTTCATTGTCAATTTCTGTACTTATCTTGTAAATATTCCATATCTGAAAATGTTTCTGACAGTGTATCACTTTCTAGTATCAAACTACCATCGCTTTCTTCCTCGGAACTTTCTTGAATTTTGCTTCTGTTAGCAGTTGTTTTGGTCGTCTTAATGTTCTTAACTTTTTGTTTTAATTTTTTTTCAGCCTGTTTTTCTTTTTCTTTTTGCTTCATATTCGCTTCGGCAGTCATTCTTTCTAAAATTTCCGCAGAGGTAAGACACTCTGCAAATTTTCTACGAACCTTAGTTCTTTTACCTGAAGAAATAGGTTTTTCTTGTCTTTGTAAAACAGATAGTAGAGATACTTCCAATTGTTTTGGAGAGAAAAGCTCAGAACTTGTAGAAGACACTGGGGTACTATTATTCGTATCTGAGGCTGTGTTTCGTAAATGAATTGAAGTAGGTTTATCAGCAGCAGTATTTTCTTGAAGAGGTTCGTCAAACACTGTTGATTCTATAGATTTCTCCAAAATTTTATCTCTATCAATGGGATATATCCCTGCACCGCTAAAACCACCTATTGCATTAGCCCTCGAAAAACACCCAGCTTCGATAGTTTTCTTCAGCAAAGAAGGGAATAGAACTTTATCTACACTTTTGCAACCAGATCTATGATAATGGTCTTTTAAAACATTCCTCCAGGCAACTTTCAACGACCTGAAAACTCCCACATCTAGTGGTTGTAAAACATGTGATGTGTGTGCAGGTAAACATAACAATTCAATGTTGTTTTGTAAAGCTGTTTCTATTAATGGCACAGTTATATGTGAATTATGTCCATCATATATTAATATCTTTGACCCTTCTAAGTCAGCTGTAGCTTTAACAAAAACATCTTTGAACCAGCTGAAAAACTGATCAGCCTCCATCCAACCAGAAGGACTGCAATTGTAGACAGCGTTTTCTGGTCCATTCTGACACCACGTCGAATATAAGTGCAAACCTTTGAAATTAATATAAGGCGGAAGA
The DNA here is from genome assembly GCA_958502065.1 of Chrysolina americana. NCBI lineage: Eukaryota > Metazoa > Arthropoda > Insecta > Coleoptera > Chrysomelidae > Chrysolina > Chrysolina americana. Next base: position 64,294,890 of record OY293416.1, on the reverse strand, counting down.
TATTCTCCTGTGGCACTGCACTCCACAGTCGGTTTGTAAACCAGTTTCATCGCAGTTGAAAATGTTCTGCGGTTTTCTGTGCAGCTGAAGTCGTTCAATGCAGTCATTTATTTTAATGTAAAAATCTTGTAACACTTCTTTAGAACACGCTTCTGCTCTATTTCTAGGAAGATTTTGAGCTACTCTTCGTCTTAAGTCTTCTTTCCACCGTTTTTCAAATCCAGCAATCCAATCCTTGCCAGGAATTCCGTCTTTAAAGACGTTTCGTCGATCAATTCGTTTTAAATAATCTTGAACAAGTATTTTCAGTTGAAACCGATCCATCCCAAATCCCCATTCTGCCAACTTAATTAAAATATGGACTATGTGCCGCTCTTCTTCTTGGGTTAAAACTGTAGGTCTGCCAACTGGTCCACATTTGTGATTCTTCAGATGATTGATAAGAGTTGAACGGTTAATATTGTAGAGGTTTGCGGACCTTTTGACGCTTATGCCTTCATTTTTAATACAATCTAAGGCTCTTCTCAATGAGTCGCTACTGTAAGTCTTGTACTTGCGTGCAGAAGATGGGCGCTTTTTTGGTGACATTCTGAAATTAAAATTCAGCTTTAGGAAAGGGTTAAATCCCAGGGTAACATTGACACCCATGTCAATGTTAACCCCATAACCTAAAAACATGTTTTTATGCTGGAATAATTGAAAACACATTTCAGTGGAATAAACTCTAAAGAACGTTAAAATATAACATACCTGCTTCATCTAAAAAGTAACAAATATCAATTTTATTCCCTAATAACGAAGTTCCAACACGCGCGTAATAGTGAAAAAATTAACCACTGTTGATAAATCAACGCAGTGACAGAGCTACACGATTATTGTTGGATAAATGATAGTGAAGTTCGTTAGGCGGTATACCTGTTGACCAAATTCCCGCGGAATAGCGTCGGTGTTGCCGGTAGTTTCTAAAGTTCGCAAGAATAAAGAAATCATGTCAATGTTTCCTCAGTGTCAATATTACCCGGTCTTACCTTACATGTAGCGAAAACCGTAACCCCCAAAACTGTTATAAAACTAGTAAAATGGAATTCTTCTCTTTCAAAATTATTGACAACACAGGCCAGAAGTTAGAAATTAAATTGGTGGCTTCTTTGAAGGCCACTTGCGTGAGGGCCTACCGGAAAATTTTCAAGCTGACCGGATATTCTAACGCCAATTCTCTGAAGCCATACCTTCAGTTAGACTCACAGCATCATTCCTCTTTAGTGACAAATCTAAAAGAGAAAAATAATCAAGTCTTCTTTGGGTAGGATCGTATAACAAAACTGTTCTCCAACTAATAATACATTTAAAAAATATTTTCAGTTGAATGAACTTTTTGTTCCATGAATTATTCATTTTATTCAATAAACTATGTTCTATGTACTTTTGTTCAATAAACCCTAATTTTGTTCCACTCAAGCTTGTAATATGACGCAAGCAAATAACATTATATAAAATCCACCTTCGGTATCGTGTTTTTATCATGATATTTTTTGCCGAAGCAATCAAGTTTTCGCTCAAAATGAAAGTTCACCCGATAAAACAAAAACCTCTCAAAACCTTAAGGTTGAGAGACAATGCAAGTTTTATGTTTTTGGTTGTAATTTTTTTAATTTTAGATTTCTTTTAACACGAAACTGTCAATGCCATTATCATTCTGATCACGCACAATCAATCTTGTTTTTAGAATTCAATCTTTATAGTTTAATTTTGTTTCGCATCTCGTTTTATTTCAACAATTGATATCCTAAATCGCAAAACTTTAAACTTATTTTATAAAACTTTCACTTCGTCTACAGCTTCACCGTCCATAAAATAATATCGAGTAGCTGCACCCATCAAACATTTTGAAACATGTCACTTTCTATAATAACCAATTATATTGTTACATACAAATTGTTTCTCTTTCTCAAATTTACTCAAAAAATAATCGCATCAAATACCATTCGAACTTCAAAATAACCGGGTTATAGTATACATCTCAAATTTCCCACACATTTACAAATACCCCACTGTTCATTCCAAAAAGCAACGAGTTACCGGAAGATCTGAGTAATTTTTTTGTTCTTGTATTATTATTTTTGGATTCATTGTATTCGAATTTTTTCATCAAAATTCACCCCCTTGTGGCTACATTTGGGTCGCAAAAAACGTAGTGTTTTTTGCAACCAAAATTGAACCAGAATTTTTGAAACCAGAATTGAAGTGAAACACGCTGGTTTTCTCATTCTGTCTCCTCATAATTTATCAAAGTCAGACGGAAATTTTTCTAGTGCATGTTGGCACATTTGGAATTTAATTAACTGAAATATACATTTGTATGAGTGTTTTCATTATTCTAGATCACCACCAACTAATAAATCAACAACTATTAATTTTCTAAAGTGACACTATTGGCGAAGTTACTGCAACTGATATGAAGGAATTCCCATTAATTTTATGAACTTTGAGTTGAGTGCCAGAATTATTGGGTATGCCGAATGAAGCTAACTAGAAATCATATTCACCCTTAGGAATCAATCATAAAAATGTCTGGTTACACTGTTTTGTTGAGTCTTAGAGAGTATATCAAGCTTCCTCCATTCATCTCAACGATATATTCTACAGGGCAATTCAATTTCGACCCCCACCATTGGGATCTCCTAAACTACAGGAGATACGTCGAAGCTTAAATTGGGGCAAAGTTGCGTATTCTGGTGCTTAACAAAATACTGTTTTGAAACTTGGAAAATTCCGAGTATTTCCGGAAATATCGGGAAAAAACTGAAAATCGGAATTTTCGTTTATATTTTTTTTATCGTTATTTGACAACATAGCTCTAAACCAAAAGTACATTTTCATTGATACTTTTTTTCAGCTACACGTTTTCATGTTCAGATTTACTATCCGACGTTTCGTCTTCTGGCATTCATCATCAACTTTTTTTTCTGTTATGGGCGCCATATTGTTTTTTATACAGAAAAATTGTGATTCTCATTCTGATTTCATTGATGTATAATTTGTTATGATTTGCACTTCTGAAACCACAGATATTAAAAAAAAACAACTTCATCTGAGATGGTCATGACTCCATCGAAAAATTTTGTTTAATAAACACTAGTTGTCAGAACTCATTGAACATCATAAGTTTGCACAAATACTTCAGTTGAAATGTCCTCATTCTCAAATGAAGAAAAACGAGATATGTTGAAACTTTATTTTATAAATTTGATATGAATAGTACGAAAACAGCACAAATTTATTTTGAATTATATCCGGAAAAACAACAGCCGGATAGAACATTATTCGGAATTTTGGGCAAACACTTGGCTGAGTACGGTGCGTTTCAAAAAACAAGTTTCAAAACAGTATTTTGTTAAGCACCAGAATACGCAACTTTACCCCAATTTAAGCTTCGACGTATCTCCTGTAGTTTAGGAGATCCCAATGGTGGGGGTCGAATTTGAATTGCCCTGTATATACACTTCCATTTTTGTTCCTTGGCCAGTCTGTGAACCAGATCAATCATCCGAGAATGTGTTCTGGCCTTCCATATTTTGAGTTTGGCCACTAATTAATTCAACAAAAAAAATGGAGTATGTTGAAAAACCGTTCATTATTTCACCCCTTCATTAGCACGTGCAATGGAAAAAAAATCAAGGTGATCGCAAACTCTCCAGTGCCAAGTGCCATTAATAAAGATTAATTACGAGAAACGGTCCAACTGCCGAATTTTATCGTAGTATCTGATCTAAGAGGCGTAACATCGAGTGCCAAAACCACATTGCATGTGAATAATATTTCACTCGCACCAGACCCAGTCAAGGTCTACTTCGATTCGATTAAAATCTGTGCGAGCTTTCGATTTCACGTGTATGCCGGTCAAGCTTTGGGTATCTAGAGTGCTGTGGTGCACAGGTCAAGGCACGATTGATTGGCGTCGGAAAGTGAATAACACGACTCAATTTCTGTGACTGTTTTCGCGAGCAACTGTTGGAACGATTTGGGATTCTTTGAAGTGGTCGAATTGTTTTGGCCAAATTCGAAAGTTCGAGCTACCGCAGAAGCGGTGGTTACGGTGGTATGAGAATTGATTATAGTAATTTTCTTGTCTCTGGGAGGAAGGGGGTGGAATGACCTGATTTCAGGACCCTTCTTTTTAATGCCCAATAGGGCGGAGGGGAGGACTAGTACGTGTTTATTTATTTGCTACTCAAAGTACAGTTGAATAGTTGGATATATAACTTTTTCTACAAACGTCAAAAAATGACAAGGTTCGCGCATTGACAACAATATGCGAAGTGACCCTTTTTTTCATTTTCCTTCGTTATCATGACACCATGCGCACACTGCATGTAAACTAGATGGGATTTTTATATTTTAACCTTTATGTTCCTCAATCAAGCAAAAATCGAATTGTCAACAAATACCATTTTATTTCCATAGTTACAGTAATTACTTGATTTGGAAAAACAGTTCAAGCCAGTTCAAAACTATTTTTCATATTAAGCTAAGCTTTTAGAACAATATTTTTGACGTTTGTAGAAAAAATTTTGTTTGCATCTCATGCGCGAAATACTTTGGTGATCTTGACTATTTTTTTTTCTCGGCTGCGCCTCGTTAAAAAAAATCAGTTCTCGATCACCAAAGTAGCATTTCACGCACTAGATACAAAAATAACTATTTTGTACAACTGTCATTAAAAATTACGCTTTTAATTCATAGGCATATGAATAAAAAACTGACGTTTTCATCTTATTTGTTGAAATTACATATAACACTAGTATTAAAATGTGAAAGTTAAATGATGATGATGAGATAATGGATACTCAATAATATAAATTTCTCCAATAGAACGACTTTTTTCATTCACACATTGCTACACCAATGAAATTTCATGACTGAAGTCACATGATATGTGATATGAGCGGCTATTTAGGTAAACACGGCTATTCATGTAGGTAAACAAAGCTCTGTTTTGTTTGTATAAGTGTTAAACGTTGACAACTCAGGGCTGGTTTTACAATGTACTTTAACTTCAAGCTAAATTTAACCCATGGTTAGAATGTGAGTCGATTCCTTCATTTAGCAAATGTCATATTCATTCTAACCACGAGTCAAATTTAACCGGGAGTTAAAGTACGCTAACACGACATTGATAAACTGGCCCTCAGTCGCTCAAAATTGAAATGTCCCGTTTTGGGTTGTCTTCTATGACAGAAATCAATGCATATATAAGCAAATCCATACTAGAAAATACCGTGAAGAGTAAAGAGTATATGAACGAGTCTATTTCAATGATTTTATACTGTTCATGAAATAATGTTCCTGAATATCACTCGACCATGACAAACAGAGACTATTATTTTCTTTATTTCATCTCGAGTAACTTGTATTTTGAGACAAATCAATTCGATCATGTAAACATTAATAATCAAAGAATAACTCCCTCGAGCTAAAGCTCTCGGGAGTTATTCAGATTATTAATGTTCATATGGTCTCATTAAATTGTCAAAATACAAGGTACTCTCGATAGAATTATGAAGAAAATAATAGTCGGCTATTTGTCATAGACTTGGGATATTACCTACTATTCAGTATGATATCTACATATCAAGGAACCTGATCACCTAAGAGTACTCTGAATAAATAATCTCAAACGTCAAATAGAATCAATCGTGTTGAAGCTGAATAAGTATTCGAAAATGAATCGATTTGGAGAAACCAAAAACGAAGAGATAGATAAAGTAATCGAGGCTACAATCCCTGACAATATGACTGATATAAAGAATTGGATTCAAGAAATAATCTTCATAAATATAACACGACCTTGATTAATTGTCGACTATTTTATTGCTGTGAAATTTCTCTTGTATATATTAATTTTACTCAGTCGAAATTTGGATGCAATAAAAATGGTTCCGACAAAATATTGAATTCCATTCCAAGAAAAAATGGTGCATGTAAAACATCAAGAAACGCACCGCTGAAGGTGTTCCTTTGTGTCGCTATTCTTTCGTGTTTTATATGGCTAATGAGAATCTTCATACAATAAATAATAAGTACAGTATATACAATAATAAACATCTAACAAACAAATATTTAAATAAGTATAAAAATTCAGCGAATATGTAACTGGTAACTCCGGCAAAATATCAAAATCCGTTTTAAGAAGGAATAGTGTGAAAATGTTTGCAATTTCTCGGGCTTGTTTGAGTGAGTTAGATGAAATTATTTTTATATGACTAGTTAAAAGAGATAGCCACCGTTTACTATTATCAGAATTGATGAGTTGGTGGGAATCCGGTCGAAATGTTCAAGAAAACCAAATTTTCTCCGAGGTAGAAATGAACAAAATCGACATGAAATATAAATACTTGGGAACAAAATACGTACACACAGACACATAGAGATGAACAGAGTCTGTTCACTGAAGCGCACGTTTAGTTTATTTCGAAGAAGAATCAAATTTATGGAAGTCATCAAGGCCGCGGTCTTTCTCTATAATAAAAGCTGAATTCCATCGAAAATAGATTGCTGATAAAATGTTTTTCTCCGATTGGCAGCAAATATTAATTTTGCTGACACATATCAATCAGCAAAGTATTAAGTGGGTACTTTGCTGCCTAGGCAGCAAAGTGATTATACTCTATGGGAATAAAACATTTGACGTAAACATTTATTAGCAATTATTACATAACACTTTTAACAAGAATTTAAAAACATATGTTTAGTTGTTATTAACATTGATGGTAAAATTACTACAATAAAGAGATTGTGGGAATTGTAATAATTTGCAAATACAATATCCTCCTATATCATTATGAACAATCGGAGAAAAAATTATATGTTCAACTCGGCAGCAAAGTAGATTGACTGCCTTAGCTGAATTCCTCTCGGGTTTTATTCAGGACACAAATCTCCGAATTGAACTCGATAAATTTTCAAACAAAATTTCAAAATTTATTCGTTGATAAAAGAGGTCTTTTAATATTACCCCCGAAAAACTGACATTAGACAAAATTGCCCGTCTTACGGTATCGCCATTTTTTCATGTGAGTTTTTCTCGTAAGGAAAAATATTGAGCTTGAAATCATGTATTCAATAAAAGAAAAATTCGAATATTTTTTGAAAGATGAATCAACGACACTATATGGGGTGGCCCATTAGTTTGAGGAAGTATGTTTCAGATAAAAGTTATATGGTTCATTTTGTTGCTTATCATGAAAATATTTCGAATTTACAGAGTGTTCCCTTGGAGCAGGGCAACACAAAGCCTATATTTTTATAATAATCAAGCAGTTATCTAAAACACAATGGATATAATATTTGTTTGTGATTTGTAAGCTTTCCCAAAACGACTCGTATTGTGTCAACATTATTCACTCTACTCAAATTCAAATCATAGTTGACAAGATGGAGATTGAAGTATCTATCGCTTTCTAGATTTGAGCAAAATGCATTCTCATCGCAATAAAGAATGATGCACCTTTTTTTTATCGCTGTCATAGTGCATTTCCAGTGATTCTTTTCTTTGGTGTCTAACATAAAGTTTGTTCTTGGAAATTATTTCGATATTTTGTCCGAGTCACCAGTTAAATATATATAATTCATGAAATAAAAACTAACCTAAACACGAAAACTATACATTATAGACACCAAAAATTTTTTTTCTCCAAGTGACATAAAAAGCGGCTTTTTAGTGACACTTGACTGGTTTGAAAGTGTTATTTTTAGTGCCTAGGCAGAAAAAGTTTGTTTCTATGCAACCTTTCATGTAATAATTTGAAACAGACTGATTTTTGAAATTTTTGGTGAAAACAACACATTCTTGTAAATTTATTTACACAACAACTGAAGCTTCGAAAAAGAGATATAGTCAAAATCGGTCTAAACGTGCGGGTGAGTGAGACTTTATTCGACTGTTTATTCCAATAACATTGCACAAACGATTTCCGTGTTACACACACATGATACCCACCGTGAAAATATACCTTAATAAATACAAAACATTTTGGTAACCACTAGGTTTTTCGATTTTTCATATACTTGCTGACATTTGAACCCGCACGATAAGACCGATTTTGACTAAAGACATGTAACTAAATAAATAATAGACTTCAGCTTTAAGATCGTTACAATACTTGCCACTTAAAAATACCAAGTTTATGTCCCATTAGGAATTTGATAATGTAGAAGGAATTAAATGCCAATTTATATGTGCAGCTCATTCTGATATGATATAATACCAGAAAAATAATGATAATTTTTCAAAATGTCGATTTTTTTTCTGAGAATACTATATCTGCTATGATATTTAAATTCCCAATTAAAATTACCCTATATTACCCAATATAACTGAAAATTCTTCACAAAATGTATTTGCAATGATACAAAACTAGGTAAATGTAGTTCGCTATTTATTGCACCAACCAAAATTGAATTCAGTAACGCTACATTTCTTACATATCACAAATATCATTGCAACATGCAAAAAGGAAATAGGAATAGTATTTTCTATGCGGTGGTTACAATAATTCAGGTCAGGTAATAATGACTATACACATGATTTTATTTCCTGAACATCCGAAGCAATTCTAAAGAAAATTGGGGAATTACGATGTGAAGAGATAGCGAAACATTGCGTTTGCGAGGTTATCGTGTAATTCTTTTAAACAGTATGTTACGCGGCAAGAGATTTTGATTTAGATAGCTAACATTGGCCGTGGGGAAAATGGTACGATTATTGAGATAAGAAGTTTTTGTTACTTTTTCATGACTTTGGGTTATTTTTGTTGTCATGCAGGGCCAGGTGTAACAAATCCCACAAAATGCCTTTCATATATCGTATCGATGATACTGTGACAAATTTTTTTTGAAATCCGATGGATCTGTTGAAAACTTGATGCTTGACGTGTGATTCTATAAAATTTCCCATTTCCAACTATTACGTCTATGAGTCTTGATTTTTTTGGAGTAGCGCTGTAACTAATAACGATAATTTTGAGGATTCACAGTTGGATTCAAAAAGAATGTAGACTCATCATAAAAACAGATGTTGAAAAGAAAATTCTCATCAGCTTCTATTCTCGTAGTCATGATTTCACAAAATTCTTGAAGCCTATCACAATTATCTTCATATATATTTTGTTGGGGTGGAAATTATGATATTTCAGGATTGGACTGTTGGGTCTGATCGAAATTATCCTAAAACTGCAACTTCAACAGGTTCATTTCTCAACAGAAATTCACGTTCTGGGTCTCGTTTCTTGTTGGCTACTGATCCTGTTTTAAGAAAATTTTTGCACTAATTCTAGAACGTATTTTCTAGCAACAATTTTATCTGGATGCTTTACGGTTACCGAACTGATCGTTCTTAAAAAAATTGTCATTATTTCAACTTTTTCCGCGATCGTATACACCATTACTGAAGAAAGCTATTCAGCAGCTTTAGACAAGTAATTTATTCTAATGTCGTTCAATGAAAGATCAGTTTGACGCTGATAGACGTCGAAAATTGCGATTTGGCGAAATAAATTATCCTATACAGTAGTCGCATTTGAGTCGAATTCGAGAAAGCGTCTTTTTATCGTTTCTTAAGAATCCTAAAATTTGTATGGATCGAGTGAATGAGAATGAAATACAAATTGTTGTAAAAGACCCTATATATCGTCCAAGTGTGTAGAGTTAATAAACTTGATTCATCAAGGTGTACAACACTCAAGTCTCTCCATTTACTCAACTTTGTGTCTAGTTTATGTCAGTTCCTGTTTCTGTCATATTTATGTTTGTGAGTTGGTATGTTATTATTATTCTTGCTTTACATCATCGTGGTAGTGGATATTCGTACATGTCATGTTGAATGTCTTCTTGTTTTTGTAGTATGTCTGTATACACCCGTTTCCTGTTAGTCTTCTTAGATGTCGGTGGTTTAAACCATGTGTCCACTATTGGAAGCTTCAATATTCGTTTCACTTGAATTCTGGTTTGGTATTGTTTTTTGTTTTTCGTTCAATACCTTCATCAATCGAGTGTTGTATTCCTATCCCGGTATTTATTTTAATTCGGGTTTATCGAGCAAAAAAATTAAATGTTTTTTATTTTGCAGACCGTTTGAGATAATATATTATTCTTGTAGAAGAATGCAAATGAACCTGTACGAATAACGCCTTATTCACATGACAACAGTTTTCTCTATTTAATTTCAGTCTTATCATGAAATCTTTTAAACCGTTGCCTAGAAATAAAATAAAAGTCGTTTTGAAATATAATACGAGCAGATTTCAGTCTCCTGAAACAAATAAAAACCCTAGATGCAGTTCATGTTACTTGAATCGTTATGCATATAAGTACCTACTACGTTATACATAGCAGTACATACACGTCACGCACTTTAAAGGGTATTGAAGTTTTTTTAATAGGTGAATATCGATTTTGAACATGTCACGTAGATTACGATGATAATTATAAACATCGTCTCAGTTTCGAACGAAATTGTGGGTTTCTAGTTTGTAAGCAGGTTATTGCGCTTTGATAAATGTAATTGATCAATTATTTTCATACAGGGGGTGAATAGATTCGAAGAGTTGTTATTTAACACACAAACTAATTTTCAAAATTTCTCAAGCGCAATCGTATTTTGTTAATTTTCGTTTTAGATATAGGGTGTCAATTTTGAAACGTACCACCATCTATATTTCGGTCTCTATAAAAAATTTGAAAATATGCAAATACACCTCGATGTTATTTTCGAAGGGGGACATTCTGTGAGTTGGTTTTCAGTAGTAATATCCCTAGTACTAGATAATTTCAAAATTTCCCAAGCCCGAAGCTGAAGGCTGAGGGCTGTTACCAAGCAACGAGCTTGAAATATTTTGTCATAGAATCATGAGGCCTTTTTCAATGACCAGAAAATTTTTTGCCAAAAAAAATGTATAACTCAACACAACGAAACATTTATTAATTCATTAAAAGTACAGTTAGTAAAATTACAATTATTAAAATTTAACTCAACATTAGATTCGTTGCTGTTCTCTTCTATAGAAGATCTATTACCACGCATAAGGGCGAAACACTACAAGTTGCTGATCATGTTAAATAATTAGGGCTGTTCCTTGATAAGAAACTAACCTGGAACATGCATCTGCAACATGTAATCAACAAGAGCAAATCAACATTTATGATGTGCAGAAGAGCTTTTGGAAAAACATGGGGACTGAAACCGAAAGTCATAAACTGGCTTTACACCGCAATCATAAGACCCAGAATCACATACGGCTCGCTGGTGTGGTGGCCAAAGTGAGACAAAGGCAGGCAAAACTTAACCTCGGAAAACTTCAGAGGCTCGCCTGTCTGTGTATCACTGGTGCCATGAGCAGTACTCCGACCGCTGCAATGGAAATCATCCTAAACCTTCCACCTTTGGACATCACAGTCATGGGAGAGGCGAGGATGTGCGCATACAGACTTATACAAACAGGTAATTGGAGATCCCAACCACAATTTGGGCACACCAAAATTACTCATGTAGTCAACATTACCGAACTGGAAATGATATCAGACTACATGTTACCTAAATACTCATACGAAAAACCATTCAGAACACAGCTCAAGTGGGACGAATGGGACTCGGGAGTAGAATCACTATCATCTGGCAACATCATCTGGTACACAGATGGCTCCAAAACAGAGATAGGAACTGGAGCAGGAATACATGGAGTGAAGCCAAATAGGAACGTAATACTTCCACTTGGCAACAACACCACAGTATTCCAAACTGAGACACATGCCATAAGGATATGCATACAGATGAATCTAGACAGTGGGTACAAAAGAAAACACATCTACATTCTTTCTGATAGCCAGAGCGCAATAAAAGCTATGAATTCAGTACAGATTAAGTCAAAGCAGGCATGGGAATGCCTTCAGAGCCTCAATGAACTGGCAAAACACAACAAGGTAACACTTGTGTGGGTGCCTGGACACAGAGGAATCGAAGGTAATGAAAAAGCAGACCAACTTGCCAGACGAGCTTCTGAACTACCATTCACAGGCCCAGAACCAGTGTTTGGCATCAGCAAAACCCGATGCGGAAACCTAATAAATGAGTGGAAGAAAACAAAAAACCAAACATATTGGGACCAAATCGAAGGGCATCGACACAGCACAGCCATGGTGAGGCACTTAAGCCAAACACTGACGGCTGACATTCTCAACCTGAACAGACCTAAGATACGTATACTTACCGGCTTACTAACCGGACATTGTGCCCTTTGGCAACACCTGCACACCATGGGAATGAACAGAGAAACCGTGGAGTGCAGACTTTGTGGTGACGAGGAGGAAACAGCCTCTCACATCATCTTCGAATGCGACACGCTGTACAACAAGCGCTACAGAATATTCGGACAGACCAACCTAGAAATAGGCATGAATCCGAAACACCTAGTGAATAGATTACTAAACCTGATAAAAGACACGGGCCTATTTAACTAGGAACTACTGACGACAGAATTCAATAGACCCCAGTTGGTCTCAGTGTCAAGGGTCACCCTCACGGGTAAACCCTGCGTCTGGCTCGTCAGCCTCAAACCAACCAACCAACGCATAAGGGCCGAAATATGAAGGGTGGTACGTTTTCAAATTGACACCCTGTGAATGGGTTCAACGGGTTGGAGTTATAATTCGTGTGACTGAAACCCCACAAAAAAATTATATATTTTTCGATTCTACTTCCCTTTATATCTCGTTATTTATTTACCGATGATTCGTCGTTTTCTATACATAGAGATTGGTTTTGCGATATTGAAAATAAAAAAAAATTAATGACTGCTCTGGAATTTTGGACAATCATATTATAGTTTTGGTTGGTTTCCGGGTTTCGCCGTGGTCTTGTTTGGTTTAAATCTCCAAACGTTTCGACTGCAACTGCGGCAGTCATCTTAAAGAAGACCACGGCAAAACCGGAAAACCAACCAAAACATTGACGCCAGCCGTGAAAGCCTACATTCCTACAATCATATTATAGGCCCCTTTTTTAATCGACGGCAATTTGAATCATATCAAGTACTCGAATGTTTTGACTACTCAAACTATTCCGGCGATTCAAATTCTTCTAGTTGACTTTGAGAACTTGTGGTTTGAGCAAGACGATTGGTCTTCTCATAATGCAGGGTCAGCCATAAATGGCCTCCAAAATCACCTGATCTAGTACCCCATGATTTGGATGATTTGCGAGATGAGTCCATTCAGTATCATGCCTCTTAATGATATGAGGTAATCATTGTATGATAGATCATTGCTCAGCACTGGAAGCTTGTTTGAACCACTTTTTCAATAATTCAGTGGAATGCTTTCTTTCAAATGTTTCAAGGAGTATCCATTTTAATGGTTCAGAGTTCATGTAATTCTAATTCTTTTACATGATTCAGTATCACAGCCGTTATGGCTGAATAAATGGGCTAATGGTTCTGTCAGGTGAATGTATTTGCCTTAGTGTAATGAAGATTTTTGGCAAACTTTCAATTGCCTGCTCTAGCAGTGACTGTTGGTTTGCCAATAGATGATAAGACTACCTTTTTTTTCTGTGCTGAAACAGTCAATGAAGTATCATCTGCATATATAACCCTTAAATATTCTACATAGATATGGAATTAGTATGTCCTGCCCCTTTTGGAGTAGGATGGGGTATATTCAAACTTATCAAAGAATGATTTTCTATGAAGAATCACTGAGTCAGGAATACTCTGTACTAGTTTGTACAGATTCTTCAACGGTTGGCTTGGGAGTAAGCATAGGATTCTCGAATATTGCCTGTCTTTTGTGATCTAATGCCTCGCATTCATTCTGAAAGTACGTGTTTGGCCGTTTCTGTCCCTTTGCCACATTGTCTGCAGGAAAGTTCTCCATTGTACAGCCCCATTTTGTGCAGGTGCCCGTTATAGTCCTAACTTGATTCCTTCTTTACTTGAGCAGTTCCTCAGTTTTGTGTTTTGACGGTTCTTTAATGAATGTTTTCCCGTGGTGCATGAGAGGGACTTCGTTCCACCTCTTTTTTTGTTTTCGTTTGACCCAGTTTCGTATGCATCCTCGGATGTCTGATTTAGTAACTCCGAGTGCGGGGTTTTTGCCAATATATGGACTTGATGAGCTCATTCTGGCTAATTCATCAGCTTTTTCATTGCCATCGATGCCGCAGTATCCTGGAACCCACATCAACGTTATTTTGATATTAAGTTCTTCACGGCATTCTCATACCAGTTTTGATATCACTTTTGGGTTGATAAGAGCCTTTAGTGACGCCTGACTGTACATATTTTGATCTCCCGCTGGAATACCGTTGGAATTTACAATTATTACATCTTGTAATTCTTGTTTTAGATCATACTCAAAAATCAGGTTTGAACCCGTCTGTTATAGAAATGTTGGTAATGTCGACTGTTTAGGTGTTGACCAACGGAGCTTGTTCATTCCTCACCAGGGAAATTAATTTGCTTTTTGATCTATATCAGCTCTTACAATTGACATTCTGGCACCACCTCATTAGCTCAACAGGTACATATTTCCACTCGTATTTATTCCTTCTAAAAATATCAGTTTCAGTTCGTCTTTGTACATGCAAAAAATATTTCTTAACGTTCCCGATAAAATTTTACGAGTATGTAAATTGAGGGAGAAAGAACATTTTTTTCGCCAGATACGTGCAAAACATTCGAGCCATTATCGCCTGTTTAGTCTCTCAATGGGCGGTAAACAACCGTCTGAAACTGACGGAATATATATCAAGATTTATTTGATTACATATTTTATTTCTGTGGAAATAAGGACAAAATGATTAGTGATTGTTGTTTGGTGTGAACCTTATTGAAAATATGTGGGTTGTGAGCGTACAGTTCGGAAAAATATGTAGAAGAGTATCATTTCAATACGATCTCAATGTCAAAATACGACATAAAAATAAAAAAAAAACGAACTGATTGAACCCTTCAATGCTTTTGATAAAATTAATCATCAGTTACTGTTACCTTATCAAATAATAATGAATTTTGTTAAACCGCTCGCAAGTGGTCATTTTAGATCGAAACGTGTCCAAATCTCAATCTACATTGTTCCGCAAGGCTCTATAATCAGCCCGCTTTTATTTGTGATGTATATCTGTCAATTTCCTCATTGTCACAAATGCACCAAGATTCAGATCTATGACGATTACACCCAGATTACAATTTTGCTTTTTGATGGGTACAAACTAGAAATATTTCTATGGCATTTTCCCCGCAGACGATTTTTCGATCAGAGTAATTTGTTTCCAAAATAATTTTGAAAATTTCAATATAAAATATTCTGTCCATTCTGAATCGATTGGAGTTCAAAAAATTACTCGAACCGTTTTTGGTTTATGAAATGTATCCAAAGTTAAAAGGTGCTATTGACTGTGATACATTTTTCATTGAAAAAATGTGTCAATTTTCGTAAAAATCAATCTTTTTGAGTAAGTTTACCAAATTTCAAATTGATCGGAACTCTCATATTGTTATGGTGAATGTTTTATGAAACATGTATTTGTTTATTCCTCCTGCCAACTATAGACGACAAATATTTGAATTCTTTCTTCTGTGCTTCAATCGCCTCTATGGTTGAAAAAAAATCACAAATACAAAAACGTATAAGTTTTCCATGATTTATGGATAATTTAGTTCAATTGGCGTGTTCGTCACTTTTTAGAGGTATACTCCTTGGACGATTTTTTTATCAGAATATTTTGTTCCTAAAATAATTTAAAAAATTTCAAAGTAGACTAATCTTCGATATATAGAATTTATCTAAAGTTGAAAAGTGCTGTTGACTCTGATGAATATTTCATTGAATAAATATACCAATTTTCGTAAAATTCAACCTTCTTGGGATCGAAACTGTATTATTGATATGGTGAATGTTTAATGAATCATCTGTATTTTTGTATTCCTCCTGCCAACTATAGATGCAAACCTTCGTCACTACTTGATTTCTTCCTTTTGTGCTTAAATCCTTACTTTATGAATAATTCAGTTCAATTGGTGTTTTCGTCACTTTTTAGGGGTATACCTCTTCGACGATTTTTAAATCAAAATAATATGTTTTCCCAATCATTTTGAAAATTTAAACATAGACTAATTTGACCATTCTGAATTGATTGACGTTCGAAAATTTACTTTAGCAGTTACCGTTTTTGATATATGAAATGTATCCAAAGTTGGAAGGTGCTAGACTCTTGATACATTCTTCATCAAAAAAATGTGTCAGTTTTCGTAAATATCAAAAGTCTATATTGTTATGGTGAATGTTTAATCATCTGTATTTAATTATTTCTCCCAACTATAGACGAACGCCTTCACCAAATATGAATCCAGAAACGTAAAGGATTTCCATGTTTTATGGGTAATATAGTTCAATTGGCGTTTTCATCACTTTTTAACGGTATACTCCGTAGACGATTTTTAAATCAAAATGGTTTGTTTTCACAATAATTTTGAAAATTTCAAAGCAGACTAATCTAAACTAGTTTCACCAAATTTCAAATCGATGGCAAGTCTATTATTGTTATGGTGAATGTTAAATAAATAATTTATTTTTATTTTTCCCGCGCCAACTATAGGCGGGCGCCTTCACCAAATATTTAAATTCTTCCATATGTACTTCAATTGCCTCTGTATTGACAAAGAAAATTAACCAAATATGAATCCAGAAACGTAAAGGATTTCCATGTTTTATGGGTAATATAGTTCAATTGGCGTTTTCATCACTTTTTAACGGTATACTCCGTAGACGATTTTTAAATCAAAATGGTTTGTTTTCACAATAATTTTGAAAATTTCAAAGCAGACTAATCTGAACTAGTTTCACCAAATTTCAAATCGATGGCAAGTCTATTATTGTTATGGTGAATGTTAAATAAATAATTTATTTTTATTTTTCCCGCGCCAACTATAGGCGGGCGCCTTCACCAAATATTTAAATTCTTCCATATGTACTTCAATTGCCTCTGTATTGACAAAGAAAATTAACCAAATATGAATCCAGAAACGTAAAGGATTTCCATGTTTTATGGGTAATATAGTTCAATTGGCGTTTTCATCACTTTTTAACGGTATACTCCGTAGACGATTTTTAAATCAAAATGGTTTGTTTTCACAATAATTTTGAAAATTTCAAAGCAGACTAATCTGAACTAGTTTCACCAAATTTCAAATCGATGGCAAGTCTATTATTGTTATGGTGAATGTTAAATAAATAATTTATTTTTATTTTTCCCGCGCCAACTATAGGCGGGCGCCTTCACCAAATATTTAAATTCTTCCATATGTACTTCAATTGCCTCTGTATTGACAAAGAAAATTAACCAAATATGAATCCAGAAACGTAAAGGATTTCCATGTTTTATGGGTAATATAGTTCAATTGGCGTTTTCATCACTTTTTAACGGTATACTCCGTAGACGATTTTTAAATCAAAATGGTTTGTTTTCACAATAATTTTGAAAATTTCAAAGCAGACTAATCTGAACTAGTTTCACCAAATTTCAAATCGATGGCAAGTCTATTATTGTTATGGTGAATGTTAAATAAATAATTTATTTTTATTTTTCCCGCGCCAACTATAGGCGGGCGCCTTCACCAAATATTTAAATTCTTCCATATGTACTTCAATTGCCTCTGTATTGACAAAGAAAATTAACCAAATATGAATCCAGAAACGTAAAGGATTTCCATGTTTTATGGGTAATATAGTTCAATTGGCGTTTTCATCACTTTTTAACGGTATACTCCGTAGACGATTTTTAAATCAAAATGGTTTGTTTTCACAATAATTTTGAAAATTTCAAAGCAGACTAATCTGAACTAGTTTCACCAAATTTCAAATCGATGGCAAGTCTATTATTGTTATGGTGAATGTTAAATAAATAATTTATTTTTATTTTTCCCGCGCCAACTATAGGCGGGCGCCTTCACCAAATATTTAAATTCTTCCATATGTACTTCAATTGCCTCTGTATTGACAAAGAAAATTAACCAAATATGAATCCAGAAACGTAAAGGATTTCCATGTTTTATGGGTAATATAGTTCAATTGGCGTTTTCATCACTTTTTAACGGTATACTCCGTAGACGATTTTTAAATCAAAATGGTTTGTTTTCACAATAATTTTGAAAATTTCAAAGCAGACTAATCTGAACTAGTTTCACCAAATTTCAAATCGATGGCAAGTCTATTATTGTTATGGTGAATGTTAAATAAATAATTTATTTTTATTTTTCCCGCGCCAACTATAGGCGGGCGCCTTCACCAAATATTTAAATTCTTCCGTATGTACTTCAATTGCTTCTGTAAGTAGAAAAGAAGAAATAACCAAACCCGAATCCAGAAACGTGTAGGTCTTCCATATTTTATGACAATTTTTGACAAAATAATATGTTTCACAATCGTTTTGAAAATAACAAAAAGACTAATCTTGCCATTCTGAATCGATTGGCGTTCGAAAAATTACTCTAGCAGTCACCGTTTTCGATATATAAGATATATCTGAAGTTGAAAGGTCTTACTGACTCTTGAAACTTTCTTCATTGAAGAAAATTTCTCAATTTTCGTGAAAATCAAGCTTTTTTAAGTAGGTTCACCAAATTTCAAATCGATGAGCAGTCTAATAATGTTATGGTGAATCTGTAATAAATCATCTGTATTTTATTATTCCTCCCGCCAACTATAAGCGAATGCCTTCACCAAATATTTAAATTCTTCCATATGTACTACAATTACCTCTGAAAGTAAAAAAGGAACCAAATACAAATCCAGAAACGTAGAAATTTTCCATGTTTTATGGATAATTTAGTTCAGTTGGAGTTTTTGTCACTTTTTAGGGGTATACCCCTTTTAAGATCAAAATTATATGTTTTCACAATCATTGTGAAAATTTCAAAATAACTATTCTAGCTTTCAAAAGAAAACTGAAAATATTTTTCGTTGAAAGATGTTTTTATATTTTAAAGGAGCATATATTTGATACGAAATGACAGTGATTTTCCTACGTTTTACTGTGTTGAATAATCTTAATATCTTTTTTGGGATTTGAACGTTTCAGGTAAATTGTTTTTTATGATTTGTTACTTGACCAGAAATGGCGAAAATTTATCTGTTACCAAAATTTAAACCAACATTGGAGAAATACATTTATATCGATGGTGTGAAACTTCACAATGAACTTTCGAATCGTCTGAAAACATATGGTAATTGCGATTTGAAAATAATCTCAAAAAATACATATTACCTTGAACTATGATTTCATGATTTTCTTTTTCTTTGTCTTTTTTTATTTAGTTCTTTTTTGTGAGATATACCTTTAAATTATCTTTTTTAAAACAATGTATGAGATATGTTTAGGAAATGAATGAAGATATTATAAATATTTTTTTCTCATATCTTCACATGAACCTGTACCTTTCAAAAGTTCACTTCTAATACATTCTCGTGTTAGCATGGAAAAAGTAACATCTCTGAAGGCAATGAAATTTTTCCATATAACAATCTGCACGCCAAGTTGGCACCGACACCCTGTAAAATTTCACACATCATCATCCGCGTTAACGGCGGAGAAAGTTCAGAAAAATCAAAATAAAACCCCTCGATCTCCCCCTAATTATCATAGCGCCGCCGCATGCGCGATTACGATCTAAAATACATTGCAGCTACTTATTCCGGAAACACCAATAGGGGTAGTCCGGGGGTGTTGGGGTGGCTGGCGGTGAGCTAAAAGAGGCCAACGCCGTTCCGTTCTATTGGTCGATGACACTGAAACGTGCTCCAATGAGGGTTTTGGCGGAGCCGGCGACGGGAATGTGACACTCTCGGAGGCGGTTTTCAGGAGACTTTGAGCTTTGCGGCACGACGGTTTGAGGGTGAGATTCCTCTACGTTGCAAGTAGTTCGGGGTAATATGGATTGTGGAGAGATCGTTTGAATGTGCATTGGCGTCCCGTCGCAACTTGAAAATTTATTGTTTTATGGTTTGGATGCCTCTAAATGATTAAACGGATGTTCTGAAATAACATTTTTTTAACTCAAACATGTATCGTATTGAAACTTAAACTATAAAAAATTACTATCAACAAGTTTTGAGTCTGATTATACAGTCAATGTGGGATTCAAGAAATGAAAACTACCCAAAATACCAAAACAACGTTAATTTCACTCGACGCGTGTTTCGCCAACAAAGATGACATCCTCAGGAGCTCGATGAATAAAAAACTTGTTTGAAAATCTCTTTGCGCACCTCGCCTTCGGCTCACTCCATCAATTTGGAAAAAGTTGTTTACAAATGTTGATGTTCAATATACTATTAATATTTGTTGACACGTTAAATATTATTAATAAAAATTATAATTATCACTAGAAAGGTATTCAACAATTCGTAAGCGTCAAATGATACAAGATATTATTATTAAATTATTTAGTCTGTAAATATGTAAATTAAGGATCAATGCATATATTTACAAAAATGTCATTTAGATAGATAAGTAAAAAAAATTTCAAATAAAATATCAGTGTATAATAGAATGAGAGAGAACGAGAACGAAATTTATTTTTTAATGAGTGTTTCCCATCTATAAATGAAAAACCGCTACGAATTGATACTGTATTCTTATTTTTGAGGTAAGCTGGGTAGTTGGGTGAAGCTGAAATCGTCAGGTCGATTCTGATGAAAAGTTTGGATACTCAAGAGGACTTTCCAAAAATGAGTTTTCCTGTGCTTAAAATGCCTAAAATGGTTTCAAAAACAGACATTTCAAGATACATCAAACAATTAAAACAGTAACACATGCACCTGCCAAAAAAAAAGACGAATACTGAGATTAAAGTGAGGAAATTATTCACGAGCCAAGTACAATTTCTTTTCCAGATTATTTTATAAAACGGACCAAGTAAGAAGGAAAATAAAAAAATACAGAGCCCTGATGATGAATTGAAGATAGTTCAAAACATTGGCAATAAAAACAATAGTTAATCTCCGATTTAATTGATCTCGATTGACCAAACCTCCAAAAAAGCAAATTAAACCTATAATCTTTAGTTCAGTTTCATAATAGGCACTTGATTTTTCTCCTATTTTAGGTTTATATCCTATACAAAAAAAGCAACTTGTCTGTTTGTGACAACAGTGTTTTAATACTAGTCAATTGAATTTCAACATTTGGCGGATGCGCCATTTAATGACTGGCGAATTCATCATTTCTAAAGAGCTACGGTGTTCTAAATTCGATTAAAAATAATTCTTTGAATATGAAAATAAACCCCACGATTTTGACGTTTCATATAATAATGAAAGTGTTTTCTAGATATTCGTTTATTTCTTCATTCTGAATCGATTTCGCTATCTTTAACCGTTCGCTAGTTGAAAAGTTCATTTTGAGTTGAGAAGGGTAATTTTCTTCCAATTTTCTCCATAATTCGAAATCAGCTCGTCGAAATACATTCAAGTGGTCCTGACAATTTATTTGAGAAAATGAAAAACAACCTTTTTTGTAAATTCTGTTTCTATTTATAACGAATATTGCATTACTTCTCTCTTGAAAATGTGAAAATGTGAATTATTTTATTTTCGTAGTATGATTCCGAATCAGCTAATTGAGATGTATCTGAGGAAAGTTTGCGATATTTTTGAAAATGGAGAATAAAATTTTTGTAATGTTGGATGGTGCGGTGGAATTTTTAACAGTTTGTTCCTCATCTGAGCATATACAAATCATATATTTTTGGAATTAGCATGAAATTTTGCATATAAAATCCGAATTCCAAGTACGTATAATAATTTTGTATTTTTCCTAATTTTTTTCGAGTAGGTACCTTTTTTTCTTCCATCGACTCAAAATTTTTGGAGTATACTGACTTCATCACTCTGAATCGATTGGTGTTCGCAGAATTGCTCCATTTTCAACCGATCGCGAGTTGAAAAGTTCTTTTGGAGTCGGAAGGGGTGATTCCCCACAATTTTTTTTCTTATTCGAAATCAGCTCGTCGATATATATTTTTGAGGGGACTTTTGCGATTTTTTGAAAAATAAAAATTGACTATTATGTGAAAATTTGTTTTTTTTTTCAATATCAAATATTACATTATTTGACTTTTATCGTCTGTGGATCTCTTAAAAATGCGAAATCAGCTCGCATTTTTCAATTGGAACGCCATTTCACCTATACCTATTTCATCATGAAAAATATTCAAATATTTCTCAAGTGGAACTGGGAGTACTTGACGTTTGCCAACAATCCCCCAGTATGGGAAAAGATGTCAAAGGCTGGATTATTTGTATAATCAAAATTTCATTTTGGAATTTATTGCCTTTCTTCAAGTACTACCAATTCCACCTGAAATAAAAATTTCATGATGAAATTGGAATAATCTCAGTTTTTGATACTTAAAATTATCCCAATCATCGTGAGTAAAATTGTTAATGAAATAACTGTTAATGTAGCACATGGAAAATATTTTTTAATTGAAACTCACGTATGCCACTGGCTGGTTGAAATTTTCATACCGCTAGATTATTTGTCTGGCTACATTTCCAAAATTAGTGAAATTTTGATCAAAACCAAGCAATAGGTAAGTGAATTACAGAGTTGGGCACAAAAATACGGAATACACTGTATCTACATAGATAGTTGAAACAATATTATCACTACTAAAATGAGAAAAAAATAAAATTCTCAACATTTGGAAAAATTGCCGATGCATCACTGTCCCTCCAATATCACACCAAAGAAATATTTGAATTCACTAATATTACAATCACTTTCATATTTACTAAGATATATAGGCGGGTCAATACATTTGACTAACTTTGTATATGGAAGAAAAATGGTTTATAGCTACCAATGTAACGAGATTATTATGCGACATGTAATAATCGATTTGTTTTCTAAAATACCTGAGAAAATTGCTACATATCTCAAACTCAAAAATCCATCTATGTATACTGGTATTGTATTAGATATTCAGCAACTTTTCTTGTTAATGCGGGTGAGACATATTCCGTCTTATGGTCTTCCGTCAAGTGGTGTCGCCCCTCTTTCATGATGTTTCTGGCTTCATGTTGAAGTCGACACGTAGTCGGAGTGCATTTTAAACTGGAACCCAGAGATGGCGCTGAACTCATACCTCAGTGTTTGTCTCAGGGATTTCCAATTAGGATGAAAGGATTTTTCGATTCAATTGGGTCGAACTAGCCTTCGCTGATGATTGGCAATGACCATGAAACCGGTACGGAGGTGTTCCCCCAATTAAATCGAAAAATAATTTCAGCTTTGATATTTGAAATGCATTGCAAAGTGGTTCTTGTAGAAAACTTTGCCAAGTATTAAACAAATATAATTCAATGGTCGTAGGGGGCAGTAGTTGTTTTTTGTTGAATACTTGCCGACGACTTTACCTATTGTATAGGTTTTATTGCGGAAGATTGGATTACGTAATCCACCATATTTCATTATTAGTTTTATGGTCTTCCGTCAAGTGGTGTCGCCCCTCTTTCATGATGAACTTATATCTATCAATTTTGAAAACTGTCAAAACATTCATGTAAATTTTCATAAATAGATTTTAAAAAGCTGTTTTTTCTTGTTGAACCGCATTCAAGTTTGATTTCGAACCGCTTTCAATCGTGACGTAAACATTCATGTACTCAAGAAAACAGACCATTTTGAAATGTCAAAATACAAAATTAAGAATATCTGTGACAACGTGAAACGAGAAAAGAATGAAAACTGTGAAAGGAACTTAACTCAATGGAATCGCAACTAGAAGTATTGACCAATTTCTTACCAGTACTCATTGATAATGAACAGGTTCAGCGTAGTATTTATCTTCAAATGATGAATTCTGGCAGAGAA
The DNA here is from genome assembly GCA_958502065.1 of Chrysolina americana. Taxonomy (NCBI): domain Eukaryota; kingdom Metazoa; phylum Arthropoda; class Insecta; order Coleoptera; family Chrysomelidae; genus Chrysolina; species Chrysolina americana. Next base: position 64,270,964 of record OY293416.1, on the reverse strand, counting down.
ATAGATAATAATTTTGAAATATACTTTTCACTAATTTCGAACATCATAAAGTTGAAAGTTATGCAGAAGAATGGCTTGACAAATATTTGGACCATGACTTTTTCCAGCTGTTCAGGTTACAAAAGCAAAGTGTTCTCGAATAGATGGTCCAGACATGAATGTTCCATTTAGTGGTAGAGGATTACCTATAATCGCTTACAAGCAACTGTTGATAACATTGTGGTGGCTAGGAAATGGAGAAACTCTTATATCTGTAGCAGACAAGTTTAATGTTGCAATTTCTACGGTATATTCCATTACAGAAAGAGTTTTGGATAAGTTGATAAATCTCAAAGAACATTATATAAAATGGCTTGATCATTCAGAAATTATTACAGTGGAAGATAATTTCAGGAAGGTAGGTGGCTATCCAGGTACAATAATTAACTTCGAATGGTTTCATATGTTATTTCTACTTCTATTATTTTAGGTGTTGTGGGAGCAATTGACTGTTGTAATATTGAATTCAAAGCACCTAAGAAACAACAGGATAGCTATATTGATAAGAATAGTAGGCATTCTATAAAATTACAGGGAATTGTGACATCCAACAAGATAAATACAAATATTATTGTTGGGTTTCCTGGGTCTGCTCATGATAGTAGGGTTGGTGGACACATAATAAAAGCCTCAGCAGATGCAGAGTTTGTGCGGAAAATACTTTTGGTATCATGAAGTCTAGGTGGCGAATATTGAATTTTATCAACGTAAAATCTGTCGAAATAGCTGTAAAAGTCATTGTAGACTGCTGTGTCTTACATTACTTTGGTTATTTGAATTATGATTACTGGGATGAATATGAAGAGACAGAACCAGAGGAACGTGATGCCGAGTAGTTCAGACATATTAATGATCACAATGAGGCCATTGTTAAGAGATATGAGATAGCTCAGCAGCTATCAAGACAAGAATAATATTATGTATAATATGTATTATTTATTTTTTTCAAATAAATATCTAGACTTCAAACTTCTTTAATAATATAAATCTATAAAACATAAACTAAATGGCCTGTCGTTCAGAATAGGAAAATCTAAACCGTTCTCAACCGAAGTAAACTTCTTATTAAACCTAAAAAACAGAACAAACTCAACAGATTTTCTTTTTAACTAGAAAAGACAAATCAAACAAACAAAATCAAACAGAAACAAACACTGATATAAATTTCAAGAAGCTAAACTTCAGTCTGTATCATCGTCACTATCTCTCTTTCTTTTTTTAGTCTTTTTCCCTATATTATATCTATCATCATTTGCTTGTGTCTTTGGTCACTCTCTTTTTTCAAAAATTCCATCATATTTTGAAAATACCTTTCATTAATTTTTTATTTTCTTTATTTAGTTCATACATTTTCTGTAAAATATCATTTTTATTTGGTTTGACAGAAGGTTTGGTTTCTTCAAATCTATTGGATGTTGAGGGTTGTTGTGTATCCTCTTTATTTGATATATTACTCTCGATTACATCAATGTTTTCAGTTATTTTATTATATTTCTTTGGTAGTGAATCTAATACCAGCAAAGGTTCAGCCTTATGTTTATCACCTAGTATGTCGTCCAATTCATCGAAATATGGAGGTTTTATAATTTTGCCCTGTCCAGTCCAGTCTACCATCTATTCCATCTCCAACATAAAAGTCACTATCATTCATTATATTTGCGATTTGTAACCAAATGCTGTTTTTATTAGTTTTTTTATCAGCAAATTCTTTCTCGTATTGTTTTCATAGGCCAAGAAATGATATTGTAGCAGTCCTATCTCTATGAGTCTGATTTTTGCTAGTCTTCCATACAGGCATCGGAATATTGTTGGTTTGTAGTTCAGTTTGAGGCATGGCTTGTTGTTCCCTTTCAGATAGTTGTTGCTTTATTTGAATACTCATAAATCGCCGGAAAAGCACCACGATTTATTTTCCTTACCCATATCGACCCTTTCAGAAACGTTTCTAGGAATTTCTCCTGAAAGTCTACGTCACTGTTTCTTTCAGGAACGTGAGTCAATACAAAAACGCAACAAGTTTCAGTCACAGTTACAGCTTTGACTAGGCTGTGATTTCATACTTCTTAACGTCTCTCTCAAAATACATGTCACCACCGGCACAACAACTATTATTTTTCCACGCGTCACTTCCATTTCCGATTTCTTGATTTTGTATATGGAAAACGACGAGGTGTGATACTGTAGTTTGGAATTAATTAGTTTTTTGCATATTGAGGCGGTTAGTGACCCCGTTTTATGGAAATCAGTTCGACTTGCGGTGCACTTCTATTGGATTTCTTGTGCACAAAGGGTTACGTTTGTTGAGTTCGAGGAGTTTTCGGTAAATTGTTGTAAATAATGGTGAGTTTAATGATTGTCTTTCCGTTATATGAGGTAAAAATTATTCTTGTTTTGTGATATGTTTTTCTGATATTGGACAATAAATTATATCGATAACAACAACAGTATGCAACCGTTGTGAAAAAATAGACGGTTCACTTGTTTTGGTACGCATTTTCAAAAAAAATTGTACTGGTGTGCATATTTTAGGTTTGTCTAGCTCATGTGGACCAAAATTCAACAAATCTGATTAATTTTTATCTTCAACAATCATCCAATATCAAAGATTTGAATTACAAAACTGGATTACTGACACTATACCAGAATGATAGAAAATAGGAATATTTTGAATAGGTTGATATTTCTAAACTCTCTTATTGATAGTCTCCGCCCAATTGAAATAATACACGATTATTCGTCAGGTGTAGTTCAATTTCCGTCGTGGTATTGGTCAGGGAAATTGTTGTTTTCTGTAAAATATTTGCCTCATATTTCGCAATTATTTTCGAACGATATTTCCAAATTGTCATATGTTACTCTCGACAAACTTCTCGACCCTTGTATGAAGCCTTGGAATTATCAGACTCTATTTTTGTTCTGTTACAAAGGAAGTTTCCTTCCTGCAAAGTCACATTAATTTGTTGTGGCCTGTTATGAAAATTATCGGGAAACCGGCAAAGAAGGAGAATGTCAAATGGCAATTTCCTCGAAAGGCAAAATGCTGTTGGTGAGCAAATTACAAGTAACTGTATCCGTGTTCCGAAGAAAAACCTCAAGATAATCCATAATCGATAAAAACACTATTATTTATGGTGGGTCATTACCGTAAAATGAAATCATTCTTCAAGTTGCGTGTTCTTCATTGAAAACATGAAGTAAGCCAGAAGTCAAACGTTTACAATTTTCTGATATGATATTTTATTCTACATTCTACTACTTGGAACTTTATACGGGACAGTTCAAATTCGATCCTAACAACGGAATATCAAAAATGAAAAGAAATCGAGAGTCGATTAAAGGAATAAATGAATTATTGAAACGTTCTTTAATCGAATCATTTATATGGAAAAACTCAGTGTGCAGTTATTGAGAATAAAAAATCAGCAGAGATTGAGGTGGCGTACGGGGCTCCTCAGGGATCGGTCCTTGCCCTCTTCTTTTCACTGTTTATACTTCGGATTTCGTCGGCTTGGTGTGTCAACCTGCTAACTCCACTTCGTGACTATTTATTGAATGTTCATATACCATTAAAAAAGGAGAAAAAAATCTTCATTGACTGTGAAAAACAACTAAGTTATTGGTGAACGAATATTCGGTGATTTTTATTGATGCGTGAAACTATTCTATTCAATTAATTATTGAATTTTATCTGCAGTTTTTTCAGTTTCCCTGTAAATTTAACTATAGTGGAGTTAGAAGGTTTACACACTAAGCGGACAATTTCTCTAAATCCCTTAAACATTTAACGAACAAGAGTAAAAAAAAATTAATAAATGTGTTTGGAGAGAAATTATCTCTCTCAACTTTAGATAAACTATTCAACTCAAAAACGGTTGAAGGTAGAGCAAACGCCAATCGATTTGAAATCATACAATTAGTATATTCCGTGAATTTCAAGTTGGCAGGCGGTAAAAAAAGATTACTCGAAATTCATGAAAAATACTTAATCCTCAGATTCACTTGAAATTCGCACCATATACGCAAAATTTCATTCTGAAAATACATAACCTGTATATGATCAGATACAAGGTTTATCATAAAAAATGGAAGAAAACGTCAAAAATGCCCTCGCAAGATCGAAATGGCGGAAGTGCCGTAAAAAGACTGAGAAATCTTTAATTGACTCGGAATCGACTCCATATTCCGTGTGCAAATTCAAAATAATATTGCATTTAATAAAACACAAAAAAAAATTAAAATATATTTGGAGGGAAATTATCCCTTTCAAGGTAACATGATCATTTTCCAACCGGATACCCTACATGAAAGTGAAAGTTTTTCACTTTCAGGATGAAAATGAAGCAAATGAACATCATCATGCGACCCGTTGGGAATATACTGAATACAATTTGATGGTATTTTGACACTAATGACAGTTAATCTCACTACTTGGCAGTTTATAAACATTTTCACTTATGACGTTGATGCTTCAATCTGAAGTGATTTTCATTTTCCGCAACTAGGAAAAAGTCATGATTTACCCTGTACATTGTTTTGAAAAATACTTAGAAAACATTCTGTTGCACTGGCCAAGTATAATACTGTGGTGTAGATGAAAAGCCCACTAATAATTTTGTAATATTACCACCCATAAAGTTCAGTTCATAATGGCCTGAAAGCGACATTTTACAACTTCTACACTCTGTATCTCGTAAACTATACATAGAATTTTTGTGTGCCCACGGTAACTTCTGTTCAGAAGCCTGAGTTCAACAACATATTGAAATTTTGGACAATTTGACCGAAAGACTTTTTGCATAAGATGTGTGCGTAGTCCTTTTCAGCCAATTCGACTGGGACTATTTTTCTATAAAAACCGTGCAGGGTTCTTTGACATTACCATAACACTGTATTCCATACGTTCCTTGACTGCATAATACGCCAATACGGTTGCTCCCATGTTTGAAACATGTCTGATTTTCCTTGAGGCAAATTTCTCATTATCATTATTATCTTTCTTGGAATTATAAAATAACGACCACCAAGTAGCAGTCGAGTGAACTCCGAGCAATATAGAAGCTTCAATAACAGAACCCTACTAAAACCTCCCCCTTTTCAGTCGGTGGCTCCGTCTCGGGCCGGCAGCAGGATGCAGCAGTACGACGACGACGCCCCCAACGAAGAAGACACCGCCGCCGCGGATCGGGCGGCAGATGGCGGCACGAACGGCCACCACGACGACGAAGACGAAGACGTCGTTCCCGCGACGCCACGTGACAAGACGGCGGCCGCCAACGGCGTCGCGATCAGTGCGAATCGGGACTCAGGCGGCGGTAACGGCGTGCAGGTGCAGCGCGGGAATCACAGACGCGACGATCCGGACAGCGAGGACGAAGACGAAGAGGTCGCCAACTCTAACGGTGAGTAGGGAGGGTCCGGCGATGTGTTGGGGGTGGAAACGGATTGATTGTTATTTGGTTTTTTGATAGTTATGCGGTATTTTCATTCAAATTCAACGAATCACTTTCATTTTCGGTTATGTTTTGTAGCAATCAAGATTAGTTCATTCGGAAAAAAACACTAGTAACGAATGAACTTCCTTGTAGAAAGTCGAAAGTCACACTTTTGAAATAACTCCCATCATAAGATCAGCTCCCACAGCAAAATATACTTTTCCTCGTACCCCTATACAGAATACACACTTTCCTTCCCTCAAATCAGGAAGGAAACTCATACTTTTCCTCCCCCTCATTTCAAGTAAAAGTCGTAAACGATGACACTTGTGAATTTATTATATTAAAATTTTTTCGGTAATTTCTAGAACATTTTGTATATACTGTATTCTGGTAAAAATCAAACATGAATGTTATTTACTTCAACGTTAGTTCTTTAATAGCCACAATAGGGCATTGGCCGCAGTGGAGGGCCTGATATGGGCCCACTCACGTTCAAACCAACCTAGTTCTTTAATAGCTATTTGTGTATTTAGAAAGCAAAGTGATTGATTGTCGCTCGACAAAGAGAATAATCTTTGGAGAGCGACAATGACACTTTGTGCTCAAAATACACACATTATTTTTTCTACAACGTAATAAAAATGGAAAATAACTTGTTTAAAAAAAATTACCTATTGCCGCGATCGAACCCGGCACCTTCAGTTTACTAGTAGCTTACCACTACCGTTATGCAAGTATAGATCCGTTTTAAACAAAAGCTGATATCGAGCGTTTTTTCAATATTTTCGCTCTAAAGCGACAAAGCTGTCACAAAATAAAATTTAACGGAAAACATCAAATTTGCGTTGAGATCTGAAAGCGTCAAAGGCTACAACGTGCGATTCCTAGCACTTAAATGGATACTTTTTTTTTGAGGCTTTCTGGAATACCAAACATTTTAGATGATATTCCAGTAACGCCAGAAGATGGAAATCAATTACCAGAAAAACTTTGTGCAGATTCAAACACTCCTAGCATATGAGATAGTCATTTGTCAACGAAACGTTCTGACAAAAACCTTATATTGGTGTGAATTCCTTTTTATTAATTCAATGATTGTTATTAATTTACCTAGTCATCTTAGCTATTTTTTTACGCACTTGTTACTCGGTCTGATATTCACATGCATAGACTACTTCGAAATATCCCTATGGAAAAGTCGATAAGGTTCAAATCCCGTGAGCGTGGTGGTCAATTAATTAACCCTCTTCTTCCTGTTCGACGCGGCCACAGAATAGTCTGTACGTCATTTTGGCATACAAATCGATATCGAAGAAACATTTAACTTGAAAATTCCTATGTCAATCACCTCAGTTCGTTGGCTCCACAAAGCGGAATAGTCATATGATGGTAATTTTAGATTTAGATGACTGATCGCTCTTCAGGTGTGTTTTGCAGTTGCAACGAGCGGACTGTCATGTGTGATTCACATAAAAAAAGGTGGGTTCTTGGGGTCCTGAATAAGTGATATTATTAAAACACAGCTCATGTTTTCAATTCAAACCACAATCATGAAGCTTCTCTTTACCATTTTTGGTACCCACTTTCATCCATCATTTCTAGATATGTACAATCCTTCGTAGTCTTCGTATTCTCTATTTTTTGTACCCCTGGCAATGAAGGGGGGGTTTTAAAGCCCCTGTACGTAGACCTCCTCGTCTGTATTCTTTTTTTGTGCACCCACATGTTTGGCCTTAGTTGGAGGCACCTATGGAGGTGTAGTTTGGTGGGTCTCTTGGAAGGTACAATGATTGTCGAAAAAGGCAGTTTAGGAATTCGTTCAAGGAGAACCCATCGAACCATCCCTAAGTCGTCGACCAGAGAAACCCCAAGGGTACCTCTGACATGCAACCGGAAAAAGGTGACCAGAGGGACCAAGGGTACACCCAGAACAGAAGCTAGCAAGAGAACCTCCCATGGGACTCCCAAAACCACCTTCAAGGGGAACCGAGAGTCGACCAGAGGAACCCCTCCAAGAGACATCCAAAATATTTTACTCAAATTTCTATCTATCTATTTTCTTCACACCAATTATGAAGAGAACAGAGAAACTTTCGTAAATGATTATCATAGTATCGCATTTGATATCGCAGCTTTTTGATATCCTGTTTCTTATTTTTGCAGGTGGCTACTGGAGATCAGCAGTGGCCTCTAGGCCCAGCACGCCCCCCATGGCGGACAACGCCAGCGATGCCTCCTCCATGATGCCCCCCGCTAGGCCCAAGAGTCGCGTCGAAATGGCAACCAGTCGCTACAGCAACCTGTCCTACTGGAAAGCGAGGAGGGTTATCTTTTACAAAAACGGAGATCCGTTTTTCCCTGGGGTCGAATTCAGGTGAGTTATTACAGCGAATTCAATAAGATAATACGAGGCTGGCACAGAAAGGTTTTAGAACCGCAATGCTGGCACGACATTCAGTATTCTTGTCGTGATAACATTCGTAGTAGGAGATTTTAGCCTGTTCTGGGTCTGCCTCCACCACTTTAAGTCATCGGTAACTTTCTGGAGCCTGTCTGATGCATAAGTGATATTGTGTGGCTATGATCTTAAATTTTTTGAATCACTGAAGAATAATATGGCATTTATGTGTCCTCACAACGAATTCGTTTTAGTTTGAACCGAAGACACATGTCTGTAAACCACGGAAATCCAGCGCTTGGTTTATTGAGTCCGAAATTTTCGGAAATTTGTTTCTAGTTATCGCTAGTTTGGGTTCAGAATTCAGTTTTTTGGGGTTATCTTCAGTTAGAACATAAATATATCATGGGGTACATCACAATGGAATAGAAGATGCCTTTTTTCATATTCAGACTTTGATTCCTTTTTGATATCCATCACAATCAATGGAAATTTGTTCGAATCTCATTACCCCGGATGCAGTGATTGTGAAATATTTCGAATTATCTTTCATTCAACATAGGGGCATATTTGCTACATTTCAAAAACAAATAGTATCTTATATCACTTGGATGAATTCACTAGAAAAGTTGCAGTTTCTGATCAAATATACCGTCTTGCTCTTTGATATAATTTCCAGTCCAGGAATAAAATTCCAGTTAGACAATTCATGTCTCATTTCATCTTCCAGATTCAAACCAGGACGAGATATTGTGAGCTTGGAATCACTCCTAGATAAACTTTCCTTACGAATGGATCTACCAAGGGGTGCAAGATACATTTTTTCCATGGACGGAGATAGGAAATACCGACTAGATGAATTAGAAGATGGGGCTTCCTACGTTGTGTCTTCGTACAAAGCTTTCAAGGTGAGTGACTGTTAAGAGTACCAACATTTCGAGTATTTTGCAGGACATTTCACATATTCAAACCACACTATTGTGTAAGTTTGAAGAAATGTGACGTTCATATTACGTTTCACTGGTTAATAACTTTAACTTTTTCTTGAATATCAATGTACTGAGGTTTACCTACTTATGATATGAAGTGTGCGGAGTGACAAGATATGGACGAATATCTAAGTTGAGTTCCAGCGTTCATCAATTAGTCAAAATCTTGATGGATGTTGATGAATAGAGACATACTTTGTAGTCGTTTTTGAAAAGTTTGATGGGCTTTTAGGAAGCAGAAAGTTGTTTTATGAACTCCCTGTAAAATAACAATAAGTTATGAAAGAACAGAGATAGCTAACACACAAATAAAGAAAATCTTGAATTTACTTAATCTTCATCGACTATTTCCATGACTTCTGGATTGGTTGTTTCTCCTGCATCAGTGGATGGTTTTCTGATCTTCATTTGATTTTCTTTTCAAGTATTACAATTCGCATAAAACTTACATACTTTGTTTTTGTTGCCACAATCCAGTATTGTTCGTAATTTTCAATCATTTCGTTGTTCATTCTTGATTCCCATTATTTGTTCGATATTAAATATTAACGTGATCCGAGATATTTCAGTCCTTCATTTTGCGAGTACGCCTTCTTCTTTATTACCCTCCACTCCAGTGTGTCCTGGACCGATAAAAGGGTAACCAGATTATTCTGTACATTTATGGCTGCTTCGCTGTCAGCATTGGTAGCGTGGCAGCGTAGATTTTCGTTTGGAAGATGCTCAGGCATTGGCCTAGTCTTTTTGAGTATTAGGTTCTGACCAATATATCTACTTCTGTTCTCGATCATCTTGAAACATGTTCCAGTTTTGATGATTTCGAGGGACCAGTAGGAACTTGTGTTTAATTTTTTCTCTGATCGTCCTATTGTGTGAGGTTGAGGATTACCTCCAAACCGGCTATTGGACACGTTCTTATTACACCAGTTATGCACACAGAGGCAAGTCTTTGGATTTGCGTTAGGTGTACCCTTGTACTAACCAGCCTAGTTCTGCTGCCCCAAACCACTGCCCTGTGAATCATTGATCGATCTCACCATTGACGTGTATATTCACCGCAGGACATTTGGGTTACACCTCCAGTTTTGTTTCCGGAGAGTTCCTGCACACTATGAAGGCTTACGTGGCTTCATTGGTTGCTTCTTCGTTTTCATTATAAACATATTGAGGTAAACGTACCGATTAACGGCACTAAACCACTTATCGGCACTTATAAAAAAAATCCCTTTATATTAAGAAACCTTTTATTAACGATATCAATAATCAAAATATAGGTTGCCCGGGTAGTGTTTGAAATAAATCCGCAACGGTATGCAAGGTGCTTAGCCAATAATAGGTACGTTTACCTAATCTGCTTAGTCCTGACACGATATACCGATCTCAGTCAAGTCGCAGAGGAATTTATCAACAGTTAGGTTCCACTCCCCTTCGTGGGTATCTAGTCGTACAGTGGAAATATTGTAAAGTTCTATTTTTGTTTCTACTATTCTTTTTGACTATAATTGCAGTATTAACCTAGTCGTCGTGATTTCTTCTAGTCTTATCTGTTTTCTAGTGCTCGTTTGACAGCTTCGTGTGGTATGTTGTCAAAAGCTTCTTCTATGTTCAGAAGTACATCCTGAATTTCATCTGTCAGTTACACCGATGGGAAGGTCTCCATGGCTTTGCCCGTTTGGTATGAACATTGGCAAGGGTGCAGAGGCATCCTTACGGATTTTTGATCTGATGTAACTATCAGTTGCTTTCTCCGCCGTTTTCAGGACAAACGGTGGAAGGAATTGGTGTGAGCTGTATACATTTTTCCCACCATAGGGATAAAGGTGACTCTTACCCTTCTCTATAGTTTTGGTATGTATCCTAGTTCTAGGCTACTACGGCTAATCAGCACTATGGTGGTAGGATATTTCCTCTTGCCCGTACTGAAGCAGGTCAGGAAAAATTTCATCAACTTCTGTTGATTTGATAGGCTGGAAGATGTTCATGACCCATTTGGCTTCTCTGGTAGGTGTACTATAATACCGTTCTGGTGTATATAAATAGGTCAGTGTCTAGTGAGACCTCAGCACTTACTGGTGGAAGGTAGATCACTTTTTATATAGCTACCATCTGGCTTCATCAATGCCTTTGCATTACGTAACATTTAAATCCTCAAGAATCTAAAATTATTTCCCATCTGAAAAAGTATACAGAAAAAAAACAGAGTGATTCTTGAGGTTCTTGAAAACACCTAAAAACCCTGGTGTGCCGACTTATACCTGTAAAACTGTGGAATAAAACGCTGGAAATTCATTATCTTGATTATCAGAAAACAAATGAAATCACGGTCAACTTTCTGAATATCCCGAGATACTGAAAGTATATTTTCATGAACAGTCGTATGGGTCTGTTGAATTCTTTTCTGTTCGACTTTTGCCGACAATCCGATTGTATTGGAAATAAGTGAAAGTCTGAATTATTTTTAATCAATTTTTATTTTGTAAATTTATTGACTCTCGCTAAGTAAACACTGTTTTCTGAGAGACACGTACTTCAACCGTCATAGGGACACTAATGGCATATCTTACTTTGCCATCTTTCATTGAGATTGTATTTCATACCAATAGTAACTCGTCTTTTAAGTGAAAGATAAATAGAGATAATTCTGGATAATTTAATATTCGAGTTGATAGAAAAAGTGTCTGAAATATTTAACGCTATTCTTATTAATCAAAAAGGGTTCTTCACGTTTCCATGGGACAAATTTTCGTTGTTGAGGCCGATTGAGTGAGAGTAAGTGAAAGATAATATTGGCGGAATTGAAGGTAGGCCAAGGTGAATTCATCACCCTGTACCTTCTAACCTACGATCATTCGGTCAACGAAAGGACACCCGCGTGTTCAGGATGGACTGGACCATGTCCGCTCGAACAGTGACCGGAAAATCGATATTTAGGGGAATAGAAACCCATCTAGGTAGTTTACAAATTCGCTTTCGTTCGGATGAGAGAGTGAGAAACAGTTGACGGTTATTATGTAAAATCTACTTTGATACAAAGGAACATTTGGTCGTCCAATGTAAAATATAAATTGGAAAATAATGGAGAGAAAAGAAAGTTAAGTTAGGAACAATCTACCGTGAAATTTCCTCGTAATAGATATCTGCAATAATTTTAAAATTTCTTCAAAAGTGACAAATGTTCAGACATGAAGAATGAAAATTAAAAGAGTGAAATAAAAATGTGGATCGTATTGAAGTCGATACAATTTTAAAATAGTCGGAGTGCTCTATCTTGAACCAAGATGTAGTGCTAGATATAAATTTCAGTCATCTAATATGGATAAAATATTGTAGGTAGGAATATAAACAGGATTTCAGAAAATTGCTGAATTGTCATACATAGGGCATCAAAATTGAGAATGTGATAGTGATTTATAAGAATTCAAAAATCTAAAACTATTCACCAAGTGATTCAGCTATATTGAATAACTAACAGATTCAAACTGAAAATATACGCATAATAAACCTTACATTTTGATTTTTAACGAGGAATATTTCATTTGATTTTTTTACGTGGCGAGGTTCATTTGATATGGCATTTGAAATTAAAAACATCATTTTTACCACCGGACTACAGTCTATTCCAATAACGTATGTAGTTGGTAATGTAATTTTCATTATTTTGGCGAAAGCGCAGTCAAGTTTGCGCGACTTCGCCATTTAATGAAAGCTTTTGGAAAGTTTTATTTTCGAGCAATTGTGGTTGGAAAATTCATCAACTTCAATTATTATACAAGGATATATTGAAAACATTGTAGCCTTCAAAGTAACCATGACGCTCGCTGAGTTACCATGAAAACCATAATAGAAAAATGTTGAACGGTACTTATTAAAACTTCTTTTATTTATTACTTCACCTATACTGTGCATGTTCCATCGAACGTTTAATAGTGTTAATATAAATAACCAAATTGAGTTATACAAAATAACAGGAGCATATATTCGAAAAGTCTAATGCATCGTTCTGAGGGAGTTTCCTTCCACTGAAGGTGGTAGAAATGTACTTTTTTATAAGTAATTGAATTTTAGATTCTACATCACAACACTATGTACTTATTTTACGATAAATAGAGCGATAAATGAAGCAAATTACAAATTTCAGTTATAAAAAATATTTAAAAAATAGTTATTATGATTAAAAACTCTCATTTCCTAAAATTTTCATCAAACTGAAAATGGTAGATATGAATATTTACTAAATAATTCACATTATCTATAAATAACATTGATATTCAAATTATCGCGTTTAATAAAATACAAATCTACCAACTTTAGTTGCGAAAAACACGAAATTTGTTGGTTGTTACATTCCAGTTGAATATACTGAACTGCGCTAATCAAACACTGCAACCAACATCTGTCGAAAAATGGTTTCTTCAACAATATTCAGAGGAGTCTACTACAAATGTCGACCAAATATAAAAATATTTCCAGAAGAAGAATTAATAAAATTGCTTCCAAATATTACATATATGCTATTAAACATAGACATTCAATATCAAGTAATAATTCGCCTGGTTTGTCACCTCTGAAGAGGGTAGAAGAATTAGAAGAATTCCAAAAACATTTAGATATTGTTACACAGATTTTGGCGGGAGCGCAGTTAAGTTTGCGCGACTTCGCCATTTATTAAAGCTTTTGGAAAATTTTACTTTCAAGCAATTATGGTTGGAAAATTCAACATCTCCAATTATATCAGGATGTATTAACAAATTCTTAGCCTACTATAGAAACAAACAAAATTTGAGAGTCAACGTATTTTATGATTCAACATACGCTACTCTTAATCTAGTACATTTATTAAAACACACCTGCAACGCCCCTAGAGGTTTCAAAAACCTTTAGGTGGCGTTTTATCCAAAAAATTCGGGTGCGGGAAAAACCCCTTTGGACTTTTTTCGATTTCTCGAATATTTTTGTTTTACATTCATTAACTCTAAATTCACAAATCATACTAATTCGGTCATTCTGAATCGATTGGAATTCGCAGTTAAAGAGTTCATCTGGAGTGGAAAGGAGAAATTTTCCTCCATATTTTTTTTTCCAGTCCTGTTCGTGACATTAATGACGTTGTATTTCTTTTTTATGTCAAACCTTGTATCTGAGCATATTCGAATCATATATTTTCAGAATCTTCATGAAATTCTGCTCATGAAGTGCGGATTTCAAGTGAATCTACCAATTTTGTATTTTTCATGATTATTCAGGGGAAGTTTTTCGATTTTTCTAATATTTGAATATTTTTTTTTACATCGAGTGACTCGAAATCCACAGATTATACTAATTTGATCATTCTGAATCGATTGGAATTTGCAGAGTTGCTCTATCTTGAACCGTTCCCGAGTTGAACAGTTCATCTGGAGTGGAAAGGAGTGATTTCCATCCATTTTGTTATAGCGATTTATAATAATAATAATCGTGAAAATAGATGAAAGAAGGGGAAATTCTCCTGGAAAACCTACTTACGTCTACGGGCAGAAAATTAAGAATTGTTGTTGATTGAATATGCGTATATAAATTATTAGCTACTCAATCTAACCTGACCTGACATACCTAACGTAGGCAAAATACTTTATTCTTAATAAAAATAAAGGTCAGGTTAGATTAGCTAATAATTTTTATACACATATTCAACCAACAATAATTGTGATTTTTTTTCCCTAGACGTAAGTTTCCCGAGAGAATTTGCCCTTCTTTTGTCTATTCACACGATTTATTCCCGATAGTACAGCCTGTGTCATACAAACACTTTCATTTTGAATTCAATGAAAATTAGGAAAGCTTCTATTTTAAATAATAAAAGATACAGTGAAAAATACGTCGGAATTGTTTAAAAATCTCAAATGGCATTCTCCAGTATTGACAAAATTGAAATAAAAATGAGACATTACTCGAAATATTTACTATTCAAACTCTTTTTATCATTCCTTTACGATGATTATTTGTAATCCCCAAAATTTTTATAAAACTAGTATAATGGAGTTCTCGTCTTTTAAAATAAGTGACAACAAAGGCTGAAGAAAAGAAATTAAATTGGGGCTACTTTTAGGGCGTCCTCCGTGAGGGCCTACGAGGGCACTGGTGCTAAAAAATATCACTTTGTGAACTGTGATGATTGAGTAACAATCTTTGTTTATTATCCTAGTGAATTAAGTTATTATTAATATCATTAATATTATTGAATTCAAACGAAGTTTCAAACCTGATATCATTTGAGAGGTTGATATACGATTACGATCAACCATATAATATATTTTATAATAACATGCAACTCATCAGCTCTTGGGAGGATCTTCGATCATTTTTCATTTCATTAGATGGTTTATTTACGAATAATATATAATATAAGTATTATACTTGTGGTTTTTGAAGTATAATGCCATATATTAATCCCTTAGGGAATAATGGCGAGGGATTAATAGTCTTTATTCCCTCTTGTACTCCTATCACAAAATTTCGAAACATCGAAATCCATTTATAATAAAACGTACGCATCGTTCAACGAATGGCGTCTTCGAAACAAGGCAAACTCTTATTCCAAAAATGTTCTGCTGGCCTATTTCGCTGAATTGGGTGCAAAATACAAGCCATCTTCATTATGGTCATTCTATTCAATGATTAAATGTGTGTTGAAGATAAACCATGACGTTGATCTGGAAAAATATAAGAAACTACGAGCGTTTTTAAAATGAAATGAAGATAGAAGACGTGAAGGATTTCCAAACAGAGTTATTGATAACAATACCCAAGACTCCCTCGCCGCTAACGCGGCTCGGTTCGTAAAAATTCCTCGAGAATAATAGCTATCATTATTAACTCGTGGTATAATCTACTATTATTTTCATTCGTCCGTTGAGAAGTTACGAGCCTGTGTTGGTGCAATCAAACTTCAGATACTCAAATCAACAAACGTTATTGGTTGATTTCGATGACAAAACAAGCTAATCAATCGTCACAATATTTGTCATGTATTTTAACCACTCCCATCAAATCAGTACGATACCATGGCAACGAATAGTCTGTTTATAAACATAATGTCTCCATTAGCGTCTTTCTTTCTTCTTTAGTTCTTATACTTATACCAGGTTTTTCAATAATCTCTAAAATTATGATAATGTGGTATTTTTTCGAGAATTCATTGTTCAAAGATTATTGAAATGAAGTTTTGTGTAATGGAGTAACTATTGAAACTACCACATGAACATTCATTAACATTACTTATTTTTCATATGGAAATATGAACTATATCGAACAAAATGATCCCAATGATGTGACCTTAATGCGACTGCCTATATATGAAACCGTTTTCATGTTTACTCAGAGTATGAAAACGGCCAGAAATAGTAAGTATACCACAGCACAGCTTACACCACGGTGATATCGTAAAAAGTGGGTCAAATTACCATGAAATATATAAGGGCGCGGTTTATTCCCAATCAAGATCACATAAAAGGAATGAAAGCGGACATAAACTGCTATATTCCATTTTCACTTTCTATTTTTGGCAAAAATATTTAATACATAAGTAAGTAAGGACCGTAATTTCATAACTTTTCGTAATCCTAATAGAATCGGTAGCACATATTCGTAATCTGTTTTATTTTTGTAAATAATTTTTATTTACTGTCGCATAATGGCCTTATTTGAACTTGAAAGGTTCACGGACTTCAGGCCTCTTTAGAGTCGTATCCACGTAGGATGGTGGTGGCTGACAAATAATAACAATACTATTACACTCCTCTCAAAATATTGCCTGGTTTGGAAAGTGTGGATTGTATTATTATTTGACGTGGAAAAAGGTTGTTCAAGACTATCAAGGTTTTCACTAACACATGAAAAATATCTTCGGAAAAAAATATATGCAGAAATAACTTCATCCAACTAAAATGAAACTACAATAAATAGATGTAATCATTCGAATCAGAAAATGTATGATATCGAAAAAATTCACCAATTGCGACAGAACAATTATAAATAATAACTTTGGAATGTTTTACGACTTTGCTGATTATTGCTATTCAAATGTTCGTTAGAGGTATGGGTAAAACAGTGCAATCTATTGTCGATGTTTTCCTTTTCATAATCATCTTCAGAACGACTATAACAATGTAGCTAATATTTGAATTTATTAAAGTCATAAGTTAAAATCGAAAGAAAAAATCTAAATTCTGAAACGATAAAAAAAACTCTGTGTTCCTTCTTACATCTACATTATCAATCAGAAACGATTGGTTTTACGAAAGAAAATAATTTTTCCACTTTGTGGTGATAATTTCAAATATTGTTTCTGGTTTTATTATGATTGCTTACAAACGACTGCTGGCATGCAGTGTATATCACTTGAAACAACCCCCTCTAGGTCAATGAACCTATCGATTCAGCAAATTCAAAAATTTTATAATTGAAAGAAACTGGTAACCAATTCACAACTCGTCATTCATTTCCAAAGATATGTAATAACGCCTTCGCTGGCCTTCTTGCAAAAACAAAAAAAATTGATTTAGGACACTGTACTTCGGATATGCACATATCGGGCGACATACTAGACACGCAGCAGCCAGTAAATTTTTTATTCAAAAAGATAAAGAATTGAATAGTCTGTGGATCGATATCTGAGTGTTCGAATTAACAGTGCTGCTCTTAAGGTGGTCTATGAATTCAGTAACGAAGGCCACAACACTTTTGGCTGGAGGACTTACCATGTATACAATTACTACTACTATTACTACTACTTATCCTGCTCTTTCAACGAAATCCTTTTTTTTTTCAACAAAATGTATCTCGTTCACTCTATTTCCTCCTATCTCTATCATAAGTGTATTGCTTGCTCCTTATATCATCAATGAACCCAATAAGTGGTCAGATGTTCTTAACCAAATCTCTTATTAAACAATAAACATATTTCTCAGTAGGTATACTATTAATTTTAAAATTTTTGCAACTAATCCGTATTTTTCTAGCTCATTACATATTCAGATTTTCCACTCTATTTTAATCGGCATAAATCCGTTTAAAATATGCATAACACGAAAAGTTTTATTTTCCTAAGGTGGCGCTTTACATGCGATATGCTTATTGAATTGCATTAACTCGGTTCGATTTTTCGCCAAGGTGTGGCCTAATGGTATTGGATTTTCCCTAATACTCATCCAATCGATCTAGTATTATTCTAATGGTCTCATTATCATTTCTTTTGCGAACATAGTAGATATTATGTAACTTAATGCCCTATAGATGATCGGATATCCTGTGATTTTCTACGCAGTTTTCCATCCCCTTCGAGTATATCTGAATTAGGCTTCTGTATCAGATTTGGGTCAAAAAAAGGATATTTCCGATTGAATGATATACACGGCCATCCTCTAATCGATAGGAATACTTCAAATGGTGTTATATCAGGAATTTCTTATTCTTTTTCTAATTTGTATGATTCAAGACCTAGTCGATTCCTCAATGATAAATTTGAAGGTATTTATTGAATTTCTTTGTCAATTCCAACGCATACTCTTTTCTCGTGATCATTTTTTTAAATGGAAATTGATATCAAATGATACCTGGTTGAAAAGGGCTTTCAACTCCCTATGTTCGGTTTCTGAAAATCGATTTAGATAATATGCTTTGAAATTCCAACATTTTGCAAAATTTATAGGTGCTTATTTTTTTGATTGGCCCTATCTTAGCGTGGTATTATTCAACAAAAGGTTAATTCTAGAATAATACAAATAGTATGGGCCCCAACAAATGTGATTTTACGATACACCCAGGTTTTCGAAAAAAAAAACTCAAAAGCAGAGGTACAAGCAAGGGAGATTTGGGACCTACGGCTTACACAGTAAAAAAAGATTTGTTGTACCAACAATTAATCTTTGGTCAAATTATTTTTGTTATTTTGAATAATTTTTTGCAAAATTACCAAGCTATATGTTTATTTGAAAAAACAACTTATTCAAATCAATAAAATATTTTGTATGAAGCTTTAGTAGAAATATCAAAATTTTATTTCGCCCAACAAAACTTGTAGTTGACACAAAAAGAAATATCTTGCTTCAAAGATATTTTAATCATGTTCATTTGACAAAAATATTAACAAAATTTTTTATTAATTTCCATTAATATATCTTTTGTCACATAAAACCAGATATTTTGTTGACTGAATCACTTGCATATAAGAAACAAATTCCATATTTTGTTAATGCAACAATTCCATTTTGTTGCTTCGAAGTGCTTTCTGAGGTTTTCTAGAGAGTGGCGCTGGTGAATTGCATGGCATGACCAAAGACGTCGACGACTATAAAAGTTGTCGGACCTACCTTGCACTGCACCTCGAAACTAGTATGGAAGTGGTCAAGTCCTTGATCATGTCGGGCAGGATTCTGCTACTTGATACAGAAAGCATTTGTGGCTGTCTCCCAGATTCTAGGGAGAACGCTGCACATATATCTGTCAGATTTAATTCAACGTCCGTCGTGGTATTAGCCAGGGAAGTAGTTGTTTTCTGTCAGATATCTGTCTATAATTAAGGAGAGAATAAGGGGTTTCTTTGCTGAAACAAATATTTTTGTTTTAACAAAATACTCTTTGTTGAATGTACAACGTGTGTGAGTTAAATCTGACAAATTTTAAATGTATTTGACTAAACATGAATGTATAAGCAATTTCGAAAAATCGAAAGAATTTCAAAGGGGTAGACCCCTAAAAATCATGAAAAATACAACATTGGTAGAATCACTTGAAATCCGCAATATATAAGCAAAATTTCAGTCAGATTCCGGAAATATATGATTTTTTTATGCTCAGATACAAGGTTTGACATATAAAAGGAACACAACATCATTATTATCACGAGTAGAACTGGAAAAAAATATGGAGGGAAAATGACTCCTTTCCACTTCAGAAGAACTCTTCAACTCAAGAACGCTTGAAGATAGAGCAATTCTGCGAACTCCAATCTATTCAGAATGATTATATTAGTATAACCTGTGAGTTTCGAGTAAATAGATGCGAAACAAAAATATTCGAGAAATCGAAAAAAGTCCAAAGAACCCTAGACCCCTAGAAATCATGAAAAATACAAAATCATCAGATTCACTTGAAATTCGCACCATATACGCAAAAATGTATGCTGATTACGAATACATATGATTTGTATGAGCTCAGAGACAAAATTTAGCATAAAAAAAGAATAAAATGTAAAAAATTCCTTCATGCGATCCTAATTTCGAAATATTCAATTTTCCATTCTTCAAAAATCGCAAACGTATCTCAAATGTAACTGGGCGGACTGATTCCAAATCATACCACAAAAATAAATTTCGATGAAGAATTGATAGAATTTCAGAACATTATTAAGTAGTCGAAAAAAATTGTAGAATTATTTCGGGAGTTATTACTCCTATCAACTTCAGATAAACTTTTCTTTATCCGACCGCACCCCTATGAGCAGCCCTCAGAAGTCTCCCTAAAACTTGTTTTCAAATTATACAAATATATGGGCTAGAAACGATCACAGGTGTTCTGCCTCCTAAAGAGTTAAAGGTCTAGGGACCAACACCGAGAAAAAAAATTATTACCTCACTGTTAAGACTTCTTATATCATGTCAAGTTGGACCACATGCTATTTGTGAAAATGTTTCATTGCGGGGCGTTCTTTAGGGCCTCCACAAGCCCTTGGGATTTTCCCACAACTACAATTCCCAATAAAACAAGTCATCTTCAATAATTTTTCAGAAATTATCAAGAGAGCAGAAAATATAACGTTATCTGAAAAACGTCTGAACTTATTGATCAATTGTTTTCATAGACTCGATAAGTTTCAGTTGAAGTAATTGCAGCACAAGTAATAGTTGTAAGTCAGATATAGGTGTTGACTATTCCTGTACAAAGTAATTTTCATTTGTACTTGAAAAAATAAAGGATTTGATTTGAGTCACGTTGTTTTTGAAGATTGGAACATGTAGGTCGGATTAACGACAGCATATTCAATTTTTCCTGTATTATCCCCACTGATACATGAAATATATGGATTGATTCTCTAAATCGTTATTGTATTTTGACCAGAGACATCCTCATCTATACCTCATATATACACATATATATTTTCTATAGTGGGACAGATGCAGATATATCATTGACATAGTATAGCTTCATAGAAACATTGCGCTGCTTGAAGATATAAATTTTGTCTTTTCAAAGTTCAGCTTCTGGAGATTCGATTCTAACGTTACGGTTCAAGTGGTTGCAATATCATCAGCGTACCATATGAAATGGCATAGAGAGTCATCGATGTTTTTGATATCATTCTTATATTTAAGAAACAGTAGGGGGCCCAGGACCGTTCCTTGAGGTATTCCTACATTCATCGTCAAGTCTAAACTAATATTACAAATTTTCACTGCTGCGTTCTATTTGACAGATGAAGATGATTAAACATAAGATGAGCCGCTAAACCGCAAATACTCTAGTTGTTCAGTTTGCTCAGAGGTGTCATCGTTTAATTGTTGTGTTTTCGTCAGTTTTTGAAAGACTACCTTGTTGAAATGTCAAGCGTGAGTTCGTAATTAATTACATTCCTTAAGCATTTATCCTCAATAAAAAAATGGAATTCACTTTCTCATTTAATTTTCTTAAATGTAGTTAGAGTAATTTATGACCTCAACAAAATGTTAAGTCGTTTAGAAATGTCTCATTAATATTCCCGGAACCTTGCTGTTTTGATTAAATACTCCATGTAAAGAAGTTGACCTAGGAGGGGCGACTGAGGTAACAACACAGTCGCCAATTCAGTATAAAGTACTATCGAATTTTTCAAAACTTCTTGAATAGATTGTGAATCAACGAAAGAAAAATTCATAGCTAAAGTTAGTAATCTAGTCAGATCTCATCTATAACAAAATGAATGGTCAAATATCAACTTTGATGAGTGTTCCGGTATTTCAATTATTCGCGGTAAAATGTAGTTCATCTGTTACTTTTTCTCTTTATTAATGAAAAATTCCAAAACATTATTCGTAACTATCTGGAAACAAAATGAAACATAATAAAGCATCATCTTATAAAATGTACTCCATAACATCCTTCGCTGCTTTTAGGTGACACTCGTCGATGAACTTCTAGTGCTGTCTTCATCTCAGCAACCCTTACTGTGTTGTCTCTTTCCAGATAGTTCGTATAATACTTCCTCTTCCTTGTGTTTCTAGAAAAACTGTCGTTTGCAATCATGATTCAGCTACAAATACTGAACTGGTATTTGTTTCTCTTCACTAACTTTGGAACGTATTATCTTGGTCATTCTTTCCAAATCAAAAAGGTCTTCAAATCCTTGTGCTATTCGCCATTATTTGAAATTCATTGTCAACCAGCAAAGTTTCTAACATTTCTTCTTTGGCCTCGTTGAACCAGAACAGTCTTCAAGACATTTTTTAGTTATGTAATGTTTCTTACCCATAATCGTCGCAAAAGGCTTTCTGCTAGTGAAGTTTTGGACCATTTAATATATCTGGAGGTAATCACTCTTACTAACTATTATTGTAAGTATGTAGGCTTTCACGGCTGGCGTCAATGTTTTGGTTGGTTTCCGGGTTTGGCCGTGGTCTTCTTTGGTTTAAATCTCCAAACGTTTCGACTGCAACTGCGGCAGTCATCTTCAGTGGCGTGGTCGAAGTACTCTTCTAGACGTATCAACTGAAACTTTTGGCGAGTGATAGGAGTATGGGAGGTTGAGGTTCGAAGTCTTTGGAGTTGGAAATCTCCAACAAGAGAAATTTGGAGTGGACGCACTTTCATTAGAAGATCACGAAAATTCAAAAGTGGAAATTGGGAGAAGTAATGTAGATATGTGAAGAGCAAGAAATGACCAAAAGGTCCCAAAGGTGCTACTTGACTGACTGCGGCGCAGTCTTTCCACAATTACCACCACTACGTGTTTCTCAATTTTCAACTTTTTCAGTTCTAGCTCTCTCTATCATCTCCTTTGTAACTGAACTCTGTAACTTGGTAGATCTCTTTGAGGCAATAGACTCATGTGAACTACCACAATCTGATAGTAGAATTCCAGCATTGCCTCTACCGGTTCTTCGTACCGCAGCTTCTTCTTGTGACATCATCCAACCTAGGTGTATCCTTGATTCTGCTGAGGTATAATTTCTTCATCGAAATTGCGGCTACAACTCGAGAAGGTGCTGGCCATCTCTAAAGGACCAAAATGTTCCGGCAATACACCCAATTATGGCAAAATATAGTTTATTGAAGTATTTATTTAAAAAACCTGACGTAATTTTCCTTTACTACCCAAAAAATTTAAACAGAATGAAATGCAGTCCATAAAAGTGGGGAGGCTTATACAGAGTTGGTCAAATGTCTATTTCTCTCAGTTAATATGAGAGTTATGAAAAAAATCATATAAAAGTTATCTTTTCGCATCTTTTTGTGAATTTGAATATTTCTTTGATGTGCTATTGGTGGATGAGTGATGTCATCGGCTTTTTCTTCAAATTGGACCATATGTCATGAAGAGTATTTTTTTTAATGCTTCTTTAACAGTTGTTCAATTTATTGATAGCTGTAGAAATATTCGTAACTGTAGTCATTGTCGTCTATTGACAATGAGCAAATATATGAATAATGCTTTTTTTATTGAGGAATTTCCGACATTTCTCGCCTAATGCGAATCTTCGAATGTTCTAAATTATTAGGTCTACGACAAAGATCTTACTTTTGACGAGACTCCATAGAAAAAAGTCGAATGGTCTAAGGTCTGGACTTCGTGCTGGCCGAGCAGAGTAAAATGCCGTTTACTTTTATACGAACTCTTCTTTGATAACTCCTATATCAACTGAGAGAAATAGGCTGTTCCAAACGTTTGAATAACTCTATATGCTTTAGACTGGTAGGATCTATTAGAAAATGTAAAAGTTCCCAAAGGTTGTTCTTTTCGTTTATTATATTTACCGAATAATCTTCCTATCCCACTCCCTCCCATTATGAAGGCGAGGAAATCCCTGATATGCCATTCATTCCACTTACCACACTTTTCGCATATTAATCGACGTATAAATTACTCGATATCATGTCAGAATGTCCTTGTCACGTATCGGAAAACACCGTGATCGAGTCGGTGGGTCACTTTTTCAGACCTTGCGACCAAATTCGCGGGTGCGAGGCCTCAAAACAACCCCACTAATTAAAGTGTATATTTAATAAACCGTTACAACAGAAGTATCATGTTATGGAATTGGTTCTTGAGATGGCCTCGTTTGTAAATAGGAACATGGAAATAGATTGCAGGGTCTCAATATTTATTGCCAGCCCTAGTTGGTTAGATTTATTACTCAATTGTAGATACTTGACAGTGTCACAATTGGGATAATTAAATGATATGATTATTTTTTTGAAAACTATAAATTAATCTTTACCGATGATTGGCCAAACTCCGAGAGGTTTTCTCTTCTATTTGTAAACTCAATAAAGAGAAAAAAATGGATTGTACCGTATAAGGAAACATAATTATACGGATTGTAATATCAAAAATTATAGAATTCATAAAAATACTTTAACCACACTATCGGACTACTGTGAAAGAAAAATAAGCTCCAACAAAAACACGAGAAAGAAATTATGGGAATGTATTGGTGAGTTTACTGGGACAAAAACAAAAAAAGTTCAGAGAAATAAAAAACTCACGGTATGATTGAAAACAATGCAGATATGGTAAAAGAGTTTTCCAAATTTTTCACGAATGTGGGTGGAAAACTAGCCGAACTGATTAAAAATTCTCAAAACTCACCAATTACTCCCACCATATCAACCAAAACCACAATTAACTCTATCTTCGTGGAAGGAGCAGACAAAAACGAAATTTTACAAGTGATAGGTAAACCTTAAAACCGAATAAAGCACCTGGAATTTACGGAATTACGATGTAACTCATCAAAGACATTGCAGCTGTTATAGTTTACCCACTTCGCAATTTTTTGATCAGATTGTTGAGGGAAGGAAAATTTCTGAAACCTTTCAAAATTGCTATTATATCACCTATACACAGAAAAATTATCGAAAAAACGTTAAAATAGACCAGTATCGTTAATTGCAGTATTTGTAAAATGCAAATGATATTCATGAACTCTGTTGAAAGAATACAACTCGTTCGAATGTTTACAGATTTCTCTTCCCGGAGACTGTGCTACTTGGGAGTGTTTTGTCTTGTTCCGTGCGGATGGCGCTTCGATCAACTTGGTTGTAGATCGTGGTGTTATCCGTGGGGAAATATTAGTTAAACAGTTGACTATTATTCATTTGGCAGGGACAGGACAATTATAATGTTGTCTGATCTACCCTGTCACTGATGAGAGGCAATAAACCTCGAAACATGCATGTCTGCAGGTGGTCATTCCCAGCCAAATGAAGGATAATTTTCTGTTTAATTACGAGACAAGCACTTACAATTGGGTCTTCTTCGAAGAACGTTGCACAAATATCTGTCAGTTGTAGTTCAATGTCCGTCGTGGTATTAGCCAGGGAAGTAGCTGTTTTCTGACAGATGTTTGCCTTTATTTTCCACTTGGTGGAAACGCTTAGAGAGAAGGGTACCCCTGTATTCTTTCAACATTGTTGATATCTCTCTGGCACAATTTATACGAACTCGTTCGAATGTTTACATTCATAAACTCGTCAAAGAAAGTCAAATATTTGGGAATATAAATTGATTGTAATTTGAGATGGGACGAATAAATCAACTATGTGATATGAACAATAAGGAAAATACTTCATAAATCCAAATATCTCTCAAAAATACACTTTCCATGCGGACATTTACAAACTTTATATTTCGTTTTTGTAGAGACCCATCCGACTTACGGTCTGATTGCATGGGGGGGGGGGGGGCAGCTCACACACATCATGCCAATATTCGAAAAATTCAGATCTACATTATTGAAATAATGTTTAAGAAACAAATAAACTACTCAACATAAAATCTATATAGCGAATTTGATTTTTTGACATCTACCAACTCTATTCATAAATAATCTTAATCTATTTCGACAAACGACCGAATTAATCCTCATTTCAAAAGCAGTTTACACGTCATAGTCCTCAAAACTCAAAAGGTAGTTGCCAGTCCTTCAGCTATAATTTTCAAAAGGATCCCAATTGAAGAATTTTTTATTTTTTTAAATTTGTTAGACTGACAGATGATCTCATCACCTCAAGATACTCTCCGAACTATCTTCCTATCTCTTATAGTTACAGGGTGATTTCAAAAAATGTACTTTTTGGTTTTGTAGTCATAACTTTTTTCCTCGTCAACCGCTTTTCAAAATCTCAGCCTCATTTTGAAGCTGAAACTCCAGATGAAGAGATATGGAGATCAAAATCAACTAGGGATAACGATTAACGATCAAGGGTTTCTTCAAAGGTGACCCAAATCTGAAACACCCTCGGAATCCCGGTCGGGAAAATAATTATTGATCGGAGGGATCATTCATTCTGGATACATCCAGATCTTTCTTGTTTTCAGTAGTCAAGAATTGTGCGTTAGGAAACCTGATTAAAACGGCATGTTTTGAAAAAATATCAGCTCGTTGTTCGCCTGAAATGCATAGCCAGTAACCAACGTAACAAGAATTACCAATATAACGTCTCAATGGCCCATCCATTAGAGACGTTATGTTGATAATAAATGAGATTGCCGTTCTACATACTTCTTCCTATATTTTCATTCAGAAAATTTTTCATTTTTATGAACTCATCCCTGGCGTCATTCAAGTTTCTAGCTTGGATTCGAAATTCATAAACCATTTATTCGTATTTGAAAGTAACTTTTGAAAGATTATAAGTCGCTTGTATTTGTATAAGATTCTTTTAAATTTATTTTCAAAAATTGCCAGCTTTTTTCTTTTGTACTGCAAATAAAATGTGATAAAATTGTTCAACAACAAACACATTATAAAAAAATTAAAAATACTTAACTCTAACTTGCGAGTACGAAAGAATTCAATAGAAAGTTCGAGTTGTGAAAAAAAAACCTTTTGAAAAGGGAATACCTTTTTACCGTTAACTTTCGTTTCTGGTTTATATTTTCAATCATTTTCCGCCCTCATATATAATGATTTGATTACTTTAAATTATTAATATACAAAGACAGGATTCATTTCTATAATCAAAATGCATTTTCTTTATTTCTGTTTAATTAGAATGCAAAAGAGATTCTTAAAAATACCGTGAGTTTCAAAAACGATTTATATCTAGTTGTCTGGTTTCATTAGGTTGACGTTCCTCGTTGATGATTTAGACTTGTTTGTCAGTTTGCACTGAAAGTATTTATTGTTAGTTGTTCAAGTTATCGTGATATCTGATTCGGAAAGTAATTCAGGTTTTCCAAACACACCACCAGAAAAAGCAAATTGTAAAACTCCTATAATTTTAAATAATTGCTCGAATGTAACAATCAACCAATATTTGAATCATAATTAATGTATAAAGAAATTCTGTTAGTTTCAATTCAAAATAAAAATTAGTTCATCGTCTTCTTTTAGAATATTATCATGATATAAACTGGGTTGTAGAAAAAGTATAGTGTATAGAGAGGCTGGTAAACTGTTCTTCCACTTCAACAAATGTTACTTTTGTCAATCGTTAAATAAAATACTATTATTTTAGAATGTTTATTATAGGTATACAAAAATATAAGAACGATTATTGTATGTCAAAGTGACATAATATCTTGAACACAACAAAGCATGAAGCAATTAGTGCAAAGGACTCGATCCAACGTCAAGGTTAATCGTGAAAAACTCAATAACGAATCGTCTAGGACACATACGAGTCCCTACCAAAACTCGTAATAGCGTGTGGAAAATCACTGGAACGGCAGCAGCGGCACTGACCTCCTGCTCCGGAAACAAGAGCGTAATTTGCGACCTTCAAAGTGGCCGACATCCCCTCCATTGAGTGGTCGCTGCCTCAGAGTAAGAGTAAATTCGACCTGTGGTATGGAAATTAATGATAAATTCACCACTATTGTCAATTTTTCAGAATTATAATACAGTTATTTTCGTTAATTTACAAAATAGCACTTTAGGTGTGAGGAACAACAATTTTTCTACAAGCGTCAGGAAAGAACAAGAATATTCATTGCAATATCAATACGCTTCACCTGATGGTATCTCAATCAGGAAATTCGCTTTTTCTTTTTGGGATCTGATATTCACATTTTGTTTTTCGAGGTACAAAATTAGATTTAAAAAATCTGTCCAGAACACCTACGTATACAATATAGAAAACTGAGTTTATTTGGCTATATAATAGAGTTCTGAAATATTGGTAAAAGGACTCGTTTCACAATTTCCAAACTCGTTTTTCATCAGCATTGAAGATCCATTATCTCTAGATTTGAAGGGCATACTTACGATATCTGCTTCTCCCAGAATAGATTATAGTGAGTCTGTACTAAATTACTTTCTTTTAGAAAAATGCGTTGCACTTTAAAAAACGTCCTATTGAATTTTTATATTTTTATTACCTAGATCTTGATGAAGGTCAAAAATAGAGAGTGTTAAATCTTTTAAATGGTTTAATTTTTGAAGATATAGAGGCTAGAGTTGGGGCCAATCAGGATAAATACGTGAATTCTATGATGAATACTAGAAAAGATTTCAGATATTTCAAATAAAGCTCTACTTACGTATGGAATTGTACATGTCAATAATTGAAAAACCCTATTAGGAAATGACCAGATCTTTTGAAGGTTTTTCCTGCTTTGGGTGAGACCCCGCGAATCGAATATCATCCTTGAGAAACGTGGGAAAGGTTTGAATGGAATTGGTATTTTAAGAGAAAACAAAAGTGTATTATCAACGTTTCACGTTACGTGTGAAAACGGCTGTGAAAAAATAATATGTTTTGTATGTTGTTTCGCTGATTCATTCTCTGTGGACTAGAAAATCAATAATGGCACTCCGGTATGAAGGTGCGCCTAACGACCTGATAATGTTCTGCAGAAATCCAAGTCGAATTAATGATTTTCTTCTTCATATATTATGGTTCGACACAATTGAAACGCTGCAAAATCTGTTCTTACTTAGTCATGAGGTGCTCCACAGAATATCTAAAATTATTGATCAAATGTTCAAAGTGGAGATAGTGAATATTACAGTACCACCACTATCTTGGCAGGCACAGAAAATTACGATCTAACTACTACTAAGAAAAATATAACTTGCCTATCAATTACTTCGTGAAAACACCACGAGTCCGCAGGACGAGTGGTATTTTCTCAAAACAATTCAGTTGAGTTCAGAAATAAAAGACAGACTTATGAGATAAAATCAATCGCGAGTTGAATTTTATTAGACTATTTCACAAATAAAGTTTCTTCATTAATATAAATACGACCAATGTACAACAGTCATAAACAAATTATTGAAATCGAGAATATTATAATGTTTCGTTTCATAATTTCATTTGAATTTGCACCGAAACGACTCATTTTGACACAATCAGGTACAATTAATATTAATAGAACTGCCAAACTTTGTGTTGCTATGGTTACGTCGTTGAAAATACCGAAGCTGATCCTCCAATCAGAATTGAAAGACAGCTGGTGTTATCGCGATAACACGAGAGGTCTTTGGTTTGCGATTGGTCAGATTATGTGAGAATTTTAAGATGAGTGAAATAGTCATTATAGGTAATTCAATATCAGTTATTGAAAAGTATCACATCGCAGTCAATTTTTGTTGCCAGTTTCTTGCAGCTGTGATAGCTGATTCTCAAGACCAAATATCATGATTTTCGCTGTGGATTTACCTTCTATAACTGCTATTTCAACAGGAGATATGTACATTCTATTTTTCTTGCTGTATTGTCATATTATTCGCGATTAAAAGATGTTCAAAAGAATGAAGGATCGACAGAAGAAAAGTGATTAGTTTGAGAGATGTACCACTGAAGAGAAAGTCTCAGATTAAACTTTCAGTCCATCAGCGGGTAAAGTGGGATTGATTGTTCATAGATGTTCATATTTCACACCACTTTCAAGTCACTGAAAAAATGGATCCAGGAGTGTTCCATTTCAAAACAACAAAATACCTCCTTTGGACATGTATTTTCCACACGTATCCACAGTATTTATAGAGGATCTTGCTTCTATAATTGTGAATTTTCGTGAGATCCGGTCTTTGTATATGCAGATATGCGACCCTGTCTTGTACATCACTGATTTTCGAATTCGTCAATTCATAGCATCGACAGACACCAGACACTCCCATCATACGTGCAACCTAAATATCTCAAAGTTTATTATCTGAACTGTCTAAACGATTACGACATATTACCTTGATCATCAGATTTTCTTTGTCTCAAACTCTCTCGCGATCAGACATTTTTGCGCGAATAAAATGCTATCTGAAATACTTGTACAATAAAAAATAAGTAATCAAAATTTTGGCGAAAGCGTTGTTAAATTTGTACGACTTCGCTATTTATTAAAAGAATTTGTCCCGTTTCAGTTTCGATGATTTATTATTGTAAATTTCGTCAACTTCATTTGTATTTTTGTGAGTTTACAATAGTGGTTTGTGATAACTAGTGGTTCTAGTTCTAAATGGGCTGTATATTGGAAAATACTGAAAATGTTTAATCAAATTCTATGTCCAAATTGGTGGCGACTTTCATATGAAGCAACAAAAACTTTAGTAACGTTACCGGCTAATCAGTCTTTTCGAGGTATCCCCGGAAGTCTTTGGTACTCCTGCAGATCACGTCACATAAACACACAAAAGTAAGATGGATAAAAACAAAGCAAAAAAAACACAGTGTATTTCAGCGTGAAAGCCTGAATTGGTGATGATATCTTCCATTTTAGATCCAGATAGGTTATGCTTTTGAGTGCACAGTTCATCCATTTCGTCTTTCTTCTGTCTCGTCTGTCGTTAATCTCGTCTATCGCCTATCTCATCTATCCCGTCTGGCGTCTATCTCGTCCGTTTTACCTGTCGTCTGTCGATTTTGATGTTGATGAAGTACGCCTCATAAAATAGCTGCCATAAACTTCTTTCATTTGCCAGATCAAAGAATGGAGCAACTCTTGAAGGAACTTTCGACAAAGTGTTGATTACAACAGGTTGTGACGTACATTCCTGATTAGCGTATCGTAAGGAGCATCTGTCGTTGGATAACTTCTTCGGAAGTAAGGACATGTATTCGTGAAATGTTCGTGTTTGTATCTGGTATTGAAACGAGGCAGATATGAGCCTCTGATTTCGAAATCTGTCAACTCGCAGCATCGATAAGCACCAGACACTCCCATTATTACAACAACTTAATATTTCGAGATATAATTATCTTGATCATCAAATATTCTTTATCGCAAGCTCTCGTTAAAAATTCTTCCACGTGTACTCTTTCCAGTAATACAGCTATCTTCGCCATGTATTCTCTCGACTCACTCTTCAGATAGGCTGTGAGCTTACTATACCGATGTGTCTGTTTTTATAGACCTTTATGCAGCCTTCGGCATCTACCTACGCTCTCGCGATGAAACATTCTTGCGCGAATAAAATGCTATCTGAAACCCTTGTACAATAAATAGGAATTCAAAATGTTGGCGAAAGCGCAGTTAAATTTGTGCGACTTCGCCATTTATTGAACTTTTTCGGCCCGTTTCAGTTTCGGTGATTTATTGTTGTGAATTTCGTCAACTTCATTTATATGTTTGTGGTTTTCCAATAGTGGTTTGTGATAACTACTAGTTAGAGTTTCAAATGGCTGTATATTGAAAAATTAGTGGCAACTTCCATAAGGAACAACAAAAAACTTTAGTAACGGTACCGACTGACTCGTCGTTTTTTGTCTCAGGCTCTGGCTTTGTTATTTCAATATGGCTTATAACCTCTTGTCAACTCAAGTTTAGTTTTAGAATTGGTATTCCCACGTGAATTTCATTCAATTAAATGCCACATGCGTAATTTTTTCGTTCACCTCTGAGGTTAGATTCTCATTAAAATTCAATATCTGTTAATGAAATGATTCTCAACCATTTTGCAGTGAATCCACCTTCCATAAATACCATTTCAACTGGAGCTCGATATGTACATTCTACTAGTATTGTAATGTTATTTGCGACAATAAGATGTTCAAGTCGAATCGACAACGAAAAGTGATGAGTTAGAGACATGTATCAACATAGAGTAAAGTGAGATTGATTTCTCACAGATGTTTCCGTTTCACACCACTTTCATAAAGTGGGCATTGTTTGCCTATAAATCATGCTTAATGTGTGACCTGAAAAATTTTTATTTCGCTGAGAAAATTGATTCAGAAATGTTCCACTTCAAAACAACAAATTAACTCTAACAAGCTGATTAATATGCGCAACTTGACATTTCTTTTATCGAAGTAATGAAATAACAATGAGGGAATTTTCAGCTCGAATGTGTGTCCCAGTTTGACAACGGATAAATATTGTGGCATGTTTTCGGAATCGCGAATCGCACGTTGCCCCAAATATTTGGAGTTTCAATGACAGGGTCAACTGTATATTAACGAGGAAAAGAAGTAGGTTAGGAACAAAAGAAATTGCCGGTACGATTCGTTGAAATGTCGTGGAAATTTTTTTATCATTACTGGAACAACTTTGTGAGAGTTTCTTGGTGTTTTCCAGATTGAATAAATTTATAAGGTACATTAATAATCACAATAGATCTTTTCATTTTGTATTCAATTTAATATTTTTAAATAATTATAGCAGAGTTATTTCAAATGAGTAATTTTGGCAGACTATTATTGTTCTATAAGTCAACTCATCCTCACCGAATAACACACTTTCAGGAAAAAAACAACCTTTGCTTTTTAATAAATTCCACTGTGCCAGGTAAAACGATATTTTGGCGAAGGGAACGTACAACATTGTTGAAAATACATTAAAAATTTTGGCGAATGCTCTTACCAACGTATTCACCTAATCTGTATTATGGAAGATTGTTTGTTATGAATCTAACGAAAACTTTGCAACGGGATCGGATACATATTCATTTCCATATCGATGTATTTTAAGCTCAGTTGCATTTAATGAAGTACATAATTCGGAAATACTCATGGAACATTCCCAATTTCACCAGATTCAAAATATTCAGCCCTATGCTGTATCACTTCCGTGGGGATGATATTTCCATCAACCACTTTCTACTTTCGAACCAATATTTTGATTATATGGAGTCGTATAACTAAACGAAAAGATTTTCAGAGATAAGCGTGATATTTCGAGCATAGATATCATCTTTTATCGACCAATTCTGTCAGAAAATGCTGATGTTCCACAGGGATCCATTCTAGCACAATGTTCACCAAACTTGACACGTTTTTTTTTCGCGACTACCATAACATAAAAAATTAAATAATCCTTCCCAGCCAATATGAACAAAATACTGAACTATTTAGTTTTTTTTTCACATAAACCAAAGTTCAGAATATCGATGGATTGTCATATAAAGAGCATAAAGATTAGGAATATTGATGTGATTGGTGAGGATTCATGAAAACTCTTCACCAAATTATTCAACTAAGTATAATAATTTCCATCATTAAAATGTCTTGAAAGATTTTTGGAAACAAAATCTGATCTAGAATCAAAGTCGAAACAATTCAACCAGTCGACTTCAGGCTGACATAGAGACAAATTACAAACAATTCGTATTAATTTTTGACAGCAGGTTCATTCGACATGACATTTGATATAAGAAAAGATGATTCACTCCACAGGGTCATAATACAATCTTATGTGATTATCTGTCGTTGAATTACTTCTTCGAACGTATGGACATGTATTTTCTAGACGTCTCTAAAGTATTGATATCGAGTCTTCGTATCTGATATCGAAACCAGTCGGTATGCGGCCCTGTCTTGTATATCAATGATTTTCAAATTCGTCAATTCACAGCATCGACTGGCACCAGAAACTCCCGTTTTTGGTGCAACCTGAATTTTTCAAAGTTCATTATCCAACTGTCTGAAAGGATGCGAGATATTATGACCTTGATCATCGAATAAAATTCTTTATAGCAATACTGCAGCTGTCATCGCCTTATATCGTCTCTGCTCACACTTCAGATAGGCAGTGAGCCAACTATATTTCCCGATGTCTATGTTTTTATAGACCTTCATAGAGGCCTTCAGCATCGACCTTTGCTCTTGCGTTTGAACATTCTTGCTCGAAAGAAATGCTCTCTCTATCTATCTAGAACACTTGAAATAACTATTCTACATCTTGGCGTAGGTACAATTAAATGCATGCGACTTCGCCATTTATTAGAATATTTTGGTCCGTTTCTAAATTTCGTCAAATTCATTTATGTTTGTTGGTTTCCAATAGTGGTTTGTGATAACTAGAGGTTCGAGTTTGAAACGGGCTGTATATTGGAAAATACTGTTCACAAATAAAATGGTTATACAATAAATAATTAATTTACGTTGTGGCGAAAGCGCAGTTGAGTTTGTGCGACTTCGCCATTTATTAGTAGTCCCCTAACCCGCAATTCATGAAACTTGCCACGTGATTTCAGGTTCAGTTGTAAAAAAAAAATTGTTCATCAAAAACAGGGGTCAAACTCAAAATATTTGGAGTTTTCTCGGCAAGTAGGAAGGCTATCAGAAAGCGGCTTCAATTAAATAAATGATATTACAAAGTAGTCCTATTATACTTTCAGTAGGCTAGGTCAGGTTGGGTTCGGAGAGGTTAATGCTTCATCTTTGAAGCAGATTCGTCCTTTTGAGCACTGGAAACGGTGTTTATCGTCCTGAATTTGCGATAAGGAACATCTGCCATTGTAGACAAGAGGTGAGAATACTTTTCGAGGTTATGGATATGCATCTCATTCATGAATAATATGAGAATTATGAGTATGGCCTACACAAGTGGCATAGAATGTTATGTAATTTTGTTACTGTTCCAATGATTTTTGTTTCAAACGGTTAGCTGAGATTGTGATGTTTAATCTTCAACCACACAGGTGTACTTTTTCTGATAATTCCACAATGATGCGGTCACGGGAACCGCATTACTTGAGAATTCGTTTTGCGATTTTCATTTGTTAAACAGACGAGAGTGACTTGAGAACCGATTAAGATGAGTTTCTAGGATATATGAAACTTGGTAATAAAACACATATTTTGAACAAAATATATAATTTTCAAAATAAAATGTTAACAGGATAAAAATAGAACCAAACTAACACTTCATCATATAAAAATAAAAAAAAATATAGATAAAATTGTTTAGCAATCAACAGAAGTTATAACTGAAAGCTGAAATAGCACATAAAAGTTAGGAGAAAGATATAATGTTTACTGAAAAAAGCCCATTATAAACTTTAGCCATTTTTCAATGCATAATTATAACATAAAATCGTGGCATACCTTCTTGGTAAATTCTGAACAAATGGTGTTTTTGGAATGAAAATAATAGTGAAACATTGATTATTTCTCTTTTGAAGAACAGAAAAAAACATTTTTTTTTTTATTTTCTAGCTTTTTGTTTTCTTCAATCTAAGAATCAAGGGAATACTGGTTTTCGATTTTTCAATTTTTTTGGCAGTTCTCCTTGACCTTCTTATTCATCTAATCCATTTTCTTCCTCGCTCCCATCAACTTCAATTCCATAATTTGATCGAAAATAAGAAGTAAACAGTGTATCCAATACTGTAAATTAAATTACTAATATTTCTCTTTTACGTTTGTCGACAATCCTATAGTATGGGAGGATATGTGAAAGGTTGGATTATTTTCATGGTCAAATTTCATACTCCCAGTTCCACATGAAGAATATTTTTAAATGATTTTCATGATTGAATTGATAGTATATTTTTTAACAAGAGATGAGAATACTGTTTTTTTCGTTAGGTGAGAGTTTGTCTACGAGCGGAGCGAAGCGAGTGTGGCAATCTCACGAGCGAAAAAATCGTATTTCATCTCGAGTATGAAATGCTATTTTTTCTACAATAGATGTTGTTTATAAAATACTGGAATTTCACTATCAAAGTCCATATTAATTATAGTAATAGTAAGATGTTCAAATATAAACGTGAAAATGTTCATAAACTGTTAAATGATTCAAATGCTAAGTAGTGAGATTAACTATCATTAGTGTCGAAAATCCATCAAATTGTTTCTAGTATATTCCCATCGGGTCACATGATAATGTTCATTTGCTACATTTTCATTTCTAGAGTGAAAAAATATCCCTTTTATCTAGGGTGTCCAGTTGAAAGATAATCATTTTCATATACATGAGTTGATTCATAAACAAATCTGCATGAATATCTGAACGTAATTTTCAATTCTGAACAACTTTTTTCTATAACAATTTTCAACATTGTTAAAATAAAGATACTTTACTCTTGCATGTAATTTCGCGGTTTTCAAGAAACCTTCAATACGACTGAAATTTCTTTATATCTGATGGTTGTATTTCAGATTCTGGATAATACAGTACTTCATTTCGTGAAATCAATAATGAAACAGTTTCTCATATGGTGCGAATTTAAGTGGACACACTGTATAAGCCGTTGCATTCTAGAAAAATGTTGATTTTTCAAACGAAGCAGTTTTTATGCTGAAAAACGTTGCATATGTATTTTTTACGATTGTGGATCGCCGTGGAATGCACCTCGAATCGGGACAACCGGTACAGCTCACACCGTTCACTTGACCATCATCTTCCTATCCACCCTCTTGAACTCTGCGATAAAACGAACTCCACGCCAGGTCACGTCATCCATATTACCCCTACCTCCTTGTGCAATCCTTCATAACTGCGACCTTGACGGTCTCCTACCTCCTACCCCTTCATTAACACAAATCACTGTATACAACATTTATCAGATATGATCGGTCTCGTGTCATAGTTGGCCAGTGTGTGGTTCATTCTGTTTTGGTGCAAGTTGCGGCGAAGGCGGCGCCGAATTGCCATTTGTTCTCGCGGTAGCCTCGACGTGTCGTTCGAAATATTTTGACAAATGTTGAGTTTTGATTTTGATGACGATACGACGTTCGCTGTTGTTTCTGTTCCAAATATGGTAAGTGATTGGCTATATGTATAACGATTGAATTTTGAATAGTTTGCCTTTTGGAATTTGAGCCAGCTCCTCTTATGCTCTATATCAGATTGTCTGGTGTTGTTGGAGTGTAAACGAATCCTTCAATGTATCTCCATAAGAAGAAATCAAGTAAGGTCAAGTCGGGTAATCTTGAGGGACGTGAACATCAAATATTCGCAGACCTAGTGATCGAATAGTGCGAGAGCTCCATCCATTTGAAGACACGTCGTCTTCGTATGCCATTTCCGTTATTTTGCTATTGCTTGGTAATAGCAAAATAACGGAAATTGCGAATAACGGTGACGTTATTTTTGACGGAAGTGATACAGCATAGGGCTGGCTGATTATTAATTTATTCATCATTTTAATAGAATAGAATTCACAAACATCGACTCCTCCGCCATATTTTGAGCGCCAGAGCAATTTCACTTCCTTCTTTAATATTATCCGAATGAGGATATAATGCTGGAAGCTTGAAGCTTTTGGTTGAAATTTAGGTCAGTAGTACCCAGAGAAAATGATTTATGTAATTCAATTGTAATTTTTTTAATTGGTTATCATTGTTGTCCATAACACGAAACATGTCTTCTGAATCTGTTTGAAGTCTGATGGTCTTCATGTCAGTTTTTAAAAAAACTCGGTAAAGCGGTAATAGGGTATTTTTGGAGTAAGTAGTTGTTGTGAGGAAGCCGCAGCCAGGCAAGTAAGCCCTTATGAATCTTTTTGCCTTCTTTTTTCCACATATCTGCATTAGTCCTCCTATCCTTCCTTTTCGACTCTTCGGGATCTTGTAATGAAAGTCTGTACTCCAAGTCGATTAGTTCCTTGTTGGAGTTTTTCAAATATTCACCTTTCTTGCTCGCACTAGCCAAGGAAGTGAAGTTTCTTCCTCTTCTTCTTCATATGTGCGGCATTTTTCACATATTATTGTCGACTTCCTCTTGCAATAAGGTTTTGGAATCTTTTTGTCGTTTGTCGTTCCTCTAAAAAAGTATGGACCTATATGTTTTTCAGAAATATAATTTTTTCCTGAAATTATAACTAATAGTTAAAAATCTTTGCTATCGGGATGGCTTCAACTTCGAGATTCCATAAAAACAGTAAGTCGTATTAGATCAAAAATGATGTGGAAAATTCACTATAGATCAGAACAACGAAAAATGTAGCCATGTTGACATATTTTTTGGGAATTTTTACTTTTTACAGTCTAAAATGAGAAAAATGTATTCAAGAAAATCTGTAGAAGTGTAAAAGGGCAATGAATTAATTTTTCCTGAAAGTTACTGCGTTTACAAGACTGTTGAATAAGGTGAATTATTTTTGTCAGTAACGCATCGTATTCTGAAATTTGCTCAGTTTGAAAAAGAAGTTCAAATTGACTAAAAAATGCTTGGTGACCTTTCGGAGACTATATCTGCCTTCGTTATTAATTTTTTTTATGATTAAAGATTGTAAGATCTGTTTAAGTCAGATCAATTTTTTCTTTAATTTTTGGCTGTGGAAGGTAAAAATTTACAAAAAGACATGGCAAGAAATACAATAGATAGATAGATTTCATTTGACAACGTTTCAATACATGTTTGTTAAACGTCAGGTGAAGAATAAAATTTCAATAAAAAAGTAGTAGGTAGATACTAAGAGAATATTTTCACAGAATGAGAAGAATTCCCCCATAAAAATAGCCCAATAGAGGGTTTCCCCCTATGGTCCACCCCTGATTCAATAAAGGTAGTATAATATTGTTTAAAAGATATTACTGAGCATTTGTTTTGCAGCGAAGGTACAAAGTAAAATTCCGTGGCAATTGATGGATTAATTTGGAAATTATTACCAGAAACTCTTCTTTATAAGGTGTAGGACACCCTCTATACATTTTTTATTGTATTCATTCAAATAATTTGTTCTGTATGTGTTAAAATTGACACAAGTGTATCAGTTGTTTCTCTGCACGCCGAGGAGGCGTCTATTCATCTAGTGATTAAACAACCCCACTCCCCAAAGGTAACCACAGTTCTCAACACTACAAGTATCAGCAAAAAATCCGACAGATCTGGTCATCTGTTAGTTTCAACTTCTCAGAAATTCTCACTCATTTGGCATATCGTTCATTGCCGAAAAGTTGAATGTCAGGTAACCGAGTGGTTAGAATCAATGCTTTTCAATCATTCTGGCTTGCCGGTCGTGGGTTCAAAGCCCAGCGACTTCAACTTATTCTTATAATGGTCTGAGAAAGTGCTGAGAATCGCACGTTAAAAGGTAAGACCTCGTTAATCCTTGGATCGCACAAGTTTCGTTAACGAAAAAAAAAAAAGTTTCCGATATTAAGATTGATCCCTTATCACACTAATAACCCACCATGTATGTACACCCAGACACCAATATATTCGATATTCAGTTTTTCTCAATAATTTATTATCCCTTCTTCTCTTGACCTGAATATCTCAATTAAAGTAATCCTCGAATTAATTCATATATGGTGGAGGAAAGAGCGAAAAAACTCCAAGAAACAAAAATAGGCTTGCATTCACGGACAACACATTCACGTCGCGAAGCAGTTCTATTGATAAATTGCCGGATGCAGCAGTCATAGGCAAATTTACAATCACATAACACGTTTGCGCCAATACACGGCAGCGTAAAAAGAGAGAGAGACTGCTCGACTAG
Organism: Chrysolina americana; assembly: GCA_958502065.1. Taxonomy (NCBI): domain Eukaryota; kingdom Metazoa; phylum Arthropoda; class Insecta; order Coleoptera; family Chrysomelidae; genus Chrysolina; species Chrysolina americana. Next base: position 64,231,318 of record OY293416.1, on the reverse strand, counting down.
TGGTAGGTGAAAATTAGGTGTTCGTTGCAGAGGATGCGTCATTTGGAACTTTTCCACAAAATAATAACAATACCATAGCGAACGTTTGGAACGTACTGCTTTACAGTGCGTTTATGTGAGAGATTGTACCTTCTTCTTGCCACATAGTCTACACGCCACGGATTTTCTGTTCATTTATATTTTGTGAGCAAGTGTCCTCCAGAATTTTATGACAAGTTTCAGCCAACCTTGAAACTACTTAGTACAATAATACCGTCTCGCACGACTTTCTTGTAAAATGCATGCTGCTTTGTGGTAAAGTCTGCTCTCAGAGCTGCTTCCTGTATCTTCATATCCATCAGTTTTTCCAGCCCTTCCAAGAGAAATTATGATAGGCTGATTGGTCTGTAATCCTCAGCCTCGTCAAGGTTTTAGGAAAACAATTTCCAGGTTTGTGGTAAGAGTAAAGATATTACTTCAGGTCAGGTGGGAGGTGGTAGTCCCTAGAGGAGGTGGAAGAGTAAACGCGTGCCATGAGAATGGAATACGGAGAGTATATTGTGGGTTTCAGCTTCATTTGTGAAGAAATGCTAGTTAAACTGTTGATTTTTTTTCATTGGGCAGGGATAGGACAATCATAATGTTGTTCGACCTACCCTGGCACTGATGGGAGGCTGATCTTGAATCTGAAAATTATACCAGCTTGCCGTAATACGGCGGAAATGGAAAAAATTATAGTAATATCTATTTTTGAATATGCTACAATTATTTAATCGAAAGTAATTACAACTTGTATTGAAATGATGTTTTTTTAATACTATTCCAAAACTCTATACGGCCAGGTTCTACAATTATGAGGATATTTTTGATGAAAATGTTTATTGGTATACCTAACTAGCACAATTTCTTACTAGTTTAGGAATTGGCATGTAATACATAATACACATTCAAAAATGTACAGATCATGCGCATGTTATGATGTTATTATTTTTCCACGTCGTTTCACAGGAGTCCCTATAACGATCAAAATTCATTATTCTCATTACTCTTTTCTAGATGATTTTTTTTTGAGTTTTTATTAGAGCCATAAAATGATTCTGTATCTCATGACAAATTCAAAATTTATAAAATGAGATGATAAAGCTGCTTGCTTCTTTAAATCAATGTTTGTTGATTCGGAGCCCATGAGATACTTTCCTAAGCTTCAAATGATTTTAATAATAATGATAATGATCATCTTCATTATTCCCAAAAATAGAATAACTAAAATACATGGTTATAATGAGATGTTTTGTGAATGAAGTTAATTTTTTGATCTGCTGACGCAAAAAATACTCTTTCAGTTAACCCTCTACGTGCTGTGTTGATATTCATCAACAAGACCATCTAAAACTTGGTTTCATGTGATAAGTAAAAAGTAATATCATTAAATAATATATTACTTGGTTTTTCATTTGCTGCTGCATGTTTTGTTATAAATACTTGAGTTCAATAAAAAAAAATTGAAATAAAACTTTTTACGTTTTTGTAGTATTTATATTTGTAACACTAATGTTAGTTACTGTCAAATGGTTACTTCAGTATTCTTTCTGATGAATTTATCGTAAAGGCATTGTTACATTTAGGTTGGGATTCTTTGATGTAAAAAATCTCGTGAAGCATTTGAAAAAAATTGGGTTGAAATTTGTATTGTAGTATAATATTGAAAACTGATCAGGATTTCTTGGCAATATTTTTAGGTATCATTATGTAAAGAATATCTTTATATAAATGGAAAAATTATCACATAATACGGACTCTAAAGTAGAATTAATTCTATCGAAAATATTTTTTGGTTTCAGGCTGCTAGTTACGGAAAGAAAAACGGCATATGGTACGCCGCCCCTGGCGGGCAGGGATGGAGCAAAGCGACAAGCAGGAAGGCGTCGATAGTGGAAACAGACGCTCCACCTCCGGGGGGTGGTCCAGTCAAACCGAGCTCCGGCAGAGTCATTAGGATAATAAATAATATGGACCATACTGTACAGGTAATTTCAGCTTTACTTTACGAAATAATTTATAAATACAGTTGGAGAATCGTGTGGTGAATCTCGCTTGCTAGAAAAAGTTGAAGTTTCGGTCACAACTGCTTTTGTATCAAAAATGAATTGAAGAGAGTCTCAGCAACAATATAGAAAATATCTAATTTGTCTTAATTCTAATGAAATTCACAAAAATATGCAATTCTACGTCACAAATTAAGGATCAGAATGGTGATTGACTGATATCGAACATTCTAGGAATCGAAGCATAAAATATAATAATAATAAATAATAATACTCCATCATAAAAAACTCGAAAAGTGTACCCAAAGGTACCCTGTGCGGGAAGAGGATGGCTATTATCATTTGCCGTGGCGCTCCGGAACAACTTTCTGATTTTTATTTGACATATTCAGTTCTCAGCCTTAAGAAAACCCGAAAAATTGCTCAATAATTAATTTCCCCCTTTATGCATTACTTTCATTCTTCATTCTTAGATTTTCAGACTGTGGAAGTTTGCAATCCCGAAAAAACATGTCAAGAAATCCACAGAAAATTGGAAAGTGCGATATAATTTCAGCTAACTTCGTTTCGACGCCTTTCGTTTACAACACTCATAGTAACCTGTTTGGGAAATGAAACTGGTGCTTTTGTGGTGATTTTTTGTGCTCTCTTATGCACGAGATCGTAAATAAGAAATAAGAGAAACGTTTTATTGGTTTTGTATCCACGAGTTTTATTACTCCTTCAGTTTGTTCGAAGAATATAGTATGTATTTCGACATACAACGCCTGTGTACAGATTCAAGAATGATATTTGTGAAATAGGAATTCCTATGATGTTGTGAGCGAAAGTTTGTACGAGATGAAACAATAAAAAATATCCAAAAATAAATTCAGTAGTCAACTAAATCTTTATAATAGATAGTACAATAATTTATTTTAGAGTTTTATAGTGATGTTAACAGAAAAATTATATAATTGTGGCATCATAAACAAACAGCATGTAATCATATTTTTTCAATTCATTGTCTGTTTGTATAATCGTGTATCTCTCCCTTTATGGGTAATTGCATTTTTTATATGCTCTGGCAAGCTGTTATATAGTTTATTCCCCAAGTTACTAGTGAAATATTAAATGGTAGTGAAGGCAAACTTCTACACTTTGAATGAGGTGAACATATCAGTCAAAAAATATATACCAGGATTTCTAGTAATTTCTCATTCCAAAACTTTAAAGGTCACACAATGGAAGTTTAATATAATAAGATTTTAAGTTTTGGGATTTTGAATATGAATTTTACAAATAAAACAAGATACAAAACAGAATTGAAAAATAAAGCTTGAATTTTACCAACAAGATTGTTTATGAGGCGTGATCAGAATAATAATGGCAATGATAGTTTCGCGTTAAGAAAATTTCCAAAAGTATGAAAATTAAAACTAAAAACATAAAACTTCCATTGTCTTTAAACTACACAGAGCTGTCAGTTCGTTGCTTGGATTTTGACATTCCATGGGAGAATTGATTTATTGTAAATGAAATCACAAGACATAAAATGTAACCCATGATTCAATCAAAAATAGTTAGGAAAGAGCTGAATTTTAGTATGGCCTTGAAGAAACTATTTCCGTGATAAATCAGCTGGAAAAACTTTATAAATATAAGAAAATCTGTCGTTACCATCACTTCTATCTTCTTCTCTTACAGTGTCGCGTACTCCTCAATCTCCGTACCTCCCAACCCTTCGAAGAGGTACTCGAAGACTTGGGTCAAGTTCTGAAGATGAACGGCGCCAAACGTATGTACACAGTTTCCGGACAGGAAGTACGGAGTTTCTCCCAACTCAGGAACGAATTCGCAGACGTGGATACCTTCTACTTGGGGGTAGGGAGTGTGGGTGGTGGAGTTACCCCCGCCGTAATGCTCTCTCCGGTACGTAGGGCTAGGTCGAGAGCGCCTCAGACTGCCATCGTGGAGGATATCAGCAAGCAGAGAAGGGCGAGGAGTAAAAGCAGGCCGAGGGCTCTCTATGCACCTGAGAGTGAGATTGTTAGGACCAATGGTGAGTTCTGAAAATCAATTTAGTATGGCAGATGTGATTCTTTTCCATGACTATTCAGTGGTGGCTTGCCAAAAATTTGTTATATCTATTCCTCAGCAGTTTTATATTCTGTAATATTCGATTTCGTTAATGCTGGAAGTGTTCCCGCTCTTACGGGCTTCTGCAGCTTCAAAATAGAAATCTATTTGTGATATTGGCGAATGAAAACTATCATTATTATTACCACGAACGAATAATGTTTTATTATATCAAATCTGTATGATATGAAATTTGTAAAATTTTAATTTTATGAAACAAAAAAATTAATAGAAATATGCTCAATACTTCACCAATACTTGTAGAACCTACAGAAAGTTTGCAGTAGAGGACTTTCCGACTACAAAGTCGATTTCGAAGAATCATTTTCAGATGTCATTCACAAATCAACATACAACGACCTATTACAAGAAATTATACATTAGACACAATCATGACTATGCCAATCAGCTATAAAATAAATTGGCTTTCAAAATTCAAAATTATTAACAACAGTTTTTATTCATTTCAAATTCAGTAATACAGCATACTGTATAAGACATTTCAACAGTTTTGGCAGGAAAGAAAGTTATTAAAATAGCTTATCAAAATGGCATAATAGGTGAATTTTATAGCTTCTGAGATTAAATAATTTAAATAATCGTAAAATTATAAAATAGTGTAGTGTTAAAAACTAATACAAAAATCGCGAGTTCATCGAAAAAAGATTGGGTAACCAAGGATAATAGCGAGTGGAAAGGAAGTCGAGAACAAAAAGTCTACATTGAAATGTATGAGAATCAGATTCCACAAAAAACGAAGTAACAAACCTATCTACGTACCTTATTGAAAAATTCCAGCTGAAAGCAGAATTCTTCGGAAGGTGACCTTTGGCGAACTTCATTGTAATAACACCACAGATATTCATTGAATTTTAAAAATATCTGATAGAACCACATCACTTAACTAGATTTTTCAAGGAAATTACTCTTTGAAGATAATTTAGTGCAAAAGCTATAATTCTTTCTAAACAGAAAAATAAGCTCCCAACCTGACTTGAACTATTGAATTTTTAAGAGGTGTGTTCACATACTTATAAACTGAAGTTAGTATTTTATGTATGGTTTGCGAATTTGATTTAATTTTTTCAATGTCATTAAAAAATAAGATAGTTATGTTTTAGAACCGGGGACATAAGAACAAGGATGTATAAAAATGAGAATTTGATATTAGCTACCGAAACAAAATTTCTTTATAGATAGAAAACTAACAAATTGGGTATTTTTATATTCCTTTACTACAACAATATTGCATATCACTGACATCAAAAAGCAGACGGAATCCAACACTGCAACCCTCCTATAGATAAAGAGATCGATATGTCCTTTGGCGTTTCCAACTGAGCTAGCAAGTTGAAAAGGGCACAAGAGCTACAAACTATAGGTTTTAAGTATAACCGGGCGAATCTATTTATTTACCAACCAAATCATACACTCTAATTTTCCTACAACTATTATCGAATCAAACAATTTCATTACCGAAGTAAAGAATGCATACAAAAGATATGTCATTATCACAATATATAGGGTGACCAACTGAAAATGAAACAGATCCATTTTCAGGAACTGCGTCAATATTTTGGAAAAACGCTCAGACCCGTTGATTTTTTATTAAAAGAGGACACTCTTTTCCGGCATTTTTGATTCCGCCACTGTCACCACCAAGCGAGGGTAGGAATCATCCCAAAGTTTTTAAATGGCATTGGAGTCGAGTAAGATTTCTTTTGAAAGCTCTTATAATTCTCTATACAAGTCTTGAAATTTAAAAATTGTGTCCATTACTTATTGAGAAACTTAGATTTTAAATTCTAAACTCATCTGCAACCAATCACAAACTTCGAAATCGACATGTCAGTAGAAAGTATGTACTAGAGTTAGTAAAAATATTTCAAGAAACATGTAATGTAGCTAATAAAAAACTAGAAATAGAAAGGCATGTAGTTTATGAAGCTATAGTGAAGATGCACTTTTGGGACATGTTCATCTTGATCTTACGTTGATAGCTGGCATCTGTACCTGGGATCAATCGCACTAGTATCCAAACCATTTTGAAAAAGAATAAATCCCATCCATAAAAAATGCGTTCAGTCCATGAACCTGATGAGGATGATTATAAACGCCGTTAGTAGTTTTGCGAAATAATGAGTGAGCGAGCTGGGCACGATCCACAGTTCCTTTTTAATATCTGTTTTTCTGATTAATGCAGTTTTTTCTTGAACGGGACGGCAAATCGCCACAATTGCCGCTATTGGTCCGACTCAAACCCAAGAGTTTTTCACGAGGTGCATACACATCAACTGGAGAACTTGAATGTATTTGCGGTGACCGATTGGTGGGTCCTTTTTTTCTACCAGTCAGTTTGACTGGCGAGATGTATTTGCAATTACTGGAAGACACTACTGACCCTGCCTTGACTGATATATTCGAAAATAATTCACAGTATGACGAGGATCAATTTTATTTTCAACAGGACAGTGCTCCTCCGCATTATGCGACAATTGTTCGTCAGTATTTAGACCAACGTTGTCCACGGCATTTGATTGGGAGAAGAAGCAGGACTGAATGGCCTTCACGATCGCCAGATGTATCGCCCCTCGATTTTTTTATGAATTACTCCAGAAATTCTTAGTGCGTGAACGTTTCGAACAAAATCTATACTATTGTATGGGAGCGGACGGTCATAAGTTTGAAAATTCAATCAATTAGGTAGTAAGTAGGTAAGCAACTAAAATAATTTGAATTTTAACATGTAATTTTTTTCAAAATATTGGAAGGAAATGTAAAATTTGAAGAATATGGTAAAGACAACTGTAAGAACTTTCAAAAGACATATTCTTCGACCCCCAATGCCATTTAAAATTGTTGGGGTAATTCTTCCCCTCGCTTGGGAATCGAAAATCGACTGGTCTGAGCGTTTTTCTGAAATGTTGGCAAGGTTCCTGAAAATGGCTGTTTCGCTTTCGGTTGGCCACCTTGTATTACAAATTTTGAGGAATTCTGTTTACGGATATGTTGTTTTGATTTGTTGACGGACATAACAACAACATTTACAAATTTTGAGAACCGATTTGAACCATTCCAGACTACACCTTACTAGAAGTTTTAAAAGAAGAACCAGTTCGCGTGACAATAAAGGGGCTCAGGAGAACGTTTTACCCTCCTATCCACCATGCACCAGTCGACAACACTCCGCCAGAAAAGAAAATGCAGTTAGAATGGGTGTATCCTTTTCCACAATCAACCACTGATATGAAATTATAGTAATTTCATTTCAGTGCAATCAACAAATTAATAAAATATGAAATTTCTTTTCGCAGCTACATAATTCACTTTATATTTTTATTTGTAGTAACGTACACCTAAGCTAGATAAGGAGTGGGTTATCGGAGAGAAAGTGTATAAATCTGAAAAGTAGAGCAACTCTAAAAATTTGCATAATCGCGAGAAGGCAACAGTGCATGTCTCTGAGCAGTTTCGAAAGATGGAGAAAGAAAAAAAGGCGCTGCGTTCTCAATATCGCTTCAATTAGAGCTAAACGGCTACTTCATGCTCCGCCAATCTTTTAGCTCTCTAAAAATATCCGATTTATCTTCGAGATGGATCATGAGAGTGTTCTATTTTCACTGTTAATACATAGTCCAGTACACTCAGTTTTTGAGGCGAAGATCGGTTGTAACACCACCAAATTTAGACAAGAAAAAACATTGTTTACCAAAAATCCGGGAGTGCAATTTTTTTTGTTGTCATCTTAAAAATAATGAAGTTTTTATAAAAAGTGTTTAAATAGGGTTGAAGATCATTCAATTCCCTACAAGAATGATCCTCAGTTATTCCTTACAAAATGCGCGCGATTTCTCTCAGAAAACGTTATTGAACGCCGACAATACTGCCGTCCTAAAGCAAAAAAGCCGTGTCTCCAAAAACTCTGAAGCTAAGAATCTGTAGTTTCGACCATCTTAAGTACGAACGAAAAGTCTTAAACTTGTGTACTGAAGGCAAAATGATTGATAAACTTTGGCTATTTGAATCTAGTTTACGTAATTTTTTCTTTGGAGAAAGTTAAATTTATAGTGTTTCAAGACTACAAAAACCAATATCTCCATATTCACATTTTTTGTAGATACGGCTTTTTTGCTTAGGACGGTAGAATGAATTTCAGGCTCGTGTTTACGTTAAATGTGTCATAACTTTGCTTAAAATGAACAAAGAATGAAAAATAAAAGTACATTTTGGTCGTGAGGACGTTTAATTTTTCATTCAAATATAACATGTGGATATCTAAGTACCTAAAATATTATTTTTCACCACGTCACATAATTCTACTGCGTTATTTAGGGATAATGCAAAAATCATAGGTATTTTAGTTTATCCGGAGTAATTGCACTGAAGCGGGAACTATTACCCTCTTTACGCACTATGCAATGATTTGAGAGTAGTGAGACAGGTCTTACAGGACTGATACACACCAAAAAAAACTAGGTTTACTCTTGCCTCATTTTCAACTGCCTCACAATTCCGACATCTCTTCCAGTATATGTTGAAATTAATCGCTTATACACATCCTTCATAACAAATAATGTAGGCATTTTCAAGCTGGAGGTTTGCACTTTACATTTCGGTTGTTGAACATACAAAAACAACCCCAAATTATAATTTAAAAAATCCAGAGGCCATCCAAAACTCATTATTTTCAAACGATGAATAATTTTGTCGAACCGCGGGATTTTCAGAAACCCCTGACTATCAGGAACGAAAGAAGATGAATTTATTTGTTCATTCCATTATACACAATAGTCGACCATCGAACCATAATATCTAAGCCAACAATGGACACACTTCTGGAGCAGTTTCTCAGTAGGCTGCCAGTACAGATCATGAGCTGCGAGTGTAGTATCTCAGAGTCCCAGTTTTTGGCTTATTATATACAGTGTGTCAATTGAAAACGTATCATCCCAAATATTTCAGCCCCAGTAGAAAATCTAAAAATATCCAAAAACACGTCAGCTTAATTTTCATGGGAGACTTTTTGTGTAATGGTTTTCATTCAAATTACGCCACCTCTGAAGTGGGGGTGGAAACAACCCCTAAAATCCTAAATAGAAAGGAGGGTCGAGTGATACCTCATTTTGAAGACCGTTCAATTACCTATTCAAAAATACTACATACTTGATATTTCTATCCAGTACAAATTTGTCTATGGATATTGAACTATAACAAGAGGCATCATCAGTTATTTTGTATACTTGTCAGAAAAATATCAAGATATGCACAAAACTGGACCTCTTATTAGAAATAGCTGTCATGAAATATAATTTCAGTTGAATGGCAAAATTCGTCTGTTAGATATACAATCTGCTCAGTGCGAATTAAAATCTACATTTACATCTTTGGGTTTTTAAATAAGTGATTAACTATCCGAATGACAACCAGCAGCTCTCCACAAATAATCCCAGTTCATAACATAATTTCAACATTACAATCTATTCTTCTTATCAACTGAATGCTGTGTGTCACTTTTTATTGTTCTTTCTGCGATCCTCCTGAGAAAGTCCACACCTGACAACATACTTGCCTTGATTCGCCTTCAATAGAAATTCCCACTCTAATGATAATTATAACCCTCAATCCTCATTACCGTCTCAAATTACAATTAGTGGCCTTTCAGCATTCCAAATAAGTTCATGTTCGTGTTTCATATTTTGCGTGTTGAAAAATGGTAAGTTTCTCGCGAAAAAAATATTATTACAACAATAAATTGAAACAAGAGAAGTTCGATATCCTTATCGTGCTACCAGTCACATGAGGTGAATTGGTCAACGACAAGTAGAATTAATTTGCCAGTCCCACTTACTTTATAGAAATAATAATAATAAGAAATAATACCTGGGATATTCAATCTGACCAAGGGATAAATTTTTCATATTTCCAACAGTGTTAATGAAATTGTATCCATATTTGGTTATCATCATAGATATAAGAAAAAGTCGTAAAATTCCAAACAACTGATTTTCCATAACACTAGACTATCTTAACTTTTTGAGGGGCAGACCTAATCAAATATGTCACCCTAAGTGAACACAAAATCTAAAAAACGATCGACTTGAAATTGCATCATTCTGAATCGATTGGCGTTCTTAAACCATTCTCAAGATGAAAAGGTCATCTGAATGCATATGATTTTTAAGAGTCTAGGTCTGCCCCTGAGAACATTTTTCGATTACCTATTTTTTTTTTTTCGTCGATCGATTTGTAGTTCAGAGAATACTAATTTCATCATTCCGAATCGATTAACATTCACAGAATCTTTATTTTGACCTGTTCTCGAGTTGAAAAGTTCATCTGGATTCATGCGTATTTTGGGACTTTTTTTAGAACAATTTTTTTTTCGCGGGATTTTTAGGGGTATACCCCTTACGACTTTTTTTGAGTATTATTTTCCCACCGATTGATTTAAAATTCCCATGGTATAGTAATTTCATCATTCTGAATCGATTGCCGTTTACGGAATCTATCTAACATAAACCGTTCTCAAGTTGGAAAGTTCATCTGGATTCATTTGATTTTTAGGGGTCTACCCCTTAGGACTTTTTTTCGCTGATCGATTTGAAATTCACAAAGTATACTAATTTCATCATTTTGAATCGATTGGCGTTCGCAGAATTGACCTATCTTAAAGCTTTCTCAAGTTGAAAAGGTCATCTGGATTCATATTATTTTAGGGGTATACCCCTTACGACTGTTTTGGGGTATTTTTTTTCGCAGATCGATTTGAAATTCACAAAGTATACTAATTTCATCATTCTGAATCGATTGGCGTTTACAGAATTGATCTGTCCTAAACCATTCTCAAGTTGAAAAGGTCATCTGGTTTCATATGATTTTTAGGGGTCTACCCGTTGGGACATTTTTCGAATATTTTTTTTTTGCCGATCGATTTGAAATTCACAGAGTATACTAATTTCATCATTCTGAAGCGATTGGCAGAATCACTCTATCTTAACCCGTTCTTGAGTTGAAGAGTTCATATTCATATGTTTTTTAGGAATTTTTTCCAGAAATTCCTCTCTTTCCGTCGATCGACTCAAAATTCACAGAATATATTAATTTCATCATTCTGATTCGATTGTTGTTCGCAGAATTTTTTTTTTCAAACCGTTCTTAATTTGAAAAGGTCATATGATTTTCAGAGGTCTACCTCCTAGGACTTCTTTTGAGTATTATTTTCCCGCCGATTAATTTGAAATTCACATTGTATACCAATTTCATGATTCTGAATCGATTGGCCTTCAAAGAATTATTGATCTATCCTAAACCGATCTCAAATTGAAAAAGTCATCTGGATTCATTTGATTTTTGGGGGTCAACCCCTTAAGTCTTTTTTCGAGTATTTTTCTTTGCCGATTGATTTGAAATTACAGAGTATACTAATTGCATCATTCTGAAACGATTGGCGTTCGCAGAATTGATATATTTTAAATCGTTCTCAAGTTGTAAAGGTTATCTGGATTCATATAATTATTAGGGATCTACCCCTTAGGACTTTTTCTGAGTTTTTTTTTGCCAATAGTTTTTAAATTCAGATTCTGAATCGATTGGCGTTCACAGAATTGATCTATCCTATACCGTTCTCAAATTGAAAAGGCCATCTGGATTTGTATGATTTTTAGGGGTCTACCCCTCAGGACTTTTTTCGAGTATTGTTTTCCCTGCAATCGATTTGAAATTCACATATTACACTAATTTCATTATTCTGAATTGATTGGCGTTCACAGAATTAATGTATCCTAAACCGTTCTCAAGTTGAAAATGTATGATTTTTAGGGGTCAACCCCTTAAGACTTTTTCGAGTATTTTTTTTCGCCGATCAATTTGAAATTCAGAATACTAATTTCATCATTCTGAATCGATAGGAGTTCGCAGAATTGATCTATCTTGCCCGTTCTTGAGTTGAAAAGTTCATCTGGATTTTTTTCGAGTGATTTTGTTGCTCGCCGACCGATTTGAAATTCACAGGGTATACTAATCCCATTATACTGAATCTATTGGTGTTCACAGAATCGATCTTCAACTGTTCTCCAGTTGGAAAGTTCATCTGGAGTTCAGAGACATTTTCCTCCAATAACTATTAATAAAATAGGTATTTACATTTAATCGTGATAATTTTCGTTATTCCGTTAATCCGCCACCAGAAATTTGTAACACAACAGAAAAAAAAAATTGAATATTGTCTATACAAATTAGAGAACGCGAAGCCTGCCAAATAATTCGTATTGAAACCGAAGAGTGGAAAGTTGGACAGATTGGTAGTGAAGGAATATGTCAGTTGTTACCCAAAGTTGTATCGATTGGACTTCTATAAAAAACTTCTCTGGACCAAATTCTTATTGTATATCTGAAAAATTGCTCCAGCTTTGTTTTGACAAATATACTGCCATGGTGGCATGCGGGTAAAGTTCCCGCTCGATAAGAAAAATCATGAGGCACGTAGGGGTGCAACCGGTTGACGGATATAACAATTTCCACAACAATATGTTCTAATAATGAAAAATGGATTGACTGATCCAGTCTTCCGCTATATATATACAACTACTGCCCTCTACGACAATTAAATTATATCTCTTAGATTCCTAAAACAAAACTTAATTTCATCTATTATATTTGAAGAGCATTGTAACGGCTCTATCGTTTTTTCCTAATTCGTGTCGATGAGATAAAACTTGACATCGTTATTTCAGTTCATCGCACTCTTTGGGATGGTTTGTCGCCATCAAAAGTCAATGAACAGACAAAATGAAAATACCACCGTGGTTTATCCCGTTAAGTTTCATTCAACAGGGTATGGAGAAAAGATCCTTTTTTACAGATTTCATATTCTTCTTATAAGCTGCACCTCATGAGTATTGACAAACATTCACATAGTTCAAAAAAGGTACACTTTTTCTTGGTTTAGTAGAAACAATTGTTCTTGGAATTACAAATGCAGTCAATGAAGAACTAGATTTCTTTTCTCTCTTTTATTGATCGAAAATCAGGCAATGTTTCATGGCTGAGCTACTAGTGTTTGATCAACATCATGAGACGTTTGTAAACAGAAGCATTATGACTTTATCAAAGCATGCTGTGGATGAATGGAAAACATATGTTTTGACTTTGACATAAGTATAATAACTATTTTGATATAATATTTTTTTTTAATAGAAAACAATATTTGACAGTACAGTATTTCCTTAACTAATAACATACAGATATGGATATAGGGGCACAGATTCTAGGCGAAACTTATGGGTTTTACCCACAGCGGAATTACTGTATTTCGTAGCCGCAGTTGCCGTTATGTACGACAGAGATGAAGAAACCCAACGGCATTATACCGGGCATACGGAAGATATACAATGGTGAGTTGGAATCGCCGGATTGGATCATCATTGAATATGTTTACGAATATAAAACTTTTCTTCCATACAGTATGGACTTGCATCCATCCAGAGAGATGGTAGCGTCAGGTCAGAGAGCCGGTAGGAATAGGAAAACTCAAGCACACATCAGAATTTGGAGTACCGAGACTTTACAAACCCTGTACGTTTTTGGTATGGGGGAGTTTGAAATTGGAGTGGCAGCTGTTGCGTTTTCCCAATTGGTGAGATTTCCTGATGATAATTTCAGTAGGATTTCGAATGTTTTCAAACAATTGTATGAAATAATTCCGAACAATAGAAATTCAGTGTTGTAAAATTAGAAAACTTTTGGAGATACTTTTATTAATTTTTGTTTCAGAACGGCGGTAGCTACGTTTTAGCTGTGGATGCTGGACGAGAAAGCATACTCTCAGTATGGCAGTGGCAGTGGGGACATCTATTAGGCAAAGTGGCTGTAAGTGTCTATATCTATATCTTGAAGTAATTAGAGTAGATATCTTAGCTTCAATACTGTGATAATGGGACGTTAATTTTCATGCAGAACTTTTCATGAACAATACGTTTTTTTCCTAACAAACCTAACAAAAAAAATTTGTAAAATAACAAAATTAAATTTTTTTATTGATTGATTGTCTCAACGTAGATTTCAACTCTAAATATCATTTTTCCATAACAATTTTCAATATTTGTAATCATTCGAACTAGTTCGAATATATTGTGCCAGAGAAGTATCAACAATGTTGAAAGACTACAGGGGTACCCTTCTCTCTAAGCGTTTCCACAAAGTGGAAAATAAAGGCAAACATCTGTCAGAAAACAACTACTTCCCTGGCTAATACCACGACGGACATTGAACTACAACTGACAGACATTTGTGCAACGTTCTTCAAAGAAGACCCAATTGCAAGTGCTTGTCTCGTAATTAAACAGAAAATTATCCTTCATTTGGCTGGGAATGACCACCTGCAGACATGCATGTTTCGAGGTTTATTGCCTCTCATCAGTGACAGGGTAGGTCGGACAACATTATAATTGTCCTGTCCCTGCCAAATGAATGATAATCAACTGTTTAACTAATATTTCCCCACGGATTACACCACGATCTACAACCAAGTTGATCGAAGCGCCATCCGCACGGAACAAGACAAAACACTCCCAAGCAGCACGACCTACCCACTTTGTGGAAACGCTTAGAGAGAAGGGTACCCCTGTATTCTTTCAATTTTCAATATTGTCAAAAATAAAGGTACTTTCCTCTTACACAAAATTCTTATTTGCTAGGAAACCATGTATACGACTAGAAAAATTTGATATTCTACGGTTTAGATCATGCAGAACTTTTTATAAACAGTAACTTTTTTCCATATGCTGCAAAAAAATGTATTGTATATTTCGACTCTTATTATATTGAATTCATCACCTGTAATTTATCTAATGGCATTGTTTTTGTCAACAAGAATGATTTACTTGTGAAAAGGCTAGCCTATGAATTTTACAACAATTTCTCACCCAAAAGTCAGCTCACGAGTAATTTTATCAGCGTTAGAGGTTATTGCAAAACTCGAAAAAACGGGATCTCCCAGGAGAGTTTAGACTCATTCCTTGAACGTCTTTGAGCTGGCTGTCCGCTAGCCTATAAATTACAAGAACTTCTTACCTAGAAGTCATCTCAAGAGTGATATTACCAGAGTTAGATGTTTTCGCGAAATTCGAGATAATGGGCTCCTCCACCAGAATTTAGACTCATTCCGTGATTGTCATGGCATCGGCTGTCCACTAGTCTATAAATATCACAAGAATTTCAGACCTTTCACGAGTGGTATTACCAGCGTTAGAGGTTAAAGCAAAAATCGAAAAACTGGGCTTCTCCACCAGAATTTAGACTCCAAAGCAAATGTTGATGGAATTGCAATGATTGCTATTGCAGAAGTATTAGAAGTAGATAGATAATGCTGTGGGTGCCGTAGCAGAACAGCGAAGACCATTTCACCTTCGTATAAATGCATTCGAAGTTGGAGATAGACAATTTGTGAGAATGTTTTGTTTATCAAAAGGATGATTTCGTGAAGTTATTTGAATGGTGTCTCTCTATAAGGAGGAAGGTTGAGAGCTCTAAATATTGAGACAAAAGTTACCTTTATGCTCGTGCATATTTCAGAAGTTTCCGATAACACAACACAAGAAATAGAGTAGAAAAAGAAAAGCTGACAACGTGACGAGTTACGTCATGTGATTCGAATACCTTTCAGCTATTGGTTGAATTCGTGACCAAAGATAAAACTTCTCTCACATCCTTCGGAAGCGACCAACTCTGTATCGTATTCGGTTTGGGAATGCGAATTATTCGGGATACAAATATAACATTCAAAATTTATCGTGTAAACTAACGTCTTGGCGCTTGCTGCTTGCTAGTCTACATTTTACAATAATTTTACACCTAAAAGTTATCTCACAGGTGATATTAACAGTGTTAAAGGTTATCACAAAATTAGAAAAACCGGGCTCCTTCACCATAATTTAGACACCTTCCGTGAATTTCTCGACGCCGGCTGCTCGTTAGTCTATAAATTTCACATGAATTTCACAAGAGTGATATTAACAGCGTTACAGGTTATCGCAGAACTCGAACGAACCGTCTCCTCCACCAGAATTTAGACTAATTTCTTGATCCTTTGGCGCTGACTGCCCGAAATAATACCAACATAAATGAAGCTCATGAAAGTGCAGTAGTCCTCTACCGTTAGTGGGCATATATTCCAAGGTTCTTGAATTTAACACTGACAATACCTCCCATACCAGGCAAACCGCTAATAATAGCGGAAGTGTCCTGGTACCCCTGATAAGGCAAAAATGGGTCGATCTGCCCGCTTTTATGGCTAAGATAGTTTCTAAACCCCACACACATCCCCTTTTATCGCAAGGACGCTATCAGTGTTCTTCATAATAATGTATACATGGAATGAAACATTCTTTGATTCTGGATTTGGCTTTTCACTCAAAGGACATGGGTTCAAAGCCCAGCACATGGCACGGGTCGTCTCGGGCCTTCTCTGTTCGCAGAAGCTCTTTCAAGCTTCGGAGTTTTTGAAAACCTAGGAGATTAGTTACAAACGAACTCTTAGTAAAAAATTATTTTGGAGAATTTCACTTCTTCTGTTTTGACGTGGTTCATGAAAGTAGTATTTTGAGGGATAAAAAATATACCAGAAAGATGGGTCATTTTCGAATTCTGAAACTTTTTATAGGGCGAATTGATGACTACTGAGGAAGCATCACGAGTTTTGAAATGCTTTTTTCGCTAACTACTACTATGACCGAAAATAGGACTCCAAATTTTATTATACAAATTCTCAATTTTGCGAAAACCACGTTCGATTTCATTTTCACGCAAGTAACGATTAAATTCCAGCAATTTTAAATAAACTGAAGGGTATTGCTCCACATGAAAATTTTGAGTTAGGATTACTGGGAGTTAAGCGCGATTCGTCTTTGTTACCATGTTTGAGATTTCCGCTCGATATTGAGGTATATTTTTTTACCGCAATCCAAAATGTGCATTAGTTCTGGAGATATCAAGGGTGCGCTATTTTCAAATGAACATACTGTATAAAAATTATCATCGTTGGCAAATATTTAATACTTAATCCAAACATGATCGAAGGTACATTCAAATATTCCGCAGCACAATTATAAAATTAGTATTTAGGTCATATTACTGGGTTTCGAATGATTACCAAATAAAAATCTGTATGAGAATGGAAATTGAACAAAAACTTAGGAATATGAGGCGTTATTTAATCAACATTGCAGATACTATATCAAGACTCTTCGTAATAAATATATTTTGAATACTTAATGCTAGAAAATATGCATAATTATCGTTTCGTGATAAGTTCTGCATAAAACAACCTCATCCAGACGGTAACCTCCGAAATATTCACCTTGAATCAACCCTGTTTTCTATTGTTCTGAATTAACATGTTAATCGGCACCGTAATCAAATTCTTTAACAACGACCTATTTGCATGAATAATAAAATATTTACTCTGGCCCTAATTGAGGCTGTCATTATTTTTCTTTTTGCTAATGGTATGTTTACGTTCCAATTTCATGGAAAGAATGTTCATGCTAGACAAATTGACAAATTTATTCCCTTTCGGTTTTCAAGAATACCATTCAAATGGATTATACCGTTGCTTCAATCTCTTGAGAGATATATTCAGCTGGGGTTAGTGATTTATGTATTCAGCTAGAATTTAATCTGATATTCTCAGTTCTTCTTCGTAACAGTATTCAGATGACAAATGAAAAGTTAATGTTAACAGCCTCCGTTCATTAAGATTTTTTTCCGTCGACCGTTTATTTACGGTGTATTTTAACGCACTCAAAATCGTTGATTAATGACCCCTCTTAATGAATGATCTTCTATTAATCAACGATTTACTTATATGCAACCCAACGTACATTGTTCCAATACATATTATATTTATATAGTGACCTGTGACGTATGCAACCAAACATATTTATACTTACCTGCTAAAACATTTATTTTGAAATCAAGTAGCTGTGTTAGTACTATCTGTCATTATTTATTTCATTTTTGTGAATTCTTAAAATTCTACGTTTATTTTGAAATCAAAAGATTAATAGCTAGATAGTCACGCAGCCGGCTAGTTAAATGCTAGTTTGAGTCCTGAGGTGATAGCAAGGTCGAGGGTTCAATCCCCAAGTGGTACCATTTTTTTTTTTTTTAAATTACGATCAACGGAAAAGTTTTGTAACGAACTCGTGAATTAAAATGGCATTAACAATCTCGAACATTAACGTTAATATATCTCAATTGTTAATCGTTAAGAAATCACTTTTTCATATATATTTCTAAAGTAATTCGATTTTGTTCCTCAATTTCTTCAATTTTATCAATGGTCGATGTTAGAGCGAACTCGTGAACACAAAAAACTGACAATATTGTTGTGCATATTGTTAAGCTCTTCCATGACAACACGATGTTGAGATTCTTCTGAAGAATTAAGTGGTACGTGGTTTGTTCTTTCCTCGGAATCAAAATGTAATCTTACAGCGGGATTACGAAAAGTCTTGGACGACATACGACCGATACGCAAATAACGGATTAGGTTGTTATATTCCTCGGCTGCGCCTCGGATTACAATATTCAACATTATTTGCTACATATCGGCCTTGTAACGTTAATAAGTATACCTGGGCTTTTGGAGAACGACTCATGTCTTTATAAATCCTGAAAGATCTAAAGTAGATGTCAAGAATAAAATCCATCAGACACTATATTCCTTTTTCTCTCAATTTATCAGGAAGAAGATGCATTGAAATCAATTTTGCCTCTTCAGCAAGATTTTTTGGTAAGTCGTCTTCGCTGGAACTCATTTCCAAAGCTTAGAAGCAACCAAAAGCAACTCAAAAGCGTAAACAACGTGACAGCTTATGACAACTGTTATGTTCGTATTACCTAAAATATCATAGCAACAAAGCGTTGTCAACACGATGACGACGCAACGCAACACTGACTTGATAATTTTTCATATAGCGGCGTATAGTTCCACAACTTTCTGCAGTTGTTCTTATAAGTATGCACGCATTATAATTTTTGGGACATTATTAAAATGACGACTTTAAAGGTTAGTAGAAAAAAATTTATGCGTACCTAAAGAGGAAAATGTTATCCGTAGAAGAAAAAGCATTATTTTCCCTTGGTACGTGATTAACTATTAGCAGATATTTTTCATATAATATTTTCTGGTAGTTTATTGAATAAAATAGGACCATAATAATTTTTCGAAAAACGGCAAGTATTTAGTCTTTTTGATTCAATACAATTTTTGTGATTGTCTGGTATTATGGAAATGAAAATCGTTTTGATTTAGATACAAGCGGAGATTTTTTTTACACAATTTCCACACGAACTGACGTAGAGTGTAATGAAAACAGTGTATTATTTTTTATAAATGTTGTTTTTGCGTTTTCTTGATATTCCAATTCGAAGATAACGCTCAAAACTTTTCTTTGCAAATCAAAACAGTCTTTGTTGATGAGGCAATTGTCCCCAAAGTAATAGGACATAAGAGATTTAAAAATTAAATTATAAGCAGTGGTTTGAAAATGCTCATATATTTCTCAAGACAGTTTTTAATCCATTTTCCAAAAAATTTTGATTTCTTCATCCTGAGTCTTGAAATCTATCACGTAAATCTAGTAAGAATTGGTCCCAAAACCGATCCTTAGTAAACTCGTTCTTTAAAGTCTATTGAGATTGATTTTGTAGTAAAAATGCACTAAACTAATTTTTCTAATTTATTCAAACACTACTTAAACAATTATTCACTAAAACATTGACTTCACTATTTCAAATTTATTTCTACTGTGGCTATCTATCTGCGAACTCTCGAACTGTATTTGTAACTCTCTGTGACTGTTTATGCTACTATCTGCTACCCAGCAGCTTATATATATATAGTCGCATTTACAGTACTCGATAAATCGAGTCTATCCGGCAACTTCTTAGATGTCCCTAGAACCTTCGGTTAGAAAGTTCGCGTTTCTTCCACGTGATTCATGTGTTTGTGAGCTAAGGAATGTTTTCGTGGGGTGCATACTTAATGAAGTGAATGCATAATGAGATGATCAGGGCCGGTCTCGAAATCGTTACAATATTTTCAATTGATAGTGACCTACATTTTTGTCCACATTTTATACTTATTTTTTTTATACGTTTCGGATTTCGTATGCTACAACTACTATTTCATAATTTATTTACGTCCTAATTTAGGTACATTTTATTAATTATGTGAACCACTCATTCTTACATATTTGGTAGTAACTGAATATCAGTGCTACCTATCATATTTAAAATATTCTCGAAATTTTATTTCAGACTTTGCAAGAAGAGTTGACTGGAGCTGTATTCCATCCTTTGGACGATAATCTGATGATTACACATGGAAAAGGTCATCTCACCTTCTGGAATCGAAGAAAGGATGGATTTTTCGAGAGGACCGACATAATAAAGCCGGTGAGTTGATTTCCAAACTTCTTTAAATTTTTTTAATACACCCGCAAAGTTGAGGAATACTTAACTCAAAACGTTGTTATCTGTCAGATATTTGCCTCATTTTCCCCTTTGGGGAAATTTGTGAAGAGAAGAATATTTTCGATTTTGATCCAACTAATACAGAGGCGTAGGTGAAGACAGCCAGAAAAGCCTTCGTAAAAAGAGACCGAAAAGGGGTGAAAGGGGGGATTAAAAGGGAAGAGTGAATAAAAAATGTGTTGTATTGAAAATTAATTTCAACTATATCTCTTTTTCAGCCTCTGAGAACTTTGATCACCTCTCTCCAGTTCGAGCAAGATGGCGACGTCATAACTGCCGATAGCGACGGTTTCATAACAATTTATAGTGTCGATGCTGACGGAGCTTATTTCGTGAAAATGGAGTACGAGGCGCACAACAAAGGAGTGAGTTCCTTGATAATGTTGTCGGAAGGAACGCTCCTGTCGGGAGGAGAGAAGGATAGGAGAATAGCAGCTTGGGATTCCCTGCAGAATTACAAGAAAATAACGGATACGAAGGTGAGTTGTTGAGTGAAATCAATTTTTAAAATTATTATAATTTTTTTGGAACTTCAAATATAAAAATAAAGAAAATTTACTATGGAATAAAAGCACAGTAGAACCAATTTTTCAGAACATTAAAATTGGTAGAAATTATTTATAGATCAATGAATAAAGCAGTAAAAGTAATATTTGGAAAACCTTGGGATACACCATCCTTGGAATTGTACATAAACACCAAAAATAGAAATTGAACCAACTCAAACAAGAATATTCAAAAGAGTAATACGCAAATTCAGAAAAAATCCAAATAACATAATCATAATACGCGGATTTTGAACACTTTCACTAGGTCTATATTCATTCTAACAAAAGAAAAACGTATATAGTTTTCAGCTCCATAGAAACGTTCAATAAATCAACAGAACAAATGAAAAATTCAAAAACTTTTATTTCATTTCCCAAAAACTTTTTAAAAAATGTTGGATTGGTTTATAAAATTAGAACATGTTCTGACTGGAAGTTATTATAAATGGATAAATGAAAAAGTAGTCTTGTCAGTACAGTAGGTATATTTCTTAACGATTGTCAAAACTGTTGAACAGATATGTGGGGCAATAAGCAAAGGTGTGCCTAGTTGGGTTCATAGGAGATTGAGTCCTCTCCTTCCAATCTCAGTTAGTATATAATGACAAAAAAAACTAAAACTGAGTATACCAGAATTTTCAAGAAATGTGATCACCCAAAAATTATCAGATTTTTAAAGGTCGTTTCGCTCCTTGGACTATATATCTACTATAATTTGAAATATAGACACCCTGTACATAAAAATAGAAGAATGTTTGAACTTTCAGGTCCAGAAAACAACATCAAAACCTTGATTATCTCTTTACGTATACAAGAAATGTTGAAAAACATAAAAAAATGTTGAATTTTCAACAAGACCAAACTTACTCAAATATTGTTTTTATGGATGGGAAAGTTTCAATCATTCAACAATTTTCTCTTATAACTGCAGTGGTTTGAATTTTATCGGGTAAATTTGGGTTGTTCAATGAGAAACTGTTTCCTAACAACGAAAAAAACTGTCAACTATTAAAAACGCGACACCGAAGGTGGAGCGTTTTTGGTTCGACACCGAAGGTGGAGCGATTTTGGTTGAAAGTTAAAATTGATTTGAGTGATTTGTAATTTTGATACGTTTGACATCTATACCAATGCGTTGTGCTGAGCATTTAGTCCATTTGCGAATTTCATTAATTCCAATCGGCACATTCCAACAACAACCATTAGAATTTTTCTTCTTCTAAAAGGGATTTGCTGTAAGACATACTCTGTCCAATGTTATAAAAGTGTTTTTCCTTTAACTTTTAAAATGAACGTCGCATGCGGTCACATAATTCATTATTACCGCCTTGTCTTGTTTTCGAAAATAGGGGATTATACTCGATACGTCCAGTTTCTTTTCCGTTATTTTCAATTTCAGATACGAAATAAGTGGTTTTGTAGTAAGCCACTTCTCCTCCGCGCCAAGTTAATTCAAACGCCAAAATGTCATATAATCTGCGAATACTTCAGATTTGTTGAGAGCTATTATGAATAGACATTATCTATTGAATCTTCACACTTTTCAGTTACCTGTAGTTCCATATCTAAAGTATTCATTCAATTATGAGTTTTTTTTATTAACATTTTGTGTCTATGAAAAAATAATACTATTTCATACTACTTCATAATCAAGTTATTCATTATAAAACTTTGGATAGGGCATTCTGGGAAGGAATTTTGATGAGAAAAAAAACTTTTGGAATATTCTAAAAATTAATCTCTCTTAATTTCAATTCATTACCAATAATCGAAGAGAACTACGACATACAAATTTCTCTGAATCGACTGCATGTTTTCTTTCAGCTTCCGGAACTTTTTGGAGGGGTAAGATCGATCTATCCCCAAAGACCTGGAAGGAATGACGGAAACATTTATGTAGGAACGACCAAAAACAATATTCTAGAAGGATCATTGCAAAGAAGATTCAATCAGGTAAATCGAATGACTTTCGTTTTCTTAAAGAATTCGAATCCTTTTGAGTTGATGAATTCATAATCTATAGAAATGTTTATGTTCTTCATTGACCTGCTATAATGAAACAAATTCAGTTACAATAGTCACCTTGAGAAGGATATTTTTATATTTTTGAACCGTAAGCCGATTTTTGCATTTTTTGTGACAGACGTGCGAGACTCACACATATCAAGAAGTTTTGAGAGGTGGTTTGTCGAGAGAAAACAGCAAATTTTTAGCTGAAGTTAAACAGAGTGATCGTCCCAATTTCATACAGGTATTACATTTTGAAATGTTTTTCAATTCAATATCACTCATACATTTTTGAATACCCAATTCTCTCACCTTTCATTCAGTAGTTGTATGTTGTGAGTCATCATGCACGATTCTCGTTACTTCAGCCTGAAAGAGTTTGAGAATTCGAGGAACGAGCTGAAATGTATGTTTTCAGGTGGTTTTCGGTCATGGTAGGCAGCTCTGGGGACTTGCGGTTCATCCCGATGATGAGATTTTTGCTACAGCGGGACACGACAAGAATATTGCTCTGTGGAGGAAAAATAAACTTATTTGGGTAACGCAGGTACGTGTTCGATTCGAATTTGAAGTAAGTGCTTCATCGATTCCTTCAGTTTTATAGGAGTTATAAAAATTAAAATCAGAGGGATTTTATAACTATTATATGATTATCAAGTGATTCTCATCCTATTTTCATGATCTCTTTTTAAATATGTTTCTTCATGAGTACGCTTCACTTGCTGTTTTGAGGATACCCTACACTCTCTATTTTCCAAACTCGGCAAAAATGAAGTGTTCCCACTTGGACACTCAACTAAAATTCACCTAACTTAATGATAAATGATTAAACACTGATATCTACAATAAACTAAATTAAACTTCCAGTCGGGGAAACAAGTTCAGTACGGTTAGCGGGTTTCCGGTATTTTCGGATTCAATTGTGGAAAGCCCGTTGTATGTGTTCTAATCAAGTTCATTCGTGCCCGGAGTGTGAAATTAATTTAGCAAACGCGCGGAATATCTCTTTATGGCTGGCTTACTCTGAATAACCTATTCATCGAATACCCAGTATATTTGCCTCTACAAACTCCATTTACGACCCACGACATGTTGGGCACTTCGACTAGTCCCGGATGAACTTGTTATTACAGTTTTCAGGGTACTAGAGTTCGCGAAATCTAGTTGCTAATAAAGACGCATGAAAATCGAAGCGACTTCCTAATTCAACGAATTCAACTGCACCTTATGAACACTATGACTGTACTGCGAGCAAAACATGGTCACGCCAGTGACAGGATACCGTATTGCGTCAGGATACCCGTGCCAGTAAGCAGTTCAACAACACCTTAGGGAGGAGGTGGCGAGTGTTCGATTGAAAACGACGGTTGGAGGACTTGATTCTGATATATTATACGGATTTGTTGAAAGTTATCAAACACGAATATTGTGAGCTATTCAACATCTCCATTCTTCCTGATAATTACACATGGCCAGAATAATTTAGAAAAATAATGTGCGGATTTCTTACTCTAATTCTCCACTGCGAAACGGCTTGCAGGATGGTTCAGTCGAGAGAGAAAGATATTCTTAGACTGAGTGGAACATTATTCTGTAACTAATGTGATCTGGGCATCAAACAAGTAGAGGCAAGTTCCATCCTTCGTAGGTAATATCCCAAGACCATGACAAATAGCCTACTATTATTTTCTTCATAATTTCATTGAGAGTACCTTGTATTTTGACAATTTAATGAGACCATATGAACATTAATAATCTGAATAATTCCCGAGAGCATTATTTTATAATAATTAACGAGACATTAATTTGGCATTAATAATCTGATGAAAACCTGAGAGCGAAGCTCGAGGGCTTTCATCTCTGATTATTAATGCCAAAATAATGTCGAGTAAAATTAATAAATACAAGAGAAATTTAGCAGCAATAAAATAGTCGACAATTAATCAAGGTCGTGTTATATTTATGAAGATTTTTTCTTGAATCCAATTCTTCATATCAGTCATATGAATGACACGGTATTGTCAGGGATTGTAGCCTCGATTACCCTATCTATCTCTTCGTTTTTGGTTTCTCCAAACCGATTCAATTTCAAATACTTATACAGCTTCAACACGATTGATTCTATTTGACGTTTAAGATGTATTTATTCAGAGTACTGTCAGATGCAGAGGGTTCTTGATATATAGGTATCATGCTGAATAGTCGGTAACTATTGTGTACCATGCAAATAGTCAAGGGTAATATAACAAGACCTTGATAAATAGTCGACTATTTTTATTGCATCTAAATTTCGACTGTATTTTATAATAATTTAACGAGACATTATTTTGGCATTAATAATCTGATGAGAGCCCGAGAGCGAAGCTCGAGGGCTTTCATCTCTGATTATTAATGCCAAAATGATATCGAGAGTAAAATTAATAAATACAAGAGAAATTTAGCAGCAATAAAATAGTCGACACTTAATCAAGGTCGTGTTATATTTATGAAGATTTTTTCTTGAATCCAATTCTTCATATCAGTCATATGAATGACACGGTATTGTCAGGGATTGTAGCCTCGATTACCCTATCTATCTCTTCGTTTTTGGTTTCTCCAAACCGATTCAATTTCAAATACTTATACAGCTTCAACACGATTGATTCTATTTGACGTTTAAGATGTATTTATTCAGAGTACTGTCAGATGCAGAGGGTTCTTGATATATAGGTATCATGCTGAATAGTCGGTAACTATTGTGTACCATGCAAATAGTCAAGGGTAATATAACAAGACCTTGATAAATAGTCGACTATTTTTATTGCATCTAAATTTCGACTGTATTTTATAATAATTTAACGAGACATTATTTTGGCATTAATAATCTGATGAGAGCCCGAGAGCGAAGCTCGAGGGCTTTCATCTCTGATTATTAATGCCAAAATGATGTCGAGAGTAAAATTAATAAATACAAGAGAAATTTAGCAGCAATAAAATAGTCGACACTTAATCAAGGTCGTGTTATATTTATGAAGATTTTTTCTTGAATCCAATTCTTCATATCAGTCATATGAATGACACGGTATTGTCAGGGATTGTAGCCTCGATTACCCTATCTATCTCTTCGTTTTTGGTTTCTCCAAACCGATTCAATTTCAAATACTTATACAGCTTCAACACGATTGATTCTATTTGACGTTTAAGATGTATTTATTCAGAGTACTGTCAGATGCAGAGGGTTCTTGATATATAGGTATCATGCTGAATAGTCGGTAACTATTGTGTACCATGCAAATAGTCAAGGGTAATTTAACAAGACCTTGATAAATAGTCGACTATTTTTATTGCATCTAAATTTCGACTGTATTTTATAATAATTTAACGAGACATTATTTTGGCATTAATAATCTGATGAGAGCCCGAGAGCGAAGCTCGAGGGCTTTCATCTCTGAATATTAATGCCAAAATAATGTCGAGTAAAATTAATAAATACAAGAGAAATTTAGCAGCAATAAAATAGTCGACAATTAATCAAGGTCGTGTTATATTTATGAAGATTCTTTCTTGAACCCATTTCTTCATATCTGTCATATGAATGACACTGTATTGTCAGAGATTGTAGCCTCGATATCTCATCGTTTTTGATTTTTCCAAACCGATTCATTTTCAAATTATTATTCAGCTTTAACACGATTGATTCTATTTGACGTTTAAAATGTATTTATTTAGAGTACTGTCAGATGCTCAGGCTCCTTGATATGAGTATCATGCTGAATAGTCGGTGACTATTGTGCATCATGTAAATAGTCGCTAATAGAGCATGTTGATTGGTCCTGTCAAACAGGAAACAAACGTATGATTGGTTGATGACTGATATTTAATAGACGAAAGAAATAATCGCTAATATCTCACATCATGTGACTTCAATCATGACATTTTATAGGTGCAGCCCTGTGTGAATAAAATAATCGTCAATATTTTCTCTTCAGTTTGCAATGTGAACTCTATCTCCACTCATAAACGTTTTCTATTCTAGTTTCCCAATGCTATGGGTCATAGTTTTCAAATGAAGTTGGCGATAAACAGCTCTATCCTAAGGCCTTCTATTGTTCTATTCCATTCCATTATCTCAGCTTTCCACAACTTTTGATAATTATAAGATTTTTCTTCAATTCGAAAATGATTGATGACTCTTTTACTGAATTAAACTTCAACTGTCATTTATATACCTACACCTACGAGATTGAATCCTCTCCCTTGCTTTGTCAATAATGAGTTCCTTAAGAAAAAATTTCATAGTATATTCTGATCGACTGAGCGATACTAATATTATAGACAGAAACACCAAAGATTTCGAATGAATGAATATTTAGAACCTTTGGTGTAAATTTCAATAATACAATATTGTTTTGTGGCTAGCTACAAAAAAAAGTAAGCCCCTTTATCCTCAGGATACTGATTCTTTATTTTTTTTTAATTTAGGTCTCGTTCGAATGCATCTCACTGAGCTTCCATCCATTCGGAGTCGCCCTTGCTGTAGGGAGTACGGAAGGGCATCTAATAATAATCAACTCAGAAACTGGAGTGGTGGTCAACACTATAAGAGTGTGCGGTTCTCCTTTGAACTGCGTCGGATTCAATCCATGTAAGTAAAAAAAAACGTTGCACTAATGAAGATAGAATTATTGATTACAAGTAAAAACATAATTAGTATATTTTTCACTACAATTCTAACATTTATTGCATCCATAAAGTTTTTTCCACCAAACAAGATAACTATACAATTCTTAATTTTTTTATTGCAGCTGGTGAGCTCATAGCCATTGCTTCCCAAAACGGAAGCATATACCTCTTTAGGGTGAGCAGAGACGGGTATTCGTATAAAAAATCCAACAAAATAAGAGGTTCTCAAGGTCTTATGCAGATGGACTGGAGTTCGGACAGTAATTTCCTTCAAACTGTCACTGCCGATTACGATTTATCGTTCTGTAAGAATCATGGCACGTATTTTTTAGATGTTTTCAAACAAACTATTTTTCAGGGGACGTCAAGTCCTTGTCGCCAGAAAAAAGTCCAATCGCGATGAAGGATGTCAAATGGTACACTCATAACTCTACGGTTGGATTTATGGTGGCAGGTGAGGGATTGTTTTTTGCAAGCGAATTATTTCTAAGCTCCAATGCAAAAGTAAAACAAGAGATTTTTATTATCAGAGAGAAAAGCCTGTAATATTGAGAGAATGTCGTAGATACCACAGAAAATGAAGGACTTGATGCGTTTTTGAAAGTTTGCAAGTTGTAAGTAGCAGGCAACGAGTTCCAAAGTTTTGCCGCTCGTTAAACAAATGGCAAAGCTGTGAAAGGAAAATTCGATTTCTTCAGGCTGACGATAATAATAATAATAATGTTCATTAGGTTTGGTACATTACAATATATAAATAAATCGGGGGTTAAAATAATCGTTGATGGACTGGAAAAGTCACGTAAACTGTTACCAGTTTGTGTATGACTGAAAATGAATATAAATGAAAGATAAAAAACCCGATAGAAAATAAAATACACAATACATTGATTTTGATAAAAATACAGGGTACATTATAATATATAAATGAAATCAGTGGGATAAAACCGGGAAAGTCACATATCTTTTTACAAGGAACCCGCACACCTCATATATGGGTAAATGACTCTCCGTCAAATTTCTTGAATTTTTGATATATTGTAGAATTGATCATTCTGATGACATGTTTCAATGGACGCAACACGATCCTATGACTAGTTTTCGAGATACAGGGTGTTGACTATGAAAAATATTTACTTTTCATCACTCCGTATCTCCCAAATTATGATTTAGTTGTGATTTATCTTTTGTGGTATTATCATCACATCCTTGTATGACAAATTCATGAGAAATTCATTACCAAATCTTTTCGTAGTACAGGGCGATTTCATTTGATAATAATGCTATTTTGAGACTTTCATAATTTTGTTGTTTTACAAAGAGAAAATGCGAAAAAAATGTAGAATTATTACATAATATTATAAATTCATTTCATCTATCATCACAGTTAATACAATTCATACAAGGTGATTCACGAATATGGAAAATAACGAATTTTCGTTTTTGGGACACCATGAAGTAATAAACCCACCTAAAATGACGAAATTCTCTTGAAAAATGTTAAATTATGTGCCCCATCGTATACAGACTCGATGGTGACAATTTGAACAATTAATTATACTCAAATAAATAAAAACTTTGATTTTTTTCATCACCCTATATCTTATAAGGTAGTCCGTCATTTCTTCATGGGAGAACTCGAAATACTGTCATCCATACTGTACAGAATTTTGATCGGAAACCTATGACGGGTTTGTCATATACAAGTTATTTCTCGTTGAGCCTCTTTTACTCGAAAAAAAGCTTTGACTCGAATCATTATCTGCAGCATCGTCTAGTGGGCGATTCAATGAAGACATTATTTCTTTATGCTTAGTGTTTCTCAGAAAGCATATTATAGTTGTTACATTCACAGAAGTTCCTTTTTTCGAAAATTCACTCTATAAAACAATAAAATAGTAAAAGTCGAAGATGCAAAAACATAACTGAAAAATTATACGTTTCTTTGGTGTAAAAATATGCCGAGAATTTGAATTATTATATACTCTATATAAACCGACAGAAATACTAACATACAAATTATGATTTTATTCTGATTTTATCCTATGTGGTATTTTCCTTGTGTTACAAATTCATGAGAAATTCATGTCTAAATCTTTTTGCAGTAAAGGACCATTTCACGAAAGATAAATCACAACTAAATCCACGCCGCAGGCCTTAAACGCCTACTATAGGCCCTTGATACATAAATAACTATTAATTATTGTAATAAAAAAGTATAAAATAGCATTGTACAAGACTTTAAAATTATTGTTTGAGTCTAATAAAAATATAATGATATATTGCAGCACATATATAATCTCGAAGTGTTTTTCTCGATCTTGTTCTCGAAAAAACCCATCAGTCTCGTCTCGATCTCGTCTCGAAATCGAGACGAGACGAGAAATCTCGATTTTCGAGAGTCTCGTGTAAGACTGCTCATTCCTCAATGATAATCTTTTTGTTATTTTTAGAATTATCGGATATATTCAAAGATTAAAATTAGACAGTAAACAACTTGTATTTTTAATGTCAGAACTATTATATATTTTGTTTCACATATCAACTATGATTATCTATCATTATAAAATACATAGTGAAACAAATCAGATTAGATCTTCAACACTCCCCCGTAATCTGATACACCCATGTTTCGAACACAATCTTGAAACTTCTGACCACCAACATTCTTTGTTAAAATATCAATCATTTTCTCTGTTCGCAAATATTCTAGGACGATTCGATTTTCTTCAACGACTTGCCTGATATAGTGGTAGCGAATATCAATATGTTTGGTACGGTTGTGGAATATTGAATTCATTGACAACTTTTGAGCACTTTGGTTGTCATTGTACAAAGTTATTTGTCGTTCTTCTCCTATAAATTCAGAAAGAAGTCGTTGCAAATATGTAGCTTCTTTGGCTGCTTCAGATAAAGCCATGTACTCAGCTTCAGTACTAGAGAGAGCTACTGTTTTTTGTTTCTTACTTTCCCACGATATAGCTGCTTCAGCTAACAGAAAAATAAAACCAGTATAAGATTTCCTATCCCTGCTGTCTCCTCCCCAATCTGCATCGACAAAACCTACTAGGCCGGAATCCGTTCTAAACTGCAAATTGTGATTTATTGTCCCCTTAATGCATCTAAGTACTCGTTTCGCCAGTTGCCAGTGTTCTTTAGTATATTTCATATTATACTGACTCAAGATATTGACAGAATGAGTAATATCTGGACGAGAACAAACAGCTAAGTACATCAATGAGCCAATTAAACTCTGAAATGGAGCATTACATATTTCTTCATTTTTGACTTCAGAAACATACTCTTCCATATTTGAGAAGTTGGACAGTTTTATAGAAAACAAATTTCTGAGCAAACTCAAACGCCTTGACAGTCCCTTGTCTTCAAATGCTTTAGCTAGGTTATCCCATGCTTCTTTAGCAGACACAGCATTCCTCACATATGAATACGCTGACGGTTGTACCACAAGACAAATTTTGGCTTTTGTCTTGGCATCCTTCTTGGGATCAGGAGTCTGTACTACTGTGGAAACATATTCCCACAAATCTTCATGAATAAGGTACATCTGCATCGCAAATTTCCAATTGTTGTAATTTGCCATCCCTTCTAGTTTCTCTATCGGCAAAGGAGATCCATGTGATGAAGCCATTATCAGTATTATCACACGTATTACAAATATTTGTATAATGTAGAAATTGCAAATTATTTCTCCAACTATGGAATTGCACACCTTATAAGCCACTAGGAACGTTCTGGGCCCATAACCTTTTAGAATTATCGGTATATACTTATTCAAAGATTAAAATTAGACGGTAAACAACTTTTATTTTTAATGTCAGAACTATTATATATTTTGTTTCACATATCAACTATGATTATCCATCATTATAAAATACATGGTGAAACAAATCAGATTAGATCTTCAACAGTTATCCCTAAAACATATCTTTTGGATATTTGTTAACAATTTCTTATAGACATCCTCGTGGATATCTTGTAGATGTCCCTGAACAACATCTAATGGATATCTGTGAACAATACCTCATGGATATCCTTGAATGATATCTTATGGATATTCCAGAAGGTTATCCTATGGAAGTCCATCTTCGCCCACTCAGAACATTCACCGAACATCCATAAAATATCCTCTGGATATAACTGGATGTTCTCTGGATATCCCCAATATCCAAAATAAATGTCCAATGGATATCCATCGAATGTCCGTGTGTTGACTGGGCAATATTGTGTGTGCTGTTTGTGTTTTTTTTATTATTCCTTGTTGGATAGAAATGTTAATATTGTAGTAAAAATGCACTCAACAATAATTCGCTAATTTATTTACACAATCCAAACAATACCTTAATTTGTTTAAAACATTTATATTCGTAGCAGAGTATTTTTAGGCAAAGTAAGAAGTGAAATTTAATACAGATAAATATCTTTTTTCGTAAAAACTAGCCTCTTATGCTTTTTTCACTTTCAGGAATTTGGAACAACAGGTTTTATCCCATGGCATCTATAATAAGTACAGCAAGTAGATCTGCTGCACACGACTTATTAATTTCCGGAGACACGGATGGATATATCAGATTATTCAGGTAAGATTTTCAAATCGGTGAGAGATTCATCCTGCTCTGATATTTCTTGTTTACTTCAGTATGAGTAAATTATAATGACTTGCATCCTTTTTCAGATACCCGTGCTTGAATCCGAAAGCCGAATACAACGAGGAGAAAGTCTACAGCGGCACGGTGGCGTGCGCGAGATTCCTCTTCAACGACCGAAACGTCGTCACGGTTGGCGGCACCGATGCCTCCCTCATGCTCTGGCAGCTCGTAGAAGAATAGCAGAAACCCTACGTGTACTTGCCCTTTCTGAGGAACAATACTTTCGAAAATAACGTAGAGTCGGATTTCGCTTCCGATTCGGACAGCACAACTTTTGAAGTTCTGAATTTACATTACTGAAGATGGTAGTAGAATCGATGAGTATTTTGATACGGGATACGATATGCCTTTTACTATTTATATTATTGATATTAAATAGTGGTGAATGGGTAAAAATTTGCGAAACGACCGTGAGAGATGAGAGTTCGAGAAAATATATATTAAAAAATATAATACGTTTTCCCCTTTATTTTCCATACATTTTCTCTTCTGTCCCAGATGCTTATTTCGATATCCTTGTAATCTTTATTGGTATGTTTTTTCTTCATAAATGAAGCTTTATTTATCACGGTTAATATCAAGAGAGCTCGCAATACTATCGATCTTAATTGTAACAAAAATCAACGAGATACAATTGCTTGGTAACACCACGAGTTGGTAGGGAAAGCTACTGTTTTACTGTTGGGCAGTAGAAATTAACTGGTGAAGATAACGAGCTCATCGAAATACGCATCTAGGAAAAGTGAAAAAGTGTGTGGTAAAAAAGAATTAAAAATATTATCTGCTTTGATTTTGTTACACCGCCGGCGTCCAGCAACTTATTTTCCTGAAAATAATTGGATGCAAACATTGGAAGGAGCAAACATTTTCTAAAGGAAACTTCCTTCATTCATCACCATAACAATCTCAGTTAATATAACGGTGAACATTTCTAGGAAATATCCAAAAAATCCAATAGCTCTCCAAATCTGAATTTCAATCAAAATTGAAAAAGTTATTATATGGAAGTGAGCGCGATAAGCTCTCAAAATAGAAACAATTTTACAAATTCTAAATAAACTAATATTTTTTTTTATTAAGAAATAACTTCCATTCAGAACATGTTCTGGTTTAAGGAAGTTTGAAAGTATAATAATTATCAAATAAAATAAACAATTTCAAATTAACTTATCTAATGAAAAATATTTCATGAAGTTTTTTCTATTTTTACGAACATCATTATTGACTTTTGTACTTTCAATTTAAAACGAGAAAACTGTACAAATAATTAAAAATATAGTTTTTAGTTTTATTTTCATATGGTCTTCTTGAGTAAGCTTTGATTTGATGTAGTTCTTTAATTTCTGGAAAAAGCTGTATTATCTAGATATATTAAAATTATATTCCCTCTGTAAACTGTAAGTTTCTTAGGACTAAAAATCGTGATCTGTTCTTGACAGATAAAGCACCTTTATGGTAACTTTGAAGTAAAATTGGTTATACAATTTTTCAAAATACCGTAGTATTTCGAATTGAGTTCGAAATTTTGTCGGAGAGTATCAACATAATGAAACGGATATAGAATATAATCGATAAAGTCAAAAAAGTATCCTTCTCTCCACACGTTTCCACCAAGAGGAAAAATAAGGCAAACATCTGACAGAAAACAAATACTTTCCTGGCTAATACAACGAAGGACATTGAACTATATCTGACAGATATTTGTGCAATGTTATTCCAAGAAAACTCAATTGCATGTGCTTATCTTGTATAAAAACAGAAGATTATCCTTCATTTGATTGGGGACGACCACCTGCAGACATGCATGTTTCGAGGTTTTGCCTGTCATCAGTGACAGGGTAGGTCGGACAACATTAAAGTCGTCCTGTCCTTGCCCGATTAATGATAATCAATTGTTTAACAGACAGAACATACTCAACAAGAGTGTTTGTTCTTGATTTTCTATACGGATGGCGCTGCGACCAACTTCGTTGTGAGTCGCAGCTTCATTCGTGAGGAAATATCAGTTAAACAGTTGAATATTATTCATTGGACAGGGACAGGACAAATATAATGTTGTCCGACCTACCCAGGCACTGAAGACAGGCAAAAACCTCGAAACATGCATGTCTGCAGCTGGTCATTCTCAATCATGTGAAGAACGTTGCACAAATATCTGTCAGATGTAATTCAATGTCCGTCGTGGTATTAGCCAGGGAAGTAATTGTTTTCGGTCAGATGTATCGATATTTTTTCATTATTTTGGAGTATTGAAAATTATAAAAAATGAAAAATTTTTGGTGATTTGTTCTTAAATAATGTTCAAAAAACCAATGTATACAGTGTGTCCCGCTTTTCATGAATACACCATAATATCTCAGTTATTAATAATGCGATTTTCTTGAAATTTTGGTGGTGATTATATGTTAGGTAAATGAAGTATTTTGGCATAGTGAACATTTTCATCGACCATAGGCGTGCGGTTTTAGATAAATTTTTTTATCAGAATTAGAATCAGCATCCCCAAAAACCCCCCAATCCATTATTTTGGAAATCTCAAGAGCTGATTTGAGGAGAAAAAATAAATAAATTCACTTTTTTCGTCAATGCACCCGAATATCTGTTATTAGCAATTTTCTTGAGATTTTGGTGGTGATTTTATGTTAGAAAAATGAAGCATTTGGCACAGTGATCATATTCATTCACCATTGGCGTGCGAAGTTGGGGAGAGAAAAAAGGCATTTTTTGAGAAATGAATATTAATGCTTATTTAAGACAAGTTTTTTCATCAGATTCGGAATCAGCATCCCCAAAACCCTTTAATTCATATTTTCAACATCTCAAGAGCTGATTTGAACAAAAAAAAAAGTTTGTCTTTTTTTTAATAAGTTCTTTATTTGTAACAGTGGTAACAAAATTACGAATTACTTTATTTTAGATTCTTGTGTTTTCAACATAACTACCTTCTGAAACAATACACTTTTCAACAATCCTTCTCAAACGTACATTCGCTTTTCTTAAAGTTTGGGGAGTTATTTCCTGACACGCTTGCCTAATTGCAAAGCAAAGTTCCTCTCTATTACGCGGCCGAGTAGCATACACTTTATTCTTCAAATGCACCCACAGTAAAAAGTCACAAGGGGTAATATCTGGCGATCTAGGGGGCCATGGTTCCAAAGGAGAATTTCTGCCTATCTACTTCATTGCATTTAAAAAGTTCCGAACTATCCCAGAATTGTGTGCGAGGGCCCCATCTAATTGAAAGATTAAGTTTTGTCTTTGTGCTAATGGCAATTCCATGAGAAAATCATAGAGACCATCCAGAAAATAAGGGCCAACAATCCGTTCGTTGAATATGCCACACCACACGTTAACTTCTTCACTGTATTGGTTTTTACAATGAATTACCCAATTCGGATTTTCAGCTGCCCAAAACCTACAATTTTGACTAGACACCACACCGTTTGTTGTAAACGTTGCCTCGTCAGTAAACATCATGTTCTTCAGAAAAAGTCTGTCGTTAAGATAGTTACCCTGCAACCATAAGCAAAATTCAAACCGTCGTTCAAAATCACCATTTAACAGAGTATGTAGAAATTTTAGTTTAAATGCCCTATTCCTGTTGCGTTTCAAACATCTCCATACTTTGTTTTTCGTTAAATTCATTGTCCTCGCAACTGACCTTACAGTACCATTTGGGTTGTTTCGAAATTCTGCTAAGACACGTTCGTCCTCTGGATAGTGTCTTTGATTTAAATTGTACCTCCCTGGTCTTATTTTGAAAACCGCTCCAGTCCTTGCGAACAATCTGTTGATTTTGGCAACGGTATCGTGAGAAATTGGTTCTCGATCATGATGCCTTCCATTGAATATTCCAGCAACTTGACGCGTAGATCTTTCATTATTACCAAATAAGCGGATAATCTCTACTTTTTCTCCAATTGTAAGAACTACTCTTCGGTTGTGTGCCATATTATTAACAGTTAAGTAACACTGCTTAGCTTATTGACATTTCGTACTGATTACCGATGTCAAACAAAAACTTTTGTTTCAAAGCACTCTTTCATTAATTTGCATGAAAACTCAAATCGGCAAGCCAACGGTAACAAAGTGTGCGTATCTTCGGAAATACCTAAATTGTAGTATAAGGGCAGTTGCAAACGAATGTAAGGAAACGAAGGTGTTTGAAATTTAATATAGGATTAGGGCATTTGAAATAAAAAGTTAGAAATAAACAATCTATTGAAAAAAAGTGAATTTAATTTTGTTTTCTAATCAAATCAGCTCTCGAGATTTCGAAAATATGAATTGAGGGGTTTTTGCGGTCACTGATTCCAACTCTGATAAAAAAAATTGTCTATAATGAGCCTCTTATATCCTTGGAGAAGAAGTGGAGATTATCCGATTATTTGGTTATAATGAAAGATCTACGCGTCAGGTTGCTGGAATATTCAATGGAAGGCATCATGATCGAGAACCAATTTCTCACGCCAAAATCAACAGATTGTTTGCAAAGACTAGAGCGGTTTTCAAGACAAGACCAGGGAGGTACAATTTAAATCAAAGACACTATCCGGACGACGAACATTTCGAATTTCGAAACAACTCAATTGGTACTGTAAGGGCAGTTGCGAGGACAATGAATTCAACGAAAAACAAAGCATAGAGATGTTTGAAACGCAACAGGATTAGGGCATTTAAACCAAAATTTCCACATACCGTGTTAAATGGTTATTTTGAAAGACGGTTTGAATTTTGCTTACAAGGACTTATTGAAAAAAGAGTTGAATAATTTTTTATCAAATCAGCTCTTGAGATGTTCTAAATATGAATTAAAGGGTTTTTGGGGATGCTGATTCCGAGACGAAAAAAGTGAATTTATTTTTTTTTTCTCCTCAAATCTGCTCTTGAGATTTCGAAAATAGGGATTGGGGGGTTTTTGGGGATGCTGATTCTAATTCTGATAAAAAAAGTTTTCAAAAATGAGCCCTAATATCATTTTTCCAAAAAACAGCTTTTTTTACCCCCCCCCCCCCACACCGCACGCCTATGGTCGATGAAAATGTTCACTATGCCAAAATACTTCATTTACCTAACATATAATCACCACCAAAATTTCAAGAAAATCGCATTATAAATAACTGAGATATTAGGGTGTATTCATGAAAAGCGGGACACACTGTATAAGTTGAACTATGCAAACGATCAACGATTTCCGGTATCCTCGTAATATGAAGGGACAGAACAGAAACTTGTTGATGTTCGGTTCGGCACCGCATTTTTCACTCGTCCCTCCGCAGCCCCTTTGGCTACGAAATGAGGTTATGGTACAGATTTGGTTATTCCAACGAAGGTCATTCTCATTTTATTGTCTAATGGTGGAGCCGTATGATTTAATATACTACTGGCGACCGAGAAAATTCAGTGCTGCTCACCTGCCAAGTAAGTAGGGCCACCTAAGCCTTGACCAATGAAGCAGAGACCTCAGTCACCTCTGCCGTAGTACGGTATCCTTTTCAACTAACCAGCAAAAATCCTGTCCCCTGGAGGCCAACACCATATAATAATAATAATAATAAAAATAATGTAATAATAATATGTGGAGAGGAATCAAGTTTAACTGTGACGGGGCCGCCCCTTTTCTCCCTAGGACCCAAGCTGCCGCTAAATCCTCAGGTATGCCGGGCGATGGCGATTGAGTGACAAAAATGATCAATTTGGACTTTGGCGTTTCCCCTGAAAATTTCCATAAAATATGACGCTGAATTGTCATAGTCTATCTACTTTTAATGGAAATAGATTCATTTACTAGTTACATCTTTGGGCTGAAGTTTTTTTCTGTTTGATAATTAACTGTTCATGGCTAGTTCAGGCATGTTCACTGAGCAAGGACCCAAAGACTGCCGCTAAAGCCTTGTTGCGCCTTAGGTATGCCGCGCGATGGCGGCTGCGTGACAAAAATAAGCAATTTGGACCTTGGCGTTTTCCCTGAAAATTTCCATAAGAGATGACGCTGAATCGTCATAGTCTATCTACTTTTTATGAAAATAGATCAATTTACTAGTTACATCTTTAGGCTGCAGTTCTTTGTTTTAATTTGTAAAATTCAATATATGGAGACAATACAGTAATAATAATAATACTCCCTCATAGCGTGTAACCAAAGGACGGCTACTATTATTGTTTGCCGTTGCGCTCCAAGGCAACTTACCGATTTTTGGAGGCGTATTCACTTCTCAGCTGTAGGAAAACCCGGTCAACCTACAGCACAGTATTTTGGAACGATTCTGACATGACGGTAAGCTAAATACTCAAGAAAAATTGGCCTTTGAGCGAGTAAAAGACGTTGGAATAATACATTTTACGCAGGAAATGGCAATTGAACCATTATCATGTTCAAAGCTGGTGCCTAGCTTTGAGGGTTGCTCGTAAGGCAGTAGCTGGTTGACGAATAGACGAAAAACCAAAAAAAAACCTGAACAATATCGAAATGTCTCCTGCGAACAGTTCAAACATATCACTTTACAGCCTCCTTACTATTTTTCGAAACTGCGAATAATTTTGCAATTCAATTAGGATATTGATTAAGAATAATGAGATAAATTAAAGTAAAAAAGGAAGGGTATAGTACACTACGTCAAGGTTACTCGAAATCCACTTTATAATATATAAATGCATTAAATAAGTGCAGAATCTCAGACTTTCAGCATATCCTTGTACTTCTGTATACTTCATTGTAAATCAAGAAATTGACGAACGGAAAGAACCCTTCGGGTTACTCGAAACTGCCAATAGCAATAGAATAATATGTATCACTAGGATTAAACTAATTCGATATGGTTTTACAAAATGATAATAAAATATTAAAAGCTTGATGCATGATTAGGCTCGATAACCTTTTTAATAAGAATTCCACTGTTAACAGCAATATATTAAGAACTTGTTATGAATTTTCGTTGAATCTTTTAGAGGAGATAATATACTTGTTTCAAATTTAGATGATAATTTACTATTGTGAAATACTTTTAAAATATAAATTCCTAAAAAGTATCCTTGCTGGTTTTTTACCTTTACCTTATAAGTATTCTGAATTGACGATGAAGAAATTCGTAATCGTGTTATAGATAACACTTTTGTCAGAGGAGTAGAACTGTGAGAAAAATCACTGTTCAATGGACATTTATTTGATATTTGTCGGCTTGAACAAAAATGTATCGAGTCAATGTCAAGTCATAATATATTTAAATTATTGTCGAAAGAGAGACGTAAGAGAGAACAAGGACTTGATTCCAGACTTCATCTTTGACTTGATAAAACTCAACAACCAAGATCGGAAAAAATGGCAGGATACCAGAAACCCACGACACAGAGAACATATGCTATCTCCATTGAGGACATCGAAGATCTGATTGAACGTCATAGAGATGAAGCCTGGACGAAAAAACTCGAAAGAGTCATTCACAACTCACTAAATTTGAAATATATCTGAAACTGAGGAAGATATTAGGAAACCGATTGTATTTCTGAACTCTGCACGTCGAGATCTTCCTTTCAGTGTGATTTCCAGCAAAATGTTTTCTTCATTTTTGGACCAAAAATTTCCACAAGAGTTAATTTTGAATTGACCAAAAAATGAAGTTCTTCCTAGAGCCACCAAATTTGGCATGGATGCTCTTGATGCCATTGTCATGCGGAATAGCATCAGTTCGAATCATGAAAATTTTTTAGTATTGCAAAAAAAAATCGGAAAATTTCACCAAGATGGCTAACAGGATCGATACTCCGTGGAAGTCTAAACTCTAGCTACCGTCCAAGAGATGGCAGTACTTGAAAAAACATTTTATTACTAAAATTCAAATATTTCGAATATTATAAAAGCTAGAAAAAAACTGATTGCATTTTTGGATTCTGCGCGGCAGTATGATTTTTAGCAATTTTTTTTCCAATTTTTGGGAGAAAAATTTCCAAGGAAGTTAACCTTAGATTTTGAATCGACCAAAAAATGAAGATCTTCCTAGAGCCAACAAATTTGGTGTGGATGCTCTTGAGGCCATTGCCTACTGCGGAATAGCATCTGGTTGAATTCTGAAATATTTTTTTTCACTCACTGAATTGGAAATATCTCTGAAACCAATGAAGATATGAGGAAACCGCTTGTATTTCTGAACTCAGCGCGTCGAAATCTTCCTCTCAATGCAATTTTCAGCAAATTTTTTTTTCCCATTTTTGTACGAAAAATTTCCAAAGGGGTTAACCATAGATTTTGAATCGACCAAAAAATGAAGTTCTTCCTAGAGCCACCAAATTTGGTGTGGATGCTCTTGAGGCCATTGCCTACTGCGGAATAGCATCTGGTTGAATTCTGAAATATTTTTTTTCACTCACTGAATTGGAAATATCTCTGAAACCAATGAAGATATGAGGAAACCGCTTGTATTTCTGAACTCAGCGCGTCGAAATCTTCCTCTCAATGCAATTTTCAGCAAATTTTTTTTTCCCATTTTTGTACGAAAAATTTCCAAAGGGGTTAACCATAGATTTTGAATCGACCAAAAAATGAAGTTCTTCCTAGAGCCACCAAATTTGGTGTGGATGCTCTTGAGGCCATTGCCTACTGCGGAATAGCATCTGGTTGAATTCTGAAATATTTTTTTTCACTCACTGAATTGGAAATATCTCTGAAACCAATGAAGATATGAGGAAACCGCTTGTATTTCTGAACTCAGCGCGTCGAAATCTTCCTCTCAATGCAATTTTCAGCAAATTTTTTTTTCCCATTTTTGTACGAAAAATTTCCAAAGGGGTTAACCATAGATTTTGAATCGACCAAAAAATGAAGTTCTTCCTAGAGCCACCAAATTTGGTGTGGATGCTCTTGAGGCCATTGCCTACTGCGGAATAGCATCTGGTTGAATTCTGAAATATTTTTTTTCACTCACTGAATTGGAAATATCTCTGAAACCAATGAAGATATGAGGAAACCGCTTGTATTTCTGAACTCAGCGCGTCGAAATCTTCCTCTCAATGCAATTTTCAGCAAATTTTTTTTCCCATTTTTGTACGAAAAATTTCCAAAGGGGTTACCTTAGATTTTGAATCGACCAAAAAATGAAGTTCTTCCTAGAGCCACCAAATTTGGTGTGGACACACTCGATGCTATTGTCTACTGCGGAATAGCATCTGGTTGAGGTTTGAATTTTTTTTTTTTTATTCACTAAATTTGAAATATCTCTGAAACTAAGGAAGATATAAGAAAATCGATTGTATTTCCGGACTCTATACGTCGAGATCTTTCTCTTGGTGTAATTTCCAGCAAAATGTTTTCCTCATTTTTGGACGAAAAGTGTATAGCAAAAAACAATGAAATTTCAACAAGATGGCCGAAAATGTCGACACTCAGTGGAAGCCTAAACTTCAGCTTCCGACCAAGAGATGGCTAAGCAGTGTTCGAAATAAATTTCATTACTAAAATTAAAATATTTCGAAAATCATAAGAGCTAGAAGAAAACTGATTGCATTTTTGGACTCTGCACGTCGAGATCTTCTTGGTGTAATTTCCAGCAAAATTTGTTCCTCATTTTTGGACGAAAAATTTCCAATCTATATTGCAAAAAACAGTGAAATTTCAACAAGATGGCCGAAAATGTCGACACTCCGTTGAAATCTAAAATTCGGCTACCGTCCGAGAGACAGCGCAGAAGTGCTCGAAAAAAAATTTGTGTTGCCAAAATTCAAATATTTCGAAAACCATAAGAGCTAGAAGGAAACTGATGGCCTTTTCTGGACTCTGCACGTCGAGATTCTGATGTATTCTCCATTAGGAATTGTCAATGACCGAAATCTTATGAGAATGCCATCTGTACTTCATACAAAAACACACCGCGATTTCTTTTATTAGGACTACAAACCCAAACAAAAGCAAATCAGTCTGCACACAAGGTTTCTTATATCTTAGTTTTCCCTCAGTTAGCACTGGATAAATATATTTCAGACTTGTTGGTAATCAATAGTACATTGCAGCTAAAGGAAAAATAACAGACTTGATTCAAGACCACGTCAGCTTCGCCATATTGAAACCAATGAAACATCAAATCTTAAGAAAACTGTAATACGTCTCAAGCATATACATATATACAAAAGCATTTGTAACAATCAATAAAAAATTAAAATATTGACATATTTACACAGAAAAAGATCAATTAAAACTCAATGAAGTCGATACTTATTCTAAGTATTTTCACCAGGCTTATCAGGTTGATCCTGTTTGATTCTTTCAATTTCAGAAACTTCCGAAGAAGGTTGGGTACTCTCTTCACCGTCCCTTTCTTTAACCTCACTCTTTTCACTTTTGGTGTCCGTTTTCTGACCCCGAACGACGTCCACCTCACTAGTTCTTGCATCATCGCCATCTTCACTGGTAACAGTTCTTTCACTGTCGCACGTTTTGCTCACGGCTGGAGTCGTGGCCTCTTTTTTCAGTTCTTCACCAACTTTATCGTTCATTTCCGCATTATCATCCGTACAGCCGCAGTACCTGTTGTCGAAAATGTTGGTGTAGACGTGTTCAACACACCCTCCTGGATTCTGAGATTCGTATTTCTCCGTTTTGGGTCTGCACGAGTCGAATACAGCGATATTTGGTGTGAAACTAATAGGAGTTGCTTCAGTGCGTTCACTAGGAAACATGGTACTTTTGGTGAACACTTGGATGGGTCGGCGGAAACCTCTCGACTGGTGAGGTGGGTACCCTAGGATCTCGCTTTTGGCGAAGCCCACCGCTGGGGAGAGGAGATATTCTCGGAATTTATCGGGGAAGAATTCTATGGAGTTGTAGTTCTTATAGATTGTTTCCTGAAAAAAAAAAAGTTGATTTTTAAATGTTTGCCAAGGAAATTTTTCAATCTCTTGAACTTGCATTATCACTCAAAGTACCAAGTGTTGCTAATATTACATGAGTGATTTGGTACATCCGTACTAGGGAATATTTCACAAATATACTTTTTGGTACAATCTACATAGCAAAATGATTTAAGGAGAACTGAGAAAAATTAGATTTCTCTATAATAGTCATTGCCATCTTTCAGGATGGAATATCATGCTTTGTCTTAGTAAATCAACACCTATGAATATACTGCAAAAAGAAGACTGAGTTATATAAATATGGCAAGAGTTCAAGATTCCTATATCAGAGACAGTCTGTCATATACTCAAAAAGTAACAAACCAATCAATCACTATGTGACTCGATTTACCATCACCATCACAAACAACTTCAACAAACATTGAATTAATGTCTAATTGTGAAAATTATTAGTAATTTTTTCATATTAGAAAACTTGACAGTGCCACATGTATTTCTGAGTAGAGTTAATCTGAACTTCAATTGTCTAGAAAACAAAGAAAACGAATCCTTTGTGTGTGTTTGAGTCACGACGTTTCAACAACTAACATCTTGTGTCATTATCAAGTGTGTGAATGCGACAAAATATTTCGGATACTCAGTATATGGCAGTAGCCTCCAATCAAGTAACACAACCTAGATGAGTAAAGCCGTAGACACAATGGATGTTTCATGTAATAAGTTTCAAGTTTTGGGATTTTGGATATCAATTTTCAAAATAAAACAAGATGCAAAATAGTATTGAAAAATGAAGCTTGAATTCTACCAACCGGATTGTTTATGAGGCGTGATCAGAATAATAATGGCAATGATGGTTTCGCGTTAAAAAATTATCCAAAATTATGAAAATTAAAACTAAAAACATAAAACTTTGTAAGAGCGGCTTTACATTATACAATTTTCATGCAATTTTTGTGCAATGCAAGACTAAATTTTATATTGCACTTGCGCCCATGCAAATTATGTGCAAGCCCAAAAAATTTCGACTGGTTGAAATTTTCACGCAATTCGTGAGCAATTCTAGTGAGTTTTCTGGTGAGAAATTCAATGCCAATAGCACACCAAAGTACCTGCAGATATTGTTTTTCGAATGTCTCCTAACCTTTAACTCAAACTTAAAAAAGAAATAGAAAATTTGTCAAAAGCGTTAGTGATAGGTGGAATGTAATTTTTCGAATTTCAGTTAAGTACAAACCAACAAAATATCAAAATATTTTATTGAGGTTAGATTTTCTCGAAATATATTATGTTGGTATAAACTGCTGGCAACATAGCAATAATTGCATAAATGTAAGACACAATTTCTAAATTGCCTTGCAATACCTGTCTTGCATTGCTCTTAAGAGCAGCTTTACATTTATGCAATGCAAGACAGGTATTGCAAGGCAATGT
This sequence comes from Chrysolina americana, assembly GCA_958502065.1. Classification (NCBI taxonomy): domain Eukaryota; kingdom Metazoa; phylum Arthropoda; class Insecta; order Coleoptera; family Chrysomelidae; genus Chrysolina; species Chrysolina americana. Next base: position 64,186,489 of record OY293416.1, on the reverse strand, counting down.
AGAAATTGTGTCTTAAATTTATGCAATTATTGTTGTGTTGCCAGCAGTTTATACCAACATAATATATTTCGAGAAAATCTAACCTCAATAAAATATTTTGATATTTTGTTGGTTTGTACTTAACTGAAATTCGAAAAATTACATTCCACCTATCACTAACGCTTTTGACAAATTTTCTATTTCTTTTTTAAGTTTGAGTTAAAGGTTAGGAGACATTCGAAAAACAATATCTATAGGTACTTTAGTGTGCTATTGGCATTGAATTTCTTACCAGAAAACTCACTAGAATTGCTCACGAATTGCGTGAAAATTTCAACCAGTCGAAATTTTTTGGGCTTGCACGAAACTTGCATGGGCGCAAGCGCAATGTAAAATTTAGTCTTGCATTGCACAAAAATTGCATGAAAATTGCATAATGTAAAGCCTCTCTAAGAGACACCTTCTGAGAGAGAGAGAGGCATATTATAGACGAAGATAACAATAGCTTCTCCCTCACCGGCAGTGTCGTGCGTTGTTTACAGAAATATTGAGGTTCAATAAAATAAAAATAATGAAAACCCAATGTGGGATGTAAACCTGAAATGATAGAAGAATCTCCACATGATTTTGAGAACAACCGATGCTCTAATCACTGGTAGCTTACCTATGAAATGATATATTTGATTTCCACCTTCAAATGGTCTTTTCACATTTCACAATGCTTCACCATTGCCTAATAAACAAAAACTAACGATAGTTTGACACGAATTAACTCAGAATTTGATCTTTATTCATGAAAAAACACTTCAATGAGCCAAATACGAAAACAAACATAATGTTTTGTTGTTGTACAACAAGCTGCAATGAACGTTTCGATTGCTTTCTTATTGTTATATATTTCATCCAAGGCAGTATTTTTGGGTTTTCATTGCCTTGAATATACCCGACAGAAATCAAAATCTAGCTGACGTGCTTATTGTATCCTTAAAAAATTGCGACATGGCAACAGTGTCATGATTTGAGGGAAAACATTATGAAAAGATATTACCTTCAGTAAAATTCGGGTATTACTCATCTAGGTTGTGTTTCTTGATCGGAGGCAGAGTATGCAACTGCCTGTTGTACCTGATGAAGGGCCATTATGCTCTGCGTGGGGTATCTCAGTCATCAATGTAAATAATAATAATAGTAATACCATACCTCTCAAAATAACAAAAAAACATTCTCTGCACGTACAACATCCTTAATGAGGATTTTTGACGCGTAAATTCTGATGACTGGCCTTGACACTGACTATTATAGAAAATTCAATCGATTCAGTTGAGTGATCAGTGGTTCCACACATTCTGAATCTTTATGCTAGGTTGACAAAACACGTCATTATTCAGAATATACGCCCACTTTCAAACAAACATGTATTTCGGTTTTTTAAATTAATTTAACACTACTTTTTCTTGGCGTACTTTTGATTTCTTCAGACTTGGTTTCATATGTATGATTTCTCAAGTTTTCAGTATCATGACAAGGCATGCCATAGACATTTTCAGGTATAGAAGGAAAACGATTTTTTTTATGATCCATTTTCATATTGAATGAAATGAGAACTTACCGTCAGTTTCTTTTTGCACTTATAACTTGCCCAATTCTGCGGTTCAAGAATGAGTTTTCCTCCGGGTTTCAACTGGGCGTACATCCTCCTGAAAGCTTGCTTGATGCCGGAATCTCCCCAGTTCAAATGTATCCATTTCGTGATGCTGAGGCACAGTATTATGTCAAACTGGGGTTGTTCCAGAGCTATCAGGTTGTCATCTTCTAGGATGTAATTACACTGTAAAATAAGAACATATTGAATTAGATAATTGAAATAGAATTTACAAAAATAATCTTATAGCTATTTGCCGTTTTTCTATGCTGATTTACAAACTATAGTCACATCGATAAACGAAAAAAAAAACTTTTATTGGTATTGTAAAATGAATTAAATATGGTCTAGTTTCTTTAACATGACACACAGTTGAAATTTCAGTACTTTTTGTGTACTGGCCATTGTTATCGCATATAGGGGTATTTTTTACGATTTTTTTTTTTTGAGGTTTTTTTCCGGGGAGTATTTTTTCCCGGGTTTTTTTTCGAGGTTATTTTTTCGGTGTTTTTTACGGAGGTATTTTTCCGTTTTTTTCCCTAGATTCAGTCACATCACCTGGTGAGGCTTTTTTATACTCAATAATATGTTATTGTATTCGTCATTTGGGTTTAAAAATTAGTTATTTTACTGTTAATTAATTTAATTTTCTTGTTATTCCGGTTATTCATTATAATTGATAAAGCTTTTCAATATTATTATATGTTAGGAAAAATTATTTGAATACTTTTTTTTTCTTCTACATTTTTATTTTCAACATAAAAACAAAGCCAGTCAGATCTGTAATTTGTAGATACCGAACTCCCATTTGGATTTATTCTTATGAAAACACTGTATTTTGTACGAGAACTTTGTGGCATATCGATGTTTTCAAATTTTAATTATTATTCAGTGGGTAAAGAACCAATAATGTTGGATTCATTACCATGTCCATTAATTTTTATAATATTATTAAATGATGTATGGTTAGATCTTTGTTATAGAGTGCGCACATAAAGAACAGAACAAACGGTTTTAAATAAGTATAAAACACTTCTGATTGTGCAACTTTTGCTTCAGTTTCGAGCTCGAGGCATTTCAAAATAGAAATGATCTTGATTTTCAAATTATTTTGAAAAATATGAATGTTTCTATTAATTAATATTTCTTTGGTAATATCTTCATAGAACAGAAACAAAACAAGAAACACTTCTCGTGGATAAATTCTACTGTTTGAAATCTCATTATCGATCGACCATCATCAATTTTTTTTAAATACGGCTCTGTTTTTAAAAATCTAGTTTTGTTCTGAACTCAATGATGTATGACTTATGACAGATGTTTGCATCATTTTTCCACTTGGTGAAATCGTGTGAAGAGAAAGGGTACTTTGACTTTGTCGATTTCATTTTTAAAATTTTTGTGTTACTCTCTGGCACGTATTTTCGAACTTCATTCGAAATGATACAGTAAACTAGTCGGGGAGTGTAGTTCTTGACTTTCTTGATGGCGCTGCGATCAACTTAGTTGTGGGTCGTAGAATATCTTCATCCGTGGGGAAATTTTAGTTAAAGAGTTGATTAGTATTCATTTGGGAGAGGCAGGACAACTATAATGTCGACAATTACAATGTTCGACCTACCCTGGCACTGATGAGAGGCAAAACCTCGAAACATGCATGTCTGGAGGTGATCATTCTCAGCCAAATGAAGGATAATCTACTGTTCAATTACAAGATACGTACTCGCAACTGGATCTTCTTGGAAGAACGTTGCACAGATGTAGTTCAATGTCTGGAGCGGTATTAGCCAGGGAAGTAGTTGTTTTCTGACAGATGTTTGCCTCATTTTTCCACTTGGTGGAAGCGTGTGGAGAGAAAGGGTTTTTTGACTTTGTCGATTTTATCCTTTTCAGTTTCATTATTATTATTCATTTATTTTTGAAGAAAGATTTTATTCAATCCAAACTGGATTTTCTTCATATCTAGAATCTGAGAAGTATTGAAATCCATCAAATACAATATATCTGCGAATTCTAAACAAAATATACTTACTGTCTGAAAATCAATAAGAAATGATAAAATTACCAGCAAATAAGTTAGAATTCCAAAATACTGAGTTGAAATGTGATAATCTTATATAGAAAGCTCGAAGTCTGAGATAATAAGTCGGTGTTGAAAATCCAAGCTAGGATGTAGAAATTTTCGAGATACTAAATCGAAATTACAAAATTCTATAAGTATCCAAGTCGGAATTTGAAAAAGGAAATTGATCTGCTCTTCTACGCCTTCGTACCTCTGTGCTAAGGAAAGCTCTTCAGCATCTCCATCTGAAAATATATGAAAACAATTTTCGAATTTTTCTCACCTGCTTGAAAGTGACGTTGTTCGGGAATCCTGCCCCTTTGCGCGTCGTATCGTGGAATCCTATAACGTCAATTGCTCCATATAATATAGGCATGCTTATAGGGAAAAACTCACTACTTTTTGGTACGCCGCCCGATTGGGGCGGCTGGCCCTCGTCCCCCCTGGGCGATTCCTCTGTCTTCACGTAGTGTTTAATGTTCTTTCTCGCTATCGAAATGAGTTTTTGATCAATGTCTATACCCAATATCGTGCGTGCCCTAAAATCCCTCGCTATGGATAGGGTTACATGACCTATGTTGCAGCCTATGTCCAGGATGTCTTTGTTCTCGAACAAGTAGGGGTGGTGGGAGAATACGCGTAGGCGGTGGTCGATCTCATTGTGGGGATTTCTGTAACCATAGTATCTGGAAAAAAAAAACATCAATTAAGTATTTGACAAGACTTCAAGTATGGCTAATCTTTTCTTTGCAAAAATAAGATCAATAATATGGTCAAATCTCGTTGCCGACTGGGAATAATATATCCACGATTCACTGTTGCGTTAAAAATTAACAGTGCTGCTCCTAAGGTGGCGTAAGGAGTTAGTAACAAAGCCTATCCAGAACACATGACAAAAAAATAACATGGTCAAAAAATCATTCACCGCAAAAACCATTGTACTTCAATAAATCAAATCAAATCAAATCAAATATGCTTTAGTATCGAAAGAACTGAGTTCTCATTGACAAAGCGAAAAGAAGGTAATTAATTATATATGATGTGACTCCCCAGTACAGGTTATATTGTTATACTAATTATTAAATAAATCAATTATTAATCGTATCACTCGTATGCAGAAATTCATTGTCAAAATTTCCATAAAGACCCTTGATACCTACCAATCAGACGTACGAAAAACATGGTTGAAAGGGATGCAAGTGAATTTTCAACGAAATCCTCAATTAATTCTCTCCTTCAAATAAGTGCTTTTTGTACGAGTTGACTATGGATCTTTAAACAGGGGCAAGTAGTTCGACGTTTCTGAAAACAGTTTTTCGTAGTCGGATTGATTCATTTGGTGCTCTTTCATCCTAGTTCCGATGGAACTTCTTGTAGTATCTATGTATATCTTTCTACACGTGCATGATCATAGGTCATTGGTTAAAATATTGTCCTCGTGACTTTTTTGAGTATTTTCGTTACCAGAGAGATACAGAGATGAGAAGGAACGTGCAACCCCATTTGTGTTTTAAGAAAATCAGGGTTTAATGGCCCTAAACGGCTAGTTTTTTTGTTAATTCTGACTCAGTATGTATCTCAGAATTAGCCAATTCCGAGATGTTAAATCAGAATTCCGACCTAGTATCTTAGAATTAGAACACGTTCTGTCACTCATAATTCTGACTTTGCATTTCGGAATCAGTTAATTCTGAGATACCAAGTCGGAATTCTGACTTAACATCTCGGCATTAGCTAATTCTAAGATACTTGTCGGCATTTTGACATAGTACCTCGGAATTAGCTAATTCTGAGATACTCAGTCGGAATTCTGAATTAATATCTTGGAATTAGCTAATTCTGAGATACGGAATCAACTAATTCTAAGATATTAAAGATATTAAGTCGGAATTCCGACTTAAATATCTCAGAATAAATTAATTTCGAGATATTAAGTCTGAATTCCGACTTGGTATCTCAGAATTAGTTGATTCCGTATCTCAGAATTAGCTAAATCCGAGATACAAACTCAGAATTCCGACTTAGTGTCTCAGAATTAGCTAATTCCAAGATATTAAGTCAAAATTCCGTCTGAGTATCTCAGAATTAGCTAATTCAGAAGTACTTAACTCAGAATTAGCAAATTCTGAGGTACCAAGTCGGAATTCTAATTTAACATCTCGTAATTAATTAGCTGATTCTGAGATACTATGCCAGAATTTTGACTTAAGTACCTCGGAATCAACTAATTCTGCGATACTAAGTCGGAATTCTGACTTAACATTTCGTAATAAGCTAATTCTGAGATATTTAAGTCGGAATTCTGACTTAATATCTTGGAATTAGCTAATTCTGAGACACTAAGTCGAAATTCTGACATGATATCTCGAAATTAACTTATTCTGAGATACCTACTAAGTCGGAATTCTGACTTAGTACCTTGGAATTAGTTTTCAATACAGTTTAACCATCAATACTATAAATAACAATTTTTAAATGATTTTTCAATTCATACAGGTTATTGCTTAAGAAATCATCAAAAAAAAATTGAGGGGGTGTCATATCTGGCGAACGAGGGGGCCACTTAACAGGACCATTTGTATCAATCCATCTGTTATGAAAATAGCGTGACGCTATATTCTTTTCTGTGTTTCACAAAATAAAAACTTCAAAGTGCTCAAAAGCCGACATATTTTGATTCAAAAAATAAACATCGATAGTGAATAATGTCTTTGGATTTGGAAGCATTAGAAGTATTGTATTGATATTTTCAACAATTTTCTCTTCAATATACTCAAAATTACGAGTAACAAGGAGTCCGTATATGTGGATCTGGTTACCTGAAAATGCATAAACTGCCAGTTACCGATATGAAATTTTCGGCGATGTACGGCTTTCAGTAAACGCCTCAGTTGACATTTTTATCTCTCGATTGATTCCAATAATACACGTGCATAAACATTTGTTGACAGGACAATGGTTCATTATTCAGACTAGGAATTCGATGAGTATTCTCCAAGGTCACCTATTTAATTAAAGAATTTTAATCAGAACTAACAGTTGAAAGAGTCATTAAATTTTCTACGTTACACTCACACTAACAAAGGAGAAATTAAATCAATATACACCTTTTCACAAAGAGTAGCATAAGATACGAAAAACAAAGACCGTCAATTAGTGTGTAACCACCAATAACACCCGCAATCTTTATTGTTTACAAACAAGGCAGGTCTCGCTGGAAAATGTCGTTTCCATAGTTGAAAACAATGGCAATCGTACGAAAATATGCATGATGTCCAACATTATGATAAATCACATCACGTAGGCTGGACATTTCAAAATTGAAATTGATATTATTAAATTCATCATTTTCATGAATAATTCGTGACATCATTCACACACCTCTTTGCAATAGAATTATATGAAACAACGTTTTGGGATATACAGGGTGTTCCTTAAAGACATGCTAATATTTGAGGGGGTGATTCTTTGACTTATTTTAAGGAAAAAACTTTCTATAAACGTATGTCCTAAAAGTCCTAACTTTTGAGATACAGGGGAAAGTTTTGAAAAAAAGTTAGTTTTTTAATAATAACTGAGATAATATTGTAGACGTTTTTATAAAATTTGGTACATGTCTTCTATGCATCAAGGTGCATTTGTTAATGCACAAACATTTTCATTTTCTCAACCAGTGGCGTCCGTACGGGTTTTGCATTGAATATTTTAGAGAAAAAAATACTACGCCACTGCTTTCACCTGAAAAATACTTTTGAGATCCTCATTCATTTTTGAGCAAATTTGATCTCTTGAGTTTTCTTTGTCCGCCGCATGGTTTTCGCTTAAAAAAATAAAAATCGTTTTACTTCAGGATAAATTCCTCAAAAATCTGATGTGGTGTGGAAATGATTGTGCATCGACTTAAAACAAATAAAGGGATCAGATTTGTTCCAAAATGAATGAGAATCAAAAAAATATGGATTTCAGCTTGTACAAAAACGAATTTTATTTTATTTTATAAAAGTAAGTTTAAATGAACGGATCAAATTCATTAATTATTGACAATACTAACACTGATTATAAAAATTGTTGGAAATGGCCACCTTCACTTAATAGGCATGCTTCCGCCCGTCTACGCATGGAATAACGCACACGTTGAAATATTCCCGGCGTATTTCGAATAGTTTCACACGAGGCAACTATTCTACCTTCCGACTAGGTTTACCTTCCGAAGTACCTTTCTTGAAACTACCAGTTTCCCTAAGTCGGCGATGAATATTTGAAAAGGTACGGCTATCTGGTAAGGCACGATTAGGATATCTTTCCTGATAAATGCGTCTGGCTTCTGTTGCATTCAGCGAGGCCATATACGTAATGCATTGCCGCCATTTCTGCATTCGTGTAATTCACCATATTTACCGATATTCAGAAAAACGGCGGACAACCAAAATAACTTCAATAACACACTTAAAAATCAACTAAATAATTGTGCGCTTCGCTATTCCTATAGCTTTTTCAAACACAAAATGGTATTCATAACCAGTGAAAACACAATATTTATAGTGATTTGAAGAACAAAATGCTATTAATTACAGATAGGTAGCTGAATTAATATCGTAAATCCATTCAGGTATGCATTTATTATGATTAATACACGCCTATTCTGACAGTCAATGAAATTACTTCAATATCTTAGAATCGACCAATCATCGGTCGATTACACTGATAAAAACCTACCTAGGTAGCTTTCCCAATAAGTGTAAAGTAAATTTCCGGCAATAATTCAAGCACTTGGGAGATTGTAAGTGAAAAGATTAAGAAGTGGTGAAAAGAAATTTCGATTATAAATAGGTAGCTAAATTACTATCGGACGATTTATTGTCAACAAAATGTTAGGTACCTACTGCGATATGAAGCAATTTCAATTTAATTATTTTAATCAAGAACCGAGCATCTGACAAGAATTACACATTTTTTTGGATTCTCATTCATTTTGGAACAAATCTGATCCCTCAATTTGCTTTCAGTCGATGCACAAACATTTCCACACCGCATCAGATTTTTGAAGAGTTGATCCTGAAATGAGGCGATTTTTATTTTTTTAAGCGAAAACCATGCGGCGGACAAAGAAAACTCAAGAGATTAAATTTGCTCAAAAACGAATGAGGATCTCAAAAGTATTTTTTTTTCAGGAGAAAGCAGTGGCGTAGTATTTTTTTCTCCAAAAATATTCAATACAAAACCCGTACGGACGCCACTGGTTGAGAAAATGAAAATGTTTGTGCATTAACAAATGCACCTTGATGCATAGAAGACATGTACCAAATTTTATAAAAACTTCTACAATATTATCTCAGTTATTATTAAAAAACTGATTTTTTTTCAAAACTTTATCACCCTGTATCTCAAAAGTTAGGACTTTTAGGACATACGTTTATAGAAAGTTTTTTCCTTAAAATAAGTCAAAGAATCACCCCCTCAAATATTAGCATGTCTTTAAGGAACACCCTGTAGATATATATCTATGAAGTTCATTCAAAAATGAAAATTATTTTTAAAATTGACTATCGACAGCTTGGGTATTCGGAGTTGAATTACATGTATAGGTATGTTCAATAAAATTATAATGTTTAGCAACATGATGAAATTGAATGCTTCAAGTTAGTACTGCACATTTAAAATTCTTCGTTCGTAAAGTATATCAGCGAAAAGATGAATCAAAAACACAATATTTCACAATTTTGTTTGAAATGTAAATTTGATGTACCGGCAGTAAATATCGGATTGAAAATTTTTACACGCTCATTATTACATAAATGCTTTACTTTTTCCAATTAAATTTTTAGTTTTAAACGAGAATTCTTGATGCCAAGTAATCCGAAGAAAAAAATGGCCCTTCAATATAAAGACCGCTGGACAAGTAATTTTATTTGGAAATTTGTTGAATCCAGCAAGTTATTATGGGAAAAAAAATATTATTTGGCAAGATATTTTAATAAAAGTGTGAACAATTAATATTGACAAAACTTTGTTCACAATTAAGAAAACAATGTTTATTCTATGTTATAACAACACTTCACAGTGAACACTTATATGATTTCGGGTCAACCAGAGGTAAATAACTTTTGTCCGATTCAACTGAACTGAACTGCTTGTGTTATCCAAGTGACAAAACAATTTTACAAGGGGATTGCATACATTAACTATCAACAAGAATAAACTGCTTTCGTATTTGCATTTCCCAATTTTCGAGTGGACTTTTGAAAAAAAAATGTGTTAAATGTATCAAGGTTTAAGTAATTTTCATTCAAATTTGTTCATTTTGTACATCAGATCGGCAAATGTTTTCATTAATAGAAGTAGATTTTTTTGGAAAACATGCCAGAAAGTAGCTCACGATCACTACAACATTGCTTAGATTGCTTAAGACAACCACAGCTATGCTGCTGTTATTATAGTTATTTATGTATCAAGGGAATTATAAGGTCCTTAATTTTGTTAATTTTCAAAGGAATAAATGTACCAATTCATTACCAGCTATATTTGATTCAGGTTCCGTTAATTATAGGAGTTTTGTTTTTGCTAGGTTTTTGCTATGTTATTTGTTTAGAAATCTGGAGAACGGAAGAATCCCAAAAAGTCTGGTCTGGACCAATTGAGTATATAAGGCGACACATTTCACTCGGGAAAGAAGTTTAGTTGAAGCAGATCTAACTGTTTTATCAGTCAGTGTAGTAGTTGTATGTTTATAGCGAAGCTAATAAAAACATTATTTAGTAAAATCGTAACAATATTCATCTGGTGGTTAAAATTATTCGGCAATATTTATGGATAATTTGCACGCGTACCTAAAATGTTTCATATCAAATATCTATCGTGCAGAATATGAAAAAACATCTGTTCGGATAAACTCCGATGATAGACCGCACCATTTCCTGTTTTGAGTTTAGGAACGGCCTAACGGAAAGACCGCAAATAACATAAAATCTACAATCGCCATATGGAAATCGCAACATACTGAAGACAGCAAGCAACAGTTCACTCGCGGATAAATTATATAAACTTTGAGGCTATGCCAAATGTATGTAATCGTTCAACGAAATGATCAATCTCTATAATGTTAGGCGGAATTAAATTTTGATGGGATACTCTCTGCCTTGCTAAATATAAATATTTATTCACGGTTTCGCAAATATTGAAATACACGCAGCTATTAACGAAATGATAAAGTTGTAATCGTCAATAGGCCAATGGGACAACGTAAACATTGTGTTAATACATGAAAGAGAAAAAATTATTATCTGAAATATTTATTTTTATTAATTAAAAATCCACTGGATTTGATTGGTTGATGATTCCAAATACCTATGTTTTTAGTGGTCTTTTTGGCAAACAATTTCATAATAAGTTAGGTCTATATTAAATTTATATGATCAGTCCGGGCACTCACCACACAATTAGTAAAAAATGGAATGTATGATGGACAAAATCAATAAAATAAATTGCAAACGTTTGGCCCCATAATATTAGCGGAGTTGAAACATAAACTTGTTTTACATTCTGGTACATGGCAGACTCTTCTGAGCTATGATAATATCACTTACTGATGTTCGGAAGATCTGGCTCAAATCATAATGAAGTAAAGTATTTATAAAACTACGGTACATTTTAGAAATGTTTGTAGCACGTCAAAAAATACATATTTGTACAGAAAATACATAAACAGGTATCAGATACCAATCAATTAAAATAAGATCAGATTACAATTGAAATACTTTCAAAACAATCCTACGGGTTAACACTTTAATAGAATTATAGTGAGTATGTTCACAAATATCGATTTTGAAACTAAAGTATTCATTGAAATAGTAGAAGCAATATTTAAAGAGGTAACACTTCAGAAAATATTTAAAATGATGCATAGAGAGACATTTAAAATCCTCTGGTAGATAAACTATTGTATAAAGATTGAAGTGAAGGTTGGCAATGATAGCATGAATTTGTGTAGATTCTGATTGATCTCTTCACAATCTATAGCGTCACTTGAGTTTCCTCATGGAATGATACCATAACTCATGTGAGAGTGGAAAAGGTAAAAATATGTAGTTTTTAGTGTATCCCAGCTGATGATATTCTTTAGTTGGCGTAAAAAAGTGTGCTACATAATCGTGCTCAATTGTTTGACGTTATAATTTCAAGTGAGATTGCTGTCCAAGACCCCAAGAAATTTAACACTGTCTACGTCCGACATAGCAAAGCTAGTTTTGTCAGAATTCAGTTTCAGTTTGTTTAGATACTATTTACGTCTTCAGTTACCCAAGGTCTAATAAGTTTTTATCGGAGTAAATAAAAGTAGTATCGTCAGCAAACAAGACAGATTTATGTCGGTTAATAAAACGACTGTTATCATACAACATAAATGATAAACAAGAGTGGCCCCAAGACTGATCCTTGAGGAACATCATGCTTCACAAGTTTGAAATTTGAAGTAGAATTATTAGTAGTGACAGCTTGATGACGACCCTCTGAATATGACTTCAATAGAGACTAAGCCACTCCCCTAATGCCATAGTAAGATGGTTTCTCCAATAAAATGTCATTAGGGACACAGTCCAAAGTCGAGACTTCGGATAGGTCACAGAATGTAATTGCTGCGGTGCCCAAGCTCAATGCTCTCGACTACATCGCTAACGACTTTCGAAACAGCCTGCGTCATAGAACGGTCCTTAACGGTCTTTACGAAAACCAAATTGCGAATCATTGACAAAAATTTATTTTTCAAAATATGCGTTGAGGCGTTGTTAAAGAATGTTTTCAACTATTCTACCAAATAAAAATATAATCGAAATTGGACGGTAATTATCGACAAATGAAATATCTCCTTTCTTCAATAGTTGAATAAAGCTAAGTTTTCATGTACACGAATTATTCGTTTTTCGTATGAAATCTGTCAAAAGCAGTTCAAATATATTTCGTGGCGGCAAATTTTAACTGATGGTACGAATAAATTCAAGAAGTTGAAATAAAGTCAACTTGTCTGAAATTTTAAAGGGAAACAATGATCAGTACGGTTAAGTATGTTTGTTATTTCCAATCATATTGAAAATTTTAATATTAAATATTGACAGCAATCTCATGATTAATAATATAAGGATAAGAACAGCCGTTATTTATTTTACCGATTTTGGTGACGTATTGGAGTTTTGAATTGAAGAAAAAAAGAAAAAAGGCTCCGAAATGTTTTTGGGTGGGACCTATTTTCAAACTACGAAAATTACAAGGCAATTACCACAGCTTAATTATCGAGCTGAGGAATTTACTTGAGAAAATGGACGGTAAATTAGGGGGTTGACGTTGAATAATTCATTTATTTCGTGAAGGCATTTCGCACAAATGAAAACCGCTCAAAATATCATTCGTACGGAAAAGTGACATTTCTTTCATATTTCCTACGAAAAGCCGAAAATTCGGATGCATGAAAACTCAGCTTAAGTCGAGATAGGTAGTTTGAATGCATCAGAAAATAAACCTGACGCGAATATGATATTGATTAGTTCAATGAGAAATTGCAGAATAAACAGTTTAGTAATTCTATTGATGAATTTGACTTGGTTAACGAAATGCGCATCTAGGAATGAAATTACTAGTGTGGTGAAGGGGAAAACTTCTTTTGTTCTCATTAAGTGACACCACAGGCTTCCTTTAATACCCAATTTTCCAGCAACACTTTGGAAAATTTCGCAAAAGAATCCAATTTAATATATGATAAGGCCTGTTTTAGTCTTAGTAATCCATTTTCGTTTATCAATCAAGAAACTGATTTCTGACTAGGCATCAATAATTATTTAGTGAGTATGGTTAGCTATATCGTCGACCTTGTATGAACATGAATCTTTAATGCTGTTCAATGAAAACGAAATCGATCATTAATGACCCCTTTTAATGGTCAATTTCATTATAAATGCAATCAATTCTTATTGGCATTTGTAAATATAAATAAAAAGTTGATGAAATAACTTATTTTCATTATCACGTACAGCTAGTTTATAAAAAATCATGCGAAACTGTTAGCTTATAAAAACGCGGAATTATTTACCTATATAGTGAGTGCAGCCGTAAAAATCAAGTGGGCAGATAAAGGCTGTGTGTAGATGAAGGGTTTGAATCCCCTTAGATGCGCCTTCAATTCTTTATTCTCATCCAACTTTTGTTTTCAAAATATCTTCGATAAAGATAAATCGTTTTTTACCGAAAAATACGCAAAACTATATCGAAAATAATGATTGAATTGTTCATTTCGTTGATAAAATATTTTTCGTCGACCTCGAATTAATATCTGTCAGTGCAAACGAAATCGACCATTAATGATCCTTATTATTTTTTTTTCCTAAAGGTCGATTTGTCTTGTCATTAATGCATGATTTTCGAAATCGGCCATTAATGACTCCTAAATGTTCTTTGGATGAACTTTTCAGCACCCTCTTTTTGTTTCTCTTATTCTACCATTACAAATGTTTATGTAAATGTATTCGGAATAACAAAAAGATCATTAATGTTCAATAGAGTTTGTATCTACTGATCAAGAATTTTAACAAGAGTGAGGTCGACAGAAAAATATTGTGATCAACTCATATAAGTTTTAAAATGCGATTATTGATATCTAACATTAAAATATCTCGATCATTAATCGCCTTCATTAATATACTATACTTAATTTCATAAAGAGAGAGGTCGACGGAAAAATATAGTAATCAACTCTTATACTAAAATGCGATTAGCTGATTAAATAACTATCTACATACTGGAATTATCTAAGGTAAACGAAATCCATACTTGCAGTATATAAGGATAACGAATTGGTCCAAGTATAGATCCCTGAAGAACTACCGAGGACATTCTGACAGGAGACATTTTACCATATCAACACCGCGGTTAAACCACAACCTGTTATATATATATATATAGGGATGAAGTGAGCACGGAAGTAGATAAAATCAAAGATTGAATCGAGGCAGAAATTGGTAAATTGAAGGAATCAATCAGTAAGCTGAAAAATCAATCGGTAAGCTGAAAAATCAAATTGATATTGCGCACACTACAGAAACCGCCAACAAAGATTCGATGCTAGACTTGAGTTTGAAATGGGATAAAAAAATTCAAGGTCAGTTCTGAAACAGAGAAGCTTTCCATGAGCCGCCTCAGTTCAAAATTATCCTCAAACTATTATCGACCCCAACAAATCATAAGAAATATAATATTTACAAGTGACAACTTACTGAAAATATGACGTCGAACAAAAAATGTTGTGTTCAGAAAGTTTCTTCAAATTGCCCATTTAAAGGAATATTGAATTTATTTTTTAATTCATTTATTGAGTGTATCTGTAACTGTATCCCACTGCAGCTGTTCAATTCAGCATCCCATTTGAAAATCATGTTCCGGTTTTGTCCACCTGTACGGTGAGGACATAAAAAAGTCCCTCCCCCCTTATGTTAACAGGACAAGATGTCGAGGTCGGGTGAAATTCAGTTAAATTCAGGTACCACTTTCACTATTTTTTGGTATAAAAATAATTGTTCACGTGGCCTAGTGTCAAGAAGGCAACATGAACTTTTTTTTTTCAAATGTATAGGAAGGTCACACGGCATTTCGTTTTGAAGGACTTCGTTTGTGAAAATCGGCGAAGACGTTTCAAACTAAGTTCTTGGACTGACTGTAGCTGTCTGACATACACCTTCGATTTTATGTACCCCCACAAAAAAAGGTATATAGGTGTCATATCAAGTGACCTAGCCGGCCACATCGGCATAGCCATCGTTCCGGATAATTCTTGCTAAGCCATTCTCGGACAGGCCTGTAGTAGTGAGAGGATGCACCATCTTGTTGAAAGGTAACATCCGTAGCGAGTTCATTTAGGTGTGCCCCAACTACTTCTTGAATACTATGATATATCTGATTTTGAAGCATATTCGAACACAGATGCCCAGTTATGCCATAAATACTGGACCTACGATATAGTCACCCAAAATACCAGTACATACGTTGATCTTCTCTGAAGTTTGAGTGTCAAGTGTCACCATATATTAGGAAAAAACGTACTTTATCGCTAAAACAAACAGAGTTAATGTAACCGTGTGTCAGGTCTTCTTCGATCAGAATCAGTAAAATTCTGCAGCAATTAATAGTTGAAACTATTCATTTGCCAAATATTTTAAGCAAATTTCAAACGCTTGTCAATTTGAAACGGCTTGGCCGATTTTCACAAACGAAGCGGTGTTGGATAGAGAATCGGACGGCCTTCAAAACCAAGTTCCACGTGACCCCATTTACATCTGAAAAAAAAGTTGATAGTGCCCTCTTGACACTAGACCACTTGACCACAATATTTTTTATGCCAAAAAGTAGAAATAATAGTACCTTCCTACCTGTATTTCACCCGATACCGATCTCGATAGCTTGTTCCGTTTTACGTCCTCACTGTATATCTGTTCTACATCTCATATTCCGTTCAACCACGAATCTGGCGAAATATCCTGGACAAAATACGCGAGAAAACGTGTAACGTGAAATTCACCGATTAGGTATCTAGATACACCGTTTTGCCATTTTCCTACGCATAACACACCGTGTACCTAACCACTTATCGAACACACACTGACAGCCATCAAAACGGCATAGATCCGATTGTGCAACACGCCTATAAAATAAACTAGAATTTTTCATTATTTCCATAAATGGACGCCGAACGAGTTAATAAAAACCTCAGATAGGCAAGTATTAAATTCAATATACATACGCCCTAAATCAAACATACCGCGAATTCCGACGTTATTGAGTTACATTGGCGAGAGACGAGGAGATAAACTGATAAAAAAACTCGGGAGGATACGTTTTGTGTATGAACGAATTATTTCCGTGAATGTATATTCCAGAGGTTTCGAGTGTTATTCTTTTGTTAATTTGTTTACCTCCCGAGATACACATTTTACAACAGAAGTCGATTGAAGTAATTACTTACCTAACGGGTTTTTTGATCAGTATACAACAATGACACAGATCATGAATTCTACGAAATGTATATACCTCTTTTATGCAATATGCTTTAAAAGAGAACTTAAAAAGTATTAAAAGAACGCAGCATTAGTCCAGGTAATAGTGCATGCCAATTTCACATAATGATCGTTTGTTATGTGATCGAGAAATAGGTACTCTGGCGTTATTATTATTATTGATCGTTATTGAGATAGTTTCCTATTAATAAGTTACTTTACCATTTATAATGACCGATTACAAAATCGCATACAGACTGATAACCTAACATACGAAAGTTCATACCGATAGTGGAACCATTTCCGGAGAATTTTATCCAATTATGACTAAGTAACATGGTAAGTTGGCAAGAAGTTGGCAACACAGATCGTATTCAATGTTTGTCAACCTGAAGGCGGGAGGCGACTGCGTGACCGGCTTTTACTGTATTGTATAATAAATGTATAACCATATTTAGTTATAGTTCTTTGTTCTTTGTATCGATGCATTGATCGAAGATCGAAGCTTTGTCGCCTTTGAATGCTTTCTATACTGTTCATGTATGTTCTGATATTTCCAACTAGATTGATCACATTTGCGAATTTTAGTGTCGATAAACTGAAAGTGAAAAGTGAGTATCGTTGTTGAGTATCAACAAAGTAAGATTCCATTATTTCTTTCTTTACTTTCTGGCATTGTAGCTTTCAGTGGTCTCATATTGTTTTATTGATTTCGAGATGTTACATCCCTGATACGTTATTAGGAGGCATATTTGCGGCGTCTCAGAATACATCGCAAAGACGTCTCAGAACTACATCGCATGGAGGTCGCCAGCATGCATCATGAGTGTGACAAAAGTGAGTCGCTGGTACGTCTGTGCGACGTAACGATGTGAGTCGCTAAGCGGTAGGGTACTACAGGCCTCCCTATTTGGGGACACGATGGAGGTGGAAGTCACTGTCGTCAGGGAAGAGTACTATCCCCACTTTTGTGGAACCTCGTGGTAGATAGCCTCCTTATAGGCCTTGATCGGGGATCAGAATATGCACAGGGCTACGCTGACGATATCGTAATAATGGTGAAGTATATGGGGGTCTGTGTAGATCTGCAATCAGTACTCAAAGACGTACAGACGTGGTGCATGATGGAGAACCAAAAGCCCCGATTGTTCCTTTCAACAGAAGAAGAAACTAAGAGACCAACAGAGCTCTTAGAAACTTTGGTGAAAGCCTACAGATGTCAGGAGAGTCGAAATACTTGGGGCTGAACTTAGACTCAAAGCTCACCTGGAACAAACATCTGGGGAAAGTGCTGACAAAGGCAAGGACATCATTAATGATAGCCAGACGGTCCTTCAGCAAAACATAGGGACTGGGATCCAAACAATCGCTTTGGCTATACACAGCGATAGTGAGGCCCTCGATAACATATGGAGCCCTGCTGTGGTGGCCAAAGGCAGAAAAGACTGGCCCTAGTCACTAGTGCAATGTCCCGCACATCGAAGAGTAGCCTGGAGGTGATCCTGAACCTCCCTCGTCTGCATTTGCATATTATAGCGGAGACGAGGGTATAAGCCTCCAGACTAAGTGCATGGTCCAACTAAAGGGATAACTTAGGCCATTCCAACATAATGGAGTACTTACACCACCATCATTCAAAATGGGGAGGTCACATCAAGGGCTCTACCAAGGCTTTCAAAAGGGCAAATCTGCTACACGGATGGCTCTAACACAAGCAATCGGCACTGAAATTTTAATATTTTCAATAATTTGACCGTTAGGAGGACTCCTCAGGTGGCTTAGCCTCAGGTGGCTTAGCCCCAGCTGACTTAACCTAGAGACGGTCCTGACCTGGATATGTAAACGGTAAACATTCATGTAACCAATGGCTTCATTGATTCATATCAAAACCTAACTCGTCCTATAATAATTATATGTATAATATTGAATATTCTAGGTCATTCTAGGAATATGATTCTTTTGTGGATCACAATCACCAAGACAAAATCACGTTTCACCCTACATTGTAGAATGATACGAAATTTCAACAAAGTTATTTATTCGCAAATTATCAACCATATTTTTTATATAATTACGCCTTTATTTAAAGACCGGTAAATTATAAGGCTAATAGGTACCTAATCACGTATGGAGCTTGGTGAATTAATTTAATCAATTCAGCTAGTTTATTCAATTAATTATTATAACTAAATCTGTTAGCATTAAGTACGAACTAATCAATTCAGGCCGGAATGTATTATCAAGTGGAAATATAAATTTACAAATAAAAAAATCAAATGAATAAGAGTGTGTGAGAGCGAGAGTGAAAGAGTGGAAGAGAAAGCGAGAGAGAGAGAAGGGAGAGAAAGCGAGAGAGACAGAAGGCGAGAGAGAGGAGGAAGAGAGAAGGGGTGAAAGAGAGAAGAGGTTAGGGGGCGAGAGATTTAGAAAGAGGGGGAAGAAAGGGAGTGAGGGAGAAGGAGAGCGAGAGAAAGTGGGGGAGAGAGAGCGCGAGAAAGAGAACGCGAGAAAGAGAGCACGAGAAAGAGAGCGCGAGAAAGAGAGAGTAATGAAAGAGAGAGGTTGGAAAGGGAGATCGAGTGAGAGAGATAAACAAAGTGGGCGAGGAAGAGATAAAGTATGCGTGGAAATGAGAAAGAGTGTGCATGGAAAAGAGGGAAGGGTGCGAGAGAAAAAGTGGGAGGGAGAGAGTTCGGGAGAGAAATAGGGGGTGGAACAGATAAAGAGTGTGGGAAGAGGGAGAGAGTAAGCTAGTGAAGAAAAGAGACTGGATCACAAATCAAAAAGACACAGATAAGTAAATCGGTTTCATAATGATTGTATGTATCATCGAATCCACATATACAAATACTGTGATGTGGTGTACTTCCTCAATCCATCAAACCGTTGAATAATATAACTACCACGCGAGCAGGTGTGATGGAAAACCTGATAATGAAAACACATCTGCCGTGTTTTGTCTCTTTTCGGAGTGAAACACGAAGAAATCCGACCTAAATAGAATCCATTAGTTCGCAAATTGATTATTTTCATTTGTGAGCCGTTTCTGCTTTTATATTCAGGCGTATTCAGTTCCAGTATAAATCATTAATGAATATTTCAGAAGGAATATCGCGTCGAAATCAGAGATGAATCGTTAGCTGTCCTATCCACAATAATAAATTCAACTTGATTTTGATTTGATGTGGAGATTGAGGCTCATCATGGAAATAATTTGGTTCATGCGGTTTGTGTCAATTTCACCAGCAGCTCCGTAGTTTACTGGAGAAGTGGACATGGGAATATTTGGAGGGGGACCTTACATACTGTCAGGCATAAAAATATTTTCTGAATATAATCAATTCCATGCAAAATTGAACACATATCCTTTTAAATGAAATATTTTGAACTTAGAACATTTTTTGACGGATGTCCGTATATACAATGCCCCTGTTAACTTTTGAACGGTTTGACGTACAAACATAAAAAAAAACTTTTTGTAATAAAACAAATTGTGATTGCTCGATAGATGGCGCGAAGAGGGGGAGAACATCAACTAAAAACATGTGTCACATCGTTGACACATGATCCCCTATGATTTTTAAATTTTTTTAAGTCGATGTGCCCCCTCTCGCCATCTATAAAGCAATTACAATGTGTTTCATTTCAAAACGTAGTATCGGTTATACCCTCCTAACATTTTTTTTAAGTTTGTACGTCAAACTGTTTGAAAGTTAACAAGGGTGGGGACTATTAAAAGCCGCACTGTATAGAGTAACCTACGACTAACAACGGAAAATTATACAGTACGCTTTCCACACGTGTGAGAACGAGCCGCTCCTGAATGTAAACATGAGAATAGCCATAACCCCTTTGTCTCTTCCTTTATTAATCGTGAGACTGAAGCTTCGAAATGAAGTTTTAACATATGTGAGACTATTAATGTCGAATGATCTACAATCATATCGCAGTACTCGCGAGAGGTAAACACTGGCATATTGAAATGAATCGATTTACAAAAAAAGTCATAATACGATTACCGTAGATCTTATTGCAAAATCAAATTAGGACGATTTGGGTTCTCAATGGAATCATCTGCAGTACACAGGTTATAGGATGATTTTTTAAACGCTATTATAAAGGTGGCCGTACAAAAAAGTATTAAATCATCACGAATAGCTCTCAAATTTCAAATACCAGTACCTCCTTCAATTCGGTAATAGTCCCTGTATAAATATTCTTCGAAAAATGTCTTACCACAATTTTTACAGAGTTTGATTTCCAGTTTTCAAAAATATATGCGATTACGCTATTTTTATTTACATGCGTTAGCGTATATACCAGGTGATTCCTTATCAGGAAAATCGTCCTGTATCATCGTTATTACCGAATTCAGATGATTGATCTTTCGTTACAGTCAACAGATATGCTTCATTTCATTTATTCATTTATTTCCCAGAATCTTTCAGTGGTGCACATTCTTTTCAATAAAAATGATCTACAATTCATCTAATGCCTCAGTCAAACAATTTTCGATAGATTCTATTCAGGGCACAACCCCCTTTTCTTTTGTCATCCATGACTGAAACGTTAAATCTGATTCAGCGAAGCTCTCGACAAAGCTGTATCACGCAAAGCTGCTCTGACAAGCACCACTCGAGGACTTTTCATTCAACTTTCCGATAGACCAGGACGAAAAGCCATAAAACAAATTAGAATGAAGAGTGATAGTTTACACCCTATACTGGTGTGCGAGCCTGACATTTGATTTGGCAAGAACGAAACTGAACCAGAAAACAACAAAGAAAATCAACTTGACAATTTTGCCTTGTTTTTTGAATTACAATGTATTTGTTGATATTATATTTTTAAATTTGGCTATAGGGAATATCATTCAAAAGTATATTATTTCAGGAGCTTTGCTGTCGTTGAACAACTCTATATTTTGAGGAAAAGGCGGTGGGAAGACTGAAAACGTCGAGTCGATCTCGATAAAACTGCCAAGTGTGGAACGACTACATGTATAAAAAGAGAGTGCTTGGAAAAGTTCAATGTTTTTATGTTTTGTTTAACGTTTTTTTGATTTGAACAAACATCAACTTTCTGTAGATTTTTTATTTTGTCTATTATTTTCAACCTATAGTTGGTCGTAGTTCACACCATTTTCGACGATAAAGTGTAATTAGAATGATTGATTCAGACCATAACAACTAATATAGCCTTAATTTGAACTTATTCAAAACTGTGGCGAAAATCATGGTAGATATTGATAATCCTGAAAGTATATATGCGGCTGCTTTACACTCTTAGATTAGATTTGCTTCCGGATAAATCAAAAATCCATTACGAAAAAGTATACATTCAGTTTTGTGAGTGGCAAAATACAGAATAGATTCAATGTACTGGAGAAACGATATTACTTGCTCATTTTGTGAAACTCTCAAATGAATACCCTCCGTCACTTTTGTGGCCTAATAATAAATATTCTATGTTACGAACTTGTTTGGAGTTGAAGGAAAGAGTAGAATCTGACAAGTATGGCGTTTTAATACGATTTATTAAGAACAAAATATGGGATATAGAGCGAAAAAATCGAAAATATTCACGAAAGAGTAGGTTAGTGAATTTGTTCGTACTACCCCAGACGAGAGAGACATTTATGATGATGAAAGTAGCTTTTTTTAATGGAAATGGCGGAGCGTGGAGAATTGATGAATAAACGAAAATGTCCATGAAAAATGTTGACATTCCAGAAACCAAGCTAGTAATCACAATTCCTGATTCAAAAACCCATAAGAAGGTTTTTTGCGGTGATATCTGACGAAGATGTTAATTCTGTGACCATATTTTAAAAAATATATAGCACGTCCAGCCCATACTCCACATAGAAGGAAAAAAGTTTCATATCTCAAACTCGAAAATCCAACTATGTATACTGGTCATTTTATTAGAAAATCTTCAGCAACTTTTTTGTTAATGCGGGTGGCGACATATTAGATTTACAAGAACTTGGTGGTTGAGAATCGAGCAATGTTGCAAGATGGTATTTAGAAGATTACTTGAGTAATATTTTCATTTCGCAAAAAATTCAATTTGGAAACGTTTCTGTGAACACTGTCTCATGTACGAAAGAGACCATAGAGCTAAATGAGAATGTTGCTGGCCAAGATTTAGCGGACATGTCTATCATTTTGGACAAGAATGTAGCAGGTCTATCTATTAATTTTCAATAAACAGATTTTGAAATAAAATTGGTAGAGGTAGTGGATTTTCTTAAGAGCTATGACCTTGAATATATCTGCGCGTCGCTTACAGGCAACAACTCACAAAATTATTGAAATGAAAACTAAAACCATTGACTCGACTTCTCCACTTTAATAGCCTAGCCTAGCCTATAACAGCCTAGCCTATAACAGCCTAGCCTATAACAGCCTACGTTCAGTAAACGACTCCCGAAACGTAATTTGTTCATTGCGACGGTATGAGTCATAGCTCTTAAGAAAATCCACTACTCTATCTAGGATATTAGAAAGTAACTGCCGTATTATATTTTGCAACTAATGTATTATGTATTGCTATGATGTTATGATTTTAACAATTTGTAATGAAGATTTAACTTGAAGGAAGCTTAATTTTTAATAATACGAGAAAAGAGTAAACCTAGAACAAGACAGTTAAATAACTTCTGGGTTAGTCAGTATGAAAACCTGAGTCAGCTAAAAGCTTTAGTTAAAATATTCCTGGAAAATAACTGTAGAGTATTTGCTTGCAGAATACACCGATCGTAACCTCGAAGGCACATCAGCCAAATTGGCTTATCATGATACCAACTACGGATCCGTTTTTTTCCGTAATATGTCACCATCTTACTGAGATCCAGTACCTGTAATCAATACCGTTTGTGGTACATTCCATTTTTAAACCCTTCTAGTTTTCACATTTTCCTCTGAAAACTGGCCTATTTTGTGAGTCTATTGACAAACGCTTTCATTTGAAATATTCAGGGAATTGAGCTTGCATGAAAGCTCAATCAGAGAACATTATTACATTCCACAAAAACATCACCTAAAGCGCATTAAAAATGGAAAAAATCATTGGAGCTCTTACGAACGAACATAGAGGAAATACGAAATGAAATAACATCCGCGCAATCGATTCCATACCCGCTTCTCATGTTGCATTCGTGTTGAGGAATGAGTTAACAAATTAATGAGGGCTTGATAGAGAATAATTGAATGCAGTAGAGTGCAATATATGCGAAATATCATTCCGCGAAAATATGTTTGCTGGATCACAACGTACACACAGGATTTGGTAAAAAGAGAATATTCATAGCACAGATTTATAATTAATTATATGAATAGAGAACGCGCTTTAATCTGTGCGATTGGATCATGCATATGCATGAGTACAATGCGCCAGTCGTTTTAATCAACTTCACAGTAGCGGAGCATTTACAGTGGCATTCCGAGCTAGGGAAGACGTAGACCTTACCTTTTAACGTGCGATGCCGTGCAAGGGACCGTGGACCACGCTGGGATTTGAATCCAGATAAGAAAGAGGGGACCGAACGGAAAATTAATAGCATGGTGGCCCAAGTCTGCTTTCGACAGCCCTGTTTCTCAAAAGCAACTTACGTGCACCGTGATTTTATATGCATTTCAAGAAATAATATGAAAACGACTCCTTTAACATAAAACAATAAATATAAGAGAACAACTCGTGATGATGAATGAAAATGGAACATAAAAATAAAAAATGTAACCAACATCCAACCCTAATTAGAATTAGTGAATTATAAATTGGTCTAAATACATCAATGGAAAATTCGAAACAGTATACAGGAGTATCTATTCAAAATTCTTTGGCGAAACAATTCAAGTAGCTGATCATGTCATATACTTAGGGGTGTCTCTGGAAAAGAATCTAACCTGGAACATGCAACTGCAACATGCTCCGATCAAATAAGATAACCTAGATGAGTAACTCGCCGCACGCGCATTAAGATTTGTGTGTAAGGGACATCTTCCCCCCAACGGCAGTGTCGTGCGTTGTTATCAGAAACCCAATATGGAATGGAAACCTGAAATTATGATGAAATAATCTCCACAGGATTTTGAGAACAGCCAATGCTCTAATTCACATGATTTTTTCATAATTCATTCATTTTTCTCTTTTCCAATTTGGTTTCCCTTTCTCTATAGTAACGATACTGGTAGCTTCAAATGATTGTTCTGTCAAATATCAAATGCAGCGTTGTCGTACTGACAAGACTATATCGACAACGAAAAATTGGGTATCAAAATCTAGCTGACGTGCTTATTGTATCCTTGAGGGATAACATTATGAAAAGATGCTACCATTAGTTCTATTTGAGTATTACTCAACAAAAGCAAATCATCATTCATGATGTGCAGAGGAGCTTTTGGAAAAACATGGGGACTGAAACCGAAAGTCATGAACTGGCTGTACACCGCAATCATAAGACCCAGAACCACATAAGGCTCGCTGCTGTGGTGGCCCAAAATGAAACAAAGACAGGCAAAGCTCTGTGTATCACGAGCGCTATGAGCAGCACTCCGACCGCTGCTATGGAAATCATCCTAAACCTTTTGACATCGCAGTCTTAGGAGAGGCAAGGTTGAGTGCATACAGACTCATACAAACAGGTAATTGGAGATCCCAACCACAAACTGGGCACATCAAAATCATTCATGAAGTCAACATTACCGAACTGAAAATGATCAGACTACTTGCTACCCCATTACTCATACAAAACACAGCTCAAGTGAGACGAATGGGACTCGGGAGTAGAATCACTATCATCTGGAAACATACTCTGGTACACAGATGAGCCAAACACAGAGGTAGGAACTGGGACAAGAATACAAAACTGAACAGATGGGCAATAACACCACGGTATTACAAACTGAGACACATGCCATAAAAACAAGCATACAGATGAATCTAGAGAGTTGGTATAAAAGATATCACATCTACATTCTAGCTGACAGCCAGAGCGCAATAAAAGCTCTAGATTCAGTACAGATTAGGTCAAAGCAGGTTTGGGAATGCCTTCAGAGCCTCAGTGCTCAGATTCACACACCCGTTCACCACTATTACGATATTGTCAGCCTAGCCCTAGGTATATACTCCCTCTGATCAAAGTCTATAAGGAAGTAGATTGTAAGGGGGTCGTACAGTTGTGCAGCCTCACAAGCACTTCGACCTATAAGTTATTTTGTGCGTGATCCTTGGATCTATTCGAGGCCCGGGAATCCAAGACTTCTTGCGAAGTTTATCAGTTTCGTGGGAGCTAAGTTCCTGATGTCGGAGGGCGTTAAGAAGGCCCCTTCCAAGAACTTAAGCCTCTTGCAAAAAAGCGCTGGGCATTCGCACAGCAAATGTTCTGTAGTTTCCGCGAAGTTTTCGCAGTAGCTGCAACTATCACTCTCTGATTTACCCATCTTTTTGAGGTGGTACCCCAGAGGGCAGTGTCTAGTGAGAAGTCCCGTTACCATTTTCAAGTCTTCCTTGTCCAACTCGAGAAGCTGTTTAGTTTTCTTTGGCGATAGACACACTAGTCTTTTCGCTTGTCTTTGTCCTGGCATTTTATTCCAATGAGATTTTATTTCATCAGTTTCCCAGCGTCGGAATTCTTCTTTAAAGAGGGCTCTGGAGAGTCCACATAAGGGTTCTGGGCCGGGAAATTGTGTGTTTGCCCCTTCTTTGGCACGGCAATCTGCTTCTTCGTTGCCTTTAATTCCTCTTCTTGATTGTTTACTGCCCGCTGTCTTAGGGATTGTTTACAGTCCCAAGTCAACTTAGACTCACAGGTGTTTTACCTCGGAGCTTTAAGTGCTGCCTTGCTATCAGATAATATACCGGGTGGCTACGGAAGTATTGCCTACGGAATATCTCAGTTATTGTATGAAGTAGGTTTGTGAAATTTGGAGCGTCGATATAATGACATAAGAGCTAGAATTTGAGCATATTGACATGTCGAAGTTAACTTCCGGTCTGACCGGAAGTAACATCAACTTTCTTATTTTAAATGGAAACCCTATTTTTTTTTCTTTTCGCTTTATTCAGCATGCAATTTCCTTTCTAATGACATATCACAAGTTGGTATCTAACCAGAAACTAGATCAGAAAAAAATTATTATTGAAATTCACCGAGTAGGCCGTGGAAGCAAAATGAAAGCCAAAAATTGAAAAGTTGGCTATGGAAACTATACGTCACTTGATAACAGTTGCTACTACTGTGATATTTTATTTTCATTCGTCGGCGATATAAGAAGCCGCCAAAAAAAATATTGGAAAAATTGGGAAAAAAACAATACTCTGTAGGTCCATAACTTAAATAGGAACATACAACTTTTTCTTGCCTGTACTATTCAGCATAACCATTCCTTTCTAATGATATAATAGAAAGTAATTTTTTGAAATGAAATACCAAAAAATCCAATATTATTCTTCAAATAACAAAACAGATTATCGCCATACGCAAAAATAACATTAAAAATAATGTGGAATGATAAATTATATCCTGTAGGTTCTAGGTTAAATAGGAACATAAACGTACTTGGTCTGTGCCATCGTCCATAGATATTCTAATATCTACCTATGGACGATGTTTGTGCTATTCAGAATAATCATTCCATTGCAATAATCATTCGAACCAAAATATTAACAAGTATGCTGATTAAGATGTATTTTGGAATGAAACAAAAAAGAAACGAGAGCTCTCACGAACGCTGTCAATATTATTTTGACATTCGAAGTAGTGTTTTTGATTCTGCCATTTTAAAAGGGTTTGGAAATCGAAATCAGTTAGTGGAATATTCAAAAAATGCCCCGTTATTCACGAACCGAACAAATTGACATGCTTCTCATTTATGGTGAATGTTTAAAAAATTCTTATGCCGCTGAACGATTGTATTTAGAGCGATATCCAGGGAGGCAGCAACCGTCAAGAAGGTATTTCCAGTGGCTTGAAGAAAAATTAAGAACTGAGCCTGATGTTCACGAAGACCAAGATGCATTTGTTATTAATGAGGAAACTGAAATTAATGTATTAGCTTCAGTACAATATGATAGCACAATTTCCTCAAGGCAGCTTGGCGCCGAATTAGCTATAAGTAAGGACTCTGCTAGGAAAATTTTGAAAAAACATCAATTTAAATCCTTCAAGTATCAGTTGCATCAACATTTGTATGAAAATGACGGTGAAAGGCGCCTGGAATATTGTAATTAGTTGTAGACAAAATGCTGAGAATCACCTATTTAACTATTATATCTTGTTTACGGACGAGTCATGATTTACCAACAATGGATTATTTAACAGGAATAATACAAGGTAGGTACTGTACTTTATTTGGATTATTGTCGATAGTCGAAGTGTAAAGTGCTAAAAGTTTGTTTCAGGTACTGGGCGATAGAAAACGAGCACCGGTTTCGACAAGGTGGCTTCCAGGAGAGATTTGGTGTGAATGTTTGGGCAGGAATAGTTGGAACTCATATTGTTGGCCCCATTCTTTTTCAAGGCCAAATAACCGGAGAGAGATACTTTAATTTTTTAACGAATGAAATTTCGGAATTCATTAACAACCTACCAGCGGAAATAACTGAGAGAATGTACTTCCAGCAAGATGGCGCCCCTCCGCATAATTCAAGAATAGCGAGAAATTATCTTCAAAATCGCTTTCAAGAGAGACTTATAACAACCCATGGTCCAGTCAGGTGGCCACCAAGGTCACCTGATCTTACTCCGTGCGACTTTTTTCTATGGGGGCATCTTAAAAATAGGGTGTATTCCACACAGCCTACAACTCTACATGAGCTGGAAGTAAAAATTCGTAGAGCTTTCCAAGATATCACGCCCCAAATGTTGAGAAACGTTTTACATGAAAATATCACCAGAGTCAATAAATGTATTGACGCTGAGGGAATGCATTTCGAACATTTGTTTTGAATTTATTTTATCTTTATTCCTATCAATTTGAATTTTTTTTTTTTTCGATAAATCTGTTTTTTTGTTATTTGAATAATAATAATTGGATTTTTTGGTATTTCATTTCAAAAAATTACTTTCTATTATATCATTAGAAAGGAATGGTTATGCTGAATAGTACAGGCAAGAAAAAGTTGTATGTTCCTATTTAAGTTATGGACCTACAGAGTATTGTTTTTTTCCCAATTTTTCCAATATTTTTTTTAGGCCTTTTATAACGCCGACGAATGAAAATAAAATATCACAGTAGTAGCAACTGTTATCAAGTGACGTATGGTTTCCATAGCCAACTTTTCTTCCACGGCCTACTCGGTGAATTTCAATAATAATTTTTTTCTGATCTAGTTCCTGGTTAGATACCAACTTGTGATTTTGAAATTTGGTCCTGTAACGCCCACTCCAACCCTTTCGTCCATGTTAGATCCATCTGTGTACTACACTGATACATCTCTTCCCAGTTGAGGTCCGTTCTCTGTGCAAGTTTGGTGGCTGTTCATAACCACTTCAAACTGCATTTCGAAGTCGTACCTAACTGGCATGAGATCTGTCGGTTTAGACATGGTTTCTTGGAAAATGTGTTCCAAAATCTTGAAGTGTCCGATCAGATCTCCTACTTTTAAGTTTTTTGTCTGGCTCAGTCTGAAGGCATTGTTTGCTGCTTCTTTCATTACACATAGGTGCAATGGCGGAAGGTTGAGCATTACCTCTAATGCTGCAGTAGGGCATGTAAATACTGCCCCTGTGCTTCCCAGACAGGCTAGCCGCTGCACTTTCTGCAGCTTGACTTGTGCCGAAATTTGTTGAATTTTTGGCCACCACCATACCAGTGAGGCGTAGGTGACCATGGGTTTAACGATTGTTTGGTATGACCAATAAATCATTTTTGGTTTCAGACCCCATGTCTTACCAAAGATTTTGCGACATGTCCAGCTTGCCGCTATAGCTTTGGAAATAATGTGGTTGATTTGGCTGTTCCACCTCTTTGGATAATGTCAGCTGGGTTCCATTCAGAGTTGGGGCTTTAAGTTCGTACTTTCGCCTCTTGGTGAAAGGAAGTAACTACCTTAGTGTTCGCTTTTTTGCTGAGCGATAGCAATAGT
This sequence comes from Chrysolina americana, assembly GCA_958502065.1. NCBI lineage: Eukaryota > Metazoa > Arthropoda > Insecta > Coleoptera > Chrysomelidae > Chrysolina > Chrysolina americana. The sequence continues at coordinate 64,156,686 of OY293416.1, read as the reverse complement.
GAACGGACAGAGGAAACTAATTGTGTGGAATGTTGACATTCATTTTACCAAGAATGCATACGCCTTGGTCATCAATGGGCCGAAGGACAAGATAAAACAAGCCACCCAGAAAAAAATCCAATACTAATCCCCAATTTTCAAACGGAATCAAGCAATGGGTAAGTGCTTTACAGAGCTAGACACAAAAATACGAAATATCGAAATAGTTTCAAATGTTCCTGGAATGTGTGGATATAGTTTTCAAATGGTAATGTTGTGAAGAAGTTCATTAGACAACTTTTCTTTCAACAAAACGCGACCTCCTTATCTACATACACGTTCCGTCTATCATTATTCGGACCCCGGAGGCACTTCAGCGAAGGCTTATTTCCAACTGGGCCTAGTGGCATACTCGCCTTTATCTTCCAAGCTCTTTGAATCTAATGTTATCTCGAAATATTAGTATTCAAAAATAATGAAAAAAAAATGTATAATCATTACCTACCTCTTTTGTTCAACCAGTCGTATATCTGATTATTCCCGATGCAGTCAAGAAAAATCGAACCAAGAGCAATAACGGATGACTATTAGATCAGAACCACTGGAAAAACGGTGATCAAATTATAAAATTATCGCCAATTACGTTAATTCTGTTGCCTAACTTGGAATTAATCGACTTCTGGAAATATTTGCACACCTATCTGAATACAACAGTCATTAATTCAATTACTGAAATTACTTCATTCTCAGAAACATTGCTCGTTCATTTATAATTGCAGGTGAGTCCTTGTGTGTACTTCATTGTGTAGGAAAGAGAAATATCCCATTAACAAATCAATGGATTATTTACGTCGGGAAGTCTATTAAAAATAAATTCAACGATGCTATTAAAATCGTCCACTCTATTGAAGAACCACTCGAAATCTTTACTGAAATAGAGACAATACATGCACCGTATGTGATTCAAAAACCCCCAACTTCTACAATTAATATAAGAGAAAATTTACCAAACAAAAATTAAGTTGTGGGTTTGACCATAAAAAATTAAACGAATTTGACTTTTAACTATAACTTTAAATAAATTATTGAAGTGTTAAACGTTGGGATACTTTAAAGTTATTTTATTTCTGCTAACCACAATAATAAAAAAAGTTACATTACTTATAATATACTAATGGACCTTAAAATTTATAAAAAAATTATTGTAAAACTCGTTTCAATCGATTGTTAATAGCCTAAAATGTCTATTTATGTACGAGTGCCACTCCACTTTTTATATCTAAGAAAAATATCACATTTAAAAATTTGTCTCTGATGTCACGTTCATCGGAAACATCCCCCACCATAATTTAAATTTTTGGAAATAGGGAATATTGTTCTCCCATAAAATATAGCTACTGGCTGATAATAAGCCATCGAGAAATAATTGAAACTTTGTCACTGCATCATTACATCAAAAAAATTTACGTAAAAGCAATTTTTGGAATTATTTGTAACTTTAAAATTTTCTGAACGAACCTGCCTTTTGATGAAAAACTATTGTCGGCAAAACCGGAAATTATAATAACAGTTCTTATGGAACAAAAGTTGTTATTACTACAGAACGTCATACAGTTTATTTGAATTTTCACTGTTGTTCAGACAACCGGGTACAAAGCACTTTTTCGACATTTTCACGGTCATAAGGAATACAGAAATTACTTAACACAAACAACAAAACTTTTAATTTGAAAACCAAATTAACCTCAGAAAATAAAATATTCAAGAGTCTATTAGTTTCCAGCATACAGATTTGATCTACTAGCATCTATCTTGTATCACATAAGGTAAGCAAGTGAGTTAAACAGAGAAAAACAATTGTTATTGATCTGCTCCGTGAAACAGACGAACAAACCCATCTGGTATCAAATGACAACTATCATAGAACACAATCCAGATGTAATGATAATTTAAGATTCCATGGTGTTCAACATATACGACGTTGCCAAGTTTAATTTTGATGAACGTGACGTCACCAAACACCTTTTTTCAAATTATAGAAAAACTGGCGGTCAGGAAAAATAAATAAAAAATCCCAAGTGATATTAGCGTATATACTTTCTAATCACAGTGTTTCCTCATAGTCCGTGGAAAGGTCCATTCGTTAACTCTTTCACTTCTACAGATCAAAGGTAACTCTCAACTCCGCAATTACTATCAGTTAAAAGTGGGAGAATTCAACCCTCAAAACCAGGTAGAGAAATATTGACTCTGGTCCCGAAGGGAGAAAATAGTCATGGAAGAGTGTCGCAAGTACCGAATCCACTTTGTATCCAACACATGAAACGAATAGACCGATACAAGAAACGAATCGCGGGAACGACAACTGAATTGCTACAACCATCGTTATCGCGAAACGTCTTTCAGCCATTTACTTTACTCGCCGAACTGCGACAAACTGAATAGCGATATTGTATATATTTTGATATCCGCTATGGCAATATTTTCAAGGATATAAACCAAGAAATCTGTAAGTAGCCAAAGCTTGTGTACGAACTACTGAAACGATTTTTGATGAGGGATTCGGAGCGTTATCCAATGCATATATTCAAATTGGAAAATATATTTTACCTCTATCGATTCATTTCCAGTACTTACACGTTCATGAAATGGAAATGTCGAAGGAAATGTTTTCACGAGTTTTGTGTTGTGATGTCTTTAGTACTTACAATCACCCAATTTATAAGTGTTTGTGACATCTGCCGTACTCCACAGTTTTTTAACCGTGGCTAAACGTGCTATCATAACAAAAAAAGTTTTTTTATTTTTTTATGAGTGGTGGTATTGCCTGGAGCAAGATGCCCCCCTCTATTCCATAACGAAGTCCCCACTATTCAGGCCAGTAACCAGGTTGGGGTAAGGCGGATCCTTACGTAAGGGGGAGAGTGCTGGCTGAATGCACCGAAAGGAAACAAATGCCAAGAAAACTAAGAAGAAGAAATATTTTCGCTATGTTTCAAACTATAGTAGGTTCACAGAATGAGGGAGGATTACAATAGCGCCACTCCCCTTACATTACTATTGCAAATTTGAATGCACATGCGCGCAATTGTGGTAGTTTTTCAATCAACGTCAACCCACTGAAAACATACATATGTGTGTTTTTTCTGTGTCAACCATTCTATTTATTGTATTTAAAACTTATTTCCACGAACATTTTTTCATTCAGTTTTATCATAAAAAACTCATCCGAGTTAATATCATACAATGTTCGTCAAACAACAACTTGAAACACCGAATTATTGTGGCGTAAAAGTTATAGACCCCGCAAACGAGCTGGATAAATATTCCTGAAAGGAAGCCAAAGCCATGTAATGGTGACAGTTGATCAACCGAAGGTCATTAAATTTGGTATCACCAAGATCAAAGGTGCCGTCAGTTCTTTGTCCATTATTGAGAAACTGATGAATTCTCGAGCAGGCTCATAACAGTACAAGTTGCAACATTACTGAGTTCCTCGGACGTCCACTGTTGAAAAATAGGACGTCAATTGTGACATTTAGTCTTAAGGGGACATGCAGTGAGCCCCTCGACCGTCCACTGTACCAGAAAATGACCAAAAATGATGTTATGGATGTCCATAGTACATTGTTGCTCTATTAGAGATGTTGGTGCTGTTGAAAGATTTTTTTCAATCTCACCTAACCTGCATGAACTTCATAAAAAAATCGAACAATAAAACAAAGAAACTCTACCGTAAGGAAGCATATTGCAATAATTCCAAGCGACGCGACGCTTCTACTCGTCTCACTGTCATTCACGCAAGTTCCTTTGTAATTCTGCAGCGATTAAAACCCAAGTTTCAACTCAAACCTGGGCGACTGGATAGAGGAGCGAATAATGCAGCTGAAACACAAAGCGCGCCGAGATTCCTCTCCAAAGTCGGTCGATGATTTTATAATTAAAATTAATTCACAGTTCAAGCTCGGCCGTGTTGTACAAGGATTAACACAATCTGTATTTTACTTTAATTTCCCGTAGTTAATTTGGTCGGCCGCAAACTCTAACTATCCCCGATTAATTATAGTTTTAGTTGTTTCGTTTCGAATTGCTACTCGGTCTCGCGGGACACGGACATAAAAGGAGTTTCAATTAATTGAGCGGTATTCAGCGGGCTGAAATCGAACATGAATTTGAGTTTCGTGAACTGTATTGAAGTTGCATATACATTTTCAGTCGGTTAGAGTGAACAAAAATAACGGCTGGAAAAACTTGGAAACGAACATTGTTTCTAGTAAAACCGATCTTATAGTGCCTAGCGTCATTATATTGTTACGATATTTCGAAATAATACGCCGAGCACGCTACTAAATTGTTTTTATTAACTCGCTATGAAAATACAGCTACTACACTAACTAATAAAACACTTAGATCTCTTTAAACTGCTCAACTGATATCAACTAAAGCTAAATCGTTCAAGAACTTCTTGAAAACTTCGCCTCCCGAGTGAAATGTATTGCCTTATATACTCAATTCGAGCAGAGTAGCTTTTTCGGGATTCTTCTATTATCCAGATTAATCAGTGCAGAAAAACATTTAAATAATTCCAAGAATGAGGAAATGTTTACGGCGCAGGTTTATTTGTTATACAAATGAGTTACGTTTCATCGTAGGCACTCGACAGCGTAACAATATAATGAGAAAACAGCTAATGATCCTGAGGTAGCCAAAGCTAGCTAACAAAGACTGGAATATACGTGTAGTAAACCAGGCAGGTCATTAGAATTAGCCTCAGCACTCAAGCCTCTATTTTCCAATCAGAGTTGATGGACATTTTCGTTTGCACGAAAGAGATTCTAAACAGAGCTACGCAGTACTCGAATAATTACATTTCCAGTACCTACTCTGTATCCAGTACCCGTTACATTTTCAATAAAGTAACTCGGCACCGGTAACCGTACATATCGATAAAAGTATTCGACACCCGCTGTCCTTATGCGAGTACGTTAATATGCAACGCATTACGTAGACGTGATTATGAAATTGTCTGCACGCAAGTTTAACGCATTACGCATGCCTCACCAACAACGGTCAACGGGTCTATATATCATTAGAACCCCACGGTACTATACCCGCTTACTTTTTTTTTTTGCTAGTGGATAGGTTGTTCTCATTAACCACAAAATGTCAACACTCAACGCCGAAATGACCTGACCATTAACAACTTCGACAAAGGACTCCGCTCAAACCTTATGGGAAAGAGATCTATGTGGGAATTGCCTGAATTCTGGATATTTTTCAGAGGATATTCCTCACTAAAAGTTACCGTTACGCTAATGTTCAATAACTAAAAGTTTCGGATAAATTGGCTAAAAATATAGGAAAATAAATAATGAAAAATATTTTTATATGATGAAATTGGCTACGATAAGACAGCTGATTCACTCTTTGGACCACTTAGAAACGTATGTTTTTTTTTTCAAGAAGACTGCCTTTAAACATGGAATTCAGGCAAATCCCACATAGATCCTTTTTCCAGAGTCCTTTGTCCTTATGTACGCCAACAGAGTGAACCATTACTGATTATTTTGTTTTCTTAATCTAATAAAGACATTATTAAAAAAATGCTTCTTAAATTTTGCTTTTTACAAGATGAACACTGACGAAAATGTGATTCCAGGCATAAATCTATATGTGGGATAATCGAATGCTTACTATGATTTAGAGTGTAGCAGTAACTGAATAATCCTGGATGTGTATTTCTTCTTCAAATAAACAAATTTAATGAATGAGAAGACACTCACCGGTTGTAGTTTCCGTACCGGAACTGCTTGTCCTTCTCCTTGAACTGCGGCATCTTCAACTCCTCGGTCGGGTTTTTGTTCTGCCTCGGTTTCGCCCACTTATTCACCGAATTGCTCCTCTTCAGCCACGCTCCGGGTTGCGGCACCACCGGACTCACGATCTTGTCCATGAAATTGTTTTTGAACTTTTTGATGCCGTGCCCGTGATCGTCCGACTTGCGTTTGTTTTTCTCCTTTTTGACGGCGGCCGGGGGGCCGGGGGTGGCGCTCAGCTCGAGGCTGAGGTCGCGGCATATTTTCGGTTTCGGCGGCGACACGTCATCTTCGGGGACGTCGGGGATTTTCGCGGAATCTGTCGACGTTTCGGGCGTTTTGGCCTCGGAGGTCGCGCTCACGTCCGCGATCGAATCTGCCGTGATGTCCATCGACACGGAGATGGTCCTTCTCTTCTTCAAGCGCTTCTTCTTGGTCTGAGTGGATAGCAAAACAAATTAGTACAATAATAGTGAATGGGTGAGTGATCAGTAACGTCTTCAAAACAAATAATGAAAATTGAACTTAAAATCCAACCCCAACAAATAAAAAGTTCTTCAGCAAACCGCCGACAGAAAACAACTACTACTCCCTACAATTCAATTATATCTGTTGCATTCTTGGCTACGATTCTACAAGAAATACTTTGCAATCGATATCTATGAAGAACAGGATGAAATCAATCGAATTCAAAATTTCGAGTTCAAAGATCCAATGAGAGGTTGAAAGTTATTCTTTACTGAATACGAGTGAATCGTGATTAACGAATGATAAATTTCTTCGATTTTGAGAAACACTATCTTTTCGAAAAAGAGAAGGAATTTATGATAATCACAGAAAAAGATGAAATGAAATTATCAACAAGTTGTTGACAAACATTTCAAACTATTTATACAGACAACCAACACCGCGGTAATTGATAAACAAATGAATACGTGAAAAGCCACTAATGCATTTATCACTGTAAAAGTTGCAGCTAACTTTTGCCACTGTCAAAAATTGCAATGTGACATACGCGATTTTTTATACTTGAGTTGATGTCACCGAAATGAAATAGCTCTTTTCATTAAAAGGTTATTCAGGTTAGATTAGGTTATAATTTACCATCTTCAACTCATTTTGAAGACAGTTGTCTTTTCATTTTAAAGTTCTCGCCAATACAGAGACCAATCACAGTGGACGTCTTTCGCGCACTTTACTTTCATCTAGAAACCTGCCTTCGCGATCGGAAGCTCTCGAAAATAATAACATTTCAAGGTAGGTTATGTCCTCATAATGGTTTTGTTTTTAGTAATATTATCAATTAACATGTATTCACAATTTGTTGGAAATTGTGAAGTTGATATGACTAAATAGTGAATACCTATCACGGTTATGGTCGAGAAAGTTCGGTGTTGTATCATTACAGCAGCTTGCTGTTGGCAAGTCATTGTTTTATAAATCAACCAATGAGGAAGTGAACTACAGAATCGCAGTTAAGATATCAAATAGCCAATCAAGACCCGAAATATTGATTGTAAGAATAAATTAGATAGAGATTGGCGAAAGAAAATAAGATCGCAGCGCCAACTAACGGAAGACGTTGAACTACGAATCATGGACAAAGTTTTTTGAGTTTACACGTGTTTATATGGAGTTTTGGCGGTCTGTTTACCTATTTTTAAACAATTTGTGAAAATTTGTGATTTCTCTAACTGAAAAGTGATTGTGTTTCAAGAAGACCTGAAAAATGGTTTCAGTACATTTCACAAATAGTGTCCGTGTTTTAGGAAGTCATGATTTGAGATTAATTATGGATCTGATTCATTCTGTTGATTAATGATAAGTATTTTCATACTAGATTTTTAGTTTCCCACTTTTCCTGCTTTGCATGAACAATGAGAAGTGCCAATCAAGACTCTTTCATCTTGAATAATGAAATTTCCATCTACCTGATGTGGTTCTGAGGAGAGTGCACTGGTTTGAGGGCAAAGGGGATACATTTTTAAATTCTCAAGATCAGAATACATTTTTCCACATAAAATTATATGTCCTGCGTTCAGAACTGCTTCTCCCTCGGTGATACATCGGGAACTGTCTGAAGTTTTCAAGTGATCAAAAGAATCCATCAAACCAAGCTTAATCTGAAAAATATCCTTAAATTGCAGAAGCATTCAAAACTAATCCGAGTTGAAATACCTTCAAACCACTTTACTGAAACTATCTTTCAAGTCTTCTAATAGAAACACAATCACTTTTCAGTTCGAGAAATCACCAATTTTCACAAATTGTTTAAAAATAGGTAAACAGACCGCCAAAACGCCAAATATACACGTGTAAACTCAAAAAACTTTGTCCGTGATTCGTAGTTCAACGTCTTCCAATAGTTGGCGCTGCGATCTTATTTTCTTTCGCCAATAGTTAGGTACGTTTTTATTACAGTTTGTTCCTTGAAACAGAGAATGACGGACCTGAAGCGAAACAACATTAATCGTGGAAATAGCAGACATATCGAGTGCTATTATTCCCATAAACTAAATATGAAAGAAATGAAGTTCTATTGATATTTGTGATGAAAACCAAACAATAAAAGCGTATTTCCAATTTTAAAAAGTGGTACATAAAAGTTTTGAAGTTGAAATTGTGATGTGCTGTCGCGAATATAGCTTAGTGGAATTTCTCTGGTTGTCTCAATTTATCAATTACAGTAGCTCTGAGATTGCTATTATCAGGAAACCGTTGATTGTTAGTTCGAAATGAAGCTACATAATTTATTTTCTGTTGAAAGTTTCTAGTCCAGTCATAAATGGAATCGAAGAAACATTTTATATTTTCAACCCTGTAGCTGATGAAGAACATTAATGAGCGGTATACTTTTATGTTTGTATGGAATGGTGGAGAACCTAACAAAACCACTCAACTTCTACTATCTCAAAATGCTGATTAAATGAAATCAGAATTTACTCAAGCACTTCATTCCAATTCAAATTACCCAGATAGTTCAGAACTTGTGCGTAATCACTCAATAAGCAACAAGCATTTCCTTAAAGTTTTTCATGCCATCAAAAAATATTGAAAATTGAGGAAAACGTGCACTCAGTTCAATATTCAACTGGCCAATACAAAAGATTACGTTACTTGAGCAAAACGAATATATTCTGCTTAGTCTATATTTGATGCGAAGATTTTTCAGGCAGTCATTAGTTCGGCTGCATAGTTCATCAATTGAATTATTCAAATATTGTGTTGGGATAATGTATTTGTTTTCGAACTATAAAAGTCTATTTTTTATTAAGAAGGTAGGGTTCCATTCAGAAAATTGTTTGAAAAAATAAAGGGTGTCGAATATCATTTTGGAAAAAACTGGAATTATATTCACTAGGTTAGGCTAGGTATGTATGTGATGTTTTGACATCAACAAGCTTGTTTACGCGCTTACATTTAAATATTTAGTACATACATCTAATAGTCGTTGGTAATTTAACGAAACATCCTTTTCAATACTCCGAACCGTGCCCGTGGTGAAGATATTTGACAGCACTGTAAGGAAGACCTACTGAACCATTTCTATTCCTTATAACAGGCAACATATTGTACTTCCTCGCACTAATGGGCCACCTCGTATACAACTATCTATGCTAGTCAGTGATGTGATAAAAAAAAACTGGCAGAAAATGTACCTATTATATTGACACTGTTTCAACTCACCTTTTTAATGGGTGAACACAGCTGCTGTTCGTATTCGGCATCATCGGAACAGTCGATCAGATTCAGGGGATCGTGAATGTTCTTGGGGATGATTACTTCTATCTGCCCTTTTTTTCTCGGAGGAGTCGGAACCGGCGATGATTTCGGTGTAAATGCATTCATAGCCCTGGCAACAACAGAAAAAAATAGTAGTAGAAAAATTGACACCTCATAACAATTGTGAAGATACAATAACGTATATTATAAGAGGGTTTGTCAACCATATTTTTGACAATAAATATACCTAAATCCGCCCCTGTGCTTTTCATGAATATTCTACTGTGCCTTATGACGTCAAAGTTGAACTATCCATTTCGTGAATGATTCCCAAAAATGTGCAATAAGTATTGACTGCATGTACTTTCATTTGTCGGCTATATTGAAAACAACTCAAGTTATTATTTTTTTTATTCCTGAAAACATGTAATGTTTCTTGGGAAATAAAGTTGATTGATAGAACTTCAATGAAAAAGTGGTACTAGCAATGCAAAAAAATGAAAATGAAAAAATGCAGAATACACCAACCAGTTTTGCTTCTGCGGACTGTCGAATTATGTTTAATCTGGCTAGAACAAACATACGTAGGGTGTAAATCAATATGCGGCGAAAATAGCTGAGACAGTAGTTCTTTACTTGCACTGTTCACATAAGGGTCTTTTCTTAACAACAAGAGCAGAGTTCAAAGTTCAGAGCTCCATCAACATTCTGATTTTTTCAACAATTTACTAATTTCTAGTATCTCCTACGTATTATTGGTATCAGTATTGTAATATAATTTTATTTTATCTTTCATTTTACATATTTTACATAATTATAATTGCTTTTTTTCCAGCTACACTAATAAAACCTTATTTCACACCAAACGTCAAACCTGGTGCTTATTCATAGTTTTCAAATCACTTTAAAAAATACTTCGGAGGTTGAAAAGAAATAGCAAGAATGTCAAAGATAGACACACATGACGGAATTCTTAGATCCTACAGAAGTATAGCAAGGGGAAACAATTCTGAATAACAAAACGCATCTAAATTGAGAAACTCCAACCTGCAAGTGTTTTATCTTGCATCGTAGGTAGCTATTTCTAATAAAAGCGATTATGGTTCATGTAATTAAAAAAATAAAAATTAACGTTTTTTTCCTTATTATTATACCTTGAAGGTATGAGCATCATTCATCACTGACTTTTACTAATGAATTATAAAGAGAAAGATAACAAAGATGAATATCATTACGTAAGATAATGAACAAAAATGATTCGGGTAATTAAACAAGTATTTTCACGTTAGAATACAAAAGACGTTAGGTCGCATGGTGCAATTTTTACCACCTAATTTTTTCCAATGATGAATCAATGTACAGTATAACGAAAAATGTTCTTTTTGATTGCAATAGTACATACACGAAGTGGAAAACCAATTTTTTTTTGGAAAGTAACACATTCATCTTCAAAAATGGTTGAATTCTTCAAAGATTTGGATAGATATCGCAATCTACAGACATGTTCAAAGTACAAATTGTGAAGGAGGGAGAGTAATTTGGGTAGACCCCCAGTACATCAAAATGATCAACATAATCTCATTTTGAATGTACCCTCATGCAACGGTGTTGGATCGACACGCAGTGAGTATTCGTTGTGCAACCACAACCAGAAAAAAAACTGTACAATGGCCATCATTGATTCTTTTCTATTCTGCACTCGGCGATCGGAACATGAGACTGCAGAAGCGCATGCTTGCGAAAGCAAGGGCTGTGTTTATATCGTTGTTTATAGAGTTTATACAATTCTATAATTCATTGGCGTTTCTATAGGGATTGTCATACAAAAATATGTTTAAATCATCACGGATAGCGCCGACATTTTATAGGTAATTCCGCACACAATTGAGCAGTTTGTGTTGTGTTGCTTCAGTAAGAGAATTTTTAGACCACCAGTTCCCCGGACAGTAGAATGGCCTGCCAGGTCACCCGATTTACCGTCTTTGGACTTTTTTCTTTTGAGTCACTCGAAAAATAAATGCTTTGCTACGAAGCCTGAGTCTTCGCCAACGGATATTTAAAAGAAAGGGAGATAGAAAAAGAAGAGAAAAAATTTGAAAAAGGAAAATAAGAAAAAACTGAGAAAAAATAAGACGAGAGAGAACGATTCAAGATGAGAAAAAGGAAGAAGAGCAAAGGGAAAAATTTGGAAAAGGAAAAATAGAAGAAAAAAAAGAATAAACAAGGAGGGAAAGACGAAGAGAAATAGAAATAGGAAAAATATAAAAAGAGATAAAGAGAGAACAAAGGAAGAGAAAAGGCAAGAAAAAATGAAAGAGAAAAGGGTAGAAAAAAAAAGAAAGGGGAAAAATGAAAGATGCAAAAGGGCGAAGACAAAAGAGGACAAAAAATAAAGAAATATTAAAAAAAGGTAGAAGGAAAAAGAGAAAAAATATAAGTATATAGGAAGGAAAAAAAGGAATAGCAGAAAAGGTAAATAGGGCGAATAGTTAAATAAGGCGAATAGTTAAATAGGGCGAAAAGTTAAATGGGGCGAAAAGTTAAATGGGGCGAAAAGTCAAATAGGGCAAAAAGACAAAAAAGGCAAGAGAAGAACAGAAAAAAAGCACAAAAAAATTACGAAGGAAAAGGAACTTGCAAATGAAACATATTCAAGTTAAATTGATATTTTGTAATTTCTTTTCAGTTTTTTCAGATTTGCTTTCAACGTCAAGCTGTAACCAAGCAACTCGCTTTCGAAAATACACGACAAATTATTACGAAATCATCAACAGCCTTGGGATATTGTAAGCGACAACTCACCTGTTGATCTCTTCATCTTGGAGGCTGTTCAAGTTGAGAGGGTCTTTGATATTTCCGCCGAGCAAAAATTTCGAAGGCAGAACCGGCTTCTGATTTATCAGGAGCCCGCAGCCCGAGAAACTCTTCGATCTCTTCCTGCTGCTTCTGTCGTGCTTGTTTTTGCGTTTCGAGTTGTTGTTGTTGGTTGGCTTCAGATGCTTCTGGTTGTTGTGACCGGTTTTGATCGGCGGTGGGTCTAAGACTTGCGCGGAAGACATGGCTGTCTAGAAGAAAAGAAAAAAAGGTATGAGTACAAAATCATAGGTTGGTTCCGTTGGCGCAAATATATTATATGCATACATTTCTGATATCTGCATAATTTTCCGAGTCGAATCATACCACATAAGTGACATTTCAAACGTCAAAATTTTTGATTATTTAATTTTTAGTTTTCCATTCAAGTGTGCCATGATGGTTCCGATTTATTTCAACTGAATCAAAATACCTTCAAAAATAGTAAATTGCGTTTTTTATGAGCAATTAAAGTTCATCGTAATCGATTTTAGGGTAAAACTCAATTTTTTCAAACCATATTGGAACCGTGGTACAATTTATTAGTACTATGAATAAGGAATTTATTCATACCTGGTGATAAAATGTGTGATAAATAAAATCAAAATTACAGCATAAAGAAAATGAGAAAATACAATTATTTTGTTCTAATTTAATGTTAAGAAGTTACTAAGGTGGCTTAAAATACAAAAAATTAACAAAAAACATCACAACAATTGTTCGGAATGCTATCCATTAACGTCAATGCACTTCTGAACTTGCATAGCTGTTTCTTGAAGAACGTTCGTTAATTGCTGGGCCGTTATTCTCTTAATTGCTCGTCTTACTCGCAACTCCAGGTCTTCGCGGGTTGTAACGGCGGTTGCATAGACAATGTTTTTTTAGATGGCCCCAAAAAAGAAAACAAGAGGTGTCAAATCAGGTGATCTTGAAGGCCGTTGCACAGGACCATTCAGAGAAATTACGTTTTCTTCGATTGCCTGTTGAAGGTAATCAATTACTATTCTTGAATTATTGGAAGGAACTCCATCTTGTTGGATATACATTTCTTGTAATGAACAGGTAATTCAGTTAAACTGTCCTCTATTTCATTTTGAAGAAATCCCAAGTATCTAACTCCAGTTGAGAGTCCTTCAAATATAATTGGACCATTGATTCTACGACCGAGTATTCCAAGCCTAACATTGAAACCGAACCGCACTTGAAAGTTACCCTCCGCAATAAATTTTAATTTTCTTGTGACCAATACCTTGTATTTTGTCGGTTAAATAATCCCATATTCGTAAACCTAGACTCGTCCGAAAATGAAATCCTTCCCAAAAAAGCATTGTTTCGCTGCACTTTATTCTGCAAGATCCAATTGCAATATTCCATCCTACGTTCATAATCATTTTCGTACAAGTGCTGGTGCAATTGATATTTGAAAGATTTAGAGTTATGTTTGCGCAAGATTCGGCTTACCGTTTGGTGACTTATTTACAATTCAAACCCAATTTGTCTTAAAGAAACAGTTTTATCAACTTATATCCGAGCTAAAACATTAATTTCCGTTCCTTCGTCAATGATAACGTTTTCGTCGGGATCATGGCAAGCCTCTCTTCGGAATTGATTTCCAAGACGATTAAAATAATTTCTCGCTGGACATTGTCTATCAGGATATCGGTCGGCATAAAGGTTTCTAGCCGCAACGGCATTTTTCTACGTTCCCCATAAATAATTAACTTGTCCACTTTTTCATCCCTTGTATAAATGTGCGGTATTTTGACCAAAAATAGCTATAAATGTGAAGACTTCCAATACATAATAAAAACACCGATAAACCAACACTAAATCAGAACAAAATAATTGTATTTTCCTATTTTCTTTTAGCTGTAATTTTAATTGTATTTATTGCACATTTTATCACCAGGTTATAATATATTGTAGTGAAACTGCACTAACTAATTTTGATAATTTATTTAAAACACTATTTAAAACAATTATTCAACTAAAATATTTATTGCTACTGTGTCAGTCTCTATCTGCGAACTCTGGAACTGTAACTAACTCTGAACTCTGACTATCCCGCCATCTAATACCCAGTGGCTTATATACTCCTGTTTACAATTCTCGACCATTCGAGCCTTTCAGGCGACTTCTTAGATGTCCCCAGAATCTTCGTTAGAAGGTTCGCGATTCTTACACGTGATGTATTTGTTTGTCAGCGGAGGACAATGTTTACATTTCAAGTTAATTGGATGATCAGGGCCGGTCTCAAGGCCGGTCTCGAAATCGTTACAATATGAATAAATTCCTTATTAATAGTACTAATAAATGGTATCACGGTACCATTATGGTTCCATTTGAATAGAGTTACAGAAAAATCGATCACGATGAAGTTTATTTGCTCATAAAAAACGCAATTTAGTATTTTTGGCGGGATTTCGATTTTTCTAGCATTAGACAGGCCCATTGGAATAAATCGGAACCACCATGACACACTGCTTAAATGAAAAACTAAAAATTAAGTTATCAAAAGTTTTGATGTTTGATATGTCACTTATGTGGTATCTTTGGATTCACAAAATCATGCAGATTTCAGAAATGTAATAATATACAGGGGAAATTTGGTATCAGTTCCGGCAAAACCAGACGCGTGAAAAAATAATTTGTAGGTGAAAAAGAGCCGCTTTTTATGTTTATGGAATATCCCAAATTTCAATCAATTACCTTTAAAACTAACGGAGATAAGGGAGGTGTACCATGATGCTGTTATTGTCACAGATTAAAAAAAGGCTTTCTTGTCTATCTGAAACAAAATTTCGGATTGACCGGCATAGGAAAATAAAAGAACACCAATTCAACAAAATTCAAAATCGACAAAATTTTAAATTTATACGTCGACTCACTCAAAACTTCTATATGGTCCTAAACCTCATAGAGGAAGTGATGGTAAACAGAAATCCCACATACACTCGGCGAACTGATTGATTATCAGAATGTCACCACTTCGAAAAATTAAATATTACGATCGACAGAGAACTGTTACTTGATCGATCTGTATTTGACACGAAGCGATAGAGACGAAAAAACCGCTATTAACCTTCAAATTGGCCCGATTTGACGTGAATCGTCGAGAGGTAAACCAACAAAGATGTTGACATTTCCTCGGAAAGTTCGCCTCTAACTATATGTGTCACGTGATGAATTTGATTCGAATCGTATGTTCGACAAAGATAATCTGATTGACAGATACGTCTATGCTCGTTTGCTGATGTGATAGCATGTGGAATGTGAATTATTTTTTTCGAAAATTCAATTAAAATTAAATATGCCTTGAAAATAAGGTAATCTTCAAATGCCGTCGGATAATCTTTTCAAAAAGAACGAAGAAGAAAAAGAAGGCATTGTCATTACTCCTAAAATCTTTCACATAGAAAGTGATAATGTCTATTGGAGTTCAAGATTTACAATTAGATATACAGGGAAATTGTGTCAGGCTTTCTACAAACTGCGTTGATAAATATGTGTAAAACTTTAAATGGGCTGAATTTGAAAATTTGGTAGTTTACTATTGTTGATAAGTGCTATCCGGCTAAAACATTTCAAGAACGTGACACCTTCGGTTGTTGTTTTAAATGGGACCCCCAGTATACATTATCACATTTTTAGATCCTCTAACCGTTTTCTGGATATTTCAAATTTTCAAGTTGAAGAGTTATAAATGTATACAGGGCGTTCACCAGATACGGTTTAAAAAACTACCAAAGTCCTTTGTTTCAACGAAACCCCCCAATTTTATAACCTCATTTCGCAATTATTCAACAAATCAAAGAGACAATTAACGAGAACAGATGAAGTTGTATAGTCGCAAATGGCTATGGTGTACCTCAAGGCTGGGCCCGCTACTTTTTCTTCGTTATATCAACGATGAACACGGAACAACTTATTTGCCGTTGACTCTCTTTTATTTTTTTCAGGGACTAATCTTCGATTGTATGAATCATTGTTTACATAAGATTATACATTACTTAAATCAGATACTGATAAAACTAAAGCTATAATCCTGATAACCTTATAAATGTAAAACATATATGTTAGTAATATTCATCTGAATATATCTAAAAATATTGAGTTTTTGACAGAGTTTAAGTATTTGAGT
The DNA here is from genome assembly GCA_958502065.1 of Chrysolina americana. NCBI lineage: Eukaryota > Metazoa > Arthropoda > Insecta > Coleoptera > Chrysomelidae > Chrysolina > Chrysolina americana. Next base: position 64,140,174 of record OY293416.1, on the reverse strand, counting down.
TTCATACTGGACAGTAACTCAACGTTCAATTCTCATTTTCAATATATGAACAGGAAAATTTCATAAAAATCAACTTTTTTAGTAGGACTGCCTCTTGTCTTTCTGCTCAGACCAAAATTACTTTCCATAATAGGGGTATGAAAATAATAGCGAAGTGCAATCGATATACTAATAATGCTCGAAACTTTACAATGGAAGTCAGTTGAGAATATACTTTATTTAAGTGCTATGGTTTTTATGTTCAAAATTATAATTGGCCTTCAGCCAGAATATCTGATGGAATTTATAACCTACACTTTACTTACTCGTTCTCATATGAATAAAATAATACACTTGTCCAAAGTTAAAACAGTACGAAAAGGTCCTTGTTATACAAAGAAATGAGTGAGTTTAATAATTAATTCACCTCTCGTTATCAAATTTAAAAACATGTTTAGAAATCATAAGTATAAAAAAAGTGAAAAAGTGAAAAATGCGTGGTTCCATCGCTGTTGGCGTGCAATGTACATCACGTAGGATAAGACCTTTTGTGCAGACAGTTCATTTCTAGTGTATCTTTCAATCCTGATAAATTCATGGTTCAACGTTGAAAATTACAGAAGATACAGTGGTGTTCCCATAAGAACTGAAACACAAAGTATACAAATTATTTCAAAATAATACGTATATTATTGAAAAATGTAATGAGGTATTTAAAAGAAGGAAGTTTGTGCCCACTTCCAATTCAGCCAAAAGCTACGCCACTGACGATATTCCAAATGGATTATTTATGATGACTCATGTGATGTTCCAAATTTTCAGAATCTTATTCATATGGAAACTTCTAATGAACAATATAACCCCTTGGCTTTGAAATAAGTGTTGAAGAAATGACCTGAAATTTGGCTCTTTTCGAGTTGAAAAATTTACTATAAATTAAGGTAAGAAATTCTTAGATTTGTCCTCATATCTCTCGATTTCATCACTTATTATCGAGCCCAACATTATCCAAAAACGCAAATTCAGCTCTAAGCTCTATATAATGAAAAATACCTATCAGGAAGTGCAAGAATCATATAATTTGCTTTCCCAAGTGGGAAAGCTTTGAGATGGAACAGGAGAGGGGTCCAACAATGTTTAATAATTAATTCACCCTCTCGTTATCAAATTTAAAAACATGTTTAGAAATCATAAGTATAAAAAGTGAACTCTAAATCAATGTTGATCAATGTGAGGAATAATGTAGGTAGAATATAACTGTAATTTTCAATGTGATATAAAATTACTAAAATCTATATTTTAATAATTTTATTTCATTTTTGTTGTAAATTTGTTACCTGTTTATTACAAATATTTACTATAATGTGGATAATTTAATGTGATTTAATTTTAATCACTATAATGTTCTTTGATTATTAGGATGTCCTATTTCAGATCAATGAAGATCTATCTATCTATGAGTTGCAAGAGAATCATGAATTTCAAGAAACTCAATACCAGAATACTGCATAAACCCAAATTTCACCTATACGAGTTCTTCATAGTTCAGCAACTGAAGGAAACTGATTTTCCAAGAAGAGTGAAATTCTGTGACTTTATTTCAACTTGAAGCAAGAAAACGAATACTTGTTGGTAAGTATCATTTGGACAGACGAAGCTAAATTCACAAATAATTGAGTCATTATTAGAGTTACTCAAATCAACAGGTATTTACGGAACTGAATGTACAAATGTCTTTGGCAAATCAATGTTTATTGTGCGATAAGACGTGATAGCATTATCATCAAAAAAAACTGAAATATTAAGTAAAAGTAGATGAAGATTTCGGAAAAAGGATAAGATGTGGGAATGGCTAAGCACTAAAACCTATCATTTCAATATGACGAGGCACCTTCGCATTATGGACACTTAGTCAATACTCGTTTAGACCTGTAATAGACCATTGACTAATGACTGAAACACTTGTCGATGAGTAAATATAGCGATTTGGTGTCAGAAGATTCATGATGTAAGGAATATTCTCAATGTGCATAGTCAAGAAAATAGGAGAACTATGTTCAGCTTGTGCTCCTTACACAACATCATTTCACATAAAACTTACTGTCCAGAACAATAACAATACGAACTACAAGGCACCAAGGCACCTACCAACATCTCCCCAACATCCACTTTATCGAAAGTACTCATAAAAATTTTTCAATTTCTGGCGGATTCGCCAGGATTATTTCTGTACTGAATATTAGTCTTATCAAATTGAGTGAAAATAAATCAGATTAGTTGAGGATTGACTTGCTTCTATGACCTTTATACGATCAATATGATCTCTTTAGACGTGTGTGTGTGTGGTTTACAATAATATGAATAATTATACTCCTTCATAACGCTCACAGAGTGTACCTAACCAAAGGTATAGCGTGTGCGGGTAGAGGGAGGCTATTATTATTTGGCTTGGCGCTCCGGGGCAACTTATTGATATATGATGTTTCATTGTTTATTGCCCCTACTAGCCCTACACACAATAGTACTCAAGTTCCACAGCTTCCCTTACGTACGCAATTATAATAATGTGTAAGTTAATAACAAAAAAAAGCAATTATTGCATTGTGAAAGAATACGGGGTACCCTTCTCTCTAAGCGTTAGAGAGAATTGTTGATACCTCTCTGGAACAAAATATTCGAACTCGTTCGAATTTTTACAGTTTTCTCTTCCCGGAGACTGTGCTACTTGGGAGTGTTTTGTCTTGTTCCGTGCGGATGGCGCTGCGTTCAACTTTGTTGTAGTTCGTATTGTCATCCGTGGGGAAATATTAGTTAAACAGTTGATTATTATTAATCTAGCAGAGACAGGACAATTATAATGTTGTCCGTCCTACCCTGTCACCAATGAGAGGCAATAAACCTCGAAACATGCATGTCTGCAGATGGTCATTCACAGCCAAATGAAGGATAATCTTCTGTTTAATTACAGGACAAGCACTTGCAACTGGGTCTTCTTGGAAGAACGTTGCACAAATATATGTCAGATGTAGTTCAATGTCCGTCGTGGTATTAGCCAGGAAAGTAGTTGTTTTCTGACAGATGTTTGCCCTTTATTTTTCACTTGGTGGAAACGCTTAGAGAGAAGGGTACCCCGTATTCTCTCACATTAACCCTATGGATAGAAAAACTGTATTGTATTAAAAATTTGGAAAAAGTCAAAAACTTTGATATATCAGTAGCGATATGTGGTTGGGAAACATTCCATAACTACATCTTTTATCTTCGAAAACATCTCAAGTATCTCAAGTAATTCAAATCCACTTACTTGTTTACGATCGTCGAAAACTTTCAGGAAAAGTAATTCAGAACCACTTCTCCCATCACTCATAAACGCCCCTCTCTATAAATTCACGAGCAACTCCGTCAAACATCAATATTCTAGATATACTTACACCCCTTTCGAAGAAAGAACTACCTGACGGAGCGCCCATATTTATATAGACTTCAATTACCGAGCCTGGCAAACAAATTGCGACAGCATGATGGTGAATCAATAAAAGGAAAGGAAATGATGATTAAACTCGATTTATCGTATTGAATCTGAGTTTTGATTCGAATAACATCAATTTCCACTGAAGGAAGACAATAAGGAAAAATATAGTTCTATCGCTTCTAAATCTTCAAGTTTTATCGTCACTGACTGCATGCACGACATGGTATCGATATTTTATATCCAATCATACTGTACTTCGTTAAATTTTTATATGGCATGCAATCTAAATTGATATAACATTATTGTATCGATTCTGCAGCATTTCAAATTAAACCATTTTCAGAAACTGTCATGAGAAATGCTTTATTGACGCGTGTTATGATAAAATTGAGAATGAAACTTCAGATATAATTAGGTATTTATACAGAGTGGTCTATAGGACGCTGATTTTTATTCTGGAGGACATCCTATGAAGAGTCATCATCAAAGAGCTTCCAGCTCTTCGCGCACCCCTGAAATTATAAATGCGCGATACCACAATCCCTCAACAAACTCGTCTTTGGATCAGCATCATCGTGTAACTTCGGGAGGTAGCAGTTTTCCTCGTTCCTGGACATCGGCCGAACGAACTGTGAAAAACAAAGGTTCTGAGTTCGTTCGACCGCAATTTGTTTATTTTCCTTCAACGTTAAAAAGCCGTTCGATTCGCCTTCCCTTTGAAGGTGTGTACTCACTGAGCGAACGAGGGCCGAACAAACAACGAACAATCGTTGAAATGAAATGATATTCGCTTTGCCTTCCTTTTGAGAGCGAACGAGCGCCGAACGAACAACGAAGATTCCTAGTTCGTTTGGCCGAAATTTGTTGATTTCCCTCTAATGTTAAAATCCAATTCGATTCGCTTTTGCTTTGCGAACGAGGGTCAAACGTACAACCGTTAAAATGTCATTCGGTTCGACTTTCCTTTGAAGGTGTCTACTCACTGAGCGAACGAAGGCCGAATGAACAACGAACTCCGGACAACCAAGGTTCCGAGTTCGTTCAGCCGCAATTTGTTAACATGACATTTAATTCGCTTTCGCTTTGAAGGTGCATATATACTCACTGAACGAACGAAGGTTTCGAGTTTGTTTGGCCGCAATGTATTGATTTCCCTTTAACGTTAAAATGTTATTTGATTCTCCTTCGCTTTGAAGGTGTGTACTAACTGAGCAAACGAGGGCCGAACGAACTACGAATATTTCTAGTTCGTTCGACTGCAATTTGTTGATTTCCCTCCAACGTTAAGGTGTGTACTCACTGAGCGAACGAGGGCCAAACGAACAACCGTTAGAATGTCATTTGGTTCGCCTTCCCTTTGAAGGTGTGTACTCAATGAGCGAACGAGGGCCGAACAAACAACAAACTCCGAACAAAGAAGGTTCCGAGTTCGTTTGGCCGCAATGTACTGACTTCCTTTCAATGTCAAAATGTCATTTGATTAGCCTTCGATTTGAAGGTGTGTACGCACTGACCGAACAATGGCCGAACGAGGGCCGAACAAGGGCCATACGAACAAGGAAGGTTTCGAGTTCGTTCGACTGCAGCGTTAAGGTGTGTACTCACTGAGCGAACAAAGGCTGAACGAACAACGATCTCCAAATTTTGTCATTGTGTACGTTGAAGTGAAGGCGAATCGAACGACATTTTTACGTTGGAGGGAATTCGACAAATTGCAGCCGATCGAACTCGGAATCTTCGCTGTTCGGAGCCAACGCAGGCCAACTTCGTTGGCTCAGTGAGTATACACCTCAAAAATGCTATTCGATTCGTTCTTGGAGTTCGTTCGGCCTCCTTTCGCTAATTGCACACCTTCACTTCCATCAAACATCACGGTGTAAATATAGAGAATCTTGCCGATATCGACACACTCCAAGGATGAGTTTTCGTGACGTAACCTCATTGAAATGGGAGCAATGTAACGACCCTATGACCGGACCTGACCACTTCTCATTTTCTAATAGTAAACAATGACTGAGTCATCGCAGAACCGATGATTCCTATTCCTTCTCAATGCTATGGTATCGACGTCACTGAAATAATATGGAACTGTTTACGGAATGGGACAGTTTGTAATAAACAATACAGAGTTGGCATAGCGTTAGTGACATAATTTACTTTATTTGGTTGAAATTAATTGAAAGTTATATTTTAAAAGTCTTCATAAATCAGTGGAACAAAGTTAAGACTATTTTCATTACAGCGGTATCAGAAGTGGGATTTGGAGCTGTCCTCTCTCATATCCAGGCAGAACAGGAGAAAGTTATTGGATATTTCAGCAAGACCCTTAGTAAACCGGAATAACATTATTGTGTCACCGGCGGGAGCTGTTGTCAAAGGATCGGATCACCAGGAGAAGACTTCTATTGAGAACTTACCATGCAGCCCCCAACTGGTTTTCAAGACCGATTTAGATACATGTGTGCCCATGCAAGTTTTTTTCAGCATGTGTGATTTACACGCACATGCATTTTTTTATCCTTTCACCTGAAAACTGCATGACAATTCACATATATGTGGCTATCACTTGCGTTTCTTTGACAAGGTGATATTTTATTTGGTTCTGTAATAATTTTACTTAGTAATGCCATTCGAGTTTTTCAAATAATTCCGATGTTTTTTTATTATTCAAACTAGAACATGTCCTAGTTCCGTGCGTGCTCACCCTGCGCTTTTCATGAGTAGAGTAGAGTAGAGTAATTTATTTGACCACTTTACATACAAGGTACATTTATGGCAAGTCATTCATAATAAAGCCTAATTTCAATAAAAAAAAATAAAATCAGAGTGAGCGAAAATTATGAAAGCCGACAGGCATGCATTTCTCATGCAGGGTTAAAAATCCCGAGGGTTGGATAGCGCGCTAGAATTAGAGACTAGTCATAAGAACGCAGATGCTCTATCGCGGAAACCATGCCTATGCGGTTGCTTACCGGAGGACATCTGGGAGTGACGAAGGCACTCCAGAAAGTGTGGCAGCTGTTTTACAGGGCCAATTGTCAAGCCGAAGTTGAGGAATGGTGCAGAAAGTGTGCAGCCAGCAACAGGCATAAAAACATTTTTCATTTCAATAAATGTTTAAAAAAAATTTGTTTGCTTAGGGTACGAGTGTTTTCATAATTTTCTCCTGATTTTCTTTTCAAATACAACATTCCTCTCAGACCATTTCAATATGACTACATCTAGAACGTATGGAAAATTAACATTTCGTCTCGTATGTTACTGAATGCATATCAGGTAAATTATTTCCGCTGTAAGGTGATAAATTCTCATAAATATGTGATAGTTATTATTAGTATAAATAGAACGTTGCAACTAATGATATTTCCCTCCTCAATCATGTTTCTTTATGATGCAATCATAATTGGTGCACTTGCTTTCAACAGAAAACATTTTGCTCAAGACTTCACAATCGAATATTCTCTAATAACTAGTTCCGAAATTATATTACATTAAAACTATAAAGAACATAAAAACCGTCATAAAATTCTCAATAAGCCGCGTTAGCATCAGCTTTAGCCCAGTCAAAATATGTGTAACAATCCTGAAGCCGGACCTGACCGCTTATGTTTGGATAAGCGAGCTCGGTTCTTTAATAATGACATCATCACTCGACAATGATCTATTCACATAAAAGAAGAAACGAGAACCATTCAAGAAACGGCGACCTCCCACGTCATCTCTTGGCATTTCTAGAATTTCTATAAATTACTACCAGTATGAATATAGGACGCTCAACATGAGAGGGGAAGGTAAATTAGTTACAGATTATTTACCTAGTTATAATTTGCAGTTTACCGAGTTTGTATATAGAGAGTTTGGCTTAGAATTAGTGTTACAAATTACTATAGTTGTTCAAAATAAATCAGAAGTTATAGTTTACGAGTTCAAGTAAATTTGTAGATTACGGTTTAGTGCATTTTCATTACAAATATTTGAATATCAGTCGATCTGTAATTTCCTGTCGTACATCGGAGTGTAAAGAAAGTTAAGAGTGTTTTGACCCTGAAAGTTTGGGTAGAAGACCAAGCGAGTTCAAGCAACATAAATAGGTATAATCAACATATCCGATTCGGACTCTGAGAAATGCATGTAGAACAATTTTGGGCTAGGCAAACGGAAAATGAAAAAAAAAACAAAATGAGCATGGTTATGAAACTCTAAAATAATATTTCAATCAGTAAAGGATTCAGACAGTAGTAGATTTGTACGCAACGATACATTTTCTGTTATAATGAAAATTATACTCCTTCCTAATATCATCTTTAACCGTTGTTGAATAGTTCACTGGAGTTGAGTAGGGTTATTTTCCGCTTTTTTTTATAATTTGGAATTGACTCGTCGAGATACATGTTTTGAAAAATTAAAATAAAAATTTTCGTAATTTTGGATTCCTTCAATATCGAATATTGCATTACTTGACTTTGATCGTATTTTCAATTACCTTGAACGCCAATCCCCTTAGAAAATATTGATTTTGTGGATATAGGAGCATTTTTTCTAATTTACTTTTTCGGTATGATTCGGAATCAGATCGTCGAGACACATTTGAGGGACGTTTGTGATTTTTTTGAAAAATGAAAAATAAAAAATTTCGAAAATCTATCGTGTCATAGAATTTTTGACGTTTCGTTCTCTTTTATACTAAACCTGGTATCTGAGCATAAACAAATCATATATTTTTGAAATCAGCAAATTATGCGTAAATAGAGCAAATTTCAAGTAGATCTGATGATTTTTTATTCACGATTTTTAGGGGTCTACCCTTTGGGATTTTTTCGAATATTTGAGTCGATCGACTTGAAATTCACATGGTACCTACACTAAATTCATCATTCTGAATCGAGTGGCGTTAGCAGAATTGATCTTTTACCGTTCTCTAGTTGAGAAGTTCATCTGGAGTTGACTGGGGTAATTTGCCTCAAAACAGAAAAAATTACTCATATTCGTGATAATTTTCCTGTGCAGCTGCAGTCTATCGAAGCTTTAATGTTTTTTGCTGCATGAGACATATTTTTATTATTTTTGTCCGTAAATATGAAAATGTCGACACTTTTCCAGATTTATCGAAAGATGAGTCACTAAATAAGTATTTGGTAAAATTTGAATTTGCAGAATTTATTTAGCTCCCTCCTCCTTCTGAAAATAATGTTTCTAGTTTTTTTATTTTGGTTTTTATAGTGTCATCGATTGCTCTAATCAGCACTTTGTTGACATTTTTCAAAGAAATTTGATAAATTATTCGTTGAATATAATCAATAAATAATTTTTTATTCTATTTACGTATTTTATTTTATTATGAAGTGAAGAAATGTTCCTATTATTTTCATTTACTGCTGATACTAATATTTAATTATATGTTAACTATCCAACGTCATGATTTCTTACCATATAATTTGCTTAAATGTAATATCTAATCATTTATTTGAATATTTTAATGTATCATTACTATTATTTGTAAACTATATACTAATCCTATGCACAGGTTTATCCTCCTGTAGGAATTCTGTAATTATTAGTCAACTATTTTTTTAAATGTAATATTGTAAACTGACTAATGAAATAATGTCTCGTTTTCATTATTATTGCGAAAGAATATCAGAATATTGGAAGTATACTTTGTAGAATCTCAACCACAGATAATAAAATAATGACCAAGGCTTTTATCATCTTGCAGGGTTTTTTGTCAAATATTGAAAAATTATCAACTGAATTCGCTGAATGGACAGTTCCTAATCTGCCAAACCAACTTGCATTTCACATAAATCAACAGAATCGCCATTTAATTATTTCTAAAGGGGAAAAATGGCTGGATATACAGGGCGAGTCAGAATAAAACTGACAAAACTTCGTACACAGATCCCTTACCTCGACTGGAGGTGAAAAGTTTCTATCAATGTTTACCCTGAGATACAGGATGTCCAAAAAAAATTAAGATTAAATTTTTTTCTTCAAAACTCCCGAAAAAGAAAATGAAACTCGGTACACTAATTTAGGTTCATCAATATGATAATTTGATGTTATACTGTGATATTTCGAACAAATTCGAAATGATGTGAAATCAATACGAAGTGTCCCTCTCCAAGTTAAAGGCAACCATCTGTCAGAAAACAACTATTTCTTTGGCTAATACCACGACGGACATTGAACAACATCTGACAGATATTTGTGCAACGTTTTTTCAAGAAGACCCAATTGCAAGTGCTTGTTTTATAATTGAACAGAAAATTATCCTTCATTTGGCTGGGTATGACCACCTGCAGAGATGCATGTTTCGAGGTTTTGCCTCTCATCAATCCCAGAGTAGGTAAGACAACATTTCAAGTTTTTCTTTACAAGAAACCGTCAGACATATTCAACTAACATACCTAATAAGTGTGGTCTGAGGAATTGGCGAATTCGCTGGTTTTTGTTGTATACATCAAAATTTGAAATTACTTGCAACATTAAAAATGGAAATTTCCACACAAACGTTTTGCTTATCGGTAAACAGCCGTTCAAATGGCCTTTGGTGACGAACAGAATTATCTCAAGACGTCAATTATTGCCCTTCATGTGCCAGAAAGAAAGAAAGATTTAACTGTAATTTAAATATTGTCATACATGAAGTTAGCCGAACAACTTTTAAAAATGTATTAGGTACAGATTATTCCTCGATTTGCGACTTTTTTGCCGCAAATTAATTGCAGAGAAAAAATATGTCGCATTTATTTTCAAATATAAGAAGTTCGTAATAGGTTATAATAATAAGATATGAAGTGAGTAAAACGTCACATCGCCAACTCGGTAAAACTTCATTGTAATGTGGAATATTTTTTTGCAATACTACACAAAGTCAAAAGTAACTTAATACATGTTCCAAAGTAAGCGGCGGAAATACGAAGGAAACTTTTTATAGAAACAATTCACGTGATCCTTGGACGTCTATCAAATCAACGTCTATGTTCACTCAATTGGTTGCTTGTTACTCATTTGTTTTGAGCACCCTTCATGCCCACCTTGTCAATACCTTCGTTATATTTATGTTAATTTATTCAACGAAGTCCCTTTCTTTGATGTCATGCTTCCCGGTTTCCTTTCAGAAATGATCAACCGTCCCTATGACATTTGACCTGGGTTCGTACGGGACCTACCTGTATAGATGGATGATTTTACCAACAAAATGATACTATTTTGTGAGTTCTACGAAATGAAAATGATGGCACTTACACAGTTTATTCTGGGCGGGTCCTAACTTTTGTTATTGTTTATGGCAACCAGCATTTTTATCAGTTTTTCCTTGTTCCTGATTCTGGTATGAGTTTTGTCGGTAATAGTAATCGCAATTTAATAGTTTTCTTTTAGAAAGAAATTTTTGAATGCATTGATTTATTTATCTTTAAATCTCTCTGAAAATACTATCTAGAACCCCAGGACTTCGATTTTGTGCTTTCTCGCGATCAATGGGGGAAATTCACAAAAATAAAAAATAAAAAATCTCAATTTGTGTGTCCATCGGCCACACATCCATATCAGACAGCGAACAAACATTTTCTATAGGTTGGAATATTTTTGATTTTCAAAATTCTGAATATTGAAGGTGGTTTTCACGAATATTTGAGTAATTTGATTACAAATGCTTTGGTAATGGATGATGTGAGTTGAATTATTTAAGAACCCAATGTATGTGATGATTTTGAATCATAAGTGACAAAAAATTTGAAAATTTATCAAATATTTTCGATTGGCAACATACAATGGATGTTTCCACTATGGTAAAATATGCACTTTTTTCTCTTGACGTAATGTAGGGCAGTTTATAACATAGTCCTAACCATTTATTCACTCTAAATTTTGAAAAACTGATTTTTTATTCAAGATTGAATGCGTGATTTCAGTATGCATAAATTCAAACGCTCCTCAGCTGTGACGACATTGTCTTCATGTAATACGAATAATACGATCGGCTGAAGGTTGGGATGGCGCGGACAAAGCCGAGAGTGACTGAGGGACGCCGCAGTTGCCAAGTCTGTGTAAAATCTAGAAAGTAATTACGTGTAATGACAAATTGAACTTAATTGTTAGTAATTTAATAATGGCTATTCAAGATACCGTGAACATGAAAATATTTGATTAGGAAAGATCATATAGGTATGCTGTCATGTTCCAGTCGAGCAGATACAACCATATAGTATAGTCAGAGAATATAGCAGCTATTTTCCAAATTACCAAGCTAGTATTTCAAGACTTCGGACAGAGGGACAGGTAGGTACATATATAACAATAATATTATTAAGAAATTGAAATAGTATATTATGGTAAAATAAATATTTTTTGCGATATGGCAACGATGTCAGGCATATTATTTATTTTTTTCTGAAAATTACTGGAAACCTTCATTCAGGAACTATCTGTCAAATAGTTTCTCGGGTGAAAAGCTGAATTTTTACGTTTGGCCAGAGGTTCTAATTTATCATTGTGAATGTTGTTGAAACGCATTAAATTCAAATGGCATTTTTTGCAATATGAAAAAGATCATCGAATGAGTGATAAAAATAAAAAAATCAAAAATTGCAATTTCCAAATGATACAGAATATTTGTTTCACTTTATTTTGAATAAAGAAAAATGGTAGGAAAAGGACTATAAATTCCCAATACATTTTATTTTGTAATGTTTGTAATACATATTCATTTCTATAAAAAAAAAATTATATTGTTTTTTTTTTTGTTTTTATGTTTTTTTTTCCGTTAACCAGCTGTCAACCCACTACGAGCGACAGCCCTCAGAAGTCGAAACTTGTGCGAGCTAAGGATTAACGAGTTCTTACCTTTTAACGTGCGATTCCTAGCACGATGATGATAATGATGGAAAAATAGAATCAATTTAGTGAGTGTTTTTCTCTCCAGTTCACCTCTGATTTTCTCAGTTTGAGACATTGCAATGCTAAAAAATCTAATTCGGGTACAAATTCTTGTTATAGCTTCGATCCTTCTCATTTTGTGACCAACCTCATAATGAGATATATCCAAGATGTGGTTTTTCATGGAGCTGAATAATTTTTCATCTGGGAATAATGTTACTGAAGTTTGGTGTAGGTATGAAAGTTTCCAAAAATGTGTTTCGTTTGGCATACAATTTTCGGTAATTGCAAGAGCCTGCCGGATTTTTCTCTCATGAAAAACACAAATAGGCATTTACAATAGTTTGTGATGGCCTTATGATATCACCTCTATCTTTTCTATTCAATAATTTTCTGCATCTTCAGAAGATTCTGCGATGTCTTCAGTGGTAGATAATTTTTTTTATACTGTAGTAAAACTGCACAAAGCTAATTTTGTTAATTTATTTTAAAACTAGTCTAGAACAATAATTTATATCACAGTCCCTATTTTACAAATTTATCTTCACTGTCAGTCTCTATCTGAGAACTTTGGAACTATCTTTGTAACTCTCTGTGGCTATCTCTCTGACTATCCCGCCATCTGATACCCAGCGGCTTATATACTCGTATTTACAGTTCTCGATTGATCGGGACATTAGAACGATTCATCTAGATGGCTCTCTCTCGAAACTTCGGTTTCTTGGAACGTTCGCGCTTCTTCTACGCGGGACTCGTGTGTTTGTCAGTGGAGAACTTGTTTACATTTCGAGTGTGCATTATTAATTGGATATATTTTGTGTGTGTTGCTTGCTGTATCGAGAAGTTTCAAAACAAAAGAAAGATATCAAAAACTGATTTGAATGATATCGGACAGGAATTGTTTATTGGCAAGTAGAATGTATCCTCAATAGTATCAGATGTCCAGAGAGAAGGTATCTAGATGAAAGCTCGCGGTAAAAAAAGTCGTTCATGGAGATTATGACGAAGAAATAGGAAAAAATTACCATTTTTTTGAATAAAAAGCGTTTTTAGAAAAACTATTAATTTTAATCATAGGGAATGCTTATTTATTGCAATTTTTAGAGCCTTTTCTGACGCTTCTTATGGATCGATACCATACAAGGTGTTCCATTTGAAATAAGGAAGATTTTGCACATTTTTCTTCACAATGTATGGCAAGCTGTTCTTTGCACCCTGTATGTCACAGGTCGATTTTAGAAATATCGTTTGAGAGAGTTGTCAACGTACAATATTTAACCAAAGAGAATTTGAATGGGAATTGGCAAAAATTTGTAATTTCAAATATCATTTATGACGAATTTTGGAAAAAAGCTGTTACGCTAAAAATCTCGAAAGCCGTCAATATTTTCGAAAAAAAAATATTATACATAAAGTACCTTTTATTTATCATGTAGAAACCAAAAACTAATAGAAAATATAGGTTGCCATTTAAAAAAACAGAGTTTGACCCGCCCAAAAAAAAAACAAACACCCTGTGTGAGTGCCAACATGTTCATTTTGTAGAGCTCAACAAATAATATCATTTGCTGAGAAAATCATCCATCTATCTATCACCATAATGTTGATATGGATGACCACGGCCTTGTTGCAGGACCCTGTATATCAATTGTCGAAATTATTACAATTGCCTCTGCTGGAATTCAAGGTCGTCGATATGGGGGGGTAGAATAGAAGTTTATTGGCCACGTTATATATCGATACAATACATTTGTAGCACGTCAGTGTTCTATCTTTCGGAAAAAAAGTAAAGTTGGGAAAATTAAAAAAAAAGGAAGAAGAAGAATCGAAAACAACAACGTTTCACCTTCACACACAATTAAAAAATCCATATATATCTAAAATACTAACACGTACACACTTTATGTATATATGAAAATACAAAAAATAGACACGTTCGCATTACTGTTCAATATTATAGGAACTGCCTTTGTATTACACATGGTGAATCAAGTTGATTTGCTACCGCCATTCTGCACATCAATATCTTATGGAGTTTTCATTGCAATGAGCTTCAAGAAATTCATTGATAAAATAAAACAATATTTGAGTAAATAGTAATTTACATTTTTTCTTGAATAATGAGCGTAATTACCCCCCAAGAATAATTCCGTCTCATTCCTACTCATAGCACATCTATCTATTCATAACCTGAACCAAAGAAGAAAAAATTGCGAGGCCCTTGCTGGAATTTAGAGAACCGAGAACATATCCCGGGATTTTGTAAAAACAAACTAGCGAGAATGGCCAATATCGGGCAATATTTTATAATGTCACTGGTGGAATTCCGATTTGAAAGTAGGTATCTTGCAATAAAGTAATTGAGTTTTTATAGTGTTATTATCTCGAAGAATCACCGGAAGATTTGTAAACACTCCTCGTCAATCTGTAGGAACCCCGCCGATCGGTAGCAAAATTCGATCGTGTACAGTTAATTACCTACGTTCGAGAACAAAACACGTTACGTCGAGCAGTCCAATTAAATTCCAACCATAAAAATGATTCGGTAAAGAACATTAATTACGCAGCTTGTCCTATCTATCTTAATAATTATTCTCAAATATTTATGAGACGTTATCGCCTATTTTACAGCGGATATGGGCCACCTGATATGTATGCACAACACGAGGCCATCATGTAGAGTATTGTAGAGTGTTCGGAAGTTCCCGATCTCGTTTAATTCTGACGAATGAAAGAGAAAGGATGCTCCGGTTGTATGATACATAAAAGGCAGTGGAGCGTGGAGCCAAAGACCATCCCATAAGAACCGGTGATTGTTCGTAAAAAATACGGGCGAAAAGAGAAGTGAAAGGAGAAGGGCGCCTCATCTTCTGACAAAGCGATATCAACGAAAACATGTGTGCCCTACGAACCAGTGGTTGCACTAGTTCAGAACAGGGTCTTTGCTTTCATACTTCTGTTTCAACTCTCACTGAGACATTCTTTGGACTTTTACTACCAGTCATAACTGTTCATAAATCGATGTTTTAATAATAATGTCGTGCCACTAAGCTTTTATTTACTACGTTTATGCACTAGCGGGCGGTAAAGTACACTTTACCGCCCGGTTCGCCGGGCGTAAAGTGCCACTTTACCGCCCGTGGGCGCATCATGGCCCACGGGCGGTAAAGTAGACAATATACTAAAATTGTCCATATATATACCTACGCACATCTTTTCGCGGAAGACCTACCACAAAACAATGAATTCAGTTCAATAAAGAAATACTAATTTAACAAGTTTTATTCATAATCTACATTTTTGCTCCATAACCCTGAAAATTAGAATTTTATATTCACTATGCAATTGTTACAATTTTGAATATTGAGGGTGGGATATTCACTTTTCTCTTGAAAATAATTATTCCCTTTTGAAACATCCTCACCACTCATTTTAGATGTGGATGGTAGGTCCAAATAATTATTATTTGGTATCGGTCCATCACCATTGCCGGCAATTTTTTTGGCAATATTCAATTTATTTGAAATCGATTGTTCAATGTAGCTCTCTGCTACTGTAGTTGATTTCCAACCAGCGTGTCTTTTGATATTGGTGATACTTTCCCCAGCATCAGCCAATAAAGTGGCTGAAGAACGCCTGAAACAATGACCCGTATATTCTTCTGGGCCTGGTAGCTTCAAAAATGCTGCAATTTTTCTTGTGATTTGACCGAGGATATTCTTCCCAACAACTTGTTTTGTACATTTGTTGTTCTTATAGAATATAAAAAAACGCCCATGATCAGTATTTGCGGGACGTAGACTAGCACATCTTTTATAAATATCCAAATAATTAACTGACTGGTTTTCAGTACTGCAGATGGTAAATGTTCCTTGTATTTTAGTTTTTGACTCTCGAATTGTAATCAATAAAGCATAAGTTAGGTCTTGAATGTCATCAAGCTTGAGATTTGTTAATTCTTCTCTACGACAAGCACCATGTACCCCAAATATTAATGCAACCTATAAAAGAATCAATAAGTTTTTTAATTACTTAATAAATCATCATCATCAGATATACATTATCTGTAGCTTCTTTTAGAAAAAGTTCGATTTCATCCCTATTCAATATTTTGGATTTCTTCGGCTTATATCCATCATTCTTCCGTTTCAAAAATGCATCAATTTTGGAAATTTGCTTATGTTTATATTATTATACAAATTCAAAGTAGACTTTAACATCGAATAGTATGACCACAAAGATGGTTTTCGATTCTTGGACTTCTCAAAAAAAATATCCCAGTAATATATCTTCTGTAATCACCTTCACATTATTTTCATTGCGCCATTTTATGAACTCATTATACGTCTTTTCGTAAAGTTTCTTTGACTTTGTTGGTAGCAGTTCGAGTTTGGCACTCTCAGCCGATTCCAAAATTTCCATTGGTATGTATATATTATGTTCTTCATCTGATGATTCCATAATTTTCGTGTTGAGTTCACTCACGCACTTTTTCAGATAAACATGAAGATGACCGTTTACCTTGTTTATTGAATTTGTTGCTAGACAACAACCAGCTTGTTTAACAACGTCATAATTAGGTGGGTATATACTGGGTATTCTGTGTACAATTTGAATAAATGAATCTATTTCAGTATACAGAGATGATTATTGACACGATAATTGCGATATAAATATATATACAGTGTCCGCCAAAATCTTGGAACCATATGGAAAACTTTTTTATTAATAGTTTCTCAGAAAATGTCATTCTTCATAAAAGTTAGTTTCCCATGCTGTTCCAAGATTTTGGTGGACACTGTATAAACCGCTAGTGCATAAAATTTTGTATGTATCACGCCTTCGGGCCATTCCACGCCGCAGGCCATAACCGCCTACTTTACGCCCTTGATACATAAATAACTATTATATATCTTGGAACAAAATATGAAGATAAAAGAAGTATAGATGAAGAACAGAAGATTTAAGCGAAGGATCTGGTTCAATCTTCATCAAATCAAAATATAATTTAGTGTCCGAGACAAAATACATACAACAGTTGAAATGATCAGTACAAAGAATCTTTGACAAAATCCCCAGCAAAATGGATATGTATTTAGGATTGCCAAACTCATCTTCCTATACTGGGCATTGCCTTCGTCGCACTTCTGCTACTGCTCTAGCTAACGCAGGAGCAACTATGACTAACTTAAAAAAGACACGGAGGTTGGAAAAGTTCCACGGTGGCGGAGGAGGGGTATTTGGAGAATAGCATCGAATTAAGAAATAAAACGGAGCGTATGTTGCCATTAGAAGAGGCAGGTACCTCGACAGTAGTGAACAGAAGCTCCAGCCATACCAAAAAAGAAATTGTTTCCAGTGACGGAAGTAATTTTCAGGGCACATTTCAAAATTGTACATTTATTATTCTGTAGTAAAACTGCATTCAAACTATTTTTTCTAATTTATTTAAGACACTACTTAAAACAACTATTCAGCTAAAACATTTACTTCACTATTTTATTTCTACTGTGTCAGTCTCTATCTGCGAACTCTCAATCTGTCTTTGTAACTCTCTGTGACTGTCCTGCCATCTGCTATACAGCGGCATATACAGGCCGTTTCTTTTATCATGTTGTAACATTGCTATATTCTAAACCGTAATAGATACAAAGACGATTAAATGGGGAAAAAAGGTAACTATTGTGGTGAGCAGTAAATTGGTCATAGAAAATTTACGGGGATTCTCGCCCTTCCCAACTTATACAGGGAAAACTGAAAATGCTGTTTTCGGTTTTTTACGAATAGAATTGTTATTTCAGAAAATATAAAAAAATTAAAAAGGAAGGTTTTATTGCATTAAAAATGTACTAGAACTACGTAACGATACATTTTTAATCAAACGTTTCGTGTCAACACCGTCATCAACAATTTTTTTCTAATACGGACCTGTCTATTTCATCACAAATATTGATAGAGCCATAAAATCACAATTCAGTGGTATATCACACTCGACATTTTCATAACGTTTCATATAAAATAACTAGCATCATCAGGGACAACAATTTTTAATTACGGTCCTGTCGTTAGTTTGTTTATGAATTCCACAGAATCTAATGCTTCGATATAAAAATTATCAGTGACGTTTTGAATGAATGTATCTATGAAAATTGTATTTATACTATAAAAATTCATAAAAGATTTCTGCAGTTTCAGAGACGAACGATAGCAATTTACCTCAGAAATAAACTTAAGAGGAGAAGAAATCAAACAAACAGAAAAACAATTTATTTCATAATGAATTTGTGGAAGAAAATAAAACCAATACAGAAAAATAATTCTACATTAAATGCTCGAATTGACGACCTCTTTGTTGAATGCACATAAGTTGTCTGTCCATACAATTTCTTTGGCAATTTTCTAGCATGATGGTTGTAATGATATTACATGCATTTCTTATTTTCTGTTTGTCGATATCGGTACTAGGTGTCGAAAAATCTTTATCCTTTATGTATCCCCAGACACAAAAATCCAAAAGAATAAGGTCTGGGGATCGAGCTGGCCAGGCAATTGGTCCATTGTTTCCAATCCACTTGGTTGGAAATATTGCATCTAAATGTTCCCTTACTATTGCTGCATTATGGGGAGGGGCACCGTCTTGTTGAAAATATTGTATTTCACGGCGGGTGCTTAATGGCAATTCATCTAAGTAGCCATCAAACCATTGGATAAAAAATTTAAATACATTTCACCATTCAAATGCTCATAGTAAAAGAAAGGACCTAGTATGTTTGTTCCCAAAATTCGCAACCAAACATTTATTCTGAACCTCTTCTGGAAATTGGTTTCTCTATGTAAATGTTCATTCGTATTATTCCACCTATAATGTTCTGTTAAACCAACCATTGTTGATGAATTTTGATTCGTCCGTCCATATTATTTTTTTTTTAAATATTTCGAACTTCCCTATTTCTACGTCTTAACCATTTCGCAAATCGTACTCTCCTTCCGTAATCCCTTTCATTAAGGTGATGAACTTTACGTATCCTGTAGCATTTGTATTTGTTCTTTTTTAAAATATTTCTGGTAGATTTTACAGATATCCCAAGTTCGTGGGCAATTTCTCGTAAAGAAGAATCTTGATTAGAAATATTTTTGTAACTGACCAATCCTAGATTTAAAAAAAAAGACGTTATTTTTCACTTTTTAGTCTTTATAAGGTAATATTTGCTTACCCAAAACATTTATTTGGTTCCTTATACTTCCAGTAACAACACATTTTCTAGTTTTATTTCTGTGAAATGCACCACAGTCTCTCAAATTTCTTTCTAATCGTATAAACATTTGAATGTTTGGAATGCGACGATTCGGGTATAGCTCACCATACATATTTCTTGCCTAAAGAGAATTTCTATTTGATTTTGCATAAGTAAATAGCATATCAGTCCTTTCGTCATTCGAATACATCTTTAATATGTAACCGAGTGCTTAAATGTCTGACAGTTCTTAACAGATATCAACAACTCATTTATTTTTCCTGTCATAGAAATCAAGCAAAGCCTACGTGTTTAAATATGGTAAAAAAAGTGAGATGCTATTTAATTGTACGAAACTAGACAACACTTGTATTTTGATCAAAAACTGATATTTTCATTACTCCCAGAATTATGAAAATAATCCGTGTAAAAATTGATACAGGAGAAATCAGCCTTGAATCAAGGATTACTGTAATACAAAAATCCCAAAAAGGAAAAATACGAATGTTCGTTGTGTTGGAGTATCTTCCTATCGAAAGTATTGCGTAATGACTGAAGTATCCTAATAGTTGAATGAGTTTTGAAGAAATCAAAACAATTTACAACAGAACTAACGACAGGACCGTAATTAAAAATTGTCACTGATGATGTGTGATATACCACTGAATTGTGATTTTATCGCTTTATCAATATTTGTGATGAAATAGACAGGTCCGTATTTGAAAAAAATAGTTGATGGTAGCCGTGTTGACATGAAACGTTTGATTAATAATTTATCATTACGTAGTTCTAGTACATTTTGAATACAAACTTTTCTCTTTCATTTTTTATATTTTCTGAAATAACCATTCTATTCGTAAAAAACCGAAAACACCATTTTTAGTTTTCCCTGTATAAGTCGGGAAGGGCGAGAGTCCCCGTAGATTTTCTCTGACCAATGTACTGCTCACCACAATAGTTACATTTTTCCCATTTAATCGTCTTTGTATCTATTACGGTTTAGAATATAGCAATGTTACCACATGATAAAAGAAACGGCCTGTATAGTGACATTTACAGTGTTCTCGATAAATCCAGTCTATCCTAGAATGTTCGGTTAGAAAAATCGCGCTTCTTCTTCGCGGGGCTCATGTGTTTGTCAGCGGAGAACTTGTTTACATTTCGAGTATGCATTATTAATTGGATGATCAGGGCCGGTCTCGAAATCGTTACAATTCGTAATGACGAGGATAAATAAGAAATGGTTCATTTCATTTCATAAATATATACACATATATATCTTGGCATTTCTTATTTTATGTTTACTTGTGAGGGAGGTAGAGGGAATTATAGAATCTATAATGTCCCAAGTGAGTTACTACCCTCTTTATTGATAGAGTAACCATGACGATATAAGCTTTTCCTACGGCCACATGAGAAAGTGGCTTATATCGCAAGCGTGCGAAATATTTTCCGAACAAACAAACGCGGAAAGTAACTTTCCGCACACTCCGTTGGCTCAGTTCGTAAAGCAGCGGGACATATTGACTTCTGACGAAGAGTACGCGGGTTCGATCCTCGCTCACGGATACATTTTTTTCATTATAATATTGAACCCGGTTTTTTGCTTATAGCCTTTTCCGGGGTAAGCTCGCAATAACCAGCCTCACGTGAACACTTAGACAACAGCAGTATCCAATGGAATGCAATGAACGACACGCATAAGCTTTGCAGGAGGCGTGTTTATTATGTCACTTACGACCCATACAGGCTCTACAGCTTGACCAACCGCCAACACCAGCGGAGGCGGCTGTCAGCGCCCCCTGATCGGGGCCCTAGGCACCACTTGGCACAAGCGCTCGCCCTCCTCCCCAGCAATGGGGTGGAGGGGGAGGCGGCTTTCCGTGCGTCCAAGTTCCTATTCCCCGAAGTCCAAGCCTACGTGAGGCGAAGAAAAACGGGAATACACTTGTAATGAACTGTAGAGAATGATGGAAAATGTTAGGCTTAATTTTACAAAATATATTTTTATTTATTTATTTATTTTCAATATTGAAAAAAATTACACTTTTCAAATAGATTGCCTAAAATATTTTGAATTTAGAAGTAATTATTATTAAAAATAAATGAAGTCAGAATGTTTCTCGGTCGGACTATTCATTCGATTTTCTTGGACACATGTCAATATCATCTATATTTCTTGGCGTTTGATTTAAACAAATATCCATTTGAAAGCATTCTGAATCATCTCAATAAAGCAAGGAATTTACAAAATTCATGTTTATTTTCTTCAAATAGTTTCATTTATCAAATCTCTACTTTAGTCAGGCAATCTTGTAATCGTCTTGTAAGTTATTTATTGTATACAAGAAGCAGGCTTTGAAAAATTTCTGTGAAACGTCAAAATATTTTTATACATTATTTGGTAAAATTATAAGGTGGTCGTAGGAAAAATAGTGTACATTACTCGTGCGAAAGTGATTTTTCACACTCGTGTGATTGCCGCATTCGTCTTACGCCTCGTGCCACAATATTTCCCACTCGTGTGAAAAATGTCACTTTCCGCACTAGTAATGTAATATACTATATCATAACCCGATCAGATATAAATTGTTTTGTTTTGTCTGTTACAAGGCACCAAGAATTCGTTTTTTGTGAAAACCCTGATATCACAAGTTTCCCAAGGATTTATTTTGGACCCTTGTTTGAAATATGGAAAAGTAAATTGATTGAATGTCTGCAATCTGCATGGAGGTAACCAAAACCTACCATTCTTTCAAACCCAATCAAATTCATGTGGACTATCAACAACAATCCTATAATTTTTTTCCGAAAAACAATACTTCCAAATGGAAACTATTACTCTTAATTCCAAAACACACAAACCTAATATCAAATAATGAATAGATACCTATCTGAATTGTACTTAAAAAAATGGACAGTTTATGATGAGATCAATGATCTTGGGGTGGGTATGTCAATAAAATAATTTAAAATTCTTATTGCGAAGTGAAATTTACCCATGCACAGTTTTCTCTCTTGAAAACCTAAAATTATCGTCTGTGAAAGTCTTGTGGGTTGGGTTTGATTTACGCACTCATCTTCATATGGTCCAAGACCCATCGTAAAAAACAAGGCAAAGTTACAGAAGATTTGAGTATAAAAAATTCTTTCCTTTGACATTTAAGGAGTTCAGAGAATATATAGGCAGAATCTCTTGAAAATATGGACACCCTGTTATGCCTCTCAAATTGGTAGACAAAAATACCAACTTCATACCAAATGTTTATCCCACATTCTCGATAATTTTTCAGTTTTCTCTTCATAAGTCTACCAAAAAAATCAATCACAAAATTATCTATCCTATAGATCTATTACTCATTTCAGTGTTATGATTAAATAATGAAAGTAGGCGTAGGTAGCACATTATCTTCATAATTCCATTAAACAAATCATCCTTAATAATGACATCAAATATTTTTTGGAGGATGACTCCTAGTATTCAATCAATTGTGCAATTACAAATCGGACGATATAAAATGACATAAGTACCTATGTAAGGAAAGAAAGCGTTTAAAAATGAAAGAAACTGGTTTCAAAATCCCTCTTTAAAATATTTTTTCTGTGCTTGCAGTATTCAAGATTCAACGTGAAGATAAAAAAAGGATTTTTCACCAAAAACCAATGAACAAAAATCGTAACGACCACATCAACGCAAACAAATATCATCCAAATCTTGAAAACTTCCCAGAATCCCAGAGAACATTTTCCCAAGAATCTAAAAGAATGTTTCTAGATCACCCTCTGTAGAAACACCCAGTACATGCCGAGAGTCTGCCCTATAGCAAAAACACAATGAGAATTCCCCTTCGTTGCCTTTGTCCACTTCATTCGTATTCCCTACTCTACAGTGCTATGTAATTTTAAGGTAAATAAGAAAATACTAGTAAAACAGGAATAGCAGAGAACTCAGATATTTTCATTGCAATTTTTGTGCACTTTCCATAAAATCAAAATCAAGTTTTGAAACAATAGTTACATACGATAATATACTAATTATTACCTAAGTTCTAATCAAATTTCAGTATAAATATACAACTCCTTTGAGTAATTCGTTCAAAAAACACTTTTACGAATGAGGGAATGAAATAACCCAATTATAATGTTTATGTTTAACCACATAAAAATTCATCTTATCTACGTCGCAATCGTCGCATATAGACATCCCACACATAATTTATTGTGAATGGTGAAATTACATTCAACTGAATTCCAAAACAAAGGATTCAGAAGAATATTTCTAGTCGACTAATTTCTGGATAAAAAATCGAACCTGGACAAAACCAACTGAAAAAAAAAATGAGAATTCTATAATTATAGAACAAATATTTAAATATGCAATTATCTTCCAGCATTCCCGCAAAAAAAATTATAAAACGCGCATGCGCGAACAACAGCAAACATTATGCCACCGCAGAGAATCGCCATGGGTCTCTTTTAACAGGAATTTCAGCTATAAAACTACATAAATGTCAAAAAACTTACCTTCAGTCGATTCAGCGAAGTATCCTACACAATTCTGTATCTGATTTCGGGCACTTTTGCTTTACATACCGCGATAATTGAATATTACTCGAAGGAACCTGATAAGAACACACCATGAAATCGTCTACAAATCGTTGTGCTCGTAAAGCAGACTCCATTTTAATATTAGAGGCGATAGGACTCGAACATGTACGACATGATCCCGAGCAGGTACGAACGGATTAATTCTAATGTTGCCGTTGCCTACTCCGTTTATTCATTTTTCGTTTTCGTTTATGATTCCGTTTCTCGTATTTCTCTATTTACCTACGATGAAAAATCTATCATTCAAGGGTCTGTTTCAAATCAAGAGTTACATAATTTCGCTTGGCGATATCCGCAACAAAAATAAAGTCGAACTAGGCAAAACTTGGGAGGTGGAAAACAGCTACAGTCATATCAAAAAGTAATGCTTAAAATTACTATTTCCTGAATGTTTTCCTGTATATTAGTTAATTAGTTCTTAGAGAAGATTACGATGAAATGTACATACATTAATACCTATTTTTCAATGATGATCGATGGGAATATTTCGAATTTAACTTGTCTGGATATGAATTTGGAAACCGTAAAGAATTTTTACCTGCCCCGCAGCTGAAAAAAGTAGTTTTATCAGTTGAAGATGCCATTTGATGTGATTAGTTTTTCATTGAAATGCCCAAAAACCTCACATGGTTCAAGAAATAATTAATGAGCAGAAAATTAATTCAAATTGAGCGCCATTTCTCCAACCAACAAAGTCGTCAATGTTGCCAGATTTGTCATTTATATACCTAATGCTCAGTTTTTTTTCAAGGCTGATGTGATCTTATTAATGTACTTCATCTATTTTTTCGTGATCAACTGATATAATATACAATCTATGTCACCATTATTATTTTCAAAACAAAGGGACTTTCATTGAAATGTCAGAAAGAACCAAAAAGAGCAATAGTTATTTGCTTCTCTAGCAGATTTTATAGTCTGAAAATACCTACTATCGAGTCAGTTGTCAGGAAGTAGGTAATACATTTTTTTTTACAAGCGTGCATGATTCACCCTATACCCGCACGCAATATAGTTTGAGAAGTGTCATTTTCTCGGGCTAGTGCTGGAAAATTTTTCTCGCAGGCGATAGTTTGTACAAAAGTGCTACATTACTACGCTGCTTGTATAAATAATCTTATAAACTTATACGGAAAGGTACTTTCCCGCACTCGACTGCTTTGCGCATTCGGGTAACGGCAGTCGCATGCGGGAAAGGTGCTCATTCCTTATTAGAGCGGCTTTACATTTATGCAATGCATTTGCAATGCAAGACAGGTATTGCAAGGCAATGTAGAAATTGTGTCTTACATTTATGCAATTATTGTTGTGTTGCCAGCAGTTTATACCATCATAATATATTTCGAGAAAATCTAACCTCAATAAAATATTTTGATATTTTGTTGGTTTGTACTTAACTGAAATTCGAAAAATTACATTCCACCTATCACTAACGCTTTTGACAAATTTTCTATTTCTTTTTTAAGTTGGAGTTAAAGGTTAGGAGACATTCGAAAAACAATATCTACAGGTACTTTGGTGTGCTATTGGCATTGAATTTTTCACCAGAAAACTCACTAGAATTGCTCAAGAATTGCGTGAAAATTTCAACTTGTCGAAATTTTTTGGGCTTGCATATAACTTGCATGGGCGCAAGCGCAAAGTAAAATTTAAAAATTGCATGAAAATTGCATAATGTAAAGCCGCTCTTACTTGTTCAAATAAATATTTTCTACAACGTTGCGCAAACCAAGTTTCTATACGCATATGCGTGAATTAATTCTTTTTAGCGCATGTGTGTAACGACTGCAAAAATCATCAACTGCCATGCACAAACAATTACAATTACCTGAATGGCCTACTTTTGATATGAAAACCCATGAAATAACTCCCGAGTATGCTCGTGGGTTAGAAAAAACGTTTTCCGATACTGGTACTTACTACTGACCACAAGTGTATTTTCATGTTGTTATCGAACTTGACGTGAGGGTGCGCTCGGAAATGAATCGAATGATGCGATTGGAAACGAAACGAAGGATGCAAATTCAAAAACAGATGAATAAACGAATTTGTTTATACGTTCATAGTTTACTAATAGAAAATTCACGAAATCAAAAGCTTTATTGAAAAAATTATCATAGATTGAACATCTTGACACTGGTAAGAAAGTTCAAAACATATATATGCGCGATATTTTATACC
The DNA here is from genome assembly GCA_958502065.1 of Chrysolina americana. Taxonomy (NCBI): domain Eukaryota; kingdom Metazoa; phylum Arthropoda; class Insecta; order Coleoptera; family Chrysomelidae; genus Chrysolina; species Chrysolina americana. The sequence continues at coordinate 64,113,819 of OY293416.1, read as the reverse complement.
CATTCAATATTAATTTCAGGTTCAAAATGCCACCGCTTTCGAAAAAGGCATTCGCGAAACCTGCGAAAAAACTATGCAAAACTTTCAAGCAACCATTACTCACACAAAAGAATATTCAAAATATTATACACACGGTCGAAAACCCAACAAACCAACATTCTAGTAGTACTTCATTTGCGGATAAAAAGGAAAAGTTTAAAAGGAAGTTGATAAAAAGAGGGGTGAGTATACACTTGTCTTTCGAGGAAGCACAAACAGAGAAAAATTGTGATACTGTGTCACCTAGAACGGTGGAATCAGATGGGAAAGATGCTTACTTGAAATTTGTTCAAAGCTTCAGTCAATCGAACAAAGATAGTTCAATTTGTTCAACTCCATTAACAAAAGAGGACAGCGTTTTGTCTAAATCTTTAGATGATCTATTCAAATCTGTAGATAGAAGTGATCCTGTGCTTCTAGCAGAATCAGCCGAGATCAGTCAACAGGTGAAAGCATCTCATGATTCCGATATATCTCTTTCGCAAGAATATTTGAATCAAAAAGAAGTCAAAAATGCTTACTTGGAATGTGTAGATGATTTGGGACTCAAAAAGTTTGATATCATGAAGAACCCAAAAGAATCAGCTGAGATCAGCCAACAGGTGAAAGCCTCTCTTGATTCTGGTGTATCTCTTTCGCAAGACTATTTGAATCAAAAAGAAGTCAAGAATGCGTATTTGGAATGTGTAGATAGTTTGGGAATGGCAAAGTTTGATAACATTAAGAAGCCGTTGAAAAAAAAGCTCAGATGTGAATCTGTTGATGACAGTTCAAAGAAAAAATGTGCACAGCCCAAGAAGGGAAGCAGATCTCTGAAAGAAAGTAAGAGTGATAATAAGAGCAATTGCAAGAAGCCCACTAAAGAAAATAAAGAAGTGAATAAACAGAGAAAACTGTTCAAAGATGTTGAAAATAAACGTGTAGAAAGCAAACCTAAGAAGAATCCAAAAAAAGAAAAGCCCGTAACGAAACCCTTCGAAAACAAAGCTGATAGTATGTCACTCTATGATAAAATGATACTAATTCAAGAATCTCGAAATGTTGGACTCTATGCTTTATGTGATATCTGTGACAAAGCAAGATACCTACCTGACGTTAAAGATCCCCTTGATTTGCCTGATAAGTGGTATTGCTACATGAATCCCGACGAGAAGCACAATAAATGCAGCTCCCCTGAAGAAATCGATGAAAATGAAATAGAATTCCTAATCGACAATTTATACAACGCTGGTAGTATCGTATGGGCCAAAATGGATGGCTATCCTTGGTGGCCAGCTATGGTTGAAGATGATCCAGATGTGGAAGAGTACTGTTGGTTAGAGAAAGATATCGCACAACCAGTGAGTCCTTATTCTCTTTTCATTTTTCAAAACACTAGTTTTTGTTGTTTGGAATTTGGCAATATGGTTCGTATGTATCACAGGTTTGAATGTTCCTAGAATTTGGAAAATAAAATGAGAAAGCAGCAACCATGACTTGAAGGCATCTAAAGAATTTATTTCAAAACACTTCAAGGGGTAACAGTTCCTTAGACCATTCACCTATTTGATAAAAAAACTTAAATTTTTTAGTTTTCTGATAATATTTTTCAGTATTGTAATTAATATTCTTCAGTAGATTGGAATTAGTGTTCCAAAATATTTATGTTGCTTGGTACAGATGATGTATTAATAACTTTTGTTCAGTATTCTCCAAGGCCTAACAAAAAATGTGGTAATCTCAGTTCATATCCACTATGGATGATTATGTTTATGAATATATTTTTAATTTGCATAGTTTCCTACATTTCTTTTTATGCTTGATCAAAGTTATAATTTCAATTTTTTTAAATCATTTTTGGAATCTATTAATATGTTTACTACTGCTTGACAAGCTTTTAGTAGAGATCAACATAACAATCTTGAAACTCAACTCACAAAAAAAAAGACCAAGGCTATAATTTTCTTCACATTATGAATACAATCAAATCTACACTGAACTTATAAGCATAAAAATCTGCAATGGAAAATTAAAACAGTGAAAGAAATCAAATATCTTAGCTTCATTTACTGTCCTCTGAGAAATAACTTGAAATGTATTGGTAATCAAATCAGTAAACATAGTGATACAGTTAGATCTCATCTTTACACCATATTCAAAATTACAATACACTCAACTTTTATTTCAAAATTTCATTGATTACGTTATTATTCTATATATAAATGACATTTTTGATAAAATATTTTCAATTTTTTCTGCCTAGAAATTCAAATCAACATCATAGGGATTCAACTTCATGTTAATCTATACCCAAATCTTTCCTTTCCTATTTTTCCAGACTTGGTACCATGTGACCTTTTTTGATTCCTATGAGGTCTCCAGAGCTTGGCTCCGCCCATCCTGTTTAAAACCCTTCAAAAGAAACATGACCAATCCCATGCTCCAGACTCCCAAATCCAATAAATTCAAGTCAAGAATTGATGCTAGTTTCAAACAAGCGGTTAATGCCATAGAGCTGCCTTTAATTGAAAGGTTGAGAAAATACAGTTTCATTCAGCGATATTCAAAATCTTTGAAACTTTTGAAAGTTGTAGAAAAAAAGGAATGTCAATCTAAGAGAATGCCCAAGAAAAAAAATACTGGTTTGGTATCATCGAAGCCTAAAAAGTTGAGGAGAATTTTGTCATCTGATGAAAGCATAGGGAAGTGTGATGACAATATTTCAGACATTTTGAACACTATGGATTGGCAAAATGACGCCAATTTCAATATTAATTTGTTAGAATAGTTAAATGTTTCAATTGTTCTTCATCTGAATAATGATGTTCCTTTTTTATTTGTTTTTGTTAGGCACATAAGTTGAAAATTGTTTTCCTCTCCTGTTGTAAATTTCAATAAAATAAAATACCAACATGTTATTCATTTCATTATATTAAGTATAGCACATTCAAATTTAAAAAATAATTTTTAAAAGTGGGAAAAATTATTGGGTTCATGCGAAGGCATTAATTCATAAATTATATACAATATCGAAATAAAAAGTAATTATAATAATCTGTATCCTAAAGACTATTCATCGTAGCTAAGTAATATCACATTTTACATGACGAATACTTTTTCCACCTTCTTGAAGGAAAATATATCCTTTGTTTTGGGGCAGATTACTTGTCCGTTATTTTCGCGCGCCATCTGCTGCAATGCCTGGAGAAATAAATTATATTCAGTTACTTACATATTGGGATGAGATTGAAAAACAAATGGAAGTAGTTCACAGGGTCACATATTATTCTAATTAATATATCTCGATAGACAATCGGATATTGTTTTGATTGACTTTGTAACTTCGAAGTTTCCTCCAGTTTGATACCCAAAAAATTACAGTTGAAACTTCTCTCAGTGAGGGATTCGTGGAAAAGATACTCTTCATCTTTAGTAGTAACATTTTCATTTGGTTTCTTGACATGGACTGCGAACAATATAGTGCAAGGGGTTCAGTGATATTTATGATCAATAAATGTGACCCCAAAACCGATCCCTGGGGTACACCCACAGACCTCATAACCCTTTCAGAACCAAGAGATAAAATAAAAAAATTTGGTATTAAACATGGATGCAGCATATGGACAATATTTTGTTACTTTACATTCCGGTGTTTTCTGTCACATCGATATGTCCTTTGGGGTCATTGGTGACCTTGACAATTGTGTGCCGTGGTATCCAACAATGCAGAGTCACAATTGTGAAGATTCACAATTGAGTACTACGGTATTCAACAATGTCTAGCCATAATCGTGAAAATTCACACTTATGAGTAACGGTATGCTGTGACGATAAGGTACAATCGTATTAAGGGTTTCAGGAGTGAAGTTAGGATAAAATCGTAAAATTAAAATATATTCTTCACAAAAATATTAAAGTAAATGAAATAACCAATTCAGATACAAGAAACTCAATAAATTGAACTATATTTTTCTGGGTCTCCCTTGCTGACATTGCCTTCCTCATCCTCCGATCCTTCTGAACTATCATTTGGTATTTTCATTCTGAGTTCCAAGTTGTGCTGGACCATAAGTTTCATATAAGTTCTCTTCTCCCTCAATTTCTGAGTCTGATCCAATTTTATCTAATGAATCGAATCTTGCATCTGGATTTTTCTGCAGATGATCCAGATATAATTTGTCCATAAAAATAAGAGGAGATCTCAGAAAGTTTTTCTTCATTCTGTCGGTGTTGAGAACCGACACTAACAATTGTGCAAGATGAATTTAATTGTATTCTCTGAGTCTGCGATACTGAAATTTATTACTATTTCTACTGAAAAACTCTATTATGATCACTCATCAATGAATTGCATGCATCAAATGAGAGATTTTTTGGTTTTTAGAATCAAAAAACGTGAATTTACTTCTGGAACCCATTGATGTCATGACACACCTCCACCTATTGCCATATAAAACTCCACTGAGACGAATATTCCGCGCCAATTTGATACAGACGTTTTGTTTATATAATTCACAATCGTGTGAAGCAGTATCAGGCCGATACAAAATGTAACCTGAACCTTAATGATACTTTGAATAAGGCGTCACAATTGTGTGCGATGGTGCTCTAAGGGATAAAAGAAGTTGATATAACATGACCGTCATGTTGATTCCGCTTTACGTTGGCACCACTGATTTATAATCGGTTGAATTCTTCTAACGAATGAAACAAAGCGAGATGTGAATTACTTTCGTGGATTGACAGTAGCCACACACTTCAAATCACTAGTGTTACCCAAAATACAGGGACGGCTTTCCTATATCTATATATTTTCACGGACTAACATAAAAAATTGGAATTATGGAAATCATGAGTACATAAAATCGAAGAAAGTATACCAGTAATATACTAATATACCCCAAATAAATAGAATTGTATATTCAAAGGCGTTTATTCAACTTGCTTTATTGTCTGAAATCTTGTAATCACAATTTCGACTACTTCTAATTGAGATTTCAAATTTGTCAGATGCCCATCATTCCGGTGTCGAAGCAACAAGACATTTTCACACTTGCACAGATAATCAATTGCTTTGGTAATAAAAAGTTTCCATTGATCACATCAGTTTTCCTTTATTATTATTAGTATTTTCATTCTACGAGCATGAATATTTCGGGAATTTAGAATATCAAATAATCCATCGATAATTTTGATGAACTCAACTGTTGGTTGAACATTCTGAAATTCTTCCAAATGAAGAACATTGGATAGGAATATGATAGTGCATCAGCTATATTCGAGCTGAGTGTTTGTGCAGCAACGTTCACCTGGAAACTAAAAATAAAATTCATAAAACCCACCATAAATCTCTATAAACCAAAATGTTCCCTTGATATCTTGGTGAATTAAGAGTATGCACTTTTTACAAGCCGTTACTATTGAGAAGAAACAAACTATTTTGAAATTTACAAAATCTAGTGATTTACATGAGGCAGACCACAGAAAAGCCTTGAAAAGCATATCAAAACTGAATTCTAGAGTTGCCTATAATTATTTACCGTATTTAATAATAATAATAATAATAACGTTTATTATTCCCAAGAAACAATAATATGTTTATAATAGAGAACCTTAAGAATCATTGTTAATGGATACATTCATAGTAAAAAAGCAGTAAAAGCAGAATATTTGTGAGGATAAATGAATAATGTATAAGAATATTCAGAGAACGAAAAAATACTTTTATGTTAATAAATATTTCTTCAATTTACTTTTGAATGCTGTTAAACTTTTTGTGAGTTTGAGAAACTTTGGTAAATTATTATATTGAGTTATACCATTATGATAAATAGATCTTTTGCCAATATCTGTTTTATCCTGAATGAGGGATAAGTCATTAGCTTGTCTAGTTGAATGGCTATGATTAATTTGATTAACTGTTAATTTTAAATTGGAATGCTTCAGTTTATTTTTGACAGAAAAAACCAACAATGATATTTTGTATTTATATAAGGAGGTAATATCAAAAAGATTTTTGGGTTTATAAAGATTTATAGTTGGTTCACGATAGTCTAAATAGAAAATACATTTTATTGCTTTGTTCTGAAGAATTTTAAGTGGTTTGGGAATACATGATTTGGCAGTTCCCCATACTGAAATCAAATATTGTAATTTTGAGTAAATCAATGAAAAATAAATGCATTTTCTATGCCTCAACGGAACTTGACTTCGGATTCTATAGAGAACCCCAATAACTGGAGATATCCTTTTTCTCAAAATTTCAATATGTGTAGACCATGATAAATGTTGATCAATGTATAAACCCAAGAATTTAATTTCATTGGAAAATTTGATCATATTATTTTTGAAACGAATGGGAATTTTATAAATGTCGGATAAACGTCTTTTAGTTACGTACATATATGAAGATTTCGAATAATTTAACGTCAGTTTATGGAAAGAGAGCCATGGTGATAATATATTTAAATCGCTCAATATTTTTCCATTAATTTTCTCCACATTATTTCCTGAATAAACAAGTGTCGTGTCGTCAGCAAATAAATAAGCCTTTCCTTTAAGGCCGAGATACTCGATGGAATTTATGTAGATAAGAAAAAAAACTGGACCCAGTATTGATCCTTGTGGCACGCCACATAGTACGGTTTTACTGGAGCTCGTTTCTTCTCCCATATACACAAACTGCTTTCTATTACTAAGAAAATTTAGAAACCATGTGTGTTCACGTCCTCTTATCCCTAAATTAAATAAAATGCCCAATAATATATTATGATCAACAGTATCAAATGCCTTTTTCAAATCAAGTGACAAGAGTGCACAGGTTTTATTAGAGTCCACCTCCATCTGGAAATGAGTAACTACATCCACTGCTGCTGACTCCGTATCACAAGACTTGAGAAAGCCATACTGATATCTGTAGAGATAATTAATAGATTTCAAATAATCACATAATCTTACATTCATAATTTTTTCAAGAATTTTGGAGAAAGTGGGTAAAACAGAAATAGACCTGAAGTTTTCAATTTCATTTTTTTTACCACCTTTAAAAATCGGCCTAACTTTGGCAATTTTCATTTTTTCTGGAATGATTCCTGTTTTGAAGGATACAGTTATCAGCTTAGTTAATAAAGGGGTTAATTCTGATTTTACTGCCTTAACAAGTTTGACACTGATTTTATCAAATCCGGGAGCTTTCTTGTTGTTCAAACTATCAATCACTTCTTCAATTTCTTCTTCATCAACAGGTTTTAAAAACATTGAAGATGAATTGGATTTTCCAAAAATTTTTCATTGGTGACGTTGGAATAAGAGCAGCTAAATTTGGTCCGACTTGTATGAAGTATTCATTGAAAGCTTTAGAAATTTCGCTCTGAATTTCAATTTTCTTTCCACCTACTGTAACGTACTTCATTGTTTCATTTTTCTGTACTTTCTTGTTATAAATTAAGCCATTTATAACATTCCATGTAGTTTTTGGAGACGCATTAGTAAATTCTGATTTATAAAACTTTTCTTTTGCTTGTCCGATAGTTTTTTTGGTCAACTTATTATAATATTCATAAAGGTAAGCTATCTCTTGATTTCCAGGATTTTTCTTCTTTTTATAATGAAACTTGTCTCGTACTTTCATCAATTTTGCAATTTTTCCATTAAACCAAACTTTAGAATTTTCTTGAAGTCGAATAATTTGTTCAAAAGTGCATTTTTTGAATACATCTAGTAATTTCTCATAAATTTCATTTGGATCTTCACATCTGCGTATGTTTTCATTTAGAATGTTCAATTCACTTTTCAGTTTATCAATATCTGTTTTTTCAATTCGCTTGTGAATTATTGTCTTTGTTTTTGTTTTATTTTCTACAGTGATATCAGTAAGTATCAGTTTGTGATCACTAAGTCCGCTATTGATGATGGACATTTCAAAACTTAAATTAGAGTTAGTTACCATGTGGTCTATCAACGATAATTTATCATGTACTTCTCTTATAGGTATTTTGTCATTTCCGAGTTTGAAATTGTAAGAGTTGTATGTATCCCTCAATAATTTACTATATTTAGTATTCATCATTATGTCAATGTTCATATCACCAAAAAAAAAGCAGTCCATTTTTAAACTGTTCAAATTTTTGTAGCCCCATGTCCACAAATTCTATGAACATTTCCATATTTTGTTTTGGGAATGATATAATCCACATAGTATTAATTTGAAATCTTCCAATTTGACTGCAATATATGAATTTTCTCTTACTATTTTCATGGTCTCAAATGATATTTCATTATGAATGAAGATTCCGGAACCTCCTCCTCTTTGTTTCCTAGAAGAATAGGCAGCTCTGAACATTTATAAACAACAGAAGAATATTAACAATGATCCGAAATTCGAATAGAGTTTGGCATAATGATACGACACCGACCCTGACTTTTGGTAGTACCAACATAAAACGGATTACATTTGGCGACGAACACATAGGTTCCATCAGAATTTTAGCATGCTACATCTACTTCTTTTATGAGGTCTGTGGGTACACCTCGCTACACGGTTGAACTTTCTATACATCAATGTTGAAGATAATATTATTACTGTCATCTCTCACCTGTTCTCCGTAGATATGGCCGTTAGGTAGCATCATTGGCTGGTTGTTTTCGTTCATTGGTAATCCACTGATATGGCAATAGAGTCGTGACTGTGAGCAGTGAGCGAATGGCAAATGTTCGGCAAGCTCGTTCAAGTATGGCTGACAAACGGGACAAGTCGGATTCCTGTTCTCGCAGTTTTCTGAATAACACTGAGTGCTAGGTATTAAGGAAGATAACAGAAAGAATGTAAAACGTGTTCTCCAATTCATTTCTTCTCCTGACTTTAGTTTGAACCCCGTTGTAATTTGTGTGAATGTCATCAATAGTAATGCACCTACATGACCATATGAACCATACTTGTGGTTTGATCATCAGGTAAATGATCAGAATCTGGATCCTAAATATACAAAGGTTTTCTAAATATGTGAGGATGGTGTTGGATTAAATAAGTGAAATAAATTAAAAAAATACATGGATGGCATGTTAACTGTTTGAAGCAAATAAAGAACCACCCTTTTGATAAACAGGTTCAAAATGACTGAAAAATTTCAACCTTATATTTTACCACTCAAGAATATGATGAATTAAGGAATAAATTTCATTAAAGTATCAAACTTCTTGTAGGTACCGAAATAGCGAGAATAAACTCACTGTTCAGCATTCATATTATGGCTCTCCCTTCATATCACTCTTTTCAAACTTGGATATTTTTCATTTTCAATGTACCTCGGTAGTAAGTAGTATGTATACTGGCTTTATAGTCTAGCCCACTCAGTTCTTAAGACGAGGATCGGTTGTAACACCACCAAATTTGGCATTTCAAACAAGAAAAATAATTGTTTACCAAAAAACCGGGGGGTGAAACCAAAAGAAAAATTATAAAAAAAAAATAATTTTGTCATTTAGGAAAAATAGTGAAGTTTATAAAAAATGGTTACAATAGGATTGAAAATCATTCAATTTCCTACAAGAATGTTATGATCCCCAGTAATTTCTTACAAAATGCGCCCGTTTTCTCACAAAACGTGATTGAATGCCAACACCAAATTTCAGGCACTGCAAGTTCCGGCGGTGCCGAACGGTAAATGTGTCATAACTTTGCCAAAAATGATCAAAGAACGAAATGAAAAATAAAAGTGTATTTTGGTCGTGACGACGTCTACTTTTTCAAAATATAACATGTGTCATGTGGGTATCTGAGTAGGTACCTAAGAGTTTTTTTTTACGTCACATAATCCTACTCGGAGGATGCAAAAATCGATATTTTGGTTGATCCGGAATAACTGCACTAAAGCAGGAACCATTACCCTCTTCAGATACTATGCAAAAATTTAAGAATAGTGAAACAGGTCTCACTTACACGAGCCAAAAAAACTGTGTTCTACTCCTGCCTCATTTCCGACATTTCATCCAGTAAATGTTGAAAATAATCTCTTATACATATCCTGCATGAAAAACAAAGTATGCAATTTCAAGCTGGAGGTTTGAACTTTCCATTTCGGTTGTTGATCATGCAAAAGCAACTCATTATAATTGTGTAATAATTTATAAAATTCAGAGGCCGTCCAAAAACTCATTTTTTTCAAACAATGAATGATTCAGAAACCTCCGACTATCCGAAACGAAAGAAGATGAATTTATCTGTTCATTCCATATATAAAACATTGTCCAGGATCATCGAACCATAAAATCTAAGCCAATAATGAACACTTTTGAAGCAGTTTTCTTAGTATGTTGCCAACACAGATCATGACCTGCGAGCGTAGTATCTCAGAGTCCCGGTTTGCGGCTCATTATAGACACGTAAAATTTTATTTTATTATTGAGAAATTTTATAGTGAGACACAAATTGAAATTAAAATAGATCCAGCTGCGATTGTCCGTCTGAAAGTGAGTAGAAATTTATTGTAGAGAAGTATTGTCTTCTCAGAAATGCTTTGAGTGGATTGGAGTTGTATTGAATGCTGTGGTTTCTAAATGGTTTAATCTTTAAAAATGCGTTTGTTTGTAGGATGTCACAAAAGGGAGGGATTTGTATTATTTGCAATAAAGATATATTTTGCCAGGATTGGTGTTTTTCCACTCCAGCAGGGCTGGAAACATTGATTTCTGTGAGCAGAGAAAGGGGGTTCTCATACAGACATCAAAGTACATAAAAAATGTCGCCAGATATACACACTCAGGGCTTCAAGTATGGCAATGAAAAATTCCATAGCCCTGAACCTCAGAAACAGTTCAGAAAGCTTTGATTCCTCATATTGCTGTTTGATCTGTGTCCAAAAAATGTGTACAAGAAAAAATTTTACCGTTCAGGACAGTTTCTGAAGTACCAGCCGAAATTATTAAAAAAAGTGGCAACTACTTGTTTGAAATTTCGGAAGCAGTTATGAAGAAAATAGACAATGTAGATTCAGTAGTGGTTTTTGTAAAATATCACCGGGACTGGCCATCCTCATAATTCTCATAATATTCATGAATGAGATGTGAGGCCAATCCATAACAAAAAAAAATATTCTCGCCTCTTGTCTAGAACGGCAGATATTCCTCATCGCAATTTTAGGATAATTAACATCATTTCCAGAGCAGAGATGGATTTGCTCCAAATATGAAGAATCAACCTCACCTCATCGAACCAAACCTAAGGTAGCCTACCAAAAGTATTACAGGACCACTTTGTAATTCCATTTATTCTATCGAACCCGTTTTCCGATATCATTTTTACTGTCCGAGGAAACTCCAATTTTTTTTATCCAAGTCAAAATTCTTATGTGTTTCACCCCTGATTTTTTGGTAAACAATTTTTTTCCAACTGAACATGATGTCAAGAAGTCACATGTCAAGTTTCATAGTGTTACAATTCATCCTTCAGTTTTGGCTCAAATGTGTCTGTGGTACCTCAAACAATGCCACTTTTTTTTTCAATAGTACATCTAATAAAGTCAAGCGATTATAGTATGTCGTGAATGAAAAAAAGAAGTATTTGGAAAGGATATGGCGTCTTGAGTGCCGACAGACCAGCTTGTAGAGCGACTGTGAAAACAGACTGGGTGGCAAGTTGGAAGAGTCGGTAATTTTCTTGGCGAAATTGTTCAATTAGTATGTCCCACCTCTTGATATCAAAGAGACTTTTGTATGGACCAATATCTGCAAAAAAAACATAGTATTAAGTTTATTCTTTGGGTCTTGTCCAACTTATGGAGATTTTAATCCTTCCAATTCTATATTTTGGTTGTTTTAATTTTGCAATAATGAGGTAACTTCCTTTCACTTAGGCAGCTATTTCAAAAGCTTACCAAATTGTTCAAGAATTTCACGATTTGACAATATTTGCAATTCAGAAAAAAGTAAACATTTTGACATCTGAACAAGGACAAAAACAAACTACAATTGTCGATTTCCACTGATTTATCTTCATAAAGTCAGTTAGCCGAGTGGTTAGAATCAATGTTTTTCAATCATTCTGACTTGCCGGTCGTGGGTTCAAAGCTTAGCGACTTCAGTTTATTTTTCTGATAGCCTGATAAAATGCTAGGAATCACACGTTAAATGATAAGACCTCGTTAATTATTGGCTCGCACAAGTTTCGATTTCGGAGGGCTCTCGTTCGTAGGGAGACGACAGCTGATTAACGGAAAAAAACAATAAATATTTTTTCTAGTGAAGGTCACAGTTTGAAACTAGTGATTTGTTGTTTAATTTAAATATTAAATATTCCGAACCAACCTGTAGTGACTGGGAAAGCTAGCAACGCCATAACTTGTTGAATGGTAGAAAGATGCTCCTCTTCAAAACTGGGAAAGTGTTTTCGAGCATGCTTAATAGCATCGAATCTTCTGTCACTCCGAATCAACTCCACAAACTCCTGTATTCGTAAGTTGAACTCCATATTCGACTTCAGTTTGCGCAACTTGGATTTATTATCGTGGCACCAGAGGAGGCATTTTGTCGTTTCTCTATGGGCTAGGGACCTCTCTACTTCTCGGGATGTCAGGAAAATATCTAGACATGGAAGTGAATACAGCTTTGCTTAGCATTTGATAGACAAATAGATGGATAATATATTGGTGCTTTATATATTACACAGTATTTACAAGTTACAAGTCATGAGGATATACAATACATGATAAAATCAAACATCTGAAAGCTGGCTTCTATATAGTTGAAATAATACTAAATTTTTTATATTTTTGTTCTATGATATACAGGGTGGGCCATTAAAAACGAAACAGCGGCTCTGTAGGTAGGCAGAACCAAATTATATAAAAACGCTCGGACACGTCAACTACATTTTTAAGGGGGACGTCCGCTAACAAACATTTAAAATAATCATCTCACTTACATTGACATACATGATTATGACACCAGAAATAAAACAGATTTACTTCAAAAAAACAGATCAAGCAAGACGAAAGACATGGTTATCAAACTCTATAATATATTGCCACTTGTCACTCCAAAAATACAAAAACGCAATCAAGCAAATTTTAGTTATATGATATGATATATGATGTTGACGATTTTTTTCACGCTATCCAAAATATAGAGATGCTACTGAAGTGATGACGTGCCCGAGTGTTTTTATATAATTTGGTTCTGCCGACCTACAGAGCCGCTGTTTCGTTTTCAATGACCCACTCTGTATATGTATGTTTGAATGAAAAGTAACTTGTGACCTCTACAGTCACTAATTGAAACTTAATTTAAACCGATCCATGTAATCCAAAGTTAGAAGTCCAGTTCATACCCTCGCGAATTTCGCAATTTTTCTGCGAATAAAATGGCCCCCAGTCATGCCGGACCAATCGTAGATGCAGAACTATGTCGGCAGCCATTTTATTCGCAGAAAAATTGCGAAGTTCGCGACAGTATGAACTAGACTAGATAATTATCTACTGAATGAAGGCGAAACCATACCCCTGCGAATTTCGCGATTTTTCTGCAAGATAGTTCAACTATTTTAACTTTTTGCGAATTCGCGCAAACCACGGAACAACAGAATAAATGTCAAATTATTCCATGCCTTCATTGCCTTCGCCATATTGATTCAACTAACTTGAGAGATATCTTTCATTTTGATTGCAAAAAGATTTCCTTTGCATTTATTAGATTTCACAATCAATTATGAAAGATCTGTAGTGTTTGTCAAATATTCGATGCTAGAAAAGTTCAGCAAGATTATAGGGAGATGGGGATGTATAATTCCAATATTTTATTTACTTTCGGGTGACGATAACTGTTGTCGACAGTGGGGACAAAACTGAAGAGAAGAGGATGTTTTCAGGTTTGGAACCATTGACCATTGCATTCTGCAAGAAATGCTCTTGTTGTGACTGATATATGTATTATATAGAATTTACATACTTGATACTTATATTATTTTCCCATTCAACATTAATGCCATTTTGAAAAATCAAACACTAGGAATGCATTATTTGACCTGTATTTTGTGGTGGCTGAATAGTGACCACAACATGTACATTTCATAGTAGATTTAAGTTGAGGAAAAAAATGCATTCATAAAAGTCAGGTGCAGTTCACTTCAGGTTCAGTTCAGGGGTAGATAGCAAGCTCTATTGGGTCCTATTCCCCCAAAAATATCTAGACCATTATTCTGTAGCATTTTCAAATATTTATGTTGAAATCAAATCTCGCTTCTGCAATGATCTAATAACATCTTAATGCCGACTACCTATAAAGTATATGCATCTTATTAAGAACTCCTGACCATCTTGCTGGGCGTTACTGTTGAAGCAGGTTGTGTAAACTTTGGATCTGACTTTTTAAGGACACTGTATTAAACACTCAATCTGCTGAATCCTTCGACCACAGATCCTTGATATTAGTTATACTGTAACTGCATTGTTGTTGAAGATACTTGGCTTCTGGAGATAACAATAACATGATACCGATGTCATTTGCATGCCGAATTGAAAAATACTCCGTATTACGAATTATATTCGAAACATGTAGGTGATGTTATTTGGGAAACATTGAACTTCTTCCTGTTCAACTGTTATTTAAGTTATTATAGAAAAAGGAAAAAACAAACAATTCCTAACCTCAAATACCGAAAAATGACATTTACCGCAATTTTTTTGCCGCATGGGTATGAACGTCCATGCGGCAATTTTCTTGCGATTTGCGAATCGCACAAAACCTGCGAATATTCGCGAGGGTATGAACTAGCCTTGACAGGCAGCCAACATTTTGATGTTTTGAACAACCCAAGACTCAATCAAGTTGGGTACTGATTCAGAGTGCATTCCTTTTAATTTCGAGACACCTCTTAAAACCGTCCTGATGAGCAGGAAACTACAAGACTGTTGTCGGCGAATGTTGAGCTCTCGGAATTAAATCGAAACGACTCTATTCACTATGAATGTTCATGTATATAACTCACAATTTTTTTAGTAGTCCGATGAGATGACATAGGTAATACACTTGTAGTTTTTCACTGCATTGTGTATAATTTTTTGCAACCACTAAATATCTATGTTTTAATCCTTTAAAATGTATTTGGCTGTACAGTTGACCACAGTCAAAAAAAAGCTTTGTACAAGTGGAAAATTTCCCTTTAAAACAGAACTTTCAGAGAATAGGTAAATCTTTGGAGAGCACCGGGAATTTGTGCTTCTTTATTATTTTTCTCTAGTAGGACAACAACATCACCAAAGTTATAATATCTGGTAATTTCAATCAGTTCTCAAACGACGACGACGACTGTTAGCTAATATTGATTCAAACAATAGTGGAAAAAGAGTTCATCAGTTCTAACTTCATCCACAAAAAAAAAACTCAAACCATCTATAACAAAATACCAAATAACAAGCTAAGGAGATAATACAGTATATCCTACCGATATTCGTTAGGTCCTTGATGTCAGATCTGTCAGCCAAAGTAATTGCAGCATTATAGTAACCGTTTCTGAGAAAATACTCCACCATCATCCGGTCTAGTCTTTTTCGCCTCCATTGGTTCAAAGCACCCTGAGATAAGGTACCACTAGGTGTCAGAGTATTGTGTTCTTTCAAGTGTTCCAAACGGCGTTTGCAAACATTCGATGCTGCTAGTTCTTCCGAAATGCTCTCTTCAGCTATAAAACATAGAATTTGCTATACCCACGAAATTTTTAAATTGGTTGAAAGGCATCCTTGATCAAATGGAGTATGTGAGCAGGGTTCAAAAATATGATACTTACATAAACGAATAAAAAGAGTATTTTGATAGTTTTTACTTTTATTACGAAAATCATGCATTCCAATAGAAACGATCTAAAATTGGGTAATAAGAGTTTCAGTACACAAGTAAAAGTTGAATATTGTAAGTATAAAAAATATGGTTCTATTTAAAAAAATGAACGATGACGTCACTCCTCCACCAATAGCACATCAAAAAAATGTTTTGAATTCACAAAAAGATGCAGAGTGAGATACTGTTTAACTTGTATACGAACTTTTTTTCAATCACTCATATTAACTGAGAAAATAGGTGGGTTCATACATTTGACTAACTCAGTATATATAATTAGGTGATCTCATCTGTTTCAATGATCTTGAAGTCACAACAAACAAGAAAAATTTTGATAAATAGATAGCTTAAGCAATATCATTGATAAATAGATTGAAAAATATGAGGCTAAAGTGAAATTTGATTAGAAACCAGAAGTATTGTTGGAAGGAATTGGTAAAAAAATCCCCCCTCAACACTATGGTTGACTACCTATATTGAAAGCTTTGAAAAATCTAGCCGCATTCCCAAGGACATGACGATAAAGTTATGACATGTTGAAGTTGACTTGCTCTCATCTAAGATCTCTCAACAAAAATGTTCATTGATCAAAAGTCTCACACGTTTTATTACTGAAAAATCAAATAAACAGTGTTTTTGTTTTGATCTAGATTCATGACTTCATCTTATGTAGCTGTGATTCCAAAATGTTTGAAAAACACTACATTTGAATGATTTATTCAAAATTCATATTGGCTAGGTGACAATACTACTGCATTTTTCTTTAAAAATGGGATTACGTCTTGACCACTACTAAATTTGTCCAACATGAGTTGATACTTATCTCTACAAAAAAACTTCTCAAATTGTAGAATAAAATATTTATGAAAGCAGAGTTTAATCTTTCATTTCACTTACCTTTCCTCTTCAAAACTTGCAATTTTTCCACCATACCGCCTAACAATGAAGATATATCTTTTGCTTTAACTTCGGAAGCATCCAGTGTGTCTTCTATGAAAGAAGCAGCTTGCTGTACATGTGAGACTTCTCTATCTAGAGCCTTTTGAGCAGTCCTGAATTTTTTGTTCAGAATTTCATAAGGAACCTGACGATAAAGACTAACTGTTGGAAGGTATTGGAGCTGTTAAAAAATACTGTAATTCTTTATTGTTAGTGGAATCAACTGAAATCTACATTCATACCAGTTCTCAACTCGACTCTGAACAACTCATATACTTGCTGTGAACAGGCTTATCAATGTACTTGATAGAATGCATTTAGTATTAATCAGCATTACCACTCAGCAGTATCTGATAAAGTAATAGAGAACCCATTATATTATCAAGTTCTAGATTGAATTTATTTAATTACTTTTTTTGTAATAAATTCAATGTTTGACTATTAGAATGCGGAATTTTAACAATGTGCTAGCAATAATCTATGAATAATGCATATGACACTACATCATTGATTTGAGAACGTAGGATACAGTTGATACAAAAATTACCACTTCATTTTTATTCAAAACTAACAAACTATTTTTAATTTTTAACATTTTAAATGCTTATCATCTTTTAAAATTGCATGGGTTGAAAAATTCTGTAAAATAGGTCATATTTTGGTACGTACCTTTAAAGTGGGATGTTCTAAAGATTTAACATCTGCCATTTTGAGCCACAAAATGAAAACATAAATAAATGCACGTCCTCTAAAACAGCTGATAAAGTGACAGCTATTTTATTGACTAATTAGTCAACGTGTAGTCTGATCAAAACATTAATTAATGAGAAATGCGTGTAAGTTATGTCACGGAAAAACAGCTAATAATTAACAGTAATATATCTTCACTTCTAAAAAATGTGTGATAATCTTTAATATTTTGATTTTTGTTTTATTTTGAACAGATGACGTCGTCCACCACCAGAGCTGATATTTGATATTTTATTAGTTCCTCTTTACGTTAGTAGATGGCCGTCATATCAAAATCATTGTCTGCTCTGCTTTTGAATTAATCCTGAATTGGTTGGTTTTGAATAGGATGATAACACGATAACAATTCATATCTTCTTGGGCTGCATCATACCAATACATACAATAAAAGATCGGTAGAAAAATCATGATAGGTACCTATGTTTATCTTTTTACAGAATCAAGGATTGAGGGGATTGAAAGGTATCAGTATTTCAAGAGAATCCACCTAATTGATCTTTAAACTTGGCTGCTAGAATGCTAGATCTGGTGGATTTTAATAAAAAAAGGGTTCTTTTCGTTTAAAGGCAACTATCAATTATTTATACGGTATTGTTAGTTGCATAACCTATGTTACCTATCAAAAATAAGATTGCTCCATCCTTGTTGCACTCATTGTTCCAATACACGAGAGCTTTGGAGTAGTAGTGAGTGGTGAGTTCCGATTTCAAAAATAAATTCAATTCAGAGAAATAGCAGTGAGAGTGGTTATGTGGTGATTGGTGATAGATAAATGTGAGAGGTTGATGGTACTGTGCTTGTATGTGATAGATAGGTCAGGAACTGATCAAAGAAGGTGAAAATCGGCCTCACGGAAAAGTAACTCAAGTTTATCCAACGTACAAGATACTTCAGTCAATTTCCTTCAGAAGGTAAGGTTATGTTAACTTATTGAGTTTTTTCAAAATAATAATACTATTTCATATACTCAGGTAAAGGTTTGTTATTTTGGAAGTATATTCTATTGGGGATTTACGCAGATTCACCACTCAGCACATATTTTTCAAAACCCTCTGAGGCCTATGATAAAATGGGCAGCAACTCTTAATATGTTAACTCAAATTTGAAATTGCTCAACATAGTGAAAAATGTTGCAAGTTATTTTAAACAGCATCTCATCTTCTTCAAAATAATTAATCAGCAACCCTACGTGATGCGAACAACGTGTTTTCTTTACATATTACTGATATGCAGCCACAGGTAAAAGGGAAAGTTCAAAGTTACCTAACAGCCTGAGGATATTCTAAAGTTTCTAGATAAAAATGTGTGTCGCAGAGAGGTGTATGTCTGAAGCGAAAGCAAATGATTTTCTCGAACTGAGTATAAGAAATGATTTTTTTCTCCTTGTTAAACCTTGCTTACATAATTTCTCGCCATGAAAAGATAATTTGAGGAAGCCACTACTCATATCTAGCATTGCAGTTATTATAAAATCAACCATGGAATTTCATGATGTAGTGATACAAGTGAATTTTATTCAAATTTTTTATCATTTTCTCTCTGAAGCTAGAAGACTGGCCTGTAATAATTTTTTCAATACTGGAGTGATGCCACTTCAGTTTTTCAAATAATTTCAACGTATTTTTTTTTTCACTGCATCTTCTAATATTTATAATAGAACATTTTCGAATTCCATGCCTGCTTACCCAGCGTTTTCACGCACGCCGACATGCGTATAAACGTCGAAAATTATTAGAAAAATCCAAAAATGTCCAAACGGGTAGACCCCTAAAAATCATGTAGAAAAACAATTCAAGTAATCAGATCCACTTGAAATTTCACTACATAGGTACGTAAATTTGCATGCTGATTCCAAAAATATACGATTTGTTTTTACTCAGATACCAGATAAAATGAATACAACGTCTAAAATGTCACCAATGGGATTGAAAAAAAATATGGAGGGAAATGACTTCTTCCCATTTCAGATGAACTCTTCAACTCGGAAAGGTTAACGACAGAGCAATTCTGCGAATTTAGAGTCAGTCGATATAAAAACAGGGCGGGGAGTAGCGCAGTGGTTGAGCGCCAGCTTGGTAACCGAGAAGTTCCAGGTTCGGTTCCCGGCCGGGGCGGGCTTTTTTCATTTTCAGATGTGAAAGTCTGAATGATTGAAGCTCGTGTCAGCTGGGAAGCTGGTAATAATCTTCCACGATTCACTGTTGCGTTAATAATTAACAGTGCTGCTCCTAAGGTTGGCGTATGGAGTTAGTAACAAGGCCTATCCAGAACACACGGCTAATGACCATAGTAGATGCCAAAATACAAAAGAAAATATATAAAACCAAAATTATTCGAAAAATCAAAAAAAGTCCGAAGATTCACTTATAATCCGCACGATATACGCTAAATTTCATGCACATTCAAGGTTTCTAGTGTAGAAGATGGCATTCCGACCAGCATTATGAAAAAGAGCCCAATTGCTATTAGTGAAATCATATCCTATATTATAAATAATTCAATGAAGTATGGTTGGTATATTTCCAACAGGATTGAAAACATCATTTGTGAAGCCAATATTTAAAAAAGGCGATCCAGAAAATTTTGTAAATTATCGACCAATATGCATCCCTCCAAGTTTTTCAAAAAATTTCGATCTAGTAATGTCAATAAGAATCATAGAATTCATGAATCAGTGTAACTTATTCAGTAGGCTTCAACATGGATACTTACACGGTGGGTCAACGCAAACAGCCATATATCAATTTACACAAAACATAACGAATATGATGGAGGAAAAATTGATTTTAATAAAATTAGAAAAATATTTCATAAGAGGTTCAGCTCTGAAATGTGTTGAATCCTATCTATCAGATCGCCTTCAATCAGTAGAAATCAAACGAAATGGCAAAGCCTATAAGTCAGAAACTCTTCCTACAGACGTCCGCAGGGCAGTATTGCCGGACCTCTATTGTTCGTCATTTACTTGAACGACTTATGCAATCTCTATCTAAACCAACATCAGTTCAAAACTATTTTTGCAGATGACACAAGTCTGTTAGCCGGTGGCAAAACTTTTCCAGAAATGATGGTAAATAGTACAGAGTTGTACAACAGCACTAAGGATTGGTTCAACAGAAATAAACTTGTACTAAATGAAACTAAAACAAATATTATCTTGTTCAGAACAAACCAAGACAATATTGATTATCCAGTTAGGGTAGACCTTCATAACTCGTCTTTCAAATTGTCTCATAATACCAAATTTTTAGGAATTCACATCGATGAGAACATGAATTGGACTTCTCATATCGATCAACTCGCAAATAAACTCAGTGGAATATCGTATGGAATTAGAGTTACATCTAAATATCTGCATAACGAGACTTCAAAAATACTTTACATTGCCAATTTCGAGTCGGTTGGTCGACATGGAATTATTCTTTGGGGCAGTAATCGCAACATCGAAAAATTCTTTATAGTACAAAAAAGAATAACAAGAGGAATCAACAATTTGAATTATAACCAGACTAGCAGAACGGTATTCAAATCCACTAATATAATGACAATTTATGCAATCTATATCTACGAGTGCCTAATGTTTATTTATAAAAATACACTTCTTGTCACTGGAAATATACCTACACATAAGTATCCTACTAGAACAAATGAATATATGTTTCCACATCATCGACTAACCACAACTGAAAAAAACGCCCACTATATGGCAATTAAGCTTTTTAACCATCTTACCAACAGAATTAAACTGATAAAGAAAATTGGAGATTTTAAAAGAGAAATAAATAAACTTCTCATAAATTAAGAACCCTATGACTTTAACGCATATCTCACTGAAACAAATACTTAAAAAATTTTTTTTTCATATATCTAGAAAAAATTTGAACCTTCTCTTTGTTTGACGCCATTTCATTCTAAAGTTACTGACTTTTGTAAAAATGTTTGTAATCTACTCTGATATAAAGCTGTTTATTATTATCATTATTATTATTATTTTTATAAAAGGACATCGTCCAAAATTTCACGAATAGAAGTAGAAAAAAATATGGAGGGAATGGCTCCTTCCCACTCCAGATGAACTCTTCAACTCTGAAAAGGTTAGAGATAGAGCAATTCTGCGAACGCCAATCGACTCAGAATGATCAAATTAGTATAATCTGTGAATTTCGAGTCGATCGATATAAAACAAAATTTTTCGAACAATTGAAAATCCTCAAAAATTTCACGAATAGAAGTAGAAAAAAATATGGAGGGAAATTACTCCTTCCTCCTTTCAAATGAATTCAATGAAGTCAATTAATATAGGTAATATTTTCATTTTGTGTTTCATTGATGCAAGTTTGTTTGTTACAAATTTCAATTAAATATTGTCCGTTTCTCATTACATACAAAATCAAAAGATAAAAATATAATACCATCAATTTTTACAACAGTGAACTCAGGAAAAATCTGTCAGAAAAAGTTTAGAAGGAAGATTTATTTGAAAATCAGGGCCATATTTATATTAAACTGTATTAATATTTCAGGTGGAGTATTCTGAAATTCCATATCCGATTCATTCGATTTTTTACTCATTATTCCATTTAAATCGAAGCTTTTCTGAAAATAATTATCACGACGCCACTGTTTGTCTTTGTCACTGACAGTTTTGACATCCACGGCAATCTATGTTACTTTCTTACAACGCGTCGTTTGTTTAACTGTATTTGCGTGCAGAAAAATAACATTTTTCACACTAGTCGAAAATATTGCAGCAC
This sequence comes from Chrysolina americana, assembly GCA_958502065.1. NCBI lineage: Eukaryota > Metazoa > Arthropoda > Insecta > Coleoptera > Chrysomelidae > Chrysolina > Chrysolina americana. The sequence goes on along the minus strand of OY293416.1, from coordinate 64,091,533 downwards.
GAGGCCTAAGCCGAGTGCGGCAATCCCACGAGTGTCAAAATTACTTTCTCACAAGTAATATACACTATTTTTCCTAGGACCATGCGATGTTATTGACATGTGTTCAAGAAAATCGAAGATAAAGGCTGACTGAGAACCATTTCAACTAATTTCTTCAATTCTGAATAATTATTTTCAAATGAAAAATAGTTTGACATTATACTTACTCACAAGGTCAAAATCATAATTAGACGCACTTTCCAATTAATAATTACTACAAATATGATATATTTCATAGTAAGATGTATGTCTAAAAAAATTTTAGATAGGTATACGTGGCAATGTAGCTTAGTTGGTTTTGAAAGTGCAATCTCACCGGTACTAACATTTTTTATATTGTTTTGAAGATAAAAAAATTATACTTCTCAAATAGATTGTTTTTTGTGCTCAAATATTATGAATTTAATAGCTTGAAGCGTAAAATCTAAACAGATAATACGCAATTGACAGCTTATCCACTGGCGTACGATTTACTTTCCGCACGTGTGTGGATATAAGCAACTTTTCTTTGGACTTCACAGTGTGATATACGTTACTTTTCTATGCGGTCGTAGGAAATAGTAATTTACATTACTACAAGTATGAATGTTCACATTTTTACCATCGGTACGTATCCTTTGGCTTGTGAATAAAATTATGCTGTTCCATATGGGATATGTTTAATTTCGTTAAATCATTCTTTACAGTCTGTTAAATGATGAATACTCAGAAATGTTACTCACTAAACAAAGCTTGAGCTATAGTTAATCTTAGCGATTATAGCGTTCCATTTTCTTTTCATTTCTGAACTGCAAAAGCGAGTCGAATTACGTTTCAGCTGACCTTGACACGTTCTGTTCGATTTAATAGCTCTTATTTTAGTTTGGTGTTGATTAAATTTACGGGTTTTTCACTTAATTGCCTTTCAATGCATCTCCAATTTGAATTTTTTATAGGAGCCTCTAAATTTGAATTTCAAATATGAACTATTGAGCGACAAGTTCATCAATTTGTTACAGAATACCGTAACACCCATACTTAAATGTTTTTTTTTTTTTCATTTTTAGTGCAATTCAATAAAAACTTGCATTTAAAAAGTTTTGTACTTATATTTTTTATATTTTTTGAGTGAAATATATTCAAATACATTTTAAAAATAGTTCATTGAATAATCGTCCACAAAACTTCGATGAGTATTTATTATCTTGTAGAATTTTGGAAGTTATAGTAGCTTCACCATCCATTTGTTGATAGTATTCCTGCTATCCTATTCATAGGTTTTCGTTGGCCTGATTGCAAAATATCAGTTTCGAACAACTTTCCACATTTCACAGAAATCATATACCTACTCAACGTATTGTTACGAGATTGATAAAAATTCCCTAGCTACGCTACTCGACGTGCCGACGTAACAAATGAGCCGACGCCGCAAGCATTTCCTCGTTTAGGCCCTAGAATTATTTGAATGTTTTTCTGTACTGAATAATCTGGAGAACGGAATAAATCCCGAAACATCTGGTCTTGACGAATTGAGTATAGAAGGTGACACAGTTCACTCAGAAGGGAAGACGAAGTATTTAAGAAGTGTTGGAAAGTTTTGAAAAAGATAAGTGTTTGGAATATTTAGCTAGTTGAAGCAGATCCAAGTATTTTATCAGTCAGTGTAGTGTAGCAGTTGTGGTTATTGCTTCTGATATATTTCAATTTTCTCTAGTTTCTTCCGAACCGCCCTGTATAAATTTAACCAAAGGCCATTGTCCTGAGGAAGCATCAGGTGAAGATATCATTTCCTCCGATCAAATAACAACCTAGATGAGTAACTCGCCGCATACGCATTAAGATTTGTGTGTAAGGAACATCTTCCCCCAACGGCAGTTTCGTGCGTTGTTAACAAAAATATTGAGGTTCAATAAAATAGAAGTAATGGAAACCCAATATGGAAAGGGAACCTGAAATTATGATGGAATAATTTCCACAGGATTTTGAAAACAGCCGATTCTCTAATTGACATGTTTTTTCATAATTCATTCTCTTTACTCTTTTCCAATTCGGTTTCTCTTTCTCGATAGTTACGACAATGGTAGCTTACCTATGAAATGACAAATTTTGATTTCCCGCTTCAAATGGTCTTTTACACATTTCACAATGCTTCACCATTGCTTAATAATAAAAACTAACGATAGTTTACCACATATTAACTCAGAATTTGCCCTTTATTCATGAAAGAACACTCCAATAAGCCAAAGAAGAAAAAAACAGAGATATTTTGTTGTTGTTCTGTCATATTTGACATTCGATATTCCAAATGCAGTGTTGCCGTACTGACCAGACTTTATCGACAACGAAGAATCTCCGTTCGGTGATGGAAATACTATCGTTTCTACATGCTCCCAACAAGCTGCAATGAACGTTTCAGTTGCCTTCTTATTGCTATATATTTCATCCAAGACAGTATTTTTGGGTTTTCATTGCCATGAATATACCGACAGATATCAAAATCTAGCTGACGAGCTTATTGTTTCTTAAAAAATTGCGACATGGCAATAATGTCATGATTTGAGGGATAACATGAAAAGATGTTAGGTACCTTCAGTTCCATTTGAGTATTACTCATCTAGGTTGTGTTACTTGATCATTTCTATTAAGTATGCCATAATGGCAGAATGCTAATTTGTTAAAACATATCGGGGTATTTTTCATTCTCCTGAATATTTTTGAATAATATAGCACAGTAACTTGTGAGTTATGTACAGGACAACATATCTAGGTCGAGTCAAATGTAGGAAAAAGTGTGACCTTTTTCGCAAACAACTTTTCTCATAACATTTTTTTATACTTCCGAAACACGAACGATCATTTCAAATAATTGTCTTGATAATTCATACTTGTTTTTTGTGCTAGCACGCAAACTTACAATAATAGATAAGAAAAACATTTATTTTAGAACTTCGCCGATTAGGTATATAGATATGTAGAACACAAAATAAAATATACTTCGAACAAACGCATTTTTAAGGATCTACGATACAGAGCATTTAGTTTATACCATATCCTACGTGATCCGAAAAGTAATGTTCTTATAATTTCAATGGTGAAAATGGTGAAAAAAAAAACAAATATTTACAGTCTTCAAGGCGACCAAAGACATTTTGACAGTTTTGACAATCTAAGAATTATTTTTAGCGGAAAATTTAAAATTTGGAAACATGGGATACGAAATTAATGAAAAACATATCATAGTTAATTATTCGTCTTCATGGGTTTAAATTCTAGATATTTATTTGAAAATTTTCTATGAAATGTAACTAGATGAAAAGACTGGTGAAAAGATGTAACTAGATAGTTTTAAAAAATTCGACATTTTACGTAAAGAACATTGCTTCAGAGAGTTTCAACCACATTTTATAAACATGCGCTCTACTATTCATTTGTGATTCAGTTACCTTTCCACTGGTCTGTGGTTATTTTACCCCTAAACAAACCGGTTCCTGCTAATATCTTTCGATCCTTCTATAGCACAATAGATGTCTCTCACCCTTCAGAGCTCGAGAGTAAACCTCTTACATTTTCTTTTGTTGCGTTGATCTAGACTTCGTAGATGATTAGCAATAACCGATAAACTTGTACATTTGAGTCGAAATATAATTTTGGCTATGAAATTTAGAGAGCATTGCGAAGTTGTACGTGCAAAAAAAATCTACAAGAACCTTACTCAACGGTAATTCAACGGTCGCAGGGGCAGTGGTTGCTTTCTGTTAGAGAATCGTCTACAGAATTGAGAGAGAATTGTCTTTCTATTAGAGAAAATAACTATTGTTTAGAAGTGTTGAGTATGAAGATTATATTTTCTAATGCATTTTTCATTATGTATTGGTAAGGAAAATTAATTATGTCCACTGACGCAAGTAACTCTGGAATCGAAGCTATTCTGTAGCAAGCTCAAGATAGCGACCAGTATGTTATCTATAAAGAATTATAGCCAAGTTATTTCAAATCCTTTTCACAAAAAATGTGAAAAGAGTACCTAATAAACAATTCCATTAACCACTATCAAGAATTGCTGGTTAGAATAGATAATACCATTTCCGAATCAGTCACAGGACGGAAAACCCCATAATGAAATGAATGCAATATATAAAAAAATAGCGTGTACTGACATCGTGTAGGCATATTGTTCACGTTAGGAGAGATATGAAGCACACTTTTTAGTCAAAGAAGATGAAGTACGGACAGATTGGAAATCCGTCTCGAATAAAGGAAGCTCATGTGAAGCACTATGTGCACAGTGGGACTCATGGGTATTCAGAAACGGGTTGTTTGAATAATAATAATAATAATAAGGTACTCGGTGGACGGATGAACTAAGGGACAGTCTTCTGCATTGCTACGAGAGCAGTGAGCCCGCCCGAAGAGGATACATGGTGAGAATGCATGCTCTGTGATGCGAAACACACCCAGAGCATGCTGCCTTTTCGGCACAGAATCTAAGGGATTATGTATCCCACCTTCGGGTTCGAGGCAATGTTAGAGCCCCTCCTCAACCGGTTAACGCAGTGGCAGAAGTGGCAGATACGCCACGTGTCGACCTGGCTGTAGAGGAGCTCCGCATCATACCACCAACGGAAGGTATCAGTACCCGCAGGGCGCTTCATAACACGAAGTCCCGGGTGGATGCGGATATTCACGATGTCCTTTTAGAAGAGGCTGACATCTGGCAGATCAACTCTGCCGTGTATGACGCCGCTCAGGCCCTGTCCCAAGCGGGGAGGAGGGATACCACCCCTCTGATTGGGAGGCATGAGCGACGCACTCACAAGATGGAAGCTAAGATCAGGAAGCATCCTACATCATCTGGATGCCGGAGAGACGTATACCTACCTAGGGGTGGAACAACGCCACACCCAAGAGGTAGCTACTGTCAAAAACTCTCTCCGCGGCAAGTATCAGCACAAACTCTGACAGATCTGGTCTTCAGAACTGTTGTGGATGAACAAACTTGCTGCAACTAATATGCTTGCCGTTACGATTCTACTTTACTCCTTTGGAGTAATGAAATGGACTCAGGAAGAGCTGCGAGACGTAAAAACTCGCATAGAAGCTTGCATCCTAAATCGTCTGTTCCACGGTTATACTTCCCCAGACAACGGGGAGGCCATGGACTTTTGAGTTTGGAGTGTCTACATAACAGAATGATACTGGATGGAGCCTGTAAAGTCATCGAGTTCAGATCCCCTTCTCTGCTTGGTATGCGATCATGAAAAAGCAGGGATTGGAGCATTTCTTTTCAAGGCAGCAACCCATGCATCCGATGAACTCGCTCTCCTATTCGACACTGAACGGACGAACCCAAACTCACGTGAAAGCTGCGGAGTGTGACAGGCTCCTACAGCTACATAAGGATAAGCCAATGCAGGATGGTGTCTTCAACACCCTCGTCTACCGCAGTCGCGTGATGGGTATAGAGGTCCCTGACACTAGATGCAGAGCGTGTCGTGGGGAAGCATAATGCATTTGCTGTCAGCTTGTCCAGCTTATGCAGTTTCAGCCTATATCCACAGGCATAACGCGGCCCTACGAGTGTTGTACTACCATCTACAACACTCGTACGGTGTAGACGAGACACCGGTGTTGCCTTATGCTCCGGGGGATATTGAGTCCGTTGTGGAGAATGAGAAGTGCCGATTCTATTGGAACTACTCATTCCCCACCCTCAGGCAAATACAAACCAATAAGCCTGATGTAGGATGTAGTCCACCTCGACTATCAGAGTAGGGCGATTTTCGTCATAGAGTAGTCGGCTCCTGGCAAAACGACCATTATCCGAATACTCAATATCGAAGTCTACTCTTTGAATTCAGCAGGCTTTACCCAAATCATTCTGTCAAAATGGCGGTTTGATATTAGGGGTAGGTACTTGGTGGAATGATGAAATCTTAGCCGGACGAATGCAGAAGACCGCAATTCTTTGTTCACTCTGCCTACTCAAAGCACATGATTCTCTGATTCAGTAATCACTCACCCCACGGACGTGGGAAGTGGTTACTGGGGTTAAAGATCTTCCTCTACTTCTTTAAGTGGCGAAATAGTTTATACTTCCCCAGACAACAGGAAGGCCGTGAATGGACTTTCAATTTTGGAGTGTCTCCATAACAGAACGAGGTATGGACCGCGATTAAAAGAAATCAGGGTTGGGTGCATTTATATTTCAACAAAAACTTACTTTCAAGCTGCAGAGACTGAGGTTCTTTTACAGCTATATATAAAGATATGCCAATGCATCTTCTTCAAGAACATTTAAGAACTTGGCTTATTGAACTGTGAACAAGGGATTTATAATGGCCTGATAGGATGGAGTCTTCCTGTAACTCTTGTAGTACCTATTCGATCCGGTAAAAGTTATCGAAAAAAACTTACTGATCACAAATATATGCGGATAGACGGACCTCAAAGAAACTTTTCATAGAACTGAAATATGTTTCGATTTCCAATGTCCCAATGATTGGACGCTAGAAATCACAATAGTGCAATTGTTGCAATATGAAATTACACCTTATAGCCAGGTTGTTATCTAAATTATCAATTTCAAAATTGAATTCGCAATCACTTTGCGTTGCATGTCTGGGGTGTATATTCCCAGTATTTAATTATTTAATTTCTCAATTTGAGCGCGCTCTACCCCTCCGTTTCTTGAAATTGTATTTAGTATGGCCGATGCACAGTGAAAATTTGAATTCAGTAACGATGTGTCTTTCAAAAGGAAAGGTAAATTGTTTAATTTTTCTATAGTTAATGAAGTAGTTTTCACGTCTGTAACTGAATTTAAATAAAGTATAATTTTTTAGCATAGCAAACGAAATTAGAACTGAATTTAAAAAATGTGGATCAACCGGGATTCGAACCTGGGCCCCCTTGTTTTTTTTCCGATAAGGTTCATAACATCACCCGTATTTTATATAATTGCCCATACTTATATAGTAATACATATATTCATTCAAATCCTGATTCCCACTCGTATGATTCAATATATCTTAAACAAGAATATAAGCTATTTTCAATAATAATTAAAAGCTAAGTGCGTCTAATTGTGATTTTGATCTCCTAGGAATTATGTTATAAAGAAATTCGAAATTCAACTGAAAATGCTTCTTCAAAATTAGCAATCATCAAGCAAGAAGTTCCACAAGGTTTCATACTGGGTCCTCTGTTATTTCTCATACACGCAAATGACCTTTCGATTATTCATGTAGTTGCGTATACTGAAGATACCAATTTCCTCATCAAGAATCACAATGCATCTTATCTAGCAACGAAAAAAAATAGATCTCTATGAACAAGTAAAACATGGGCAAATAGAAATCACTGGCACTAAGCAGACATCGTTGATGAAATTTACGCTCAGTGACTGTCCCGAATAGTGCGCCATTTCTGAAGATGATCAAAAATGCTTATAGATCATAAACTTACGTGAGCTTCTCATAAACTCTTTAGTATAAACTCTGTAAAAATTGACATGCGTTCAGATTATTATGGCAGCACATGGAAAAGAGGTCTTGCTGATTTTGTATTACGCAACTACTTAAACACTTGTCATTTGCGGTATGCAATTCTGAATTGGGGTACAGGGTCATCTGCAAAACGGGTTTTCATTCTACAGAAATACGAAATTGCACATATTTGCTGAAGGCAATCATGTGGGAATTCATTCAGAAAACTGCACTGACACTACGATCATTAGAACTGTTTCATAGCATCGAAATGTGTCGAGAATTTGACGTCATATTCGAACGTTAGAAATGGGAAGCATAGAACCGATATTTCGAATATGACGTCACATTTCGACTCTATAAACTGAATATACTTAACGTTGCTAGTATTTATATTTATGAGTTATGCGTTTTTGTATATAAAAACAATCTTTTTATCCAGTTAGCATCATTTATCGACACGATCTAGAGATTTATTGATTCCAAATATGCACAGAACATCACTATATCAAAGAAGCCATATTTATCTTGGACCTCAATCATTCAATAAACTCGATAATCATGTGAAAAGCGCACCGAAATTCTTGTTTTCAAATCAAGACTAAACAAGTTTAACTGAAAAAAAACGCGCTCTATGAATTTTAATATTTTAATTATTCTTAATACTTTTAAATGAATGTTGAATAAATATATAATGTATTTCTTAAAATATTACTTTTTATAGCATTGTCTCCTTTTTATATATTTTCTCGACAAATTTCGGTATTTTTTTATTGAGTATTATTTGTAACTTTCCTGTCTTTTTCATTATTTCAGGTGAATCATTATTTTTCGTTTTATAGATATAAATATATCATATGTTTCTTAATATGTTCGTAAATGTATATATACAGGTATTTGTGACGTTTTCCTTTTTATTATACTTATAGAAAATGTCGAATTTGTAATTTTTATCCAGTAAAATAATTGCAATATTATTGTCCTCTAAAAATCATGAATAATACAAAAGCATCCGATGCACTTGAAATCGCACTATATACGCAAAATTTTATGCTGATTCCAAAAATATATAATTTGTATATGATCAGATAAGTACAAGGTTTAGCATTAAAAATTGAAAAATTTCCTTGGACGATCGCAATATTTTCCATTATTCAAAAAATCGCAAAGTTCCCTCGAATATATCTTAACGAGCTGATTCCGAATCCGTACTACAAAAATAAAATTGATAAAGTGACAAAATCTCAGAAGATATTTAGGTGAAAAAATACCTACTATCCACAAAATCGATATTCTCCAAATAGACCAGAAGCTGGTGACGTTCTCCCATTTTACACTGCATGCCTTTTTAAGGCTTGATATTTAACCACAAAATATGAAAAGTAGACGGGTTCCTGGCCGCCCCACGTGTGCACTTCATAAAAAAAGCGCTTTTCTTTTTGTGATGAATTTTCGTGTTTTTTCGCGATATTATACTGCCTGCCGTTGTAATATACGGAAGTTCAAACAAATTAAAACGCTACCAATTAATGGCATGCAATCCGCAGCGGCCGAAAGGGCTCAAAGGGTTACGAAAAACTGAAAAAAATTAAAGGGAACTTCTGTGTTATCAAATTGCATGCCGATGTAAAAATTTAATGCAGGTTTTACGTGATTCCAAACTGCATGCCATTAAAAAGATATGTCATCGAAATCCTGAAGTGCATGCCAAATTACCTACTATTGATTAATTATACAAATGAAGTATCTTTCTAATGGCATGCAGTTTGGAATCACGTAAAACCTGTATTAAATTTTTACAGAGTTTTCCCGTAATTTTCCACCGTTGGTCAGACGAGTGGCGCATGCCAATTTTTCCAGAGTGTTTTCGTTACTAAAACTTCAATTATTCACATCGGCATGCAATTTTAAAATACGGAAGTCCACTTTAAATTTTTTTCAGTTTTTCGTTGAGCCCTTTCGGCCACTGCGAATTGCATGCCATCAATTAGTAGCGTTTAAATTTGTTTGAACTTCCTTATATTACAACGGCAGGCAGTATAATATCGCGGAAGAACACGAAAATTCTCCACAAAAAGAAAAGTACTTTTCCTTATGAAGTGCACACGTGCGGCGGCCAGGAACCCGTCTATTTTTCATAATTTAGGGTTGATTATCAAGCCTTAAAAAGGCATGCAGTGTAAAATAGGACCAGCTCCTGGTCTGAAATGAAATAGCGTTCTAATTAAAAGAATATGAGCTGCTTTGGCACTTTTAAGTGATTCATCAATGATTATCAACTACTTAATGCAATATTCGATATTGAAGGAAACCGAATTTTCGAAAAAATTTCATAAAACAATTTGCCAGATTTTGTTAACTGCATCTCAACTCCAGATGAACTTTTCAACTCGCGAACAGTTAAATATAGAACAATTCTGCGAACGCTATTCCATCCGGAATATAGTTATTTTCCTTACAAGTGTGCAATGTGTTAATTTTCCGCACGCAGATACAGGAGGCGAACGATACGAGTTCGTGTAGGTTTTTGGGTGGGGAAAAGGCACTTCGCACGTGTTAGAAACATTGTAACTTATTGAATAATTTTTATTTAAAACTATACAACAAACAATTACATATCAAATAAAAATAATAATAGAAAATTAAATTATTTGTTTGTAATATTTATTATGAAAGAACAATTAATGACATTTTGCAAATTGATTGCTGATCCAGTCAGTTGATTTAATGGGTGGCTTATGGTACGGCATGATGAACACTGAATTAGCACAGAAAGACGGTTAATAATATGACTTGATGAAGGTTGATTTACCTCAGAACAGTTGTTCAAATGGGTCGGTGAAGTATGACTTAACTTAGAAGGACAGCTGTGCATGTGGCGGAAAACCCACTAAAAAATAAATAAGGAAGAAACAGTCGATCCTTCCTGCAACTATTCAATCTGAAATTACATCCAATTAAGCTGAAATTCGAGCTAAAATGAACCAGATATGTGACGTTTTTTGTAGCATCATTCACGTCTAAAATATGAAATATGACAAAATGTAATATGCTCTATTATGCCATGTATTTAAAAGTTGATACAATTCCCAAAAACTTTCAGAATAATTACGAATCAACCACGTTATCTCAAGTTTTCGTTTCACTGTGTACTGGTATTCAAATCTTTCAATATCCGTTTTTATATTAAAATCACCCGTCTGCTCATTGAATATTCAATTGGGTTCAATTTTAAATTCTAATTTCCATCGATTTTCTTGCGTTGGTCGTTTTTAAAGCGAGACTAATATTTTGATTGCGGTCTGAAATACTATCTTTGATTACCAGCTGTGAAAATATCTTTGCTGACTAAAAGTGAACGTTATTTGTGAGGTTTCCTGTTTTTCCGAACAGAAACAAACAAGTTGAAATTTGATATGGCTCCTCAAAAAATGTAGTTTGATATTTATTAGAGTTCTGCCCTTGAATCGAATAGTGTGCGTTGTCCTGTCACAGAGGGTAGTAAAGGCGGCTGGTATGGTAAGTTTTGTAGTTTCAAATTTCAGTGTTTAGGTTGAATTGCCATTTAAGATTCAGATTATTGGATTTTTATTTAATATCTACCAATCCAGACTGTCTATAGATCCACCCCTTCCATATGTCTATTATATTCAGTAATATCAGTGAATATCCTTCTTTTCCTTTTGATCAATTGCTGGTATGATATGGTATAGAGATGATGTTTTTCAAGTTGACGTTTATCCACTGGCACAATAGGGGAGGTACCCTTTGGTTGCTAGAGCATTTGCTATATACTGTTTTATGTCGATCTTTGTGAAGACACGTCCCTCAGGATTTTTTTGGGCAGCGTATAAATTAGTCTCACCGATTTTCAAAGGAGCTTCTCGAAAAAAAAAATAATTGAAAAAATCATAAGAACTCTCAAGTTTCTTAATACATCATCCAGTGTTTGATTTCTATGAAAACGTGTCTGATCATCATTTAGTTGCAATGATTTTTCTCTCCAATCTATGCCTTTAGACACCTCTTTAGTTACTTTTGCTTCAAAAGAAAGATAGAGATAAATCGTCTTTTTCATCGTTTGAATTTTACTCTGAAACATTTTCCTCCATCACTGACTCCACATATTGCCTTCATTTATGATATCAATTTCATCTTCGTCGTTACTATCAATCCTATATCATCAAATTCTTCGTCACTGAGTCCTCGAAAGTTTTCCCAGTACATAATTCCTCTTCATATAAAAGATGCTTCTTCTCCTTCCAATAAAAAACGTCTAATCTGAAATTTACACATAATTTTTTAGTTGAGAATCGTCTATCTTTTTGTTTAGATATAGAGTATTACACAACTAATAATAATATAACACCCACGGAAGCCATTGACTTGAAATATATCATTAACAGATATGAACCCACAACTGTACCTTGCGGTACACCATCAGATATATATGCTGCATTGCTGAGTTCCCAAACTGTTCCCAAACTTTTCAGAAAACAACATGCACGTTGTACGTTTTTATACACATTCCTTAGTTGTCAATTGAGTAAACATGTCAAGTGTGGAAGTGTTATCATAAACATGTTGATAATATCGGAAATGACGTCGGTCTCATAAGGTGACGTTTTACATAGGGCGAATTCAAAATACACAATAAATAAAACATCAGCAACTGGGCGAGTCCCACATTTTGGGTTTTCCATAACTCTTTCATGGGTATTTTTTATTACTCTGCAGGATTTATATTCACCTTGGAAGGAAGAAATCGAGTTGTTTCGCAAATACCAGATGTTATGCACTTGAAAACTGTTTTCTGGATATATTTCACAGTCTGTCATGTGAGATGCTTTCTTTCATACAATTCCATTTTATACAGATGTTTCCTGTATCCTGTGATATTCAAATTTTTCGGGGACTAAATGCCTGGAGAACGCCTCTTTAGTCCCAAAGCCTTGGTGTTAATTGAATGAACGAGCCCTGGGAAAAACGTCCGCAAGTCTTCAAAGTGAAGACAAAGGGGTGTGAAGACCGAACTCGTCTGGTCAATCTTGATGAATCTGCTAACGGTAAATCAATTTTTATTTGAGAAGAGCATCGTTCATGGAATTATCTATGAATGAAAGACATATCGCCGACCTTTCTGTAGTATTCCAGAGAAGTATGCGAGTTTTTGAGCGAGGCACCGTCGAAGAAACTTATTTTTTAAAGCCACTGCGCTCGTGCTTAAAGAACTCGTTACTTAGGGAAAATTTATAACACTTGTTACATTATATATACTTACAGGGTGTTTGCTATAACGATGTTAAGTTTTGAACTGCCAATAGGAAAGGTCATTCGGAACCATATCAACCACATTTAGCTCATTCAAAAGTCTAATGAGGTATCTGAAATTTCAGAAAAATTTGGATTTTCTGGCGAAAACTGACCATTAAACATCACTCGTTTCATTGTTGTGATGTCACAGTGAACAATATTTTTCATGGCAGTTTTAATAATAAAAAGAAATGATCTGAAGTAGTTGAAAAAAAATTAATATATTTCTATATTTGACTCAACGACAAAAAAGTTATAATTTTCAAGATTGTAGATATTGTTTTCATTCGAAATAAAACATTTTCAGAGTTCACAGTTTTGTAAAAACTCCCTCTTTTTGTGCCCCTTCAAATGATGAGGCAGCTACATATACATTAATATTTCACGAGCAAACAGATATTTTATTAACAAATTCATCCTTACCAACCCAATCTGTATTTATAAAAATATTACGTGGGAATCTAATCAAGAAAAAAATTTAACAATCATTCTTCGTATTCAAATATCTTGTTCGAAATGTCCACCTTGACGTTTCATACAAGATGATATTGAATTTTCGAATCAGAGAGTTCCGGAATTGAACTTCTACATCCAAGTCTTAACTTTTGGCTGCCCCCAAACATAAAAATCAAGAGGAGTCAAGTCTGGTGAACGGGCTGGCCACAGAATACGACCACCTCATCCAATCCATGTATTCTCATAAGTGCTGTGTCAATAATATCTCACAGTTGAACAATAGTGAGCCGGCAACCACCATTTTGAGAAATTATTATAGGACGGCTTTTTTTACGAATGGTGGAAAGTCCTCTAATAAATCTGGCAGATTGTTTTGTAAAAATTGTAAGTAGTTTCCTTCATCAAGGTAGCCTGGCAAATATCCACAGTCTAGAGAATTATATCTTTTGTATATTGTTAGTTGAGATATGTAGGTCCATATTTGTTTTCAGTCACTTCGGTTTTTTTAATTGCTTGTAACGCAAATATTTTTGAGCGTGATTTGACATCAATAAAACGAGTAGGTAATTGATGTTCAATGGTCAGTTTTTGTCGAAAAATCGAAATTATCTGAATGTTTAAATATCTTGAAATCGATTAGACTTTGAACTGAGGTAAATGTGGTCAATATGGCACCAAATATTCCTAATGGCTGTTGAAAACTTTGCATCGTTCTACCGAACCCTGTACATACTATTTTTTATGATGATATTGACCTGTGGTAGAAGTCCATTGTATTTCGAAGTGGAGTGGTATGATTTTACGAAGTAGAAAAACTCAAAGTCATCTCCACAATTTAATATCGCAAATATTAAATTGTGGAGAGGACTTAGAGTTTTTCTTCTTCGTAACAATCAATAATTTGAAATTCTCACTAGAACGGCTCAATTGTTGAGAATAATCTCACTTCCGGTAAGTCCAGCATGTTTGTTCTTTCAGCTGGTTATGCGTAAATTGTTTCTACAAAATGATTCGTTTGAATTATGCATACAATCATTCTCGCTGTACTTTTAATCGAGTAATAATGATGCCTTTGTCTGAATATTAGTTTTATTCACCAGCTGTCAAAGCCTTGAAAAAGAACGTGGAGACTACAGAAAACGTAATGAGTGACGAGGCAAATAAACAATTACTACTTCTCAACAAATGGATATTTATTTATTGCCAATTGGCTGGTAAACCGTTGTCATATTGCAGCACTGGACAACTCATTAGATGAGCTCTCATAATTTGAAGCTACCTATATACAGGGTGTTTCATTTGAAAAAATTGGTTTCAGCAGAATTCTATCATTGTCTCAGAATATGCTGTATACTCTTTGTGACTCCAAATATCGCGTATTTTCTGGAACATTGCTTGGATAATGGTATACCTACCCAGATTATTTCATTGATCTCTTATAATGAGATTTTGTTGAACTTATTTCTACGTCCACTATTTCTCGTAACATTTGGCTAAAATGTGAATAACTTGGAAATGAAAATGATTTGTGAAGAGCACAACAAGCAAATTCTCAAAATAATGTTAATAATAATATAATAATACTACTCCCTCATAAACCCAAAGGCTATTATTGTGGTGTATTCACTTCTCAACTGTATAGAAAAACCAGTAGAACCTATAGCACCACCCCGGGTGGTAAAATTAAATTTCTTTCAAATATGCACACCGAATTTCGAAACGATTGAAGTTTTCATAGTTTTTTTACGGAACATCTAATTAAAAATTTCAAAATTTGCCAATATGTTCATTAAAAAATTGTTGCCTGTTGATATTCCAATTTCATATCTACAGAGTTTATCACTTTCATCATTCTGAATCGATTGGCGTTCGCAGAATTGATCTACCTTCAATCGTTCTCGAGTTGAAAAGTTCATCTGGAGTTGAGAGGGGTCATTTGCCCCCAAAACATTTAAAAAAGTGTTTTCCACTTATATTCGTGAAATGAAGTTTTCATAGGTTTTTGCGGAACCTCTGCACTTGCCAGTTGAAAGTTTCCAAATTTACTAAGATGTTCATTACATTTTTGTCTCATGAGATTTTTCATTTAAATTCACAGAGTTTACTAATTTCATCATTCTAAATCGATTGGCGTTTGCAGAATTGATCTATCTTCAACTGTTCTGGAGTTGAAAAGTTCATGTGGAGTTGAAAGGTTCATTTGCCACCAAAACATTTGAAAAAGTTTTTTCCACTCCTATTCGTAAAATTCAATCAATTTTAAATATGCACACTGAATTTGAAGTCGATTTCGAGTCTGTTGAAATTTTCATAGGTTCTTTACGGAACCTTTGCAGTTTTCAGTTGAAAATTTCGAAATATACTATTATTTTCATAAATGCATTTTTGTCTGTTGATATTTTTATTTCAAAATCACAGAGTTCACTAATTTCATCATTCTGAATCGATTAACGTTCGCGGAATTGTATCTTTAGCTGTACGAGTTGACTTCATCTGGAGTTGAGAGGGGTCATTTACCCAAATTTTTTTTTCCCACTTATATTCGTAAAATTCAATATTTTTTTAATTCCCACACCTAATTATAAGTCGATTCCGAGTAAATTGAAGTTTTCATAGTTTTTTTACGGAAACTTTTTTACTTGAAAAATTGAAAATTTGGATGATTAATGAGCACTCCAAGTATGCACCAGACGTGCAAATAAAATAATATACAGGGTGGTCCGTTTGAACAAGAGACCAAAGTGTTATGCCCTGTGCACTCAAATATAATTTCTAATATTTTGAAGTGATCTCAAAAATAGGATTCTGGTTGCGCGGTTTGTGGTAGGTCAAAATACTTTCATTTTTGTCCAAATAACACTTTTCCATCATAAAAGGTCATTATCGGATCGTCAGAGGAGTTCGGTCGGCTTTCAAATATTTTGAAGTGATCTCAAAAATAGGATACATGTTGGCGCGGTTTGTAGTGGTCAAAGTACATTTATTTTCGTCCAAATAACAACTTTTCATCATCAAAGGTTATTGAAGGGTCGTCAGAGGAGTGCCGTCGGCTTTTAAATATTTTGAAGTGATTTCAATAATAGGATTCGGGTTGGCGCGGTTTGTAATAAGTCACAATACATACATTTTTGTCCAAATAACAACTTTTTATCATCAAAGGTTATTATCGGATCGTCAGAGGAGTTCGGTCGGCTTTTAAATATTTTGAAGTGATTTCAAAAATAGGATTCGGGTTGGCGCGTTTTGTGGTGGGTCAGAGTACATTCATTTTCGTCCAAATAACACTTTTCCATCATCAAAAGTAATTGTCGGGTTGTCAGAGGAAAGCGGTCGGCTTTCAAATATTTTGAAGTGATCTCAAAAATGGGATACGGGTGAGCGTGGTTTGTAGTGGGTTACAGTACATTCATTTTCGTCCAAATAACAACTTTTCATCATCAAAGGTTATTGAAGGGTCGTCAGAGGAGTGCCGTCGGCTTTTAAATATTTTGAAGTGATCTCAAAAACAGGATTCGGGTTGGCGCGGTTTGTAATAGGTCATTATACATTCATTTTTGTCCTAATAACACTTTTTCATCATCAAAGGTCATTATCGGGTCGTCAGAGGAAAGCGGTCGGCTTTCAAATATTTTGAAGTGATCTCAAAAATGGGATACGGGTTGGCGTGGTTTGTAGTGGGTTACAGTACATTCATTTTCGTCCAAATAACAACTTTTTATCATCAAAGGTTATTGAAGGGTCGTCAGAGGAGTCCATCGGCTTTTAAATATTTTGAAGTGATCTCAAAAATAGGATTCGGGTTGGCGCGGTTTGTAATAGGTCACAATACATTTATTTTTGTCCTAATAACACTTTTTCATCATCAAAGGTCATTATCGGGTCGTCAGAGGAAAGCGGTCGGCTTTCAAATATTTTGAAGTGATCTCAAAAATGGGATACGGGTTGGCATGGTTTGTAGTGGGTCACAGTACATTCATTTTCGTCCAAATAACAACTTTTCATCATCAAAGGTTAATGAATGGTCGTCAGAGAAGTGCGATCGGCTTTTAAATATTTTGAACTGATCTCAAAAATAGGATTCGTGTTGACGCGGTTTGTAGTGGGTCTAAGTACATTTATTTTCTTCCAAATAACAAATTTTCATCATGAAAGGTTATTGAAGGGTGGTCAGAGGAGTGCGGTTGGCTTTTAAATATTTTAAAGTGATCTCCGTAAAAGGATTCGGGTTGGCGCGGTTTGTAGTGGGTCAAAGTACATTCATTTCCGTCCAAATAACAATTTTTCATCATCAAAGGTTATTGAAGGGTGGTCAGAGAAGTGCGGTTGGCTTTTAAATATTTTAAAGTGATCTCAATAATAGGGTTCGGGTTGGAGCGGTTTGTATTGGGTCAAAGTACATTCATTTTCGTCCAAATAACAATTTTTCATCATCAAAGGATATTGAAGGGTGGTCAGAGAAGTGCGGTTGGCTTTTAAATATTTTAAAGTGATCTCAAAAATAGGATTCGGGTTGGCGCGGTTTGTAGTAGGTCAGAATACATTCATTCTCATCCAAATAACACTTTTCCATCATAAAAGGTCATTATCGGATCGTCAGAGGAGTTCGGTCGGCTTTCAAATATTTTGAGGTGATTTCAAAAATAGGATACGGGTTGGCGCGGTTTGTAGTGGGTGATGAATGTATTTAAAAGCCGACCGAACTCCTCTGACGATCCGATAATAACCTTTGATGATGAAGAGTTGTTATTTGGACAAAAATTAATGTATTTTGACCTACTACAAACCGCGCCAACTCGAATCCTATTTTTGAGATCATTTTAAATTATTTTAAAGCTGTTTGTAGTGGGTCAAAGTACATTCATTTTCGTCCAAATAACAACTTTTCATCATCAAAGGTTATTGAAGGGTGGTCAGTCGCACCGCTCTCTATGAAGATTGTTGAAAAATAATTGGATTGATGCAAAACTGATTGATCGAATAAAACTATGAGAAATAGATAAAATTCGTAATCATTGTAGGTTATCGAGGATCAATAATTGAGAATCCAATAATCTGAATTACGTTCAATGCAACTCACGATTACATGTCAAAAATAATCCTTATCAACCGCCTAATCATTCAATAATAATATGTTGGGGATTTCTATCGAAATATAAAAGCCATTAAAAAACAATCAACAGCGAGATCACGAAATATTTATACAGGCATCCAAATTATAAGAGAAAAGCTAGTTCAAATGATACAAAACTATCAAACCAAAAACTAGAAATAGCGTCAAGTGATATCGTGTTTTAAATTCAAGAGTGGATTAAAACAAAGTTTACTATACCGGGTGTAACAGTATCATAGTACACCCCCCGTAGCTCCGTTACTTTCGAAGGTAATTTATAGAAATTTGGGATATCCCTTATACATAATAAGCGACACTTTTTGACCTACAAATATTTGTTTTTCACTTTCGGTTTTACCAGTAGTGACACAAAATTTCGATTTTTCAATGGAACACCCTGAGTATTATTGCATTTCTGCAATGATACCACTAAGATGCCTAAAAACCCTGGTGTGTCGACTGATTAGATTTTGTTTAGATTTTTTTGAAGACAAAACAAATGAAATCGTGGTCTATTTCTGTAATCGGATCCAGAGATGGCGCCTCGTCCTCATGTCAATATTCCAGGGACATAGTGATTGTTATTGTTGTTGATTGAATTCGACGGAATGTCAATAAACTTTTGAAATATCATTCTAAAGCAATATAGTTTCCATACTCGAATAAATAACACCACACAAAATGTGTTATTTTTTTTTAAATAATGTAAATACCTTTTGAAAGTCAAAATAGTTGTGGCAGAATCAAAAATTTCTAAGTGCAATATTATTGACTAATAATGATGTTCGTTTCTTTATTTTTCTGTATTTTATATTATTTTCCTAAATAAGTTGATCATAATCCGTTTTTGTGTGGACAAAATTCAGAGAGATGAACACAATAATTCATTATGTCTAGTACCGAAAGTGAGTACCTACTATATACTTAAAATCTGTACAATATACTTTGGAACCAATTTGAAACTTACATTTTATTTCTTAACTCGCCATGCTCTAATAAATATGGCAAACATTTTTTCAAATCGATTCAATCAACTGGGTGCGTGTTGTTATACCCTACTGTTTCTTTAAACTTCCATAAGTTCAATTTGCGAAAGTTCGTGACAAAGTAAGAAAAATCACCACTTCTACTGAAATCTATCATTTTTGCATATATCATCAAGCTTGTTTAGGTTTTCTTATTTTACCATTCGTTTTCGTAAAATCTTTTCAGTGTGGTTAGATCATCTAAAAATAAATTTTCTGTCGAGAAAGAATTGCACAAAAAAAGAAACATCTTCACTATTACATGACATACAGTTTTTAAAATAGCGATGAAAGATCATTGTAACACACAACTCATCACACATATCACTTCTGAAAAGCAATTAAACTCAAAATAAGCTACAAAATTATTACTTTATATCTATATATATACTTTATTATAGAGAGCTTTAAAATGAAAACTCGGATACAATGGCGCAGATACTTGCACATGCGCATGTTGGGCAGATGTCAGATGGTGTTGAGAAATATCGTCTTTGTTTCCACTGCCACAGGAGCCGGGCCGACTCTGTCTTCGAGGCAACAATCACCCAGCCAATCACGGCCGCAGTTCCAGACAGGAATTGTTGTTAAATCAAGCAAGCTGAGAAACGCTTGCGCGTGGGTTTATAAACTGCCAAAGCAACGAGTCAATATTTAAGAGTTTTCTCAATGTTTTTGAGCATTTACGTGAAATGTTAATGTTTGTGACCTGATTCATTAAAGAGATCAGTATACAAGAAGTGTATTAATCAACAACAGATAGGCACAAGCACAAGATGACAGGTTCTAATGGTGAATTTCCATGCAGCTGAATTTCAATACTTTTATGTGAAATGTGTGATTATTATTTCCTCCAGTAAATTGCATATCAGCAAAATAAAAATTATATTATAAGTCGAAAATTTAACTAATAAAACTGCTTGCGGACAGTGATTCTGTAAATTTGAATGATAATGTTGTTTTATTCATTCCATGCTCGTGCGTAATACTTGAAACTTCTGTTCATGAAAATTCACCCTAACAAGAAAACCGACGGTGGCGGTTCACGAAGTATCGCGGGATTTTTGAAAAATAGACCGCGATTTCATTTGTTTTCTCATTATCAAGCAAGCGAATGTCCAGCGTTTTATTCTACAGTTTTACAGGTATGAGTCGGCACACCAGGGTTTTTAGGCATCTTAGATACCACATACGTGACATTTCAAACGTCAAAATTTTTGAAAATTCAATTTTTAGTTTTCCATTCAAGTGTGCCATGATGGTTCAATTGACCCGTCTAATGCTAGAAAAATCGAAACCCCTTTTTTCTTATGCACCAAAATTAAATCTACGTAATCTTGTGGCTGACACCTCAGTAGGTACAAGTCGTCGATCACTTCCTTCATGATTACTTCCTCAATGAATCAATAGAGAAATGTGATTACATTCCAAATAGAGTAGCTACATACGTGTTTTCAACACAATTATTTCGTTTGTACCCATGACTCACAGAAAGCAACAAATTATATAGAAAGTTTTAATTTTTGCGTAGTTATGAACCAGAAAATCTCTTGATTGTTTTATAATAGTTTAACGGAGAAGTACTGAATTGTTTTCATTTCCCAGAATTATTTAAGTAGCTATACAGGGTGTCTCAAAATGAGTGCGAAAATTTTTAGGTGTTGATTGCTTGTCGAAAATCAAAGGGGGTCTTTTATGTAAACAAAAGTTCTTAGGCCTGTCCTTGATAAGTTATACGCTTCCAAAAATGAGAAAAAAACGTTCCTTTCGCGAAAAAACTGCAAAAACGCTGCTCAAAATGCCCCCTCATTTCTACCAGCACAATGTACACACCTGAATTAACCCATTATACACTTTTTTTATTAAAAACGGCACTTTTCACTTTTCACTTTTGAATTCAGTCAAATTCAACAGATTTATAATGAAATCGAGCCAAATTTTTATTTATACTGGAGATCTATTTCAATGAAACTTTTTTAGTTTAGTAATTGCCGTTGTTATGAAGGAGAAATTGTTTAACTCGCGTTTGAATCTGAAAAGTTGGTGGTTACAAGTTACCAAGCTGACATGAATGAAATTCACCAAACATTTTGCAAATTGCAACAATTTTAATTTTTTTATAAAATCTGCAGTTTTCAACAAAAAAAATAGCCTAAAAAGCCTTAAACTGGTGAATTCGGCTGTGTACATTGTGCTGGCGAAAAGAAAGAGCCCCTTTTAGTGTTTTCACTGTTTTATTCGCTATAGAAATGTGTGCTTGGATAGTCTGTTATAATTCGGGATTACACGTGTTTCTTTGCTACCTATATGTGTACAGATAATTCGTTGTTTTGAATTGTGCAGAATTTTTTCAGTCCGTTGTAGAAAGTCCTTGAGTAAGTGTTGTAGAATCTTTGTACGGGTATCCGACAGATGTAATTCTCATTTATGCCAGGACAGTAGTGTCTGTTAGATGATTGCTGATGAACTTTCTTTTGTATAAGATTCTACAAAGAGGTCGAGTTCCCTTACTATTGGTGTTGGTTAATTGTTATCCATATACTATGAATGTATTGCGGTGTTATAGAAATTGAATAGTCGATTTATACATATTTCTTTGATTTCAGATGTGTCCTATATCAGGCCTGGTCCAATTCCTGATAGTCTTGGTGACGTTGCTCCTTGTATGCCATGCAGTTGTTGTCAAGAGTTTCAGTATCAATTTTAAGCCAAACTCGACTAAAATACATATGTACAATAGAGCAGAGGTTCAGTACGAAATATCTGATGCCCCTCTAGGTATGTAAAACATGAGTTTCGAGTATCTATTCAACGGATTTTTGAGCATTCGTAATTTGAAATTTTCTTCCTAAAATTTCGCTAGCGGTTTCATTCATCCACGATGTTGGTCGCCTCATTATATTTATCGACAACGAAATGACAGCAAAAGGTAGACTATTGTTTTTTTAATGAAAATACAAACTAATCAAAGTTTCGAGTTTATTAATCGGGTTTACACGACATTCATGCATGATACAAAATAGTCACCGACTATTCAGCATGATATCTTTATATCAAGGAACCTGTGCATCTGACTGTACTCTAAATAATAACATCTTAAACGTCAAAAAGAATCAATCGTGTTGAAGCTGTATAAGTATTTGAAAATGAATCGGTTTGGAGAAACCAAAAACGAAGAGATAGATAGGGTAATCGAGGCTACAATCCCTGACAATACCGTGTCATTCATATGGCTGATATGAAGAATTGGATTCAAGAAATAATCTTCATAAATATAACACGACCTTGATTAATTGTCGACTATTTTATTGCTGCTAAATTTCTCTTGTATTTATTAATTTTACTCTCGACATCATTTTGGCATTAATAATCAGAGATGATGTAGGGGTATTCAGCTTAAAAAACTGATGCTGACGATAAAAAAGCCGTATCTCTAGACCAAGTAGTTACGAAGGAATCTACTTGAAAAAAGTTCAGTATTTTGGCTCTCCTGAAATATGATAAAAAATGAGTTACGTTTTTGTTCGTTGGGAGTGTCGAAATACAGTCGTAATTTAGATGCAATAAAAATAGTCGACTATTTATCAAGGTCTTGTTATATTATATACCTCTATATGTTGCAGAATTTCAGAAAAGAAATAGAGAATCGATTTTATTTTGGCATGAACTTTGATGGCGGACATTTTGAACAGTTTTAGAAATAAAGTTGACGTTTACACCCAATTGATAAACTCGAAGCTTTTATTTTACATATTATATATAGTTTTATCAAGAAAACAATAGCCTCTTTCCAAGATTTTGACAATAAGATGTTATTTTGGTTATCGATGAAAGTAATGAGGCGAAATTATAAGGTAATAAAGAACCCGAGGCCTTTGAAAAGAAGTATGCCACGACCCCTTTCCCCTATTCAAACTTCGAGTTTTGTTCAACCCCCAGCTGCAGGCTTGAAACTATGGGGGTGAAAAAAACTGGAAATTGGTTCCCCCTCAAATCCAAAACCAACGTGTTTGAGCGTTTTTCCAAGTTTTGATTCCTAAGAATTAGGGGTAAGAATTAGGGTGGAAAGTTTCCCACACTTATAATAATATAAGTTTGAATGAATTTGTTAATAAACAAAATATAACAGGAACAAAAATTGATTTTTTTATAACTTGACATGAAAATATCACAAAAGGTAATTTTAATGAAACTCGGAAGTTGCATCAGGCGACTTGGCGCGAAGTACCTCGTCGCCTGGCAACGTTCTCGATTATAATAAGTCGCATAATAATCTCGTTACATTAATAGCTATAAACATACTTTACACTTTCCATGTTCTGGTGTATTATGACACAATATTATTTTTGCAGATGAAACCAGTTGTTTACTTTACAGTGACAACGAACATATTGCATCACTGGACAAAGAGTTTATCATATCAAGTTCACATAACCTGACAGGGTCGTTCAATATAAGTGGGAATTTTTTGGGTAAGATATCTACAGAACTGCCAATTTTTCTGTGTTGCAACTCTGTGTTGGCTAGCAGAAATTATTTATATACTTAATTTTCACAGGTGTAACTGTCGTAAAATGCAAAGATACCATAACACAGAAAGTTGCGGAAGGGCAACTTGATGTAATTGTGATACGTAAAAAGCGAATTATTGATACAGTGTTCACAGCATCCATAGTCACTTTGGTCAGCATCCTTTACGTTAATTTCGGTTGTGCCATAGACTGGGGAGAGCTACGAAATATTTTGAAGAGGCCTATAGGACCGTGCATTGGATTTTTCGGCCAGTTTTTTATCATGCCATTGGTAAGTATGTCTTCCTAAGAATAGTTTATGATACAAGTGTATAAGTAAGACCTTAAAACATGCGCATATAGAAAAAAATACAGGATTTGTTGAAATAATATTCGAAGCAATCTCTTGAATGTTTTTTTGGGATAATTGATTATAGACCATGAAAATGCTGATTCATATCAGCGATTATCTTCAAGTTCAATATGTTTTCTGAACACTTCAAGTAGGTTGTTTTTCTTTATACAAGTAGAAAAAACTGTTTATCTCTTTTCATTCGGAGAAAAATGATTTTTGATTTCCTTTTTTAGTAAAAGATAAGAGAAAACCACTTCTAGATTACAATCTTAGATAATTATATTATTTAAAACAATACAGTGGGAATGTGATTTGAATGTGATAAACAGATGGACAAGAATATCATAAGTGTTTCAAATCACTGCAGTACAGATTGAAATAAATTGATACCTAACAAATGTGAAGTAGGTAATTTATTTAATTTAACCACATATTCGTTCTAAAAATAGGTGAAATTTATTGCAAGCGTTTAGTGATATATCTATTGAATGTACTCAAAAGTTTGATGAATGAAACGTTTTGCAATATCAAATATTTCAATCTCAAAACACTCAATGTGGATCATGTGAAACTGCTTATCGTAGTGAGAGTAGATCATCCTTCAGATTAAATTTTGATAGAAATTCCACATTTTGTAAATATCACCAAAGATTTAATCTATCAACAAATATGGTGAAATTTGTGTCAGCTCAACCATACTTTGACAGTTCCTTCTAAAAGCTACAGAAAATTGTTAAATAATGGTCATAATAGATTTCAGTTTCATTTTTATATCTATTGGTGTAATTTTCATATCGAGTAAAAATAAAAAAAACATGTACTTATTTCACATAAAACATGTAAAATTCCGTTAACTAATAGCCATAAGCTATAAAAAAAGTTTTTTGGGCATAGTTTGATTCCCTGAACAAAACATCCAAATAGAATTTTCAGCGGTCTCAAGGGAGACAAGGGCCTATTTTTGAGTGATGACTGGCATTTCTGCCGCGGAAAAAACACTTCAAAATGTGTTCTTCTTCACGCCAGCACAATATATACACCCTAATTCAGCCATATTATACTAGTTTTTTACCAAAAACGACTTTGTTTATCCAAAAATTAAATATTCTTCTGAAAACGTCAAAACAACAAATTTATGCGAAATGTTTAGTGAATTTATTCATGTCGGGTTGGAAACATTGATCTTTGCAAATTATTCACTCACGTTTTTTCTCAGTTACCAACTTAACATGAATAAAACGCACTAATCACTTTGCCTAGATTTGTCGTTTATGTGATCATAAAAACAGGATAAAATTTTTCAATAAAGAAACGGTGTAAAGGGTTTCAAATGTTTTTTCGCGGTAGGAATATGTGCTAGTCACCTCTCAAAAATAAGCCCAATCTCCGAAATGACTTGGGACCTCCAAACATTTTATTTTGATTTTTTGTTCAGGAGACCAAACTACGTAGGTTCCAAAACAACGTTAACGGAATTTTACCATTGTCAGAATTTATTTTCTTAAAAATATACAGTATTTTGTGTTTTCTAGCTAAGCTACTTTGTTGGATTACTACTCTTCCCAGACAACCCGGAAATGCAGTTGGGAATGTTTTTCACAGGGGTGTCCCCAGCAGGAGGGGCTTCAAACGTTTGGGCAGTATTTCTTGAAGGAAACATGAGTCTGTCTATAATCATGACTGCCATAAGTACCATAGCTGCCTTTGCAATGATGCCCCTGTGGCTCTTCACGCTCGGGAGGGTGATTTTTCAAAATGCCAAATTGGAAGTGCCTTATATGGAGATCATGACCTACGTCATTGCTTTGTTAGTACCCTTGGGGATAGGGTATTTGATACAGAGGTACCTGAAACGAGTGGCTTATTTCATGACGAGAATTATCAAAGGGTTTTCGTCCTGTTTGATCTTGTTCATCATCGTTTTTGCAATCGTCACCAATTTGTACCTGTTCGAGCTGTTCTCTTGGCAAGTGAGTAATGTTTCATTAGTTGTATAATTTATTTTGTGCAAATAGTAAATCAGTGAAAAATAGTTGTTTTCCTAACAAGTTAGTGCGGAAAGTGATACTTTCCCGCACGCAACTGCCGTTGACCCAAACAACGCTAAGCGGAGTTCGGGCAAGCAGTCAAGGGCGGGAAAGACACTTTACGCATGAAATAGGAACATTATTGTTTCTACGACCGCTTGAAGATTCAAAAAGCACATTGAAAATATATATTTTATTTCAACATACAAAACTTTCAATGAAAATCCACCAAGAATGTTTGAACTTGTAGCAGCGGGCTAACACGAGCCTGAAATTTGATGTCGGCGTTCAAGCACGTTTTCTGAGAATACGGGTTCATTTTATAGGGAATTACTGAGGATCATTCTTATAGAGAATTAAATGATCTTCAACCCTATTCAAACCAAATTTTTTTAAACTCAATATTCCAAGATGAAACCAAAAAAATAATTGTTTTTTAAATAATAATTTAAATTTTTTTTTTGAGTTCTACCCCTGGAATTTTGGCAAACAATTTTTTTTTATTTGACATGATATCAACTACTAACATGCCAAATTTGTATGTTCCAACCGATCCTCGTCTCAAAACTGAGTAGACTGTACTAGGTTTAATTCCAATGAATAAAAAATTACCAAAAAAAAAAAATTGGCTGGGTTAGATTAAATATTAAAACCTACATCAGTTAGAATATTAATATACTTACAGGTAAGGTGAAATGTTCATATAATAACGATAATTTGACATTTTACTTTCCCGCGCTAGGGCGGGAAAGCGATTTTTTCCGCACTAGTGCGGGAAAGCGACACTTTCAAAACTAAAATTGTTTAAAAAAATTAAAATTGTTTAAAATTGTTTTTTCCGTTAACCAGCTGTCATCCCCCTACGAACGACAGTCCTCAGAAGTCGAAACTTGTGCGAGCTAAGGATTAACGAGGTCTTACCTTTTAACGTGCGATTCCTAGCAAATGCAAATGCGAGCGGGAAAGTGGGTAAAAACGCACTGTCTTAGAAAAAAGAATATTTTAGGGTTTGATTTGTTTTTCAGTTTGTATATTATTCAATAGACGGAATTTTCTCAAAAAAAAAATGTAATGCTATTCATTGTTTCTACAATAGAAATCCAAGTTCATTCAGACACGACATAATTATAGTATCCTTCATAAACACATACCTACATTTGAATAAATGAACTAAATGATAAATTTTGTGAAGTAAAATATTTTGTAAGGTTAATTAAATATAATAATTTTGTGAATAACTTGAAAAATAGTTGGAAGATCCCGTATATTCATGGCAATATCTGATGTTTGAAATTAATTGTTTATATCCTTGAAGCCATTTCATGATTTTTCATGTTCATTTTAATTTTTTTCTTTAAGATTGTCACTCTGAAGCTATATGGCCACTTTTGTGGTGTAGATATTGCCTAGAATATACAAGATCTGCAGTCTAATTCCTGAATCATTTTGTTTTTATCTTGCTTCTAAGTGTTGCACATTTTTGCACTTGGTTGCTCCATACTTTTGATGACTAACGGATCTGAAACACGTGTAGGTATTCAGCTGCTATTCAATTTTAGGATTACACTCATCTAGTTTATTATTTAGGTTTTAATTGCAATTGTACAATTTCATGGTTTTCCATTTTCATTGTTGATGCTTAATGTTTTCCAAAAATGATACTTGTATCATGGTATCTATTTTCTTGTTACATTTAATTTGCTTATTAAAACTATTTTATATTTTCTGCTTAATGATCTCCAATAGAAATACAGTGTGTCTCACTTCTCATGGAAACACCCCCGCATTTTCCGTAATAATTGAGGTAGAATGATGAAACTCTCAGGACTGATGGAAATGCACAAAATGCACCCACCACCTGAATTATTACGGAAGATACGGGGGTGTTCCCATGAGAAGTGAGACAAATTCGGATTTTTTAAGACTGAAATTTTTTCAGGGAAAACGTGCATCTGTAGTAAGTTTGTAGTCCTGATCACGAATCTGAAAGAATTTTGAGCCTATTTTGCTCATGGACGTATAAATGAATAATGGACCCAATTATTTACATTTCCAAGTGAAGTAGCTGAAAGGCACCATTCTAAGGTCCTGCTATTGAGTTGGGGGTGGCCACATCGAGTCTGTGATAATTCTTCAACAACCATCAACACTAGCTTAAACTCAACTGCCAGCGAATTCCAGTCAGTAACTGAACATTCCGATCTGTTTATGATATTAAACTCGGCATTATACATTCCAGAATCAAAACTAGTGAAATTAATTTGAAAAATCGGTGCGAACTTACAAAAAATTCTGTACTGTCCGTTGAAATGCTACACGTGCGGCAACGCTGTTGAAGTACGCTTTGTTTCTCATCATTTTAGGGTTGTTTACAAATTTCACCACTTCATGTTGACATTGTCTGTCATATACGGTATTTGTTAAAATATTGGTGTTTTCTTGCGTTTGGATTAAAATAGTGAAATAAAAATAGATAGAGACTAATAATGGTGCTTTACTGTTGGGTTTGCAAGCAATCCAATTGTTCTAACAAACAGAATCTCAGCTTTGATAAGTAAGTACATAGATTGTTTACAAATATCAGATTGACGTTTATATTCTTCATTGGCGTCACAGTGGGTATCAAATTTCTATACATACAAAATGAAATGGTACTGTAATCTTGTTACTTTATATGAAGGAAGGCACATATGGGTATTTTAGGAACACATCAGATCGTATCTAACAAGTTTTGCTGAAATGTTCATAATCATATATGAAATTCCACATATTTTTGTTATTATCAATACCTATATCAGTTGAATTGCGTGCGCCACTGTCGTTGGAGGGTAGGTTGCAGTCTATTGGAGGTCTCCTCCTTCCCCGCAACCCGCGCGCCTACGAACCAAGCGTCTTCAAAGCAAACTGTGTTGCAAGTGTTGCTGAGTCCATTCTTAATTTATACGTCCATGATTTTGCTCCCTAGTATGTTTTACTGCTAGTTCCATTGCTAGTGGCGGGCAGTGTATATCACTTAGGTCAACCCCATTCAGGTGGTGGGTGCATTTTGAGCATTTCCATCAGTCCTGAGAGTTTCATTATTCTATCTCAATTATTACGGAGGATACGGGGGAAACACGTTTCTTATTTTTTCAATATCTTGCAAATTATGACGAATTTAGTATACATTAAGCCCATCCCCGAATAGACTTTGTACTGTGTCCAACACATATTTAACATCTCTCAAGTGCTTGGTCAATTTACTGCAAAGAATCCTAATTAAAGGTGATGAAAAGATAGCTATCAGGTTTTGTCGAACTATTTTTCTTTTCTTCACAGGAAAGGTACATTTTGTCATTTCAGTTTATATTTATTTATACCACTAACTAAACCTTTTGAAAATAATATGATATAAAAGAAGAATCAGTTATTATAACTTAATATTCATTAATTCTTAATATTCAATAAAGATTCCTTTCAATAAATAGATGTGACAAACAATTACTAGTATGATGAAGGAAAAAATTTCATGATTGTTTAAATTCAAGGATTTTATTGAATTTTTCCAGATTATTGTAGCTGGTATGGCATTGCCGTGGCTAGGATATGTTTCAGGTTTTCTGCTAGCCAAACTTTTCAAACAAAATTATGCTGATGCCCTCACCATAGCCATTGAAGTAGGAATACAAAATACGGGAATAGCGATATTTCTGCTGAGGATGGCCTTACCACAACCACAAGGAGATCTTACTACAGGTGGGTTGTTGAATCTTTTTTTATCCATAATCGAATTTTAGCTCTGACCATTACAAAAAGTCAAGTACAAGACAAAATTCTTTATAAGTTCTTCCTTTGCTAATACCTCGATGACAGAAATCCGTGTAAATATTCTATAAAACGAAGTATGGAAAAATTCTGGTTAATAACTTTCATTCAAGTTTCATGGTTGTCAGGTTATTAGCCAGGAGAATTATTGTTGTTTGTTAAATACTTGCCAATGAAATTTTTATTATCTGAGCTTTTTGGTTCATCATTCATCATTCATTTGTTCATCATTATCAACTGGTGAATCAAATAATATACAGGGTTTCTTCAGAATTAGAATTAATAATAAAACACAGAAAAATCTCTAAAAATGAATTTACTTCGAAAATGGAAAAGAAAACAACAAATTTAAGTAATCTAGTAATCATAATAAATGGGGCAGGCTTTCAAATCTATTTTTTGAATTAACAACTTGGAACATTCCATTTGTGCATTTACTTAATTTGAAGTATTAAATGAAAAAATTATCATTCATCTTTCAATCCAACTATTATGAATCAACATAAATTTCAAAAAATTAATATGAAATCATTTGTAAATACCATCAAGCTGACAATTTGAAATTAAAATACATTAAACGTGTATGATCTGTTTGAAATATTCCTGTCAATGAATGATAATATCTACCTATTTTAATTTTTCAGTTGCTCCAGTTTCTGTTGCGGTGTTGACTCCATTTCCTTTATTGTCTCTCTGGATTGTGAAGAAATTCAAATCGAGGTTGGTAGGTCCCCCATTTCCTATTCCTATAATTATTCTCGCTTACTTTTTAAGCTTTTAATAACCGTTTCATTTGTTATTTTTCAGGTTATACCACTCTCACTCAAAGTTGAATGGTGCAGAAGAACCCATAAAAGTTGTCAGTAATCTCAGTGAGGAAATGTTGACGTTGCCCTAGCTGTTGTTTCGTTACCATTTTCATCCGTAGTGTTGTGATAGACCAGAAAGAACCACTTAATATTTATTTCTTCAGTATTTTATTGTTGCATCATTTTCATTTCGATTTATTTTGTATATAAGTATATTTTGTTTTTCAGTCATTGAGAAGTTATGAAATCGCGTGTATTTTATATATCAGATTATAATTTTGTGAAATTTGGAGTCTTGTATTATATTTCTATGAAAAATGTTAGGAATTTTTATTTAAAGTGTTTTTATAATTGGGTTTCATTCATTCTGAGTTGAACAAAATGCTTCAAACAAGTGAAAATTAATTGAACAAGTAAAACATTTGAATGTTTTTTTTTTATTTTTCATGATGTACGGTGCTTGACAGTTTTTCAATTATGAATGGAATAAAGTTTGGATGCGTCAGAAAACTAAATTTTGATAAATGTAATAAGTATAAAAGCAGCTCGAATAAAGTAACAAAATTATTATTCGAAAAATTTAAATATTGATTATAGGAATCAAATAATGTGACTTCATATTTTGATTAATTATATCATTCAATGAATTAGAAAAGTAGATGCTTGTATGAAGATTGAAATATGACACGTGTTCACTGTTTTCACATATCCAAATCTGACATTTTGGTGATTTCAACCAATAGCATGCATTATTCTAGCTAACCATTCAGTATTATAATGACAAATGCACTTTCACTATGAAATGTACTGTGTAAAAACATGCACAAGTAAATTTGGATTTTCATTTATGCAAAAATTACTGAAGTTTCGGCCGGGTGTTTCCAAGAGAAGAAAAACGCAGTATGACTCTTGGGATATTGGATGTTTTATGTAATAAGTGTTAGAATTTAGGATATCAATTTTACAAATAAAACAGGATGCAAAACAGAATTGAAAAATACATCTTAAAATTTACCAACATAGATTGGAGGGTGAGTTCATAATAACAATGGTTTTAGTTTTTTGACGTGATCGTCTTTGGTTCAAATCTCGATTCGCAACTGCGGCAGTCTTCTTCAGTGGCGTGGTCGAAGTACTCTTTTTGACGTATCAACTGAAACTAAAGCTCTCGATTCTGGCGCCTTATTTATATATAGTGCATACTTTGATGGTCGAAGAGGACTATATCAGGTTCATTGGCTTGTATTTGTCTAAGGGTCGGTAATGAGTACTTCCATTAGATTCAGCACTTCTCATTCTCCACAACGAACTCAATATCCCCTGTAGCATAAGGCATCACCGGTGTCTCATATATCTTTATCGTAAGTGTCGTAGATGGTAGTACAACACTCGTAGCGCTGCGTTATGCCTGTGGATATAGGCTTAGACCGCATAAGCTGGACAAGAGACCACTATACCCATTACGCGACTACAGTAGACGAAGGTGTAGAGGTCACCATCCTAGCAGGCCATTACGGAATCCCTCGGTTTCCGACGTCAACCCACTTGACCTAAGAAATGCGAAAGTCAAGTTTCTGGATGAGCCAATGTTCTCGAGGAAGACCCCATGCATTGGCTTGGCTTATTCTTATGTGGCTGTAGAAGACTCTCACTCTCCGCAACACTGACGTGGGCTTTTTGCTGAACGGGTTCCAACTGGGTGACAGAGTTTGGGTTCGTCCTTTCAGTGTCGAATACGAGACGAGTTGCACGGTTGCTACCTTGAAGAGAAATGCTCCAATCCCTGCTTTTTCATGATCGCATACCAAGCAGAAAAGGGGATCTGAACTCCTGATGACTTTACAGGCTCCATCCAATACCATTCTGATGTGTAAAAGTCCGCAGCCTCTCCGTTGTCTGGGGAAATATGACCGTGGAACAGAAGATTCTATAAAGATGCATCATTCTGCGAGTTGTCGCAGCTCTTTCTGCGTCCATTTCATTTTCCAAAAGAGTAAAGCATCTAAAGCATATTAATTGCAGCAACTTTGTTCTTCCCCGAAAGTTCTGAAGACCAGATCTGTCGAAGTTTATGCTGATACTCGCCACGGAGAGAGTTTTTAACAGTAGCTACCTCTTGGGTGTGGCGTTGTTCCACCCCTTGGTGGGTATACGTCTCTCCGGCATCCAGATGCTGTAGGATGCTTCCGTCTACGAGCTGAATGTCCTCTTCGTATTTCTTGCGTTTACTCTCGCACCACCCTTGAGTGGACTAATGAAGATCCTTTTCCCCAGATGCATATAGTTTGTGGTCATCAATGAAGAACAGATGGAAGAACTTATGCCTCTGGTTGCTGGGGGTGCCGCTGTTGTATCCGCGAGTTTTTCGTAGTGCAACAGACAATGGCAATAGAAGATGCAGAAAAGAAGAGCGCTGAGGGAGTCTTTCTGAAACACGCCCCATCTACGAGCCCTAACAACTATATGTTGGAACAAGCAGTTACTTTGGGAATAAAATGCCAGTTTACCGAAATTCTTTTATTCTAATTATTTTTAGTAGTTAATATAAAATATACCACATTTTTTAAGATGGATGGAATTATTTTTACCAGTTAATTATATATTTCATATATTTCATGTTGATTACAATTTAATTACTTGTTTGAACAACTAAATGCTGACAACTAAATATTGGAACATGTTCTGTTTGTCTCACATTTAGTGAGTTTTATAGACGCAAAGAAGGCTTTGAAATGAAACATACGAGTAAATGTGTTGCCAACAAAGATTGTCACGCGTCATTTGAGTACTAATATTTAAAGTAAGTAGGTAGTGTCAGTTTTATTAAGAGTAAAATACCATAATGGTACGTGGAAAACCTACTGATACAAAAGTGCGAGAAATTATTAATAATCAATACCAAAAAGGAAAAACAATGCGTGAAATTTCCAGTGAATTGACTCTAGCAACAACTACTGTGTTTAATGTAATCAAAAAATATGGTGAAACTGCCAGTATTGATGTTCGCGGTAAAAGCTCAGGCCGTCCAAAAGCTGTTTCTCAAAGGAGTGTGGGGCATTTAATTAAAATATGTAAGTCGGAAAGAAGAAATACACTACGAGAAGTAACTGCAAGGTGGAATTGACAAACTGAGATGAATGTTTCCAGAGAATGCTGTCGCAAATATATCCACAAGAGCGGTCTTAGTTTTTACAAGGTATGTTTGATAGGTACTTCTTTGGGGTATGAGTTTTCTATTTTTTTACTTACAGGCTAAAGAAAAACCATTGTTGACGAAAACTCAAAACAGGAAGCGGTATATTTGGGCCAAATCGAAGCTTTCGTGGACCAAACATGACTGGGACAAAGTTATCTATAGCGACGAAAGCAAATTTGATGTCTGTGTGGGAGATTACCGAAAGCGTGTGATTCGGGACAAAACAGAAGCATTCCATAAGGGCTGCCTAAAAAGGACTGTAGAGTTTCCACAGGGCATCATGGTGTGGGGTTGTATGTCGGCCAAAGGGTTGGGAACTTTATACTTTATTCAAGGCATAGTAAACGCAGACAAATACCAAGATATCCTTGAACATTCGCTTTTACCAAGTGCAGCAAAGTTATATCCATCCGGATATTTTATTTTTCAACAGGACGGAGCCTCATGCCATACGGCTAAATCTACCAAAAAATGGATGGGAGAACATGACATTAAGGTTTTGTCACATTCCTCTAGCAGCCCGGATCTTAATCCAATAGAGACAGTTTGGCACAAAATGAAACAATACCAAAGAGATAATCCTCAGCGTACTTTACCACAACTACGTGGTAAATTGCATGAAATATGGGATAGTTTCACCCCTGAACTCTGTGAAGGGGTAGTTAATACAATGCCTACTAGAGTTCAGACTGTTATTCGAGCTAAGGGTGATGTTACCCCTTATTAATTTCTATTTTAATATGTTGAAAACTATTCGTTCCAATATTTAGTTGTCAGCATTTTTTGATTATCAAACAATCAATTAAATAGTAATCAACATAAAATATATGAAATATATGATAAAAATTTAAAAATAATTCTATACATCATAAAAAATGTTGCTAATTTCATATTTAGAATTAAAATCAACTACAATCAAAGAATTTCGATAAACTGGCATTTTATTCCCAAAATAACTGCTTGTTCCAACATTTAGTTGTTAGGGCTCGTAAAGATAACCGGATCTGTTCAGACTCTGACTTGACCAGAGGGTATGGTTAAGCGAGTCCTCCAGAGCGGCATCAGCTGTCTAATGCATCTCACTATTCGATCGGGTGCCGCGGAGGCATTTGAGCAAATAAATTATGAGCTCGTGCGATAATGTATAAAATGCCTTGCGATAATCGATCCGCTTATACTGCACGGAGTCCTGCGTGATACGTCTGTCGATCAGCAGGTTCTCCTTGCAGGCCCACTTCTTTGACCCTCTTTGCTCATATATCCTCGTTCATTCACCGTATCAACTGCGGATTGTATTCGCCCCTTGACAAACCAATCCGGAATCTGCTGCTCCCCAATCTAGACATGAGTTGAAATCTCTTGCTTGAGATTACTTCTCGCGTACCTCTATTTGATGCGAGCAGAAGTTCTAAACCGCTGCGATACCAGCCACCCACTAATGAAACGAATGATTTCGACAGAATTGAAATCCTCTCCAATCCACACTTTCCAACAAAGTGGTGAATTTGAGGCAGATATCTATCTAAACACAACCACTTTTCCTTTCCAACAACATTTGTGCAAATAGATGTCAGATGTAATTCAATTTTCGTAGGGAAAATTTGCGGGTAGCCTCGGAGCGCCAAGGCAAATAAAAATAGCCTCCTCTACCCGAAATTTCGACTCTAAAGTCCTATCTTAGTACTGATGAGAGGAAACAAAACATTGAAATATGGCATTTATGCAGGTGGTCATTGTCAACCAAATAGTGCACATAGTTCCACAACTTGCAATAGTGTCCTCCAAGATGAACATTTCACAAATAAATTTCAGGTGTAATTCAATATGTTTAAGGTAAAGTAGTTGTTTTCAGACAGAAATGATTTTCTTAAAATTTTTCACTTTGTTTGACTTCAAAAGTTGAGACTTCGAGATAAAAGTCGACATTTCGAGATAAAAGCCGAAGATTCGAGATGGAAGTCGAAACTTTGAGATGAAAGTCGAAATTATGAGATTAAAGTCGAAATTTCGAGATGTCAAAATTATATGGTATATCAAATAAACAAAAAATCTGTGGACCTTATTTCACGCTTCCGTACCATTTTCAATAGTTGTTCATTCATTAATTTTCAAATTTTATTCTCAAAAAATCCTTCTCTCTACTCTAATAATACATGGAGCTTTTAAGATGAATAAAATTGATTATTTCTTTAACCATGACTATGAATGATATTTTCACTTACCTATGACGACTCAACTGATGCTGGAGCACCTGTTAAATAAGGTGATAATCGAAATTAGAAAATGTTTCTTATTGGTTACGAATAATAATCTTGATTTATGGGCCATATTATTTAACAATGAAGATAATAATAATGTAAACAGTTCACACCCGCACAGTCATGAATTGACGAACTATTTCAGAAACATTAAGACATGAATTCAGTAGCGTTCATTACAGTTTGTGCACTTATTCATGGTCATGTTGTCACAAATGCAAGTGCATTTTATGTTTCTTTCACACCCAGTGCTGTTACTGTTAATATGGATGAGAGTGTCACCATCAAATATGAAATCTCAAATTTTCTTCAAGAAGAAGGTCTGTAAAAATATTTACCATATTTGAAAGAACTACGTACTGAATAATTTTTCTCTGGTTTGATATTTGAAAAATAAAATAATTTCGACTAGGTCCAAATACCCAATAGAAATAAAGGCAAAAGTACGTCCAGATATTACCACTTTCTTGGCTAATTCAGCGATGGACATTGAATTATATCCGATAGATAAGAGGTGTAATTTGAGGAGGAAAATATTGCAGAATGTTGGATAGTTTGACGAGCTGTAGATCAGTTTCTGAGTCCTTGCCCTTTCGAGCAAGGGTGTAGATCAATACATACAATATTTACAGGGCTATTCAAATTCTAGTCTATGCATTGGGATCTTGAAATCGACAAAAGATAGAGGAGTGTTAAAATGGGGGAAAAGTTGCGCATTTCAGAGGTCAACTAAGTGAAACAAACAAATCTGACCTAGCTTATTTAGTTATACAGGAAAAATAAAAAAAATCGGTTGTCTATATATATCTTTTTAGTTCGTGAAGATTTTTCAAATCCTTTGGCACCTTACCATAGCAACTTTTTGCAGAATATTCATTAAATGGAAATTGAAATTATGTACAAAGTATCGTAGATAGCGGACCTGTATTTTTTTTGCATTTTTCCAAATGGTATACACAGTTGTTGTTTATCCAAAGGTTTTGTAGGCGGAAAAGAAACAATTTCCAAAACGAATCCTGCAAAAAGTTCAATAAAAAATTCGTTTATCTTTGATGAGGTAAACTTTCATAATGTGTGTCTCACAAAAATCGATTATTTTATTAGAGTTTTAGATAGATAATTCATTAATCCCAGAGATCCTTTTTGTGACATGAGATAAGCTTAAAATCCATATTATTATCAACATAAATGATGATAGCAAAGCTATGAGATACAGTGTGTGTCAAACTTAAAAGAACATCGTGAGAATCGAGGGACAGAATTTCTGCAAGATCTATGCCTCAGTGAACACCTCCCGAGGCAGTGAGTTCCAAAGCTATGCCGTTCGTAAAAAACGAGCACTGGGAAAGAAATGTTCGGTTTGCCTCTAAAGTAGCTCTTGACACGAAACAGAAAACCAATTTGTTCAGATGCACTTTTGGCAATGGATAATGACCCCACATGATTTTCCTATGAAAGGGTACTGCTGATGATCAAATCGATGGATCGTATGGATACCCCTGATGACTTCATTACACTGGCTACTGTGAGATCAGCATTTCTAGTCAACAGGCATATGGTTAGATTTTGTTCGCATTGAATTCTATTGGATCCCCATTCTAAAATGTTTGCCAATTCCATATTTGAATCGTTCACGTTCCTCAGCCGTTTAATTCTGGTAGTAAAGGACTCTGATATCAGAGCATTTGAAAAAACAGCGCTATGGCGTTCATATATAAGAAGGGAATTATCATCCGCGAAGCTGTGCACTGGGAATAAACACACTTGTTACATTTACGTGAATGTAACATTGAATCAACAGAACATATTTATGTAAAATAGTTACGTAAATACTTAATCAGATGTGTAAGATACTTAACCGCATATTTACGTAAAATTCAAGTATGTCTTAGCTAATACGTAAAAACTTACGGTCAATATAATATATATTCTGTTTCTTTGAAGTGCTACGTAAAGTTGACACTTCAATTGGTGATTAAGGGGTACTGCCTCTGGACTCAAGTTTTGAAACTATACATAAGTACATCGTATAATACTTGTTTTCGTCAAAATTCCTAAGATGTTAGGTTATACTTATTTATTCAGTCGAATAATATAAAATATATGTGGGTAGATACATCACATTTAAGTAAAATTTACATAACATTATATTATATAATATTTATGTCACTTTGTTACATTTGTTACGTGGTATTTATCTAATAAAATGTATGTATAAGTGTTATATAAAAATGATGTTGTATTTGTAGCGGACATGTCGCTATAACATGGACGCTAATTTGATTTAACATAGTTACATAACAAGTAATATTATAGTTATATAACATTTGTCAGTTTTACATAATTGTGTCTGCTGGGAAGATATCTCCTAAAAAATTAATGATGGGAAGAAGAAACAACTTACCATATTGTCAATCATTCACAATTCCTGGCTAGACGAACTCGATGTTGACGGCTTTTTCCATGATCTTTAAAATAACAACATATAACAGTGCAGTGAACTGGTTGTATATTAACCAGGTGTACAATGTTTTTTATCTACAATAACATATATGTCCTCTTCCTCTTTCGAGATAACCTTCTTTGTCTAATTCATATTATCGATATATATTTATATACTCTTCCATTACCCTCACGGACTGACTTTGGCCCCTAAATAGAACCCAGTTCATGTTTCAGAAAATATGAAGGAGTGCATCCTTTATAGTGAAGATAAGAACATTGCCTCTTTGGAAAATGAAACGTTTTTTTTGAATCCAATACAGAAACAAAATGGATCGTTTGACGTCAGAGGGGTTTTCTTAGGTAAGAGACACTTCGATTTATCAATACTGTATTTGGATATGGATGGGAACCAAATCTCATAAACGGTACTTTAAAAATGATTTATTTCAGTAAAGTTTATTTTCTTCTGGTTTACATTGCTTCTTTTTCAGGAAAAACCTCGATTTCCTGTAAAGACCAGACAACAAACGAAAGGATCCAATCCAACGTCGAAGTGATAGTTATTCGAAAAGAACGAGTAATCGACGTAATTTTCACTGCCTCTGTAGCTACTCTAGTAAGTCTGGTATACATTAACTTCGGTTGTGCTTTGAACTGGAGTGACCTCAAAAATATTTTGAAGAAACCCATAGGCCCCACCATTGGATTTTGCGGTCAGTTTATTTTTATGCCACTGGTAAGTTGGTTATATCGTTATTTGAAGATTATTCTTCGATGGATATCAAAAAGTAATGGTACCATATCCTAGATAAATGTTAGAATAGAGGTTTGTGGACGTACGGATACAAAAGCATGTTTGAAGGCCTCTCAATCGAGCCCATTCCCACCGCTGCTGGGTTCACTTGGCAGTTACTCGATGGATTTCGATAGTATATGACAGTAAGATAAAGACATCCACAGATTTTAGTACACTTCACTATTAGCACACTTTGCGAGTTTGATAAAATCTGTAGAAATCTAATCGTGTTTACCTTAGTGCTTACATCCCAGTAAACACAAACATCTCTGCGATATCGCTCTCTTGTTCATGAATCGGTTAGAAAGTGAGGTACATTTATACATCACTGTTACCAAGTGAGGATACTAACTGTAACTACTGTGACCAATGCAACTGGAGATCTCAGTTATCTTCTGATTGATGTCGATCTGATGCACAAAAATGTGCTTCCTTATTCGAAAATTGAATAGTATATCACATTCACATCATTGTGAGTGACATTTGGCATCACAATGTGATACGTTTGTCGGTCAAGAGGTCCCCAAATAGAAGTTAATGAGATTGAAATGTGAGTAACAATGCACTTCACGCATGTGACTTCAAACTTGAATGTGAAGCACTCTGCTGTCTCTGAGAGCATTTTGTGTTAACTGGGATGTTATTATGCATGGCTGAGTTTACTCCCCTTTCCCTTGTTGCTTACGTCGATGAATATTCTTAGAGTGGCGCCGCCATGGTCTGGAGATCGCTAAGCGGTCCAGTACCTTCTCTCAGTCCAACAGCCTCTCAGTAAAAGATCAGACGTGAGGCAAATGGCCTTGAACGCTTTTGCCTGAGTATAGTCACTTTTGCCAGGCTTGAGAATGAAGATGACATTGGCTATCCTGATTTGTTGTAGGGCTTAGCAATATACTACATTACCTCGGAGATTTAAAAAGTGAAAGAGACTCAATGGCGCAGTCCATTCTTTC
The DNA here is from genome assembly GCA_958502065.1 of Chrysolina americana. Taxonomy (NCBI): domain Eukaryota; kingdom Metazoa; phylum Arthropoda; class Insecta; order Coleoptera; family Chrysomelidae; genus Chrysolina; species Chrysolina americana. The sequence continues at coordinate 64,050,973 of OY293416.1, read as the reverse complement.
GTGAGTTACAATCCCAGCAGCACTCTTGTAGTCAACCTTTGAATTGGCTGGCTTGGGTGAGGCCTGGAAAATGGAATTAGAACATGGGTTCTCCTAAAGTGCCCATAAGGATAAGGACGTACAATGTTTCAATTGCAAGATACCAGGCCACTAGCAATCAAATTGCCCTAAAAAACGACTGGAGTGTGGAAAGTGCCATTTATTAGGTCACGGGTCAGATAAATGCACTGTTGGACTGTCAGGACCATGCAAGAGCAAAAATCGACAATCAGCAGAATCCAGAATCCAACCGTTGCCTCACGAGAACGCGAAGTTTTGTAAGGTTAGCCGACTGTAACTGTCGTGATCTCAAGAATATTCCATTTCCGCCTGAATACTGGAATATTACTAAAGCAGTGATATCACGGTTGGTGATAGGAGTATCGAGAGGAGGATATCAAAATTCAAGCGCTCGTGGCCGAGATCACTTCTTATTTTTTTTAATATAGTTTCGGGTTTAATAACGCGTACATTTTATTTTGAACCAGTGCTGACAGTGTAGTTAATATCATCAAGAAGTTTAAGGACTTTCTTGCGGTGGGATCCTATGGGGTTTTGCCTGCCTTGTCTAAGGCTTAGGATTCTTCTTCCGACACATGCTAAACGCTCCCCCTCGGTTCCGAGAAACATATATAACATGAGGTCGAGGATTGTTTGAGATAGGAGCGTGAAATAAGTGGGCACTTATCCTCTACTAAGGATTCACAGAATACTTACATCTGTCATTGGAACTCAGTAATTCGACGAATGCCCTATCCCTTGGGCTCGAAAGGATAGGTCATCGCGATTCCCCCACAATGTGTAGTGGAAATCAGCGTCACAACCCAACAGGAGAGGCAATATTTTCTCCCAGCCAGGCCCAATCATTGATACTACATTTAGTGGAGGGTTCTTCGTCTCAGTCTCATTTGGAAAGTAAGCGGAGCCTACTACGACTTTGCGTGTATTTTCCTTTGTATCGTCGACCACCTTAGTCTTCACTGCTAATATCAGGTCCCTTTGGCATAATCTTGGCAGCGCAGAATGACCTCAATATGTTGGACCATACATACCTCTTATGTTGCATTGGTAAGACTACGGTTCTTGGATAAGAGATATGTTCATTTCGAGTTTCTCGAACCTTCTGCATATATCTAAGGGCCGTGGAGGTCCTTCCGAGTTGGATGTTGGCTTGCATAAATCTCGGGGTTCCGGAGGAGCAGGTAAGATAGACCGCGATTTGGTAGCCTAGTACTCCTACCCCTCTGCTTGTCTGAGGCTGTCAGGACTTCCTCTCTCATCCTGACCACGCCGTTCCTGACCAAACCTTGTCAGACTTCCGTCAGAGTCTAGTCGCAGAATATTGAAACTACAGTTTCAATATTCTGTGGTCTAGTCCAACGAGTCGACAAGGACTTCTGTATCGTAACTCCCCACACCGCTGGGGGTTCCCTTCAGACTCCTTCATCGGGTTTCGACAGATACTGTGGTCTCCATCAGTTGGTACTTGGATAACTTAGTTAAGGGGTTTGCAGCACAGGTAGGAGAGTCCCAGCTGATCATTGCCTTAGTGGCACCAAAAAATAGGGCTCCGTTGGCCTACCTGATGCTGGCGAAATACTTTGTATCCATCTCCACCACTAGGCTGAGGCCATCCTTCCATATTCTATTGTTGTTTTTTAATAATACATTAATTATTTTATTTTACAGATATCCTACGGACTGGGTCAGCTACTATTTCCGGACAGCCCAGCGATGCAACTCGGGATGTTCTTCACGGGGGTGTCCCCCGGGGGAGGAGCTTCGAATCTCTGGACGTTACTCTTGGAGGGGAATATCAGTCTTTCCATAACGATGTCCGCTGTGAGCACAATCGCAGCGTTTGGTATGATGCCGCTTTGGATTTTCACCTTGGGTCGTTTGATTTTTGAAAGTGGAGATCTAGCAGTTCCATATACCCAAATTTTTACCTACGTTATAGCGTTGTTAGTTCCGCTTGGTGTGGGATATCTGATTCAGAGATACTTGAAAAGGATCGCCAATTACTTGGTCAGGATGATGAAGATGGTGTCCATTTGTTTGCTCTTGTTTATTATTATTTTCGCTGCGGTTACCAATGTGTGGTTATTCAACATATTTTCTTGGGAGGTGAATATCATATAATTTTGGTTGGTCGTTAATTCGTTTCAGCTCATAATTCTCCTCCGATAAGTCTGATATAGTTCTAATATCACGTTTGACAAATTAAATAATATTTTAAGTTTTAGAAATATTTTAAAAAAACAGATTTCTATAGGTACAGCTTGGAGTTAGCTAAGAAAATGTCGAGATAACTAAAGCTACTTTGGATATGTTGTCGACGTTTCGACTCATAGTGAGACATTCTCAGAATACTCCATTAGTAGTTGTGACTGTTATTCATTCGTTTTTTACGAGCAACCCTCAGAAGTCTTCGACAGACTTGTGCGACCTAGAGAAGACTCAGCCCTTATCTTTTAACAAGATTTATTAGAACTCAAGGAGACATATCGAAAACATTTTCATTTTTCGTTTAATAAAAAGTTTTGGATGTTTTAGAACCCAAGTTTTAAATATATTAATCTTAAAATTTGTCAGTAGTATACAAGTAGTGTAGAAAAATATGAATTTGGAGGTTTTTATTTGTGACAATATGGAAAACTTTTTTTATGAAAAATCATTTAAAAGATATTTAATCTCGAAATATCGAGAAATAGTCGAAATTTCAACATTGATCTCGAAATTTCGAGAAAAAGGTGTAGGTATCTCGACAATACATTAAAAATTTCGAAAAATAAGTCGAAATTTCGACATAAAAATTGAAATTTCGAGAAAAAAGTCGAATTTCGAGAAAAATTAACTCAGATTTTAGGAACAAAATAAAAACTCAACTTCACTTCCGTCGATCCTTTCGGACTAATATCTCTTGAGGGGTTGGACTGAGAATTTTGTTTATAGGACATACTCCTCCGTAATTTACAAAAAGGAATCTCCTGATTTTTTTCGCATAAATTCAGCATCACTCTGTTATCACATACTGTATATTCGACTTCCAAATATGAATTTTCTGTTAATGAGCAGTGCACTATAAAAAAACGCTTTAATTGGAAATAAATAACTCAAACAGCCATAATTACGGTAATACACCTCCAAATGCACGTACATAAATTTTTTTTCAAATGTTACACAATTAGTAGGAACAAGCTGGTAAATGAAACATATTAAATATACAGTGTGACCCATTTAAGATGGAAGCACCCTTATAAAACTTACATTTTTCAACCGATTGGAATAATTTCATTTTACAACATATTTTCAAATTTCATTCCCTTATAACTTTTTTATTACTGAACAGATTTCGATGAAACTGTGACCGGTGATATTTCAAGACATCCTGAATCCAGTGGTGTATTCAGAATTGTCATAAAATTCATGAATTCGAATTGGTGGATTGATTAAACGGCATATTTATCAAATTTCATTCCTTTATAACTTCTTTATTGATTGACGCATTCCAACGTAATTTACATGTAAATCATTTGAAAATGTCGCGAATCCAGTGGTGTAGTCAGATTTTTTCTAAAAAAATCGCTAGTAATTTTTTTAGATTTTTGACCTTGAAAAATAAGATTAGTTGGCCCTGGAAATTTAGATTTATTCATGATATTTGGTGTCCTAATAGACTTTTTGAATATCTACCTAACAAAAAAAAATCATTCCAATCGGTTGAAAAATGTAAGTTTTATAAGGGTGCTTCCATCTTAAATGGGTCACACTGTAGATATATTCACGTGAGACCAGCTCTGTTGCGTGCATAACTATGTATAGATGTCTTGGATACCAGAGCACCACTCCTTTTTATATTTTTTCGATGTGTGTACTTTAAATGCTTTTTATTTGATTTTTTAGCTTCCACAGCAACTTTTAGTTCTTCAACCATGTTTCTGATATCCCTTTTAACATATTTAGTAGATGAGCCGTTCCTCAATCGTATTTTGTATATACCTACAGGGTGTTATCCAACCTCTTGCAGTACTTTTAATAACGGATGTATTATGTCATTTTATTAAGAATTGTTTACAGTAAATGAAAAATTAAAAAAAAAATTGTAAAACATAAATTTGGTTTTTAAATTGGCCAAAATTTTGGGAACCGCTGTCCGCCAAACCTCGGGGGGCGGGATTCCGTCTACCAAAGAATTATATAACTGTTGCACATACTTCCGTAATCCAAGCTCGCAACTCCAGAATAGAGTGGCACTGAGTCTCGTATACTTTGGATTTTAGGTAACCCCTTAGAAATAAATCTAAAGGGGTTAGATCTGGTGATCTTGGAGGCCATTTCACAGATCCTCGGCGCCCGATTTGTATTATTTCAATATTTCCTTGAAAGTGTGCTGTTACAATACATTCAAAAAGTGACTTATTCAACTCTCGCAGTTTTCAGATTGGTTGAAAATAAAAAACTGGTTTTCGTCAATTAAACCTTTCAGTTTTCAGATAATTATTGCTGGAATGGCAGTGCCATGGATGGGCTACCTCGCAGGTTTTATCATGTCAAGAGTATTAAGGCAACCTATACCTGATTGTACAGCTATAGCAATAGAAATCGGCATACAAAATACAGGAATTGCGATATTTCTACTAAGATTCTCCTTACCACAACCAGAGGCTGATCTGACAACTGGTAGGTCAAACCGAAACAACAAAGAACGGAGAAATCACTACTGCCTTTTGTTTCAGTTGTTCCAGTGTCAATCGCAATACTCACGCCTTTTCCTCTACTATTTCTATTCATATACAAAAAGATTAGGAATAGGTATGTAGAAAATATATTGTTTTTTCGTGAGACATATATATCTACCTAATACTTTTGCAGGTTCTCTGGAGTTACAACTCCTTCAACACTTGATCAACAGTCAGTGAGTACACTGAAAATGTAAGATGGATAATTTGTACAAAGAAAAGGCATTTATTCAAAACTTGCTAAAGAGATTAATATGGGATGGAACTGAATTGAGAAAGGATTATTTTTGTTGATAACTATTTTTGATATTGAAAAAGTACTGCTTTTATAAACTAAATAAATATTTTTGACCCAAAAAGAGCTTTATTTATTATTTATTCAGGATACGAACAGGTTACCGCCCTGTGTACAATAAAATACATGAAAACTGTAGCAATATTTATCGAAGCCATCACCGAATTTCGGAATGAGACTGTTCTAGTCAAAACATTATATGAGCCCACTGAAATGAACTTTTGTGTATTTTGATAAATAGAAGTACTTTATTATTGATGACTTATTATTTTTCACAAACCAAATACTTAACACAACTTTTTGAAACACCGTAATGAGTTTTTTAACTACATTTTTTTTTAAATCAACTTTGGAAAGAAAGTGAGAATAAAGTGAAAATAATTTGACAGATTTGACAGGCAATAGACACGAGAGCCCGAAGGGCTCGAGTGGCTTGTTGTCAAATGGCAACAAGTTTGAATGCTTTGAATTGATGATTTCGATTGGTTGCAAGAATTGTCAAAAAATAATCAAAAATTATTTGGAAAATAGAACTCAATATGTTGAAATTGATCAAACTAGAAGTGAACAAAAAATCTTTCTATTTGGTATAACACATGGGACAATTTCTTATCACTGCCTATTAATACTATTCATAGTTTTGCAGATGATACAGTAAGGTAGTTTCTATCCATTTATTGACACACCCCACTCCCCAGTTATCGACACACTTCGCTTTCATGAACTTGTTATAAGGAATCTGTAGAGTGAATACAGAATTCTACTGAGTAGAGTGACATCTACTAGTATTATTATTAGTCATAAAAAAGAATCATGTCCATAAAACAGAAACTGATAGATCACGAAATGTTGGAATATGCCCACTACGTTGTGTTCCATGGTTGCCAACCATTGGTTGGGTCAATTTGCTTGGAGGTAAGCTTAAGAAACATCGTATATCGTATCATATCAGTACAACTCTGTTTCTGTAATCTGTGATCAGTACTAGTTGATCTTCAATTACTTATGAATATGTTCTCAAATCAATTATTTTCACAATAAATTTTCAAAATCTACCATTTATGACCTGAAAACTACAATTTTTTGTACAAAAAACACAAAAATAATGGTGTCAATAACTGGTCCAGCAGAAATACAAATTTTTCTAGTTATTGACACCTATGTCAATAACTACTACAATAGTATGGTGAATGAAAATCTCAATGATATCATTGGAGTTACATATATTTCTTCGACAATATGCAAGAAATTACAGTATGAATCATATTTTGGCCGGATCAGTTATTGACAGTTATTATTCAGAAAAGAACCCTTTCAATATGAAATTATTACCAGTGTCAATATCTGGTACCCCAGTGGATCAAAGACTGATACATCTATATGTCAATGAATGGTACTAAGTGGGCATATTTTGCTATGATCAGTTATTGATACCCCATATACAGAATATTTTTGTTATATTTGAGTGATTCTCGCGAGTGTCAATAATTGATACTTCGTTGGTAATTAACTGATGCCAGTCTTTATTTCCAGAACATTGCATATTATTAAAACTTTTTGAATGTACTTGAATAATTGATCAAAAATTCAATTGAATTCAATGAAAGATTGCAAAAGATACATAACCAATGTGTGAAATTATGCTTCTAAGTCCTGTAAATTAAGAAAATATGAGTTTTTATTCCATAAATTAACTCGACACGTGACATTAGAGCCTTAAGGTGTCAATAACCGGCGCCTCAACCTTAATATCATATGGAGAAAAAAACTGGATTGAATTTCAAACCAACACCACATTAGATTTTTAAGATTCAAAATTGGTGATTATGTATTGAACTGAAAATATGTACACAGAATCAAAGAAAATGGACATAAGACAATTATTTGGAAACAACATAATTATTAATTTATATCTATAAACATAAAACTAATATAAAATTTAAAGATCATATTTGTACTACAAGAAATAAAAATAATGTTGCAGTAAAGAATTAAGATAAAACAACTAGGTCACAGAAAACTTTCAAATATTTATTGCTATTTTACTATGCTTTGATTCCATATCATATAAAAATTATGAAGTCATTATTTTTTTCTCAAAAAAAAAAAACAAATAAAAAATGGATTCAAGTGTCTCATCAAAATTTATTTCATGGAATCTTTCGCTACAGATAACTCATTTAGTTTACTTTATATTATAATTTTTTTTCGATTTTATAAATTTATAAAACATATAATAATATATGTAATTCTCACTTATGATTTTCTTGCAACAAGTTTAAAACTTCGCGGGTATAATTGAATCGTTCATTTGCATTTTTTACAAATTGACGTAAATGCTTTTTTTATTGAATTCTGAATCAATTTTTCAAGTTTTTTTTATCCGTTAGGTATTTACGAGTCAGGCCTTGTCTCCGGAGACCCGATGCAACCGGAAGGCGCGCTGGTGTAGAATTACTCCCCAGGTCCGTGGGGTGGATGATTACTGGGTCCGAGAATCATGTGCCCTGAGTAGTATTACGGCCTTCTGCGTGCTAAGATTTCTGCCGCATCACGGCAGTATAATTCTCGAATTCGAATAAAATTCATTATTATAATTGTTTTATTTGTTGAACTATTTTCAAATGATGCAAGGTATGTAATGGAATGAAATTTTTATTTCGTGTAAATGCTTCGTTGAGTACAATCAACATATTCCTTTTATAAACATATCACAATTATTAGTACAGAATTTCGCACTGTAAAAGAAATCACATTCAAAACAAACAAAATGATCAAAATAAATATAAAGATGTCAAATATATATAATAGAAGCTATGCTATTCTAGTTGGTACGTATAAAATACTATGAAATAAATAAAATATACAGTAGTTACAAATTTGGTAAGCTCTCGAAATTCATGTAAAATTTTTGCTAAAATATATTTCCAAATCAATCGGGATGTAAGGCTTATCTTCTCTACAACAAACAAACCGAAAAAATTACTAATTCAAATTCCTATCCGTAATATTTATATATTTTTCAACAGCAAGGAGGTGCCATTTTCTTTAATGAAATCGTTGGTATTCGTTGGTTCCAATTTTTGGTAAATAGACTGAAGAGGAACATGAAGCAGTTCTATCACTTTCAAATACTCATTTTCTGAAAAAGAAACGTATTTATTTGAATGAATATGAAAATATTGGAACAAGTGAATATTCAAAGGCCTTCCCAAACAAAATGTCGTGAGGGAATAATCATTTCATGGATCAATGGACCAATTTCATATCTGTTTCCTATAACCTCGTAATAGTGACTGCTGCATTTTTTCTCAGTTGCTGAAACTTCATGGCTCCATCGTGTTTGGGGCAGATTTTGACCAATCTAGATCAAATACTGTATCTGTCAAATGAAATACTTACAAATTTCATGTATTTTATGGGCCATTGAAAACGAAACAGTGACTCTGTAGGTCGGCAGAACCGAATTTGCATAGATTTTGTTTTTCAAGTGACCCTACAGGAAAAAGTCGAATAGGGTTAAATCTCTATAGAGCCTTTTTTTCCAATACAACTTCCAGGAAACATTCTTTCCAAAAACGCCCTAACAGGCTGTGCATAATGTGGAGGTGCCCCGTCTTGTAGAAATGTCAAGTGGTCTTCATGGTAACGATCGTCATTTTCAATGATGTCTACTAATTGTGGATAAACACATTCATTCAATGATTTTAAATAAGTTACTCCTGTCAGGTTACCGCCGAGAAATACTGGTCCAATCAAGCGGTCCCCAAAAATACCGGCTCAGACGTTGAGTTTTTGGGGAGTTTGAGTATGGACTTCGGGGAAAACATGTGGATTGACAACTGATCGATAACGACAATTATGACGATTCACAGTCGAATTCAAAAAGGATTTAAGACTCATTAGAGGCTATAATGTAAATCAAAACGAACAAAGTTCGCCAAGGGTGTATTTTGGAGTTCAATTTAATGAAAACAAATATTTCATAAACCAAAGAATACCTGTCTCTCCACACAATTCCACAAAGTGGAAATTTAGGCAAATATCTGAGAGAAAACAACTACTTCCCCCTACGAATATTGAATTATATCTGTCATACATTTGTGAAACGTTCCTTATGGACACGTAATTGCAAGTGCTACTTGTTACAAAGCCATTGAATATCATCCTTCATTTTGTTGGAATTGACCACCTGCATACATGCATGTTTCGAGGATATTTTCTCTCATCAGTGCAAGGATAGGTCAGACGACAATGTAGTCGTCTTGTTCCACAAAATGAACGATAACATTCAAAAGTCTTATAGTATATGTCGACTCACAGAAAGTAATTCGCAGCGCCATCCGCAAACAGATCAAGTAACAGTCCTGTAACACTACTTTAATTTACTGTAAGAACTTGTTCAACTCTTTCCGCGATCGTATACAACATTATTGAGAAAAGATATTCAGCGGCTTTAGTCAAGTAATTCAATCTAATGTCGTTCAATCAAAGATCAGTTCGACAATAATAGACGTCCACAATTGCGCCTTGGCGAAAATAATTATCTCGTACATGTTTCTGTTGTACTCGCATTTCAGTCGAATTCGAGAAAAAACTGTCTTTTTATCGATTCGTGAGAACCTTAAAATATTTTCGATCAAGTAAATGAGGATGAAATAAAAATTTTAAACGGAATTGCGTTATTTGTTGGTAAACAGGTAGATCATTTAAATCCTTGACAATGATAACTATATTTAAACAGTTGCATTGTTAGATCTTATTTTTATTGATTGAGTGAATGAAAAGTGATTTCCCAACTTCCAGTTCCTATATCTCGAAAACGAATCGATAGAATTAATTTATTTTTGTTGTTTGATATTAAGAAGGAAAATGAGGTAACACTTGCCAAATGTTACCATTTAAAAATTCAGGGGTGGCGGTTACAGCTCTGAGGGATGGAATGTATTTCGGGTAAATCGCGAACGATGTCGCCCTCGAAAATGCAGTTGACGTGTACGAGCGTTTTTATATTATTCGGTTCTCTAACTTCCATAACCGCCGTTTCGTTTTCAATGGCCCACTTTGTATAAATCAAACTTATGGAAATTCTCTAAAGATGAAACTGGTTCACTTCTGGTCGAGTAGGTACTGAAAATCGAAAATTATCTGGAGACTACTGTTATGACTCCTAGAAAAAGCCTGAGCAACTCACTTGGACTGAAAAAAACTTCTACCAACTCACCATTTTCTGCTGTCACTACTCCATGCCTTATGAGAAAATCGAGGGCGACAGGGGTGCTTGTGGTCTTGAAATCCTCCGCTAGGATCTTTTCTAGACATTGACAAGCCGGGACTAGCTCAAACGTTTCGACTTCACCGTCGGCATTTTCGGGAACGAAATCGGCGGGAAGTTCTAAGTCGAACACAAACTCTGTATTTGGGAAGAGGCCTCTTTCTGATTCGAAGAAGAAGCTGAAATTATGAATGTGTATTCATACGTAAACGGATAATTGTGATGTTTTGAATTAATATTTTAGCAATTACATTGATTTGTGACTGTGATGAAAAAAAAAATTATTCAAAAAACGAAACTCCGTCTTTGTGACTTAGTTTTCATAATTTAAATCTATCATTGATCTAAACTTTACATCAAATCATTAAACATGCCTCTTCCGAATAAAGAGGGATCTACATGGATGTAAAATTCAACTTACGAAACACAGCCTGCACTGCTCAAATTTTTCAGAAGGTTTGCTGGTACAGAAGCCTCTTCCTCGGCTTCCTTGTATGCCGTTTCCAAGATACCATGACCAACAGACAAACCTCCGCCAACCATGTTGTCCCATTTACCTGCAACAATTCTTCATTGAAACTAAATGTTGCATACCTAAATGACATATAACAACAAGTGTAATGTAACAATACGGGGCTCTTCATGGTTCAGTCAATCTGAAATTGGATATAGAACTGAAATTTTTTTAAAATATAGAGGGTGTTCAATTTGAATTTTTTTTTTCATTTGAACAAATTATCTGAATTTTCTAACCACTCTTTATGAGGCAAATCAAAATTGGTCTCGGAAGTGAGGATCACTCCACTTCATTTCGAAAACAACAGATAGGTATAGGGAAATGATAAATGAAGTTAGGAACTGATAAGAAATCATAAAATTATATTATATACAGGGTCTTCAAAATCAAAGTAGCCGCTACTTACTGGTGAAAATGGCAACACCGCATCGTCTTGAATATTTCAGGCGTGTGGATCATGTTAATTAAATACCTACCATTGATCAGTTGATTGGTTTTCAAGAAACATATAGTTAACGCTCATCGTGAAACGCCTTATATAATGTCTCCAGACTGCATTTTAGTACAAGATAAGACCAAGTAGTAATTCTACATGAATATTTCCGATACAAACAGTGGTATCTCGGACTTCCGACTTGGTAACTCAGAATTTTATGATTCCGACTTGGTATCTCGGAATTATGAGTTACCAACTCGGAATTTTATAATTACGATTTTGTATCTCAGAATTTTTAGTTACTATCTCGGAATTTTATAATCGGTACCACGGAATTCCGACTTACTAACTCGAAATTTTATGATTCCGATTTAGTAACTAGTAAAGTTTATGATTATGACTTGTATCGCGGAATTCCGACTTAGTATCTCGGAATTCCGACTGATCCGACTTGGTTACTCGGAATTCTGACTTAATCGGAATTTCATAATTCTGAATTGTATTTTGGAATTCCGATTCAATAACTCGGAATTTTGTAATTCCAACTTGGTATCTCGGAATTCCGACTTAGTATCTCGATTCCCTGGTAACCCGGAATTTTATGATTCCGACTTGGTATATCGGAATTCTGAGTTACTAACTCGGAATTTTATAATTGGTATCTCGGAATTCCGACTTACTAACTCGAAATTTTATGATTCCGATTTAGTAACTCGGAATTCCGACTCACTAACTCGAAATTTTATAATTTTGACTTGTATCGCGGAATTACGACTTTGTATCTCGGGATTCCGACTGATCCGACTTGGTTACTCGAAATTTTGACTTAATCGGAATTTCATAATTATGAATTGTATTTTGGAATTCCGATTCACTAACTCGGAATTTTGTAATTCCAACTTGGTATCTCGGAATTCCGACTTAGTATCTCGATTCCCTGGTAACCCGGAATTTTATGATTTCGACTTGGTATATCGGAATTCAGAGTTACTAACTCGTAATTTTATAATTGGTATCTCGGAATTCCGACTAACTAACTGAAATTTTATGATTCCGATTTAGTAACTCGGAATTCCGACTCACTAACTCGAAATTTTATAATTTTGACTTGTATCGCGGAATTACGACTTTGTATCTCGGGATTCCGACTGATCCGACTTGGTTACTCGAAATTTTGACTTAATCGGAATTTCATAATTATGAATTGTATTTTGGAATTCCGATTCACTAACTCGGAATTTTGTAATTCCAACTTGGTATGTCGGAATTCCGACTTAGTATCTCGATTCCCTGGTAACCCGGAATTTTATGATTTCGACTTGGTATATCGGAATTCAGAGTTACTAACTCGTAATTTTATAATTGGTATCTCGGAATTCCGACTAACTAACTGAAATTTTATGATTCCGATTTAGTAACTCGGAATTTCGACTCACTAACTCGAAATTTTATGATTTCGACTTGTATTGCGGAATTTTACGACTTTGTATTTCGGGATTCCGACTGATCCGACATGGTTACTCGGAATTTTGACTTAATCGGAATTTCATAATTATGAATTGTATTTTGGAATTCCGATTCACTAACTCGGAATTTTGTAATTCCAACTTGGTATCTCGGAATTCCGACTTAGTATCTCGATTCCCTGGTAACCCGGAATTTTATGATTTCGACTTGGTATATCGGAATTCAGAGTTACTAACTCGTAATTTTATAATTGGTATCTCGGAATTTCGACTAACTAACTGAAATTTTATGATTCCGATTTAGTAACTCGGAATTCCGACTCACTAACTCGAAATTTTATGATTTCGACTTGTATTGCGGAATTACGACTTTGTATTTCGGGATTCCGACTGATCCGACTTGGTTACTCGGAATTTTGACTTAATCGGAATTTCATAATTATGAATTGTATTTTGGAATTCCGATTCACTAACTCGGAATTTTATGATTTTGACTTGTATCGCGGAATTACGACTTTGTATCTCGGAATTCCGATTGATCCGACATGGTTACTCGGAATTTTGACTTAATCGGAATTTCATAATTATGAATTGTATTTTGGAATTCCGATTCACTAACTCGGAATTTTGTAATTCCAACTTGGTATCTCGGAATTCCGACTTAGTATCTCGATTCCCTGGTAACCCGGAATTTTATGATTTCGACTTGGTATATCGGAATTCAGAGTTACTAACTCGTAATTTTATAATTGGTATCTCGGAATTTCGACTAACTAACTGAAATTTTATGATTCCGATTTAGTAACTCGGAATTCCGACTCACTAACTCGAAATTTTATGATTTCGACTTGTATTGCGGAATTACGACTTTGTATTTCGGGATTCCGACTGATCCGACTTGGTTACTCGGAATTTTGACTTAATCGGAATTTCATAATTCTGAATTGTATTTAAGAATTCCGATTCACTAACTCGGAATTTTGTAATTCCAACTTGGTATCTCGGAATTTCGACTTAGTATCTCGATTCCCTGGTAACCCTTAATTTTATGATTCCGACTTGGTATATCGGAATTCTGAGATACTAATCGGAATTTTATAATTGGTATCTCGGAATTCCGACTCACTAGCTCGAAATTTCATGATTCTGACTTGGTATTTCGGTATTCCGACAGTAAATTAACAGAACAAATAAAAAATTCAAAACCTATAATTTCATTTTCCAAGAACTTAAAAGAAAATTTACTATTAAAATTATAAATTATATAATTAAGTATAAAAAAAATTATTGAATATTTTTCATTAGGTATTAGATAAGTTGATTTGAAATTTTATATTTCATTTGATAACTATTGTACTTTCAAACTTCCTTACACCATAACATGTTCTGAATGGAAGTTATTTCTTCAATAATTGAATAAAATAAACTCGGAAATCCGACTTAGAATACTAACTAGAACTTTTATGATTTCGACTTGGTAACTCGGAATTTTACGATTCCGACTTGTTATTTCGGAATTTTACGATTCCGACTTGTTATCTCGGTATTCTGAGTTAGAATACTGACTCGGAATTTTATAATTCCAACTTGGTGTATCGGAATTCCGACTCACTATTTGTAAATTTTATGATTTCGACTTGGTGTCTCAGAATTCCGACTCAGTAACTCGGAATTCTGACTTACTATATAACTCGAAATTTTATGATTTTGACTTGATGTCTCTGAATTCATACTTGGTAACACGGATATTTATTATTTCGACTTGATATCTCAGAATTTTGAGTTACTAACTCGAAATTTCATAATTCCGGTCATTCGGAATTCCGACTTACTAACTAGGAATGTTATAATTCCGACTTGGTATCTCGGAATTCCAACTAACTGGGAATTTTAAAATTACGATTTATGTCGGAATTTCGAAATACAAAGTAGGAATTATAAAATTCTGAGTTATTGAGTCGGAATTCTGCGATACTTAGTCGGAATTATGGAGTTCTGAAATACCAAGTCGGAATTATACAATCAGTAAATCGGAATTCCAAAATATTCGAAATTGTGGAATTCCAAGTTACCAATTTGGAATTCCAAAATACCAGATACGAGGCCGGAAATCCGACGGAATTTCGAGATACCAAGCTGGAATTCTGAGTTGGTACGTCGGAATTATGAAAATCTGAGTTACTAAATCGGAATTTGAAAAATAAAATTGGTGTGGCCCTTATACGCCTTCGTAGCAATGATATCTACTGCTGGTTAATAATTTCTAAAACTATTTGATAATCAATTAATAAACAAGATACAAAGAAATTAAATGATAATAGATAATTAAACTCCCAGGAAATGATTTGTGTAGAAATCAAACAACACATTCTCTATAAAGTAAACAAATAACATCTAATATGAAAACGATGAGATAAAACCATTCACCTTCTAATAATTGTAGTTTGTAAATATAATACTCAACAGTAATTTTCATTATCAAGTAAGGATAAAAAAATAGGTTGAGCAATAGAGGTTTCACACACAATTTACCAGATATTTTTAGTTTTGAAATCAACCTACCAGGCCATGTTTGTTTGGTAGGAGAACGTTTCTGGAACCACAAACATAAGCCTTTCACAGGATGTCTCACATATCCATTTATGTCGACTCCATAGTTCCTTATTCCAAAAAGGCAAGTGGCGGATCTGTCCATTTTCAATAGACTCTTGGAATTGAACTCGGTTTTCACTTCATAACACTGAAAATTAAGAATTCCATAGTGTCAATGTTAGGAGTAGCTTGCATCATGACAAACTTCTCAAGAGTTATGGAAAAATAATATGTGAATATTTCAGAAATAAAAAATATTCTTTTCTGAAAACAAATGCTGTCATATTTCAATAACTTATAAAGTTCTTCATTTATTTTTTACTTTGTGCAGCTACAGAGTAAACTAAACTCCAAATGCTACAGACCTAAGTATAACAAAAAAAAATAAAGTAAAAAAACCACGAACTAGCAAGACAGGGAGGAAAGTGAATACATTTGGACATATGAAGATTAACCAACTTCAATGTGACAGACAACCTTACATGTTTATAGGTAAGGATACGGATAGAATAGTCTATGTAAAGGATATGATTGATAACACTCGAGCAAATGATTTCAGTAATTATTATAAATGGAAAAATTATTCTAATTATGAAAAAAAGGCTAGGCATGAATTTTTATCTATGTATTTTAATATCTTATCAATTAATCTATTTTAAATACCAAGCCAACAAATTAGTAGGTATGTTGAATAAACAATTTTATTTCAATTAATTTCGAAATTTAAAGAAATGGCGAATTTCATCCAATCCTATGATTGGTCATAATATAACTGTTAAAGCTAATGAATTGCAAACAGTGTCTAGCCTGAATGACACACAGTGCCTTCGAGGTCTTGGCTGGGAAAGAGGAATATTTTCAGTTAATAGATCACTATCACTGGAATTTATATTGCATTTGATTGTGTGGAAGGAAAATGAAAAAACAGGAGAGTTTTATTCGTTGCGACATGAAAGAAAAAGCAGACTGAGTGTTGGCAAAAACATAAAAGCTTCTTTTTTCTGAAGAGACGGAGGATTTTGGACCTGGGTGTGTAAATGTATAAAGGGATTTTGATGATTTATTACTTGCATTGAAAACAAAAGCTTTTTCAAAGGTGGAAATTGTCATTTATATTGCAATAGATTGTGTTGAATAAAATTTGCTAAAAAGAAAATAAAATACCAAGAGAATTTTACTTGATGTGCTATGAAAAAAAAGCTCAGAGTTGGCAAAAACACAGAAGTTTGTTTTTTTCTGAAGAGTTTGGACAAGGGATCTTTGATTCTTTTTGACATTGATTACATAAAAGAAAAACTATTAACAGCTGGAAATTAGAGTTGTGTTGTCATTTTGAAATTACACATAAAATACAGTTTTTTTAAAATATGTTGTTGGGATTCCAGGTAAGTTTTGACTTCAATTAGGTGCTTTTGCCAAAGCCAATAGGATAAGTTCCTATAATTTATTTGATCATCAATTCTTTCTTTTTACAGGGTACCCACCAATTTTTTAAAATTAAATTCCCTGGTATTCCAGGTCTTACTTTCGAGTTTTCCATGACCAGTAACGGATATGTTGAAAATTCACTGTCCAAAAAGGAAATTTAAATTTCCTAATGGGTATGTTTAGGAAGGGAATTGTAGGTTAATTATTGATGATGAAGTCTTGGGGCATTGATGTCAAGATTCATATTACATTTCCCTAGATGGCCGGAAATAGAATTCTCTGACTTTTCCTGACTTTGGGCATTTTTTAAACGTTTTTCCCTGACTTCCAGGACATATAAATCAACTCCCTGACTTTTCCAGGTTTTCCAGGTTGGTGGGCACCCTGTTTTATGAGGCTTCAAAAATTATTCTGACACCAGATCAAGTTGTAAAGAATAGTACTAAGTACTTGGCCAAATTAGTGATTACAAATTTTATTGTCATTTTAGGTACTTTCAGATACATCAACATTTTCATAATGAAAGAAATATTTAAATGGTTTACCTCCGCGTGAAAATTATTCAGAAATACAAAGATAACTATGATAATTCGAAATAGAATTGGGAGATTGTTATTCATAACCAAATTGATAATCATACTGAACACTTGGTATTAGAGTCAAACATGGTAAAGTATGGCCTTGAGTTATTCAAAATAGATAAAACTGATCAATATATGCATATACTTAGGTATAATAATAATATCAGACATGCCCAAGTATTCAGCTGTGGACATTAATTAGTTCTATCAATTGAAACAATTATAAAAATACTCAAGTAGTCAAGTTATATGTACTGAATTTCAGCTTTGCTCACCTCATCTCTCCAGCCCTTTAGAGCAATAAAAACGTTTTGGGCTCTCAATTCCCTCAAAACTTTATCTACATGACTACTCCTCTCTTCATAATCTCGAAAAGCAGGGTTCAGCTCCACTGAGCCTGACGATACCAGAAACACCTTTAAAAAAATCTGCATCAAAACTCCTATTTGAAAGAAAAATTCGATTACCTCTGGGTATCTGAGTAATTGCTGCATAACATCGGGTCTGACAAGACCCACCTGGAATCCTTCGACCAGGAAGGGCTTGCATTCAGAAGATTTCAAGCCTAAAAGAAAAATATGTATGGGTGTATCTATCTACCATCAAAGATCAATAGCAGCCATTCAAGGTTTACACTGGTGTTATTAGCTGTTTTATAAATGAATAATGTCGTGAAAAATTTTATCATTTTATGAAAAATGCTTATTCTCACCTGACAGATAAAAACAATTAAATTTTTGGGCAAATTTGAATAGACGAGACATTTCTGTTTTCTCCTTGTATGACATATCACGTACTGTGCGTGACAGATGCCCAAGCGATTTTAAAGTTTATTGGTTTCAACGGCGGCTTTTTTTTTACTTTTAGTTGGTATCTTTAGGCGTATTTTGTTGAACAAAGTCAAGGAAGGTCGACTTCAAGTTGGAATTCAATGACGTCATCAACAAAATGAATCGCGAGAGGCTTTTCAAGTACACTTGATTCACTCGAACGATCATTTTTTCATTCTTAAGCCAGTGACTCACGGTCAAATAGTTTGATCGAACTGCCTTCAAGTGACGTCATTTCTAGTGTTTTGTCTCAAGTTTTGTGAAATAAACCGATAGAAATTACGTCACTTCAGAGCAGTTTGATCAAACTATTTGACCGTGAGCTACGGGCCTTATGCCTGGAAACTGCATGAAAATTCACAATATACCTTTCAATGCGTTTCTACGACAAGGTCATATTTTATTCGGATCTGTACTAATTTGGTCAATGCTGGAGTAACAATCGAGTTTTTCAGATAATCCCGACATATCACTGTATTTTTGATCATTTTAAACTACAACGTGTCCCGATTCCGTTCGTGCGTTAACCATGCGTTTTTCACGCACGCCAAAAGGCACAGATATTGAAAGTCGACAGGTATGCATTTCTTAAGGCATGAAAAATGTACGATTGCGGGCTAGGGCCAATGTTTCGGTTTATTTTCCTACAATTGTCACTTTCAAACTGACAATTGCCTGTTTCAAACTGATAATTGCCACTTTCAAACTGACATTTGTCACTTTTAAACTGACATTTGTCACTTTCAAATTGACAATTGTCATTATAAAACTGCCCTGGGATTCCGAACTTTCAATTCGATCACGAACGAACGAACGATCAACGATTCGAACTCCAGACGACAAGAAGTAATCGTCGGGTATTCTCGGTACTTGATGAAAATGGAGGTAACATGATCGTAGATCGTAGAAAATAAGAATAAATGAAAAAATGAAGTAGCATTAACGTTTGTAATTGAATTTAAAATCCAGAATAAGTTTTTGGCATAGCAAACGGAAAGATGAAAATTAGAAGTGAATTAAAAAAATGTGGACAAACCGGGATTCGAACTCAGGACCTCTTGGTTTGATTGGAAATTTCCTGTAAATACCTACCTAAATGACATTCTTGGACGATTCGACTGTAATAATTGATTCCCAATAAAATCGTCGGGTGATTTCGGTACTCGATCAGTCAACACAATAAAATCAACATGGAACGGTAAGATGATGAATTAAACCGCATTAAACATAAAATTCTGAATTGATAATTGACATATTCTCAATATACCGGGTGGCTACGGAAGTATTGCCTACGGATCATCTCAGTTATTGTATGAAGTAGGTTTGTGAAATTTGGAACGTCGAAATAATGACATAAGAGCTAGAATTTGAGCATATTGACATGTCGAAGTTAACTTCTGGTCTGACCGGAAGTAACATCAACTTTCTTATTTTAAATGGAAACCCTATTTTTTTTCTTTTCGCTTTATTCAGCATTCAATTCCCTTTCTAATGACATATCATAAGTTGGTATCTAACCAGAAACTAGATCAGAAAAAAATTATTATTGAAATTCACCGAGTAGGCCGTGGAAGCAAAATGAAAGCCAAAAATTGAAAAGTTGGCTATGGAAACCATACGTCACTTGATAACAGTTGCTACTACTGTGATATTTTATTTTCATTCGTCGGCGTTATAAAAAGCCGCCAAAAAAAATATTGGAAAAATTGGAAAAAAAACAATACTCTGTAGGTCCATAACTTAAATAGGAACATACAACTTTTTCTTGCCTGTACTATTCAGCATAACCATTCCTTTCTAATGATATAATAGAAAGTAATTTTTTGAAATGAAATACCGAAAAATCCAATTGGATAGCTACATTTACCGACTTGACCAAGTCCTTTGATTGCGTTAACTACTCCATTCTGCTAGACAAACTAAATTCATATGGCATACGAGGAGTTGTAAATAATCTCATAAAGTCATACTTAACAAACAGGCCACAAACGGTGACTGTCAATAATAATAAAAGCGATACACGCATTATGAAACGGGGAGTTCCACAAGGGTCCATCCTTGGACCTCTCCTCTTTCTTCTTTACATAAATGATTTACCAAATCACATGAAAACTTTTGATGACATCTCGCAAATAACCACAATTATGTATGCAGACGACACTAATTTTACTTTTCATCTAAAACATGAGGAATCCGAGGGAAAAGACTTAATAATTAATCAAATTCTAAATCATGCTTCCCAGACGGCACCCAATATTCCTGGAATATGCCTACAACATCCTATTTTCCAACAGATATTGCAATATTCCTGGAATATTCCATGAATATTTATTTGATCTTATACACATTGAGAATATTCCTGGAATATATTTCCACTCATATCCATAAAATATTCTCCTTGAATATTGCTGGTATATTCAAAAGGCATATCAAGCAGAAACGTAAGTTTTTGAATATTCTGGGAATATTCCAAAGGCATTTCAATTTGAAGGAACTTTTTGTTAGAAAAATATCAAATGTTTCTCGAATATGTATTTAATTAATAAAAACTGAAAAATCACATGCATTTAAAAAAACTTTTCAAGTTTCGTAGCCAAATAAAGCATTTAATTGGTTAGTTTATGAAGTAGTACATTTGAAGTGGAATTTCAACCAATCAAATGTTTCGGTTTTCTGCGCTCGAAGCGAGACTGACAAATCAAAGCTGATTGGCACGCAAGAATTCCTATTCACAACACTCTATTTTAATTGCGCCTTGTGGTGTGCAATGTAATTATAGGTTATGTTGAGGATCAACTTGGATATCAAGGTCCACTTTGGTTAAATTAGATCATGTTCCATTCTTTTATGGCTTAAAAATTAATGAAAATGACCTAACCTAACCAAACTACCTTGCTAACCAAGTTGAATACTTAGTGCTAACCAAGTTGAATACTTAGCATCGATTCAAATATACTGCCTTGGCCAGGATGCGAATTGCCTATTAGGAAGTGTTGTGGAAAGGAATTCTTGCGATTGGCACTGCGATCAGTTTATGGATATTTGACATTGTCATTTGTCAATCGTCAAGTATCAACATCGTATATGAAATTTGTTTAAATAATGTTTTTAGTGAAAGTGAAATCCCTCGTATTGGTGGAAGTGTTGTAGTTTGTAGTGCTGTTGAGAGTATTACTACATATTACAGAATAAGTTGCTAGAAAATATCCGCAGTTGAAATCACCAACGACTCCTGGTAAGATAATTCGGAATTTAACTCATTCTCCGAATCTCCTTATCAAAAGTTCCAAAATCTTTTCTGTTTTTAGTTTTCATTCGTTAGTATAACAAATAATATATTTTTCCAGGTATTAATTTGCAACTAGCCAGCTCGTCTCAGTTTGTAACAGTATCAGAGTGGACTAAGAAAAGGAAGTGAACAGTATTTCGGATCTGTTGAACTCAAGAATCTATTTCACCACAGCAAAACAAAAATGTTTATCCTGTAAAAGTAAGTAAATCTCTAAAAAGTATATTTATGCATTTTTTCATTGAACTTTCCTTTGTTTTCAGAGATTCTACTGAAAGTCCTATGAGACTTCTGAATATTTTTAAAGGAAGGGCCACACAAAATGCATAAATGATAAGGACGAAAAAAAATTCTAAGAAAGGAAATAATATCCAAGATATCTCAGTCTTACACAATAGAGTTGATGAAGTTGGATGGAAAACTTACTGACAAAAACATGTTGGACGCATCAGTGTATTAGGAGATATATGCCTCAGTTAGTT
The DNA here is from genome assembly GCA_958502065.1 of Chrysolina americana. Classification (NCBI taxonomy): domain Eukaryota; kingdom Metazoa; phylum Arthropoda; class Insecta; order Coleoptera; family Chrysomelidae; genus Chrysolina; species Chrysolina americana. The sequence continues at coordinate 64,029,001 of OY293416.1, read as the reverse complement.
GACGATGATGTTTTAAGACACCTTTAGCTAGGTTGGAGGAAATGGAAGGAAAAAATTATCTAATGTAGACATGGCTACTTTGATAAAAGGTAAAAATATACCACAGAGATGACGTCAATTTGAATTAAAATTTACCTTTACTTAATTTATACTATGTAGTTTAACATATTCTAAAAACGTTTTCTCAATGTTGACCAACTGTTCTAGAATATTTAATATAATGTATATAAAAATTAGACACTTGGTCATTACTTCAATTTTATAAAATTTTAGACTAACCTTACCATAGTGTTTTAACAATATTTAAATGTCAAATTCATCTATTCACTTCCATCATTTTCAACTATTCCCCCTTTATAAAATATCACTTCTATTCAATATATATATGTTGCAAATATCAATCAACATGCTTAATTATCAAAATAAATATAATTCATCAATTTTTTTCTACAGTATATTAATAGTATTTTTAGGGGTATGTATGTATATCACACTCACATAGCAATTTACTGAGAAGTCAAAGAAGAACATACCATTTTCCTGATCTAAGTAAGTTACTGAGAGTTGCAATAGAACACTAAGTAAATTATTGTACAATGAGGTATTTTTCTCCTGGTTGTTTTTTTTTTAGGATTAAGAAAAACAAGGATTCTGAAGAACTGAAAAGTGTAATGAGACCGATTTGAGTAATTTGTGTTAGTGTCAATGCAGATCTGAATTTCCAAAGGTCTTGATAATTGCCAAGATAGTGTATCAGAATACATATGTATGTTGTATTTGTCGTTTTTGCAATAAATAATTTTTTTTGTATTTAATTTTTTATTCTTACTCAAAAAAATAATACATTGGACCTCATAGTCGATATATCAAGGGTAGTTTATTCCATATATAAACTAGACACCCTGGATATGTTCTGCATTCATTTTCAAGAAGCATACAAAAATATATTTCGGGCATACTTTTTTGGTAAGAAAACATATATTATATAGCATGTGCCATGAATATGTTTTAGGATATTCCTGGAATATGCATATCACATGCTTTGCAGGATATGGAATATTCCTGGCAATATGCAGTGGAAGATTATGGTATATTCCTGGAACATATTTCATGGTGACCTTGAATATCCATGGAATATGCATAGCACATGTTTTGGAGGATATAGCATATCTCTGGAATATGCCTATATTCCGGTGAAATATGCCTAGGATATTCATGCAATATGATTGTGCCGTCTGGGTTTGTGATGGTTCAGTCCCAATGAACTATATTCAAATGATAATAAAACTGACAAATGCGTTTTTTCACATGTCGGTTCCTCTGAAAACTTTGATATAAAATTTCTTGGAATTTTCTTTGACTCCGCTCTATCGCGGATCCCTCAAATTAATTTCATGTGTGGCAAATTATCCAAAGCAGTATTTGCAATACGCAGAATAACAAATCTATAGTGAATAAATAAGAAGCTGCTCTTACCATACTTACTATGGTCTATTTCATTCTGTATTAACGTATGGAATTATGGGTTGGTGCAATGCCTCCCACACACATTTACAGAGAATTTTCGTTCAACAAAAAGCTGCAGTCCGCAGCATACCGAAAGCAAATTTTGATGAACACTATCGACCAATCTTTCAGGAATTGGGAATAATGTTACTATTCTCCATGATTGCCTTGGAAAATCTGATGTATATTAAATGCAACATAAATAAATTCTCTTCACATAGGGACATCCACTCCCATAATACGCGAGGTCAGGATAAGCTACTACACTCTCGCAAAAGCATAAATAAATCAAGGGTCTTAGGCATAGACCTGCATAATGCAGTACCACATGCCATATCATCCTTACCCAAGGAGAAATTTAAATCAAAGATGAAAAATATCTTGAAAAACATGTGCTTTTATAGTATTGAGGAGTTCTACACAAACATTGGCACAGTAGGAGAAGCAGGTTGACTCACCTGTATGTATAATTTGTCTATTTTAATTATTGTTCTGTCTTATATGTACTTTTGTCATTTATGTGCTATATATATATGTTTTTACCCTGTTTCCGTTCTACATGTACTTCTCACGTTTCCAAAAATGTAAATTTAAAGGATGAATAAAATAATAATCTAATCTAATCTAATCTACTTATAATATTCTTGTTCGACTTGGCATGTATTACTCGAGGTTAGAGCATAATTTATGTTCGACTGGCAATAGCCCTCGCTACGAATTCGAAAATATCTGCCAAAGAGTAGAGGTTCTATACAGAACATAGAACCTCTACTCTTTGTTTCTGCACTGTACTTTGTGGACCGTGCAAACACGGCTGCTTTTTGATAATTTGATCGGAACAGTCGAATGCGCTTGTCACTTTACATGTGCCTCGTGCCAGTGACAGTTGACAGTTGTGCTGAATAAATTCGCATTTTTTGCATGTATATAATCAAGAATTCTGTACCAAATCAGAAAAGCGCTAAATACGCTCCTACACCGAATGCGCTATAAATCAACGATTTTTTGTGAAAATGGCATTTCCTTAGGTGCGTCAGTATGAGTACGTCTCAGCAGACTAGAGCTATTTTTTGGCGTTGAACCGCATTCAATAATGTTTCAAAAACTTATTCAATTTATGTCATAAGTTTTTCTATGTGTCAGAATATTGCATTAGGGTTCAAAAAATTCCGTCTATGACGTCAATGTTTCAACGCTAAGACGCAAAGTTTTTAAAACGGACCAAATAATTTAAAAAAAGAGGTACGTCAAAAAACAGCTTAGATTAGCTGATAATTTACTAGTATTGTTAGTTGCATAACTAACAATAATTGTAATTTGTCTGCCTGTAGATGTGAGTTTTTAGGTGAATTTGACTTCCTCTCCACATTTTTCAAATTAGTCACAACCATAGACCTCATGAAAGAAGTAGATGTAGCATGCTAAAATTCTGATGGAACCTATGTGTTCGTCGCCATATGTAATCCGTTTTATGTTGGTACTACTAAAAGTCAGGGTCGGTGTCGTATCATTATGCCAAACTCTATTCGAATTTCGGATCATTGTTAATATTCTTCTGTTGTTTATGAATGTTCATGTCCATTGTCCAGCCAGCGATTCTTAAATAAGGGAACTCTAGAATTCAGTTTTGATATGCTTTTCAAAGCTTTTCTGTGGTCTGCCTCATGTAAATCACTAGATTTTGTAAATTTCAAAATAGTTTGTTTCTTCTCAATAGTAACTGCTTGTAAAAAGTGCATACTCTTAATTCACCAAGATATCAAGGGAACATTTTGGTTTATAGAGATTTATGGTGGGTGTTATGAATTTTATTTTTAGTTTCCAGGTGAACGTTGATGCACAAAACACTCAGCTCGAGTGTAGCTGATGCACTATCATATTCCTATCCGATGTTCTTCATTTGGAAGAATTTCAGAATTTTCAACAGTTGAGTTCATCAAAATTATCGATGGATTATTTCCCGAAATATTCATGCTCGTGGAATGAAAAAATACTAATAATAAAGGAAAACTGATGTGATCAATGGAAACCTTTTATTACCAAAGCAATTGATTATCTGTGCAAGTGTGAAAATGTCTTGTTGCTTCGACACCGGAATGATGAACATCTGACAAATTTAAAATCTCAATTAGAAGTAGTCGAAATTTTCATTACAAGATTTCAGACAATAAAGCAAGTTGAATAAACGCCTTTGAATATACTTATTTGGGGTATATTAGTATATTACTGGTATACTTTCTCAAATTTCGATTTTATGTACTTATGATTTCCATAATTCTAATTTTTTATGTTAGTCCGTGAAAATATATAGATTTAGGAAAGCCGTCCCTGTATTTTGAGCGGTCATGTTATATCCCACGTCTTTTATGAGGTCTGTGGTCACAACTCGACAACTGTTCAGATTGGTTATGCAAATTGCGTGTATGAAGTCTGGTCGATTCGAATTCTTACCCTATGTACAAGCAGGGTTGCCAGCCCGTACGATAATTATCGTTTTGTACGATAATTTGGCCTTTTGTACTATGTACGATAGAGCTACGTATGAAAAGGCCGATTGTACGATCATTTAGGCAGAAAGTGAAAATATTTAATTCAAGATTGAAAAATACACATTCGGCATAAAAAGCCAGTTTCAAAATTGGAAAATGCACATCACATGACAGGAAAATTAGAAAACGATGAATCTCCAGCTGACTTAAATTACGCTAGACTTCACACTTATCCTCAATTTTAAGGCTTTTTTATGTTTGAATTGAACTAACAAGAAAATATATCACAACATCTTGGAACTCATTGGTCCTGGTTAATGGATAAAAGGATCACTGACCATACAAATAACTCACTCTGGATGATATATTCTTGAGCTTTTATTAAGTAAAGTTACTTATAAATCATAATTTTCAGTAACATCTCATAAAAAATCTTTTAAATGTTAACCTATTATAGTTTGAAATGTGTCATTCAGTGAACATGCATAGGTAGCTCAAGTCATAGAGAAAAGAATCATATTCACCATAGACGAAACATAAACACGTACGATAATGTCAGCCAAAATCTGATAATTTAGAGTAGCTGGTACGATAGTTAGCTCCTGAAGAGATGGCAACCCTGTGTACAAGTTTTTGACAACTGGTTGATTGTGACATTGTGACGTGTAATAGAATTGCTAATTAAAATAGAAATATATTTTTTGGAGTTCAAATTATATATTTTTGAAACTCAAAATGGGTTCATTTAAAAGAGAAAAAAAGGAGGATGAAGATGGTATGTACACATCGTTTTGGAAAATTTCAGGTATTAAAATTAGGTTACAGGAGGTGGCAATCCATTTCAAAACATTGAAAAAACTACGGTATTACAAGAAGCCCGAGTATTCAACGAAACTTCTGTCAATCCAAGAAAATGTACCCCAATTCTCACCAAGCTTCTATATTTATTAAATCAGGTGAGTGAAGAACAACTGACTCGAGAGCTTAAAATGATGTATATTCTTGTAGGGCGAATCCTTGAGCGTCAAGGAGGCCACAGATGTTTTCTTTGCCATGACAAAACTATTCCAATCGAAAGATGTCATCCTCAGGCGCATGGTATATCTGGGAATCAAAGAGCTCAGCTCTGTTGCAGATGATGTGATTATCGTAACGTCCAGTCTTACCAAAGATATGACTGGATTATCAGGAAAAGAGGATATGTATAGAGCTGCTGCGATCAGAGCCCTCTGCAGCATTACTGATTCAACAATGCTGCAAGCCATTGAACGATACATGAAACAGGCAATCGTTGATCGAAATTCTGCAGTGAGCTCTGCTGCTCTTGTTAGTTCACTACATATGACCAAGTTAGCACCTGAGGTGGTTAAACGATGGGTTAACGAAGCCCAGGAAGCAATAAATAGTGATAAGTATGTACTTTGAGGAAGGTAATTGTACCCTGAGTACATGAAAATTTCATTTTGGACATTTTCAGCATCATGGTGCAGTACCATGCTCTCGGTCTGTTGTACCATATAAGAAAAACCGATCGCTTGGCTGTGACAAAACTAATTGCAAAACTGACCAGGATGTCTCTCAAATCCCCTTATGCTGTTTGTATGCTGGTAAGTTACAGTAAATCTAGTATATTGAAGAAGCCCTACATCCAACAAATTTCAGATACGTATAACTGCGAAGCTTCTTGAAGAAGAAGATTCCCCTTACTTTGATTTCATTGAGTCTTGTCTGCGGCACAAATCTGAGATGGTAGTATATGAAGCAGCACATGCCATTGTCAACTTGAAACGCACTACAAGCAGGGAGCTGGCACCAGCCATAAGTGTTCTTCAGCTCTTCTGCGGGTCGCCTAAGCCAACACTGAGATTTGCAGCAGTTCGAACACTGAATCAAGTTGCAATTTCTCATCCTGCTGCTGTGACTGCTTGTAATTTGGATCTGGAGAATCTTATCACTGATTCAAATAGGTCCATCGCTACTCTGGCCATAACAACTCTTTTGAAAACAGGTAAGATAGCAATCAAAGCTTACTTTAAGATGCAATAGCATGTTAAATTGAATTGTTATGAATTGTTCTTGACTATTTTGCTTCCTTAAGAATTGCATAATTCTTCTTTCTGGAGGTTGATTTCATAACACATTTTCAAAATCATATTTCTTGTATTGATTATGTAGACTATTCAACCTAACTTTTCATTTAGGTGCTGAATCTTCAGTTGATCGTTTAATGAAACAAATCGCAACATTCGTCTCTGAAATCAGCGATGAATTCAAAGTGGTTGTAGTTCAAGCCATCAGAGCTCTGGCTTTGAAATTTCCCCGCAAGCATAGTGTCCTCATGAACTTCCTGTCGGCCATGTTGAGAGATGAAGGGGGTTTGGAGTATAAGGCATCTATAGCTGATACCATCATAACGATCATCGAAGATAATCCTGAAGCCAAAGAAACAGGATTGGCTCATCTTTGCGAGTTTATAGAAGACTGCGAACATGTGTCTTTGGCTGTCAGGATTTTGCATCTGCTTGGAAAAGAGGGGCCAAAAACAAAGCAACCCTCCAGGTGAGACTAGTTATTGAAATTTAAAGATATTACACAGATTTGATCAAGTATCCTTATCTTTCCATATCTCTGTACATTTTCAACAAACCTAGTTTTTTTTTTTAATTTCTATATTAGCAATAAGTACTCAGTAAGTAATTGCATTACTTTCATTCAAGTAGTTCCTTCAAAGACCTCCCTATAATTTTATTTGTGTATTTGTCTTAGTACTCTCTAGTTCAGTGTTGAGATATACAGGGTGTTTCTGAAATTGGAGCAATAAATAAAATGGGATGTTCTATGAGACATACACAATATAAAGCATTTATCTTTTTTTCTTAAGCACTTGAAAATCTCCCAAAAATAGACTCATTTACTCACGATTGTTTGGAAAGTACTGGTATCAGTTCCTAGGGCGCCTATCTTCTAGCATTGTGTTTATTAATTGTATACCGAACCGTTGCCAGTTTATTATTATTTCGTAAACCTTGCCAGTTATTACATTTGGCTTCAAAGTGAACCGAAATAAAAACACTGAATTAGATCAAAATGAGGGCAATGAGGCATTCTCCTTTCATAACAGTGAATACAAAAGTTACTGAAAATAAACGGAATTTGATTTCACAACAGGTGTTCGAAATAACCGCCACCACTTTCTGTGCAGTCTCGCACGCCGAAGTAACGAGTCACAAGCATGCTGAAAACTACTTTGTTGTCGCATCTGTTGAACGGCGTTGTTATTTTACCTAGGTTCCAACTACGTACCTAATTGCTTCGAAATTTTCGTCTATTATTCGATTGAAATATGGAGCTCCTGGAAAAGTACCGCGGTTGAAAATAACGTGTGCGTAATACCTAACAACACTGACATTTCCCATAGTGGTGAGTCCAATAGGGATTGTAGGAATTACGAAAAACAGAGATGTAGGTAAAGAAAATACAAATGCAGTCGAATACCGAATCACAAGAATATAGGTACCTACCTACATAAAACGTATGGATTCGTCAAACGATTTAACCAAAATTCATCTTTGATATGCACGTAAAATAGTCACAAATAGCCTAATGAATGCAAGAGCGATATGATCGAGGAATACCACGACAAACAATATACGACTCTAAATCGATTAGATCGCGACCTTTGCACTTAAAGGGAAATTGATGATGATAAGGGTTGTTGCGGCCGAGGCCAAGCCAACTCAGCGACCCCAACAGCTTAAAGGGGAAATGTTCAAAGAAAGAATATCGTTTACTTTATCATACCATCATTTGACATTTAACGTCGGCAACATTGTCAAAGTTATTTGTTACATCTAGGGGCCGTTGATCTCTGGCCAGAGGTTCCCAAAAGTTTGCCAGAGTTTTCCGAAAACTTCAAAGTCCAATATTTTCCAAAATAACGTTTTTTTCGAGACAAATGTATTGTTTCATTCCGCTATAATTTTTCGTTTTCTATTACCCATTTCATTTATTGCTCCAATTTCGGAAATTTATAGCACTACTGTTTTCATAGATACATCCGCTTCATCTACAATCGAGTCCTCCTGGAGTGTCCTTCTATTAGGGCTGCAGCAGTCTCGGCAATGGCCCAGTTTGGTGCATCTTGTCCTGACTTGTTGGAAAACATTCAAGTGTTATTAGCTCGCTGTCAAATGGATTCCGACGATGAAGTTCGTGATCGTGCCACCTACTACAGCAACATTTTGAGCAGGAATGATAAGAGCCTTTATAATAATTACATTTTGGAAACATTGCAGGTTAGCATATTTCATTTCACTTTTCAATGTGTCTGTTTTATAGGTCTACTGTTGCATGCGTTCATTCTGCATCAAAATGTCTTTGGTGGTACTGTGGGTTTTTCCTGCAGTTGAAATAACAAATATTTTGTCAAGTCACTCTGGGGCACATTATTGCTGTTTCAATTAATTTCAGTAAATCATCATTTAAATAATGAATGTTTGTTTATATATGAAGCATATTTTGACAAGTTATTGGCTTAGTAACCATATTGTATTCAACGTTTTTGTTCTCTCTCTTCCTCCAGGTATCAATTCCATCTCTGGAGAGGTCACTCAAAGAATACTCTCAAAACCCAATGGACCAACCGTTTGACATCAAATCAGTTCCACTGGCTTCCATACCGAGTACTGAAGAACGTGAAGTCAAGAACAAAGCAGAGGGTATGCTTGTTAGCCAGGGACCGGCAAGGCCTGTTCCTGTATCTCGAGAAGAAAACTTTGCTGAAAAGCTCAGCACTGTACCAGGCATTCAGGTAACGAAAATACAAATGCTGATAATAATAAATGGAAGGGCAGGGTCAACTGAATCATAAACTACTTCATAGTTCCAATAAATGAATATTTGGAACCTTTGGCGTGTATAAAATTCAATAAATGGACACTACTCTAATCTCCAAAACAACATCAATATCTTTCGACGCGCGTTTTGCTAACAAAGTTGGCATCATCAGGAGCTCAAAAAAGGGCGTACTAGCTCATAATACTGATAATAAGGGGCCAAGTGTAATCATTACCTAACAATCTAATTGACTACATTAAATTTTCTACCTGTTATAATTATTTACTAAATATTATCTCTATTGTTTACCTGTTATAATCTATTCCTACCTATTTGTTTTGGATTCAAAGGGATTCAATGACAACATTCTTGAAAATTAATGTCTAATTAATGAAAACATTCTTGAAAAATTTTAATGAATAATCATTTCTTTACTGTACTATGAACTTGACCAAGGGACTGTATGAAATTGGGCCCTTATCCGCATTCATACTATTTTTACATTTTGCAATTTCTAAACTCTTGTTGCCTATTGTCATGAACCTGTCTAATCAATTTAAAACTTGTGTCATCAAATGGGTGGTCGTGATCCAATTAAGTAGGGATCGGCAAATCATTTTTTTTTACCACCGGAACTACAATCTGTATTTTGAGATCACTTTTAATGATATAAAAATCGACCGTATTCCTCTGACGACCTGACAATAACCTTTGATGATGAGAAGTTGATATTTAGGCAGGAATGAATGTATTCTGACCCACCAAAAAGCGGGCAAACTCAAATCCTAGTTTTGAGATCACTTCAAATTATATAAAATCCGACCGCACTCTTCTGACGACCCGACAATGACCTTTGATGATGAACAGTTGTTATTTGGACAGAAATGAATATATTCTGACCCACCAAAAAGCGGGCCAACTCAAATCCTAGTTTTGAGATCACTTCAAATTATATAAAATCCGACCGCACTCTTCTGACGACCCGGCAATGACCTTTGATGATGAGAAGTTGTTATGTGGACAGAAATGAATGTATTCTGACCCACCAAAAAGCGGGCCAACTCAAATCCTAGTTTTGAGATCACTTTAAAATGTATAAAAATCGACCGCGCTCCTCTGATGACCCGACAACGACCATTGATGATGAGAAGTTGTTATTTGTGCACGAATGAATGTATTCTGACCCAACCACAAGGTCGGCCAACTCGAATCCTATTTCTGAGAACACTTTGAAATATATACAAATCGACTGCGCTCCTCTGATGACCCGACAACGACTTTTGATGATGGTAAGTTGTTATTTGGGCGGAAATGATTGTATTCTAACCCACCACAAAGCAGGCCAACTCAAATCCTATTTTTGAAATCACTTTAAAATATATAAAAATCGACCGCACTCCTCTGATTACTCGACAAAGACCTTTGATGATGAGAAGTTGTTATTTGGGCGGGAATGAATGTAGTCTGACCCACCACAAAGCGGGCCTACTCGAATCCTATTTTTCAGATCACTTTGAAATAAATAAAAATCGACCGCGCTCCTCTGATTACTCGACAAAGACCTTTGATGACGAGAAGTTGCTATTTGGACAGGAGTGAATGTATTCTAACCTACCACAAAGCGGGCCAACTCAAATACTATTTTTGAGATCACTTTGAAATATATACCAATCGACCGCGCTCCTCTGATGACTCGACAAAGACCTTTGATGACGAGAAGTTATTATTTGGGAAGGAATGAATGTATTCTAACCTACACAAAGCAGGCCAACTCGAATACTATTTTTGAGATCACTTTGAAATAAATAAAAATCGACCGCGCTCCTCTGATTACTCGACAAAGACCTTTAATGATGAGAAGTTGTTATTTGAGCGGGAATGAATGTAGTCTGACCCACCACAAAGCGGGCCTACTCGAATCCGATTTTTGAGATCACTTTGAAATAAATATAAATCGACCGCGCTCCTCTGATTACTCGACAAAGACCTTTGATGACGAGAAGTTGTTATTTGGGAAGGAATGAATGTATTCTAACCTACCACAAAGCGGGCCAACTCGAATACTATTTTTGAGATCACTTTGAAATATATACCAATCGACCGCGCTCCTCTGATGACTCGACAAAGACCTTTGATGACGAGAAGTTATTATTTGGGAAGGAATGAATGTATTCTAACCTACACAAAGCAGGCCAACTCGAATACTATTTTTGAGATCACTTTGAAATAAATAAAAATCGACCGCGCTCCTCTGATTACTCGACAAAGACCTTTGATGACGAGAAGTTGTTATTTGGGAAGGAATGAATGTAATCTAACCTACCACAAAGCGGGCCAACTCGAATACTATTTTTGAGATCACTTTGAAATATATACAAATCGAACGCGCTCCTCTGATTACTCGAAAAAGACCTTTAATGATGAGAAGTTGTTATTTGGGCGGGAATGAATGTAGTCTGACCCACCACAAAGCGGGCCTACTCGAATCCGATTTTTGAGATCACTTTGAAATAAATATAAATCGACCGCGCTCCTCTGATTACTCGACAAAGACCTTTGATGACGAGAAGTTGTTATTTGGGAAGGAATGAATGTATTCTAACCTACCACAAAGCGGGCCAACTCGAATACTATTTTTGAGATCACTTTGAAATATATACCAATCGACCGCGCTCCTCTGATGACTCGACAAAGACCTTTGATGACGAGAAGTTATTATTTGGGAAGGAATGAATGTATTCTAACCTACACAAAGCAGGCCAACTCGAATACTATTTTTGAGATCACTTTGAAATAAATAAAAATCGACCGCGCTCCTCTGATTACTCGACAAAGACCTTTGATGACGAGAAGTTGTTATTTGGGAAGGAATGAATGTAATCTAACCTACCACAAAGCGGGCCAACTCGAATACTATTTTTGAGATCACTTTGAAATATATACAAATCGAACGCGCTCCTCTGATTACTCGAAAAAGACCTTTAATGATGAGAAGTTGTTATTTGGGCGGGAATGAATGTAGTCTGACCCACCACAAAGCGGGCCTACTCGAATCCGATTTTTGAGATCACTTTGAAATAAATATAAATCGACCGCGCTCCTCTGATTACTCGACAAAGACCTTTGATGACGAAAAGTTGTTATTTGGGAAGGAATGAATGTATTCTAACCTACCACAAAGCGGGCCAACTCGAATACTAATTTTGAGATCACTTTGAAATATATACAAATCGAACGCGCTCCTTTGATGACCCGACAATGACCTTTGATGATGAGAAGTTATTATTTGGGCGGGAATGAATGTATTCTGACCCACCACACAAAGCGGGCCAACTCTAATACTATTTTTGAGATCACTTTGAAATATAAAAAAAATCGAACGCGCTCTTCTGATGACCCGACAATGACCTGTGATGGTGAGAAGTTGTTATTTGAACAGAAACGATTGTATTCCGACCAAAGACAGAGCGGGCCAACTCAAATCCTAGTTTTGAGATCACTTTAAAATGTATAAAAATCGACCGCGCTCCTCTGATTACTCGACAAAGACCTTTGATGACGAGAAGTTGCTATTTGGACAGGAGTAAATGTATTCTAACCTACCACAAAGCGGGCCAACTCGAATACTATTTTTGAGATCACTTTGAAATAAATAAAAATCGACTGCGCTCCTCTGATTACTCGACAAATACCTTTGATGATGAGAAGTTGTTATTTGGGAAGGAATGAATGCATTCGAACCTACCACAAAGCGGGCCAACTCGAATACTATTTTTGAGATCACTTTGAAATATATACCAATCGACCGCGCTCCTCTGATGACTCGACAAAGACCGTTGATGACGAGAAGTTATTATTTGGGAAGGAATGAATGTATTCTAACCTACACAAAGCGGGCCAACTCGAATACTATTTTCGAGATCACTTTGAAATAAATAAAAATCGACCGCGCTCCTCTGATTACTCGACAAAGACCTTTGATGATGACAAGTTGTCATTTGATCAGAAAAGAATGCATTCCGACCAAAGACAGAGTGGGCCAACTTGAATCCTATTTTTGAGAACACTTTAAAATATAAAAATTCGAACGCGCTCCTCTGATGACCCGACAATGACCTTTGATGGTGAGAGGTTTTTATTTGGGCGGGAATGAATGTATTCTAATCCACCACAAAGCGGGCCAACTCGAATCCTTTTTTGAGATCACTTTAAAATATATAAAAATCGACCGCACTCCTCTGATCACTCAGCAAAGACCTTTGATGATGAGAAGTTGTTAGTTGATCAGAAAAGAATGAATTCCGACCAAAGACGGAGCGGGCCAACTTGAATCCTATGTTTGAGAACACTTTAAAACATTTAAAAATCGATCACACTCCTCTGATGACCCGACAATGACCTTTGATGATGAGAAGTTGTTATTTGGGCAGGAATGAATGTATTCTGACCCATCACAAAGCGGGCCAACTCGAATACTATTTTTGAGATCACTTTGAAATATAAAAATATCGAACGCACTCCTCTGATTACTCGACAAAGACCTTTGATGATGAGAAGTTGTTATTTGAATAAAAACGAATGTATTCAGATCAAAGATAGAGCGGGCCGACTCGAATCCTATTTTTGAGATCACTTTGAAATAAATAAAAATCGACCGCACTCCTCTGATGACCCGACAATGACCTTTGATGATGAGAAGTTGTTATTTGGGCAGGAATGAATGTATTCTGACCCATCACAAAGCGGGCCAACTCGAATACTATTTTTGAGATCACTTTGAAATATAAAAATATCGAACGCACTCCTCTGATTACTCGACAAAGACCTTTGATGATGAGAAGTTGTTATTTGAATAAAAACGAATGTATTCAGATCAAAGATAGAGCGGGCCGACTCGAATAATATTTTTGAGATCACTTTGAAATAAATAAAAATCGACCGCACTCCTCTGATTACTCGACAAATACCTTTGATGATGAGAAGTTGTTATTTGGGAAGGAATGAATGCATTCTAACCTACCACAAAGCGGGCCAACTCGAATACTATTTTTGAGATCACTTTGAAATATAAAAAAAATCGAACGCGCTCGTCTGATGACCTGACAATGACCTTTGATGGTGAGAAGTTTTTATTTGCGCGGGAATGAATGTATTCTAACCCACCACGAAGCGGACCAACTCAAATCCTATTTTTGAGAACACTTTGAAATATGTACAAATCGACCGTGCTCCTCTGATGACCCGACAACGTCCTTTGATGATAAGAAGTTGTTATTTGGTAAGGAATGAATGTATTCTGACCCACCACAAAGCGGGCCAACTCGGATCCTTTATTTGAGATCACTTTAAAATATATAAAAATCGACCGCACTCCTCTGATTACTCGACAAAGACCTTTGATGATGAGAAGTTGTTATTTGAACAAAAACGAATGTATTCCGATCAAAGATAGAGCGGGCCGAATCGAATCCTATTTTTGAGATCACTTGGAAATAAATAAAAATCGACCGCACTCCTCTGATTACTCGACAAAGACCTTTGATGATAAGAAGTTGTTATTTGAACAAAAGCGAATGTATTCCGATCAAAGATAGAGCGGGCCGACTCGAATCCTATTTTTGAGATCACTTCTGAATATATAAAAATCGACCGCACTCCTCTGACGACCCGACAACGACCTTTGATGATGAGAAGTTGTTATTTGGGCGGGAATGAATGTAGTCTGACCCACCACAAAGCGGGCCTACTCGAATTCTATATTTGAGATCACTTTGAACTAAATAAAAATCGACCGCACTCCTCTGACTACCAGACACTTGCAACTTTGAAAGAATTAAAAGTAACTGTTGGATTGATAGTTATTTAGAGTCTCTACTTTCAGATCGGCAGATAATTTTTTTTACCACCCGAACTACAATTCGTATTTCACTCGCGACTTTTGGGATTGAAGTGCAACTTTTAGCTCGAAGGGATTAAAAGTAGCTGTGGGATTGGTAGTTATTTAGAGTTTCTACCATCGGAAGGACTCCAATAGGGATTGGCAGATAACTTTTTGTACCACGTGAACTACCCACAATCCGTATTTCACTCGCGACTTTTGGGACTAGAGTGCAATTTTTAGTCCTGAGGGGATTACAAGTTGCTGTGGAATTGATAGTTATATTGAAGGACTCTCAATCAAAATATATTTTGAAAGTATATTTCAATTGAGAAATGGCTATAATATGCAAGTGGATTGTTTAATCTACAATTGTGCGCCCATGAAGAAGTGGTTTTTATTTCCTTTGTAATAACATAAATTTTTGCCATCCAGTAGATCTTTGTTTAATATCAAGCCAATCATTTTATTCAGATTGAGGCAGTATTAAAGAACTAAAAGCGATTGCTCAATTTTTTTTAGCAATTGGGCCCCTTGTTCCGCAGCTCAGAAGTCGTCGAACTGACGGAATCCGAAACCGAATACTTTGTGCGGTGTATCAAGCACTGCTTCGCCCATCACGTCGTTTTGCAATTCGATTGTTTGAACACATTGAGCGATCAGTTATTAGAAAACGTCCGAGTGGAACTGGAGCCAAGCGAAATGTTCGAAATAGTCTTGGATGTTCCATGTCCCAAACTACCTTACAATGAGACCGGCACAACTTATGCTGTACTGAAGTTTCCAGATGATGACTTAGCTGCTTGCGTGGGCACTTTTGGGGCTGTGCTCAAGTTTGTGGTGAAAGATTGTGATCCCACCACTGGGTTACCAGATTCTGATGAAGGTTAGATTTTAATTTAATTTTTTTTTAAAATAAATTGTGTTTTGGTAAGGATGAATGTCCACGATACATTGGAAACAGTAATAGATACAGTTTGGATCAAATGGAAAAACTGTTACTCAAGAGAAGTTCCATCCAACTCAATTTGTTTGGTTGTGTTACTTGTTCGAATATTTGTTTAAATACGGACCTGTTATGATCTGAAGAAAATGTTTCTGCTACTGAATATTCATTTCTCAGGTTATGATGATGAATACATGTTGGAAGACCTGGAAATCACACTGGGAGATCAGATCCAGAGGGTGAGCAAAGTCAATTGGGGTGCAGCATGGGATGAAGCTGCAGCAACTTCTATAGAGAAAGAAGATACTTATTCTCTAAGCTCCATGAACACTTTAGACGAAGCAGTGAAGAATATCATCCAATTCTTAGGGCTTCAACCTGCAGAAAGAACTGATAAAGTCCCTGAGGGGAAGTCTACCCATACTTTGCTACTGGCAGGTGAGAATTGGCCATTCACATTATTATCAGTAATAAATTCACGACGAATAAATTAATTTTGAGTTAGTATTTTCCCAATACTTTAGTTACGTTGTTTTATTTTCAGGCCTGTTTCGGGGTGGTATCGACATTTTGGTTAGAGCAAAACTAGCATTGGCAGATGGTGTTACTATGCAGCTGACTGTGAGGTCACCAGATGCTGATGTTGCTGAACTCATAACCTCGTCTGTAGGATAAGAGAAACGTCTCTCGAAGAAATATCTGAAATTTTTAGATCCATGTGTATTATATTTGATGTTATTCCAATTTTATTAAAACAATAATTTAAGCAAACCAATTGAGTTTGATTTAATATTTCCATTCATTTTGATAGGGTTACTTCCAGAGTATTCAAAATTTGCTTTATATATCTTAAAAACCAAGAATAATAACTCACTTTTTAATAAAAAAATTCTATTTTATACGTTTTTCAATATAAAAAAATTATAATTTCGTCTAATTCAGTTTCATTTCACACAAAAATGCTAAGGATAAATAATGTAATCTACATCATAAATTTATTTTCTTGTGACTTCGAAATCTCTTCCTTGAACGATGAAATTGTCTCTTTGGCTAGTTTCAGTTTATTCTTCAAGAGAGAGATTTCTCCTCTAATTTTTTGATGGGCATCTAGGATGGTTTTCAAGGTCCTCTCTTTCTTTGCTTCAACTAGAAGAACAACAATTCATTAATTCCAAATAAGTACTTACTTGAATTTAGGCAAAAGTGGTTAACTCATTAAATACATGGGAATAGCACAAAAAATATAAAAAATTATTCAGTATAAAAAAACAACCATATTTGAACCACCTAGAACATTGGCAACATTTTATCTAGAAGACACAAACAATAAAATCGTTGAAATTGAAAAAATCTCCAGGTATTCACAAAATCACTTTGGAAATTCTAATATTCTTGGGTAAAATTATTTCAGCACCATTGACTCATTTGATGAATTTCATCATATATTCAAGTCAAATTCCAAAATCTTTCAAAATGGGCATTATCAAATCCATAAATACATGTGATGATAAATTGAAAGCAAAAAATTACAAGCCTATTTCACTAATATCAAATTACCTGAAATTTTTGGAAAAATTCGGATATATGGAAATTTTGTTGTAAAAAAAGCATCTGATTTCAAAAAACAATTTGTATTCAGAAAAACGTAACGTTCCAGGAGTCTGTCACCTGACTATAATGATATATATCAACAACTTGATAATCAAAATTCAGCTATTGCTAGTTTTTTCGGACATATCTAAACCTTTTGATACAGTTGACCATAAATGACTATTAATGAAATTATCGAATATTGGATTTCACGGCAAAGTTTATGATATCAAAAATTATTTGGAAAATAGAACTCAGTATGTTGAAATTGATAAAACTAGAAATGAACAAAAAATCTTTCAATTTCGTGTGCCACAGGAAACAGTTTTGGGACCACTTCTATTTACTATCTATTATATCCTACTCACAATAAAATTCGAAAAAACGAAATATATGCCATAATAATTTTATAATTAGGACCACAATTACTTAATAATAATACTAGAATTGAAGAAACTGATGGTCAAATACCTGATTGTGCTTGACAGACATTTACCTACAATGGGCAAACAAGTAGTATTCCTGTTGAGGAAATTACAGTATCTTAAAACGTTCTGGACATAAAAGCCCTCGACTTTTTTTATTTTTCATTAATTTAGTTGAAATTATGGGATTCTGGCTTGGGGAGGAGTCTTGAAATCCCACCTCAGAAATCTTGAGTTTCTTCAGAAATGGTTTTTGAAAATCATATATAAGAAGATTTATTTATGTCTAACTGAAAATTTTAACAAAGAATAACCGTTCTTGTATAGCAATACTTTCATAACAATCCAATTTCCTATAATCATTAACGGGTTTTACTAATGTTAAATTTTGAATATTGATTTTATGATGGGTTTCTAGTAAATGATCAGCAACACTCGATGTATATTCTCGTGAATATTTAGCATGAACAATTTCTCAACAAACTGTACTCAGAATTGGAAGTAGAAAAAAAATCATTGGGGATTTTCTTACACTTGAATCAATGGGTAGCCCATGAACGGTTTGGATGTTATTTAAATGCAGATATCAATACGTTTAGGAAAATGGCACTAGGTTAGAATCTAGAACATTTTTTATTGGTTCCATAATAGGGCTATTCTAATATTCGATATATATAGTAATTACTTTTATAGCGATAAATTTGTAATGTATGCTGATGACACCTTTTTGTTAATAACTGGAAGAAAAGTCCCATCAATGGTATAAATTGCTTCAGAGGAAATGTAAAAAAAAACAAAAATTAAACACTCTGTAACTGATATTGAGTCATCTACAAATATAGAATGTATTTCTTTTTTTAGGTAGTTTTGTTACATTTTTCATTTCACTCTGTATTGTGACAGTTTTATAACTGTCACATTTTTTTATCACCATAATATATCAGGTCCAAATGGAGTTATGCGAAGAGCCGAATATTTTTATTGGAAGGAGAACCAATAAATTCCGACGGTATTCAGGTTTGCTGGAACAGCCTTTCACTCCAGAATGCCATAAAAAAGTCAGACATACGTCCAAAAGAAGGGTCACGATCAATTCCTTCGAGTCAAAGAATAATAATAGCAGTTTCAAAGACAATTCGGTAAAAAGTGAATCTAATGACAAACCTCGTACCAGCACATATGAAGATGATTCTTTAGCAGCAAGACCGAAGAAAATCTGTAAAAACTCTATTGTCAAAAATGAAAAAAATAACCGTAGAAGCAGGAGAGACTCTTTCGATTTGAACTATAGATTTATTGAAGATGAAGAAGGAAAGCCATCAGCCAAGCTGGACCATAAAAAATTACCACATGGTCGTTATTCACTAAGATCATCTTTTGGTAGAAGTGATCTTAGTCTAGAGAAAATTGACGAATTCGTTACAATGAGAAAAATGGTACCTACAAAACAAAGAAGTGTGGAAGCGGATAAAGAAAATACAAATTCACCTTCAAAAGATGAAAAAAACTGCAGTTCATATCAGATAAATGAAAGATGTGGGAAAAATGGTGACAAAGAAAGGAATTCTTTTTGCTCAAACTATACAGTTATTGAAGATAAAGAAGCAAAACCATCAGCCAAGCTGGGCCATCAAAAATTACCATGCAGTGGACGCTACTCACTCAGGTCATCTTTTGGTGTAACTGATTGTGGTCTAGAGGGAAATGAGGACTTTGTTACAATGAGAAAAATGGATAAAGTCCTCAGGGCTCGACCTACAAAACATAAAGGAAGTGTAGAAGCGGATAAAGACAATACAAATTCACCTTCAGAAGATCAAAAAAACTACAGTTCGTGTCAGATAAATGTAAGACATGGTGAGAAAAAAGGTAGCAAAGAAAGGAAATATTTCAGCTCAAACTGTTCATTTATGAAAGATACAGAAGAAAATCAATCTTCAAAGTTCCATCAACAACAAATATCACTTCACACTGATCGACATTATTCTCTCAGATTTGCTGATGGACTTGATCTCAGCTGGAAGAGAAGTGCAGATTTTGTAGCAGTCAGAAAAGTCAATGGAGTTTTAGGGACATTTCCAATAAAAGATGAGAAAGCGATTGGGGACAATAATGAGCTTCAAGATAATACTGATGAAAAATATGATAAAAACGTCAATGAAGCAGTTCAAACAAATGAGGAACTTGGTAAAGGAAAAAATGGAAGACGAAAGTCTTGTGGTTCAAACTATAAACTCCTTAAAGATAAACAAAATAACAGCCCAGAACTGAAATTTCATAGATTTTACAAGAAGAAAGGTGTCAACCGAAAAAAAACCGTGGATATGAATAAAACATTTATAGAAGATATAGATGAAAATGAAATATTAAAGTTTCAATCAAATCAACAATTATTCAACTGTGATAAGTGTTATTCACTCAGGTCTTCTTTGGGTGCCTTTGAAAATAACTTAGAGAAAAATGAAAATCTGGACATAATCAATGAGGAAAGTGACTTAATTCAAATGGAATCTACTGTAAATGTGGAAGAAATAGTGGTCGAAACACTTAAAGCAAAACCAGATGAATTTCCAAATAACAATGCATTACCAGCGAATGAAGAAAATGCCAGCCCAATTGAATCCTATGCGGAATTTGATAATAGAATATATTCCTCTACATCCCCCTTATGCGGAAGAAAATATAGCCGTTCAAACAGATTTCTCAAAGACAAAGACAAACATTCAACACAATCTTGTGAACTTGATAAAACATCACTCTCTGTTTTTGTTGATCCATTTGATGATATAATGAATAATGAAAAAGTATTTGTTATAGACAAAGAAATAAATGAACGTAGTGCTACATTCCTCTCAAATAATGCAACAAAATTTAATGACATAATTGAAGATAATGAAGTATTCCTACTTACTGAAAATAATGGAACAAGGAAATATGAAGAAATTATTGAACTTAAAGATTGCGTTATTCCAATAAATAGGAAAACTAGAAAAAGTACGAATGACGATTTTTCTAGAGCCGATATTAAAGAAGGTAAAATCAGAAATAAACCTGAAATTATATTTGAAAATTCCAACTACAGTGAAAGTTGGCTATTGGAAAATTGGATCATGTTAAATTTTCCTCTTGATTCAAAAAAACAGTGTATCAAACTCTGTGAAAGTTTGAATGAGAATGTGAGAAAACCTTCTGATCTGAACAGATCATTTATCCAGTTCACCTCACAAGATAATTTTGCTGAATCTACTACTATTGAAAGTACTGATCAACAAACTTTTCAAACAGATAAACCATTATTAAAAAACTCAAGTAAAGGAGGCGGTAGAAAGAAAGATGATGATTCAGGAAAACAGAAGAAATGTAATAAAAAATCGACAACTAAATCATGTTCTAATCTGGAGACAATTTTCGAAAATCCTGAAAAACAACTCATGAGTTCAAGAAGATTCAAAAGATCCATAAACTTTGACAATTTCAGTTCCTTTGTAAGAGTCAGAAGAAGAAAATTGAAAGCTAAGAAAATTAATTCTTTCCAATCCAGGGATATTGTGGATACATCAAAATTAGATGCAATTTTGGATAAGTTGAGTTGTTCAGACTGAGAATTTTTAATATATTCAATGAAATATGTTATATTTATCAACCTTCAAAAGTATGCTGAAGGTTTATGAATAAATAAAGGATTGTAGAGAAACTGAAAACACAAAGGGTACAATTCTGTTAACTAATAGCCACGAGCTATCAACATAATTTTTTCTTGAACTTACGTGGTTTGGCCTCCTGAACAAAAAATACAAATGAAATTTTTGGCAGTCTCGACTAATTTCGGAGATATGGGCCAATTTTATAGTGATGAATGGCATTTTTTTGGACACATTTTTACCGCGGAAAAAACACTCAGAATTATTCCTTCTTTAAACTAATACAATGTACACACCCTAATTCACCCTTTTTACACTATTTTTTTATTAAAAACGGCAATGTAGAAATGTGTCCTAAAAAATGCCATTCATCGCTCAAAAATAGGCCCATATCTCCGAAATTAGTAGAGACCACCAAAAATTTATTTGGATTTTTTGTTCAGGAGGCCAAACTACATAAGTTCAAAAAAAATTATGTTGATAGCTCGTGGCTATTAGTTAACGGAATTTTACCACACAAAGTATTAAATCATTCAAAGAATATTAACTGTGGCTATGTTTTTTTTTTTTCAAAGTACTTACAGTTTGTGTTATGCTCCCATCTACCTAAAGTTAATTGTTTCGTATTGGTTAGCAAATGGTGCATGAGCTGTGTGGGATCTTGAAAAACTATTTCATCATAGCTTTCAGATACCAATCCCTGATTCTGCTCTATACCAATATCTTGTGTACTCCCAGAATGGAACAATTTGAGTATGTGATACATAGTTACCTGAAATTACTCCAATTTAAACATTTTTGCAGCAAATGAAGGAGAATCCAATATAAGGTTGTCATGAGTAACATTGTTAGAGATGTAACCCTCTTCAGTTGACTATTTTAAAATATGGTATGTTACTGAAACCTCTACTAAAATACTTACTGGTCGTTCATTAGGATCATGAAAATGTATTTTAATAACAATCTCGAATTCACCCCAACCAGTTTCGCTTATTTCATAAGGTGGTTTAACTACTATCCTATTCTGATTGGCATAACTTTCATGCAACTTGAAATGAACCTTTTTTACATAAGTTGACATATCTTCATTGTTGTAAGGTTTTAAGTAAACAGTCCACTGATGCGTGTGTCCATCTTCTTCGCGTTTCTTGCCAAAATATCTTGCTATGTTACCATAAACTATTGGTTTTACAATGCATAATCCCTGTAAGAAAATTGCCGTTTTCAAAAGGAAACTTAATGTTGAATAGAATGAATTACTTTCATTCGGCCACCTGAATCTGGACCGAAATCTGTAGGTAAACTCATTTTTTCATTAAAAAGTGCTGAAATAGATTGAAAGATGCAGTAACAGTTCTATAATCAACCAAATACTCGCAACTCATAACTCTTTTTTAAATTATTTTTCATCATAATAAACACAAGTCAAAAGTCATTAGTAAAATATGTCAAAAATCATTAGTGTCAGGCACAGAATTCTTACCCTCACTATAAGTGTTCTGTGTTATGAATAAATAAAAATTGTTGCGTTTTATTACATTATAGTCCTATTAGTAAATCCATAACGATTAAAAATTGAAGAAGTTCATGCGAATTCTGAAATGCTCATATGATAACGAAAGAAAAAATAAAACTTTTTAAAATTATTGTCGAGTCAAATAGTTTGCACGAAGAAGACAGTAGACCAATTTAATGCTTGAATCTTCATCGCGCGTATATATTATATTTTGTTCTGGTCGACTGGCTACACGTTACACGTTTAAAATAAGCAAAGTTTGCGCTAGTTGAGAATCAGGAATTTGCATACCTCTAACAATCAAATCGCTACCTTGAAGGATCTTTCGCTTAGGGCGGATTGTACAACACAAGTCGACCGTTAGTTTAAGTGAACTGAGTTTAGTTGCTAGGGATCATGCAGCTAATGAAATTGCTAGTTTTTTAGCAACTGAACTCGGTTTAGTTGAACTGTTGGTGAACTTGTCAAATACAATTTGCCCTTAGTATTAGTAGGTTAGCGAGTTGAGAATACCGCCCCAGATGTGATCTACATTTCAAGCCCAGAGACATTTTAAAGCTGAAAAAGACTGATTGAAGCCGCTTTCCAATTTCCACGAGTAGTAGCACCAAATAGAGCTTGTTACCCCTGAACTGAACCCGAAGTGAACAGCACCAGACGTTATAAATAGGGTTTGATTGGAACATGATTTTTCATGATCTGTCAAATTATTTCAGAAGCTACCCAGAGTTACCCCGAGCAACTCCATGTGGTATTGGAAAGTGACTTGAGTGATTGGCAAGAATTTCTATCCACAACACTTCCCAATAGGCAATCGGCATGGACCAATCAAAACTCTATTTTAGTTGCGCCTGCGTGGTGTGCAATGTAATGTAAGGTTACGTTGAGGATCAACTTGGATATCAAGGTCTAGTTTGGTAAGATTAGATCATGTTCCCTTCTTTTATGGCTTCAAAACGAAAAAAGAAGGGAAAATGATCTAACCTAATCAAACTAACCTTATAGCGCCTTAGCAAAGAATTATCTAATGTAGATATTCTTTGGCCTTAGCATCCATTCAAATATACCGCCTTGGCCAGGATAGTTCTGATTGGTCCATGCGGATTGCCTATCGGGAAGTGTTGTGGATAGGAATTCTTGTGATTGACAGATTGACTAATGGACCGATAAGTGATCGTGATGTGATTGATGTGAATGATGTGATAGGTTATAGGTTATGTTCTATCATGGGGTGGTGAAAAATTCGTGAGTGAGGCCGCCAAATTAGAGTAGGGTTTGGTGAACTGTTTTGGAGGGTCAATTATTTGAAAATGTATAATATTGTAGAAACTCTGTCTATTGCTGCATCTTCTGTAGCACTATTCACATTAGTTTTTGTTATTATCCTGAACCTATACATGTTGAAAAGGTATGATATCATAATTCTTTCCATCATTTTGTAATTCAAATTCATTTCCCAGAAATGGTTTCTACGTAAATGCCAACTGTTGGTTCTGCAATACTTGGACAAAAGTTCTTTATGCAAATCGCAACAGTTTTGATTGCCCTTCTTGCTTGCAATATAATGGATTTGATAAAGATGGGGGATACAACAAAGTGATAGAATCACAACACAATATGTCATTTAATAAACAGAAGACTACCGAAAAGACTGAACATTACACAAATGGTTTATGTACTTATTGTAACAATAATCAGCAACTGAAAGTGTATCAGCTTGCCAAGTTCACCCCAATCAATGAAGAAACGTATGACAAAGAAGTTGAACATTTTCAGTAAGTATTATAATATGATTTCATTTGAAATATCAGGACTCTTTTAAACAATTACATCTAATTTTCAGGAAGCAACTTGAAAAAGCCTACAAACTCTGTAAAAAATGTGAAAAAGTATTGAAAACAACAATTGAGAAGAAAAATGCCTGGATATTTGGAAATCATCTGAAAAACTTGCGAAGAAATGGCCTGTCTATGTTAGATTTAACAAAGTCCTCACATGGAATTGCTAAAGACGTTAAGCAGTCGTTCTGTTTGAAACTGATTAAATATACACTTGTTGCTTTTACTGTTTTGGTGATATGCCAAGTTTTGAATGTCAAAATTGACTACCCATCGAAGGATGTGAAGAAAATTATTCCAAAATCACTTACTAGATATGAGGTGATCCTGAAAGATTTTTACAGCTTGGTTTTCAATGTTTCAAAGAGCTTTGGTGATGAGATTGATAATTTAAATTCTTATCTACCTAGAAATGTGAAAATTCGAACAGGAAATTTGTTGCCCATTACATCAGTTGGATTTCTTCTGGATTTCATACTTCTAATCTGTGATAAAACCTCTGCTTTTTGGAAAATTAATGGAATATTAGGATGGACAGTGCTCTTTTTATCATCATCAGTCTATATCAACCAGGATTATTTCTTTTTTGTTAATATATTACAGGTGAGCAAATGACCAAGGTAATTTTTGATAAAATATATAGCATTTTTCCCCTTCACCACACAAGTAATCAAATTCCTAGATGTGCATTTTGATAACCATTTCGTCTATAATATTACAGGTGTTCTCATCTTCGGCATTGCTGTATGGCTATGTGACCTATGATCCAGTGAAAAAGAGGAACAAAGCTCCAGGGTTAAAGTTCCAGTTCAAGAAAATCCAGAAATCTGTCGAAACCTCAGAAAGTTCTGAAGATGAAATAGAAGAAATCCTAAATACTTCAGAGTCTTCAACTAACTCTAACAAATCGCCCAAATCCTCCAAACCATCCCACCGTCAGTCATATCGCTCATCCTCTCCTATCCCAAACTTTGGGAATTCTATCCGCCATGCCGCCGATCTCAACTGTAGCTTCACCACTGCCAAGAGTGTGCCTACCGCTTCTATTTTTAATAATTCTATGAACACCGTCAACAGTTGTAGTCTGCATAGCGATTTGAATCAAAGCTTGGATAACTTACACTTGAGTAACCTCAATTTTCGGCCTCAGCCTTGTACTTCTCCGGTGTTTTCGGTAAGTTCCATGAATCGGCCTATCCTTTCCCCGCCCAAGCTCAAAAATATCACCCAGAATCCTTGGACTGCCGGAGGGTTCTGGAAGAATGACACCAATATTCTCTCGATGGCCGTAGATAACACAAACCTCAGCCGATCGTCCAGCCAAAGCTCTGGATTCGTTTCTGGTAATGAGCCAGTAAATAGTCATTTCCATTCCTCGCCCCCTTCAAGGGATCCTTCAGTTGGAGGGGATATTGAAAGAGCTTCGATTCTTTCTGATTCAGCTTATCATTTTATGCCCATAAACTCGAATGTTTGTCAATTTCCCGGTAGTCATAGTCAACAATTGTACTATAAGGCTGATAATAATACGTTTTATCCTGTTTTGAACCAACACAATATGCTGCACATACAGAATGGTGTTCCTAACCACAACTTTCAGAGTGGTTTTGGAAATTCATCTCTTAGGAGTGTCAATACCAGAGCTGGTGGAATACAATCGCCACCTTTGTTCGGAGAGAAACCACAAAGTAGCTTATTTAAGAATGTTAATGGGTCCATGAGTGAGTCTGATTCTATCAGGAAGCCATTATTTTAAATTTTTCAGTTCACAGATATAATTAGATCAGAGTATACAAGGTTTGATAAGTAAGACAAAACATAAATGAGGCAAATATTTTTGACCATGTTGAAATGCCCTTTTCTATAAATATTCCCTCTTAGTGGTAAATATGAGGCAAATATTTCGCAGAACACAACTACTTTCTTGCCTAATAAAACATCTGATAGACATTGTTGCCTTTATTCAACATTGTTGAAAGTATTTGTTATATGCAGTTTGAGTTGTTGGATCTGACTGGGTTTTATTTGAAAGATAAATCATGAATTGATTCAAGACAGTGATGTTGGTTGAAATAAATAGCATTACATCTCGTTAAAATGAGAGAATAAGCGAATTCTAAAAGAAATCTTGTAATCTGAGGAACTGTATTGACAAATTTTTCACAAGGCCATAGTTGCTTGTTTTTGTGCACAAACCCTATGACTAGGAAGTTTTCTTCCAGGAATATACCATAGACAAACATTGTTATGAGCAAAAGTTGAAAACTTTGGGGCTATTGGTCTTAAAAGGGGCGATATTGTAGCTAATCCAATAAGTCCTGTGTGGAACAGTATATGAACAGAGTGTGTTAAGTTGAAAATGGCTGCTATGTACCAAACAATATCATACATTTTATTCCTTTTTTATCCACTGATTCTTCCTTCAAAGGCCTCCCTTAGCATAGGGACTAGAGTTCTATTAGAAATGAAAAAATTGAATAATTATTCCTCTTTAAGATTGATAGTAATTTTTACCTTTTCATCACCTGAGTACTTTGCAAGTATTATTTCAAACAAACCACTCATTGTCTTCAATTCATGATTAACTCAATACATAAAAAAATTACTATTGAATGGCTGGTTTACTTTCAAATTTCATAATAGTCATGTGTACCTTCGGAAAAAGAAAATGTTACAGAGATCCCTTCATTCTTATTTATGCAGTCAAATTATCAGGAGTAATACCACCAGTGATTGAATTTTCGCGATAAGTCTGTCGATTTATTTCTGAACGAAACTGAATTGCTTCGTGTAAACACCACGAGTCCGCAGAAATAAAAGACAGACTTATGAGATAAATTCAATCACGAGATGAATTTTATTAGACTATTTCACGAATAAAGTTTCTTCATTAATGTAAATACGAACAATGTGTAACAGTCATAAACAAATTATTTAAATCGTCAATCAGCCCAATGCTGTATCACTTCCGTTAAAAATAACCTCATCGTTATTCGCTATTTCCGTTATTTTGCTATTGCTTGGTAATAGCAAAATAACGGAAATGGCGAATAATGGAGACATTATTTTTGACGGAAGAGATACAGCATAGGGCTGAATATTATAATGTTTCTTTTCATAATTTCATTTGAATTTGCACCGAAGCGACTCATTTTGACACAATCGGGTACAATAATTAATATTGATAGAACTGTCAATCTTTGTGTTGCCATGGTTACGTCGTTGAAAATACCGAAGCTGATCCTCCAATCAGAATTGAAAGACAGCTGGTGTTATCGCGATAACACGAGTTGTCTTTGGTTCGCGATTGGTCAGATTATGTGAGAATTTTAAGATGAGTGAAATAGTCAAATAAATTTGTTGAGACAGTCTAGTGAACAAAAATATTGAATTGATTTCTGTTGTTGGGAGAGTCCCTGTATAATTTTGTTCTTTCTCTGAAAGTTTAAATGTATAAAACGTATAATACTTGAGTAGAGTGAATTGAGTAAAAACTGAGTATCACCAGTCGAAAATGAAGTTTGAAGTTCTTTATTAATGCCGGGTAAATATCAGGGATTTTGTTATTCAATATTTTAAGAATTTTGTTCATTTTGTGCAAAGGTTTATGAGAAAAATTCGTATTTCTAATGATTTGAATTCGAGTCAGTGTGTGATTGCGGAATGATCTAATACAAAGTCTCTGAATGCGCAGCCGTGTTTGTATTTATTTATATTAATTATGCTAAGTTTGAAATATTCCGAGAGAGTTGAAAAAAAATTTGATTATTTTTTTATGAAATTATACCTATTTATTTATTTTGCTAATATTTTTTCGAATATAATTAGTGCTTAGGCTTTTCTTGGTTATTGTTTCATTATGCTCCAAATATAAATATACTTTTTGTTATGGGATTGTTATTGTAAGTGTAATTCGATGTGAGAGATTTTTGTGATTTTTTTATTATTTATTCAGTTTAGGCAATTGAAATTTATATTTGGGGCCTTTGTTGATTTGTACTAAGGATTTGTTAATATTAGGTTAAGTAATGTCCTACTATAATCGATGAAGTTGTGATTTTAAAGTAATTATTAAGAATAAACAATGTAATTTTATTATATACGGTAATTTTCAGAATTATTATTTGCTGCCATATATTTGAAACGAAGTTTTAAAACATTTTATTTTTATATCCCTGAGTCATTCATGTGGGAGTTGTGTTGGTTGCCTTGTTTTCTTTCTCTGATTTGTGCACAAGATTCTGATTCTTCTCAAAAACTTCTCACATGCAGTAAGATTTATTTAAAGTAATTTTGAATTCCTCATTTCATCATTTCCATTTCCTTTGTTACAAAATGAGTATTTATTTTGATTGATTTTTGTTACCTGCTGTATTGCTTCTTAAATTTCATGTGTCATTGCTAAAATGCGTCAATTGTAGTTCCGAACAAATAAAATAAGTCAGAAATTTATTGTAATGATAATAATTTGTCTGAAATCTTCTGTTAAGGTTTGCAGCCATCTATTGTGAACTGCTTTGCTGAATCTTCAGTTGAATCTGATGTTCAGCCTCCTTGTATATGACTTTAATTTTCAAATTTATTTCTTAACCTTGTGTATGAATTGCTCTACATATTATAAGTAACAAATGCATAATCTTTCCATGAATGACTTTAAAACTTTTTATCATTCACTTTGCTGTGAAAGCATTCGACTTGAACCACATAAATCAACACTGCCACAATTTTTACCCCATTAAGTAACCATGTTACTGGTTTTGGAATTATGTACAATAAAAAATACCCGTTGAAGAATTGTTTTATTTCATTTATTGATATCTTCAAGATTGGAAATGTACAAAATGAATTTTTGGATTTGGCCATGCTTAGTATCAGTAAAAATTTTTCATGAACTGTAATCAACAGCATTTCTGAGATAAATCGTCCTTACACTCCCATGTTATGGGGTTACATTTTGAAAAGCGTGGGTGATCAGCTGGATAAGGTCTGTGGACTGGTCCAAATTGGGATTTTACCGCCGTAGGTCTTGTCCTTGAAAAATAAGTGTTACTTGAATGCAATAGTATATCTTATGAGTTAATATTACCATCGACTAAACTTGTATGACTCGTTTTTTGGAGAAGGAAATTCAGTGTCATATGCTGTAAGGGAGCTAGTTCTGGGATCCTGCTTGTCGCAATCCCACTCTTGCTTTTTATACATTGTTAATCCGAAATTAGTGATATTCCCCTAAAACAATAAAGGAACAATCAAAATTGCTACTTGAACTAGAGGAAGGAACGGAACATTTTACGTACATAGCTTTTCAAGTACTCTTCTGTAGGGTCATATCGCTGGAGTCTTGATCTGTGAACTCTGTAGATTGGTGCATTGCATAGCTTTGGGAAATATTCGTATGACAAATTGTAAGTTGTTGAATAATTGTCGTGAAAGTTGTGAAATTCTTCAGTAGATTTTTCTGGATAAAAACTAGTACCCTATTTGAAAAACTGATGATTAAGCGTTACATTTAGTATTTTTATTACCTCGGCTTTCATATGCGCATCCCAAACCACCGAGGGGGGATATGTGGTGTAAGATTTCCTCTTAAACTCATCTGAATACTTGGTCGTATGCTTGAATCTGCTTTTTTCATAAGAGCACAGGTCTTCAAACCAGTTTCCGATTCGTACTGTATTATTTTGGAAACTTTTAGGTTTCTGAAAAAGGATGAAAATATGAGATATCCTAACGTTGAATACTTCTTACCGGTAATTTTAATCTATCTTGCTGCATTTGTGATTCAAATTATAATTTGTCAAATGATTTCTACTTTTGAAAATCAATGTTTTGATTCACCGATAGATGTCACGTCCGACTTCAAAATGAAGATTGGCATATGACTCATATTTATATCTGTGTTCACAAGACGTGACAAGGACAAGATGAATAAGGTTAAAGTTAGCTGTTCTATGACAGAAAGTCAGTGGATAAATCTCAAATATTCAATGGCTTGGTATATTGTTTCAATTATTCTATTTCATAGTTTGAAATTTGGACTGGTACTCGATACAAGGCCACAAAACGCATTAAGATCGCATTGACAGGCTTCACCTTTTCGTCCTATTAATCTATGACTATGATCACCTTTCAGTGCGGTGTTCGACTGCGCAAGCGTTATGCAGGTGTATTCACTGTCAAATCAGCTGTTTGTGTACAATTTTTATTAATTTGTTATGAATGAAAATATCGAAGTTTTGGTGAATTAGTGAATCAAACGAGAATGAAATTAATAAAATTCGCATAGTATTCGGTGAGTTGAGTTTATAAATTATCAAATAACGTGCGCTTTTTTACAAACTTCATATCCAGTATGAAAGTAATCTCTGCCCCAATAATATTTTATTCGTCCTGATTTAAACGTCTGAACGGATGTCTCAAATAACTCAAGTGAAATCATG
Source organism: Chrysolina americana (assembly GCA_958502065.1). NCBI lineage: Eukaryota > Metazoa > Arthropoda > Insecta > Coleoptera > Chrysomelidae > Chrysolina > Chrysolina americana. The sequence continues at coordinate 63,997,896 of OY293416.1, read as the reverse complement.
TTGATTAAACAACCCGCATAGGTGAATTCGCCCAAATCAGTCGCCTCGATGTCTGTCGTCATGACAACCATCTCAATGCTCAATGCGACGGTTCCGTGTCTTTCAAAAAATAGTAAATCATAGTAGGCGCAAAAATGGACGAACTACGGGTAAATGACGAGAACTGTGATATAAACGCTAGTCCTACGCCAGAAGACGTAGACGAAGATTCCTGTCAGTTTTTGAAATGCATCCCTAAAGAAAACCCTCCTCCCAGCTACCACGATCCCCTTCTAAACAGCGACGATATTCCAAAGCACGTTTCTTTGAGAAGGACACCCAATAGTCAAATACATTCAAATGGGGATCAGGACTGCCGAGGAAATGAGTTATTTGCCAAACAAAACGAAAACGGAAGTTGGCTGCTTAGATGGGACGTGGAACAACAAACTGAAGAGGATTTCATAGCACTCTGTTATGAAGGTGAGTTTTTGTTGCTTTTTATATTGCTTTCAATTGTCAGGAATTCCATCAGTGTTTCTTTGATATGCAATTCTTGAACCGGATGTTTTTGACCTTTGCATTAATTCAAAGATCGTATTATGAATAAATTATTTGTGGATATTTTCTGGGATTGTTGAACATTACGAGATAACAGTGCCGTGCACGAGAACCGAGAAAGAACCGCAAATTTTGTTTATACAGATTTGATGCTTTTTTGTATACAATGTTTGAGTCAGGTGAGAAACTGTATATTCAATTATCTCTACATTATAGGTTACCTTGGTGTTTAGTAATAGATACATTAGTATTTCGTAGGTATTTCAGGAGACAGAAAACATGGGTAAGTCAACAACAACAAAATTGGTGGAGTAGGTTGGATTTTTTTAAAATGATGGCTAGAAAATGTCACTAACTTCGTGGTTATACAAGTTCATAATATATTTATGGCAATGATTCTGTCAGTACAGACTGTGATCAGTTATTCATTTTATTCGGAGATACAAATAATAGAAGATATCATTATTTAGGTTGAGTTCCAGTCAAGAGGATAGATTTCGCGCCTGCAGTTGACAATAGTGTCAGAAAAAAAATTGTCTAAAGAATAAACAATTTTTCTGGGGTAATATAACAAGACCTCGTTTATCAGCGAATAAATTTTTCAATTTTAACGAAAACGATTTCGTTTGAAAATGTATCCACTTGAATTCGGAGTTTTATGTTCTGAATAAAACCCGAGAGCTTTTAAGCTCTCTTTGAATTTAACGAGATGAATTTTGAAAATCAAAAATGTTTGAGTGGAAATTCCAAAATTTATTCGATTCGATAAACGACGGTCGAGTTATATTTGATCAGATTATTTCCTAAATATGTCAATTAACATATTTAGGAAATCATGTACGTACCTACATGATTTTTATTAAATTAAATTCGGGCAACTGTCAAGAAGGGCCATGCAGTTTATTCTCAAAAGGAAAGAAGCGGTTTTATCAGCGAATAAATTTTGACAGATGAGGGAAATAATCGTGGATTTGTCCTGCTTTCTTAAGAATTTCAGTTGGTGAGCAAACGAATCTTCATCGCTAGTTGCCATTTTTTAAATTAACAGTACAAATTGACATAGAAATGTCGAATAAATTCATTGAAATTTCATACATTTGTTGTCACAGACTTCTTCTGAATTGAATCCACAGATCTCATAAAAGGTCTGTGATTGAATCCTTTCAAATACAAAAGGCATCAAAAAATTATCAAAGGTAATACCACGAGTTCTTGAAATTTTATACGTTGATTTTAGCCAATCAGATGCCTGCATTTTGACATGTTGCTATGACAATAACCTAATTTCTTTGGAAATTTCCTGCGTAGAGGGAAATTAATAAGTGGAAATTTCCCTCTGGCTTGACAGCTGTTATAACCACAGAGGCGTAAAAAATTTTTGATTGATATTTATTTATAACTTAATTATAGGTCGAGGGGTGTCTCACTTCGGAAATCTGGTGTACAACATGACCAGAAATCCTTGAAATCCATGTTGAAATCCAGAAATCCAACCTGAAATTCCAAAATCTTTGATGAAATTCCGAAATCCAATATAAAATCTTGAAATCCCTATGAAATCCTTATGAAATCCAGAAATCTCAGGTGAAATTGAGAAATCCTACAAGAAATCTTGAAATCCAAATGAAATCTTGAAATTCTCAAGAAATCCAGAAATCTTAAGTGAAATCTTGAAATCTTCATGAAATCTTGAAATTCTTTTGAAATCTCGAAATCCAAGTGTAAATCCTGAAATCCTTGGTGAAATCTCAAAAGAAACTTCGCAAATACTCGTTGGTTCCCGCATAAAGCCCCACCTGATTGTTGAAGAGTGAAAACTGACGCAGAAACCGGTAGAACCCGGCAGAAACATGTTATTGCAGTAGATGTGCCGGTAAAGTTTGCCGCCTAGAAACATTTTCTGTGAAAAAGTTATTGTATAATTGAATCAAGAATTGAATATGGCTGCTGAGGCTACAGAGGTGAGGATATAGTAAAGTTATAAACTACATAATATCAAACTCCAAAAAAAAAAAATCTCGAGTGGTATCAAATAAAATTAAAAACTTAATCATTTGTTAGGTTAGCTTATGGTGTTTATTACCTGCGGAGCGAACTGCGGAGGGTAACGAAAATTCGTGCTACAATTCAACTAAATATTATGTAACACACAGATGTACTTTTCAGAATAAATATAAACGAATGATTATTTCAAATTCAGTTGATAAGAAAGGGCACATTGCGAGGCAGTTTGCAAATATCTCCAAGGATTCTATTCGGAAATTTTGAAACAATGGGCTTGTTATCAATGAAATATTTTCTCGGTTTTTTTAAGTTATTTTGTGAAACTCAATCATCAAAATAACTGGTCAAATTTTTAGCTCTTGAACGTGAGCCACTTAGATATTAAAGGTTGAAAATGGAACTCCGTTAAAATGCGGCAGAACTGACTCTGACGTCACTTTGCATATTGTGGTCTGATATTCGGTAGTACACCGTTGCGATTCCAGCTGCAATATCTTTAAATTTTAAAAGTGTTAGTGGTTTTTGCTATTTAAGATGTATTCAGTAGGTACTGTATTTTTTAAAGCACATTCTGTAAATTTACTCGAAGTCGATATCTTTATGATGATTGACTATTTTAATAAAAACGACTTTATAAGTGTGGAAATGCGAGGAATTAAATTATTCAATAATAATTTGACTTATGCTTTTTAACATCACTCCTCGCGTCACTCAATACCAGGGTCGAATGAAACATTCTTATCACGTTTTTTATTAAAATACACATGGCACTAATAAGTAATCTTATGAGAAAAACTCTCACTTAAATTTGTATATAAACAAATTGGATATTTGATTTTTTTTATTCAGTTAACTATTACCCAAATATTTGTTCAAAATGATCATTACTCTAGAGGTCTTATTTTTATACAGGGTAAATATGTTGCTTTCGCATACAAGAGTAAAAATATTCAAAGTATCTAAATGATTTTAAATGACTAACAAAAATATAGTGCTTATAAATATATAAGTTTTGTATAAAGTGTGAGTCAAAATTCATGCTAGATATTTGTGGAATAATCTTTATATTGTAGGAATGTAGGCTTTCACGGCTGGCGTCAATGTTTTAGTTGGTTTCCGGGTTTTGCCGTGGTCTGCTTTGGTCAAAATCTCCAAACGTTTCAACTGCAACTGCGGCACTCATCTTCAGTGGCGTGGTCGAAGTACTGAAGTACCAATTCTAACTTCAGAAGTTTCAGTTGATACGTCTAGAAGAGTACTTCGACCACGCCACTGAAGATAACTGCCGCAGCAAAATCCGGAAACCTACCAAAACAATCTTTGTATTAGTTCATAAACAAAGTTTAGCCAGTATTTCAGGAGTATGTTGAAAATTAATAGATAAGTATAAAAACAACGACTTTTCAGCCATTTATGGTGTAGAAAAACCTTCGCCTTCGCATTGAATCGCATTAGAACGTACATAAGCCTTAATGCAAACCTGAACCCCTATTTCTAAATTGATTGGCATTTGCAGAATTGCTCTATCTTCAACAGTTCGCGAGTTGAAAAATGCATCTGGAGTTGAGAGGGGTAAAAAATTGGAATGGAAAATTTTTTGTGAATTGAGATTCCTTCAATATCGAATATTGCATCACCCACTTGATTTTAATTGTTTGTGAATCTCCTAAAAATGCAAAATTAGCTCGTATATTTGAATTAGATCGCCATTTCCATCAGAAAATGTTGATAAAAAATCTTCCGAAAGTAACAAAATTTGTCATCGTAATTTATTTTTGTAGAAATAATCAGGAACTGCTACCACTAAGTACAGGCTAACAATCTGTCGTCGGAAAAAAAGTTTATGAATTCAAAATCAATGAAGAAATAGTTCAATATAATTTAAATATAAAATGAAAAGAAGTGGACCTATGACACTTCCTTGAGGAACTCCTGCATTAATATTAGGTTCTTGTGATACATACCCTTTGAAACATGCTTTTTGTCTACGATTACTGAGATAGTTATTTAGCCACTGATATCACCAACCATATCTTGATAATTTTTTTATTAATATTTCTGGATAGATGGATATTATACTCATATCAAGTGGGTAACCGAAAATCATTTGCCATAAGAAGATGCGGGGGGTTTTTGATCCGAGGTTTGGGATTGTCGTGGAAAAAAGTAGGCATAATTGATAGATGAATATTATATTCATACCCAACGTACTTACTTCGAGGTACTGTTTTTATATCATACGTACTTGGAGGTATTGTTTTTATGTTCAGACAATAAATAAACGCTACCCGTACACTTATTCCTACCATAAATAATTTCAAAAACCGCCTCAGCCTCTTGCAAACATAAATTATAGAAAAGCAGACTCGGTCGAAGTTGAGTTTGTTCGATAAATATTTGTACAGCGCGTTCATGCGGCCTTGGCACCTGTATTTCTGGCTGCGAGTTTAAACGGTAGTGTCAATAGTACCAACGTTCGGACTTCTACACACACATGACGTTTTTATTTGCTTTGGGAACGGTGAAAAGTAAGTTTGCTCTTAGAACGTAAGGGTACGTGTTTGTTCAGAATCGGGTGGCAGAGGCCAGTGTAGCGTCTAAAGTTGTGGATGCTGGCGGGGAAAGGCAGTTGAAAATGTTGACTTTATCAAAATCAATTTTGACAGGTTTTCTGTGTTATGAATGTTGCAGAAGCAAGACAAGTTTGTTTGAAAGCGAGAAATAAACTACTGTGGAATTCTGGTATACAGTTTCTTGGATTTCCGCGGAATTTCGTGGAGTTCCGTAGAATTCCTTGGAATTCCGTAGAATTTCGTAGAATTCCGTGGAATTTCGTAGAATTCTGTGGAATTTCGTAGTCCCGTGGAATTTCGAAGAATTCCTTGAAATTCCGTGGAATTCCCTAGATTTCCGTGGAATTCCTTGGATTCCTGTAAAATTCCTTCGAATAGAAGTGTTCGTTACATTCTCATTTTATTCAGTTATTGTATACAGTGTGTTTCACTTCTCATGGAAACACCAGCGATGAAACCAACCATTTTTCCGAAAAGTTATATAAGAGGGCAAAATTAGTCCGAAATTCCTTCGGATTCGTGTTCAGGATCCCCAAATTACTACTCATATACCTGTCTCCTGAAAAAAATTCGATTCTGAAAAATTCCAATTTTTTTCACTTACCATTGAAACGTTCCCGTTTATATCAGGTATGATGACCCCTTTTGTGCAGTTAGTTAATTTCTAGTGTATCATCTATCCTGAAAATTTCATGGTTATACGTCGAAAATTATGGATGAAACGGGGGCGTTTCCATAAGAAGTCTAATATAACTTTCCGAAAAAATGGGTGGTTCCATCGCTATGCCTTTTATGCAGTGAGTTAATTTCTATTGTATCTATCGATCATGAAAATTTCATGGTTCTACGTTGTAAATTACGGAAGATACTGGGGTGTTTCCATGAGAAGTGAAATTTCCTCGTAGCTATACGTACCTAATCACGTGACCCATTCAAAGCGAAAATTTTTCAGAATCAGTTGACGTTCGCAGAATTGCTCTATCTTCAATCGTTCGCGAGTTGAAAAGGAGGGGTTATTTTTTGTAATTCGACATCAGCTCTCCGAAAAACTTTTGTGTACCTTGCGATTTTTTGAAAAATGGGAATAATTTTTTTTTCAAAATTAGATTCTCTTAAATATCGAGTATTGCATTACTTGATGACTTTAATCGTCTGTGAATAATCTCTTTGAAATGCGAATTCAGCTCGTATTTTTTTATTCGAATGCAATTTTACTTAGAAAATATTGATTTTGTAAATAAGTGCATTTTTTCGATTAAAAATTGTTTGAAATATTAATTTGACATCGAATTTTTTTTTGTGGTATGATTTGGAATCAACTCGACATGTAAGGGACGATTAAAAAATGGAGAGTGAACATTTTCTAGAATTTGATTGTGCGAGAGAATTTTGGACGTTTTATTCCTTTTTATGGCTAAACCTTGGACCTGAGCATTTACACATCATTAATTTTAGGAATCAACATGAAATTTCACGCATACCTCTAGGGTGAATTTGAAGTGAATATAATGATTTTGTATTTTTAATGATTTAGATTTAGAGGTTTACCTAGGGACGTTTTCTGAGTATCTTTTTCGCTGATTGACTTGGAATTCACAGAGTATACTAATTATTTTCAACATTCTGAATCGATTGGCGTTCGCAAAATTGATCTATCTCTAACCGTTCCCCAGTTAAAAGTTGAACTGGAATTGGGAGAGGTGATTTTCCTCAAAAAAGAATATAATTACGTATATTCGTGATAATTTTCGTTATATTTCGTTAATTCCTCATCAACGGAACAGAAAAAAAATTCTGGATATTCACTTGTCACTAGAACTAACAATTGTCCACTTTTCTTTTATTGAGGAGTATGGATTGTCAAGTCTTCTATCAGAAATCCTCAGCGATAAGGATATCATCTTCTGGTAAAAGGATTTCAAGTTTCAAGAAATTGCACCCTTGTGCACATAAGAAGAACATTTCTGTATTATCAATTATTCTATAGTCTAGTAACTAAATTGTAGATAGTGACTCATCGGTTGTACGGTTCATAATTCATATAAAGCAGGTCAAAAAATAGAACAGAAATAAGCTAGGTACTTTGACTTCAAATCAAGTTTTACTTCGCCACTTTCGTACATCCCCTCCGCACTTTCAAATCATGTAAAAATCAGAGAATGTACGATGAGTCACTATCTACAATTTAGGAACTAGACTATAGTGTTATAAGTAATTAAAAAAAAAAAAGTAGATAGAGACATAGATAAGGAAGGACCTCGTGACTTGAAACGCTTTTACAGTATACTAGAGATGGCGAACGCCATACGTTTGAAGTTGATTCGTTGCCAAAAATCTACTGTTGTTTTTAATACTTTTTGAAGGTTGAGGGTAAATTTACAAAAATATTCAACATTTGAGATTTAAGAATATGTGAATGCTGATTGGCCCTTTTCAACCAATGAGCTTCATATGTTCTTAAATCTCGAGTGATAAGTCCATGTTAAATCTTTTTATAAATTGACCCTGAATGTCATGATGGTACTCCATCATTCAAGATCGTTTCTACATTGAGTTACGAGATAACATGTTTTAACTAGAAGACCAATTTGGAATATTTGAAATGTTTGTAAGACATTATGATCCCCAAGCAGCATCATCCGGTGTAAGGGATGGTATTGTATAATCCGGAACCGGTCGTTATATTCAAATAGGATTACTATTCCGTTTTTCGGAAGTGATCTTTCATAAATTCGTATTTTAGCGGTTGAGACTTTGGGAGAGGTAGGTAAAGCTGTTCCGTGCAAACTCATCGTGTTTCCTAGTAAAATCGGATTAGAGTCCGATAGACCGGACGTCCTCGGTTAGAATTAAGAAGTGTAAACCACGGAGATCCGGCCCGGCCGGAAGGGCCTAACGTTCCGTCTGTACGGTCCAAGAAACGGCCGTCGATGGCAGGTGACTTAGATGGGTGTTTACGGGACAATGCGTTCTTCAAAAACGGCAAATAATACTGACTAAAAGCACGTCTACAATTGTGGAGTGATTTTCAAAAGCCCATATTTCCATCTACACCCAAAAATATACTTTCGACGAAAATTAAATCCATAGGTTAAAACGGATCTTCTAACGGCGATAGAACCAATCAAAATGCCTTATTTCCTATTAAGAAAGTAATATCTAAACAGGAATTTCCACACAATTATTAATATGTCTTTTTGTATGAAATTCCAGAAAAAAAATTAAGAATCTTCTTTCTTCATAGGAGGATAAGGCATTTTGAATGGTTCTATCGCCGTTAGAAGATGCCTTTTAACCTAACGATTTGATTTTCGTCGAAATTTTATTTTTGGATGTAGGTAGATGGAAATATGTCCTTTTAGAAAATCACTCCTCAATTATTAACAATACAGTCACCAACTATATTAATACATAACCTTATATCTGATGCAAATTCATTATCATATCTCAAATAAAAAACTACAGGCTGCTATGTCTCCTATGCTATATGTCTCCTATGTCCTATAATCAATCAGTATCTAGAGCATAAAATGAGTTTTTTTTTTTAAATACTAGTAAGAAACCGACTGTGCCATCACATGTAAGACCAGTCCGTAGTTATATTCTGTTATGTTTTGGACTCGCAACTGTCATTTCTATAAAATTGTTACGGTTTTTGCTTATAAAATGAAAAAACTCAAACTGCAATCTGGTTGCTTCGATTTTAATCGGTGTTATTTTTTAATCTCGAAATTTCGACTTTAATCTCGAAATTTCCACTTTAATATCGAAATTTCGACTTCAATTTCGAAATTTCTTATTAATTCTCAAAATTTCGACTTTAATCTCGAACTTTTGACTTAAATCTCAAATTTCGTCTTCAATCTCAAAATTTCGACTTTAATCTTAAAGGTTCGACTTTGAATCTCGAAATACACCACAAAAAAATAAATGAGTCGTCTCGGAGCTCCACGGCAAATAAAAATAGCCGTTATTTACCTTCACAGGCTGTACCTTTGAGTATACTCTATGAATATTTATGAGGGAAATTACATGTTCTCAAACAGATATTTGCCTAAAATTTTCCAAATTAAAAAAAAAGTTCTTCGAAAGCGAAAAAAATATGCAAATTTTGGAGAGGTGTCCCGCTTTCAAGTGGGGCACACTATATATAGTACGAACAAATCTAGCAATTGGCAGGAATATATTTTTCTGTAAAGGAACAAAGGAATACAACATATTACCAAATTTTGCAAGAAATACTAATAACATTCAGAATTTTTTGAGGAGATTTTGAGAATTTTTAAAATTTTTATTAATTATAATTGTTGATGATTTATTAATAAATGATTATATTGACTCGTTTTTTAGTAATATAAACAGTGTATTTAGAACTCACTATGAATTTGAAGTTATTCAATATAAGTACATCTATTTTAAATAACTCAACAGCATTTTATTTTAATTATATTCTTCTATTTTTATCTTTCTTCGTTCTTCGGCGTTTTTTTCTTTTGGTATTGGGATAACTTTTGTAATTTTAAGGAAATCGGGAAAATTTTGTCTCATTTATTAGCTTTGTTGAGTGCGAGAAAAAATATTTAGCGTATAAAAATCAGCACTAGTTTCATTTTCATTGTACTTATTATATTCATAGTTTTGTTGCCACGGCAAATAATAATAATAGCCGTCCTCTACCCGCACAGGCTATGCCTTTGGGTACACTCAACGAGTGTTTATGAGGGAGTATTATTATTATTATTATTATTATTATTATTAAATGAATACCAAATGTAGTAAAAAAATATAATTTTATAATCAAGAAAAAAGAAAGAAGTGGAATTTAATTCCTTCAGAAAACTTTCTTTGAATGGAAAATATTTCAAATCCAGGTCTCTATCTTGTACTGCCGGAACTAGACAAACCTAACTGGTCCTTAATCGTGACCAAGGACCGAGGACGTCCGGTCTCTTTAATCCGATTTCACTAGGATTTAAACTCAATTTTGACAGGTCGTTGAAGAGAAAAAAAGCCACCTGCCTGACGAGAACGTGATTATGAAATTCATTCAAGTATAAAAACGTCGAAACGGAGGGAAATTCGATTCGTTGGTTCGGTGGAGGTTTAGTTGGAGCGGAAGTTGGAAGCAAAAACCAAAAATGACAATGAGATTGTTTGAAAATCCCGTTGAAAAGGAGCTGATAATCCAAATTGAATGAAACGTACTGAATTTATGATGGATGGTGTTCTGGGAGCTAATTTAATCACTTATAATTGCACGAGATGTGTTGTCTAAAACTGTGACCCGTGTAACGTTCTGGGTTAGATAGGCCTAAGTAGGTTTACCGTTAAATTGACATATTTTATCTTCACGCACTAGTGCGAGAAAGCTATTTTTCCCGCACTAGTGCGAGAAAGTAACACTTTCAAAACTTAAATGCGTGCGGGAAAGGGGGTAAAACCGCACGGTTGTAGAAAAAAGTTTTTCCGTATTTAATGAATCGAAAGTGAAACCGATGGTAACGACAATAAATGAGGAAGTCCTGCTATCATATTTTTTCAATTTGAAGAAGAAGTACGCAATTTCATCCATATTATCGAAGTACTCGATGCGGAATGGTGCTATAAAGGTCTATAATAAGAAAGTCATTGGGAAATATAGTGCGCTTACTGCTTATCTGAAGGATAAGTCAAAAGGATATAAGACGAAGAAAGCTGCTGTTTTGGAAAGAGCACACCTGGAAGAATTTTTGTCGAGAGCTTGCGTTAACGAATATTTGATGATCAAGATAATAATACCTCGTAACCTTTTAGACAGGTTACATAATGAACTTTGAAATACTTAGTTTTTACTAATAATGGTAGTGTCTGGTGCCTGTTGATGCTGTGAATTGACGAATTTGAAAATCAGTGATGTACAAGACAGGATCGTATATCTGCTTGTTTAGCTATCAGATACGAAGACCGGCATTTCACGAAAATTCACTATTATAGAAGCAGGATTCTCTATCAATACTTTGTAGACATGTAGAAAATACATGTCCTTACGTTCGCAGAAGTTATCCAACGACAGATTATTTTCATGATACGCTAATCAGAAATGTACTTCACATCCTGTTGGAATCAACACTTTCTCGAACGTTCCTTCAAGAGTTGCTTTATTTTTCAATCTGGCAATCGCAGAAGCTCATTCATTATATGAGGTGCACCTAAACCATAAACCATCTTAAGGGCTAATAAAGGTGCCAATCTTACGACAAGTGAACGACATGGTGGGTGGAGAAGCTCAGCTGTGGCAGAGTTATTACGAAGATTCTATATCTAATAAGCTTGATATAGCAGGAAAAAACCAAGGCTCTCCTGGTACAAATCTTTCTTTCTTAATAAGAGGAGACATGCATTGACTCTAGAGATTTATCGAAAACTTCGACAGGCACTATGGAGTGAAATATGATAAATCGAAACGAAATGTCTATTTTTCATTACTACTATTAGTGGATAAGGTGATACTTCATACAGTTCATAAATGTGGACAAAACTACAATTATATGAGGTGATTGTGGACAAAGCATTTTTCTGAAGATCACCAATCAGAGTGAAAAAAAAATCACATTCCAGTGTACAATTCCAGCCTTCATTGCTCCCCCGCAGTCTATTTTCTTTTCATTTCCGAATCGCATAATCAAGTTCGAAATAATGCATTCATTCATTTAGCTTTCTCTGATCTCGCATTCCACGTGGGTATGAGCGCAGTTGTTCGGTAGATACCTACAACTATACACCTACACAAAAACAAATACGTACTGATTTATACTGGTTGGATATCGAGCATTTAGCATTTTATGCTCGTTGTATACATAACTCACAGAGCTTTTGAAAGGATACTTACTACACAGGTGGTTGTGGAAGATTATGCTAACGGTGCCTAAAAATGAGAATTAGTAAATAAAATGCCTTTTTATGGTGTTAGGATAGGGCATCAAATTTAAACGACCAGTTTAGACTCAATGTATTTATTTTATATTCAGTTATACACGCACACTTGATGAATGTCTAAAGCAATTGACTAATATAGAAAATAAAATGTAGTCATTCGAGTACAGATACGATTCATATCTGCAACGTTTCCTTTATATAATTATATTAGAAGAAACGATAATATACACTACAGGATTCCTATTTAATATTTCGTTGACAAACCCAACACTCCCATTCAAAAAAATATTTTGATTAAAATTTTCCTAAAACTAATAGCGAAATAAGTAAAAAGGAAGATAGAAATCAGTGGAAGGAGGCTATAAAAGCCGAACTTGATTCACTTTCATATAATGAAACTTGGACATTAATGCCTTTATCTTTAATCATAAACATTATAAATTCCAAATGGGTTTTTACTATTCAAAATGATGAATATAAAAATATGAAGCACGACTAGTAGCCAGGGTTTTTAAACAACTATATTTACAAGATTATGAAGAAACATTCGCCACTGTAGCCTAGGATTACCACATACAGATTTTCATCATCCACAATATGTAAAAATTGCTTTCCTCAATGGAAAATTAAGAGAGGAGTCCCAAGGCAGCTCAGACTCACAAATATATGACTACAGAGCTTTAAGTGCTACTTGGAAATCTGACAGTATGTAGATTTTCTCCCCTCCGAATCTTTTTCGAGGCACTTCTAGATACTGTTGGCAAAGCTTCACCACTACGACTGGATGGGTTAAACCATCATTACCAAATATGGAAAACTGCAACTTTTCCAGTGTGTATACCTGTAAAATCTGGTGTACCACAAGGATCTACATTGGTCTCACTCTTGTTCGTTATTTATAAACGATCTACTCTACATGAACACAGTTTTGACCTATGACATTACCATTTTACGGCAGAACAAATGTACTAATGCAGTCTAAGAAAAAAATCCCGGAAGCAGCCCTAACATCTTATTTTTCGATGTTGTCATTGATTTGAATTTGTTTTTAATGAAACTTTGAGATTGACTTTCCCAAATTTTTTTCTTTATATAACCATAACCGCGTCAATTTTTTCTCCGTACAATGGCTTCTTTAGGTCGTATTGTTGGCAAGGGGGCCTAACGGAAAAATTCACGAATGGGGCCTCCCAATTGGGCTTTCACTACGAGTCGCTCAATAAATTTTTGTTGTAAAAAATGCCCCAAGCCATAGCGCCCTTACTTTCTGTCCGATTTAATAAAATAACATTCCCCAATGGCTAGCCTGTGCGGGTAGAGGACGGTTATTATTATTATTATTTACTGTAGGTAATCAGCGAATATATTTGCTGATAGTCAGCCCTGATTTTCAAATGGATATATCAGCTTTCTTTTAAACTTTTTCTGAGTTCACTGTTGGAAAAATAGATTCTCGTGCAAAATAAATAAAAATATATTTTTCTCTTTTAACTTTTTATGTAATGAGAAACGGACAATATTTAACAAAATAATTTATAAATTTCACATGTTTTATAGAAATTTGTAACATACATGCATTAATGAAACACAAAATGAAAACTAAATGTTGATTGACTTCGAGTTCATCTGGAGTGGGAAGGAGTCATTTCTCTCCATATTTTTTTTTTGGTCGTATTGTGACATTTTTAACTTTGTATTCCTTTTATATACCAAACTTTGAATTTGAGCATAAAAAATAATTTTTTTCGGAATCTGCATGAAATTTTGCGTATATAGTGCAGATTGCAGTGAATTTGCCAAATTTGTATTTTTCATGATTTTTAGAGGTCTACCCCTTTGGACTTTAATCGATTTTTCGAATAATTCTGTTTTATATAGATTGTCTCGAAATTCGCAGTTTATACTAATTTGATCATTCTGAATCGGTTGGCGTTCGCAGAATTGCTCTATCTTCAACCGTTTCCGAGTTGAAGAGTTCATCTGGAGGAAGGAGTCATTACCCTCCATATTTTTTCCAGTTCTATTCGTGACATTTTTGACTTGTATTCCTCTTATATGTCAAACCTTGTATGTGAGACTACACAAATCATATATTCTCGAAATCTCCTTGCAAATTTGCGTAGCTATAAAGCGCGAATTTCAAGTGGATCTGATTGCATTGTTTTTTTTTACATGATTTTAGGGGTCTACTCATTTGGACAATTTTCGAATAATTCTCTTTCACATTGATTGACTTTTATTTCACAGATTTTACTAATTTGATCCTTCTGAATTGATGGGCATTCGCAGATTGCTCTATTTTCAACCATTCTCGGGTTGAAAAGTTCATTTGTAGGTAGGGGGGAAGATGTAATTTCCCACCATAATTTTTTCTTCTTCTATTTGTGACATTTTTGACGTTGTGTACTTTTTATATGCCAAAATATATGATTTGTTGGTTCAATTTTCAAAATCTGCATAAAATTTTGCGTATATAGTGGCAATTTTATATTTTTTACGTTTTTTATGGGTCTACCCCTTCGGACTTTTGTTCGATTTTTCGAATAATTTTGTTCCACGTCGAATGACTCGAAATTCAATTGACTTTCACAGAATTGCAGAGATCTTTAACAATTCTCGAGTTGAAAAGATCATCTGGAGTTGGAAGGAGTCATTTTGCTACATATTTTTTTTACTTTTATCCATGGAATTGTTGACATTTTATTTATTTTATATGCCAAACAGAGCTGTGCCGAGCCGAGCACTGACAAAAAGTTTTTCGAGATCACTTGAAAAGTGCCCCGAAATCTTGAGCACAATGCACTTTTTTTTTTCCCGTCAGAATTTTTCTAAGTTTGAGAGCAGTGTGTCTATCATTCCACCAAGGACCTCTATTATCGGAACCACCCATTTAACAGAATGGTTTGGGTAAAGCCTGCGGAGTTCAAAGAGTAGATCTCGATATTTATTCCGTTTTTCCTCCTCTTTTCGGAGGATGTTCGTTTCACCAGGAGCGAAAACTCTGCAAAAATCGTCCTTCTTTGATGGTCGAGGAGGACTACATCAGGCTTATTGGCTTGTATTTGCCTGAGTGAGGGTGGGCTAAGACCGCATAAGCTGGACAGGTGAACAGCAAATGCATTATGGTCTCAGCTGCCCCAAGACACGCTCTGCTTCTACATAGTGTCAGGGACTTCTATAACCATCATGCAACGACAGTAGACGAGGGTGTTGAAGACATCATCTTGGCAGGCCATTACGAATCCCTCAGTTTTCGACTTTAGCCCATTTGACCTGAAAAAAGTGAAGGTCAGGTTTAAGCCAAGGTTTTCAATGGTCTTGAAGAAGACCGAAGACCCTCATGCATTGGCTTATCCTTATGTAGCTGTAGGGGCCTCTCACTCTCCGCAGCTTTGACGTGGGCTTTTTGCTGAACGGATTCCAACTCGGTGAGTTTGGGTTTTTCCGTTCAGTGTCAAATACGAGACCGAGTTCATTGGCTGCACGGGTTGCTGCCTTCAAAAGAAATGCTCCAATCCCTACTTTTTCATGATCGCGTTGTAAGCAGAGAAGGAGATCTGAACTCCTGATGACTTTACAGGCTCCATCCAGTACCATTCTGTTATGTAGACACTCCAAACTAAAAAATCCTTGGCCTCCCCTTTGTCTGGGGAAGTATAACCGTGAAACGGACGAAATAGGATGTAAACCTATGAGTTTTAACATTGAGTTGTCGCAGCTCTTCCTGAGTCCATTTCATCGCTCCGAAGGAGTAAAGTAGAATCGGAACAGGAAGCATATTAGTTGCAACTTTTTTCTTCCCCAACAGTTCTGATGACTAGATCTGTCGGGAGTTAATGCTGATACTTGCCGCGGAGAGAGTTTTTAACAGTGGCAACCTCTTGGGTGTGGCGTTTTTCCACCCCTAGGTAGAATTATGTAGGATGCTTCCTCTACGAGCTGAATGTCCTCTCCGCATTCCTCTTTTGAGATGAACCATGGCACATTAGTTGATCCCAAACTCCATTCAGATAGCATGCTTGTACTCTTGCACCACCCTTAAGGACTGGTGAAGATCCTTTTTCCCATATAGTTTGAGGACATCCATATGGAACAGATGGGTGACCTTATTATTATTATTATTATTATTATTATATTCACATTGATGGTATTTAGTGAACCGATGCGCCATGCAGCGGATATACAGATTCTTTTTTCTTATAAATGCAAGCATAAATATTTTTGAGGAAGTCGCCGTCGAAATTAAAAATAGACGCCATAATAATTTTAATGCGCGCTCTCTGTAACCAATATAAAGGATGTTATTCTTTCGTTGGTTCAAATTAAACAGACTCAGGAAATCAATTATAAAATAAATATAATTATGCAGTATATCAAGAAGTCGGTAACTTTTGCAATGTGTGACGTCTATGTGTCTCGTTACGCGGTCTCGAAGCATTAAAGCGAATATTAATGTTCGCAATTTTGCAAACTGTCAGCCCAAACAGTATACATTGGTAGGATATTGCTGAAATTACAATTCTATAATTAAAAAAACGGCGGTTGCGGAATCAAAATCGACTTCTTCAAGTTATTGACAATAAAAAAGACGGATTCTTTATTGAATTTGTTCCACCCTTTTGCCGGTCATTGTAGATGTACCGTAGAATAGTAGAAAATTGATTAGCTTGAAGTTGGGAGACTAAATCCGTCATTGTCATGTCTCCCCCTAGAAATCAAAATCGACGTGTTTCCGAACATAATCTATCGTTTCCCAATGAATCCAGGTGGAAAGTTTTCGTTGGGCCACACTGTATATGGGAAAAGTATTCCAGGACTGGTCGGATCGTACCTTATGAATCATAATGAGTTGACATGTAGTGTAGTGGCTCTGGGCACGACCGAAAAACCTAGAGGGAGACACTTGAGACGGCCCCGCGATGTTAGCGGTCAGTCCGTAAATACTCCGAGAGTAATTTGATTTCGGGCAGAATTAAGCTCATGCGTGTGTATGATGTGATTCAGTACAGAAAATGAACGAAAATAAACGATGAAGTTGACAGTACTGACAGGATTTACCATGGGGTCATTCTTAGTCCCATCTCATACAGTATACAGTGGCTTTTGTTGAATTTAATTTCATGTAAAAAATTTCCATTTGCTCCAAAACATTTGACGTGCCCTCTAGATAGCGTAGGTACTGAGAAGGTTCATGGAGCCCTAGATTATCTCAGTGGTGATTTAATCTCCACACTCACTATAAAAGGAGATTGTTTATGCAATTTGGAGGCCGAACTTTGCAATTTTTATAGTTGAGTGTTCTAAATGTGGTATTTGTATATTTTTTTAGTCGGCAGACAGTTTACTCGATTCATCTTTTTTTGCGTTTAGAAAATTGGTCTGCTTGTCGAAGTTTTTCATCTAACGTTTATAATGGGACCATCGGTTCGTTTTTTTTAACATTTCTGAGAATTACCATCTTCTCTGCCTTCCTTGTCATTGAAGCACGAATCACATGCTAGACAAAACATCAAGAAAGGAAATTATTTTGAATTTTTGTAAGAATATTTCGAGTGTTAGAGAAGTGGGAGGAACTTCAAAAGAAGCCAATAAGAAACTAGAACAAGAATTGGTGTTTCTAGATCTTTTTTGGGAATTCTTCGGAGGTTCCGAAATGTTCCATGGCATGTCTAGAATAATTCACGTTTCTATCGAATACCAGGTTCGTAAAAATACTTTTTCTTATGTTAGTAAACAAATACTAAGACGCTGAAGAGCCAAAGTTTTCCTTTTTTTAATAATTCCGACTTTAATTTCGGGATCCCGTCTTTAATCTCAGGATACCAACATTATTCTCGGGATTTATAGCTTGTATGTCCCCAAGGAAAGTATTTGGACAGCTTGGCAGTAACATTTGAATACATTCAAGTCCATGCGATTCATACCACTCGAATCATAAAATTGTGACAAATCTTCTTGAGAGCGAGACATCGTTTGTAGAAGAGATTTATTTGAATATTTTTACGTCATCAGCAAAAATGACTACCTCAGTATGTTTTATAATTGTAACAGGGACATTAATAAATAGGTTGAATAACATAGGTCCATAGAGAGATCCTTGAGGAACATCCGAAGTTACAGGAATTGTGAATGATACACCGCCTCCTATTTCCACTTTATGGCTTCTACCAGATAAGAAACTCTGGATCCACTGCAAAATTGGTCCATAAAAACCCAAAGAAGACAGTTTGTCCATGATCAAAGGCGTTAGAAAAATCCACAGCACTTAAGATATAATTTTCATGAACGAGTAGGTTCGACACATTTGATTTATAAGCAACCAATCCATGTCCAAGTGTATTACACTTTTGCTTTCCCAATTCACATGCCTCTTTACTAAAAAGTCATAAAGTTTGGGTATTTCTGATTGGGTGCAAACAGCTCTATAATGGCCAATATCATCATTTGCCTCTGATTTTATAGGTTTCAGAAAGCTTTGTTTTAAAAAATCTGAGAAAATACCAGAACTAAGAGATATATTATAAAGTTGAGTAAGAGAAGTTACAATATCTTTTTGGTAAATTTTTTCATGGGATGGAATAACATATACGTAACCATCCTTCAAACTGCTTATTCCTAATTTATTTGAGTAATCCCAGGATTATAAAAAAAGAAAAACTGTAGCCCTCAGCGCCTTCGTAGAACAACACTTAAATATTTCTTCTACAGAGGGATCATTCAAATATAATTTATGTAGAGATATCTAGTTGACAAGTATTATTTATAAAGGCGTGAATGCAGCTGGGTGGAAAAATATTTGGAATGATTAAGCCAATAATTATACGATAAACAACATTAGAATTCTGCCCGTTCACACCATAGAACATTAGGAAATGCCAGCTTTCAATTCCTAGGAAGACGCACTTGGTAATCAAAAGTAAATTTCCGAATGTGGTCGATTTAAAATACTTGAATGTCATCGACAGAAATTGATTAGACACTCAAAGTCCCACTTCCGTTTGCCATTAAGCATTAAAAAAACCGAATGGACGAATTATGCATATATTTCAATACACAATGTGTTCCTCAGTTCTCGGGTCTGGTGGACGTTGAACCTCTAGGCAGATTGGGTAATTTCAATTTCAATGGATCGCATTTTGCGCAGCGCGTATTCCGAGAAGTTTTTTTTATAGATATTTGGCGAAATGTTTATGCGATGAGATTAAACACTTTGCACGGTTTCAGTGTAAACAATTTTTTTTTGCGAAGTATAAACAATTTAGATCTTGTTTCGAAAACATATTATGACATTCAGACTCTCTCTGTGTTATGGAAATTGAATTATAAACATGTAGGGAATCTTGCGGTGGATTCTTATAATTTCCTCCTTGGATTGCGAAATGTACGATTTTCTACGACTAAGGAAACTTTGTAGGTATTTTACGTGTGTCTTCGTTTGAGACACCTACAACAATACATATTTTCATTTTCTACAGGATGACAGTATTGAAAAGGTAATTATTGTAGGTACAACTGTTAAGGAAAACTTGACATTCTTGAATAACTGTTGAAGCGTAGGCGGAAAAATTAACATTCTCATATGCCGTTGAAAAAAGATTAATTTTATGCTCTTTATGTAACTATTTTGTACACTGAGGTTTTACACACTGATCATAGAAGTGATACTTTTTAGCACAAGTGCGTAAAAAATGAAATTTGATTTGTGTTTAAACCCTGTTGATGCTTTACTGTTACAAAGATTACATGCAAGTTTATGATAGAAACTGCCATTAAAATAAAAATTCGTATTATAAGATTCAAATAGTCGTAGAAAAACTATAATATACAGCTCTGATATTAGCCCGCGAAACCAGAAAAGAACGGAAGGAACGTGAACAATTTTTATATGACATACATTAGTAGGTAATCGTGAGTAATTTATGTCATTTTATGCCTACTGTAAATATGGGTACTTTCCTTATCCTCTTTTTCAAGTAACGTTCGTTAACATCTATTACCTAGATAATATCTATGTTATATGCAATATGATATGTTTTTATCTATCCAGGGCCGTATTGTGGCACCAAAGGAATGAGGGCCCCCAGGCCAAAACATCACTTTCCAAATGAAATGAACTTTTTTTTTTTCAGTCGAGTTTTTCAATAAGTAATTTATTGTGAAACCAAGTAGATTCTTTTAGCGATTATCAAACATATATAAATATCATCGAAAACAAGAATTATCTGAAATTAAATTTTTGCGTTAACGAACGGACCCTTCCGGATTTTTTTCGCCGAAAAATCGTTGATCATTTCGCTGAAATCCAGTTACCGAAGTAAATCACTTTCAATGCTCAGAAGTGATAGCTTTGATAGTTGGTTTTTTCCCATCATGGTTCGAAGCCCATTTTTTATCATATTCAGTTTTGAAAATGAGCACTCTTCAGTGCAATTTGATACCATTAAAACCAAATTCATTCTCAATGCAATTTCAAGGTTTGGGAATGTAGCTCTGAAATTTTTATCTTCGAAAATTTGGTAAGTAGCAGAATAACTGCGGAGATTGGTCTTTGTTTTTTTAGTCCCTTTTGTTCGAGGCGATCAAAGACACAAATTGAACCAACTCATTACCAAGACTAAGTTCTAAATCATCCTTGTACCCTTTCACCAACGCCTCTGTTGCAGCGTTCAGCATCCATCTTCTGGATATGATTGAGAAATCTGTAGCCCCGAATGCCCTCCCCTGAATCCGGCTCTGCATCTATCAGTGCTATACAGGTTATTCATCTTGTGCTAAAATTGATATTTCGGAAACCCGAATGGTTTCGAAAGAGGTTGAACGGAAAGGAAAAGGAAAATAGTTGAAATCTTCCAGGAAAACTACTTTTATATGACTGCAGATGTCACATGTTACTTTTCATTCATACTGTTTTTGCTGTAGGGTATCCCTACTATATACAGTGTGACTCATTTGAGATGGAAGTACCCTTGTAACATTTATATTTTTCAACCGATTTAAATAATTCTTTTTCCATTATGTAGACATTCAAAAAGTCTACTGAGGCACCAAATTTCATGAATTAGTCTTCATCTTCAGGGCTAGCAATTCTTATTTTTCAAGGTCTAAAATGAACGAAAAATTATTAGCGATTTATTTACAAAAAATCTGACTATACCACTGGATTCGCGACGTTTTCAAATGGTTCATCTCATAATTATTACGTCAAAATGTTTCCTTCAATAAAATGTTATGTGATTAAAATTTGAAATTTCATCAAAGTTCCGACTACACCACTGGATTCGGGTCTCCAGATAACTGTTCAAAATTTCATCAAAATCTCTTCATCATTAAAAAAATTATGAGTAAATTATGTCGTTCGATTGAATTCCATAAAATTCTCTTGTACAATCTACATCATTAACAGTATAATAAAATGGCAGCAAAGTGCCTGAAGCATGCGGAGATCCGCATTCTCAAACCAGGGACACAGGACTCGAGGATCGAGAGCTACTGCCCAATCTCGCTGCTTAGTGCGGTGGCCAGAATGGTGGACAGGATCCTACCTTGAGATTCAGTGCCCTCTAAGAAGAGCTGGACCTCATCACAGCGGAGCAGTTCGGCTTCAGGGGGGTCATTCAACGACCTCCCAGGTTGCATGGATTGTCTATGGAGTGAAGGAAGGCTTCAATGGGGGACATAACACGGTGATGATCCTGCTGGATGTCCAGAAGGCGTTCGACACCGTCTGGGTCGAGAGCCTCGTCATGAAGATGCTACGGGCAGGCATGCCTAGCCATATGGTAAGATTACATATAATCCATCAGAAAAGTAAAATCTCAAACTGAAATTGACTATGAATTAAAAGTATCGAACGAATAAAATCCAGTTAAGATATTCTAGAGAAGCGAAATGGTTCAGAATTAATTTTAAAGAAATCGAAAATAATCGAATGAGAAATTTGGACAATCAATATATTGCAGTAACGGATATTCATCAAAATCTAAAAATTCGAGAATCATAAATCGATCTTTCGAAGAACTGAAATTCGAAGAACAGAACATTATAAGAATATAAAACTGTGATACCATCAAAGGAGAATGACAGAAAATGGGAAGACAGATATTTGACCAAACTAGCAAATCAGGAAATCAATATTTTGTAGAAGTGGAAAAATATCGGAACAGAATATTATAAGAATTAAAATCGTCGAATCCATAGAGTACAAGACCTAAAATTTCCATATTGAAAATAATCAGAAGAATAAATAGTAGAATCGAAAAGGACAGAACCGAAAAATATCAGAATTTGGAGAGAGGATAGCGGATGGCTCTAGCCTCTCAGAGATGGAGCAGCGTGCGGTCAATATTACTAAATTCTAATATCGGAATTAATTCCCATCCCATCACATCAGCTGTGCTAATACCTATTTTCACAATTCACCACCCAGCAAAAAAATATGCTATTGAATCCTGAAAGGAACGTGACACATAACAATTGAGAGATCTCATAGCTGCTGCCTCTGAATAAATAGTTCGTGCGTGCCATCTAGGAGATAATAAAACAAATTTTATAGCAATTCGCTCATCCCCTCCACAATTTCTGCTACATTTCGATTCCGACCGTTTTCAGTCTGACACATTTTGTTTCCAAGGATTTTATGTTACTACAGATTCATTTTCAGATAATTTGTTGGATTTACGTTTTTAGATACGATTATATGTTGTTTTGATGGAATTACATTTCGATATTTTTTGAGCGTGATCGTTTTATGTTTTGAAGAGCTTACGTTATTGAGATTTGCAATTACTTTATTTTCTCATTTCGGTCACTTTCGAATCTTGCCGAATTCAGACCTATGAAATCTGGTTCTACTATTTTCGCGTATGATGCTTTATTGTTTCTTATAAAAACATATTAGATGAATTTCAATTTGGATCATAAATCATTTCTATCCATTCAATTCTGCTGTTTTTAAGACCTATAAAATGTTATTCTGAAACATAATTTTCTCCATTTTGTTGGTTTTACATATTACTGGTTTTTTCATTTATCGATATTACAAAAATAATTCTGCTATTCTATGGCCCACCTATGGTAAGATTGGTGGAATCATACCTGGTCGATAGGACGTTCAAGGTTAGAGTGAATGGAACCAGGTCCATAGTGAGGAAAGCCGAAGCAGGAGTGCCGCAGGGCTCAAGCCTGTCACCACTGTTGTACTCGCTATATACGCACGATTTCCCAGTGCATGAAAACTCGCAAACGACAATTTATGCTGACGACACGGCATTTTACGCACAGACAGCCGTGACGAGCGAAGGCGCTGTGCAGGTAAAGAGCCACTTGCAGAGAAAAGTTGTGCCGTATATGGCAAAATAGTGATAAACTCGGCAAAAACTGAGCTCATGAACTCCACCAAGAAAAGGAAGCGTGAATACGTTGAATTTTTGGGTGGTTTCAGGGTTCTGGACGCCGAGATTAGTCAGGCCAAATCTGTGCGGTACTTGGGGATACAGCTGGACAAAGGATTTCCCTTTGGTCAGCTTGGCGTTACAACGCGCCGAGGCGGCGATTAAAAGTTCATATATAACAAAGACTTCAAGTTGGCAATGTTGACCAAAGTGTTAATCTTCAAGCAGGTCATCAGGCCAGCGATGACGTATACATGTCCAGTGTTCTGCAGCGTTCCCAAGTGAACTATGTTGCGCCTGGAAACGATGCAGAACAAAATACTTCGTATCGCCACTAACAGTGACAGGTACATTCGGCTAGATACGCTGAGGGAGCTAGCGTTTATTCCAGAAAAATAAGAATTCATCAAACAATCTGATACATTCTACAGACACTTCTTCTTTGGAAGTAGGTTGACCAGGGATATGACGACAATCATGATAACATACACCTGAAACATGGGCTCATTTACCAGGCGTTGGATATTTTCCACGAAAATCCAGAAAAGTATCAAACTCATTTTAGGATGAATGTCCAAACCCGGGTTTTTCTCGTTGCTTTTCCGGGGGATCAAGGAAAACTCGACACTTATAGCCTGATGTCTTACGCATAAATCAAGTCCCCCTGCATAACACGGAGGAGACAGGGAAGTGAACCCAAGCAGAGACACACACTCACAGCGTCTGAGGCATACACAACACCGTAGGGCCTGCAAAACAGGCGCGAGTATGTTTTGCCCGCCCGCTGGATCCCCCAGAAGGGCAGAACAGAAAATCCAAAACCCTCCCTCCACACAATAAACCCAATATTAAATCATCCTAACATCTGCGGCTTAGGGATGGTTTTAATGTTGATTTTATTTATTTATTTAAACGTTTTGTGGGATGTATATATTTCCTTGTAAATTTAATATTATTTTTGAAGAATTTTTGTAAAAAAAAAAGTAACGGGTTCTCATGTAAATCACTGAAAAGGTTCGATCCATGCACAGAGAGAAAATGCTTATGCACAACGTTGTGTAAGACACAGTTGTGCAGATATTTTACACAATTGTCCAATCTTTCATCAATATTATAGAAGAATAATGAACAAATTGGTGCTGTCAACTTTTCAGAAACAAATTGTGACTAAATTTTACACTATTGTGTAGAAAACATACATTTATTTCTCTCTGTGTTTGGATGAACTCCAATCCAAACCCCGTATACTCCACAAGATACGGTCAAGGATAATGATATAAGTGTTTGCTTTAACATCACCATCACGTATATTGCATAGTCTAATCCATCATGATTCCCAACGAGAAGCCATTCATCAACCGTATTTTGTTCATTTCAATTCAGACCCACTTACATAACCTTACAAAAGTGTGCTCAACATTTTAAATCGAAATTCAATGTGCCGTAGAATCGCTTGTATAGTGGGGAAGTAGTGGCCTTGGCTGGATACAATTCGCAGGGCAGAAGAATGTCATAGGGAGACGCCTCATCCTGTATCGTGAGTTCAGGGCCGGATCATCAAAAATCGCAGGTTGCGAAAAGACAACTGTTGTGAATAGAGTGATATTGCAATAACGCCAGCCAGTATTAAAGGCAACTTTATTTTAATCGTTTTGTCTGTTCTTCCCATATTTACCCATGTGTTGGTTATTCAAAGGGGGCTTCGATATCGATTTATGTTGAAAAAATCATATAATTATCATGCATTAGTTTATATTGTCAACGATCTCACCCAAAGTGAAAATAAAGGAACTTCAAATCCTGTCTTAACCGTCCTCTAATAAAGGCAGGCA
Source organism: Chrysolina americana (assembly GCA_958502065.1). Taxonomy (NCBI): domain Eukaryota; kingdom Metazoa; phylum Arthropoda; class Insecta; order Coleoptera; family Chrysomelidae; genus Chrysolina; species Chrysolina americana. Next base: position 63,972,642 of record OY293416.1, on the reverse strand, counting down.
GTATTTTAATGAAGTTGTCCTTAATACAGATTCAAATTGCGCGTGCGTATATGTCAAAATAAGGACAACTTTATTACTGACTGACGTTATAATGAAGTGCAATATCTCTCTAACGAGAACGTGCCGAGTAGTGCTGATTAGAAGTCAGACGTTTGTAATCAAGGTTAGCCTGTGGATGGGTGACGTAATATTTCAGTAAATTTTTTAACGCGCTCCGGAATTTCATTTCTCCTAAGGGGACATGTAACAAACAAGAGAAGTATTTTTCTCTGAGTAACAACGAACGGATCACTTTGAAAATGTAATAGAGAGCATATTCGGACATTCATTCTCTACACTGCTAAATTATTGTTACGTTTTTGCTAAAAAATAGGCCCAGCACACTACTAAACTGTTTATTTTCTAACTTCACTATAAACAAACACACAACACTTCACTGACTAATAAAACACTTAGATCTATACAACAATACAACTAGCTAAATATTCCAAACACTTCTATACTTCTTCAAAAACTGCTTATTATCACTTCTTCCTAATCTTCTTAATCTTCTTAATTCAACTTCTCTTCATAAAACTTCTTTATCCCAGTCAAATGTCTCGCGTTTATATAGGTACTCAAGTGTAACCAGAATCTTCGCGATGATACGGTTCGGTTATCCCGAATATTCATTACCGGCAGTTATCTGCCTTTTTCTAGGAAACCATATCGACGATACGCGTGCAAGTCTATCCAGCGGCGTAGCTAGGGGATTTTTATCAATCTCGTAACAATATGTTCGACTGCGGTGTTGCCCTTCTATTAGAAAATAGTAGCAACTTTGATTTTTCAAATTGAACACCCTGTATATAATATTATTTTTCGAATCTCCAATAATTGCCTAACAACTTTTCTTGATATTTTCCTATACCTATCTGTTACCGTTTTCGAAATAAAAAATTAATTTCATTGTTTTTCCTCGGAAATCCTGGCCTCTAAAATTGCCGATATCTTTGAGTTAAGAAATACTATGGAATCGAAATTTTGTTTGGAGGTAGGTGATACTTGGAAACTTTCCACACTGCAGCCTAATCTCCGTTATTTCAATGCAGGGTGGTAAAAAATACAGGTTTTTCGTCTGCTTGAAAAAATTTCTGAAATTCGATTACTCCAAATGGAACACCTTGTATATTATTGAAAATTCGGAAAGCTGCTGAAATTTGCTTTCTTTCTATGTATATCATGTATTACTTATGAGCATTTATTTGCAAAAATGTCTTCAGAATGGTATTCCCATTCGATATTTGATAAGCCCTTCAACAGAGAGTTCAATTTTGTGAAATTTTGATACGCATTCAAGAAGATCCATTTTTTTAAATTAATTGCACTGATGAATCAAAATTTTCGATAGAAGGGATTTTCAATAGAAGGGATTTTCAATAGTTTCAAAAATTGTCATTATTGGTTCAGTAAAAATCTTCACGTCACAAGAAAAGTCGGATTTCAAGAAAAATTTTGTTTTAATGTCTTCTGCATGGTAATGGACAACAAATAGAGGTACGTTATATGATACGAGTTAACATCCAGAAGGTACCTGAATATTTTGGAAAATACTGTAGAGAGCTTCTTCGATAATCTGCCACTCGAAGGATATCGAAATTATTGGTGCCAACCAGACGGAGCTCCTCCACATTGTACAAAAGAAGTGAGCGCAGAACTGGAAAGACTTTTTGACGACCGGTGGATAGGGAGCTTGGGACCATGGAATTGGCCAACGAGATCACCCGATCTTAATCCATTATATTTTTATCTATGGAGAATGTTTGAAGAAAGCAGTGAACACTCGCATTTTGAGGTACTTGGAAGTGAACGGCCAGCGATTCAACCATATTTTGAAATATTCCACTTGATTGTTTTACTTTTTTATAATTATTTTTATCAATATTTCCACTTTCAAATTTCTTGGTGTTTCATTGACGTTTATCCAAATCTATTGAAATTGTTCTGAGTCCAAGTATCGCCTAACTCCAAACCAAATTTCGATACCATAGTATTTCTCAACTAAAACATATCAGCATTTTCAACTAAAAGATATCAGCAATTTTTATTTCGAAAACGGTACCAGATAGGTATAGGGAAATATGAAGAAAAGTTGGCGGGCAGTTGTTGGAGATTACAAAAATAATATTATATACAGGATGTTCCATTTGGAAAATCATAGTTGTAACTACTTTCTAGTAGAAGTGGCAACACCTCATTGTTAAAACTATTTCAGTTGGGTAGAGTATGTCCGAATATGGTCTCCATTCAGTTTTCAAAGTGATCCTGCCTGTATAGGTTGCGGCAACTAGTAAATTCCATACACTAGTGATTTATATCCCATGTTATTTCTCAATACCTTTGACCAACCATTTGCTAAAAATAATGACCTAAAGAATCCCCCGTTACAACTCTGGTGGCCGAGAGTTCCTATATTCGGTTCGTGATTCGCCTGCCAAAAGACGGACGCGAATAATATGTCCTCTATTTCGGCTCGATAATTTTTTTATTGTGTCTAACATTCATCCTAGCAGACTTATTAGGAAGCATGCTCTCGGGGAAAATCGACGGATATCCTGAGAGATATGAATCATCAGACGCGCACTTTATGCAAATATTATGCATTGTTCAGAGATGATGTCCAATCCAGTAAAGCGCATTCAGACCAGGAAAACTGAGATTCAAAAGCAATAATGGAAACATGCTTGGACATAATTTTGGATAAATATGTCAAAATAGCTTTCGTTCGTGCCAGGCGTCATGTCTAAAGGTGCCCTGCACTATCTTCAACCCTTCTCTAGTTTAAAAGTTTATCTGAAGTTAGGAAGGGTCAGTTTTCTCAATAAGTTCATTTGATTTTTTTCCCACCCATAATTATAAAAACCAATCTTTCCTGAATATGCACACCGAATTTGAAATCGATTCCGAGTCAATTTAATATTTCATTGGCTTTTACGAAACCTCTGCGATTTCGAGTCTAAAATTCAATATTGCGATGAAATTTTTGACTTTTTTTACGCTAAACGTTGTATATGTGCTTATACAAATCATATATTTTCGGAATCTGCATGAAATTTTGCTTATATAGTGCGGATTGCGAGTGAATCTGTCGATTTTGTATTTTTCACGGATTTTAGGGGTCAACCCCTTTGACTTTTTTCGATTTTTTGAATAATCTTCTTTCAAATCGAATGACTCTCAATTAACTAATTTCATCATTCTGAATCGATTGGCGTTCGCAGAATTGCTCTATCTTCAACAGTTCTCGAGTTGAAAAGTTCATCTGGAGTTTAGAGCACTGACATACGCTGTAAGCACTCTTGAAAAGTGTTCCAAAATATCGTTCACCAAGCACTTTCATTCATAAAATGCTCGCGATTACTAAACACTTTCAAAAAGTAATTTTAATCAGGGAGCACTACTTTGGAAAAAAAAAACATCATCCCATTTTTACAAAACTATCACAGTATCAGACTATTAGCTTTAGAGAGAAAAATTATGAAAAATTGGAATAAAAATGAGACATTAATCGTAGCAAATACATCGAAATATTTAATATTCAAACTTTTTTTATTATTCCTTTACGATGATTATTTGTAACCCCCAAAAATGTTATAAAACTTGTAAAATGAAATTCTCCTGTTTCAAAATTATTGACAACTAAGGCCAAAGGATAGCAATTACATTTGGGGTCACTTTTAGGGCCTCCTCCGTGGGGCCTACCGGAAAATTTCCTGGTGATACAATCCGACACTGGATTGAAAAAAATTGCAGTTATACCAAATCTTCCAATGATATGATTGCATACATAATCCACTGTTGAACATTGATTGCCTCCTGATGTTTTTTTTGTATCTTCCAATCATTACTTATATCTTCGAAAATCACGTGCACTTTTCTGGTTTCATTTCATGTTTTCCGAAAATTTACCCAGCCATACCAATCATTAGAACATGCTTTGCTCTCTCTTGCTTTCAATACAGAAAGTTTTGTAATCAGTTTTTTTTTTCATTTTAACTTTATTGTCTAATCCCACGCTGTGATAATACTTCCTACGTTACTGAGTATGCCCTTTTTGATATGTTACTTATTTTTTCTTTCTTTTCAAAAGCGACAAGTCTAGAGAATTATATTATATTTATTGTATACATTTAAGTCTGTAGGCGACACCTACAAGATATCCAAATTACCCATACCGGATTATTAGAAATGTTCAACGAATGCATAAATATGAATATGCACCTGAGAAAAATATCCTAGAGAGGCAGTTTTGATTTGAAATGTTGAATGACTTGATCAGCATTCGATGAATCGCGTTTCACGCTCGGTTTCACTTAAAAGGGAAATGTTCGAAATTGACAATGGCACTGACTCATCCAGTCCGATTGATGCCCAAACAAAAAGTGGGATATATTATAATAACAATAAACAGCAGTTTATTATGAAAAACTCGATAACAATGAGTATTTCACTGAATGAGAACGGAACTTACGTCATTTAGCGAAAATGGTGAAAACATTCAGGTCAACGCATAGGTATGGGAGAACTCGTCTCTTATTTCATTGTCATGCAGATGCAGCATCAGTATAAAAATACCGATGCACTATAATAAATGTTTCTCATCCTATGTCCATCTACTAATCGGGAATGCGTAAGCTTGAAATATCAAGCAGCTTAAGTCCACGTTAAGCCACCTTGAAATAATCAATTTTCACAGTGTACATTACTTCTATATTGAAGTTGTTTTTATTATTCTCACGGGTCAACATACAGCGTTTTAGAGCTATGACTGCGTAATCTCAAGTGAGGGGAGCTTTGAACAAAAAAATTGATGAACCGTGTGACACAAAAGCCTTGGCACATTCTCCTTGTCTTCTATATTGTTCAGTAAGAGGCACATTTGTCAACTTTTGATACTGTCACGATAATAATTCTGAATAATTTTTTAAATTCGATTTGTGGAATCATGTACAGATCCCCTGTAGGCCATCAAAAATAGTGGAAGATGTCAAAATCCCAGTTCTTTTGGTGCTCCTCTACACTTTGGAAAAATGTTCTTCGATAGTCCTGTTGAACCTTTCAATCATGCCATCAGACTGTGGGTGGAGGATAGTTGTTCTCGTCTTGCTAATTCCTTTCGATTCACAAACTTCCTTGAATAAGTTCGATTCAAAATTCCTTTCTTGATCGGAATGTAGCTTCATTGGCACTCCAAACCTTGAAAATCTGTTATCCACTAGAGCTCTTGCAACTGTGGATGCTTCCTAATTAGGCAGGGCATGAGCTTCAACCCATTTGCTGAAGTAATCCATGGAAACGAGGATGTATTTGTTGTCATTATTCGTCATCGGAAACCGTCCAGCTACATCGATGGCAATTCGTTCGAAGGGAGCACTAGTAAAACCTCTGCCGTATTTTATCCAAGGTCTCATTCACTCCAAAATGCCCTCCTGATATTCCGCTATGAATCTCCCCCAATACATCACTCATTCTCGACCAAGGCATGATTAATTGAGAAATCACTTTTCTGTCATCGGCTGATTCCCAAGCTCTTTTCAGTAGACCATTCTCAACGATCATTCTGCCTACAATGCCTTGAAAATTAATGATTGAACGGAGCTTTTCTTCCAGGTGAGTCTTTTCGCTCCACTTTCCTTCCATCGTAGAATATCTGCAACGCTTGGATCACTTTCGTGGAATTGTTTCATTTTCGCTGAGGTCCAATTGCCGTCAACCAGAATTTCACTTGGTTGATTTCTTCGCGACGTTCAATTCGCTCACAATGCTCACAAGTATCCGAACAAGGTCTTCTGGACAAGGCATCTGCATTGTTGTGCAATTTGGTTGTTCTTCTTAGCATCTTAACAGGGATGACCCTGCGGGCTCTATCATTGCTAGCCAGCATGCGCCCCGATATACTGGCTAATTAAAATTTTTTTTGCTGCCCATTTACAGCTGTTCCCGATGTTGTTCGCCATACCGTAAGTCTAATGCAGTAATCAGGTCTTTATATTTATTTTGTTATTCAATGAGTATCGTCTGCAACATACCCAAAGATGGCCCTCGCAAAGCTACTAAAAGTGTCGTAGCTTTTTCTTCTTCGCCCCATCCATTAGCCACTGCCGCAGCATCAAATTGCTGGGGATACATAGACCAAGAGGAATCTCTGTCAAAAATCGGTGGTGTTACGGAAATTCCCGATGTGACAACTCTGCCTAGACGATCTTGGTTTTGAAGAGAACTATCTGGTTTTCGAGTCCGTTCATATCCTCTCGCACTGTATCCACTATTTTTTGAGCTCATCGTCGATTTTGTGTAATATGTTGGAAGAACTTGTCTTGATGTTCTAGAACCTTCTGGAAGTCTGTTTTCCCTTGTTTCTACTAGTTCTAATTCGTTCTTTTGTTGTTCTAGAATATTCTAGATAGTCTAAGATCCCGATATAAAACGACCTTCACCGAGATGTTCATTTGATGAAACGTATTTTATATTTAATTTAATATGTCAAAAAATATATTGCATATGGGTTGTCTAACAAATTTCAGTCCAGGAAATGATTAATAACATTTTTTTTTTAATATTTCACTGTTTGATTATTAGACAAATTCTATACCAGTCGAAAGTATGAAGCCCTTAGAATATGCAAACGTTAGGTTGCCTATTCTTTTCCGGTCACAACTCTCGGGTTGCTAGGTATAAACAGGTAAATCGATAAGTAGTAGCATTTTGCACCGGTCTGATTATTGAATTAAAATTGAATGAAAATAAAGATTATTTCAGTATGAACACGGTGGTATAGGGTTGCCTGCGAAAAATCAGTCCCGAATTCCGGTTGTCGAATTTTGAAAAGTAAAATATTGCTGCAAGTGAATATCTGCGACTGAGAGGTCCTAACCAACCATCCCATGCGATAGAAGAGGACAAAGCATAGCAGCTGTTTGAAGTCCGTCCATTTAAAGAAAGAGAGTGCGCATGCTATTTGTTCTTGAAAATGAAAAAAATAGCGATAGACTCGTGTATGCTGTGCATCATTTTGGAGTAGATTGTAGTGTGACGAATTCTCCTAAAGCCGGTTCTGACGGAGCTCGTAAACAGCACAGAAAACAGCGCTATTTATAGCCGATGATGTCACCATTAACTTCGCCGCTGGCGATTGACACAAGATCATTCGAGAAGCGACATCTAGACGACAGTAGAAATTCGAGAAAGAACTGGAGTCCTTTCATCACGCTATATAAAAGAAATCTCCACGGCGAGACGACAGTTTTTTGGAATCAGCCGTAGTACGATATTTGAATAATAGAGAGTGTCAGTAAGGATACATTAAAATAGTGACTTGTGATATAAATTATTGATTAAAACGTGTGTAAATAAATTATCAAAAATTGGTTTAGTGCAGTTTTACTACAGTGACAATTGAAAAAACGTGCTACTATTTATGGTTGACAAAAATGGCAATAAAGTGTTTTTTGTTTGATTCGGATGATGATGTAATTGATTTTAATGATGAAACTTTTTAAAACTCTATTAAAGTTAGCTTTTCGTAAAAGAAATATCTTTAAATACAATTTTGTTGAGCTACCCAGTGCGTCACTTGAATTTGTAGGTTATCATAGCACATGTTACAAAAAAATTATCGTTTTGAATAAAAAATAGGACGAAGAATTTGGTAATTTTTGTGCTGAATATACAGTAAGTACATAATAATTGAACCTTTAGAATTATCTTCGCTAATACAACTTGCTGCTGATATTTTCATTGATGAAAAAATGAAGACCGTTCAAGCATTTACGGCCAGTATTTACGTATGGTATCAAGAACTGCACCAACGTGAATGATGTGAGATATCGCATTTTTATGAAAAATTACTCTGCTAAAGAAGACAGCGAGCAGTTAAAAAAAAAATTAAAGGCTTCCACTCCAATTCCATACCACCATGCTGGATATCATTATTTCAGAAAATTTTATGAACTATTTGAAACTTCAGCCTGAGAACTGCGGTTGATTCTTAGATGAATACTTGAAACCAGTAGGATTCATTCGGGAGCATACACCTTTGAAGATAGACGACATTGTCGAAAGAAGTGAAACGGAGATGACGAAAAACGTGTTGGAGATCATAGTTATAATATATGTCCGATGACTCGGAACCTGAATAATTTTAAACAATTCTTGTATTTATAATTTTTTTTGTGTCTTCTAGCTTGGGCTTGGAGTGCACACCGACCACCCGAGGTGGTGCTGTAGGTTTTCCGGGCTTCCCTACAGCTAAAAAGTGAATACATCACCTAAAACATCAGTAAGTCGCCCCGGCAAATAATAATAATAGCCGTCCTCTATCCGCACAGGCTATGCCTTTGGGTACACTCAACGAGTGTTTATGGGGAGTATTATTATTATTATTAATAATAAAGGTAAAATTTGCAAGATTAGTATTATATATGTATTACTATAACCTTCTTTTTTATTATAGATGTATATATACTTTAGTGTCACATAAAATAAATACACACATAAATAATTAATTAATGAAAAAAAATTTAAATATCTATACTCTATTTTAATAATAAACTACTCCAAAATGATACACAGTATAACAGTCTATCGCTATCCTTTTCATTGTCAAGAACAAATAGTATGCACACTCTCTTTCTTTAAATGGACGGACTTCAAACAGCTGCCATGCTGTGTCCTCTATTTTGGCATGGGATGGTTGGTTGGGACCTCTCAGTCGCACATATTCACTTGCAACAATATTTCACTTTTCAAAATCGACAACCGGAATTCGGGACTGATTTTTCGCAGGCAACCTCATACCACTGTGTTCATAATGAAATAATCTTTATTTTCATTTATTTTTAATTCAATAATCAGACCGGTGCAAAATGCTACTACCGATTTACCTGTTTATACCTTCTATGGGCTTCATACTTTCGATTGGTATAGAATTTGTCTGAAATAATCGAACCGGTGAAATGTTTTTTTATTATTAATTAATCTTATCCTGTACTGAAATTTGTTAGACAACCCATATGCAATATATTTATTGACATTAAATTGAATGTAAAATACGTTTCATTGAATAAACATCTCGGTGAAGGTCGTTTTATATAGGGATCCTATACTAAGAGTGCTCCTTTTCGTTCTTGTTTTTCTTTGTCTCGTTTTTCATCTTCTCGCTCTTGTCTATGTTCTTCAAAATATCTCTGTGGTGCCTCTTCTCGGTCTTTCTTTTCAACCAATGGTCGCGTTTCCTCTTCTTGCTTGTTCTCCTGGCACCGCTTTTCCTCCAAAAAGAACTATTGCTCACTTCTCTGTAACATCGCAGACACTTTGGCGATCTGTCTCTATTATATTTATATTTTTTTAAACCATTATTAAAAATTTGCCCTCATCACCCTGTATAGTCGCCAGACGATGATAACTCTGGTTATAAAATTTGTTCATCCCCACTGATAAACACTTTAATGACTCCGAAGTCATTAATAAGAATATATACCTGAGCGAAGACAAACAGCTTTTAAAAACGGAATGAATGAAAACAAGAGGAGGCCAACCGGTTTTCAATGAGATATCAATTTCGTTGAAAAATATAATATGCAACCTGTAATTTTTATGCGATATCACTAAGTGTATAGGAAAATTCTCAACTGACTGTGAAAACAAACACAATAATTTGAATCCCAAAATATTCCATTTCGTTATCACGAAGTTTAATAATGTCTGGACAAACAAATATTTATTATAATCATGATGTTCTTACGCCATACGTGCATCAGATTACATCAGGTAATCAGAAGAATCATTAATAATAATCTCTTAATTCCGTAGGTACGTTTATTACAGTGAAACTGTAACAACTCACGAATTTTCGAAATGTTTATAATTGCCCTGAAAACCAGGTTTCCACAGCTTCAACCACTCTTGGTTGGAAGAAAATTTACTCAATTTGAGACTTCTTAATTGTTTTTTGAAGAATGAGGTGATAGTCGAGTGGAGATCTGTCAAATAAGGGGCGTATCTTGAACACCAAATCACAGAAATTCTTACAAAGGCAACATGCGAGGAGCATTATCGTCCTTGAAAAAAACTAACCGCTTTGGACTATTTTTTCTCTCTTTTGAGAATGTATATATATTGAAGAGGGTGGGACCAAGTACAGTCCCTTGGGGATCTCCATATTCAACAAGCATCTCATTATCATGAGATAGCTTAGAACAGCAGCAGATTATTATTATGTATTACAATATCTTTTAGGCAGTTTATGAGCAGTTAGTGACTTACTATATCGAATGCTTTCGATAAATCGATGAAAAAATACAAACACGGCTTGCTGTCGTTGAAGCTTTGGTTCATTTTCTTTTATGTTTTTTCTCTGTACCCATACTGCTGCTTGGATAAAAATTTTGAATTTATTCAGATAACTAACGAGACGTTGTTATACATTTTTTTTCAAAAATCTTCGATATATGTTTGATGAGGGATATGGGTCAATAATTATTAATATTGTTTCCATTCCTTTTTTTGAATATAGGAGAACGATAGAACTTTTGAACGCCGTTGGGTAAATTTCATACTCTCCACAATTGCTTAATAAATGTGTCAATGGTTGCATGATGTATAGACTGATGAGCTTCAGTGTTTCAGCTTTTATACAGTGAGGACCAAAAGTCCGTCGCCCCCCCTGTAACTTCTTTATTCTACATATTACAAAAAAATGTTAAATACATAAGTTGTAGGATTTCATTCGATCTCTTTATTGGTTTAAGTTTCATTCATATAGAGTGTCTCAAAAAAGCACGGTGACTTAGAAGTTAATTTTTTTAAATGGGACACCCTGTATTTCATTGCATTATTACATTCTACGTTGAATTCTGAACAAGTTTGATAAAGGGTTTTCTATCAAAAAAGTTAATAGTTTTGGACTTATGAACACTTGTAAATAATTATTTCGACTACTTTTGCACCAGTTCACGAATAAATTAATGAGGTAGGCTTATCACGCTAGGCACGTTTATTTTATCCATGACAATGAAAAAAAACTCTTATCTGTTTTTGCCAAATGTCATTGACATTTTGTAGGTTTTCAAAACTTTGTTTCAAACGGTTTTCAATTTCTCTTGTTGATTAATATGGCTCGTTCAGTAGCAGACAAAGTTGAAGCCGTTATCATATTTGGTGAAGCTAACCGAAATTACCACGCTGCTATTCGCATTTTCAATGAACGGTTTCCAGAACGTCCGATGTGTCGAAAATATCTGCAGAAATTGGTGTCAAAATTTAACCAAACTGGCACCGTGAAAGATGCTCCGAGATCTGGGAGGCCGAAAATAATTACGGAAGATGTTGAAATTCAAGTACTAGCCGAAATGGTAAATATCCCACAACAATCAACTAAGCAAGTAGCTGAGACATGTGATGTTTCTAAAATATCAGTAAAGAGGGTTTTAAAACAAAATAAATTCCATCCTTACAAAATAAAAATTTTGAACCAATTGGTTGAAGATGATCCAGACCGGCGACTTGAATTTTGCGAGACCATGGCAGAAAGAATTGTTGCAAATCGACTTTATTTGCAACACATCTGCTTTAGTGATGAAAGCACTTTTTACCTAAATGGAAATGTGAATACCCAGAATTGTAGATATTGGAGTGATGAGAATCCCCATGAATTCCGCGAGGGGCATACTCAATTTCCCCAGAAAATTAATGTTTGGGCTGGTATTTTAGGTAACCACATTGTAGGTCCCATATTCTTGGAAGAAAATTTAAATGGTCCCAGATACCTCCAAATGCTGCAAGACACAATAAGTCCCAGTATCGATGAGATCGTTGCGCAAAACCCACATGAATTTTACTTGGATGTAACATTTCAGCAAGATGGAGCGCCACCACACTATTTTCGGGAGGTGAGAAATTACTTAGATGAAAGGTATCCAGGTAGGTGGATTGGACGTCGAGGTACAGAGTGGCCAGCTCGCTCACCGGACCTCTCACCGCTTGATTTCTTTCTCTGCGGCTATGTGAAATCCGTAGTTTTTAAGACAGTTTGTGGGTCGTTAGATGAACTGCGCCGTCGAATTATTGAAGTGTGTTCAGAAATAACACCTCAAACCTTGATTAATGTTAGGGAAGAGTTTACAACCCGACTATTTATGTGTCAAGAAATGCATGGTGGACATGTCGAACATCTTTTGAAATAGATAAAAACTCACCGTTTTTAGTTATAAATTAAAATATCTCTTCAGTTTTTGATGATTCTTGATCTGTATTTATGGACTACCTTATTTGTTAATAAAATGTTTCAACTTCATTTGTACTAGTTTTTCGTGAGATTCAACAACTCTAACAATTGTAAAATGGTACGACGAGGTAAGTTACACATGGTGCCATCAGCAGTTTGCAACATTGGATAGCTTTCAAAAAGTTAGGATAGGAAAGTGGAATACATTGTGATCCATTTGTTACGATTTTCTCATTGAACTGGCGCAAAAGTAGTCGAAATAATTATTTACAAGTGTTCATAAGTCCAAAACTATTAACTTTTCTGATAGAAAACCATTTATCAAACTTGTTCAGAATTCAACGTAGAATGTAATAATGCAATGAAATACAGGGTGTCCCATTTAAAAAAATTAACTTCTAAGTCACCGTGCTTTTTTGAGACACTCTGTATGAATGAAACTTAAACCATTAAAAAGATGGAATGAAACCCTACAACTTATGTATTTAACATTTTTTTGTAATATGGAAAATGAAGAAGTTACGGGGGGGGGGGGCGACGGACTTTTGGTCCTCACTGTATATAATAATAATAAAGATATTTATTCAGGAAAAATATATATATATAAGTACAAATTTGATTATGGGTATAAATATCACTGGGCGATTAGTGTAAGAAAACTTGTTTCGCATGAAAATTAAATAACTCAACACTAACAGTAATATAACAATGTTACGAAGAGGACAAAAAAAGTATGTCAGTGATTAAATATATTTATCTATTCCTGTTGCTTTACCGTTTTTCAATTCGTAGATAGTTCTGTGTACTTCATCAGTCGTGATAGGTGTGAACATAAAAGTATTTGGTGTAATTCTACTTTATATTCTATAGTTTTCATCTCACTCGATTTTATTGGCAAATGTTCTACCAATTTTGCTAAACCCGTTGGTTGAATTCAATAGCAATATCAATTTTTTCCACTAGTAAATCTTCTGTATATATATTCTCTGTAGGTGTTTCTATTTTTTCCCTAATATGAAAAAATACTGATGATCGAATTGAGGAAGTTTGAAAAAGTCACTTGCCAATGGCCTGAGTTATTTTTTTTAATCTTATGTAATAGATTTAATAAATACGAGGTATTCAAATTTTCAATATCAGATCTTTTATCCACATACTTTTTTCCATGCTCTTTCATTTCAATCATCTCATTGAGGAGTCTTTTTTCAATATAGTTTGTTGTCTTATAATACCGACTGTTTGAAAACGAAAAGTATGGAGGGATGACTTACAACGTTCTGCAAGACTTGTGGAATGTTTCACCGTTTTTAGCGGGTTGTGACTATTTTTGCGGTCCCCATTGTGTTCTTTCATTCTTCGTTTCAAGTGTCTACCTGTTTGTCTTATGTGCACCAGCAAATGGGTATTTTATAATATTGGATTATACTTTTTCTGCTGTGTTGGTTTTCAGTCTTGTGAACAAAATTATTTTTACTCTGTTTTCGCATTTTATGCAAATTTTTTTCCCGCTAACTCAACAATCGAAACCTAGTATATCCTCATATACCTACCATTCGACGGACCAATATTTCGAAAGTATATGTGCTAACCGTAAATTGAAGGTAATTGTAGCCCACATTCGTCTTGGGATGCGCGAAAGATCGTTTGAATCCGACAAATTATCAATTATGGAAGCACGGGTCAAATGAAGTTGACATTCGGTGTTTGTCTCCGTATTCATTCATGTAGTTCACCCACATCACCGCAAAAAATTCTCACTGTCATATAAATTAGACGATTTCTTATCTGATTGAACCGACAGTTATTGTTTCTCGAATAGAATTATGCGAAAATTATTATAGTTTTATCGTTTGAGTAGGTCAATCTTCGAATAGTCATTCATATTGATGCAAGAAATCACTGACATGGCATTGGCGCGTGGAGAATTTATAGAAGGCAATAGGTAGATAGATGGATGCTTTATTGGTTCATGTTATTGCAAAAAAAGTATATTTTATGACAAGTAAGAACAATCGTAAATACAAATGAAGTGGCAGTGTCGAGATATGTCTGTGAGAGTTATCGTAATTTAATTACAAAATGATGTGAATACCTACGTTGGTATGAATTGAATGGTCAATTAGGTAAAAATATACAATCATTCTGTATAGGTGCGTTGAATTCATAAAATTGGGTATGGAAAATAGTATTATAGTATTTTTCAACAAGAGATGATAAAACGATAGATGTTGTTTATAGAATACTGGAATTTCGCTATCAGAGTCCATATTAATTATAGTTTTAGAAGTCTATATGTAGTTTCAGTATTCGATAATCTAACACAGTGACCTAAGTATATTCAGTTCTTGGCCCGCATCGTCATTTTAGGCTTGGAACAGAAAGAATAATTACGTTGAATTATTTTAACTTTTTTCTCGATAACTGTTGCAGATGCGTAAAATAACAAAGAGACAAAACATATATGAACAAAACAAAGAATGACAAACAACAAATAAAAAATTCAATAAATTCACCGAAACTTAATTTGCCTTTGATGTCAATGGTCTGTTGAATTTCTTCTAATTTCTTATTATGAGTTTTGTTTTCACCCAAGTGTTTTGAGCCTTTTCACGTTCATACCGCTTCAGTAGTGCTTCCTCTATTTTTTCTACCCCATATGTGAGTATTGACGTTATTATTTTTGTTTCAATATTGCCAATTTGATGCCTTCAAATTATTGATTTTTCGGAAATGAGTTTTTGATACTATCGAACCTTATTTCTCCAGCCAGTATCATTTCTTTAATTTCTTCATCCATTTTTCAATCTGCTGTTGTTTGTTTGATCTTTTCTATCATCATAGTATTCTTCATTCATTGATTTTCATACTCGTTCTGTCCACCACCTTTTCACATATTTTAAAATAAACCTTCGATTGTTTCAAATCATTTCGATCTTTCTCAGTTCATTCTTACATAATTTCTTGTTTATGTGTTTCCCTGTTCCCCTTCGTCTTAGCAACGTTTACTATGATCTATGTTCCTCTTTATCCAAATATCTTTTATTTTTATCGAAAGCATCTTTTCTCCTGTTTGTCTCATTATTAAAGTATGCTTTCGTCATTATTTCTGTAGTTTTCAATAATTTGGTGGACTTTTAATGTTTGTTGAAGCTTATCTAAGGCTATTTCTGGTAGTCTTTCATCAGCTTTTATTTTAATGTCATCAGACGATTCAATGTCGTTTTATGTTTCCAATTGCCTGATATTCTATATATTTATTCCTCTCCTGCTAATTTATTCTTCCTGTATCGTTTCAATGTCTGATCTAATCTGAGACTTCTGCTTTGTTATCTGGTGGTTATATATTTTCCTCGTAGTGGATATTTAAAATATTCTCCACATTTTTGAGTTTTGGTAGTGTTTCATCAGCTTCTAGAAATTTTATCGTCGCCTGCATCCTCTGCTCATTTCTCTCATTCAATTTCTGATCTAATATGGAATTTCTATCTTGGTTTCTGGCAATTACATCTTTTTCTCCCAGTAATTCTTTGAAATATTCTCAACATCTTTGACTTTTAGTAGTGTTTCATCAGCTTCTTTTTTTTCTTTGTCCAATTGCCTCTATTACGCACCCTCTCCTAATTTCTTCTCCCTGGTTTCAATTTCTGATGTAATCTGAGTGATCTACTTTGGTTGCTGCTAGTTATGTCTTTTCCTCGCTGTGAATCTTTAAAATATTCCTCTGCTAATTTCTTCGACAAAATTTCTGATCTAATCTGGAATTTCTACCTTGGTTTCTGGTAACCATATTTTTTTCCCAGTAAATCTTTGAAATATTGTCCACATCTTTGAGTTTTGATAGTTTTTCATCAGCTTCTTTTTTTTTTCTTTGTCCAATTGCCTCTATTACTCACCCTCACCTAATTTCTTCTTAGTTTGATTTCTGCTAGTTATATCTTTTCCTCGAATCTTTGAAATATTCTCCACATCTTGGAATAGTCTTTCATCAGTTTTTTTGTCATCATCCAGTTATTTTTTCTATTTACATTGTCCAATTGCCTCTATTATTCATCCTAATAATTCTTTCTGATCCAATCTGAGACTTCCAATTAGGTTTCTGCTAGTATCCTTTTCTCGCAGTAAATCTTCGAAATATTCTCTTCTTCTTTGAGTTTTTATTGTGTTCTGTCAACCTGTTGGATTCGCCACGAACCAAAACTTAATATATCTCTGGATTCTCCGGTACAACCGGCACCTGCGCTTTCCACGTCCTCGCCGAGGTAAATAAGACCGGATCTTCCCCCGCGCGCGTCCCTTCGACATCCAACGTAAAGGTCGCGCGATCATGAATGAAACGATACCCTCTTCCCCGCCCATCCCCACTCCGGCCGGCTTTTCGTTCATTCCTCCCCACTCCGGCGACGAAACCGCGAGAGGCGTGTGCGCGGCCCGAGTTAGTTGTAAATTCGAAAGTGATCGAGGCCGGTTCATTCGTTTGTTTTGCATGGTCGATTCCGATATTCGTCGGTGTTTTCTTTGCGCACGTCCATTTACTTTTTCCATCGGCCAGTACGCCGGACCTTGAGGTGTCCTCTGATCCGTTTTGTTTTGATCGGAACGGAGTACTGAAGGTGAGTACTGCTGTTGTGTAGACGAACACGAGTTGTTTCTACCGAGGGAGTACTTCGAAGTTAGTTACGCGTACCACCACGTATCGTCGCTACTCATTTTGGTCATGTGAATAATGATGTAGTTCCCCTGACTGCGGGTCTGCCTTTATTGTTTTTTCTAGGATTTTTGCATGCATGTTTTATCCGTCGTACTTTTTTGAAATTAAAGGTTATTTATTAACTCTAGGGTACTTACTAAATTGTACTTAATCTACCATCGAACTAACAATATATTCATGCAATCAACAAACTCACAGAGTGGGCCATTAAAATCGAAACAGCGGCTCTGTAGAGCGGCAAAACCGAATTATATAAAAACGCTCGGACATGTCAACTACATTTTTGAAGGGGACATCGTTTGCGATGAAATTCACCCGAAATCCATCCCTCGGAGCTGTCACCGCCACCCCTAAATTTTCAAACTGCAACATACGGCAAGTGTTACCTCATTTGAAAGGTATTTTTCTTCTTAATATCGAACAACAAAAATAAATTCATTATATCAAATCGTTTTCGATATATAGGAACTTGAAGATGGTAAATCACTTTTTATTCACTCAATCAATGAAAATAAGATCCAACAATGCAACTGTTTAAAGATAATTATTATCATTGTCAAGGAATTAAATGATCTAACTATTTACCAACAAATAAAATGCTATTTTGTTTCTAATTTTTATTTCATGCTCATTTACTTGATCGAAATGAAAATCAGGTTCTTAAGAATCGATAAAAAGACGTTTTATCGAATTCGACTCAAATGCGAGTACAACAAAAACATCGTATGAGATATTTTTTTTCGCCAAATCGCAATTGTCTATCTTTGATTTTACGACATTAGAGTAAATTACTTGATTAAAGCTGCTGAATATCTTTCCTCAATAATGGTGTATACGATCGCGGAAAGAGTTGAAATAATAACAATTTTTTTGAGAATGATGAGTGCGGTAACCATACAACTAATTTGATCAATGAAACGCATTCAGATAAACGTGTTGCTAGAAAATAAGTTCTAGAATTAGTGCAAAAATTTTGTCAGGCTGGATCAGTAGCAAACAAGAAACGAGACTCGGAATGTGAATTTTCCTTGAGAAATGAACCTGTTGAAGTTGCAGTTTTAGGAGAAGTTCATGCAGACCCAACATTGAGCACAAGAAAATTGGCTTTTGTCACCAATATCAGTAGAACCAGTATCCGCCGAATTCTGAAACATCATAAATTTCACCCCCTACAAAATACACCAATTGAATGAAGATGATTTTGATAAGCGACATGAATTTTGTGAAGTTATGACTACAAGAATAGATAAAAATTTCCTTTTCAAAATTTGCTTCTATGATGAGTAAATCCTTCTTGAATTCGACTGTGAATCGTCATAATTGTCGTTATTGGTCAGATGTCAATCCACATGTTTTTCCCGAAGTCCATACCCAAACTCCCCAAAAACTCAATGTCTGAGCCAGTATTTTTGGGGACCGCTCGGCGGTAACCTGACAGGAGAAACTTATTTAAAATCATTGAATGAATTTGTGTATCCACAGTTAGTAGACATCATTGAAAATGACGATCGTTACCATGAAGACCACTTGATATTTCTACAAGACGGGGCACCTCCACATTATGCACAGCCTGTTAGGGCGTCTTTGGATAGAATGTTTCCTGGATGTTGAATCAGTTGAATTGGAAGGAGAGGTTCTATAGAGTGGCCAGCCAAATCTCCAGATTTAACCTCACTCGACTTTTTCCTGTGGGGTCACTTGAAAAACAAAATCTATGCAACCAAACCAGAATCTCTAGAAGATTTACGAAGTAGAATTATTGAAGAATGCCATATATTGTCATGTGAAAATTTAGGGGGGCAGTCATAGCTCCGAGGGATAGAATGTATTTTGGGTGAATTTCATCGCAAACGAAAATGTAGTTGACATGTTCGAGATATTTTATATAATTCGGTTCTGCTGACCTACAGAGCCGCTGTTTCTTTTTTAATGGCCTACTCTGTATAAACGAAACCACCATTCATATATACCGTTGAAATATAACGTGTTTCTTGTTTTTTGGTTTCACAAACACTACTCGTTGAAAACTGTATGACGAAAATTAAATGATTGAGCTAATTTTCAATAAAGAAAATGCATGCACTCAGTACAAAGATTCAGTAAATTCCATTTAAAACAAGTCTCCATTTGAAACGAGCCACCCTGAATAACTTTCGGAACAATTCGTGAAACAAAAAACAGTTGGTTATATCTCATAAATATAACTAAATATATTGGAGGCAGATCCAGACACCTTGGTGGCTATTCTGTATGGCCCCTTTTACCAGTCCGGCTACCAGGAAATATAGTCACTGAAGCTGCTGAAAAACTATTTCGTTTTAGAATAAATCAAAACCTTTCTGAGTTGCTCTACTGATATATTTCTATTGTCCAACATATCCAAATATTTCTCATCATCCAAATTATCGAGAAGAAATGGTCCTATGATGTGGTCACCCAAGATTCCTGTTCAAACATTCAGTTTTTGAGGTTGCTGGAAATTGATTTGAAGCTATCAGTCAATCAATCAAGAAAAACTTTATTGTCGAAAATATGATATCTCATGGACAAATATACGATACAACAATCTTTTATGTGGAGTGTGAGCTGGACGTAATGCTATATTTTTTTAAATAATGTCACAGGATTAATGTCTCCGTCAGATAACACCGCAAAAAACCTTTCCTTATGGGTTTTCGAACCAGGAATTGTGATTACTAGCTTGTTCTCTAGAATGTCAACATTTTCCTTAATTCGTTAATTCTACAAGCTCCGACAATTCCAATTAAAAAAGCTATTTTCATCATCAAAAATATTTCGTTCGTTCGTAATGGATTTTTGATTTATCCGGAAGTAAATCTAATCTTACAGTGTTAGCAGCAGCAAGTATATTTTCAGGAATATCAATATCGGCCATGATTTTCGCCACAGTCTAAAATACGTTTCAATTATGACTATATCAATTTTTATGGCACGCTAAAATGACAATAACGTGACAATAACCAAAGTTGTTGATTTTATTTTCACATCATCGTTATCAATGATACGATAGAGCTTCGCATGTAACGAGATTGTCATGCAAATCAAATAAATCTCGGAAGTTGCATCAGGCGACTCGGCGCGAAGGGCCTCGTCGCCTGGCAACGTCCTCGCATAATAATCTTGTTACATTAATAGCTATTATCAATTTAAGTTATTTTCGTTTGAAGATTATAGATAGACCTTGGAAGAATATTTTTTGGAATAATAAGAATGATGATCGCCAGAAAACAGAAATATTGAATCATCTAATTTCAGAAAAAATAACGAATCAAAAATGGCTACTTTCAACATCAACACCCCATATTTCGAAAACTAGTCATATGATCGTATTGGGCCAATGAAAAGATGTTCGAATACTACAACATACTGAAATTTTAACAAATTTAACAGAAGGTTCCCGTAAGAGAAGTGCGGGGTCCTTCATTGAAGAATTATGACTCCGAATTGTTCAACCTAAACATCCCCTTTATTGATACTTTCATGGCTTTTTTGATGAAAAATTTCTGTTGCTGCTGATAATATACTCAACTACTATCGAATCTTTCTAATTTCTTAGAAATTTTTACTCTGCCGGAGATGAAAATCGAATTCTTGTCGGAAACACTGTATATTAGTTCTCGTAAATTTTTCACATATAGAGACTGGGCCTAGATTCCAATAATATGGCGACGTTGCTAATTTGATTGACGCTGTCAACTCTATGATAGTTGCTCGGGATGTTACGTCACATTTGATATGGCGCCAGAAAGAAGCCAATTAAATTTTCTCATTTTATTTATTTTTTCACGTTTCAGACAAGTAACATGAACAAAAGTTATTGCAAACAGAGTATCACAAGCTATAAAATCCATTAGAAATATTTTGAAAATGTGTCCTCGCTCATTGCTTCCGTGTGTAATATTTTTAAAACCGTTTTTCCTGGTAGCATGGCTAGTATGGACGTAAACGTTTGTTGTCTTTTAATAGTCCAGGATAACAAGTTCGTCAGATCAGGAGTGGGATTCCGTGTACTAAAGATTTCAAATTTTCATCAATAGTTGCTTTACATATCCAAATGTTTGTCAACGATACTGATAGTGACAAAGATTAACAAGGCTAGAATCATAACTTATTCAATACTATTGGGCTCTCTGAAAATATGCATTCGTTCTTAACAACCAGATGTGCGTACATTATTCGCGACATTTTCGCATTCAGTCTGATAATTAGAATTACAAAGCATCGCCTGTCGCCTGAATTAATTGCACATTTATGTAAATTTATGCCGATAAGTGTCTAGATGTAGGTATTTAACAATACATTGTATGAAAGATGAAGTGACCATAAAAGTTGAACGTGCCGGTGTTTATTGGAAGAACAGGGTCACCTCGAGCCTTCCAATCGAAATAATGAGCTATTCATTGTCAGTTCCGAGGAGCAGGAAAAATTCAAGACTAAAAGTTTTATAGATATTTTATTAGGAATATCATAAATGGGAATGTTTTTAACCTGGTATCTGGAATTACCAATGAACAGTTCTAAAGCGTAGAGTGTATTAGAATGTCACGACTATTTAGCCAAGCAAGGTCGAGTTCAAAGTTAACGATTGCATTCGGTATAATTGCTAAAGTCAGTTTTGTTCTATACTCACTCTTACGACCATCAACTGCCTTCTTTCAGATACTCTTGCTGAAGATTCGGAATACCAAAGTGCTTTCTATGATGGAAAATATTCAGATTGACTTCAAAAGGGAGCCACCTGGCATAGGATTCCATTTACAATAGCATTCTATAGTCGACAGTTTTGTCTCTGCCTATCCTATGAATTCAACTGTACTGTCATCTCACTTATTTGATGAAAAGTAGAATTCTATTGTACACGGAATCCCACTCCTGGATACCGTTTCCAGGGTGATTTATTCTCATCAGTAGTGTAGGTTAGGTCAAGCTGTAGAGAATGGATAATTCTCAGTGAATATGTTGGAGTTTCCTTGGGTAAAAGATGTGCTTACACATAAATATTGACAGTGATCTTAAGGATTTTGGGAGAAACTACTACGACTATCATACTCACTGAAAGAGGGAGAGAAATTACCAAAAACCAGCATCAAGTTAACAAAATATTCACCATGTACGTACACATGAGCAGAAGAAAACTCCAAAATTTGAGGTCTATTCGTCTTGATGGAATAGCCTTGGAACGGAAGCAAGTAGTTAACTTTCTAGGGCTCATTCCGACCCGAAACTATTTTGGAGAAATTCTTAGAAAAGATCGGCAACATGGGCCGCGGTGGTGAGCGGGTTGAGTTCTCGCCTCATAAGCCAAAGAGCGTGAGTTCGAATCTCAGCATTGCCAACCGGTCTCGTGCATGGCATCACACGTATTAAAAGGTAAGGGCTGCGTCTTCCCCTAGCTCGCACAAGTCTCTTGACTTTTGAGGGTTGCACGTAGGGGTGCAACCGGTTGACGGATATAACAAACACTTTTTTAACAAGGCAACTTGTTCACTTATGGAATGCCCAAGTTTTGCATGGTGATAGCAAGTCCTATGATCACATATGGTGTGGTAGTATGGCATACCAGGACTATACTAACTACATCAAGGAAAGTCCTATAGGAATGTGCTGATATTGACATGTCTTTGCATGACAGCAGCAATAGAGGTCATACTGGGTCTCACTTCTCTTTCCGTCGTGACGAGAAGAGTTCACATCAGGTTGGTTGGAGTTGGAATCAAAGGGAAATCGTACTACTCACCACTTGCCGAAGGATTAAAAGTGGAAGGTTCACAGGAGGGTGGGTCTAAAACCCCGGTGGGGCAAGAATTTTGGGCTTCGTATAAAATGCTACGAGACCACTGTGAATTTCCAAGCATATTTGAAGTAGAAATACACTTAATCGAAAGGTGCATTCAGTTCTGCGTCAACAGAAAATACAGGAACAATGGCAGCAGTTGAGTCTGACAAGCTATCAAAGCATTGAGCTCGCCCTGTATCAATTCGATGATGATATGGGAACGCCTACAGAAACTGAATGAGCCCTAGCAGTAGAATCCTTTCCTGGGTGCCAGGCGACATCGGAGTAGAGGGCAATGAACAAGCAGATTCACTGACACGAAAATGAGCTTTTACACCGATGCTGACTGGGTTAGAACCATAATATGGCCTGGTATAGAAGGAACAATATGAAGATGATAAAGCATTAAGAAGAATGAAATGGCAGCGACATCTTGATCTGAAACAAACCAAAAGTGATCTTGTTGGCAAATTCAACCGATAAATGTTCAAAACACCGTACAGGAAAAGTCTTGAGGCCTTTATAGGAGTTCCTACGGCACACTGTAGATTCGAGAAAGTTCTTATAGAGCTAGGATTTGAGGATAACAGCACCTGCAGGTGTTTTGAGAAAAAACGTATACACTCAACCACATCCTAACTTACTGTGACGCTTTACAAAATATCAGTTGACAGTGGGAAATCCTACAGAGTAGTAGCCTTTGACGCTTCCAGATCTCAAGTCTTTGATGTTTTCCAAGACATTTTCTGACTGCACTTCCGCTTTAGAATATTTCAGCATGAGGAATAAATGATTATTTCAGCATGGGCAATTAATTACATGTTCGTCTATAATATAGAAATTTGGCGAAAGACTGGATTATCAATAACCCACTTTCATTTGATGAAATTATGTTGAAATATTTATTTATTTTACATGCTGAAATAAAAATATGTCATTCCCACGACTGCACTTGAAGCTATCCACGTAGAAGGCTAGTTGTTTTTTTACATGTGTTTATATCAGTTATTTATCACTTTAAATATCGAATTCCGCGTATTTTACCATAATCGTAATAACCGGACTTTCTTTGTTTCTGAAAAATAAAAATACAAGAAAACAACAGTGATTTACAACACCAACAGAGCTATAAATTAAAAATTGCCGTTTATGAGTCTGAGTGGTTTATGACTCAAGTCATTAACATCGGACTCCGCTACTAAAAAGCGGATTATATTAATTTTAATTATATTATTTGTGTCTTTTTCTTAATTGTCCTGGGAATCAGTTAATGGCTGTTATATCGGACTTAGTAGTTTACTATCGCTTCCGGTTGTAAGAGGATCGAAATCGACCTTATGATTGAATATCTGATTGCATCATTTCCACTGGTTAGCGTTACCTTTCGTCGTATTTTTTGTAGTTTGAGAATGTCGGATATAAATTTCACAGGAAACGATTGAAACGAATGACGACCAATAAGTCAGTTATGGTAATATAATATCAGCAGGAAAATAACATCTAGTCATTCGAGTATAGATATGATTCATATCTGCAACGTTTCCATGATATAATTATATCAGAAGAAATGAAAATATAGAATATAGGATCATTCCTATTTAATGTTTTGTTTACAAACCCAACACTCCGGAAAAAATATATCAAATTCATTAAAAATATTTACCCCTGGCAAGATATATCCGATATTAGAAAATATTTGAATTGTAAATCATTCGAAGCAATACGAAACCAAGAAAACTTTGAAAACAAATAAACTTATATGATCTTTGGCAATTCCACTATCTCAGAACCCTTCGTTTCATGTTTTCTTTATCACTCACAGGATCCGCACAAACATTTTCATTGATATATTCCCAGATGAAGAAGACCAGTGACGTCAGGTTTTGACAGCGAGGATGAAATTGAAATGTCCCATTGTAACAACAGTGGCTTCGTTAAATTCCGACTTTAAACTCGGAATTTAATCAAATTCTTATTTCAGAGTGGGAAATTGGTGAAAAACATTCTTATTATGTGGCCATTCTACGCCTTCGTAACTGAATACGACATATTTTCAATTTAAAATGTTCTTGATCGTAGTAGACGCTATGATCGGGGACTTGAATTATGCAAACCCCTATAGATTTCCATAGTTTTATACCCCTAAACGCTTGTCGAACAAACAGTCTGGTTGATTGCTCGCGAAATATATTTGGTGCGCGAATTTGACGAAAAATCTTGATGTTATTTTGGTACATAAAGGAGTTATACATTCGATTGGATGAACTGCGAGCACTTGCATGCGTCAAATCAATCCCGACATAATTGAGGCAACATACGTTTAAATTTATTCTACTAGTACCTTCTCGGAAGCCCTTTGATTTCCAACCAGATTAAAGATAATATGCATTTGCTTTATTACAATTACTACGTGGGAATTTGTTGGAACACGAGTATTTTCAGTTTTGCCGAAATATTTGTTCAATTAAATTCATGTAGCTGTGCCAGAATTCAATTGGGATTTTTTTTACATATCAATAAGTTTATCCTACATTTTATTTGAAGAAATCGGTCCATTAAAATTATACGTATTTGAACCATCTTAAATTTGGTGCCAGTATTTGCATAATTGGTTGTATTTGCGTCAACCATATTTTCGAATTTGCGTTTGATGAATATATTCAAGAAGCATAAATCATGCGGCTTTGAAATTCTGATGATGTTCTAGGAACAGCGATCGTGAGCAAATTTTATTATTCACGTATTCCGTAATACAGAAATATTCATGAATTCAGTAGGTATTCCTAAACATTTGGCTAGTTTTCATGACAAAAAAGAATTATTACCCTGTTCGGTTGGTTGAAAAAACTATATTCTGAGCGGAATACTTTATTCGTATTGGCATTATCTTGACGTGAACATTTGTAACTGATTTTTCTCTTGTTTCTTTCCTGTTGGACATAATGGGCATACTTTTTTCTGCTCCTGAATTGAATATACAGTGTGACAATTTAAAAACTTACAATGGGCTATATCTCACAAACGAATGATGATATCAAAAAATGCTCAAAACTGTTTCTAGGATAGGAAGGGTGAACTAAAATGACATAAAAAAGAACTCGCCCCCATCAACCCCCTAGGCCCCACCTACCCCAACTAAAAAAGTTTAAATGGTAGACCCCTACTTGTGATACATCATTGAAAAGCCTATAAAAAATGCTATCCATCGGTATGAATAATAATTGTACAGGGTGAATAAATAATTCTAAAACATTGCCTTAAAAGGAAAATTTAATGAAGTTTTTGTTGAACTAAAACTTTGTTAAAAATGTCAATGAAGTAAATGTTCAAAGTGGGTTCCGTTGTTTTGTAAACAATAGTACAGCCTATTTTCAAATTCTGCACGAACTTTGACAAATGTTGTTCTAGTAATAGCGCGACATGCTTGAGTAATTTTTTCCCGCAAGTCCCCAAGTGATGCAGGTTGAGTTTTATACACAACTGACATGAGGTAACCCCATAAAAAAAAAATCAGGTGGCGTTAAGTCTGGTGACCTCGGTGGCCACTCAATAGAACCTCTCCTCCCAATCCATTTGTTCGGATAATTAGTATCCAACCAGTGCCTACTGCAGCTGCATAGTGAGGAGGTGTTGGTAGTGCAGCAAATCTTCTTCTAGAGCTAGATTGCCTTGGTCATTCCTTTGATTCTCTAATTCATGCACAATTAAAGGTTGGATGGTGTTTTCCAGCATATCCAGATAAATGTCGCCACTTAAATTGCCTGGTATAAACAAGGGGCCAATTAAAGAATCCCCTAATATCACTGCCAAACATTAAGTTTTTCAGGATATTGAGTGTGACCTCTAAATCGATGCGGGTTCGTATCACTCCAGTACCGACAGTTTTGTTTATTCACATTACCATTCAGCATAAAAGTACATTCATCACTGAAACAAATATTTTTCAATAGTCTAGGTTCAACGCGAATTCTTTCAGTCATTAGTTCACAAAACTCAATTCGTCGGTCTGGGTCATCATCGCCTAGTTCTTGAAGAATTTGCGTTTTGTACGGGTGAAACTTATGTAATTTCAACACCTTCCTGACCGACTCACGTGATATAGATATAGATACCTGACGTGTTGATGCAGTAGGCTCTATTGCAAATTGCCCAAGGACCTCAACTTGGCTTGTTTCATTCAGTAATCTTGGGGCATCCCTTTTTTTATTTTGCACTGATACCGTTTCTCTAAATTTTCCAACTAAATCGTGGATGTAAACGTGACTTACATGTTTGTCCGGATGCCTCTCATTAAATATTTGAGCTGTTCGTAAATAACACTGGTTCTGGGAGCCAAATATGAAAATTATCTCCACACGTTCAGCTATACCGTAAACCATCGTAACAACTACAGCGAATGACAGTACTGATCGTACAAAATGATGACACTAATGACATTTCAATGTCTCAAATAAACAAAAAATTATTGACTGCGACAGAAACCGAAAAACAGATGTTTACAACTTGTTTTTGCAAAGACGGCAAATTAAAGTTTTTATTCAACAACAAAAAGTCCCCTCGGACACTTATCATTGAAAATAAGGTTTTATTGGCCTTTAAAGATTTTTAACATTGTATCACAAGTAGGGTTCCTACGTTTGTTTTTAAAATTGTTAGATAATAATTTGGTAATTATTGATACACCCTGTACAATTATTATGCATACCATTGGATAGCATTTTTTATAGGCTTTTCAATGATGTATCGCAAGTCATTTAAACCATTTAAACTTTTTTAGTTGGGATAGGTGGGGCCTAGGGGGTTGACGGGGGCGAGTTCTTTTTTATGTAATTTTAGTTCCTCCTTCCTATCCTAGAAACGGTTTTGAGCATTTTTTGATATCATCTTTCGTTTGTGAGATATAGCCCATTGTAAGTTTTTAAATTGTCACACTATGTTTTCCGTTTCATAATGGAAATCATTATAATATAGGCTCTCATTATACAGCTGGTCTCTTGACCAATAGAAACCCTTGTGATTCGGTGATCAAGTTAGCCTTTTCCATAATAGATAGATATTCATTTATTAAGTAGGTTACCCTAATAAACATTCAAAATTTGATTTTACAGAATTTTAAATACTAATCGATAAAAATAACAATTTAAAAGATTAATAGTAATATATAGATATCATTAAATATAAAATAATATATAAAATGTGATTATGGTTAAACTGCTAAAATACACATAAACAACAAAAGGCAAAAAAGTAACAAAAATGACAATAACAAAATAATATTAGTTATAGGTAAAAATATGTCACAAGTGAATAAAACTATTAGAATCAATCATCTTTTTTTAAAATGTATGATAACAATTTCGTTTTGAAGCAATATATTGAATCACATTGTTTTACCTCATCTGGTAATTGATTATATTCATTCAATCCTTTGAAAAATATTGATCTCATGGAACCCTTTAGTTTCGTCCAATTAATATGAAAATTGTTTACAGACCGTGTATTATAGTCATGGAACAAATTGATTGAAATATTCAGGAAACATATTTCTTGTGATTTTAAAAACAAATAACATTGCCATATAGTATATATAGTCTTTGATCTACCGATTGCCAGTTAAGTGTTGTGAGCATTGTTTTTATTGGGGTGTATCTGTTGCACTGTAAAATTACTCGCATACCTCTGTTCTGCAATTTTTGAAATGTTTGGATTTCATTTTTGTGTAAAAGGTATAAGATAGAAGAACAGTAATCAAAATGTGGTTGAATTATTGCTTTATACACAGTTATTCGGCTAGGTAGAGAAAGATGTGCAGAAATTCTAGTAAAAAAATATAGTTTTTTCGCAATTTTATTGCAGATGTATTTACAATGAGATTTCAGTTCTAAACAGTCATCAATTATGCAACCCAAATACTTGAATTCGTGAACCCATTCTACTCTTTTATTTTCCAGTACTAAATTGATTGTGCTGTAATTTATATTTGATAATTTGTACCTGTTGCTCAGTACCATAGCCTTTGTTTTGGAAATGTTTAGCTTCAACTTGTTTGTGTTAAGGAAATTTTTAATATTTTTCAAAACCTCGTTCAATCTCGTTACAGTATCATTCAAGTCATTTCCGTAGCAAGCAATCAGAGTGTCATCAGCGAAGAGATTCAAGAAATCGTATCCTTGCAAATAGTTAATGTCATTCAGGTATATAATGAATAATAGTGGCCCTAGGACACTACCTTGAGGCACTCCTTGGCCATTTGCTACTTTGTTTGAAACAGATTTATTATATTTTATTACTTGGAATCTATTGCTCAGGTATGCTTCAAACCACTCCAGTACAGTGCCTTTCAAGCCATAATATTTTAGTTTTTTTATCAGTATATGTCTGTGTATGGTTTCAAAAGCTCGTTTGAAATCTAAGAAAATTGCCACTATGTATTTATTTTCATCGACTTATTGTTTCCATTCAGATACTGTAAGCTGTAGAGAAGTTTCACAGGAATGATTTTCACGAAAACCTGACTGGTTACCAAGAATCTACAGCATTTGAGACTTTAGGCACAGGCACTACTACACTTAATTTTAATTCTTCATGAAAGTATGCAGTGGATAGGGAAGTATTGAGTATACTGCAAATCCTAATGTAAAAAATGTTTCTTTTAAAAATTTAACACTTAAAACTTCATTCATACTCCCTTTGTTTTTTAAAGAAAAGATTGTTGTCTGAAGCTTGTTGATAATAACCCTTTTGAATTGTTCAAAAGATGTGCTGATTTATTTGACAGTGATAAGTTGACTCTTTTCCTTTGTCATTCGTTTTATTATGTTTATATGATATTTCAGAGTTTGATAAAAAATGTCAATAATAACGTTATTGACGAACTAGCAGCTATGGCTGAATAATTGAACAAGCAACTGAGGAATCTAGTTTATTACCAGAAAGTAAACACTTTCCTATAATACTGGCACGAAAGAAGTTGTAGAATTTTTATAATCTTTTATATATTTGTTCAAATGGAATCGAAAGTGTTCCAATGAATAAGTTCAAGTTTTCAATGATTTATGACTGGTTTTAAAAAATGGTGTATGTAACTTTCACGTTATGGCCATCATTATATCATCGTTGCTGTAACAGACCTGGAAATTATTGTTGAAATATACTCGAAATTTGTTGAAATTTTTAAGAAGTCTACATGACGATCTAGATCCACTCGTTCTTGTTACAGTTCTGACATATTTCTCATTGTAGTCTGGGATTTCTTGAGTGACTATGAAACAACTACCGTCCCCTACGACCGTTTAATCACTTCTGTTCAATTATTGACAAAGACTGTATTAGATACCTATTACATTTTTTCATCACTTGTTTAGTGATCTTCTGTCAAGAAGTGATCATTCTCATTTACATTTCTTGCATTTTCTAGAACTTAGGCAATAGTTGAAGTTACTCAACATTGTTTAGTCTTTGACGTATAATAATAAATAGATTAGGTAGCTTTTATTGACAGAACTCAATGGGGGATACAAAAACAATTTTTTTTAATTTCATGTAAGTATTCTATCTACATTACTATCCTTTTATTGGCCGAACTCAATAAGGGATACATGAACAGTTTTTTTTTTCATGTAAGTCTACATTTCTATCAAAGGGTAGAATTCATCTTCTGATTTCGTCACCTTAGTAACTAAGTCAAAACGTAAAAAATTCATGAATCCATCGCACTCAACATTGCAGGTAAAAAGCGTAATAAATATTCAATTGACTAGGAATTGATTTCGAGTTCGGTGTGCATATTGATAAAAGATTGGTTTTCACAATTATGAGTAGAAAAAAATATTCAAAATAAATGTTTTGAGGGAATTGGCCTCCTCAAGTTCAGATGAACTTTTCAACTGGAGAACAGTTAAAGATAGAGCAGTTCTGCGAACGCCAATCGATTCAGAATAATGAAATTAGTATACTCTGAGAAATTCAAGTCAATGGACGAGAAAAAAAATGCTCAATAAAAATTGCAAGGGATAGACCTCTGAAAATCATGACACTCACAGAACCCTTCTATCATCTTGAAATGTACACTACATACGCAAAATTTCATGCTAATTCCGAAAATATATGATTTGTGTATGTTCAGATACAAGGTTTAGCGTAAAAAATTAATAAATTGTCAAACATTCCTTTGCACTATCGAATTTGCAAAAATTTTTACTCGAAATGGCAGAGGTTCCTCTAAAAGATTGGTTTTTACAATAATGAGTAAAAAAGTAGAAGAAATGTGGTTTCCGTTTGAACAATTGAGATTTTCAATATTTTCGATAAATTTTCTGGTCAGACTTTTTTGCGCACCCTGTGAATATTTCAGTGATGTGGTTTTCGTGATCGATCCCATCCAATTTCAACATTCATGATTTGATTCACGAATATCACCAACAATAATGGTAATTCACATGAAACTGGCCTATGCTATGTCACTTTTTCTAGATGAACTCGAACTCATTCAAAAACGTTGAGTTGAACCCAAGGTGTAGAATATCGAATAAATGAAACGAATAATTCCAACGAAGTAGAAATACCTTTCTCTCCACACATTATAGCTTCTGTTGCCTAGTTCACTTTGGACTCGAGCAATCGGACTCTGCACAAAAAAAAATAATTTGCTGCCAGTACTAAAATTCAGTAATCACGACAAAAAAGTTTTGTACC
Source organism: Chrysolina americana (assembly GCA_958502065.1). Classification (NCBI taxonomy): domain Eukaryota; kingdom Metazoa; phylum Arthropoda; class Insecta; order Coleoptera; family Chrysomelidae; genus Chrysolina; species Chrysolina americana. The sequence continues at coordinate 63,941,181 of OY293416.1, read as the reverse complement.
TATAAAGAAACTTTCGGTGCCCAGAACGAATTAGTTCACCAGCAGGATATTAGTATCCACCACTTATATGTTTTGTAGGAACTACTGACAAAATCTGTGTCAATAACTTACTGCCATTTTGCTATGTACCAATGTTTAGTGGATATTACTAATTTGTTTAGTAGTGAGTACTGATTGTCATTTTGCTATTTACCACTACTTAGTGGATATTACTGATTAGTTTTGTAGTAGGCACTGATTCAATTAGTATTTATCATTGAAAGACTTCATAGTGCATAAAAGAAGTACAGTATCTGTATTTAATGCTATCTCCTTATAATGCCTGCCACTAGTATTACTTAGTGAAAATACCTCATCAGTAATCACTGTATATACCTATTACCTGTTTTACGAAATTTCTGCGAGCACATTGAAATTTATATTGAAACTACTCACCGAGCAAGAAACATTTCATGAATGGAAAAAAACGTTAAATTTCGTTTCGGTAGTTTTGTCTTTTAACCAAAAGAACTGTATACCCTGAAAGGCTGACAACACGGTAACGTAATTTTCGTTCCAAGCTTTACTATTGGTTGGTTCATGGACATCATATGATGCTGAACCCTCACAAACAGAAATATCTGGCTTGGAATACTGATTGTATTTTGTTAAAATTAACTCTTAAACCTTAGTGCTCGTGACTGATATTTATGTTAGGATCAGTGGGATTGAAAAAAATTTGCTCGTGAATCTTTTTGCAACCGATACTAAACGTGTTTAGTTGTCGATACGACCCTCTTGTTCCTATAACTAAATTATGTAGGGACAGCAGCAACAACGTATCAGCAAAAATCATTTTGCTATCTTCCTTCCTTTTTTTTTCGTCCTGTATATGTTTATAATAATAATATATGATAATAATTTTTATTGGTCAAAAATACACCTTAGTGTCTGGATAAGTCAGAAGTATAATTAAAAAGTAAAAAAATACAAAAGTTTTTACAGCACAATACAAATATACAGATATAGATATACACCTATTAATAATTTAAATTACACATCAGAACCTTGTATATATGACAAAAACGATAATAAAAATCTGAAGATACTCTAGTCAACAAGGGTTGAAATCATGGGCGTCATAGTGGGCGTTTTGCAGTGATTTAATTTCTAATTGTTTTTTGAATGTTTCCAGATTAACTACTTTCAAAGGTATTGGAAATTTATCATACAATTTCATGCCTAGTTGGCTACGATTTGTACTGGTCAATCTGTGTTTAGGAATAAGAAGATTTTGTCTATTTCGAGTAACCTAGATATGATGTGTGCCAACTTCTTGGAACTGTGTGATGTTTTCCCTCATAAAGTGATATGCATTACGGCTGATGATAAAGTGAGAATCCCAAGTTTGATGAATTAAGGTTTACAACTAACTCTCTACACGAGTTATTCCTGCTATAGCTCTGATTGCTCGATTTCGGAGTATAAATATATTCTTCAAGTAACAGGAGTGCCCCTAGTTGAGTAATCCAAAAGTCATTACATTATGTCTAATTGCATAGACCGTACTCGATAACCTACTCGCTAGCTTTTCTGAATGTGTTTTCCAAGAAAGAGTATTATTTAGGTGGATGCCTAGGAATATAATGGATTGAATCACGTGTTTGAGTAGACAATATCATCGACAATATTTTCAACACTTTCATCAGCTTCGTTTTTATCATCTATTCTCATCGAGAAAGTGGTGTCGTCCGCGAAGAGGATGGTATTAACATTCATGGATAATGGTAAGTCATTCACATTAAATTAACAATTCATCAAACGACTCTACGGGGAGGGAATATTGAAACTGTAGGACCTACTTGAGAAAGGTAGGAAACGTAAGGAAATTATTCCAAATCACGACGGCCTTTAAACCCGAATCAAAATAGTAATAGTGAAAATTTCGGCCGCGACAGTCTTAGCCAATTCAGAGTTACTGTTGTTATTTGTAATTCCTCTCATATAGGATGCAGAGTTTCAGGGACGTTTAAGTTTTTTCCTCTACCTGTCTGACTATTCACTTGTTTCCATATGGCTCCTGGTTTGTTTGAGGCTTGTCTAATATGTTTTTATGTCATAATTTCTTTCTTTGTGAGTATAGATATATGTTTTCCATATTATTTATATTTTCATGATTTCTTTTACTTTCAAACTGTTTTTTGTTTGCTCTATTGCATCCATTGTAACACCTGACTACATAAAATATTTATATGTTATGAATGTTAACATCACCGATAACGTTAATCGTTATCATTACTTTTATTCGACACTGTATCAAGAAACATTAACCAGTACCTATACCGTGAAAGTATTATACAATTCCGCCTATCTACAATTCTCGTAAATTCAAAATTATCTTGTAGCGTTTACATAACGTCAACTTCAACGTGGGCTAGATTCGCAAATGGAATAATTACAGGTGAAATCTATTCATTTTTGCTTCGACACGATATTTCACTATTATTATCTAATGACTGTCGTTTGTTAAATTGATTTTTCCCGCAGGGGCGTAACGCATTGCAGAACGAGAAAAACCCACGGCGCCAATTATTGCCAATTCTAGTGATGAATTAGGGTTCTAGAAGGGTTTCACTCCCACTTCGGAAATAATGAATGCCTATCAATAGAGGGTCGGTTATTTATTTGATGGTCCTTCATCTATTGGTGTTCATCTGTCGAATGTTGTTTCCATTGATAAGCACGTAACACGGTATCAGGGTTTGTATAGCTACAGGAATACTGGATGTTCATTTACAACTTATTATTATTATTTTTGTTCGGTGTAACTTGCCATCAGCAGAAATACATGCTGTCAATTGAATATTTCATAGGTTTAACGGAATCTGTGGTAAATTACAATGGGTTATTCCAATTTTCATGATCACAAATATTCAACCAAAAGCTTTAAATAATTTTTCATGTCCTCGTAATATAAAGTCTTGGTTTCTTTGATCATTCGGTCGCGGAAAGCGGAGAGTCCGTCGACCGCTGATGATACCGATTTCCGTATCGTGAATAGAAACATAAGTACTAAAACATGGACCCAAATAAATTGGAAGCGTTGTTATTGTTAGAAGATGAAGAAGTTACCATTTTTCTTTATTATCGCATCAATTTCTTTCCAAATATTGTTTTTTACCACCATATACTTTGTGTACGTGATCGTCATAAGACCAATAATCACGTATGAATCTGTAGTCTGGTGGAGCAAGGGCCAACAAAAAATGGCCCAGACTGAACTTAACAGACTACAGAGACAAGCGTGTCTGGCAATTACTGGGGCAATTCGCTCCACGCCAACGGCAGCAATGGAAGCCCTTCTCGGATTACTTGCCCTTCACATATTTCTGGAGAGAAAGGCAAGATGGGCAACATACAGACTCCACCAAGCGGCCATTAGTCTACCAAAGGCAGTGGTCATGAGAAGCAGCAGCATGCTGGAGGGCATAATAGCTCACAACATTCTAGGAATGCCCTCAGACAGCATGCCCAGAACCATCAACCTTCACACGCCCTACACTGTGGTCTTCCCTGAAAGAGAAGACTGGGTTCGGAATGAAACTGAGCTATGTAGGGCAAGTGAACGCTGGTTTACCGATGGTGCCAAAACTGTGGAAGGCGTCGGAGCCGGAATATACGGGATGAACCCAGTTGTACAACACTCATTCAGTATGGGTAAATTAGCTACGGTATTCCAGGCAGAGGTATATGCCATTAAAATGTGTGCAAGGGAGCTGGAAAATCAACACAACACACAAAAAACAATAAAAATATTTTCAGATAGTCAAGCAGCATTGAAAGCGCTTGAATCCAACTGCTTCAAATCCAGAGCAGTATGGAACTGCAGAGAAACCTTAAACTGTCACAACGCAACAATGTTAACCTAGTCTGGATACCAGGTCACACGGGGAACGAAAAGGCGGACGCCCTAGCAAAAGGGGGGGCCGAAATAACGTTCACTTTGCCAGAACCAGTAATCAGTATGGCACTTAGCTCTGCCAAGAATGTTATAACATCCTGGGCAGACAATAAAAGACTCGAGTATTGGCGTAGTCTACCGGGCCTAGCCCATTTTAATTGCTTGTACAAGGAAAAAAACAGGACTCCGACAAACTGCTAGAACTCAGTAGAGCACATCTCAGAGTTACAGTAGGTTTGCTCACTGGCTACTGCAAACTCAAACACCACATGCATAAAATCGGAGTTGCCCAAGATGCAGAGTACCGTTTATGCAAGGAGGAGGATGAAACGGCTAAACACATTTCATGTACATGCCCCGCAGCGGCGAGAACCAGATTTTCAACATTTGGCAATACAACAGTAAGGCCAGAGAACCTGGTACATTGTTTTCCCAATGTACTCCTTAATTTCGTTAAGATATTGGATATACTGGGAGAAATATAACCATAGGGTGAGCTACAATAGGCCATTGGCCGCAGTGGAGAGCCAAAACTAGATAACGGTGGATGCTGTCTCATCAAGTCTGTTGAGACTTGATCATCTTCAGGTGTGAATTTGTCACTCATTCATTGAATATTCGTTCATAATTCATTTGTATTTTGAAATGTCGATCATCCTCACATGCCGGCGATTCCGCTGGAATTAATCTCAACAAATATATCAACCGACTAGTCAGCACAAATCTGCGGAAAGGCGCAGTACTGCTCAGCTAAGCGGAATAAAGAAAACCGATCCCATTTAGAATACTCTGGTTGGATAAAATCGTTCAAACGCGACGGACAACGGACTGTATGCTTTTCGCTACCGAATGTTCTAAGAAGCCAAGGCTTAAGACGTCTCCTACGTTTTATCATTGTAACGGAGTTGAAGGCTGTGAATCTTTGCTGGAAATCCTCTAGCATTGTTGTTGGCATATAAAAAGATATCTGATTTTGTAAATAACCCTATTTGAAAAAATCCATAGGAGTTGAATCGGGAGATCGCGGTGGCCATAGTTGTGGACCTTCTGTTCCAAACCATTGGTCATAAAAGGTTCTATCTTAGAAAGTTTTTATCATCTAGGATTGTTCCTGTACATTAATGATAGTGAGCCATAATATAACAAGGTCTCTGTATTTATACTGGGACAAATCGAGAATTTCATTAAAACACGGAGGAATGAATTAATGTTTGTTGGTTCTGCCCATTTTACAAACCTATGAAGTTTAGTAATTTCGTAACAGAATCTTTGATCATACGGGAAACGCAATGAGAATGTTAGCTAAGACCTTCAATTTTGATCTAAAGCAGTATGAAAATGTAGAAGGCTGTTATAATCGGAGACATCTTTTTTGAATGAACTACGTGTCGGTGCGCTTGTTCCGTTATGGATATTTGAACACCATCGTAACAGTTTGTTTTGAAATCCCCGATCGCCCTGTATGTACTACTTCCTCTGCGAGCCCGCGGAGCCGCGATTTTTTCGAATCGAAGCAGCCCAGCCCGTGCCAGGAATATTAAGCAATCGCGAATCGCAGCCTAACAATAATATTTACAAGCCGGTAATATCGAGGCGAGCGCTGAATTCTGTTCACTGTCCGACACACAGGATGTGAGTAGGTGGACTCGTAAAAATTAGTCCTAAACTGAGAGTTGTTTGTTTCTCTGTTATCTTCGTTTTTTAACTTCGTTGCGCGCTGGGGCGGAGTAGAGGTTCAGAAATGGCTTGTTTCCGTTGGGCAAGATGATTTGTATGCAGGTGGATTCAGTATCCATGTCTCGGTCGTAAAAATGAGAAAAAATACAGCGAGTACCATGAAAGAGTAATTTCCGATACTATAGCCAAAATTCTTCCAACAGTTACATGTGTAATACTTTTATTAGTATGCCTCTCTTTGAAAATCACTGCGGCTTCTCTATAGCTTTTATGATTTTCTCTCACTGACTTAACTTCGACATAATGAACCAAAAACTTGCTGGTATTACAACATCACTATTATAGTAGAATAATATAAATATGGAGTTATTATTCAGACTTTTGTTGCAATAAGTTTACTTATTTTCTGTCAAATGAAATCCATGGCTATCTTGTGTAGTATGAATGAAATTTTGATGCAATACTTAAACATTAACTATTTTGAAGAGATCGAAATATCATGTTCTGGTGCATTTCATACTCAAGAAAGCTTGGTTTTGTGGAAAAGTAGGTTCTTGTTTGAAAAGCACACGAAATAGTAGTAGTAGTTTGGAAAGTGAAAATTGTGTGACATAATTGAGGAATATGTGCTCGAACACCGATGTAAATCACTGAATGAACCTGATTTCATTTCAGTATTGTGAATATATTCAGAATGAAACAATGAGTCAAATTTGAGAGACTTTTTGCAATTTTATGTGTGAAGTGAAACGCTCATACACGATTATCGTCGATACTTGATTATAATCTAGAAAACACGATGTTTTTGAAGTGTCATATCATCACAATGGTCGTGGAATTCTGATATAACTGTTTTTTTGAGTTGCCGCCATACTAGCGATCACGTGACATGTGTTAAAATCGATTTTTAGGTTATCGTGTGTACCTGTCTATTCCTGTTGTACGGTGTTCTATTTCAATTTTCCATTTATTTTTTAATCGTGTAGGTATTAACTTGAAATAATACACTACTTCATACTCCACTTGTAGCGGGCTGAATGACGAAATGTCAAAACCATTAAAAAAAAAGACTTACTTTTTGCGGTCACTGTAAAAACACATACAGTGTTCTATTTTCATTCTGCATTTCCGTTCTTTTAACAAATGTAATTTTCATATTTCTCTGATATTATTTTGAGTTTGATGATTTCCACCCTTCAACTGTTTAAAGAAATGAAACATTTTAAGAAATTCTTCAGTTTCTTATTGAGTATATTAAGTACATAATGAGTTTTTTCCATCCATTCTTTTTCTCATTTGTGACTAAGTTTTTAATTTTGAATCACGAATGAATAAATAAATGATAAACTCTCTCCCGATTACGGGAATAAATCTCAACTGCTTTGGAGTTTTCTTGCAATTTCTGTCTGAGAATGAACATCACCAGTGTTTGGACATTCGAAACTACCAACTCAAAAAATTTGAGTGAACGGGAATGTCAGTCAGCTCTCCTGGCAACCCCTCATTATACTTTCAACTTTAGTGAAATATCCACCCCATTCACCCTCCTGGGGCAGTCTCTGGTCACAATCTCGTTGGACCTTTTTTTTCGAAGCTAATGCCGTAGTAGCAGGTAGATAGATTTGAATTGCGAATATCGAAAAGGCAGGTGGTCCGACTGAAAAAACAATCGAGTGATGGGTATCTCATGAGGATGTGATCAACATGAACTGAGCCACTTTTTTCTCCCTGACGGAATAATGAAGTGTGTGGGCAGGGTTTCGAAAATGGACAGTTTATAACCTTTTGTTTTATCTTGAATGCCTTCCTTTTGAGATGGGTTTCGTGGCTAACTAATGGGAATTGCCGTTTCGAAGATGGCCCTATTCTAGTGGAATAGAAAATATAAATTTGACGTTTTTTTATACCCACCTTTCGAACTTAATAGACTTGGATTTCAACAAAGACAGTATAATAATTGTTACGTAAGTTCAATGCTGGATACTTTAGATACTGAGGTACCTAGTACTTATTACTTATAAGTTGGGTATTTTGAAATCATCATTTATTTCAACTATTCATTAATACAATTTGAATGACCATAGGCGTGCCTAATGAGGTTATCTGGTCTCATGCTTCGCTCATGTTCTGATCTTCTGTTTTGAGATATCGTCTGTGTCTATCCAATATACACTTATATATAAAATAACTTGTGAAGAATGCAACAATCATATGGTTTGAGGTCATTCATTCAGAATAACATGCATTCAAGCTTGTGATCCAGATTTTTTTTTCAATCCATGCAAGCGACTCACAAAATCTCAGGTGGTATTTTTCAGATCATGGGTAGGTATACATTTTGGTAATGAATTGACAATGTTCAGCTTTTTTCTCTCTGACATTTCCATTTTATTCGATATATTCTCTTAGACATCAAAGGAAACTGTTTTTCTATCAGACAGAAAGGAAATATTATGAACAATTATTCTCAAGGCATCATTTTGCTTTTATTTCTCGTGAAAATGTGCTACGTTCTCAACTTAGACGTGTGTGATAAAAACGCGAAACTAATTTTTTAAACATACGATTACTCGACTATGTTTACACACTGAAAATACTTCTACGTCAAGTTACCTTCAAAATATCGTTTTCAACAACATAACGTGCGTCTGTTATATACATTTTTCATTTATTTTATTAACGACTAAAAATAGACGGCCGTGTGGGACATAAAAAACACCTGAATGCTGTGGGTCGAAACGACAGAAATTGAAGATATATTAAATTTTAAAGGATTTCTCTCGGATCCCACAAAAAATAACAAGACATCAAACGACATCGACGAATTTATCACCAATTGTTTTCCATTACCTCTTATGTTTCGAAATTAATTTATGTTCTTTCGGACTTGTTCATTTCCTCTGCCTCCGGACGATTCTCTAAATGGGTGACCGATTGTTACGATGCCATGGTACAGGATGTTTCTGTAATTTGTGGTGGCTGGTTTTGGTAGTGAATTAGGACAGGTGCGGTACGTTCCAAATGTTAGATTCCATAACTATATATACAGTGACATATAGGAAAATGTTTGTCTGGATTATCGATATTTATGGAGAGATATCGATTTATCAAAGTTGCTTCGAATTCAGTTTTATATTTATGTACAAATTTTCAATGGATAATCCAAGAAAATTTTCTCATCTCAACATAAATATCTATTTTTTGGTTGGTTTCCGGGTTTTGCCGTGGTCTTCTTTGGTTCCTACAAAAATATCAATTGTTTTCTAATAAATAGCTTGACTATACTGAAACATCCCTATTTCGATGACAACTTACTCCACTTTTTGTCCCTTCATAGTATTTTTTTTTTCAATTTGCCGTTGTACCTGTGATCACGTGATATGTATCAAAATCGAATCAGATTCCACTGTATATGTAATTGGTTATATTTTTTTAACGTACCTACCCACTTTGTCATGACAAATGAGACATGACTGCTGATATTCATAATATTTCACAATAGGATCTCACATAAACCTGATGATTTCATAATGCTAAATTGCGAATCAGTATTTCATAGAAATCACGTTTTAAAGAATTGTTACACCGCAACAGTCGACAAGTTCAAATTTAAAAAACGTTGTAATAAAGCAGTTAGGTCACTGTGAAAATTGTTGCGATGTGCTTTTTTATAATTAATTGAAAGCTTTTATTCAACTTTCAATAATATTCAAAGTGTCAGTTTTTTTAGGTCAAATCTTGCAAGCTTTATTACAACCACTTTCTCTGAATCTAGGAGTTCAAATTTCACATGTTTAAACTATAATATTGTCAAAAAAATTACCGCTTACCCCTTTGAAGCCATGATAGACTACGCATAGGAATACGAAGAAAATTCTGTCTTATCGAAAGAAGTGCAAAAAGTCACGAAATGAAAATCGGAAAAATCCGTAAAAATAGCGATAAATATCTCCCTGTCGAATAATTTAGTTTTAAGAAAATTTACCCTCCTGCCATTCCAACTTTCTTTGGTTTTGGACATTACGAAAAAAAAATATCGGTTGTGAGGCTCAGATTTATGAAAAAATAGTTTGCATTTAAATCGGAAAAGTATTGTGAATTCCTTGTGTGGAGTTGGGATTAGGAAGATCAATATTATAGACCAGGAGCTGGTGACAGGTGACGTTCTCCCATTTTACACAGCATACCTTTTTAAGGCTTTATAATCAACCCTAAATTATGAAAAATATACGGGTTCCTGACCGCCGCACGTGTGCACTTCATAAGGAAAAGCAAAATAAAAGCATGCATGACGAAAGTTGTTAAAAAACACTGTGAAAATTTATGTGACTTTGTTTTGCGAAATCCTGGTATGCATGCCAAATTACCTACTATTAATCAATTATACAAATGACGTATCTTTCTAATGGCATGCAGTTTGGAATCACGTGAAACCTGTATTAAATTTATACAGAGTTTTCCCGCAATTTTCCACTGTTGGTCAGACGAGGGGCGCATGCCAATTTTTCCAGAGTGTTTTCATTACTGAAACTTCAATTCTTTACATCGACATGCAATTTGAAAACACGGAAGTCCCCTTTATTATTTTTCAGGTTTTCGTAACCCTTTGAACCCTTTCGGCCGCTGCAAATTGCATGCCATCAATTAGTAGCGTTTCAATTTGTTTGAACTTCCGTATATTACAACGGCAGGCAGTACAATACCGCGAAAAAACACGAAAGTTCTCCACAAAAAGAAGAGTATAATAATAATAATAAGTTTATTCACCAAATTACATAATTAACACTATAATTGTTGTTGTAATGTAAATAAACATGAAATCCCCACTAAACCTGAAGTTGCCCGTGGGTTTTGTACAATTTAATTTACAATATTCCTTATTTATGTATGTGATATTCACAATATAAAATAGTTTGAGTTGGTCTCTCTTAGTTGATCGTAATATTGATTCCTAACATTTTGACATACAACTTATTTTGGATATAACTTAACTAAAAAAGAAGTTAACATTAAATAAATATAGTAAACCAACAATTTGTTAGAACGATATTGATCCATATAAAAACATAATAACATGAAAATTCTATTTGTCGATGAGAGAGCGAACCAGATTTCGATTCAGGTTAAGAACGTAGTTTTTAATAATTTTTTTAAACATTTGACCGGAATTTATATTCATTGTATTAATTTTTTGTTCAGTGGGCAGAAAATTAAAGATTTTATGTTTTAACATGGTATTCTTTTTTTTCCTAATGAAGTGGTCATGGTCGATATTATTTAATAGGTATTTGTTTTTGTGTATATGTGTAGGTACGTTGTTAAGAAATGTTTGTCTTACTAAAAAGTAAATTGCTAGAGAATGTTGGTTCTTTTCTATATAGTAAGCTCGGGTAAGTGTGACCGTGATTTTCATTAGTTCGCATTGAATTTAGTCCATCTGATGAACCTGAACTAATATATCAATGAGAGGGCCTGATATGGGCCCACTCACGTTCAAACCTAATATAACAATGAACTTTTGCAGGTATTTACTTCGAAGGTCAGTCTTTGTAATACGCCACAGAAAACTGTTGAAAAACGTATTCTATAAATTTTATTTATATAGTCAGATATACATCTCCATAGGTCACACTTTCCCGGAAATTTGGGGCAAGTGTGATTCTGGCCAAATTTAAAGATATTAATGCACGTAAATCTCTCTTTGGGGCAGGTGTGAGTAAACAGTAAAGGAACTTTCACCACAATTTATTTGTTTCGAGATATCTTTATTCAAAACATAGTTAGGAACTTTTTAATATTGAATTTGAAATGCCCCATTGGAAAAAAACAAAAAATAATCGTGAAAGTGAACATTTGTTGAAAAGAATAATTTAAAGGTAGAAATCTGAAAAATCGAATGAGAATTTCATTGATCCCCATCTTCTGACGAGTGGTGATGGAAGCACAGTTGTTATTTCATCCTCTGAAAGTGTATCAATGTCTTCCACATCTGGCCAGGTATATTGTTTGGCTCTCTGAGATTTCCGTATATAATTTCGTACTATTGCTGAAAAAATATTACTGTTTAGATTGGCCAAATGAACCAGGTTCCCACTTACCCCGACAGATAGGTCACACTATCCCTAATAACATTTAATTTCGGGGTAAGTGTGACATGCAATGGAAAAATGTAAAAAAAAACAACTTCATGAAAAAACGGCAATCTATAGTCATTGTTTAGGCAGAAGAAAAGTGTATAAAATGGATTCTTACCTTAGATTTTAACAATACACTCAAAGCTTGAAATAAACTCGTTATACTCGTTCGGGTTGATGAATTGTAGGTTAGAAAATTGGGGAAAATATTTGGATTTCACAAGATCTCTTTTGCATTTTATATGATGGTTATGGATTCATTATGAGTGTAGGCTATTCGTCAATAGATGGCATTGGGCTGTAGCCCGGTTTAGCGAAGATAGCGAGCAAACTCACACTTGCCCCAAATACACACTTACCCGAGCTTACCTTACATAATTTCCAGAATTCGTTTCTGCACCGTTTCCAACTTTTTCAAGTGAGTAGCAAAAAAAAATAATTAATAAAATAAAAAAAACTCAAAATGGCATATAGAATACGAGATTCTACTAGAGCGAAAATAAATGATTTTCAAGTGGTGAGTGTCAAGTATTTTACTCAAATACCTTAATCTGAACAGCATACTTCTTAGGGTTTTTGTAACATTCTGAGGGTGAACGTTCCATCTCATATGACTATCCATTGTTATACCTAAGGATTTAATGGTATCTGTTCTAGAAATATCAATAACTGACTCGTTGTTATATATATTAAGGGTGGTGAAATTTGGTAAATGATTTCTGTATGCTGTAAAAGTCATAAATTTGGTTTTTTCAAGTTTATTGTTAATAACAACGTGATTAAACCAGTCAATTATTTGTGACATATCAGACTCGGTTATCCCAATTTTCATTCTCATACAATATCACAGTATCATCTGCGAAACTGATTATAGTTCCAGTAGTATTCAAGGTGAGTAAATTATTGAGGTAGAGCGATACAAGCAAAGTTAGACAGAGCTAATATTTTACTAGATATTATTCAAAATTAAGTACAATTCTTTTCCAACTATGATATCGTTGTATTTGAGGTTTCAAGTAACTTCTCATTAGTGAGAATCATTACTCTTGTCATGAGAGAAGTTCTTCCTGCAAAATCTTGTTTGGATATAGTAATTGGGTATATAGATTGTTTCGTTATTTTTTAGCCAATGTTCAGTTAGTAAGACTAGTCTAGGAGAATATCTATCTAAAAGTATGGTTAGTTCATCAGTACGTATTGATTGTATGTTGAGTAGCATTGAAGACGAATTCGTACTGGTTGACTTGGGTACAAAAAAAGGGAGGAAGAATTAGTTTCAATTGTGTTTTTATTTTAATCAGGAGTACTTACAGTTGCATTATTGTTGGTCCCAGAATAATTTGCTATTCGAAGAGAATCGATGGTACTAGTCGTTTTTACGAAAGTGAGACATTTGAAATTGATCCACTATAGCGCCCTTTGTGTTCGCTCTGACGAAGAGTCTTGATATCGTCTTTTCACAGGGTGCCCACCAACCTGGAAAACATGGAAAACCTGGAAACGTCAGGGAATTGATTTATGTGTCCTGGAAGTCAGGGAAAAACGTTAAAAAATGCGCCCAAAGTCTGGGAATTCTATTTCTGGTCATCTAGGGAAATATATAAATCTTGGCACCATCGATAATTAACGTACAATTCCCTTCCTAAACATTCCCATTGGCAATTGAAATTTTCTTCATTCATTTTTATTCCAGTAATTTTTTTTTAATGATAAGAAATTATGATCACTCTACTCATTGAATCAATATCTGATTCACTGATAAGTAACCATAATTATTGACATAATTGGGCTCAGAGTCTGTTTGCATAGTGAAAATTTTTTCAACACATCCGTTACTGATCATGGAAAATTCGAAAGTAAGACCTGGAAAAGTCTGGGAATTTAATTTTACAAAATTGGTGGGCACCCTGTTTCGGGCCTTCATAAGATAATTTTCTATGGAGGTTGATCGCCAGGGTTACCCATGCACAGCAATGGTGATAAGACGCCTCTTTATCGACCTTTTTTCTAGTATGGCTTCTATTCATCTGCACGTAGTGAGTATAATTTCTCTTCGCCAATGCGTTTATGATATACGTCGTTGATTCATTAATGAAATTTCGATATATAGAATATCTTTGCTATGTCTATGTCACCAAGTTACTGCGGGAAAGAAGTCTATGAAGATCGTTGACACTGTAAATCAATCTGGTTCTTCAAATAAACTGAAATAACGGTTAAATCTTTGGTATATTTTCAAAACAGTTTTTTGGAAAACGTAGTGACTATAACTCGTGTTTGATAGTCCCATCAATCTAGTCTTCCGTGGTATACTTTCAGTGCTTGCGCAGATCATCTTATGAACTGTATGGATCACAAATCGTGTTAAGTGAAAGTACTTTGTTTTGAATTCTGTGAAATCTCAGAAGCTGAGTCTTGTTCAAACTGTAGGACACCAGAAAATCGTTAAGTATCCTGGAATTATTCAATATTCGACAAACGCTTGTATTTTCACCATCTTCAAAGATCAAGACAATAACCACCTAACCAACTAAACCGCTCCTAGCGTAACGAAGAAAAAAATGAAGAGTATGTCAGGATTTCTTTCGGCGTTCGAAAATCGGTACGCTCCTTATCCGTATTTGAAAGTAAAGCCGCGTAGTCACATAATTAGTTTCGACCGAGGAGTTTGAATGCATTCATTCATTCGAGCAGACTTATTAATTTTTCATTCAGGCATTCCTCGATGACTCCACAACCACCTATTTCGCGCGTGACAAATAAGTTTATGTTTCCGGCTGTAAATTTTCCAAAAGAGTACCGCAAAAAATGCTTGTACACGCCGACTGTACGACCGGTAAATCGAACGACGCTATACGGAGTGTTGAGAGAATAGAACCAATGTCTGACATCAAAGGTCGACATAATTAATCAAATTGAAAATATATTATTGTGAAGTGATGCTGTGCAGAAGAATGTGCCCTCAGAACAGGGGGCTACAACCAAAAATAAATATAGTTTAAACAACTAAAGAACACGCTTTCATAACACATTGAACTAAAATGTAAAAAGTAATTGTTTATATAGGCAGAAAATAATAATAAATGAAAAATACTAGTATCAATGTGAAAAAAGCGTGGGGCGCTTCATTTCATATTTTCGTATATAGAACACCACACGATTTTTTACAGTGATACTAATATCTTTCATTTATTATTATTTTCTGCCTATATAAACAATTATTTTTTACATTTGAGTTTACTGTGTTATAAAAGCGTGTTTTTTAGTTTATCTAAGTCATATTTATTTTTCACTTATTAGTTCTCAGTTTATTATCACTACTGGGTTCATCCCGTATATTCCGGCTCCGAAGGTTAGAAGGCTGGAAGGTTAGAAACGTTCCTTGTTTTCTCACATTTGAGACGTGGGGTACTTACAGTCCCCTCTTTTTTGCAATACTTTCATTTCCCACAAGTGATGGAGAAATAAAGATCACTTCCTGTAGAACTCTTTGCAAAAGGAAGGCCTGGATGATCTGGAATGCGGCCTGGTCTTCCAGATAGATAATTATAGACACTTGCTACCTCAAGTGTCAAGCAAATCGATTTCCCAGTCTAGATCTGCTGTGTTTCATAGAAGCAGGGTCACTTCATTTAGTATGCGATTCTTCATCGCGTATGGACGGTTTCAGTATCAGTTTCCTCGAGAGGTTTAACTGGCCATAATATGATCCTTATGTCATAATAGTGTACCATAGTGTATCAAAGTTACCCATTCTATCCTTCGATTGAATGATCCTTACTAAGACGGTAGAACGCTTCTAGTGAAATATGCGTGATGTTGATACCCAAACATTTCTCTATGTTTTTATTATCACTGAGGATAAACTACCACTTCCCATTTCTATCGTTGATAGTAATTGATTCCTTCAGATTCATTGCATTTCGTTTGTAAACGTATTGTAATTTTTCCGTTTCAATTCGTCTGAGATAGTGACTCCTCGATTCGTTCTATAGGCTCTGACGCCTTCCAGGGTTTTGGTACCATCGGTAAACCAACGTTCATTCACCTTACATAGGTCAGTTTCATTCCGAACCCAGTCTTATCTTTCAGGGAAGATCACAGTGTAGGGCGTGTGAAGATTGATAGTTTTGTGCATGATGTCTGAGGGTATTCCTAAAATGTTGTGAGCTATTATGCCCTCCAGCATGCTGCTGCATCTCATGATCACTGCCTGTGGTAGACTAATGGCCGCTTGGTGGAGTCTGTATGTTGCCCATCTTGCCTTTCTCTCCAGAAATTGTGAAGGGCAAGTAATCCGAGAAGGGCTTCCATTGCTGCCGTTGGCGTGGAGCGAATTGCCCCAGTAATCGCCAGATACGCTTGTCTCTGTAGTCCGTTAAGTTTAGCCTGGGCCATGTTTTGTTGGCCCTTGCTCCACCAGACTACAGAGCCCTACGTGATTATTGGTGATTATTGGATATCACGTACAGCCAGTATACTTGTTTTGGTGACATGCCCCATGTTTTGCCACATATTCTGCGGCATGTTCGGATAGTCTTTTCCAGATCCCAGTTCCAATTTAGCTTTTCATCTAGGGTTATTCCCAGATATTTTGCTTCACTTGCAAAAGGAATTGTTACACCATTGATGGAAGGAGGTATTAAATGTTCCAGCTTCCTTTTTCTGGTGAACGGAACTATTACCATTTTAAGGGTAACTCAGATTTTTAGGGTAATGGGTAACGAGAAATGTGTTCGATTCCGGAGAGAGAGCCTGAAAAATATCGATCCTATCCAAGGAAGGCAGCAGGCGCATTAATTACCCATCCAAAACGCGGATTATTTAAAATTCTGGCGAAGGCTCTCACACAGAGTATATAGAGGCAGATTATTTATTTCTGGCGATCCTAATCAGAATAATGGGACAAACTCATCAAATTGTCGTATGATCACCGGTTCTTGATGAGTATACAAAGTTTCAATTGAATCTGTCCGTTTAAAATGGGTCAAAATCGAGTCTAAAGGAAAAGGAGTCGTTTACAAACATGCATACATACAGATGGAGCAGATGAAGCTAAATAAAAGCGTGTAATAAAAAACAATTGCCTCAGTCATATTTCAAGTAACTGCTGTGAGAATTGAACATGTGTAGCCTAGAAATACAGATTGGTCAAGTGCCGCAGTGTCCGATTGAATTGGATATCAACTTTAATTTCAGCCGTTTTTCTGGTCTTATTTCGTTTTCTATAAATAAACTTTAATTATTTTACATTCCGCCATGAATTGATGTTGTTATATCTCCAAGTTTTATGATGTGAAGTTTCCGTTTCTAACCGTTCGATTATTTTTTCGATAGTCGTAAAAACTGGTTAACCAGATGATACGCCGGTGTAGATAAGTAATGAATGGGAGTCGTAGCATAAATAACGTATTTTTATTGTACAAGAAGTGTACGACGTTCGAACATGGTCTCCTACATTCATTTGTTTAATTAAGGAAGAGTAGCGACAATTACTAGATCTGAATTTTTTTTCTGCCCACTACAATATCAGGAGCGGCTGTGGGTTGTTTTGTTACCGATAAATTAGGGGACTTGTTTTCCAATATTGCCAAATCTTCATAATGGAATTAGCATATATCTCGAAAAAGATCTGTATTGTACAAATTCAGAAAACGGATATCTGAAAATTTTCTCACAACACTCATCTATTTATTCCCTAGTAGAAAATCACCTCAGATATGGAATACTGATATGGAGCGTGGCACCAAAAACTCATCTCCATACTCTGGAAGTAATGCAAAGGAGATTTTTGAAATTTATCATTCCAAAAACCCCAGATACACAACATATACTACTACTACATATATAATTATATCTCTACTAAGGCCGCAGTGGTCATGATAATAGAGCGCTAGTCTATCAATTAGAGGGACGTTGGTTCGATTCCCAGCATGGTCACTGGTCTCGTGCTAGGAATCGCACGTTAAAAGGCAAGACCTCGTTAATCCTTAGCTCGCACAAGTTTCGACTTCTGAGGGCTGTCGTTCGTAGGGGAATGACAGCTGGTTAACGGAAAAAACAATTTTGAACAATTTTTTAAACAATTTCAAACAACAATTAAAAAAAAACTATTTTAAACTACAATATTCTGAAGTGCCACCTCGGTCTCATAGACCGAGATTGAGACTGCTATACCAGCCCAACTCGGTCTGTAAGACCGAGTCAGTTAAACTGTTTGTGGAGCCGGCGGTCTATATTACTGTTAATGGAATCGCTGAGTCAGACCGAGACGGCTTCAGTGACCATTTTATATGGCAAATTGTCCTCATCAGACATACAGACCGAATCGGCGTGGCAGGCAAATTAGTATGAACACAGAATTTTTGGAAGGCAAATAATGTGAAATAAACGTTTATGCAATGATTAAAATGTAATAGACTTTTTTATGAAATACAATCTAGCAAAATTATCTAAATATACGTAATATATATATATCTTTATGAAGTCCTTGACAGAAAGTTCGTATTCTTTTCAAATTCCGGGCTGCTTTCCATCCTGATTCGATCTTCACTCCTTCGTACCATTTAGAGCAAGGTCTTCGTGTTTTATATGTACTTTGAGCAATTTTATACGTCATCTGTTTCCGAGTAGGAGTACTAGACGTGTTGATTTCCGTATTTGAGCAATGAACTACTTGACTCCACTGTAGAAAAATCGGGATATACTCGTAACATATTCAAAATGCATGTTGAGACAAGTATTGTACATAGCATTTGACCGGGGTCGAACCCTGCCGGACCGAGCTGATGTACCGACGCGGCGTGCACGGGTATACACATATACGAGAGCGCTGACTCGGTCTATGAGACCGAATTGAAAAAATATAATTGTTTGGAACAAGAGTGCTAATTTTCAAAAATTTCAATGATATACTAATTTCTGTAGGTATTTCTACGTATAGTGTATAATGGTTTCTGGGACAAATATTTTAATTTTGCTTCGGTTTTAATACCAAAAGTGAAAATATGAGCTCGGTAATCAACGTGTTAATGTAATGAGAATCCTGTCTTTTAATTCATAAACAAACTGCAAAAAATGGTCTGCATTCACAGTTCACCAAGGTTGCTTCTGTATATTGTGTAGATAGCGTAAAATGATGTTTGACACACCCTGTATTTTGGTGGTGTTCTGATATAACATCAATCGTTCTACCCTTAACATGTGGTCGCAGAATTTTTGGTATTGCATAGAAAATTGCCCATAACTATGTATTTCAATTGATGCTCACAACCTCCAAAATGTGTAAACATCACCAACTGCTACATTAATTTTCTTTCAATTTTACGGTGTTCTAGAACGATTCGGCATGTTTTCTTCTTCTTTGTTACTTTCGTGACATTGATCTTTACCTGGATTTTGGTGGGCCCTCTTTCTCCTCAGTACCGCACTGGCTTGCCCGCGTTGTTGGCTTCAATGAGATATAATAAATATAAACGCTGGTCGGTATAAAATGGTAATGAGAAGTTTGTAAGTGCAGAGGTGTCGGTAGGTACGCGACATTCAACCTGCCCGCTCTGTTCCCATCTCGGTGAAAGACCCAAAACTACCCACAACACCTGCCTACTACCTCATTGACCATTAGGCGAGGTGGAGTTGAACCCGCTCACGTATGGCGATCGCTTTCTTTGCGTAACGTGCGTTTCTATAAATGGAGATTTTTTTAGGAAAAAATTATGAGGTTCCCAACATAATCCAAATGGGAGACCGCTAAGCACATGATTTGCTTACTGGTTTAATTAAAATTGCTGGTAACGCTGATGACGGCAAAACGCTTGAATGACAAGCTAGTAAATACAATTAAATCCTGTCACTAGAGATTCGTATTTGGCAGGAGTCGGTAAAAATTATGATCAGCTGAAATTCTGGATTTCTGTAGGTGAAACTACCAAGTTTCAGATTACCACAAGTCTCATTCAACCCACTGCTAAAAAATTAGGAAATTTATGAGATTTTTCAAGATGTGGAGTCTGAAATTCTACCACCAATTCAATGGATTCACTTTCAATGTTACTTTATGCCTACCTAGAACTTATTTCGAGTAATTTATTTTTTTTTACGTCCATCGACTTGAATTCCACACGGTTTTGAAATCGATTCCAAATCAACTGAATATTTCTTAGGCTTTTTACGAAACCTCGGCAATTTCGAGTCGAAAATGTTGAAAATTCGGTAGTGCGATGGAATTTTTTACGATTTATTCCTTTTTCATGATAAACCTTGTATTTGAGCACATACAAATCATATATTTTTGGAATCAGCATGAAATTTTGCGTATGTAGTGCATATTTCAGATGAATTTGATGATATTGTATTTTTCATGATTTTTATACTTTTTTTGAGGATTTTTTTTTCACATCGTATTAACTTGAGTTTCGCAGTGTATACTAATTTCATCATTCTGAATCGATTGGCGTTCGCATAATTGTTCTATCTTCAACCGTTCTCCAGTTGAAAAGTTTCTCTGAAGTTGAGAGGGGTCGATTCCTTCAAAACATTTATTTTCAATTTTTTTCTATTCATAATTATGAAAACCAATCTTTTCTGAATATGCACACCGAATTTGAAATCGATTCCGAGTCAATTGAATGTTTCATACGCTTTTTACGGAACCTCTGCAATTTCGACTCGAAAATGTTGAAAATTTTATAATGCGATGGGATTTTTGACGTTTGATTTCATTTTCATGATAAACCTTATATTTGAGCATATACAAATCAAATATTTTTGGAATCAGCATAAAAATTTGCGTATGGAGTGTATATTTCAAGTGTATTTCATGATATTTAGGCCCCTTGGAACTTTCTTCTAGTAATTTTTTTACGTACATGGATTACTACTAATACTAATTTCATATTTCTGAATCGATTGGCGTTCGCAAACTTGTGCTATTTTCAACCTTCAGTTGGAATCTTCATTTTCATGCAAAAAAAAATAATTCGTGATAAGTTTCTTCACTTTGTTAATCCGCCATCATAGTACAAACATTTTTTATGGATATTCACCTGCCACTGGAACTATCCCTGAAACTTGACATTGAACATTGTCGTTTATTATGAAACGCTAGATGGCATTAATGGTATAAACGATCAAACAATGAAGTCGAAAGTCTGGATTCTGAGATTCAAGTCAGGATCCTGACAATAAAGTCGAAATCCCGAGATTGAAGTCGGGATCCCGAGAATAAAGTCAGGATTCGGAAAATATAGTCAGCATCCCGAGATTAAAGTCAGGATGCCGAAGATATATAAAATTAATTTTGTTTCAAGATGTAGAAACTGACTTAACAAAGAAAAAACAGAACAAAAGTAACCACATAAAAATATTTTTTTGGAAATATATGATATATTCACTTCTTTGACACAGGTACTATTTGATTGATACAACCTTTCGTTTTCCATGTGCATTCAGTTGTGTTGTATAGGGCAGTAATAGCGTTCAGTCATTTCTTGCACCAGGTAAAAAGTACTTATTTTCGGTCTCTTACCGCACACTCATCCTAGTCAGTCAGTATTTACCGATGAAGATAATGAATTTATCGAAATGCGCGTCTAGGAATGAAGTAAAAGTAATTGGCGAAGGAAAAATATATGATTCTTTTCCATAGGTGTTTAGAAACCCTTTTTACTTGACCCTATACCTAACATAACCTTGCTCGAATTTTATGCACATAACTCCATCACCGATTGCAGACAAAAAAAAACACAAATATTTCGTCACGCCCTACGATGAAAAGTCGAAAACAAATTAGAATCTGCGGTGCCACGGGCGAGCCAGCCCAACGCTCCTTCAAATTAGGAATTTCATGCCAACTCCCGAGCAGTTACTCACGAAATCCGTGAAAGAAACAAAAAACAAATCTACGTCTAAATTATAAAATACCAGTGTAGTTGATCAGGCGTAGTAATTTCATTCATCCCTCGGAGTATAGTGAATTTTACGGACGATGGGCCAATTATTTTTTAATGAGGATCACATCCGGTTATTTGGTCTCGTAAATAATCACGAGAGGAAAAAAAGAAGTATCTGGAGGTGATGTGTATATTATTTTTCCTTTTTCTGATTCTGATTAGCTGGCTACTAGGTTTTTATTCTTTGTTTAATGTGTGTCCCCTTTTATTATTAGCTGCACCTGGCTTTTCATTATAAACAGTCGCCTCTATCGGAGGGCCATCATTTTTCGGTAGTCTGTTTTTTTATTAATCAAATTTGATATCGACTGAAATCTTGTAAACGGTTTGTGTTTATTTTTGTTCCCAACGAAATTAATTTTATAAAAATACAGATTTTTATTTTTAAGACTAAGATTCTTTCGGAAATAACCAAATCCAAAATTTGTTTATTAAAAGCTTTTATATGTTGTCTATATCATATATACAATATCAGTTTATTAATTCTTACACAATTCCATTGACTGAAACAAAATGGCATCGCTGCCTCCTATAGACGTCCATCCATAAATATGCAACTAACTACATGTGGATGAATTAAACCAATATTTATCAAAAATTCATATCAGTAAAATTTCGGTATTCATAGGGGACATCATAATTGATTTATTGGATAAATTCTGCAACAACGTAAATCTCTTTACTGGACAGGGCTTTGTTACATACATTGAAATTGTTAAAAAATCTCCGATCATTTCACAAAATTTTTATCTTTATCATTGAAAAAACTTTATAGTTTTTCGAACAATGAAACTTGGGAAGACGTTATACAATGTGAAGAAAGTCTTAAGATATCTCTATAAAAAATAGGATAGAATACGTAGACATTTCAACACAAAGTTTGAGTTCAACGAGTTCTAAAATGCGGTGCGATGTGTGGTGCACCAAGGTGGACACATACTTAGAGACGCATCATGCCAATTGCGGTGTTATGTGCGGTACGCCAAAGTGGACACATAACTAAATACGCACCATGCAGTGCCACGTGCGGTGCGCCAAAGTGGACACAGACTTAAATATGAGCCATGCTAGATGCGGTGCGATGTGTGGTGCACCAATATGGACACATACTTAGATACGCACCATGCCAAATGCGGTGCAGTTTGTGGTGCACCAAGGTGGACACACACTCAGATTCGCACCGTGCCAAATGCGGTGCGATTTGCGGTACGCCAAAGTGGACACATACCTAAATACGCACCATGCAGTGCGATGTACAGCTCATTTTGCTCAGCACAGTGAAGGAATTCCAATAACGGTGTAGCCCAAAACATAATAAATATTTATCGAGGGTATATATTGAATTCAATTCAGTTAGACGATGAAACTCATTTATTTACTCATATCTGGCTCGATTTTGATGTATAACTCGAAGAAAATACGCATGCCCATTCCTTACCCTTATATACGAACAAAACAATTGAATAATCGTAATTAATTGGGATAATGGATGACCAAAGAGAACGAATGATGTGTTTCTCCTTCACCACACACTCTTTTGATTCATACAAAATTTGCGTTATGGAGAGACTAGCACATATTTTCTTCAAACGGCATGTTCTAAATGATTTTCATCGTGAACTTATTTTCTCCTAATCGGATTGTCTCTTGTGGGTCGACCGCGCGACGCGACGTATGAAAGTCAACCTACTACTTTTAATAGAAAATGATTATGAAGGACGGAAGTAAAAACATGTGCGTATCTTCATCCGAATGCCGGATGCACTTTGTATTACTTGAATACTTATTAATTGCACATACATCTCATGCGATGAAAGAAGATATCGAGTTGTCGGTTCGGTTGGATCGCATCTTGAAATGTTAGATTCACTTTGACGCACGGCATCGCCTTTTCGGTGTTTCGAAGCTGTTTTTTATTTGTTGAAAATCATACAGGGTTTTCAGTGAAAACTTCTCGATGATCTATTAGACGTGGAACATGGTGATTTTATTGAGTGAGATGACGAGAGATGGCAAAGCTTACATGTTTCCCGATTTTATGGAGAAATAGCCAGAAAGCTCAAAGAACAACAAAAAGCGAGGCTTGCTCGATGATGCGAAGGACAAATGAAACTGACTTCTGAACACTTTTCAAGTACTTATTACAGATAACTTTGCAAAAAATGGAAATCAAGACAGTTGACAGAAATCAGTGTCGATTTCTGGATGTGAGGGAAGAAAAGGACAGGAACGACTGCACAACATTTCACACGATCAGAAAAACTAGAATCAATCCCAGTTTGATAGTCTGTTAAGTGAGGCAAAAAGGCAAAAACTAGAAATGAAAACGAGCAAAGAAAAAACGCTTTAAGAAGCTAACTAGTCTGCAAACATTGTTAGAATGATAGAAAAATCGCTATAGACTATAATCTCGCTTCAACAATCCATTCAGCATTCATCTGGAGAATTGTACGTTGACCTGGGTGGAATCAATGATATAGGCATAAGTATAGGTCATCACTAGTTTAGCTTCACTTCACAGCTGAGTGCTCGATCAACAATCACAGCCCAGAGACAACTATTTCTCCAGAAACATCCACTAGAACCGCAGATCTATCACCATTTACAACCACCAAAGTATGGATTAGTAAGCATTATGAAGCGAAGGCCAGCCAGTAGAGGTCAAAGTCCAGCAGGAAAAGAGAGCCAACAAAGTATCAAGAAAATCAAGAGGATGCCTCTTCTTCCGATACCACAGCTACGAAGTCAGTGTCCACCACGAAGTTCTGCAGACACCTGGAAATCGTGGAGGTGGAACAGAAAGCGGGAAGAATGCTGGAAAGCAGTATTGAGGAGAAACTTCCGGATAGAAAAAGGCAACAGAGACAGTATCTCTGTGAGGAGGATAATCTTGGATTTTATTGTGAAATGGACCATATTGAGGCTTAGATATGGATGTGGCAAAAATGGCCCACCTGGAAGACATTCGAAAAAGAATAATGATAGAGATAGCTCGGTGGTGCCCATATGGGATCATTAAGACTTTGGAAAAGGTTAATGATTGGTTTCATTGGGTGACCTATCGCGAAGATGAAAGATCGTGGTACTGCCGACGCCCAGTTTATACAACTGACCGAAAATCAGAAAGCAGGTGGAAATGACCAAGATGATATGACAATTATAATTCTATGAATACTGCACTACTGTTGCATGAACCGTTTTCTTGAATATTTTTCTGGGCAAGTGTAATCAACAATCAGTGCCCGCGTATTGGAAACATCTGGATGATTGAATCGACGTGGAATGCTTCCATCTTGACGTTTTATAAGTTGTATGCCCTATGCTACGGGGCAAGCCGGGTATGGGAGGTTGAAGATCTTAGAGAAATGTAATAGAGTCGGAACATTTTAGTTTCTGTAGGGAATTTTATCGCAGTTGGTGTCGGAAGTAACATTATTAAGAATTTAATGTGCTCTTTCTCGCTCAAATAGATTATTCGTATACTGGAGTAGGCCCTGCCCGATATAAACTATATATGGAATTTAGGGGTTTCACGGGATGGACTGTCATCTCATCAAACGGAAGATGTATCGCTGCTCTCTAACTATACAGGGTATTTCTTGACTAGTTAACGCGATATATACATAGGAAACTAAAAGTGGGGCGATTCTGAAACTTGGTGAGATGTGTGAAGAAGTAATGAAGAATTCAACTAAAATATTTTCGTTGATGTGACATTTTCGGTTTTACTGGAAGTGACGTCATCTTTGTTATTTTTAAAGGCACACGCTGTATTTCACCTCATTTTTGAATTCTCCTCATGATTTCGATTCTAACTCGTGTATACCCCAAACGAACCGTTTTTGAGTTATTCGAGTTTTTTTAGAGAAAGTGACAGATGCAGCCTCTCTGACATATTTATGTAATTTTTATGTAAATTAACATTTTGAAAAATATGCAGTTAGTGAATCGTGAATATTAGAGGATGAACGGATCACGGACCATTTTCACATCCACTGAATAATCCACAGGGTGCGCAAAAATGTGGGTCCAATAAGTGAATGAGCAAAAAAATAATCTCAACATTTTCAGATAGGAATCCCCTTTTTTTCTTCAAGGTTTAATTCTATCATAAAAATAAGCACTAGTTATAATACACTTCCCTGTAACCAGAACTTATATTTTTGGAGATAGTCCGCAAAAAAAGTTATTTTCACGCGAGGATTTACGTTTTTGCCCCCTAATTTTGTTGATGGAATTTCATTATTGCATTATTTTCATTGAATATGTCATGAAGAAATAATCTCATTTTCAAGACAAGAATCACGATTAGAATAAACAACAATTTCAAATTTAGTTTCAACGCTAAACAAGAACGTGTGACACTTCTGTTAACCGCTTTTTGTTTCGTTGCAACAAATCTTCGAACACATTGCTTTCAACTTCTAAGCATTTTTCACTTCTCCATATGACGTCTCCTACAGCTCGTCTTATCATATCCGGTGGAATAGAGTTGAAAGCAGTACGAACTCTCTACTGAAAATCTTATATTTTTGATGGCGTATGAGAATACACCTTGTTTTTTATACAACTCCAAATAAAGAAATCCGTTGGGGTTAAATCGGGCGATTGCAGTGGCCATAATTGAGGACCGTCAGTTCCAAGCCGTTGGTCATAAATAGTTTCATTTGAATACATCTTCACCATCTGCTGATTATGTGGAGGTGCTCCATCATGTTGATACCAAATTTTTCTATGGTCAGTGAGCGTCAGTCGTTTCATTTATTCAATCTTCTCCCACAATCGGATAGCTTCAGGCCATGGACTAAAGTATAGGAATACGAATGCCCTTTGTGTTTTGCGAATATTCTCTGCATGGACATTTTATTCAATCCCAAATCTTGTGCCGTATCTTTCAAAGATGCTCCTGGAAAAGCTGTGATGTACTCAAGTACTGTAATTGCATTATCTACATTGTCCACCACCGTTTTAGTTCATTAATTTATCTTTTCTGTGATCCAAATTTCGTGAAATTGGAGATTAATCTTCTAATAATATCTGGAGATGGTTTCAGTTTTTCTGATGGAGAAAAAGAAAGTTTTGTCGCTTTGTATAACTCCACGCTGGAAACACTGGTTTCTTTCACATCGCTAAACAATTCATGCATGACTTTCAGATGTATCAAGACGACATCTCGTCGAAGTCAACCTCCTAGTTATAGCACTCGAAGCACATTCGCTATTGCAAATGACCGTGAATCGATTTCATAAAACTCATTATTCCCGTCCTCGCGCATAGTATATAATCGTGCCATTTTTCATAATGGCGCTTGTGAATGCACATTTACTGCCAATTCATTATGGAATTCATTGAATATGTAGACTTTGAAATCAACATAACTTGCGAAAATTCCAAGAACCGGCCTGATTAATTGCCTTCCATAGATTTCTTACGATTCAGTTGTTATTCCATAAAACAATTATTCATTTGCAGAACCGGAGTTCGAATATTGGATTTCATTATGTGATTGAATAATTTTGAAACCACAACTGAGAGATTATGTTTTTCGGGCTTTTTTGACATATTACACCACAAAACAGTAGGCTGGAATGGTCTTGGCATGTTTTTCTCATCATTTCCATAGGAAAGAGTGTATTTCTTTTTGGAAATCCAACTCAAAGCACCAAGACAATTTCTGAAATCAAAATGCTGTGATGCAGATATATACCAGGTGCACAGCAGACATGCAGCAGCCTGTAGTCTTTCTTTGAACCTAACAACAATTTTTTTTAACTACCTGTTTGACCGGTAATAAGCTAAACTTTTTTGAATGGCAGCTTGTATATTTATCTAGCCTATCTCGTTTGTCTTAAAAATATTCAACTATGGATCACGAAGTGGCATTCTTTTCCCAATTTGCTGTTGCTGTTATTACCCAAATTCAATAATCTTTTGATGCAAGGTAGGCTTAGAAATCTAAAGAGCATTAGTTGAACGACAATCTAAAACCATCTAAAATTTTTTAGAATTTCAATCCATTCAAAAAAATGTCTGTCCCGTTATTTCAGATCGAACCATTCAAAAGTTATGAAACCATTTTTCGACAGTTTCGCAGATTTCAATTAGCGCAGTTAAGTATATTAAACAGGAATGGTGTGCTTGAACATGGCACAATTCTGTACAATTGCATATGTTATACTCTACAAAACTTTCAATTATCAGATGATTATTGAAATAAATTTATTAAACATAAATAGCTGTTTCAAAAACGTTTTGATACGTCAAATAAACATTTGACAGCAGTGGCAAGAATGGCCTCCTATCATATCCAAACATAATACTCGCTTGTCCTATGCGAAAGCTATAAATATAATTTATTTGATTAAAAAAAAAAATTGATTTCTGAAGTTTGTAATTTGCTTTATTTATCGCTCTATTTATCGTAATATACAAAGTTGATGATCTAAATTACAATAACTCATTAAAAGACATTTCCATTTTCGATGACGATCTTCTTGAAATCATACGTTGTTCATGAAATAGTCGAATACCGTTCAACACCTACTTTGGTGTGAAATGTCGCAAAAACATTTCGGGGAGTGCAGATAATCGGACCATTTATTTTTTAAGACCCATTAACTGGTGAGAAATATTTGGGATTTTCGCAGGAGCAAATTGAACTAGGAATGGAACAATTACTACTGAATATAAAACAGGCACTAGTTTTTTTTTTATTTATTTTTTTATTTTTTAATATCTGTATTCTGTAATTTCATCATTCCTACCTGGTTCTTCATCACTACAATGATTATAATTCATGAACTAGTGGAGATACGATTGAAATACTTGAGACTTATATTGATTAAAAAAAATGGTTCCTTATTATCAA
This sequence comes from Chrysolina americana, assembly GCA_958502065.1. Lineage (NCBI taxonomy): Eukaryota > Metazoa > Arthropoda > Insecta > Coleoptera > Chrysomelidae > Chrysolina > Chrysolina americana. The sequence goes on along the minus strand of OY293416.1, from coordinate 63,912,612 downwards.
TTACAAATATTATTTGCAATAAAGATTAGGATTCCAAAGAAAAAAAATTCAATTATCTGATGACATTTTGAAAAATGCATGTATCGATAAATAACGCATTTGTCAAATTTTTCAAACTATAGGAAATTAAAATTTCAAAAATCATTTCCATGCAACTTCTGATAACAAAAAAACGGATCATTATTAATATTAAAAAAAATGTTCGATGAATAATTTCAAGTTTTTAATTTTGCAACTACGTACATTTTTATTAAAAAACTGAAAAATATAGTTTTTGAAATTTTTCCAACGGAGATCTATTCTGAAGCCTTTCAAGAGTAGCTGCAAGGGAGGAAACACATCCCAAATTTATAGTTTATCAATTCAGTTGACACCCTTGCAATGTTCAATTCCAGACGCAAAAAATTGCATAAATTGAAAAATTGTGGCACATTATTTTTTTCGGCGGATTACCTGTTCATTTATCTATCTAGTCAGCCCCTGAATTGTTTATTTCTCAAATTTTATATTTAAAATATTTAAATAATTCTCAATGATGAATTGTCCGGAGTAGGCGTGGCTTGCGTAAGCACATCCGTTCCCCCTCCCCCCCGTATTATTATAAATATTGGTTCTACAGTTTCGAGAGACAAGACTTTTTTAAGGAAAATTATTTCCTCTTTATTATAATATTTTCTTGATATTCGCAAAAACTAAACCACCTTTTTTTTTAGTTGATCGTTTGTAACTTCTGCAACTTTTGCAAGCGAAACTTTCTTTTTTCAAAAATCATCTACGTGCTATTCCGAATTGAATGAAACCTGGTTCATATTTTTTCGAGATTGAAAAAAGTTGACCAAAAAGGCAATTGTTGAATAGAAAAATAACGAGTGAAGTATTTGCGTTCGCTCCTATTTGCAAATAAAACGAACATAGTTCGAGTGTGTATATTGGAGAGTTCAATTCAATGAAACAAATATTACGTGAAATCGAAAAATAGCTGTCCCTCCACACAATCAATTCCACAAAGTGGAAATTAAGGCAAATATCTGACAGAAAAAAACTGCTTCCCCCTACGGACATTGAATTATATCTGTCGTCCATTTGTGGAAAGTTCCTCACGGACACATAATTGCAAGTGCTAATTTTTATAAAGAAAGAAGGATAATTCAAATATTTGTTTCACGCCCCTATTTGTTATGTGTAAGTTATGCATTAGTTTTTATTAAAAATAATTAATACATTTTTACAAAAATACATCCTTTTTTTGCTCATCAGATGAATATTTGTGGTGAACAACGATGAGTGGAATAATTACCTATAATTTGGTTTTTGAAATGGAAAAACCTCGAAGTATTTGTGGTTTACTATGATTCGATTTCGAATTCCTCTCTATTAGACATACACCTTCTAACTAACAAACCTATTTTCGCTGAAGGTGAATCGATCGAACGTATATTTTTCCACCCGTAAAGGCAGGTGCTCATCATTATTCACCACATACCGACTGGTATGTCGGTGATTTTTCGTCACAGATAATTGTTTTCTTACAGATTCGTTTTTCGCTTTTAAATATTCATCGAGGCGGATATGATGTTATGATGGGTTTTGAATTACAACAAATTGTAGACAACAAAAGGAACCTGAGATTTATTTGAAGTGTGATTGATGGTCTGCATTCAAGGACGTGCAGGACGCAGACTCGAAGTCTGGCACGTTTATTGAAAAATTGGTCGCTGAAGGCTCGGGTTACTCTGTAATTCCTTAATAGCATTTGTGACTGCCGATAGTGTTCGAAAATAGAAACTGTTTACTCGAATTAGCAAGTGGAATGACAGAAATTTGAAGTTATTTTAAAAACATACATACAATCATTAGAACATTAAATTCATAATATAAATCATTAAAAGTAGGATTTTATATTCTGTTTACAACAAAACGTAATACGACAGTCCTTGGAGTGCGCACCGACCACCCGGGGTGATGCTGTAGGTTTTCCGGGTTTTCCTACAGCTAAGAAGTTAATACGCCACCAAAAATCAGTAAGTCGCTACGGTGTGCCACGGTAAATAATAATAGCCGTCGCCTACCCGCTCAGGCTATGCCTTTGGGTACACTCCATGTGAGTGTTTATGAGGAAGTATTATTATTATCATTCATCTACCAGATGTATGTAACTGCTCAACGCTACCTTCTGGAAGATGCATTGTATAATTTTCCGTTGGGCGCTGAGCCTAATTGATGGTTTCAACAATATGGTGCACGAGCATGATGCCAATACCTGTTTGAAAGATTTCCGAGAAAATGAATTGGCACTCATAGTGATTCACCCTGGCCAGCAAGGTCACCAGAACTAACACTTTTGGACATTTTCTTATGAAGCCATATTGAAAATGGGATAATCAAAGAAAATTTAAAAAACGAAGAACACTAACTTCGTTCAGTACTATTAGCTCTTATAAACGAAGCCCTATCATGGTAAAGCGATAGCTTAAAGTTGATTATAACCTCAAATGTAATCTCGTAGGACCTGATCAAGACAAATTACAATCTTGAGCTCATTGAATAACAGAAAAATAATGCTGCCTTCAAAAAATGTTTCACGTAGTGATGTTTGGGCTGATTCCAATTTTTTTTTCAATTATATTCGCAAAGGTTCCCAATATTCATACTGGTGAAGTGTAATGATTTTGATGAGTGAGAAATATCACGAATTTTTCCTAGGTATAACCTTGCAAAATCGTCATCCCCCAATTTCCATCAGTTCTATTCAATTATGTCATGTATTTCTATTCTAATCTGGATAATATAACAAGACCTCGTTTATCAGCAATTCATTTTTCTATTTCAACGAAAACGATTTCGCATGAAAATGTATCGAGTTGAATACGGAGATTTATGTTCTGAATAAAACCCGAGAGCTTTTAAGCTCGAGAGTTTTATTCTTTACATTAATCTTCGAATTCAACGAGATGAATTTTGTAAAACAAAAATGTTTGAGTGGAAATTCCAAAATTTATACGATTTGATAAACGACAGTCGAGTTATATTTGATCAGATTATTTTCCAAATATGTCAATCAACCAATATCATTTATTCCACAACGTACATGATTATTTTTATTAAATTAATAAACATAATATTTCACACGACTTGTGAAATGTGTTGCATACCTTCAGGCAACTGTTTATCAGCGAACCAATTTTGACAGATGAGGGAAATAATCGAGAATAAAATATATGATTTGATTTTCTTGTTTTGCAAGAAAATTTATTGATTATGGCAATGCAATAAAATTAATCTTTTTTTTTACTTTCAGGTAAGTCCACTCTGAATTCTGCCGATGTTAGTTCCAGACGTATTCTTCGTAAGTATGCAACACCATGCTGCGTCTGTCCCACTTATCAATAATGACAATACATTTATTCTTTGGAATAGTCATGTCATAATTTTGAAGAAGCAGATAATGATATAAAAACTGTCATTTTGAACATGAAGCATACACTCGATCGATGCCGCTATAAATACAATTGAAAAAATAAAATATGTAGACACAATACATAAAAGTAAGCAAACCTACTGAGGACTATGATGACACTAAAAATATCGATCAGTACATAGTAGAAGCATCTATCCAAAAGATATAATTTGATCTTTCCGTTGAAGATGAAGAAAGTAACGTGACACATAGATACTAATTTAGAGTTTTAATTCGTTTTATTGGAAATCTCATTCAACCTTCACAATTGTCTCACCATAAGAGTTGCATCAATAAAAGAACTGTACGAAATACCAGAATTGGACACTCTTCTTGATGCACGTTTTTCCAATAAAATCGATCGATGTGAATGAACACCAGAGGTTTCACTATTACTTCTATTTATCTTAGTCCAATGCAATCAGCCGATCCGAAACAGTTCCTCTACAAAAAACTGTAATCAATTATTTTCAATTATAACATTGAATAACGGACAATCGGGTACTGGTTATAATTGCATTCATTCATGCTATGACTGAAAAAGCAACTTGAAAATAATGAATGAATAAAGTAAGTAGACTGAAACCTTTCTCAATCGGTAAAACGTTGCATAATGATTCCTTACGCTCGACACTCAAAATAAATAAAGTTTCGGATTTTTCTACATAAATCATACATTGTATTTGAGTAATTGTCGAAGTTTACCTTAATGTTTTCCTGTCACGCTTTTTATTCGGCACTTTGAGCAAGATAATCGTTTCGAACTCGAACGTCAAGTGTTTCTTACATTACGTACTCATATAGTGTACGTTTTTTAAATAGCGTCTCAAAACACCGGAGAAGTTGAACATTACAAATTGTGTCTACATATTGGCGGATTTCTCTCTTTCTTTCAGAAATCTGTCTCTTATCATGCCTTCTGTGATTTATTGTTGAAGATGACGATAATCTGACATTGTTTCATCCTTTATGTTCGATAGCTTCCTTAATAAAATTAATAAATAAAAAGAAAAGTCTGATACATCAATGGTTCGTTTTCATATTTTTTTTTGGCGAAATAACTATATACATATAGTCAAATATATACCTTTGAAGCACGCTTCGGTCGTTCAAAAATATTTCATTCGAAAGAATTATTCAAGTGAATTGACTCGTTGGCTTTAATGATGTCATTCACAGTGAATATTTGAATAATCAATCAACGAGTTACGGCCATTCATAAGTAAGTGTTTCGACGGGGGCGACATGTTCTATTAGTATACATTTTTAACGGTCGTTCATTAACGCGTTGAACTATTTTCAATGCCCACTCTGTTTATACAGAAGTAGTCATATTGTGACCGAGAAATCCGTATGGGTTCCTAGCGTTATTTCGGTACGAAAACTCCACCGACATCGGTTCTGAAATGTTTCCTAGCAGAAGCAAGGCATTAACAATATAAATGAAGTTATTGTATGTACGTGGGCTAACGAGAAAATTGCGGTGGCCATATTTCTTGATATTGAAAAAGCTTTCGATAACGCACTACCAAACTCTAATGGATCAGCTTTGACTGAAAGAAGAATAGGACCAACCATATTAGGCTGGCTCTACGCCATGCTTATGAACCAGAATGCCACTACATCTCTTCAAGATGAGGTCATTAGGTTCTGGGTCTCCAGGGAATGCCCTCAAGGTGGGGAACTTTTCTCCCTTTTGTGGTCACTGTTGATAAACAACCTGCTCAATGTCCTCGAGAGGAGAGGGATGGAGCTTCGGGCTTATGCAGACGACCTTGTCATTCTGCCAAGGACCACGTCGAGAAGGGTAACCTCTAATATCCTCCAAAGAACATTGGACGACATTCACAGTTGGTGACAGAGGGAACAGATATCTGTCAACCCCAGCAAAACTGTGATAATACGCTTCACCTGGAAAATTAATCTGAAAGACCTAACTCCAGTTTCTTTTAATGGCAAGGTTACTCTATTTGCAGCAGACACCCTTGATAAAAAAATTCACAAGGAACGCTCATTTGGAAAAGGTTTTCCACAGAGCTAGTCCTTATTGCCTTGTAGGAGGATTTGTGGAAAATCTTGTGGCCTAGATCCCAAACAAATCCTTTGAATATATGTGATGGTTGTTAGACCAATGATCACATACGGTGCAATGGCAATGTAGCCGAAAACTTCACAGCGAACGGCCCATGTGAAGCTCTCAAGTTTACAAAGACAGGCTTGTGTGGCGATCACTGGTGCCATCAGCACCACACAGTTAGCAGCTATGGAAATCTTACTAGACCTACCTCCTCTGAACTACTGAAAACAAATAGCAAATTACTGTTGGTTCTCAGATGGTTCAAAAACACCCTCAGGTTCTGGTGCAGGTGTTTACACAGTCGTAAATAAATAAATAAATAAATACCTAGAACAGAAATATCATTCTGTTCTAGGATTATATGCGACAGTATTCACGCCATCAATTTAGGTACAGAGAGAAGGGAAGAAACCAACCTCACACAAAGATCAATCAAAATTTTATCGGTCAGTCAAGCGACTTTGAAAGCACTTGATTCGTATCGATCAACGTCTAAGCTGGTGTCAAACTGCCAGAGAAGAGATTCTCCTCAATAGGAAGACTCAACAGTCTGTCTTTGGTCTGGATTCCTGCCACTTCGGTATGGAGGGCAATGAAACGGCGGACCTTCTTGCAAGAAAGGTGCCGCAAGTAGGTTCATTGGATCAGAACCTGCCATTGGCATCTCACTAAGTTTTGCCAAATACACAATGAACACCTGGACAGCAAGCAAAGTATTAATCTCTTGGCAAAACCTACCAGGATTGGCTCATTTCAAGGCATTCATACATTCCTCGAAGAATTTGACCAAAACACTGTTAGACTCCAGTAGGGATGACCTGCTATGTCTAACAGGCCTACTCACAGACCACTGTTGTTTGAAGCATCACATGACAAGACTGAAACTGTCGAAGGACCCAACATGTCGTCTCCTTCTTGAAGATGATGAATCAGTATAGCATATACTTTGTGCCTGCACCGCCGCGGACCGAATCATGTTTTCGATGTTTGGCAGAGTTCCACTCTCTCCCTCGGGCGTGAAAGATCATACACCAAATAATCTAATCGGCTTCGTTAAGAAGCTGGGTTTTTTGGTGAAATATGAATTGGTATGACAATAGACCCTTACGGGTCGCAGTGGAGGGCTGAGCAGACCCACTCATTTGAAACCTAACCGAACCTAGATCATACAAAACGACCACACGACGTGGTGGTTGCCAACAAAAAATCACAACACAGTTGAGATGCTCGATCATTCCACTCATGCAAATCGCCAGAAGAAGATGGCATATCTCTAGCTCTTTTACAAATTGGATTAGAACTGCTTATACATGTCCTTATGAGAGGCCACTGTTTTTGTTTTTATAGTTTTGGAGGAATTGACAATATTCCACAGGCTATCGGTGATCGGTTTTTTGCTGTCAGGTTGGTAGTGAATTTTGGTTTGTAATATTTGAAACACTGTATTTTGATGCATTGACATGTGCCATGTGTCAGCAATGACAATTGTCAAATTATTATATCCAATCCCCAGCCAATCCCTTGAATCTGACAGATGTCAGTGTATCAAAATACAGTGTTTCAAATATTAAAAACCAAAATTCATTACCAACCTGACAGCAAAAAACGATCACCGATAGCCTATGGAATATCGTCAATTAAACCAGTACTATGCTTCAAAATGGTAGAATAGCGAGAGTCTAAGCTTCAAGCTAGCCTGGGGCTGTCTCCAAGGGAAGTTCTCTACCCTTTGCTGTGGCTACTGATATTGAATGACTTGGTGGCTATAATGGAAAGTCGATGTACAAGCATGTGCTGACGATCTGGCTCTAGTATTCTAATAAATAGCAATTCGGAAGAGACAATTTCCTACGTCCTTCAAGATTTACCTAATACCTGCCATATATAAAGGGTGTAAGAGGAAGAAAATGTTCGTCAACTCCCATTTAATGGGCATACCCTTCATCAGAAAAAAGAAGCCGGAACGTTCAATATTTCCTTGCATCAAAGGTGTATCCATTCCTTCTGCTAGTGAGAGGAAATATGTGGAACTCACATCTGGGAAGGACTATCCAAAAGGCGAGTCTATCATCATGGACATGTTGCTATATCATAGAATATGTGGCAGAACATGGAGAATGTCATCAAAACGTGACTCAACGTGACAGTCATACGACCAATGATCATATATGGATCTGTAGTTTTGTGGAGTCGGGACCAACAAAACATCAGTCAAAGTTCTAGAATTTGGTTCCAATAACTCTGGCAGTACATTTCTCTAAAAAAGCAGGTCTCACAATGCCCAGCCTAATTATGTGAGTAGTCTATTTCTAAGGGAGTTTCTAGAAAAATTGGTTCTGATCCAACTTAAGCTACTACTACTTTCAAATAAAGGCAATCGGTCCTGCTGTTGTGCCTGAATTTCTTCTCTTACACTGCAGAAAGGCGTAATTCTGCCAGTCTTTTATAGATATTTTCAAGGCTAATGTGTTCTCAACTATATTCGTTCACTTCGACGTTAATAGTTTTATCAAGATTAGCCCGACAATTTCAGTCATCCCAGTCTTCAAAATCGTCAGTTTGAGCACCTGTCCTGAGTTTTTTTCGTAGGACTTGTTCTGTCAACGAACATATTTGGAATGAGCCTCCACAAATTCAAATAAAACGTACTTGAACATTACAGAATTTTCACTTTCGTAGAAACAAGAAGGCAAAAAAATCGGAAACATCACTTTAATTTCTTGAATATGACAGGTTTCTGCAGCTGGTGAAGACAAAGTCTATTATAATTCCATATCAGCATGCAGACGGAACTAACGAGATTAAATTATTATAATTTAAAAGTCGAAGAATAGCTCCACTTGCTGCTGTAGGCCTACCTGTCAGTGGAACTTTAGAGACGGTGAAGAAAGGAATGTTATTTCGTCGAAACAAATTACTACGCTAAATGCACAACCCACACATTCCATTGTTACGAATTCAAATCTCGCTTGACCATCACGTTGGGAAATCTTAATCCGGATATTACATTTGTCATCATTTAGGATCAGTGGGCCTGCTGCCTTTGCCTTTGTCATAATTCCTAAATAATGGGATGAGATTTGACTACTAAGATGGCGCCTATTCCATTTCAAAAAAATTCACGTTGGTTATCGATTTTTATTCGAATTTCAGTTTGTAATGAAAATAATTCAGTAGAACAATGTAGTAGAGTTTGTTAGTGTATCAAAGCAATTGAATTTATCCAATACATTAGAAAAATTATTGATAGATAAGTATATTCAGATGTACCCAACGGAAGTTACAGTGCAGTTTCCAATCTCAACCACACAAACATAAAAAATTGACATACTTCAACTTTGGTTATTGGGTGGTATTCATAAAAGTTAGCAAATGCTTATACTGTAAGTAGGTCTCTCTCATAACTGAATGAAATGAGTGTTTCAAGAAATCTGAGTAGAGTAATTTGCTCAAGGTTTATGCATACAACCTATTGTCACGTTATTGTCATTTTAGCGTGCCATGAAAATTAATATATTCTTTATTGAAACTTATTCAAAATTGTAGCGAAAATTATGGCAAATATTGAAATTTCTGAAAATATTCTTGCAACTGCTAACACTGTAAGATTAAATTTGCTTCCGGATAAATCAAAACTCAAAAAAGAATACCTTCAGTTTTGTAAGTGGCAAAATACAGAACGGGTTCAAGGTGCTGAAGAAACGGTATTACTTGCTTACTTTGTGAAACTCTCAAATGAATACTCTCTTTGTGGCCTAAATATTCTATGTTACGAGCTTGTTTGGAGTTGAAGGAATGAGTAGAAATCGACAAGTATGGCGCTTTGATACGATTCATATAGAAAAAAAAAGTGGGATATAGAGCAAAAAAATCTAAAGTATTCACGAAGGAGCGGGTTACTGCCATAGACGAGACATTTTTATGATGATAGTAGCTTTTTCAATTGGAATTGGCGGAGCTTGCAGAACCAATGAACTAACGAAAATGTCCATGGAACATGTGGAGATTCTAGAGAGCAAGCTAGTAATCAATTTTCCTGATTCAAAAACCCATAAGGAAAGGTTTTTTGCGGTGATATCTGACGGAGACGTTAATCCTGTGCCATTATTTAAAGAATATATAACGTTACGTCCAGCTTGTACTCCACATAGAATATTGAAAACCCAACTATGTATGCTGGTCATCGTATTAGAAGATCTTCAGCAACTTTTTCTGGTAATGCGAGTGGACAAATATTAAATTAACAAGAACTTGGTGGAATCGGGAATAGGGTGTTTAAAAGATAACTTGAGTAAGAAGATTTCCATTGCGCGAAATATTCAAGTTGGAGACGTTTCTGTAAACACTGCCTCATATACGGAAGAGACCATCGAACTTAATAAGAATGTTGCTGGCAAAGATTCAGCGGACATCCCTATCATTTTGGACAAGAATGGTGCAGGTGTATCTATCAATTTTGAAAACTATCAAAATATTTCATGTCAATTTTCATAAAAAGATTTTTATATAAAATTGGTATCTTGGGTATTTATTATAAAGTAACTAATGTATTATATTTTGTAACTAATGTATTATGTATTGTGATGCTATAATGTTAGTAATTTGTAATAAAGATTCAACTTAATTTTCAATGATACGATAAATACGATTATTCTATAGTTTGATGATGGTTTCGAAGTCTTTCGATGACTTCCTAGAATTACGGTGTCACTGGATTTCCATTCGATTTTTAATGGATCCTCCGAGTCTGACAATTCGCCGGGGCGTTTTCTGGTCTTAACGACGCCATTAAGACGAAATACAATAAAGGAAGCCGATTTAGTGGCCGTTTGAGCGGAAATTAGACAACAAATAAATAATTAAACGATCATATCATATTTCCAAGTGTAGGCGAGGTTTACGTGTCGAAAATACAAATCGTACCGAGTGGTACCGAGAAAAGCGAAACAATTATATCGCGAGGACCTGTCGAAGGAAACGCCACCATTCGGAATTCGTGATTAGGTTTTTGTTTTTGGTTTTGTACGACTGTGCGAAATATCTCGATGTTGCAGAATTTACGGTTTTACTCTCATGTTGGCGACCGGCATGAACCTATCGAAACTGATCACAAAAATCAGATACATTTATTCAATAATTGGTAAAAATTGACAAATACTTCAATAAGGCTAATTTCAAAAGAGCTGGGATCCCAGACTGTTGAGACAGCATACTGTCAAAATCAGACTTAACGTGCTGGTGTGAGACTTTATCATCGACTCACTTTTTAGTTTCATCCTATTCATTTTAACCGAATGGTTTGGGTAAAGCCTGCGGAGTTCAAAGAGTAGATCTCGATATTTAGTCCGTTTTTCCTTCTCTTTTCGGACAATGTTAGTTTCGCCAGGAGCCGAAAAGCCTATGACGAAAATCATCCTACTTTGATGGTGGAGGAGAACTACATTAGGCTTATTGGCTTATATTTGTCTGAGGGTAGGGAATGAATAGTACCAATTCATTAAGTACTTCTCATTCTCCGCAACTGACTCAATATCCCCCGGATCATAAGGCAACATCGGTGTCTCGTCTATACCGTAAGAGTGTCGTAGATTGTAGTACAACATTCGTAGGGCCTCGTTATGCCTGTGGATATAGGCTGAGACCGCATAAGCTGGATAAGCTGGATAAGCTGGATAAGCTGACAGCAAATGCATCATGGTCTCAGCTGTTCTACGACACGTTCTGCACCTAGTGCCAGGGACCTCTACACCAATCACGCGACTGTGGTAGACGAGGGTGTTAAAGACACCATCTCATCAGGTCATTATGAATCCCTCGGTTTCCGACTTTAGCCCATTTGACCTGATAAATGCAAAGGTCAGGTTTCTTGAAGAAGACCCTATGCATTGGCTTATCCTGATGTAGCTGTAGGAGACTCTTCCTCTCCGCAGCTTTGACATAGGCTTTCAGCTAAAAGGGTTCGAACTCGATGACAGAGTTTGGGTTCGTCGTTTCAGTGTCGAATATGAGACCGAGTTTATGGTCTGCACGAGTTGCTGCCTTGAAAATAAATGCTCCAATCCCTGCTTTTTCATGATTCCATACGAAGCAGAGAAGAGGATCTGAACTCCTGATGACTTTACAGGCTCCATCCAGTACCATTCTGTTATGTAGACACTCCAAGTTCAAAAGTCAATGGCCTCCCCGTTGTTTGGGGAAGTATAACCGTGGAACAGACGATGTAGAATGCAAGCTCCTCTAAAGATGCATCATTTTGCGAGTTTTTACGTCTAGTTGTCACAGCTCTACCTGAGCTCATTTCATCACTCCAAAGTGAAGTAGAATCGACACAGCAAGCATATTAATTTCACCAACTTTGTTTTTCCCCGACAGTTCTGATGACCAGATCTGTCAAATTTTATGCTGATACTTGTCGCAGAAAGTGTTTTTAACACCTCTTGGCAGTGGCGTTTTCCACCCCTAGGTAAGTATACGTCTCTCTGGCATCCATGAAGGTGCTTCTGTCTACGCGGGTACTGAACGTCATCTCCGTATTCCTCGCATCGTCCTCTTTGCAGATGAACCGTGGCACATTTGTCAATTCCAAACTACATTCCGATAGCATGCGTGAACCTACTCTTGCACAACCCTCAAGGACTGATGAAGATCCTTTTCTCTCGAGGCATATTTTTTGAGAGAGTCATCTATGTAGAACAGATGCCTCCGGTTGCTGGGGGTGCCGCAGTTGTATACGCGGGTTTTCCATAATACAACGGACAGTGAAAATAGGGAGATACAGAAGAGAGGGCTCCAGATAGTATATAGATTTCTGTCATTCGGGTGCCCCATTCAAGGCATTCCTGGTCACTAATCTCCATAGCATTTACTTATGTTTGGAAGATGGGGGGTAACTCTGTAACGCCCACTCCAACCCCTTCGTCCATCTTGGATCCATCTTTGTAAAGGTAGTGGATTTTCTTAAGAGCTATGACTCATACCCTCGGCGTCGCAAAGAACAAATTTACGTTTCGGTAGTCGTCTACTGAACGTTGTAAAAACATCCGCATTCGAGACCTACGAGCTTGTGGTAAAGATCGACGTGGCACGCGTCCATACCGATTAAAGATATAGTAAAGATGTACTAAAGATATATTCAAGGTCATATATCTCTTAAGAAAATCCATTACCCTACCACACTGAGGCATCCATTGCCAATTGAGAACCGTTCTCTGTGTAAATCTGGTGGTTGTTTATGACCACTTCAGAGTGCACTTCAAATTCGTACCTGATCATATCTTAATATGAATCCTTGCGATACTCATATCGTAAATATCTATTGCAGAGTAAGAAAATGACGAATTTTTGTTGATTTACTTAAGATCAGTCGACCAATTGATAATTTTTTTTTCGATGTATATAACGCACAAATAAGTTTGATATCAACTCATGTAAGTCTTATCTCTCACTAAAGGCAGCATCTCTAACTTGAAATCGCCAGTAGTGAACTCATAAACAATAATTACTATGATTCATTCATAACTAATAATATTATCGAAACTACCTGTGCCCGACAGTCTGCAGACATCAAATTAGGAAATCTCATTACGCTAGTTTCCTTAATAACCTCTTGGGCACCGTATTTTCTTTTTATGGTTTCTCCTAATATATCCGGTGTTTATTTGTGTAATTGTTGCAAAGTGCTTCCGGCTCGAGAAAATTCTGAGGTTTGTCCCCGAAGCTGCCGCAAGACGGTAGAAAATACACTTATAGTCTAGTCAACATGTACCATTTTTCCTAAAATTTTTGTATAGTCTCCGAAAATTACGACCATGGTCTCATTCGATTTGGAAAATTATCTGGAAAGTTTAAGGAAAAGTTCCAAAATGGCCGAAAAAAATTGCAAAAGTTATAAACAATTAAGTGAAAAAAAAAGTAGGGGTTTTGTTTTTTCGAACATCTCTAAAAATAATGAAAATTTTTTAAATTTGAAAAAAGATGTGAGAAGATCGGCAAATTTGTTGAAAAAAAATTCCTGACTACCGTAACTGTACCTCCAATATTTATAATTTTTACAGAGCCTGAAAAAATGAGCGAAAAACGGGTGATCGGGCTTCCGCGCGCGTTGCGTCACTCTGACGAGGCGACAAAATAAAATTATTTAAACATATTAAATATTAATATTAATATCCGTGGTCAAAAAATTTAAATCCCAATTTTTCTATAAATTATGGATTTGTTAATTAAGTAATTTTTCCAAATTGATTGAGAAAATAAAAACCACGATAATTATTGAACAAGAGCCTTAAGGTTTTTTTCACTTCGTGGAGTTATTGGTATTAGGCTTACAAATAGATCACTGTAGCAAAAATTTCAAAATTTTATATTTTCGCCTTTTTATTAACAATTTATTGAAAAAATAAAATTTTGAAATTTTTGCTACGGTGATCTATTTGTAAGCCTAATACCAATAACTCCACGAAGGCATGAAGTGAAAAAAATCTTAAGGCTTTTGTTCAATAGTTATCGTCATCTCAACATTCAATTTGGAAAAATTAGTTAATTAACAAATCCATAATTTATGAAAAAATTGGAGCAACAATTTTTTGACCACGGATTATTGTTTGTTTATGTTTCCCAATGCTACATTAATTTTTTTATTCCTTAATACTCATATTTAATATGTCTAAATAATTTTTTTTTGTTGCCTTGTCAGAGTGATGCAACGTGCGCGGAAGCCCGATCACCCGTTTTTTGTCCATTTTTTAAGGCTCTGTAAAAATTATAAATATTGGAGGTACAGTTACGGTAGTCGGGATTTTTTTTAGCAAATTTTCTGATCTTTTCAGATATTTTTTCAAATTTCAAAAATTTTCATTATTTTTCGAGATGTTCGAAATTTTCGGCCCCTTCTGGAACTTTTCCTTAAACTTTCTAGATAATTTTCCGAATCGAATGAGACCATGGTCGTAATTATCGGAGACTATACAAAAATTTTAGGAAAAATGGTACATGTTGACTAGACTATTAGTGCTCATTAAACTGTTTATGTCGTGACTGTGCGAAAATAAATATTTCCAAATAAGTAGTAGGTGGCGAAAGTATCCTTTAGGCGCGTCTTTATTTTATAGCATAACAAAGGGAAAAATTAAAAATTAAACTGAAAGACACAATTGGTATCATGAACCAGGATTCGAACCCGGGAACTCTCGATTTCCGATCGAAGATTCCGAACCTGAGTTATTAATTGATTGACAAACAATGGAGGACTGGACGCTTTCGCGAAGAGAAAACCAATTTCCCTAAGAAGTGAATATCTTCCAAAGTAGATAGTGACAAAAATGCTTTCTTCTACGAAGATCCTAGACAACAAATTCCCAGATCGAGTACGTTCATTCAAAGTATCTAGATATGAACCCATAAGAAGTAATGTTGAAAATACATTAATTTTTATCACTTACAAACCTTATCACAATTATTGTAACATTATGTGAATTTCAACGTTTAACAATACTAACTCGTTTTGTAATATGTCCGCACGAAAGTAGGCTAGGTGTATTTTTATCAACCGAAATAGACAAAAGCTTATTGACATCCTTCCTGCACATTAGTCATGTATATGAGTGTTCGGATGTTCGGAAGAGCATTTGTTGATGTGTTTCCTCTCGGTGAATCATTGATATCAACGAGTGCATCGGAAACTTTAAAAATATTATGCGTTGTTTAACCGCGATTCGAGATAGTTAGTAAATACTTATCAGACAAGTGCGCTGATTTCATTGTATCTTTCAAGTTGATAAATATTGTTTTAGAGCTTTTTCAGGTAGTTTTACTTATCAGGATTTCGCAGGAATATAAACAAACATTTGTTGTTGAAACATTCGAATTATGTCCAGATAGCACCTCATATTGGCTGAATCTTGATTGCATATTGAGCCAATATGGACAATTTATCTTCTCAATATGCTCTTCTTGTAACCTCGGATCAAGGCAGCTTGTCTAGCATTCTGATTGACAGTACATTAATTGAATATTATTTAACCAATATTCAACAAATCATATTTAGTTATGTTGATTCAACTTTGAACTAGAACATCATAACAATATGGAAATAATATATTATACATTATCACAAAGTAAACCTTTCACCAATAGTCGAATATTGGTCAAATATACAACAATGTTGAAATTATTTGTGGTTCTTATAAAACATCAGCTGAAACCTAAGGAAATATGGTCAATACTTTTCACAACTTGTTTTCGGTACAGTTCACTCGGTGGTTATGACGACCAAAATGCAGACTTTGGAGACCCCTTGATTGAAGGAGAACTGTAATTGTAGAAGTTCCAGAAGAGTAATTCTCCTTTTTTTTGAATAATTCACTTTCAGTAGTCTACCAAGAACGCTAATGTTTTGAGGACAATATTGCTTCAAGAGTATCATTCCACCAATATTATTTTTATAATGTCCCAAACAATATTGGATCAATTTCGCCAATGTTCACATTTTTTCCTCGCCAATATTACGTTTGAATATTTTACAAATATTTTCATTATGTTATACCAATATTATCTCAATATAGGTAAGTGTACCAATATCGCTAAATAATTTGAGGCCAATATAGTTTCGAGAATATTTCGGCAATATTACACAAGCAATCCTGAACCACTATCGCGAAATGTTCACATGCTTTATCTCGCCAACATGGCATTTGAATATTTTGCCAATATTTCCATCATATTGTTGTAAGAATATAATTGGTTGGAAACCTAATCAAACCTCAAATGTGACATATATCGCAACCGATATCACAAAAAGGATATACCGCACAGGACTCAATTTTTGAGCCCACTAGTTTTATCGTTTACGTGAATGACATCGTTTGTAACTTCTATGGAGTAGATTTTTCGCTTTTTGTCAATGCTATCTTCATTACATCCAATATCTTCGTTATCAATACTTATATCACTCAGGTTAGATTGGTTTCTTGCTAACATTTTTCTTGATATTTCAAAGAATATTCATTCACTATGGAAAGTTGAAAATCTGAATATTATTTTAAACACTCTCTTCGTATCCATGATTAGAAGATTCAAGGAACATGTTAATTAAAATTTCGGACAAACTCCGATAGGTTTTCCGGAAAGTGGTAAACAATTAAAAATTAATATTCACGACTATATCGAAACCCTTCTCTCTAGACATATTTACATAAAGTGGAAAGTCTGAGGAAAATATCTGACAGGAATGTTCAATGTCTGCAAGGGTTTTAGCCAGGACAGTAATTGTTTTCTGTCGGATATTTGCGACATACTTTCCACTTTGTCGAAACATGTTCGGATAGAAGTGTTTTTTTTTTTTCGTTAACTTATTATATTCATGTTGAATACGTCAGATGAGAGATCCATTTACCCACTAGAGGAAAATGGGATACCCGAACAATATTTGTTATCATAAAACTTTTCCATCTGTCAATATTACTAAATTAAATCCTTACTTTTGAAGGGTTTCTTTATTGCAACTAAATGATATAATATCCATACCTATTTTATTCAAGCTGAAGCTCTTATTGGTCCAGAACCTTTCTGTGGTTTAGCGAAAGCGCTATAAAAAACAAATAACAGTACTTGGGTGGAAAATCTCGGCGCCGGGAATAAGAGAAATTTAAAATAAATTGAACTTTCGAAACAGTCAGATTGTATCAATTATTATTGATAGAACTATTGACTTTGCCGAAAAGCTCATCCAATCATGTTGTGAACTTGAATCTTTCACAGCGAACCCTAACGATAGCATTAACTCAACTCGTGAACCATGGAGTTCCACAGGAATCGATACTGGGGATACTGTTTATCATCTTCAACGATGATCTAAAAGGTAATGCAAGTAGCAATCTTCTTCGGCTGCTGAGGAATATGTACAGAACTAAAAAAGTTGTTCGGAAAAACTTTCACACAAATCAGAAATGATTATTTCATAGTTTTAGATACAATTGCTAGATCAAGCACTTCAAAAGAAGCAGAAGTATCAGTATTCGAAGTAGAAAATATTTGGTCAGGGATAACAAGGTCTACAAAAACTGAAATAGCCTTTAACATTGGTTGAAATTGTAACTTTTCTTGTGATAACGTGTCAGTGTATATTCACAACAAAAAATAAATGAGTTACTAATCCGTGACTGGGGGTCGTCTAGAACTGAGCAACCGATTGTACGATCTCATCTAAAGATTTTGTGGAATGAACAAATTCTAATGAAGTGAAGAAAGAACAAATGAATCAACAACAAATCAGGATGAAGCTGAACAACAAACAGCCAAGCTGCAACAAATATTAAACAAGAAAAAACGTTGGGAAAATTGCAGAGTGTGCTACAGAGGTCAGGAATTGATCGAGAAGAAGAGACATCTAGAAAATCTGGGTGCAGATGGTAGCAGTGGGTTGAGGCACGAAGAAAATGTAGTTGAAGACGTTAAAGAAGTAAAAAGGTTCGTTCTTCCTCTGAAAACCGAGTCAGAAAGAACTTTATTGAAGATTTTACCAACGCTTGAGCTCATACAGTATGTTTGATGAGCACAGCCTACGTAAATTGATGGTGAAACCACCACAGTTTTTATTCCCGTGCCTGACTCACTCGCTTCAACAACGGATGTTAATGTCGAACCTTGGTACGTGAATATTAAACCATCTTCGTTTCGAAATCGCAGTTTTTCTGAATCACATCCGCTCTTTTTCGATTCACACGCGATTCATGAATATGAATCGGAACCCATGAACTATTTACTCCATTTTTCCCGACCATTAGCATACTCTATGAAGGTGCAGCCATTTGAATTCCGCTCTTGAACGCGAAGCGGTCGGTTGCGGTTTGCAAATTTCTAGAACAGATGCGCCGAAGGAAATAATAAATAAATGTATGATGCTTACGATTTATTCCAGCGGTTTTCTTCAACTTTTTCTGGAGCTGCGCTTGGCCGCGAGTGCACTAAGTGGTGCATAATTTAAACGGCATTAGCATGGGTAATGCGTTCGAAGTTGTGAGGTAACCATGGGTTAGAGTCCTCGATTGAAACTCTGCTAGCGTTATTGGAATAACCTAATTTCACGATGAAAGTATACGACGTTTTTCGACGGAAGATCTTTAACCAATAACAGATACATTGTACACCATCCGACGTAAATATCGTTAAAAAAAGAATGAACAGAAGCATTGACGGATATAACAGTTTGAATTCATCTTACAATAGTTAAACCATCAAGGAAGTAGTTTTATAGGTATAGTATAAAATTCGAATGAGTTCGAATACACTGTGCCAGAGAGGTATCAACAATGTTGAAAGAATACGGGGTACCCTTCTCTATAAGCGTTTCCACCAAGTGGAAAATAACAGGCAAACATCTGTCGGAAAACAACTACTTCCCTGGCTAATACCACGACGGACATTGAACTACAACTGACAGATATTTGTGCAACGTTCTTCAAAGAAGACCCAATTGCGCAAGTGCTTGTCTCGTAATTAAACAGAAAATTATCCTTCATTTGGCTGGGAATGACCACCTGCAGACATGCATGTTTCGAGGTTTATTGCCTCTCATTAGTGACAGGGTAGGTCGGACAACAGTATAATTGTCCTGTCCCTGCCAAATGAATGATAATCAACTGTTTAACCAATATTTCCCCACGGATAACATCACGATCTACAACCAAGTTGATCGAAGCGCCATCCGCACGGAACAAGACAAAACACTCCCAAGTAGCACAGTCTCCGGGAAGAGAATGTAAAATTCGAACGAGTTCGAATACACTGTGCCAGAGAGGTATCAACAATGTTGAAAGAATACGGGGTACCTTTCTCTCTAAGCGTTTCCACCAAGTGGAAAATAACAGGCAAACATCTGTCGGAAATCAACTACTTCCCTGGCTAATACCACGACGGACATTGAACTACAACTGACAGATATTTGTGCAACGTTCTTCACTCCGGCACAGTGTATTCGAACTCTTCTCTTCCCGGAGACTGTGCGGCTTGGGAGTGTTTTGTCTTGTTCCGTGCAGATGGCGCTTCGATCAACTTGGTTGTAGATCGTGGTGTTATCCGTGGGGAAATATTAGTTAAACAGATGATTATTATTAATTTGGCAGGGACAGGACAATTATAATGTTGTCCGACCTACCCTGTCACTGATGAGAGGCAATAAACCTCGAAACATGCATGTCTGCAGGTGGTCATTCCCAGCCAAATGAAGGATAATTTTCTGTTTAATTACGAGACAAGCACTTGCAATTGGGTCTTCTTTGAAGAACGTTGCACAAATATCTGTCAGTTGAAGTTCAATGTCCGTCGTGGTATTAGCCACGAAAGTAGTTGTTTTCCGATAGATGTTTGCCTGTTATTTTCCACTTGACTGACGGAAACGCTTAGAGAGAAGGGTATCCCGTATTCTTTCAACAGGTATAGTATACATATAC
Organism: Chrysolina americana; assembly: GCA_958502065.1. Lineage (NCBI taxonomy): Eukaryota > Metazoa > Arthropoda > Insecta > Coleoptera > Chrysomelidae > Chrysolina > Chrysolina americana. Next base: position 63,892,634 of record OY293416.1, on the reverse strand, counting down.
AAAATTTTACTGAAGTAAGTTAGGCCTTTCCATCAAAGATACTTGTCTCTATAATTCAAACGCGCACTGAAAATTTCTACCGCCCTTATGGTAGGTCACACAGGGAAATAGGTTGAACAAAATCATTTCTCTAAACCAAAAAATGTTTTTCTACTCATGTATACAGGGTGTTTCCGAAATTGCAGCAATAAATGAAATGGGGTGTTCTATGAGACATAATGACACAACTAAAAGCTTTTACATATTTTTCCCAAGCACTTGAAAATCTCCCAAAAAAAGGTCATTTACTTACGATTGTTTGGGAAGCACTGGTTTCATTCATCAGTTCCTAGGGCGCCTATCTTCTAGTATTGTGTTTATTACTCGTATTTCCACACCGTTGTCAGTTTATTATTATTTGGTAAACCTAGCCAGTTATTACATTTGGCTTCGAAGTGAACCGAAATAAAAACACTAAATTAAATCAAAATGAGGGCAATGAGGCATTCTCATTTCATAACAGGGGATCAAAGAGTTACTGAAAATAAACGGAATCTGATTTCACAACAGGTGTTCGAAATGAACTTTCTATGCAGAGTCTCGCACGACGAAGTAACGAATCACAAGCACGCTGAAAACTACCCTGTTGTCGCATCTGTTGAACGGCGTTGTTATTAACTAGGTTTCAACTACCTACCAAATTGAAATATCGAGTTCCTGGAAAAGTACCGCGATTGCAAATAACGTTTGCGTAATACCTAACAACACTGACAGTTTCCAAAGTGGTGAGTCCAATAGGGATTGTAGGAATTTCGAAGGTGAAGAAAATACGAATGCAGTCGAATACCGAAACACAACAAGAATCTAGGTACTTACCTACCTACATAAAACGAATGGATTCGTCAAACGATTTAACCAAAATGATGACCAGATGATTTTTTTAGTCTGCCTCAATATCGAAATATTTGGTGAATTCTTTATTGTAAATTCCAATTTGTTGAATATTTTGGGTCCGAGGTACAAGTGAGAGAGGTTCAATGTGGGTTGGATGCCAGCAAACCTCTAGCTCTAGTAGAGTATGGATGATCTTGTTGATTCGATGTAAATTTTCCCTTATTTTTATAAACATAAATACACAGTTCATATATTATATAAAGACCAGCAACTACGAGTATTTTCAATTCCCTGATGTCTGTTCAGCCGGAAATTATTCTGAGTGCATACTTCTGTAGAATGAACTCTCTTTCAACAGAAGAGCTTCTACCCTAGCTTAAGATTCCAAAATGTAGGTGACAGCCAATAGTTGCACGATACAGATTCAATAGAACTTCCTTTCCACAGTGATTTGACATGAATTTTAGTGCATAACAATTTTTTCAGTAGCACAGTGTATCCATATGAGGACTACAAGTAAGTCTAAAATCCAAAGTGATGCCAAGCATTTTTGTTACTGAGTTGGAGACCACCTCAAGTTGGTTATCTTCATATATTTCAAATGTCTCGGCAGGGTTATGCATAGTGGATTTTATCAATGCTGTTTCTCTGATATCAAGAGACAAGTGATTTTTCTCAGCCCACATGATAACTTTTTGTAGGTGATCTCAGTTATTTCAGTCAGTCTCACTGTATTCTGCTAAGTGATAAGGAAGTTAGTATCCTCTGCATATGCAACTATATGTACTTTTGAAATACTAAGAAAATAATTCAGCCAATCATCGGCATAGATTAGAAAAAGCAGGGGTCTAAGCATAGATTCCTGTGGAACACCTTGAACCTGAAGGTACGATTTTACTATATCTAGAGCAATTCCACGGACTCGGAATGAGTAGATTATGATTGACACAGTCAAAAGCACCAGCGTCGATAAGGGGGGTACTGGGGGACAGAACCCCCCTCAAATGTATTTTATTATGTAAAGAGAGCCATAGTACCAGCCATTACAAATTTATAAGGAATTCCGGTACTCAGTACCCCCCTAGGAGGTAAAGTACCCCCCTAGGATAAAATCCTACCGACGCGCCTGTTTAAAAGCTCTGGAAAAGTCGATGAATAAACCACAAATTTGTAGTTTGTTATCTAGGGCTGTTATTACATGTTCTGCGAAATTATGCAGATCTGTTTTTGTGCTTTTATTTTGCATTAAACCATATTGATGAGTCGATAAGAGTTTATTCGAAGTACAGAAAGTTAATATCTGATTTTTCAAGTTAAGTTCGAACAGCTTAGATATACTGGAAAGGAGACTAATTCCTCTATGATTTCCATAATTATTAGAGTCGCCTTTTTTAGAGCTTATACCTAGTGCTAGTGTATACATTATTCGAAGGTGTAACAAATACGGTACCTACAAAAAAAAGGGATTAGATGGAAAGAGCCTTATTTTTAAAAACCTCAAAAGATACATGAACTTACGTTATTGTGAACTTCAGAATACGTGGAACCGGTCTGATTTAGGCATAGTTGATATGAAAAACATCAGAATTTCTAGTAGGTATCTTTTTTATATATAATAAGTTATTGGTTGAAGTAGTGCTGAACAGTTGATTATATTATTTATTACTTTCCCAAACATGGTTTTTTCAATTGGCTGAGATGTAAGTACATTTATTTTGTCGGGTGCTCAAAAAAAATCGTTCAATACCGTCTAGACGCAAAGACATATAAAGTCTTAATAAAGGCAAAGCGGAAAACTCTTTTCCATCCACAACTGTAAATTTCTTCATTTTATTTTCCGGTACGTTCACTACCATAAGGGAATCCTGGTCCTCTATATCCGATATCTTCATATTCAAAAGTTCCTGACTTTTGTCTCCTAAAAAATAACCCATAATCAAAACAACCTATAACAAAAAAAAAGAAACAAATGTACTGAAAAAGGAAAAAGAGAAAAAAATTACCTTATGCAATAAATGAATTTAATTAGGAGCGTTCTTTAGAAATCTGATGACATCTTTAGGAGATGAAACAGCAGACTTTTTCGGCGTATACCTAACTCTTACTCTTCCGTTTCAAAAAAGCCTCTCGTTCATTGAACTTGGTGATATCTCGTTTCTCGTGTAGACTCACCTTCGATTTCATCATTGACCATGTAGTCCATAAAGAATTTGGACTACTTTAACCTTTTTGGACTGCAACGAATAAACACAATTAGGTACTGCCAAATCTACCGAAAAACATAGGAAATACCTTACCAGTTCTTGAAAATATGCCAAAAATACAGTACCAGTGGCATATGTTGCATAACTTTTTTCGGTGTAGGTGTATTCTTTTTGGTATACGGCTTCACTTTTCGATGGAATTAATGATTCTCTTGCTTTTTCAGCTATTTTAAAAATATTCTCTATTATATTTGAGGTGGAAAACACCTTTTTAACGCAAAAACAGCTTGCTAACAAAGTTCTGTTTTTAAACAATTAACATATAGTAAGCTAGGTTAAGTGTGACCGTGATTTTCATTAGTTCGCATTGAATTTAGTCCATCTGATGAACCTGAACTGATATAACAATGAACTCTTGCAGGTATTTACTTCGAAGGTCAGTCTTTGTAATACGCCACAGAAAACTGTTGAAAAACGTATTCTATGAATTTTATTTATATATTCAGATATACATCTCCATAGGTCACACTTCCCGGAAATTTGGGGCAAGTGTGATTCTGGCCATATTTAAAGATATTAATGCACGTAAATCTCTCTTTGGGGCAGGTGTGAGTAAACAGTAAAGGAACTTCCACCACAATTTATTTGTTTCGAGATATCTTTATTCAAAACATAGTTAGGAACTTTTTAATATTGAATTTGAAATGGAAAAAAACAAAAAATAATCCTGAAAGTGAACATTTGTTGAAAAGAAAAATTTACAGGTAGAATTCTCAAAAATCGAATGAGAATTTCATTGATCCCCATCTTCTGACGAGTGGTGATGGAAGCACAGTTGTTATTTCATCCTCTGAAAGTGTATCAATGTCTTCCACATCTGGCCAGGTATATTGTTTGGCTCTCTGAGATTTCCGTATATAATTTCGTACTATAGCTGAAAAAATATTACTGTTTAGATTGGCCAAATGAACCAGGTTCCCACTTACCCCGACAGATAGGTCACACTATCCCCAATAACATTTAATTTCGGGGTAAGTGTGACATGCAATGGAAAAATTAAAAAAAACAACTTCATGAAAAAACGGCAATCTATAGTCAGATTCATTGTTTAGGCAGAGGAAAAGTGTATAAAATGGATTCTTACCTTAGATTTTAACTATACACTCAAAACTTGAAATAAACTCGTTATACTCGTTCGGATTGATGAATTGTAGGTTAGAAAATTGGGGAAAATATTTGGATTTCACAAGATCTCTTTTGTATTTTATATGATGGTTATGGATTCATTATGAGTGTAGGCTATTCGTCAATAGATGGCATTGGGCTGTCGCCCGGTTTAGCGAAGATAGCGAGCAAACTCACACTTGCCCCAAATTCACACTTACCCGAGCTTACCTTTAGCAGTAACCTAGCAACAACAAATCTCCTATAATCAACGATACCCGATTGAAATATAGCGGGAAGGAAATTAACTTATTTATTCCATTTTGAAAATAAAATATTTTTTATTGAAATCAGTCAGAAATACAATTATCCATGTACCACGGATATTAATTAATGAGCCTTAATATCCTCAGGCAATTTGCCATCGGTAGTTAAGGCCTTTATAATTCCCTTGATACATAAATATCTATTTTAACATCTGGGTTTCAAAAATATGATCCCATTTCACGTCAGCTAAAGAGTCGTTTATTCCAATATAATTCCCATTTCTGAAACCACGAAAGTATTCCTCACATTCAAATTCTTTCGAAAAAGCCATATTTAAATAAAACAGAATGAAATCGTGTCCTACACTATTTTTGAAATTTTCATTCATCCAAAACAATATTAAAAATATGTTCGCTCTGTGTGGTTTCGTACAGGGCACGGCGCTTATGCTGACTTAGATTAACTTCAATATTATTTTCTGTCAAGTGATGCCGTTCCACGATGTTTTTGTACCCACTACCCGTACTACCGCTCTCGAATCGTACTTTCGCGAACGGTTTTTCCGTACTCTGCGGGCCCCATTCATGCCGCTGCTTTCGCATCAATGAAAACGATGAATGGAGTGGATGCCGATCGAGGCCACGCACGCATCACCTCGCTCCACAATAGTACATTTAGCGAGCTGTGACACAATGACTTTTATAAGCGTTTCCGGTTTTCGAACGGAAACAAGGAACATACGACGTCCGATAGACGATATAATCCGCGTCGAAAGATGCGGTTTCCAAGGACTCCACTGTAAAGAACGCAGTCCTGTTTGAGTTGTCAACGTTGATTCTCTAGGTGGGCCATGCGTCCCGTTATCAAAAAACGAACATACCGATAGTCATCATGAACTAACGTTTGTGAAAACATTTTAGTTAGGTGTTACGGGTTAGTGTGAGTTATAAGTTTACCAGAATGTATTGTAATGAAGAAAAACTGTTTTGCGATTATTTTATGGTGAATAAAGACGAATTATCAATCCACAAAATTTATTCAGAATTAAAACTATAAACTATAACTTTTATAATTTATTTTAATAACTATAGTAATAGTCGTCAGAAGTCATTGTACGTGTCGTCAGAGAGCTTCAGCCGATTTTTGAATATTTTGAAGTGATCTCAAAAATTGAATTCGAGTCGGTGCATTGTATTAGGCCAGAAGACATCCATTTCTGTCCACATTACAACTTTGCATCGTCAGAAGTCATGTCGTCACAGAGCATCAACCGAACTTTGAAAATTTTGAAGTGACCTCAAAAATTTAATTCGAGTCGGCTCGCATTATTTTAGGCCAGAAGACATTCATTTCTGTCCAAATTACAACTATGCATCGTCAGAAGTCATGTCGTCAGAGAGCATCAGCCGAACTTTGAAAATTTTGAAGTGACCTCAAAAATTGAATTCGAGTTGTTCTGCATTGTATTAGGCCAGAAGACAATCATTTCTGTCCACATTACAACTTTGCATCGTCAGAAGTCATGTCGTCACAGAGCATCAACCGAACTTTGAAAATTTTGAAGTGACCTCAAAAATTTAATTCGAGTCGGCTCGCATTATTTTAGGCCAGAAGACAATCATTTCTGTCCACATTACAACTTTGCATCGTCAGAAGTCATGTCGTCAGAGAGCATCAGCCGAACTTTGAAAATTTTGAAGTGACCTCAAAAATTGAATTCGAGTTGTTTTGCATTGTATTAGGCCAGAAGACATTCATTTCTGTCCAAATTTCAACTTTGCATCGTCAGAAGTCATTGTCATGTCGCCAGAGAGCTTCAGCCGATTTTTGAATATTTTGAAGTGATCTCAAAAACTGAATTCGAGTCGGTGCATTGTATTAGGCCAGAAGACATCCATTTCTGTCCACATTACAACTTTGCATCGTCAGAAGTCATGTCGCCAGAGAGCATCAGCCGAACTTTGAAAATTTTGAAGTGACCTCAAAAATTTAATTCGAGTCGGCTCGCATTATTTTAGGCCAGAAGACATTCATTCCTATCCAAATTCCAACTTTGCATCGTTAGAATTCATTGTCGTGTCGTCAGAGAGCTTCAGCCCATTTTTGGATATTTTGAAGTAATCTCAAAAATTGAATTCGAGTTGTTTTGCATTGTATTAGGCCAGAAGACATTCATTTCTGTTCAAATTTCAACTTTGCATCGTCAGAAGTCATGTCGTCACAGAGCATCAACCGAACTTTGAAAATTTTGAAGTGACCTCAAAAATTTAATTCGAGTCGGCTCGCATTATTTTAGGCCAGAAGACATTCATTTCTGTCCAAATTACAACTATGCATCGTCAGAAGTCATGTCGTCAGAGAGCATCAGCCGAACTTTGAAAATTTTGAAGTGACCTCAAAAATTGAATTCGAGTTGTTCTGCATTGTATTAGGCCAGAAGACAATCATTTCTGTCCACATTACAACTTTGCATCGTCAGAAGTCATGTCGTCAGAGAGCATCAGCCGATTTTTGAATATTTTGAAGTGATCTCAAAAATTGAATTCGAGTCGGTGCATTGTATTAGGCCAGAAGACATCCATTTCTGTCCAAATTACAACTTTGCATCATCAGCAGTCATTGTGGTGTCTTCAGAGAGCTGCAGCCGAAATTTGAATATTTTGACGTGACCTCAAAAACTTGAGAACGGTTACAGATAGAGCCATTCTGCGAACGCCTATCGATTTTCAAATTAGTATAATCTATGAAGTTCAAGTCGATGAACGTAAAATTCCCAAGGGGTAACAAAATTTGCAGCCCATACGCAAAATTTTATGCTGATTCCGAAAATATATGATTTTTATATGCTCAGGTATAAGGTTTAGAGTAAAAAATTAATAAAACGGCAAAAGTTCCATCGCACTATCGAATTTTCAGTATTTTCTTCTAGAAATAGCAGAGGTTTCTTTAAGAGCCTATATTTGACTGACCCGGAATCGATTTCAAAATCGGTGTGTGTTTTGTGTTTAGAATAGATAAAGTTTTACCAATATGAGAGAAAAATTAAAAACTAATTTTTTGAGGAAATCATTGTTGTATAATTAGGGTTACTTGCTTGCTTTGATGAAGATTATCTCTATTTCTCAATTTGAAACCATTTCTGTAAAACGACATTTCCCAATCTCACCCAACCTAACTTTATTATGTACTTCATTTTAATGAGTTTAAATTTCCGTAGTTATCTAATCTGAATAGATAAATAATAAAGTAAAACGAAATGATTTAGAATGAAATGGGAATATGAACAAATATGGTTAACCTTTACCACATACCTTCATCTCATACATTCCTTCAGACATATTTTGAATTGATTGATTCCTAGATGTGTGAAGTAAATGGTGCGAGTAGAACTTATTCATTATCTAATGAATAAATACATTTTACGAAAACAAAACATCGTGGAGTCTGATCTCATGTAACTTTCTGATACTTTGATGTCAATAAGAATTACTATTCTTGGACAATAAAGCAGTTTGATTAATTGATTCGTTCGGAAAGTTCAGAGGTAATTTTTGTAATTAATCAAGAATACCCATGCGAAGTCCTACTGAAACACAACTCATTTTGACTGAGATCCAAGACGCCTTTTTTGCAGAGTCATGTAATTCCGGGCATAACTGACTTGTCAATCTAAATATCCTTACAAATTACTCGCGACAAATACTTCTTCGAATATCCCCGTGGTTTGAATTTTTTCTCCACGTTAAAGTTCACAGCACCTCTCGACATTCAGAACTCCACCTCTTTCTTTACGGTTCGCTAACTGCCTCAATGGATTCTCGACGATGACTTCTATTTAACACGTCGACTCACCCTTGTTCCTTTGTAAGTCTTGGGAACCGGAGATTCTCATGAGAACTTCAAGTAAACTTATTATTCACAGAGGAGGTGAACGTCGTGATGCGACGTAGTGCCGTGTTCGGTACCGTTTACCATACCGCATTATGTGTTAAATGTCGAGCTGTATATGTAATTATTTCGAGAAAAAAACGATCGACGAGAGTCCGTTCCAGAGCTCGTTTCCTCCCGATGTATATTTCGAAAGTGTTGAAGTGCGAGACATTCGGAGATGGAGTAGTTTTACATCGGAAGTTGGAGGGCACATCAAAGAGAAGCGACACTTTCGTTTTATTTCAGCCGATGTGATTTTTCTTCAAAGACATACTAACCATAAAATCAAATTTACGTTTCTATAGGAATCATACGGAAGTACAGAGGGGCTATTTGTATTTTTTTATTTCATTTTATCAACAGTTACGACTTACTAACTCGTAATTCCAACTTACTGAGACGTAATTACGAGATGAAAAACATTAGTGTTGAATTACGACTTACTAACTCGTAATTCCGTCATACTGAGTCGTAATTACGGGATGAAAGTCGTAATTGTCGAAATGCAACTTACTAACTCGTAATTCCTACTAACTAAGACGTAATTTCGAGATAAACGTCGTAATTGTTGAATTACGCCTTACTAACGATGAATTACGACTTACTACTCATAATTCCGACTTACTAAAACGTAATTACGAGATGAAAGTCGTAATTGTCGAATTACGAGTTACAAACTCGTAATTCCGACTTACTGACACGTAATTACGAGATAAAAGTGGTAATCCTGAAAAAAAAAGGGTTAACAAAAAAATTCATCTTTGAGTTAATAGCTGTTTCCGTTAGCTAGAAGTGGATTTTACAGAGGGATCCTAAAAACCAACCCATAGTCATTCTCTTCGACAGTCAAGCGACAATAAAGGCCCAGAGATTATTCAGTTTTTTTTCCTAATTAGTTTGGGAGATATACACAAAAACCTAGACGATCTAGGACCGCAGAACAGGGCAAAGCTTGGGAAGTTGGGAAGGGAAAGATAGATGCCCCAGCAGTAGTGGGGGCAGCAACAACTCTCATTCAACCAGAACCAGTTTATGGATTATCGTTTTGGGACATTAAGCAGGATACGATGAAGTGGGTCAAGAATCATCATTTTTTTTGAGAGAATGCCTCAGGCAATGAATAACCTCGTAAAAATTATGATATTTGGGCCAACCGACCGGCTATCAAGACACCTGGTCAGACTGAACCGAAACTCTCTCAGGACGATAGTATAGAACTCCTGACAGGAAAGGACGAAACAGGCTCCCACATGGTGCTTGCTCGCATGAGGATGGATATCTTCAATGCAGACGAAATTATTGCTATTATATATACTGTCAAAGTAAATGCAACAGTGGTATTGAACATAGGAATACTATCAAAAAACCCAACAAAAAATATCATGTAGAAGAATAATCAACTAATAATGAAATCACCTTTAATACCACCGAAGATAACGTAGACATTTAAAATCACCAGGTCCTTTGGGAATGTATGATTTATAATGGAGTAGTTTGGAAAAATTTGTCCGCCTACTACTTTTCCGTAATTACATCTTGGTAAGCCGGAATTACGAGTTGGTAAGTCGTAATTTCACAATAATTACGACTTTGATCTCGTATTTCTGACAGGTATTTGCCATAGTATTGTAAGTGGATTGGATTAAAAAAAGGGCAAATATCGGCCGAAAACAATCTCCCAAATAAATTCTGAGCTGTGTTCATATAACACGCTCTTCAATGCATGGCCCGTGTATGGTGATAGAGGATGACTCTCATCAATATTTACCCACACAGACATACACAAAAAAGTGATTAAATAATTTCATTCATATTGTTATTGCGTGATTAAACGACAGGAACAAGACAAAACATTATTATTATAATAAATTATTCCAACCAAAAGGTAAATATATATCTTCAAGGTAAAACTTAAGTAAATGGTCACCAAATCGATTTTCCTGAAATTTTCACAGATGTTGTGGAATACCATATATAACGAAAAACTTTCAGAAATGACAGCAAAACCCATAATTTTCATATTCAAATTTCAACTAATTGACATAAAATTCGTTTCGTTAGGTATGTCAAACCAAAGATGCATAGAATCCCTGGTGTGATACCGTTGGCTTCATTCGTCGTTGGATGGCGCAGAAGTCGAAAATAGCCGAGTTTCCAACATTCCATGGTGCCTTGATTTGTCATTTGATTGTTTTTGAATGTTGACATGACACTTGTCGCTTGTCCAACCGTCAATCGTCAATGACAGCATTAATCTGTTATTTTGCCGCCATCTGTGTAAAGAAGTGAAACGGTACCAATGCAATAAAAATAACATGAATCAAGTAGGCCGTACATCAACACTTTTGTATGTCGGTATCACAGGTATAAGTGATCACAGCAGGGTTTCTATGCATCTTGGTCAAACCTTAGATGTCAAATCGTTAGATGTCAATGTAACATCATAAATAAATTCACTAAACATTTTAAACAATGTTTCAAACAATGCCATTTTTAATAAAAAAAATGTGTAAAACAGGTGAATTAGGGTGTGTACATCGTGTTAGTTTAAAGAAGGAAACATTTTTAGTGTTTTTCCGCGGTAGAAATGTTTCCTAAAAAATTTCAGTCATCACTCAAAAATAGGCCCATATCTCCGAAATTAGTTGAGACCGCTAAAAATTTCATTTGGATTATCTGTTCAGGAGGCCAAAATGCGAAAGTAAACATTTTGTTGATAGCTTGATATTAGTTGGAATTTTACCAAAGTTACCGAGACAATAGGAGTTGATTCTTGGTGAAATGGTTATTATTTTCATCCTGATACTGTATTTCATCATCCTGATGCCTAGTGTGCAATATTGAAAAGTATGATGTTCTATTAAAAGATCTAATAGAGAATCTAACATGTTCAAATTAAGTGAAAAACTTGTTTGAAAATACACCCTTTTAGAACATTAGTAACTCGCAAATTAATAATTTCCGCGGAAATCTTTCTATGAATTATCGTTTTTTAGGGTATTCCACAACATCTGTGAAAATTTCAGAAAAATCGCTTTGGTGACCATTTGCTCAAGTTTTACCTTAAAAGATTGCTTCTGGAAGCTCTTCGCCTGACGAATCCATTAAAATATTTTTATTGAAAATAATCTGAGAAATGCAGAACTTCGACAACTCTTCGATTTGAAACTTTGACGTCTTGATGACAACTTGGTTGTAATAGATAATCTTTGGTTACCACTTGACTCAACTTAGTTATGAAAAATATACAGGGTAGATATATAAAAGTACCTATCCCAATTTTTATTTAATTTCAATGAATAAAAAATTTCGAAAACAAGAAAAATAGTCTGGGTTAGATTAAATATTAAAACCTATATTAGTTTGAATAGTACTATACAGGTAAATCAATGAAATGTACATAAAACTTTAAATTAACATGTTTTTTTTCCGCACTAGTGAGGGGAAAAATCGCTGTCAAAACTGAAATGTGTGCGGGAAATTGGGTAAAAACTTTTCAAGTTATACTTCTAGGAGAAGTTCATCAATGATATTTCCAAAGTCTACTGCAAAAATGTTAATTACTAATGATTCGTTTCCACTAATCATAGAATTAGATACTTATGGTTCAAATAAATCTCTTGGTATCTTCGAATCGATGATGTATTAATAACTGAACATTCACCCTCTGCCACACCAAAACCCGAACTCAGACATTCGGAAAATTTTCCACCGATTAATTTTAGTCTCAAGACGGAAACCACTTTTACCACGAACCTCAGCGGTGTGGCTAATTTTATCCGTGGCGGCCGCAAAAATACAAGAGGCATGTTTCCCATTTCCTCGAATATCATTCACACATCCTGCCACAAATAAAAAATTAAAGCGCCTCTAACTCATTTAGATCTATATCTAGCATGTCGAAAAGCTGACATCCACACGTTGCGTTTTCTACTTTCGGCGACGAAAACTTGATTGATTGTGGTTGAGTGAATGAAAGAAAGCTGGTCGAGATTTAGATTAGAATTCCCTAGAATGGACCAGAATTATACATATAATTTATAAAATAATAATTATAATATGAAGAAATATCTCAGCGGCAATTCATACATGAAAACATGGAAATTGAAAAATGTGGATCATCAGATTGAGTAGCCCTGGTTCGAATCCCGACCGCCAACAACCTAGATAGTAAGTATAGTCAATTTCCAGTGCTTTATGTGGTTCTTATAGATGGATATGATGCTCACTTTCTTAGTGGGTACTGCAGAGTTGTTGTCGTAGGGCCAGTTGACAAATCCAAGTGGAAATTGTTTGCATGTTGTGGCCGGGTCTGCACTGACGATCGGGTGAACCGTAAAACTAGTATGTAGATAGTTACACCTGTTTTCAATATCCATTTAGTAGTTGTAACAGGAAGTATTGCAAAGTATATTTGTGGAAAAATTGGGTAGAGTGATTCGGTCTCATGGGGCTGCTGAATTGTTTTCTGTTCGACGTTTCGACAATCCCATCGTAGAGGAAATAATTTTCCTTTCGTAATGAGAACAAAAGAAGTTTTCCCCTCCACACTAGTAATTTCATAGTTGCGCATTTCGTTAACAAAGAATGACATTGCTAGTGTGGTGAAGGGGAAAACTTCTTTTGTTCTCATTGATTGACACCACAGGCGTCCATTACCCCAATTTCTTTCCTTTCGTAAATCAATATATACAGGGAAAAGAGCAAGAATTGAAAGAGGAATTTGAACAAAGTGAATTGGAGATACTAGCAGTACCAGAAAAAAAAGGAAAGGACAAGAATTGATTGAAAGAGTCAAAGGTCATATAATGGAGTACAGTGGGGCATCAAAAGATGGAAGAGTAGCAATGGGAGTAACATGTTAATACATAGAAATGTTAAAGAAGAAATTTACAAGTGGAAAGGTTGGACAGATACAGTTGAACTAAACAGAAATGACAAGAATACAAAAGCAGTTATAACAGTATAGGGACCGAATGCAGATGATACAGCAGAAAATAAAAACAAGTTTTGGAAAGATCTGACAACAATCACAGAAGAAGCAAGAGGAAAAATATTCATACTGGGAGATTTCAACAGCAGGGTAGGAAGAAGAGATCCAAACTATAATACAGTAATAATAGGACAACATGGTGAAAAAATCAGGAACAATAACGGGGTAAGAATGCTGGAATTCTGTACATTACATAACCTTATCGTAACAAATGGGTTTTTCGAACATCGAGATATACATACACAAATATACAAGACAAGTTGAAAGTAGAAATGAAAAATCGATTATTGATTATATTTTAGTGGAAAATGGATTCAGAAGAAGCGTAGTAGACACGAGAGTAGGAAAAGGGGCAGCAATCGGCAGTGACCAGTATTTGTTAATAACAAAAATATCAGAAAAATTACAAGAAGTGAAAAAAAAGTTGAATACATAACAGAGAAATTATCGAATTTGAATCGATAAAAGCTTTCAAACTACAAGACAAAACCATTCAAAGAAATGTAGAGAGGCACTAAAAGATACAATTGCAAGGTGAATGGAATCGGTAACACACAGTAATCTTGAGACATTATGGAACTACTTTTAAAAACACGGTCTTTTCAGTGGTCTACAAAGGCAAACGTAAAACACAAACTGCTTGGTGACCAGAAGAAATAAAAAATCAAATGAAGATAAAGAAAATAAATGGAAAACTGTCAAACAGTAGACAACTATGAAAAGTACAAAAATGAAAGGAAAAAGTAAAGGAGCTAGTACCTGAGACAAAAAAGAAAAAGTGGAAAGGATCTTGAGAAAAATAGAAGCCGAGAGCAAATCAAACTAAAAATTATTCTGCACTAAAGATAAAAAGAGAGAAATTATAAGGGAAGACAGAGAGATAATGAATAGATGGAGAGACTATTTTCAAGAGTACTAGATGGCCGGCAACAAATGGAAAAAGAAACGAACAAAAACAAAGGATCACAAGATAGAAACGAAATCGATGAAATGAATTATGTAATAATGATAATAATAAAGCGTTTTTATTCACCATGAGATATAAGAGTAACATATTGGGTGAGCCTAAGAAAATTCCATAGTGAATAGACACAATATGAAAGAAGTTATACAAAAACTGAAAAACGGTAAATCACCTGGATAAGATAAATGAACAACTGGAATGTTCAAAAATATGAGAGAAGCATGTTCCAAAGAACTGATACCTAATGACTGGAAAGTAGCAATAATTGACCCTATATTCAAAATGGGAGATAAGTATGATAGCACGAACTATAGAGGTATAACATTGCTAAGTACAGCGATGAAAATATATGAGAAAATTATTGTTAAAAAAATAACATCTATAAGTAGAGACAACGCTAAAAGAATCACGAAGCGGTTTTAGGAAGGGTAGAAGTACACAAGACCATATATTTACATTGAAGATAATTGCAGAAAAAAGCTTCAGCAAGAGCAAGATAGATATTTAGGATTTATTGACCTCGAAAAAGCGTTCGACAAGGTGCCAAGGATGAAGTTATGGAAATATCTTACAGAATAGAGGAATTGAGAACAAGATAATCAATATACCTAATAATAAGGTGGTCGGTGGATCAGCGGTCTAATGCACAGGCCGTTCGAAACTCCAGCATAGCTATAGTCGGTTCGAATCCGATGTAGGTACGAGAATTTTTCTCAACTACTTGATATCGGAATCGATAGGCGGCCGCATGCCTTGTTGAAAAGCAAGTGTATTGTGAGTTGTCTAGATGCCAATCTCGTCTAGTGCTAGCTTGGAGTGCACACCGACCACCCGAGGTGGTGCTGTAGGTTTTCCGGGTTTTCCTACAGCTGAAAAGTGAATACGCCACCAAAAATCAGTAAGTCGCCCCGGAGCGCCACGGCAAATAATAATAATAGCCGTCCTCTACCCGCACAGGCTATGCCTTTGGGTACACTCAACGAGTGTTTATGAGGGAGTATTATTATATAAGAATAACAAAACATAACATAACAAAATGTCAGACAAATTTACAATAAGAGAAGGGTTAAGACAAGGGGGAGGACTAAGTCCATTGCTGTTCATCATATTTGTAGATGGGATAATAAAAACAAAAATTATACAAATTGAAATGGGGTCACTTACAGGTCACTTACAGAGGAGAACGAACGTCCGGTGAAACATATATGGCAGACAAAGGTTCAAAACAAAAAAAGGAAAAGGGTAGGACCAAGACAAACATGTAATGGGGTAATCGTGAAAATTTTAAAGAAAAAGTAAAAGTACAATTCATCGTATATAGTCTGCATGGCCTAGTACATTGAATATTAGGATTCCAAAGAAAAGTTTTCATATTTATTTTTCTCTAAACGTGATTATCGAAAGGACATCAAAACAACATTCATAAATAATGAACTATTTCAATTATTTCCTCTCTACGTTTATTCGTGTATAAATTATGTTGAAGATAGTCCCCATCTATATAATAATCCAAATAATCTTCACGACTAGAGTGCCAGATAATCACAACAAATAATATTTCATGTCGAAGAAATCATAATTGAATGATGACAAATGGGTTAATTATAAACAATTCGGTACTTTTGTCGGCAAGTCTCTAACAGCAAACAAAATATACATTTCTTATCATCAATTCGGCATGAAAGTGGATTTCAACTCCCTAAAATACTGATTTGAACCCCATCGATACAAAAATTCGCTTCGAAAATGGCCAATTGAGAACGGAAGAGATAGACACCATTTTCGTTAGTTGAGATAAACTGAAAAAAAAACACACGGGCAGATCAAATTTTTTTCGAAGAGGAACTCGATTGAAATGAAATTAGTCTCAAAGCAGTAAAGTACATCACTTTGAGCTACGACTACGAATGGAAATTACCTGAAAGTAAGTTTCTCTTTCATCGGGTAATTCAAGTTCTACCAACATAGGTCTCTCAAACTATAGGAGATATGAAAATGAAATGGGGGAAAATTTTGTTAAAAATAAGATAACAAAACAACGTGAAACACACTTATTTCTGCAAATCGTCAGTCACCACGTTTGAAGTCAAAATCAAGAACGTCATATCACCCTAGTCTGTGACGACTTTCGTCGATTACACTGATGATTTTCACCGAACAGTTACTTTTACTGTTCATTGTTATTCGTACACACCGACTATGAACAGGATATGTTGACGTAGATTAGGAAATGACGCAAAAATGCATTGTTATTACGTTTATTCAATAATCCCATGTGGTTCATTCAGATACGTCTAAGTAATTCGTCTTCAGTATCAAAAACTTTTACTTCAGCTGAAACGTCCTGAATAACCACATATCAATATCAGAAGACAATAGTTTTCAACATGCTCACCATAAAATAACACATCGTTGCCTGTTTTGATTTCACTGCCGCCAGAGTTTTTTTTCCATAGATATTTTAATCAGTGTCGCAGAGCTATCTGTACTGATTAAACATTAAACTTTTTTTTTATTGGAGCCCCATTTTAGCCATTTCAAGCACGCCTAAGCCTGTATAAATCGAACTTTCAAAAACGCGCGTTTTTTAAAGTTACCATGGCAACATCAACAACTCGAGAAACAAGAAGTCTAAATGACAACTTTTGATGAATGATCTGACAGCAGTACCTTCTAACGTCTAATAAAATATTACTAACCAAAACAACCTTTATTCAAACATTATACAACAATTTTAATTCTATAAATGAAAATGGAAAGTACAGTTAGTATTGTTTGATATATTAATATTTCGATTTTTCAAATCGGAGGAAATGGCATTTAAATTGATACTGTTAACATTCTGAGAACTCAATGAGGTTGAACTTCCATTAATGGCACTCCCTATTGATCTATTGTCATGCTACTATTTGCCATAATGGTAGCGGACGTGCGTCGAAAAGCATGTCCCGTGTATTTCTCAGGATCATCCAATTTAAGATAACGGGCAATTTGCAAGGGACATGATCCAAATGTATTAATACCAACCACTGGATTGGTACACTTCCCCTTATCATATCGTAGGAAAACTCGGTCTGTACTCACATTTTGTGGACGCAATGATAAATACTGCTTTACTAAACGCACATAACTAATTGCTTCATTGTCGGTTACAGTAAAACGTCGAGCCTTCACTGTCTTAGACGGTCGTATAGTAATAACCAATACACTTCCTTCTTCTTTGATATCATGTAAGCGCAAATCGCATAGATCACAAGTTTTCTTGATGGAATTCTACTGAGTTTTTTTGTACCTGCACTAACCAATATACTGCAGTCCATCTATCTGAGAGAGAAAACAATGGTATTCGTTTTGTAACTATGTACACTATTTTTGGAACAGTAATTTAGCATATTTGCCACACCAATGCCATAAGGTCACATAAGGCAGAGCTAAATATGAAGGACGTGTCATCAGAAAACTGCACAGTGCTATTTGCTTGATTAATATTAGATATGTCGTGCACAAATAAAAGAAAGAGAGTAGGGCCCAGGACACTACCTTGGGGGACACCTGTTAGTATGCTACGATTTCCAGAATAATATGTTCCAGATCCGAGCCTAAACTCAACTGATTGAGGTCTGCCAGTTGAATAGGTTTCAATCCATTTAAGACTTTGACCGCGAACACCAAAGTCATGAAGTTTGTCGAGGAGAAGCTGATGACTGATGGAGCCAAATGCACGTGACAAATCGAAAAGAATACTAATCGTTTTATCACCACTATCAAATTTGGATAAAACTTGATTGATCAGAGAAAGAGTAGTATCTAAAGTTGAAAAACGAGCTTGGAATCCGTCATGGCCTTTAGAGAGTATGTCATCTTTATGCAATACTTCTCAGTTTTTTTGGAACAAGAACAACTATGGCGTATTTGAGACTATTAACGAACTCTAGAATAATTAAATAATTTTTTTTAGTTCTTTTTAGTAACTGTGGGGGTTACTTTAAGAGTTACCTTAAGGATTATAATATCAAGATGAACTTTGCCTATTTATGTTAGATTTTTATTTTTTTTTGGGGGATAATTAAGACGTTTATTATTATTGAAGAATGAGAAGGTAACATTTTTGGTTATTATATTTGTGATTCGCGTGTAACGTTCACATATACTTACAGAAAATCACAGTTGTGTCAAGACTAATTTCTTCCGCATATCCTTATCTCCCCTTCCTCATATTATTCGTAAGACGTACTCCCCCATGGCTTTGTTTACCCACAACTGAGTCAAACAAACCGATAATACCTCAAAAAAACCGCCAGGAGCCCGCCTGAAAAATTTGTAAAAGATTTTTTCCGACGACAATAAAGCCATAAATATGTTTGACTCGAGCTATCATCCCTTCTGGCAATTAGGGTGAGTTGTAACGGCCAGATGGCCGGCCCGAGACAGGAAAACGGAACTAGCATTGTTACGGCGGTTCTAAAAGTTAAATCGGACATCCTATATCCGGTGTCAGGGAAGTACGCTGTGCAGGGGGTTATTTTCGGAAATTTAAGGGTTGGTGCGTATTTCGGGATGGATATTTTTGGGCCCGCAGCTCGGTATGAACAGCCGTGTGTCTGGATTGCGGAGCCGTAATGAGATTTAGATTTCTTTGAAATTATTTATGTGGAATTTTCATTTCATAATTAATTTTTTGTATTATTCCCGATCTTTCAGATATTGGAATTGATTTAATTGTCTGATGATGAAACAAAGTCAATAAGTACCGACTGAGAATGAATTTTATTCAAATGTTATTCAATTTTTCGTATGTACCTACCGTATGACACGATTGATTGTCAATATTCACAATAAAACAATATAAAAATGAAAATGTTGGTTAAAAAGTCCTAAAATTTGGTTACATACCTGAAGTAGTTAAATAATTTTTTTATCACTGAGTTTAGCATCATTTTAAATATATTTATCATAAATTTTGTAAATGTAATCGTAAATTTAAAAAAAAATTAAATCTAAAAGTTTTAACAGAATGTTCAAATTCAAGGCACACCTATGTGTAAGTAAAATTCAATAGAAACTGAAACAAATAAGTCTATTCAGTATACTTATCAATTGCACTATTGAAATCAACTTGCAGTATGTATATGACATATGACTTTTTATGATTTTTTTTTAAGAATCAATCACCTTGCGTGTTCAGGCGATGACCACTAAGGAAGTATAGTCTGCAGGAAGATCCGGAAGTTTGGCAATTTTGCATTGATATGCCGAGGTATGTCGTTAGTGAATTTTATAAATATTGATGGCCCCAGCCCTGAACCTTGTAGAACTCCAATGTCTGCTTACTGCTTCTCAGGAAAACAGTGTTCTAAAAAATATTTCTGTCCCCCAGATAAACGTCTAACTTCCCCTGAATCCGATAATGTATAGTCATTGGCTTCCAAAGCTCTCCAAAATAAATGAAAAGTTTATTAAGAAGGGAATACTAGACTTCTAAAGTAGTCATAATATACGGTGCGAATCTCAGTATGGATTCCAAAGCTATAAAACAGAGTCCATGCAATTTCTTGACGATGCGCATGTTCACACTTTTCGGAGATGATACTCTCTATAATCCTATGGCGTGGATTAATATAGATTATTTCTTTCGTCTATTAAATATCAGTCATCAACCAATCATACGTTTGTTTCCTGTTTGACAGGACCAATCAACACGCTCTATTAGCGACTATTTACATGATGCACAATAGTCACCGACTATTCAGAATGATACTCATATCAAGGAGCCTGAGCATCTGACAGTACTCTAAATAAATACATATTAAACGTCAAATAGAATCAATCGTGTTAAAGCTGAATAATTATTTGAAAATGAATCGGTTTGGAAAAATCAAAAACGATGAGATATCGAGGCTACAATCCCTGACAATACAGTGTCATTCATATGACAGATATGAAGAAATGGATTCAAGAAATAATCTTCATAAATATAACACGACCTTGATTAATTGTCGACTATTTTATTGCTGCTAAATTTCTCTTGTATTTATTAATTTTACTCGACATTATTTTGGCATTAATAATCAGAGATGAATGCCCTCATCAGATTATTAATGCCAAAATAATGTCTCGTTAAATTATCATAAAATACAGTCGAAATTTAGATGCAATAAAAATAGTCGACTATTTATCAAGGTCTTGTTATATTACCCTTGACTATCTCATATACAACATGACTCTTGATTTTCGCTTAGTTAAACAATGGAGTGATTGAAACATACTAATATTTCAACACCAATAAAATAGACTGTTTTCTTTAAGTTCAGTTTTTATAACCTCTTTAATTATAGAAAATCATACTATAGATGATAAAACCCATACCAAGTTTTAAAGTGTTATGCATAGATGATGAATTAAAATTTTACAAAAAGGAACCTCTGGCGGCCATAGTCTAAATGAATTCGATTAATCCTTAGCCAGAATTGTGTATTTTTTATTGTTGTTGTTACCAATTGTTTCTTTTAATTTTTATAAATATTTGCAATAAATTCGATGATTAAATTGGTAGATAACAACTACTTTTGAGCTGAATTTGTTCTTCGACTGATGAAGAATAAATAAGTCTTGAGAATTTTGTTCGTATCTTCATCAGTTTATAAATTATAATAATTTCAAGGATGAAAAACCAGGTAAGAATGATGAAATAATAGAGAACTGATATTTATTTAAAAAAATATATAAAATGATAAAAAAAAACTGTTCTTGTTACAGCAAGTAGAATGAGAAAAAAATATAAGGGAAGCCAGAGCACCCGTTATCGCATTTTCATCCCTCTGGGAAATTTATAAACATTGGTCCTGCAGTTACGGGAGCCGAGGATTCCTTCTCTTTTTGAATCTTTTTTTAGATTTGAAAACTTTGAGATATTCGCAAAAACTAAATCCCCATCTTTTAGTTGATTGTTTATAACTTTTGCAAATTTTGCAAGCGAATCAAATGACACCTGGTTTATATTTTTCCGAGACTGCTCGAAAAAGTTGACCAAAAGGCATTTATTGACTATATAATAATAATGATAATAATAATAATAATACTGCCTCAGAGACTGCCTCAGACCTCTTCTCTTCTGCATCTCCCTATTGCCATTATCCGTTGCACTACAGAAAACCCGCGGATACAACAGCGGCATCCCGAGCACCCGGAGGCATAAGATCACCCATCTGTTTTACATGGTGCAAGAGTACATGCATGCTATCGGAATGGAGTTTGGGATCGACAAATGTGCCACGGTTTATCTCAAAAGAGGACGATACGAGGTATACGGAGAGGACGTTCAGCTCGTAGACGGAAGCATTCTACAGCATCTGGATGCCGGAGAGACGTATACTTACCTAGGGGAACAACGCCACAACTGCTGTTAAAACCTCTTTCCGCGTCAACTATCAGCATAAACTCCGACAGATCTGGTCATCAGATCTGTCTGGGAAGAACAAAGTTGCTGCAACTATTATGCTTGCCGTTCTGATTCTACTTTACTCCTTTGGAGTAATGAAATGGACTCAGGAAGAGCTGCGAGACGTAAAAACTCGCAAAATGCGTAAGAGCTGCGACAACTCGACGTAGGAGATCGTCCGTTCCACGGTTATACTTCCCCAGACAACGGAGAGGCCGTGGACTTTTTAGCTTGGAGTGTCTACATAATAGAATGGTACTGGATGGAGCCTATACAGTCATCAGGAGTTCAGAACCGGTTCTTTGCTTAGTATGCGATCATGAAAAAGCAGAGATTGGAGCATTTCTCTTCAAGGCAGCAACCCGTGAAGCCGAAGAACTCGGTCTCGTATTCGACACTACACGGACAAAAAAATAAGGATAAGCCAATGCATGGGGTCTTCTTCAAGAACATTGAAGACCCTGGCTTATCCAGAAACCTGACGTTCGCTGTTCTCAAGTCAAGTAGGCTCAAGTCGGAAACAGAGGGATTTTTAATGGCCTGCCAGGATGGTCTTCAGCACCTTGGTCTACCGTAGTCGCGTGATGGGTATAGAGGTCCCTGACATTAGATGTAGAGCGTGTCGTGGGGCAGCTGAGACCATAATGCATTTGCTGTCCATTTTATGCGGTCTCAGCCTATATCCATAGGCATAACGCAACGCTACTACCATCTACGAAACGCTCTGTCCAGATCGAAAAAAAGGGGTAAGAAAAACGAAATTGGTATTTTTCAAAATAAAATTATTTTTTTAAGAACGATTCGAGACGTTTATAAAAGCATATCTCAAATGTTCATTTCCTTTTTTTTATGAATTAGTATAATGAAGTTGCTTTTGATATTAAAAAAAAATTGTTCATTTAGTAACTTTGGTGAATATTAAATATTTCTTGGACAATAAGATGAGGCATATAATGATTGATTGATTGAATTCATAGAATAGAGAAATATCGTCAGTTTTCAAAATAGCCTTGACTGGTATGTCATTCGGAAAACGCTAGTGACACTATCATTTAGTAACGATGATATCAGTGGCCGCGACACGTCCCCACCCCCTCCCCTCGGCACGCCCGTTTCTAACATTCTTCTAATATCGTATTTCACATCAGTAACGCTCCTTTCCCCTCCTTCGCGATTTTACAACTTTACTATACACGCCAAGGTGACTCATTGAGAAAGACATTCGTTCATTCATGAATGAACGTGGCACGTCACTTGTTAGTTGGACGCAAAGAGAAACGGTCGCTCCGTGTTGTTTTGTTAGTAGATAGTCGTACCGCCGCTGTTCAGTTTCCGGTACTTCCGGTACCGAGAGTGCGACAGGAAGAACGAAAGGTTACGGGGAGTGTCGTGGATCCCGAAAAATCGCAGATGAGATCTGCAGATCGGACGTCGGTGGTGTTGGTTCGTGTTTAGATATTTTTTTATCTATTTCCTACGTATCGTGGTGTGAAGGGTGACTAATCATAGTGTGTCGGATTTGTTGGACAGCTTGTTCTTCTTGTTCTGTAACTGTTTATCTTCGCTAGCGGCTGGACTCGATTTACTCGAGTGGAGTGAAAGTTCAGCTTTTTTTTTGCGTGAGTACCTAGTTGCATTTTATATAATCGGATAATAGTTGCGTACCACTTATAATAGTCATTGAAAGCTTCCTTTGAGTTGAATCTTTATTGCAAATTTTAACATCACAACAACACTTCTTGTCAAAAATGATAGGCATGTCCACTGAATATTGGCCAGCAACATTCTTATTCAGTTCGATGGTCTCTTTCGTACATGAGACAGTATTTACAGAAACGTCACCAATAGAAATCTTCTTACTCAAGTTATCTTCTAAATCGCTCTTGCAACATTGCTCGATTCCCAACCACCAAGTTCTTGTGAATTTCATGTGTCTCCACCTGTATTAACAAAAAAAGTTGCTGAAGATCTTCTAATGCAATGACCAGTATACATAGTTTTCGAGTTTGAGATATGTACTTAGCAATTTTCATAAGTAGAAAAGAAATTAATACCTCAAAGCTGAACGGTGCATTTTCCGTTCCTGTATGATACGCACAATCTTCTATGTGGAGCATGAGCTGGACGTAATGCAATATATTTTTTTAATAATGTCACAGGATTTACGTCTCCATCAGATATCACCGCAAAAAACCTTTCCTTGTGGGTTTTGAATCAGGAATTGTGATTACTAGCTTCCTCTCCACAATTTTAACATTTTCCATAGAGATTTACGTTAACTCATTGGTTGTGCAAGGCCAATTCAAATTGAAGAAGCTACTTTCATCATCAAAAATGTCTCGTCTGTGACAGTACGAACAAATTCACTAACCTGCTCCTTCGTGAATACTTTAGATTCTTTCACTCTATATACCATTTTTTTTTCTTAATACTTTTCGATTTCTACTCTTTCCTTCAACTCCAATCATGCTCGTAATAGAATATTTAGGCCACAAAGATGAGGGAGAGTATTCATTTGAGAGTTTCACAAAATAAGCAAGTATAATACCGTTTCTCCGGCACTTGTTACGGAACCTCCGCAATTTTAAGTTGAACCTTTGTCGAAAATGTTTATTTTTTATTTTTAGAAAAATTGCAAACCCCCCTCAAACGTATTTCGACGATCTGATTTCGAATCAATCAGGCATCAAAAATTGAAATCGGCTAAAGATTAACGAAATGAGGACAGTTTGTGCGATTCACACAATTAAAGAATTTTGATCTTTTGAATGCGTGAGAGAATTTGTGACGTTTTACAACTTTTTTATGGTACACCTTGTATCCGAGCAAATTCAAATACTATATTTTTGAAATCAGCATGAACTTTTGCGCATATAGTGCGGATTTGAAGTGAATCTGATGATAAAATGAAGAATTTTAAAATGTTGTTTTTGACGTTTTACCGCATCTTTATGATACACCTTGTATCTGAGCATATCCAAATCATATATTTTTGAAAACAGCTTGAAATTTTGCCCATATCGTGTGGATTCTACGATCAACTTAAAATTCGAAAAGTATACTAATTTTAATATTCTGAATCGATTGGCGTTCGCAGAATTACCTACTCTATCTTGAACGTTCTCGAGTTGAAAAGTTTATCTGGAGTAGAAAGGAGAAATATGCGGGTACAACATTTTTTTTGACCTGTTTTCGACGTTTTTGCCCATTTTCGTTAAATTTTATTATTTTTTTATTATGCTCTCCGAATTTGAAATCGAATCCCTGTCAAATAGAGATTTGGTAGGCTTTTTACGGAACCTCGGAAATTTCAAGTTGAACCTATTTCAAAAATGTTTAATTTTCATTTCTCAAAATATCGCAAATGTATCTCGACGAGCTGATTTTGAATCAAACATCAAAAATTGAATTCAACAAAAGATTAACAAATTGAGGACAATTTTTGCGTTTCTGATGAGAAAATTGCCCTTATTTCGTTAATCCTTTGTCGATTCAATTTTTGAGAAATTTTTGGAAATTAGCTCGTCGAAAAATTTTTGGGAAAAAATTTGGAATTTTTTGAAAAATCATAAATGAAGAATTTTGAAATGTTGTTGTTGCGAGATAATTTTTGACTTTTTACCGCTTTCTTATGGTACACCTTGTATATGAGAATATCCAAATCATATATTTCCGAAATCAGCATGGAATTCTGCGTAAATAGTGCGAGTTTTAAGCGAATCTGATGTAGAGGACTTTTTTCGAGTAAATTTTTATATTTGCCGATCGACAGTCTAAAACACTGCATAAGTAAATAATTATTTTTGATTGCGTACCACTGAATCCGTTTATAAACAAGTATCTCCGAAAAGTAAACAAATCATAACAGCCTCTTCGTATTTTTCATATGTCTATAAGATTCCTCGATGACTTTTATCATTATTTTTTGTGGTGGATTTGTTTGGTAAACCTCAACATGTTTATATTATGGAGTCCATTTTTTTCAACACCCACACCATTTACTTCGCCTCCTCAGTGGCTTTAGTCGCTATAGCTGATGTATTTTCGAATAAATGGCGTGGGAGTTGGAACGTTTACCATCAGATGAGTCAAATTAACAGGATTGGCTACCTAAAAAATACTGAGCTAGTATTGAACTAATGAAATAATAGGTGACCTAGTGAATATAATTCAGATTCCCTGGATTTTATGCTGACAAATTCTGAAATAGAAGACATTTCACTTCATGTAGGAGTTTGGCTTTGACCGCGGTACTTTCTTCAAGTTCTTGAAGATGACACAATTGAAATATTTCATAAGAAACGTCTTCAAAAGCCTTGAAACTTATATTCATCTACTCATTATCGATTGAAATCCGAAGTGAATTCAACCTTTCGAACATTTCAATGCCCAATCGTGAAAGGCATATTTTTCAATTATTTGTGAATATGAAATTGATTATTTTCTAATTGCAATTAATATTGCTGAAGTATAGGGGAAATTAACTGCTATACGCACAGAATTTCTGTCAATAGAATTGGGTTATAGGTTATAGGTTATATTTTTTATAATTTTGTAGTAATAATAATTGAAAATTGGCTGTGTTGGTGAATTAAAAAAAACAGTACATTTCATTCCTCTAAAAGCCGCAAATGTCACGAAACTTAACGTCTTTTCTGTTTATTTTATAGGAAAAGTAGGTAATTTTCCTTTCAAAGTCAAATTAATTATTAATATATTCAAAATTTGATATTGCATCAAATATTTATGAAATCGGATGTGACACAAGGGTCCATTCCCAGTATTTATATCGTCCGCCAAAGTTATGGCTCCCTCTCTGCTCTGAACTGAGCACAAGTTATTTGGTTAAATTCGGAACAAGGCACAGCCCTGGTCAGGTCGTAATTTTTTTAAATTATAAATGTATTTTTTGAACTGTTGTCATTCTAATGTCAAGTATTTGAGAAAAAGAGTAGGGTATTACCGTAAATTTCGGTAAAAATTTCCAAATCACTTGGATGAAAAGCACGTACATAATTGATTTCGAGAGATCATCTATAGGAATGATTCTTGCAAAGCTAATAACTGCTTGACATTCATATGTTTGAAGATTTTTCATACATTATATGAAATAAGAAACATTCACACTTCGATTGAACATAATTCTACTTTAAAGCCCGACATTTTTCTCTGATCATATTCATTTGTCTCGATGACTTTTATTTTGTTCGATTTTTTTACCGTATAATTTCATAATCCCGCCCGGTATTCTGTAGAGAACTTTGTTAGCTCCAGTAAGTCGTAACATACAAATTGTCATAATATCACCCTATTAGGCCCATTATCTTTTCCAAGGTAACTGCCCTCTTAATCTTTCCCATGATAAAGTTTACTGAAGACTAATGAAGCTTAGACAAATGACGTAATTGCCGGAAGTAGCATAATTAAATTTAATTCGTCTAATCAACAAAAATTCCCCTCAGTTATTACGACGAACGGTGGGTTCTTCCCGCGATATTTGAACTGAGCTTTATTATTCGTTTGTATGACTAATATTCCAGGCGATTTTAGCCTTTTATCCAAGAAATTATCAAATGGCATTGTGTATTTAAATTTCGTGAAAAGATGGTTCAAGTGAGGAGACCAAGTTGGCATCAGTCTGATCAGAGGAGATCTAGAAAAGTGTACTCAAAGGGTTCTTAGATATTTTGAAAGGGAAGCACAATTCGTGAAAATGTGCTAAAAAGAAACATCTATGTATTATGCCAAGTAGGCAGAGATAGCAGAGCTTCTTCCATCAATTAAGCTCTGGATTTATATCAGGAACGTTTCGAAAAACCAAGATCTCATGAAGCATTCAGAACGGAAAGTAAGGCCAGTTTGAAGTCCCAAATGTCTGTGAGCTTTTTCAGTGACTAAAATTAAACTGCCATCGTCAGTATTTATAGCCGTCCAGTCTCTATCTAGAATACCCACGAGTCTCGGAGGTGTCATGGATTCCGCCCCAAAATCAACGCATTTTCAGAGTATTTACGGACATACTCTATAACATCGTGGGGGCCGTCGCAAGTGTCTCCCTCTAGTGGGATCCGGGGACAACTTGGTGTCGAAACCGAAGGATGGACTGGCGACGGCCCATCCCTCAGTACACAACTAGTTGTCCCGATTTTCTCCCTCCCGATATGGTGCCGGGGAGGCAGAAAAAATAATTTTATGTTTATGAATAGTCTAGTGACGAAATGCAATGGTCGGACAAAATATATTTATTTGAATTTGTTCGCTTCTCAACCACAAGGGCGTGGGTTCAAATCCCAGCGTTGTCACCGGTCTCGGGCTTGGCATCACACTCTAAACGGGAATGGCCTCGTCTTCCTTAGCTCGCACAAACCTCTAGAAGACTTATATTTGACCAATTGACGAATTGAAGTAGCTGCACGAAAGGTGTTTTGGTTTTATAAATTGAAATGATTACCAGTAGTCTGTGAATATATCATTACAAGAAGCTGATTTCATCAGAATCACTATAAGATGTTCGACCAGAAACAATTAAGAGTTGGCGTAGTTTTTCATATAGTGGATCTGACAAAAAATTCAAAATGATCTTACCAGTTTTTTATACAATAAATCAAGGATAATGCAAATAGAACGCAAATTTTATTCAAATGTGATTTGTCATCAATTTTGTCAAGGGTAAAAATGCAAGGTTTGCATGTTGAAAAATGCTCGGTATAAATTACAGATATTGCTGTTCAACAACAGAATCAGTAAAAATTCGAATATAACACAGATAGATTTAAACATTAAACAAGAATCTTTCCAGCTCATGTAATATTTATTTCCAAAAAGAAAATTACAAAAAATAAGAGAAATTAACAAAATTATTCAGTAGGCTCTGCTATAAAAATGAACAGGAGGAAACTGAACAATATGAAATTGAATGAAAAACATAACTCTGGTTCTTATTTATCTTGACTGTTCGAATAGATGACTGGTATAATTGACAGACATTTTCTGTACAAATTCTCGACTGTGCTTGGGATCGCGCGTTAAAAGGTAGGACCCCCGTCATTCCCATATCGCACAAGTCTTCTGAAGAATAAATTTTATTCTTGTATTGTGGTGATTCACATGGTAGATGCATCAATTGTTTGCTCTGGCGAATTGAAGCTGTTTCTGAGAAACGGTGAAAATATAGTTTTCCAAGAGTTTCTTAACAACTCCAGCGCAAGCATAATTAGTGTGCATAATGAGTGTTTTATTTTCCGAGATCAATATATACACTTTTCACTGGAACTAATGAAACTTCATTTTTTCTGGCAAACGTCCATTAAAAAATTTAATCAGAACGCTAATGACGCTCATCCATTTATAACTCATCACATTATAGGAGCAACATAAATTTACTTAATTGAATCCAAAATAAACATACTCGTTTAGATTAAAGTTCAACAAATTAGTTGGTGGAAATGTCGAAATTGTGTCTGTATTTGTGGTAATGAGTGAATTAACCTTTTTCCAACTTGGACGGCTTTAATAAATATCGGTTGTGTTGACAAGTGGTTCCTTATATACTTATATATAATGAATTATTTAACACAACTCTCGTCAGGAATTTTGTTTGGGTTTTATAAAATTATTCTAGAAATTTAGTGATCTTGTCGTTTTTACAATACTTATATTTTTGACAATTGGAGAAACAAAAATTGAATTAGTAGCTCTTCAGATAAACAAATCTTAACTAACTTTTTTTTCAGATGAACTATCTAATAAATTTCAATCCACAAGTTTATGGACTACATTATTCAATTAGTAACCTAGGTTGTCTATTAAACATGAAATAGACATCGAAATATCTCAAATTGCAAGCCTTATTGGAAGCAGTTTCAGAAATTGTTTCTCTTTTTGAACCTTTATTTTCTGACAGAATAATACCTGTGATTATTTTTTGACAATTCTTGCAACCAATCGAAACCATCAATTCAAAGCATTCATGTACGTTCAGGCTAATCACAGCATTATTATAGTGGGAATATTCTACCTTAAAAATTGCCGCGGGAATTTTTTGTGGTAGATTGTTTTTATTATGTGACAACTGATACTTTTGATCAAGTTTGCATGAAAAATGATTCAAAAACGGTTTAGTAACGAAAATGCATGTAAGAATACTATTTTGAGTAACGTGTCAATTTGGAAACAGTTTCAATTGATAATCTAGGGACAGAGAGAGGTTTCAATCCAACAGAACAAAACAATGTTACGGAATCCTCCAGCCAAAGACAAAACATCCGTAATAATTGTATATTTCAAGATGAGAACTTCAAATTCCAAACTTCATTCTGTTTATAGTGATTCAAGTAAATTGTTGAAATAAAAATGTTATATGTATAGAGAATAGGTCTATGATTGGGGCATCAAAAAATAATCTGTCGAATACCACACGAGAGTTCGATAAAGTAGAAAATAAGTCTCCAGATTTTTTCTCAAACTTGTTGCCATTTGGTAATAGCCACTCGAACCCTTCGGGTTCTCGTGTCTATTGCCAAGCAACAAGTTTTTGAAAAATCTGTCAAGTTATTGTCACTTTATTCTCAATCTCTTGTGTACATCTGAAAATTGCCACATACCTTAAACTCGAATATCCAACTATACAGGCCGTTTCTTTTATCATGTGGTAACATTGCTATATTCTAAACCGTAATATATACAAAGACGATCAAATGGGAAAAAAGGTAACTATTGTGGTGAGCAGTAAATTGGTCATAGAAAATTTAAATTTTTGCCCTTCCCAACTTATACAGGGAAAACTGAAAATGCTGTTTTGAATACAATAAAACTTTCCTCTTTCATTTTTTTATATTTTCTGAAATAACCATTCCATTCGTAAAAAACCGAAAACAGCATTTTTAGTTTTCCCTGTATAAATCGGGAAGGGCGAGAGTTCCCGTAGATTTTCTCTGACCAATGTAGTGCTCACCACGTTAGTTACATTTTTTCTTATTTAATCGTCTTTGTATCTATTACGGTTCAGAATATAGCAATGTTACCACATGATAAAAGAAACGGCCTGTATAATATATTGGTCATTGTATTAAAAAATCTTCAGCAACCTTTATCATTAATGTTGGTGGATATATATTAGATTTACAAGAACTTGGTGGTTGGAAATCGTGCAATGTTGCAAAAGGATATTAAAAAGATAACTTTAGAGGGATTTCCATTGCACGAAAAAGTCAAGTTAGAGACGTTTCTAGAATGGTGCAGGTGTACCTATCAATTTTGAAAACTGTCAAAACACTCATCTCACTGCCAATTTTCATAAATAGATTTTGAAATAAAATTGGTATCCAGGGTATTCACAAAGTAACTAATGTGTTAAATTTTGTAACTAATGTATTATGTGTTGTTGTGATGTTATGTTGATAATTTATAATAAAGAAAGTTAAAGGAAGCTTCATTTTTAATGATACGATAAACTTGTTGATTCCCTGTAGTAAAAATAGTGGATGCAACTCACGTTCGATAGCTATTAAGACACTCGCATTCATAAGGACATTCGCTTTCGCCGTTGTTAACATTTATTTTGAAATAATTATGAATCATTGATGCTGCTGCTATTGCTCCTTCTGAAAGTATCGTATAATATATTTTTATGTCTTTTTTACTATTAACTATTCTAGTGCGTAGCACATTCTAGCAGATAATTCTACAAAATTAATTTACATTTACAACTTTCTTAGGTTATCTCGAGAATAATAGCGTCTTTTATATTTTCGTCTTCATCATCAACAGTAAGGAACCATAGAGAACGATTTTTTGTACCGCGTTTGTAAAAAACGATCATGCTTTCTCTTCAACACATCGCTGAATAACAATTTAACAAGTTCATCATTGTGGCAGGTACCTGCCTCACCCATGATTGCATCAACTTGAAAGCATACGTTTGTTAGTTAAGACAAAGGTATTATGTAAACTGTATATCGATTTCAGTAATGCATTCCTCTGAAGAGATCTTTGATCCGGCGCATCAGTACAGAACTTGAATATACATATGACCCCTCGTAAAAACATCGCTTTCGTTTGTATGGTAGATGGCCTAGATTCTTGCTTTCAAGAAAGGTTCGCAGTTTTGCTCACTTGGGAATGTCAGAATCATCAACTGGGTTGAGTGTATCTACGCTCCACGGAATAGCAAGAGATGAAATTTTTCCGATCTCAAGAAATTAGATGAGTGACATTCATTTCTAATTATTCATGAAGAATATACCTGAAGATATATCCGATTTTGGGAAATATTTGAAATGTAAATCGTTCGAAGCAATATCATATACCTATAAAACTTTTAAAAGAAATAATTATTAATAACTTATATTTACTCTTGCAAGCGCACTGTCGTTGGTAAAAGGTTACTCAAAATGAAAATGGATGTATTGAAATACTATACTACCAGAGAGTCTTTGTTTATTGATATTGAATAGTCATTCTTATTTCCACTCGAGTTCATTTCAACAGATGTTCGATGACTTCGCCGTTTTGTTCTTAACAAGATTGATTCTTTTTTGCGTACTTAGATGCATGAGTCCAATAGCGTCAGATCTGGAGAGCGAGGAGAAAATTCAAATCCATCGATCTTCGAACATCCCATTCAACAACCAACCAACGGCAGCAGTACTATGATCAGGGTCTCCATCTATCCGATATGATAACTTGTAACGGCATTATTCAGAAACATGGCCTTATGGATTTACCAACCACATGCATAGTTAGTTATATGCGAATATCTATCGCTATTCAAACTGTCATCTTCAAGATATAAACATAAAATTCGGGTAATCTTTAGAGTACAAATAATAATAAAACTCCATGAATCCTGGAAGTTGCAGTGCCGAATAAACTATGGATGTTCTGCTGCCCAAAAATGGCGCTTGTACAGTGCTTTCATTTCAATTTGTCTTACTTCTAAGAGGCTCTAAAATATTCGTTTTAAGAGCTGAAAGGTCGAGTAAAAGAAGAAATTGTAATATCTTTCGTTAAGTTTAGTGCTGTCCAGTCAAAAATGTTATTGATTGACACATGTCAAAATTATTGACATAGCTCATTGGTACACCCTGTATATCATTACATATTAAAAAATAATTATTTTTCCTGATTACGAAAATATGCCACTCTTGCTCTTTGTTTCCATTATTTTAGCGCCAATTGGTGTGCATATGATTAAAATTGCGATTTCTCCAGAACATCAAGATACCCGCGTTTATTATATTGTTTCCAAGAATTGTCATGGTTTTTATAGTTATAGTTCTTGGACATTTATTATAAAATAGATTATTTTCTGGTTTGTAAACTCACTTATAAGTGATGCTCAGAATAGAACGGCGTAGAATAAAATCACATGGTATTAGATCGGAACTATTAGGAGGCCATCTAATAGTACCCAATTTTCCAATCCGCTGTGGATATTTCCTATCCAAGAACCTTTTTACTGGGACAACACAATGTGGCGGTGCCCCATCCTGTTGAAAAATTAAATATTGTAACGATTTCTAGACCGGCCCTGATCTAATTAATTATGCACCCTCGTTCAACTACAACAGCATATCTGCTGGCGTACGGATCGCCGAGAACAAGCTGGAATAAATCGATCGTTCGATACTATTCGAAGAGCCATCTAGATGAAATGTTCTATACTCCTGAATAATCGAGAGTCGAGATGGAACCTGCTTGCGACTATATAACCGCTGGAGAACAGTCAGAAAGAGAGTTAGTTACAGTTCCAGAGTTCGCTGATAGATAGCCACAGTAGAAATAAATTGAAATAGTTATTGAAGTCAATGTTTTAGTGAATAATTGTTGTAAATAGTGTTTCAAATAAATTAGGAAATTTTGTTAGTGCAGTTTTACTACAATATCTTGATATGGCTAAAGGTAAATCATCAATAAGTTCTTCAATTTCTGCTTTTAGAAAATTTGAAAAAACCTGACCTGTCAGTGAGCCATAAAAAAATTATACGATCCAAAACACGTTCACTAATTAATCCACACCAAACACTAACGGACTGTCTACCTTGATACTGAATATCCTGTATTTGATGAGGATTTGAACCAGACCAATAGTGTCTATTTTCGCGATGGCAACCTCTGCTAGTGGAAAACGACGACTCATCGGTCCAAAATATTTCATCCAGAAATGTGGGGTCCTTTTGTATAATTTCTACAATATTGCTGGAAAATTTCAGTGTAATCTTTTGCGCTGGTGTCAACTTTTGCATCTTTTTTAGCTTATATGAATGTTGTTGAAAGTGAACAGGAAAATGTTTTCAGCTGCAAAAACAATGTTGACGTTATTGTTGAAGTCTGATTCGATATTTCAAATTATTTTTGTAGCAGTTCATGTCTATTCTCCTATAAACATCCGTATGTTTCTTGGTACTCATGTTATTATTATCGTTTATTCGACAAAACAATGTCATCTGCAAAAATAGTGTCCGTTTATTCATTACCAAGGCAACTGATGTTATTGTTGAACTCCACATCTGTTGAGAATGTTATTCGCGAATTTTTCAGTCGCAACTATTGATAACGAATTCTCGGCAAACGCTAATCGAAAAAGCTTTCTCCATAATGATGTCAGTGGGTGTTTTGTTCAAAAAAGTAAATTCACTTCGCTGAAAACAGAATCCTTCGTGTTGTTGTTATGATATCGATAAAGATAACTATGACTAAAGAGCCGGACTTTTCCACTCTACTCGATTGAAAAAATCCCTCGTTGTTTTACTGCAAATAGGCCAATTACTTTTGCAAAAATGGGGAAAAAATAGCAAGAGAAAAAAACTCTCACAAAAGTTGTGTTTTAGTGCTCAATGAAACTATGAAAGTTGTGATGGAAACCTGAATTGATTATGAAAATAATACAATTTTTTTTTAAGTTGAACGCAGAGGTAGGAAGTGACTTTGTACAATTAATAAAATCGTTATTTTTGTATTTAGTGCGTAAAATGAGTGTTTTTTAATGGCACATGAGAGTGTTAATTTTTGGCCGAGACCGAAGGTAGAGGCCAAAAATTCTCTCGAATGTGCCATGAAAACACGGATTTTATACATGAAATACAAACAGTATTTTTTGTACTACTGTGAATATGAATTTTCATCGTCTGAAATATATTAAAAATAAATACTTCCAATACATCTTGACGTGGTTTTTTTGTCCTCATAAGTTATCGCTTTTAAACGACTGATGTCTTGAAAATAGTATTCAATATTTTCAGTAAAATCGTATTCAAAAATTTTTCTTGTCTGAAAAAAATTGTTCAAAATAACTACTTAAATAATACTCTCTTTTCTATAAATGTTATCCTTAATATTATCAATACTTCCAATACAATTTCACAACATCCAGTGGTCTTTCTGTGTCGTTACTAAAGAAACGGTTTGTTGGCACGCCGCGTGTTTGGCTGTTTGACTGTGTTTGCTCGTAGTTGCTTCAATTTCAAGTTATTTTCAAGAAGATGGATGTTTATTATTATAGTGGTAGTGATACACCATCAGATATATCTGAGAAAGCAAATGCAATAGTGTCTAATATGTTACCGGACAAATCCAAGTTAGTATAGCGACAAGAAGCATGTATAAAATGTTTCTGAAAATGTACTTATATGCTATTTTGAGGAAAAATAAAAAATTATAAAACCTCCTACGTTATGGAGTGTCTACTCAATGTTGAAAAGTACATTGAATGTTGAGGAAAATATTGATACAAGGAAGTTTTCAAAATGTGCTCCGTTTATAGCAGAAGCATATTTATAGAAGATAGTTTGAATAACAAAATTGAGATTCGTAACAAAATATTGAATTGTCCTTCTTCCAAACAAATTAAAATATCTGATAACATTGTGGAATGAACTTTTCAAGAAATATCTAACGTTTCTGATCAGCAGCAACATCTTCGGGAATTTATGTTGGCAGTAATTGTTCAACCTTTACTATCAATTAATAAATAAATGAAATTGATTTATGATGAATAATCAGTTAATAATTGACTCTGTTAAAAATAAATCCTTCAAAAAGTAATATTTCATGTGTATTTTGTGAATTATTTTGGCAGTGAAAAAAAGTTTTTTTCTCACGATGAAAAAAAGTAAACATTTACTCGTCAATAGAGATGCAGAAATGTCAAGTTTTTATGACAGTTGTACAAAAATGTATTTTTTTCATTCTCAGAAATAATGAAAATAATTCGCAAATTTGTCTAATGATTACAAACTCAAATGGCACTTGAATTCTAGCGTTGTACATTGAATCTGTTATTGTAGATATCCATGAAACAACACAAATGGTTGATTATATGTTCGTGAATTCAACTCGAGAAAAAAAAACAACTCGAGTGATCTGTGAATCGAGGAATTTTTTTAATTATTTTTTATGAAGATGAGAACAAACTAATGATGTTAAAACGATCAGAGTATCGGCATCTTCCTGGTGCTGCTTCTTACATCCTTACATCTTACGGCTTCACCAATATTGCGATTAATCGTAATTTTTTTTTTCGTTGGCGAGAATCATTTTTATGTCACTATTACTTTCATGGAGTAGCTGAAAATATCTCCAGAAGCAGTTACTTTCACAAACCGTCTGAAAGTTCCCAAAATCTGTGATGGTGGCAAATTTTATGTTGTCTTAGAAATTATTCCGTACGTTGGCGAACAACTCAAAAAACTTTTGCGTTATTTCATTCAATTCATGCTGCAAACACAATTTTTTTAGTGTGAAGTGAAAAAAATATGTTGCCGACATCGACGGAAGTGGCAAAGTTTCAACGAGATCTATGACATAAAGAGAAACTTCACCTTTGCCCCTCTTTTTTATTTTATTTTGCCGACTTATTAACAAAACTATGAATGATTAATTTATTCACTCAGATCCCAAACTTAGACATGGTCGTATAATTGTGGAAAGACAAAGTATGATATTTTGTTCATTTTCACCTTTTTGTGACTTTTTTTAAAAAAAATTTAATAAATTTTTAACTATGTTGCCCGCATTCTACAAGGGCGCAGATTTTTATGGTTTCATTTAGCACTGAAACACAGCTTTTGTGGCAGTTTGCATTCTTTTCGAGTTTTTCCCGAATTTTTATTTTTAATGCTAAATTGATTGGCCTAAAATATTTGCCATACTAGGTTAAACCGCCTGTTTGTTTACCTCTTGATATGTAAGCGTGCAGAGCCACTATCTCGACGAAGGACGATCGATCGTTCAGATAATATTTTTATTAAATTCCTCTCTTGTTTCAGATTGCGGTTCTTCAGAGGAGTGCCTCGCGAGGCAGCAAGTTCGAGGCCAGGAACAGAGTACCATGTGGCTCCTGGATATACCACAATCGCATCATAATGGTGAGATAACGGAGATTCATTGTTTTGCATTTTTTTCGCTTTGAAAAAATTAATGCGTTGCTGTGTGAGGTTAAGATGGTTTGGATGGATGAATGGATTTTGGAAAATGGTAATTAATATTTTTTTCAATACCTGAATAATAAAGAATTATAAGTTATATGATGATAACAACTTGATGAAGAGTTTGATTTTGTGGAGATAATTGGTTTCTTGACAATGGTTTTCGGGGTACTATGGACTTTAAAAATATTAATAAATTCAAGGAAGTTTATACACAAGTGCAGTAGGACAAATTGATCAATTTGTTCCGATAAGTTACTGCGTTCACAAACCTGTTGTCTTGAACACAAGTCATTAAAACATCCAGAAAACCACGTCAGGATGACCACTTGTTTAAACTTTCATTCCAGTTTCAATTTTTTTTCATAAATTTTTGGGCTCACAGAAGCTTGGCGAGGGGTCCTAGGAGCCATCAAATCCTTCGGAAATTCTGCCAATAGACTAGGTTAAATGCACGAAATAAGCGCTCCGACCATAACTGATATTATAAATGAAAGGTTATTTGTGACATCTAGAGTCACTATTTGAAACTCAATTTTAAGTTAGATGATTGTCTACTCATTGACAGGCACCGAACATTTCATTGTTCTGACGAACCCAAGACTCGATCAAGTTTTTCATGCGTTTAGAGGAACGCTTACAGAATCTAAAAATAGAGTGTTTGCGATTCAATTCAGAGGATTCATCATCAGTGGACAGCTGTTTCGTAGTTTCCTACTCATCAGCACGGCATTATGAAGTCTCTCGAAACTTAAATGAATTTACTCTGAATTAATACCTCAAGGCAAATACTGAGAAGTAACATCTACAGTCACTTCGGGAGACCTCATAAAGTCGTACTGATGAGTAAGAAACTATGAAACAGCTATCCACGGATGAAGAACTCTCGAAATTGAATCGAAAACACTCTATTCACTTCAGATTCTGTTTGCGTTCCTGTGAACGCACGAAAATCTTGATTGAGTATTAGATTGGTCGGAACAACGAAATGTTGGTTGCCTGTCGATGAGTAGACAATAATTTAAATTTGAATTCCATGGCTCGTTTCAAATAGAGTTTCAACTAGTAACTGTAGATGCCACAAATTACTTTTCATTAATACTGACTTTGCCTTAGGATATTATTTCAGAGTGTATTCATTTCAATTTCGAGAGACCTCATTAAGCCGTGTTGATGAGTAGGAAACTACGAAACAGCGCTGTCCACGGATGATGAGCTCTCGGAATTGAATCGAAAACACTCTATTCACTTCCGATAACTGATATTATTAACAATTTTGAATGTATAGGGGATATATCGTTAACAGTAAGGTAAATAAATCATGTCTGGTTAGATTGTCTAATAATTTAGGCATTTTCAACGTAGTTTGCATGCAGCTGCCTTGTCATATACATAGCTGACATATACAGTGCCCATCTAAAGTCCGTTCCCTCTCCTACTAATTTTTGAACCATTGAAATTTGGAGGGCTCAAATATGAAATCAAAACCCTACTTCTTGTGGACATGACTTTAAATTTGAAGTAGTTTCGATTTTTGGAAAAGCTGGAGAAACAGTCCGTATTTTTAATTCCCGAAAACCCTATTTCGGTGTCATATTTGTGCACACTTTCAAATAAGCTCCATGCAATACGCTGAGAAATGCACCAAAATCAGGAATACAGTTTCACGCTGTTCTGTTGGTGCAGAAAGGCATCAAGTTCTTCGTGTCCATGTTTCATATGATAAAGACTTATCCACCTATCTCAACTACTTACAGCCGAAGCTTTTTGGGGGCTTGCTCTATAGCGAAAGCCTCAAACCATTCCGTATACATGTTTGCTATGACCGGTGAGGATGAAGATCTCATTGGTATTTAAAAAAGTTACTCAGATAACGTTTCCATGGGAAACATAATAATTTTGAGACATTTTTATTAGCTAAAATATGTTTCCCATGGAATGATTCAGAATTTATCTTCTCAACTGTCTGCAAAGAAAAAAATTATGAACTTGTGAGGAAATGTTTTGTCCTCATCTTAATCAATTTTAAAGCGAATCGCTTATAACTTTACCAAAGACTGTCAACAGTTATATAACGTATATTACTAGTATGTCCCTAATCTTTTCAGACTGTGAAAAATTGCTATGCTTTCGCTACTACGACGGCACCACCTTAGACTACCTGGCTCAATCGGACCCCCTCATCATCAAACACCCCGTAGATAAACTGAAAAAGTTCATCAAAAGCCGCAGGCAGAAATGCAATGGAATCGAAAACGGCGCCTTCCAGGACGAGTGTGATCAGCAGCGCGTCAAAATTTCCGACTCGTTGGAGGATCTGGATAACGAAAAGGAGGAAATTCTTTCGGGGGTGAAAAAAAAATCGCCGAATGGGCTGAGTATGGAGATTATGGGGGGTACGAAGAAGAAAATCAAGGCGAAAGCGAACGCCAAGTCGCCCAGCAAGGATTATTATCAGATTTGGAACGCGTCTACGTCGCCATCTCCAGAAGCTGAAGGTATTTATTATTGTCATTATTATTGTTGAAATATATCAATTCTTCTCGTAGCACTCCTTTTATGATCTTGTACTATTTCAAAATCATTAATTTTACTATACTAAAGTGAAACAATTATACCAAAACTACTGGAACAACTTACAAAAACTATTTATCGTGGAACCGTACGAAAACTTGTTTCAAATTTTAATGTATACATTTTAAATCTTCACTTTGTCCCTTGGACATAAGATGATTTTATGGCTTCTTGTCCAACTGACGAGAAAACACTGATGATGACTAACAATCGAAAGCGCCTTTTGCTACAAATTCAATAAATATATTAGCCGCATCACATACAAATACTTTTCCCTCGATACTTCAGATGCCTGTTAGACAAAGAATGGTAAGTATTTTGAGGCGGAACTTTCTTATAAATTGTTCACGTGATGCCTTTCAAATGAATTAAAGCGTCTTATCAACGTTAGTTGGTCTGCTGTCCATCAGAATAGGCAATAGACCGAAAAAGCAAATCCAAACCATAGATAACACAATGTTGGCGCCCAACGTGGGGCTGGAATCGGAGATCAAGAGTCTCATACTCTACCGATTCATCTACCCGGGCTAGCTCACAATAAGGTATATGAAATAAAATGACTTCAACAAATTTCGGGAATGTTTTCACGTAATTTATTGAAGGCACAGATAGGGGAATAAAGAAGGAACAAGGAATACTTTCGGTTCCCTTAAATTATTACAAATAACGAGTATCAAACAAAATACTTGCTACATCAGGCCAAACTTAAGTTTGAAAATGCCTTTAAAATAGTTACTTCATTCCAACGTATTTGATATTCTGACTGGAAAGACATGTGGTACAGGAATAAATCAACGATGGAATGGATGTGTGCTGGCATTTACCGCTTTATTTTGTGTAGATGACCCATGTTTCGGTATGTGTTTTGAGCCAGTTTCGGGTTTAGATTTGTCTGGCGCTGCTTCGATTTCCTTCAGCGGCCGGCAAAATACAGCTCAGTTCCTTTGATTTAAATGTCAGGAAATTAAGTGGTTGAAGGCGACGAAGCTGTAGATCACTTAGGCAGTATGATAACACATAGTGCTAACGATTAACAAAACTCAGGGAATTCATTTGTTCGGAGAAGTAAACATTTTTGAAAGCACATGACTTTCAACAGTTTTATTAACAGTTTTACATACCTGCCTCAACGTGATCAACGTTAGGGAAGGTTTATTTCACCATTCAAGTATTTCTGTATTCTTAATATTGATGAAATAACGTTTGATTTTTTTTTCAGAAAACGCCTGCGGCATGGACTTCACCACCGAACCGATCGCGCCGCCCTTACCGCCGCGCGCTCTCCACAGACCTCTGGAAAGATCGCACGCGTTGGGCAGCACCACCTTCACCCCGCCGGCAGTGCTCAGGCAGAACAAGCCCAAGATGATCCAGAAGCTGGAGGACACCTTCGGCTTTGAACTCATCGACACCGACGAAGAATACAAATCCTTCAGCACGACTTCGACGACTTCCTCTCTATCGGACGTAGACGCCACGTCGACGCCCAGTCATAAAATGAAGGCCGCCTTGATCGAGAACGGCAAGAAGCTCATCGGTTGTGATAACTATATAACTACGGTTTTAAGTAAAAGTAAGTTGACAATGGGATAATGTACGTTATGTCGAAATATTCCCCTCTCCTTACAACAGCAATAGTCATTGACATTGACATTCTTTGTCAGATAATGGATAATATTAGAGATTATTGCTATGATCATGCAGGACTCCCTCCAGCCTAGAAACGAAATTGTAATACTTCAATTAATTCCGACTGGGTCTGCATATTTTGAATTATTAAATTCCTCATACAAATACGATTTTTTTTTCAATTGGTGCCCTTTTTTGCCTATTTAAAGCATGCCTCAGCGTGTGCAAATCGAACTTTCAAAAAAGTTTTTAAAAGTTACCATTTCTACATCAATAACGCGAGAACCGTGAAGTCTAATTTAATGACAATGTTATGATTATTGATGTGACAGGAGTACCTTGTAACGTCCAACGTGAAATATTACAAACAAATGCAAAACTTTTATTCAGACATTAACGAAAGGTATACTGATGTCATATCACGAATTCAACCATTTTACATTATAAGTTCTTATTTCCATTATTTGTAATAATAAAACCCAGTATTTATGATTTCAAAGTACACCAATTGATAAAAACAACGTAAAGTATTCGTGGATAACTGATCTTTCAAACACTTGCTCTATTTCGAGCATTCCGGCTGCGCCGTCGTACTCGAAAAATCGCGCGTGTTTGAAAGACCTTTTTATCCACTTATACTTTAATATACTATTCTTGCTTCGTATTTTATAATTTTTGAGAAATAGAGAATGTTGTAATTATCTGTTGAAGTTTTCACTTACGTGGGGAGGCGAATTGGAATATAAGCTGGCGTTATCATTGAAACATTTTGTTTACTCTTGAGATTTTTTTCTATTTTATGTTCTTTTTCAGATTCTAGTCCGCAAAATAATGCTCACACTCTATTAGAAAGTAAGGACAGTCAGAGTTCAACGGTATCGACTCAAAGTAGCGGATCCATTGACGTCGTCGACGGTGAAGCTATCAGCGATTTAGCCGGTAAATCGCACAAACCTCTGTCGAGGGTACTGCAAGAAGCTGAGAGTGCGCACGAAGAGGTGGTCCATACGCCGCTCCATAGGCCCAGGGTGGAAGGCAAGGAGGTGTGCAGGCCGCATCCGAAGGCGCTTCAAAGGGTGAGCAGAAAATAATCAATCGATATTTGTTTGCACCAAATAGTACATAATGCAGAGGGTAACCCACAGTATAGAATTTGAACCGAAAAGAATGTGTAAATGTGGGATGAGATATTTCGAAAGTATTTTTCAATATTCATACGAGTATTTAACACAACTGTCAGTGCTATAATATCACAGAAAATTCAAACCCTATTCTTCGGGGCTTTACGTTAAATGTAACGTTGATACGAGTGCTAGTGGTGAATTCAGAATCAGAAATGCTTTATTGTCATAACATATTCATTTTGACAACAAAACTACATAAAACTATGATATAAATCACTAAATACAATTTTAAAACCAACACAATGGGGAGATGGTGACACAAAATATTAGGTCATTTGTACCAGTATGGCGGTTCTTCAGGATTCTAATTACGGAATGACAAAAAAGAAATTGATGGTCATAACGCTGGTACCGGCGGCCCAATCGCGTGGGCGTTAATCGAACGTGTCGGATAAATCACGAGTGTCGAACGATTTGTTCCACAAAAATGCTTGTATTTTCCGATAGTCGATAAAAAAAGAAGTAGGTGGTAGCGTAATGCCATGTAGTAATCATGGGGAGGCCGCTGCCGTAGCCAGGCAAGTAGGCCCCAATGGGCCCTTTTGCTCTCCCCGCTCTCCACATAACTACCTTGCCTCTCCTAGTATTCCTTTCCGAATCTTTGTGACCTTCTGATGGAGGTCAGTATGTCCGTCCACTTTAATTCGATGAGTTCTTGTTGGAGTTTTTCAACTCCGAAGATTTCTAATCTTAGCCTTCTGTACGCCTCACACTCGCCAAGGAAGTGAGACGATGTTTCTTCGTCTACTTCACACATATGTCAGGTGGGGTTGTCTTTTATACCCATTAGTGACAGATGTCTGCCTAGTTTATTATGGCCTGTTAGTATTCCTACAAGGAGGCGTAGTGTTTGGCGATCTCTGCCTAAGATCCACACCGTCCTTGAGCGTAATGCCATACTTCTCCGGTGTGACTTACAGCCCGCCATACCGACACAAATACATTTATTTAAAAGAAAATATAAAAATCAACCATTTGTACCAGGCTAATTTTTGCGCAGGTAATCATCGTCGAGTAGCCATTCACGGAAATCACCTTGCCATACGTTCCCGACGGTTCCCAATGGCCGCCGTACCACCGCAAGGGAGTTAATTTTTTTTTTACCAGTATTGCATTTGGATTTTTGGAAATTATATGATACAATGTGACCATTATTATATTTGCCATACTTCTATTAGAGGGAAAAAAGTGGCACCATACTGGTACAAATCGTTCGAATTACGAATAAAATTATAGAATTTTGAAAAAATATTGTACATATTCGCCACTTCCCACAGGTATGGCATGATCAGAAAAAATTTTAGGCTGATACAAATGGTTTAGCAAAAAAAAATACTCGTTTGCAGTGGTATGGCGGCAATTGGGAACCGTCGGGAACGTATGGCAAGGTGATTTCCGTGATGCTACTCGACGATGATCAGCTGTGCAAAAATTAGCCTGGTACAAATGGTTGAATTGTTTTTTTTTTTATTAATGTATTCGTGTCGGTATGGCGGGCTGTCACACCGGAGAAGTATGGCATTACGCTACCGCCTACTTCTTTTTTTATCGACTATCGGAAAATACAAGCATTTTTGAGGAACAAATCGTTCGACCCTGTTTATTTATCCGACACGTTCGATTATCGCCCACGCCATTGGGCCGCCGGTACCAGCGCTTTGACCATCATTTTCTTTTTTGTCATTCCGTAATTAGACCCCTGAAGAACCGCCATACTGGTACAACAGTAAAATTAAAGTATAAAAAAGTTATTGAAAATTCTTTAGTATCAGAATTAGAAATTGATTTTGTAGCTACTTGAAACTAATATGTAAATTACTGCATACACATTTTAAAACCAACATACTGTATATGTTGAAGAAATGAAAAATCGGCGAACAATTTTGGTCATCGTTTAAAAAATAAATATCAAATATATTGGAAAGAAATTGTTTTTGATTTAATTCCGAGAGTTCCATCATCCGCCGACAGCTGCTTCGTAGTTTCCCACTCATTAGGGCGACTTCAAATTTCATCTAGTGACTGTAGATGTCACAAATTTCTTTTCGTTACATAAATTTATATACACATATTAAAAAACTCCAAATTATTATCCTAAGCAAATTTTGTGGATATTATGAAATGAGAAGTTATTCTTCTGTTTGATTTCTTAATGATTGAAACGGGTTACTATTGTAAAACAAAGAAAATATAGTTGAAATTGAATCATACAAGCCAATCCCTAATCACTCACGACTCTTCACTAGACTGATGGTGTCATATCATGTGACGTCGCAGATATAATCTTCATAATGATATCCTTCC
This sequence comes from Chrysolina americana, assembly GCA_958502065.1. NCBI lineage: Eukaryota > Metazoa > Arthropoda > Insecta > Coleoptera > Chrysomelidae > Chrysolina > Chrysolina americana. The sequence continues at coordinate 63,847,685 of OY293416.1, read as the reverse complement.
ATTTCATAGGAGCTAAAGACTAAGAATAATGGGTCGTTTCCATAGAAATTACCACTTCTGCCTGAAGAAAGAGATAAATCAACTTCTCCCAGTGACATTTATTGTGGAAATATTTCATATTTTATATTGTATCTAAGGTAATATTCAATATATCAAAAGTTCGCAAAAGTCTCTTGACTTCAGAGGGTTACTCGTAGGTGTGGAGCCGGACGATGGTTAAAACAAATTCTAGAACATGTTTTTTTCCATTCAATAAGCAGCATATTCCATTTATAAAAATGTATAACACCCTATAGTCACAGTTTCATTTCGCAAGCAAAGATAAAAGCACTTCTTCAATGAAGATTTCAAGCTTGTTAGAATATTCAATCCAAATTCGAAATTCGAAATTTTTTTAGAGAGTGTAAAGAACCTATTTCGAAAAAGCTGATACCATTTTTTCAAATGACCCTACCAGATGGAGTATGACTGAAAAAATTAGATGGCCACTCTGTTCAAATTAAACAAAGCTTTGTTCTTCAATTACACTCACTTGCAATAGTGTATTGATTCTAAGGCAGGGAAACACGGAAGACCTGGAAAAACCAGGGAATTTATTTTTGTGTCCTGGAAGTCAGGGAAAAACGTTGAAAAATGCCTAAAGTCAGAGAAATCTATTTCCGGACATCTAGGGAAATATATAAATCTTGGCATCATCGATAATTAACCTACAATTCCCTTCCTAAACATTCCCAATGAGAAATTAATATTTTCTTTAACAAAAGAGACAACTTCTATTTTTATTCCATTATTTTTTTAAAGATAACATATTATAATCACTTTACTCATTGAATCTATATCTGGTTCACCGGTAAGTAACTATAATTATCCACATAATTGGGCTCAGAGTCTGTTTGCATAGTGAAGATTTTTTCAACATATCCGTTACTGGTCATGGAAAATTCGAAAGTAAGACCTGGAATACCTGGAAAAGTCAGGGAACTTAATTATACAAAATTGGTGGGCATCCTAAAGGGAAACATTGCAATATAATTAACGTACTCAGATGGAAATGTATAGATCTCAGGTTCGAATTCCTCTTGATCCACATCATTCTAATTCAGTTCTATTTTTCATTTTCCTGTCTGTTATGTCATGAATCTTTCCTTCGATGCCTAAAAATGTAGAAAATTAATTTAGATGCAATTTGTAGGTGGCAGCTGCTTCACACAGTCTAGTTCACCTTCCAGTATGTCCTCCGACGCCCACCCATCATTCGAGGAAAACCAGAACTCCGGAACTCAAGCCGCCCAATCTGAAATCGACGGAACCACCCGACTTCCCGCTGGGCGGCCAAGAAGTACTACCCGCCCCTGACGTTAAGAAGGCCAACAGAAGGCCCTTGCTCACCCGGGAATGGTGCGGAACGAGTACCCAAATGGATGATACTGAAAACCTTATGGTACGACTAATCGCTATGTCGGAATTGACGAGTTTAGACAAAGATATAAGCAGGTAAATTTAATGAGCAAAAAAATGTTTTAAATCACCTAGAAGCGTGTTTTGTTGTCTAACATCCTGTTCTTTGCTGAATTCAGTTTTTCTGAAAACATGTCGAAGACAAATACTTTTTCTGTAGACAAAATTAACAGAAGGAAGGTTATTCAACAGACAGCGCCAAAAATCGAACGACTTTCTTATAATTCTGTCTACAGAAGATCAGAATGTCTCTGAACTTCCGGCGGTTATCGGGTTTGTTGGTCGTGGCCTCGAGGAAATTTTTCCTGTAATTGTTTTGGGTTTGGATTATCATTGCTTGTACCTGTGAAGGGTTTTGTTTTGGTCTCTTTGAATACCTGCCTCCACGTTTTGCTCAGATTGAGGCATTCTTCCTTACGGTTGGAATCATTCGGGTGTTTTTGAATTTAAATGTCCTCTCCAAAAATTCGCGTGTAATACCTTGAGGTCCTATCTAGTACCTGAGTTTTTCTGGACACAAGCTAAAAATCACACTGACCGACCACGGTCGACCGTCCAGCAACGAGCAAAAATTGAAAGAACTTTCATGCTCATACTGATCGACCAAAATTTACAGCAGATTGGAATTTCAAACATGGTTTTTGAAAACCGGTCGAGGACGATCATTCAGAGTGAGTTATCCGAAAAAAATACACGTTGGAAATTTTGGTCGTAGTTGGACGATCGCGGACGGTCGGTCATGGTTGCTCAGTTTGCTGGCTGCCTAATTGTGTGGTTGTCCTTCCTCTATCAGTAGAGCATGCTCTTCATCTTCAAATGCTTTTTTTGTTGTGAGGATATATAATACGTCATCAAAGCTGCAAGGGTTGCTGTAAACACCTGGAGTATAGAGGGGGTCTCTCAGGTCTTTCGCCGATCTCAGACTTTGCCCAATGGTCTTCGTTGGTTTGAATATTGTTTTGACATCATGATTTTCCAGCAGCTTGCCAGTCCTCTCTGTGACATTCTTGATGTATGGCAGAAATTTTCTTCCTTGTGGTGTGCCTTGTTCTGTATCCTGTATTGTTTTTCTCTCGTACGGCTTTATTTCTTGCGAGATATACCCATTATTAGGGCTTCGTAAGACCAAGTCTTGGTCTTGATAGTCTTGGTCTTGGATCAAAATTTGTCCAGAAATTTAAATTATTCGATTCAATTGTCCAACAGTTTATATGCATATAATAAGAATTTCGTATATTTCAGTCTTTAACAATTGTCAATTTGTACGGGTAAAGTAAGTGAAATAAAAAATTCTCATATCACCATCATCAAGACCAATACAAGACCAAGACTAGTCTCTTGGTCTCGCGAAGCCTTACCCCTTATTACCCAAAGCACTTTCCAAGTGACTCATTTTTTGATTGAGATATTCTGGTTCACATATTCGTATGGCACGGTCCGTCATAATTTTTATTACTCCTCGTTTCTGCTTTGGGTGGTGATTAAGAAACCTTGTCCGAAGATCTAGTTCATAATGTTAATGAAAAAGAACAACCAGATTGCTTTCTTATATGTACTTGTTGAAAATAAGCTGAATGTAAAACTAGGACACAGAGATATTTGGATAAGGAATCTAATCACTATCCAAAGCAGAAATAAGGAGTAATAAACAGACTGGTGGACTAGGCCATACGAATATGTGAAACAGAATATCTCAATGAAGAAATGAGTCACTTGGAAAGTGCTTTGGGTATTAATGTTATACCATTTTCCATAAACTTATCAGTTTTTCAATTCTTTACTTGCTTTTTTCTGTATGCTGTCTTGTGGTTCTTCCTGCAATCGAAAAATCATTTCCAAAAACCCTGAAATGTGGAATTTAGCAAGGAAAGTAGTTGTTTTCTGTGTTCCCTCATGTGAGACTTCAATTTTCTCGTATTCCAATTATTTGATCTCACGGGTTTATGTTCATAATTCTGTAATTTCCAAATTAATTTCTCTTCATGTTCGATCGAATGTAGCAATACACTGTTTCTAATATATTTTATGTCTCAGGGCACGACATGAAACTAGTGGAGAAGCCAGCGGTGGCGTACCTCTTCCACTTCAGCGATTGAGTACCACAAGATTACCGTCCATCCCAGAAAGAGGCCACAGAGCCCTAATTGTTCCAGAGTCAGCCGGAGAAGAAGAACCCCTTCCTCCATGTAGGTACCTCGCTTCTTATGCAAAACTGGCCTCGATACATCACCTCGAGGCATTTAAACGTTACTTCCCATCCCACCAACTCATGATTGCTTAAATTTTTTTTTTGCGGTTGCAGCTTGGGAAGCGAGAATGGACAGTCACGGCAGAGTCTTCTACATTGACCATGCGACTCGTACAACCTCGTGGATGAGGCCTGGAGGCAACACCAGCGCTAACGTTGGTGGCGTAGGAGCTGAGCAGCACAGGAGGCAGCTCGATAGGAGGTATCAGAGCATTAGAAGGACTATAAGTTCAAATAGGGTGGACGTTGTCGACTGTTCAGCTCCTCCTGGGTGTAAGCTGTTGACCAGACCGGATTTTTTCACCATTCTGCACATGAATCATGTAAGTAGAGTATTTATTCGTTGATATGGAATAAATCTGTGGTAAAAATAATTCACGGACTACAAACACATCAACTTGATTGTGTAGAATATAACAAGGAAAGTTTTTTGGCAGCACTAACAGCCATTAAAATTTTGTCATTTTGTGTCATATGAAATAATTTCACCCAATCATGTCAACATTACACTGATTATTTCATTCATACATTGCTACACCAATGAAATTTCATGACTGAAGTCACATGATATGCGCGGCTATTTAGGTAAACGAAGATTTCTTTTGTTTGAATAAGTGTCAAACGTTGACAACTCAGTCGCTCAAAATTTAAATGTCTCGTTTTGGGTTGTCTTCTATGACAGAAATCAATGCATATATAAGCAAATCCATCCCAGAAAAAAACGTGAAGAGTAAAGAGTATATGAATGAGTATATACAGTGTGACCCATTTTCAATGGAAACACTCCCCTAATATATGAAGTTGTAAACTGATTTTAATAATTTTTTTTTGAAATGTCAAGTACTAGTGGTCTACCTTGGGACAAAATATGAAATTTTTTGTTAGTCGAAAATCGGGATTTTTTATTAGCGATTTTTTTATTGAAAAAATCACTACTCCACTGGATTCAGAGTGCCTCTAAACAAGTGTGACCAAAATTTCATGGAAAAATATTCATTAATAACAAAGTTATTTCAACTCAAGAATTCGAAAACTCACACAGCTAACAGTCACAAAAAACCCTATATCAACAGATATATCTATGAGAATATTTTTTTTTATGAATTCAACAATAAAGTGCCGCCAGATGAAAAAAAAAATAGCGTAAATATTTTTAATGAAAATAACGGAATTACATTCAAGTTTTCACGCAAACTAACTAAAACTAAGACCTAATAGATTTTTCAATTTAAATCTCAGTTGCCATGGAAATGATATTACAGTTTGCCACTTGCGAAAGATTTAAGTGTACTATTGTCAACAACATTCACCTTACAGTTCTTCGAATTATTTTGTGTCATGGCTGCAAGATTGAGCGTAAGAGAGAAAATTGAAATTGTAGCCTTTCGTGAGATGACGTTAGAAGTGCTAGAGAGGTTTGTAGAGTATTCAATGAGAGACATCCAAATCGTCCTCGTATTAGCTGCGGTACGGTAAATAAAATAAATAAAATATTCAATGAAACTAGTGCAGTATCAAAAATGATGTTAAAAAGTAATCCTGTACAAAGACAAAATAGGAATGACAGAAATGATCAAATCATTTTGGATTATTTCTGAAATAATCCTAATGCCAGTATAAGGAATGCCACTTTAGATTTGGATATTCCACGAGAAACAATTCGGATATGTTTCAAGGCGAAGAATATTGAATCTTTCAAGCCAAAATGTTTACACACACTGCAAGAAGGCGACGAAGCAAGACGTCTGGAATATTGTTTATGGACCCAAGGGGAATATTTAAACAATATAAATTTCCTACAAAATATTGTATATACCGACGAAGCCACTTTCACTACCAATAGAGTAGTGTCATCACAGAATTATTGTCGCTATTCGCTAATCCTAACTGGGTAATAAACTGTAAAAGCCAGTATTCCCAAAAAATCAACGTCTGGTGTGGGATATTGAACGAACGAATTATTGGTCCTTTCTTTTTTGAGGAAAACATTAATGCGCAGAGGTTTCTAGAATTTTTAAACACAGAGTTTTGGGATGCTATTCACGAGCTGCCAATCAATGAACGATCAAATTTAATTGTCCAGTTGGATGGGTGTCCAGTTCATTATGCCAGAGCTGTGAGGCAATGGCTTAACGAACATTTTCCAAACCGATGGATAGGCCGTAGTAGTCCGTTTATATAGTGGCCACCCAGATCTCCAGACCTCACAGTTTTGGACTTTTTTCTCTGGAGACTTCTCACACAAAAGGTTTACAAAAACCGCTCAAGATATAGAAATGAACTTTGTGCAAGAATTCGACAGGTATGTGCAGATTACCCCTCAAGAACTGATGAACGTAATCAGAAACATTCGTAAGTGCTATGACAAATGTATCAAAATACATAATTGTTGCACTGAATCGAAACATTTCAATAATTAGTTATCATAGTTACGTTTATTAAATTTTTTTGCTTCATTATTAGTTGAATTGTGTGAATGTAATTTCGTTTTCTTTAAAAAAATTTACGCTATTTGTTTTTTTTTTATCTGGTGGCACTTTATTTTTGAAACCATTGAAAAAAATATTCTCATGGCTATATCCGTTGATATAGGGTGTTTTTTGTGACTGTTAGTAGTGTGAGTTTTCGAATTTTTGAGTTGTCATAACTTTGTTATTAATGAATATTTTTTCATGAAATTTTGGTCATACCTGATTAGAGGCACTTGTGAATCTAGTGGCGGAGTGATTTTTTCAAAAAAATAATAGCTAATGAAAATTCCCGATTTTCTACTAAGAAAAAAAAACGTAGTATGCCCTGAAAATTGAAATAAATATTTCAAATTCTGTCCCAAGGTAGAACTTTTAGTACTTGGCATTTCAAACAAAAATTATTAAAATTGGTTTACAACTTCAAATTTTAGGGGGGTGTTTCCATTAAAAATGGGTCACACTGTATGAATGATTTTATACTGTTCATGAAATAATCTTCCTGAATATCACTCGACTATGACAAACAGAGACTATTATTTTCTTTAATTCATCTCGAGTAACTTGTATTTTGAGACAATTATTTTGAGCTAAAGCTCTCGGGAGTTATTCAGACTATTAATGTTCATAAGGTCTCATTAAATTGTCAAAATACAAGGTACTCTCGAAAGGATTGTGAAGAAAATAATAGTCGGCTTTTTGTCATGGTCTTGGGATATTACCTATGATAATTGCGTTCAATGCAATTATCAGTCACTATGACAACACGATTGGGTTCGTCAACTTCATTCCAAATGAATTTCGAAATGTCACGTTTTTGCAAGGCCAACGTTCTAAGTATAAATGCGCTAATCAAAGAAAATATTCCCAGAAATACAACCCATAGTAACTCAAGTGAATTTTGATTAATAACTGGAAATAATTCGATACTGTATGCAAAATTGAATTAACTATCCATTTATCATCATTGATACTCTGTACTAATGAGTCAATTTAAATAATGGTCCTTCAAGACGGATAATGATAATGAATAATGATCTAGTCCGATTTCTGTTAGAACCGAACTGATTTCCGCAAGGTTCCCGTGTTTCGGCAGTTTTTAGTTGATTTATTGTAATTTTTTTTGATAGTAATCATCTATTTGCTGCCCATAGTGACTAGGGTAGAGTAATCGCTGAAAGAAAAGTTATGTATAATTATTGTGTGAAGTCGGTCAGCTTTGGATGTAATCCAGAGAGCCATCTATTAGATTTTAATTGAAACTGGATCTAATAAGGTGGTGCCTCGGTTAGAATGCTCTAATGATTTAATGATAAAAACAGAAGTTCTAGAACAAAAACAGAAAACGTTTTCATAACCTTGAACATAAGGTGCTTTCAAAAGATTCGGCGATGTTTCAAGAACATTTGTAGAATTTTTTGCTGAATTCCAGTTTTGTAACAGTATATTTGTTTGTTTCAAGTCGTCGATGTTTTGCAATGATTTTTTCTGAATAACAATTTTGTAACGGTATATTTAGTATACTTTGTTGATGCTTGCTCAAAGGATCATCATTTGATTTAACTGAACAAATCAAAAAGAAATTGAATCATGCTTAATTGTTTGCAAAAAATAATAAAGCTAATTCCCTATAGAAATATAATTTTGAATAGTTGAGTTTTTTGCCTTGAAATTGCAAATTATTCGCTCGAAATAAATGAACATGACATTTCTTTATTTTCAGGAGGCTCTTGCTTTGTACAACAGAAATCCCACTCTGAAACACATGATAGTGAGGATCCGAAGAGATGCGAATATGTACGAAAAATATCAGCATAACAAAGAATTAGTCACGCTAGTCAATTTATTTGCGGATACAACCCAAGATCTACCCAACGGTTGGGACACCAAGAAGGATAGGAACGCAAAGGTGAGTCTGATTACGGCACGACGTTTTTTCCCGAAATTTTGCACATACTTCATGCAGTTTGTAATTGTATTGAGAATCTCAACACTTCCTTTCCACATCTTCCTGAACTACTGCCACATCATCAGTAACTGACAACATTTTTTGTTTCATAATTCCTACTAACCACTCTTTACTCACACTCGGATGTAAAGCAATTCTTCATTGATCATACTAACAAGAAAACTACATATATGGACCCGAGAATACCGTTTGAAACTCGTCCTAGAAGAGTTTCTGAAGATGGTCAAGTGAGTATTATGTTTTGTGGTTGATGTTTTCGCTCCTGCAAGAAAAATCTTGTGACTTGCTTTTAACACGCTTATTTCTTTCTTTTATATTTGATTATCGCCCCCTCCATATTCTACCTGGTCTTCCTATTGTCTCTTTATTTACTTTTTGATTATGTGTCATGCTTGATTATTTTTTTTGGTTTATCAAACTTTTTTATTTGTTTATTAGTTTATATCATTTTATGTCGATGAAATATTTCTAAATTCATCAGGAACTGAATATCGGCCGAGATATCAGCTCTTGTGTCTCTTCAGTCTAGCATATTTTCATGATCGTCTTGTTTGATACAGACTCTATTAATTTGATTTAAATCAAATCGTTTCAAAAATGTGGTAGATTGCAGCATTATGTATACAGGGTGTTAATTTGAAAACTTACCACCCTTAATATCTTCCAGTAAATAATATGAGGAATCCAATGACACCCTGACTTTTTATTTTTTTATGAGCAGTTTCCAAAAAATAGCGTTCTAAACTCACACATGTAATTAGAATTTGCCTGTTCTGAGATGCATTATTGTATTGACTCCTTTTAATGAAAATGGTTAGACCCTTGAATGACAGGAATAAATTTATTACGCGTGGGATGTTCTATTTGTCGGTTCTTTTTTTTTGCCACTGAATCAGTTTTGTAAAACTTATTCACCAAATCAAGCACATGCCGGTGACTTACATTACAATTTGGATGTCTTTCGCCTTTCGTGCGCACTTTCCAACTTCTCTATAAATTACAATCATTTCAATTCTTTTTTGATGAATGTAAACCATTTTTACACTTTTATACATTTATTAGAGTAATCACTAAACAGCCCAACAGCTAAAACGGTATTCACAATACTACCACATCGTTCAATTTTGCTAAACAATTTTGTGCCTGAAAACAGAAACTTTTTACTGCAGAAGTAGTAAAAAAGGAAGGCTATCTGTAAAATTTTTGCGATGAGAGTTGAAAATTCAGCATTTAATAAACACTACCATCTACGTTTTACTATTAGACTAGTTTTTGATGTAACTTTTTTGGAGCTGATGGCTAATGGTACCTCTAATAATGGGTTGGAACGGTACGACCTAATATTCTAACCAGTTCTGGTCAAACCATGCATCTCAGTAAAGGCAAGTTCTAATAATTACTTCTGTTAGTTTAGAACGCCATTTTTTGAAAAATGCTCATCAAAAAATTCCATTGGAAAAAGAATCGAACGCCAAACAAATTGATGTGCCACTTGACCCCCCTTCCCATTTAAAATTCTAACTTATCTACCTCTCCTAGAGGGTTGAACCACGAGGACTACAAATATTCCTTGAAACTGTCTCCCTTGAAAATAAAACTGACCTGTTTTTTAGATTCCTCATATTGTTTACTGGAAGAAAGATTTTAAGGATAGGAAGTTTTCAAATTGGCACCCTGTATTTATCGTGATGCGATCCATTAATTAAATTGATTTTTCTTTCCAGGCCCCCATACCTCCACCTCGTCCCACAACAACAGTGACCAATTCCAGTAGCGTTCCTGATGTTCCGGTAGCCTACAATGACAAAGTGGTGGCCTTTCTCAGGCAGCCTAATATTTTTGACATTTTGAAGGAGCGACATCCGCCAGTAGGAAATTCTTCATCTCTCAGAGAGAAGGTGAACGCTGTAAGAGTCGATGGTACCAGCGCCCTAGACAGGTTGAGCCATGATGTTCATCTCACGATTTTACTGAGGTGAGTGAATATTTTTATTTTGATGAATTTTTGTGAGTTTCATTTATTATTATTATTGAAGCAGGATACTGGGTATCAAACTGGTATCATTATTATATTGTGCGCATTGGACACTGAGTTGGTATAAATTCATGAAGATTGTGATGTACCATCGAAATTAGCTTTATCAATTATAAACAAAAAAAATTAGGATGACAAGACAACTACTCCGTCAATTCATTGGCTTCATCGCAGTGAAAATGAATATTCCAAACTAAACGGTTATTTTTGAAGAAATTTGGAGTGGGTATCTGATATGATGGTGGTGATATTAGCTGGACAGTAATTTTTGAATATTTCCTACGGAAATTTCTGTTGTACAGGAAATTGTGGGATGCTTCCATTTCTGTATACACTGGTACATATATCTTTTGATTCAATAGATCATTTCAAGATAATTTTTATATACACTTCCGTTTAGGTAATAATCTTATATACATTATGGAATTATTCATATATCTTCGTGTTTATTTCTATCGGATGTGGACACGTCAGATCATTGTTTGAAGAGTCAAAGATAGTTAGTCAATGTCTGTGGAATCGTCATTGGAGCAAAGCACTAGGGCCATCTAACAGATCCCGAATAGATATTTTGATTCCCCTTTCCAGTATCATAATTGATTCGCCAGCTATTAGTTGGTTGTTTCATTATATCCTCATGACCTGACTGGGAGACCAGAGTACTAACGCCATCATGTCGTTTCCCATCGGATCCAATCGATCCGATGGGATGATTGTCTTACTATCTTGTATACAATGGTAAGATGTTATAGTAGAAATGCACTAAACTCTGTTTATCTAATTGATTTCTACTGGTCATTTATATCCACAAACTAAATAATGACTTATCTTGCTACTTATGCAACTGAATATCCACCTGTATCCACGGTGAATTACCAAGAGAGGCCTCCCGTACTGTTACTTAAAACAGCTTAGATTGTTCGTTATTGCGCGAATCCCGAGTCTTCGTGGTGACGTTACACATACTTGGGGCGTCAGAGCCAGATGCAGACAGGTCCGGTCCCAGCTCGTTACAATATGTTTCAGCAACCGACATATTGTATGAAAATTGTATTTAGTAGCAAATTTTCATGTATCAATTTCATCTTACATCCCATTATCAATTATATTCATATGCACTTTAACAGTGAATGAAAAAATCGGTTATAATGATTATTATGACATTATTAGAACATGCGGGACCTGTGCGATAAAACTGACAGGGAACTGATGAAATATCACGCTGTCGAAATTTTCGTTTTAATCACACTTTAGCTATTCAAACCAAAATTCCATAATAAAACTTCAACCATTGTATTTTTCATTCTTTTAACTAGTCCTAACAAATGTTTTACATTTTATATGATCATTAATCATCATCCACTGTGAAATATTCAATTTCCTATTCAAGATGAGTGTCAGTGTCCTCTTTCAGTGTTCTGTTGCTTGGGTTGCATACATTCCAGCACGGTAGGTATCTCATAACTGAAAAGCCACCCGTATTTCATAACTTCGTATTGTTGGTTGCGGACAGTATATTTAATAATTTTATCCATGCGGCACAAAAATAGTATTGAATACTTAGGAATGGAATTGGAAAACATAAAATATGGATTAGGTTCATGATACGTGTTGAGCAAATTTTATATAATTGAAGTGCATTACATTTTTTTTTTTTCAGTTGACCCAACACAAGGGTGTGGCAGAATATTCATTAATGAACATTGTGAAAGCTATAAAACAGTAGAAATATTTTAATGGGTTGAAAATGGGTACATTAAAAGGGCCTTAGGTGTTGGGCTATATGTGAAAAAAATTAAATAAAATAAGAAGAAAAATGAAGTGACTTGATTTGAATAGTGTGCAATCGAAACATTAGAAACGTGGCCTTCATATCATAGTGCGTTATCGACGACACCCGTGAGTAGAAATAACACCTGCATAACTAAATTTGCTATTGAAAACTCTTTATATTTGCAGGTGACATTTTTAGGCGATTATCAAAACCGTTAACGTATTTTCCGCGAATGAACACAATGTTTAACGGAAATATCACAAATACTTTCTCCTATGGAAGTCGTTGGACAACACCAAATAAATGAAGTTTTTGAAATATGCTAATAAATTTTAGTCTGTTCATTCCGAATGATTCACTTCAGCTACTAATTATAATTAATTTTTTAAACCTACTCACCGATGAGAATCCGAAACTTTTATACGATACGATATTCAAACTTATAGTATGAAATGTTTTTTTTTTAATTCGTTAATGAGCAATAGATAAAAAGTGTATAATTATAGAAATAAAATGACAAAAAAATAAAATTGGTTTTGATGTTATATTAAAGAACTAAGGGTAGTTTTCAATATTTTCGATCTATTAGTTCATGGAAAAATTATATGTCTTGTTTCGGGATCCATTCTTGGTGCAATATAACTAAATGTTTGTTGACCAATTGCATTTTGACTTCCAGGAAGACGTACATTATCTCATTTTTTTTTCGTGTGTACGATTCCGTTTTTTGAGGTATTTTGATTCTTTATTATAGAAGAAAAAAATATCCTTCGAATATATTAGAGAGGCCTATTATACAGTATGTTTCACTTCTCATGGAAACACCCTCGTATCTTTTATAATTTTTGACGAAATATCATGAAATTCTCAGGATCGATAGATACACCAGAGATGAACTCTCTGCACGAAAGGGGCCATCCTACGTGATATACACTGCTCGCCAGTAGCGATGAAACCACCCAATTTTCCGGAAAGTAATATTAGGGAGCAAAATTATCCAAAAATTCTGTCGGATTCGTGTTCAGGATCCCAAAATTACTACTAATACACTTGTCTCCTGAAAAAAATTCAGTTCTGAAAATTAATTTTTTTTTCACTTACGTATGATGACCCCTTTCGTGAAGAGAGTTCATCTCTAGTGTATCTATCGATCCTGAAAACTTCATGGTTCTACGTCATAAATTACGGAAGATACGGGGGCGTTTCCATGAAAAGTGAAACAAATTTGAATTTTTCAGGACTGAAAATTATTCAGGAGACAGGTGTATCTATAGTAATTTGGGGGTGCTGATCACGAATCTGAAAGAACTTTGAGCGAATTTCGCCCCCTAGTATGTTTTACTGTAAAAATGGGTGGTTCCATCGCTGCTGGCGTGCAGTGTATATCACGTAGGTTGAACCTTTTTGTACAGTGAGTTTATTTCTAGTGTATCTATCGCTCCTGAAAATTTCATGATTCTGCGTCAAAAATTACGGAAGATACGGGGGTGTTTCAATGAGAAGTGAAACATACTGTAGATCTTTGGGGCAGCACGTTCTGACTGTCTATTTGCGATCATATTGCTTATGAGATTGGTCGGTTTAGTACACCGTATGATTCTAAGTCGTTTGAAAAGCATCCCCTTTTTACATACCGTTTAGTAGGCGGAGGTTAAGAAGTACTAATGAGGTCTTGCGACCCTCTTGGAATCCCTTTTCGATAAAGTTGATGTCAGCAAGGATTTGGTCACAGCAGCTCCGATTTAGGCAGAAATCTTGTTCCATTAATCCTACAAGGAAGGATACGAGACAACTTTTTGACAGAAAACAAGTACTTTCCTGGCTAATACAACGAATAATGTTGAACTATATCTGCCTGAAACTTCAGCAGAGCTCCTAATGCAGGACGCTATTGCAAGTGCTTCTGATAATCAAATAGCAGGGCTTCTGCCCAATTCGAACGGGGTGAGCACCTGCGGACCATTTTCGAGGATTGCAGATGATCACCTGCAGGCTTCTCATCGGTGTTAGAGTAGACCAGGCGACATTGGAGCAAAGAGTGTGTCAACGGGCCGCCAAAATCAAGCAGGAGTACAATTAAATGTTTCGTTGTGAGGCGGTTGTTTTCTGTTAGATGTTTGCCCCATACTCGATCTTCTTTTCTTGTCTACGTTCTTGGAATATATCCAAGGCCTGATAGATAAGCCCTCCGTGTTTTTGGGGCTCATTATCGTGTTCCTCGTCGTATGTCAGGATGGAGTCGACCCCTGCTATCTCTCGCAAGGCATCCACTCGAATGTATCTGTCACTTTTTGTACCTTGTTCTACATCCTGTCCAGCCTTGTGAGTTGGATTTCCGAGTTTCCTCGGCACTGTCCTCAGATTGGAAAATGCGAATAAGAATGTAATATAAATGGAGGAAGTTGGCATTTTGATATTGGAATTGATTTCCATAACGGAGAGTAGTATCTTTGGGTTTCTATTATATCACGGACGCACTCTTCATGTGTAATAAAAATGATGAAAACAACAAATGAAATATCACGTAACCATCAGGAAGATTTAACTTTGAAAAACTTTTCATTAAAACTGCCATCATGTAGTATTCGAATATTTATAAGGATGTTGTACTAAATTGTGATCAACAGATGGTTTGGGAAATGTATCTATAGTTCAGCAATAATCAATGTATTCCTTATTTGCCAGAATTTTCATGTCTGTGCTATATTAAAGTTCGAAAATTTGATTTTGTAGAGGAAATTTGTTTCTTGGCATTTTTTGGGGATTATAACCTTCCACACTCCACAATTGAAAATTTGTGTATCTATAGAAATCTATAGAAGTGCGGAGAGTAAAGCTATTCTCACACTAATTAATCTTCAATCCTACTATGACTGTATTCTTGATGATGTCAAGTAATTTGTATCTATTATTTTGATTGATGGAATATTTTCATTCGATAGAAAATGATAATATCGAATCAGTTAGTTACAATCTTCTTCTCTGAAAAAGAAGTAACTGATTCGATGTCATCATTTTTCTATCTATTGAAAATATTCCTTCAATCAAATGATAGATACGAGTTACTTGATTTCAGTAATCATCGAGAATACAGTCATAGTAGGTATTGTACTAAAAAAGCACTAAACTAATTATGCTAATTTATTTAAAACACTACTTAAACATTTATTCAACTAAAACATTGACTTCACTATTTATTTCTACTGTGGCTCTCTGTCTGCGGACTCTGGAACTATATCTGCAACTCTCTGCGACTATAGTCGCCCTCTTCCGTCGAGCGCCTCATATACCCACAAGCAGATTCTTTTCACAGTTTTCGAAATAGGGCGACTCATCCAGATGGTTCTCGAAACGTCGAAGGCATTCGATTTCACTCCTTGGCTAGCTCTCGGCGATGAGTCATCGTTGTTGATCCATTAGCCAGCACACGTTGTTTACTTTGAGGGTGCATAATTGATCAGGCTATCAGGGCCGGCCTCGAACTCGTTACAGTATGGAGATTAATCAGTGTAAGAATAGCTTTGCTTTCCACACTTGTGAAGAATTACATAAATTCACAAGTTTTCAATTGTCAGACCGTGGAAGGTTATAATCCCCAAAAAGATGCCAAGAAACATATTTCCTCTACAAAATCAAACTTTCGATCTTTAATATAGCTTTGCCGAGTTGAACTTCGCCCTGAGCCTAGATATCACATTTTCGAATCTTTCCTCAATAAAATCTACCGGTATTATTTCACAATTATTTTTGCAACACTCTCTCTGTTTATATCTGTATCACTTCATGTTCATTAAAAAGAATTACCACACCTGGGGCAGTCTTCGTTATATGTATGACGCAGCATTATTTGATTTGTTTTTATTTTTAATCTGCCAACTTGAAACGATATAGAAATAGAATTAACTACGACGGCAAGCGGTCTAATTTTTTTTCGTACCACAATAATGAACGCAATGATTTATTCGCTCAGGCGCACTTCAACCGTTATACATAACAATAAATAATCCCGAGTTGTTATTATAAATTTAATCATTTAAAGTAATTGCTACAAATTCGCTATATTAGAGAAAGTAATACCTGGCCACGCGTGTGTTTATTTTTAAATAGAGGCGCTCTTTATCTCCCCTACATCGCTTTGAATCATTTTAAATTTCATTTCATACGGATTGAGTTCTAACGTGTTTTATAATTTTTGTTCGATTGGTATCGTTACCGTTTTCACTATTTTAGTCGCTTTCGTTGGTGTGTAAATTCTGTTAGTCTGGGAGCTAGAACTATTATTTCGTAGCATTTGCTCAAAGGCACCCGGAATTAGTGGAAAACACGCCCTAAATATCTCACAAGGAATTTTGACGAATAATTAAATTGGAAAAATCTATCAGTCAATGTTTTAACGGTAAAGGTAAGCATAGCGGACATACATCAGGAAAAAAGGGCTGACACGCACTAGTTACGCAGTTTTATCTTCTGAACATTGAGTATCCCGACTAATTAAAAGGCAAGTGAGAAAATTTTCCTGGATTTGGAAACAAAACAAAAAACCTGAGTTTGACAGAATTTTACGACCTTATACTTCAATTTAAGTCTATACATTAATATTTTTAAATAATTAGCTCAAGATTAATTTCATCGAAATACCCTATTGCAATTGATTTGTTGCAATTTAACCAAGTGTTTACCAACAAAAATTTCTTATTTATAATAAACATACATATTATCTTATCGCACCACCTCAACTCCCTAACACAATAACACTTTGTCGAGCGTTTCTTGTCTGGATGCAACCATTGGCGGGACTACTTAACAATTATCGTCACACTAATTTAAAACAAAACTTAGTAAAGTAAGTAACCCGAAAACAGTAATCGGGAATGAATCAAAAACTGTGAATATCTCAATATTGTCATGTTCATCTATCCTTATAATTTTTTTCAAGCCACTTTGGTAATTTCGTATATTTATAGCTGGCATCTTATAAAGTCATAATACTTCTGTTTACAAACGTCGTATGAAGGCAATAAAACACTAGTGTCTTATATGATTGAGAACACTAATCAAAGAAACTAGTGTATTATGACCAAATACACTAGTGTCCTATAACGAAATATACTATGACTAGAGATACAGGTCTCTTATGAACAAAGACACTAGTGTCTTATGACCAAATACACTAGTGTATCATGACCAAAGACACTAGTGTATTATGAACAAAGACACTAGTGTCTTATAACCAAAGACACTAGTGACTTATGACCAAAGACACTAGCGTCATATAACCAAAGATACTAGTATTTTATGACCAAGGATACTAGTATTTTAATATCAAATATACTAGTGTTTTATAACCAAAGACACTAGTGCTTTATATGATTTATATGACACTAATATCTTATATGATCAAGGATACTAGTGTCTTATGACTAAATACACTAGTGTCCTAAAACCAAATACACTAGTCTCCTACGACCAAAGACACTAGCGTCTTATAACCAAAGATACTAGTGTTTCATGACCAAATACCACTAGTCTCCTACGACCAAAGACACTAGCGTCTTATAACCAAAGATACTAGTGTTTCATGACCAAGGATACTAGTATTTTAATATCAAATATACTAGTGTTTTATAACCAAAGACACTAGTGCTTTATATGATTAATATGACACTAGTATCTTATATGATCAAGGATACTAGTGTCTTATGACTAAATACACTAGTGTCCTAAAACCAAATACACTAGTCTCCTACGACCAAAGACACTAGTGTTTTATGACCAAAGACACTAGCGTCTTATAACCAAAGATATTAGTGCTTTATAATCAAAGACACTAGTGCTTTATATGATTTTTATGACACTAGTATCTTATATGATTAAGGATACTAGTGTCGTATGACTAAATACACTAGTGTCCCAAAACCAAATACGCTGGTGTCTTATGACCAGATATACTAGTCTCCTACGACCAAAGTCACTAGTGTTTCATGACCAAAGACACTAGCCTCTTATAACCAAAGATATTAGTGTTTTATGACCAAAGACACTAGTGTTTTATGACAAAAGACACTAATGTTTTATGACAAAAGACACTAGTGTCTTATGACCAAAGACACTAGTGTTTTATGACCAATGACACTAGTGTTTTGTGACCAAAGATACTATTGTCTTAGACCAAAGATACTAGTGTTTTATGAGTCATATTGATTTGAAATGTTATCTAGAAATAATTGACATCTGTTTCATCCTTTTCTATATCATCAACTATCTAGACAAGTGTCAGAAACGTCAATAAGCCCGTAAATTATGAAAAGTATTCGTGTTTATAAATCAACTGTGTATAAAATTGTATATTGTATTTCGTGTATTATTAGCAAGCATATAAAACATTCGTATTATAAATTACTATTTCCTTTTGTTTTTTTGTCAAGCTGAGGGAAGTAGATCGGCCCCCGCTGACCCGTCGGTGTTTAATTGCTACAAAATATTCAACGTTCAAACATAGGAACGTTACTGTACCGTAATCGAATCCCTCGAATTAACGAAATTAACCGCCAATTCACGCGCTAATTCACACGGCTTTGTACGAGTGCAAAAAAGATATTAGTTTTGCGCCGTACGGGTGTGGAGTGCACTTGGAAACTTTGATAATATTAGTTGAGATTAGAGAAGAAATGCACACTTCAGCTAGAACAAAGCTTTAGTTAAATTTAGTTTGATTTAAACAAATTAATCAGTCATACAGAGTGTTGATTGAGTACGTTGAAAAAGTCCAAGGATTCCGTTGAAAGATTTCAAAACTAAAAGTTCTTGTAGACATATGTCCCAAACGGCTTGGGAAGGGCGGAGCTGTACAACTTCTCTGGGGGGGGGGAGGCCATATAGGTATTAAGTAGAAACAAGGATATTTTTTCAATTATTATAACATTTTCTTTGTTATGTATCGATTCAGTCTCAAAGTAAATGAAAAACTTCAGAGAACAAAAAGATGCCAAGAGAAACAACATTGATTATTCCACTCTCACAATCTCTCGAGGTGGAGGAAACAAAAATTCTGAAGGGTTGATAAAAGGAGGACGCTGTGAATTATTTGAGAAATGAATTATTTTGTGACGTGCGTACTTTTAAATGGATTGTACTTGCCTAATTTGAACTGATTATTGTCGAAAATGTCAAAGTTAACTCCAAAAAATGTTGAAAAAAATATTTTATTTTATATAATTCATTTATATGTGTACATGAACTTTTCGTCTTGAAATCTTTCAAAGAATCGCCTCTCGAAGTTTGTTAAAGTACTCAATTAACACCCCGTATATTGATAGATAAGTTGGAAATATGGTAACAAAGATATATAAATCTAACATAGGACCAATTTTCAAAAAAAATCTATGAGAATGTTGCTTCTCAAACTGGGTCACACTGTAGGTGGATAAACAACTTCATTTAGGATAGGAGCAAATCCAAAAAGAAATATAAACATTTTTAATGAGTCACAATGTAATCAATATCATATTAATTATATGTTAGAAAAAATATAGACAGGAAACAAGGACGATGAATTTATCGTACATTTTCATTACGTTGAAATTAATTTAAATAACAAAGATAATATATATAATAATGGTTCATGTAAAGTTGCAAAAAAAGTCCTTAAAACGTACTAGTTGTGTTGAAACATTCTCTACGTGATACAATTAGTATCGATCATTGATCTATCAGGGATAGCCGGTTGGATATACAGGGATTTTCGTAATCGATGTAGCGTTGTGCGTATGTATTGTAATTTTGATTTTTTAGCGAATTGTTTTCCCTGTAGTAGCAATCCCGTCGCAAATACCTTTGCATGACTCAAATGGATTAAACAATTATTTTGTTAATAACTAACGATAATGCCAAGAGCCAAATTAATGTTCCTTGATCAGATTTATGTATGATTCATTTCAGTAGAAATTCAATTAATTTTTTTTAAACCTCAAATTAGTTTATATGCGGTATACATTTTCCTTGAACGTCTTGCACCCAGAGTACTTCCCAAATTGTGATAATTAGTAACCAAATAATAGTAGGTGGTGGGTCAGAAAACATTCATTACAATCCAATTCACAACTTTTCATGATTGAGAGTCATTGTCGGGACGACAGAGGGGTTCGGCCGATTTTTATATTTTTTTAAGTGGTCTCAAAAATAGAATTTGACTTGGCGCGATTGGTGGTGGGTCAGAAAACATTCATTTCAGTCCAATTTACAACTTTTCATGATTGAAGGTTATTGTTGTAAAGTAGGTAATATGTCTCAAAAACAATAAAGCTCATTTTATTTATGGGAATATCCAGAAATGAAAAAATCCGAATAAGTACATTTAGAAACTTGCAATAACCTGAGCTCTATTTGTGTAGAGAACATTAATTTTGTCCCAACATTTGTACGCTGCGGTACATTTTTCATTTCAAAATACGAAAAAACAATTCTCACGATTACGACTTTTTCTGCTATAATGACCAATATACTCTCCTTCATGAAGATAGTATCTAACTAATATTTTCATTATTCTGTATCAATTGGCGTCCGCAGAATTGTTTTATCTTTAACCGTTCTCCAGTTGAAAATTGTATTTAGGGTTGAGAGAGGTAATTTCTCGCCATTTTTTTTTTAATTCGGAATAAACTCGTCGATATACAATTGAGGGGAAAAGAAAAATATATTTTTCTTTTATTTTTGGTTTTCTTTAATATTTATTACTTGCATTATTTCGCTTTAATCGTATGTGAATCTCTTAAAAATGTAAATCAGCTCGTATTTCTTTAATTAGAACACCTTTTCACTTATAAAATGTTGATTTTGAAAATACGTGCATTTTTTCGACAAAAATATTCTGAATTTTTTTCAATTTGTTATCGAAATTTATTTTTGTGGTAGGAGTCGAAATCAGCTCGTCGAGATACATTTTTGCGATTTTTTGAAAAATGCAAAATAAAACTTCGATCGTGCAAGACAAGTTTTGACGTTTTATTCCTTTTTTATGATGAACGTATCTGAGCATATATAATTCATATATTTTCGGACTGAAATTTTTGTATAGTGCAAATTTCCAGAGAATTTGACGATCTTGTATTTTGTATGATTTTTAGGGGTCTACGCCTTAAGACTTTTTTGAGTTTTTTTTTTTCCATCGACTTGAATTTCACAGGGTATACTAATGTCATCATTTTGAATCGATTGGCGTTCGCAGCATTGCTCTAACTTTAACTGTTGTCCAGTTGAAATGTTTGTATGAAGTTAAGAGGGGTAAATTCCCTCAAATCATTCATTTAAAATTGTTTCCCACTTCTAATTGTGAAAACCAATCTTTGTCGAATATGCACACCGAATTTGGAATCGATTCAGAGTCTATTAAAAATTCATAGGATTTTTACGGAACGTCTGTAATTTCGAGTCGAAATTGTTGAAAATCCCCTTTTTTATGCTTAACCCTGTATATCATATTCAAATCATTCATTTTAAGAATCAGCATGGACAATTTCACAGAGTATACTAATTTCATCTTTCTGAATCGATTGCCAGATGGCAATAATGTTAGGCAAATAATAAAATGATGGTTTACTCTTTTGGTACCACCTAATGCACATAGCCGAAAGTCTTGGTGGTACACTATGTCAACCACAGCCCTTTAAAGAGTTAAGAGTGCACAAGTCATGAGGTTTTTGTCAAACAGTGTCGCTTTATCGTCATACATAACAAAAATTTTCGAAAAAAGACAGTAAAAGATCATAATTACAGATAATGAACACTGGTGGCCCCAGGACTGATCCTTGGGGTACACTACATTTGACTTCCCGTGAGTCGAAGAGCTGTTTATTGTCATAGACACTAACCTCTTCCTGTGAGATATGGTTCTATCAGCTGAAGGGGTAGGTAAACCACTGAGGCAATATTCAAGTTTTTTCATTAAAAGGTTAGGTGAAATACAGTCAAACATCTCACTCAGTGAAGTGTTCTTCAATGCTTAAAGTCATCAGAAATTCGATAAGACGCCAATTTCTACTGCTCTCCCTTCTTCAAACTAATTTTCTGTGCTGAAAAATGTGTGAGAGAGATATTTTAATAACGCTGTCTATCCATCAAGTATACGTGGGTGATGAATATCAAAATCTAGTAACTTTTTCCAAGGCTGTTGTTATTCAATCACTCGCAGGTATGAATTACTGCGATTATTATAAATAATAATTATTTTATCAGTGTTAATTTTTATTTAACACTGATATTGGGAAATGTTTACCGAATTTAAATATTTCCCTTCGATCACTTTCAAGTCCTATTATACTCTTGGTATTTTTATTTACTTTTGGAACGACATATTCGACAATAACAAGTCAATTTTATATTGAAAATTGTACATATTTTTTTGTTGTTTACTTTGTTTACAGGGACACGTTAATTCGTGTGTTTGAATGAGTTGAATCAATTAAATCAATTCGTTACATTTGAAAATGGTTTGTAAATTTAAATAGAGTTGCGGATGATTGAAAAGAATATTTTTTATTATTTTGATATGAACATTTCGACATTTGGTTTGATAAAATTGAGCTGGAGTTGAAAGTCGCATTTTTTTTATAAAATAATATAATTCCAGAAGCAAAATGAAGGAATAAAAAATTACATATGTGTACTTTTAGATGTTGTAACAGATGTGTCAGCTGAACTTTATATAAAATATTGATTCATTCGTTGTGATAACAAAAAGGTAGCCCGTTTCCACAATTCGAAAACATTGTCATTGTAAATCATAATTAATTACTCAGACAACAATGGTAATGTGCTGAACTGGACAGGAAGTAACTTCATTCCACGATATAACAATTATTTCGTCAGTGGACGATTTTCATATTATGTTCCCTAGTATCCGAAATATTCTGACATAGTACTACAGAGTCATTGTGTTCTGAAGATACGATGTTGATTTAAAAACGCTGGTAATTGGTTATTTGATAGAAAACCATCACCATTCAAAACGTTTGCACTGAAGAGGAAGTGCACTTTGGATGACTGAGGTCACTTGTAAGAAAATTATTAAATGGGGACTTCAAGCGGCCAATATTAGGTCTAGAAAAATTACTCTTCCGTCAGACCAAGCCAAAGGACAGAATTGAAATTTCAAATGATCTACATCTTTCTGATTTGTTTGTTTTTTTATATTTGTTCTAAAACCATCACAGGACACAGTTGCTGCAAACTTTTTAGTGTTTTCAAACCTGAAAGATAATTTCGTTAAAGGTTTCATTAGTGTTATCTAAGACGAAAATAAATATTTTGCTAAATCTGAATAAACTTTGTTTAGGGACTGGTTGAAAAATTGGACACTTGTTAGATCTCCTGTACTTTTCCAGAAAGGAAGATGATTGTCAAAAATCGGTTCTAGGGTGGTTGTACAAAAATCCGAGGAAAACAGACTTAAGGCGGATTTATTGGATTTATCGGATTCATAATGCACAATTTAATGCATATGCGTAATTTTAATGTAAGATTCATAAAATTTCATTACTCAGATTCATATGAAACGATTTACCCGTTTCATAATTTATAATTCCTAAATGGTTTTATATGAATCTGAGTATTGAAATGTTGTAAATTGTACTTTAAAGTTAAGCATATGCGTTAAATTGTGCATTATGAATTTGGTAAATCCGCCTTTAGCTCGAGTCAAGGTGATTACTGTAATAAGTCATTATATCAATGATATAATTGCTTATGTCACGTGGTTGTGAATTTTCATTCATTAACGGTAATAAAAATCGGAAGTTCAGGTGTTTCATATATTATGGAAATCTAGTTATTTTCTATCGCTAAATGACCAGGAAATCACTGTCTGAAATACCTATATCTTGCGACATTAGTAAATGATCAAGGAGAACTATATAGTTTCTGTCAATTTTTTCTGTTCAATGCACTGCAAATGTGAGATCAAGCTAAAAAATGAAGGGTTGTAGGATGCAAATCTATACAATTTTATTCCCTATAAATATTATAACTCGTATTTTTAAAAATATAATAATAATCATAAATGCTGATATATGTCACATGTATAGTGTAGCACTTTTCGAAGAACTCAAAGACCTAAAGTTACTATGTTCGGTTCCTTTCAGTTTATAAGAAAATAATCTCATGTTCTCTTGATGCATTTATTCAATTCTAGTTCTCCTATTTGAAAATATTTACATACACAAAGTTTTTATAAATTCCACTAAAAATGGCAGTTAGACCAATTATTTTCTGCTGTTATTAACGAATATCGTTTGCCTGTTTTCGTTTTTTTAATGTGCTTATAATCATGATCTTGAGAAAAAACGAATTGAATGAGTCGTTATACATATATTAGTAAAGTGTTTTGGCTTTGGTTGATAACTACCTATTTAGTTCGCTATGTTATTCAATCATTCCGCAACTACATGGCGGTTGTTAATTTTTTCTAATAAAATTCAGCCCGTATTTCTGCCAAAAGTTGATGATAGCGAACAGTAGATTTACGTCATTGACTCAGTTTCATGAATATTATTTTCTATTCTGGTTTATTACGAGGTTTGCGGAAATGGTTAAATTTCATTTTATTTTGTACTAATCATTTTATGGAATCAATAGAAAAATGCAGATTCACAGGGAGGGGAAAATGAAAAGAGTATATTTGTCAAATCTCCACCTTATTCCAAACGCAGTTTTAATTAATGTTAATACCTATGTGCAAAATGAATAAGATACTTTTACAAATTCTCTGTGAGTCCTCTAAATAATAACATCCAGTGCACAAACCCAACAACTTTTTTACAAGACAATTACAATTTCAGTGCGTTTACTGTTATTACAACCTGATTCGACTTCACTGACCGTCTTTAGCTCATCCGTTTGTATACTGTAATAAGCTTCTAGAACATCTAGGATGACCCAAGCTTCGCACGCATTTAAGGCTGTTGAAATTTTCCGCTTTAATTTGTTCGCAGAGATACGTCAAAATCACAAGCTATTTCCGTATGTATGATCGACGAGAATATTCCTGGAATTCAGAGGCATTCTGTATCTCCAAAAATTCATTGTAACACTCTATGTTTTTTTTAGGAATTTTCATTTCTGAGCCTGTTTTTGCTACAATCGCTTGATCGTAGTAGACCTTTCGATGAAATGAAAACAAAACACTTGGATGAGTTCACTTCTACCTATGATCGAGTTAAACAATTCATAGTTTGACTTTGGGAAGCTCATTTCATTTCCTTCGCCATAGTTTATGTAAATAGTTCAAGGCAAAATAAATTGGAATAACGAACAACAGCATTTTCATAATTTACTACAATGCATGTAAATGAAACTTTTCTATTGATCGTGAAATAGATACGAACTGGCGTTTAGAACGAGCCATGCAATACTCCTGTTGAAAAATCGCTCTTCAATTTTTTTGATGTGCTCGTGCATCGTTGTATAAGCTTCGTGTCTCAATCTCAATGTACAATATCAGCTCATGAGGACCTGTTCGCTGAAATAAATGAGTCTTTTTCGTGACAGGATTTATCCTGTTTTGGTTTCAATATGACAAAATTCTACTTGCTACCTTAGAATATGAATTATATGAATATGGAATCTTAAACAGTGGCGGCTCGTGAAAGGAAGCAGGGGAGGCCGAGCCTCCTCCAGGATTTAAGTTTCAGTGTAATATAGACATTTTTTAGGACGACACAAATATATTAATGAAAAAATAATTTATTTGTCAAATGTTAGTCTAGAGAAATTATATTTCATGTGTTGGCAATATACTATTCGAATAACTCGAATTTAATTTCTTCCGTTGGCAATCCTCATTGTATGAAATGAAGCTTTCTTAAAACACCTCAGTTTTCTCCAAAAATCACAATTTAAGTTATATTACTTTTGCTGCATCTCTCTTTAGTGCGGAGTTTTTTCTAAATATAACTTCCTGGTAGCATCAACATTGGTGGACTCGTTATGATCAGATATATCTAAGTATTTATACAGAATTCTGGTGGGCTCAATATTGTGTCTCAGATATATAAGGAATGTATTTCTCAGTGTTGGCAAGGAAAATTTTTTCTCTTCTGTTGGCGATACTTATCGAAATGACTCGAATTCAATTTCCTTCATTTTCATAACTTGAATGAAGTGAAACTGTCACTTCCTTCAAGAACTTCCCCAAGAAGTAAAAAATCACTATTTGACTTAAATTCCTTTTCTATCGTATCTCCTTTTAGTGCGGAAGATTTCCTGAAAATAAATTTCATGTTCCATCAACAGTGGTGGGCTCGCTATTGCGAAAAATATCTAACTATTTATACAGAATTCTGGTGGGCTTTGTATTGTATATCGGATATATAAGAAATGTATTTCTCAATGTTATATAGCTAAAGACATTATTTTTTTTTCGATTTGGCAATACTTATTGAAAGAAGTGAAACTGTTCCAAAGTCGTGTCTCCAGATGATTTATACGACGGAAGCATGAAAAGAAATGTACTTTCAAAGCGACTAACATAACTATAAAAGTTCTGCTTTATTAATGGGAAAATGCACACCAAAATTTTCACTCGTTATATTTTACTGATGATGTTCCCTGAAACTGTACTTGACCCAAAATGATTCCCTTCTCCAAAATCTTGAGCTGCGTCTGTGCCTGACTGTAGTGCCGCAAATGCTACATATACAGGGTGTCCCGAAACTATTGATGTTTTTGGGAGAATATCCAGTTGTAAATTTAACCAGTAATTAGGATTGTAAAATTCATTTCAGCCGAACATTTTTTTCATTACTAGTTATGTTTGTATTCATAGAAAAGTGCAATTATCTTGAAAACGGATGATTTTTCTGGAATCAAACAGGTATATATTCTTTACTCAAAATTGAAAGAGAAATGCAAAAAATTATTAATTTTTCCGATTTCACCAGTGGCGTAAAAAATAGGGGAGAAAAGGGGCCATGATGCTCTTCTAGTACGCCACTGGTAACAACTGAAAATGTGTTTTCTTTTTCGAAATGAAGCACCTATCGAACACGAGTATTCTTTAATATTTTTTTGGGAAATTTTCAGAACTGTGGAAGTTATGAATAAAAATCACTTTCGATTTTTCATCCAACACCCTGTACCTCTGCAACGAACGACATTTTAGAAAAGAAATATTAGGAAAATCCTATTTATTTTTCGAGGGGAATCTTCTGTTTCAATCTGGCACCATAGTTTCGGTATATTAGAACAGATATTCAAAACTTCAAGAATTATAATATTATTTGGTTGATATTTTTTATTCTTCATTTCATCAAAAATACTTACGAACTAGAGCCAACGTAAATTTTTCAAACATTCTCGTCTGATGTTCATTTATATGGTTGGCCGCTATCCAGCGCTAGCGCTTCTTCCCGTGGAATTCGTCAATTAATCTTTAAGTAGGTCGAATGACCCATCTCATTTCTTTCATTGATAAACCAATAGCCGGATGATCGGGCTTCAGGCTTACCTAGAGTTGATTTTATCGTGGTTAGTCATGATGACAATAGTAAAAAACTTGGTGTGTGATACAATGACCCCGACGTTGTTGAATCGCCGCGTGTGTATGTTTGTGTGTACAGTGGCGGAGATAAAAAATTGAAAACGTCTCTGGTTAGAAATGTGTGAAAATATTATTGATTGCTTTTCTTCCGTTCTTATTTTCGTTTTTTGTTGAACATATGTAGACAAAAGATGTTAAATATATAGTATTATTGCTATTAGATTAAATGAATCGATCAAGAATAACTTGTGATGCGCAAGATTGAAATTTTCGTAGATACAGTTTGGGAGAAGGTTCATTCGACTATGCACTGACTCACAATTTCAATCGGTATAATCAGATCACATATAATCAATCAATCATTGTGCACTTGAGCTTGAAACGCCATTTCAGTTTTCTACAAACTACCAAAAATTGATGTTTGACTTAGATGTGAAATCTGCATTCTCTATCGTATCTCACTTTCAGTTTCGAGTTTTTTCCAAAAAGAAATTTAAGTTACCATCATGTATGTGTTTTTCTTCTAGATGATCTGCATGCGCCCCTAGTCAGATTAAAATAATCAACACAATACGATTGGGTATTCTCAGTGAGTTGAAAAATATAGGCAACATTGGCGGGCTTCTCATTATGAGAAATATACAATAAGAAAAGTATTTATAATGTATACAGCGATATGACTTTCCGCATGTTTGTAGTTCTTCGCTCAGGGATACTCAGAAAAGTGTCACTGTTTCTTGTTGGAAATTTTAATTCCATATAACGTTAATAGTAGGGTTTTCTTTTTAATAATTATTCTCTACGACGCTGACTTCTTATTCATAAAACGCAACGTATATGTGTTGTTTATTTTGAAATAGTAATTCTGCTATATTCCCTGGAATCTTTGGAGTGACACCGTTTTATATTATGTGATCACGAACATCCGTTCTATTTTTTTGCATGTCCGTCATGAGAATTGCATAAAATTCAATGATAGTTGAAGCGAGTTACTTTTAAAACGAATAAAGATGAATGCGCTTCAGTTAAAGAAAGCTGTCTACGATTTAATATGGGATGAGAGTTGGGAGAGAGTTGGTTGAAATTTTTTATTGCTAGGGACGCCAATGCTATATTGCAACAAAAAATATCGTTCACTGAATTTAAAATTCGCCCACAATTTTTTTTATTCGGTTTTTATAGTGGCATCGACTGCTGAGCTTAGCTACTATGTGTTCTAGGTAGGCTTTTTCACTTACTTCATACGCCACCTTGAGAGCAGCACTGTTAATTTGAACAAACAGTGAATCGTGCAGACTCACCAGTCAAGCCACGAGATTTCAATGGTTGAATCGATCAAATTGTATCGAAAAAAAATCCCAGCCCCGATCGAGGCTCGAACACGGGTCCTTGGGTCTCAGAGTCGGACGCTCTACCACTACTCCACGCCCCGGTTTCCCTCCACCTATCATATCTGTAAAAATTGACCTGAGTCAGTTTCATTTGATATACATGATATGAATTCCTAAGGGAAAAAATGTGTTTTCTTTCCATGTCCTTTTTTTCTATTGATTGGGAACCATTTTTGAACGTTTACGACTTTTTTTTTTTTATTTACTTACCTCATTCAGATTTTTTTTGTTGTGCTATAAACAAACGTGTTGTGCAGATTATTTTTGTATTGATTACCATGTACACACTTTCAGATTCGTTTCTAATGGATCATTAATTGCGGGTAAAAAAATATAATCAATTATTCAACGAAGATTGAAAAATACCAGGAGTCTAATTTTTTTTGTATGCAATTCAGATCAACAAAAGTGGTCTCCGAATTTGATCGAAAGGTAGGTACATAACAGAAATCAAACAGTCGCCATTAAACTAAGTGAACGTTTTTCGGCGCATCCGCCAAATTTTATAAGCATTCGCAAAAATCTTGAACAAGGAAAAGTGACAGATTATTTGTTTTTTATTTTGAATTATAACTATGAAACGTCCCCTTTTTTGTATCTAACGCCCTAAAGATAGGAAAAAAATGGTGAAACGTTGGCTTTCAGTTTTCTTCAAGATCTCAAATCCAACAAAAAACGTGAGTAATCATAGCAAACATTTTCAAAAATTAAATTTTATCTGAATATGATTAATGACTACGTTTTTGCACCAAGACTCACAACACATCGTAATCATCGTTTGAGAAATGTTGTACTGGAGAGCCCGCTGTTTAGATTTTCGGTATAGTTTGTAACGCTCTTTTTTTCCAAACTGGATAAAAGGCGGACGTCGGTTGTTGAGCTTATTTTGTTCTCTCTAGCGAGAGCGCCTCAAAACTCAACGGGTGCCTCGGGCGCCAGTTATTTAAAGTGGTATGCTCCACTCTCCCAAATTCAACGCGGAGGGAGGCCCAGGGCAGCTTCAGATGGAGATACGGTATTCCAGGGGTCAAATATAGTATTTCATGAGCAACAGTGAGCACGGGACTGCAGGCTTTAAGTGCAACCCTTGCGATTCATGGAATACCGGCTGCTTCGCTAACTTTCTAAGTTTGCATGCAAGATTGCGTTGAAATAAAATAAACAAAAAGGGGTACAGTGACAAATGGGAAATTTATTGCTCTCTGTCTGCACGTTGACATTCAGTTACAAAGGCAACTAAGACAAATACCAAATGCTACCCTAACTAAAAAAAAAAACCTAGCTTTTCTAACGGACGGTGAAACAGGTTCGGTACGGTAAGCGGGTTCTCGGTATGTCACACGGTTTGAGCAGGGAAGATCTTTCGGAGACGTTTCACGGGTGCTTCAATCAGATCGATTCGTATAAGAAGCGATTTACTCAATTTTCGAAACACCCGGTATTTTTAATCGACCTAGAGTATCGGTGACTATGACGGCTGTGCTCTGAGAAACTTAATTTGCAAATACCCAGTATATTTGCCCTTACAAACGGCTCTTTCACGGCCTACGGCAAGTTAGCCACTGCCACTATTCACTAAATAGAGATTTCCAATTACAATGAATTCGCGTGTGTTCAGCCAGCAGCAACTTTGACAACACCTTAGGAACACTAATCAAAGCTGTATTATTCTTCGAGTGAAATCGGATCCTGCCAGTAACAGATTACTCTGTTCCTTTAGGGATGCTAGTAACACACAGCCTATATGACGGTCGTTGGAAAATCTCTAATTTGAGCACAGTCTCGATTTAAACAAAATATGCACACAGATTGATTTCTTCACGGTTTTAGCAACGGGTCGCGATCAGGTCCAGCCAGCAGCAACTTTGACAACACCTTAGGGACACTGAAGAAAACAATACTCGCTTAACACCTCTTCCTGCCAGCAGCAACTTTGACAACACCTTAGGGAAGAGATGGCGAATGATTACTTGAAACGGCCGTCGGAGAAATCTATTCTGATAAATCTTACGGATTTATTAATAAGTCACAGCTACCAAAATAATGTAAAACTATTTCTCGATTCTGATTGCAACACTCAGTAAGTATCAAACGGTCAGATAAATAATGCAAGATAAAATATCGGAATGCTTACGGGTGTTTTCACTGGAATACGGATGCACGACGGATCAAGGAAATAATAATCGAAAATTTTAACTGGCAAACTAATTCTTATTTGACAAACTGCTACCACGGAAGTCACAATTCAAAAAAAGCCCTGTCTTGAAGAAGATTTTCGTATTTATAGAAAATCCTTGGAATGTCAAGGTTGTCGCGTACAGCGTACAGAAAAAAACGCAAAAAGTCTGCTCTGACTTTTTAAAGTGCTGAAAACCTTCGGATGAAAAACTGAAGTTGGAAACTTATTACAAAGTAAATTTTTAAAGGACAAAAACTGGTCGTGTGCAAAAAGGGGACGGCACTTCTTGGTAAAGTACGGAAGCAGTAAAACCGGTGTTGAACATCAAGGAATTGAATTAAATTTGTAAACAAATGAAAGTGAGGTTATATCCTCCCTTACGGCATCGGAGCCTGTTTTCCCGCTAACATTATTAACTAAAATAATTCCTAGCTCAACAGTAATAATAATAATAATAAAATAATAATAATAAAAGTAACGGATGAAATGGTGAAGCCAAACCGTTGTGCAGAATAGAATTTCGGACATAGCAAACAAAGAAACTCCGAAACATGAAAGGGTAGCTCAACGAAGCGTATTATATGACCTACTCCAAGGCGTAAAATTATGCTTCGTTACAAGTTGTACCAACAGAGAGGATCATCAATTGTTTTTTCAAGAAGTTTTGCAGTGTACACCTAAAGTATATTCGTTGTTGCTGGATATGATCAGCATTAAGTGGCAAGAAGTTGGCAGCAAACGAACTTTCAACAGAATCAATTGAGTTTTTAGCATATATTTGAGGTTCAGATTGTCAGAAGTATTAATGATCCAAAGATCGTCTTTGAAAATGATAGTAGCAGTTTCGAGTGACGTGTGCTGACAAACATCATTAATGCATGTGATAAAGAGTAGAGGCTCAAGTACCGAACCCTGAGGTACTCCTCGTGTAATGGTTCTGAGGTCGGATGTTGTGGCATTTATTTCAACAAAAGTTGTTACCTGCGAAAAGTATAGTAGTAATTTCGAGTGACATGTGCTGACAAATCTTAGTGTGAATGATGAAGATTAGGGACCAAGAACCGAACCTTGAGACACAATCAAACACTTTGGACAGATCACACATGGAAAGAATGGCATGGTGTTTGATTACCAGGGCCGTGATAATTTCCCCCAAGACTTTCAGTAATAAAAAATACAGTGAAAAATTCGACGGGATAATTTGAATAACTCAAATGGAATCACTTCAGTGTTGACAAAATTATAACAGAACTAAATGAAATGATATGATCTCGTCATAAAAACGCGAGTGAAAGGCACATATATCAATTGTCATGCAGTTTTCAAGCACAGAATTCAAAAAAGGCCTATGCGTGTATATCGCACGTTCTTCAAAAATTCTGCATGGGCATGCATGTGAATCGGCCTTTACAAATAACAAGGTTCATTTTTCTTTTGCAGACTTCAGGTTTGATCCACTATTCTGCTCGTTAGCGAATATCAAGGTGCTTTCTCGGTATTTATTGTTCTCATTTTTATTTCTGGATAATTGTTTGGATTATTCGGAAATTGATTGATTCTTGCTCGAATGAGTTCTAAAATGAATTCGAAGGTTATTGAGTAGTTTCTTTTGAAGAATTCTGTTTTTAAAAATTTCCCGGGTGTTATGTTATCATTAGGACGATATCCGGTTGTGATGTTATTCGTTTGCTTTCTGTTGATCCTAAAATTATATTTTTTCTGGAAATTGTGAATCATTTCACACGTTGTAACCCGATTCAAAATCGTCTATATATTTCGAAACTTGATGCGTGTTTTTTTTAGAGGCCTGTTCTTGAATTGGTGTATAAAAAAAAGGTGGTCTGTTATACCATTAGAATCTGCTAGATATTCCTCTTTTTCAAAATCTGTGGGAATGTTTTAATGTTCTTTGTAGGAAAACAAGCTTGTTGACAATTCATTTGCAAAATCCTTTTCTATCGTTTCCAATGTTAATCGCTTCATTCATAAACTCGCTTACTTTCATGGAATTTATATACAGATTGATTCATAAAAATCATGATGAAAAACAAAATACCACTGATGGGAACACACTTTTTTGGCTTTCTTTACAAATATTGTACACAAATTTAATTCAAAATAGGAATACTTACATAATTAAACTGAATTCGAATCCAAAATATCACCAACACATAAAAATTTTCCCATCAGAGGTTAGATATTGCTAATCGACACAAGCTTTTAATTCGTTTTTTATTATAGAGCAGTGTTACTTATTATTACTATTTTTGTTATGGATCGCGTTGTTTAATTGTCTTTCATGGTGTTAACTCTGCATGCATTCCAAAAGGTCAGTGTAAGATGATCTAAACGGTTTTTGTTTCATTTTATACGCAACTGATTCACACTGGCAAGGAATTCGTTATTTACGCGGATATTCATGATTATTCATGAACATTAAAAGTGAATCTCAGGTGAAAATTGATACTGACTGTGGTTTTTGACGTCCAGACGATTTAAAAATTGCTCAATTGCATATTCTCGGATTAGTAGTATAGGGTGATAATGTATAGTTATTGGACACGTTATATAAAAAAATTGTTTGTATGAGTATATTAAATAGGAATAACAGAATATGTAAGTGAAAAATCGCTTGATTAATCAAACAGAGAAATTTAAGCGAAATATATGCGGAATGACATATCTATTTATCGATATGTTTCATAATCTATTACAGAAAAGCATTATGAATTAGAAAATTCAAAAATGAAATTTGATTATAAAAATAATCCAGCTTTTCGCATATTTTCCTAAATTAGAGGATTGTCGGCAAATGTCGAACAGAAATAATTCAATAGCCCCACACGACTGCCGAATCACGTCTATACTTTGCAATACTTCCTGTTACAACCGTTAACATGTGAAATATTAAAATATATATCATGATGAAATTATAAATTAGAGGCCAGGAATTCCTCAACAGTGTAGAGATATTAGTGGGAGCAAATTTTCTTTATTTCTGCTTTTTATCATAATTTGGGGGGGTTAACCGTATTTCATCCAAAGTAATTCAAAGATCAGCAGGATCACCAATTGATAATGTATGATGTATGAAGGAAGCTGTTGTGTCATATCTGTTCGAGCAGAAATTATAATTCCTATAGAATATAATGAGAAATATCAGCCGTATAAATAACGAACAGAAGAGGCCCCATGATTGAACCTTGGAGTACACCATTTTTAATTTTCTGTGAGTTGGAAAGCTGTTTCTTATCAGACAAAGTTCTTCATGTGAGATATGATCAGTTGGAGCGATAAACTTCAAATGCTATCATATTCAAAAGTTAATTGAACACCTTGCTGAGATTTACAAGAGTAAATCCATGTACAATGTTTTTAACTGCATTGAGCGTATACTCATATTTTTTCTGAAACCCAACTGAAATTTATGTAGGTATCAGAGAATGATTCTCAAAGAAGCTAGTGATAATTATCGACCGCTAGTGAATTATCGAGTAATTAGATTCGGTAATGGACACATTTGGTAATCTTAGGATAGTTGGAACTACAGAACTGTTTAAACGGATTGATAATATATCTTCGTGCATATCGTAAGTACATCTTCTGGACAGAAGGTTCACGACGATGTCTTTGTGTTGACTATGATAACACCCTTGTTGTCAATTCTATATTTTGGTGGTCGTGTCCCAAGCCTACTATTTTATTTCATATATATCCGAAATAGGGTGTCTTGAGTGCAGGTAATGGGTAAATAGTTGTCGATAGAGAGTCTCAGATAAAGCGATTTTAATGTTTCAGTCGTTTTGAATTAGCGTTCTATTTGTAAAATAGATCTCATTTAGATTAGGTGAATTCGAAAATTCTTTATTTATATGGGAAATTGTGTTATTCCATTTTGGCCTTGAGTCACTGTATATAGCTTATTGGTGTTGTTTTCGAGAGATAATCCTTTTATTCTTTGTTGCAAAGAAGTTCTAAGAATTGATATCATGATATGTTATATTTTTCCGGCTTATCTTTGTACCAGACTAGACTAACAAATCCAAATTGGCATGCATGATCGTAAGTAGGTCAGATATATGAAACCTAGCCTTGGAGAAAGGTGTACTTTGATGGGTGATAAAATATATTTTCGGCTTATACGAGCTGTGCATATTGTCATTTATCTTCGAATAAAAATCGCTTTTGAATTTTCTTTTGCCTCCTTGAACTAGTGCAACTTCTTGTAGACAAATGAAATGTTTCTAGGTCTGAAAGTCTAATCGTTTATGGAGAGATCGAGAGAGATAAAGAAAGAGAGAAAAAGAGAGAGAGCAAGAGACAGTTAGAGAGCAAGAGACAGTGAGAGAGCAAGAGACAGTGAGAGAGCAAGAGACAGTGAGAGAAAAAGAGTGTGAGAGAGCGAGAGAGAGAGAGAGAGAGCGAGAGAGAGCGATAGAAAGAATGAGAGGGGGGGAGAGAGGGAGAAAGAGAGTGGAAGACAGTGAGAGAAAGAGAGAGAGATTGAAAAGAGTGAGAAAAGTGAGAAGAGTGAGAAAGAGTGAGAGAGAGCTAGATAGAGCAAGAAAGCGCGAGATAGAGCGAGAGAGCGAGCGAGGGGGAGATAATAAGCGAGAGCGAAAGAAACGGCGTGCGAGATAGCGAGATGGAGGGAGTGGGATGGAGAACAGGAGTAGAGGGCGGGGAAATATGGAAAGAGAAAGAAGGAGATGGGAAGACAGCGAGAGAAAAAGATAGCGTGATTAAGACAGCGAGGGAAAGAGCAAGATTGAGCGAGAGAGCTGGTGTAATTTTCTGTCTCTAAATACAGGATCGCTCATATGTATGAAGAAAGTTGATCATCTCCTTAAGTAAGATAGTCAGTCAAAAATGTTAAATCGCAAAGGTTTTAGGGTTTTTATAAATCTGTTAAATATGGAAAAAAGTTTATGGTATACAGTCATGACGAAACAAAGTTGCTTTTTCTTCAATGTAACAACCTGTATATTACTCCATACTTCAATTCTTCCTCAAAATTCTAAACAAATTTGATTAAGCACGTCATATCTTAAATTCAACCATTTTCGAGATGATATAACATTATCATTAGAATTACACAAGGTGGAGTAAAAGTAATAATTGTTCAGCGTTGATAAAAATGTATTTTTTAATGAAAGTCCTGGATATTTCAAATTTTATGAAAACCATAGTAATGCCAGAAAAAAGAGAGAAAGCAAAAGTTTTAAAACAAAATATTTTCTCAGGAATTATTTTTAATAAAATGCTCCAAGTTTTAACCATACACCTCCTGACAGTAATGAATTCGCTAAACAAAATCGTGTAGTAAATCTAAAATCATGTTGGGAGGAATGGTGGAGATTTCATACCTTACTTACCCTTTCTTGCAACTCTTCGATATGTTGCGTCCCATTTTTTATATGATCCCATGGAAAAAGTCAAGTGGGATCATATCGAAAAACCTAGCTGGCTATTCAATTTCCCATCAAGTAGCCCCATTTTGTTGTAACTATATTTGTTGTGCCGGCAAATGAGTTCTTGCAAAAGATGAAGCTGACATTTTCGTTTGATTCATCCGTAGCTTAACAGAACTACAATCAAAATCGTCCTCACTCATTTATTGTATCTAGCAAATGAATTTTATATGGATAGAATTTTTACAGTTTACAAATGTTTTGTGTGAAATATCGACTCATGAATTAAAGCCCTCTGTTGTATCGAATTTATTATTTTGGTTGATCTTCCGCCAGTTTCATGAAAACGCTGCAATGTTTATGAAACGGTTGATATAGAAAGATTTAAAAAAAAAACACTACTTGGTCTTCATCATCACCATATTCCATGATCATTAAAATTTCTCTTACACATTCCTATCCTCTTCAGTCCCGAAAAAATATTTCAGTTGTAAATGGAAAGAAATACCCTTCAAGTTTTAGGTTGCTTGTGGGTTAACTAAAGTACTGACACCGTTTTTTTGTCTATGTATAGTTGCTTTTTATCAAAAATATATGTACACATATGTGGACCTTAGGTCTCAACAGCATATAACAAAATAATCAACCTCTTCGGAAAAAAAAAATTATTTAGGGAATGACAGTAAAAGAAAAATTATTCAGAGTGAAATTCGAAGAAACAATTTCTGTCTTTTAGGATACATAAAAATACATTACATTTGGAGCATCTGATTCGTGTCCTACCAGAACAGTTCTCGTTTCTGCATCTAGCAGCATCTTTCATTTCCTCAGCAATTGGTAAGTGCTGAGCACCAAATTTTCTGACACCTTTAGATGGTAAAGCCACTTTCCCTGGTCTTCCTACACTTATCTTTTTTGGAGGGGGTTCTTCAAATGATGAATCATTGTCATCATTATTGGCCGAAATCAAGTGTTCTGCCAAACTCAGTTTGAATGTATGTAGATCTAGCATATGCTTTTTGGGTAAACTCTTTTTTAAAAATTCTTCTTTGCATTGAAGCCATGAATTAACTGCAGCAGAATCTAAGAAGTGTTCAAGGAATCGAACAGGCCATTTTTTGGTTCTATGGTAGCTGCGGTATAATGCAGTCAACCGATTAGTCAATCCACTCCGCTCATGTTATCATTGTAATGTTTTACGATGTCAGGCTGATTTACGTTTATGTAGGTTTGATCAGCTTTTGAGTAGCGTTTTACCAACCTCATTGAATTTACGCAATGGAGAGTACTTGCCATTATTACCGGACGATTGTCCATCCATTTAACTATTGACATTTTTTGGTCATTGCGAACAGCATAATCATGAGACCCTCTGCCTTCGTTTTTCAGTTCACCATCTGATTTCAAATAGAGTTGAGGGAAACGTTTACGTATTATAGTTCCTGTACCAGAAATTCCCATTCTTCTCAATTCATCCAAAAGGACAATACTGGTAAAATATCTGTCAAAATCATGTTTGTACCAGGTGTGCAAGTTTGACAAAGTCTCAGAACAGCTCTACCACCAATCCCCAGTTTTTTATTATTAGCTTGGGGAAAATTAGTTGTGGGACCTTGGTACATCTCGAAATCCAATATTTTACCAGATTTTCCGGCTAAAACATAATTCTTCAGACCGGTTGGATTCGGTTTTCGAGGAACGTATTGTCTTAGAGACACATGTCCGCAAAAAGGTATCATTTGTTCATCAACACGAAACATTACTTTCTCGAGGAAGTTTTAGTACTGCTTGATGAACACTGGCAATGATAGGTCAAACTTTCCAAAGTTTATCCCGTACTTTCATCTCGTCTGTCACATCGGCATCATTAACAAAATGAATGTTATTTCGAATAGTAAAGTTTTTATCTCTTGATAGGTTATGTGCAACCAGGCCGACTCTGAATTGTTTCTGCCAATACAGTCTTATTCTAGGATAGCCTAATGTGCTCATGAATAAAGTAATACCAATAAATATTTTCATGTCCGCTGTAGTGAGTTTTAATTCAGTGCCATGTGTTTGTAAATAATAAATATTAGTCTGTTGAGTCATCAGCCTAAAAAATTCATCATTGAAATATTGAGAATAATAATCAATAGGCGTTAAAACATCTCTATCAAGATTTTCATTTTCTGCAGACTCATAAGATGGAAAATCCGGCAAAAATTGATTTTTTTTATTCCAGTCATTATGGCCTCGTATGGTTTGAGCTACTGCTCCTCCAATTTATGTTCCTTTACTTCGATCCCTGCTGAGTATGGTTCCTCTACCTCTAATTCTCACATTTCTACCCCTTGTTCTTGTACCTCTACATCTATTTCTTCCGCGAGATTGACCTCCACTGCTATTAATTCCGCTTGAACTTGGTCGAATGTTTGAGCTATTGAGTGAAACAGAACTTATTCTTTCATTACCCGATGAAGCATCATCGATTTCAGATTCGTTTTCCGTCCTCAGTACTTCTACACATTCAGGTCCTTGGCCGGTTTGTGGTTCTTTTCCATATTCAGCTTCTCTTACAATTTCCGGTTCTTTACCGTTCTCAAGTTTTTCTGTGGATTCAGGTATTCCTTCGGATTCATTATCTGTAGATTCATCCCATTCATCATCTGTATCATAGTTATCACCAGACAACCCCAACTGATACTCCTCGTCACTATCAGTTTCATAAAAATCACTGTTTTCAAGTACTTCCTTGAGTTGCTCGTCAGTCAAATACTTCTTGCCAGCTGCAATAAGAAATTGATACTTTGACATTGATTGTACACAAATGTGTACAAATACAAGATTAGTAGGTTTGGTGACTAGTCCCAACGTCCACATTTGTATACAAATTATTTATTCAATTGAGCACTCTCAAACTAAACTCAAATTAAAGAAAAAAAGATTCATCAGATGTGTTATTTACATCCGTCAACTAACTAATAATTGAAAAAGGTTCACTCGATTACATTACCAGAAAAAAATATTATCAGATTTACCTAGCTTAGACGACATTTTTCAGATCACTACGAAACCTCCAACTTTTAAGTGTACCAGTGAACGGTCTGATCAGTACTGAAATGTTTTCCTCGCCCTGCCCACCCTGGTGTAAAATAATATGTTCAATGATGACAGCAAGCGCGCCAAATTTAAAATTGAAAATGTGGTATGGACTATACAAATTTTAGATCATTTGTACACATATGTGTACCTAAGGTCTGAAGAGGCTATACAAACATGGTTTATCTAAAAAAATGTCCATTTATCGATTCTCATAATATGTTGCCCTGTCAAATAGTGGAGCATATCGTTGTTATTCTGCGATTCCTCTTTTCCTTATGAATGCTAGATTTTTTTCGAGAAAACCTTGGAAATATTAGGTTGTCTAGATTGTTGGTCTTGGTGGTACTAAAAGGGCAATCATTCACCGAATTATTGAAAACTTACCTCTTCGTGGTTGTGTCCAGGAGATACGTAGGATGTCTTTCTTTTTTCCAACGCATTCGCTCTACAATAGACCATTATTCTAAAAACGCCTTGAATCGGTTACGCAGTGATTCGATGAATAATCATTGCCTTTTCACCAAAGCCCATAAAATTAAACAAAAAGCGTGATTCCCACTGGATTTAATTGTTGTACTAACAAGCGCAGTGAATGTTTCGTCAGCACTAACATCTTTGGTTCAGAGCCATAAATCGGCAGATGAAATATGAAATTTGATAGGTATTTTTATGGTTTCCCTAACCATTAATTACGTAATTAAGAAATGCATCGAACGAAACGTTTGGACTCGAAACCGTGTTTGATTAAAAGGCTTCATGGCTATTGGTTTAAGAACTATCGAACGGTTATACTTATCCTCGCTAAGGGTCAGTCTGATTTATAACGATTGATTATTTGATTTGTCGGTTTCAAAACTAATACAGGTTTCTGAAGTGAGAGAGTTCCAGATCGGGTCACTGTAGGAGTTTATTTAAGTTATTTATTAAAGTTATTCCTTCTTCCCGAACGTTAGCACTTCTTTCTCAATATTATTATTATTCGTGCATCTTTGACTATGCCTTCCCAGAATAGATATCATATTACACTATTCATGAAAGTTGTTTGTTATTTAAAAAGACGCACGATGTACTACGAGATAAATTAACTAGGTTAACTTTTTGTTTAAACATTAACATGAATCGTTCAGAGTTTCTTTCAACACTACATTGTGTTGAATAATCTTTTTCCAAATTGGAAGAATAGCTGAGTATATTGTTCTGTGTTTCGACTATGCTTCCGAATATGGTCGGGGGTATTGGCCTGAGGGAAGAGTAGTGGGCACGAGAAATTCGTAGTTTATGACGTGCCTCAAATAATGAAAATTATAGGTTTGAGTCGAAATTAGTCTATCGGGTTTCGGATTTCTGGTGTTATGCGTTTGGAGCCTGGGAGAAAGGCAGATATTATAGAGTTTTTAGTGAATTACTAGTAATGGTATCCAACAAAATGAGTTATGAGGATGTTACACATCCAAAAAGTTAATTATATATCGGAAAATGCAAGAAAGACTTATATATTTGGTCACTATCCATTTTACACTCAACAATACTTTTGGATGTTATTCAAAAACTTCTGAGTTTGTCCAACATACTTTTCATTGCGTTAACTGAAACTTGGCCTGCATCTTTGTATTCTATGGAGACTTCAAATTAATGAAGGGTTGTTTTTGTTGTTTTCTTTTTTGCAGATATATTGGGTTTCATGGGGAACTTTTGTGAACGGTTTATTCCAAAAACGTTAAATATTCAGTGACAGATTTAGTTACTGGGGAGAATTCGGACCTGAATAATCTGGGGAACTCGAAAAATTCTAGTTAGTTTTCTTGATTTGTTGGTGAATCCATTTTGGAGTTTGGTATCTTAAATTTTCACATACATTTCATATACTCATACGGTACGAATTTTTGTGAAATCAGGATGATTAAATATTTTACGTCTACCTATTTTAAAAGCTAGTTGATCACATATCGAAATTTATAAATTGATGTGTCTACTCATATTGTTGAGATTGTTGAGTCTCATTTTGTATCTATTTCAAAATGATAAGTTCATTTGTTTACCCTATTCTGACGCGTTTCACTTGAAAAACAAGTAGAAATGCATTACTATTAATGGACTTTTTTACTTCTGGTATGCAATACATTCATTGATGGGAAATGTGGCATTTTTGAATATTTTAAATAAAATCTAATAATTGATTACTAAATAATGACAATTTTAATCAGTTGGAAACACGTAAAGAGAAATAATGTTATATTCTGATGAAAAATTATATCAATTATTTCCAACAATACTATGAATATCTAAATGGTGAATACTTTTCAAAAATGTTGTCGGCTGTATGGTTACGAAGAACCCTCAGGAATCTTTGGAAAACTTGTGAGCGCTGTTATTAACGAGGGCCTCGTACTTCGATGTGCAATCCCGAGAACGGTCGGGAGTTCAAATGGAAATGGCCGTTTTGGTATATCTTCATACCGTACAGAAACTAATCGTCCTTAAATATGCCTTGCTATGCATCGACATCATCTGCTCATGCATGACAGTCGTTTCCTACGATATTCCAAAAAGCCTGTATTATTGTTTCTAACAATTGTTTCACAATTGAATTAGTTTGCACCTGCTTCCTGAGAGTTCAAAACATGTTCTCCAATTTGTATGATAAGATCTTCTTGAAAGGAATATAAATATTATCGAAGTTATACTTTCAAACGTATTAAGTTTTTCAATATAATTTTCTGTGTCGTTGAGCCCGATTGGGTAATTTATTTGGCAGCAACATGATTACTTTTGGAATGATTGTTTCTTGAAGGAAGTTGTTTTACAATTTATTTTTTGTTGGCCTGTGTTACTCTAAGACCATATATTATTGTCTCTATTTATTCTTTTCTATGTAAACTATTTTTATCAGTTTTCTGCTAACTTTCAGTTCGCCCAGTGCTTTATAGAGTTATATCCATTTCAACTTAGCAAATAGATACATATTTGTATGATTGTAGGTGTTTTCACTCAGAGCTTTCTACTTATATCCCCCTTGATTCAAATATTTAGTCTGACGTGTACTTCTGTCCTTTCTGAGACCACATTGATAGTCATCTAAGTATGTAATTTTCTGGCTCTTCTACTAACTTTGATACTAGATGTTTTGGCACGGAAAAACATAAAGAATACCACAACATGTTGTATGTCTCGAGAAATATCTCAAATTTCACCCCACATTACCTTTGAATGCATCTTTCGAAGCTGCACAAAATAACTGTGAAGACATCCTGATGTGACATTTTTTCGACAATCAATGACACGTGTCCGCCCACCCCGCTCCCCAACAAAAGCGACGACGGGGATGAAATGTGTGTCACTTGTTGATCGCGCACAAAAGCTGGATTTCGACCCGCATGTCTGGCTGGCAGCGTCAGGTAGTTCGATAAAGGAATTCCGACTCTTCACATGCGAAATCGATCAAGTGTTTTCAATTTCAATAAGGCCCTTAGGGATTAGTCGCTTCAGGTAGGCGGCTAACATAATGGAAAATGTACCGTTAGACCGTTTACCCGTGCATTGAATTCGGAGCGCAGATGCTTTCCTAGGGAGGAATAATGAACCGTTGGATTTTGTCGGGTTGTTTGGATTCTGTTCACGTGAACTGCCTATTTTAAAACGGATCGAAGATGAACATTAACACGTTACAGGATGGTCTACTCTGAAGCCGAGAATCATTTTTCATCTAGATGACTGATTGGTTCATCCCTTTACAAAGTACACTGAAATAACACAAGAATCTGAAGTGGGCACCACTGTTTGAAATTGCTGGTACTGGTAACAATGATATATTCTGCCGTGAAGTCCGTTTTCAAAAAAAAAAACCTGTCTAAAGCCCATCTTTCTATTTGTTGTCATTAAATATACGATAATGTATGCATCGTAACAGTTATATTCTGTCATTTCTTTACTTTGTGTTTGTATTTGGTGCCAGTAAACACGATGAAGTACCTGCTGCGTAACAATAATATTTTCATGGTACTTGACTCTGTATATGGTGTCAGTAAATGCGATAATGTACCAGCGACTTGACGGTTATATTATGTTTACTTTCTATTTGGTATCAGTAAATACGATAATTTACCTGCAT
This sequence comes from Chrysolina americana, assembly GCA_958502065.1. Lineage (NCBI taxonomy): Eukaryota > Metazoa > Arthropoda > Insecta > Coleoptera > Chrysomelidae > Chrysolina > Chrysolina americana. The sequence continues at coordinate 63,804,031 of OY293416.1, read as the reverse complement.
CGTAACAGTTATATTCTGTTACTTCTTTACTTTGTATTTGCATTCGGTGTCAGTGAATACGATGAAGTACCTGCAACGCGACATTGTATTTGGTGTGAGTAAATACGATGATGTACCTGCAATGTAACAGTAATATTCTCTTGGAACTTGACTTTGTATTTGGTGTCTCAGTTAATTACTATGATGTACCTGCATCGTAACAGTTATATTCTGTTATTCCTTTACTTTGTATTTGTATTCAGTGTCAGTAAGTACGATAATGTGCCGGCAATGTAACGTTATAGTTCTCTATTTGGTGTCAGTCAATACGATGATGTATCTGTAACGTAAAAGTTTCATTTTGCTAATAGGTTTTGATGCAGACTTCATACAGGGTGAACAATTATTCCGAGAAAGTAGAATTACTTCGTTGTTACAACATACATAACAAATAATTCCAATAAAAGTTGCAGGAATATCACGTGTACGTCTTTAGAATTTTCAGAAATTTAAGGGGTGTTCAGTTAAGGCACCATATTCCGTTTTTTAATGGAATATGCTATAGGTTTATTTTCCCATAGTCGTAGGTAGCAAGAAATTCCAGACAAGTTGCAATAGAACGGTAAAATTTAAGTCATGTGTATGTCAATCGGAATAGAAGCAAATTTTTCTTGTAGAATTTTTTGACTCCAACAAAAAAAACTATTTTATTTCGAAATGAATTAGGTGGGTAGCGCAGGTCCGAGTAGGCCAATTTTCATATTTTTCAAGCAGTCCAATTTCAAAATAAACTTTTGAAGAACACAGTTTAAACTCAACTTGAATGTTCTTTAAAATTACATTCCCATAAGAGCTACTTATATTATGGCTGTCTTCAACATGTTTGTTGATGTGAAATATTAAGGTAAGATATTCGGATTATTTAACAAATTCAAAAGTTGGTAAAATTTCATTGTTAAACTTCAGATGCCAATGTTGTTGAAATCAAGTGAAACACTTCATTTTTGCTGTACTGTAACGCCTTATCCGAACAGAAATCTTCAAAGATAGGTGAACCCCACTATTTCTCATTTATGGGTTAGCAACAAATGTAGGTTTCACATAAAATGGGTCATTATATATAATTGTATCGACCAAGTTGGGCACAGCGTGTAATCAAAATGAGTTTGAAACTGTGCAACACATTCTTCTGGGCTGTCCATTTTGTAGTGTGATGAAATCATCAACCTACAAGAAACACAAAACTAGCAATTGAACGTATGCAATAATACACGTGTCCGTATTTTCATTAGCATCATTATGAATAGTTATTTATTATATGAGTGTCTTGTTTGTCAAATAAAACACGAAAAAAATGTAACGCGAGACCTTATAGGATATTCCTTATCCTAGATCTATTTGAGAACCCATCAATAATGACAAATTTGTTTTTTTCATAAAATAGTAACAATGAGCACATGAGAGTTTAATTTGTAAGCATTCAAAAATTTTGGACTATCACAATGGAAAATTTCAGTGGAACTTTCATTGAAATAATATATTAGATAAGAGAAGTTACTCATTAAATATGAATGATCGTGGTTTCATAATATTTCAAATGAATCCTGTAGTTGTTCTCAATCATACAAAAACACTCTTCACATTAGAATGGTCCTCTTCTAAAAGACAATTTTAATATCTTTCAACTTGCTATTTCACTGACAAATGACAGTACGGATTCGATATGATTTTGATAACTCAAAACATCTACGAAACAGCCCTGAAAATTGTCGTTGAAGCCTTCTTACAAACGTCTGATTCGCTGCAATCAAGCAAGCCACAGGAAAATATTTTCTATACACCGGCTGTTATTTTCTTGTAATCCACCAAACAAAACCAGTAAACTAATCAATCCTCGCATGTAAAATAGACCAAGCCGGCGAGATAACAAAGCCGCATATAGATAAAGTGCTCCTCCCCACCCTTCCCAGCCGGTAGTTCATTCGTTTCTGTCTGCTGTCTGTCCACCTTCATCACATCCTAGCGTGCCGTGGAATCAAAAGCATGGGCACGCAGCAGGCGCGCAGACACAGCTTTCGCGACGAGGTGAGCTTCCCAGGAATACAAACATTGAAGTTGCACATCGTACGCAAAACGGATCTGTTCATTATCGAATGCACTGGCCGTTTTATATTTATCTCGGATCGAATATAAACAATGAGGAAAACTTGCGCGAAAGTGAAACTATTTTCGTTCGACGGATTTTGGATTCGTGAATGGTGTTAGCTGTGGTGGTGATATTCGTATTAGTTTCGAGTTCGATGGAAGCTAGGACTGGAACATTGTTTTTGTGGGGTGGCGTTTAAGGAATAGTGGTTTTTGGTTTTGGAACGATGGGCATTGTAACCAAGACGATTGGAGTCATATTCAGTCTGTGAGTAGTTTTTTTTTCACGTTCAGGAGGCGTGCAGCTCAGCTTTTATTGTAATGGAAATTTGGTGGTACTGGCGCATTCACCAAAATTTAAATTCGTTCAATTCGTTCAAATTCCAGAGTAAGTCAACGGTTTTACGATTTGAAATAATGGAATACTAGATAACGAAAAGAAAGCTCCACTACCTTCCGGATTAAAGTCAAAGAAGTCAGTTATAATAGTAATGATAATCATCCTGATTAACGCTTATGCTATATTCGTTGACAGAACATATTCTGCATGAAATGTCGTTCGTAAAGTTCTAAAAGGAACAACACAGTGATGTCAACACTAAACTCGTCGGGATTTCAGGAAAGTTAGCAAGTTTGTGAAATATGCATCACCAACCAGAACTTTTATTTGTTTGTCATATTCTTCAGTGTACTTATATATTTCTGATCTGTGCTTCATATATGATATCGAAACAGCATTCCAAAACAGAATGAAATAGCTCTTCAATAGAATAGCAAGTTCCAATAGAAGTAGGTATTTTCAAAATTTCCATTGCACATTCCAAATCTTCTGCAGACAAGCTTCAGTATATATATATATATATATATATATATTTAGGAGTATTACTTCATAAATTAATAATAATAATCCCTCATAAACACTCGTAGAGTGTACCCAAAGGCATAGCCTGTGCAGGTAGAGGGCGACTATTATTATAGTTTACTGTGGCGCTGCGAGGCAGAAGCTCCACAGACAGAGACCTTAGCCTCTGGGCTACCAATCAGTCGGTACATTTGTCAAACGCTCACTTGTCCAAAGAAAATATGAAGGGAAATATTTCCACATACCAACGTAACTACGTCACTGGTTTACGAAAAATTAAGAATTATAACTTCAATAAATAAACCTTGATTAGTGTACCAAGTTTGATACTTTTTGCTTCGGAAATTTTGGAGAAAAAAATTGTAATCTATTTTTTTGTACTTTTGACACTCTATATATCTGAGGGGATGCGTTTTAGGACATACCTTGATAGAACTGTAGTCGGAGTTTTTCGGTCTTATTCTGACTCACCCTGTATAATTTGATTGTGATAGGGTTCGGGTTGAATCTCATCAATATATTCATAATTCTTGAGAAGTTTTCTATGAACGAAATATGCTCTTGTTTACAAAATTAACTGGAAAAATCACCCTAATGCAATCTATCAATTAATCAAAATGACATTTATATTTCCCATGGAAAAAATGTTATTTGAAGAAAGAAACTGAACCAAATCGATTAGCTGAATTATTCAAAAATGAACACAATCGATAATGCTACTAAACAACAATAACAATTTTTGAAATTTAAATCACATTGATGAGCAATGACGAGCTTTTAATTTCGATAAACAAAGAACACCATTGTGAACTCAGCCGACAAATCAATGAATACAACCATAATCAAGCTACAAACATGTCAAATGTAAATAATTTCATCACGAATGAGATTTTATTTTCTAGTTATTGGTGAAGTCGCTAGTAGGATTTTGAATTCTTTTCTAAAAATTTCTTCTTTCCGACATTATTTGTTTTACGTGGAGCTGATGACATTAATAATTGTCTCTGTTCGACTCATTTGTTTTTTTTTCTACCTAACTATAGGGAGGAAATGATGAATCCATTAACACGTGCTATCAACAAACTTGTTCAGTCCTAATGTTAGCTGAAGGGTTTTGTTTTTATTATTTCTGACATGATCTTTATACATATAATTAAATACTATGTTGATATCTGTTGGAGAAAATACAATGTCAGACAACTGAGCACGAAGATTAGAATTCTTCTTGGAGATTATTAAATAACGATGGTAACAATACATCCGAAACCGAAGACTCACCAGAGTGGCCAAATAGCCAGACTATTGGATTTTAACTGGAAACAGATAACCTCGAAGATGTATATATTGACCTACCCTAGCAATGATGAGAGGCAAAACCTCGAACCTGGTTTTCACGTGGTCTCGCTGTCGAAATCAAAACAAAATTATCATACCTACAGGGAGCACTTGCAATAGTGTCTTCGACAATGACAAGTATCAGTATGATACTTCCTCATAAGTCCTACCAAAGTAATCGAACGGTTTCTTCAGATTACCTCTCTGAATTGTTAATGATTTGAGAATCGGAAACATAGTATGGGTGAGTAAGAATGAGACCTAACTCGGTGATTCCACATCGATTTGATCAAATAATAAGATGAATGAAAGAAATGGAGTTATCGGTCTCATTCTGACTCACCCGTACTATGTTTCCGATTCTTTCAACATTAATTAATGTTCAGGAGGTTGACAAATATTCCAATATGTTGCAAGAAATTAGTATTATGCGATTATTGGACAGAGGAAATTATGTTGGGACTCTGGACATATCATCATTTTTCTCAATTATCTCGGAAACCTTCACTTTTGGGTACATGGAATGTGACTTTCAGGTTGATTATCAATGAGCCTAACTGATACGAAACGCTCGCTTGTCCATTCACTTGTCCAAAGAAAATGAAAATAATACCACATACCAACGTAACTACGCTATGAAAATTAAAAGTGATAACTTCAAATTATCACGTTGATAAACTTTGAAAAATGTATCAAGTTTGATATTTTTTCCTTCAGGAGTTTTGGAGAAAAAAAATGAAATCTCGAGTGAAATCTAAATTTTTTTCGTACTTTTGACACCCTGTATCTCAGCGGGGATGTATTTCAGGACATACCTTGATGGGAACTTTTCATCTCGAAATGAGGTGAGGAATCTGCATTCGGAGTTTGTCGGTTTTATTCTGACTCACCCTGTATATAATAAAGTGTTGTATGGTGACCTAGACAAAATCACCCATCGACTTAACTTAAACCGTAAACGACCATCATCTACAAAATAGCAAACACCTAGGGATAATCTTCGATGCCAAGTTCACATTTTCATATCAACGGTCTTAAAATTCTTCGTTTCATCATCAGAAACTCCGGATGGTTTACTGAAACTGAAACTCACAAAACGTTTGTGTAGACGAAGTTTGAATTTAACAGCGTTGTATAAATTCCAGGATACATCACTCATATAGATTTGTTGATAGAAAGTATTCATCAGAAGCGATCTCTGAAGTACATGAGGTTCAGATGTGATTGACTTTATCCAAATAGTAGTGTATCAACGTCGCGCGTCGTGAATTTTTAGGAATTTAATTTCTGCATGAAGTTCTTTTCTTTGATTGTCCCTACTTGCTTTCAAAAATAAATGTACATGTTTCCAGCCTACCTGTACGTAATATTCCTACATTTTACCTTCCCTTTCTTTAAACGAATGTACAACTTCTCTCGCATCAATTAAGAGCAGTTATTATTATTTGCAGTAGAGCTTATATCTCCAAACTTCGAGTTGGTAATGTAATAATCTCAGAGCTGAATAAATAGTATTATTATTATTATATTATTGTTCTAGTTAATTGTACTGTGATCATAATACGGAAGCACAATTAACGTAATTACAGTTGAAATAAAGATGTTCAAGAGTCCATTCAGTTGAATAAAAATGCGTTGATTATTTCATATTATAACTTTACAAAAATTATCGACACAACAGTGCAACGAAAGTTATAGAATTGTTGAAACTCATGGAAATAATGTATAACTGTTACAAGGGACAGTGACTTGATATTGCCTTATTTTTTATTCTGTGACAAGGTTATGCTGCCCGGGATTAGCTATTACTTCGCGTTCACATTTATCACTGAATCATTGTTTTAAGGAGAGTAAAATCTCCAAGTATCATCATAAAAAACTTTCCATTCGGTCTGTGCATATATTTTCCACACTTCATGAGTACGCACACTCTACTCTAATTTATGTTTTTTAACGGAAACGAGGCTGTAATTAAAATATCTATTTAATTTAATTTTTTCTAAACGGTGTTAGGAAATGCCAATTATTTTCAATGTTAATTCGCCTGAAATCGCGCTTAATGAAGTGAGGCAAACATTACCATCAAGTAAATAACGTAAAACGCAAGCCATAAATGCCATGTCATAAATCAACTAAGAAAGTCAAACAGTTTCTGTCATCGTCCGACATATAGTGTCCCGTAATCAGTTCAATATGAGCTTTTCCAAAGTAGTATACTATACTTTTTCTACGACTACACCTTTACAAAAACATTGAAATTTACCATTGAGGAGTTCTGGCGGAGTTCAGATGAAGAGTTTGGAATATGCCGTGTTTCAGCAAAAAATTCCAGATCATTAACTCTCAGTAAGAATTATTCAGATTATTAGAAATTAAGAAAATAATTGACGTATCGTGGAGAGCATTGACGTTTTGTTGGGAGCAATAACATTACAAAACTGCAGATTTTTTTTGATGCATCTGTCCAGTAGGTTATCTCGATTATTGGGCCCACAAAACCTTCCAAAGTGCTTGAGAAGAGACACTATATTAAAATTATTTTCCTCACATGTGTCACTATATTATCCTGACGGCATTTCTGTATTATCTTGACAAGGTGTCTCGTTCACGATGGTAGTTTCATATAATTTTTTATCATTACCGGTAAATATTGTGATAATAAAATTGAAAAATATCTTATCTAAATGGCATATAGATGTTTTTCATACAGCAATGATTGAAATGCCACACCCTAATGTGTTTATTCCGTATTTCACAATGAAAGATGAGAACGCGTTAGATCTTCGAGTAAATATTTGGTTTATATCAGATTAGCAACTAAAATACATTCAACATTTGCAATCTCCGAAGTGGGTCATGTATTTCAGAAAAGCGCTGTTTATACAAGAAAACTCTTTTTTCAAAGCGAATAAAACAATATTTCTCTAGAATGGCCGAATACGTCAGGAGTATTAATACCAATGTAGTTTTCCATTTCGCTGCTCGGTATTACCCTTCCATGAGAAAACCACACGAAATCCATTGCCATAAATACGGGTTTTATTCACATCCACAAGTGTTGTACACTGAGAAAAATATATAAAAATCATAGAAGGCACAAATGGCTTTGTAGACGTTTCTGTTCGAAGTATGTTATGGAAAATGCTCTTTCCTTCTTCCCTAATACCGCTTGGAGTTTGCAAAGTCGTCCGGGACGGTGCAATGCGAGTGAGTTTCCGAAAAAGGTTGTGTATGCATGTTACTGCTCGGGATAGGTAAGTATGTTATGGAAAATGTTTTTTTCTTCATCACTGATACTATGTAGGAATTTTTCAGGCTCTTCACACATTTCATCTGTTTTTTCCAGACAGGTATCATCACTGAAGGGTTTCAGAGGGTGAGAGAATTATTTTGGCAAGAATATATTATGTAAATTGATATAATATTCCGAGCAGAAACGTGTACGTCATTTATACCTTCTATGATTTTTTTTGGAAACTCACCTCTATTGTACGGCTTGGAAAATTCCAACGTGGTATATGGGATGAAGGAAAGAGTATTTTCCATAACATATACCGAGCAGATACGCGTACAAAGCGATTTGTGCCTTGTTATAATTCAAGAAAAAAATTACGATCTGAAAAACATGCAATATCAGAAACCCATATTTTCAAACATGATTTCAAAAAGGCATCAAACTGAATCTTCTAGAAAATTTAGAGATCATTAAATGGCAAAATTCTCAGAATTTAATAATGTTCAAACAGCATTAAAAGACTCACCATAGTTGAATGTGTTTCAACATTTAAAAATCATCTTTTGTAGAATTGACTCTTAATATTTGCCTATTCTAAACGTTAATTCAATATTTTTAGAGATCTTAGAAATATCTTAATAATAATATTAATAATAATAATAAATGCTTTTATTGCTAGCAAACTCGGTACAGATACCTAACCTAACAAAAGGCAGGATTCAATCTCCGCACATGAATAATCATTGCAGAGGCTCTTTCATCCAACCACTAAAAATAACTCATGATAATTCTCAATTTCAAAACATTAATGACAATAAAAAAATGATTTAAAAAAAATCATTACAAATCCAAATAGAGCTGGAGAAGTTATTGTATTTCAAGTACAAAAAATAGATAAGTATTACAAAAATCATAACTAAGCATAATACATGACATTTTAGAACATCCATAAACATTTTTTTATAATCGAAATGTTTGGAGAAATTAATTATTTATGATCATACTCAAATACTTGATATTGAAAACAAATTATAGAAAATGATTCGTATATATGTTCAGTGGGGCTCCTCCATTCACTATTTTCTTTTAAAAAATTCAAATCACTTTCATAATGATTCACTACAAAAAACGTAGCTATTCCTCAAATATACCTTATCCGTAAACTCGTTTATTCAAAATTCGCTTAGACACGTAGAATATCTCATTTCAGTCACTAATACCCCTAATACTCAAAATGAAAGGTGTAGGAAGTAATCTTCATTTCTCTAAACCTGAAGAAAAAAATATGTTTCATAAAGAAGAAATTTTTTGAACCACAATTATATAATTTTTTATGTCCTCAACTAAACCAATTGAGTTTTCCAGAAATGAAAATGAAGCAATACTTCACTTCCATTTACCATTCATCTTTGATTAGATTTCTTTAATCTAAGTCATTCATCATCTTGTCGGATACGAAAAATATATACCCTTTTTGAGTGTATTCATTTGTATATCCGATCTGTTTTGATACTATCTGATTTGGTATTAATTGATTTGGTTCTCATACCTAGACATCATTTCAAATAACCTATAAATATTTATGTATTAAGTGTGAATTAAGTGTATAAAATGTTTTTTAATAGCATATGAAAGTATTCATTTTTGGCCGAGACCACAGTGTAAATAAACTTCTTGCGCTACATTCTGTTGCATGTTTAAAATACCTTGTAAAGCAAAAAAATCCTTGCATCCAATATAATAACTTATAATTAATGAGAAAAATAAGGACAGAATACGCAAGCTAATAGGGAAAAATCGCAATCATAGTATCGCAACGATTAAGTGCATTTTCCCATGATTGTTGTACGAAAAAAGTTACGATACAGGTCGCAGCAATGAATTACATACAACTTATTTATAGATCTTGGCATCAGAAGTGCGGTGTACGGGTAAATCGAAAAGAATAATTCGAGCGACTGTTCGCATCAAAAATGAGTAAACAATGCACTTTTAATTAGTGTAATATTCCGTGAAAACCTGTTTTTGAATAGGCGTTTTCTGCATGGAATAACGATTATGTTGGCCTATGACAAACGGACATGACTCACAGGATGCTATGCATATATATTTCTAGACCACGATCACGCACGTGAAAAGGGTGATTCTGTATTATCGATTTGGCATATTCTGATTTCAAAAATACTTAGATTTATCCGAGTGAAATCATGCTATAGGTATATCTGCTGAACAAGTATTTGAGTCCGCATTTTTTTAAATAGTAGGTACTATTGCTCTCCTAATCCGAAAAACTAAAAATAAAAACCGTTAAAAAAACTGCATAGCAACTTTTGCCTCTTCACACTTACTCCTAGTATTGCGAACACCAATTCGAGGTTATGTACACAAAGTTCAGCGATGCGTTAGGGCATTTTTTAAAGAAACTATTTCTAATTCTTGGTAGAGGATTCATTTCACACGATTTCACAGCAAAATGTGGGTCCCTACTTTTCCTGTGCTTTTTATTAGGAGTATTGTTTACTCTCAATTCTTTTGCATACATCATTCGATGAAAAATGATTTTTTTGCCATTTTTTATCAACATGTTTAATTTGGAACAAAACTTGATATAATATATATAATCCGTTCAGATTTACTTTTTCGTGAACAACAAGTCATGCTATTCAGTTATTATTTATTATTTGGAACCTCGTTTGGAAAGAAAGTGTTGCAAAGTTTTAATAGCTTTACGGTTTTCGGGAAAATTGACAAAAGCTTGATTTTTTATTTAATGAATACAACTGAAAAATTGAAAACTCTTTTTAACTACTTTCATTAACTTATCGCTTCAAATAACCCCATAAGAAAAAGTCCAACGGCGTTAAATCGGGCCATCGAAGTGGCCAATAATACTCCCAATCTCGCCCTATAACTTTCCCTCTGAATATTTGAACGATATATCACTGCTTTACTATAACAGTCGATTCAAAGAATGAAATAAAAGCGGTTCTAGAGATATTGGAGAAACATTTTTTTTGTTGACTTTCAACACTCTTCATCTCATCCAAGAAACACCCTCTATATTGGACAAATGATAATACTTCACAGCTTCAAATTAAGAACTACTTACGTACCCATCTTTATTATTCAGCCTAACAATTATATGAAACCCTTATGTATATTTATATATAATAATTAAAAATTATTTATAGTAGGAAAAAGGCTAGTGCCCATAAAGTTCCCTAAAAGAAATAAACCCAGACAAAAATGAAATCCTTGGAATTTTTGTGGCCAGTGTCAAGCAGTGTATCTATGGCAGCGCCTATTGTAACTGAAGAAGAACATTTATCAGTGTGATTCTGGATACGAATCATCCAAATTCCATCCAAACTAAACATTAGAGTTCTTCGATTGAGTGGCAAAATAGAAAAAAATTTAAAATCCATGTTGAAACTAGAGTTTTTTCCCGAAATTTCTACATTAAATTTCGACATAATAGTCCATTTTTCATTATTTTAATGGTCTTCCCTCAAGTAGTATCAACAATTTTTTTCAAGGGAGTGAAATTTCTAATTTCATAGCTAACGTGTAGTAAGTTTTTTTTTAATTGAACCACCCTATATTCCATATCTCGCCACATTTACTCTTTCATGAAAAAATTACACATTTCTTGATTGTGGTCTATCCAACAAATCAACGAGTATCAACAGAAATAACTTCGTAATTTTAGAAAATCGTAGCGTGTGGACAGACAGAAATAAACTAGACCAAATTCGAGAATTCCCATTCAAGAATGCATATATATGTCGGTCGTCTCGTTCAAATTTAGTGCAATCGTATATCATCGGTGTCATTCATAATTTATAAATAAATCTCCGAAATATCCTACACAATTTTAAACATAGTTTGAAAAATGGGAGCAAACGCGGTCATTAAAGGAAATTGTTCTGTACAATTTCTATCAGTTCGAGTGAATCTCGCGTGATTCTGAATTTTTAACGAGAGTATATAATTTGAAAATTATTATACAGGGAATTGGGAGTATGACTTGAGTAATGATTGATAAAACTTCAGCAGACAAAATAATATATTTAGTATCAAAAACGTTAATTTCGGTTTACTGGTTAGTGTCGCTGTGGTTCAATCTCCGATATTGCCCGAGACCAGTAATACTTATCATTCCTGATGCTTATACTATTTTTTGTACGAGCGTTCTAACCCATTGTAAAATCTATGGTTCGAAATTCAATTCCGGAATCTGTATAAAAATTCGCAGTAATCGATCTTTTTAACTATTATTTTTATCAACTTTATTCAATTCATAAAAAGAACTCGTTTGATTATATCAGCTTTATTCAACTTGAATATAAAAATTCAATAAGATCAGGGTTTGAACCCGGCCTCTCAATTTCTAGTTGAGTACTTTACTAACTACGCTAGTCCTCAACTCATTGTAGCATGCCAAGAATAATAATATGTTGGAGATTAGCATGATAGTGGTGGACAAATTCATGAATGCATTCCTCCGGTTTGTAATTTTTGGACTGGTACCGTACTCTAAAAGAAATTGAGAATCTCGAGTTCAAACCTCAGCTGTTCTATTGAATAATAATTTTTTTAAAGGATTGATTTTGATTTCTCATTTTTTACGAAAATTATGACTCTGAAATTGGAATCAGTCTGACCCTTAATGTGATAAATAATTTGCATAAAAAATTTATTGTTTCCAAATAAATCATGATTTTTCTATGGACAATTCAACTCATGTATAAAAAATCTCATATGCCACAGGACAATTGTCACTTTGACAGCGGCAAAAGTTAGCTGCAACTTTGACAGCGACAAAGGCACTAGCGGTTTTTTTCGCTAATTCATTTGTTTATCAATTATCGCGGTGTTGGTTGCCAAAATAAATAGTTTGTCAACAACTTGAATTTCTAAGCACTAACAAAGAGTCGATTCGGCGAGTTTACGATCGCCGAAATTAATCAAATTATTTATACCTGTGTGCCTACTAATACAATCTGAAGAATTGCAATGGCCAGATTATTATGACGAAAATGAACCGTAAGGACATCATATTTTATAACATTTTGGCGTTTGAATTAGCTTGGCGCGGAGGAGAAGCAGCTTCCTGAAAAATCACTTCTATTTAAAATTGAAAATAATAAAGAAGAAACTGAATGTATCGAGTATAATCCTTTATTTTCGAAAATGAGACAAGTCGGTAACAATAAATTCGAGGCCTTAGTGTCACAAAGGCGTAACTACCTTTTTTTGGAAACATAACGTTAATTTTGAGATATTTTTCATCATTATCAAGTTTTTCAAATATTCGACGACTTCCCTCAATATCAAGTAGTTATTCATCTGGAAATATATTGTCCTATTCCGAACATTATGGTTGTTATAGATGAATTAGTATATAAAATTCATTTATTTCTGTTTTTCTCGAAATTAATAATCTGTAGTTACGCTTCTGTGACACTAAGTCCTCGAATTATGTGATAGCAAATGGATTACGCCTAATATTTTAAGGGAACATATTTGCCCAATAAATATATAAATATATAAAAATAATATAAATTTGTGTTGTTCAAATTCTAAACTGTATTCTTCATCAATTTATTTCGAAAAACTTTCAATCTAAAAACGCTCCACCTTTGGTGACGCGTTTTTAACAGTTTTTCTCGTCTAATGGCTGGGCAACAGTTTCTCATTAAACCACCCGATAAAATAGAAACTTCTCCGCGGTGGTGTGCGGGTTGAGTTCTCGCCTCATAAGCTAAAGAGCGTGAGTTCGAATCTCAGCATTGCCACCGGTCTCGTGCATGGCATCACACGTATTAAAAGGTAAGGGCTACGCCTACCTCGCACAAGTCTCTGACTTCTGAGGGTTGCACGTAGGTGTGCAATCGGTTGACGGATATAGCAATTTTAACAAAAATTATAAGTGAATATATCATAACAGTACATTTAGGAACATTAAGATAACGATCACCGATAGAATCATTAAATTTTGTGAAGAAACTACGAAAAAATGTAATAAACGACCGAATTTTGTAAACCACACGATATGTAACGTATTATAATCATCCGGTTCAATTACTGAGCAGTGTATTTAGCCAAAGTCACCGAAAGAACGAAATATGAAACTTTTCAATGACACATCGAATTGGCGAGGTTCACGGAGTGTGGGATAATTTTGGTTCACATCCGATGGATGGCAAATGCATCAATATATTCTGGCTTAGTAGGCGAAAATAAGAATAACGACGCTAAATATCCATACCAGGCAGAATTTATATGAAGAAAGCGCCGAAGAGAATGTGTAGAAACTTGATAGTCCGCAGAAGATACGCTTAGTAGCTGGTGCCTTGGAGCATGTAATCAATCCAATAACGCCTTCTTAAAAACTAATACAGTTCCATAAACTGTCTAGAAAAGGGGCGTGTCTAGAAGGTACTCTGGTTCAGTCTACGAGATATTTTTCCAGAATACTCGACATGAACCGATGAATTGCTCAATCAAGATATCTATGGAATGTTTTGTGACAGCAGAAACGACTGTCGATCTATTGTAGACGTTTTTTGCCCTATCAAGTCATCATCAGGTCTACTACAATATACTACAATATAATATAGCCATTACTTTAAAAGCTGCAGATTGTACGTAAAATTATTATTATTGAATGAGAAGGGATAATACGTATACAGGATGGCCCATCGAAAACGTACCACAAGGCATTACAGGGCGAGAAAGAATTCTTCAGCAAAATCCAAAAACAAGTCAAGATTGTTTGACACATTTTGACGCTAAAAAACAGTAAATCCTTCAACCCCCTAAGTAGGAGTGTCATCCCAGAAAGGTTTTCAAATAGAAATAGAAAGGGGGTCAAATGATACCTCATTGGAAGGGGCTTGTCATTCCCTAACAGTGCTGCGTAGTTTTTGAAAATCAAAATAATAAAAATATTTTTTAGTCGAGTAAATGCTCTAATTGCTGTCCGCCAACCTGCATACAGTTATTTTCAAACCGTTGTCGTAAATTCTGGAGCATTTTTGGTGTGTTTTGGTTGGTTTCCGGGTTTTGCCGTGGTCTTCTTTGGTTTGAATCTCCAAACGTTTCGACTTTAACTGCAGCTGAAGCTTTCGAGTTTTCCATGTTATTTATAGTGACGTTTTTGCGCGCACTTTCTGTAATGGTGGGGTCGCGCGCAATTTCCGCGCGATTCGGGTGACATGGCTTCCTTTTGGCCCCTTTCAATGCTGTGTGCCAGATCTTTGGTAAATATGTTCTCTCTTCTTTTCTGTTGAAGTTCTCTTGGTGTTTGTGTATTTCTATAGAAAAGAAGAGGGAACATATTTACCAAACATCTGGCACACAGCATTGAAAGGGGCCAAAACGAAGCCATGTCACCCAAAACGCGCGGAAAGTGCGCGCGAACCCACCATTACAGAAAGTGCGCGCAAAAACATCACTATAAATAACATGGCAAACTCGAAAGCTTCAGTTTCAGTTGATACGTCTAGAAGAGTGCTTCGACCACGCCACTGAAGATGACTGCCGCAGTTGTAGTCGAAACGTTCGGAGATTTAAACCAAAGAAGACCACGGCAAAACCCGGAAACCAACCAAAACATTGACGCCAGCCGTGAAAGCCTACATTCCTACATTTTCGGTGTCATTTCGCTACATACTCAACTCTTCTAATGTGCCTGGTGGTATTTTGTAAACAATGCTTTTTATGTGTCCCCATTAAAAAATCTAAAGGGCTTAAGTCGGGTGACCGAGGTGGCCATTCAATTGGACCCTGTCGTCGTATCCATCGTCCTGATCACATTTTGGGAGTAATGCGGAGGAGCTCCGTCTTGTTACAAAACAGTTCATGTTCATTGTATGCGAGATCGTTCTCGCAGTGATATTTGTTAGAGCTGGGTCGATGGCATTTTGTAATAAATCCAAGTACATATCGCCTGTTGAATTTCTAGAAAGGAAGCAAGGTCCCACAATGGAGTTTCCAAAAATACCAGCCCACACATTTAACTTCAGGGGTAGCGTGTGTGACTCGTAGAAAATCCTTGGATTGGAGTCAGCCCAGTAAAACCAATTGTGGCGATTCACCAAACCATTTAAGAAGAAGGAACACTCGTCCGAAACACACATTGAATACAAAATTACCATTATTTCGCTTACTCACTTATAAATTCACAAGTCGTCTTCGTTTAGTCTTCATTTAGTTCGTGCACTAAGCGAATGTCATATATTTTAAATATCAATAATCTAAGGATTTCAAAGAAATGTATACATAATGTAGAGACAGGTTGTACTGAAGATTATAGTTCTGCAATTCATTTCCTTTGGTATAATTTCAGTTTTATTTCCAACGAATGGGGACATCCAATCGATCCTCTGTGTCGAACGAAATCTTGTTATTACTGAATAATAAATAGCAATAAATACATGCTTATCAAATAGCCGTTAGGAAATTAACGACTTTTCCTCGTTGATCTATTGACCCATGCCCATGCAGTTCGTAAAAGTCCAAAACAAACCGAGGTTGTCGTGTTTCTGTAGATTGTGTAAAATTAGTCGTTAAACCGTCGCTTTTATCTCATATCTTTCGCGTTTTCTAATTATAAGCAAATAAATGAGAGTTGCATATAAATTAAAAAACAATACGCTCATTCAGTTGCTCTTCCTGTTGGTTGCACTCGTATCGGTATTCGCGATCTTTGAAACTCTCGAGACGAGCGATTCATTTCTTTCACATCGTTAATTATTTTCAGACACTTTCGATGCATGCGAAATAGGCGACGGAGTGTTGAATCGAATCAGTGAAATTAATTTTTAATGAGGTGCTGCTCCTGAATACAGTTTCGCGGCCTTGATTACTTACGTTTTTATCGAGTTTTTTTTTTGAGAAAATGTTCGTAAATTTGATTAGTAAGGGCTTGTTTATCGTCTTAGCAGGGGGTTTTAGTTCAAATGTTAGAACAGAATCGAAAGAGAAATCTGAATTCTTAGATATCTTCAACTCCTTGGATGCTGTCCTAAACAATATTGAATTCTACACTCGTGTAACTAACAAATCGGGAACTTATATTGATAATATTATTGTCAAAAAGAAACTGAAATATATTTCAAATGTTATAGACTCGTGCCTCTCAAACCATCGAACTCAACTCATAACCGTCAACCGGCCCATTCTTACCAGAAACCATAATTTTATTTATGAAAGATTATTTTCAGATATTACTATTGAAAATTGAATATCCAAAATTGGACGACGTTTTTAGTGACGCTGATACTGATTCGAAATGGAATATATTCTTGGGTGAATTTTGTGATCTTTTCAATCAATTCGTTCCCATTAAAAAATAAAAAATGATCCTATAGAAAAGAAAAAGTGGAAAACTGTCCATTGTTTTTTATTTCTTGTTATTGTTTTTGCGTCTGCCCATGTCTTTCCTTTCCTTTGAAGTGTGCTTCCTATAACTGCATCCCATGTTTGTCTTAGTCTTCCTCTTTTTCTCCTCTTTTGTATCTGTGACTGCCATACTCTTTTAACTGGTCTTGTATAATTGACCTTTTGTAGATAACCCCACCAGCTTAGTTATCTTTTATCAATGAACTCATTGATTCTATGTCAAGGTCTTCTATTATTTTTGTATTTCTGAATTTATCTTTCTTCACTTCACTTCTGCTGCTTATTTGTATTTTGCTCTTTTATCTGCTTATCAACACATTTATCTTTGAGATTTCATTTTTATTTATTGTGCGGTACAATTTTTATTGTTTTTTCTAATATATTGTTGATTTCTATTTCTTGTCTTCCATTGTCTTCTATTTCCACCTCCAAATAATCAAATCTTCAAACTTGTTCAATTTCTACTCCATTTATTTGTACATTTATCTCTTTTTGTTGTCATTGAAGGTGTCTGATGATTGTCTGTGCTTTTCTTCCAAAACGTTTAAACACATTGCAATGTAGTTTCACAACGTTACGAAATATGTTAAGCCGTAGACACAATGGAAGTTTTATGTAATAAGTTTTAAGTTTTGGGATTTTAAATATCAATTTTACAAATAAATCAAGATGCAAAACAGAATTGGAAAATGTAGCTTGAATTTTATCAACAAGATTATTTATGAGGCGTGATCAGAATAATAATGACATTGATAGTTTCGCGTTAAAAAATATCCAAAATTCTGAAAATTAAAACTAAAAACAAAAAACTTCCGTTGTGTTTCAGCCTTTAGTTTAACGGAACAGAGGGAAAGTTTCGCGAGGAACTGTTCCTGTATTTTCGACATAACAATATCACCATTTTGTGCTATCATACTAGACTGCTGATTCCTGTTTTCCATTGATTTTGTACGATAACACTGAATTAATACTGATAACTGATATCGGATATACCCGGATCAGAATAGATAGTCCACTGTTTTTTTTCACCTCTCTACTGTGTTAATCCGATTTGTGTTGCTTGATTTTCGTGTTTTGAGTTTGTTCATACTGAGTTTCACCGATGATGCATTAAACAGGTACTTT
Source organism: Chrysolina americana (assembly GCA_958502065.1). Lineage (NCBI taxonomy): Eukaryota > Metazoa > Arthropoda > Insecta > Coleoptera > Chrysomelidae > Chrysolina > Chrysolina americana. The sequence goes on along the minus strand of OY293416.1, from coordinate 63,785,942 downwards.
TTTATTTCAGTTTACATTCTATTCCAGTCAATTTCATCTCGAATATTTTCAACGTATTATGTCTATACCATTCTTGGGATAAACTTGACTAATTGTATTTTCTTTTGGTCTGCGCGAGGCATATCTTCAAAATAATATTCCTGCGATAAACGTTACCAATTAAATAATCATTTGCAGGAAGGGCGCCACAGGCGGCATTCGTTAATCATACGTTGAACTGAATTTCGTTATAAATGGGGCTTCATAGGTACGTAGGCATTGCCATTGGCTTGGTATAATATGAAAACTACAATTTATCCATGAGCGGTCGATCTTTATGATTAATAATCTAATAATCAGTTTAACTTCCGTAATTGAAAAGATTCTTTTTGGTTTCATACAGGTTGTATTAGAAGCAAGAATTAGGTGCAAGGTACTTATTGGACGTTGACTATACAGCGCCGGTTTAAGCTCATTTTGAGTCCTGGGCGTAAAAGATTTACGGGCCTCCTTGGATCATCTTTGACAATTCTTCTTCTTCTTCTTCTTCTTCTCTAGGCATTTCAAAATTCGCTCTCACAGTCTTGTTTCTGTTGCTACCAATAATATCAGTACACAAAATACTCTTTTTGAGAAAGACAGTACGAACAATTGAAGTTTAAAATGGATGTGATTGTTCTGACCTTCAATTTGAAAGTCTCTCACGTTTCTTTTATGACAGCTTAGTGTAAACACAGATTTCAACCGAGTACCAAATTATCAGTTCATGAAAGTTTCATTGATAATATTTTTATTATCGCATTCATCATTCGGTTTGCGATAAATATGAATACAACTAGTTGTTTATCGATCAAAGTAAATTCAGTAAATACCGTTATAAATAAACACTCTCACAACTGTTTATAAACAAATACTGAACAACGAATATTTCTGTAGCGTGATCAAGATGGCATTTGTTGTTGCCAGCAAAGTACATGGAACACTGGTTGGGAGCGAAACCGCGTTTTATTTTTATCTATTTTCGGAAAGAGACACAAAAATCTAGCGATAGTCTCGTTAATAAATCAGTGACCCGAAATGAAAAGTGAAAATAAAATAAAATCTGCGGCACTTTGTGCACCCAATATAGTACGCCTGGAAATAACATTTTCCCGGTATCGCAGGGCACTGACCCTTCGAATATCTTGTTTTCCAATGCGTTCGAAAGTAAATATAAATCGTAAATATTGAAATGAATGTGTCGTGTTGTAGCATCTATCGCAGCTTACTGTTTGCCTTCCTGATAAAAGTGTGTGAGGAACGGCAAGAGATTAGACTAGATTTATTTTTTCGAACATAGCCGCATCTGCGTGTTCACTCACAAATTATCCAAGTTATGAAAAAACATTTTCGGAAAAAGAAGAATTATTCTTTCAATTTTAGCATGCATGTTTTAACAAAGATAGTGAAAATACTCTTTCATAAACAATCCCGTGAATGTTGGGTTGGGTTAGTTTTAAATGTGAGTGGGCCTACAGGAACCGTCTACTGCTATCTTCAAGCAGCATTCGATACTTCTTCAAAAATTGCAGTGGTTCAAATTTGAGTAAACAAGTTAACAGCAAATCTTGTTGAATCATATTTATCTGAACGCAGACATTCTCTCAAATCTTTTTCTCAATAATAAAGCATCTAAAACCAAAGAAATAAAAAACGGAGTTCAACAAGGGTCGGTTTTGGGGCCAATTTTATATCAAATTCCTGTGATTAATTTTAAGCCTGGCGATGATTTCTAGATTTGCTGATGGTAAATCATTATTGCATCAAAATCTAATCTACGAGAAATTGGTCAATAAAATTAGGGAATCAGAATCGATTGCTAATGAATGGTTTGCAAAGAACAAATTATAATAGAAACAGAACATTACTTCTTTACATACAACTGTCCATAGACCAAAATGAATCAATTAAATTTCTTGGGTTCGCAATGGATTAGATTTCATATGTAATGAACTGGACAAAAACATCTACTCTGGGAGCACTCGTGCTCAATGGGTGTTTTCAAACCATGTTATCGAGAAGATGTAAAAACCCTCTCTCTACATTCATACGCGTGTAAATTTTGCTAAAAATCATCTCCATCTATATCAAAATCAAACCAATCTTCATGATCCTAATACCAATCACACCAAATAAGAGATGAGACAAATTATGGTCCAGTTTTCTTCGATAAACTATTAGAAAATGTGAAATGTGTGTGAAATGTAATGTTTTGTTTAAAATTCACACAAAGAATCTCTGTTTAGAAAACGCTTTTTCTCATTTCGACGAATTTTTATCATTTGATTTCAACACTAGCTGAGAAAAAATACAACTTCACAATCTAGCAATTTTTTCAATCAAGTCAATATATTTTAATAAAAAACTCTAACGTCAGCTGTGATTATTGTAGTTTTTTGATTGTTACTTATTTTAACGTGTATTTATCTAAATGGTTTTGAAAAAACCATAAAATATTACTGTACTTTCAAGGTGAATGAAGGCTATTATAGAATCTATAGTGGTCAACGCTATGTTCATTATAGTGAAGTTTGCGTCGCGAGCCGTAGGCGAGCGTCATAAATCATTTGAGTGAATAATAGCCGTCACACGTGAGTAGAATACTAAACTTTTTCTGTGATACTGTACTATAACCAGTGTTCATCCTTCAATTTAAATCGACGATATGTTTCTGCTACTGGAAGAAAATTCAAATTAAATTTATATTTTTTACTAAATACTTTCAAATTCTGAATTAAGTTTTCTTTGAAACTACAAAAGCATTCGAGTTATTCATTGTGAAAAATAGTGGGCAAGCTGTGCCTTACCATTTCGTTGACATTGCCACAGCAAATAATTTATTCACTGTCAAAAATACACTTCAATTCAATTGTATGTCATGAAATTTTCGACTTGAAGGATGAAGTTTTGTATTTTGAATCAGATTGTTTGATATTAAGTTCTTGCATTTTTTTATAAAGTTTCTAGGAGTTTTTAACTTTAGTATGTTACTTAAATACAATGACATTACGGTGTCCTCAGAAAACAACAGAAAATAAATAAAACCGATCAGCAGATGAAGTCTTGTATGTACCTTGGATCACAAACGATTATCATGGTGTACTCTGTTTTATCAGGCTCGACTAACGCCTCGCCTCTATAACAGTCTAGACTATTATCACAATAATCGTCACGTCATTATGATCCTTGTTACATCAATAACTACTGTGGTATTCCTCAAATTATACTTCTCTAATGTTGTTCTGATGTTCCTTTTCGATTTATTTGCTTCTACCTGAAAAAAATTGGTTTTATTATGAAAGTAGGTTATTTTTTATTCTTAATGATACAACTTTGTGATAAAACAATTATTTCTGTATTCCATCATTTCCGATATTTCAGTCAATGCCACCGAATTAGCGTACTGACTGATCTTTCATATCAAATAAATGAAAGTAGTGATTTGCAACATTGCAGAAGTTGCGATTTTAACGGAAGAGATAAGTAAGTCATTTAATTATAGCGCAGTTGAGTTTGATAACATTTTTAGACTATCTTCGATTTTTGTTTTGAAATGTAGATTCAGTAGTTACCTCGTAACGTTACAAATGGTGGCATTGACACAATTGATTCTTTATCTGAAGGATGAAATGTTTGCGAGTTAAAAATGTAGAACATGATGGTTCGTGTGTTCCAACGTCCAAAAATGAGTAATGATGATTAACTATTCACCAACTGGAGGGTTTCTTCAATTTTAAACGACAATATTTGAATCTTGAATGAATCAATAGTCATTTATTCCATCTGAGATGAAAATTGTGGCATAATTACGTCTGTCGAATTTTTTGAAACCTTCGTGATTTTATCAAGTTTAAAAATGTCTATACTCTTTAACGAATTTGAAATTTGGATATTGTAGTGGTAAATATTCTCATGTAATCTACTCAGACCATCTTGCAGCCAACCAATCTGATCCGGAATGCAATGTCACCAAACGTTTTCCTTTATACAAGGGCATATTTGGTTCACAGCGAATTGTATATCAGACTAAACCTATTTCGATGTATTTATTATATTGTGTATCATACCAAGTTCAGCGTGATACAAAAATTATGCAACAAACGAGACTTTTTTTATCAAGAAAACATTTACATAGTATCACCACCAAAAGTTCGTGTATGTCTGAGGATTATAATAGCTGCAGTTAGTATCAGAAAAAGTTGAAGATTGTTTATTATACCTGTGAGTTAAATCAAATAATTGATCAAAAGAAAAGTTGCCCTAATCCTAAAATTGTAGCAAAATTGTATTTGCCCAAATATTAAATAACAATGTTCCATTCAGAAAAACAATTTGATGAATTTTGGATATTCGCCTCATATTATTGCACTTTTGTTTTTACTTTCATGAATAATACTATAAGAGTTATTCAAAATTCACAATGAAAATAGAAAAATACAAATGTGTAGTTATAAGTATTTCCCCCTTTCAAGAGCTCACATTCTTTGTTACAAACAATAGTAAAATGCTCGTGCAACGAGCAAAAAAATTATCCATAATAAAAAAAGCTTAACCGTTGATATCTTATATTGAGTATTTGCAGTTCCAAACCAAATGAGCGTATCTATGTTGATTTTGCCTAATTTTATCAAAAACAATGCTTTCTTGCAAAAATACATTTTTTCCCGCCAGGAATCTCCTAGTCAGACCATGTCTCCGAATCTTCCGTTACTTCTAGAGGGTGCGCTTGATCATTTGCCCCAATAACCACTCCCCACGCCTTGGGGGTAAGTGACTATTGGGTCCGAGAATCATATGCCCTGAGCAAGCGGAGTGAACCAAGGATGACGGCACGAGGGTGTTGAAGACACCATCCTGGCAGACCATTATGAATCTTACATTGACCTGAGAAATGCGAAGGTCAGGTTTCTGGATAAGCTAAGGTCTTCACAATCTTGAAGAAGCCCCCTTGCATTGGCAACGTGGGCTTTTTGCTGAACGGGTTACAACTCGATAACAGGGTTTGGGTTCGTCCGTACTGCCCGAAAAGAAATGTTTCAATTCCTCGTTTCTCATAGTCGCAGACTAAGTATAGAAGGGAATCTGAAATCCTGATGACTTTACAGGCTGTATCTCCACTCAAAACTCAAAAGCCCACGGCCTTCCCGTTGTCTGGGGAAGTATAACCGACAATTCTGATTACCAGATCAGTCGGAATCCATGCTATGGTTACTTATTTACATGTCACTTCGGGATCAAGATGATGTGGGATGCTTCTGTCTACGAGCTGAACGTCCTTTCCTTATTCCTCGCATCGCCCTCTTTTGAGATGAACCTTGGCACATTTATCAATCTTAAACTCCATTCCGATAGCATACGTGTACTCTTGCACCACCCTTAATGACTGATGAAGATTATTTTCTCCCGATGCATATAGTTTGAGGTCATACATGTAAAAAAGATGGGTGACCTTATGCCATCGGTTGCTGGAGGTGCAGCAGTTGTATCCCTCGGTTTTCCGTAGTGCAACGGACCATGGAATAGGAAGATGCAGAAGAGAAGAGGGCTGAGGGAGTCTCCTTGAAACACGCCCCTTCTAAAGATAACCTGCTCTGTTTGGACTCTGACTTGACTAGATTTTATGGTGAAGCGAGTCCTCCACGGTATCAGCTGTCTTATGCATCTCACTATCTGATAGGGTACCGCGGCTTATTTGAAATATTATGTCAGTTTCTATAAATACATCTTGAATGTTTAAAGCTACTTTGCTAAAACTACACTTCCGCTTTTTAGTCATTTCAACTGTAATCACTTGCGGTCCTTTGTTGGTGAAAATGTAATCGAACCAGTTCGTAGATGGCTATGGCAGCAAGAATATTTGATATTTCACAGATTTCAGTTGTATTAAAAATTTGGTGCTCCAGTACTCAGACGTTCTTCGCATGGAATCGAATATGCTGCGGAGCATAATAGCCCGGAAAGTAGTTGTCTGTCTACCAAAATACACCAGTTGTATTACTTCAGATAGTGGTATTTTAGTAGGTTTTAGTTATATGAATTTTTTAATTATGTAGATTGGTCTAAATTTCTGCTACGATATCCAATTTCTCATCTATTTGAAAATAACTATCTGGTAGTATTTCTGAAATTTCACCGAAACACAGTTTTTCAACACAACATAAATGAGAATCATTTATAGTCGAATATCAAAATAAGGCCCCTCTTCATTTGAAAAAAAAAATCGTTACGGGGTGATTGGAATTTCAAGGTGATGAAAGTGTTGTGTAGAATGAAATTTATATATCAAACGATATTTCAACTTTTTTTAGAGTTTGATGAAATTTCAAAAGACAGTATTGAATTAAGCTCTGCAAATGCGGAATACATTGTATGTTGATGTTTATGAAACGCTACTGTAGGCGAAGAGACACATTCAGATAATGTTATCTTACACAAATATTCTGTGGTTCCTCAATTGCATATAACATGGATGGCGCGTATCACGCATCAGACAGAAAGCACAATCATGTACTTCAACTTCCCTGTAGGTTACATAATATGCTTTTCGCGGTACGGCACTCACATAACGAGTCAGCCTTGTGCTTTATTTTCATATATTATTTGTTTGTTTCAGCCTCTTCGAGCAGGAGATTATGTCATATGTTCCTGCTGTGACTGTGGACAACAGAGCGAACAACACTTCGAGGAGCCCCAGGGGCTCCCCTCAACCATCCCCCATCGCATCTCCGGGTTTGAGTAGGCATCGGGTACCTGCTCCCCACAAGAGGGACTTTGAGGCGAAACTGAGGAATTTTTATAGGAAGTTGGAGAGCAAGGGATACGGACAAGGCCCAGGAAAATTCAAGTAAGTTAAACACATTTAGATTATTGACTTTACCCAGCAATTGAGTCACCTACTCTGGGTTCATTTGCTAGGAAAAATCCGCTCATAATTTGTTATTTTGCCTACAGGTTGCACATCAGGAGAGATCATCTTCTAGAAGACGCTTTCAGGCGAATAATGTCTGCCAACAAGAAGGAGCTACAAAAGGGCAAACTGTGCGTTGTGTGGGACAACGAGGAAGGTCTCGATTATGGCGGTCCGTCCAGGGAATTCTTCTTTCTGCTCTCGAGGGAGCTTTTCAACCCGTATTACGGCCTTTTCGAATATTCTGCCAATGATACTTATACTGTTCAGATCTCACCGATGTCTGCCTTTGTCGACAACTATCATGACTGGTGAGTACATTACATTTTTTTCGTAAGATCTCAAAACATTTTTTGGTGATACTTTCAGTAGTGATTCTTGGGCAGTTATTGATATCATATTATCCTGAACGAACACTTACGTTTTTATGTTCTTTACAATGGACTGTAAGGAAATACAATAGTAAAAAACAAATGGATTTATTGTTTTTTAAAGTATTCGTAGTGGCATGGGTCGTAAGGAAAATGTCCAAGTTTAAATGAGTCTGTATGTGTCGTTTCTGAGATTCAAGCGATCAAAGTTCGTAAAAACGTCGAAGTTGGGTGGGATTGACATAGAAAAAAACTATTTTGTTGGTCGAAATAAGACAAATTTAGGATGAAAATATATTTTTTCGGAACTTGTTAACTAATCCAATCATATTCTTATTAACGATAGTGCATTAGGGTCTATACGGGGCATAGTCAAAAGATTGTTTTTCGGAATTGTATTTCTAGCACTACTCCAGAACAAACAAGTCATATTTTGATAATACATCATACTTTCAGTCTATTCTAGTCGATTGAAACGTGCTTTGTTTCTTCGCTTTCAGGTTCAGATTCAGCGGTAGGGTCCTGGGATTGGCCCTAGTGCACCAGTACCTTCTGGACGCTTTCTTTACGAGGCCGTTCTACAAAGCACTGCTTCGCTTGCCTGTGGCCCTATCAGACTTGGAAAGCTTGGATTTCGAATTCCATCAGTCTCTGCAGTGGATAAGAGAACACGACGTTTCTCTACAGGGAGAGCTGGAATTGACGTTTGCCGTGACTGAAGAGGTTTTCGGTCAAGTTTTGGAGCGGGAACTCAAGCCTGGTGGAAGAAACGTGCCTGTTACGGAAAAAAATAAGAAGGTTAGAGAGCTACTTTGATTTTCTTACAGTATGTATTTAACCTTTTGCTAATTCTTATATCCTATTGGATTGAAATCACGCAGATACAGTCCTGACGATCTCTAGTTCATAAAGAAAGTAGTCAAAAAATTATTCAATGAGAACATATAAATCCAAGTGATTCACCCTGGCGTGTACAAATTCTGATCATTTCAAACCGATAAGTAATCATAAAAAAGATAATGTTCATTGATTATTTTCTCAGGCAACCAATAAATTTACTATGCTCGATGCTTTTCCTCTACCTCGGATTGTAGATATTGTGGAAAATGTATCAAATTATGATATACTCGGTTCGCCCAACCATCAGATCTACATCTAGGAAGAAGTTTACTGCTTTCGAAGCTTCTGGTAATAACGGTATCAATATTCGATATTACCAATCGGGTTGCTTGTTTTCAGATGATAATTATTCAAAGAATGTTTTTGAAACATACTTTTTCATAAACGACGGTATCATTTGTTGTCACCCATTAGTTGAATGCAAAATATGTCCTTTGTTCGAGAATATTGTTGCAGCTTTTGAAATTTTTGAAGAAAAGGCTCGCCAATACAACTGTTAAATCAATTGATGACTGTTATGTTCACAGTGAAAACTGATGATTCAGAATAGTATATTGTGCAACGAGCGTGGAATGACACTCATTTCTCACGAGTATGAAAATCATACGAGTGAGAAATGGACATTCCATGCTCGTGGTATACTATACTTTTTCTACGACCATAGCGACATTTCACTACTCACAAGCCTCACACTATATGACGAAGTTATTATAAAATATTAACTTCGATTGTATTTTTCAAATCATATGTTACTATTCAGCATTAGTTTATTTATTATTTAACCTATTAAATGTTACGTTTGCACAATAACTGACAGTTATATTTGGACTTTCATTAGTTTCAATTGTCACAGTTGAATTTTCCTGACTTCCAATCCTTAGAAGTTGAAGGTAAATTTTCTCTATTTTCTATTGAATTCCTTATCCTATTTTAACTGGTCTATTTGGGCTTTATATTTCAGCAATATCTATACCATGGCCTGTACTGAAATGATCATTGCAGTACAGCTCGCGATGTAGAAATGAAAGAGATACAATCGGCCTACTTCCTTGATCGATGAAGCGCATTAAATGGGCATATTTCCATGTGGTCGTAGAAAAAATACGATAACAGCTCTTTTCTCTCAAGATCGCAAACTGTAGGGTTCTTCTCAAGGGCTCTCTATTACTGAAAAAAGGTATTAAAGCGATAGAGATCTCCCACTTTGCCTGCCGAGGTCTGCAACATGAATATCTGCATTGTGTCAAAAATGTTACTTACTGCCCTTTACCTTCACACGGCAGTATTTTGAGGGCTTCTTAGAATATAGAATAAAAATTACAGATGAGATCAACAGATGATGAAATAACTTGTTAGATCATCAGACATAAGTGATTAATTGATTTTATAAAAGGTTTGTTAACAGAAGTATTATGACTCTATAAAAGCCCAAATTTAGTTATTATTTTATCATTCTTTGCAAAATTGTTGAAAAAATTTACCCATTTTGACCCATATGCACTTCCTGTATGTCTGAATGCTCTCAAGTTCCAATAGATTTAGATTCGTCAAGTAATGGTGTATTTTCATGCTGACGCTAAATGATGGATTTTAGCTTCGAATGTGGTCACTTGATGAAATGTCAAGTTCCTGCGTCGAATTTTATCGTCAGCAAATTTGGAAGTAAAAGGAGCTTCAAAATTAGATATATGATTCATTCATATCAAAATTCAATAAAAAATTAATAGATTTATATGTATATATTCGCTTACGACACGACACTGGTCATTGATCCCAGTGAATAATTACCATTGAACTGTTTTATACCGGTAGATCCACGAGTTTACCGACTTCGCCCTCAAATTCTTATAATGTGTATAAGAGCGCAGTTGGTGGATTGATGGAGCCACCGGTAAATAAAGAATACCTATGATGACGTTACATTAATTCAAGATGTCGTTGATGTTGACATTACGTCACATGACCGCATTTAACGCTCAGATCCAACGTCTAGCGTCACATGAAAATGCACCTTAAGACTTGCTTTGTTCTGGTTCTGAAAATTATAAGTCATGGGACGTCAGGATTATGCGCAGTTGAGAAAAAGTGAGCAAATATGAACCTAAAGAGCACACTTCTCGTCAACTGCGCATGATCCTGACGTCCCAGGACTGATCATTTTCAGAACCAAAACAAACCTATTGAAATAATAATAATGATAAATAAACACGAGTCACATTCAAAACAGTTTTAAAGGATTTTAGAATTCTAGGAATACTATGTTTGAATAACCCTTCTTACCACACGTTTTCATTTCCAGGAATATTTGGAAAGGATAGTTCGATGGAGATTAGAAAGGGGAGTTTCGGAACAGACGGAGTCTTTAGTACGAGGCTTCTATGAAGTCATAGATCCTAGACTGGTGAGCGTGTTCGATGCGAGAGAACTTGAATTGGTGATCGCCGGTACTGCCGAGATCGACTTGGTGGATTGGCGGCACAACACGGAGTACCGAGGAGGATATCACGACCAACACCCGGTCGTGGCGTGGTTCTGGCAGGGGATTGAAAGGTATGAAATGCCAATGTTAAATTGTACATTTTGATTCTATGGTGTGTTTCCAACTAATGTTCTACTACCCATGTTTTTTTCGCGAATGTTTTTAGCATCGACCAAATATCTCGTTTTTGTTAATCAATTCCTTTGATTATAATGCCCGTGGCTCACGGTAATTCATATTGGTTCATTTCATCAAACTTGAAATTAACCCTAGAAATTACGTCACTTTGAAGCAGTTTGATCAAACCATTTGACTGTGAGCCACGGGCTAAATAGACTTTTACTATTTTACTATTTTGAAATAACAGAATCAGCTGTTAAAATTTTAATAAAGTGTATCATTGTCTAACAAAAAATTGAGGGATATAATTTTTCAACTATTCAACCTGAATAATGGAGATTTGTTCAGACATTATAATTATCGTTAAATTAGAACATTAAAATTAGAATAATTTGATCACTAAGGAAATAAGTTTTATTGCAAATCAAATTTCTGCAAACTTCAATTTTTTTCTCTAGCTTCATGAGAGATTATTGTTCATCCGCATTCATCAGTGAAAAAATAATTTCCATTGAAATTCAACTTAGTGAAATTGAGCAGTTGTTTGACTTGTTAATATGGTCGCTTTGCGTCTTTCATTTACGATTTTACGCCAGCACAAACTCCACCCACAGTCACACGTCATCGTAAAATCCGAAAATATACGCGGCCCCAGCACGCCGTTACTGAATATATCAACACATCCCTGCATATGACGGCACCAAGGAGCTGAAAACTGTGAGTCTTTGTGAACAATAATTACGCTACACAAGCTCAATGATTTCGGCACCTACGTCGTTTAGCTCTCAGTTTCGTAAGAAGCTGACCCCAAAACAGATCAGGGGCCCAATTCTCAAATGTCTAGTATCCTTTGTCGTATGCGACAAAATATGTCAATCGCCTATTTCGAATGTGCATTGAAAAAATATGGGAATATTTTGTCGCATGCTACAAAGGGTAATATACATTTGAGAATCGGGCCCCAGGTATAGGTATGGTTATTTTTGCACTTCCGGGACTAAAGTGCCAACTTTAGTCCCGGCAATATAGCTCTCAGGCAATAAACATCACGTGCGGGATTAAAACATTCACTTTAGTCCCTTGTGATATAATATACTATTTGTCTACGGTACGTTAGTCAGATCAGGTTAGATTGGCTAATAATTTATGCAAGTAAATTTAGTAACGGCGTGCTCGGACCGCGTATATTTTCGGATTTCATGGTGACGTGCGACTATGGGCGGGGTTTGTGCTTACATTAAGTATATTATACAGGGTGCTGAAGTTCACTTTTTGAAAATTTCAAATATGGCCATTGTGTCGATTCTATTTCGACTATATCAACCAAATCAACTCCACGTCGTTTGTTCGATAGGCCGAGTCGAATCCATTATGAAGTCAATTCCTACACGGACTCACGATACGGGGTGAATCCAAATTGGCCAGTTCTGTTGTGATTTCTGAAAAATTGAGCGGTGGAATTTTATTCAATTTTAGATATTTCGTAGGATACCAACAACAGTTCCAATTCATGATGTCAGCATTTCCAGAATCCGACTGACATACTATATAGAATATACAAGATGTTCTATTTCTCATGATACTCTGCACCCGTGAGTAGATATCGGTATTTAAAATACCCCATGTGTTTAAAATATCCCAAAGTAAATTTTTCAAAATATTTCAGAAGGCTTGTGTCGAATACTATGTGGTTATAGAAATTCATCTATAACATGAACTTAACGAAAACTACTTTGAAAAATATCAACGAGAGACACTATTTTTGGAATCACCCCGTAGTTCGATGTATCTGTAATCTAGAATTTCAATCAATAATAGGAACGGGTGCAGAGTTTCATGAGAAATAGTCTATTGTATATAATAGTATGTCAGTAGGATTCAGATGTTTACATCATGAATTGGAAATATCTAAAAATTATTAAAATTCCACCGCTCAATTTTTCAGAGATCACAACAAAACTGACTAACACTGTATATCGTGAGTCCATGTAGTAATTGATGCACTTTATAGTGGATCCGATTCGGCCTATCAAACAAACGATGAGTAGTTGATTTGGCTGATACACTCAAAATAGTATCAACACAATGGCCATTATTTGAAATTTTAGAAAAGTGAACTTCAGCACCCTGTATAATCGAACCTATTGAGTTTAGAACGTTAGTGCAATGGAGACATTTGATCAGCATCATGAAGTCTATAACATGAAAAAATCAAGCAAATTCACCGAAAGCCAATTTACCATTGATGCCATGCAGGGTCCATTATCACTTTTTACCTGAAAAACGTGTTTATTGAATTCACAATGGGATCTTCATATAAAATATTTTGTAAATTCACAAAATGAAAATCAATTAAAAATAACCAGCCTTTCGCTTATTTCCTGTACAATAAGATTGTCGGCAAACGTTGAACAGAAAATAATTCAACAGCCCCATACGAACGCTGTATCACTCCTGCCCAACGCCTGGCAGTTTTTCTACAAGAATATACTTTGCAATACTGCCTGTAACAACTACCAAGTGATAATAGAAAACAGGTGTGACTATTTACATACTAGTTTAACGATTCACCGAATCATCAGTGCAGACCCGGTCAAAACATGCACCAGTCGATCAGAGTACTTTCTGTGAATCCTATAGATGGCTCTGATGCTCACTTTCTTAGTGGGTGTTGGAGTTATCATAGGGCCACTTGACAAAACCAATTGCAAATCGTATACATGTTGTGACTGGGTCATGGAACTAGTATGTAGATAGTCCTTACCTGTTTTCGATTATCATTATTTGGTGGTTGTTACAGAAAGTATTGCAAAGTATATTCTCGTAGTGAAACCTTTTTAATCTTGGTTTTCCCACAACTTATAATTATATTTTTTTCTTCCAGATTCAGCAATGAACAGAGGTTGAGACTCCTCCAGTTCGTAACCGGAACATCGAGCATACCCTTCGAGGGCTTCTCGGCTCTGAGAGGCTCCATAGGCCCGCGCAAATTCTGCATCGAAAAATGGGGCAAGCCTAACAGTCTTCCAAGGGCGCACACTTGCTTCAATAGGTTAGATCTACCACCCTACCCCACTAGTGATGTTTTATACGAGAAGCTTTTGCTTGCAGTTGAAGAGACCAACACTTTCGGCATCGAGTAAAGCGATACTTAATGCTGGTACTATGTAATTTATTTCTTTGGAAATTTGTTTTGGATTAGGGGGTTGTTTCCGAATGAGTTAATATTTAAGTTGTTTGGAAAGATTAGGTTCCTGAGCTTCGTTGAGCCAGTATTCAGCCGATTGAGTTTGACTACATTTACTTACCAAATAATAATTTTAATTGTATGTACAGTTTTGTTTGAAGCCATCTAGGTTAGGTTTGTAAAAAGTTAATTTATTTGTGAATAACATTTTTTCTGTTTTAAATTCAGTCATAATATATACATATATTAATGGACGTCAGCGTGCAGGGTATTCTGTGGATGGTCAAAGTGAATCAGGTCTGGTATATCAGCCGGTTATTTATAGCCCGATAATATATTTTCGCTGTTCGAATTTACATTATTTCAAATATTAAGTGAGATTTTGATATTTGTTGTATTAATTTATTTCCTTTGTAGTTTTAATAAGTTACCAATGATTATTCTGTTTAAGTAGTTTAGCATGTTCAAGTTAATGATGTTGTGATTTATTTAATTCTAGTCAGTAAATAATATATATTCAGTTACATGCACAAACACGTATATTTTAATGCCGTTTTTATCATGGAAGTTTTAAGATCACGGCTATTTCGGTGATTTTTGCATACATGGTTTGTAACATTCCAGAAAATAAAAACATTTGTTATGTCCAACTGTATTTGCTCATAACCTTTCCTTACCAGCCTTCAACTTTTTCTTCATGTTATTGATAGAAAAAGAATTGAAAAAAAAATCGTATCGATGGGGAGTGCTCCACCTGACGACATTCAAGTATTTTCTATTAAAGATCTATAAAACACTGCATTTGAAACACACCATTTCAACATTTTTCTATAAAAATATTATTCAAGTCCTTAAGAATGAAAAATAAAATTGGGCATTTAAAATTTAAAGGGATATGTTTCTATTTCACCATCTGGCAACATCAGCTACAAATTTCACAGATAAGAAAGGACAACAAATATATTGAGTTAATGAGTTAAACAGAGATGACAATGTTCCGAGCACCGACCTATAATAAAATATTGGTCGGTGGTACCGTGTCATCCTGTGACATTTTGTGTACTGTGTGCCTAACCCCAAACAAAGACAGATATATTGACTATGGTACTTCTTCTTCTAGCATACTACCATCCCCTACGTTTTGTAGGCACTGTTGCCAACATGTCAATCAGAAACAAAACGCTTTAAAATTTAAAACCCAACATTTAAAAAATTAATTTGAATACTTTTCACAGTGAAATTGAAAAACTCATGAATGAACCTCAACTTTATTTTGTACAAACTTGCATTTGCTCCAATAACTCAAATTGAGGAGAATTCCCCATTCCAACAAAGTTTGAAAATGTGTGCTAGTAGAGATTATCACGATAATGAAACGAATACAATCGACAAAGTCGAAGTACCCTTTCTCTCCACTCTTTCCCACCAAGTGGAAAAATGAGGCAACCATCTGTCAGAAAACAACTACTTCCCTGGCTAATACCCCGACGGATATTGAACTACATCTGACAGATATTTGTACAACGTTCTTCTAAGAAGACCCCATTGCAAGTGCGTTTCTTGTAATTATACAGTAGATTATCCTTCATTTGGCTGGAAATTACGACCTGCAGACATGCATGTTTCCACAAACAAACATTCCAAATCAACACGTTTTCGAATTTCATAGGAGTCATTCATCATCCAATACAACCATGAAACAGAAATATTCCTCTAAGCAGTGCGAATATGTGAAAAGAACACAGGCGGTCAAATCAGAGGGCGGCAAAACAGATTACGATAGAAGAAAAATACTCTTTCGGGGACTGGGCTTCAATGAAATGTATTTTACCATTAGCGCTAAGCCGTGAGCGGTGGCGGTGAGCGGTAATATTCATAAACAAAAAAATTAAGTAGTTGTTTTTTTATCAGAAACCGCACAAACATAGAATAATTCTATTCCACTTGGTTTTGAAGGAAAGGGGTCATTTCACATTAGGTCCTCAAACATATCAGTGAGAATCAGTTCATATTCCTATGGATTTTATTACTTTGGTTACAGGCGCGGTTATAAGTGGGGGTAATGGGGGTAAACACCTCCCGCAATCGAGAAAAATCCAGTGTTTCAATTAGAATTAACATTTACCTATATATGTTAAAGTAAAATGTATTTAGTTTCAGAATGCATCTGTTAATATCGTTAAATTATTTCTCCTTTCTTTATATTAAATAAAACAAACTGAATGTCATCCTTTATTCCCTTTATGATACCCCGCTGACAAATCTAACAATCAATTTAAAGGCATTTGACCTTGAACAAAAAAATTCGCCTGCGGCGCTTTTCTATTTTCTATCACTTCCGTACCACGAATTACCCCCCTCTATGGAACAAAGCTGTATACGCACCTATTTGGTAAAAAAATGTATTAACTCATGCCCCCCCTGAAAAACTCCCTAGATCCGCCAGTATCTCGCTGACGGTCAGGGGACGACCTGCCAAAGCAACCACCTTCTTTTTACCTTCTTGTATTTGAAATCAAATATAATGATTACTCATTTGATATTTAGTTGCTATTAAGGGTTCGAAAAAAGAAAGAAATGGCTTAAGAAGATCATAGAAAATGAACTGTTGACGTTCATATCTAAGGATGTCCCTGCTATAGAAAACTCTTGAAACTTCTGAAGTCAAATTAATTGTAAGGACCATTTTTAACTATTATTTCAAACTATTTTCGTTTTAAAGTATTGGTTTATGCATTGTGAAAAATGTAGTCATCAAAACAACTCGAAAGAAACATATTTCTTGAATTAAACAACTTTTACATTGGTTGGAAATGAAAATTCCATACCTGCTCTCCATGTGTACAAAATTTAATATTTCCGTACTCGGGTTTCTTCTCTTTACCTACCAAAAGTCGAATTAGAATATTTTGGCTGCCGTCTGCAACAATATGAGTTTCTTCTTCGATTCAATGATTCCATTTTGCAGGAAGATTGCCACATTCATTCTTGAAGGTTATAATATTCGGACTGTATTTTAAATATACCTATTACAACAGAGTCTTCTGATTTTCTTATGATATCTTCAACACCACATCTGAAAACGATTCAAAACAAAGTTGAAAAAAATGTAAAGAAAAAACAATTGAGGAGCAGACATCCAAAATGAGTTTTGTCCATTATGGACGCATTTAGGCTCATTCACTGTTCATATTCCTGGATTGGCTATCAAAAGGAGATTTTAGACAAGGCAATATTTAAGGACATATTTTTTGCAATTTTTTCGGTTTCTCAAATCTCACCGAAACATATTCTATTCTTCTTAGTAAACTTTCTTTCCCATTTCCTGAAAATTATGCAATTTGGTAGTCTGCTCCTCAATTATAGTCAATGAATAATTGATACCAAACTATGTAAAAAGAATAACAAAACTCAATCCGACATTCTCTGGATAAAATTTGCATTGCTTCGAAAGACGAAGGTGGTATGTGGATAATTCTTATCAGCATATAGATAACATTATATCGAAAAAAGTGTTTTGATCACTGTCCGAGTGTCCAAGATGTCTAGGTCTCTGGCGATCGATGTTTACCAAGAGATAGTGGGAACAACTCTCGTTCTTGATTGGCGCCAATCAGCCCTATGCTGTATCACTTCCGTTAAAAATAACGTCATCGTTATTGGCCATTTCTGTTATTTTGCTATTGATTGGTATTAGCAAAATAACGGAAATGGCGAATAACGGTGACGTTATATTTAACGGAAGTGTTACAGCATAGGGCTGAATATCTCATATTATTGCATGTAGGTAATGATCCTGGAGACGATCCTGACCGCTTGCTGGGATAATTAAGCTCGGTTCGAAAACAGTGCAAGACATCATCACTCGATAATGCTCTAAACACATCGAAGAATAAACGAGAGTCTTCAAGGAAACATCGAGACTATGCCCCGAACTGTTCTAAATAACAGCGACCTCTGTCGGCGTTTCTGGAAAGATCCAACAGACGCCTATACAGTGAGGACCAAAAGTCCGTCGCCGCCCCCCACGTAACTTCTTCATTTTCCATATTACAAAAAAATGTTAAATACATAAGTTGTAGGGTTTCATTCGATCTCTTTAATGGTTTAAGTTTCATTCATACAGAGTGTCTCAAAAAAGCACGGTGACTTAGAAGTTAATTTTTTTAAATGGGACACCCTGTATTTCATTGCATTATTACATTCTACGTTGAATTCTGAACAAGTTTGATAAATGGTTTTCTATCAATAAGTTAATAGTTTTGGACTTATGAACAATTGTAAATAATTATTTCGACTACTTTTGCGCCAGTTCAATGAGAAAATCGTAACAAATGGATCACAATGTATTCCACTTTCCTATCCTAACTTTTTGAAAGCTATCCAATGTTGCAAACTGCTGATGGCACCATGTGTAACTTACCTCGTCGTACCATTTTACAATTGTTAGAGTTGTTGAATCTCACGAAAAACTAGTACAAATGAAGTTGAAACATTTTATTAACAAATGAGGTAGTCCATAAATACAGATCAAGAATCATTAAAAACTGAAGAGATATTTTAATTTATAACTAAAAACGGTGAGTTTTTATCTATTTCAAAAGATGTTCGACATGTCCACCATGCATTTCTTGACACATAAATAGTCGGGTTGTAAACTCTTCCCTAACATTAATCAAGGTTTGAGGTGTTATTTCTGAACACACTTCAATAATTCGACGGAGCAGTTCATCTAACGACCCACAAACTGTCTTAAAAACTACGGATTTCACATAGCCCCAGAGAAAGAAATCAAGAGGTGAGAGGTCCGGTGAGCGAGCTTGCCACTCTGTTGTACCTCGACGTCCAATCCACCTACCTGGATACCTTTCATCTAAGTAATTTCTCACCTCCCGAAAATAGTGTGGTGGCGCTCCATCTTGCTGGAATGTTACATCCAAGTAAAATTCATGTGGGTTTTGCGCAACGATCTCATCGATACTGGGACTTATTATGTCTTGCAGCATTTGGAGGTATCTGAGACCATTTAAAGTTTCTTCCAAGAATATGGGACCTACAATGAGGTTACCTAAAATACCAGCCCAAACATTAATTTTCTGAGGAAATTGAGTATGCCCCTCGCGGAATTCATGGGGATTCTCATCACTCCAATATCTACAATTCTGGGTATTCACATTTCCATTTAGGTAAAAAGTGCTTTCATCACTAAAGCAGATGTGTTGCAAATAAAGTCGATTTGCAACAATTCTTTCTGCCATGGTCTCGCAAAATTCAAGTCGCCGGTCTGGATCATCTTCAACCAATTGGTGCAAAATTTTTATTTTGTAAGGATGGAATTTATTTTGTTTTAAAACCCTCTTTAATGATGTTTTAGAAACTTCACATGTCTCAGCTACTTGCTTAGTTGATTGTTGTTGAATTTCAACATCTTCCGTAATTATTTTCGGCCTCCCAGATCTCGGAGCATCTTTCACGGTGCCAGTTTGGTTAAATTTTGACACCAATTTCTGCAGATATTTTCGACACATCGGACGTTCTGGAAACCGTTCATTGAAAATGCGAATAGCAGCGTGGTAATTTCGGTTAGCTTCACCAAATATGATAACGGCTTCAACTTTGTCTGCTACTGAACGAGCCATATTAATCAACAATAGAAATTGAAAACCGTTTGAAACAAAGTTTTGAAAACCTACAAAATAACAATGACATTTGGCAAAAACAGATAAGAGTTTTTTTTCGTTGTCATGGATAAAATAAACGCGCCTAGCGTGCATAGCCTACCTCATTAATTTATTCGTGAACTGGTGCAAAAGTAGTCGAAATAATTATTTACAAGTGTTCATAAGTCCAAAACTATTAAGTTTTTTGATAGAAAACTATTTATCAAACTTGTTCAGAATTCAACGTAGAATGTAATAATGCAATGAAATACAGGGTATCCCATTTAAAAAAATTAACTTCTAAATCACCGTGCTTTTTTGAGACACTCTGTATGAATGAAACTTAAACCATTAAAGAGATCGAATGAAACCCTACAACTTATGTATTTAACATTTTTTTGTAATATGTAGAATAAAGAAGTTACAGGGGGGCCGACGGACTTTTGGTCCTCACTGTATATTCCATTTCTTCGCAGACCCTGAAATATTCCGTTGAATGACAAATTCTCCAATACTGAGTACTGATGCAGGATGCAGGACACTTGAACAGAGAGGGTAGTTTACGATTAATCGGAGTTAGTTACAGAGTTTGCAAATGGACAGAGTTGGCTTAGCAATAGGGACTATGTTTTGTTGAAAAAAGTTAGAAGGTTTATGTACAAGTCTTAAATAAATCAGTGGATTATACTCGAGTGCATTATCATTACATTATGCTTTTTTTAATCAAATGTGATGTGAGTTGCCTAGATGCCGATCCTGGTCGTGTACTCTATTGAACCTTGAATCATGGTTTGAAGAGAATGTGAGTTGACTGAAAGTTTGATTTTGTGGAGGAAACACTTATCGTTTCTTGACATGGTTGTTAGGTGATTGTACCTACCACAATCAGATTGCAAAACCCATACCTTTTTTACACTCTCCAGGTTTACGAACGATGTCTAGAGATACGCTTCCCGTATTGGGTAAAAAGTCCAGGTAAAAAGTTGAGGTCAAGGTCAGTCAAAAAGTCGTGGTCAAAGTCAAGGTCCAGTCATGGTCATTTGTCGGAAGTCTCTGTCTACATTACCAAAAAAAAATTCTGGCACATGAATAGTAATAAATAAATGAAAATTTATAACAAATTTTTTTATTTTTCTTTAAATCGCAACGAAAAAACGATTTAAAAAATATCAAAGTCGAGGTCAATTTATTTTGTGAAATTAAAAATTCTGTTAAAAAAGTCTACGTAAAAATTCCGGGTAAAATGTCCGGTTAAAAAGTCCATGTTACAAGTCCGGGTTGAAAGAACGGGTTAAAAGAACGGGTGAAAAGGCCGGGTAAAAAGCCCGGGTAAAAAGTCCGGGTGAGAAGTAAAAAAAAGAAGAGTGAAAGAAAAAATTTGATAAAAAAGTTGGATAAAAATGTATTGACCAAAAAATATTCTCACTTTCTCACAAAAAATATTTTAACAATTTTTCGCAAAGATAACGGAATAAAGATTTCAAAAAAAATCGAAGTCAAGGTCAAATCAAGGTCAGTCGTGGTCTATTTAAGGTCAAGGTTTATTGGTTCAACGAATTTAGCCTTAAATTGTGAAATTAAAAATTCAAGTATAAAGTCCAGGTGAAAAGTCTGCGTAAAAAGTCCGGGTAAAAGTCCGTCAACGGCAAAGCCAACGGTTTTTATAAGTTAAACCACAAATAATGAAGAAAGTAATCGGTTGAAAGGAATCTTATTGTGAATTTGAATTAAAAGTGGTAACATCACAAATTTTATAACCAACATGGAATTTTGAAATTCTCGCCTTCAATTGTTTTCTTTACGTAGTTGGCAACCATAGGGTCGCATCCAACATGGCCCCAAACTAATAAGGTCAATTAAACCCGTTTACAAAGTCAGGTATAGTTCAGTTCAGAAGTAACAAACTTTCAATAAAGCGGATCTGGTAACAAACCCTTTTCTCTGTTCTGTTCACAATGACAAAGACACTTGACACAATTGACAGCATCGTCACTACGTCATAGCAGATATCTTCACTTCATTCGAAATTTGGGGTTACCTATATTTGATTTGAGTTAATTCAAAATTGAAAACATTCTAATATTCAGTCATGACTTGGAAGAATTCAGAATTCACTGAAGAAGATGTAGCAAAATTCGACTGGTTAACTCTGAAGAAAGACATGGATGCAGCGCTTCCTGTAGAAACTCTCAATCAAAAGTTTATAAGAAAGTTCAAAGAAAATCCATTTGTTCCCATTGGTGAGCTAGAGTATATCAATTCGAGTTTTAAAAATCGATCCAACATTTTAATCAACTCATGATTTACTTTTGATTTAGGTATGATTTGATATTCATAACCCTCTTCAGAACCAATATCTTATTGATTATTAATGATACTATTATCATCATCTTCTGTTTGATTTAATCAATATTTCTTTCAGGATGTGCTGCTACTACAGTGGCTCTTTGCTACGGTGTTTGGTGCCTTAGAACAGGCCAAAAGAAAATGTCGCAATACATGATGAGAACAAGAATCGTGGCTCAAGGTTTAACAGTTGTTGCCTTGGTTGCTGGATTTACTATGGGTGCCCAAAAAAATTTCAAGACAGGCTAATTCAACGTTACTGATATTTGTAGACACTGTATATACTCCTAGGAAAGTTGAAATTATATTTATGGTTTTTCCCAAACTGTTCCACATCACATTGTATTTTTCTATTAATCTCTTTGTATCGCATCAATTGGACCCCGTTATGCAATAAAGAACCAACCGACAAAAACATAATTCAGAGTAAAAAAAAAAGTAGACTACTTATTATTGAAAATGATATTATATTTAGGACATTTTTATTTGTTTAATGTTTTTTCTATTGAATTATAACCTTAAGAAACAAACTGCAGAACCTTAAGAACAATAGTTGAGTTCAAAAACAGGATATCTCATTTTGCCTAAAAGAAGTTTGTTTCTTATTGCATAACATGTTCCAATTTACTTTGCAATTTGAAAAACTAGTTAGACTTTAATTGAATAATCAATCAAGGAGTCTGCTCATAATTAACAATGCATAACTTTGTCAATAATATCAAGCCATTCATATCCAATAGTCATATTTTTTCTTTTTGACAAACTTTCAAAACTTTTTGTAAAATGGAAATAGAAATATTTTCTGTTATAATGGATACAACTGATGGGTCTTTTACTTTTTTAATTAAGTTTAAAACTGAACTGTTTGCAAAACAATTTCTAAATCTTTTGATATTTCAAAGAAATTAATAATAATGAACTGGTTTCAAACTCAATGAGTGGGCAATGGTTTTCATGATGTATCTGGTGATATGATATATAGAGATATTTTTTTTAGAAAATTGAGCAAAACGCTCAGAGTTCTCATGGGAGATCATTTATTAACAAAAAATGCTTAAATCCTTTTTCTCCCATATATACTTACATCATATGCTCATTGTGGCAAATACCTGTCAGAAAAAACTACTCTGGCTAAAGCCATGGCTGGTATTGAATTATATCCAACAGATACTTGTACATCAGAGGATACACAATCACAAAAGTTTTCTGTAACCAACTAGCAGAATTTCATCATCAAGTGAAATTAAATATTATGAATGAAGCTAATTTTATTTGTGATCATAGGGATGTTCCTTATTGTTCCAAATGGTAATTGATTAGATTTTGCAAAATAGGCTCTTGCTATAAAAAAGTGAGAAATATATACAGAGTGACCCATTTGAAACCGGCCATTCATGATTAAGTCTAGGTTAAGTGCCGGTTAAGTGACGGTCAAATGTCGAATATCTCGGTCCATTTCATAAATTTTTTCCATTTAACATTAAAAGTGAAAAAAATATATTTTTGAAAAGTTTATTATGAAAAAAAATGTTTTCACAAAAAATTTATTTTTTAAAATAAATTAAATGAAAAATCAAAAAAAAATGTCAGGATCCGACTCAAGACCAAAGTCAAGGTCAAGTCATGATTGAGTTTAGGTTAAGTTAAAGGTGAGTGCAGGTTAAATTCAGGTTAAGTCAAGTTTGTCAAGGTCAAATTTCGATTATCTCGGTCTCGGGTCTATTTCATCAAATTTTTTCATTTCACATGGAGAGAGAAAAACAAAATTTAAATTTTTTTTATGAAAATATTCACTAAGGAAAAAAATCACATTTTTTTACAATGAAGCGAGAAAAAACTATGAATATTTCCAATCATAGTCAGAGTCAAGGTCAAGTTCAAGTCAAAGTCATGACTAATTCTAGGTAAGTTCAGGTTAAGTCAAGGTCATATTTCGAATATCTCGGTCAATTTTATCAAAATTTTTCACTTCACATAAAAAGTGAAAAAATTACATTCAAAATGTTTTTAGTGAGAAATGTACCTATATAATGGAAAAAAATTATTTCACAAAAAAATTATTTTTTACAATAAAATAAATGAAAATTCGAAAAAAAAAATGTCAAGGTCGAGGTCAAGGTCGTCATGATTAAGTCTAGTTAAGTGGAGGTTAAGTGCTGGTTTAGTTCAAGTTAACTCAAGGTTATCATGGTCAAGTTTCGAATATCTCGCTCGGTCTCGGTCTATCTCAACAAATTTTTCATTTCATATGGATAGTGAAAAAAAATTTTTTTTTTTATGAAAATATTCACTAAGAAAAAAATCACATTTTTTTTTCAATGAAACGAGAAAATAATATGAATATTAATTTCTAGTAATAGTCAGAGTCAAAGTGAAGGTCAGTCAAGATTAAGACTAGGTTAAATGAAAGTTGAGTGCAGGTTAAGTCCAGGTTATCAAGGTCAAATTTCGAATATCTCGCTCGATCCGGTCTATCTCAACAAATTTTTCATTTCAAATGGATAGTGAAAAAAAAAATTTAATTATTCTTGTGAAAAAATTCACATTTACCAAGGTCAAATTTCGAATATCTCGGTCTATCTCATCAAATTCTTCATTTCACATGGATAGTGAAAAAAAATATAATTTTTTTTAAAAGAAATGAGAAAAAAACATGAAAATTTCTAGTCAGTCAGACTCAAGGTCAAAGTCAAGGTCAAGTCATGATTAACTATAGGTTAAGTGAAGGTCAAGTGCAGGTTAAGTGTAGGTTATCAAGGTTAAATTTCGAATATCTCACTCGGTCTCGGTCTATCTCAACAAATTTTTCATTTCAAATGGATAGTTAAAAAAAATACCAAAATTTTTTTTTATAAAAACATTCACTATGAAAATACATCACATTTTTATTTCAATAAAACGAGAAAATAATATAAAAATTTCTAGTCATAGTACGAGTCAAAGTGAAAGTCAAGTCATGATTAAGTCTAGGTTAAGTGGATGTTACGTGCAGGTTAAATTCAGGTTAACTCGAGGTTATCATGGTCAAGTTTCTAATATCTCGGTCTCGGTCTATCTCAACAAATTTTTCATTTCACATGGATAGTGAAAAAAAATATTTAAAAAATTTTTGTATGAAAATATTCATTACGAAAAAAAAAACACTTTTTTTTTATAAAACGAGAAAAAAACATGAAAATTCCTAGTCATAGTCATAGTCAGAGTCAAGGTCAAAGTCAACGTCGTCATGATTAAGTCTAGGTTAAGTGCAGGTTGAGTCAAGGTCATATTTCGAATATCTCGGTAAAATTGGCGGGAAAAATATTTTCACAATTTTTTATTTGGAAGTATGAATAAAAGAATAATTTCGTTAGCATAAGTGCGGATGTCGTCGGTAAATGTCGACGGCAAATGTTGTCACAGATGTTTTCGACAAATTTTATCGGCAACTACTGTCGGCGAATGTTGTAGGCAAATGTTTTCGACAAATTTTAACTGCATAATTGTGAATGTCATTGGCAAATGTCCTCTGCAAATGTCTTCGACAAATTTCGTCAGCAAGAGTCTTTCTTTGGCAAATGTTGTCAGCAAACGTCGTCGGAGACTGCCGCCGGCGATTGTCGTCGTCGTCGGAAAAATAAGGCGTGAAAAATATTTAAATAAAAAAAAATAAAAAATTCGGCAAGAAATAATATTTTCAAAATTTTTTCTTAAGCAATAGATACAAAAAAAATCTTGGGGGAAAAAATATTTTCAAAGATTTTTTTCAAGCCATAGAGAGGCCAAAAAAATAAAAAATATATTCTCAAAATTTTTTCTTAAGCATGGAGAGGGGTCCAATAGAAAAAATAAAAAATTGTCGGCAAAATAATTTTAAATTTTGTTTTTTCAAGCAATAAAGAGGTTCAAAAAATTTTGATGGGAAAAATATTTTAAAATTTTTTTTTAGCCATAGAGATATAAAAAAAATATAAAAAATGGGCGCGAAGAATATTTCCACATTTTTTTCAAACCATGAAAAAAAATTAAAAAAAATTTGTGGGAAAAATATTTTCAATTTTTTTTTAATCAATTGTGAAATAATAAAGAAAAATTGGCGGGAAAAAATGAAAAAATTATTTTTGGGGGAAAATATTTTCACAATCTTTGTGTACGATAGTCGCCAGCGATTGTCGTCGGCGATTATCGTCGTTGCTTGTCGTCGGCAATTGTCGTCGTCCAATGTTTTAGGCACAATTTTTTTTCGAACAATTGAAAATATTAAAGAAAACTTGGCGGGAAAAGAATAAAAAAAATTATTTTGGCGGGAAAAATATTGTCACAATTTCCTTGACTTGACAAGGTCATCAATCTCGTGCGTTCACAAACTTTTAAGGGTTACTAAAAGGTCCAAAAAAAAGAAAAACAAAAATTTGTCGGGAAAATATTTTCACAATTTTTTTTCATACAATTGAAGGTAATTTAAAAAAAATTAGCGGGAAAAATTTTTAAATTTTTTTTTTCAAGCTATGGAGAGGTCCGAAAAAATAAAAAAAAATTGGCGGCAAAATAATTTTAAAATTTTCAAAAATCTCGTTATTTCCAAAAATATTTTGGATCAGTGATGAAAAAAATAAAAAAAATTATTTGGCGGGAAAAATATTTTCACAATTGTTTATTTCATAGAATAAACAAAAGAAAAATTTCGTCAGCATAAGTGCGGATGTCGTCGGTAATATATAAAAAACACAAGAAAAAATTTTAAATATTATTTTGGCGGGAAAAGTATTTTTACAATCTCGTTCGTTCCCAAAATTTTTTGGGTCAATGAAAAGCCCCAAAAATAGAAAAAAAAATATTTTCAGAATTTTTTATTTCGAAGAATAAACAAAAGAATAATTTCGTCAGCGGATGTCGTCGGTAAATATGAAAAAAATTATTTTGGCGGGAAAAGTGTTTTCACAATTTCCTTGACCAGGTCAATTCAATCTCGTTCGTTCCCAAAATTTTTTGGGTCACTGAAAGGTCCAAAAAAATTAAAAACAAATATTTGGCGGGAAAAATATTGTCACTATTTTTTCCCGAACAAATGAAAAAAAAAATTGCATGAAAATATTACGAAAAAAAATCACAATTTTTTTTACAATAAAACAAGAAAAATATATAAAAATTTCAAGTCATAGTCGAGTCAAAGTCGAGGTCAAGTCATGATTAAGTCTAGGTTAAATTACGGTTGAGTGCAGGTTAAGTTCAGGTTAAGTCAAGGTTGTCAAGGTCAAATTTCGAATATCTCAGTCTATCTCATAAAATTTTTCATTTCACATGGATAGTGATAAAATTATTTGAAAAATTTTTGTATGCAAATATTCATTACGGAAAAAATATCACAATTTTTTTTACATTAAAACGAGAAAAAAAATTAAAAATTTCTAGTCATAGTCCGAGTCAAAGTCAAGGTCAAGTAATGATCAAGTCTAGGTTAAGTGCAGGTTAAGTCCAGGTCAAATTTCGAAAATTTCGGTCCATTTCATAATTTTTTTCATTTCACATAAAAAGTGAAAATATATATATATATAAGTAAAAAGTTTTTATTGAGAAATTATATGAAAAAAAATATTTTCACAAAAAAAATAAATGAAAAATAAAAATAAAATTGTCAGGATTCGACCAAGATCAAAGTCAAGGTCAAATCATGATTGAGTCTAGATTAAGTAAAGGTTAAGTGCTGGTTGAGAACAGGTTAAGTCAAGCTTATCAAGGTCAAATTTCGAATATCTCGGTCTCGGTCTATCTCATAATTTTTTTTATTTCACATGGATAGTGAAAAAAAATATTTGAAAAATATTTGTATGAAAATATTCATTACGAAAAAAACACAAATTTTTTTTCAAAATGAAACGAGAAAAAAATAAAAAATTCCAGATTATCAAGGTCAAATTTCGAATATCTCGGTCTCGGCCTATCTCATAAATTTTTTTTTAAACATTAAAGAAGAGAAAAAAGTCAAGGTCAAGTCAAGGTTAGGTCAAGGTCAAGTCATAACTTTTTTCATATCATATGAAAATTTTTGAATGATATGAATATTATGGAAAAAACATTTTCACAAAAAATTACAATAAAACAAAAGAACGAACAAAAAAAATAGTTAGGGTCCGACTCAAGATCAATCAAGGTCAAGATCAAGTCGAGGTAAAATTTTGAATATCTCGGTCTCCTCGGTCCACTTTATCAAATGTTTTCATTCCACAAGAAAAGTGAAAGAACATATTTAAAGGAATTTTGAAAGAAAATGTATATTATATCGAACAGTAAAAAACATACATTATCGGATCTATTTAAAGTTGCCAGAAACTATTTAGCAAAGGTAATGTACATACAAGGCAAAATATTGCAGGAGACATGAGAATCATCACATTTTATCAATTTAGATCATCACAAAACATAAAAATTGATCTTTTGGTTGAACCGGAAATACACACAAACTTGGGAAAAAATACTCTGCTGATCAGATTCTAATATTTTGTGATTTCAAACTCGTTCTGTGAATATCGAAATCATTTTTTTTTTTTTAAATCCCTTCTATAAACATGTAATGTTTCTTGAGAAATGAAGTTGATTGATTGATTGATAATGCAAACAGTATTCTCAAACCGTACTTTTTATGCCACATTAAGAAAAATTGTCAGCCCCCACATACATATGGGTAGTTTATTCTTGTGATTTTTCTAAAAACTTTGATGGCACGCAAAGTTCAAGCAATTATAATCAACTGTTTCAATTTTCAATAAAATAGCTCTTTTGGAAACCCCCTAAATCAGCAAGGTGATTCGAAAAATCACAAGTATAAACTATGGCGGAGCTGATCCACTATTTTTTCTATACCGACAGAAAGAGAACGTTATGAAAAAACTTCATTCACTGTTTTAATAAAATATCTCCACTAATTACCCATCAGAAAAGTTAAAAAAAAAATAATAATAAATTACCCCTCTGAGGGGGTTGATCCGAATTTTTCTATTTTCTAGGGTGGCATAAAAAGTACATTTTGAGCAAGAGTAATCAACAGTTTGAAATATTTTCAAAGTTTTTCGAAAAATTGCGCAAGTACAAACTACCCTTGAGAGGAGGATGTCTTGAATTTTCTTTTGATGGCACAACAGTTCATTTTGTGCAATCATAGTCTACTGTTTCGATAGAAAAAAGGGGACTCAACTCACGTAGTTTTGTGTCCTAAACTCGAATCCTCAACTATTTTTCGAGTCAAGCCCTTCCTGGGCCCATTTGCAAATGAAAATTTTATATTAAAAAATCACACAAAACGCATTCTTCTTTTTCTTTCTTACACAAAACATCGACGATTTATAATCACAAACATAACCTCTTTTTTCTTAGGTATTTTCATTGTCATGGTAGGTTGGATACTTGGAATATGCGCGGAAGACTATTCAAATTTAAATATTAGCAAATATTTACGTCCCCTTGATTTATATGTCCCATATATGATTTTACCACCAAAATTGTGGGTTGCGATCAAAATAATAATGGCAATGCCTGTTTCGTGATTGAAAGAAATCAAAACTTTTAAAAACTGAAACCAAGAACTTAAAACTTCCATTTGTGTATCAGCCTCACCCATTGCAGAAATTTTGAGCTGAAAGAAATCTACCTACCTATAGGTAGTAGGTACCTATCCAATAATAGAAAAGATCGATTTTTTTTGACAAGATATAAATCAACGATAATATAAGTATAAATAGTATAAATACACTAATAGGTACAATAAATTGATGATAATTACCTTCATTGAAACCATTATTTGAAAACACAATTCATTTGATGTCTTTTTTGGATTTGTTCAAACGAAACTTCCCCAAAACCACTTTTTCTGTATACCTACTCAACAATCACAGAGCTGCCGCATATCAGTTACTAGTTGAATCAAAGCATTCTTTTCTTATCGCGATAAAATGCACTTTTTTATCGCTGTCAAAGTAAGGCTTCCTTTTCATGCATCCGATGTGCAAAAATTAAGAATTATCACAGAAAATTTTCAAATTCACATGATTACGATTTACGATAATCGTATCGGACAGACAAAAGTAAAATGCACGAAGTAAGCGCTCTGTGGAAGTTTAAATGACAAGGCAGCTGCATGCAAACTGAGTGGAAAATACAGAACATACTAGCCAATCTAACCAGGAGTGGTATTCCGTGTACCATAGAATTCTATAGTCGATCAAATAAGTAGAATGTCATTATTGTTGAATTCATCGAAGAGAAAGAGACATAACTGTAGACTATAGAATTATATGGTACACGGAATCCCACCCCTAAATTGACTAACATAACGTAGACAGAATAACCATTCAATATTGATAACGATATAACGATTATACATTCGAAAAATAATATAATAATAAATACATAAGTTTCTTTCTACAGGAGTTCATTTATCAATATCAGAAAGTATAGTTTTCAACTATGAAGTAAGAACAGGGAAAAACCATCGATGCATTATTGCAAAATTTCATATTTTGAGATCGCACGCGTAAAAATAGGAATGAAATATTCTGTATACGTTAGGTTAAGTCAGGTCAGGTTAGATTTGGTAATAATGTACGCCTATTCAACTAACAATAATTGTATCTTTCTGCCCTTCTGTCGTCTATTTACACGATTTAATTCTAATAGTAAAGCCTGTGTCATACTCATATACAAACACATTAATTTGAAATTCAATAAAATATCGGGATTATCATCAGCTGTTACGCGCGTAGGCAATTCTTCTAGGAATATCAGTGATTCTTTTTAGTTAGACCCTAGTTTTTGCAAATTTCGCACCAAAAGTCTGGACGCAGACTCTAACTGACATTTCCAAAAGTGGTATTCCGTGTATCATAGAATTCTATACTTGACAGAGTTATGTCTCTGATAACGTCATCTCACTGAGGGTCAGTTTTTCAATGTACTTTAACTTCGAGCTAAATTTAGCTCATGGTTAGAATGTCAGTCGGTTCCTTCGTTAGCAAATGTCGTATTCATTCTAACCACGAGTCAAAATTAACCGGAAGTCAATGTACGCTAACACGACATTGATAAACTGGCCCTTATTCTGTTATAGAATAATCATAGAGAAACGAAAAATAAGTTTTGTATATGAATTCTATGGTACACAGAATCCCACCCCAGAGATGTCACTTTCGCCATAGAACGATGCAGGTACACTTCATACAATTTTTAGAAAGCAGTATTCATCTTTAAACTACATTCTTTAAACTACACGGGAGACCTCGTGCTGACGGGCGGGCATACTTGGTGTGACTTGCTGGGACCAACATTTTTTTATTCAATTTTATCGATATAATGCAACCGGTATGACCTTGTGCTATTTATTTTTGATAAATCAAATCTTATTTTCCTGTTTTATCTGCTTTTTATTTGTGACCCACAGGTGGGCACTTTGTCCCAGAATGTTACAAAATACATCTTGGGACCAAGTGTCCACTAGTGGGCATAACCTAATGTGAATCTTATTTTGTTTTTTTTTGTGTTTATTTCCTTTTCTTTCTCGTAGTCATTTATTTTTTGTATCGTTTTGTCTTTTTCTGTACCTAAAGTAGGATTTAAAAATATTTTTGCAGCTATGCTCATTTTTATTTATGAAAAATGTTAATTTTTTAGATGGTAGAATAGTTATATTTATTTATACTCGTTTTTTTTCAGAAAAACTGTTTACTTTTATGTTTTATAAATCTTAGGTGTCTTAATAATAATTTTTTTGGACCTCTCAGTTTTTTCTGTACCTATAGTAGGATTTGAAAATATTTTTGCAGCTGCTAGTTTTTATTTATATAAAAAGTGTATATTTTTAATGCTCTACAAAACCTAAAAATATATTTCGATTAGTTTTTCCAACCGAAAATTAAATTGTCTTTCCTTAACATTACTCTGCATTTTGTGGACATTGGGAGACCAAACTGCCAAGTCCAAGTGAAATAAGTTTACATCCTGGGACCAAACTTAAGATATCTCATTGCGAAATACACGTAAAACGTTCCTACGGGTGGGCACACGGTTTTGAAATGTAACATGTAATGTGACCACGGGTGGGCATGCTGTCCCAGCAAGAAAAATCAATAATGACCACCAGTGGTCACTTGGTTCTCTCATGAAAAACTATAATGACCACCGGTGGGCAAGTGGCGCTCAACGTGTTAAAACCCTCAGGGCCAAATTTTAATCGCGTGTCAATAATTAAAAAAAAGTGCAATATTTGGCAGGCACCAATACCAATGACGTAAAAACCCTAGGTCATATTTGGGAAGCACCAGTCACATAGATTTCGTAATTATGACCTCAAAGGTTCACGGTAAGTCAAACTGGGTAAAAAACGATTTTACATTTTTTTTATATTATGTTTGATCCACGAAACAAAAGGATTAGAGATGAATTCACAAACACTGGCTCAAATTCCTACGAATTATTTCCGGTATTTCATTGGACAAATACAAGTGACGTCAGTCTCCTTAATTTCCACTGTACACTCTGTTTCAAAATGGGAACGAATCTTCCTCGTACAAAACACTCACAGAACAAACGTTTCTGTACAATCACAGAACTCTATATCTTATGAAAGATAAAATTATGAGTTCTGTGAGTACAATACTACAAGTGACGTCAGCCCGCGTGAATATGGCGTTTGAATCTTTATCAATTCGAAACAGTTTTGAAGTGGGTTGTAGTCGATATGAAATGAATAAATAGGTTTGTGAAGTGATTCTGCATGCATATGTATACATATAAAATAATTTTTCACAATTAAAATGTTATCTTTTCTTACAGTGTAATTCTCTATTTCATGGATACTCGAGAACCACTTTCCAGCAAATTTGCAACTTATAAAGAAGAAAATTTCATTTAGCCGACATCTAACATCTAACTTCGTAGTTGAGCTTCCAAACGCCAGATATCGCCGTAAATACAACAATATGTGCTTAGTTCTTCCTTCACTTTGTGTCCTCGCCGTGCCGCAGACACATTTCAGCTTGTCAATTCAGTCAGTTTGTTGTGAGAGACTCGTGAGATAGATAGAGCATAGCAAGCTGGGTTCGGCGCTGTATCGGCTTGAATGTGTTCTGTTTTTATGTTTTCTTCATTATCTTGTTGCTCTGTGTCCTGTCGATAGAAAGTGCGTGCGTAAATTGTTAAATATGTAAAAAAGTGTACAAGTTCGTTGATCTTCAAATTCGCTGGGCAGCGATCTTACCAAAATCGAACGTTAAAATTTGAATACGACCATACAACATAACCTTTAACAGACAGCTGTTTGGGATCGGTGTTGGCCAGGTAAACGCAGACGGCAATTGTTTTGTAGAACTGTCGAGTTTGGTCGTTTGTGACAATTCTAAAATCAGTGCATGAACATTTCGGAAAAATGTTGGAATTTTCAGCTTCTAGAGATGGTCTTCTGCAGATCGAAGAAGAGTTATTGTGTTCCGTTGTCCTGAGAGAACCCATTTCAGGAGTGTACGATGTGGACAAAACACCACTTGGCAGGTAGGCGACTTTCTCCATCATATCAACCACTTACTCAATGTCTAGGATAAGATATACTTAATCTGATACCAGATATCTGATAAAGAATAATGAAGGGGGCGAGATGAAAACTTTGATAAAACTGTTTGGATTTTTGCATGACTAGGTGCTAATAATACTGCATCACATAATCAAGAAATGCGAAAAATGTTTGTCATTTTATAACTATACCTACCTGAGTCACACTTTCTGAAATCATCTTAGTAAAGAGGGATGTTGAGTCAAACGTAAATAAATGTTTAATATCATAAGCTGCCTTCTTAGACTGAAAGTGTTTCCATTGATTTTTTTTATTTGTTGTTACTTCTGCTTGATTTATGCTGAAGTTTTAAGTCGCAAGTCGTAAGAATATTCGTCAATGATTGGTTGAATCTAACCAACCCTTGACGATTATTTTTACGACTTGCGACTTAAAACTTCAGCATTAATCCTGCATTAGTTTGTAGGTATCTTTTGATAATAATTAACATTTCTGAGTAGGAGTTCAACAGTGACCAACCATGTGCTTCAGTTTTAATTAATTAAGCATTTTTAGCTTTATTTCCATGTACTCAAACAAAGGTTATAATGATAACACGTTATTTGCTTTAAAATATGTATCTATACAGTTTTATAGGTAGACAAAGATCAATACTTTGGAATAATACGAAAAAGAAGTAAAAATTCAACAAATATTTAAGTAGAACAGATAGATGATAATAAGTAATCCAAAATTGGCAGAACAAAACAATATGGAATAAATACCTACCTTCTCAGGTATGAAATATAAAAAAAATGTATTTGGTTGAAATGGGTCTTCAAGGAAAACTTCTTAGATACCTAATGAATGGCAGAAAAAGTCAGAAAGAAACAAGGAACAATCTGGAAATATGTACCTACTTACCTATTACTCATTCATCAAAAATTTTATTTCAAGATGTTCCAAATATAACTGGATATCGTTTTGGTACAAGTATAATGAAAAAAGTTTATGCCGCTGTCATTATACTTACAGAAATCTGAGGGAAACAGGTGAAACCACTTGAAGTCAATTTATCAAAATTTTATCAGAATTGAATTGCAGTGCCTACCTAATCTGTTTTGGCAAATGGATTTCTTTGTATAACTAAATACTGGCTTATAAAAAGTAACTAAGTGTTTGGGTTAACAATAGTACACAGATTATCTATGAATATTTCTTACCTAGAAAAATTTCTAGGAATATTGGTGAAATTCCGTTAACTAATAGCCACAAGCTATCAAAAAAATTTTTGGAACTTAACGCAGTTTGGTCTCCGAAACAAAAAATTCAAATAAAATTTTTGGCGGGCTCAAGAGATTTCGGAGATATGATCCTATTCTTGAGTTGTGACTGGCATTTCATTGGAGACATTTCTACCGCGAAAAAAACACTCAAAATTCTTCCTTCTTAACACTAACTAGCACAATTTACACATCCTTACATAGATATTTGTTTATTATTAAAAAAGGCATTGTTTATAAAAAAATTCAGCTTTGTTGAAGGAACATCAAAAACAACAAATTTATGCAAAGTGTTGAGTGAATTTATTCATATCAGGTTGGTAACGTTGATCTTTGCATATTTGCATGGCCAACTTTTCGACCCATTTAACTTCAACATGAATAGGAAATTCGTTTACTGACTTAAAATAAATAAAATTCACTAACCATTTTGCCCAGCTTTGTTGTTTATGTGGTCATTGAAGAAAGATGAGTTTTTTCATAAAAAGTGCTGTTGTCAATGAAGAAAAAGTGTGAAACAGGCCAATTAGGGTGTTTATATTCTGCTAGTGATAAAAATGAAGAATATTGAGTGTTTGTACATTTTTTTTCGCGGTAGTAATATATCCGAAATTTCTTGAGACCGCCAAAAATTTTACTTGGATTTTTTGATAAGGAGACCGAACTGCGTAAGTTTCCAAAAATTTTATTGATAGCTTTCGACTATTAGTAAACCGAATTTTAACGAAGTACGTATTCAGCTTTTAAGGCGTGTCAAAAGCAATCAGAAGAAATATGAGATATATGAGAAACTTCCTATTTAAGTAGTTTGAGAATGTCCATCATAGGAATAAGCTGCAGTAACATTAGTATTTCAAATACAAGCGGTACAAAAACATTGGACGTGTTATAATTTAGGAATACGCAGTTATTCACGTGTCTACCTACCTTCTGAAATTACTGAAATATTAATAATTTCAACAAAATTTGTATCTTATTGAGTATGCATTCAAAATTGTTAAAATTCTGAAAGTGTTTCATGCATCACAATAGCTAGCAGCTGTCAGGGAAGATTCATTTCTCAGCTTCACTAATGGTTGTACTGAATAAGTCGATGAATAGGTAAAATGGGAACTCTGGGTGACACCAAAAAAACTATAACTATTTGCAGCTATTAACTAATATAAATTCAGAAAACAAAGTGAAATAGACGGGCTTTTTTGAGAAGATAATTCGATATATTTCAGGACCTATCCAAAGTTTCTATTATATTCTATTAAAAGACACATTTACTAGCTTTATTTTCGAGGTGATATTCATAAGAAAAACGGAATATGTCCCGTGAATTGTATAAGTGAGACTCTAAACCGGGCGCAGCCTACTTTGTAATTTTCTGAATTTAATTCTTTCAGGTCAACGAATCTGAAAGATCGCACGCTCTTTTAAAACCGTGCCCATGGTTGTCGTATCGTTTCCATGACAGAAAGTGAGCGTCGCGAAGTACAAAAGAAAATTTCCGTCGATAAATTTCAACGGTTATGTTTATATCGACATGAAAAACGTGTCTCACGATTCAAATCCAGGTTATAGACGAACGATATACGAACAAAGTGCAATAACATTATACTTGCAAAGTTGCCAAGTTAGTAACTATGGGTTTAGTATTCTCCGATAAAATTGAAAATGAAGGAATCCAATTCAGTAATGGGGGGAAAATTACCGATCAACACAAATATTCTTACTCCCAAGTTAGATCATGTTTTGGTTTCCATATTTCAACGTAATACGCTGCGTTCTGCCTTTAAAGTATTTATCGATATTAATATTCATGTATTGCACCTCATTTATAATTTTTCAGACTGAGGAATGGGGAATGAGGCTGATATCAAATGAAACCTACACCATTTATTATTTTTCCAATTAATAGAATTCCCCATTTTGATTTTGAAATGTGTTATCATGTTAGTTGATGAGACGATTCTTTGAATGGCACGCAAGTCATGGTTTGCCATATCAAAATAATTGCGAGAATGATTGTCATAATATACTTTTTGTTCATGTTATGAGAGATCAATACTTTCAAGAAAAATGGGAAACTAGTTCATGTGGGTGGGTCATTGAACCCACAAACTTCGACTGCATTCTTTGTGTTCGACCCCAAACATAAAAAATCAATGAGCTCTTTCCTACGATTCTTTCACACTTCCTTTAATGGGAGGTATCAACATTTCTTCAACAGTCCGTCCGTATGGTGAACACACACATAAACCGTTATTCAAACATGGATTTTGTTCGCGACATTGTGAGAACCGACATGTTAGTGTCCGCTTACCGTTTTCACAGGTTTTTTTGGTAGCTCCTTTGTTTTGTTTGAATTAGACACAATGCCGTGTAAATATTGAAGAAAATGCGGCTCCTCAAAATGTATGTTGCTCTGAAACGACGTTGAACAACATTTAAAAAAATTTCTTCATATTGCTTAATGCTTCTTTGTACCTAAGTCGGTACACTTTCAGAAAATATGTTGCTTTTGTCAGAAATATATTAGAGTTTCTTTGTTTTCCATCTTCGTAACATCATTTGGGTATGTTTGTATTTCAGTTCAGTGACGGATTAGAAAAGTATATGGTCCTACGAGCCGGATATGCTCGTTGGGCAAATTCCTTAGTTCAGAGGCATACCTCAACATCGATAGTACATACGACAAGCGACATTGTTTTTTTTCGTTCGGTAGTTACGTTCTTCATATTACTAAATGTAATTGCGTCACTCCGTGGAGGAAATTAAAAATAGCTCTTTCAGCATGTTGTTGTGATGACGTGGGATGATGTGACCCGAAAGGCCGAAATTTAAGCAGGCAATTCCCATATGAACTCTGAAATTCGAACTGGCCTATCGGTTTTCGTGTAATAAGACGGAGCATATGGCTTCGGATTCCCGTTCAGCGAGCCGAAAAAAAAACCACCTGCTCCTCCCGCTACGTTGCCGATTCTACATTCATTGTTGCTCGATATCGTTTCAGATCGTAAATCGAACTATTACACCGGATAACATGTTCCAGGAGCTATTAGGTTTTCCTGAGGTTTTTTGCTTGAATGAACTGTTGGCATTTGTCTAAACATTACTAATTATGATGGAACCTTTTCATCCCGAAAAATTGGGCAAAACAGACATGAAGCCGATTTCACAGTGCCGAGCGTAATTATGTCAATAGAGACCTTACCAATAAAGTCATAAAAATCATGTGGCGTCCGATTTCTATTTCGTACCACTAGCTTTGTCATTTTCCGGCTGCTACTTTTGATGATAATTGACAGACAGATCCTACCTGTTCTGAAATAATGTTCCTAT
The DNA here is from genome assembly GCA_958502065.1 of Chrysolina americana. Classification (NCBI taxonomy): domain Eukaryota; kingdom Metazoa; phylum Arthropoda; class Insecta; order Coleoptera; family Chrysomelidae; genus Chrysolina; species Chrysolina americana. The sequence goes on along the minus strand of OY293416.1, from coordinate 63,747,829 downwards.
ATAGTTTTTAGATTTCTATCAAAAACCAGCAGTTCGTCTGGTCAGTGATGCCTTATTAACGACTTTCCTTTTGTGCCAAGGGAAATCGTAATAATAAAAAATTAAATTTAAATTGAATAAAATCAGATTTAAGTGGTATCAAAGAAATCTGAATACTTTTTTTTATGGCTTTCGTTAATTTCTCCAACTTACTGCTGCACACATGAAATTCAATGTCAACTTGAACTTCCTGAAGAGAATAACCCTTCTATGGTTCCCAAATTGCGAGTATTCGAATATCACTCGTATTTGCCAACGACAGGTGCAGCAAGTCGTTCGAAAGTGTTACACCACGACGGGTATGCACTATTATAATTACCGGCAAAGATTGTTGGAGGTGAAAATCGACTTTACTAAACGGGCTCGGCTATTCCGAATGTCGCATAAATAAAGATCGAATACTCGCTGGTGAGATACCTAGCTAGCCGATTATTTTTTTTGGCCCTTCGAACCGGATAAGTTTACGTCGAACGGCATTTTTTCGCCGTTCGGCTTTTGTTTTCAGCACGTCGACTGGATGTATGGCGTTGTCGATAAGGCATTTACAAGAAAATTCACTAAAAACTTCAAGTTGGACAAGTTGTTCTTTATAGCGCGCGAGAGAGGTTGGGTATGGTAGATACACGTTCAAAACATCACTATCAATGTCACGCTTTACAAGTTTTTTTCGTCGCTCGTGCTACTTTATGTCTAGAAAGTAAAATAGTAGTTGGAGGTTTGTTATCAAAAATGGTTTTATTTTTATTGCGCTTCGGAAAATTCGTAGTTTGCAAGTGGGTTGTATTTCTTACGTCTGTGGTTGCGAACAGTACGTTAGTAAGCACTTTTGTGGTGCGTGTAATTTTTTTTACATGAAATGGGACAATTCGGTAAGATAATCTTTCAGAATAAAGTGTGCAGAGATTCTATAATGATGTTGATATCTATCTTCGTTCGAGACCGTACGTTATTCAATAGGAGTCACAGTCTTGAAATGAATTACCTAAGGAGTGATTGTTGAATCAAAACCAAATACTTGCTGGTGTATATACCTTATTCGAGTGATGGTTCTGCGTCTTTCCAGATTCAATTGCGTATCCGAGTTACGTCTTTTTTGGATGTTCTGTAATCCTATCGTTCATTGGTATTCTCGTTTCTCCGATGTTCAACTGTCCACATTCTCATCCCCCCTGTGAATATAATGATTGAACTGACCAATTTGAAGGTCTCTTGACATTTATCTTCATGATGTGCTGGTGACTGTCACCTCAGGCAACCAAAATCGACTTGTTCAAGGAACATAATGTAGTTTTATGATTGTGTCTGATTCTATGAGGACGAGGGAGATAATATGCTGCTGTTGAGAGGATATATCCTTGCATTGCGCAAAACTAAGCATAAGCTAGTTATTTTTTCCTTACACGTCACGTCTATCATTGCGACTCTGAAGACACCACAGCTTAAGAAAGGATTGATTTACTCTCGCTAATGTTTATTGTATACTAGTGGATACAGAAGTAGGAAACTGTCCATCACCAGACTCTATTCCATTGCCTGTGTACCAGGTGACCATGTGATTCCTCTAAACCAAAGACAAACTATAAGATCGGTTATGATTTACACTATTCGGCTTGTTTGCAATATGACCAAAACTAATGTCCAGCGACGTGACAGTATTAGAAACAAGGCATTTCGCATCGTCACCAGTAGTGGCAGATACCAACGTATGAATGTGTATGTTGCGCGAGCTTGCCAGCGTCAGCTGCATCCCGATATAATATATGAGTCCTACAATTAAATCGCCTGGCGCTGGAATTTTTGATAAACTCGGGAGCTCGTATATCATGCTCAGGACATATTGCAATGAATTTTAGAATTGTATAAACTCTATCAACAATGGTATAAACACAGCCCATGCGTTCACATACATGCACTTCTACAGGGTTGTCTCATGTTCCGATTGCCGAGTGCAGAAATGTATTTGTCTTATTTGTACATACATTCAAAGAAAATCATCTTACAATCCCTTTTAATATGTCAGTGTTCACCTCTCCGAATATTGTGATACAATTTTAGATAATTCGAAACCAAAAGTGGAACATTTACTTCAACGGTCACCGTTATCATATTTTTTTCAAATTTCTCTCGACAGCTATGGTAAAACTCCATGGCAAACCACCAGCTTCAGTTCCACGTTTAGTAAAGAAAAAGATGAAGTGAAGAAGCAGCTGTTCCTCGATGTGGCAGGAACAGTATGGGAGTCAGAATCGAACCTTGGGAACAACCTGCATTCATGATTAACGTATCGAAGATATATTCCATTCAACTGTCTCTCCATTAAGCTGTCATGAAGAGACATATAAACTGAGATCTTTTTGAGAACCGGTGTATCTACATTAATTCAGATTGTAATTTAAATTTTATGCTGTGTTCCTCCCTTTATTTGTTTCTCCTTATTTTTCCAGCATCTTGAACGTGGTTATTTCGAAAGTTTGTTAATAATAAACAAAATAGTTGAAGGCCTATGAATGGATCAAGTGCGTTACTGACACCAAAATATCAAAAAAAAAGAAATCAAACTTGTTTGGGAACGATCGAATTAGCTCAATTATTGAAATTATTGATGTCCGTGTTAAATATTCTAACAGTAAATTGTGCAAGGAGTGGCGTATATGAACGCGAACGTCTACCAACGGAAGAGAATTGAGTCTTTGTTAAAAACCGATGTGAAGATTCTGTTATGGCATAGAATTTAAGTAGAACGTAGGTTGATTATGGCCCCAGGCATCAAATGGCTTTTATGTCAAGTCGGATGGCATTAAATTTTGTTAACATTGTATCGAGAGAGAATTGATGAATTTGATGTCAGTTACGTTTATACGCTGGCTTGGAAGTGGAAGTTTTTATAGAATATACTTGATTTTTGAATTATCTTCTGGTCAAAACTCATAAGTATGCATAGCCTGCATGTGGAAGTTTTTTTGCTATTTCTTACAATGACATGGTTCTACTAACGGCAGTATTCTAATTAACTCAAACGAATGTCTCCTGTCATTGAGAACAGTTCCCTAGTACAGCTTATACTAAAATGTAAAAATATTGGATGATTTTTTTGTAATCGAAAAGTGGCGCTAGAGGGTTGACGAATGAATTAGCTTTTTTAATTTGTTTCTAGCGGAGATAAAAGTGCCATACAGATTAGAATAACTGGAAGAAAATTGAATAGCACCATTTTTGTATTTGGGAGGAAATAATCGAGTCCGGGCAAATTGGAAAACGTTTGAGGGAACAGTATAATCAAAAATCACTGGCTCTGTAAAACTCACAAGTAGTGAACAATGGGTTGCTGGGAGTGTTGACGAGAAGGTAATTTACACTTAGTGAAACCTAAAAAGAGGATTGATCTAATTCAAGAAAAAGCTCTTAACTGTTTAACCATTGGGGCAAAAAAATAAGACTTCTCATTTTCAGCGAGCTTACTACTATCAAGACGAAAATAATGTTGTGCAGGTCAACCAAGGGCCAAAAATCACCATCAAAAACCGCATGGAAATAACCAGTAATGAAGACAGAAAGCCAGAAAGACAGAAATACAGAAAGAAGGAACGAAGGAACGAAGGAACGAAGGAACGAAGGAACGAAGGAAAGAAGGAAAGAAGGAAAGAAGGAAAGAAGGAAAGAAAGAAAGAAAGAAAGAAAGAAAGAAAGAAAGAAAGAAGGAAAGAGAAAGAAAAACAGAAAGAAAGAAAGGAAGAAAGAAAGATCACCCAGAGCGAAGATATACTTTGGGTAGGACTAGGCTACTGTTGTAAAAGTTGTTAAAGTAATTGAACTAGTACTAATGAACTTGGGTTTATGATGCCACAGATCGAGTTTTCATAACAAGGGCACAGAAAATTCGTACCAATACAGCGGAAGATTTTTAGGATCTTGGCTCGAACAGTATCAAGAGAGATGATAAGTTAGCAACAACTATATAATTGTTGAATTGGTACCGCCATTGTTCGAAACCGACAATGAAGAATTCCAACACGGACTAATGGATCAGTATATAAACAACCGAACGTTCATTAAACGGCAATTGTTTAGAATACCCTCTAAGTATGTCCGGTACATCGTGACGCCAAACTACCGAAAACCTGTTTCCTTGTGAGTCACCTTATATTACTGACTTACATACTGGAATCTTGGAAAATCACTTTTGACCGAAAGTGCGTCTAACACATTGATAATTAACGACGACCTTGGAACCATTCGAAATATGGCCGTACACATATCCAGCCACACTAATGGAAAAACTTACCGATATTTTCACGATTTTGTTAATTAATTCCGATCGTTGATTCATCGTCGCCGAGTCGTACGCGCAGGTGTTTTTAATGGTAAAGGTCAAGCGATTTCCCAGTGTAAAAAGTATTCAAGACGGTCGTAAATAATGGGTAATTACAACGCCAATATCGGTAAAGCATTAGTATGCAAAAAAATCGAATGACGAATTCGAGTAAACGGTCGCGTAGCGTTCGAACCGCACTCGAGAACTCTGGGAATCGGAAAAAATCGAGGAATTATTGTTTATTTACGACATTCCGGCTTCCAAATTAGGAGCGGTTCTCCGGAAGATTAGATCATGTCCGATCAGCAGCAAGTTCTATCGTTTGAGGGGTTTCTATCAGATAACAAAAAATTATGTCACGGAATTCAAGAAAGAAAGAAATTTATTTGATATGTCATGGAGTTCAACCCTATCGCACGCCCATGAACCACGAGTCGCTCTGTGTGTTCTATCAATATTCGCTGAAATCTTCGAGGTTGTTCATTGAGATTTAGGGCTAGGACTGTCAAGTTAGCCTTTTAGTTGAACTGGTTCAGGAAAATACTGTGTCGACCTGCCTGTGGCCATAGCTCTGTTACGTCAGCACAAAGATTCGAGATTGACCTCCTCTAGTTGCGAACAACGAACAATCGAATTTCTTCTAAACGTGGTTTGGGACCTATCATTATTATAACATTTTAATATTTCTATTTGTGAATTCATTCATACCCTTTCAGAAACAGGATGATAACACACTGTTAAGAAATGTCGTCATCAGTGTAAAATGGATTGAAAATATAAAAATATCTAATATAAAACACGAACAAGAATTAGGTAGAGAACCATTATTGAACAAATGAGCAAATATTCAAATACATGCATGAAATTCACTAACTGTCTAACAATTTTTCTCTGACAGAAATATCTTCACTTTTTTTTTAAAAGTATTGAAATTCCCACAACTTTTCATGATATAATAATAATAATAATAATAAATCGCCTATATTCATATAATATGAAATGGTGAAGTGTCAGCTGAAAGCTGCTTTTCAACTTTACCAATAATTACAAACATAAAATAAATAAAATAAGTTTCTACAGATAAATTTTCGAATATGGTAAATATCCACCTGAATTATAAGTATGGATAGAAAATCATAGAATGAATACATATACATATTGAGAGGTAGCATGTCCGTGAAAGGTTAAATTGATTGGATATCAGAAATGAAAAAAACTTTGAGTCTTCTCTTGAAGTTGATAATTGAATAGTCCCTAAAATGGATTGGAATACCATTATAAAGTATGCATGCAGAATAAATGAAGCTTCGTTTATAGTGTGAGGTGCGGTGTTTGGGAATATGCAAAGTCTCTTTTTTCCTGGTATTGACATTATTATGTTTAAAAAATTTAAGTTTACCGTGTATATATGATGGTTTCTGAGTTTTAATAATTCTATGAGTGAGAGTGAGAGTATGAAGTTCAAACATTTTATCAATTTTCAACCATCCTAATTCATTTATCTTATTAGAAATTCTGTCGTATTTTCTGAGTCCACTGCAGAAGCGAGCACAAGAGTTTTGAATCAATTGAAGCCTCTTCAGATTGGACCTCAATATTGCGGATCCGTAAAGCTGATCACAATAAGACAATTTCGAAAATATTAAGCTTTCGCACAATTTAACTTTAAGTTGAAGGGGAAGAACGTGTCTGTGAGGAAATAGTTGTTTCAGTGTGCCGTAGGAAGTACCACATAACATTTGGATATGCCTGGAGAATCTGAGCTCAGAGTCACACCACACTCCTAAGTTTTTACATTCCTCAGTTAGTGGTACGATGTCGCGATCAATTGATGAAACAAAGTTTTGTTTAACTACATCTCTTTTATTTCGGTTGCCAAATAACATTACTGATGATTTGGTAGCGTTCAATTTCAAATTGTGAGCGTACGATATTTTGAAAAGATTTCTCAAATCATCATTTATATGTGTACGACAAGTGTTTGCATCTTCATACTCGAAGTCAATATACATCTGGGTGTCATCTGCGTAATGAAAAATTTATATATAGAAAATAGTAATGGCCCCAATATCGAACCTTGCGGTACACCAAAGTTAACTGGTAGGGCATTCGACACTCTATTATCTAATTTCACACGTTGAGTCCGTTGAGATAGGTAATTCCTGATCAAATCTACAGCGTTTTCCTCGAAGCCAAAAAATCGGAGTTTTTTGCATAATAATTTGTGATTCAGAGTGTCGAAGGCCTTACTGTAGTCCAACAAAATCAAACACCCCAATCGACTATTATCCAAGGATTTGAAAATTTCGTCTCCCAAGTTCAGTAATGTTGTGGTTGTACTGTATTGTTCCCTGAAACCTGATTGGATATCAGGGATTATACCTCTACCAAAAACAAACTTGGAAATTTGGCGTTTCATTATAATTTCCAGCACTTTGGACATAGTTGGTAGGATGCTTATTGGTCTCAGGTGTCCATATTCAGTGGGAGAAGATATTTTAGGGATTGGTGTTATATTTGCGTGTTTCCAAGCTGACGGAAAGTAATTAGTGGTTATGGCAGTATTTACAATTGAGTCTGTTGAGTCTGTTCGGGTACATGCAAGTTGGTATTTGTTGGATTACCTAAATGTTGGGCTGTGTACTTTTCTCCGTTGATCACAATAGTACCCTTATGCATTCTCGTGGTATAACCTTTTTCTCTAGCGATCTGCTGATGTTTCAAAAGGATTTTATATGTGTCTCTATCCTCCTTAGTCAAGTCATTAGCAATTCTTATGTTTGTTCCTGCCAAATTCCTGACTTTACTGAAGATCTCTTGTTTTTTAAAATTCCTCACTAGTTCCAGGAGAATAGGTCGCTCTACGTTACTATTCTTTTTACCGATCCGATATGTGTTACTTATCTCGGTATCAACAAGATCGACATGCAATTTGTTGTTGATTATTTCTTTTATATCATCAAGGATAACTTCGTTTTCTTTTTCTTCGATGCCGTAAATCAATAGATTTTTTTTTTTTTGGATTCTTTGAGCCGTTAACTGATATTTCTTCAATTCACTATTTTCGTTTTTCAATTCTGCTATTTCTATTTTCAATTGCTCGATTGTCTGCGATTGATTTGCCACGTTCTGATTTATAATCCTTATTTCTCTTTTTATGTCTTCATTTTGTGTCACTACACTCTGAAGTAATAAATAAATATCTTTGTTGGAGGGTTCATCCATATCGAGTTCTTTCCGGAATAAAATTAGGCTTGGCAACAGCGCGTAGTAATCTACCAGAGTTGTTATGATTTTGGGGTTATTGAGTAATTTTTAAACCTCTAATAAGCATGAAATTGTTTCCCTACCTTGATGAGTGGAGACTTTATCACCTTGAACAAGCACAACGTGTTTTTCAATTTTTTATTTAAACGATATGTAACTTCTGAATATCTAATTCACTGCTATGACTTGTACACAGTTGCCAGTATTAGTATACTCAATATCTGGTATCTTATTGTAAAACATACATCCCATATAGAATCATCCTCTCTGGTACAGCGAAAGTATCATATGCTTGTTATGTAAGAGCTGATCAGAAATCCATCAAATTGCTTTTAGTATATTTCCATTGGATCGCATGGTAATGTTCATTTGCTTCATTTTCATCTCTAGAGTGAAAAACGACCACTTTCATGTAGGGTATCCGGCTGAAAAATGATCATTTTCATTTACATGAATAGAAAAAAAAAACAATTTCATTGCTGTGCTTCACACGCGACTGCGATCTTTTGAACATGATATATTGGTTTTATCATTATTTAGACTCAACTTATTTTCTTCAACCCATAGTGACACATTACTGAAAATTGATTTTCTGCATACCACAAAATCAATGATGAGAGATGCTTAAGCAATTTCAACATATCATTAATATATACTATGAAAATCGTAGGGCCCAGTACCGACCCTTGAGGCACCCCGGTCTCCAGTTTCGTTGGAAGAATTTTGTGATTAACACAATCAAAAGCTTTTGTGCAATTTACAAACGACCCTAGTGCAATCCGAGATTGTCAAGTGTGTATACAATATCACTCACAAACTTTTCCAAAACAGTATCTAGACTTTTTTGTTTAGTGCTGACATTCTTATAGTAACTTATGAGATGAAAGGAAAGCAGCTAACTGTTTCTTATGATTGATGATGATTGAAATGGTTTGGAAACACTAAATAACACGCTAATCCCACGATAGTTTTCCACTGCATTTTTATCATCTATTTCATACAGTGGGTATCACTTTGGCAGTTTTCAAGGTTGATGGAAATATACCCCGTTGCAACGATACATTTATAATGTAAGTAGTTTTAGGATATAACGCGCAATACGCTTCACTAGAATATTTGAAATGTCGTCAGCGCCTACGGAATTTTTCAAAGCAAGGATCAATTCAAGGACATCAGTTTCTATCAATGGTTGGAGAAACACTGAATAACAATTACTCTCAACTGGACTGGAAATGAATTCGTGATCGATATCACATGTGAGATTATTGGTGATAGCATTTGCTGAGTTGAGTTGATGATTTGAGAACAAGTTTTTTTAAATTATCCTCAATTCGTTTCCATAAGTACTGACAACATCCCCATCCATATTAATAAAGGTATCTACAGCAAACAGACTAAGTAATTGAACGGAATGATATGGTGTCATATGTCTTCTCGGTCATCCAGAATGAATCGTTTCCCAGAAATCGATTGCGTCAATTTTCCTGAAACTGCTCGTCGAATATGCTTAGCCATCTTGATTCCATCCTATAACCGCTTCCTATATCAACGTTATAAATGCTGTCGACGCATTCCATGGTAATCTATTATATCCTGGAAGTGCGCGCTCTCGAATCAAAACCAGGTGAAAAACCAAATTAACATTAATGAGTAATTGTTAGCAACAATAACTCGAACATGGGAATCGAGAATAATGCGATTTCTCACTGTACCTCGTCTAGCTTATGCGCGAAATGAGCGATTCCGTAATAATTAGTTTGATAGTCGCGTCGGCACAACTTCGGTTACGTCACCGTATCGACAGTTTTCGATCAGTAGTGAATGTTCTGGTGCCACAACTGCCACACTAGTTATTGCAAATGTAAAGTCAGTTCTGAGAACTGAATCAAATTGGAAATTTCATTAAAACAATATCTTCAGAATAGTTATACGACCTACTGCGCCAAATAGAGGTTCTGATGACAGGATATTACCACATCGAAAGATATACGAGCTTCAATTGAAGACATGACAACTTTTTACAAGAGTACTACTTCAGTGATAGTAGAACACTTACACTCGTAATTTTCTGAAGAAGCCTACCGCACGTGTAGGCAAAACGTCAAAAGCCAAGGAAAATGGATACACGACCGAAAACCCAAAAGCCATACAGAACATTGAGCGAGGGTCGTGAAAGCCTTAATCATTATGACAATTTTTGCTAGGAAAACGAATACTCTTTCGGTGTTTGAACCTGTACGATTCGACTCGGTCACTGAAGCCGTCTCGGTCCGACTCCGCGATATCATTAACAGTAATGCAGTCCGACGGCTTCACGAGCAGTTCGACTAACTCGGTCTCATAGACCGAGTTTGTCTGGTATATCAGCCTTAATCTCGGTCTATGAGACCGAGATTTTTTTTTTTACTGGGTTTTATAGACCGACATGACAGTCAACAAACAAGAGAAAATGCGTTGTACTTTACAGTATTTTTATCAATTCATTCTTTTATTATATCAGAAATCAATAGTATAAATCCCTCTGGTACATAAGCCAGCTAATAATATCAATAATGAATGTATGAAGTTGACCTTCTAAGGGTGTATTAAAACAATGTTAGACGACTACTTTCTTGTTGACTTACCTAATGTTTCAATCGTCATCATCAGCTAATTTTCTCAAAACATGCAGTAAGTGATTCGAATGTATTTTTGGGCAACTGTAATGAATTTTTTTTAATATCTATCAAAATCTTGGATGCACGATTGTACAAAAAAACACCTAACTGTGAAGGACGAACTGGCCAGAGGTCGTTTACTTGTAGCAGTATCGCGACAAGTTTGGTCCGATGTTGATGACACAAATCATGTTATAACCGGCAATATATTTCTTCTTGACAACTATTTCACAGTTTCTCACATTTCGTCGTGGGCAGTTTCACCATTAATGATCAACGGTTACTTAGCAATTAGCAAGTTTTTGTTGAGTGCATGAGTCATTGTCGTTTTTCTATTGTATCCGTTTGTTTCGACGCAAATTCGAGATACTCGACGACGCATGAGTATTACTGGACTCATGAATTATTGAGATTCATTGGGTCGGTATGTAATTACCAAGTTTGAAACGATGACCGAGCACACCGAGTATGGCAAATTGGCACGGACAATTACTCAGTTGAAATAGCAATTAGAATGCTTGAAATGTCGTTTATCAAAAAAAAATGTGTATATTAACTCAAATGATAAAGTTCAATACGATAGGTAAATATATCATGTCTACGATAAAAATTCTTTTCTCAAATATTTTGGTACAATGGTATTTCGTAAGAGCTGCGATCTCGCCCTCTCGTAGTTTTAATTAATAATTTTCTGTTCGTTTTACGATGTTATCAGTGCTCAGCCCGAAAACCCTCACATAATCTGCGTTCGACATGAACTATAAAAAGCACAATTCATATTTGCGCTATATGAGCCGGATTTTTTATTACCATAAAAATCTACGCTTTTTTTCGTAATTATGATGTTGAAACTTATCACTACTATGAATCGTATCGAGAGAGTGCACTCTTTTACGAAACATCGCAAGAAACAGTTATGAATCGATGTGTGTGTAATCTCTAGCTCGGTCAGACGGTCAAGCATCGCCAGCATGGGAAAAAGGCGACTGTGTCCCATTTTCGCTTCGCGATGATTCGAAACTAGATCTGAGTCTTCGCGATGGATGAGAGATCGCGTCGGGTAACTTCGGATGTACTCGCAATAATGCATGTATTCGATCAATATGTAAAATAGGATTGTAGGGCATAATAGAAACAAAAAAGCCTCAGAGGCGCTATTGCCCTTTCGGCGTATGTCACAGGCGGCCGACACGCGACAACGTATGGGTAAAATACAGCGAGCGTGAACTTCGCGCGGCCGTCACGTTCCTAAAAGTGATACAATCAAATTTAAACATCTTTTAGTAATATTGATTGAGTTGGTAATATTTTAAAGTTTTTCGCAGATTTCGGTAAGAGATGAAGTTTAGAGTATCAATACATGTGACGTCGCGAAGCTTATGACTCCCCTCCACCATTGTCACACGGTGTCACACTTTGTTGATCTTCTATACCCCTTAACATATGACGTTATTTATTTCAAAATAGCAATGATGCGTGTTTTGTTGGTCATTCCAATGATCTTCGCCCCTTAGTCCATTTTTTTGGGGAAGTACTGTTCAAGATTAAACTATGCCATCCAAGGAATTGTCTTGTTGTCAATTGTCAAGTTTAAAATCAAGAAAATTAGCTCAGAATAATCTGCCTCATTTGTCTATGAATAAATTGGATCTGCAGCAAAACTTCTTGGAACTTTTGGTATGGATCGAGTGCACAATGGGTTATTATTGTTTTAGAACTAGGTCAGATGAGGCCCTCACCTTTAATGGTGCGATGCCTTTGGTCTGTCAAAATGTTCATTTTTTATAATTACTGTATCGCAATAATTGTTTCTTGAATATCCTGATAGTGAATCAAGATATTTTTTATCTGAAATACTTGCTACAGATAGTATGTCCTCTCACAATTACCAATATCATCGGTATTATAGTTTTATGGGTTTCTGTTTCAGAAATTTTTCTGTAAACGTTTTATTTTTTGTTCGTACGGTCTGCTTTTTATAAATGAGTTCAGCCCAAATTTTTAGCAGACATTTTATTCTCATTTTCAAAGTCTCCACCTGTAGCTAAGATTGAATCAAGTTTGAAATGTCTCGCATTTCATTTGACAAAAGTTAGAGTAAGGAAGAAACTGACTTTTGGCCCCGTTGTTCGAATTGTATTTACGTAACGTTTTTAATAATTAAAACATTTTATTTATTCTTTTCTAACTTTATTTAAAATGAAAATGAGTTTTATTTATGGATATGTGTCATAAAAATATTCTAATATGCAACAGATTACTAATTTTATTGTATTGAAGGTCTTAATTTTTGATTGAGACCTAAGTTGATTTTTTGTCATTGAATATTCCCGGGTAATTCATGTCTTTTCATCCAAAGAAACCCTAGAGTGTAATCAGCATATCATTGCCCAATGAATTTAAACATTTTCTTGTTTCATTGATTTGCTAGACTGATTTCGATATTGATTGTGTTCAGTTTTTAGACCATGAATTTGCTTCCTCTGGACATAAATAAACCTTAGGTTAATATTATGTTAGATGAAACGACTGACGATATTATCAATCGATTCATTGGGATTATTGGCTTTATGTACAAGGTGAGATGTTTATGTGGATTCTGATCCCCTGCATGCCACCATATCGATGGTTTTCGTTTATATGGTACAGAGTTCTTCAAATTATCCATCTCCCATCCTGATACCTGTCAGCGTTGATGGCATTTAGTGTTTTTCTATGTATTCTATTCTCTTTAGAAATTTTTTTATCTCCCGAATGTCACTAATACAAATTTAGTGTGATGTGTAAGTTTTCCAGTTTTTCCTGTAGATACAAAGTGTATACGTCACCAAAAATCAGCAAGTCGCCCTGGAGCACCACGGCAAATAATAATAATAATAATAATTGCCGTCCTCTACTCTTACAGACTATGCCTTTGAGCACACTCTATGAAGTATTAAATGAAGTATGAAGTTATTACATTGTCGATACGGACGTAAATAGTACGGGCATATCTCTAATTCACGATCATACTTGGTATCGCACATCAAAAGGTGAGATCCTCATTTTCCCCAGCTCGCACAAGTATTCCAAAAATGTTGGGGGTTGCTCGTAGGGAACGTTTGAACAATTTCGAATTTGATGCAGGTTTAGATCCATAACAAAGTTTATCAAAATGAAAATTGTAAAATTTCGATCACTGCTGGCCTAATAGACTCAAAACTGTGTGATTACTTATTAGCTCAACGATCATGTTACTGATTTTTATGATGATGTCACCCGTGATGATGAATCAATGCTATTCATTTTTATAGAGTATTTATCCCACCAATCAGTTTTATTTCTGATTATTTGGTTTGTATATCGTGTCAGACAGAATATAATTTATTTAATAATTCAATTTTCGTTCTCCGACTGGAAACCATGGCGAAGATTTTATGGAATTGCTGATTTGATTTAAAACTATTGGTCTTTTCTGTGTAGGTAATCAGAAAATATCTCGCTACAAAATATGTCACTTTTATGACCATTCTCGTTTATTATGAATTATATTCAGCCAGTTTGGGATACTCATTGTTCAATTGTAGAAATGTTTGGTACCTGCTTTGGAAAAGTTCACTGTCGTGTCCAATTCTCAGTTTCAAGGCATATTTGATTATCAACAATGAAACATCTGAGTCTTAAAATGTTGTTTAAGAGTTTAAAAATGGATGGCTGGACTATGGTTGTGAGCGGGTGTTGATCATGTTTGTATGAGTCATGGAACATGAATATTTTTAACAATATATTGTTTTTCCAGAATGTGAATGTTTTCTGCAATGCCAATAAAAAGTTTTAAGGTGACTCGAAACACGATAACCTTGGAAGAAATTCACTTATCGAACAATTTCTGTGTTATGTTTACTGGTTTCCTATCGTAGACCAATAGTCTGCCATGTAAGGTTATTAAAATGCAATAAACCGTTTTTTTTTTTTCGAAAATTCGTTATCAGTCGTACGAGGTTCATTATTCGTAAATACTCAGCAGACTCTTTGTCGGGAAGTATCGGGTTCATGAGGTCAACGTGGTGGCACAAGGTTGGTCGGGGCTTCTTCAAACGTTTCTGTAGTGGAAATAAATTAAACAAATTGCGAAAGTGTGATTAAAGTGTTGAAATTGCGAGTAGTGCTATCTGTCGATAATTACAAACAGTACCGGCTTGATAAAAAATTGCTCGTATGAATGCGAACGATGTGTTATTGAGATGCAGGTTCCATTTTTTGAGCGTAAAGGTCGAATAAAAGAAGAAATTGTAGTGTTTTCTGTCAAGTTTCATGCTGTCCAGTCAACAATGTTTCAAATTGTCAAATGTCAAAATTATTGACACAACTTTTTTTTTAAAAGTATATCGTTAAATATTTACAAATAATTTTTTTTTTATGATTAAGAAAATATGCCACACTTGCCCTTTCCATTATTTGAGCGCAAATTGGTGTGAATATGATTAAAATTGTGGTTTTTCTATAACATCATGATACCTGCATTCATTATTTTGTTTCCAAGAATTGTCATGGTTTTTATAGTTATAGTTCTTGGGCATTTATTATGATATAGATGATTTTCTGGTTTGAAAACTCACTCGCCGAGTACATTACTCAAGTCGAAGAGCAACAAATTAATTGAAAAACAAAATAAATCCGATTTACAAGTAGCAAACAATTTGAAACAATTAAAACTTTTTTTGCACTTATAAGTGCTGCGTGGTTGTGTATTCTACGCATATATGTGAACGTTGCAATTTCAAACAATGTGTTGTCATTTTGCCGCAAATACGCAGCCGAAATACGCATCTACTGAATACGCATAATGTAGACCCGCCCTAACTTCATACTGAATTTTCCGTGTTTGATGAGGATTTGAATCAGGCCAATAGTGTCTATTTTGGCGAAGAAATGTGGCATCCCTTTGAACGATTTCTACGATATGTCTGGAAAACTGCAGTCGGATCTCCTTTTGCGCTGGTGTCAACTTTTGCACCTTTTTTAGCTTGTATGGGTGAAATTTGTATTTTTTAGTCACTGCGTGCATGGGCTGATCCAATACACACCAGCAATTCTCTAACTACATTGTTTGATGAATTTTGAAGATTTGCTCTAAGATTTGCTAGAATATTACTATATATTTCTTCTCTCAAAGCCGTTTTTGGCCTAAAAGTTTTTTTTATATTCAGGCAACCAGTTTATTCTATATCTTCTGGAAGCGTTCATTTTGTTTATTGACGAACACACTGTCAGGGAACAATATTCACGTATGACATTTAATAATTCGTACGAAACCATGACAATTCTTGGAAACAAAATAATAAACGCGGATATCTTGATATTCTAGAAAAATTACAATTTTAATCATATTTACACCAATTTGCGCTAAAGTAATGGAAAAATGGGGAAGTGTGGCATATTTTCGTAATCAGAAAAAGAAGTATTTTTAAATAAAAAAACGTTGTCAATAATTTTGGCATTTGACAATTTATAAAAATTTTTACTGGACAGCATAAAACTCACCGATGAACTTCGACCTTTTACCTCAAAAAATAAATATTTTACAACCTTTTAAAAGTGCGACATATTAAAATGAAAGCACTGTACAAAAAATGAATAGGATCACCTGAAAAAGTAACGATTATTATTTTTACCGAAATTAATGCGGCAATTTGTATTTTCACTCTGCTCTAGCATCTAGCCGATTTTTTCTCCTCCCCAGTTCTTCCATGCAAAGATGTGCGCCTCCTCGCTCTTAATTATATGCACACGAAAGTGGTAATTTCGCAGGCATTAAAGATGGTTTTGCGGCGATTTATTTACGTTCGATACGATCTGCATCCACATAAATCGTCCGGATAGTTATAGGTAATTTACAAGCCAATAAATATCTAATCTAAAGGGGTATATATACCCACCTGTCTATTATTAGACGGTCGGGTTGTAATTGCGCAAAATCGATCTCTAATCGAATCGTTTCTAATAGAAATTCGTATGTTCCTTATAATCTCGGAAAATTATGGGGTTCCGCGAGGTCTCATTACAAGGCCACTTCGTCTATGCGGCTTACATGAGGTATAACGAACGGAATAGTGGAATTGAATTGATTTTGACAAGCATCAGAGCGTGTTGGAGGATTTGAAATTTGTATTTTCTTGTTTTATGGTATATACGGGGTAATTCAAATTTGAGGGCCACCATTGGAATTTCGGAAAATATAAGAGATACAAAGATGATTAAATTGGGGCGAATTTGCGCATCCATGTGATCAGCGATATGGCGTTAAGAAAGTTTCAAAATTCCGAGTATATCTGCAAAAAACCGAAATTTTGAAAAACCACTTTTACTTTTTTCTGGCGTTATTTGATGAAGGATATCAAAATAAACAGCACATTCACATTGCCATTTTGTCCCCGCTATAGGACGGTATTATCAGATTTACCATCCGACGTTTCGTCTCTTGGCCACCATCATCAACTTAATTTTTTCTTATGGGCGTCATACTGAACTGTTACAATTTAAGATAGGGTTATTCATTCTGATTCCAACGATGTATAATATGTGATACTTTGTTATGTTACAACCTTTTATATTTCACAAAAACTAAAATTATCAAGTAGGTTTTGACTCCGACAAAAACACTAGTTAAATGAGTTGATTCGATGTACGCTATTATTAAGTGATAATAAACGTAAAATGGTTATTTTAAACTAAGAAAAACGGGATATGATGAAACTGTTTTATAAATCAGACAGTAATACTGAGAGCACTACAGAAATTATCTTCAAATATACCCAGAAAGAATACATGGTGGTTTAAAAAAACCGTGGAATAAATATGGAAATCGATTAGATGAAAATACGAGAAATAATATTCAAAATGCGGTAATAAACTTCTTTCCTATTATTAAAATATAAAATTTTTCAAACTTGTCTGTTTTTGATAAATATGAATCCGTCAGTTTCAGCACATGAAGTTGCTTCGAATACAGGTGCGCCACAAACAAGTGTTTAGAGGGAGCTCAGAAGAAATGGTGTAAAATGCTACAACATTCATATTTGCCAAAAATTATACCCAGGTGATCCTGAACAGAGAGTTTGACTTACTGTAATTGGCTAGTGAATAGAATGATTTCTCTTTAAAGTCATTTGGACGGATGAGAGCACTTTCAGTAATTGTGGTATGATCAATAGAAATAATGAGCACATCTGGAGTCATAAAAATCCCAGTGAGTTTAGAGCAGTTAGGCCACAGGTACGGTTCAGTTTGAACGTATGGACTGGAATTTTTGGAGATTAAATCCTTGGTCCTTATTTTTTTAATGGTCTTGTGAAATGGCCAGCAAGGTCGCCTGATCCTAGAGTACTTGACACTTTTTTGTGGGGCACATTAAAAAACCGGGTTTATGCCCAACAATAATTCAATAATGTTGACGATCTTAGGAGAAGCATAATTGAACAGTGTCGGTCAGTAACACGAAGGGATACGGCAAGGACTGTAGAATTCGGCGAACACGTCTATGTTTTCAGAAAGAAGGCAGAAATGTTGAGTAGTTGCTTTGATGTTTCAGATTTTTCTTCGTCAGTGTTGTGTTATTTCGTTCGTTCATTTGTAGTTACTTAAAAACTAGTTTTTCTATATTCATGCCAAAAGCAAATTTTTATTGAACTATATTGTGCACTAGTGCAATAAAGTTTTTATTGCACTCATCTGTCATTCTACTTCAACGTGCTGTCATCATGATGAACATAAACGTTCAAATCCACTACATATTTAGCAGATATTCTGTGAGATTGGCCATACATTTTAAACAGCTACATATTTTATATTATTTTGTATTGTGTTGTGTTGTCCAACTCGGCCTGACGGCCTCGTCGGATAATTTCACGTCGAGTGCAATAAACACTTACTTTTTGCACTTGTTACATAAATAACTATTAATCAGATTATATCTCGTTTGTCTTGTTGAAAAAAATATTCCACGTAATTATTACTTGGATAATAACAGCAGACGTGATAGATAATGGGGTAACAACAAATTGATTAGTTTGACAAGTGTTATTTGAGGGGACAAAATGGCAATGTGAATGTGCTGTTTATTTTGATATTCATCAACTAACGCCACCAAAAAAATTATTGTAATTGTTGTATTAAAAATAAACTATTGACTTTTTTGAAGGTATTGATGAGTTGCACAAACCTGTCGAGTCCAGTGGGAAAAAATTTGTGGTTTAACATTTTTTTTGTGAATAAACTCGTGCAGACCACCTCTTATAGCCGTAACGCAATTAGCGATACGAATAAATTAAATACATTCGAATTGCGGCAGCTACTCTGATCCTTCTAGATCGCCGATTGCAACGCTGTGTGGCGCGATCCTTCAATTAAACTCATCATCACTAATATAGCATCAGCAGCTAACTAACTGACATACAGATATTCATCGATTGCATCGTTTTAATGAACTCGCAATTGCTGACTTCTGCAATTCAAAATCGTTGTTGTTAATTAATGTTTATGTGTTAATGGGCGCAGTCAAGGTGGTTCTTATAATTAATTTTAATTGTGTTATAGAGGGCGGTGCACTGCTACTGCTACTGCATCGGTAGATGACGGGTATGGATCGGTGGGGCATCCACCTTCACGACCGGTCTTGACCCCCATCGACTTGGCCGAACAGATATGTCGAAATTGATGTTTCGGATAGCGAAATACTGAATTCAGTGCATTGACCGGCTATTTTTATTTCCTTCCGTTGAATGAATTATTGTGGATGATTCATTATTTATTTTATATGCCCGAAATACGGAAATACCAAACCAGCAAATGAGTATTTGTATTATTGAAATTCGATCTTATCTTATTATTTTACAAAAGTATCACAAAGTTCTCGTTTAATTTTTACTCGGTTAATAACTCAATCGAAGAATATAATTTGGTGGGTTCCTCAAGGATCCAGTATTGGCCCATTGCTCTTCATTCTTTAACAAAAGTATCAGAAATTTCAAAAATCATTTGACGAAGATGAACTTAATTTGACGAAGTGCGATGACCTACAATACAATTCCTTACACAAATGCACACAGCAGATGAATTTGAACACTGAAAATGTTGCCATCGACTCATGGTCTTGTGAAAAAAATTTGGATTATTTCCAGCTATCGATGATAGATTCATAAAATGTCCTCAATTCTCAATAAGTCATGATTTTGTCCAATATAGCTAGAACTCATATTAAACAAGATTTCAAAAATATTTCCTTAATGAATAAATAAAAACAAAATGGAAATTTGGAATAATTTTTTCCGGTAATCTGATCAGATTCTGTGTTTTTCCTTTGTATCCTAATCTACACTCACATGCAAAGAAAAACGCAACAAGTTAATATTTGGTAAAATTTGAGGTCTTATAGTTTTTGAGAGAAATGAACTTATCATCAACGGTTTACCTAAATGAATATAATTTTTTGAAGAGGTGGCTTTGCTTGTTGTTGCCCTAATGTCAGTTTGACAGTGGGAGGCCTAAAATAACCTAAGAACTTCACCCATGGTTTTAAGTGCGGAAAATTGCGCAAAAGCTGTTGCTCTTGTTTGAAGATGGACTTAATTATGAATATGTTGCAAGAATACTTCATGTTCATTGCTCTACCATTTAAAGACTAGTCGAACGTTCAAGACATAAGCGTAGGGTAGGTAGTGGCAGAAAACGAAAAACGACTGCTATTGATGACATATTTCGTCACGTGGATACTCTGCGGGATCGTCATGTAACATCATTGCAGTCTAGAAATCAACTTCAAGACGTCCGAGGTACAAATGTTAGCGTGTTGACAGTTCGCCGAAGATTGAAGGACTTTGGTATCAAAGCTTGCAGACCAACAACTGGACCCAAATTACTTCGGCGTCACCGAGTACCTAGCTAAACTGCAATTTGTTACTGAACATTTACATTGGAAATTAGGGCAATGGAACAATGTTCTTTTCACTGACGAATCCAGATTTTGCTTACATTCTCCAGATGGACGAAAAAGAGTATGGAGAAGGAAAGGAGAAAGATTTGCAGAGTGCACGTTCAGTCTCCGTCTGAGTTATGGAGGAGGTTCAGTAATGGTTTGGGCAGGAATATCCCGGGAGGCCTGCCCTGAGTTGGTGGTCATCAATGGATACTTGACGGCCCACCGATATATTGAGGAGATACTGCCACGGCAAATAATAATAATAAGCCGTCCTCTACCCGCACAGGCTATGCTATATTATTTTATAATATTATAATTACGTTGTACCTTATAGTGGATGTATCGGCGCTGATTTTATCCTGATGCAGGATAATGCGCGGCCACATACAGCAAGGTGTATATGTACACAATACCTCGAGGAAGTAGGTACTAACAAAATGAACTGGCCAGCATGTTCGCCTGATCTCAACCCCCTAGAGCATGTTTGGGACATGCTTGGTAGGCGAGTCAGAGACCGCGAAGTACTTCGGGTTACGATAAATGAGCTTCGTTTAGCAATTCAGGAGAAATCGCAAAATATAATTTGATTTAAAATAAAAAAAACTGTGAGACCTCAAATTTTACCAAATATTAACTTTCTTGTATGTTAGTGTACTTTGCTTGGGGATTTGGACTGGCCAGCATTCGTTTGAAGATTCGTTTTCAACCACTATTTCTATATCTATTGCTGTTGATTTTTCAATTATATTAACTTTCAACCAGTGAACTAAAAACTTGTAATTTCCCTTGGTTAAGTTAAGAGAGAACTTTGTCTTATGCATTCCACTATGCTTATATCTTGCATTTCTTTGATAAGTCTGGTGCAATGAGCGATTTATTATTGTTATTAAATTTTTTTTCTGAACTGTACTAAACATTTCACAAACTTTTTCTGTGCATTTTTGCTAAAATCTAGTAGGATCAGGTCTGGAGACCTAGCACTGAAATGCACTATAACGATTTCCAAAACTGAAGTCAATTCTCATCGTAGGATGGAAAAAAAAGGTATACGTTGAAAAAAATTTGGAAAGTTGTTAAGTTGTGTAGTACGTTTATATTTTCAAATGGTTGATTAATTTTATTGCCTCTACCTAGACCTAATCAACCATAAAGAATACTCACTCTTTTATACAGTATTGTAAAAGTATAATTAAAATTTTTAAATTATGAAACTTTGTGTCGTATTGCCCTGTATTTTCCTATCGAGGGTTTATGAATAGCCGTAATATTTCCTTTTGAATGCCGCCTGTGAGAGCTACCACCGCTTAGACATAAACGATGGACTTCCGGTCCGGAAATTAGACCCATAACCATTATGGTACAGAGTGAATCATTACGAATATATTTATAGAGAACGATTGCCGGTAATATTCAGCCTGATTTGGCTTGTAGGAAAGGAACGACGAATTTCCTGCGTAAGTTTGGAACAGACAACTTGATATTTCGATATTTTTTGTGCTGGATAAATTGTTATTGTTATTTCTGTCAACCAGCTGCACACCCTTAAGAGTACAACTCTCAAAAGTCTTCGAAAGACTTGTCCGAGCTAGGGAAGACGCAGCCCTTACCCTTAACGTGTGATGCCATGCACGAGACCGATGACCATGCTGGGAATCGAACCCATGACCCTTAGGTTAAGAGACAAGCGCTCTACCATCATGACCATCACGGATAAGGAAAATAATATTTATGTAGACCTTCGAGTTGTATCCAAAGCCTGATATAAGTAGTTTTTATCAGAAATAGAGCTGAACTGGTTTGAAATATACCTGGCTAAGAGACCAAAGTAGTCAAAATTACCAATGGCGTACCTCAAGGAATGGTATTAGACCCTGAAGTCTTCATTTCATATAGAATTTTAATGTTACATCTTATACTGATCAGAATTGAGCGTTCCTGTTGGTATTTTCACCTCATGCTTTGTCTAAAGTTCAAGTATACAATAAACAAGGTATTGGTACCAGATCAAATTGATGTGTTATCAATAAGACAATAAGTATCTGATATCATCGATGATTATTGGGCGTTCGTGGAATATTGCAAAATTATCGTTCGATAAGGATACATCGAATTTGAAAAAAAAAACGATAAAGCGTACGATGACGCATATGTTCTGTCTTGAATGTAACTGTTTTGACATGCTAATTAGTTGACCTATCGCTCGAATATTCAGAAGTTAATTATATGAATATTCAACTAAATTTCTCTGCGTCACAAGAACTTTTTCGTTTTCGACGATTTCGCGTATTATGAATTCAAGCTTCAAGACTTGTGCAAAAAAATCTCGAAATGTTGAAAGTGCTTATACAATAAAATTCAAATGGCAGAATTTAGCATTGCCATTCCATTTTCAATATGAAACAGGGGATCATTTTAATATCTTTATTGGGATACATCGCTTGACGAGTATACCAATGACAGTACCCTCCTTGTCAAACCCCTTCAGATTTTCGAGTAGTAGTTGCTGATTATACAGGGTGATTTACCGCCACTTACAATGTGCTTCCCCATCAAAAGAAGTTGAAAACTAAGAGGAATTGCAAGAAAAAAAAAAGTGATTAGTTAGAAGTAACGCGCCGATATTGTATAGAAATTCATCAGACTTGGAACTGTCAGCAGAGCTGGTGGGGTTACAACATGGCAAAATAAATTAATATTTTTGCAACCACAACACAGCACAACAGAATTACATGATATCATGTTGAAGCAAATATTCGAATGTTGTATTGTGGCTCAAGGACTTGTTTCTTTTAAAAATGGTATGGATGCAAACGATTTTCGCGGTTTATACGCTATAACATAGTTTGCGTTCAAGCAAGTCTCCGACTAACCACACGGGTGCTTATTGCAGGATCATCGTCAAGGAGTTGCAGAACTACTTCATCAACAACAACAGCACGATTTACTGTTTGTATGACGTTTGTTGGAAACCTTACCCGGTATCACGAATTCTTTACACTGTACCCAAAATTGTAAACTACGCTCACTGTCAAATAATACTGACGAGTAGGACGGGTGACAAATACGTGCACTATTGCCACATCATTTCACGTTTCTGCAGTGGCGTATCGGTTGTGGTTGACGTACAAAAAAGTTGGTTCAATCATCGCTGATAGCTCCCAAATTTTACAGCAAGAAAAATCCAAGGTACCAGAGATTTATCAAAAACTTCGACAGGCACTATGCGTTCTGAAACTGATGACAATTACAAGCTTTTTAAAAATGGAGACGAATTGAAATATGATGAAACAAAAAACGAAATGTCTACTTATATGAATATTAATAATAAATGAGTAAAATGTGATTGATTTTAGATTGTAGTAATCATTATTCCACTTGTGGAATAAAGTAATTTCATTATTCCACTGGTGAATAAAGTGGTACTTCATACGGTTCATAAGTGTGGATAAAACTCCAATAATAATTATAATGTGATTGTGGATTAGCTATATTATTCATGTCTCAAATGTTTGCCTTCTGACAAAGCAAACGAGTGTGATACGATACCTACTTGACTTGAGTTTTCTCTGAATATTGTCTAGATATGGATCAATTAGAGTAAGATCCCAGAGCGTTCTGACATAACTTATTTTCACATGGATGAAACCTTCACGAATTAGTAGCGTCTAGTATACTTTAAATACCTGCCTACTTGTGGAGCTTGCCCTGTGACACCTGGGCAGGTACCAGGTGAGAAAGGTAACTAAAAATATGAGTTATCTAACTTAAATTTGTATGGCTGAATTTTATATATATTTTGTAGAATATTATTCTAAACTAGAATTATAAAGTGTCAGACACTTTTCATGGACCAGAGCTTTTGTCAGACGCTTTAAAGCTCGACAAAAAATTAATGAACTTTACTTATTTTTTCATGTCTGACTTTTAAGTATATTATTCAAGTAACTACTACAAAGTTATATTTCATCAGTCAGACAAATTCGAGTGACCAAACATCCCCTAAACACAAAACCCCCTAAACACAAAGTTATTCAGCCGGGAGTGCGAGCGAAAGAGCACTATGCGCGTGCATTGCAGAGCGAGTGAGACGTTCACAACAACTCGGTTTCTCTTCTTAAACTCACCATCTGCTCCACTTTACAGTGTATACGTGCTTATTGCGCGCGCAACCTATAGTATCCAGTGCAGTTCGGGTGTATAAGAGCACATGTTTTTGTTGTTTATATCGTGTAATTAGTGACAGATATTGTTATATGTAATAGTGAAAACCATGGAAGAAGAAAAATCAAAGTGTATATTTTGTAAACAACATCATGATAAATTAAAATTATTTACCGAAGAAACATTTAAAAAATGTAAACAAGTATTAAAACAGCGAGCACTCCATAACCTAAAATTTAAAGACTTAGTTTTTCCAGAAGATTTGTATGACTATGGTTACCATCGAGAATGCTATAAGAATTTTACTGCTTTGCCAAAAAGGTATTATTCTGCCACTCCAGAAAATCCAAAAATTGACAAAAAAAAATTTATCGAGTAATGTTGAAAATACATCAGTTACATCGACATCAAGCCTACCAAGTAATCTTGGTACTGATAATCATCAATGCATACAATTGACCTCAAGTCAACAAAATAATTCTATAGTTCCAGATTCAGATGTAGTATCAGACTCAACTCCAGTTAGTACTATGTCTGAAACTATTGTAATAACTGAGCAAAGTGTTGAACCTAGTGTTGAATTAGAATCAGTTGAACCGGTGTCATGTATTTCTGAGGAACCTTGTGCGACATTTGAATGTGATGTTAATTCCTCTTCTCATGATGTTTCAATTGAAAATGATATGATAATTGACAAAACCCAGAGATGTATATATTGTGATCAAATGACTAAAAGACATAAATTGAAACGACTACCATTGCATAAGTGCGGTAAAAATGATATTTTAATGAAATTAAATGTTGAAGAAGAAGACTTGGCAGAATTAATTGAGAAAGTGCAAGATGTAACGGATTCAACAATATACTATCATAAAAAATGTCAAATCGAATATTCCTATAAAATATCGTCAAAGAAAAATAAAACTCAAACATCTTGGCATGATCTTCGTGAACACCATCAAGCAGTTTTTGATGAAGTTTGTAATTTTATACAACAAAATGTAGTAGAAAAAGGTCGATGTTACTTTCTGACATTTCTCCACAGGAACTACATAGAGCTATTTAACGAAGAAGTAGAAAACTCTAAAGAAGTTATGGGGAATTTCACTCCTCATAACTTAGAAGATAAAATAAGCAAAGTATTTACAAAGGAGATTGTTCTTAATATGTCATAATAAGAAGGTACTTGCTCCGAAACATGTTTCTGTTATTGATGAAGAGTTAGTAGACAATTTGAGGGATCAGGACATTCTTAATGAAGCTGCTTTGATATTGAGGAAATCAGTACTACAAATTGAAAAAAAAAATTGCCAAATAATTTATCTGTTCAGGATCTTAAAAACGGCGAAGTTTCAGTGCCAGAAGACTTATCCCAATTTTATTGTACTCTTATTGCAGGAAGTAACAGCAAAAGGAGAAACAATTTTAAGTGTGTTCAACTAGTTAAATCCTTGAGCCAGGATGCTGTCTATGCTATCTTGAATGGTAAATGTAAAACGTCAAAGCATATTAAGCTCGGAATGGCTTTAAAAAGCTTAACAAGCAGTCGTAATATAATCGACATCATCCACAGATATGGTCATTGTATTAGTTATCCAGGGATAGAGGAGTTGGAGACTGAAGCTACTTATTACTCTATGCGAAAATCAACTATGTGTCCTGAAGCAATTAAAATAAATCCGAATCTCTGCACTGGAGTTGCGTATGATAATTTTGATCGGTTTGTGGAAACAAAAAATGGGATGGACACGTTACACGACACTGTTGGTATAATATACCAAAACGTGGATCAAAATTCTTTACACGAATCAGACACACCAAATTTGCCTTTTTCCACCAGCGAAGAACCTGGAACGTCGGCAAAAAGACGACGAAGAACATTGGAGGTTACTGAGGTAGAAGGCCGACCATATATGAAAAAACCCAAGATGACTGATAGTTTGGAAATTTCTATTCATGAAGCTGAAGAAACACTACCTGAAAATTTACAATTATATAAAAACATTGATACAATTTGGATGTTAAGTCATGCTTATCATTTACCAAATCTTCCGATGTGGGTTGGCTTCAATTGTTTGATCAGTAATAATGAAGATAAGCCAAAGCAAGTTGTTTCTTATCTTACTCCGATCAATCTATCGCCCACAAACACATCGGTTGTTTTGGAGACAATGGAGCAAAGTTTAAAAATTTGCGATGAAGTTAAACAATCTTGCATTCAAATTACTTATGACCTTGCAATAGCAAAAGTAGCCTTACAAATTCAAGCTACTGAAGCACCCAAATTTGACAACCTATTTATTCATTTGGGACCATTCCATATCATGATGTCCTACTTCAAAGCTATAGGAAAGTTTATGGCCGATTGCGGTTTGTCCAACGTGATGGTGCAAAGTAGTTTGTTAGCTTCTGGGTCAGTTGCTGGATTTCAGGAAGGAAAACACTTCAACCGTTGTAAGAGGCTTCATTCGTTGGTGTCAGTAGGTCTGGAGATTTTACATTTTAAGTCTTTTTTAGATGTTAATAATATTGAAGTATCGGATGTAATTAATGAAGAACTTGTACGTCTGCAAAATGCTCCAATATCATCTTTTGAAATAGAGAATGAAGAGTTGAAAGTACTATTAAATAATTATTGGATTTACAAACAACAGACTTTGAACGGTGAGCATGGAAAAACACCACAGTATTATTTAATATATATAAACTTAGTCAACTATTACTTAACTCTATCCAAAAGTATTCGTATTGGAGATTTTGATTTATTCAAGTACGTATTACCGAAGATCACGAATTTATTTTTTATTTTTAACCAGCCAAACTATGCTCGTTGGACTGTTAGATATTGCTCAAATTTATTAAACGTTGCCGAAACTCATCCTAATTTGTACGAAGAATTTAAAGAAGGTTTTTTTGGCATTCGAAGAACCAATAAGTCATTTTCTAAACAACCAATTGACCTTGTTCTTGAACAAACAATAAACGCTGATGCAGCGAGGAAACTTACTGGTATAATACATTTTACTAACTCAATTTCTGCACGTCAGCGATGGGCCCGCAGTCACGACATTCGATCTGCAATAATTAGTTCTGTGTATGAAGATTTGGATCTGCAGAAAGGACAAGACGTTTCAGCCGAGCTCACCAATCATGCTATAAAAAATAATGCTAAACAATTGCAAAAATTTATCGACACTTTTGATCTATTTATAAATCCATTCGACTCACAAGTGCCGAAAGATCTATTAATCAATATTTCGTCGGGTAAAGCTGCGTCTGAGCCCGTAGAAAAATTTTTGCTTAATATTGAAAAAAATGGTGAAGCTAACCGTCTAACGTTCATCGCTGAGTGTGAATCGAATATTAGCAGATTCGAAAAAAGTATTCAAAAAACACCAATGGAAAACTTTACATCGGATTATTCCAAAGAGAATAAAAGCAAAGTAGGTGATAAAGTCGAAGAGGTACGAATGCAAAGAGACTTTTTTGGACGTATTCTCGGCATATCTTTAGACTACAAAGTAGATATGGAAAAAATTCTATCATATCCTATTACTCCAATACCATTATCTATGTGCCATATTGATGGGGCAATTTGTAAAACCCAGAAGGCAACTTTGATGAAATCTGTGGAGAAAAATTTAGAGCACGATTCACCTAATCAAATAGACATCTTATTAATAGATGGTTTCTTTTTGCTTCACACAATGAAAAATGTACCAAAAACTTTTGGAGCAATCTCAAAAAAAAAGATTCTAATGGTAACGCAGCTGAAAGCGACAAGATACGACGTTATTTTTGATCAATATTTCTCTCCTTCGATCAAAGACTATGAAAGAGATCTTCGCAGAGAGTCTACGCAACTAAATTTCAACATCACAGGGCCCGATCAAGTTCGACCGTCAGATTTTTTAAAAGAACTTAAAAATATTAATTTTAAACAGGCTCTTGTTAATTTTTTTATTCAACACTGGGCATCTGATGAAATGATACCATTTGTTGAAAATAAACGAATATTAATTAACTTTAAACAGTGTCATTCTTACATCGTTGATAATAATAAAATTGTATCGAATGTGGATGATAGCTTATCGTGTCCAGAGCATGAAGAAGCCGATACTAAAATTGTTTTTCATGTTTGTAATACAGACGTTGAAGCAAATTTCGTTATCAGATGCTCTGATACTGACATTGCGATAATTATGCTAGGGCATATGCATAACTTGAAAAATAATGACTCAAATGTATGGTTAAACGCAGGCACCGGAAATATCCAAAGATATATTAATTTGACGAGCATTTAGGACCATCTTTGTGTAGAAGTTTGCCAGGATTTCATGCATTGACTGGATGTGACTTCAATCCCGCCCTTTTTAAGAAAGGGAAAAAAAACCATTAAATTAAATGAAAAAACATGAATATCAGCAAGCTTTTATGCAGTTTGGAGATCCAGAGTTGTGTACCGATGAGCATATACAAAAAGACATTTTTCAAAAAATTCAGAAATTCATCTGCGAAATTTACAGTGTTCCTGGTGTACTCGATGTTGATGCTGCCCGACTTCAGCTATTTATAAATAATTACAGCGTAAATAGTATTAACAAAGAATTCAATCGAAAAAATTTGAAAAATTTTGATGCAAGCAGTTTACCACCATGTAAAACTGAATTATTTCAACAATTTCTCCGAACGAATTACATTGCTAGTATATGGAATAATGCAAATGAAAAACTACCAACCATTTTAACTCCTGAACACAATGGGTGGAGGCTAGAAGAAAACCAATATCACTTTCATTGGTTTGATGGTGACCAATTACCCGGAGACATTAGTGAATTCCTTAAAAATTCAGGTACTATACTTTGACTTAAGTTTTAAATTTATTGTATTTATAATTTTATGTTTTTTAATTCTTTAAACTGTTTTTTGCAGAAGACGCTTCTAGCAACGACAACATCACTGATGACGACGAGGATGACTTGAATGGACAATATCATGATTGGATGAACGATGAAAATTCCAATGACTGTGTCGATAATTGCGATGATTAAAAGATACACAAATATTTGCTGTAATTAATCATAGTTATATATTTTTTGGTAAAATAATTTTTTCTTCAAATTTTTCTAACTGGTATCTTTTTTACAATAAAATAAAGATAATTCCTTATAAAACAAAATGGCTCCTCATATATTCACTATCCCAAATACATGCAATAAATAAATTCACTTTAATATTTATTAATTCACAATTTAATATTGAAGCTCATCCCTGATTAGAAAAAGAGATTTGAAAAGATTCGAAATGGCTCAAAGAGATTAAAAAAGATTCAACTTGACAAATATATAGATATACATTTTGACTGGGTTGAATCTTTTTAAATCTTTTTTTTTAATAAGAGATCTTACTGAAATAAGGATGCAAAAATCTTGTATTGAAATTAATAAGTATTTTCAATACATTTCAATTTTTTACTCTGAGACGCATGCGCATAGTGCTCTCGCGCTCGCACTCCCGGCTGAATAATTTTGTGTTTAGGGGATGTTTGGTCACTCGAATTTGTCTGACTGATGAAATATAACTTTGTAGTAGTTACTTGAATAATATATTTAAAAGTAAGACATGAAAAAATAAGTAAAGTTCATTAATTTTTTGTCGAGCTTTAAAGCGTCTGACAAAAGCTCTGGTCCATGAAAAGTGTCTGACACTTTATAATTCTAGTTTAGAATAATATTGTACAAAATATATATAAAAATCAGCCATACAAATTTAAGTTAGATAACTCATATTTTTAGTTACCTTTCTCACCTGGTACCTGCCCAGGTGTCACAGGGCAAGCTCCACATGTAGGCAGGTATTTAAAGTATACTAGACGTTACTAATTCGTGAAGGTTTCATCCGTGTGAAAATAAGTTATGTCAGAACGCTCTGGGATCTTGGACTAAATCATCTATTACTGCGAATCGACTGGAAGCAGTAATTGCGATTTCATCTGTGGTGTAACAGCTGGGAATTTTAATACTCATAGTTAATCGACGTGTGATATCAACTGACCAGTTTGGAATGTCAGGTTTGATTTGCTAAGTCTTCCATTATGAAAATAACATCGATTCGTAAACAATGTTCGCGTTGATAAAAATCTACGGCTTTCTCTCCGGTTGGCGTATTGGGAGAAATCGGGCAAATTGATTATTGAGGTGAGATTTAAAAAATGGCATGACATGGATCGTATTCCTTTTGTTCCTTATCACTTGATTGTATTTATATAACTCTGAGTCGACTGGTTGGGTATCGTGTAAAATAATTGACTCGATAAAATACGGTAATTGAATTTGAATAAATAATACAATGTATTCCAGTTCAATTAGCAACACACTCCCATTTTTTCCACAAGTAGTATTTCGGGAGATCTCTATTTGGATAGAATCTTCATACAAATGTTTCTTGTTTTCGTTTCGAATAATTGATATTCAAGCAGATTCCAGTAAAGAACAAATCATACAATTCGTATTGAAAAGGTTTTGTAATAAAAATGCACTTAACTATAATTCGATAATTTATTTCAACTCGTAAATTTCATACATTTATGGTAATTTTTATATCTCTGTCGCTGGACAGTCTAGATCTTTCTAACATGATGCTCGTTCGTTTTTGGATGTGATGAGTCATGCATGTATCGTAAACGAGCAGAGAAGATGTCATGTGTGCGAGCTGAGCGAGATTATCCACACAGACGCAGTCAGGTCTGGCTCCAGGATTGTTACAGTATTATCGTAAAATTTTATCCTATCCAAATGATGGATATGTATGTCACATAATGTATAACTACCTCGACTGATTGTAGGTGCCTACCATCTGTAAAAATAATTAATATTTCATTTCAATTTTTGAAGTTTGTCTTCACCATAGCCACTTCTTTGGACTAAAAATGTTTTGTAGTGCTACATCAAATAAGTATGTACATTTTAATAGTCATGCATGTGCATTGAAATGAATCATTTCGTTTTTAAGTTGAATCATTAATTTTCTGGAAAATATATGTTTGTGAACTTGTGAAAAGTGGGATGTGTTAATAAATAGTTGTATCAGGATATGACGGGAAATTCTACTTGAACTGCATTTCATCGAGTATTAGAATTCTTTACAGTATCCCACAAGCTTCTATTAAGTGTCCTTTGGTGCGTATGGACGATATCAACCAAAAAAATTGAAATTTTGAAAAGTGGGCTGTGTTAATAAATAGTTGTATCACGATACGACGAGAAATTCTACTTGAACTGCATTTCATCGAGTACTAGAATTCTTTACAGTATCCCACAAGCTTCTATTAAGTGTCGTTTGATGCGTATGGACTATATCAACCAAAAATATTGAAATTTTGAAAAGTGGGCTGTGTTAATGAATAGTTGTATCACGATACGACGGGAAATTCTACTTGAACTGCATTTCATCGAGTACTAGAATTCTATTGAGTGTCCTTTGGTGCGTATGGATTAATCAACCAAAAAAATTGAAAATTTGAAAAGTTGATATATAAAAATTAAGACTTTATTTGCTTTATTTGTTTCGAAGAAGAACTTATGATACTGTCCATTGCCCAAATATTTGCAGATGTAATTCAATTTCCGATGGGGTATTAGCGGAATGATAATTTGAGGTAAGGATATTTCGTCACTGTCGAAATGATAATTTTCATAAACGGATTATTTAAAATAAAGTGAAGGTTTTAGTGCCCCACTGATATATCTATATTTACATGTTGGTTCTTCATGTATGCTGAACAAAATATCGAGAAAAACGATGGTAAATCAGAACATTCCAAAACATCTAGAAAGGTTCAAAGTCCGCTTTAATCTCCCTCAATTGTGGACCAGGAAATCAAATCAAATGAGATACAACCAAAATATGCATGCACATGGTGCCTCTGTTCATCTATTCTGTTTCTTGTCGTGCACGCATACGATCTTAACTGGCTTACTGGCTCTTATCATTTGTTTAAACAAAAACAATTGACGCGGATCAAAGGTCTAGATAGTTTAATTGTCATTTGGTGTGTTGGTAGTAATTTTTTTAATGTCACATTACATCAAATGTACATTAATCAATAGCTCAATCGACAGACATGTGGTTTTATTTTATGTGATAAATTGACAAGTTGTGCAAATATCGCTGTTTAATGGCTTTTTGATGTAGTGAATTGTTTGTCTCGTTATATAGTCGAATTTGCGTTAGAGTGTTGCTTGAATAATTAATTACGGTACTTGGAACTGAAGATGCTTGATAGGATCGTATTTTTGGCGAAGTTACTGAGTATTACAAATTTCGCTTAAAATCTCTTTTTTATGCACATTCTGGTAAAAGAAAAATATGTTATCGAGTATCTCCATAATGTACCTGACATCTGGAATAAATAATGGCCCTTGATATTTTTGGATAGAAAAAATTACCTTTTATAAATGTTGGAACGCGCCGCCTATTTCTTCATTGAACTTGGAAGCAAATTTTGTGGTTTTGAAAGGAGTTTTAGCATGAAATTAGACAAAATAAATGACTTTAACAGAACAAAACACTGCTCCATCTATGTTGAAGTAAATGTGAAAATCCACAATCATATCACAATATTCTCGAGAGGTCAAATCAGGTACAATTATTGTATTGCAAAATCAAAATATCAGTCAAAAAACTGGCGGATGTTTATGACGGGTGACCTATAGACACGGTTCTCAATGGATGATTTACTTTGGATCTACATACGCCGTGGGAGTTCGTTGGGCAATTGGTATACAACCAAAACAATTGAAAGAACTGTACAACGACCATCACTGATAATCTTCTATTCTGCACTCGGCGATTGTATCATGTGACAACACTGCAGGGGCGCATGACTGCGGAAGCAGGCTGTGTTTACACATAATTCGGTGACACTTCTATGGAGATTGTACAGAAAGATTGTTTAAATCATCACGGATAGCTCTTGAATTTCACGAGGGCTTTCGCACATGACAGACTGTCAGTACCCCATTTAATTTTTGGTTAATGGTTTACCTTGTATAAATCATGCTGATTTTGTGAAATTTTGCATATTACCCTAAATTCATATATTTTTTTTATTTTCAGGTAAGAACTTCAATTGGTTATAAAAATTTAGAGCAGGTGAGTTTTTTAGGAAAGTGTATTCTATCATAATAGTTCACTGATCATCTCGAATTCGAATTATCCTAGTTAGAGATCCATTGATTGATAGTTTCAAATGAATTCAACTTTTAGTTATGCAGATTTGAATAAATGATGCATTTGCAGTTGGAATCAAACAAAATATTCATATACGCTATTTTTTCTCCAAAATCCCGGTAATTTTTTTGTTGATTTTGTTTAAAAGTATATTTTATCCAGCGATGAAAACACATCACACGAACGTATGATCATTTAATGCTTTGAGAACTGTTTGCCACATTTCGAAATCTTTCTGCTTTTCACTCGTTCTCATACAAACGGTAAGATTAGCAAAATTACATACGAGAATCATGAAACGTTAATGCTAAGATACGCAACTATTTCGAAATTAAGTTCATTCTTGCGTATCCCTTTGACAGTGCAACAAATTATATGCAAAGTACCCTGTATATTTCACGCGTTTGTGACTGGGAACAATGCCCGGTAAGATTACAGCACTCTGTTCGGACTTCTCTGCATGCTTGGAGTATTTCGACCAGTGGCGTAGGTTGTGCTTCCAATTCCACTTTCATGATCCGTTTTTTTCATATTAGTACCATAAATGAAAAACAATTTAAGTCTGAGTTATTGCAGTGGTCATCAAATGAGTGCTTGCTTTCGCTCATATGGAAAGTTTCTTAAAGCTTTTTTTTCTTAAATCTCGAGTCAATACAACTGTTTATCGAAAGGATACACATACTAACATATAATCTCCACTATTACTCGAATCATAACATCAGTGAGAAGACGGGAATTGTTAAATGTCTTCACAGTAGAGAACAAATAGTTGGTAATTCAAACCAGGATTTGGAAAAAGAATCGAATCTTAAAAAATGTGTTCTCAAGGAAAACGCGTATCCAGAAAAATTCGTGAAAAAACCATGCATGAAATTGAAGACAGTCATACACCAAACATCCTAACAACACAACCAACAGAAGTACTCCATTCTAATACACATACACAACAACCAACATAATACCACATGTCCCCGAATTGTCCGAGAAGATAAAACGGATTGGCCATAGGCATGATGTAAAAACAGCATTCAGGACAACCAATACATTGAGGTCAATCCTTACACACACGAAACCTTGTTCGTGTGGTGGAAATTAAATAGGTGAAACATCAAGACCATTCACTGGGCGCCAGGAGGAACATGAAATTTATATAAAAAATCGAAAATAACTGGTTCCAAAATATCCGAACATATTCATTTGATGTTGATCATATTATGAAATGGAATGACTCAAAAATCTTGAAAGATCCAAACCAAGAAAGGAGAAAATTGAAAGAAACTTGCCTGCATGCTTCTATCAGAAACATGCTTTTCAACCAAAAATTGTGAAATAGTAGAATAGTGACTGATTGATACTAGACTAGAATAGTTATTTCCCTCCATTTCAATTCTTTTTGAGTCACTTCCATTGAGAAACACACAAAGGTATATTATTAATAGTGTAATAATTGTCAAATTTTCATAATATCATGTACCATAATTTTTTTAGAAAATTGCTCTTATCAATTCGAAGGGAATAATATACATAATATTTAAAAAAACGCACTTTCAACCCTTTGTGTATCTAGCAGTAAGATCATGAATTTTGAACGACCCTGTATAACGCAGAACAAACTTCTCTATACATAATCAATATACATGATCTTGATGAACTAAACACAAAATTGTAACTTCCTAAGAATCCGAATACCGCAGAAATATTCAATTCGAGCTAAGTTTTGGATAAAAAATATGGAAAATAATCAATATCTCAAAAACAGTTAGAGATAGGTATAGGAGAATATGGTGCAAAAATAATCAGAAAGGAATGACAAGTTCAAAAATGCGGTAATATACAGAGTGTCCCATTCGACTGCATTGCTGGAAATATTTCAGATCGATAGACCAAGAGCAACTACTTGAGTAACCAAAGAAGTTTGAAGTTGAAAATTCCTAGAGTAAAGTTTAGTGACAATTCCCAGTATGAAGTCATAAAAATCTCAATTTTTTCGATGACACGAATTTTGTTTCAGTTTGAATCTTTTCCAAACTCATAATTTGCCAACTTGTCTAACATTGGTGGGGTGAATCCATCCCCCCAGCCCCCCGCCCCCTGAGGGCCGTCCCTGCCTCTCATGCCAAATGACCCAGGAACGATTTTTCTCGAACATTTCTGAGGTACGTCACTGGGTCGTAATTTGTTTTGTGAGTGTGTTCAGAGCGGCAAGTTCCCAACCAATTATGCTGTAAAATCATAACTTTTATAGTGAACGCACACAGACGCATTTGTAGATATAACTACCTCAAAGTTTAAAGCACTTTGTGGCCTACAACTAACTCATTCTTATCTTTCGAACTGTTTTATACGGCGAAGACTTGTTTTACTTACAGAGTCGTCGACTGTGATTGTATTCGATATTTTTCATCGTGTAGCAGTAGGTAGCCTGAGGAAAATTCTGCTATTAAAGTTTTTGCTGGGATATTTCTTGCTACTGTAATAAGAAATACTATCACTATAACAAATTACAGAATAGAAGTAGCACATTCAGTGGATGTTCAGAAAATCGATGTTAACAGAAGCACTTATGATTGCTTTGCATACAAAAAATATTTACATGGGCTGAGTATAATATGCAAGTTTCTAGGTCTCTTATAGATTAAATGTTTTCAAAACAGTCTCTACCTAACAACAATCGATCTTTCTGCCAGATTATTAACTAATATTCGTCATTCTTAGTACTCGAGCTCTAGGTAGAAAATGTAAAATCAACTTCCTAAAAAATGTACGTTGCATCAATTTGCGAGATATCTATATATAGCTATATATATCATATATTTATCTAATCTGGTCTAAGATTATTGTTTCACTATTCTTACAATATGACCTTCACCAAAACAATTAACCCCACTCAAATATCATTCTCAACGTTGCTCTCACTATCGGGAATGGTATTAAAAATGGATAGTTCCATTAATTTTCAGCCGGGTTAGTTTGAACGTTTCTGCTTTCCTTTCAAGCTTTTGAACTGAGTCAAAAGTTATATGCCCCAGGAGATTCTTCTATGTAGCTTCCGTAATGAAACTTTCCGTAGAGTATTACCCTGGGGTGTTTTTTGTTATTATCACATGCAATCTCGCGAACATCACAGAAGTGAAGTAACAGGACTTTCCGGCAAAAAAAATATGTTGGAATTCTTAAACTTTAAATTGCAACAGTAGTTCAGTCGACAGGTTGAAAAAAGTGAGGTTAGGTGGAAAAAGGTCGGAAGTTAATGAAACTTCAGGAGGTTCTTCAGGGATGGTTAATCAACATTTTCTCAAATTTTACACCTCGAAGACCCTGTGCGAAAGAAGTAGGGGGGGAAAACTGCAAAATTTTTGACCTCTCTCCGGTTTTTCCTCGATTACTTTTTTCTCTCACGTCCTACGGAAAAAACATATCGATACTTTTTTGTAGAGCGTAAAATTTTATACAATTTTGACTGAAGAAACATGTTTGTATGTGAATTCGCTACGGAGATATGGCACGTCAAAAAAAAGGTCATGTTTCAAAATTTGCTAAGAAATGACAAAAATTGCAAAATTACAGCTTATTTCATCTGTTATACCCGAATTATGATGAAATGTTGTAGTAATTATGGTTCATAGTTGAAGTCACCAACTTTGGACAACCCATTCCTCCTTCCCCAACCCAACCCAAATTCTCAAAAGCTAACTTTCTGATGAAAGCCAACCATACCTATTTTGGTATTGATATCAGTTACTTTTCGAATCGATATCCCCCCGTTCCCCTACATAATTATCCCAGAACAGAAAGAAAAAAAGACGTAGTCCTTTCGTGAAAAAAATTAATGTAATTAACAATATTAAGTTATTCTCAAGGCACATATTATATTGAGGAATAAAGATATTATAGCTAATCATAGTGGGTAGGTACTCATTTGTACTCATTACATTTCCTGCCGAGATTTCTTAGCCGCTGGTTCTGCTCGTAACAGCTCGTCGTCCTGTTGTCAATGATGTCGCTGTCGTCGTTTTCGTCCAATATTTCTGGTAAGTCTTCCTCCATTCTATTGGAAATTTCGGGTAGAGTCACTTTGACTGTAGCATTGCGCCTTCCCAAGGGCAACTTTGACAAAGAAAACACGCATTGGTGAAGTCGAATTTCGCAACTTGTGACCGTCGGGTAGATGCAGGAGAAGGAGCTTTGGATCTGTCACATCCACGACGTGTAAATGCAACAATTAATTTCTCATTGTTGTACCTTGTTTGGCACGCACTGTGCACTCTTACTTCACTCAACTCGCGCAGAAACTGCTCATCTGCCGAAAGTTTCCTTTTCACACTGGACTCCAACAGTCTGGCAACTCCTCTGGGCTTTCACTACAGTTAGTTCACCTGCTTCAACTCCTTTACAAATGAAACACAAGTCTGATCCACGAGATGTAGACGCCATCTCAGAAAATTACCCAAAAACCAAAACTGTCACTAAGACTCGATGCTCCTTTCGCTAACAAAGTTATTCACTTCAAGAGCTGAATGTTTCTAATGTTACTTATCTAACTTAATCTTATATATACTCTGAGTGGTTAAACACTCTCTGTCCCATTTTTACCAATCCCTAATTTTAATTTTCTTATTACCTAATTTGACTGTTCTACCTGAGGTACTAATACCCTTCTATAATTACTATTTTTCGATTTCTTCTTGGAATTAATGAATAATAGAGTCATGTTGAAAGAATAAAATGAAAAGTGATCTAATATGACCTCAAAAATCGAAAACAAATAGGTCTAGGTAGCGCAGGTAAAATAGACAAATTTCAGCCTTCTATGTTGAATATTGGCTCATCGTTTGCATTCCGCAGTTCCATATGAGCAGTGTTCTAACATCTATTGTTTTCCACCTATTTACTGCTGTAGCTGATCACACACTCCTCTCGGCCCGACATTCTCTTGTCCTTGGGAGGAACTACTTGACACCTGGTGGGCAAGCAGGGGTGGGGGCTATCTAAAGTTGGTGATTTCAAGTAGGCATTATAATAGCAACTACATTTCATCATAATTCTTGTATAACAGAGAAATAGGGTGGAATTCTGCATTTTGTGGCGAAATTTGAAAAATTACCTATTCTTCGAAGCGCTATACTCGGTATCAAATTGACACACAAACATGTTTGAGGCAACAAATTCGTAGGGAATTTGATGATCTACAAAAAAGTAAAACGACGTTTTTCCTGTAGAACGTAAGGCAAAAAAGTTATTGAGGAAAAACCACACCAAGGTCGAAAAATTTGCAGTTTCCCCCCTCTAAAGTTTCATTAACTTCCGACCTTTTTCTATCTGAAACTGCCTGTCGACTGAACTACAGTGTAAACTGCCACATTTATGTCTTGACATGTCCTTTATTATGTATATGATCATTATAATATGAATATTTCTACAATAAGTTCAAGGAAGTTGTGTTGCCACAGCCCTTTATACCCTTCATCCAAATTTGTGGGGAATTTGTGGGGCGTAGTTTAGGGGATTAGATGGATGTTTAGACCTGAATTGTTTCTCCCCGTCATCGTCAGGGTATTGCAATCTTGATCCGTGAAATGTGCATTCATAAGAAAGTTGACTCTTATAATATTTTTTCATGGACCTTGAAGAAAAAATGTCGCCTCGTACTGAATGACGATTACTTACCATTTTAAGTGGACTTTTACATGTTACGTAAGCGAGAAGAACGGCAAGTCCAACAGAGATAACAAGTTACCGCAATATATCGTTCTATTACATATTGGAATTCTGCAGAAAAAATATGTACACGGCCTTGCCGTTTAATTGAAAAGGCGAAGTTTTTGCATTGCGCTGTTGTTGATTTTTCACTTGGTTTCCTAGATAATAAAATTTAATGTAAACGTGAGAATATGAGAGTCTAATTAATTACATTGCGCGAATAAATCCGTTACTTTTCGTAATTTTTCTGTGATTTTTTATTCAAGGTTGATATAACTTGTTTCGTACCTTCAATTTCAGAATAGGAACTGTTATTTGGTTCTGATTAATAATCCTAATACTTCGTTGAATACTACGGTTTCAAAAAATTCACCGTTAATCTAAAAACAACTAAAATTATTCTCAATATTTTTGTGTTGGTACCATTTTTCTCAAACTAGATTTTTAAACTAATATTGTATTGTCAGGTTGATGAAAATTTTTGTTTCTACCATTCGCGAATAAAAAAGTTAGTTATGCAACTGATCGCTGTTTTCAAATTGTGATGATGCCAACACGCCTGACAGTTCAAATTTTGTATCAATCGTTAAAGAAATATGAACATTATAAGACACTGGTGTCTGAAAAGTAAAAAATACTGCTTTTTCATGCTCAGAAAATCCTGCATGTTTCGAAAAACATCCTGATAAGGAAGAAGGAGGCAACTTATTAAATTTTTTATTAGACTTTATTACCGAAAAGTATCGGTTGTAATTATTCGAAATCCTTGAATTCTTTTTTATAATGTATGTTTCATGAATTCACAAGTTCGAAAATATAAACAGAAAATTAGCGTTGTTATATATTTTGGATGTTGAGACTTTATTATTTCAATGCGAATGCATGCATGCTAGTTTTAATTTAACTTATTTGAACCATCACCTCACCATTCACTTCGAAGAGTTCATCAAGCGCGACTTTCAGAAGCCTCGCCTTCATTTATAGTTCTACTTTCATTTAATATGCAATAAATAATGTCACTCAAAGTCGAATTAAAACCAACCAGAGATAATACATTTTGGATCTCACGGTCTTTTTCCCTGAATTCATTAAGTTTCGTTGGCTAACATTTGTTTGTAATGTAATCCAAATTGCTGTCAAAACTCAAAATTATTCAGCCCATTATAAGTTTCATATTGGGTCGACACAATGTCGAAGTGCCTTTTCTGGAACAATAATATAGGTACGTAGGTGTTCCTCCATTTAATTCGAAAAATCTTGTAAGAAACTGGGCCAAGTATCATACAGATATAACCACGCATAACTCCAACTGTTTCTATGTATACTTTGATTTTAGTAACTTATCGTGTACTTAATTTGCCTATCTGAAAAAATAAACTTTAAATAACTGTAGTACTTGTCGTTGACAAAAAACATTGACGTTTTTGAGATTTTTCCTGAGACTTGTTGGGAACTATAATACGTTCAAAATAACTATAGTACTTATCATTTCGAAAAATGTTGACGTTTTTGAGACTTTTCCTGAGACTTGTTGAAAGCTATACACCTTTACAAGACACAGAAACGACCAAATCTGTCTAAAATCATTAAAAGTTGGAAATAACTATAGTAATTATCTTTTTCAAAAAATTTTAACGTTTTTTAGACTTCTCCTGAAACTTGTCGAAAACTAAATTCCTTTACAAGACACAGAAACGACCAAATTTGTCTGAAATTATTATAAGTTTGAAATAATTTAGAACTTACCTTTTTTAAAAAACGTTTTTTGAGACTTCTCTTGAGATCTGTTGGAAACTATTTTATATGAGACAAAGAATCATATGTCTAAAATTATCGTAAGTTTGGAATAACTATACTTGGTACATATCTGTTTCAAAAAACGTTGACGTTTTTTAGACTTCCGAGATTTGATGAAAATTATACTCCTATACAAGACACAGAAACGACCAAATTTGTCTGAAATTATTATAAGTTTGAAATAATTTAGAACTTACCTTTTTTAAAAAACGATTTTTGAGACTTCTCTTGAGATCTGTTGGAAACTATTTTATATGAGACAAAGAAACATATGTCTAAAATTATCGTAAGTTTGGAATAACTATACTTGGTACATATCTGTTTCAAAAAACGTTGACGTTTTTTAGACTTCCGAGATTTGATGAAAATTATACTCCTATACAAGACACAGAAGCGACCAGATTTATCTAAAACTATCATAAGTTTGAAATAACTATAATACTCATCTTTTTCAAAAATCGTTGGATTTCCTAGACTAGGTTGAAACTATGTTCTTATGCAAGTCGGAACTCACTGAATTTGTCTGAAATTATCATAAGTTCTAAATAATTATACCTACTTCATCTTTTTCAAAAAACGTTTTTTAAACTTCTGAGACTTGTTGATAATCATACTCTTATACAAGACACATAAACGACCAGATCTGTTTAAAACTGTCATAAGTTTGAAATGACAAACTATAATACTCATCTTTTTCAAAAAAACGTTGTCGTTTCCAAGACTAGTTGGAGACTATATTCCTTTGCAAGATACAGAAATTACCAAATCTGTCTAGTATTATTATCAGTACTTTCAGCCTTTTTTGGGTGGAATTTCGATGATTTACCTTCAATGGAAGATAAGTAGTCATTAGCCTACCAATAGATAGTTCGGTTGTTTTCTCATTTTTGGAAGCTTGCTGCTGATGTTGTTTTTGTACAATTATACTTCCGAAGAAGGAATAATCGTATATCTCAATTCTTTTGCCGGCAGTATAGGCCAAACCT
The DNA here is from genome assembly GCA_958502065.1 of Chrysolina americana. Lineage (NCBI taxonomy): Eukaryota > Metazoa > Arthropoda > Insecta > Coleoptera > Chrysomelidae > Chrysolina > Chrysolina americana. Next base: position 63,705,724 of record OY293416.1, on the reverse strand, counting down.
CTGAATCGCAGCATTCGCGATTGAAAGCCTCCCAATTCCACTTAGGCAAATTCACAATGTTACATCGAAACAAATAATTCGCGGTATGTACCAATTACGACGGCGTTTTTTCTATCGCTATTGCATCGACTAGTTTCTAGTCCGTGTTCCGAACTGCACCCAATGAACTTTGATTGAATTGCAGTAATAATAGCAACAACAACACCGTTATACAGTTATACATACTCGGTTTTCCTTTCGTTTCGCTAGGCGATAACGTTGCGAGGAATGAAAGCAATCGAACGTCCTTGCAACCTATTCGTATTCCGCCTCCCGTAGGTTGTTGGTACACCGACTGGAGTCTGTGGTGGTCTGTGGTGCGCTCCTTTATGCTAATTTTGCAGCGTACGAGGGATCGATTCTGAAGGTACCACAGCTATGTTTTGGTTTTTACTTCTACAAAAACAAGTCAGCAATATTTTCTACTTTCATTATGTACTCTGTAAATTACTAGATTTAGGTTCAAATTCATCCAAATTTAGCGTCACAATGTTGATATGAATAGTCAATATTATTTTAACCGTGATATACATATGTTTATCGTAGCTCGTCTTAATCATGGTGTAAAAATTTCCTCACCAAGTAAAATAACCTCGTCTATAATATTTACGGATCCACAAAGTTCAACTTTGAAACTAGACTGATTCCCGGGTCGTCTTTTTCAGTGCCATCGCTAGAATTGATAATTTATTTCTTGTTCATCATGAAATCTGTGATGCGGCTCTAATTTTATTAATGATAACTCTATGATAAAGCTCAGTTTATGACCATAATTATGCATTCGTCCTTCGTTGGTTTCATGTTACTTCCTGTAACAAACGCGAAGCAGTAATTCATTATACAAATGTTTGATTGGGATTGTCAACGGAAAATGTTAATTGTCAATAACCACAATCTAAATGATTTTCTGAGTTCCTGAAATTTACATTTCATATTATGTAAACTCGTATTGCTATTACTTAAATATGATTTTGGCAGACTTTTATAGAAAAATAATATTCTCGAGTTTGCAATGAGTTCTTTAAAATCGTTGAAATATCAAGAAATAGCGGATTATATTCAATACGTCCAGTTTCTTTTCTATTATTTTCACTTTCAGATAGGAAATAAATGGTTTTGCAGTATGCTGCTTGTCCTTGGCACTAAGCTAATTCAAACGACAAAATGTGATATAATTTCTTTTCCTTTCGGTTCATTTTCGTCGGTTGTGCTTGTAAGATTTTACGTTGCGCATTGTAAAATGTTGTGAACATTTTTGAAATGAAGATGTTTTTTATTTTCTCAGTGAACTAACACAATGATAAACCTGGTTTACTTAGTTATTATTTCTGAGGCTGTAAATTAATAATTATCAGAAAAGTCTCCACGGAACTAGATTACATGAATTTTTGGATCACGAGTGTGCCTACCAGAAGTAAGACGTTACTTAGTGAGTCAACCATTTAAAACGAAGTACCTCAAATATTTCTAAAATACTTGATGGAGAATTATTTTGTACTAGATGAATTTGTTCTCAAAAAGGACCTTTACTATCAGGAAGAGGAAAGGTGAAGTCGCAAATCCTCTAAATCTGAAGGTTTGCTCCTTAGAAACAAAATTGAGAAGATGATGAAAAGAATCAAAAAAGAAAATGTTGAAAAGAAATTATGCTAAAGTGTAAGTTTGATTCTAGCTTGATAATATAACTGTTACACTCTATACAAGGTGTTATACATTTTATGAAGAAAAAACACGCTATCATTGCTACACTCGGTATTTATAAAATAAAGGTTTTTATGGGCATACAGTTTACACACCAACGATCAGAAGAAAATTACAAGGCATTCAAAAAAAAAGAACGTCCAAATCGTACAAGTAGTTTTGACAAAAATTTATCTTAATGCTTTTGGTGGTGCGTTATTTCTGGGGAAGTGTATGATTTGATACACGTTGATTTTTCGAAGAATGTTGTGAACTTGCCAACCTTTAAAAATATTCCTTTTTTATAACGAGGATCAAGAAAATGCACTTGCATTCCATACAAAAAGAATGTAGGATAATATAAAGTTTATTGCAGTTGATGACAAGTAATCAGGTAATGGAAGGTTCATAAATGTGTTTAAAAATAACAGTGTTATAAAAGAAGTATAGAGGTAAACGAGTAGATGAGTTGAATATAAATATGACATCACCAAACTATCAGGACAACAATCAGTAGTAATCTCTTAGCAAATTTAGTACTGCCAGACTAATAATGGTTATGGACTAAAATAGCAAAAATATGGCTTTCGGTATAAAAATCGAAGTGAGCAATGGGACTATTTTATTGACAATTAAACTTATATATCCCTTAAGCGGCTTTTTTTGTCAGCGATATGAGTTTGTTCTAACTTTTCCGACGACAAAATGGTCCTTAGTTACCCCGACATGATCACCAAGTCGTACACAACTTTTTTGCAAGAATTGTCAGGGTGTTACGAAAATATCTCGGTTCGGAGAATCTTCAAATGAAGAAATTGAAAGAGAGATCACCAGCAAGGTGCCGCGGAATACTGTAAATTCCATTTCATCAATTTGGCGGCAATTCACGATATTTCGTAAGGAGAGAAATACACAATAGCAAAAGAAACGTCCAATGAAGAGTTAGCTTCTGTTATATGTGACTGGGCATTCAACATGAAGAAGAATAATGATGAAGACTAAAAAAAGAGAGTAAAGTTAAGACGATTTGAAACAGAATTATTAGTTATTTACAGGTAGAAAAACTATATTTAAGCAATATCTTAGGTCGAGTAGTTTTTTTTTGAAAAACTCCTACACTTCATTTCATTTTGATACGTTACTCGGTATAAATAACAACCGGCAAAAGCAAACTGAAACCATCAATCAACCCATAAGATTATTCTGCCCGACAAAAAATTACAATCAACGTGATTGATTTCAATAAAGATAAGGATACCGTTCCTGATTGTTTTGACGTAACCAGATGTATAGGCCTGCCAAGTCGAATCAAAAGTCTTTACAAAACAACAATAGTTGGCATGGCAGAGAAAAATTACCATATTCTCAACTACGGAGCTTGTTTAATTGACCTACTAGTCATCCAGCCATCTTATTGTTAATTTACTGATTCCTGAAAGCAAGAAAATATAATTTAACGTCTAGTGAAAATAATGGGTGTGAAAACAAGAAAGCCTCAGTTCAAAGTCTTATAGATATTGTCATCCTCGGGTTGTTCCCCAAAATAACGAAAACATTTAATTTAATTGGTTAATTTTCAGTATTAGGAGTGAAAAAAATGTCCATTTCTGATAACTGTGCAACACAGACAAAAATAAGATTTCAAGTACAGTAAGAGCCCAAGTTATTGACAGTGTTCTAGTGATTGATCACTTCCTTCTCAATAATAAGACTATGTGCTATAACATTACTGATATTTCTAAGTAACCCACAAAAGCAGAGTATCCGCCAACCCTCTAGCAGATTTCGTTGTGATCAGCCAATGTAATTCACGGTTATAAAAAGACGAAGTGCATTACATCTAAATTATCTGTAATTATAAAGCAAACTGTTAAGGTAAGTCCACTAAATGATATTTTTTTATTTGTGTTGTCTAAATGTCTAATCATTTCATATATTTTGAGGTTTGGAATAAAAAGCTTCGGAGAAAAAAGCTATTGAGAAAAGAACGAATGGAAAGAAAGTGGTAATAGCCTGGATAATATCATTGCTTCAGAAGATGAAGATGACTTGCCAAATTTTTTGGGTCGAAACTGATGTTTCCACCATTCAGTTTGCAGACATCATTAAAAAACGATTCCAGCCGGAACTACAAACTTCCTGGGACAGAATTGATCGTTGGATTATGAATCTGGAACATGTTTCCAAAAGTTTATTGCTCGAAAAAATTGCTGAGCCAGCTCAAGTATGTGCTTTGTTCGCCATCTCACTTTGAACTCAAAACGAAGCTTACTTATAAACTTTTGACTAAATTATGTAACTGGGATCAAAAAAAACGGCCACCATATGCTTACACCCTCTATCTGCAAATGCACCGACGACAAATTCTAATCTAGTTTTTGCGCAATGCTATAAAGTAAGGTTGAGGACAAGTGCACTTTTTATGAGTTAGGTGCGAATAAAAAATGTCGTCTAATATGCATTTTAATCGAATAGATACATGTTTTGGGAGTGCCGCTGTCATATTTATATCTATGCAACACTTTTTATGGCTTGTATGGTTTCTGCGACATAGGCGTTTGAGATTTTATTCAATTAGGTGGCGGATATTGCAAATTGCATTTATTTCAATGATATTAGGCCGCCTACAAGGACTACAGGCATTCTGTGTTCTCTTTCATTATATTTTCTGAGACATTTTTTGTATCCCAATCGTCTGTTGAGTACAACAACCACGAAAAATAAAAATTTGTATTCATGTACAAACTTCGCCTACTGTTTTTTTATTCCTTGTTGAAGTTTTTGCCTCTGCATGCCCATGTCTTTCCTTTCCTTTGAAGTATGCTTCATAACTCCATCCCATGTTTGTCTCAGTCTCAATTTTTTCTCCTCTTTTGTATCTTTGACTTCCATACTCTTTTAATTGGTCTTGTTTCGTTTCTGCTGCTTGCATTTTGCTCTTTTGTCTGCTTGTCAATACTGAGATTCACATCCAAATGTTAATATTGGACATTGTTTTCTTAGGGATTTCTCTTTTATTTATAAATGACTGATTCATTGTGTAGTACAAGTTTATTGTTATTCCTACTCCATTGTTGTTTTCTATTTCTTTACTTCCATTGTCTACTATTGCCACCCCCAAATATTTAAATCTTTTAACTTGTTCAATTTCTTCTCCGTTTATTTGTACATTCATCTCTTTTTGTTCCTTATTTATTACCGTAATTTTATGAGAAAGAATACGGGGTACCCTTCTCTCTTAGCGTTTCCACTAAGTGGAAAATAAAGGCAAATATCTCTCTAATGCCACGTATGACATTGAACTACATTCGACAGATATTTTTGCAACGTTCTTTCAAGAAGACCCAATTGCAAGTGCTTGTCTTGTAATTAAACAGAAGATTATCCTTCATTTGGCTGGGAATGACCACCAAGTCTTGATCTTGGTCTTGTATCAAGACCAAGACTAGTCTCTTTGTCTCGCGAAGCTCTATCCTGGAGCTCCCCTGCTCGCACAAGCTCTGCTTTTGAGGAGTTTTCTCCGAAAACCTGGGTGATTCGTAACAACAAAATTTCACGAAAAAAAAAAAAAGTAAATTTTTTCAATTTGCCGCTGCAATCCTCGATTCGGATTTTTATAAACGTTCATTTCCTCATCACCATAGAAACCTAACAACGAAAAAGTTGGGCAGTTCTCTCGAAACCAAATAATAATGATACAGGTGATAATTCCTACAGTAGCAAAATTTTGCTTCAATACCTAAATCATCATCATAAACACTAACACTTTCGCTCATTCCTCAAAAAGAAAGCGCACTCGACAATCTCCCATTGAATGGTAGTTCAACAAAAACACCTCTACACGCCAATGATTCCGACAAAATATTTCAGTCGGCGAGAAGGTCGAACGATCCGTTTTTTTTTCGTTGTTGTATATTCTTGCATCGTGAATTTTTATGTTTCCTCCTTCGGTTATAGCGACCGTCCGACCAGACATCCGGTTTTCGAGTGATGGTCCGGTGCTTATCTCGACCGCGAAATGAAAATGGCGGACGGGAACGTATCCAGCGGCCTTTTGCATAGATAAATTCGATCGAGACGCATATCGCAACCGTTTCCTTTTTGATATCGGAAGATAGTGCTGGACGGTCATGCACATGCTTTTTTGCGGTAGGCTGCAGAATATGGATAACAGAAAATCATGAGGATGTTCGTAAATAGGTTAATAAGAAATTAGATGCTTATGGGATGTATGGAGAATATGAGCAAGTTATCTCAAAAGCCTCGAAGAGGCCTTGCAACTTATCTATTTCACTTATCTACTGAACCCTGGTTAGAGAACATTCTTTGCAATGTTCTCTGACTCATGTTTATAAAGTTATCAAGGCTACTTGCCAGAAAATCGATTGAACATATTCCAGTTATCGACAAATAATTGTCGATAATTTATCGTGGCGGGAAAAAAATTGTCGCGCTCTGAGTTTTTTTTTATATAGGGTCTGTGTTTTCTTTATATCAAGTAAGCACTGCCACTGATATAACTAGACGAATAAACATCAAATTTCATCCAAGTAACCAAAATTTGTCGAGTAATTCTCGAAGTATTTTTGACGTAAAAATAACGTGAAAATCTTTTCTTTACTCCAAGTAATGTATTTTTTACTGTTATTCTTGATATACGAGGAAATTTTGCGTTATTAGCAACAGCGCATACATGCTTGTATAAAAAAAGGGTTTAATCCAAAAAAATGGTTCGTTTATATATTCTATTGTAGAATAAATATTGTCTCATTACAAAATCATTTTCTCAGAAAGAGGTAATGATATACTCGAATTGAGTAAAGGAAGATGTTTTCATTCAAGAATACTGTTATACTCCATTGTGAAAAATTGGAATATTAGATCCAATGGACTGCATTAGTGATGACATCACAAATATGTAACCAACATTACACCGATTCCTAAATCATTTCGCGCGAAATGATATACCTTAAGTACGGATGACATAAGAACGATAATAGAAGTATCGTAATAGCTCTTCTTGTTTTATGGTCTCACACGAAATAAGTAAATATTTAAGGAATTTCCTAGAGCGGGCCTTGAATATGAAGGATGGAAGAAACGATATTTCGATAAAAACAATTTTCTGAAAGGATTATACATAATTTATAAACGAAATAAATTTGAATATTCATCTACATCTTACTTCTTTCTGCAAGGAAGTGCTTCCCCGCTAGATGGTTCTCATAATTTGGGCACGAAACAGTAAAGTGGTGATCAGCCAAGTGTTTCATTATATTCCCATTCGAATTTGAAAACATTGCTGAAAATGTCGAAAGATGAAATAAGTTTATCAGACATTGATACTTTTTCATGAAAATTTAAAATACATATTACATATGACATGTGTGTTGTGGACTACGAGTAAACAACATGAAGTTAGAAGCATGATTCTAATTTTCTATTGGTCGACGCATAATGGATTTTCTGAAATTTATTCAGAAGTTATTTAGAAGACTTTCTTTACGTTAACCATTCTATAAGACGTATTAATTCTTTTTCTATCGAATTCAAATACATACATTTCTCAAATATTACTGATAATAGCAAAATAATTAAATTAATAGCATCATAGTTTGGACCGCTGATTCTAAACCTTATGTAATGGTTACTGAAGGTTCATGTTAGCGCAGCTTCGTTCTGCTATATTACGTTAGGACTCAGTGCACTGTTAGTTGCATACATTTTGACGTCACACTAATTCGGTCTATTATATGATACTCTCAGCAGAAGAGGACACTAAGCTTGAATAAAAACTTTGCTGTTGTCAATTAGAAACCAGTATTTTCTCATTTCTACATTACGATAATGTAGAACTGAGAAATTGATTTTCTTGATGTGAATTGAATATTTTTTGCCAACCAAGAAAATTAACATGTCATTAAAAAAAATAATGTCCAAATTGGAAAAGTACTTTTGACGAAAATGTATGATAAACTTTTGCCTAATTTTTGTAGGTGCGTAAATTTCATGGGGGGGGTCTTTTTTGAAGCAGCACTTGTTGCGCATATCACCCGTACGTTTAGATTCGGACAAAATGAGCATTTTCGAAAAAAAAAGTCGTGTTCGAATCGTCAGTGAAGGAAAAAAAGGCTATGATACTTGACCGACGCGACGGAGCGTATCAATAGTATCGTATCGTATCGACATAAAAGAGATTCCTGGGAAGGACGATGCGTGTCCCTTGCACTTCGTGATTGTTTCACGCTACGCGCTACGTCTCGATAGAGATGGTCCAACTCGCTGGTCTGAGACGGGTGGGTTGTTGGCCTCCGGTTCGTTATCCGGTAGGTTACTGCATTTTAAAACGATTTAGTTTGCATTAAGTTTTGTTGTCTCGGTATATGGCGAAGGGTGTCCCGCGAAAATCTACTCGGGGTGTAACTGGCGATTAGGCTTGAAGGACCAACTATTTACAGAATGCATAAAATCAGTGCATAGAATTATTATTTTTTATAACTCATAGATCTCTTAAAGTAAATAAAAACTTCTTACTTGAACGTTTTAAAGAGAAACTACGTAGTGATGATTTAAATTGTGCTATTCTTTCTTCATCAGTGAATTACTACCGTTATTTTGGACACTCTGAAGAAGCAAAAAGTTACTTACATATCCGCCTACCGATTTACGTAACGCGAATAATTGCACAGACCAGATTGAGTAATAGGTATACATCGTTAAATTTACGCACAAAAGTATTAGGTGTTGTTTTGATCCGAACATAATTTGCAACATCTGCAATTTAGCAAGAGAGGAAACTATTACCCATATAATATTGGAATGTCCTATGTACCACCAATTCAAACCCCCCAACACTCAGGGAAATTCCGAACGAAGAAACTCTGATTGAACTACTTGACAACCTGTCACCACAACTGGCAAGAGATTTCAGTAATTTTTTCACCTCCATTTTGAAACTTAGGTCCTTTATCCTCAGCAAATGAATACATAGCAAAACATCAAGAGTATGGTAAAATAGTTTTAGTAGATAGTGTTCAGTGGACAAATTCAGTAAGAAGTAACTGATGTTATTATTATTTTTTTGCCAAACTTATTTCTATAAGAATTATTGTATTTGTTAAAAGAAAAATATATTCTATTCTATTCTACTATTATTTATAGGTGGAAATAGTTGAGGAAATTGTTGGTGAATTTGTTTGAAGTAAAACAAACAACAAAAATAGATTGTTTTTTCAAACGCTTCAGATTTTATTTTCTGACGAAGGCTTGCATAAATAAATATGTAGTAGCACAAAAACAGCGATCGAAATAGGCCGAAAAATCAACGTCCTCTAGAGTAGGTATAAAGAATCTTGAGGGAATGAGCATTTCACCTTTTCTTTCCAAGATCTTTAAAAGGTGTATTAAAATACACAATTACTTTTATCGCTAAAGGCTAATGCAAAATATTAGTTGTTTTAAACTTCAACAGAGCATTTGACTTATATAAATACTGTCCTGTTGATCGAAATCTTGTACTATATGAATTTTTCTGATGTGGTCAGTCTTTTTTCACTCAACTATCTATAACACACCAGTAAATACCTTTTTACGCTATTGAGTACCGTAATGAAAGATTTCACCAAACTAGTCATGTTCATTTTTTTTACCGGACTAGTTCACGAATTTTCCTTTTGGACTTTACAGGTTTATGCAACGTATTAATATCTTCAAAATGTCAACAATTTATTCTTGATACAGTAATCACAAACAACGTCTGGTGATTGCTTGAAGTGCGCACCGACCACCCACAGCTAAAAAGTGAATACGCCAACAAAAATCAGTAGTTTGGCCCGGAACGTCATGTCAAATAATAATAATAGCCGTCCTCTACCTACCCGCTCAGGTTATTCCTTTGAGTTCACTCTATGAGTGTTTATGAGGGGGGAATTATTATTATTATTATCAGCTGCGAAAAGGATAGTAGCAGTATCGAGCGAGGTATTTTGTATTCATGTAAATTACGAAGAGTAGGGGTCCAAGGACCGAACCCTGGGGTGCTCCTTGCGTAATAGCTCTGAGGTCGGATGTTACGGAATATATTTCAACAAGTTGTTGCTCTGGTCCCATAATACGTTAACTTCTGTAGAAGGAGGTAACGAAAGACACAGTCAAACAAACTCCTTGGATAGATCGCACATTGAAAGGATGGTATGGTAATTTGTTTTCTAGGCCTCTGATAATGAATGTCCCCGGAGACTTTCAGTAACGCGCTTATGGTGGATTTGCGAAAGCCAAATTGATTGTTGAATAGAAAGTTATTTGATTCAAAATAGTGTGTTAGTATATCTTTCAGAAAAATTGGGTTTGAGATTTATTTTTCAACAAGAGATGAAAATACTGTTTTTCTACATGAGTAGAAAACAACATTTATTATGGAAATCAGGCGGAAATTTTTCAAAATATCAGGGTCACCTTTTTTGAACAGAGATGAAACTCTGGAAATTTTTAATATTTCTGGGAAACATTTATTGGATGAAAGAAACTAGTGGTTCAAGCAGGGTATCGGATGTTTCCTTTATCAGTCATGAATTTATTTCAGAAGCATCTCCTGAGCCAGATCTCGTTAATGTTCTTGAAGCTTAGAGTACCTCGTGTGATGTAGTAATAACGACCGATGACAGTAAGTGTCATAATAATAAATAGAAAAAGTTGCTCGGAAGCTATCTCATAACTAGACATACAATTGAATCAAATTTCAAAAAATAACATACATAAAACACGCATAAAAAAAACAGTTTGTAAAAATGTAATCGGTCCATTCGGAATTTTTTGACATTAAAATCTATACAGGCCGTTTCTTTTATCATATGGTAACATTGGTTGCAAAGACGATTAAATGAGAAAAAAATATAACTTTTGTGGTGAGCACATTGGTGAGTACATTGGTCAGAGAAAATCGGTTTTTTACGAATATAGAATGGTTATTTCAAAAAATATAAAAAATTAAAGAGGAAAGTTTTATTGTATTCAAAATGTACTATCAATATTTGTGATGAAATAGACAGGTCCGTATTTGAAAAAAATAGTTGATGATGGCGGTGTTGACACGAAACGTTTGATTAAAAATTTATCGTTACGTAGTTCTAGTACATTTTGAATAAAATAAAACTTTCCTTTTTAATTTTTTTATATTTTCTGAAATAACAATTCTATTCGTAAAAAACCGAAAACAGCATTTTCAGTTTCCCTGTATAAGTTGGGAAGGGCGAGAATCCCCGTAAATTTTCTATGACCAATTTACTGCTCACCACAATAGTTACCTTTTTTTCCATTTAATCGTCTTTGTATCTATTACGGTTTAGAATATAGCAATGTTACCACATGATAAAAGAAACATACTCCTAATTTGACCAAATCTCTGAAGCCATGTAAGATTCCCGTCTTTGCGGATGCACCCAAATCTATCACAATTTGTCTTCCCCCACTAGGGGATTGCACTTGTGACATTATTAATCAGGAATTCACCTACACTTTATGGGCCGCGGTGATGTGCGGGTTTAGTTCTCGCCTCATAAACCAAAGAGCGTGAGTTTGAATCTCAGCATTGCCACCGGTCTCATGCATGGCATCACACGTATTAAGAGGTAAAGGCTACGTCTTCCCCTAGCTCGCACAAGTCTCTGACTTCTGAGGTTTGCACGTAGGGGTGCAACCGGTAGACGAACATAACAATTTTATCAATTTTTTAACTGATTCAGCTGCTGAATAATGCATATTGATCAATTGTGCAGCTTTCAATCCATCGTAAATGTGTAATTTATTATGCAACAAAGTCCAAACTTGATAAAAGGTGAAAATTGTTGATTCTGAAACCCAAATGCATGGATATGAAACTCGTTCAAGTATCAACCTGTTACCTTTCAACAATCCATCGTAAAACAAATTCTCTTCTGCGAAACCAGACCCGCCTTCTTGACTGGGATACTAGCGTGATTCACGATAGGTATCATCGCGTCTGTATATACAGTGCGGTCCAAAGGTATGGAATAAATTCATTTTTAGCGTTATTATGTATTTTATGAAAAAATCCTGAAACAGGTCAATTTTTATTGGCAATTTGACAATTTACAGTATGAAAATATTACCCCCTTCTTGCACCCCCTCTGAATTATGAGCACCCCCTCAAAAATTTTAAATGAGAAGGGGGGTCGTGTGGCATCTTGTTCGAAAGGGATTTTCATTATCTGTTCAGCAATACTAAGTGTTTCATATTTGGTGCAACCATAACGAAGAAATTTTTTTATTAAAATTTAAAAATATTGACACTGTAAATGATGCATCCGTTGAAACAACCTGAAACAGGTCGATTTCTATTCTCAATTTGACAATTTATAGTATGAAAATATCACCCCCTTCTTGCACCCCTTCTGAATTATGAGCACCCCCTCAAAAAATTTGAATGAGAAAGGGGGTTGTGTTGCACCTTTTTCAAAAGGGATTTTCATTCTCTGTTCAGCAATACTGAGAAAATTTATTCTGAATATGTCAAATGTTGATAGACTGAAGGAAATAATGTAACATAATGTTTAGGAAGTATATTTCAATTTGTTTTACAGTTAAATTAAATGTTCAAAATGACCACCATTCACTTCTTGACAATAAGCAAGGCGATCTTGGAATTCTCGTAGAACATTTTGTAGGACCTCAGGGGTTATGTTGTTAATTTCTTCCGATATCCTAGTTTTTAAATCTGCAATATTGTCTGGTCTATTGAAATATACTTTTGATTTTAAATAACCCCATAAAAAGTAATCGAGAGGAGTCAAATCGGGGGATCTAGGCGGCCATTCAATCGGTCCACGTCTGCCAATCCACCTATTGGGAAAAACTTCTGTCAAATAATCTCGAACAATACGTGTGTAATGCGGTGGAGCTCCGTCTTGTTGATACCAAATTGATCTATCTATTCCATTTGGATCATTAACATCGGGAAAAAGTCGTTTTAATGTAGGCACTAAAAAGTTCATCAAAAAACCTAGATAAACCTCACCATTAATTGTGCCTTCAAAAAAATAGGGGCCAATAATTTTGTTTTTAATGATACCAGCCCAAACGTTCACTTTTTTGGGATATTGTGTGTGAGCCTCACACATCCAATGAGGATTTTCTCTGCTCCAATATCTACAGTTTTGTCTATTAACCGTTCCATTTAAATAAAAAGTAGCTTCATCAGAAAACACAATTTTGTTTATGAACTGCAAATCTGCTTCGATTCTATCCATCATCAGTTCACAGAATTGTTGCCTTCTATCAGGGTCATCCTCACTCCTGAACCAACTGAACTTTATAAGGATGGTATTTTTCTTTATGTAAAGCTCTCAATATCGATGATTTACTTACATCATTGTCGGCGGCAAGTTGTCTACTTGTCATATGCGGATTTTCCTCAATCGCTTACAGTACATCTAACTTTTTCTCATCATCCAATGCAGCATTTCGACCTGGTTTTTGACGAGTTTTTACATGTCCAGTTTCACGGTATTTTGTTTCTATTTTGCTAACTGTAGATTGTGATACGTGTTGACCAGGGTATTTATTATTGAACATTTCACAAACTTCCGTTGAGTTTTATTACCGCATCCAAGCATAATTAAAATGTCTATTCTTTGAGTTTCGGATAAATGAGCCATAGATGAATCGAATACACACAAAAATATTTTTCAATACACTGACGTCTGCCAGCAACTCACAAATATCAAAATAACAGTAGTCTACTAGATTGACATTATATTATTTATGGGTTTTGTGAATAATTTTTTGGTGTCTTCAACGACTTTTTCCTGACTTTTTTAGCAAGACAGATAAGAAAGTATAAATTGTCAAATTGAGAATAGAAATCGACCTGTTTCAGGTTTTTTCAACGGATACATAATTTACAGTGTCAATATTTTTATATTTTAGTAAAAAAATTTCTCAGTTATGGTTGCACCAAATATGAAACACTTAGTATTGCTGAACAGATAATGAAAATCCCTTTCGAACAAGATGCCACACGACCCCCCTTCTCATTTAAAATTTTTGAGGGGGTGCTCATAATTCAGAGGGGGTGCAAGAAGGGGGTAATATTTTCATACTGTAAATTGTCAAATTGCCAATAAAAATTGACCTGTTTCAGGATTTTTTCATAAAATACATAATAACGCTAAAAATGAATTTATTCCATACCTTTGGACCGCACTGTATATGCAAACCGTCTAAAAAAGAAACATGGAAACGCATGCGAAATAAAGATGACTAACGCCACGGGCATCTTCGACCGTTACCAGCACACAAATCTCGACGGTTATTCGGTTGCCCGGAGGCCAGGGTCGAATAATGTGAACCGAACCAGCTCATTCGTACGTACCTCTTTTGCTGAAGTTCTGGGCGTCGTGAGAACGGTCCAGATATGTACCATAGGAGTCGTTCTGAAATAAAAGAACAACGCCCGTGGACATCGTTGGTAATGTGTTGTGTAACTTTTCCGAACGGTATTGTTTTGAAATTAACCGTTCGCCTCGTAATTACTACGTTAGTTTAGTAATTGACAAGGTTCTGTGGCAGTATTACGGTTATCCGGCGCGAAGGACCAAAAACTTATGAATAGTTGGGAGTGTCTATAGGCTATTAAATGTGCTCATTTTCAGACTGTCGGGTATAAGCATGGTGAAATGATCGATTTTAGACTAGGTTTAATAGTAATTTTCGTATTTTTTTTCAGATCAAATTTGTTGCGATAATCCGTCGTGACGTTGCATTTTGATGAATACTCACATTATTTATAGGTTACCTACATGTTTGTCGGTGGAATTTAATTGTTTATTGTTTGCGATTCAATCGTGGACATTAATTGGAGATTGATACACCCGCCTGTACCCATTTTAATGTGTTTATTTCTGACCGGGATATTATAACCTCAAGAGGGTCATAACTCTCTTGGGACATTATAGATTTCTATAATTTCCTCTACCTTTCACTAGTGAAAATAAAATAAGAAATGCTAATATATATGTGTGTATATATTTAAGAAATGAAAACTGTACCATATTTCATTTATTGACGTCATTACAAATAATAAATATATAATTTTGAAATGTGCCCTGAAAACTACTTCCGCCACTGGTAACAATTTCTTCTTTTGTATGGCGAGTTACCTGCCTCTTCTAATGCCAAAGTAGACAACATACGCGCCATTTTATTTCTTAGATGCTATCCTCCAGATACCCCTCCGCCACCGTGGAACTTTTAAGTTAGTCTTAGTTGCTCTTGCAATAGCTAGGCAGTAGCAGAAGTGCGACGAAGGCAATGTCCCTTATAGGAAGATGGATTTGGCAATCCTAAATACATTGTGATTTTGATGGGGATTCTCCCAAACATGTTTTTTTACAATTGGCTGAGATGTACATTTATTTTGACGGGAGCTCAGAAAAAATTGTTCAATACCTTCAGAACGCAAAGACGCCTTTATAAAGGAAGAGCGGTGAACTCTTTTTCATCCACAACTGTACTTTTCATCGATACACCAGTTTCACTTTTCGGTACACTATCATAACGGAATCCCGGTCCTCAATATCCGATATCTTCATATTCAAAAGTTCCTGACTTCTGCATTCTCCAGAGGCCCTCGGGACGCAAATTTTGCCATCAATAAGTCTCCCTTGATACATTTACTATTATAACTCCTTTTCAAAGTACCAGTTCTAATACAACTCGAAAATTGATCACTTCAGTGAGTATTTACATCTCCATTCGTTACAGAAGTCACGTGATTTTCAACAATCTGGTCCGAAGGACCACAAATCGTAATAAACTACATAAGACCTTGATTTTGATTTATTTTGCATCAATGGATGTTCTGTGCTTGCACCTGACGCCAATAACTCAGTCTTGCGTATAATTCGGTTTCAAGAAAGTGAAACATCGATTGTCTTCGGCGGGTAATTGATTCACTATTCGACGCGTAACTTGCGAGGTGTTTTACTTGTGAATTTGTTTTTACGTCATCGATCGTTGTCGAATATGCATTAAACATGAGAGCGATTCCAAGTTAGTTGGTTTTTCATTCAGGATTGTCGTCGTTGCTTATTCCTTTGGCACTAGTCCGTTTTGAATATATCCAGTTTAGACAAATTCGGAATGTATGTATGTTGTGGGTTAGTTCAAAAGAGAATTTGGTAATGAGGAATAATATTGGGGTGTTTCCGGGTGTCCTAGGGAGAAAACTACAATGAGAAACTGAGACCCCGAATAAGTAGATAACAGAAGAAAAACCCAAAAGCTCAAAATAGAGCAAAATATCAAGGAACGAGATGTGAAGAAACTGAAGGATAACATGAAAGAGCGACAGGACAAGACATGAAAGAGCGATTAGAAAGAGGCATAACATACAAAATTCTTAGGAAGAGAGATACCAAGTAGATATTAACAGCTTCATAGAATCAGAAAGATCACATCATTTAGATAGCAGATTTCATAGTGATCAGCCAATGCAATTTTTGGTTATAAAAAGGCGAAGATTCTCTGTGATTCTAAAGCTAACTGTTGAGGTACGTCCATTAGATGATATTTTTTTATTTGTGTTATAATGTTTAATGTTTCATATATTTTGAGGGTGTTTATTTAACATCTTTGATTCGTTTCTGATAACTTACCAAAGGGTAGATCTTCTAACCTAATAATTATATGGGTGTCAATGACTGGATCAAGAAAAACCTGTTCGTTCCAGTAACTGACATATGTCAATAATTGGTACATCAGTTGATGATAATTCATCATTATCTGGTACACAGATGGCTCAAAAACAGAGGTGGGAACTGGAGCAGGAATACATGGAGTGAGGCCAAAAAGAAACGTAATACTTCCACTTGCATGGCAATAACATCACAGTATTCCAAACTGAGACACATGCCATATGGATATGCATTCAGATGAATCTCGACAGTGGGTATAAAAAAACACATCTATATTCTGTCTGATAGCCAGAGCACAATGAAAGCTTCAAACCAACCAGCCATCAATACTTCAAAACACTTTTGTGGTGTTACTTGGATAAATACGGACTCAACATCTACAAGGAGTAATAATCCATTCTTGAGTGGGATCATAGGCTGTGGCTAGATAATTATGGCTTCTATTTCGCGAGTGGAGGGAGCTATGACATACTATCATTTTAAAATATGGTCTTGTTGATTTCTGAAGTTGGGGCAGTGGAAAGCCTTCCCGATGACAGCTCAGTTGATTCTTGACCGTAGATTGTTTCGCACATCAAAAAATAAAAGCTTCCGCATGACTTAAGTAGCCTAGGTCTCACAGATACTTACAGATCTCTCTAAATTGAAATATTAGCGGCCTGTTTTCGACAAGATCCATTAGATACATTAGCATCGTAAAATTTCAGTTGTTGTTTGTTATTGAGTGGTCGTACTTAAATCAAAGATTGGATCGAGTTTCCTCGTCGCCATCTGACCCCGCTCCTTACTCGGAAGCTATAACACTACTTATTTCAATTAAAATTGTTTCACTCATCTCTCTGACTAATCAAAATTTATGAATGTACACTTCCTGGATAAACGACAATATTTATTTACCTTCACGAAATTCCATTCCATAAAATGAGATTCTGCTGCTAGCTTTTCCGACGAGTTGGTCGCAATCCAATGCCATCCTACTTTTCTCCGGGCATCCTTGACCTCGTCATCGAGATAGATACAAAATCGTTTGATCGATATCGATCGCTAGCTAGACTTGATTGAATTCCAAAACCATTCACAGCTTTTTTTGAGGCATCCATCGGCTGTCGTGTTGCGAAGAAGAACCGTTGTTGCTATTAGTATCGCGATTCGGTTAGGCCAATCAAATCCGGTAATGTTGTATAGTGCAGCCCACTCGGTTTTTGGGACGAAGATCGGTTGTAACACCATCAAATTTGGCGTGCTAATAGTTGCAACCATTTTGAACAAGAAAAAAAAATAGTTTACCAAAAATTCGAGGGTAGAATTTTTTTGTTGTCATCTTGGAAATAATGAAGTTAAAAAGCGGTTAGAATAGGGTTGAAGATCATTCAATTCCCTACAAGAATAATCCTCACTAATTCCTTACAAAATGCGCCCGTTTTCTCAGAAAACGTGAATGAACGCCGACATCAAATTTCAGGCTCGTGTTTACCTGCCGCTGCAAGTTCCGGTGGTGCCAAACATTAAATGAGTCATAACTTTGCAAAAAATTATCAAAGAATGAGAAATAAAAGTGCATTTCGGTCCTGAAGACTTCTACTTTTTCATGGAAATATAACATGTGGGTATCTGAGTAAGTAAAATGTTTTTTTAACACGCTACATAACCCTACTGCGTTTTTTACGGTAGATATTTCAACCCATCCGGAATAATTGCACTAAAACAGGAACCGTCCCCCCCTTTAGACACTATGCATTGATTTAAGAGTAGTGAGATAGGTCTCACACATGCAAAAGTAAAACTGAGTTTCACTCCTGCCTTATTTTCAACTCCTTCATAATTCCGACACTTTATCCAGCAAATGTTGAAAATAATCGCTTGTATACCTCCTGTTTAAAAAAAATTTACGTGCAATTTCAAGCTGGAGGTTTGCACTTTACACTTCTGTTGTTGAACATACAAATACAACTCTGTTTTATGATTAAAAGCAATGAAGTGTTCAAAACTGCTTATTGCTTGTGATATATAATCAAACACGAAATTTTTTCGTTTTCAATCTAATTATTACCTGAAGTTCATAATGATTACAATTTAATTTAAAGAGTTTTGTATTTTTCAGCTGTATTCATAAAATAAAAAATCATGCTTTCGTTATTTTTTCAAAAAACGGTCAAACTATCCAGACTTTGAAATACTTGTGCCTGAATTTTAGATTAATATTTTAGTTTCTTTCCAAATGAGGTTCCAAATAAATAAAAACATAAAAATTGACAAGTTCAGGAAGAAGTAGGTAAATCTGAAGACAAATTTTGTTTCTAAATGAACAAAAAATTATCCTGTAGCAAGAATATATTTTTTGTCCTATTGATGGAATGTGGCATATAGTCCTAAACAATTGCAAAAGAAGCAACTTTTTCAAATTTTTATTTTTGAAATTACGTCAAAAAATACCAACTCTGAACATTTTTTTAATTTCAATTTTGACAGGAATCGAATTTTTTGGTATAATTCAAGGCAAAGATTAATGCCGAAGTCCAATTTCATGTGAGTCTATTGATAAAGAAAATTCCCATATGTTGCCGACAGTTTCAAGCTTGTTGATGTGGTTATTTGGTACATTCACAACATTTGATTTTATTATTATTACACGCTTTCATTTAGCTTCACCTGTTTGTATGTATGTTTGTAACCGACTCCTTCACACTAAATTTTGACCCACCTTAAACGGACATATTTAATTGAAACTTTGTACACTTATCAAGAACGGGTGACATCCGATAATTTGATGAGTTTGTCTCATTATCCTGATCAGGATCGCGAGAATCAAATAATTTGCCTATCGTATACTCTGTGTGAGAGCCTTCGCCAGAATTTCAAAAATCCGCGACGTGGATGAGTTATTAATGCGCCTGCTGCCTTCCTTGGATAGGGTCGCTTTTGGTTCCGGAGAAAAATAATTAATAATAAATCGAGAACTGAAAAGTAAAATATTGAATATAGTTTAAAAAATCTAAAAAACACGCTTTGTAACACATTGAACTAGAAAGTAAAAAATAATTTACATAAAACGAACAAAGTTCGAGTGTGTGTATAGGAAAGTTCGATTCTAAGAAACAAAATTCAATATCCGTAGGGGGAAGTAGTTGTTTTCTGTCAAATATTTGCCTTAATATCCACTTTGTGGAATTGTGTGGAGAGACAGGCATTTTTCGGTTTTACGAAATATTTTGTTTCTTGAAATATAATTGTGTGTATAGGCAGAAAATAAAAATAAATGAAAAATATTAGTATCACTGTGAAAAAAGCCATACTCAATATACGAAAATATGAATTTTATGATATTTTTTATTTATTATTATTTTATGCATAGGTAAACAATTATTTTTTACTTTTTAGTACAATGTGTTATAAAAGAGTGTTTTTTTGGTTTTTTTAAACTATATTTTATATAGCTGAATTTAAAAATCGCTTGTTTGGAGTGGCATGGAAGCGAACAAACAAATTTATAGTTTCACGTCGACACGTAATTTTTATATTGTGTCGTCTTTACTGGCTAAATTAATACAAAATCACTGAAATATTTTTGTAGAAAATGTGTCCTCCCTTTTTTTGATGCTTCTCAATAAATCACTTTTCAGCTGTAACGTCATCAGGGCTCGATAGAAATTATCCGTAGAAAAAATATTTTATTTACCAATTTTTTTTTAATTTTGCTTTTTAGTGTCACGTCGACAATTTGTAGGTCGCACGTATATTTCGCAACGAATAATCGAATCGGATAATGATAATTATTTTGATTGCATTCGTTTAATTGGCGAAATTCACTCTCATTTGATTTTGATTGACCAACTTTCTGTTCCATAATACGCGAATGGTATGCGGTGCCAAACGAAGTGAGTAGGTAGAAATTGAATATTTTTCGGGATATCGCAGCGATTTTTAATGATAGAAATCCGCGTAGGAAGTCTGAAATATTGTGAAACTACCGAGCGTGAAATTACAAGACCCCCGCGAGAATTATTTCTTCTTGATGTGTCTCCTGCTGTCTGGGGCATCCTGTGTCGCACAATGGGAAACTTTTGCGAGAAGGAATTTGATTATAAGGAGGTGTTCAGCAGTCTCCAGCATATTTTTTATAAAAATGAAAAATATTTGTGTAATTGTTTATATCTTATGTTCATTTGGATAAAACCTTATATAATCGTATTGTATTTTTGTTGTAAATAAAGACTACTTATTTATTCTTTTGTGTTCTTTGATTCAGATTGATTATAAGAATTAGCACCTCCTGTAAATTTCGAGTCATTCGACGTGAAACAAAATTATTAAATCGAAAAAATGTCACTAAAAATCATGAAATATACAAAATCGGCAAATTTACTTGAAATGTGTACTACATACGCAAACTTTCATGCAGATCACGAAAATATATTATTTGTGTATGCTCAGATACAAGGTTTGGCATATAAAAGGAATAGAACGTCAAAAATGTCACTAATAGGAAAAATATGGAGGAAAATTACTCCTTACCCAAATGAACTTTTCAACTCATGAACGCCAATCGATTCACGATGCTTAAATCAGTATAATCTGTGAATTTCGAGTCAATCGATGTGAAATAAAATTATTCGAAAAATCATGAATAATACAAATTTGGCAGATTCACTTGCAACCTGCACTATATACGCAAAATTTCATGCAGATTCCGAAAATATATGATTTGTTCATGCTCAAATTCAGTTTGGCATACAAAAGGAGTACAACGTCAAAAATTTCACGAATAAAAGTAAAAAAAATATGAAAGAAAATTACTCTTTCCTGAACTCGACAAAGTCAATCAATACAATACATATTTTCATTTTGTGTTTGATTAATGCAGGCATGTTTCAATTATTAAACATGTGAAATGAACAAATTATTTTGCTAAATATTGTCCGTTTCTATAATTACATTAAAAATTAAAATAGGAAAATATATCTTTACTTATTTTGCACGAGAATCAATTTTGCTCTACAACAAACAGAAATTATTGAGCGATTCGTAATGAAAGCCCAATTGGCCCTCTTGCCAAAAATCCAATTTTTTATTGGCTTTATAGGTACCCAGCGTTGTCTATGCTAGAACTAAACATGGTTGAACATGTTTAGTCCATCAACTTTTTATTTGCTGGCTTTACGAGATTAGGTCTCGAACTAAAGGGAACGTGAAAAAATGTTGAAGAATTCAGGAGAAAAAGTAGTAAAGAAATTATCAGTTTTGAATAGAACAGTCATCATCGAAGCAATAATGGATAGAACTACTTCATAAGAATGAAGGAGCAGAAGTAACTGTCAGTATTCATTGCGAATATTCGCAGGTTATGGTTAGTGAAAAAGGTCGTTCCCTCTTGTCATTGTCATTCATAAATAAATTCAATAGACAGCATGTGGTCGGCTGTGATGAAACAGATTTGGGATTTTAGAAACCGTTGTTTTGTATTGGTTTTGACTGACAACAATAAACCAGTATGTCTACTTTGAATATTCAGTTGATAATAATAAGAGAAATATCAAGGAATATTTTGTCATTACCTCCAAACACCTGGACCATAATATAAAAGGATTTACGCTTTCAATGGCATTTTTATTACCTTATTTCTTTTTTTCTGAAGCTGAATATCTACTTGGGTGAATTGGGGTTGGGTTCAAGACATGATAAGACAACTTTTTACTGTCATAAACTATAATTATTATAGTGAAAGAAAGGGTGGATGAAATACCGGGCGTGTACACAGTTTTATCTTGAAGGATTTATGAGTCATTTTCTATTGATGAATCAGAAAAATAGACGAAACTCTCATCGGAAATATTGATGTACCTGACTGAAAAAATAGTAACTCAAAAATGGTTTTGAATAATTTGATTATCAATAGGTATGAGACGGTAACAAATATTTTGATATATCTCCAACTCTCATTGACGAAATCCTATTCAATATGGCATAATGAAATTTTTCAAACATATCAGCTGGTAAGCAATAATTATTCGGTTTTATATAATAATTGTGCTAACCTCATAGGACACAATATCAAGTTAAGGGATCAAAAAATGATGTGTAATGTAATTTCAGAAATGACGCGTTTGAACTTTTGTTTTAACCACCAAATGTGTTTTTTTTTATAAATATCACACAATCAATCTTTCTAAGACTCGCACAGCATTCGAATGATTCTAGTTACGTCACTTATCCTTGAGCGGTGAAACATTCGTTTATTTCGCCTATTTTCCCATTATACCACACAATGCATTCGCCCGTTTGACGAAAGATCGCAATCAAAAGTTGAAAGAATAAAATATTCCAGCAACACGTATTACGTCGACACGTTCAATCTATCAACGGTTTTGTAATATTCCTCCTCGTATTTTGCATTCAGGAAAAGAATCACACGATTACCTATCAGCGAAAGTAACGGTGTAACAGATACTTGTGATGAGAATTTGATATTGGATCAATTAAATTTAAATTCCCAGGCGGACGACGCGTAATTCGCTCGGTATAATTAGCATATTAACGTTCATACGTAAAAAACCCATGTGAATCGTCGATACGTAAAGTTCCCGTTTCAAGACATTTCTTAGATGAAAACAAAAAAGGAACTTTCTTCGTTTACTGTAAGGAAGCGACACAAACGTTATTAAGAACCAATTATATTGTATTGAAGATTCAGTTTTATGGTTAGTTAGGCGATGTATGGTTTTCAGTCTCTACACTTGATGAGTGTTGAAAATGTGAAACAATTATGAAATTTAATTGGCCGTTTCTTCTGTGATGAAAGTAAAAGCTTGAAATGCATGAACTTCCATCAGGAATGTTTGGTAGAAGCTCGGGAAAGGTATTCATTCAATCAATAAAAAATAAAATGACTAATGTATTTGCTTCTCAGCAGAAAACAAGTTACTGACAAAAGAAAATTATTTATTTCAACTCAACAGTCTTTTGGACATAGGGCAAATTGATTCATTTGCCCTTCTTTCCTTGCATATATTTTTTCTTCTTCTGAATGTGGAAAGTTAAGATACTCAAAAAACATGTTAAAAACAAATTTCCTTCACAAAATCAAACTGTCAATCAGTTTATATTTATTTTTTATTATCCTATATCTAACTGTTTTTTATCACTTGTATTTCTTAAATTACGTTTTTTGTGCAATTATTTTTCAGCGATTTTTAGGAAATATCATCCGAGTAAAAGAATATGGAGATTTTCTTAGGGAACTTTTCATTCATCTGAAATATGCCGAGTATAAAGTTTGACTTGAAATATTTTTCTTGAAAAAAAAAAACAGTTGTGATAATTTTCTGATTATGAAAATGGGTTTTTCGGCTGAAATAATTCATCAGCTCGATTTATTATCCTGTGATCAATATACCTCTATAATTAGCTGTTTCTGAAAACTTGGTTGATTCGTAAAAATCATTTAATTATTTTCAAAATAATTCATTCTTGCAAAAAACTTTTGTTTTACACTTAAATTAAATTCTTGAGAAAACCTTACACAAATTATTTGTTACATAACTACGTCTTTACAATATTTTCATGTTAAAAGGTAACCTAAACTTGTACCAAATTGACCATAATGATTAAGGTACTATACAGCTATTCTTAAGTTCTATTTTGAACTATTCATCATATTTCCTTCAAAATCCTGAAAGCCATTTCTCTCCAAAAACATGTCCTTCAATGGTGCCAGTTATATTTTTGTAGAAGAAATATTAAAATTATCCATCTTCACTTTTCAACCATTTGAATAATGAAATAAATCAATATGAAAGTAAAGAACGAATAAAGCATTAGCCCAGTTCACTAATTGTTTTCTGATGGTTCCAGTATCTACAGCTAAAGACAACACAAAGTATGGATACGTACCTAGTCTTCAATTCAATTATGTCCGGGTAATTGAATCGAAGTGATTTCGTTGGTAGCTCTAGGGTTTTCCAAAAGTAGCTGTTTGACCAACAAGGAATTTTGTTCAAATATATAAACATTTTTGTTAAACAATTATTATTTCTCTCGACTCTACTACAGACTTTAAACATTAGATTAGTAAAGTTTGTATTAACACTTTATAAATAGATGAGAATTCTGAATCTGCTTATCACTCTCAGTCAATAATATTTGCTAGAGATCAAAGCTCATTACAGTTATATCGTTATTCAACTTGTAGACGACTGATAATGTCCATTCTTGAATTTTGGGAGTTCACAGTGTGTGTAAATTTGAGATTCATTTCAACTTTAAGCAGAATAAATTCAAATGAAGCCGTAAGATTAGTTTAACACAATTTTTACAACACTAAGGTAGTCATTGACAGAGTAGAAGTAATATTTCAAGAGAAAGGAATTTTTGGCATGATACATAAAGAGATTTTAAAAATAATCTGGTAAATGATTGTAAATAGTGAAGTCTAATGTATTTTTATGAGAATCACTAAGCCGGTAGCGATTGGTACAAATATTCTTTGCAGATCTGGGGCCCGATTCTCAAATGTCTAATACCCTTTGTCGCATGCGACAAAATATTCCTATCTTTTTTCAATACACATTCTAGAAAGGCGATGGACATATTTCGTCGCATGCGACAAAGGGTAATTTGAGAATCGGGCCCCTGGTATTATGGTCATGAATGTCACATTGCTTGATTAGCGTATTTGCCTCCTTATAAATTTTCACCAGGAAAGCGTAAATATATAGGGTGGGAAGAGACATTATTTGAAATTTAAAAATAAGTGGTTGGCAATGATGTCTATATAGCCTGAATTTGTGATGATTCCAATTCCTCTTTTCTGAAGTTTAAAAATCTTTATAGGGCCACTTGAGTTTCCTAATATCATAACTAATGAGAATGAATTTCACACTATCCATGTCCGACGTAGCAATGCTAGTTGGAAATTTCAGTTTTGTCGTAATTCAGTTCGAGTTTGTTTGTGAAAAAACACGTTTCTGCCTTACTGTTTACCTCTGCAGTTAACTCTCTCAAAATCTAATAAGTTCATATCGGAGTAAATAAAAGTGGTATGGTCGGTGAACATAACAAATGCATGTGGGTTCATATAAACAACTGATATCATTCACATAAATGATATACAAGAGTGGCCCCAAGACTGATCCTTGAGGAACACCATGACCCTCCAAATATGACTTGAATAGAGACAAAGCCACTTCCCTATTGCCATCGTAAGAGTCTTAGTAGTCCACTCCCTTTTATCACCCGTGAAACTGCTTTCTGACTAGACATTTTAGACAAAGATTTCATCAGAAAGTATTGGGCACGATGGTCAGATAGACATGGTTCGAAAACAATAGCGATAGTTTCGTTAACGCGCTAGCCATGGATACTTGCGAAGGAGCGGTAATGATCCGTGCTATTGCATTTGTTACAAACGAGCAATCCATTTGCATTTCACTTGCAATAATTTATGCGGATATATGGGTGCGAATCAATCAAGTTGTCTTCATTTCAGGGGGCTCATTACCTAGAAATTCTTCGGCGATTGCATGGCGTGTTTACAACACGGACAATTGATTCGTCGGCCCAATCTCGATATTAATGTATCATGTTACGTGTAGAAACGAATGCAAAATTTTCACTTCGCTCAGCTGACCTTCCTTAATGAGACTGAACTTTCGTTAACACCTGTGCTCGTAAATCAGTTGCACCTTGCGCAAGTGATAGGTCGGGCCTGTATCAAATATGGCGGACGGGAAATAATAGCCCGGATAAAAGAGGAATTTCAGTTCATTGGGATTTTTTTTATCAAGAGGTTGTTTCCAACTGCAATTGGTAGTGTCGTGGTAGCTTCTGTTTAGTTGTTGTAAAATCTTATGAAAACAAGAACTTTATTCGTAGAACTTTACCAAATCAGAATGTAAATGGTCTAGTCGATAAAAACTTTATGTAGTGGTAATAATAATATCTGAAGGAAATCTCAGCTCTACTGGATTCACCACCACTTACCAGTTTCTACAATCAGTACCTAACAATTTGTGAAATTGAGTGTAAAAAATAAACTTATCTTATTAGAAGTATTTTGACTACTGTTACTTCCACATTACCTTCTATTGCCGGTAATATAGAGTCCATACTTGACGTCTGTGAAGTTGGCTACGCAGCTCACGTCTATGCCATGAGTCAGCTGATACGTCAGTCATCTTATGGTTGGAATGGTGTCTCATAGATGTACGCACACCAAAAGGTTTGAAACTTGGCTACGGTCGGTAATGAATGACGAACGATAATAAGTTGTCTATAACCGGTAATACAGAGCCAATTCTTGATGACGTCTGAGAAGTTAGCTACACAGTTCACGTCACTGCCATGGATCATGTGATTCATCTCACCTTCGATCAAATAACATAACCTAGATGAGTAACTGGGCCGCACACGCATTAAGATTTGTATCTAAGGGACATCTTCCCCCAACGGCAGTGTCGTGCGTTGTTAACAGAAATATTGAGGTTCAATAAAATTGAAATAATGGAAACCCTATATGCAATGGAAAACTGAAATTATGATGAAATAATCTCCACAATATTTTGTGAACAGCCGATGCTCTAATTGACATGTTTTTTCATAATTAATTCATTTTTCTCTTTTCCGATTTGATTTTCCTTTCTGGATAGTTACGACACTGGTAGCTTCAAGTGATTGTTCTGTCAAATATCTAATGCAGCGTTGTCGTACTGACAAGATTATATCGACAACGAAGAATCCCGTTCGGCGATTG
Source organism: Chrysolina americana (assembly GCA_958502065.1). NCBI lineage: Eukaryota > Metazoa > Arthropoda > Insecta > Coleoptera > Chrysomelidae > Chrysolina > Chrysolina americana. Next base: position 63,678,550 of record OY293416.1, on the reverse strand, counting down.
AAATACTATCGTTTTTAGATGGATGCTCCCAACAAGCTGCAATGAACGTTTCAATTGCCTTATTGTTATATTTCATCAAAGACAGTAGTTTTGGGTTTTCGTTGCCATGAATCTACCCGACAAATATCAAAATCTAGCTAACGTGCTTATTGTATCCTACAAAAAATGCGACATGGCAATAATATCATGATTTGAGGGATAACATTATGAAAAGATGTTACCTTCAGTTCTATTTGAGTATTACTCATCTAGGTTGTGTTACTTGAAATTTCGGTGTCTGAAAAGAACACTTCGTTACATGTATATGCAAAGTTTTAAACGCTGTATTACATTCTACCGACCCTTGAGCATTTTTTTCAAGAGAACCATTTTGCAAATGCTTCTTGCAAAAATAAACTTTCTGTCAGAAATAAATATGTTTGAAGGTAATACTAAAAAGGAATCTTTTGGACGAATTTTGAAGAAGAAAAATAATGTTACACTGAAGAACGTATATCTAAGGAAAAATTAGCTTCATTTCTTTATTTCCCAAAGTAATTCAACCAGTTCTGCTGATGTAGGTTCATATATTTTTGTAGAAATAATCTGTTATCTATCCTCATAATGAATATCGTGACTAATGAAGAACGTTTTATACTTTATTTAATTCCTCCTAGCATAGAGTACATATTGATGGAAAAGAGTCAGACGATGCTAACATATTTGACAAGCAATTTTAATGATGTCCATATTGCATGCATGATGGAAAAAATGTTATTTCTCAAAAACAAAATTAAGTCACACGAATCAAAGTAGATACCTCAAAAATGGAGTTGAAAAATTATTTATTAGCACAACATTCGTCAAAATAACCACATTTTGGCTAAGAATCCTATAACGTTCAGACTACTGCGATCAACCATGAAAAAATCGCATCTCGACGTACACAATGGCAGAGTTTCGCATTGTCGAGATTTATATCTTCTGACAGGGTTATCCGGCGAACTTCGGGATTGTTACTGGCCACGTAAAAATTACGATGAAACGTAGCATTTTATCAGGTTTACGATCTCTGAGGAATTCTCTCAGTTGTATATATCTCATATAGAAATATATACCTGAGAGGCAGTAGTTACTTGTAGAATAAAAATTTCGAGGGAGAAACATCTACTTTAAATCTTGTACAACTAGAAATTTTAGGTAAATTTTCAGTTCTTAAATCTTCGCCTCAGTCTTTCAGTCATCTGCTGAGTCCTTCAGTCATCTGCTGAGTCTTTCAGTATTTGGCTTGATTGTGTCTTTGAGACACTTGGATTTGATTTTGAGTCTTTTCAGCCCTAATTTTGAGTCTCGAGTCTTATAAATATTTTGAGCCTTGTACACATTTTATCTAGATATTTCCCTCTCGAAAAATATTCTTGGAAGTATTCGTTTTTGATTTGGGTAGCATTCAAGCTTGAAAAAAGTTCATCTTTCACTAAGTCAGCTGAAGAACAACTACAATTTTTCTGATGAAACACCCTCAAACTTGCACAGGTTCTTTACAAATTATATTTATATCTGTAAGTTTTTCTTCGCCGTTGATTTTTTTGAAACATCGCTCTAAATAAATCTTGCAATAGATTTCGACGTAGCAGGCGAGTTTTTTGTTTTTTTCCTTACGAAACGTTTCGTTTCCGTTGCGTTACGATTTCTTCGTAGATATCTTGATGTACGGCAATTATACGACGCGTTTACCATTTTTGATACAACTCAAGATAAAAGTTACCGCGTGTAACGTGGAAGAGAAAGATCGTCTCTGAACGATTTGTGGATGTCGGCAACGTTGCCATATCGCTTCAGTATTAAATAAATCAAAAGTGATGATATTGTCGAAAACCAAAGTTGCATGCTGTTCTGGTTGAATGTTGACAGAAATTGTGACTAAAACATGTAAGAAAATGATAGATTTTATATCGAGACTTCTTCCTCATTTAATACACATGTTTATCCTGGAGACTTTGAATGTGTTTGTCAGACGTAACGAGAAAAAACTGTTGCAGATGCAGAAAATGTTGAAACTACAGTCATATAAACATTTTTCGTACGAAAAATAAAATTAGTCCCTATCAATGAAATGGAAAATGATGCAAGTATATGTAGATATAAATGAATATAAAACTGTTGTCGTATTGGTCGATATAATAACCCCTCGGGCAATTCTCTTACTAAAGGTGATTTTTGTATTTTTATTTTCGTTATTTACTGACACTTGTTTGGGTGCCTCGATTTAATTCATGAAGAACCACTGTAGAATACATATGCCATACGATATATATTCACAATGGAAGAACGAAGAACACCTTCTGTTATGCCAAGCAGTGCGGAAAACAAACTTCGCCCTTTATTTCTGAAATGAAGCATACAGGGTGTTTCGAATTCGATCCTCACCATTGGGATCTTAAGTTCTTCGAAAAACTACCAACGAGTCTATCTGAGTCTATTCTTCAATTTCAGTGAATATAAACGCGACTTGGCAACGCCGGAGGAATACTTTCAATGTCAGTACGATCCGCGAAGGACACGAGAGGCTGAAAGAACGATTAATTAATTAGGTTCTGTGGTACCGAATCGAGAACGAGCAATCGCCCGAGGAAAAATTCGTGACACAATACTCGAGAGCGACGTCGAGAGGAGAGTAGTATCTGGAGCTACCGTTATGCGCAGCACGGCAGGCAGTCGACGAGAGATTTGAATGGACGGCAAAAAAATTACGAGAATCGTTTAGGTATGGAGAAAGCTCGGAGAAGATAAACCACTAATGAATGGTGACGGTGTCGCGTGGAGAAAATGATGTATTTATCCGAGGAATAGTTGTCCGAGCAGTTATAAAGCCATTCATATCTCTTTCAGAACTGAAATATAACTAGAATTATAATTTGGTCCTTCGAGCCGGATTCTATTACTTTAGGCGATACAGTAATGGATTGACGAGTTCATTGCTCTGAAACGCTAGGAGGAAGGTCGTAATGAGAATTATGAACCGAAATCCCGCTTTCATTGTTCAATATTTACGACTTCTTCGATTAGCTATTTGCTCATAGGAAATCCTGTTCAGTCGTTGCAATTTTCCGGTCAACGTACCACCACGTATAATTCCCGGCGATCATTCAATTACAGTCGTGGTTTCATATAACATAATTTTCTGCGACGAATTGTAGTAGCTAAGAATACGTTCATTAAACATTCCAACGTTCGTTCATTCATTCGTCCATTTATTGTTTTTGTTTTGTTGCAGGTAAATACGTTTGTTGACATTCGTTGGGTTGATGTAGCATACATAGGACGTAGTGGGGTAAGTGACTTTTGGGTAGTTCGCTATAAGTTTAGAAGGGTCCCATATTATTCTTGAATAGAAAAAGTTTCAATTGAATTTGCTCAAGTTTCAGTATGATACTCAACAGTTAGGTTCTCGTCTAAATTACATTACTCTTGTTCCAACCCTCATTATACCACCCTTTGAGATAAGTATACAATAGTACTGTAAAAGTAGGAGGTATGATTATTTTTTCAACATTTGGCGGTTTGTTTTCATTCCATCCGTTCAAATTTTTCAAGTATGCAAGTAAATATAAATAATGATGTAGTTAACGTCTGTTTATTTGGCGCCCAACATGGGGCGGCTTTTCTAATAAACGTAAGTTATGAGGGAACATTTTGAACACATCTCTGACATTGTAGTTCACGTCTGTTATGGAGTTTAAATCAAAATAAGTTTGTTTGGCGCCCAACATGGGGCGTCATTTCTAATGAACGAAGGATACTCCAGGCAGCCGCATAATAATAACAATAATAATAGTGCAATGTCTTTTGTATACAAGATTTCATTATTGTCGACGTTACTGTACAGTTTTTTAATTGCTATTACTATAAAAATAATCACCGAATGACATTTTCTAACGGCGGCATACCATAAAACACGTTTCTCGATGAGTTTATTGTTAAAAAGGTAGGTTTACTGCGACAATATTCAATGTCACACTCGGAATAACAATGCAACTATGTCATCGCTGACGTACACTGTATATGTACAAACCATATCACAGATAATAATTGTAACTTCAAGTACATTCTCTTATTTTTCTACGTGCTTTATCACTGGTATGATTAATTTTTCTGGCATTGAATTCTTATCTTTTATTATGTAAAATACTTTGAACGAATGTGTTGGAAATCAAGCCGAAAGAAAATTGTTGGTCCGTCGAACCCAGACTTCAAGATCTATAATCCCTTCGGCATTATCTTCTCATAAAATAGCGAAATGGTTGAGAGTGAGCAAGACAGCAAGCAGCTTCGCCTTTCCACAACTGTTCCTTGACTTCTGAACTTTACCAATTATTTAATGTTTTTTCAGTTACACCAAGGTTTTTGCACAAGTTATCCAAAGGATACGTTTATTCTTCAAGACGAGCAATGTCTCTTGATATTAATGATGATAATTCGATTCGTCGTTTTCATGGTCGTCGATGACGCCTCTTCAGAGTAATTTGCGAAAGGTCTCGCTAAAATTTTAATTGAATTGAATAGGGAATTTATGGTTCAGGAAGAAAATAAATAACGTTTAATGTCGGTTGGAGAGGCGCAGAATAAAAAGCGTGTTTATTAATAATTATCGAATGGTTTAATTTGTTTCGGTTACGGAAGAAATGCCTTGTGAACATGAGTATAGAAACATGTCTCAATACTATTGGATGGGTGTACGTGAGACCTTGCAACAGTAGTATGCCAAAACTATTTTGAAAATTTGAATAAATGAATATACTATGCACATTTAACGTGACTCTTCAATAGTGGTAAAAATAGTTTATCAATCATAACTTGTCAACGCCGCAACTGATTCCAAGTTTTTTCACAGCGATGTAAAGTTAGAACTTGGCGGAACGAAAATTTAATAAAAAATACAGGGTATTCTCTCTAAAAAAACTTGTCTCTTATTCGTCTCTCTTTTATAAAACACCTAGTAATGTTCAAAATATTATTTAAATGGGCCACTTCAGTAACCGAAGAAGTTTGATTCTAAAAGTTTTTCTCTAGTGGTTACGGCTCTCGTAATATCGAAGATTTACGCAATGACCCACTGTATTAGTTTACAGTGTGTCCAATATAAGGATGGGATAGCATTAGTATCTCGGTAACGGTTGCAGATACAATGTTGGTCGAATTAGATAAAAGTTGCACAATCCAAAGGCCTTTTATATGGAGTATGCAGAAGTGGGGTGTCTTTTTCGGATTTCGAGATATTTTGAATAAAGTAAAGTTTTCGATATTTGATTTTGTTTATTTCTGACGTTATTTTAGTAGATATCGAAAAATAAAAAATACGTTTTCATTGTCACTTTTCAAGCTTAACAAGATGACGCTCACAGATTTCCAGTACAACGGTTCGTTTTCGAGGAACCTTCATCATCTTTTTTTTTAAATACGGCCTTGTTTTTTTATTTCAGAATTGAAAGCCTTTTTTTATTTTAAATTGCGTCATATATCATCTATACTTATTTAAGAATGTTTCCAGCTCATTTCAGATATTACTCAAAATCATCCATGAAAAACCTCCGATTACGTCTCTAAAATAAATAAAATCAAATATCAAAAATTTTACTTTATTCAAAATATCTCGAAATCCGAAAAAGATATCCCACTTCTGCAAACTCCATATAAAAGGCCTTGGATTGTGCAACTTTTCTCTAATTTAACCAACATTGTATCTGCAACCGTTACCGAGATATGCTATCCCATCCTTATCTTGGACACACTGTATAATGTTGATTGATATAAAGTTCGTTCCAAGCAATTGATTTTGAAATATCTATATTGTTTGTGTTCCAAACATGTCTACTCCTTTGGCGAATATACTTGAATCAATTTGATGCCTCGAACAACTCAGTTCTGTTAATTCCATTCATTCTTGAACACCCTTTAATCTGTGCACTTTTCAATGTGTCTGTCTACTAGATAGCCAGCCGTTACGTACAACAAAACTTGGTTTTATATACCATTTCGTCCCACGCCCCATAAATTCAACTAAAAACCGCTTTCGCTTGTTTGTACACATCGCCATTTTACTTATTACCGTTTGTACACAATACACATTCACGTGTTTGTCGACTAGGTACAGAGGAGCTGTTTAATTTTATTGTGGCCGCTATCTCGCCTATGCTCGATTTCTACTCCGTTATAGACGAGGAGTTTATTATCATATTTGACGTTTTTTTATACTGTTTTGAGGCTTTTAAAATCAATACAGGAATCGAGTATGGATGTGTGATTGCCATTACCTTATTCCCGAAATTTGTTGGAAAGTTTCTCGTATACTTACTATCAGTATCAGAAGTGGTAGTTGAAAAGAATAAATGGTGGAGGCGCTTCAATCTCAACAGATTACAAGTCAGAATCAAGAATCTTCAACTTCATTCATAGAATTCCAGTACGCAGATGACAATGCTGTCTTTGCAAACTAGGAGGACATTTGAATATCAGGCCAACTAAGATTCTGTATCAAACTACACAAAATTCCTATTACTTACACGATCTCTGTGGTAACAATCAATCGAGAAACTACAAAATATTCACCAATTTAAATTTTATAAATGAAAATTGTTCAGTCAGTATTGATTGAGATATTTTTATTTCGATTTTATAAATCGGAGGAAATGGTATTTGAATTAATACTGTTGACAATCTCAGAACCCAACTTCTAGTAATGTCACTCCCAATAATGTTTGAAACATTCTTCTTATTGCTAGTGCTCTCTTCAACGTAGGTTAGGTTAGGTTTGAACGTGAGTGGGCCCATATCAGGCCCTCCTCTGCGGCCAATGGCATATTGTGGCTCACCCTATGGTTAAATTTCTCCCAGTATATCCAGTCTCTTAACGAAATTAAGGAGTACATTGGTAGAACAATTTACCAGGTTCTCTGGTCTTACTGTTGTATTGCCAAATGTTGAAAATCTTGTTCTGGCCGCTGCGGGGCATGTACATAACATGTGTTTAGTCATTTCATCCACCTCTGCATCTTGTGCAAGTCCGATTTTATGCATGTGGTGTTTGAGTTTGCAGTGGCCAGTGAGCAAACCTACTGTAACTCTGAGATGTGCTATACTGAGTTCTAGCAGTTTGTCGGAGTCCTGTTTTTTCCTTGTGCAAGCAATAAATGCTTTGGAATGGGCTAGGCCCGGTAGACTAAGCCAATACTGGAGTCTTTTATTGTCTGCCCAAGATGTTTCAACATTCTAGACAGAGCTATGTGCTATACCTATTACCGGTTCTGGCCCAGTGAACGTTATTTCGGCCCCCCTTTTGCTAGGGCGTCCGTTATTTCGTTTCCTTCTAGCCCGTGTGACCTGGTATCCAGGCTAGGTTAACACTGTTGCGTTGTGCCGGTCGGTTTATGATTTCTCTGCAGTTCCATACTGCTCTGCAGTTCCATACTGCTCTGGATTTAGAGCAGTTAGATTCAAGCGCTTTCAGTGCTGCTTGACTATCTGAAAATATTTTTATTGTTCTTCTTGTGTGATGTCGATTTTCCAGCTCCCTTGCACTCATTTCAATGGCATATACCTCTGCCTGGAATACCGTAGATAATTTACCCATACTGAATGAGCGTGTCACTACTGGGTTCATCCCGTATATTCCGGCTTCGGCGCCTTCTAGAGTTTTGGAACCATCGGTAAACCAACGTTCTCTTTCAGGGAAGACCACAGTGTAGGGCGTGTGAAGGTTGATCGTTTCGGGCATGATGTCTAGGGCATACCTAGAATGTTGTGAGCTATTATGCCCTCCAGCATGCTGCTGCTTCTCATGACCACTGCCTGTGGTAGACTAATGGCCGCTTGGTGGAGTCTGTATGTTGCCCATCTTGCCTCTCCCTCCAGAAATATGTGAAGAGGAAGTAATCTGAGAACGGCTTCAATTGCTGCCGTTGGCGTGGAGCGAATTGCCCCAGTAATCGCCAGACATGCTTGTCTATGTAGCCCGTTAAGTTTATCTTGGGCCATTTTTTGTTGGCACTTGCTCTACCAGACTACAGAGCCATACGTGATTATTGGTCGTATGACGATCACATACAGCCAGTATACTTGTTTTGGTGACATGCCCCATGTTTTGCCACATATATGTCCATAATGATAGGCTAGCCTTTCGGATAGTCTTTTCCAGATGCGAGTTCCAATTTAGCTTTTTATCTAGGGTTATTCCCAGATAGTTTGCTTCACATACAAAAGGATTTGTTACACCATTGATGAAAGGAAGTATTAAATGTTCCAACTTCTTTTTTCTGGCGAACGGTACCATTTACATATGGTGTCCAATATATCCTGAAGGGCGTAGGACTCTTCAACGTAACTAGTTGCCACAGTTGCGGATATCAATCTTACTTATCGTTGGATTTGATGTATTGTCATGCCTCTAATTGTCAGAATGGTAGCGGACGTACGTCGAAAAGCATGTCTCGTGTTTTTCTCAGGATCATCTAATTTACGATAACGTGCAATTTGCAAGAGACATGATCCAAATGTATTGATTCCAACAACTTGATTGGTACATTTCCCCTTATCATATCGTAAGAAAACCCGGTCTGTACTCCTATTTGGGGGGCGCAATGATAAATACTGCTTTAATAAACGCACATAAATAATGCATCACTTTGGGCTACAGTAAAACGTCGAGCCTTTATTAAGACGGTCTGATAGTAACAACCAATCAATAGGCAATACCTAATGTCTGGTGCATCTATAAAAAACTTCCGTAAATCATCTCCATTGAGCACTCCTGAATCCTGAAACGAGAAAATCGATAAAACATCATGGAATGATCAGGAATTACAACAATTTTCCCGTCTAAATGTCGTTTGTCCTCTCCGTTTTTATTTGCGGGCCCAGAATGCCGACTTCTAATTAATCCCGTATAGAGTAGAAAGGAAACAACGGCTGCGCGGTTTCGTCTTGCAGTTTTTTTTGTGACTAGAACCGGTAATTTCGATGATCTCATTCAGTTGAAAACTGTATGTATTACATACCAGTGAGGACTTCATAAATATTTGAGGTTTATGTGTGACAAACAGGTCATTACTACTTTCATAGCTTATGAAGATGGCTAACACAACAAAATATGCTTAGACAAATACAATTGTTTCATCATAAATATTTCGTGGGCCCTCTAGATTACATTAAAAAGAAAAATAAAAAATTCAATTCCACTGTGTGTTGATTTATTCATTATGGCAGCCGATTTCTGCTTGTAAACCCATTATCTAGTAAGTAATATTTGACTTGCTATAAGCTCTTCATATATACAGTGCCAGTCAAAATTCCGCCTCCCCCCTCTTATAATTTGAACAGTTATAACTTATGATAATGGAATTTGGAGAGTGGAAACAAACATATGTAGGTTTCTCAACTAGTTGTTTGAAAGGTATTGCAAATAACTATTCAGTCCTTATTTTTTTATTCAGTTTGATTTTGATGGATACATTCAATAAATACTAAAATTATAGTTCCGGATTTGATTAATGAAGATTTGAGAAACAGTTCTCCTTCATCCGTTTATTCCCACCCTCCAAATTTCATTATGATAATTAATATAACCGTTTGAAGATATGAGGGGGGGGAAATACTTTTGACCAGCAGTGTATAGTGCATGAAAGTTATACTTAATCTAGTGGACATAGCACATTCAGCACTGCTCATTAAAATTAACAGTTAAGTGCATTAATCAACGCTATAAAGTTCTGAAGAAAACTATAAGAATCGAATGGTAAAAGAAAAAAAAATGGAAAAAATACCCCACGGAAAAAAACCGGAAAAAAAACCCCGGAAAAAAAAACGGAAAAAATACCCCTATATGCGATAACAATGGCCAGTGCACAAAAAGTAATGAAATTTCAACTGTGTGTCGTTAAAAAAACTACACCAGATTTGATTCATTTTGCAATAGAGACGGGTGGAACACAGATTTTCCAGCCTTGCAAAAAGGCGAATCTGTCACCAGGTTAGTTCGTTCAGGAACAATCGAGTCATAAAAATATAAAAATCGTCTTTTTTGGTCGTCGACGATGAACATTCCACAGGAAAGGTTAAAACTTTTATTGGTATTGTAAAATGAATCAAATATGGTCTAGTTTCTTTAACATAACACACAGTTGAAATTTCATTACTTTTTGTGCACTGGCCATTGTTATCGCATGTAGGGGTATTTTTTTTTCGTTTTTTTTTTCGGGGGTTTTCTTTCCGTTTTTTTTTTCGGGGGGTATTTTTTCCGGGTTTTGTTTTCGTTTTTTTTTTTTCGGGAGTATTTTTCCAGGTTTTTTTTTCTAGGGGTTTTTTTCCTAGATGCGAATCGACTAAAGTCTAAATTAAAACAAAACTCGAAGTTTTGTTGTGACATTTGGCATGACTACTATAACTTCCTGTATGATAAACCTACCGTTTAGTGCCGGTAGAACACTTCTTCAAAAGCGGCCGATAAAATTATGTTACCGTCCGTTACATACAGTTTTGTTCAAATTTAAAACATCCGATGATGCGTGAGATGCGTTTTGTTATTATAATGTGAAATTTCCCGTCGGAATACAAACGAGTTTCATAAAGCACGTTCCTATGGCGTACAATATACCGTTTCGCCTGTTGCCGAAGAAAAAAAAAGATGTTTCGTCTTGTAACATCGCAGCCATTGTTGAATATTTATGTAAATCGTTATTCACTTACCTACCCAAAAGTGCCGTAGTACAAAGACCACGAAAATCGTGTTACTTTGTTTTTGGAAAAGGTGTGTCAGAACAAAATCCGCGTTTATATTCAGTTACGTAATTTTGTACAGGATGGTACCGCGGAAAATTCTCATAAGGTCCATAATATCTTGATTTTTCGACTTTTTGTTGCTACTCAAGTGTTGAGACAGAAAAATAAAAACAATTACAAAAAAGCATGAGTTTGGAAATTTGTCGTCATATAATTAATACCCCATAGGAGATATTAGTCTGAAACTTGGTATACAGGGTGAGTCAGAATAAGACCGACAAAATCCTTACCTCATTTCGAGGTGAAAAGTTATGCCCTAAAATTGTTTTTAAAAATTGTTTAAAATTGTTTTTTATCATTCCATGTCCCTGAAAGTAAAGGTTTCTGAGAAAATTGAGAAAAACTGAAGATATGTCCAAGAGTAGCAAAATAATTTCCTCTGTAAATTAATCTCATAACACTAATTTCTCACAACATATTGGAATATTTGTCAACCTCCTCAACATTTTTTAATATTGGGTGAATCGGAAACATAGTACCGGGTGATTCAGAATGAGACCTAACTCAGTGATTACACGACATCAATTTCATCAAATAATATGAAGAATGAAATGACCTCAATGTTTCCGATTCTTTCAACATTAACACATGTTCAGGAGATATTCCGATATGTTGTAAGAATTTAGCATTATGCGATTTTTGCACATGAAATTATTTTGCTACTCAGGACATATCTTCAGTTTTTCTCAATTTTCTCAGAAACCTTTACTTTTAGGTACTTGGAATGTTATGACTTTTGAGTTGAGTATCGATGAGCCTAAGTGATGTCAAACGCTCACTTATCTGTTCACTTGTCCAAAGAAAATATGAAGGAAAATATTTTCACATACCAACATAACTACGCCACTGGTTTGCGAAAATTAAGAATTATAACTTCAAATTATCACGTTGATAAACCTTGATTAGTGTTCCAAGTTTGATATTTTTTGCTTCAGGAACTTTGGAGAAAAAAATTAAATCTACTTTTTTTGTACTTTCGACACCCTGTATCTCAGAGGGGATGCGTTTTAGGACATACCTTGATAGGAACTTTTCACCTCGAAATGAGGTGAGGAATCTGCAGTCGGAGTTTTTCGGTCTTATTCTGACTCACCCTGTATAGTTAGTTGTTCAAAATATGCCCAAATCGAATATAGGTTTTCGATCCATTTAGCAGAGCATAGTGGGCCTTGAAAATAAGAATAATTTACTAATATCTGTCGAAATCTCTGAATAGAGCTCGTCATGTACTATAACTTAAATTTTTCATTTTACGAAATCGGTCCATGGGTTCCAAAATAAAATGGTGTTGCGGTTTCAAAGCGCATACACTGTATATGTGCCTTTAACGCATCCTGTACACATTGTAGCATTACTAATGGAAAAACTAAATCTGATTCAGCGGATGAGAAGCGCTCTATATATAAGTTGAAGTGGGTACGAACTCATTGTTGATTTCACATCTTCGGAATTTCCTCTCGGCATAGGATCTTACATTATGTAGGCGCCGGCTGTACACATCGCCGGGATATTGCACTTCGAATGGCGCCCTCGACAATATTGTTGAAAACAAACGGCAAAGAAAAAAAACGAAGACTGCACACACTAATGGCGCCTTTCGTCGAGTGAACAGTTTTTTCCGACGGTATTACGCAAACAATGGCACGCTAATAAGAGAAGTACCGAGCGAGATATCAACCTAGAAATCGATCACATTTTTACTACTGTTAATGACGGTTTGATCTGTGTACGTGACAATTCTGTTTCAGATCACAGAACTATACTTTATGAATTTGATATTGCCTTGAACATCCCCAATTTGTCTTTTCAAAAGAGATGTTACTCCGACTATGCCATCAATAATTTTGCGAATGCACTCAATAATGAAAATTGGATAAATATTTATCAGTGTAAAGATGTGACTGCGGCGTTTACACTATTTTGCGACACTTTTCTCTATCATTTTGACATATATTTTCCTTTACATTTAAAACGCTCACATGAAAATAACAAAACTTGGGTGAATAAGGACGTTCGCGATTCAAGTTCCAAATTAAAAGACTATCATAATTTGGCTAGATTATTTCCAGAATTAAGATCTTCGTATCTTGATGCTAAAAAAGAACATGCAAAACTATTATTGGAAACAAAAAAAAGATATCAAACAAAAATTTTCAATTCAAATAATATAAATAAGGCTTGCTGGTCTGTAGTTTCCGAACTTTCTAAGAAAAACAGCAAAAATCAAAATATACTCCTGAAAGTTGAAAATAACATAATAGAGGATCCTTTAATTATCAGTAATATGTTCAACGATTATTTTCAACAAGCACCTATTAAAATTCTGAGCAAAATAAATAAAACAAATACCCCCTCTTTTGGTGCGGATGAAATTCCCAATTTTCTAGTCACCAAAATTCTTTTGTGTATTATCAGGCCTATCACCTATTTAGTTAATTTGTCATTTTGTTATGGGACATTTCCAGACAATCAAAAACTAGGAAAAATCATTCCGATACATAAAAAGGGGAACACACATAGTTTAGAGAACTATAGACCAGTAACAATACCTATGACTTTTTCAAAAATTTTGGAATATGCATATCTAGAGCGCCTACTTGAATACCTAAACAAATATGAAATAATTTCTAAAAATCAACATGGATTTCAAGAAAATAAAAGTACCATTACAGCCATCCACTCATTCTATGAGGATATAGTCAGACTGATCGACACGGGCGAGTGCCCTGTTGGGATTTTCTGCGATCTGAGCAGGGCGTTTGACTGTGTTGATCACAACATACATATAAATAAATTAAGAGTAATTGGTGTGGAAGGTCCAGCACTCAACTGGATTAAAACATTTTTAAGTAACAGGAAGCAATTCGTGAGTATCAAGAATAGGAATGAGGCGAATTTCCGTCAGAATACAAAATCTTTACTTGATACAGCCATAGGCGAACCACAGGGATCAATACTGGGGCCAATATTATTCGTTTTATACACTAATGATATAGAGCACTCTTCTGACGATGTGTTCTTTACTCTTTTTGCAGATGATACTTCTTTAATAATATCCCATAAATCGGATGAAACTCTTGAAAGTCAGTGCAATAATACACTTCTGAAAATAAACGATTGGTTTTCTGAAAATTCCCTTTACATGAATAACAAAAAGACTCAATATATCAGGTTCCGTAGCACTAATAAAGTATGTTCAGAATTGACCATCGGATACAACGAAAATGAATATTTATCTGAAGAGTCATCTGTTAAATTTTTGGGTTTAAATCTGGATAATGTTTTAAATTGGAAAATTCACTGTAATAACTTGAACCGTACCTTATCTTCCCATAATTTCCTCATGAAAAACCTGCGGGGAATTTTGAACACGCAGCAATTATTGATGGTGTATTATGGCCAAGTTGAATCGCGCTTACGATACGGTATTTGCTTCTGGGGATGGTCAACCAACTCTGCTGAGGTATTCATTGCTCAGAAGAGAATTATTAGAACAATTTTGAATATGTCATGTACAGATAGTTGTAGAAATGTTTTTAAAGAATTAAAAGTATCAACACTTGCATGTTTATATATTTTCGAAATGTGTGTTTATGTCCATAATAACAAATTTTTTTTGAAAAATTCACAAATTCATGATTTCAACACTCGGTCAAAATAGTCTTCATTGAACTTGGTGAAATCACCATCGATTTTAGCATTGACCATTTAGTCCATAAGGAATTCGGACTGTTATACGTTTCTGACTGCAACGAATAGACACAATTACTACCAAATCTACTGAAAATATGCCAGAAATACAGTTTCAGTGGCATTTTTTGGCATTACATTTTTCCGTATCGGAAAGGAAAAACCTGGAATAAAAAACCGTAAAAAATACCCCCGGAAAAAAAAACGAAAATAATAACCTCCGGAAAAAAAAACAAAAAAAAACGGAAAGAAAACCCCCGAAAAAACGGAAAAAATACCCCTAAGTATATATACACAAAAAAAATGAAATTTCAACTGTGTGTCATGTTAAAGAAACTAGACCATATTTGATTCATTTTACAATACAGAGGGGTGGAACAACAGATTTTCCAGCCTTGCAAAAAGGCGAATCTGTCACCAGGTTAGTTAGTTCGTGTTCAGAAACAATCGAGTCAGAAAAATATAAAAAAATCGCGCTGCTTCGTGCTTAAACTTTTTCATTTCGTGCGTAATGGGTTACTTGCAACTCTTGTTACGTAATATACTATTATTGGTACTTTTTGTGTACTGGCCATTGTTTTCGTTTTTTTTTTTCCGGGGGTTTTTCTTTCCAGGGTTTTTTCTTTCCAGGGTTTTTTTTTTCCGTGGAGTATTTTTTCCGTTATTTTTTTCCTTTTTTTTTTCCGGGGGTTTTTCTTTCCAGGGTTTTTTTTTCCGTGGAGTATTTTTTCCGTTATTTTTTTCCTTTTTTTTTTTTCGGGGGTATTTTTTCCGGGGTTTTTCTCAAGATTTTTTTTTCGTTTACCGTCAATTGCTGTCCTTCGGACCAAAGGCCGTCAGGGCGCAAACTTTGCCATCGGTAATGAAGGCCCCTATAATTCCCATAATACATAATATATAAATGACTATTATTTTGCCTCTTTCAAAACGAAAACTTAACAATAGCTAGTCTTCCAGTAATTCGTGCATTTAAATATGCATTCATTTTTGGTGGAACTATTTTCACCTCCACGCCTGTCAAAAATTGAAATCGTGGGAACCGACCGAATCGTCCGAGTCGTCCGAATCATTCTACAAGAACCCGTCGATTTTTCTCCTTATTAATCTCGTGACGTTGCAAAAGTACGCCGTCGATAATTCCTTATTATTTATCAATATGATATATATAATTAATTAGCGACAAAACCGTCGGTATTGTATATTCATTATGCCTATTTCAAATAATCGAGTGTGTGGTTGGGTGCGCATTTCATGTGTATCGGTAATTAGCAATCCATTATGGCACTGTGTACTTGGGTGCCGGGGAATTTTTATGCGGTAGAAGTTCATTTATGGAAACCGGGATGTTGTGAAGAGTATGAAAATGTAGGGAGAATTTTGAAAAATCTGAAAGCTGACACGTGTTGAAAATCATAATGAACTACTCCGGAACAAGAATGGATGTGATAGATATATCGTCTTGATTCGATGAAAAAAATCATTCAGTTCAGTTTGGAATCGAAGTCAATAAATGATCCAATATGTGTTTTTGTAAAATTTATCCAAAATCAATGTGCGGATTTGGAAAAAAGGCACCATGAGGAAAAACAAGAAGAAAAAACGCGACGGTTGGATGTAAGGAAAGAACGAGAAGAGGCACTCCAGAAAATTCTCGACGAACAGAGAGAAGAGCGAGAAGATGAAAAACAAGAACGGGAAAGGAAAAACGAGAAAAGGAGAAACGAGAAGAGGAAAAGCGACGTTTGGATGAAAAGAAAGAACGAGAAAAGGAAACGCGACGTTTGAACGAAAAGAAAGAACGGGAAGAGTCGCTCCAGAAAATTCTCTAACAACAAAAGAACGAATTAGAAAAAATGGAAAAACACAAGAAAATAGATTTCCTTCCAGAAGATTCCAGACCATCTAGACAAGTTCTTCCAACATGTATTACAGAAAACCGAAGTACAAAATACAAATGGAGGAACTGAAAGAAGAACTGAGGGAAGACGCTAAGCAAATCGACGATGAGCTCAATAAGAAAGTGGATACATTGCGAGAAGAGATCAAAGGACTCGAAAACCAGATAGCTCTCCTTATAAAGCAAGATCGTCGTGACAGGATTGCCACATCAGAAATTTCTGTAAAATTATCGACTTTTGATGTGTGGTATTCATTCAGTTTCACAGTCCTCTTGGTCCATGTATCGCTGGCAATTTGAAGCTGCGGTAGTGGCTAATGGATAGGGCGAAGAAAAAAATTCTACGGCACTTATAGTAGAGGGCTAGCTTTGGGTATGTTGCAGACGATACCAATCGAATAGCAAACTTAATATGAAGACCTGCTTACGCAAATCATAAAAAATCGTGGAATCTTCCGCAAAAAACCTATACAATAGGTATGGTCGTCGGCAAGTTCAACAGAAAACAACTACTGCCCCCTACGACCGATGAATTATATCTGTTCAATACTTGGCAAAGTCTTCTACAAGAACTACTTTGCAATGCATTTTAAATATCATAGCTGAAATTACTGCCGTATGGCGATCAACATCGAGAACAGCTGTATCGGGCTCAAATGAATCTATCTACCCGGTTCGAATTGAGTATATAAGGCGACACATATCACTTGGAAGAGGAGTTTTTGAGAAGATTTTGCTATTTGAAGTCAGCTGAGCAGTTTGAAGAGATCCACGTGTTGTATTAGTCAGTGTAGTAGGTGGTTGTATGTTTATTGCGAAGTTTCAAAAACAGTTGAGTGCGCTCGAAGTACATATAAACAATTCTTGAACAGCCACGACAAATTACAAAAAAACAAGTAGTTTGGCTTAAGAACGATTCTTCCGTTTGCATTAGGAGAGTTGGCCGAATCTCAACCCTTTGATGACATTAGCTTTGTTCTGGTTCTGAAAAATAGTGGTTCTAGGGCATCAGGATCATGCGCAGTTGATCAGAAGAATGCATTTAAGGTTCACTTTCATTCAACTGCGCATAATCCTGACGTTCCATGACTACTAATTTTCAGAACCAGAACAAAGCTACTGCCAGATGTCTGAACCTAAACCAAGGCCAATCTGTTTATTGGCTCTGATTTGCCTCCAGTGCAATCTAGCTGATTTTCGCTCGACCAACGAAGAGGTTGGTTGTCGGTTGTCGGTCGTTGGCCCAGTGTGTACGCGCCTTAAGGGCAACTTTATTTTCTCTGACAGTTATGACAGTTATGTGTCTTGACACTTCTTGTCGCAAGGAAGTTGCAATAAATTGCTCGCCACGCCATCTATCCATCCATTTTTTATTACACGAATATTTATATCACTAGGATTGTGTTCGTTTTGAACCGCAATTGCCAGTTACCGTCGTCTATACGACACGGTGATTGCGGCGTGAATTTTAAAAAGCCGCCGAAAATGTTTACCACTTCTGCGAATTTTTGTGCGTGAATGGCATTCCAACGGCTCCAACGCCGTGAAGAAGCCGAAATACGAATTATTTAGCCGGTCCTCGACTCGTTTGGTTTGAGCAGACTACTAACTAACCACTGGCGTAGGCACAGGGTTAATTTGAGAGGGGTTTATCTCGACAAACACTGAGGCATCGTTGAAGTCCATTCTGCGTTTTCCAAGGTTTGTAGACTTGACCTTTTCAACTAGTCCAGTGCTCTGAAACAGTTAATGTTTTTGCGAAGAGGCGAAAGGCATAAAGGGTATATTAATTAAGTTTGCAAAACCTTCTAAAGTGACATTATAACAGGTAAATAAATAAAACACTGTGAAACTATCACTTCGCCACAGGGTATAAGAAAAAGGAGGTAGTTTGACTGCATTCTACAGTGAGGGTTTGCTCCTGTCCGTCTGGGTGTTTCAGAGGGAGGGGCAAACCTGCTCACTCACACCTGCTCAATGGCAGGCCCTATGTTATATAGGTTGTCCTCTGCCGTACGCGCGTAAGTCTCCTCCTAATTATTGAATTGTATTTAAACATCAGACTGGTGGACTTTTACTATCGGGTTTGGGTTTTCAGTGCTCTTAAGGATTTCCCGAAACCGGGTTTAGAACATGGTTCGTTGAGCTGGTTATAGCTCGGTTTTCTAGATCTTCATGGAAAATATTCAGTGACTGGTTAATGCTTTCTAGTTCTGTTATGGTGGACTCTGACTGCTTGCTTGTTTACAAAGAGGTGCCTTCTGTATGTTATATATGAGCCAGTGTGGCCAATATTCCCCGAGCACAGATTCTTCTAAGGTTGCCAAGGCTGGTGTGTTGCTAAGGATATGATCAGAAGGTAGGGTGATTATTTTGTTCAGTAACCTTTCCAGCCAACAAAGTTGTATTTAGTATTTAGTTCCTTATCCAAAGACTGACAAACTTCGTATACAAATTCCTTTCCTCAATCAGTGTGCAATTGTTGTTGAAATTGTTTTTTCCGTTAACCAGCAATAGTGTCCTTCTTGAGGAACATTGCACAAATGGATGATAGATGTAATTTAGTGTCCATATGGGGAAGTAGTTGTTTTCTGTCAGATATGTGCTTGATTTTTCCGCTTAGTGGATTGTGTGGAGGGTGGGGTATTTTCAAAAGTAATTGAAATAATTTGTTTTAATTTTTGTGATAACTCTACGTAGAAAACATTTAATTCCTTACATTTTTTGTCATACTCAACATATTGTCTTAATCGGGTTAGAGATCAAGACACCTGAAAAACTGTTCAAGATAAGGAGTATGGAGGTGGAATTCAGACTCACCATTGCCATGTTTAAATTGGTTCCAATATTAAAATATTTATTGGATTATTTGGAAAGTTTTCTATAAAAACAACTTGCGGTGCTCTGTAAATCTCATAGCTGAAATATTGTTACGATGGTGGAAAATTTCACTTGAGAACACATATTTAGCACTGCTCTGAAACTTCAAATTTGTAAATTTGGGATTATAATGTTCGTAGGTGCCCATTCAGAGAAGTTGAATCGAGACTGAGATATGGCATCTGCTTGTGGGGCAACTCAACCATGGCCAAAAATGTTTTTATCAAACAAAAATATATTTCACGTTGTATTTCTAGTACTTGTAGAATGTCTTCATGTAGACCAATTTTTACCACTTATGGAATTTTAACTCTTGTTAGTTTATACATCTATGAATTGGCAGTATATATTTTCAGTAACAGAAATTTCTTTGTTATGCGATACTGGAAAGTTTGCCTTGATATTTTCATTATAGCTCCTGAACCGTATTAGTAAATGAAAAACACCAAGAGAACAAAAAGTTGTTAAATGAATCAACACTAACTATTCCTTTCTAACAATTTCTCAGTGGTGGCGGCAAAAAAAATTCTGAGGGTTTGACTCTGAAAAAAGTGGGACCCTGTGAATCATTCGAGAAAGGAATTATTTTGTAACGTACGTACTATTGAATGGATCGTACTTGCCTAATTTGGACTTATCATTGTCGAAAATGTCAAAGTTAACTTAAAAAATCTTGAATAAAATGTATTTTCATCACTCTGTATCTCGAAAACCAGGCCGTTTGGGACATATATTTATGTGAAATTTTTGTCTTGAAATCTTTCAAAGAATCTCCTCTCGAAGTTTGTCAACGTACTTAATTAACACCCTGTATATTCTTCTAGACTGACTATTCCTATACAAAATGTACTTTTGTCGTTTAAAGGAAAATAAGTTGATTTGATTTCATTTGTTGATGTATATAACCTCATTACGCAAACATACACGGTATTAACATTATATAAATATGACAATGGTGTGGTAGTTTATGAAAATATCAGATATTATAGTTAATGTCATTATTAAATGTTATGGAACCTAAATTATGAATCATTTCATTTCAATTGCAAAAAACCCATTATCGGGAAATTATTGTGATTGTAAGAGTAATGGATTATATTCTGTAACCGATTATGTAAATCCGGATTTGTCTCGGTACCTCTCACTTCTCCCGCATAATTCGCTTGTTGCTTAGTGACTTTGTTTTAGTAAAATGTTATCAGGTTTGATTACGCAAGCATATCAGCATGATAATCCAAATGTCAGATATTATAAATAGTGAGATTGAATATGTTGGAATTTGATCCCGGAACCAAACCGATAATTTTTGATTGACCATCTTCCAGAGAAGGAAAAATCAAGAGATTATTGTTTCAATTCCATTAATTTTCAGTTGCCCGTTCATTTATATATCATTTTTTACTGTAGGAGTACGGATGTTTGATGAAAATGCATCATAATCATACTGAAATAAAGAACAAAAGTACTTTTTTTCGGCAAGACATTGGCGTATTCAAAGTGCAATTGTTTGAATTGTTCAAATATTCATATGGTTGGTACTCTGATTTAGAGTTAATTATAAGAATTCAATTGTGATGTCTGATTGTTGAATTTGTTCTGCCATTAATGAAACCATTTTGTGTTGATACGTTTAACGAATCCTTTTTTGAAGGTTCTACCAATCTGGACAATATAAAACTTAGGACAAGTAATACACGATCATCCTGTTCGATCATATATTGAAGGTTATTTCCATTGTACTTGATAAAAATATCAAGTTATCATTGAAATCTCTATGTTATAATAATCTGAAGAAATAAAATAGTTTGGTATACAAATAATTATGACTCCACGATATCAAACTCTCCTCAGTTATCGTATAATAACAATTCTTTTATTTTTGTCTTTTGCACGCCTATGGTATCCATGCAAAATGGATTTTTGGGCATTGCTCCCTATTTTCGTCTGGCATTGTAATTCACACGACTTGACAATATACAGACAGACATTCTTTTAAATGTTCTAAATAACTCCTTGATACGTATACACTTGTTAACTTGTGTTGATTTACGAAATAAAACGTTTGAACAATAATTGTTTTTTTACTGGTAGTATTTAAGAATGATCTAAAATAACACGAAAATTTTAAAATTCTGCAGTATACAATTAATTTTCTTTTGTTAAAATGATTACAATAGAACTTGCCTGTGATTCACGAGTCAAGTTGAGTAGGTTCAAGGAAACTTTAACTTTAGTGTTATGGAAAAATATCCTTCTTTTTGAATACTTGAATGAATACTTTTTTTAATGATTACTTTTGCTTGAAACGTCTCTGGTACAGACGTAATCGCTTACGAAACGAAAAATAAATAATAAATGAAACAATAGATGGTGGCCGCAGATATTATTCTCTGCGAATAATGGGTTTATCAACAATAACGTAATTAGGCAACAATTTCCATCGAGTACGGTAATTCACAACGTGTGAAATTGTCGATTGTTACGTGAATTCGGTTCCTGACCTGGATATCTCGTTGTTACAATCATATATTTTTTTACATAACCTTTCTTCATATTTCACGGTTCCGTGGATCTGTTACACGCTCTGACGCCGTCGTTGAAACGGATTACGCTGTCTAGATTCGATTTTCACTTGCAGCTGTATCTAAAAAGTGGTTTGTTTTGACGGTTTTCATATTTGAAGCAATGCCTCTTTCTTACATCGCATATGGACCAATCGGTAGGGCATAAGATGAGTAATTCTTCTGTTTCCTTGTATTTTTTTTCTCTCTTTTTTTGTACTCTTCCACTTATTGTTTTAATTTATTTTTCCATACTCTTTATTAAATTTTTTTTTCTTCTCTATTATTTTTTTTTCTCATCTTTTTTCCCTTTTCCTATTTGTTACCTTATTCTTTACCCTTTTTTCTCTTATTTTCTCTGTTTTCCCTTTTCCCCCTTTTTTCATCTTATTGTTTTTCATCTTCAGTTATATTTTTTATGATAACTTTTTCAAAAATTGGTGAATGCGACTTTTGGTATCTTCTCAATTTATTGAACTAATAAACTCAACAATAATAATAATACTCCGGGGGATATTGAGTCCGTTGTGAAGAATGAGAATTGCTGAATCTATTCGACCTACTAATTCCCCACCCTCAGGCAAATACAAGCCAATAAACCTGATGTAGTTCTCCCCGACCATCAAAGTAGGACAATTTTTGTCATAGAGTTCTCGGCTCCTGGCGAAACGAACATCGTCCGAAAAGAGGAGGAAAAACGGACAAAATATCGAGATTTACTCTTTAAACTCCGCAGGCTCTACCCAAACCATTCTGTCAAATTGGTGGTTCTGATTATAGGAGTACTTAGTGAAATGATGGACACGCTGCCCTCGAATCAGAAAATCATACCGGCTTGCCGTGATGCGGCAGAAAACCTAGCCGGAAGAATGCCGTTTACTCAGGGCACATGATTCTCGGACCCAGTAATCTCTCACCTCACGGACGTGGGGAGTGTTTGCTGGGTTTAATGACACACCACCGCGCCCTCCTGATGGAAAAAAATACCCTCTCGTAAACACTCACAGAGTATACCCTAAGGCATAGTCTGTGCAAATGGAGGACGGTCATAATTATTATTTGCCGTGGCCATTCGGGGCGACTTATTAATTTTTTTGGTGGCGTATTCACTTTTCTACTGTAGGGAAACCCGGAAAACCTACAATATCACTTCGGATGGTCGGTGCGCACTCTAAGCAAGCAACAGACGTCGGGATCTAGAGAAATTACATTGCCTACCGACTCCTATGAAATTTAGAAAGAATATTCTCATTCCCAGGATTCGAACCTGACCAAATACGAGCGAAAGTTTCAAGGGCTGACATCTAGCCGCCTCGCTACCGACTTTCTTCTTTTTCCTCTTCTTCCTCGTTCTACTAACCCTCTTCTTTTTCCAATTCTTTTCACATCCCTTTCCTCTTTCTTTTTCCTCGTCTTATTTCCCCCTCTCTTTTTCTTCTTGTTCATCTTTTTTTATTTTCATTTATCTTTTTTCTTCTCTTTCTTGTCTTCATCTACTTCTTTTTTCTACTCTCCTTTTTCTCTTCACTTTTATTTTTTATAATAACCGTTTATACTAGATGACTTGATTTTTTTTTTCATAAATTAGTGGCTGCAAGTTTTGAATCTCCTCAATTTATACTTTTCTTGATCCCAGCGAATCGTTGAAATTAATTTACTCCTTTTTCCTCCAATTTCTTCTCTTCTTTTTTCCCTTCTGTTTCCTCTTCTCCTTCTTTTCTCCTTTTTTTTCCTCCTTTCCTTTTTCCTTCTCTTTTTTCTTTT
Organism: Chrysolina americana; assembly: GCA_958502065.1. NCBI lineage: Eukaryota > Metazoa > Arthropoda > Insecta > Coleoptera > Chrysomelidae > Chrysolina > Chrysolina americana. The sequence goes on along the minus strand of OY293416.1, from coordinate 63,654,946 downwards.
TTATTTATTTTTCTCTTCTATTTTCTCTTTTGTTTATTCTTTTTCCACTTCTTCCTCTTTTTTTTCCTGTTTTCTTTTTCCTCTTATCCTTTTTCCTCTTTTTCTTCCTTTTTCTCCTTTTTTTTCTTTTCATCCCTGTTATCCTTTTTTCTTTTCATCCCTCTTCTTTTTTCTCTTCTCCTTTTCTTTATCTTCCTTTTCTTTTCTTTTCCTTCTTTAACCATTTATTTTTCCTATTCTTCTTTTTCTTCTTGTTTTCTTTCCTCTTCTTCATTTTCGTCTTCTCTTTCGTCGTCTTTTTTTCGTCTTCTTTTTTCGTCTTCTTTTTCGTCTTCTTCTTCAGTCTCCTATTTTGTTTTCTCCTTTTTTTTGTATTCTCCTATTTTTGTATTCTCCTTTTTTTGTCTTCTTTTTTCTCTTCTCTTTTTCTTCTTTCCGTCTTCGTTTTTTTTCGGTCTTTTCTTTTTTTTTCTTCTTTCTCTCCTTATTCTTATTATCTATTTTTCAATCTCTTTCTCTCATATTCAGTATGATTTGTAATGGTGACCCTTTTATTTGACAGATAAGATGAAAAATCTTTTTAAAAAAATTGGTGGATGCGCGATTTTAGATCTCAATTTATTACTTCGATCGCAGCGAATTGTAGCTAATTAGCAACCTGTGTTTGTGACGATTACTACAAAGCTCTATAAGAATTACGTGATACCAATTACTACATGCACTTCCTACTTATGATTGTGTCTCTTGTCTTTTGTTCGCGAAATGTCAACGTGCGTTCGCGTCGCTCTGAATAGATCAACGGTAGCTCCCTATTGATTTTGCAATTGGCAAACAATGTATCACGCGTCAATTTTTGTATATTTCGAGAGCGGTATTTGTTCCGGTAGTTGCGGAGAAACGCGTGAGCGGTAAACTTGACAAGAACTGTTAGCCGATTTGGAGGAAGGAGCTATTAACCTGATTGAATAATTTTTCGATTAACGTAAATTTAATTGAATGAGATATAGTGGAACGTGAAGTGTGGTTTCTTCGCGGGATATTTCGTTATTATCCGCAATTACCGTGTTGTACGTATAACCGAGCATATAACAGATGAATACAGCTAAACGACTTCTGGTCCCTCTACGTTCCAGAGCGCTATAGAAAAATGTGGTTTCCACGCTCATTCCAAACCATAATAATCTTTCTGAAACAAAATTGTTAGCATTCTTTCCAAAGAACTCTTCGCAAAAAGATTTTTCCAATTTTGATCTGTTTGTAAGATTCGATCATATTGTATGGTTGTTATCAAGATTTTTTTTTTTTTCAAAAATGCCAAAATCTAATATGGCTCCCATAAAAATCAGGGTTGAGAATTGCAAGTAACTCTGGCATCAAGAACGCCTTGGAAAATACTTTCAAATTCATTGTAAAAATGTGCCTTGAAAACGTGTCCTAGGTTTGGTTCTCGCCTAAAAAAAACAAACTACAAAATTCCTTATTTTTTTTATAAAAAGTTAAAATAATTAGCAGTATGAAAATGCACAAAATTCAGCTTGAAGACCAAGCACTCGTTATAATCATCATTTGTAATGGTTATATAATTTTTGATCTGTTAATGATAATAATATATTGATTATGTCTTCAGTCTTTGTTTGGGAACTCCAAGTCTGTCGTAATCTAAATAACTAACTTGAGTGTCAAAACAAAATTAAATATTCTCCAAATCTTAGGTTCCACTCAATTTTCACGTCGTTATTTTCGGCCGAAGGTAGGTGTTGATTGGCCAAATTGAGCGATCGATAAATAAATCGATTTGTTTATAAAAAAACAAAATTGACATGGCCGTCTGCAGTTTCTTAATTCGTTGGTTTAAACCTGCATTTGAATTGCTAATTTGAGTTTCTTGTTTACTCTGATGGAAAGGATAGAAACCAGTGGCGCTTTGCATCCAACACTATAGTTTTATGGGTGACTTTTGACAAAAAAATTAAGTTTGCTCATAATTTCAGTTTGGTCATTATAACATGTGAACAATAAAAGTTTACCAAACTAACAATTGAGGGTGTCTTGTTGAAACTTGCTACAGTTCCTTAAAGGAAGTTGTAGCTCTAGCTACGAAATGATTCTAATACATGAATTTGCCGGAATCAAAATATCTTTCAACTGTTCCCACGAAGTGGTAACTCTCATGAAAACTTGGCTATGTCCGATTTCTTCGCTTATCCAAATAAAGCAACTGTTAAATAACTGATTAATATTTTCATTGAGACCGATTATAACTGTATCCTATTGACAAGGAACTGATCTAAGATCTATATAGATTTTATCATTTCTAATTTAGCGGATTAAAGAATCAATCAAGAAGCAGTGGTCGTGCTTTTGGATCATCGAGGAAAATTGAATCGACATTTGATTGGACACGCCACTGATGCTCATTCAGAATGATTCGAAGTTTATTCAACAGGCAGATGTTTTTCCAACCGCAATATTGTCGAATTCGTTAAGTAGTTGTTGATTTTTAACTTCATTGAATGATGGTAACAATAACTGAAACCCATACCTTGTTTGAGTAATAGCTGGGTGTATACAATGTTAAGATGATATCAGTTAATGAAGCGTTTTCTCAATGTAAGATGAGAAAAATAAGTTAGTACAAAGTATATAAAAAAAAGGATCATGGAGATAAATTATCACCTGATGCAACTTCTTAGATTTATTTAAATTGCACAATAATCTAGTTACATTCAAAGCTTTATCGTATGAAATCACTGAAAACGATGATGTGATAATAAAATCAACAACTTTGGTTATTGTCACGTAATTTTAGCGTGACATGAAAATTAATATAGTCTTAATGAAAACGTATTTAAACTGCAGCGGATATGACGAAAGCTGCAAAAAACACTGTGAAAATTGATGTGACTTTGTTTTGCAAAATCCTGGTGTGCATGCCAAATTATCTACTAATAATAAATTATACAAATGACATATTTTCCTAATGGCATGCAGTTTAGAATCACGTAAAACCTGTATTAAATTTATACAGAGTTTTTCCGCAATTTTTCACCGTTGTCAGACGAGGGGCGCATGGCAATTTTTCCAGAGTGTTTTTATTACTGAAACTTCAATTCTTTACATCGGCATGCATGCAATTTGAAAACACTGAAGTTCCCTTCAATTCTATTCAGTTTTTCGTAACCCTTTGAGCCCTCTTGGCCGCTGCGGATTGCATGCTATTAATTAGTAGTGTTTCAATATGTTTGAACTTCTGTATGTTATAACGGTAGGCAGTATAATATCGCGAAAAAACACGAAAATTCTCCCCAAAAAGAAAAGCGCTTTTCCTTATGAAGGGCACACGTGGGGCGGCCATGAACCCGTCTATTTTTCATATTTTAGGGTTAATTATCAAGCCTTAAAAAGGCATGCAGTGTAAAATGGGAGAACGTCACCTGTCACCAGCTCCTGGTCTGAAAGACCTCAAATCGTCGGAGCTTAACTCATCAGTTTTCACATTATTCATTTTTTTTTTTCTCAGTTCATTGATAATGTTCCTTTCTTACTATTAGATTGAGTTATTCTGTTTGGGTAATGATGGTTTTTTGTTTTTTTATAACTCTTCTGTAATTCTGTATTTGTTGAAATAATTGATGAAATGTACGTTATTTATGTCTTTTTCATGTTCTTCATGTTAATGAGAAAAACTTTATTGAAATGTTCTGAAACTAATTTTTGGAATTCATAGAGGAGATCGTCCGTATTTAAAGTGTTACCCCAGTTTTTATCTGTAGATAGTTGTGAAAACCTATCATGATCATATTTACTGAATATTATGCCACGTTTTGGTGGGTTTTTTGTTATTTTTTTATGAAATGTTGTTTTACCGAATATGGCTTCTTGGTCAGATAGAGCAGTTTATACAATTGAACAATTGATATTTTGCCCGAAACCTCTAATATTCAAATCACATCTTGTAAGATTATTGAAGCAAAGAGTATCGACATTATCCACATTGTTCGATTCTCTTTGAGACATAATTCAAGTTGTATGATCCTCAATAGTGGTAGATATATGAAATATATTTCAGTCAAGATTATAAAAGCTTATCGGCGACATTTAGTTTATACATTTCTTAACTTATTAAAAAAATCACGACCAACGCCGCCATTTATTGCATGAACGAAAACATTTGAACGCTAACGAACGTTGCAGGGATTAAAATGCCGCTTAAACTCCATGGAAACTAATTGTTGCAGCGAATGTCGTGATGAAAAAGTCGAGCATAGAGTTAATAACGAAAAAATGAGTCATGCTATAAAAATGCCGTTGAATCCGCGCGGAGCGACCTTGACAAGTTGCTCTTTGATTCGAAACAATACATAATCAATTTTAAAGGCATGCGACGACCATTATATTTAAATTAGATTAATTTTTTCCCGTTGAAAAATGCGCATTCCGTAAAATCGATTGGACATGGGCGAATGTCATTCGGTCACATTCCATTCGATGAACAGGGGGGACGCAGCATCAGCTGAAAATATCGGTATGCTGACGATGATTGCAATAAGCTATTATTGCGACTTTTCGTGGCTTTTTTTTTTGTTCTCTTGCTAATTGGAATCGACACTTTTTATATCAATAGATGGTTTTTCTGACTGAAAAAATAATAAATTGAGAATAAATAATACATTAGAATTCTAGAGTTTTTTTCAGGTCCGTTTCCATATTTGTTCCTTGAGGCTGTTGAATGTAACATTGTCTATTTTGTACTTCCCGATGAGCTAGATACATGAAACTTTTAACATAAGTCAGATCTTGATGACAATGCAATATTTTTTGCATTATATATTATTGTTATTTATTGTATAGGGCCAAGTGGGGTAATTGGAAACCGCTGGGGATCATAAAATATTCAAACTTGGCCAGTTTCGCGCGTTTATGCCTGTCGACAACCCTTTAGCCGGCAATGTACCCACTTATTTTAGTTCCGTAAAGTTGATTTGTTCTTCGCATTGACAAAATGATGGCTTTTTAGAATTAGTAATTTGCTTCGGACACTGTTTTGGAAGTTGATGTTAAAAGTGGCTTTAGGTAAGTTTTCAACTGAATTTTGCTTACGGTGGAAGTGATTTGATGTAAATATGTATATTTCATGAAACTAACCTCCAAATTTCTATTGTTAACAGATCAAAATAGTGTTTACAAATACCCCTTTGAAATGTGATCGAGGGGTTAATGTAAACGCCGATTTGGGGAAAATGTACGTGAACAACAACTTACCGTTACATTATTCAATTCCAGGGAAACAAAAAGATGCCCAGAAAATATATGAAGAAAAAGACAGCGGATATATACTGACAAGATCTTTTGAGGGCAGTCAGAGACGTGAAATACAAAAATTCAACTTATCGTCAGGTCTCGCAAGAATATAATATCCCTGTAGCAGTTATCTTCCATAGAATAAAAGGCAGAAATATCTCTGAAACCAAAATGGAGCAGGACGTTTTACTGTCTTAAGTGTCGAAGTAGAAAAGCAAATAGTGAAATGTTTGAAGTCTCCAGGTTAGATTTTATATTTGTATCTCATTTCTGTCATTAAACTTCTTTTAAATGATTTTTATAAGCATTAAACTCGTTTATACTCAAGTGTCCTTTATTATTTTATAGTTTCCATGTATTTATTCAATATCATAGGGGTAATTTTGAACACGCATATAAAGTACACAACATTAGGTAAGTTTGGGACAGTACGGACAAATTCAGTAACCTGCTCTTTCTCAATAAATCGTATCACACTTGTCGATTTCTACTCTTTCCTTCAACTTCAAACAAGCTCGACACCGTTTCTCCAGCACCATGAACCCGTTCTGTATTTTGCCACTCACAAAACTGAAGGAATTATTTTCGTAATGGATTTTTGATTCATCCGGAAGCAAATCTAACCTTCCACAGTTTTAAACAAGTTGTAATTAGGACTATATTAATTTTGATGGCACGTTAAAATGACAATAACGTGACCATAACCAAACTGTTGATTTTATTTTCACATCATCGTTGTCAATGATACGATAAAGCTTTGAATGTAACTAGATTATTATGCATTTTAAATAAATCTAGGGAGTTGCATCAGGTGACTCGGCGCAAAGTACTCTACGCTTTTTTGAGCTACTGAAGATGCCAATTTTGTTGGCGAAACTCGCATCTAGTGGTATTGGCGTTGTTTTGGTGTTTTGGGCAATTTCCATTTCTTGAATTTTATTCACACCAAATGTACCAATCTTCATTCATTCGAATATAAATGGTTGTGTTGATATTAATAATAAATGAATAGAATATGATTGATTCAAGATTGTAATCTTTCATTATTCCACTAGTGGATAAAGTGGTACTTTATACGTTTCATAAGTGTGGATAAAACTCCAATTATAAGGTGATTGTGGATAAACGATATTATAATGATAATGTTTTCAATATTAATTATAAAAGTACATCTTTAAAGTTGGGATAATGATAAAGGAAAAGAATGAAAAAATCTTCTCTATAGATAATTTGTCGATTTAAAAAAATAAAATTTGACACTTGTCTCTGTCATAATCTCGTAAAGACATTTCAAATCTATTGCCACACATGCGACTAAAGTGATAAAAATAATTATTTTTAATTAATTAATATTTGCTACACTTTTGAAACGGACTAAAAATTTTATAATATTGTCTTCTGTCCTCATACAGATTCCTAACGCCATACAAACTGTCCTGATATTTCGTGAATATGAATTTGTTGGAGCTATGAAAATACTTGTAATATTCAAAAAGAAAACTCAGTTTGATATGCTGAAATATGTCCAGCGGTTTTTTTCAAATGCCGTCCTTCCAATCTGGATTTTGTTGAACGAAACTCGGCAACGTTCACTTTTACGTGATGTTTGTGGAATCTAGTGGTGCATTGTATAATTTATTTTTCACTTTCATCGACTTCCACGTATGGTTCGTGCTGCCTCGTCGGCCACCTGAAACCGTGGAAGTGTTGACTCATCATCGCGAGCGGAATTCTTCGGCGATGACCCATGCCACATCGGTGGCGATTGGGTGTTATCACGAATTTGAAATTAATTGAATTGTTGGATAGGATAAAAAAAACACCTCGCAGTGGGTTAGGTACAGTTTGTATAATTGAGTCGCTAAATATGTGTATGAAATTATTTTCAATTTCAGAGACTTTGTTCTGACAATTGAAGATACGAGTGGATAAAGATGTGTCACATTTTAAAGTTTCTGAAGGGCAGTGATTAACGTATTGTACTAACCATTAAAAATTTCGACTATGTGCGCCATGGTACCAAAAGTAGACCATCATTTAAGGATTTGTCTACTTGTCATTATTGCCATTCAGTAACTTGTCTACCTACTCGAAAATTCAGATTATTTTTTCTGTTCTGTTCTACAAATTTTCATGGCGGATTAACGAAATAGGAAAAATTATAAAAATTATCACGAAATATTTATTTTTTTCATTTTTGGACCCCTCTGATCTTCAGACAAACTTTTCAACTGTAGACCAGGTGTTTGATTAATTCTGCGAACAATAATCGTTTCAGAATGAAGAAATCGGATAATTGTGAATTAAAAGTTGATCGAGAAAAAAATCAAAATTTCTGAAATTGTATGAGTTTTATATGCACTGATATAAGTTTTCGCATAAAAAAGGAATAAAACGTCAAAAATTCCCTCACGTGATCAAGATATCTAATATTTTTCAAAAAAAAAAACACAAACATCTATCAAATGTATCTCGACGAATTATTATACCACAAAAATAAATTTCAATGACAAATTGTGAAAATTTCAGAAGATTTTTTGTAGAAACAATGCAATGCAAACAATGCAGTGAAATAGTTATCCTAATTCAAAAATACAAAGAAAGTACCACAAATGTATCTCTTACAATTATAAAAAAATAAGTTGGCAAGAAATGACCCCTCTCAACTCCAAACTTTTCAACTCGAGAACGGTTAGAGATAGAGCAACTCTGCGAACGCCAATCGATTCTTTATGATGAAATTAGTATACTCTATGTAATTCAAGTCGATCTACGGAAAAAAAAGTCCCTAAAAATCATGAGAAGTACAAAATCATCAGAAATTAGCACTATATACGCAAAATTTTATGCTGATTCCGAAAATATATGATTTGTATATGTTCAGATACAAGGTTTAGCATAAAAAAGGCATAAAATGTCAAAAACCCCAAGAACCCCTTAACGGGATCGATTTTTCAAAAATTTTTATTTTTAATTTTTCCAAAAATCGCGAACATCCGTCAAATGTATCTTCATAAGCTGATTCCGAATCATACCACAAAAATTAATTTCCATAACAAATTGACAAAATTTAAAATGTTCGAAGATAGATTTTCATTCAAAAATATGCACCTTCCCATAAAAATCAACATTTTCAAGTGAAATGCTTGTTCTAATTTAAAAATATAAGTTGATTTCAAAATCAAATATTTTTTATTGAAAAAATTCGCAGTCACCCCTTTTCTCTCAGAATTATAAAAAATTAGCTGGCAATAAATGACTCCTCTTAACTCCAGACAAAATTTTCAACTCGGGAATAGTTAGAGATTTCGGAATTTCAATTCGATAAACAAAAAAAAACTTATCTGAATAAAGTAAAAATAATGAGAAATACAAAATAATTAGATTTACTCAAAATTCGGACTATACATGCAAAATTTTATGCTGATTCTGAAAATATGTGATTTGCATATGCTCAGATACAAGGTTCGGCATAAAAAAGGAATAAAACGTCAAAAATTCCCTTGCACAGTCTGATTTTCGAAAGTTTTCATTTTCCAGTAATCGAAAAATTGCAAAATTCTTTCAAATGTATCATGAATCATACCAAAACATTAATTTCTATTATGAATTGGGAGAATTTCATAAGATTTTCACTTGAAAATGCACGTATATTTTTAGATCAACATTTTCCAAGTGAAATGGCGTTTCAATTCAAAAATACCAGAAAATTTTTCAGTGATGAACTTCAAAGAATGGCTTCTTATATAAATGAAGTTTATTTGGAGTTATAGGAAAAATATTCCATATTTACACAAACTATTTAAAGGTGTATTTTTTTGACGATATTCTATTGGATAGATTGAGTACTCTGACATTTTACTGAAAATAAAACTATCGACCCAAATTTAAATTACTAGGTATTTTACTATCAGCGACTATGTTTTGATGTGAATTGATTACATTTGAAATCACAGCTGAAGTGTTAACTTTACTCAGGTCCAATTTCATAATGAACATATAGTGGTATTTCGTTTATAAATAACTGATAGACTGTGACTACCAAAATTGAGTTGCAATTGACATCTTTTCACAATCTAACTTTTATGTAAACTAAATGACAGTTTAAACTCGTTATGAAATCGTCCCTCAACTCAGTAATAATTAACCATTTCTATCAGTGCCGGATCAAACTTAAAATACTGAAAAAATTTATGCCATAATTGGTAAAATATGATTTATTGGATGGTATGAATGAAAGCTAGCAAATGGTTATACTACAGGTTTGTCTTTCAATCAATAACTTTAGAGTTCGTTTGCCTTTAAATCCCATCACGATTTATTAATATTTTCACATTAAAATCGTATCTTTCATGAATAACACAGTAACACTTCTCCCTGTACAAAAATAAACACAAGATACGACTAAGCTATGGTCTGCAATTACAAGAAATGTCGAAGTTATTAGTGGATAAAGGTGTCATATATCTAAAATGTAACATAACACCTTCACCTACTGAAAATAATGGTTATACGTGTGACATGACATCTTTATAATAATAATAATAATAATTATATTTATTTGCAGAATGAGCAGAAAATAACAAAAATAAACAATAGCGAACATTTCAAAACATATAAATCATACTGCAAAACAGGAATGACAGGCAGTAAAACTGATTCGAGTGCCATTCCTGGTGACTAGCATAAAAAAAAACATATATGTTGGCATGTGAATAAACGAAATAAAGATAGCGCTATTACTCATGTTTCAATTCAATTATTTGCTTGAAGCAACATATGTCGGTATCTATCCTGAATTCAGTTGTTGACAGTGTTTTGAAATCTGTAGGAACCTGGTTGTAAAGGTGGTAAACTGTGTAGGTAAAGGACCTTTCAAAGATGGATGTTCGATGGAATGGTGGAGATATGTGGTTCCCCTAAATCGAGTGTTTACATTATGGACATCACTTCGGAAAGTTATTTTGTCATAAAGATATGGGGGTGTTTTGTGTAACAATATTTTGTGACATAAGGTTACTGTATGCAGTTCTCTTCTTGCAGACATATTGTGCCATTTTGTTTCTTTCAACTTGTATGTTATATTTTGATATTTCCTTATCCCATGAATGTACCGAAGACACGATTTCTGAACTCGTTGAATGCGATTAATCTCGTTATTGGTTAGGCAAGGGCCATACACTGCATCACAATAGTTGAAATGCGATAATACCAAAGAATCAGTGAGAATAGTTTTAGTGGATTTTTCTAAGACTTGTCGATGAGGAAATAAAATTTTTAAGTTAGCAAATGATCGTTTCACGCATTTATTTACATGGGATTTAAATCGCAGATCTGTATCCAACTCTAAGCCCAAATTTCTGGCAAATTTGACACGTGATATATCATTACCACCACTTTTAATTTCAATTTCTAATTCAATTTGAGTTTTATTTTCACCAAAACTCAAAACCTGAGTCTTAGAGAGATTTATAGAAAGTTGATGTTTCTTAGATAATGAAACAAGCTTAGATAATTCCGAATTGATTACCAGTTTTGTTAAATTTATTTCAGTATGGGATATAGTGAACCTAATCTGAGTAACATCAGCGTACATGTATGATTTACATCCAACAAGGCAACTAGTAATATTACAAGTATATAATGAGTATAGTATAGGTCCTAATATAGAGCCTTGTGGCACACCACAGTAAATGTTTTTTATATCTGACTTACCTTTGCTAGTTTCAACGAATTGTGCGCGATTAGTAAGGTAGCTTTTGAGTAAATTGATTGCACTACATGAGAAACCGATATAGTGGAGTATTGCAAACAACAAACAGTGATTTATAGTATCAAATGCTTTTGAATAGTCCAATAGAATAAGTGCTACACCGTATCCTTCATCTATATCTCTAAAAATATCATCTGTTACATCTAACAAAGCGGTAGTACAGCTATATCCGTTTCTGAACCCTGATTGGTGTACAGGTAAAATATTGTATGCCTGAATATGTGAATTAATTTGAAATTTCACGATTCTTTCCAACACCTTAGATAACACTGGTAAGATGGATATAGGTCTCAGATCATTGATGCTCAGAATATTTGATTTTTTGGGGAGTGGAATAACTTTTGACACTTTCCATTTTTCTGGAAAAACGCTTTGTCTCAAGCATGTATTAAAAATATGAGTGAGAATATACAAAATTTGCGGACAGCAAAGAAGTAGCATTTCAATCTGTAGACCGTCAACACCAGTTGCTCTTGACTTTATATCGACTAAATTTTTGTAGACAACATTGCTATCAACAGGAGAAAATGTAAGTTGTGATTCAAAGTTCGCTTTTGAATTATTGTTATAAAATGAGAGCAAATCATCTTCGACTGGTTTCAAAGTACCAGAATGTAAAAGAAAGTTGTCGTTGATTTCATTCGTTATATTCATTTCAGGAGGTAAGCTTTTAGAATTAGTCGCTTCATTTTTTATATTGAGTTGTTTTATGTTTTTCCACATTAATTTACTATTTTTTCCATATCTCTCTACACAATTTTTGAAATATGCCTTTTTTTCATTTTTTATAGAAGAATTAGTAAAGTTTTTAAGGTCCTTGTAATATTGCCAGTGATTTTCGTTTTTAGTTCTCTTATATTTTTTGAAAGCTTTATCCCGTAATGACATCATAAGCTTTATATTATCAGTAAGCCATGGTGGTCTTGGTTTTCTCAATTTCCTGACAGTAACTGGCGCTAATGAATCAAATATATTCAGAAGTATTTCCAAATATTTGCTGATTATTGGATATACATATTTAATTCTTATATAAATTGTAAAAGTAACTGGCAAATCGGAAGCTGTTCATTTGGCTTACGGTTGAATGTGGATTTTTTGCCGTCGATGAGCTTGTATTTATTTCTTGTACCATCTTGTTGGATTTTTCCCCCTTTTCTACTATAAAATCCCTTATTGAAGTTATGTCTAGAATAGATGAATAGAAATCAGTGTTGTCCTTAATGGACATTCATTAAAATCGTTCAGATTTTGTTTACACTCGCTTAGATAAATCGGCTTACTCATGTTTACGATTCATGATGATTTGTAATCTGTTCTGTATTTGGCGAGTGAGTTTCTCCATTCATATTTTCGAGCCACCCAAATACGGGTCTGACAAATTGTTGACCAGTACACGCTTTCATTGCGGCATTTTTTTAATGCTGATATGCGTTTTCATTCTTTATAATTCTCATTGATGATTTTCCTTGCGTGCAGAATATAGCAATTTGTTTTAAATTGAAAACTATTTTTTGTTTTATTTTATGTTTTTCTTTTGTGAATCCCTGTATGCGCTGTATGTATAGTAAGCTCGGGTAAGTGTCTATTGACGAATAGCCTACACTCATAATGAATCCATAACCATCATATAAAATACAAAAGAGATCTTGTGAAATCCAAATATTTTCCCCAATTTTCTAACCTACAATTCATCAACCCGAACGAGTATAACGAGTTTATTTCAAGCTTTGAGTGTATTGTTAAAATCTAAGGTAAGAATCCATTTTAAACACTTTTCCTCTGCCTAAACAATGAATCTGACTATAGATTACCGTTTTGTCATGAAGTTGTTTTTTTTTACATTTTTCCATTGCATATCACACTTACCCCGAAATTAAATGTTATTGGGAATAGTGTGACCTATATCTGTCGGAATAAGTGGGAACCTGGTTCATTTGCCAATCTAAACAGTAATATTTTTTCAGCTATAGTACGAAATTATATACGGAAATCTCAGAGAGCCAAACAATATACCTGGCCAGATGTGGAAGACATTGATATACTTTCTGAGGATGAAATATCAACTGTGCTTCCATCACCACTCGTCAGAAGATGGGGATCAATGATATTCTCATTCGATTTTTCAGATTTCTACCTGTAAATTTTTCTTTTCAACAAATGTTCACTTTAACGATTATTTTTTTGTTTTTTTCCAATGGGGCATTTCAAATTCAACATTAAAAAGTTCCCAACTATGTTTTGAATAAAGATATCTCGAAACAAATAAATTGTGGTGAAAGTTCCTTTACTGTTTACTCACACCTGCCCCAAAGAGAGATTTACGTGAATTAATATCTTTAAATTTGGCCAGAATCACACTTGCCCCAAATTTCCGGGGAAGTGTGACCTATGGAGATGTATCTCTGAATATATAAATAAAATTTATAGAATACGTTTTTCAACAGTTTTCTGTTGCGTATTACAAAAACTGACCTTCGAAGTAAATACCTGCAAAAGTTCATTGTTATATTAGTTCAGGTTCATCAGATGGACTGAATTCAATGCGAACTAATGAAAATCACGGTCACACTTACCCGAGCTTACCTTACTCGATTTTTGAGGTCGTTTGGGTATAAATGTTAGTTAGATTATCGGTATTATGAATTTTGTATTGTATCAGAAATACGCACTCTCGCACATTGCCCTGTATTATTCCGTTAGCTATTTAATAAAGAATTCCTACTCTCGCTGTGTGGCAATACCATAATCCGATTTCAGTAAGTGAGTCATCAGCGTTTCCACACACACACACATTCATTCGTAAAGGAAAAAGTCCGTCAATTTGCCGGAGATAAATCAACTGAAAACAGAATCGACTTAATGGAGTCCAATCAAATTGAACAACCGTTAACATACGAGTCTCCTAAAGTGCTTCCGCGAGACCATGGTGATGATGATGCGTGTGAATGTGTTTTACTTTCGACGGCTCGTCGGCACTTCCTGATTTACGCTGCTCAACAGTGGAACTGGATAGTTATAGTTATTATTGTCTTCAAAAATGTTGATATTTTAATTCCCGTCAATGAACGCTATTTTTGGAGAATATTTGCTGCATCCAAACATATTTTTTTTGTTTTTTTTCTGTTTTCGCTAATATCTGGACAACGTTAGGTAAATTACCAATGAAAACGTTGCTTCTCCGAAAATTATTGAATTTTACAGCTCTTATAGCATACAAATTAGTTTTATAATAAAAGGAAGCCACGATTACCAAGGGAGATAAATTACTACAAAATTATTGAATTTTACAGCTCTCATAGCATACAAATTAGTTTTATAATAAAAGCAAGCCACGATTACCAAGGGAGATGTCACAGAATGTATTTATCCCTTGCACTTCGTCTATACCCACTAGCAACGTAGCTTCAATTCAGTTTATTTCAGTCACAAAAGATTACAATCACATTAGGGTTACCATACAGTTTACAAATGTGACATAAAATAACATTTAACTGATAAAATTATAAAGAATCACTATAAAATTCTATTGTTTAATAATAGTACTTACTCAACAGAAGATGTTTCATTTCTCTTTTAAAGATGCATAATATATTATATTCTTCAAGTCTTTTATTGATTTCAGAAGAGCATTTGATAGTTTACAGCCGTTATAGTACAATCCTTTTTGATATAGAGTAGATGTTTGTTTAGGAGGTAGCAATCTGTTTGGATTATCTATAATGCCAAACTTGACTCTTGACTCTGATTGGACTATCAGTTCGGAGTTCGCAAATTTGTGTATGTGACAGTTAAACTTAAAATATAGGTAATCCGCTATGCACGCATTTAAAAATGAGCACATTACTGATTCAATTTAATGTTTTTTTTGCTGCCGAATTTCAGATTTTTTACCTTTTACTTTTTTTGTGAAATACTCTAATAAAATTCCACTCGTGATTGAATTCATCTCATAAGTCTGTCTTTTATTTCCGAACTCAACAGAGATGATTCAAGAATACACCACTAGTCCTGCGGACTCGTGGTGTTTGTAGTAGTTTTTTGTTCTGGTATTGTAAATGTGTGAATTTTTAATAACCGGTTCTATTTCTCAAAAATATCGACCTGAACAAATTATAGTTTTTCGGAAAATACACTTTACTTGTTGGGTAGTGTATTATTTAATCGAACAACTGACGCAACGGCAAGGTCTAAGTGGCGGATTTTGTGCTCTGGAAAGATTTGCAGCTGGCTTTTTTTTATTTTATTTTTGTCATCGACATAACGGTCTATGTAATAACTCGTCTAGGCTAGAGTTAGATATATGTTTTGCAGTAGCGCTGTAATTATATAAAACTCTAATGACAGTTGACTGAGCTGGATTAAATTTTTAGAACGAAGCATATTTTTTTCAGCTATTTGTGAGTGTATTCAAAATATATTCTCTTTTAAGGTTACCTTTTATCAGGAAGTGTATATACTTCACATTTTCGACTGTGTATAGTATATACAGTAAATCTCACCTCTTTCTCTTTCAATTGATATACACATGCACGCAAACATCGATAGAACATTCGATAAATGATAGTAGGAGGCAAAATAAGTTGAAAATGTATTCGGATTCGTAATCAAAAGAACCATTTCACAACATTTTTCCACGTCCCTGAAAAAAGTTCGATTCTGAAAAATCCAAATTTGTCTCACTTTTCAAAGAAACACCCCGTAGTTATTGACGTAGAAATGTACATTTTCAATGTATCTATCGGTTCTACAAATTTATAAAGTACGGAAGTTACGGGGTTCTTTCAATGAGAGGTGAGATACACTGTATATTTCATTCCGAGAATTCATACGAGATATTAAAAAAGTAATAATTTGAATTGTTTCAACATTTAATAAATGTCTCTGGAACTTGAGTTGCTTGTTGAATTTCCATCGATTAAAGCCAATTCCAAACACTTTCCCTTAGTTGCTTTGTAAAAATAACTAGAATTTTTTTTTATATTTCTTCTTTTTTTTTTCAGGTAAGTCATGGGAGAGAGTCGCCTTTCTCAAATTGTTGCATAACTAATGTAAGTACATAGAGCGTTTCTATCCTTCTTCACGCTTTCATCAATCACGGCGTCCGTGTAACTTGATGATGGACCCGAATAAAAATAAATGATTTTATGTCGTTTATTTGTAGATTACTTTGGTTTCTTCCTCGTTGGTTTGCTCGTTCATTGATTCACTTGTAACGTGTTACATGATTCACCAAAACCTCGAAGGATAATCATTCACAATTCTTTTGTTATTTGGTTTATTTCTATTAAAAAGTAACTCAATTGTCCAATAATATTTCCGCTATGATATAATATTGAAACAAAAAAAAAGTTTCAGCCGCGAAAAAATTGCACATACATTACATTGAATTAAGGTGACCCCTGATCAAAGAAAGCTGAAATAATCATAGAATTCAATCTACTACGAAATATTTGTTTTTCTCGCACTTTTTTGGTGAATACTTATGTCGAAAAGAAAAATGTCACTATTGGTCAATGGAAACCCTCGCCTATTGAGATAAGGCACAGCATTCACAGCAAATAAAATTCGATGCGGGAATTTTAGTCAATGTCATATCAAGTTCTTTGTCCATAAACGATAGTGTTGAGTCGGGACGAAGTTGTATTAGTTACTTTATAATGTTATAAATAATAACTGGTGTGAAGTGAGCCACAGATATACTCCAAGAAAAAAGTTAGGAAAATATTTTTTTTATTTTTCTGAAAGTAATAAAGCGATAAAAATATAATTATCAAGCTTATCTATCATTATAATATTATCACTCACTTTATTACACACCTCTAACCAATTATCAGGCATTCAGAGGGTGGAAGATGGGGTTGATTCCAGGAAATAATTCAATATCTTTCCAAAATGAAATAGTACCGCATTCTGCTTTCAGTATGTGATTAATCAAGGAAAAATAAATCAAATGACATCTCTCAAATAGTTTGTCTAGCCTCAGGAGGGTGGTGGAGAGGGTAGTTTCTATGAAATAATCCAATAACTTTCCCAAACTAAACAGTACCGCATTCTGCTCTCAGAAGGTGTTCAAAAAATAAATAAATCAAATTACATCCACCAAATAGTTTGTCAGGCCTCAAGAGATTGATGAAAGGGGTAATTTCTATATATTCTACATACTTAAAGCAGAATGCGGTACTATTTCATTTGTGAAAGTTATTGGATTATTTCCTAGAAACTACCTCCTCCACCACCTTTCTAAGGCCTGACAAACTATTTGGGAAATGTCATTTGATTTATTTTAGTTTTTTAAAACACACACTAAAAGCAGAATGCGGTACTATTTCATTTGGGATAGTTATTGGATTATTTCCTAGAAACTACCCCCTCCACCACCCTCCTGAGGCCTGACAAACTATTTGGGAAGTGTCATTTCATTTATTGTTCCTTTTTGAACACATACTAAAAGCAGAATGCGGTACTATTTCATTTGGGAAAGTTATTGGATTATTTCCTAGAAACAACCCCATCTTCCACCCTCTGAATGCCTGATAATTGGTTAGAGGTGTGTAATAAAGTGAGTGATAATATTATAATGATAGATAAGCTTGATAATTAGATGTTTATCGCTTTATTACTTTCAGAAATTTAAAAAAATATTCTCCTAACTTTTTTCTTGGAGTATATCTGTGGATGTGGCTAACTTCACACCGGTTAAATAATAAGGATGATGGTGAATTCAATTATTAAACGCACATATTCCTTGATATAATGCACTAAAGTTCCATTTCCCACAATCTTTTGTGAATGCTTGCAACGCATTTCCTGAAAGGATGTTGATTTTTTTCCTAAGAGATTGCGATTCTGTGTAGCACTTCTCAGATAGTGAGCCGAATGGCGTAACCCTGATTATGTACTTATCAAGCAGATGCGTTTGTTTGTCATGCTCAGGAGCTGATAATGTTTCTGTGCATGCGATATATTCGGTGTGTTCGAAAATGCATGTGGGATACCTCTGCAGCGGAATATGTTAAGGCCGATTCAGATATATGTATTTTTGACCCTGCATGAGAAATGCATGCCTGTCGACTTCAACATCTGTGCCTGTCGACGTGCGTGAAAAACGCAGGGTGAGCACGAAGAGAATTGGGACATGTTCTAGTTCAAATAATATAAGATATATTGGAAAATACGTCGGGACTATTTGAAAAACTCAAATGGTATCAGTCCAGAATCGACAAAATTATAACAGAACCAAATGAAATATGACCCTGAATGGACACGCATGTATCTCAATCGGCCTTAACGTTAATATAATAATGATAGTTAAAATGTTTATTACTTCGGGGCGTGGCGCAAATGGTATGGCTGAAGGTCCCGAGTTCGAGCCGCGGTCAGAGCTGGGATTTTTTGAATAATTTTTTAAATTTAATTTCACCGATTGAATTTTTGAAATGTCATGGCTTGACTATAGGGTGAGTCCTGCACGATTCACTGTTGCATTCAAATTAACAGTGCTGCTCCTAAGGTGGCGTATGGAGTTAGTAACACAGCCTACCTAGAATACATAGAAGCAATCGATGCCACTATAAACACCTAAAAAAAAGAAAGAGAATGAGAACTAAAATGTGATACATCTCAAATCTCAAATAGGTATAACAAAAATTACTTACTTGAAAAATTCAGAATATTGGCGAAGCTGTTTTTCAATTCTGCTTAACATACATACATATTTTAATAATATAAATATACAAGAAAGAAAAATCAATGATCGAGTCTCTTGATTTTGAAGATAGAAGAGTGAAACAAAAAAAGTCCCTTCTACATAACGAATTATTCTGAAGTGTAAATAAAATCCTGGTGAAATATTCATGGCGATAATCAAAAATTTACAATATCATACGCTAAATTACTGATGCGATAAGAGATAATTGATATTTGTTTTGAAACAGACAATTGTGGAAAGTGAAAATATCTGAGAAAGGTTTATTCATTGTGGTTGGTGCGATAAATTCAAAACTTTTTTAAAATGTGTACGTTTCTCAAAACTGTTATGGCAGAATCTTAGGCAAGTATTTTCAAGTATACCTAATTTTTTGCGATTATTGTTCAAGTAATTGTAGTACATTCTAGAACCATAGTAACGATATGTTGAAATGACAACGTTTACGAAATTCTATTCCGAATATATCGACAGAGTATATGTGCACTGCTAAAGGATTTATATTTACAATAGCATACCTAACTCAAGTTCTTTGATCACATGTTTTTCGAATGATCACAAGAATATGTAGGTATTATTGGCAAATAAGTGCTTATTTCAATTCGGTAGAATTTTTTCTGCCGAATCAGCGGTGAAACCTGTGAAAAGAAGTGGTCCCAGAACACTTCCTTGAGGTACCCCACAACGTACTCTTCGAACGAGTTTTCTCTGTGTAAGTAAGTATATTTGCACTCAGCTCTTTTTTGTAAGCCGGGCTTAAGTTCCAATGTTTTAGTTCATATTTTCTTGGTTTATATTCGATTTTTTTTGTTACCTACTGTCGAGAATAAATACTGCTGATAATGAACACCAACACCTCTTCTAATGTTCGAAAGAGAACAACTGCGTTGGTGGTCAAAACACATTTATAATTATAATCGCTTTCCGTGATGGTTCCTGTCGTTTCGATTTTCAAACGACGTTTTAAACGTCCAAACCAAATGTTAAACACCCAATATAACGTTTAACGCAGCCTACTCGACATCAAAATACGGTTGCCGGAGAATGCACAGTAATGACAAACTGGCGCCGTACACGATATATTGCTCAATAAACGCCACATCCTGATATGATGATTGAATAAACATTATAGCCGATACAGTATGGAGGAACATCGACGAAGATCGAATAATTCGACGGTAATCTGTACCGGAAAAACTTATTTTGATATGCGATTTGTGGTGAAACAGTGTTAAAAAAAAATTGTTAACATTGTTATATCCGTCAACCGGTTGCACCCCTACGTGCAACCCTCAAAAGTCAGAGACTTGTGCGAGCTAGGGAAAGACGTAGGCCTTACCTTTTAATACGTGTGATGCCATGCACGAGACCGGTGGCAATGCTGAGATTCGAACTCACGCTCTCTGGCTTATGAGGCGAGGACTCAACTCGCACACCACCGCGGCCCGTACACATACACATGTTTTCTTCCAGAAAGTTGGGCATACCAGGATTTGAACCCGGGACCTACCGATTCGTCGTCGAAGTGCACTATCACGACGATGGATGTGAATGGTTTACTAATATTAAAAGATGGAGTAGAAATATTAGTCGGCTGATTTTTCATTACTTTATTCAACTTTTGGTTTCACCTATATTTCGAATTTCATGCTCAAAGCCCCTTAACGACTATGAGGAATAGGTTCGAGTCAGAAAACTAGAAACTTTATATAGAAGAAACTTCAGTCTCCAATCCCTGGGGTCCAATAGGTTAGGTTTCAGATCTTTTATCATTTGTTTGTTTTTTCATAATGTTACGAGATTGATAAAATCCCCTTAGCTGCGCCGCTGAGTCGACTCGCAAGCGTATCGTCGATAACTACTTCTTGGAAAATCGTAGACGATTTTCGGTATTACGGGATAACCGAACCGTCGCGTCGCGAAGCATCTGGTTGCACGGCTTGGCTATATAAAGCGAGAGATATCACTGGGATGATTAGGAAGAATTTATGAAGAAGTGATAAACAGTTTTTGAAGAAGTATATAAGTGTTTGGAATATTTAGCTAGTTGTATTGTTGTTTAGATCTAAGTGTTTTATTAGTCAGTGAAGTAATTGTATGTTTTTTGTGAAGTTAGAAAATAAACAGTTTAGTAGTGTGCTCGGCATTATTATTTAGCAAATCGTATCAATAATTTGTTCTTTCCGGATACCAGTTACACTTTAACGAGTAACTATCAGAAGTCTCCAAGATATTTGTCGGAGCTATGACAGACGAGGACATCTCCTTTTAACGTGCGATCCCAAGCACGATATAGAAGTAAACTATTAAGCCAATCTAAAGTAAGTCACCCATCGATAGGTTTCATAGGAAAATTCATAAGCCAACAATCAAAGGAATGATATTTTGCAGTTCAGAGGTCCTATGTTTGACCTTCAACATTTATATCTGAAATAATGAGCACTGTTGCAAATTATAGGTTAGAGTTGAGTTAGTTCTGTTTATTGATTAGTACTGTGTCAAATTATATTTACAACATCTGCAATGATAAAATAGCCAAATGAAAATGAGTACTTAATTTTTTTGTAGAAAAATACCCATATCAAGCTCAATTCGAATGACTAATGCAAAATTTATAGTCGGTCGTATCCGCAAATAAGCCGACTATCAGATTCGAAGGATCTAGTTTTCGAATGACTGTTTAATCGCATGATAAATCAAAATCCGTCAATTGCACGAATTAAAATTCTAGTACCAATTCAAATATGCGCTGATTATTCTTTGGAGAGACAGTCGATAAAAATTAATGGAAATTTTCAAGTATGCCAAGATTTTTAATTGCTTCGAGAACAGTGGCGTATCGTGGGAAGCTATGGTGCTCCCTCCCCATCCTCGAACGATTTTCTCTGCATACTCGTGTGAAAAATGTATATTCATACTGTCGCCAAATCTTTTGCATACACCCATAAATCCTTAGAGCCCCCTTTTCTTTCATTATGAATTATCATAAATAATCTGGAGTACAGTTACTTTTTTATAATAATAACTGGTATGAAGAAATGTCATCTATATTTTATCAACACACTCGCTTGTTCTGATGTTGTTTTGCATTAGAGGAATATTAAACAAGCAAGAGAGTTGAATGTTATTATGAATGAAGTTGAACACTAACTATTGTAGAAAGAAGTTCGATCATAAAGTCTAAATTTACCCAATTCCGGTTGTAAATTCTAATTGGGCTCAAATGTACTACGATCCGTAACGTAAATAGACTTTGTTAATGTTGCTAAGTGGTCCATGGCCCATTAGATTCACTTAACTGTCGATGCGGTTCGCACATTCGAAATCAAAAGCTCGTTATTTAACGGCGGTGGTTTCGTTTTGTGACTTTTCAACTGTACGATTTTTATCGTGTTTTGACTATCTGTCTGTTGTAATCGTAGTATTCACGTCTTCACTTTTGGACAGCGAGCTTTAGAGTCGCATTATTTTTTATGGTGTTTTAGAATGACAAAATCCAGCCACACGTGGTGGGAAATCGAATGTCTTGGGATATTTCTAGTCAGAATGAATAAATATTGTTGAGACGTCTGTTGCATATTGTCTT
Source organism: Chrysolina americana (assembly GCA_958502065.1). Classification (NCBI taxonomy): domain Eukaryota; kingdom Metazoa; phylum Arthropoda; class Insecta; order Coleoptera; family Chrysomelidae; genus Chrysolina; species Chrysolina americana. The sequence continues at coordinate 63,632,581 of OY293416.1, read as the reverse complement.
TCACGTTTCGGAAGGAGTTCGATGACATTTTATCGGCTATAAAGGTACTATTTCTGTACCGATTGGCAGAATTTTTCGAACTTGTCTCGACTTCAAACATAAGGGTTATGAGTCGTTGTATTTCGATAACAACATTGATTATTTCATTTTGTTAGTATTGTTGCTTAATCAATATACAGCCGCGGCATCATTGATCCTCGCTCCTCCGGCAAAAATTATATTTTGTTGATTAATTTTGACCGGAATGAATGCTGTGAAAATTATCGGGAGTAATTACACAAGTGCTTCAAAATTACCGATAATTTTCCATGAAAGCATGTTGTCTAAAAACTGCATGAGTTTATTTTCGTATTTTGTCGAAAGAGCCCGACTCCGAATATGAAAATAACCGAATAATAATAATAATAATACTCCCTCATAAACACTCGTTGAGTGTACCCAAAGGCATAGCCTGTGCGGGTAGAGGACGGCTATTATTATTATTTGGCGTGGCGCTCCGGGGCGACTTACTGATTTTTGGTGGCGTATTCACTTTTCAGCTGTAGGAAAACCCGGAAAACCTGCAGCACCACCTCGTGTGGTCGGTGTGCACTCCAAGCTAGCACCAGACGAGATTGGCATCTAGGCAACTCACAATACACTTGCTTTTCAACAAGGCATGCGGTGGCCTATCGATACGGTATAAAGTAGATGAGAAAAATTATCTTGTACCTACATCGGGCTCGAACCGACTATCGCTATGCTGGAGTTTCGAACGTCCAGGGGTGCTATTCTTGACCGTTCGCAATATTAATGTGTACGAGTAACGTCACAGTCTGATTTTCTCGTCATGTCATTTCAACGGTATCAGTAACTCAGAATGAAACGATGCGAGCACTCGCTCTCATTGCGAATGGTCAAGAATAGGACCCCTGTGCGTTAGACCGCTGATCCACCGACCACATATTGTATAGTGATTCTACGAATCTTAATTTTCATTCCTCGCCTGATTTTTTGAGTGATTTGTGGGTGGTTTTGATTCTTTTTATTGGGCCGCACTCTGGGTATGTTTAGGAGCTGCACTGTGTTCATAGGAATAATATTCTAGAATGGGTCGGATCTGTGCTTTGCCATGAGGCCTTGACTTGACTTAACTCAATTTTATCTCCAGAAGATGGTGACAGAAGTACGTGTCGAGGTGTTAAAAATAGCGGTTTGATGTTGGGATAGAAATCCAGTAGTTCAACGTATTTTCAATTCATTTCAAATCTAAATGATTTGCCTCTTTGATAGAACTCGATTACATTTTTGATACAGTCAATAAATATTAAGGATTTAATAAAATGTATGTATATCGGCTTGCTATATTTTTTCAAAAATCCCTTGTATATTTTGATTTTTCTTGGTTGAATGCTCACTGATTAAATTTTTTGCATAAAAAATCCCAATTGTCATTAAAAACCGTGAATCTTGCAAGTTCCCATAATTCCTGTTTTAAAAAGGTTCTAGTGAATAACCTCCAGATGTTTTTTGTTATTCAATTTCCGTTCGAAATTTATATCGACGTGATTTTTTATAGGCTGTATTGAGATAAACGCCTCGTAAAACGGAATATTTATATGATTATTGCCAATCTCATCAGATGTTCTTCTGCAAACTTCCTGTCGGGAAAATAACTTATTAAGATATATCGGATATCTTCTGGTTTGTTGTTCAGTGCTGTCGTTGTCGATGTTGTTTTGTCAAGGTTCGTTTTTCAACTAGAAAACATATACGATGTCTGTGAGAAATTACGCATCGTATGGGAAATTCTTTACCGACAAATTTTGATAACTATATGTGCAATCGCTTTTGCATCAAAAAATATCCCAATAGATGTTGTACAGTGCCGTTCGTCGTTTCGTATTTGACGGGAAATTTGAAATTGTCTCAAAATACACTTATTTGAAATGTTCTTCAGAATACAGTATATTAATTTCTTAACCGTTCTCGAGTTGAAAAGTTCATCTGGATTTGAAAGGGGTCATTTCCCCCCAGAACATTTTTATATATTTTTCCATTTTTATTCGTAAAACTCAATATTTTTCGAATAGGCACACCGAATATGAAATCGATTCCGACTCAATCAAAGATTTCATAGTCCTTTCACGAATCCTGTACAATTTTGAAAAGTTGCCTACCTATTTGTGCAATCAAAAATAATTGTCCGATGATATATCTTTAAATTTATGTAGTATACTAATTTCATTATTCTGAATCGATTGGCGTTCGCAGAATTGCTCTATCTTCAATCGTTCTCGAGTTGAAAAGTTCATCTGGAATTGAAAGGGGCCATCTCCCCCCACAACATTTCTATCCCATTTTTCTATGCATATTCGTAAAACTCAATCTATTTTGTATATGCATACCGAATTTGAAATCGATTCCGACCTAATTTACAATTTCATAGGCTTTTTACGGAACCTCTACAATTTCGAGTTGAAAATTTTTAAAAGTTGCCTATGTGTGAATTCAAAAATCTTCGTCCGTTGATATTTTCATTTAAAATTCATAGAATATACTGATTCCATTATTCTGAATCGATTGGCGTTCGCAGAATTGCTCTATCTTTAACTGTTCTCGAGTTGAAAAGTTCATCTGGACTTGAGAGGGGTCATTTCCCCCCAAAACGTTTTTTCTATGCATATTCCTAAAACTCTTTCTTTTTTGAATATGCACACCAAACTTGAAATCGATTCCGACTTTTCCCCTAAATTTTTTTATTGATTTTTAATAGTAATACGCATATTCTATAAGTTTGTACAAATAATATTTTGCATAGATTCACAAGCTATTTTTATTTTATTCGGAGAAAATCTTTACTCCGTCAATTTTCAATTTTGATTTTTGGGGTTCTTTAGGTTTCATATTTATTCGATGATTTAATTGTATTTGACAAGATTCAGGTATGGTGATCAGTTGAATCAAATGTGGTCAATGAGCCGGTGGAAGTGAAATGAATACGAAGTACCCTCCTCTCCGAACGTTTTTACCTAGTGGAAAAATAAACTACCTCTCTGGCTAATACCACGATGGACATTGAACTACATCAGCCAGATATTTGTGCAATGTTCTTCCAAGAAGACCCAATTGCATGTGCTTGTCTTGTAGTTGAACAGAATATTATCCGTCATTTGGCTGGGAATGACCACTTCCAGGCATGCATGTTTCGAGGTTTTGCCTCCCATCAGTGCCAGAGTAGGTCGGACAATATTATAATTGTCCTGTCCCTGCCAAATGATTAATAATCCAACTGTTTAACTAATATTTCCCCACGGATGAAACTACGACCTACAACTAAGTTGATCGCAGCGCCATCCGCACGGAAAATCAAGAAACAAATACTCCTAGGCTGCACAGACTCCGGGAAGGGTAAACTGTAATATTTCAAACAAGTTTGAAATTTTGTGCCGTAGAGATATCCACATTGTGAAATGAATACGAAGTACCCTTGAAAAATAATTAAATTTTTTCACTTGGTGGAAACGGTTGGAGAGAAGGGTAGTTCCTATTCATTTCACAATGTTGATATCTCTACGGCAAAAAATTTCGAACTTGTTCGATATATTGGAGCCGGAGGAAGTTTCCATCCGGAAAGATTTAATGCTTCAAATAGTTCCAATATTAAGTAACCCGTTTTAGGATTTGTTTATCAACCAATTGCCATAATTAACGTCTTGCAAGGCGAGAACAAATTTGTCAACACGCAATAATTCCTTGAAACTTAACGATCGACCCAAACCGCCGAGATTTTCTCGAGATGTGGGTGGGTGTGTTGATCTTGAAAAACGTTCTCGATCTCCTATTGTAGTGCGGGCGGCGTTTTTATTTATGGAACCTCGCCGTGTGAGCTCTGATTCGGCGTTTCGAGAACATTTGTCAACTGTAATTGTTTGAGGTGGCGCGGCGGGCGCAGAATCGTGTTATGCAATTCGCAGGCTGTTCCATTTTTATGTCTAGGTCGTTGGTTTTCAGGTTCAGATCAGATGCTCGACATATACATGCTCGTGCTTTCGCGATTTTATGAGGTGAGGCGTGTTGAATTGTCAACAAAACTGCGTTGGGAATTTAGGGTGGTGCTTTTGATCTAGATACATTTTTATTCGACCGCATGATTTCCTGTGCCATCGAATCTGAGATTGTCTTCCGAAGAATGTGAGCCACACTCAATTTTTCTGGTCTTCTATACCTATTTTGAACAAAAATCGGATGGAGGCACAAGTTACAAATGTGTGAACAAAGACTGCTCGCTGATGTGTTGCTGTAGGGTAGATAGGTTTTCCAACAGCTGAGAAAAAGACGTAAATTGTCCCGGGCTATATAAAGCTTGCATATCTTTGAATTTATTCAATTTTTATTTGTTACATTTTTATCTCTTTATCTTCAAATGCTGATGAAAAATGCCATAGCGCCCTTATTTTATAAGCGATTCAGTGATAATATTCCCCAATGGCATAGCTTATACGGGTAGAGGACAGTTATTATTATTTACTGTTGATGACCAGCAAATATATTTGCTGATAATCGGCCCTGATTTTCAAATGAATACACTATCTTTCTTTTGAACTTTACCTGATGTATTTTTTCCTGTGTAGGTAAAAATATATCCATATTTTTTTCTACTTATATTCAATATATATATATATATATATATATATATATATATATATATATATATATATATATATATATATTGAATATAAGTAGAAAAAAATATGGATATATTTTTACCTATTTTGCCAAACCTTGTATCTGAGCATACACAAATCATATATTTTTGAAATCTGCATGAAATTTTACATATATAGTGAAGATTGCAAGTTAATCTATCAATTTTGTATTTTTCATGATTTTTAGGGGTCTACCCCTTTGGAGTTTTTTCGATTTTTCGAATAATTTTGTTTTTCATCGATTGATTGAAAATTCGCAGATTGTACTAATTTGATCATTCTGAATCGATTGGCGTTCGCAGAATTGCTCTATCTCTAACCGTTCCCGAGTTGAAGACTTCATCTGGTGGAGGATGGAGTCATTTCCCTCCATATTTTTTCCAGTCCTATTCGTGACATTTTTGACGATTTATTCCTTCTATATGCCAAACATGGTATCTGAGCATAAACAAATCATATATTTTCGGAATATTCGCAAGTAATTGCGGATTGCGAGTGAATCTGCCCTTTGGACTTTAATTTTTGATAGGGAATCACCACCTAAAAACTTTCGCATTTATTTGGAATCACCCTGTATATTCTGATAATTTGGCTGTACGTAGCACAAATGGAGAGAGATAAATGAATAAAAAATTAAACGAGCGGTTGCAAGAGAAAAATAGAGATATTGCAATCAATGTTAAACGCGATACCATGTAGTCTGACGAAGTAAAGCCCTTTAAATATTTGAAGGGTCTTGGTAGGCAGAAGAAATGAATGTTTGGAAATGAAGAGAGTATATAAAGAGTACGAGACGTTTTAAACTAATAAAAATAAACTGTGATTGGACGATTTCTGTGAGACATACTTTTGAATAACATCTTAATATGTATATATGAATTCCTTTAAGAATTTTTCTTAGTTGGTAAAAATCATTGTTCTCAAGGGAATAACTAAAAGAGACTATAGTAGACCAATGTCACGAACGAAATAGTTGATGTAGTTATTCATTAATTTCTTTCATTTTATGTATATTGATAAACGACGTTTGAAATTTTATTCACAAATATTTTCTTAATTTGTTCAATAGGTGAAATATTATTTTCAAATAGTCTGTTTTAAAAAAATATTTAGTGATTAATGACGTGTAAGACAATTTTTTTTGTGTTCATTGTTTTTTGTTTGTTTTGTGAGTATAAGTGTTGTACATTTTGTGCTATTTTAGAGATATACGTGTATATCTATACTGTAATTTTGTGAATTTTTATTTATTTTGCTAGATAAAAAACTAATAAAACAATGCCATCAAAAGGATTTCATAATAAGTTTGCACTTCAGTAGGAGAACTTTACTACCGTGATACGCATCTACACCACACAAATTTAACTCCATTCAGTTATGCAGCATTCAATGAATATCGTCGCGGAACGACATTTTTCCCCGGCGCATAACAATGTGTGTGGAGCAGTGATTCTTGCAGTTCCTTTTTTTTCCAGTGTTCTCGTATACCCTTTTACAGCGGGTATGCGGCGCGGTGATTGGCGTGCCCCACTTGTCACAAACCACGTGGGACTAATGGTTTTTTATAGTTGTATAGATCGAGATTGAGATTCTTGTGCGGCACAAGGAAAAATCCAGATGCGGCTCTATTTGGAGATGATATTCAAAGCTGGTTGTGCAGCAGCAAAGCAGATGTCTGTGTTTTTTATTTATGTTTGGCTCATACGGATGTTTCCAACCAGCCTTGCGTAGGGGTTAGTTTGACTTCTACAATATATTCGAATATATTATCTCCTTACTTCATGCTGATAAGACATTTGAGAATAATAAATGAGTTATTTGATTGAAATGATAAGATAGGCACATTATTGCCATGAATTTGAAAAGGTTATTTTTTATGAACAATAGTTCCTTTCAACTTCTCAATTCCCAAAAGATGTATGTTGAAAATTGAAGTAATGAAGCAATTTTTTTCAAATATGTCGAAAATTGTTGAGAATCGGATGTCAAATATCATTAAACACGGAACACAAATTTTCAGCAAGAAATATTTTAATGGGATATACCTAATTGCTTCAGAAGAAAGTAGCCCTAAAAATTCTCAACTTTTGAGTCCAAGCTGACTTTCTGCTGTTGGCAATCCTCAAGAGAACTAGCCTCAAAATCAAATCACCTTGTCATACCAACTAACAAGTTTATCGAGGAAAATGCCAATTGACTCCGCAAAAATTAGTGGATTCTTCATTTTCTTACCCGGAACCTTTTGGCTGATTGTCCAGAAGCATTTCAATAAAATGGTATGATAATATTCTTCATTTGAATAGGATATTATTATATTCGTACATTTCAACTCATCACAATTTAACAATCGTTACGTTGGATGCTAATAAGTTATTTATTTCGAACTAAGAAAATACACGTTTTTCTCAGGTGAAAAACATGCTTTAGTAGATTATATTTAGTTTAACCTTTCAAAAAAAAACCTTAACATCACACTGATGTAATTTCCCACATTAAATTTTAACGGTTGAGAGAAATTCTACACATACATAAAAATATACGTGTAGTTAGTTCTCAGGTTCGAAAGAATTCGTTTTATAGGCACTGAGGAGTAATCAAAACATTCGCATATTATTCATGAAATATGACGATATTTCCTCTAGATTTACTGCTAAATGACATTGAACATCAAGAGGAAATGAATGTTGGTTTTTACGATCAATTAAAGTGTAACCGTATCCAGAAAGGCTGTTATATAACTGAAAACTCGAGCACAAAAAATGTCTAACTGCTGATCAAAGATCAGTTATCAACCATTATTTCGACAATTGTTTAGTATAGTAAATAAGTCGCGGTTAGCTGTTGAATTGATGACTGACAGATGGACATTTTTTGCGAAATTTGGGACAGTGCGTAGGATCGCACTTTGAAAAGTAACGCTCTCGTCAACTCTTACACATGCAAGTCTTCCAAAGATTTTTGAGGATTGATTGAGAGTACAGGTGGTTGGCGCAGAGAGCAAACTGAAATATTAACATTTTTTTTAATTATGATTTTTTGTGACCAACGAAACGTGTATTCAAGACTTGCCAGACTTTGCATGAGGCAGAATTGCTCTCAGTTTAACAACTCAAAGGTACTACTATGGGTAACGCTGTCTCTCTTCCTAGCCAATTTTTTCATCAGTAGCTTTGGAAGCAAAAGAAAGTTACGGCTATTTTTCTAATAAACGGTTGTCATTTTTTGATGTCTTAGTAATTAGAAATGGCCAAAATCAGCTTGAATTCGATGTCTTCAAGAAGGACACTCGGATACATCCCTGAGAGCACCAACCAACAAGGAAAAATTCGAAACTTAGAAAATGATCATTAGGGAGGTGGCTGAACTGAACAGTTATTCTGAGGGGTTGATGGACAAACTGATTAACAAATATAGATTTAAGAAAACTCTTCTCGAAGAGAAGAAAATCGTCCTAAATTTATCGTTATTCCACTTGAACCCCGAGTTACTTTGAGTTTCCACAGCATTTTCAAAATCCCCAATGTGAAGGTAGTATTCAAAATCTTGTATTGTATCCAAAGAGAGAAGGAAAAGAAATTTATGAAATTATCTGTAAGAATTGCGAGAAGAAGTATGTGGGTCTAACTAGAAGGGCCATGAAAAGACAGTTCAAAGAGCACATTGCTCATATCAGATTTTTGAAAACCAGAAAAATCGAGTGTATTCTGTATTTCTCACTGTTTCATTCCAAGTGTATTGCCACTTGAGTCAACGTCATTTCCACAGATGTAGCCGAGTTAATCGATTGATTAAGAATACCCTCATGTTTTGTTATATTATTGTCGTAACGTTTGTTCATTTAACCCCAGGGGCAAGACGCAGCACTCCTGTCCATCTTAATTCATATCAATATTAGGTACCACCAATTCATCGAACGTGCGCTACCACACGCCATTGTTAATGAACGCAATCGAGAAAGCACGCAAAGACAACCAGATTTCAATTGTTGATAAGATGTGGAATTGTGTCATCGTTTGTGTTCCAGTACAGTAATAGGAAAGAGACGTGACATTATTTCCAGAGCGCTTATGTTCAAATATGCCTCGAAATGAAGAAACAATGATTGATAACGCTGATTCATGGCCAGTATACGAGGGAAACATTGAACAAATTGAGATTGGAACAAATGGCTTGATTATTTTTCAAGTATTCTCCTTCAAGATCTACATGTTTCTGCATACACTCGAAGCACCTATTGCACTCGAACATCGGCATCAACAGCTTCTTCGGATTTTGAAAATCGCCAGCAACGTTTTTTTTTTGACTGTCTTGAATTTGGCCATGACTTTACCAAAATAATTCGTGAATACCAATTTCAACAATTTTTTGTTATTCTTCACGACGTTTTGAGAGACGTAATTGTTTTTTTTTTTATTTTTTTTTGCATGTTTAATATCGAAAAATCAACAATAAATTCCTATAATTCGTTTGTGCTATACTCGAATATACTGATACAACAATCTGCGTACTCTATTGGATACAAATTTAAACTTCCAACTTGTACGACTGTATGCAAACTTAAAGAACAATTTAGTATTTGTTGTCTTTCTTCCATCTGTCCATCCGGATCCTTAGCTTTCCTGGAATCTTTCATTTTCCTCTCTTCGATATTTCCTGAAACCGCTCCTGTTCCTCAAGTATAAAATCGTTTTAGAACTGATGCCATATTTTTGGGCCTTCTTTGAGCTTACGATCTTCATCTTTTTTTCGTAGAAGTTCCTCTTTTTATTCTCTTCTTGTGTCTCTTCTTCATATATCTGATGAAAATGTTAATTTTTTATCTGTAATAATGTACAGTAAAATCATATATTTGACTTTCACGAATTCACAAACACTTGCTTACAGTTTCCAATTTTTAATAAAGTTTTGTTTAGTGTTTCCGTAGTGAACTAGACATAGCTAAGTATCAGAGACACATAGACTTGTGTCATCAGCAAAAACATACATATATTAATAAAATATAATCTATGAACTTAATGAAGAACAGGTCTCAACACACACCCCGAGGTGCTCCTTTTTCAACTTGAAATCTGTCACCGAATATTTTTATTCTTATCTACTTGTAATAATAGATAAGCAATAATTTAACAACATTTTTTATTATCGTTTTTCACTTTATGGTATATAAAAACTGTCAGGGTGCAAGGGCTCCATAATAGGGATAATCTGCAAATACAAGCAAAAAGTTAACAATTCTAAGCCGCTCTATCTGTGTACCTATCCGTGATTTCCACATTTGAAGAACTTGTTTCGGAAATAGTACGAATCCTCTTTTTGTCAAGGTTTTCAATGATTTCAACAACAAACTCTCTTAATAACTGAAAAATAAATCGTATCTTTATTTATTTAGGAATTGCTCAAAAAGGTGTATATTTCCTCATTAACTCGCTGATAGTGTGTGTTTGTTTGTGAGCACGTTCATGTCTAGAATTACTCGAAAGTTACTTAATGTTTTTAACAGTATTCACTAATTTATATACCTGGCGTTATTTGGGTTTAGTAAGGTTGCAGATTGATCTAGAATGCTTCAAAATGTTTCAGAAACTTTTGTTTTGTATATTTTCAAAATGTAGTAGTATTTGAAAGAATAAAAAATAAGAGAATTCTCGTACAATATGTTAGAGAATCCCGAGGGAAATCCTTCAGAAAGAATACTAGTTTGTTTTCCTCGTTACCATTTTTTTCTTCATTAATGGTAACACCCACATTATTGATATCCTCCCCTTCATATGAGTAACCACCTTACCGGAAGTCATCAAAACTACAAATTTGTTGACAGATATATAAACGCATGACCTAGTAAATTATCATTTTGGTGAGTGCAGTTCATCCCGGATGTCAAGAAAGATAATCAAAAGGGATGTGTGATGTCCACTACCTATAGCTGGAAAGTCCCACCGATATGAACTGGAAATTCTTTTATCATTTTGGTGGCGTTTGTTTATATTACTAGATACTCCAATAAAATGTAATGTGCAGCTTGTGCATATTAAAGGACATGGCACTGAATACATGTATTCCTGGGGCTCGATGGATTTCGTTGATTTTGGATATATCATTCTACAGGTCAAAACAAGCAACTTTCTTCATTAGACTTTTTTTCTGGCTCTACAGGGTGAGCTACAAAAATAGGTTGATTGTCTAACGCTAATTATGGAAAATATTTTCTGTGAATGGATTTTTCTTGATTTTTGAGCATAATATTATGTGAAAAATACCAATTTCCCTCGATTATATCAATTATGGTGTACATTACTACAGGACGAGGCAGAAAACGCGATTTTTCTGGAACTCGTTTATTGACACAATTGGGCGAGAAGTCAATAAACGAGTTTCAGAAAAATCGCCATAACCAAAACCATAATTGATACAATCAAAGGAAATTGATATTTTTCACATGATCGCAGAAAATGTTTTCCATAATTAGCGTTTGACAATCAATCCATTTTTGTAGCTCACCCTGTTGAGCCAGAGAAAAGTATATTGAAGAAAGTTGCTTGTTTTGACCTGTAGAATGATGTATTCGAAAATCAAAATCTATCGAACCCCATGAATACATGTATCCAGTGCCATGTCCTTTCAAACTTGTTTGTCACTATGCTTCATGAACAATTACACAATATACAAAACGCAACATAATGTTGACGTTTGTTAATGAAAGGCAAATATCATCAAGTTTTTGAATTCTTTCGATATGCAACGCTTTGTTTGCAGCTCTGAGATAGAAATAGATCAAGAAATCAACAAGTCAAAACCTCAAAATACCGTAAAATCACGTACCTATATATGTTCGAAACAGTTTACAGAGATTTGTGAACAAATACTAGCAGCTATTCCAACATGAAATATGAGACGGCACTAAATACAAAGAAGGGATAGTGAAAAAAAAAACTTTCGAATATTCCTGCCAAACTTGCCCAGCAGAAGTTTTTCATAATTATTTACTTATATTCTTCATTCATCCTATAATTGTGGTGTTTTGCATACATCTTTTGATTCAGAAGAGTAATGTAATAATACTAATAATACTCGCTCATAAACACTCGTTGAGTGTACCCAAAGGCATAGCCTGTGCGGGTAGAGGACGGCTATTATTATTATTTGCCATGGCGCTCCGGGGCGACTTACTGATGTTTTAGGTGATGTATTCACTTTTCAGCTGTAGGAAAATCTGGAAAAACCTACAGCACCACCTCGGGTGGTCGGTGTGCACTCCAAGCTAGCACTAGACGAGATTGGCATCTAGACAACTCACAATACACTTGCCTTTCAACAAGGCATGCGGTCGCCTATCGATCCGATATAAAGTAGTTGAGAAAAATTCTCGTACCTACATCGGGCTCGAACCAACTAACGCTATGCTGGAGTTTCGAACGGCCTGTGCATTAGACCGCTGATCCACCGACCACAAATATACTCTTAACGGTTTAATCTGATTTATTTCAACACTGAATAATGAATATTCAGCTTACAACTGACTATGCAACACTTATTTCGTCGGGGTAAACTGCTAGTTTACTATGTATTGTCTCTAACTGTGTTGTTCTATAACTGACCATCTCTGATCAAGAGCCCTGTATTTATACCAGCAGAAAACTTCCTTCGGAATATTCCAAATACTTCGAGAGACAACGAGAGAGGTCGCTTTTACCTTTATTTAGAACAGCTTGGAAGCTCGGTGTCTCGCCTCGTTGGCATCATGACTTCTTTCGAAATCTCTCGAGCGAATACATCAGGCATTAGTCTATGGGAACTGGGGACAAGTAGACAGGGCTGGCCCCAGGTCATTACAGTATGATCGATTATTTCCGATTTCCTGTGATATTAAAACTGAATATTCACTAGACGTGACTAGACCAAAAGAAAAGTGAGAACCAAAAGGACAGTGAGGCCCAAAAGGATAGTGAGAAACAAAATGACAATAAAAACCGAAGAGGCTGTCAGTAACAAAAGTAGAGAGAATAAACTTTAGCATGAAAACCAAATTGACGAGAAGAACAAAACAGGCCGTGAGAACCAGAACAGTAAGATCCAAAAGGATACTGAGAAGCAGAAAGACACTCAAAGTGCAGCTTGACAATGTAATTACTGATAATGCCTATAATTTCAAACTTTGAAAAAAGAATGAGATAGAACCAGAAGGACAATGAAAATTCAAAGAGCAGTGAGAACCAAAAGGACAGTCAGTACCAAACAGACAGTGAGAATCAAACTGACAGTGAGAACTAGAAGAGCAGTGAGAATAAAAAGGGCAGTGGTGAGAACCTAAAGGACAGCTCTGGCGATTTTCCAATTCAATGAACAAAATGTTTGGTTTGATTACTGATAAAGCTAAGAATTTCGAATGATGAATTGAATATTATGGAGTAATAAACAAGTGTAATGGAAAAATGTGATAACAATTTTTTTTGTGCTGGAAGGTGTGAGCCAAGTAGTTCTTCCATTCAAAAATATTTTGGAAATAATGTTCCTAAAATCCGTGACCTACTAAAGTTGTAGATATTGAAATATTTTATATATTGAAATTTTCAAGAAAAATTAGAGGTACAATAAAATTTCGTTATAATAACTATTGTTGCGTCTCGCTCCAGTTATTATTTAATTATTATTATAACAATTATCCCAGTACAGAACATCAAAACGTCTTCCTTCGAAGTGCGCCCCTGGACCCTTTTTTGTGTCGAATTTTATGGAAATAAGAATCGTGTTGTTTTTTTAACTGAAACGAACGACAATCGAAAAAGCATACCTACGGCCGCTACCGGCAATTTTCATGGAAAACCCATGAGTTTCCGTTTCCCGGCTAGCGTCTCTTGCATGCCGGCTTTCCATCTACGCCTTCCAAACTTCCACCAAAAGGGCCCTTTTAAGAAGAGGATCATCAAATATGTACGTTTCCGGACACGTTCGCAGGATTCCTTTACACTGGTAAGTCGTTTTGATGATTCTCGAAGACGGGCTCACTGATTTTGACTCTTATATATTTATAAATAGTACGTCGATTTTTCTCTCAAAAACTGATCTATCGAACGCAAACAACTATGTTTTTTGTGAAAATTTTGAAATGCAACTTTGATATGTTACAGTCAATTCCCTTCAAATTCACTAATCATCAAGTTGTTTCAATAATAGTGTTCCCAAAAATGAGTCAAAATATATCATTAAATCAATATCCCAAATGTTTAATGTCTTGATGATAATTTGATCTATGAAATCGCTACCGCTCGATCTCTTATGGTTGATACCGAATTTGTAAATTTCCACTATAAAATATCGATTCCACAATGATGCCACTATCAGGCATCGTAACTCATGCAATGAACGGTACAGCTGAAAGGCATCTTTTCCACACGATTTAGAAAATAGTAATAATCTTTGGCGGACCGTGCAAATCACCACTTTCTTTGCCGTCGGTTGGCAGATCTGCAGTATTATGGAAATATTCTTGCGAACTGATTTGGTTCAGGTGGTACTTCAAGTGCTGGAAGGTGAGAAAGTTGTAAAAAGTAAACTGGAACGAAAACGATAAAAATAAGATAAATAATGAATACCTACGCGGTGTTTGTTGTTTGTGGTTGAGGCCATCGTAAGACGGGAGGACAGGAAATTATATAAGTCGCTGAGGGGTAACGATGAAGTGACTCAAAAATTATACAATCACAGGTTACACGGTAATTTTCACTGTGTATTTTTTATGAAACTTATTTAACCCTCTTGGATCGTCGGGTTGCTTTTTGTATATAAATGTCGCATCTTTGAATTGTCACAAAGAAAAATCACAGATGCGAGGAAAAGCGCTTCCTAGATACATAGTTTTGCCAGCCTTATACTAAAAAACATACTAAGTAGTACGAATGTACGAATATTGTGAGAACCATTGCTGAAAAGAAAAATAATACTGTTCAAAACAGAAAGAATTATTTAAAAAAAAAATCATATCTGCCACATGGGAATCGGTTACTTAAACCCAGTAATCGAGTTGATTTATTTATAATGTTCTCTATATGCTGTAACTTCTGTTCGATAGTCTTAAAAATAACATCGGAATTACAGCCGACAATCGATACAACTGAATTCATGAGAGATTTCAATATTCCTGATAACTTTCACCCATTTTATACTGACAAATTTTCGAACTGAAACAGACTATAAATGAAATGAAGAACAATACATCATCTGCGTATGATGAAATATCATTTAGATTTTGGAGAATCTCCCATAATACGCTTTGCAGGCCATCAATAATAGAACATTTCATTAGGGCAGATTTCCTTCATGTCTGAAACTGAATGAATGATCCGTCGAATTTCTGGCCTATGTCATCACTTGCAACAACAATCTCAAAAATAATTGAAAAGTTTGTTAAAAACTTCTCCTTAAGTAACCATAATATACCTACTATGCGAATCCTTCTATGAATTCCAAAGCTATAAGAAAGCGATGCAATTTTTTCTTCTCTATAAGATTTTTCTGAAGCCTTTGACTCCGTGAACCATGAAACACTGTTGTTTACACTTTAGGCTTTAGGGGATTATCGTTTAGCTGGATCCAAAGTTACCTAACAGGCAGGAAACCGATATTGAAACACCAAGAAAATCAATCGCACATTGAGTATAAAAAAACTGGTGTACCGCAAGGATCGGTTCTGGGTCCATCAAAGGCAACTTCACACTTCCCAAGGATGGTACCGCTATCCTGTGGCGGACTTATATTGACAATCTGTAGGAAAACATAACTCCTGATATTTGTAGAGTAAAACAGTGGTGTGATTCAAACTCATTATGTTTCGTCACAAATAAAACAGTTATAGTTATAGTCATAGGAATTCAAAAAACAAATAATAGAAGCCATACAAACCTTTAAGGAGTATTCATCAATGATACATTGAAATTTGACGAACACGTAGGTAGTAAACTTATGCAAAACAATAACTTCTGGCTGCCATGCAGTTCGAGTTGTTTCAAATGAACTCAGTCAATCCATAGCCAGAATTATTGTGTATTTTCCTCTGCTCGAGTCGCATTTGAGATGAATTGCCTTCTGGGGCTTATGCATCAACAACTATTTAATTCAGTATTCATTTTGCAAAAAAGGGCTGTTAGATACATAAGTAAAACAAAATTACAAGATCACTGCAAACCGCTCTTTATCGCGCGGTCAATTTTCTTAACTGTACCCAATGTGTTCATTTTAGTGTCTAATGCACAAAAAGTATTCCAATTCAGCAGTAGTTGAAAAAAATTTATTGAAGGGGTATTTCTACAAAAAAATACTATGACATGAAGGAGTATTATTAATTAATGACTTTATGCTATTTACTTTGTCAATAACAACTCTTTCCTGCACAAGGAAGTATAGTTGATTGAAAGTTATACCTGAATCCCCACAATCATTGAAATGTTTTTGAGAAAATATTAAGCGTTTCATGTTATAACTGCTGTTACTCATTGTTGTACGACGTATCAATAAAATTCCTATTCAACAAAGTTTCGTAATTTGCCGAATTTTCAAAAGGATTTGATCATTTCAAAAACAAATTATCAAAAGGATAAATTTGAAGAAACAGAAACACTCTTTACATCTTCACTAATGAAGAGGTAGCACCAATAATACAATTTTTTTGCCAATTTTTGATTATCATTAAATTTCTTGTGCATTAATTCGTTGGAAAATTTTCCTACCGGTCTCTCCAACTGTGCTGGTAATGAATCAGAAACGGCTCCTCGTCGCGCAGACTCTTCAAAAGCGCCGCCGGCCGGGCTTAATCAATTTACGAGAGATAATATTCAACGATGCGCATAATTTATCGAAAGCCATTAGAATGCGTGTTTATAATATAGTCGAACGCGCTTTCGAATGTCTCACTGAGTTATTGGTAGCTAAAAGCGGTCAAAAATAGTGAAAATGCGAACTAATTATCATAGAAGATGCGATACCAGACGGCTAACGACCCGCTCGGGATCGGGTTAATGTTACGGGAGTCTAGTAAAGGAATACGTAATTTGCTTGTAAATCCTTGTCGAAGTTTCGAAGAAATTCGTGAACTTTTCTCAAGTATTCAGAACTACATCACAATGGAACATTTTCAATATTCAAGGCATATAAAATAAACGATGTTTTCCTCTCACCATACCATGTGGTAGATCATTAGGAAAAATGATGAACGAAAGAGGTCCTAAAATGAATCCTTGCGGTACACCATCTGTGATTTTTTTCTTTTGTTGATCGATTTTCTCCCACTTTTAGGCATATAAACATCATGAGGATAAACGTACAGGGATAATTTTCCAGAAAATAGTCATTTTCTTGAACAGAAAACAACTTCAACAGTCGTAGGAGGCAGTAGTTGTTTTCTGTTGAATACTTGCCGACGACCATACCTATTGTATATGTTTTTTTGCAGAAGATTCGGATTAAGTAATAAACCATTTTTCATGCAGTGTCGCCCCCCTTCATGATCATGTAGGTATTGCAGTTGGACAGTATATTTTCGTGTTTGCTTACGATTATTTCAATTAGTTGAGAATCGCCGCTTTTGGCGTTGCCTTGAACCATTTACCAGGATCAATCCGGTAGTCCTGATAAATACGTAACAGTGGCAAAACTTTTCGATAAACTGTAGCATAACAATCTGTTCCTTATGTAGTATTCGTGACTACATTGATTAGGTTCAATATTAAAAGCGATTAGAGCTATGCAACTTTTTCCGTATGGCGAGTTCATTATTGGCGTAAAACAGTTCGCGATTTCTATTGAAAAATGTCTCAATAGCAAGACAGACCTTGCCGATAAGTGTTCCTTTGTGCGGTGGAAAACACTTTAAAATAATCATAAGCTATTACTGCCGATATGGAAATGCCTTTATCGTTTGATTGACGTAAATTCTGAACTTCACTTTGTGCGATGGTTTAAATACAATTCCGAATATCGTTGACGACACGCAGCGATCAGTAAGTTGGTGAAGTCTTCACAAATGTCGTCTCATTTTTTTTCTCTATGTGTAGCTTCCGCATACACGAGTATCCCCAATCCGATCTCCAAGAAAAGTTTGTATTGACAGTTTTTCTGGATCTGCCCAAGACATTCGATACAGTATCACACAAGATGAATTAATGGATGAACTGTACAAATATGGAACAAGAGGAGCAGCGTCAGATATTTAGCGGAATTAATCATCGAATAAGAGCCAGAGGCTCAAAATTGACATTGAACAATGTACGCCATAAACTCACTACCGGTCGACCACAGGGAACAGTGTTGGGGCCTATGCTGTTCCTTGTGTATATCAACAGAATTAGTATGATAAATGGCTTCACGTGTCGTATCATTTCCTACGCTGATAAAACGGCACTAATATACACCGCTGAAGTATGGACCAAAGCAGATGGATTATGCAATGAAAGGATTAAGGGATATCCAAGTCTGACTTGATGATGATATTCTGAGTCTGAATGTTAAGGAAACTAAATTTATTGCATTTATATACTTATGTTATTATATGAAGGCAATATAAATTGATAAAAAAAATTAATACATCGAAAACCAAAAACAATAGCAAATGAGCGGGACTCATAGAAAAGAACACAACACGAGTGTGTTCGAGAAATTGAATTACTTGGATTCTTGTTGTGCAAAATCTCAGTGACTTGAAATATTTTCCAATATTCCTGGAACCAGAAGCCTACCAAATGTTCTATCAATAGTTTTGAAATGGCAATCAAAAGTGCTGACGACGCTAGCTGAATTCCAGTTTGGGACCTCACCCTTCAACATGAAATCTTAAAGAAAAGGACGATTATAAACAAGGAGAAACCAGGTGTTGAGCCCACCGTATCCGAATTGAGCCTAATGAAACGTTGTAGACAAATCTTAAAGCAAAAGAACCTTGATGTGTTCTGCTCGGAATTCATTTAGCTAATTTACACTCAAACCTAAGACAGCTGACATGTTCACTACGTACATAATTGCGCTATGGGCGTAACGAAATTTGAGCACAACGACATGTTTAAACAGCTACTAGACCAACTAAAAGAAAATATCTATTCGGAATCTGTTCTTTATGGACTGGTGTAAAAAACGGGATAGTTTAATACAAAAATTATATTTGGTGATGAGATTTGAGAATCAAGATTATTCAGTTTGTGAAGTATATTGAAATTGCAATAAAAACTTCATGAGGGGCGGAGATTAGCGCAGTGGTTGAGCGCCAGCCTGGTAACCGATAGGTTCCAGGTTCGGTTCCCGGCCGGGACGGGCATTTTTCATTTTCAGATGTGAAAGTCTGGATGATTGAAGCTCGTGTTGGCTAGGAATAATCCTCCACGATCCACTGTTGCGTTATTAATTAACAGTGCTGCTGCTAAGGTGGCGTATGGAGTTAGTAACAAGGCCTATCCAGAACACACGGCAATGACCAGAGCAGTCGATGCCAAAACACCAAGGAAAAAAAAATTTCATGAATTATTTCGTATTAAGTAGAAACCTACAGTTTTTTGTAGTTCCTCTTAGTTTTCAACTAAAAATTCTAGATGGCACTCGCATTTTGCTCCAATACTGATTCCATAGGTACTGACTATCTTATTTCTCTTTGAACAACGGTAGAAACGAAAACAAAACAACATTTTGGAGCTACAAACAAACAACCAAACCCACTAAACCGAATCTGCCTGTGGTAAGTATAATTATTCTTGGATCTCACGATGTTTTTGGAATATGTTCGGAATCATGTAAACATCTGTAAATTTAAGCGAAAAATCCAATTAATGTCATGATGTTATGTAATGCAAGCAGAGTTTCGGACAAGGTAGGACAAGTACGTGGGTAAGCGAAGTTCCTTATTATCAAAATACCAACCTACTCATTCGTGACTTTCGTGATATTCGTGAAACAGCTCCAATTCATCTGCGTGTATATCTCGCAACATCTGTTGCACAATTTTCTGACCGCAATTGTAACAATCTACTGAACTAATGAAACTATTTGAATGATATACCGACACCCGATCTAACGTTTCGTATCGAAATCTCGGACAGATAATACCCGTAGAATGGAAAGTCATCTGACCCTTGCCCATTCGTTCGTTATTTGGGTTGCCCCTGGTTGCATAGTTGAAAGATTTCTCTCACCAGCAATGGTTTCATTGACACGATTCGTTTCGTAACGTTTGTTTATCGAGATAAAACGCTAGTGACCCTTGTGACACCTCCGCGCGAAACTATTGAATAATATATTTTATTTATTCATGATCGTAATCTTCCCACTTGTCCAGTATCTTTGGTGGTCGATTGGCCCCGCTCCAACTAGACTTGTATCGAAATTCGGTGATTTGGAAGATTACATATAATCCATAAAAACGGTAAAATAAAGATGTGATTGAAACCATCTAACCAACAAAGTTCAGTAACGATTTTATGGAGAATCGAACTAGATAGGAAATAATTTTACAGAAATGGAAAAGAATTGAAAAATAAATTTGTAAAATAAAAACATTACAATAACCAATTTTCATCAAAAACAAATTATCCCAGAATCAGAAAGGATCACACCAGACTTTTGATGAACTGAAAAATCACAAGACGGTATATCTGTAATACCATAAAATGAAAATAAACACAAATGTGAAGACGGATATTCGATCATACCGTCAAATTACAGAAACAATATCTTATAAAAATGATGAAATATAATAACATAATATTGAAAGTCTGCAAAGCATAATATTCGAAAGTCAAAGGAATTAAAATCGCCGAATCAGTATCAGTATCAGAATACCGAAAAGTAAAGAACCGATAATTTTCAGAAATTAGCCGGTTGATCTATTCTCTCAGAGATGACGTAGCGTGCTGTTAATGTACTTAAATAAATTCTCATGTCCCCATTAACTTCCTTTTCATTTCTGTCTCACCACCTGATATTACTGATATGCCAAGGCTCACATTAAACTTTATCACCAGTATTAGGTATCACGAACAAAATACTCTAAATGTTTTGTGGATTGTCACACTAAGCAGCAAACATCCTCTTTCTCCGAAAGCGTCCTTATGGTAGGTAGTTAATAGGTAGTATTTTGCCGATATATGAGTAATAATTGAGATCTGACATATTGCTAAAGTTGATGGTTCAAATCGCAGTAAGACATCTATTTATTTGTATTATTGTTCAGTGAAATTCAATTAATAACATTGGCTGTTTCCTTCGATATTCTTGAAAATCACCACCCAGCAATTGAATTCTCGAATAAATCGTGAAAAGACCAAACAAATGAACGATCAATATGAGTCCGAACCAGGCGATTCGATTTGTTCAATTAGAAGTTGGCGCCATCTAAGAGCTAATAGAGCAAGTTTTTACCAGCCTGGTATATTATTTTATATCTTACACATTACGTTTTCATAAATTTCACGATGCTACATTTTTTTTTCGGTTTCTTGGTTTTACGTTTTTAGATATTATTAAATGATTAAATTATGTTTCATTAGTTTTTTAGTTTGACAGTTTTATGATATGAATAGCTTAGATTATTTAGATTTGCGATTACTTAGTTTTATCATTTCAGTCACTTTCGTTTCTTATCTAATTCAGATCTATGAAAAATAATTCTTACTGTTTTCGCGTATGATGCTTTATCGTTCCTCATACAAACGCATTAGATGCATTTCTTTTCGGATAATAAATCATTTCTATGCATTTCATTCTGCTATATTTAGGTCTTATTAAAAGTTATTCTGATAAATGATCATCCTCCATTTTATTGGTTTTAAGTTTTAACGGTTTTATCATTTATTGTTATTACGAAAGAAATTCTGCTATTCTTTGGCCCACCATGTGGAAGTGTGGAACTTAAAACCGGAAATTTCGAGACTTTGGCAATGTTTGGACATGGAGAATTTTGGAAAAATTTGTTGAAACTTCAACAAATGATTTGGCGCTTTCATCCATAGTTGTGATATACATAAGTATGAAAGTATATGCACTTGCACTTTGTTCATAGAAATATCCATTTCGTTTTTGTGAATTAGACATAGATCCTTGTGGTACACCAATTTGATAGATATACTGAGTGATAGATTTTCAACAAAGATGCGGAAGTTGTTTTCACCTTTATTCGAAATCCTATCATTGATAATACAAAAACTCAACTTAAAAAATATTTAGTATCAGGAATTTAAAAAATATCACAATTGTTTCGTCCTACAAAAGCTTCTACAAAGTATGAGTAATTTTTTTCGGTATTGCTCATATTGCTGTTACATTCTTCACCTAGAAGATACCATTGTAATAGCCTTTTCTTAAAAAAAAAATCAATAATGAAAGGTTTATAATTTATTTGAGTATTATCGAAGTGTTGGATATCGTGGTTTAATGTTGTGATAAAACTCTAGCGTATGTTTATTTATCGGTAAACTTCAGTGGCTCGCAAGGTTGTATTTTTATTGTTCCACTAGTGGAATTAAGTATTTCATTATTCCAATAATGGATAAAGTGGTACTTTATACGGATTGTATAAGTGTGGATAAAACTTTGTTTGTAAAATGATTGTAGATAAATAAATATATGCTGTTTCATAATTTGTTTTCTTCGCTCAGTCCTAGATTCATTCGTTACTCACGAAGTACTATTCTTTACCTGATTAGACTTGCCCGTCCATCCACTAGACAGGTGTGTTTGAAAATTCCTCACCTGAACTAGTACTAATTGCATCGATGGCAACGTCGTTGAAGGACGTTGGGCGACTTTTTTCCTTCTATCGTACAAGAAAACGAACACGATATCATCGTAGTCGGCGCCGATTTCTCGCGAACAATGGCGCTCTCGCCCTTACCCGGGGCGCATCTTTTTCGATCGGCTCGAGAAGACAAAAAATAAAGGAGACGGATAAGAAGAATAGGAAAAGAGAACAAAAATAAAAGAACGGCGATAAATCTCGGAATGGCGGAGGACGGACCGGTCACGAGCGAGCTTTACCGGAATGTCGCACCCTATAAATAGACGGTCAACGTTCTTCGCGAATTTTTTTTTCGGTAGTGCATACGAAGTGATTGGGAATATTCGAAAGAGCGTTTTTCGCGTGTATTCAAAAGTTTTATAGACCATGTAGGGCCGATAGTTTTTTAAACAAAAAAATTTCTTAGAAGTATGTGGATAATTGAAAAATCTAGGGTAAACTATAAGTGAATTTAGAAGTTTTGAGGGTTGGATAGTCGTTTTTTACGTTTTGTACCATAACGGAAAAAATCTGTTAATAATTAATAGCTTTTAATGTAACGAGATTATTATGTGACGTATAACAATCGAGGACGTTGCCAGATGGCGAGGCGCTTCGCGCCGAGTCGCCTGATGCAACTTTCGAGATTTTTATTCAAACTGCATAATAATCTAGTTACATTCAAAGCTTTATGGTATCATTGACAACGACGATGTGGAAATAAAATCAACTACTTATTGTCATTTTTAGCGTGTCATAAAAATTAATGTAGTCTGTGGCGAAAACTGATATTACTGAAAATATATTTGGGGCTAAATCAAAAATTCATTAGGAAAGAGAATACCTTCAGTTTTGTGAGTGGCGAAGTACAGAACAGGTTCAAGGTGCTGGAGAAACGGTATTACTTACCTAGTTTGTGAAACTCTCGAATGAATAATCTCCATAATTTTTGTGTCCTAAATATTTTGTTACGAGCTTGTTTGGGAAATAGTAGAAACCGACAAGTATTTTGGCGCTTTGATACGATTTAACAAGAAGAAAATGTGGGATATTGAGCGAAAAAATCGAAAGTATTTACGAAAGAGCAGGTTAGTGAATATGTTCGTACTGAGTAAGATTTCCATTGGGCAAAAATTCAAGTTGGAGACTTTTCTGTAAACACTGTCCCATCAATTTTTATTAATTGATTTTAAAATAACTGTCTCGGGTATTATAAAGTAACTAACGTATATTTTGCAACTGAATTATAATTTGTTGTGATGTTATGATATCAAGAGATTGTAATGAAGATTTAACTTAAATAAGCTTAATTTTCAATGAAACGATTGAATATCTAAAATGTTTGTATTATTAATTTTTCAATAATATCTCGAAATTGACGAAAAACACGCTAAAACCTTTTTTGTTTCTAATTGTTATCTTCCATATTTTTTTTTGTTTCCTTGTGAAACTTGCAGAAAACTTGATTTCACTCCGACACCCATTTTCCTAATTCTCTGTCTTGATCCAATAATCACAATTCTGACACCATTTTTACCATTGACTCCTTAAAAAATAATAATAATATCACTCTAGACAAAGGATAAATCTCAACTAATTAGTTTCTTACTCACTGCTCTCCAACTTCTAACTAAACAAACCCCTTTTCCAACTTCCAACTTTATATCATAACCTCAGTCCACTTGGCACCAACTTCTACTCAAGTAGATGCCTCGTTCGTTTTTATATATCATTTAATTATTCTAGAACTCCGCAAAACGCCTATGCTACGCTTGTCGTTGTCTTTGGAAATTTTCTCTGTTGACTTTTTTGTGTAAAAATCTCTATACTAAAACTACGTATACCTAGGCCATTTTTGACATTGAGTAAGCATTTTTTATCTGATAATTGGTCCGCAACAGTTGCGTGGTATCCAGACATTTCATAGGGGTCGCATAATGATGGTCCTTGACATTTTAATATTATATTATTATTATATTTTTTACTATCCCATTGTGGCCGCCCCGTATAATTCAAACGTAGCCTTTCATTTTTACACTGAATATCAAACGTGTTTTCGGAACATACTCGGGCATCTGTATATAATTATTGTATATTGAACTTAAACAGCTGTGTAGGTTTTCCATATAGTACGTTAATCTTTTCATTGACCCCTCCTAAACTCTAACACGCTTCACAAAGGTTCGAGTGGAAAGAATTACTCCATTCAAAGGACACCCCAACAGACAGAATTACCGGCAGACGCCAGTGTGTCTAATGTACTTAAATTGAAAGAGCAATGAGGAAAAGAGGCCTCATATTCTAACAATCAATAAGCTACACTGCTCAACAAATGGGTGGATCCACATAGCGCTTGTTCAACTTTGTCAGCCGTTAACTGACTCATTTTTTACTTCAATCGGAGCCCTGACAAGGATAGCTCGCTGGGTCTATCTAGAGTACTGATAGCACGACAAATTTGCAGAATTTTTATTGATACTTATTATTTCAATAATATGCGAGCTGTACGTTTTGTAGAAAGGATTGATAGTTCATCTGAGTCTGAAAATGAAAGGCTCCAAGAACGTGTAATTCGTCCGCGTACCAAAGATTTTGAGACATTGGACGAAACTGATTTTTCTTTCGGTATTTTCGGTTACACAAAAATACAGCGTTATAAATCGTAGATAGAATTGAAGATGGTCCTGAATTTGAAAGTTTCACGTTCGGTGTCCTTTACTATTATATTTTTCCGAAATGAATTCATGACTTCTATAAATCATTAACACTGCGTTTTTAAGCCACCGGAAGGTTTTCAATACAATTTGGTGTGAGTACAAACAAGTACATGGGCAACAGCGGCCATAAGTAAGACGATAAACGATAACGAGTGAAGAGCAAGTAAGAGCTAAGAGGAATCGGTCTTTTGTTTAAATTTTTATTTGTGTTAATAAATTGAGTAGGTAATTTTAGTTTATCTTCTATTAATTTTGATCACACTCAAAAATCATAAAAAATCGAGAATATAAACGCAACACAACCAATACATTTGAATTTGTTATTTATTTTTTTTTCACTTTCATCAGATCGATCAAGCACCAATTCGGTTTCTGGTTATAGGTACTGATTATATGTAGAAAACTTTTCGAATCAAAGTTTTATCTAGGTATTTCTTAATCGAGGATTTATCAAATGAGTGAAATTTGATTTAGGCAAGTAAATAGAGGATTTAGGTATTTTCTAGCCTTGAAATCACTTGAGTAGGCAGTTCTTAAAATCAAGTTGGTGAAATCGAGCGTTGGTCTCTCAGATACAGAAAAATCCACATTGAACCTAAGAAACTGTTTTTACCGGATCTTGTTCTAATTTCTGCTTTTGTCATGGTGAGGAAGCTTCTCAAAGGTATTGCCGGATTGAAAGCAGCCTTGAGGTTGGACTTGTTTCGTGGATTTTCCTCTGTAGTCGTTCTTCAATCGTATTGGTGCCATCATGTTAGTTCTGCACGTCTTCTAGGTGTTTCAAGTACCTATACAATGCGATACTTTCAACAGTATTATCAGTGGCAAACTTCGAAACAACTGAATTTCTAGTTCAATTGTTGAGCAGTGTATGAAAGCATGAGTTCGTTTCGTTACATCAAAACCAAACCCGGTGTTAATAAAGCCTCTCTCGTTTTATGGCGGGGTGTCCCTTTGAGTTCGTTATCGACCAAATAGTCGCTTATTATTTCTCAATGACCAGAATTATGGAGATGCGTCGACACACCCTTTATTGCAACTTCCATATTTGTCGAACGATCGGCCGCGGGCGAAACTTACTAGCGATTTCCATTAATAAACACGAATAAATCGTTTAAATCGTCGATAATTCCGGATCGAGTGCACACGACACTTATAAGTGCGATTCTCGTGAGATACTTCGGAATTATTAGAATTGCAACACCTTCTAGGTGTTTTTTTTCTTCGGTTTCATGGGAAATATTCTTCGCGTTTTCGAGTTCCTGCTCGACCGGTATTCGCAGACTTAGCGGTACTGGTACTTACGATGAGGAATAGTCTGGTGGTGGCGTTGGTACAGCTTGTTAAATTTTCCCAGTCGTCCTGGTATACAAATTTATTATTATTAACGCTGATCGCAACAATTTTCATTGAAGGCCTTTTAGTGTGTAAATGAATTATTTATTTTATATGTTTATTTGCTTTAGTATCTATTTAGAAGTCGAGGAATGAAATATAGAGGACTTCTTGAGTCAGAAATGATGTCAATAAGTGGTACGACCAAAAAAATAAGAATCCTCAAAATAGCTTCGAAACCATACCACGATTTTTCTGTGTTTAAAGTTTTTGGAAGACGAATTTTGCCTCTCTGAGATAAGATCACATTTGTACTCGTTAGATGAGAACAAATAGTAGCCAATGGTGTAACTCAGGCCTCTATTCTCGGGCCTCTCTCGTTCAATGATTTCATCGACGATTTTGAAACTCGACTGAAGTTATTAAAGACATAATTTTTTGCTGATAATACAGAAGCTCATGAAATCAGAAAGGGTATCAATATCTACCACAATCCACGAACGAAGCATAAGAATGATTTGGAACTTATTCTCTACGACCTCGAATAAAATAGCTACATTCAAAAGAATTAATTATAAACTGAATATCGAAAGAAGTTGAAT
Source organism: Chrysolina americana (assembly GCA_958502065.1). Lineage (NCBI taxonomy): Eukaryota > Metazoa > Arthropoda > Insecta > Coleoptera > Chrysomelidae > Chrysolina > Chrysolina americana. Next base: position 63,605,496 of record OY293416.1, on the reverse strand, counting down.
TTTTAATATCATTACATGAGAATAAACGAAAATGTGAAGACGGATATTCGATCAAACTAGCAAATCACAAAAACAAAACTTTGTAAAAATCAGCAAAGCGTAATATTCGGTAGTCTTATGGATTAAAATCGTTGAATCAATATATCACAAGACCCTTAAATTGAAATATTGAAAGTCATCAGAAGAATAAATGATAAAACCGAAATGTACAGAACCAAAAACTATCATAAAGTGGATCGCGGGTTGCTCAGAGATGGCGCAGCGTGCGGTCAATATAAATAAGTTCTGATTTCGGGATTATATTCTCTTTTATTTCTGTCTCACCATCTAATATTACCGAAATAGCAAGGCTTACATTAAATTCTTTAGCAAAATTATGAAAGAAACAATATGAATCTTCAAATACATCGAAAAAGGATCAAATTTACGATTTGTTATGAATTCGTGCAACGTGATTCGATTTGTCACCGGTCACAAGTGAGCACCGTCTAGATCTAGGAGATAATATAGCGAAAAAAATTATAACGAATTGATCGTTCTCTACAAGTCTGGTTCTTTATTCGCTAATCCCCTCCACACTTTCGGCTAGATTCGATACATCTCACACATTTCGGTGTAAATGATGTTTTGATGAAATTTTGATTACTTACTTGGTATTCTCATTTCAGTCACTTTTGTTCCTCAACGAATTCAGATCTATGAAAACTAGTTCTTACGGTTTTCGCGAATGATGCTTCATCAGTTCTCATAAATACACTTGGATACATTTCCTTTTGGATCATAAATCAGTTCTATACATTTCATTCTGCTATTTCTAAGTCCTATAAAAAGTTATTCTGAGAACTAATTAATCCATCATTTTATTGTTTTTTTATACTAACGGTTTTCTCCTTTATTTCTGAAGAAATTCTGTTATTCTATGGCAGTCCAACCAGTAGAGAGGGAAATTTCAAAACTTATATTGCTAGCTTTTTCTCTACAACAGTTTGCGTAGTTATAAAAATTCCAGAATGAGTAGTTTCAGCACAATTGAATTGAGAACAAACGGGCATCAAATGGACTGCGTTCGAAACATTTTTAGTAGCTTTGACCTCTAACCACATATGATATCATGATAATTCCTCCTTTCATTGAAGATAAATGAACTGAGAATCATTCTAAACTTTCAAATTTCCTTCCTGGAGAGTCGATATGTTAGGAAAGACCTCCTTACTGTTAACTAGGAATTAAATAAGATGATAATGGCCTACAGAAAGACTTATCTGCAAAGCATATCGATATTTTTTTATCATGTTTTTTCCATTACTGTTTATGGTTTTCTCATTTTAAATTCGTCTGGTTTTTATAAAAACTTTCATCAAACGAATCCATTTAAGTCGGAATGTTTTTTGCATAGTCTGCCATCATATTGCGAGTTTTCCAATAAAAACAAGAAAGTATCTCATTGGATATATGTACGAATTGTTATCTGCATCATCGAACGAAATACGTATGTCGATGTCAGTTGCTTCCATCTTATCAGATGATCTCTATATTATTTACAGCAACTTCGAAATCAGTATAATTCCGTTTTAACTTCTCCCGCAAAGAGCAATTTCACGCAATAATCATCATGTTCACCAATGCATTTCTGAAGCCGAATAATCAATTTCGCGTCATCTTTGTTATAATTAGCGCTTACTTTTTTGCAATGAAATAATAGAGAAGAATGAATAAACTATCAAAGCTAACAAATTGTATCGAAAGATTATTAAGAAATTCTACGAGCGTTGTAGTTTGTGTTTAGGCTATTGATAGTTTGCACTTGATCATTTTAGAGGCGAATTTTCAGATGTTCAACTCACTTTGTTTTTCTGGCAGATGTAAAACATTTCAATGCATCCTGTTTATTCTGACGACCAATTAAATTTTTTTAATTCCTTAGGAGAGGGCCAAACAACTGTCATTTACTTTCATCGATAAAAAGCCCCCTAGCTTTTCCAATAAATAAATAATGTTGCGTTTTTGGGTTGTGAAATGAAAGAGGTACACTGGATAACTCTCCTCTACTAGCTGAAGCCAAAACTACAAGTTGGCAACACTGACAGTTCAAAAAACACTGACCTGATATTTTAAACGAGAAGCAAAATTCTTTTATATCGTTCAACTGTAAAATGTCACAATTCGAAGTGTTGGCTAATGATCTTAGTAATCTATGCCACTATAAACACCAATAGAAAAAAAAGAATAAGCTTTTCCAGATGTTTCTTTGGACTTCTTAGAAGGTTTCTGGATGCTCCTTGTCGTTTCTGAGTTAATTCTAATGTTTTGATATCAGATTCATAAATTTTTGATCATAGAGTCAATCAGGCCATGAATAGTGGTATTGAAAATTTTACATATTGGTATAAATAAATTTCAGCCTACTCGAAAAATTTGAAATTCGGTGTAGGTAATTATGACCTCATAGTGTCTTATTGTCCCTATGAATTTCGAACTAAAAATCTGGCCTGTTATCTTACCATCTTTTAAATTATTCATTCTGTTTGGTTTTTCCGAAACATTTTCACTTTCTTCGTCATTAACCATAATGGTGTGTGCGTGTACAAAAAGTGAGAAGCATCGTAAGAAACCTTAAACATTGACCTTCCGTCGGGTATGGAGAACTTTCTCCTGACCCTGGCGACTCATCCTAGTCACGGTCGTGATTGAATGATGTTCATTTTTTTTACTTCTTTTTCGTTATGAGAAGATGGATGCCATCGACTCGTTTTTCGATCTATCCGTATAGAAATCTCGACTTCGCGTGTGTAGAAAGAAATGTAGTAGCCGGTGAAATGCAAATAATTGTTTTTCATTTGCATGGGAAGGTTGGAATGGGAATAAAGTATTTAATGAGCTTGTTGACTCGGTTCTCAGTGCGGTTTTCTAAATCTTCTCGAATTCGAAGGTTTCATTTGAATTGCATCCTGTTATAGATGTAGAAAGTATATACACAAAGAATTCTTGATGTAATTTTTCTATAATTTTCGCATAGATATCATGATTTCGATTCATTGATAAGATTCATCGTTGTCATTTTGAAGATATACATGTAGACGTTGCGAAACTCTATAACTCATTGCTCAGGGAATTTGCTCAGATTGAAATATTTCTATATTAATTTTCTCTATATATTCATGTTATAATAATGGCTTGTGGTTTTGTCCAACGTCTGGTCTCTTTGATCATTCCATTGTGATTCTGTATTCTGCAATGGCAAGTGTCCATACCGACAAGTCCTCGCATGCTCTGTTAAGCACGTGTTCATAATTCGTTTTGTCATCCCAATGTATGTTCCAGCAGAAGTTTCCCCAGCCTGTAACTGATCAGCCGCTTCATTGATGTATTTGGAATTTGATCACCCGATATTTGTTAATGATGTTTCGAAATAGGCGAAATATTACGTACTGCCGGGTTTTATGGAATTTTGAGACAGTTTTTCTGCATTTTTCCAGTGCCTACGATTTTGTAGAAATGTTCACATTGTGTTCTTCCAAATACAAGTTTGACAAAACGAACTGATTTGAATTATTTTCATAATTCCTGTCCATTAATAACAATAACACAAATGCCTGTCATGGACCCAAGCCCAGTCACAGATACGTCATTGTCGTGATTCGGTACTGTTGCATGCGACAATTAGTTGTGATGTGGGTAGACAATGCGCTTTCGGAAAACAGAATTAAGCGAGCTTTTACCTCAGATATCGTGTATATTTTGCTTCCCATTGCATTACGGGACTGATATCTTTGATTAATCTTTCCTTTTGTGTTCGGTGAAATGTTTCATTTACCAAGTGCACACCTACGAAGATCTAAAAGGTCATTTGCCCATCCCGAAATATTGTTGCCAGTCTCTGGTAATTTTTAGGCTAACAAAGACGAGTTTCAATTTAGAGCGGATAAATTACATTGTGTTTTCACACAAAGGTAGGTAGGTTGCTCAAATTCCAGTTCGTATAACACTGATGCGTTTTCCCCCAAATTTTTCCGTTCAAAATATCAACATTATCGTTGGTCTTCACTTTTATTTCATCTTTCTGAAGCTTAAGTCAGCTTGCCTAGTAATGATATGATATAAAAATTATCTAGCTTTTCAACCGTAGCATGATTGTTGGGATTTGAAATCAATTGTCAGACTTGGCTTCTGTAAATGTTGAAGTTCTACAAGGTTCAGTTTTCTTCCCAACATTATTGCAGTATTACAAAAAATATGAAAAAGTTAGTCCTCAGCAAGAATAAGATAACACAGTATTTTCCAACTTTCATGAAAAATATCGTACCAGAGATTTCGTTATAATAATAATGAAGGCTTTTATCGATAAGAAATTTTTCATAATTAATTTTTTTTAATTTACATGATGTGTCTTATCAAATGGCAGATCTGGACTTAGACCCTCATTCATAACTTTGACCAGACTCGCATACATGACCTTTCCGCAGCTTATTGATCAGGTCAATTTTGCTTCATTCGTTTATGTCATAGATTGAAGAAACTGATTCTTTATTCTATGGTTTGTGTACACTTTGAGACAGAATGGGTGATCGAAGTGTTAGATTAGTTCAAAAATGGCATTCTATAAATCGGGCTTTACTGACGTTTCGTCAATATCCCAAGAGGTCTATTTATTTATGTCTCTGTTGTCTATAGGTTTCAATTGAAATAAGGTTTTTTCACATTTCCTGATAACTGAAGTTCTTCTTTCGGGTTCCAAAATTGTGGTCGTACAGAAAAAATCTGAATTCATTGTTTTACCATTACTTAGCTGATTTATCTGTGTTGACAACCACATATTATTATAAGTTCATGATAGGAATAAATGTTGATCTATATCTGTGAACTGGGGGATTTTTTCCATGAAAAATTTTCCTAAATTGAAAATAAGAATCATGGTTTCCTGTATTGTTATGAATCCTCTGAAGTTTTCACATTCTTGTATTGACAAAAATGAACACAATCGTGAGGGGTTTCCTATGATTCATTCGTAGTAATCGGGACAAGAATCTTTAGTTGCTCTCGATAGAAATGTACAAAATGAAAAGTTATATGAAACCAGCTCCAACTACCGACGCGCGACTCATGGCACGGTTTCTAAGAAATGTTGGCTAACATATTGCCTCCGAACACGTTATGTCATGATAATTGATTTGTGAGACACTGAATGCTGCAAAAACGTCGACATGTGTGCCATAATTCTTATAAAATATCATTATTACCGTTAAATTGCTTCTGAAAGCCTACCAGAATCGATGGTTGTGCAATGAATACAATAGTTGAAATGGCGTTCGGTTTGCGAAAAAACCAATGAGTGGAAGATGGGAAACGGCTTTTCATTCTCCGTCTACGGAAAATGGAAACGTACTCTGAACTCCGCCCTTTCCAGAATTCTTATCTGTGAACAATTTAGAATACAGACTATTATTATTTTTTTTCGAAAAATATATTTATTTGAGTAAGGAAACACATTGTTTAGTTCAATGACATGCCGACAAAATGCCAAAATTGTGTGTGGTTTTCAAGAAGTTCAAGAATGTAAAATACTTGAAGAAATAAGTATTTTTTTGAATTGAGTAGACATATTGTTTAGTCCAAACATGCGATTGTTAAAACTTGTTTGAAATTCATAGTGTACATGGTGTCCCATAAGTAATGAGCAATATTTCAGAAACATGGATTATTAGTAAAGATTCCGCTAGGACTTTGAACAAACCTATTATTTAGGTGAAATAAAAAGATTTATTACATTCAAAACGGTAATGTTCGAGCGGATAAAATATTACTGAGACCAAGTATTTATATTTCAAATGAATCGAAATACTAGATTCAAACATTCTTTTTTTTCTGAGTAAGGATCGGATTTATACGTTCAGTTCAAACTCCGGATGGGCTTACTTATGGTTAGAATGGGAACCCTAACACATTATTCAATGAATGTCGTGCACATTCTAAACCATTAGTTTGTCCATCTGGAGTTAACTGGAACCTATAAAACTGGCCCTAAATCGTGCTTTATTTATACTGACTGTGAATACTTTATGGATCCACGGAAGATTAGTAACAATATATTTGTACGTTTTTTTGGTTTGTTGTTCGTTGGTAACAAAAATAATTATACTGCGGGGCTCTTTAAGAGTAGGTAGTCGATTGTAAATACTTCAAATGTCTCGAGTGCTCATGATTCGACGCCGAGAAAACTGAGGTTGAAAGCTAGGTGTGTAACCAATCAACTAAAAAAAATTTCACAACAATATAACCGAACAAAGATATTCTTTGTTTACCGAGCGCAGCTCTCTTGTCGTCGTGGGTGTCTCATATAAATGTATCTATAAAATCATTTCACGCTCGACCTTGGAAATGACACGGTTCACAGCGTTTTTTCTTCTACGCCATGTAATAAACTCCTTAATGGCACAATTAATACCAGTGATATTTCCTATTCGTTTTATGCGTCAGTGATTTTCGAAAGGAAACGTTTTTGAATCCGTAAGAGCGACGTGAATTGATGTTCGGGAATTTATCACTGAACAATTGGGGGCGTAACATTTCGAGTGATTTATATCGGACATGGATGGCATTGTTTGGGCAGAGCGAGGGAATCAAGTTCGTTATTTATTAATCAGAGTTACCTTTTGCGCGATGATTTTCTTGAATTCATGACTAAAAAATATGTTTTGATGAAGATTTTGTCATGTTACAATATAATAATACTTCATAATACACACTAATAGAGTGTACTCAAAGGCATAGCTTGTGCGGGTAGCTGACGGATATTATTATTAGTTGCCGTGATGCTCCGCGCACTTTTCAGCTGTAGGAAAACCCGTAAAACCTACACTGCCGTGCTAAGCATAAAGGGCGTATCTGAAAATTTGTGTATACTGAGTTTAGGTCAGTTTTGGGTTGTTTGCATCATTTTACTCCTATCCTACTTAGATTGAATGTCTTAAATGAAAATTAGCTAGTATTACTAGTTCATGAAAACTGTCATATCAGCAAAAGTTGCCCCCAATCTAATAGTAAAACATGATTATTTCGAAAACATGAAAACTGCAGATACGCCCTTTATGCTTAGCACGGCAGTACAGTACCTCTCCGACTGGTCGGTGCGAATTCTAAGCCATCAGCATTAGGGTTTAGCACCGCTAAATAAACATTATTAGGAATTTTGCAGATCAGCAGAGATACCTACTTGTTCTATATTTCTTCATATTCGAAAATGTCGATATATCGTATATAAATGTGCAACAATATCCTTAAATACTCAAAATACCGAATATGCTCAAGAAAGTATATGAAGATTTTTGAAATAGAAAATGTCTCAAGAAGACAATAGAATAAGAATACAATGAAATGTTCCAAAATGTACTCCCGAATATCCAAAGAAATGTCTGACTGCCTGTAATTTCTTCAGGAAAAACACTATGATTGATCTACTTGAAGGATCTTCTAGAGAATCTTCATTTACATTTTCAGATGCTCGGTTGATTTTCTGGGAGCATATATTTCCATAATGTGCAGGATAATTTCCGGCCCACATAATCTCCCAGAATGTGCAAAATTTTCTAAATATTTCCCTAGTTTTTGTTAGTAATTTCATAGTATAACCAAATATATTGATCGCCAGCCACAAAATATATTATTGAAAGTTTACCTAATCTGTTTAGAAATCCAAAAATTTTGTTCTCTACAATTTCGAGTTGAACATTTCGAAAAGTTGCTCATGTGTGCATTCAAAAATATTTGTCCGTCGATATATCCATTTCAAATTCACAGAGTATACTAATTTCACCATTCTGAATCGATTCGCGTTCGCAGAATTGCTCTATCTTCGTTCTCAAGTTGGAAAGTTCATCTGGGGTTGAGAGGGATCATTTCCCCCCAAAATTTCAGTATCAATTTTTTCTATTCATATTCGTGAAACTCAATCTTTTTGAATGAGCACACTGAATTTGAAGTCGATTCCGACTCAATTAAGGATTTCATAGGGTTATTACGGAACCTCAACACATTCAAGTTAAACGTTTCGAAAAGTTACTAATGTGTGCATTCAAAAATATTTGGCCGTTGATATATCCATTTCATATTTACAAGGTATACTAATTTCACCATTCTGAATCGATTGGCGATCGCAGAATTGCTCTGTCTTCAATCGTTCTCAAGTTGAAAAGTTCATCTGGGATTGAGAAGGGTCATTTCTCCCGAAACATTTTTATAATTTTTTTCCACTCATATTCGTAAAACTCAATCTTTTTTGAATGAGCACACTAAATTTCAAGTCGATTCCGACTCAATTGAGGATTTCATAGGGTTATTACGGCACCTCTACACTTCCGAGTTGAACATTTCGAAAAGTTGCTGATGTGTGCATCCAAAAATATTTGTCCGTTGATATATCCATTTCATATTTACAAGGTATACTAATTTCACCATTCTGAATCGATTGGCGATCGCAGAACTGCTCTGTCTTCAATCGTTTTCGAGTTGAAAAGTTCATCTGGGATTGAGAAGGGTCATTTCTCCCGAAACATTTTTATAATTTTTTTCCACTCATATTCGTGAAATGCACTCCTTTTTTAAAGAAGCACACCGAGTTTGAAGACGATTCCGACTTAAATTTAGGATTTCATAGGGTTATTACGGAACCTTTACACAAAATTTGCTAATGTGTGCATCCAAAAATATTTGTCTTTCGATATATCCATTTCAAATTCACAGATTAAACTAATTTCACCATTTTGAATCGATTTGCGTTCGCAGAATTGCTCTATCTTTAACCGTTCCCAAGTTGAAAAGTTCGTCTGGGGTTGAGAGGGGTCATTTCCCCTCAAAATATTATCATTGATTTTTTTCTACTCATACTAGAAAAAACTCAATCTTTTTTGAATGAGCACACTGAATTTGAAGACGATTCCGACTTAAATTAAGGATTTCATAGGGTTATTACGGAACCTCTACACTTTCTGAAAATAACCTCATGATATCTGAATCAGACAAGACCTCAATGAATCAAACAAAGTTCGGAGAGTGTGTATATGGAGAGGATCAAATAAATCAAATGAAATAGTTGCGACTACGGTCGAAAATATCCTTCTCTCCAAACATTTCTACAAATTGGAAAAATGAGGCAAATATCTGACAGAAAACAACTACTTTCCCCTACGGATATTGGATGATATGATGTAGGTAATTCAATTTTTCATGCATATTCGTGTAAATCGTCGTGCTTCATAAACTCTGCATCTGCAAGGGCATGCATATATCCGAATTACTGTTTCATTTCGTTTGATTATATTTTCGCGACTTTCAAGAAGAATGAGTTTTAATGAGTTTGTATGATCCTTACGAAAGAAATGTTATTGTTCTATTTTTACACAACTACCTACATTTCTTGATTAAATTACATACATACATCAAAGTGAAACTCGCCAACTTAACGAGATCGAAAGTAACAATCATCATTGAAGCGCACCACAACATATAATTGTGCAGTTCAATATTCAATAATGATACACCTACAATGCGGTTTTGTTGGATTATGCACCTAGGCATGAATACACATGAGTACACATGACTACACCTATGATAGTTATGAGTATGTGAGCTTGCGTAATGGGAAAGAAGTTAACGCGCTAACAAGTTGGAGTGTTGAATATATCATTTAGAAATTAGCGATGAATAGGTGATGTTTTGATGCATGAGAATTTCGCTGGGTGTTTATCGCATAATTGTTGTTGGGATGGAATTTGCATTTTTTCTTTTGATGTTTTCATGAGATTTCACTTTTAATTTCAGTGATTTTCTCAATACCTGTTTATAGGTCGAGGATTTCGAGGTTAAGAGTATTCCAACACCTCCATGATTTGTGGTTGTGCAAACGAATTAATTTTGCCGACTTTTCCCTGAAAGGCCAGTAATTTATATACTTGTCAAGAAACAGTGAGGTTGAATCATAAGGTGTCTTTGAATATTAACTTTTCCTGCAATAATTATCGAACCTAACATAATTGTACGAGGTGTCAATTCCATTTACCACACGAAGATATATAGAAAGATCCTCCTGTTGCATAATTTTCCGTTCCGACTGATATTTATCACTTATAATTGCACCAGAGGTTTGTATTTCATCGGATAAATTTATTTTGTTTAGTGAAAAACTTCTGCCTAGCAATTAGACAAGAAAAACTGTCAACTATTGAATACGCGACACCGAATGTGGAGCGTTTTTAGGTTGAAGGTTTTTCGAGTAAAATTGCTAAAGGAAACAGTTTAGAATTTGAAAAACACAAATTTACCTGATATCAATACAAATATCGAGTGTAATTCTGCAGGACAATTTAATGATAAGAAATTTCGAAACATTTTATTGCAAACTTTATGAAACATTAAAAATAAACACATTTTTATTTGAATGTTCAATTATTAAAAACGCAATTATTGAAATTCATACTAGAAATAGTGATATCGCTGCGAGTTGTTTTGTTGGATTGTTTTTCCAAAAAGGATTTGGTGTAAGAAATATTATGTTCAATGTTATAAAAGTGTCTCGTTTTTCAAATAAACGTACGTATTGGGCAAATAACTTCATCTAAAATATTAGGCGTGATCCATTCGCTGTCTTATAATTTATTGTTAACGCCTTGTCTCGTTTTCTAAAATAAAGGATTATATTCGATACGTCCAGTTTCTTTTACATTATTTTCAATTTCGGATACGAAATAAGTGGTTTTGTAATAAGCTGCTTCTCCTCCGCGTCAAGCTAATTCAAATGTGATAAAATTTAATTCGACAAGTTACAGGTTTTTTGAAACAAATACATGATAACGCTTAAAATGAATGTATTCCAGCAAGGAACACACTGTATAATTCATAATTGATAAAAATTTAAACACAAAATGATAAACATGTTGGAACCTTCGTCAAACAACTGACAATAAACTAATTCAATTCGAAGGGGAACATTGCAAACAATGAACAAAAGCACTATACAAACAAAAGACAAATCTGCTTCACTTTACCCATGTAGTTAATATTATTGTCTGCGTTCTCTATTTTTGTGAAAGTCGAAACATTTCCGACAAATTTAGTCACGTTGGGAGTCCCCAATCGATCATCAAGGTCTAAAAACTCTTGTAAACATAATTTACTTGTTTGTCGAACGGTTTACTTTTAATCCAGGTATTAATGCATTGCCTGTAGAAAGTTTAGCATGTCCTTTGGCTGGATATGAATGTGCGCCTTGAAATGTCCGAGTGGCGCCTAAATAGCTGGCGCGTTCTCTGTTTTACCCTTGATCGGGATTGCTCTGAAAAGTGCTAGTAGGCTGGGGCTGGATTGGCATGCGCATTTTTTCTAATTATTATGCCAACGACTTGTTCGTTGTCAGCTTTCGTTTCGTACTCCGATCAAGTGACACAACCTAGATGAGTAATACTCAAATAGAACTGATGGTAACATCTTTTCATAATGTTATCCCTCAAATCATGACATTATTTCCATGTAGCAATTTTTTAAGGATACAATAAGCAAACATGATGAAGGTTTTCATAAAAGTTCTTGTCTAATAGACTCCACGTGAAAATTCAATGAGAAAGACGGTTTTGCTATCTGTGTGATAATGCCTACCATAGATATCGAAGACATGATTCCAGTAGGCATAGAAAAGTCAGTTTTTTTGGAAATACTGCAAGCTCTGGATTTGATTTTATTAAATTCTACACTACATTTCATTCAAAACTTATGAAAGCGTGCGTACGCACATTCACAAAACGTAATGGGAGCTTTAAAGGTTAGAAGGATACTTCCGATAGATCGTTGATATGAAACAGGAACAGAATTGGTGGCAATATGGATCCCTATTAGTTTTTTTATCCTATTATCATATATCAACAGCTGCTGTAATCGATTGGTTTTATATTGGAAACAAACACATTGGATTCTTACATGAAGATTTGGGATGTATCCATCAATTATTAGTGGTTTCTCTTCTGAAATGACCAGCTCATGAGTTGCACTCTAATACAAATAACGTAGTTATAAGGATATCGAAATATAAGAAAAAAACTTTATTGGGACGAACGTTGGAGTAATAAACGATAAGGAAGTGTCAGATGCCATAAAAAAACACAAAAACTCGAGGTGCTGTGATGTGTATGATCTCAACAGACAAATCGTTAAAGAGACTGGGGTGAAACTAATAGAGCCTTTCACTATCAGAAAATAGCTGATAAAACCACTTTGTAGAAATAAAATGTCTAATTGAAGACATTTAACAGTTAAAATTCAGATGCCTGTCTGTGGAATTGGAGAAAGAGGAATGTTACAAAATCGTGAAATTAAACTTTCTTCTGCAACAGAAATATCTGCCACCCAGTAAGAAGAAAAAAAAAATTTTCCTTTTTTTTTTGGTAAATTTCAATCTTCTGAATTATTTCAAACAAAAATACAACAAAGTGGAGAACAGACAACTTAAGAGAATGCCAAGACAGAATTTGGAGCTTGAAAAACTCAAATAGATGACTAATCCATAATTTTTTCCACATTAACCCCAACAGTGCCGAAGAAATGTCGAAACCAATCAGCTAATCCAACAGCTGACAGGCCCCCGTCTCAATATCTCGATGTAGACCGGAGAGAGCATCGAAAAAAAAAAACATCGTCCATCGAGTAAGCCGTGTACGCGTAATCAAGCCGAACCGGAACAAAAGAGCAACGAGCGTCCTTGCATGTGAGTCAGAGAAGGCCTTGCCGTGAACCCAACGGTCGCCATTTGAACGAACACCTGATGCGGCGTTGCCGAATCGATGATGGAAACGGGATGGTGTCATCGAATTCTCGGACGGCATTGTTTATCGGCGGAAAATGTAGATTCTCGCGACTCATTACGAAATAATGAAACTCCGAGGTCTCACGTTCATTCCTGGAAAATGTTGTCATGTTTGCAAAGAGAATATTGCTCGAGTTAGTTACACGGTATAACAAGACTTTACAGAAATCATAGGACACCTCGACCAATTGAATAATCCCTTCCTACGAATTTAGGATTGTAGTTAAGGTCCCCGTTTAAAAACCGACCATATAAGATGCACCTCTGCCTATTCTTCATCTAAGAAGTGAATGCGTCACCAAAAATCTTCAAGTCTTCCCGGAGCGCTGTGGCAGTAATAAATAATTATAATTATAGTATAATAGATTCGTCTTTCTCATATCCCAACAAAAATCAACACTACTTTAACCAAAGTGAGCGTGGGGGACTACAAGGGTCGGAATTGGGTCGCGACAAGTATATATTGTTAATTCGTTACCAGTGGTCAGTCATCTTACCGCAAATATCTTGAAAAATCTCCTGAAATCCAAAGATTCTTTCTTTTTTTATCAGTAACACAGATGGAAGTGTAAGATGCCATAAAAAACCTCAAAAACTCTGTGTTCTGTGATGTGTTATGACGTCAACATTCGTCTGTTGACTTTGAACGTACTGGGGAGAAACTTACAGAGCCTCTCACAACACTTATCAACTTATGTTTCTCAGAAGGGGTCTTTCAAACTCACTATAATACCCATCTTAAAAAAAGGGAGATAAGAATGATGTTGACAATTATCACCCGATTTCAATCGTGCCATTATTTGGAAAATTAATAATAATAATAAGAGAAAGACTCTTGAACTTCTTTGAAAAACATGATACCTGCATAAAACCAATTTGGATTCAGAAGCAACTGCTCTACATTTGACTTTTAAAGACTTGCAAGCTGTGGTCGAAGGACTTGTAAGAGGCAAACATACTTCAATAATTATGTGTGATCTTAGTAAAGCGTTCGACTTTGTCTCACATGACCTACTGCTGTATAAATTGAACTGCTATGGAATGAGAGGTGTGACATTGGACTTTTTTAGATCTTACCTGAAAAAAATGTATGCGCAAAGGGCTCTGTGCTGGGGCCACTCACTGCTTTTTATCATTTATCTAAAGGACTTTTTTCAATCCAACAAACAATTACGTCTTCTCAACGAAACGACAGATAGGAATGAAGATAATGCCAACATGTGGTTCACAGCAAATGATTTGAATCTCAATAAGGGGAAAACACAAAAACCTATTATTTCTTCAAACGGAAGAGTTAGTGAATCTGAATATGTAAAATTGCTTGGTTTGTCTCTTCATGATGACTTGAGTTGGTATCCTCATATAGATGTATTAAGCAAAAAATTATCCGCCCAGCTGTTTCTGCTGCGACGCCCCAAAAGTTTCGTGAACTTTCCTACTTGATCATTATCATACTATAGAGCATGGTATGATAATAATTAATTAATTATGGAATTATTTTATGGCGAAATTCCTCGCACTCTTCTTCAGTTTCCAGAAACGTGCTATACGTTTGTTAGCTGATGAACCATTCAGTTCTTCGTGCCAGGAAAATTTAAAAAAATTCAGGGTAATGTGTCTTCCCTCCGTTTATTTGTATCAAAGTTCATTGGAGATACACAAAAGAAAAAATTGAATTGACAATGATCATTATTATCATAATTACTGGACAAGAAATGCTGACTACTTGAGACCTCCATGGTTCAATTTGGCAATCTCAGAATGTATTTCTCCGAACTTGCATCTATTCAACAAAATACCAATTGGTTGGAAAATTCTTGATTTTATGTCTTGTGAAAGCAAGGTGAAAAATACTTTTGAAAGTTTTGATTATTACTCGGTTGGACTTTGATATGTCTAATTCGGATGAATGATCGATTCAATTTAGCATAGGGTTTTCACACAGTTATTAACGAACAGTAGTGTTTTAGGAAGTGTTGTTGCTCTTACGCATTGTATATTTCAATCTTTATATGATTTGTCTTTTTTTATTGTTTTACTATCTCTGATCTCACATTACCTCTGACCAGCTACAAATGTTTGTATTTTGCATAACGTAGTTAAATAAACGATTTGATTTGATTCACATTTCATAATACGATCGAGTGGATTTTCAAGTGTAAATCTTGCTTGCTAATGATAGTCGATGATAAGTCTGAAAGGAGTATATGGAAAACCCACCTTGTAATGTGAAGGTTTGGCAACACTGTATTCGTAGCGGCATTTTCAAACTTTCTGTTGTAGCTAAGCTAGAGATGAATAGATAAACAATATAATTATCAATAATTGTGGTATGTCGAAATTTCAGTGTTTGGTGTGTTTCAGGGCATCATTTTATTGATAACATGTTAGGTTATTTATGTCGTCTCCGGTGATTGAGAATTTCGAAATATAATTTCCCTTACAATTAATTCCTCATAAATAAATAAAATTTCATTATGTTTTAGTTGATGGACAAGTTCTACTATGATGTAGTTCGAAATGCTTGGAAACTGTTCCATATTCACACTCGAACTTATACAAATCAGGAACGCACTTACGATTCGATATTGGTCCAAAGCGTTATTAAATCGATGAAATAATGATATTCGTGAATTCTATCTAAAATTTGTCAAGGTGTTATTTTTCGATGTTTTTGTATCATTGTGCCTATGATAGTTTGTCATAATACAAGAAAGACATCAATATTGTGCTATGTATCAGATGAGAACGAAGTTTTTATTTGTATTTTTACTCATGGCCTATAAACCTCTGCTAAAGTGTTCAAGGAACATCTGGGATTTGGTCTCTGGCTAGATCAGACATTGAACTACTGACTAGAGAAAACAAGTCTTGAACTCCATACATTATTTTTTGATGTTACAGTCATGAGTCGTTCATTCAACTATCGATTTTTTCCTTGTGTCTTCCATCAATTGAATAAGTAAAACCCTTCACACACCCAGTTTAAATTTTTAGTCAGAAATTGTGGGTGCGGATAATGTTGATCATTTGCAACTTTCGCCACCCCTTGTATAGTGATTAATTATCAACCCGCACGCAATGCCCTGCGCTCGCAACATGCACATCTATGCAGCTGGCATAGATGTTTAATTGAGTTAACAACGAGTAATTTTTAAATAAATATGATTCTGCTGTCAGCAAGGCCTTTCTTGCGAGAATGGTAATTTTCTCAGTAAACAAGGTGCAGTGGAATAATTATTTCTTGATAGTGCAGAAAAATGCCGAGGAGGCTGTTTCAGGTGGATACGTTCTTGCAAACAATGGGATTCTAAAGGGGCGATATCGAAATTTTTACTATAATTCGGGGGTGAAAACGACTTATAGAGTTTGTTTAACACATTGTTTGTGAATTATGTCCGTCTGTGGTGTCGCTTACTGCGAGCAAGTTATTATGTTACACTCTATCACATGGTTTTCAGAATACGCATATAGGAAGGGTGTGGTGAAGGGGAAACATACTTCTGGCCAAATGCTGGCTACAAGAACTGCTGAAACGAAAGTAGGCGATATCTGCTTTCGGATCAGCACAAACAGGGGATGCCCACAAGGATTATCATACCATGCTCTATTTCACTCCCCTTCGAGCTACGGAATTAATTTATAGGGAAATTTCCCTTACTTTTTTAGGACCTTCCGTGTCCAGAAACGTGCTTTACCTCTGATGTGGAGTCTCGTATTAGACGAACTACTCGGAACACTAACCGGGAACAGAGTCACTTGCCTTGGATATGCTGACGACTTACTCATTATGGCCAAAGGCAGATACGTAAAAAAGATCGTTAACAAGACAAAATCATCACTGATGGTATGCAGGAACATTGCAGGAAAAACGTGGGGCTGTAACCCATCAATACTGCGATGGATGTACACCATGATAGTGAGACCTTTAATCACCTACGGAGCAGTAGTGTGGCATGGCAGAACCGAACTCGCCATAACAAAGAAAATACTGGAGAACGTGTAAAGACTAGCATGTCTAGCATGTCTTTGATAAACAGGAGCAATGAGGTCTACTCCAACAGCAGCAATGGAGGTAATTCTGAACCTCACTCCTCTCCATATCATGGGGAGTAAACCTCAGGTTGGCTAAAGTCGGACTCAAAGGGACAGCACCCAACGTAAGCGGCTCAACCCCCACCGAAAGTGCACACCTTGCCGATCTCCCAACTGACGAAATTACCAGGAAATTTAGTTTCGAGAAATTTTTTCGAACGGAATTGAATACCAAGAGTGGATAGAGCATAGAATCCATTCGAACACTGGGAAAAAATACCATAACATGGTACACGGACGGGTCCAAAACTCCCGACTGAATTGGAGCAGGAGTCTTTTGGCCTCGCACCAAATACTCCGAACCCATTCACGTCATAGAAAGGTGCATTCAATTCAACCTCGAGAGGGAATTCTGCAACAAGGAAATCGCAATCCTCTCCGATAGTCAAGCAGCCATCAAAGCGTTGATCTCATATAACATCAACTCAAAGATGGTCTGGGAATGCCTAGACAAAGTTGATGATCTAGGCAGGAACAACAAGGTGCCGGGGCACGTCGGAGTGGAGGGCAATGAACAAGCAGATACCCTGGCAACGAAAAGGGGCATAAACGCCACTGATCGGGCCAGAACCATTCTGCCGACTTGGAAAATCTTACTTCCAAGAAGAACTCAATAAATCTGAAGAAGCAATGAGATCAATATACTGGCAAAGACTTCCAGGGCTAAGGCAGGCCGAAGGTCTCCTCGGCAACTTCAACCGAGCAAGATCGAAGACACTGCTTAACCTCAGCAAAACTAGTCTAAAGATAATCAAAGGATTTCTGACGGGGCACTGCAGACTCGAAGAACACCTAAGAAAGAAAGAAGTGTGTTGCTGTACATCACAAAAGATTGAATATACTGGGATCACACCAGCTGGCTGTGGGAGAAATACCACGAATGGACCCCCTCAAAATCCTAAAATTCCTCATGGAGTTGGGGCTTGAGGGGCCTCTGTAAACGAGAACTCCTTGAAATAGCAGAAGAAGATGGGGCACAATAGATCTAATCTACGTCTTAGCAGATCTAACAAAATCAGTCGATATAATCCATTTCTTCTTGACTTAAAATCACAATTATATCGGCCTATCGAATTGAAAATATATGTAAACTGGGTATTGTTCTAGAGAACTCGTTACTCATTTGCCAGTTGATGACGTTTAACTTTGACCTCTTTAAATCATTCGGCAAAGAAATTCCTTTCCGCATTATCGACAGAATTTGGCTGTTGTGGTGGCTTTGGTTCGGTTTGTTTTAAATTGTTTCACTCATTAAAATGCAGTTAATCATTCAAACAATCATATTTTTTCCGATCAGGAAAGGTTGTGAGGTTCGATTTGCGGTGAGGAAAGGTTGTGCGGTTCGCTGATGTGGACACATACTCACAGAGAGTGTCCAGCGAACGGTTAAATTTTTACGGTTCGATATACAGAGAACTTGCCATTGCTAATACGAACAGAACTTGTATTCTTTAAATGAATTAATGGGTCTGTTTCTCGTATGTATCAAATGATGGCCAAAAACATTTGTTGTATTAACCGTTTTTCTAGAAGACTAATTTATTGTTTTCCAGGAACTTATTATCGACGAAATTAAAACGCTTGCAAAGTCGACTCAGCGGCGTAGTAAGGGGATTTTTGTCAATCTCGTAACGTATCACTTGACCCTCCTTCCCATTTGAAACATTTTTGTGGGATGACACTCTTACTCAGAGGGTTGAATGTTTTTACTATGCTTTTTGCCCCAAAATGTGTCCCCCTGACAAATAATCTTTACGTATTTTTGTATTTTGCCGAAAAATTATTTTCCACCCTGTAATGCCTTGCCGATCTATTTCAAATTTTCTTACTCTCTAGTCATCTTTCAAAAAATCTTTTAATTTATTTGTGATTATTATATATTTGATGACTAATGATCTGTTTTTATTTACAGGTAAGCTCCGAACCACCAAAGACCCGAGAAAAATCTGTCGCTTCCTCAATATTCGTAATCCAAGTAAGTCGATAAGAAACATTGTAGCTGTTCGAACGCTTCGAAGTTCTTCAGCATCGGGAATTTTAATTTTATATAAAGTTCATGCCATAAAACAACGACACTCGCATAACACTACCCATCCGATTCTATCTCTTCTATATAAATATTTTCCTCTCTCTATCGAGAAATGTCCGTAAATTCGAGCAAATTGACGTTAATTCTGCGCTTGGGCGGTCGCGATCTTCGCGATGCGCGTTCGTTTTCGAGTCGATCGTAAATTCGTCGACGACGTTTCGCTAGAAGTCATCACCGAGCGTATTTATTGTTATGGAGCGGGTTCGTTAGATGTCCTTGGGGCATGCCTCGGCCGTTCCGAAAGTAATGAGTCGCCGTCGGTTGTATAACTATGAGTTCGCTGTGATAGATCGCTATAGGTTTGCGGGACGATGAATAACTGAATCGGTAGGATAAATATGGAAGTTTATGTTTATGCAGCCTTTCGCAAACTGCAGGATTTCTCAGGCAGTTCTGATTGGACTGAATAATGAGACGAGGAAGATGGATGGTTTTAATGTCACAACGAAAGATTGCAGGGTTTGAAATAGTTTTTTATAGAGGAATGATGGTGTACAGATTTTTTGGTTGTGGAAATAGACTCCTAAAAATAATGAAAGATCCTATGATAACTCTCTCTCCTAATTTTTCTTGAACCGGTCTATGAGAAAAGATAATTCCTGTATCCGTCAACATAATCTTTTGTTTGGGTTCTCATTCCCCCATTATCCCTGTAGGCATCAACATCACGGTCATCTGTCCCGGATCTTTTCTTTGCTCGCACAAGCTCCTAGGAGCTTCTGAGGGGGTTTCTTTCTGTAGAAACCTGGAAATTTGGTCAAAAAAAAAATCGAATCATAAGAGATGAGGAACATTAAACAAGGCCGCTCAAAGAACGCCAGTATGCGTAGTAGCCAGTCAAGTCAACAGACTTAGCACTGGAAGACTTGGAAGACAAAGAGATAGCCATGACAACATTTATAGACATTGAGGGTACCTTCAATAATGCATTCACCGTGTATAGCAAACGATCTAATAAAAAAAGGGTACCTCCCTTATTGTGACAACTTGATAAATAGGATTGTCATATCAGCAATTTGCAAAATAACACTAACAGCTAGAACTAACAGGAGATGTTCTTAGGTTAAAAGGCTTTATGTCATTGCTTAGATTATGCCGACGACTTTGCGATTATCACAAAAGGCAAATTCGCAAGGACAGTCTTGTGTAAAGAGGATGAGCTGACAATAGTTATGTCTACACGAATTATAGAACTGGAAGGACCTGTACTAAACGGGATGGAAATTTGGATCTATATGGCTGTTTGTGCCTAGGTTATTCGGCACTTGCTTGTTTGTCATCATTAAGTGTTGTATGTTTGGTGTCCACGTCTTGTTCAAGGCGTGTTATAATGTGGGTGTGTGTAGTTTTTTACTTTTGTTTTCTTGTAGTGTCCGTGGCATGTGTTGTATAGCGTCTAAGGTGCTGATCGTCTCCCTTTACTAGATTTTGCTGCTCATCTTCAGGAAGTACGTCAGCTGTCTTGTGAGGAGCTTGTGGAGCAGCTTGCCCATGGTTCCTGTTCTTTCTGATCCACTCGATGTTGGTCTTTTTTCACCTGTCTGGGAATTTGCCCTTTTCCATTGTATATCCACAAGCAAGTGTGCACCTATTGTTTCCACGATGCATCGTGTGGTCAATAGACAAGAAGAAGAGTATAATGGTCACGGCAAGCATATTGCTGCAAGTTTGTTCCTCCCTGCTAGTTCTTATAACCAGAACTGTTAGGGAACCATATTTCATTCATGACTAAATGTTGATTTCGCTGATGGATGTTCGGTTCCATTTCTGTTTCTTTTCATGAACTGGCTACAATTGATGATGCAATTACTTATAAGTAATCAATTCTCTATAATCTTCAATGAGGTGGTACCTTTAGTTGGAGATGCTAATGTGAACCTTTCAAGACGTTTTTAGACAAGTTGTGCTCCCTACGACAAATTACTGAGTGAATTGTGTTCATAATACCATTGTTTATGAATAACATTGCAATATATCCGTCAACCGGTAAAAGTTTTCTTTGTTATTCAACAATGTCAATGGTACGGACAAGCATGACCTCATGCGTGCATTTTTATCTTCTATCCGTTCGAATAATGGTCAGAGTATGTGCCTCGATGACGGCGCTGTCATCTATTTTTACAATAATGACTCGAGAATAATGCAACAACATTCCGCACCTTTCAACAGTTTCACAGGCATCAGCTTGGTCATAAGTCTGAAAAAAATCGATGGGAAAGAATGGGAACGTTAAGGCCGATTGTGATACATGCGTGCCCGTGCAGAGTTTTGGAAGCACGTGCGAATTACACGCATAGGCAATATTGTCCCTGGTGTCTGAAAACTGCATGAGCATTCACATATGTTCCTTTTACCTGTGTTTCTATAATAAGGTCTTTTTTTGTTTGGTCCTGTAATAATTTTATTCATGTCAGCCTATTATCCGCAATTCATTAAGTTGCATTGTCAACGGATATAACTTTGGGGACTATATCTTCGAAGAATAAAAATAAAACATTCTCATCAACGATTATTTGATTTTCGTGATATTCTCGGAACATTTCAAGATTTTTCCTTTTCGTGTCAAAATAAGAATGAATGAAACAATTGTCAGATGCATGCATATACTTCCCTCCAATGCAACGAGTCAAAAAACTGCTGATTCTGTATATTTGTGCCTTATCCGAATCGGAACACCATCCCAAAATAACGAGTCGATAGTGATTCAACAATTATATCATCGGCTGATAAAAGGGCAGAATACTTATAGTAGAACGTTTGATGGAATTGTGATCTATTTATAAAAGCAGGTGAGCAGAAAATAAATGATTCAATAGATGGATTACCTGAATGCTATTTTAAAAAGCCAAAGATGACTCATACTTAGTTGCATGGTTTGTAGATTGTAGATTTGAAGGGGTAAGAACCAAAAGGATCTAAGTACCGTTATCTTAGTTTGGATATATTGAATGTTGAAGTTAAATGATTGTAAAATCTGTAATAACGTTGCATATAATGTTGGGAAAAATAACTTACAATATATTCAACTTTTTAATCACGTTTGACAAATTCTGACAAAAGTTGAATTTACAACAAAATCGCTTAGACCACCTTTTATCTTTTTTTTACCTCCATGGGTCTTTTCAAGTAGGGCCTGGAAAAAATGTTGTTCGAAAAAATTTGAAGATTTAAAATGTATCTTTTCAGAAACTCTTGGTACAGCTGAGTTTTTACTGTTGAACGGAAAGAGAATCCGAAGATGAGAGAACGGTGATACTCTGTAAACTGTGCTATATGTAAATGGAATGATAACAGTGTTGTCAACCTTGCATCTAACGACTCCTCTGTCTTTCTATTGAACAGAGCCAAATGTTTTTCACAGTTCGAAAAGAAGAAAGTTTATATAGATCGACCAAATTTCATCAAATGTTTTGACGATGACATGGGTGGGGGTCGATAGCAGTGAACAGAATATTGGTCAATGTAGAACCTCCTTACGAGGAAAAAATGGCATTTTCCCCTAATTGCCCACTGCATTGATATGACAGTCCAAAACTCCTAGTATTTTCACAAAAACAACGGTGGAAAGATGGACCAATTATCCTTTTGAAGGAGCATTTCCACTGACTCATTGGAAACGTATAAGCGAACTGCAAGAAAAGGTAAAAACCCAGGAATCATCATGAATTTTTTTTCGTTTTGATGGAGTCGATCTGGTTTTATATCAAGGAAGTCAGTTATTTTCTATCTACATATTAAGTTTGGAAGATGACATGGATCATTCCAAGTACTGGTAGTATGTTTATTTTTGTACAGTTCCCCTATTCCAACTGTAATACCTATCTTGGAGCCTCCTGAAAACATTAAAATATCGTTGGTGATTTACTGGCGCCCAATATCAAATCGCCAGACCTATTCGGAACTCTTTGATATCCTTATCGAGTTGTCGCCTAGACAACGGCACCATAACAACTAATAGTACCGTACAGTACCGCCAACACAACGAATTGAACCCCAAAGCTGCGGGTGGTCGGAGTACATCATCCTCGGCTGTCAACGGGTCCGCATCCATTTACATTGACAAAATTATTTATCGTTTTCGTTATGAGAGCCTTCCTATTTTCGGGTCTGTCACAGATTCGAAGGCATTAATTCACAGCTAGTTTAATGAATAGTGGGGAAGGATATAAATAAACTTTACGATATAAATAATGATATAAATGTCACTGCGCGAGACAGATTTCGTGTGTCGTGAAGTATTGTCGGTTCTTGTTTGTAAGCGCAGCGTATTAGCATTTAAATAGAAGGGAATTGATGGGAGGTATTTTTTTGTGGGATTCTATCCGGATTAAGATATTTATTAGATTAGCCACTTGATGAGCGCTTTAATCCTGCCGCAGCTAGTGGACGTATTGGATTGGGAATTTAATGATTTCTTCTTTAATTCGATCGAAAATATTTTACACATTTCAAATTTAGTTGTAATAATAGAGTTAGTGGGTAGCATTGGATCAGCTTTCACTGAAAGAAGAATAGAACCAACCATATCGGGCTGGATCTACGCCATGCTCATGAACCGAACTGCCACTTCATCTCTTCAAGATGAGGTCATCAGGTTCAGGGTCTCCAGGGGATGCCCACAAGGTGGGATACTTTTCCCCCTTTTATGGTCAGTCCTGATGGACAACCTGCTCAATGTCATCGAGAGGAGAGGGATGGAGCTTCAGGCTTACGCACATGATATTGTCATTCTGGCAAGGACCACGTCGGGGAGGGTGGGCTCTAATATATTTCAAAGAACTTTGGACGACGTTCACAGTTGGTGTCAGAGGGAACAGATGTCTGTGAACCCTAGCAAAACTGTGATAATACCCTTTATCAGGAAAAGTAATCTGGAAGACCGTACTCCAATGTCTTTTAATAGCAAGGTTATTCCATCTATAGCAGAAGTAAAAACTCTAGGGGTCACCCTACAGAGCGTAGCAGACGATTGACACTGAATGTCACGGCGTCCTGGGAATGACCTCTGATATAATGCATCCAATAGTGGATTTTGACCTGCCTTATACCGTTCAAATTCCGAAGAGAGAAGACTGGGTCCTCCAAGAAGAGTTACTACTGAGAGCAAATTACTGTTGGTTCACAGATGATTCATAAACACCCTCAGGTTCTGGTGCAGGTGTATACAGTCAGAAATATTAACCTGTCTAGGATTGTATGTGACAGTATTCCAGGCGAAAATTCACGCCATCGATCTATGTGTAGAGAGACTGGAAGAACCAACCTCACACAAAGATCAATCAAAATTTTCTCGGACAGTTAAGCGGCTTTGAGAGCACTTGGCTCGTATCGATCAACGTCTAAGCTGGTATCAAACTGCCCGATTAGACTCTTCTTAATAAGAAGACTCAATAAGTCTGTCTCTGGTCTGGATTCCTGGTCACTCCGGTATGGAGGGCATTGAAACGGTGGACCTTCTTGCATGATAAGGTGCCGCAAGCAGATTCATTGGACCAGAACCTGCCATTGGCATCCCACCAAGTTTTGCCAAATATACATTGAATACATGGACAGCAAGAAAAGTATTAAACTTCTTGAAAGAAAGAGATTTGTATCAGTTGTCAAATTTGCGAATACAGGATTGCAACCGACTGAAAGTGAGGACGTTTATAGAAGTTTCGCTGGAGATGAAGAAGCTGGGAATCATATGGAGAAAAGTAAGAGGAGAAATGGACGTGCGGCAAAAAGAAAAACAAGAAGAGAAATATCAGAGGCGCCAAGAGGTAGGAGAAGAAAATGCTACAGACACCACTTCACATTCGTCCAAACAAGATAGAGGGGTGGTTAATGGTCAACGATTCCTGTGATTTTAGAGGCTCGCTGGTGGACTTGATTTTCTTGAAACCCTCAGAAACCCGCTACTTGCTGTTGAATATATAGTAGGAAAGGCGTGCAATAACTGGAGATCCTTATGGTGGCTACTGTACTTCCTCACTGGTTTTAGCTGTTTTAAGTAAGGAAAATTTAGAATTGAAACAGAGTTAAGGATATCGGTCTGTGAAGTTATACAGTGTTCGACAAAATGGAGAAGACGATTATGTTGTAGTTGATTTATTGATACTTTTTCATCTATCATGAAATTACATTCATAGAAAAATATTGATTTTTCTTGTCGCGTTGTCATTTCAAATTTGTTGTTATAAGGAAATATATGAAGCGCATTTACAGAAGTCAAGTTTCTCCAAGCATTTTACATTAGTCGGTTCTAATTCCTCATAATCCGTCGATTTCATTCAGTTATTATGCTTAAATTATTATAATTTTCTATGATTAGAAATTGTATTCGATTAATTATTCCTACCGGAATGCTCTATTGCGAATTGCGAAATCGTATGCAAAATCGTAATACCAATCAACACTTTTCCATGTGAGCTTTGCACTGTTATGACGACAATTGAACGGAATGTCAGTAAAATAAAATCTTTCTAATTACTAATCAAGCTGTTAGTGATTTTTCAATTAATATTCAATTCGTGTTGATTAGTGAACGGTTCATTTGAAAAACAAATTAGTTGCGATATCGGAGCTGGTTCTGTTATATTTTCATTTCAGTAGGTATTCATTTCCTCAATTACATTTTTCGATGCGTACTCCGAGCCAGAGAATGATGATTTGATTGTGACTGTTGTTTCAGTAAGTAGGATGTATTGAAATCAACTCTTATCTCAAACTCAATCTAGAACATATACTCAAAAGCATTTCATGAAAATGGGTTTCCTATTCCCTATTTCTTTCGAACCACCAGTCAGACAAAGTGGTCCCTAAATGTGGGGCGGTATAATTGAAAATTTCGTCTTTGGCCATATTTTATTGAAGGAAGAGTTAATGGCTTGATTTACTAGTTACCACAATTGAGTAATCATTCATTCATTCGAAATAAACGAAGAATCTGTTCACCACAATGTTCCTGATGGTCCCTGTTGATATTTCTTCAGATCCTGAATTTCCCAGAAAATGGATCGGTAGAGGAAGCCATTTTAGGTGGCCACCTCAATCAAGGATAAGTATGAAAAATTGAATTGAGGACGTATTCCAAAATATTCCAATCAATATGCGAGCGGCAAAGTTAAAGAAACGCTCGCTCCTCAGAAAAGTGCAACTTTGCGCTTTTTTTTGCGCAAACATGGTTGTAGAAAAACAGTTTTTTGGCGGTTTTTCGGGGTTTTCTCTCATTCATCGAGATTAGATTTGTCACTAGTACAATTAGTTGTTATATTTTTTGAGTTCAGCTTCACACTGCCCCTTCGACAATTTTGTTGTAAAAAGTTTATGCCTCGACGTATTTGAATAATGAGCTGTTTGGACGGAGTAATGTTTTCGCTGTGTGTTCGTTTAGATCTTTTTATGTGCGTATACAAGTTGGAGAAAATGCATTCCTCTCTTTCATCAACCCTTTCTCAGAAACGCCATAAGAATCAAGTAAACACAACTGTTTATGTTTATAATTACACACAGACAGACTACTTTTATCTGTTCGACGGCGGTTTATGTCATTTCGTCCAACAGCTGCAAGAAAAACGGAGACGAAGCAAGTAAATGCATTCGACGAATGCCGATGTCAGAATAATTAGATGTGTCACAAGCCTTCTATGATGTGTGTAGTTTCGTTTTTTCCAGCTGTTTGTACTTTTCAGATTCTGCTGTTTTCTGCTCGAGTTGATTGTGTCGAATTCCATACATTTCTACAGTTCTTCTGAAGCAGTTGATTCAAGGGACGTAACGTAAAACCCTGTTATGATGATTAAATTTCTGCAGGAAATTTAGCTGTGTCGACTACATATTGTATTGGTACGGGATCAAGACAAATTCTTTCATTCCATCATTCCTAATTCTCAAACGCATGTTTTATTTGCTAAAAGTGATTGTGTCAGTGTTCATTAACTCTAGATTAATTTTTCAACTAGAGAACGGTTGCAAATAGAGCAATTCTGCGAACGCCATTCGATTCAGAATGATAAAGTTAGTATACTCTGTGAACTTCAACCCGAACCACCAAAAAATAAATTACTCGAAAAATTCGTAAGGGGTAGACCCCTAAAAAACAGGAAAAATACAGAATCGTCGGAATCACTTTAAATTCACCCTATATACGTAGAATTTTATGCTGATTCCGAAAATATATGATTTGTGTATTATTAGATACAAGGTTTAGCATGAAAAATAAGTAAAATATCGAAAATTCCATGGCACAATGTAATTTTGTAAAATTTTAATTTTGCATTTTTCAAAAAATCCGGTAATTCAACAATCCGTTGAATTTATTTTTACGAGCTGATTCCGAATCTCACAACAAAAATTGATTTAGATAGGACATTAAAGGAAAATTATTATTTTCAACTCAAAATTGCAGAGGTTATTTGTCTCGAAATCGATTTCATATTCTATTCTATTCTATAAGCATATTGAAAAAAGGTTAAATTCTACGAATATAAATGGAAAAAAATTTAAAGAATATTTTTAGAGGAAAATGACCACTCAACTCCAGATAAACTTTCCAACCCGAGAACGCTTACAAATAGAGTGATTCTGCAAACGCCAAACGATTCAGAATCATAAAAATTAGTATACTCTGTGGATTTCAACTCGAACAACGGAAAAAGAAATCACTCGAAAAACGTCGAAAATCATGAAAAATACACAATCGTCAGATCACTCCAAATTCACCCTATACACTACAAATCATTTGTTTTCGGGTCAGTACAGAGTGTTCATGATGGTTCGACGTATTTTTTCAGCAGGATGTACAGGTCAAAATTGACCATTCTACCAAAAATGACCAATATGACAGTCGAAATGCATTACTGTTGTGGTATATTTTCAAAAACTTTGTACTAACGGCATAAAAATTAAATTACTTTGTCCACTGAGATTTTCATATGCGTTTTCCCGAGAATTATCTCAACTTTATAGATCAATAAAGTTCGTATGCTTGGAGTGTTCCAAAAAATTATAATTCATAATGGAAAGCAATCTGAGATTCACTAATGATCGTACGAACCAGATGGACAGATAGTATTAAAAAAAAAAGATGACGAGACTTCACAGAAGTTGAATGCCTAGTTGAAAACCCGAATTCGGATCTTCGAGTCTTTTTTTTTATTTTTATTACAATACTGCACACATTCTGAAGAAAGTGAAAATTGCCTAGTGATTAATGATCCTTCAAGCCGATTTAACGATTATTTACTTCCGTAATCCTGTTTATATAGTTTTGCTACGTCTAATGAACGAAAGGCTTCTACAAAAATTATTATTGAGAGGCATTCGCGTTGAAAGTTATTTTATGGGTCATATATTAACGTTCTCGTATTGAAATGACAGTAATCATATTTTTTACGAAAAAATGCCTGATTGTACTTCCATTTCGGTATTTATTCGCTTCACCTCGAATCTTATCCACTTTCGAAAAGTAAATGGTCGCCCGTAAAACTCCACCTTTAATTCAGCGTTACAACGATAAATATTACGTTTTCATAAACCGGTAGCGTATTTGCCGACATAAAAATTTAATTTTCCGGTTCCGTCTCACTTGGCGAATGATATTCGATGCGGTTTCGTGCTGTTCGTTAGTCAATATTGTCGGGTTCCGTTCATATAGGGGTTGGTTACACAAAGCGTTGACTAAATTGAGCGCATATGCTTGGCTTTTCAAAATAAATATAATAAATCACTTACAAGTCGTCGTTATTAACCTCAAAATCCTAGGGGGTAAGCCGACACTAGAGTTGAATCAAGGGTGCTTTGAATGGAAGTGATTTTAGCTGAAGTGTGTTGTGGAGTACAGGGTGGATTTCATTGGAAAGGGTCGTTCGGCGTTTGTTTAAGGCACAGCCGCTTATGGGATTATTTCTGATATTTTATTTTCTCTAAGAGCCGTAAAATCGGTGACAATTATTATTTATAAATTGAATAATTCATTTCTACTACGTCAGAATAACCTTCTCTATATCATTGTATAGTTTATTGAAGTCATTTTCTCGATTATTGACATTGGTTGGTCGGTATTCGTAGACTTCCTCCATCAAATGACAATGACGCCATATATAGATATCTAGAAGTGTCAAATCTGGAGTTCTCGAAGGACAATGAATTGTTCCATTTCTACCCATCCACGTATCATAATCCCGACTTTAATAAGTTCTTTCAGCCAAATATTGTTTTCAAGAGCGCCATTTAGGTACCACACCAAATTCAAATTGTTTTAATCATCTAAGTCCTTAAAACATTGAACTTAATTTTCCGAATAAATTCAAATATCTTCGGAGTATTTTGAAGACCATTTTTGTAATGCTCAAAAGGTTTGAGGTTTACCTTTCATGTTCCTTCAAAATGCATACTTTATACACCTACTTACTGCTTTGAGAAATATTCAATTCCACAGCAAGATCTCTAGGATCTGCTTCAAAGTAATCTATCAATTGAATATTATATATGATGAAATACTGTAGTAGAAAGTGTATTTTATATTTTATCCACCTGGTGGCATGTTATGAAGTCATTATGCTTCTGTTTACACACCTCTTATGAAGGCAAGAAATGCCAGTGTCTTATGATCATAAGACACTTGAATAAAATGGTCCAATCAACGAACTCTCACCATTTTTGTAATGAACCAATGTGAAAAATACTAATACAGCTAATCAATGCTTCCATGTTTTTGAGATCGCACGTTAAAGACTATGAGGGTTGCTTTTTGAGGTGTAATAAATCTAAAGATTTTTGTATTTGATTTTAATTTATAATTTGAATATTTGTTCTTATTTTTTGTCAATTCACTTACTTATATTTTGCAGGTGATCCCGAATACCCCCTCTTTAAAAAACGGTGTTCTAATATATGTTGTCTATGGGTTTTCAAGGTGTTTAATTGAATCTCAAAACTAGTTGCGATTCAAGAAATTATATAACCCTAAGAACATATTCATTGGGAGTAACAAGTTGAAAACTATCAAATATGCATTCCTAACATCTGTGGAATGAAAATCCTATCCTATATTCGATGTTCTTTAAATCAGTGAATCAATAAATTATCTTCCATACGAACAACGCCTGTCAGAATAAATCTCCGAATTAAGAAGTGTGTCTCTCGAGGCCACATAAATAATGGGTTGCCCAAATGGTAATGCTACAACGGGGGTTTGTTGACATGAGAACAGGATAGAGATAAAGATCTGTCGGATAAGTGTCAAAATTGTGAAAGGGGATGGCTCCATAGGGGGATGGAGTTTAATAGCATAGAAAGGAGCCAATTGACACGGAATGGTTTTAAGTTTTTAAGATTAATGTTTAGTTATGTTGATTGTTGATTGATCAACAAAGGTATTGCGCGATTGTACGGTGAAGAGTATAGAAATTGAAAGTGGTCCTGCGAGCCAGATCTACGAATGAAACTTTCCTGAAACGATCAATGAAATCGATATATTTTCTTCGCTAACTCATTATACGATTAACGACTATTTCTTTATCATTTCGCCGACAAAGTGAAGATGTAACACGATTCTCTCGCACACAGCGGCTCTGACTAACATTAAATGTTGCGCGAAAAGCATGCAAGTCCTAATAAAATATGTCATTAGCGATGACTTATGCAAATCCATTAATTATCGAGCGATCTTTTGCGAAACTGCATCTCGTGAATTGCACGACCGGCATATTTTGGCCGCTTTCCACGTTTCTCGCGTCTGTTTGAAGAGGAACCTACTTTATAATCGAACCAGGGCATTCATATTCGCATATCTTGAACGGCCTCGGAAATTGTTTACATTCACGTAGGGTTTTTGACTGCATTTGCTTTGTTATGCGATGGTATTTTTGGGACTGCTGTGGAAGGTTATGAATTCAGAAAAAATGTCCAACTTTGAGGTTTCAAGACCTTCAGCGATTCATCTATGTCCATTCGAATATTGTGTATAGAAATGTATTTGAGATCGTGTATTAGTCTTTCTTGCAAAAAGTACTGAATCAACTGAACTGAAATTTTGCATGATCATAGTTTACATAACTGGAAAGAGCTTATTTATTTTAAAAATCCCATTTCTGACAGCACTAATAAAAATGAATTTAATTTATATTCGAACTATCACAACAGAATAATGCATATTGCAACAGACTCAAACATAGCGTAGGGGACTGCTAATCGACACTGCATTCTGGAAATGACCTTTGATATAATGCCTCCAACAGTAAATTTTGACCTGCCTTATACCGTTCTAATTCCGAAGAGAGACGACTGGTCCTTCAAGAAGAGGAACTTCTGTTCACAGATGGTTCGAAAACACCCTCAGGTTCTGGTGCAGGTGTATACAGTTTTATACCTAGTCTGGAATTATATGCGACAGTATTCCCGGCGGAAATTCACGCCATCGATCTATGTGTAGGGGGACTGGAAAAAAACAACCTCACACAAAGATCAATCAAAATTTTCTTGGACAGTCAAGCGGCTTCGAAAACACTTGGCTCGTATCGATCAACATCTAAGCTGGTGTCAAACTTCCAGAGAAGACTCTTCAAGAGGAAGACTCAACAGTCTGTCTCTGGTCTGGATTCCTGTCTACTCCGGTATGGAAGGCAATGAAACAGCGGACCTTCTTTGGTATCTCTCCAAGTTTTGTCAAATATATATTGAACACCTGGATAGCAAGTGAAGTATTAAACTTCTGGCAAATCCTACCAGGGTTGGCTCATTCCAAGGCCTTCATACATTATTCGAAGAATTTTACCAAAACACTGTCTTGAAGATGATGAAACAGCACAGCACATAATTTGTTACTGTCCGCCACGGTTTTTGATATGTTCATACACCAAATGAACTATCGGCCTTTTCAAGAAGCTGGGTTTATTTGGTGAAATATGAATTGGATGAGCCACAACAGACCCTCACGGGTCGCAGTGGAGGGCCGAGCAATCCCGCTCATTTTAAACCTAACATAACCTACACAACGCAGTAACGAAAACAGCATCGTAGAAAGTATGTTTTGTAAATTCTGCGTTACGTTGAAATATGATAAACTTATGAAACAACGTTGATAAATAAGAAACATTTGAACAAGAAGACAGAGTTGTTTTTAATACAGTAAATATAATTTATTACTAAATGGAGAGTTTTCGATTCAATTTCGAGAGTTCATCATCCGTGGACATCGCTGTTTCGTAGTTACCCACTCTATGATGAGCTCTCGGAATTGAATCAAAAACATTACATTCACTTTAGATTCTGTTTGCGTTCCTCCTAACGCACGAGAAACTTGATTGAGTTTTGGGTTGGTCAGAACAACGATTTTTTTTTGTCTGCCTGTCAGTTTCGTAGATAATCATTAACCTTTGGATTCCATGGCTCTTTTCAAATTAGGTTTCAAACTAGTGACTGCAGATGTCACAAGTTACTTTTCATTTATAATGTTTTAGTTTTTAATTCAACAGTTTGAGAATGAAAGTTGTTTTAGCTTTTTTATAATATATACTGAATATATCAGAATAATTATTATTATTTTCATTTGTCTGTTCTATCCAGTGCTATGAAAAGAGCCCATTATTTATGTCTCGTCCTCAGAATGTCCCGTCCTCAGAATGTCCCAAAATAAACGCCACGGCCTTAAAATAGAGCCCTGCTTCCTATGTCGTAACATTCGAATTCCATTCTTTCTTCTTATTATACAATATTAAATCGGTGATATATTGGACGGTAATTTCGACGAACAAACTATCGCTGTCCGGTGTGTGTGTGTGTACCTGAACGGTGGGCGCCAAAACATCGTAACATACGACTCAATAAAAAATCGTACGGCCCACTTTCGGGTTGCCTTCCCACGTATCTACATAGTTGAAGCGCTAAAATGTGTGTTGCGTTTGATAAAGATGTCGAGTGTGTGTTATCCATTTTCGGCGGAAAAATAAACAGGTTGAAGTATCGTCCATTAGGCGTGTTTACGCAAGGTTTTTTTATTGGTGGCTGGAGTGTTTTTTCATGATGATGGTGTGTGAGAATTAGACACTTTTGATAGAGATTGCGTAATTGTATCTATTCAGCTGAAGAGTGACTCCGAAGCTAACATTGTATGCTCGATTTACTCATTTTGTAGTGGATACAAAAACAAATGAATCTTGCTTTATTTATAATCAGAAGTTTATGAAAAAAAGTCAGTCAAAATTGTTTTTTTTTGTGATGGCTTCACCTGTCAAGTGTCAACCTTACTAATTCTAACTTAGTAGAGGAAACTTGATTTCAAAAATATCGAAATTGATGGCGCAACTCATTGTGTGGAACATGGAGGTTGAATATCTAGGCCTCATTCTGAATAAATTCTGGAGAAATTACCAATAAACCCAAGAAAGCTCTAATGGTATGCCGATAATTCGAAGAAAAATATTGGGGATGTAATCCAGAAACTCTGCAATGAATGAACACACTAATAGTGAGACCAGACTTTATTTATGTGGTGGTGACATTGACATCTACGTGAACAGTCGACCAAAGTGGCCAAAGTTCCGATCCTCGAGGAAGTCTTCATTTTTTTATTGAAATTTTGATCCGAGTGACACCTATAAATGGTGAATTATTTTCCTACCTCTGTAGAATAAGATTTTTTATAATGGGTCTTGGAACACACAGTCACAGGAAACCATCAATGTAATTAAATTTTATCTCATCTCATAGACTGTGCACAGTACAAGCTAGGCTTAGGTGACAGTCTATGAAATAATGAAATAACAGTATTATGTTTATACTATTACCTGAATAAAGCTATCTATCTATCTAATTGAGGTGAAGGGACCGTATATCCTTTTTACGAAGGTTTCTGGGTAACCAAACCAACAAAACATTCTCAGAAGTTCTTTGATTGAGTCTTTTGATTACTACGAATATTTGAACGAACAACGACTACCATGCTGGAACTATACCGGGTGGCTACGGAAGTATTGACTACGGAATATCTCAGTTATTGTATGAAGTAGGTTTGTGAAATTTGGAGCGTTGATATAATGACATAAGAGCTAGACTTTGAGCATATTGACATTTCGAAGTTAACTTCCGGTCTGACCGTAAGTAACATCAACTTTCTTATTTTAAAATGGAAACCCTATTTTTTTTCTTTTCGCTTTATTCAGCATTCAATTCCCTTTCTAATGACATATCACAAGTTGGTATCTAACCAGAAACTAGATCAGAAAAAAATTATTATTGAAATTCACCGAGTAGGCCGTGGAAGCAAAATGAAAGCCAAAAATTGAAAAGTTGGCTATGGAAACCGTACGTCACTTGATAGCAGTTGCTACTACTGTGATATTTTATTTTCATTCGTCGGCGTTATAAAAAGCCGCCAAAAAAAATATTGGGAAGATTGGGAAAAAAACAATACTCTGTAGGTCCATAACTTAAATGGGAACATACAACTTTTTCTTGCCTGTACTATTCAGCATAACCATTCTTTTCTAATGATATAATAGAAAGTAATTTTTTGAAATGAAATACCAAAAAATCCAATTATTATGTTATTTTTGCGTATGGCGATAATCTGTTTTGATATTTGAAGAATAATAATTGGATTTTTTGGTATTTCATTTCAAAAAATTACTTTCTATTATATCATTAGAAAGGAATGGTTATGCTGAATAGTACAGGCAAGAAAAAGTTGTATGTTCCTATTTAAGTTATGGACCTACAGAGTATTGTTTTTTTCCCAATTTTTCCAATATTTTTTTTGGCGGCTTTTTATAACGCCGAGGAATGAAAATAAAATATCACAGTAGTAGCAACTGTTTTCAAGTGACGTATGGTTTCCATAGCCAACTTTTCTTCCACGGCCTACTCGGTGAATTTCAATAATAATTTTTTCTGATCTAGTTTCTGGTTAGATACCAACTTGTGATATGTCATTAGAAAGGGAATTGAATGCTGAATAAAGCGAAAAGAAAAAAAAATAGGGTTTCCATTTAAAATAAGAAAGTTGATGTTACTTCCGGTCAGACCGGAAGTTAAATTCGACATGTCAATATGCTCAAATTCTAGCTCTTATGTCATTATATCGACGCTCCAGATTTCACAAACCTACTTCATACAATAACTGAGATATTCCGTAGGCAATACTTCCGTAGCCACCCGGTATATGCTTTCATCTATCAAAAGTTTCATATTCAAATGATCATTTTTCGTAACGGTTCAATTCGAACATTCATGGCGCTAATATAATAGGAACATTTGAATACAATCGGCTATTGATGTCCGCACAGTTTGTAATAAAGAAAACATCACACTATTATGATGTGCCTGTCGAGTTGAATATAATTGATATCGGCTTTATCTTGTTAGAATAGTGAATTGGTCGGAATTGGTATCATGAAAATCGATGGAACTGTGATTTGTTTGTAAACACGATCAATCATTCCTTCAACAACATAATGTGCACCAGAGTTACCTCACTAGTTGGTATAATTTAATTTGAAAAGTATTATGTACCTTTCGTGATTGAAATTTTATGAGTTTTTTAAAGTACGTTGGGATATCTTTACCTTGAAATCGCTTGAAACATGAATCTATGACTCAGAGAAGTATAAAACATTGGCATGGATGGAGATCGGTCAAAAACTAAATTTATGCATGAATTTCTCAAATGCCCTATTTGAAGTCACGAATCTGAAGGAATTTCGAAGTAATTTCGCCCCTGATATAACATTTTGGAAAAATGAGTTCATCTCTAGTGTCTCTACCTATCCTGAAAATTGCATGATTTTTCGTCAAAAATTACAGAAGATACGAGGGTGTTTCCATGAGAAGTGAAACACACTGTATATGGAGAAAAATATTTTACTAGAATTGAACAAACTAACTTTGAAATTCCATAATTGAAAGAATTGCAGTTTAAAAATATCATAGCTATTTTAGTCTCGAATTGTGTACTGGTCTACAGATAGAAGTGGGGATTCAAGAAATTATAATGATAGTGGTGACTTGAAATCGTATGTTATCACTTGTACAGAAAGTACAAAAATGTGGCGAATTTATTGACACTACCCAATTGATTTCCTTCCTAATAACTAAGCTGGAGATAGCTCCTTTTGAAGAAAGATCACAAAACGCGTGAAAGAAACTTATATTTTTATTGAGAATTGAGCTAATATAAGGAAAGAATTACCGGAAGCACGACTGAATATTCTGTCAAAAAATATCCTGTCAAAAATATTCTGCCAAAAATATCCTGACTAATAACATTCTCATACAAAATAATCCTGTCCCATAATATACTTCCTTTTTATTTAAAATGATAATATTATTCAGAATAATATTATTCTAAAATGATAAATTTCCATCATTTTGAGTACACAACTTTTCAAATTTATGAAGTAATTAGAGATCCGATAACCTTTAATTTAGATCGCCAGGAGAGTTCGTTTAGGTACAATTTAGTCATTTATGAACTCACTGATTATATCATATTCTTGAAAATTCACGTATAGTCTAGTTCCTAAATTGTAGATAGTGACTTCCTGGTTTTTACGGGATTTGGAAGTGCGGAGGGGATGTACGAAAGTGGCAAAGTAAAACTTGATTTGAAGCCAAAGTACCTAGCTTACTTCTGTTCTATTTTTTGACCTGCTTTATATGAATTATGAACCGTACAACCGATGAGTCACTATCTACAATTTGGGAACTAGACTATAGTAAAAACGAGTTTTCAAGGACTAAATTGTACCTGAACGAACTAACCTAGCGATCCAAGTTGAAGATTATGCAATCACTAATCATTTCGAAAATTTGATACTGATAATCAGTATATTATAATTGGACGGAATGATTTTGCACAAGGTTAGTATTTTGGTCAGGATATCATTGGCGGAATATTTTTGGACCGGATATTTTAGTCGTAGACCTGAATTACCAATTAACAGATATGCGATACGGCAAAACTTTGTAACTCACTATGCATCGAAAGGTGTTCCCTGAGGCATACAGCCTACAGAAATTCGAGAAGAATACTATTTCCTTCCTACATTCTCTAGGCTCCTCTGAACATCACAAGATTTTCCTCTTCATGGAAAACAGAACATGGAAAACATTTTTATATCGACTGAATATCCTTCAGATTGGATGACACCAGTTTACAACATCCACTATGAATTTTTATTTCAAATCTTGGGAGGTTGAATGATAGAGTTTTTCATAATTTCAATTCCACTTCACGAATCCAGAAAGTACTCGGTGTGAAACTCAATATACAGGGTGAAATACCGATATTGGGTGTTTGTCAGTCATGTACGAAAGTACCTGTAAAATTTGAGAGCAATCCGTGATGATTTAAGCGATTATTTCGTACGACGTCTCAAGAACGCCATTTAGGGAATTGTATTATACTCTATGAACAGTGGTATAAACACATCCCTTGCTTTCGCACACATGCGCTTCGGCAGTGTTGTCCCATATTCTGACTGCCGAGTGAAGAATAGAAGAGTATCAGCGATGGTCGTTGCACAGGTTTTTTTATTTGTTCCGGTTGTGACTGAAGATTGAATGGTTGCAATAAGGTGTAAAATGATGTGTATTATGACTTTCATCGTTAATCGATATCGTTTAATGTGTTAACTTCTCGCAAATATTGTGATATGTAGATCATTCGAAACCAACAGTGAAACTCACTTCAACGTTCCACTCAAACTTCTCTGTCGTGGCAGCGGTTTCACTGCACGATGATGAGAATCGGTATGGCTCGCGTTTAAAAAATGAATAAGTATTATGGCTGTTTGGTGATTTTTTTTCTGAAAACTTCATTATGCTTCTGAAGCATCGTATCAGCCGAAAAATTTTGTTTTTTTGTACTCTGCCTCAGTAAGAATCCCTCGTTCGTCTTTATCGTTCTTACGCGTAACGCTCGATGTCTAAAATAATATTCGGCGAATCCTTTCATCTCTCAGTCCTCAGTCCGGCGAGCAGCATGAACGGACGCTTTCGCTCATTTCGAAAAAGATTATGCTCCGAAAGATTTATTTCGGCACATTATCATCGCGCTCGATGATTTACAATAATTGGCCATCGCCGATTAAGAGCATTCCGCCGATGATTTAAACCGAACGTAAACCTTTAAAATGCGCCTCGTAATTTCAATGCCGGAGCGCACACTCCACTGCACTCGAATTATAAAGCGACTTGTTTGTTGTGTACGAGAAAACCGAGAACGAGATGAACCTCAATTTATGGACGTCGGCCGGGTAAGATTCACACGGAGTCATCATTGTATCAGGTACGTGCACGGTCGAATTGTAACAAGAATAACTCTCGCTATAAAACTCAACAAGTTTATTACGACTTGATTACTCATTTAGTTTCTGTCGCGGTATGTGCAAAGGAGGTGGCACTGCTTTGAGAACAAAGGATTTTTATTACTATTACTATTATTATACGGCCGAAATGCAGATAGTTCTGCGTAGAACCTTTCTGTTTTCCGCGGACAGGTCTATGTCGTGAGTACTCCGGTTCTTCTGATGTACTCCTGGAGATTTCTCACGAAATAATACGCCAAGCACACTACTAAATTGTTTTTATTAACTTCGCTATGAAAATACTACTACACTGACTAATAAAACACTTAGATCACTTCAAACTGCTCAACTGACTTCAACTGGACAAATCTTCCAAAAACTCCATCAAAACTTCTTCAGAACTTCCTCTCCCAAGTGAAATGTGTCGCCATGTATACTCGATTCCAACAGAGTAGATTTTTCGGGATTCTTCCGTTCTCCAGATTAATCAGTACAAAGAAACATGTAAATAATTACAGGAATTAGAAGATATTTACGGCGCCGGTTCATTTGTTATGCAAATGAGTTAGGTTTTATGGTCGGCACTCTCTTAACAGTCTCGTAACAACATCTTCTATCCGTCTTCATGCGAGCAGGGCTATTCATCCTCATGCAAGCCAGAGCTTCGCATTTAAACAATATGGGTGAGGTTGTTTCGGCCTCCTAATGACAAAACCTGCATAGTGTGGAATCTTGGTGTATCCCCAACATATGCAAGTGTTTTTTCATGTGGCAGTGCCCTTTCATTAGTCCTACCACCTCCCTGAGGGAGTTCCGGCCCAGATCAAGAGGATGCCTTGATAGCTGGTCAGTTGTCCCCATCACCATAATTTTCCAGTGAGTATACCCTTTTCTTCGTGTTCTGCTTAATGTCTCCAGTGAGAATCGTTGCTGCCCCCGCTCTTGCTAATCTGAGCTCCCATTCCCCTGGATGCCCTTGTGACCTGGTACCCAGAGACAAGTTTTACTATGTTGTGTGCTAATAGGTCGTTGAGGTTTTTGTGAGAAATGATTTGGAAGTGAACCTGGATGATCGCGAAGCCTTTACTGCCGCCAGGCTCTCGAAGAGAATGACCCTTCGTTGAAATATCTCTTGTGCAGACGAAAAAAGCTATTACCTCAGCTTATAATATGGAGAATTGGAGGCTTACACTAATGTCTGATTTGTCCCCTTGACATTTTTGGAAGGGCCCTTGATGTGACTTCCCCATCTTGAATGATGGTGATGAATATTCCATCAAAGGAGTAGGTTGGTGTCATTTTGTCCGACCGCATCTCAGATGGGTCGATTCTTATGACCTCCATTACGTTAGAATAGCCTAGATTGTTGCCTCTTCATTGGCCCATGCACTTCAGTCTGGAGGCTTCTATCCTTGCCTCCGTCATAATATGCAAATGCAGTGAGAGATGTTCAGGATCACTTCCAGTCTAATCGTCGATGAGCTTTACATTGCACCAGTGACTCCGAGCAGACCCAGTCTTTGCAAACTAGCCAGCGTTCCTCTGGTTGTCACTTGTTCTGCCTTTGGCCATCACAGCAGGGCTCCATACGTTATCGAGGGCCTCACTATCATAGGGTGTTGCGATTGTTTGGGGCGATGGTTTGGGTCCTAGTCCACATGTTTTGCCTAAGGACCGTCTGGTCATCATTAATTAGACATTTCAGCACTTTCCCAGATGTTTGTTCCAGGTGA
Source organism: Chrysolina americana (assembly GCA_958502065.1). Lineage (NCBI taxonomy): Eukaryota > Metazoa > Arthropoda > Insecta > Coleoptera > Chrysomelidae > Chrysolina > Chrysolina americana. The sequence continues at coordinate 63,565,449 of OY293416.1, read as the reverse complement.
GCTTCGAGTCTAAATTCAAACCTCAAGAATGTTCACTCTCCTGACATCTGAAAGCTTTCACCAAAGATTCGAAGAGCTCTCTTGGTCTCTGAGTTTTTTTTTATGAAAGGGACAGTAGTAGTATTGTGAGTGTTGACCTTGAGGTTTTCCCTCATGCACCACATATACGTCTGTGAGTACTGAATGCATCAGTTTCACAAAGACCCCCATATACTTTCTAGTCACCATTATTACGATATCGTCAGCCAGGATTAGTGACAACTCTAAATATCAACAACTTAGGTGTTTCAAAATATTCCGAATGTTGAGGATGTTGATAGGAGAATCATAAACAGTTGCAATTAATAGATTTCCAATGAGAAATTTCTTTTTCTTTTGCAGTAGACTCCAGGAAACGTTGGACCAAATATTTAATGTAAACCCACTCTTATTGTGGATAAACATTTTTTTATTGATGTCGAAGAGCATTTTAAAAGCTACTATTCAACCAAAACGAAAATTTCTATCTGTTCAAAAGTTAACAGGAGGTGTTACTTTATAATAAATATACGCGATGGAGATTTTTAAGTATTCAACATAACCACTGTTCTGTTTCCTGCTGTGTGCCTTGAGCACACAGTTTGAAAATTTTTAGCACTTTTTTATTTGGGATCGTTATTGGCATACAAATGACACTGCTGCGATTTTGATAGACTAATGACACTGACGTGAATTTGTTAAATAATATTTCACCAAATATGTATACCTACCTGACGAATAAATGCACTCATTATATCCGCCCACCTTAAATTTATTGCCCTAACAGTTCAAGTATCCAATTTGGATTTAACTATTTCCGTCTAAACCCCTAATTTGATTTTCTACTTACCTGCTTTGGGTAAAATGACACAAATTTCATGGAAATTGGCGACTGATGACTTATCATGAAGAGCAAAAACCTTCTTTGACGTGATATGAACTTGAACAATGGGTTGTATGGAATTTCAAATTTCTGTCATTGAATCGGAGGTCGTGATCCAAAGCATGCTTGGCCACAATCGATTGTTCAAGTTTCGAAAATTTGATATGTGCAATATGCTCCTCGAACCGTACTTTCATGGCTCTTCTAGTTTGATCCACATACTTTTTCTGGCACTCCTCATATCTAATTCCATATATTCTCGACTTTTCTCGAGAAGTATGTGGGTCAAACTAAAAGGGCCATGACCACATTCATCATATCAGATTTTCGAGACCAGGATATGGCTGCGTTGATATAGGTGAAGAAAGTAGTTTTTCTGTGAGATATTTGCCTCATATCCTACTCGTAGGATTATTGTTGCGAAAAATTCATATTTCATAAATATTTATTACCCTACATACGTTCATTCCAATACAATATTTTTGTCAGGAAGTGCCATCGCGTACTTAACTTCCGTTTATTTCTGTCGTAAATTCCTGACATTAACGTCAAATTTACTTATTACTTCACTGATTTAAAATGTGTTCCGTGGCATGTAAAACATTAGATTTAGTTTCGTTGAAACGTTTCGCATACCTGAAATATGCGAAGTAAACATCGCAATGGTATGCGTCTTCATTTATAAAATAGTTAGTAGAGTAGTTGACTCAGACTCGTGAATATTTGAGGTATGTTTCATATCCAGTCGAAAATGAACAAAAGATAAAAAACTGCAGTGGTTCTGTACCCAGTAGAGTGTTACACCGCACTCGATTTGAAAAATCTCATTAGACCCCCTCAAACAATTACCCCTTCAACTATGATTCTAACCTGTGGATATGTTGGATTATGATAACGCCAAACAAAGCTTTAGCGTCGACTGGATTCCCCGGATCTTTTGACAGGATTTCGTTCAGTCGAGAGCATACAGCCGTGCCTTTCGACTTCTTGACAGAAGTTCTTCCACCTCTTCTTTTTCCCTCTTTGTGTGTATCTTTTTTACAGAAAAGGAGCTTGATTGCGTTGTTCCATAGGCCTCATTAAAGAGAGATCTGGTCCTTTTCCCCAAGGTTTCAAGCTCTGGTCCAAAATTGGACCGTGCTGTTTTATCTCCTTTTGGTTAGAGAGCAGCTTCTTTGGCATGAGGAAACTATCGCACCCTAAAGACAAATACGGACGTAAGGTTAGCCGTTAGGAAGCTTATGTATGTCTCGCAATCGATTTTACTCAGGTGTCTGAAGGTTCTATAATCTGATGTAGCTGATCCTCAGGGCTGCCTCAGGAAGACTCTGAGGTTTAGAGCCAAGGTGGTTTTCGCTAGGGACTTCTCTCGTGCACCCTCTGTTGCTCAAGCCATCATTATTTTGTGACGTGATGGCAAGGTACTTTACGATAGGTTCTTCCAATCAGAACCTCGCTACCCTCAAAAGTTTCTTTGCTGGTCCTATTCTGAGGGAAAGGTAGGTCTCCTTGGTTGAGGGTGTTGGTTACTTTTTCAAGCCAAGTAGAAATGGGTAAGTACACGTTTGTGCAGGTGCTTCTTCCACTGCCGAAATTCGCTTTGCAACAGGAGGCATATTTTATCCGCCTCTTCAGAGAGCTTCTCTTCCAAATAATTTCGTTTCACCATGGCACTCCCCATCGTTTGTTTTGTTGCTTGCAAGAAGTTTTATGTTTTTATTTTACCAATTCATAAATGGTTTCAATTCTTATCTCCCTACCATCGTCCCACTCTGGGTTTTTCCTTGTTCTCTGAACATACTCGAAGATATAAAAAAGATTAATGGAAGATTACATTAACGGTTAACTGATATAATTCGTTCATTAAAAAGTATAAGGCGGAATGGGCTAATCTGATATAATAAAACTAACAACTAGGAAACAAAGCGCTGGAACAAACAGTACCTATAAATCAATTCGCTCTTGGTAGGTATGTCATTATATAAATTATCAGCTTTTTTATCGCTCCATATTACGAAGTTTCGTAGGTTTTTATAATTTAAAACGGCCATGTTTATATGCGTCTGCTACCGATTGAAGATATAAAAAAATATTCAATTTCTTTGTTCCGATATAAGGATTGCGTAGGCGATGGTTTCAATGTCGGAGAGTTAATGAGCGAGTCGAATGGAGAGACGGATAGGGAGATGGAGAGATTGGTGAATGTGCAAGATGATTTCGCAATCGGTTTGCTTATACAGTCATTTCAATCGACGCAGTATTTAATATCTAAAACAAGAATTGATTCAGACAACAAGTACTTATTGATCAAAGTTATAGAAAGTCGTTCAGAAGAAATACTATTTTTTTTTTATTTTGTGGTTCAAATCAAATAATTATTTATAGATATCGCTCGGATCATACCTTATTTAGTTTGAATGATATTTTACACCTTGTTGTAAGGTGACCAAATCGTTTTGATTAGAATTTTATCTTTCAGTTTATTAGTTTTTGCGAAAAACCATTCCACCAGGAGGAATTTTTTTTTAAATTTTGTCCTAGAATGGCAGTGGCTAGAAGCTCCTTGACGATTAATTCCACTTCTTTGAAAGTTCCAAACAGTGCAATACAAATTAACTTTTTATTCATCAAGTATATGGAAGGTAAACATGATGAACTATGATTAATTACGTTTTGTAGTAGACTATCGTATGGATACACATATACACACCTGTACAATTTTAGAGGGATCCGTGATGATTTATATAATTTTTTGTTCTCCAACTTCCGAAGGCCCATGGTTTGACTCTCTTCCTACGATCTCTTGATGTTCAATTTCTATGATTCGTCCTGGTTTCAAACACAAAACATGTTATAATGACTTGTTATAAATAAAGGATAAAAAGTATAAATATTCGACAAAACATTGTTCCTTTGGCCTGTAGCTCCTTGTGTCATGTAAATTTTGAAACAAATTAGACCCCAGCAATTATGAATCGTGTCAAAAATAATAGCATTTCTAGACTGTTACAATGCCTATATTAAGTATAGGTATGTCAGAAAATCAATATGGATTCAGAGAAGACAGATCAACGCAAGATGCTATAGACGGAAAACATCCTGAAATTTGTATATTTGTTGATCTAGCTCAAGAAATTGGCGTAAGGGGAAAAGATCTTGAATAAGAGGGAAGCTACTCACATATCAGAGTTCAATGCGTTGAAAAAAATTGAAAATTGAGTCAACCAATGAACTTGAACCATGGGGTTCCGCAAGGAATCATTTTAGGGCCTATGTTATTCTCAATATGCATTAACGAACTCTTTAATTTACCTACGTGTGGAGACATAATCAGCTTTGCTGATGGTAAGGCGGTTTTTTATGGACACACTGAAAAATAAAATTGAAACAGACTTTCACCTTTTGGTTATGCAATATTCACTTTACTACCTATTAAAATAAAAACAAACTCCTGTAACCTCTGGAATATATAGTAGAGAAATGGATAATTGGTTAATCGAGAGATGAAAAAATTAAATTGTAGATTGAAAAAATCATTCAAGTAACTGAATAAAAAAATATATTTTTTGGTTCAATGGTTCTGTGAAAATTTTCATATAATTGTATTGATTGTATGCGTTCATAAGTGTGAAGGTCTAGGATTGGGATATACACGAACATTATTGTAACTGTTATTATTATATTTATTGTACTTAAATTGAGTTATATTTTCCTTGCAGGTTCATCATGTAGATGTTAACTAATCATTTAACTTCAATTTGAAAATACTATACTTATTTGTATTGTTGCTTTGTTGCTATAAATGTGCATTGTTCTTGTCAAATATTCTCCAGCCGGTAACCCCATGTGTATTGATTTCATTGGGATAGGCAATGTTAAATTATATCCTTCTTACCTTTTAAATATATATTATGGACTAGAAGCTTGGTAATCATTTGAGTCTGCAACTTCAAGCATGAATGTTTTTTTTTTAAACTGAACAGTCTGACAAGTAACATTCAGTTGTCTAAATTTATCTTAATAAGATCGCTGCCCTTTGTTTCGCTCTTTTTTTTTGAGTAGATGTAGTGTAAACATTCAAAAAATATAATGATGAAATCGATCCTGATCCTAGCTCTTCCTGTTTGTACGTTTGACATTACCATTGTGAGTTGTTGGCACTGACTTCTCTACTCGCGGAGCGCGACTTTGAATTTTTTTTTCGGTTTGGGTTCCATTCACATTCCTGCGACGGCCAACCATTCTAATAATAAATCGTTCTGGCATCGACTCGTCATTCTTTGATTTCTAAACTTAAAATCAATACATAATTGCGTAAGAAGAACCTGAGGAGAGCCATTATGGCATTCTTCGGAAGTGAATGCTCGTCCAGCTGGGACCACTCCGAGATGTTACAGACTAATTGCTGTGGTATGTGGCGAGAATAGATCACAGGAAAAAGATAACTGTGTGTTGTGCACTACTTGACATTGCTACAGGAAATAATGTAATGATAGTAAACCTCGCTCCTTGAAATTTTACCAACTTGACGGTCTTTAATTCACTACATCTGCTCAGAGCACCTGATTTTCGGACCTAATAATCACTCACCTTATGGATGTGGAACTAGAAAGAAGAAATTTATATCTTCCGCTTTTGTATATCCTACATTTACTTACGAAATCACAAATGAACATAATGTACCACTTATACATCCAAGGCATAGCATGTAGCAGTTGAAAGTATCAGCAAATATAGGCCCCATGAAATTCATCGAAGGCCTTGAGATATTCACATCTTATTCTGGAATCCCGCCACCATATTGCTGATTGCTGACCATCTTCAGTTTTTCATGATTGGCAGATCACTCAATAATACATAATTCCAATCGAGTGTTGTCCAGCAGCGTCTTCGTTGTGATATAAACAATCGGTTTACTTTCGATACAATTACCAATATTCTACTCGAAATAGTTGAGTATTTGGTCGCTTCACTGATTTTTGGTTGCGGGTTTGTTCTCACGATTGCCGAAAACTCAGTTATCCGGCTCGAAGGACCATTTTCATGATATTCCTCCAAAGTTTTTCTATTCAGAGGAAGTTTCGAGGAAAATTTACCTGTTATCCGGCTCGGAGGACCACTTTCCAACTCCAAACCCCAATTACAGTTCAGTATAGGAGAAAACATAGTTTTATAAGCAACGACTGATCCCAAAAATATAATGATGTACATTTAGAATAAACAAAGACGTAATGCCTCGTTGAACCACATTTAAATCATCTGCCGGTGTCGGGCGTCTTGATTGATGCACATATCGCATCACTTTCCGTTCGTGCCAGTGGTATGTTGTATCTGTCGAGAGTTTTTTCACCCCCATGGGATTCCTGAAAGCAGACAAACGTCCATGTGGAGTCGTCACACCCTGTTAATTAAAACCGACATAAATAAAATTAATTTAAAGACACCAATTAGGAAAAACACCCCGGCGCGTTCGCAGTAAAATGCCATAACAAGAACATCCGGTCGTAATAAAAGACATCAAAACGTTTTAACTCTGGCTATGGACTCCATGTTCCCGTGTGCCGTTTGTTTTGGGAATGATAGTTAGTCGATGGGCAACCTGAATTTTCACTCGATGAAACTGTTTCAACTCATGATGCGCAAAAGTGTAGTTTGATTGAAGAGTAGATACCAATTACAATAATCGAGACGATCCTGAAATGTTTCAACTACATTGTCTCTAATGATAACAATATTTTCATTTTTATGCAAACCTACTCAATTCAAATTAAAAATTGAACTTAAAAACAAACGAATTAAACTGTAACATAAATAACCTGAAGAAACGTACTTTTCACAACAAATTCAGCTTAATATTTTGTATGACCACCTCCAGCTCTTATTACTGCCTGCATACTTCGGTTCATACTGTCAATTAGGTTACGAATAGCATCTTGAGGAATATTTTGTCATTCCTCCTGAATTGCTAAACTAAACTCATTTATCGTAGCCGGAACTACTTCGCCTTCTCTGAGTCGCCTACCAAGCATGTCCCAAATATGCTCTATGGGGTTGAGATCAGGCGAACATGCTGGCCATTTTATTTGGTTAATACCTACTTCCGCGAGGTATTGTGTAATACTCCTTGCTGTATGTGGACGCGCATTTTCCTGCATCAGGATAAGGTCATCGCTGGTCCACTTAAAGGTACAACGTAATTGCTCAATATCTCCTCAATATATCGGTGGCCGTCAAGGATTCATCGATGACCACCAACTCAGTGCAGGCCTTCCGGGATATTCCTGCCCAAACCATTACTGAACCTCCCCCATAACTCAGACGGGGACTGAACGTGCACTCTGCGAATCTTTCTCCTTTCCTTCTCCATACTCTTTCGTCCATTTGGAGAATGTAAGCAAAATCTGGATTCGTCAGTGAAAAGAACATTGTTCCATTGCCCTAAGTTCCAATGTAATTCTGTAGCAAATTGCAGTCTAGCTACTCGGTGACGCCGAAGTAATTTGGGTCCAGGTGATGGTCTGCAAGCTTTCATACCAAAGTCCTTCAATTTTTGGCGAACTGGCCACACTGACTGCACTGATGTTAAATGACGATCCCGCATAGTATTCACGTGAAGAAATCTGTCATCAATAGCAGTCGTTTTTCGTTTTCTGCCACTACCTACTTATTTCTGCCAGTTTGTCTAAAACGTTGGACTACTCTTTTGATGGTAGGGCGATGAACATGGAGTATTCTTGCAACATATTCATAATCAAGTACGTACATCTTCAATAAGAGCAACAGCTTTTGCGCAATTATCCGCACTTAAAACTATGGTTGAAGTTCTTTTAGGTCTCTCACTGTCAAACTGACATTAGGGCAACAATGAGCAAAGCCACCTCTTCAAAAAATTATATTTATTAAGGTTAACCGTTGATGACAAGTTGAAAACAAACTAGTGCACTTCAAGGCATAAACAAAATGTTGAAAAGGAATGGTTCCTAATGAAAATTGGTATTTTGAAAGAATTTGACCATGAAATTATTCCACAGGATTTAAAAAAAATAGGGTTCAACATCAAACTCCTAATTAACCCTGTATTATGACTAATAAGCCAGCATTTAACGAAATACTGAATGTGCAAGTTGAATTTAATAATTTTATCTACAGTTGGATTACAAAATTTTGAAAATTGAACTCAAAATAAAAAACTATGAGACCTCAAATTTTACCAAATATGAACTTGTTGCTTATTTTTGCATGTGAATGTAGATAAAATTGAAAGATATAACTCTTTTTCATTTTGTTGAAGTAGATCGAGTTGAAAGTTTGTCGTATTTATCGGTCATTTTAGATTTTGTTGCCTTTTATGGAATTCCAGAGGGCTCCTAGTGTAACATTCATTAGTATTCTAACGGTAATTTCTTCAAACTACCGCACTACTGGGAAGTGTTTCGTCCTTGATATTTGAGTGAGGACGAGGGCAGGAATAAGGTCGAAACAACTCGGAGGAATGTTGAAAAAATATGATCCCGAAATTATGCCTTTTAATAAAACCCTCCCATACATTCAATGTCTATGTAGATACAATTTACGGATAGGGTGAGTCTAGAAAGTGGTAAATTGAAAAACTCCTTTGTAGATCCTCTGGATTCGTAGTAGACTCTAGGAGTTTGAATTTCATCTGCCTGTCTTGTTTCGATTTTTCTACTGTTTTGAAATCTTGAGCTCATGGACCAATGTTGAACTTGGCATTTGTGGCGTGGCGATCTTTTGTACGTTTTTCAAACAAATATCTATATCGGTCCGGATTTGAACTTCTGGCGTTCTCCTTGTGGAATGTCTTCCTCCGAAATAAAAATACTCCGAACATTAACCGCTGAAATGTGGCAAATGTTTGAAGCAGGTGACGCCGGTTGTTGTCATTTGTTTCGGAAAAATCAACAGTCGTTAATGACTATACTTTGATTGTTCGTTCTTCTTCGCAAATTGGAGCAATTCTACAATTTTCACTGTTGAAAAGGAATCGGATGTATTTGAAAGAAAATACTTATCTCAGTTTTCTCATATGGTAAAGGAAAACATTCAAGCAAGAGAAATAATTCCAATTACGAATCCAAACATTGAGATATTCCTTTCAGCTTACTGAATCTCTCCTAGATTCGAAGATATGTAACACTACAAATAGAATCCTGACAGACTCTGAAATCAAATCTACATTCTTTCATAGAGTTTTTTCCTATGAGCCTTTTGAATCCGACGTGAAAAGTCGCTCTTATAATTCGTCTAGGGGTTCAATCTTGAATCTACTAGAACCCTGTGACAACGTAACATTTTTGGGAGACCTGTATCTTTCTGTATTAACGTTTTGGTTTTCATATCACAATATGCCTAAAAATTATGAAGTAAAATTTGTATTATTTTTAGGGATTACATTTCGAAGTGTCGAAATAATTATATATTTTTTTTCACAGTGTCAGGTATGCAGGTATAAAAATCTTCTGTTTTCAGCGAATCAAATTGTTGTTTGGGAATAATCCCATTTAGACTTTGCGGGGCTCTATTTCGAAAAGCGACATTCAGATTCGTTTTCAGCTCATAATGCCATACAAGCGGTTTCAATATTTTGTGTGGCAAATAATGGAGCCTGTTCAATGCATATAATTCATTTCCTCATCAGAGATTTTTCTGGTTCTCTTACTGCTGTTTTAACTAAGATAGCCAATGTATGTTTAGGAACGAGAACATTTCCTGATATTTGGAAGGAGGCTTGAGTCTGTCCAATTTTCAAAAACGGAGAGAAAGATAAAATCGAGAACTATAGAGGTATTTCATTACTCTGTAATAATATTCTATTGAATAAATTGAGCGCAATTGGTTTCACTGAAAACGCAAGAGAGTTTGAGGCATCTTATTTATCTAGCAGAAAACAGTTCGTCTCATATAATGGTTTTCGTTCTGATACTTACCTGGCGTCATCTGGTGTTCCTCAAGGTTCAAACTTAGGAACATTTTTATTTTTGATATTTGTGAATGATCTATGTGACGGTTTGATATGTAATAGGTTGTGCTTTGCTGATGATTCGAAGATTTCCTCTATTGTCAATGATATTAACGATTGCCTACATCTGCAGGATCAACTGAAATATATTCAAAATTGGTGTTATATAAATAGGTTATGTCTCAACGTCGGAAAATGCAAAGTCTTGAGTTATACCACAACAATATTGCGTTCTTATAGGGTTGACAATACTGAATTGAAATATTTTAGTAAAATTAAGGATTTAGGTGTAATTCTAAACAAAGAGCTGAATTTCATCGAGAACACTACCTACCTCAAAAATCTCACAAGCACTGAAATCATACGGTTTTATAATGAGAAATTGTAAACATTTCACCAACATTAAGGCATTGAAACTACTGTACTCTTCCAACGTACGATCAAAACTAGAATGTGCCAGTATTCTCTGGTCCCCTTTTTATGAACGTCATAAAGTAGCCATAGAGGGCGCTCAAAAAAGATTATTGAAATTTCTCAGTTTCAAAATAGATGGTACGTATCCTGAAAGGGAAACAAGCAATCAGGATGTATGCATGAGGCAAGCTTCCGAGGGCGAGAACAAATATGCAACTGAAATCTCCAATATACGTAATGTGTTATTAATTTAAAATAATTAGCAATCGAACTGATATTCATTCATGTTCCATCAAGGAACTTGTTTCTTTGGTGAAAAATTAAACTAATATTGTGTTTCGTTATTCAATAATATTATTGTAATAGTTTATATATTATAATTTCTTTAATCTAGGTATTAACACCACTTCAAGTTTTGTCATTCAATAATATTGTCCTGTAAATGAGAAACTGTTGGACAATAAAAGCTATCATTATTATTATTATCACTTGAAAAGTTTCTTTACTTCGCAGTTTATCCTTGAGAAAGAAATGATAGGTTTTCTTATCACAACTTCGAAATCAAAATCTGTCTTTTGAAACGAGATAATGAGTCAGCAAACCTTGGGAGTTGAATAAATAATCAATATTGAAAGATAGAAATTAAGATAAATATCAAGTGGTTGAATTGCACATTGTACGAATTATACACCTTTTATCAATCTCAAAATCAACTGAAATGGACGAACTTCGTACTGTATACATAACCAAATTCGTAGATTTACTCAAATTTAAAAATAAATTTCAGTCACGTTCACTTATGACCTGCATCGGTCACATTCTCGGGAAAAAGTTTTTTTTTACAAGGACGAGAGGCCTAAAACGTCGATATTCGCGAGATTCCGCGAACCATCATTGGTGGGTGGGCGGGCTGTTTCTGCAGCATGATCTCGCTGAACATTTTCGCAACTCAACCTCCAAAAAGAGACCACTTTGCATTTTTATTAACGCTAATTTACTATTATTACATTGAAACTGTTTGTTTTGATGTTACTGGATTGTGCTACCTTATCGGCGGTTTTTTATTGACTCGCGAAAAGCATTGACATCAATTGAGAGAGCAAACATTTTCATAAGCGCCGCCTACAGATTTGTTTTTTGCAATGACATTTTCCATATTCATAGCAATGAATGTGAAATGAATTGATTTATTGCCTATTTCATTAGGAAAACGAGCTAGACCATGACTTGCGTGTGAATCTATCCACACACATACATGTTTATTCCAACCTCGAAAAACATAGAAATGTTAGATGCTCTTCGATTTATCAAAAGCATTGGATACTCTGAATCACACTATTGTATGAAATAGATTATAGAATCTGGGATCAGGGATAACTTTCTATCCTGGCTGTCATATCTTGAAAATAGACAATAAGTCCTCAGATTTTATTAATCTCGGAGTTTCCCAGGGTTCTATACTGGGACCTTTAATCTTTCTGTTATTTATCAATGATATGCCAAAATGCATAAGCACAAAATGCACTGTTATATTTGCCGATGATTGTTCTTCGCCATAAATGCAGAATCCTCTAAGAAATTGGTATAAAACTGAATTTAATATCGCAAGAATTCATAAACTGGTGTTTCAAAAATTCATTAATTGTTATTTCCAATAAAACTGTTTTCATGCAGTTCTACTCAAGGCTGAAAAACACTTCTTCATACATATTGTTGGTTTTGCTGGTCACTACATATTGATTATGTATGTGAAAAAATTAAGTGACTACTATGCACTCCCTCAACTGAGAAATATTCTCAGTTTACAACAGTTATTGAATATACAGTGAGGACCAAAAGTCCGTCGCCCCCCCCCCGTAACTTCTTCATTTTCCATATTACAAAAAAATGTTAAATACGTAAGTTGTAGGGTTTCATTCGATCTCTTTAATGGTTTAAGTTGACTTAGAAGTTAATTTGTTTAAATGGGACACCCTGTATTTCATTGCATTATTACATTCTACGTTGAATTCTGAACAAGTTTGATAAATGGTTTTCTATCAAAAAGGTTAATAGTTTTGGACTTATGAACACTTGTAAATAATTATTTCGACTACTATTGCGCCAGTTCAATGAGAAAATCGTAACAAATGGATCACAATGTATTCCACTTTCCTATCCTACCTTTTTGAAAGCTATCCAATGTTGCAAACTGCTGATGGCACCATGTGTAACTTACCTCGTCGTACCATTTTACAATTGATAGAGTTATTGAATCTCACGAAAAACTAGTACAAATGAAGTTGAAACATTTTATTAACAAATAAGGTAGTCCATAAATACAGATCAAGAATCATTAAAAACTGAAGAGACATTTTAATTCATAACTAAAAACGGTGAATTTTTATCTATTTCAAAAGATGTTCGACATGTTCACCATGCATTTCTTGACACATAAATAGTCGGGTTGTAAACTCTTCCCTAACATTAATCAAGGTTTGAGGTGTTATTTCTGAGCACACTTCAATAATTCGACGGCGCAGTTCATCTAACAACCCACAAACTGTCTTAAAAACTACGGATTTCACATAGCCCCAGAGAAAGAAATCAAGCGGTGAGAGGTCCAGTGAGCGAGCTGGCCACTCTGTTGTACCTCGACGTCCAATCCACCTACCTGGATACCTTTCATCTAAGTAATTTCTCACCTCCCGAAAACAGTGTGGTGACGCTCCATCTTGCTGAAATGTTACATCCAAGTAAAATTCATGTGGGTTTTGCGCAACGATCTCATCGATACTGGGACTTATTGTGTCTTGCAGCATTTGGAGGTATCTGGGACCATTTAAATTTTCTTCCAAGAATATGGGACCTACAATGTGGTTACCTAAAATACCAGCCCAAACATTGATTTTCTGGGGAAATTGAGTATGCCCCTCGCGGAATTCATGGGGATTCTCATCACTCCAATATCTACAATTCTGGGTATTCACATTTCCATTTAGGTAAAAAGTGCTTTCATCACTAAAGCAGATGTGTTGCAAATAAAGTCGATTTGCAACAATTCTTTCTGCCATGGTCTCGCAAAATTCAAGTCGCCGGTCTGGATCATCTTCAACCAATTGGTGCAAAATTTTTATTTTGTAAGGATGGAATTTATTTTGTTTTAAAACCCTCTTTACTGATGTTTTAGAAACAACACATGTCTCAGCTACTTGCTTAGTTGATTATTGTGGGTTATTTACCATTTCGGCTAGTACTTGAATTTCAACATCTTTCGTAATTATTTTCGGCATCCCAGATCTCGGAGCATCTTTCACGGTGCCAGTTTGGTTAAATTTTGCCACCAATTTTTGCAGATATTTTCGACACATCGGACGTTCTGGAAACCGTTCATTGAAAATTCGAATAGCAGCGTGGTAATTTCGGTTAGCTTCACCAAATATGATAACGGCTTCAGCTTTGTCTGCTACTGTACGAGCCATATTAATCAACAAGAGAAATTGAAAACCGTTTGAAACAAAGTTTTGAAAACCTACAAAATGTCAATGACATTTGGCAAAAACAGATAAGAGTTTTTTTTTCGTTGTCATGAATAAAATAAACGCGCCTAGCGTGCATAGCCTACCTCATTAATTTATTCGTGAACTGGTGCAAAGGTAGTCGAAATAATTATTTACAAGTGTTCATAAGTCCAAAACTATTAACTTTTTTGATAGAAAACCATTCATCAAACTTGTTCAGAATTCAACGTAGAATGTAATAATGCAATGAAATACAGGGTATCCCATTTAAAAAAATTAACTTCTAAATCACCGTGCTTTTTTGAGACACTCTGTATGAATGAAACTTAAACCATTGAAGAGATCGAATGAAACCCTACAACTTATGCATTTAACATTTTTTTGTAATATGGAAAATGAAGAAGTTACAGGGGGGGCGACGGACTTTTGGTCCTCACTGTATATTATGCTATCGTATACGTCCCTATTTCATACAACAAAATACTAAGGGTTTCGCCACAAAAGCAAATAGAATTTTCATATCTCAGAAAAGAATCATGAGAATAATTTCTAACTTTAATGGAGCAAGCTGATTTTCAAATATAAAGCAATAATCAGTCGTAATCGAAGGAACTGATCAAAAATTTCAGTTTTGGTCAATACATGCATTAAACATTGGCATTAAACTCCTACATGGACATTAAACGATGTTAAAGATAAAAACATTTCCTAGCATTCAAAAGAAAACTGAAAATATTTCTGGTTGAAGGGAGTTTTTATCTCCTGATACAAAATGACAGTGATTTTACTATGTTTTTTGGGATTTGAATGTTCCTAGTATTGTTTTATACAAATTGTATTTAATAACTTCTTTCATTCATCTTGAAGATGCATGAAGTATCTATCTAACATATTCGGATTTTGCGAATGACAACCTTGATTGATTTTCCGTCATGCACATTTATAGGAAACGTTGTTAATTGACATGTTTTTCAGAAAATTTGATACCGGAGTATGTTGTAAACAAAGTATTAATTCTTATCATTTTTCTGTATTTACTCGGCTGATTGAAATTCGCAGAATGAGACCTTGGTGGAATATCCCAAATGTTTCTTTTGATAAAGACACTGGAGTTGGGGAATTTTTTATTTCTTCACCCTCGGAAACTAATTGACTGAAACTATACACATATTCAAAAAAAAGGCAGTATTTACTGACATTGTATTGACCAAGTTTTTATTCGAATCATCAGAGGAACTGAATGTAGTCCATTGGAATTAATACCCATTATTCATAGTTTAATGAACTACTATTCACTTGGATATGTAAATTAGTGTGGCTACTCTGTTGGCAATTTAATACTCTGTTTGACCCAGACAAGAGTCTATTTCGCTAGTTTTTTTCTCATTGAATTTCCAAACATGTATGGGTACATGGTAAACGATAAGATTTGCCTTCAAAATTCCATTAGAACTTATGTAAACCTCTTTTGTCATACTAATGTGAAATCCTTGTTTGCATTAACGTTTTTTTGGTAAGTTTTATAATGATTTAAATAATGAATTTGGTGAAGCAATATTCGATCGTAATCAAACGTTTGATCACTTATGAGGCCCAAAAAAGGTACCCATCCAATTTTTCTGTTGGATGATTTAGAGTCGTGATGTGGGTTTGCTGAATTATCGAAAAGTCTGTGTTCAATCATTGAATTTCGAATGAAAATCCCAACAAAGCCGAATTTACATACGACGATAAAGTATGGTTAACCAACCAAAGGTACCAGCTGTCTGATGGTTATAAATCAATATATTAGATAATTATCTAATAATAGCTTGGTGATATTTCATTTCTAGGATTTTGGAGAGGTGGGAAATGTTTGTACAAATCTTTTGTCGAGGCTGTACGACCTGTCAAAGCGAATGAATCATCCGTAAAGTTGATTTATTGGTGTGGTGTAGCAACTTGGTTTTCAGTTGTTTAGGAAAAAATACCGATAAACGTTGGCAAATCAATCAACATCAAATCAAAGGAAGCCGGTATCAAGTTTTTAGTGTTTTAGAGGATCGAGTATAAAACTCGCACAAATAGTGACGGGTAATTAGATCTTGAAGAATGTTCTTTTATATTCTCTGAGCATTGAATTGTGGTTGTTCATCTATTCAATTTAGAGATTGACATTATTGTTGGAAACATTCGAAAGATAGAGGACGTAGAAGATATGAGGAAATTCGATAGCAAAATTGCGAGAGCGACACTGGGACAATTGAAATTTCAGAGCAGGAAAACAGAATGAGACATAACCCAAAAAATAGACAGGAGAAGAGAGAGGATATAGAACAAAACAATACAGAATGTTTGGGAAATGTATGAAGGGCAAAAGGAGCTATATCATATTCAATGTCACAATTAAATTTCAGCGTGAGGAGGATCGGAAGACCGATATCAAAAAGTTGCAGGAATTTCAAGAGGACCTATGTATAAAGTATAAATCAATTGATTTGCAGTGATACATACACGCACTGCAGTTGCATTTGGGAAGATGTCAATATTTAACCACCCTGGATTTGGCAAGCGGATTCCACCAAAATAGAAAGGGCATCATAGACAGATATTCCTAAAACCGCATTTAATGTTGAAACGGGCACTACGAGTACCTGAGAATGCCTATTGGATTGAATAATTATCTTCTCTACGACCCTGCAAGAGCATATGGTTAACGTTACCAATGTATTACAACGCCTACAGGAGACTGGTTTCAAAATAAAAGTAGACAAGTTCGAATTCCTGAAAAAAAAATCAGCTTTCTAGGATACATCGTCACCCCTAATAGAATTGAACCACACCCAGCAAAAGTCAAAGCAATCATGGATTATCCTATACCTCGAACTGTCAAAGAAATCAGGAAATTTATTGTTCCCTACAGGAAGTTCATCAAGAACTTTCCTAAGGCAACAAATCTTTAACCTCGTGCCTCAAGAAAGGAAGTTCACATGAAATATATACAGGAGTTCCTAAAATGTGTCCAAACCTGCAAGAACCTGCTTACCAATGAACCACTACTTCAGTACCCGGACTTCACAAAGCCCTTCAACGTGACTACAGATGCGAGTAACTTTGCCATAGGGGCTATGCTATCCCAAGGCCCTATAAGAAAAAAAAACTATGCATCTAGAACCCTGAACGAAACAGAAATGAAATACTCTACTATCGAGAAGGAGATGCTAGCTATTGTTTGGGTTATTGAATATTTTCAAAGCTTGAACTAGAAGAATACAACTACGAAGTGATCTATAAGGAAGGCACAAGCAATACCAACGCTGATGCGCTCTCCAGAACAGAAATACATACGAAGGAGATTCAATTTGCGATCTAATTCCCGGACTTCACAAAGCCCTTCAGCCTAACTACAGATGCGAGTAACTTTGCCATAGGGGCAAGGCACTATAGGAATAAGGTCATAGAGGTGGCAATGTTCTGCAAAATGGAGATTAAACTTGCCGGGTCGAATTTTCATAAGAAAATAGACTACCAAAATATAAAGACAACAGACCAAATCTTTTGCGCTAATTCAAAATATTCAGTAGTTTGAGTCAACATATTTAAAAAAAAATGAAAATGCACTTAACTATAATCCACTGGTTTATTTGGACTCGTAAACTATAAGTTCTAATTTATTTTGAGCAGCTATAGTAATTTATATCACTATCGCTGAGCAAACTCTGACTGTCTATGAACTGCGAACTGCAAAACTATTCATCCGCCGCTCGAGACTCCTATATTTATACCGACATTAAGTTTCTAGAAATGCCAAGAAACTACGTGAGAGGTCGCTGTTTGAATATAGTTCAGAACACTTGGTGACTCGTCTAGATGACTCTCGTTTCTTCTTCTTCGATGTGATGATGTCATGCGTGCATCGATAACGAGCTGAGCTTGATTATCCAAATAAAAGTGGTCAGGTGTACTATACAGGTTCCGGCATGTTACGATATAAGAGCGCAGTGGATTTGTAGGTGCTGAGGTGGGGAATTTTTTTTCAGCTTCAGGGATATATTAACCAGAAACAGATTAGATACTGTATTTCAGTACGTGAACGATTAACAACATCTTGATGAAACAACAAACTACACAGAATATGCTATCGAGATTAGATAGTTTTTTCTTTTGTTTGTTTGGATTAATTTGTTGGAATTACGTCAGTCTTTCCTCGAACACCGTGTCGATTCGACTCGACCGATCACCCTGCCGGCTCGGTCGCGAATAAAAATCGCCGCTAATGAATTTACCATCGCGCATTATCGTCCGTTTGGATCAGAAACGTCCATTCTTCATCCGTCTAATTAAGATTCGCCTGACAAACTAAATACGTCGCTCGGATGTTTTAATTGGCCGCCGTATAGAGCGAGCGGCACGGCCCATATAATTATTGTTTAGTATCGCAATTTAAGTCGCTTTATCTCTGCTACAATAATTGATGTGTCCTTTATCTGCGAGCTGAAGCGCGTGTACTTTGTAATTGAGAAATTAACGACTCCGTACCATAAACCATGGTATGATTGGTTTGTGTGCAACGGCATGTCACTCACAGAAGATACCTGTTTTTGGTTTTTCGTTCCTGTAGGTTATTCTGAGTTGTATTTGGGATTTTATTAAAAACGGTGATCGAGCTGTAATGTTCCGAAACCATACTGATGATTGCTACCAATATCGGTCGTTGTATTAGCCAGGAATTCATTTGAATTTTCTCATATATCAATTTATTGTTGTTAAAATTGTTATTTCCGTCAACCAGCTGCACACCCTTAAGAGTACAACTCTCAAAAGTCTTCGAAAGACTTGTCCGAGCTAGGAGAGATGCAGTCATTACCTTTTAACGAAGACCATGCTGGGAATCGAATCCATGACCCTTAGGTTAAGAGCCAAGCGCTCCACCATCATGACCATCACGGCCCATATTACGTTTGGAATTTTCCAGTCAGGCCCTGCCTCTGATGCTCTGACACTTCCGGAGGATCCCACTAACCAACCACTCCCCACGCTGTGTGGTGAGTGACTATTGCGTCCGAGAATAATGTGCTCTGAGCCATGTGCTATGAACCAAGGATGATGGCTTTTCGCATTCTGTATTATCAGAACCACCGTTTTAACAGAATGGCTATATCAGGCTTATTGGCTTGTATTTGCCTGAGGGTGGGAAATGAGTAGTTCCAATAGATTCGGCACTTCCCATTCTCCACTAACGGACTCAATATCTCCCGGAGCATAAGCCAACACTAGTGTCTCGCCTATATATACCGTACGAGTGTCGTAGATGGTAGTACAACACTCGTAGCGCCGCATAAGCTGGACAGGCTGACAGTAAATGCATTATGGTCTCAGCTTCCTCACGACAACCTCTATTTATACCCATCACGCGATTACGGTAGAAGAGGGTTTCGAACACAGCATCTTGGCAGGCCATATTACTATCATTATTATTAGTGAATTCCTAGCATGTTGACCGCGAATCTGTTGAAAATTGGAAACTACTAAAATCATGTGTTGAAGACGATTTTCAGTCAATAAAAAAATGGCTTGATGCTAATTTGTTAACGATAAATTTTGAAAAAACGAAATACATCTCTTTTACTTCTCAAACATGTTCAAATTCAAATTTAGGACCAATCAAAATTGATAATGTGAACGAAATTCAACAATCAAATAGTATTAAATATCTAGGTATAATAATTGATAGGAATCTGAAATGGAATTTACAAATAAGTTCCACAACGAGAAAATTGAGAAGCCTGTTATCAAAATTCAAGTTTCTTAAACAATTCCTAAACATTTCTCAATTGGAAATGTATTATTCACTCATACAGATACAACTAGGCAATGGCATTCTTGGATGGGGGGTGTGAATGATAATTATTTAAGGCCTTTAGAAATTCTTTATAAAAAAGATATAAAATATTTATAAAATTCATAAAATATTCATCTGATCTTTTATTTAGAGAAACCAAAATAATGGACATCAGACAATTATACTGTTATAATATATTGATCTACCTTTTCAAAATCAAAAACAAAATAATGTATAAAAATCACATTTATAATACCAGATTTAAAAACGAAATAACAACTAAAATCAGAATTAACAAAACAATTGGCCAAAAAAATTATACAATTATTGCTCCATATATTTATGATATAGTACCTGACAAAGTAAAAGCCATTACATCAATTTTCTCTTATAAGAAAAATCTGAAAATTTGGATATTGGAGAGTCCAAGGATAATTTTTCATGAAATACTAAAAATTTTAATTTGTATTTCAATAGTAACTTCCTAATAAGCACCATAAAATATTTATATTATTTATGATTGATTTTAATTAATTGAAAACCAAGTTTACTTCGTGGGATTGTTTTACAGTTTATTTGTATGTACCATATTTATATTGTGATGATTTTTTTCTGGCGATTTTCTGAAGAATGGAAAATAAAAACTTTCTAAAATTAGATCGCTCCAGGAAATTTTGACGTTTTTTCTATTTTTATGCCAAATCTTGTATCTGAGCATATACGAATCATATATTTTCAGAATCAGCATGAAATTTTACGTGTATAGATCAAATTTTAGGTAAATCTGATGATTTTGTATTTTTCATGATTTTTAGGGGTTTGGATTTGTTTAGAATTTTTCAAATAAATTAAAATTTTCAAAAATTCGGTGGAATATTGCATTATTTGACGTCAATCGTAGGTACCTATGTGAATCTCTTGAAAATGCGGAATCAGCTCGTACTTTTTAATGAAAGCGCCATTTCATTCGGAAAATGTCGATTTTGTGTTTAGAATACATTTTTTTCGTTTCAAATTCTTCCGAAAATTTGTCAATTTGTCAACTTGTCATTGAAATTTATTTTTGTGGTATTTTCAAAATTAAATAAGTATGAAAATTTTAGAAAATTCTGTTTTTTCAATATCAAATATTGCATTACTTGATCGTCTGTGAATCTTTTGAAAATGCGAAATCATTTCGTATTTTCTAATTAAAGCGCTATTTCACTAAGCAAATGTTGATTTTGTGGATAGGTGCATTTTTTTACTAAAAATCATTTGAAATTTTATCAGTTTGTCATCGAAATTTATTTTGTTGGTTATGATTCGAAATGAGCCCGTCGTGATAAATTTGAGAGACGTTGCGATTTTTTGAAAAAATGGAAAATAAAAACTTTCGACAACTGAATTTTTGACGTTTTAGCCCTTTTTATGCTGAACCTTGTATCTGAGCATATACAAATCAAATATTTTCAGAATCAGCAAGAAATTTTGCGTATATAGTGCAAATTTCAAGTAAATCTGATGATTTTGTATTATTTTTCATGATTGTAGACTTTCATCATTTCATCAATCTGAGATTGAATCTCGGAAAAATCAGAATTGAAAAAATTATTCAATATGATACGAGTTCGGAGTAATCAGGAGTACTGAAATGGAATTACAGAAATATATTTTCGAAACAAAAAAAATTGATGAGGGTGGAACATAAAACGTTGATAATTGAAGTGCACCAAATCTAAGGAGACGTGAACCAGAAAAAAAGTTCGTGACATCCCAAAGCTATCTATATCAGTAATATATTTTTAAAACTATTTTTGGTATTTGTGGTTTTAAAACATCATTTGGTTCTATCCTGAAATGCGCAACTTTTGCCTAATCCGACTTACTTTTGTATAATACACCGTTCTCGAGATGCCAATAGGACCTAAAAAATACGAAAAAAATACGAATATGACCTCTATTACAAAGAAGTATTTTTGCAATAATATATGAAAAATTTATTAATATATATTTATTTTCTTTCACTTGTGGGAAACTAATTGGTTTTTTGTTTCAGGTATGTTATCAACACTTGCGTATCTTGATTGAAGGGAATAGCAGATGAGATTGGGGAGATAAATATTTTGATAGTAGCAGAATGAGGTTATTCGTAAAGGATTTGAAGTCCTCGTAAGTATCAGAATTACTGTCGATAAACCGCGATGGAAAAAATAATTTCGATCAGTTTTTCTTAGTGAATTTACAAGACCCACCATCAATAACTAGTTTTTCCGAATTTGAACGGAACTGTAATCTATAGTGTAGCAGGTTCACATTGTCATTACGTTTCTCAGTTTAAAATCCTACTATCTTTCTTCAATATCAATGTAATTATACAAAATCCCTGCATGTATTTTGTAATGGAATTCAGCATACTATGGTTGTCTGTAATCCGTTCCTGCCTCGTGTCACTCGAGAGAAAAAGTAATACCAACATTTGTGGGCGAGCGCCATTTAAACATGTCTCATTACAATACTGTCATTAAGAATTAATTTATATTTTGTGTAAAAGCTCACAGCGGATTCTATATGGCGTTTGTCCTTGAAATAAGATCGTTTTTCTGTTCAGGTAAGCGGTACCTTATATTTCTTTTCATTAGCGGACTATTAAGGTTCTCAGTTTTTGCATAATGGTTTGTTTACATTGGTGTAATAGCGCCTCGAGATGATCATTTATTCATTTCTATATTTGCATGTCATTAAAGAGTTTTTTGTTACGAGTATATTCTCTGTGCGTGTTCGGATGTTGCATTGATTTTCGCGAAAATTTTCCCTCCAACTACATGTTGCAGTTTGGTCCTTCGAGCCTGATGTCAAGCGGTCGACGGCTCCATTTACTATTCCTGGCAATATTTCACTTTGTACGAAGATGACATCCCGTTTGCAGTAACAAATATGGCGATCATTATAATGTCAGTCGTGTCATTTTAAATCAGATTAAACTGCCTTGAACTTCCTGCTCAGACGTTTCAAGCAAAACGTTGTCGAGAAATGTAATTATTATTTGATTCGGCCTGTCCGATATGAATCTGACAATTTGTTTTCCATCATTGAGACAGCTGCAGTATGCAGATTTCTTTCGCATTATTGTTTCCTGTGCTAACATTATCTGATGAAAACGTTGCAGAGCACCGCGGTGTTTCTACGATATTTTTCCGGAAATTTTCATTCGTACTATAGGGTCATCGTCGGATTGTTGGCAAGAGGACATATACCAGAAAATTCAGTAATGGGGCCTTCTATTTCGGCTTTCAGTGCGAGTTGCTCACTGACTTTACTTTTGTTGTAGAGCTAGAGAGTGGCTGACAAAAAATTCCCCAAGCCATAGCGCCGTTATTTTCTTTCCGGTTTAATGATAATATCTATTCCCCAATAGCAAAGCATGTGCGGATAGAAGACGGTTATCATTATTATCATTTACTGTAGGTGACCAACAAATATATTTGCTGATAATCGACCCTGATTTTCAGTTTTTTTTTTAATTTTTAATAGTTTTTTCACCTTAGTTCACTGTTGTAAAAATTGATTATATTTAATTTTTTATGTAATGAAAAACTGACAATATTTAACTAAATAATTTATTCATTACACATGTTTTATTGAGATTTGTAACATACATGCATTAATGAAACACAAAATGAAAATATTATGTTGATTGGCTTCATTAGTTCATTTGGAGGGAGGAAGGAGTCATTTCCCTCTATATTATTTTTTCCAGTCCTATTCTTGACATTTTTGACGTTGTATTCATTTTAAATGCCAAACCTTGAATCCAAGCATAAACAAATCATATATTTTCGGAATCTGCATGAAATTTTGCGTATATAGTGCGAATTGCAAGTGAATCTGCCGATTTTGTATTATTCATGATTTTTAGGGGTCTACCCCTTTGGACTTTTTTAGATTTTTCGAATTATTTTGTTTTATATCAATTGACTCGAAATTTACAGATTATACTAATTTGATCATTCTGAATCGATTGGCGTTCGCAGAATTGCTCTATCTTTAACCTTTCTCAAGTTCAAGAGTTCATCTGGAATTGAAAAATTAGTTATTTCCCTCCATATTTTTTTTTAGTCATATTCGTGACAATTTTGACTTTGTATTCCTTTTATATGCCAAACCTTGTATCTGGGCATGAACAAATCATATAATTTCGGAATCAACGGATTGTAAGTGAATCTGTCGATTTTGTATTTTTCATGATTTTTAGGGGTCTACCCCTTTGGACATTTTTGATTCTTCGAATAATTTTGTTTATATCAATTGACTCGAAATTTACAGATTATACTAATTTGATCATTCTGAATCGATCGGCGTTCTCAGAATTGCTATATCTTTAACCATTTCCGAGTTGAAGAGTTCCTCTGGAATGGAAAGGAGAGTCATTTCCCTCCATATTTTTTTTCAGTCCTATTCGTGACATTTGTGACGTTTTATTCCTTTTATATGCCAATCATGATATCTGAGCATAAACAAATCATATATTTTCGGATTCTGCATTAAATTTTGCGTATATAGTGCGGATTGCAAGTGAATCTGTCGATTTTGAACTTTTTAGATTTTTCGAATAATTTTGTTTTGAATCAATTGACTCGAAATTTACAGATTATTATAGTTCGATCATTCTGGATCGATTGGCGTTCGCAGATTTGCTCTATCTCTAACGTTTACCGAGTTGAATCTTGAATGGAAAGGGGACTGACTCATGTCCCTCCATATTTTTCCTATTTGTAACATTTTTGACTTCTGCATGCAAATTTACGTAACTATATAATGCAAATTTCAACTGGATCTGATTAAATTGTTCTTTTACATGATTTTCAGGGGTCTACCTGTTAGGTATCTCGGTACTATAATCCGACACTGTATATAGGGTGATTGGTTTGGCCATCACTGATTTCTAATTATTTTTAGAACGCTATTTTTCGGCAACTGCTCAGCAAAAATAATGAGTCAATTGGTACCTCCGATCAAGTAACACAACCTAGAAGAGTAATACTCAAATAGAACTGAAGGTAACATCTTTTCATAATGTTATCCCTCAAATCATGACATTATTGCCATGTCGCAATTTTTTAAGGATACAATAAGCACGTCAGCTAGATTTTGATATCTGTCGAGTATATTCATGGCAACGAAAACCCTAAAATACTGTCTTGGATGAAATATATAACAATAAGAAAGCAATTGAAACGTTCATTGCAGCTTGTTGGGAGCATGTAAAAACGATAGTATTTCCATCGCCGAACGGAGATTCTTCGTTGTCGATATAGTCTGGTCAGTACGGCAACGCTGCATTTGATATTTGACAGAACAATCATTTGAAGCTACCAGTGTCGTAACTATCGAGAAAGGGAAATCAAATTGGAAAAGAGAAAAATGAATGAATTATAAAAAAAACATGTCAATTAGTGCATCGGCTGTTCTCAAAATCCTGTTGAGATTATTTCATCATAATTTCAGGTTTCCATTCCATATTGGGTTTTCCTTATAGTAAGCTCGGGTAAGTGTGACCGTGATTTTCATTAGTTCGCATTGAATTTAGTCCATCTGATGAACCTGAACTAATATAACAATGAAGTTTTGCAGGTATTTACTTCGAAGGTCAGTCTTTGTAATACGCACAGAAAACTGTTGAAAAACGTATTCTATGAATTTTATTTATATATTCAGATATACATCTCCATAGGTCACACTTCCCCGGAAATTTGGGGCAAGTGTGATTCTGGCCAAATTTAAAGATATTAATGCACGTAAATCTCTCTTTGGGGCAGGTGTGAGTAAACAGTAAAGGAACTTTCACCACAATTTATTTGTTTCGAGATATCTTTATTCAAAACATAGTTAGGAACTTTTTAATATTGAATTTGAAATGCCCCATTGGAAAAAAAACAAAAAATAATTGTGAAAGTGAACATTTATTGAAAAGAAAAATTTACAGGTAGAAATCTAAAAAATCGAATGAGAATTTCATTGATCCCCATCTCCTGACGAGTGGTGATCGAAGCACAGTTGTTATTTCATCCTCAGAAAGTGTATCAATGTCTTCCACATCTGGCTAGGTATATTGTTTGGCTCTCTGAGATTCCCGTATATAATTTCGTACTATAGCTGAAAAAATATTACTGTTTAGATTAGCCCAATGAACCAGGTTCCCACTTACCCCGACAGATAGGTCACACTATCCCCAATAACATTTAATTTCGGGGTAAGTGTGACATGCAATGGAAAAATGTATAAACAACTTTATGAAAAAACGGCAATCTATAGTCAGATTCATTGTTTAGGCAAAAGAAAAGTGTATAAAATAGATTTTTACCTTAGATATACACTCATACACTCAAAGCTTGAAATAAAGTCGTTATACTCGTTCGGGTCGACGAATTGTAGGTTAGAAAATTGGGGAAAATATTTGGATTTCACAAGATCTCTTTTGTATTTTATATGATGGTTATGGATTCATTATGAGTGTAGGCTATTCGTCAATAGATGGCATTGGGCTGTCGCCCGGTTTAGCGAAGATAGCGAGCAAACTCACACTTGCCCCAAATTCACACTTACCCGAGCTTACCTTATTTCTATTTTATTGAACCTCAATATTTCTGTTAACAACGCACGACACTGCGGTTGGGGGGAAGATGTCCCTTACACACAAATCTTAATGCGTGTGCGGCGAGTTACTCATCTAGGTTATGTTATTTGATCAGAGATTGGTACCATTGGAAAGAGCATAAAACGCCCATCAAAATGATGTGTCATTTGACCCCAAACCCTTAAGATCCTAAGGGTAACAACTACCCCTCCTAGGGGTGTGAATCAAGAGGGCCAAAATATTCATTGAAATTGTCCCCCTATAAAAATTAAATTGACCTGTTTCTTCGATTTCCTTTACTATTCTAATACTTTGTCCCGTTCCATTAGTTTAAGGCATCATTCTTTAATATATCAGCTTGAATGATTAGGTCATAGATCCGAAAAGAAAAAGTTTAAGAGAAGAAGTAGCATGATTCCTCAATAGATAATAAATTGAAGCATATTGGATGATAAATATCGTTGATTCATAAATAATTATGTTTGTTTGAGTTATTTGTTCAGCATAAATGTTATTAATTTCTTTATTTTTTCCACTCCGTTAAAAAAAATTGTTCTCACACAGGCGAAACAGAATTATGTCAAAATTAGAAATTTCTGCACTGTTATTTTTTGTCCATGAATAACTATAAATTTAAAATGTTCTCACTAAATGGACTAGACCGCTTCATAAGTCCCCGCTGTATGTTAATCGAATTCGCTAGACCTAACGGAACGGTCCCAATTTGCTTATCGCGACCGTTCAGGATAAACCTAATGGTGGCTTTTATCTGAAAACGTACTCGTTACAATTTACGAACAGGCGAGCTTATTACAATAAAAGGCTGTCGACCTGACTTATGGGTCGACATTGTTGGGAAGTGATCGAGACCCACGGTTTTGCTTCGTTTTTGGCGTGTGTGAGCGTGATATTGATGTCTTCCTTGGAGCACACGACCGAGCACTGCGATACCTCGAAAAAATTGTCGACTGGATTTGTATGAGCTTCACGTTCTTTATGTCGTCGGTTTCTTCGGTTGAGTCATTGAAATCATGCGATGTACAGTATGCCATGTACTGTTTTCTATATCAATTCTCGGATTTCGACCACTATTATGGCGATAATTATTTGATATCCGATCTGTCATCGTTAAATTATCGCAATTTAATCTTCGGAAATGGAATGGTCATCGAAGTGTATTCATTGGATCGATTTTGTTGAAAGTAAAATATTTGTTTCAATAGTTTTGCTTTGTCTTTGAAAGTTTTGTCATATTTCCACTGTTCGTAACTTAATTGCAGAGCGATAGTAGTGCAACGATCATCGCGTTTTGTAATCGCGACGCCTGGTCCTATAGGAGATTCAATTGCCATAGCGAACGATTATTGAAAAGTTTCAAGGTTTGTTTTGCTTGGAGCACTACTGCGAAAAGCGATAGTAGCGCAACGATAATCGCATTTCGTTTTTAGAGCATATTTAATTGCCAGTAGCGAACGATTATTGGAAAGTTTCAAAGTATGTTTTGATTGGAGCAAGGATTGCGATAATCGCAGAGCGATAGTAGCGCAACGATCATTGCGTTTTGCTTTTATACGAGCGAGAATCGCTAGCGTCGCTGGCAGTAATTGCGAGCGCCAGTTCCTATTGAATATTCAGTTGCCAGTAGCGAACGATTATTGAAAAGGTTTAAGTTATGTTTTGCTTGAAGCAACGATTGCAATGATCGCAGAGCGATAGTAGCCCACTGATCATCGATCATCGCGTTTTGCTTTCATACGAGCAAGAATCGCGAGGGTCGCTGGCGGTAAGATCGAGCGCCTGGTCCTATAGGAGATTTAATTGCCATTAGCGAAAGATTATCGAAAAGATTCAAGGTATGTTTTGCTTGGAGCAACGATTGCGATGATCGCAGAGGGATAGTAGCCCAACGATCATCGCGTTTTGCTTTCATACGAGCAAGAATCGCTAGGGTCGCTGGCGGTAAGATCGAGCGCCTGGTCCTATAGGAGATTTAATTGCCAGTAGCGAAAGATTATCGAAAAGATTCAAGGTATGTTTTGCTTGGAGCAACGATTGCGATGATCGCAGAGGGATAGTAGCCCAACGATCATCGCGTTTTGCTTTCATACGAGCAAGAATCGCTAGGGTGGCTGGCGGTAAGATCGAGCGCCTGGTCCTATAGGAGATTTAATTGCCATTAGCGAAAGATTATCGAAAAGATTCAAGGTATGTTTTGCTTGGAGCAACGATTGCGATGATCGCAGAGGGATAGTAGCCCAACGATCATCGCGTTTTGCTTTCATACGAGCAAGAATCGCTAGGGTCGCTGGCGGTAAGATCGAGCGCCTGGTCCTATAGGAGATTTAATTGCCATTAGCGAAAGATTATCGAAAAGATTCAAGGTATGTTTTGCTTGGAGCAACGATTGCGATGATCGCAGAGGGATAGTAGCCCAACGATCATCGCGTTTTGCTTTTCTACGAGCAGACCTCGCTAGGGTCGCTGGCAGTAATCGCGAGCGCGTGGTCCTATAGGAGATCCAATTGCCAGTAGCGAACGATTATTGAAAATTTTGAAGGTGTGTTTCTCAGGCATTGTGTTTATTGATGGAGATCTAGATTTTTTCGAACAGAAAGTTCCAAATTGTATAGAGTGTTCGAGAATCAAAATTGTACGTGCTGGGAAAACTAACCTACTCACCAATTTGATATTATCAAACAAATTATTATATCATAAATATGCTACTGAATTCGTACTAGTTAGTTGTAGGATTAGTTTAAACAATTTTCCTAAATTTGTCCAAATTTTACTATTGACCTCTTGATATTGGTCTAGCAGTCTCTCCAGATTCATAATTGTAGTGAATTGTTGTAGCGGTATGTTATCAACAAATATTATTGAACGTGTATACCCAATATTGTACAACCGGTAATATCGCTTTCATATTTCTACCTTCTGTATAATCTTGGCAAATCAAGAATATCAATTATTTTCACTTCTTCCTCTTGCCTATCCATCAGTAGGTTGGGCAGCAATCGAGTCGATTATTTTTTCGTCCTGTGCACTGAAACATAATATGGAGCATTCCGATACACCTATCAGCACTCTAGATGCATAGATATGGTAGCTACGTGGGTGGCAAAACAACGTGTACTCCGACTTCTTCCGACATAACAGTGACATTGAATATACATCGTAAACTTGCACATTCTGCGAGGTCGGGGTGTCCGATTTCTCATAAGAGTCGCCATCGTTATGGAAAACGTGTGTGACACTTCGATGGAGATTTGAAATCTCGACGCCTCCGGATATATCGTGCGTGAAAGACATTCGTCGGATGACTGCTCAAAATGTAGGACAAACGTTGAAAAACTCTGCTGTCGGCGTTGAAGAACACGGTAGGTTGGCTCCGATAGATCGCTACGTTGACTAATGGTGCTATATCGGCTGGATATTGTCATAAGTGGAGCTGAAAACATCTTGAGTGATTTTCAGGGGTACTGTTCTTGCACCCGAAATTCATTTGAATTTGTTATTGAGGTATTTTGAGTATTTTTATGAGTATAAGTACCATCAATGAATCAACTTAGGAGCACAGAACAGAGTAAAATTTGTCTGGATTCCAGGTTACAAGGGCATCCAAGGAAATAAGAACGCAGATACCCTAGCAAGAGCAGGGGCAGCAATAGC
The DNA here is from genome assembly GCA_958502065.1 of Chrysolina americana. NCBI lineage: Eukaryota > Metazoa > Arthropoda > Insecta > Coleoptera > Chrysomelidae > Chrysolina > Chrysolina americana. The sequence continues at coordinate 63,535,548 of OY293416.1, read as the reverse complement.
TCCCATTGGACAAGAACCAGCCTGTGGAATCCCATTTGTGGACATTAAGCAGGAAACGAAGAAATGAGTCAAGAATTATCATCAATCCTCTGTTTATTCCCATAGTGTGCAGGTGTGTCCTAATGCCGCAATAGAGTGTCAGCTGTCAGTGTTTGGGGCTTAAGTGCCTCACCATGCTGCCGTCAGCAGAAATGCCGTATCTACAAAAAATATGAATATTGAGATATTGGATTCTGTAGGTTTGAAAACCTATAAATTTTACGTTTTACCAAGCAGGAATGTTGTGTACTCCCGGTTTATAGTCAAAGTTAACAAATCATATTGCCGTATGTACGATAGTTTGAGAATTTTCTTCGTATGAAGGTAGGACCTATCGTATTCCCAGCAAAATAGCAGATAGCAGATACGGCCTTTTCGCTAAGGACGGCAGCAGACACCCACACGTTTTACCTTGTTGTGTTTTGCCAGTTCATTGAGGCTCTGAAGGCATTCCCAAACCTCTTTTTACTTAATCTGAACTGAATTCAGATCTTTTATTGCGCTCTGGCTGTCTTATAGAATGTAGATGTGTTTTTTTATACCCACTGTCTAGATCTATCTCTGTGCATGGCCTTCTGGCATTCCTTCTTCAGTTCCTACCTCTGATTTTAAGCCATCTGTGTACCAGATTATGTTTTCAGATGATAGTGATTCTTCTTTTGAGTCCCATTCGTCTCACTTGAGCTGTGTTCTGAATGGTTTGTCGTATTGGGGTGGTATGATATAATTTCCAGTTCGGTAATGTTGACTTCATGAATGATTTTGGTGTTCCCAGTCTGCGGTTGGGATCTCCAATTACCTGTTTGTATGAGTCTGTATGCACTCATCCTCGCCTTTCCTATGACTGTGATGTCCAAAGGTGGAGGGTTTAGGATGATTTCCATACCAGCGGTCGGAGTGCTGCTCATAGCGCTCGTGATATACAGACAAGCAAGCCTCTGAAATTCACTGAGGTTAAGTTTTGTCTGTCTTTGTTTCACTTTGGGCCACTACAGCAGCGAGCCGTATGTGATTCTGGGTCTTATAATTGCGTTGTATAGCCAGTTCCGCAGTGGTTACGGGTGCCATTTTACTTTAGAAAGTATATCCACTCAACTTTTTGGCGTGAAAAGTTAGTTTTCTTTCTGGTCAGGCCTTATTAATTTTGGTACATTTACATTGCTTGGTTTTTTGTCGTGACGTGATTCACACGAAGTGAAGTATCGAAATATATTCCCGCTAGCGGCAAAATAACCACGGCTCGATTTCTGACCTTTTGAATTTCACTTTCCCAGTCGAAATGCGCATTACTTGCAAATGAGTATACCGTGCCTAAACCGATTTAGTGATTAACATCGACAATTACACACACGAGCCGTATTAAAAAACCCACGTTTCTAATTTTTTCCCTGGTATCATCGTAGGCGAATTAATAACGGGTAAGTCAATTGGCAAATTGGAAAGTTAGCAAGTTACGCTATTATTTTCAGCGATAGATGAAGTTGTCAATTTGGAAAAATTGAAAACTGGGCGTGGCGATCCGTCATTATTGTTCGCCCATCACTGTCGAATTTATATTTTCAGGTACGGGCCGGGAGTCGTTTACCTCAAGTTTTCGTGACGCGCATCGTGAATTATACGAAAAGGTGTGAAAATGTGTTTCCTATAATTAAGCTGTCTCGACCTGTTGGGTTTTGCTCACGCCTTCCGCCTAATTGGAAAGAGGTGACGACTTTGAGATTGATATTTTGCGTTCACGCAATATAAATACCGAGTTTCTCATACTTTATATGAACTAGCCAAATAGCAGTCATACGAATCTTATTAATTTTTTTACTTCGTTGGCCTCGTTAGTCATTTTTATGTTGTCGCTGTCCCATATTGTTCCAACAGATGCTCGGAATGACGTTCGAGCTAGTTGAATTGATAAATAGGGGCAAAAACGTGCTTAATTGCTATGTAAGTCAAGCATCAACAAAAGCGCATTTTCGTCGTTTTTCAATCATGATACACAGGACGTTGTTCATGCGTCTGTGATATGTGATCCACGTGTTTTTTAAACTCGGTTTCATATCGTTTATTGTGAGGAAAAATCAATGTAACGGCGAAGTAGAAAAATCTTATCAATTATAAAATTAATAAAAATATACTTTTAAAAAATCTTACATGAAAAAAAACTCCTATATAGTTTGTTACTGTTGAATTCGATGTATATCTTCATATGGAATGAGGAAATGAAATCAAGTCGTCCCGGTTATATCCAATTTAAAGAAATTGAGAACAAATTATCTTTCGAGGTATGTAAATCTATACCAACGACCTGGTAATCCTATACAGACAAATACGTGGAGTCATTCGATCTGCAAATCCTTTCACACACTTGGAAGGCTGCTAAAGCCTTTGAAGTAAATTGTTGAGCGTTTAAGTATCTGTGGAATAGAATACAGGGCGATACAGTGGATTACAGCCACGTAGTTTAAGAGATTCAAGTATAAAGTCAAAGGTTTCACTATATCGGTTGAGTGAAAGTATAATTGAGAGTCTCTATTAAATCTGTTCTTCCATTTTCCTATTGTATCGTATCAATATATATTTCTCTGATTTTATTAAAAATATGAAAATGATGTTCATAATGTCAGATATGGAATCATCTGCGACTGAAAGATAATCTTTAGTCGCCATTTTCCACTGTTCAAGATGACATTTTTATTTTAAGAAAACAACCTACGATAAAATTTTTTTCGACCTCCCTGAAGATCTTCGAAGAGTGAAATAGATTTTCGTCGACAAAAATCTATTGAAGGCCTAAGAGAAAGAGAAGCAATTCCCGCATCAATGATTTGAACAGTTTTCTGTTAGTGATACTCACTTTTGAATAACATTCTCATTTGTCTATATAAATTTTCGATGAAAACTTGATAGTTGAAAAATCAACTATTTCTGAATGAAAATGCAAATTTTCACTTTTAGAATTTCTTTTCTATAGGTTTTTATCACAACATCTATCAGATGTAGTTCAATGTCCAGCGTGGCTCTAGCAGGGGAAGTAGTTGTTTTCTGTTGAATATTACAAAAAATCTGCATCGTCTAGTTCACGAGTTCCATTTTGTCAAAATTCTAGGCTGGACCACCGAAAATTATGATTTTGGCCTCATTCGATTCGAAATGGCATTTAAAAAAAATGTTAAGAAGGAAAATATCGGTCGGCAAAAATTGCAAAAGTTTTAAACAATAACTTAAAATACAATAGAATGGTTTGGTTCAAAAACTATTTGAGGTAACCAAAATTTGAAAAAAGATACTGGAAGAGAAGAAAATTTCCTATTTAAATTCGCACTTCCCCGAACTGTATCGACAATATTCATAAGTTTAATTTAGAGGTGAAAATTGAGCTTAAAACGAGAAACGGCTTTAGCGGCAGAAGCATGACCAAAAAAATATTTTAACCGATAAAATATAAATACTAAGGAATAAAAAACGTAAGTACTATCTAAACACACAAATAAATAATAATTCATCAACAAAAAATTTTCAACTCAAATTTTTTATTTACTATGCTTTCGTTAATTAGTTAATTTTTATCAGTGGAAGTTAAAATAAAAACGCTGATTATTTCACTAAAAACCTAGAATTTTTTTACTTTTCGGAGCTACTCTTGAAAGGGTTTAAAAATTATCCCCGTTAGAAAAGTTGAAAAATTCAGTTTTTTCATTTTTTGATCAATAATCAAAGGTATTAAAAAATAAAGAATCTAAATAAAGAATTCAGAATTTTTTTTCAATTATTCTAATGTTTTTCTCATCACCGAAAGCTACATAACTATTTTTTTTTGGGAATCTAGTCCTCGATGAAAGTTATATTTAAGAAAAAAATTGTTTTATTGTCAAAAAAACGCACTTTTTAATTAACAATTTTTTGGTACTGCATAAAAATATCAAGGAACCGTTAATTATCACGTTCGGATTTTTTTTTTCATTTGTTTAGTAAACAAACAGTTTGTTATAAACAAATGAATTTGTGCACATTTTTTTTTTCAATACTTAAAAATATTTTGGAAATGTGATTTTATTATATATTGTTATAATTTTTAAACATGTACTTACTCTTATACTTTTCGCTTTCTTTCTGTTTCTCTTAATTTTTATTGAAATAACTTATAAACTATTGAATTTACGACAATAACACTTCGTCCTTATTTATTGTCCATTAATCAGTGAATAAACTGAGCTTCCAACCCAAGCTCTAACTAATTAGGCTAGAGCTCCCTTTAAAAGCTCAATTTGTTTTTTAATGAGCTGAGAATAAAAAAGACTTAAGTGTTTTTATCGGATTTTCAATAGTTTATAAGACTGAAAACTGAAAAGAAAAAGAAAAACTTTATTTCTAGGGAATTAGATAGAAAATAAATAAAAAATCTGAAATATCAAAATTCTTTCAATTTTCCCAGAGATGATCGTTTCTAAACCCTCCCAAGAGTAGCTCCAAAAAGTAAAAAACATTCTAGGTTTTAGATCTGGAATAAAAAGCGTTTTTATGTTAACTTTCTACTGGTAAAAATTAAGTAATTCACAAAAGCATAATTAATTAAAAAATGCGTTAAAAATTTCTTGTTGACGAATTATTATTATTGTGTTTAGATAGAACTAAATTTTTTCCAATCCTTAATATTTATATTTTATTGGTTAAAACATATTTTTGTGATGAAGCTTCTGATTCGGTCGACATGCCCGCTAGAGCCGCTACCAGTTTTAAGCTCAATTTTCACCTCTAAATTAAAATTATAAATATTATCGGTACAGTTCGGGGAGGTAGAACTTGTTTTAGGAAACTTTCTGCTCTTTTGGGATCTCTTTTCAAATTCTGTTAATCTCTGATAGTTTTTGAAATATTTGCTAAAAAACAAACCATTCTATTGTCTTTTAAATTATTGTTTATTACTATTGCAATTTTCCTTCTCAACATTTTTTTTAGGTACCATTTCGTATGGAATGAGACCAAAATCATAATTTTCGGTGTTCTAGCCTAGATTTTTGACGAAAAGGAACTTCCATCCCTCCTATGATCCTACGAATTATAATTTTTGAAACAGTCATCTTGTTCGTTGAAAACAGTCATCTAAAGTCGTTGCTCCTTCTATGACTTGATTGAAGGTCGGTGCACTGGAAGGTTTTGGTAAAAACTTCACATACTCTGCCGGGATATGCATCACCATCTATCACAAAGTGATCGTTCCGCGCGAGTGTAAACAAAGCCAATTTGCGGCACGTTAGCTGTAGCGCGTTCGTTCAGTTAAGCTGCAGTGTAAACCCCTTAATGAAGGCATATTCGACTGACGGTCGAGATGAATCGCGTTCTTCGTCGTTATTAATAGACTGTGTCGACTACGAAACGTTATCTCCGTCGGTGGATTTTTTCTTTCGTCTATCGCGTACTTCGCAGACTACTTCCTTATCTGTCTGGACGTCAACTGCGACGGCTTATCATGCGCCCGGTGGTTGGAAATTACCATCGGATGGGATTACAACGTGATGCGTCGGATTTCGCCGATGCTTCCTGGATGACTTTTCGTTATTGGAATTATCGATAATCGATCGTCGAGTTCGTCGAATGCGACTACGTCAGATGATACGAGCAGTTTGTTGTTGAAGTGCCATCAATAACCGGCCTATGTCGGTTCAGGTCAAGATTGCAACGAGTGATGGAAAAAAAACTATTGTCTTTTTGCTAACGTTTCTAATTTTATTAAATTGGTCTTCCTGCTCTGAAGGTACATGTAAATTTTTGTATTTCAGTGTGTGTGTAAGTGATCATTGTGACGCTAATGATTTCGTTTTGCTCGTTATTGGTCTCTACAAAATCTGATTCATGGGCTGAGAAGTCTACTCAGTAGTTACGCAAGTATGAGGTGAACGATAAGTAGGTAATATTACCATATTTCTAAATAATACTCTAAGCACACTAAACTGTTTTCATTCACTTCGCTGTAAACATACAACTACTACACTGACTAATAAAACCCTGCATCTCTTCAACTGCTCAATTGACTTCTACTAGCTAAATCTTCCAAAAACATCTTAAAAATTTCCTCTCCCGAGTGAAATGTCTCGCTTGATATACTCAATTTGACCAGAATAGATTTTTCGGGATTCTTCTTGCTACGTTTTATGGTCGGCACTCAACAACGACATAATTACAGGTTTTTTTTTCAATCTCTTAACATTATTTCCCTCTCAATTTTGATCGTCCCGTTTAAACAATGATTCGTTGTCTCCATTATAACGTTTAAGTCTTTCTAGGTGAACGCTCTTCATTTTTGCTCTCGGGCTGCCTTGAATCCTATAGACCACGTCATTTATTCTCTTCACTATCGTATATGGTCCTTCCCAAGATGGTTTCAATTTGGGAGAAACTCCTTTTTTACGACGAGATTTGTACAGCCACACTCGATCGCCTTCTTTAAATACACCAGTACTGACCTCAACATCGTATCGAGCCTTCATTCAATTACTAGTTCAATATTTTTCTTGCAAATTCGTGGATTTCAGTCAAGCTATCTCGCAGTTCGTCTGTATAATCCAGTACCTCTTTTCTTTCAGCACCAAACCACAGGGCAAACGAAAATCTTTCCCAAAGATAATGTTGGCTGGGATGGGCTTTGTGGAATCGTGCACAGATGCCCTATAGGCCATCAAGAATAGTGGAAGATGTCGATCCCAGTTCTTTTGTTGCTCCTCTATCTACCACTTTGGAAATATGTTCTTCCATAGTCCTGTTGAACCTTTCAACAATGCCATCAGACTGTGTCTGGTCCTGCTAATTCCCATTAATTCATCCTTGAATTAGTTCGATTTAAAATTCCTTCCTTGATCAGAATGTAGCTTCATTGGCACTCCAAACCTTGAATGTTATCCATCAGAGCTGTTTCAATTGTGAATGCTTCTTGATTAGGCAGGGCATAAGCACCAACCTATTTGCTGAAGTAATCCGTGGCAACAAGGATGCATTTATTGCCATCATTCCTCACCGGAAACGGTCAAGCTACATCTATCACGATTCGTTCGAAGGCAGCACCTACATTGTACTCTTTCATCTCTCCTCTCGATCTTGTCCTGAGGCCTTTGCTTGCTTCATACTTCGATCATTTTCGGCACCATCTTTCCACTCCTAACGACATTGGACCCAATAAAACCCCTGCCTTATTTTATCCAAGGTCGTATTCACTCCAAAATTTCCACCTGATTTGCGACCATGAACATCCTCCAAGAAATCACTTATTTTCGACCTACGCACAACCAATTGAGAAATCACTTTTCTGCAATCGGCTGATTCCCAAGCTCTCTTCAATAGACCGTTCTCAACAATCAGGGAGCCCACATAATTGAATGGTAATGAAAATATGGGTTGTGAACCATTTGAAAACTGACCTCAAAAGTCCATTTCCAAATTCCACTATCCATTTGACATTCAGTTTTGATCATTTTCATTGGCGACTTTCCTCAGATGAGTGCTGTATCTGGCCTTCGTCTAATTGTCGCTAGTATCATTAATATTGAGATTATTTTCTATTCATTTGAAGGGGCATTGAATTATACAAAGTATATACTCACTGAGAATGATTTATATAACAATAATATAAGCAACATATTCCATCCTAACATTATAATAACATAGTAACAATAGTAGTAACAGTCATGTTAAAAAATTATGTTAACCTAATCGAAATAAAGCTAGATATACTGTACCCATCTCTATATGGAACATTAAATTTAATAGAAGAAGAAAAGAAGCAGAAATATTCATTGACTACTTCATGTCACTCAAACATTTGTAGCGTGTCATAATATTAGTTTTATGAATGAATAACAAACCAACATTAGATAAATGCGATAGATACACCACTATATTAAGTTTTTATTAATCATTTATAGTGAAATTTGGTTTTTAATGTATTCAATTTTTCATAAAACTTTCACTCTAGCATTGGATATAACTCGTTTGGTGAATAATAATTTAGCTTGATTCATGTGAATAAGCTTAATTTGTGTAGTATTCCATGAGTGTTGAAATTGTAAATTTCATGATGAATATTCTAGGAGAATTACCCATTGATTTATGTATAACCTCTGAAAATAATCATGTTACTATCAGAAAACCAATTCAGTTGTGTTTATATCCTATCGATGTTAAACAGCAACGCTTTTTCTGGTCGGAAGCGGTAGAAACGTTAGGCATAACTCACTTTGAACATAAACTAGTGTTTTTCCTAGATGTTTTCTTTTTTCCATTATGAAGGAACTTGTTTATTATAGGCGATCTCAATTTTTGCTGCTTTATTCGAACGTGTGATAAGCAAAGTATGACGTATTAGAGTGAGGTATTTAGTGGGTGAACTATCGAGACATAGAAGCTGGCAAAAAATGACAAAAAATCTTATGCTTTGAATGCATATTACCGTCGCAAATTCCTAATTACTGCATTATGTATTTATATTAGGTAATTCATTTTCGCATTCATTTGATTATTTTGATTCTGTTCGATTTTGGCATTCATCGTGTACATAAATCGAGAGTGGTCTTTTCCGTGAGAAAATTCGATTTCTCCGCTACCATAAAAATCATAAAATTGAAATCGAAGCCACTTTACAAATCCACATAATGCAAATGTTTGCCAATCATTTGATTAATTTTAGTCAGTTGACTAATCCACACACTATCGGAGATTTTTAGCCACTATAGCTTTGTTCTGGTTCTGAAAATTATTAGTCCTGGGAAGTCAGGATTATGCACAGTTGAGAAAAAGTGAGCGAATATGAAACTAAAGAGCCACACTTCTCGTCAACTGCGCATGATCCTGACGTCCCAGGACTGATAATTTTCAGAACCAAAACAAACCTATCATCATTTTTCAGCATCAAACAGAATCATTCAATATTTTAATAAATTTTAGTCTTTTTATTATTTGTTGTTGTCATTGTTGTTTGTTGCAACCAGTCCGGCCTGCATCGCAGACCGCCGTATCTGTCCTCGTTTCGAGGCACGCGACCGTAACTTTGTCTCTCAACATGTTCGTGTCATTATATGTGATCGGTCGAGTTGTTCGTACATGTGTTAATTTCTGGAATTGAAAAGTGGAGATTCATAGCATTTATGAGGCGCGGACGGTGTCCTGCGAATCGGGCACCATCCCACTCTGTGATAGTTCGCAGTACAGCCGTCTTGATTCTCGGAGCCGCGTTGAGAAAATCGGCAACACCGCACGGTTATCAATTTGAAGTCCGACTCATTTATTGGTTAATGTTAATTTTTCGGCTTATTTGAAAAACTAGGAAGAACATATGAGAGAATGAATTTGTAGACAAAAGAACACCAATTAATGTTATTAAATTCCTTAAAAACGAAAAAAATGTCAAGTTCTGTTTTTCCATGCCATAAAATTCACATTTCAAAAGTTTTTTCACTGTTAAGTGTTCAAACCACAAAGATGGTCTCTGATTTTTTTCAGATTTTTCATTTCAAGTCTGACTGATGAAAATAATATGTTATTTCTGCACCCATGAAATTCTTCATAATTTCGTAAGCACAATGAGAAGTATATCAGTATATATCATGAATGATATGATTATTGTTGAGGAAGATATCTATTTTTTTTCATGTGCACTTGTTTCAACTGACCAATCAATATTTAAATAATTTTACAGTTATGTGAGCTATTTTCACAAGATTGATTAATTTTCTAGAAAATGTTACTTTATTATTCGAGATATTGCTATTACTATGGTTGCGTTATTCGTATGTTTTTGAAAAATCGTATGCGGAACCAACCAAGCAGAATGCAAACAATCCCACAACAATTACATTATTAACTTGCCATGTATAGCCTTGTAAGTTTAAAAACCAACCAATTAGTGGAACACACAAGTGCATTTCTCCCTTCTAAATATGGGCGGTCAGTACCGATTTGGATGCGGGTATTTTATTAAATGAATTAGGACACACTTAGTGGAGAGACCGTATTAGTTTCAGCATGTCTTTATGCTTTAGTTGTTAGCTAAACAAGTTACATTTCCGACCACACAGAGAGCTGCATTTGGAAAATGTCAAGTGATTTATCGTTTGTTGAACACAAACAAAACATGTGAAAGTGGATTGTCTGTGAAAAAGAGGTTATCAGTTTGTGCAATTCACTTTTTATTTCAGTCACATATTTTCGAGATTATTGTGCAGCTTCACGAAAATTGCACGGCATCGTCAGTAAAATATGCCTGAAAAATTTGGAGACTTAAATGATTGACTCACGATTTGGCATAGAATGATGTTTGCATTATTGCCATCATTTTTAAACTGAAACATTAAAATACCCTAAATACATGTCAAAAAATGACATTATTCATTCTGTATCACGATGGTTTTTTTCCAAACGATATTTGTCATGAAAGTATAAGAAAAACTAACTAGTCTTGATAACTTCCCAACATTCCTGAAACTTATTTCTGATTTCATTGATGATCGAATCATCTATCGACAACGACCCGAAGAGAAAACAAATGGCAAGAATCGCAGACACTATTTGTATTCGTAATCGTTTCCATAACGAAATCGCATCTTCGCAAGCACATGAGAATTTTTCATTGTGGCATCATAATTCATCAACTGTTTGATAAATACTAGTTGGTATTTATGTCTGCATGAAAGATCGCCTGTATAAATCAAAGGTTAATCTATAGATTGCGGAGATCAGAATATAGAGATATACGTACATACTTGAACCAAATTAATTTGAAATATAGTAGAGTATGTAACCGTTTTCTTAGAGAATAGCAACTTTGAGCAATATAGCAGATCACAAGGCTCTGTACTGTGTCGTCGAAGTAATAAGAAAAAACAAGTAATTAATGGCTAGGCGATGTAGGTGTCGGTCGATGAAGTTGTATCTAGCAGTGGACGCAGACCATATAGGGGAACATGTCGTAGTGTATGGAAGACATTCAGAATCTCTACGACTAGGACGTAGCTCTAGATCAATAAGTAATTTTCAATTCAGATCCTTTCTGGGCTGCTCACAGGTGGCGCTTTAACAAGTATTCTTAAATTGCTAAATAATTAAAATATCAACAAATCCTTTGTCGCCTCACGTTGGGCGCCATATCATTATTATAAGTTTTTTATTTAATTATTTTGTCATTTTTATGATATGAATTTAGTACGGCAGAAACAAGTATAAGGATGTGCAACACTTGATAAAACAACATACAAACGGAGTGAACAAACACGGAGCCACCCGCACCTTTGTGGCTTTAGTTTGAACACCTCGGCTTACGAGGCGAAAAACGACGTCGACACGCAGATTCTACTTGCCATCCTATACCTAATCATCATATCAATTTATAGTTAAGGTGTGGAGGCGATCAGCAAAACTAATCCGAATACTCGTGTCATAATTAGCAGACAGTAGTTTGTTTTCCATTCCAACAAGAACATTTATTATGCTCCGAACCTATGAAAATTATGTTTTCATGAAGGGTAGACTTGCATTGGTTGGATTTTATCTCAAAGATCGATAGAGAACCCCAATGGCCTGTGTCTGGGCCATCTCTACTTGTTATGTATCAACGATGTCGCGAAAATAGAGGAAGATACATATATTATTGCATTTTTACACCTACGTCACAGCCGTCATAATTCTCCAAGCCAAGGCGAAGAAATTTGACAACACGTTGATAGCGTGGTGGTTATGGTAATTCAATGTGGAATTATTTGAATTCTAATTAATAAATGAACGTACGATTCATGTGAAATGGTTTAAGAAATATTGGTAAAAATCTATTGTTCGATTGAAGATTTATCAGTGAAAGTGTGTTCAAAGCCCATCAAAAATGGTGTTAAACTTAAATGTGATTGTAAGGTTATCTACGTATACCAATTTTTGCTTTCTACTTCACTTATGCCAATATGCCTATACTCGTTGTGTGAAAGGGTGTAGGTCGAATTATAATTCTCAATAAAACCATATCTCAGTATTTTATTTCCCGAAAGAAGATTGATTGCGAAAGAGATGGATGGAAATAAATGCTTAAACGTCCAAAGTTGATAAAAACTTAAGTTCCTTCATGTTTCCGAATTTACTAAAATATTTTTCGAAACTTGCAATATTGTTGAGAACTAACCCCGATGACAGGAGACAGTAATTAGATGTTCATAATAATTTAGCAGAAGAGTTTGAAAAATCAGATTTTATCCACAGTTACGACTAATTAGTTGGGGAACGACCAATTAGTAAGAGAATATGCAGAAAAACTAAAAAAAATCATTTGAAATGGGAATTTTAGGGCATGGTAAAACCGAACTTGACACTTTCTGTTTCTAAGAAATTGAAAAGATCGCGATTCCCGTTTGCGATGGAGGAAATAAAAAACCAATCAATCAACGTTCTTTTCTCTACAAATTCATTGTCATATGTTTTTTTCCTAGTTAGCCAAATAAGCCGAGAAATTGATATTAACGAATAAATGGATTGGTCGTCAAACTGATTACCGCGCGGTGTTGCCGATTTTCTCAACACGGCTCGGAGAATTAAGAAGGCTGTGCATTTTGACACCTAGGTTCACTGAACTTCTCAAAGGGCAGCCTCAATGGAACCACATCAGCGTTAAAGAACCGCATTTGGAATAATGTAAGCAGCACACGACAGAATAAAATAATATTTGTCTAATGGAAATGTGCTATGAAATACAAAAGATTCCAGTCCCAGTCGTCTGAACTGCGCTAGACATTGAGTCTTTAAATACCAAGTACATTTCCATTCGTACATGATATCGTACCTGTAAATGATGACTTAAGCGGTTCAAGTACAGTTCCTTGCGGACTACCATAATCAGGTATTATTTTCTATGGGTTAATAGTTATTGAACGAATGGTGTCTGGTATCGCATGTGTCCAAAAATAATTGGACCTCGCATGCATAAAAAAAACTCGTTACGACGTTCGTTTGCGATCAAAAGATCCGTAGGACGTCGTGCAGCACGTCCCCGTTAGACGGACATGTTAGATGCTGTCATGAAGACGCGCTTGTAGTTTTTGTTGGCGACATAAGGAAGATGCGGTATCTCCGTAATTACCGTACGTAACGATGGCTATTTTTTCCCGAAGAATGTACATATCGTATGCCCCAGACTGTTATTAATGTTTGTTAACGGAGGAATTTCATCGATAGTAGATATTTATTCTAGCTTCGACATCATATGCGCATAGATAAGTCAGTCACATGACGTTTCAGTCATAATCGCTATTGTGTATCTGTCTTGAAGCGATTTATGGTTTTCCGAGTATATCAGTCACGTTATTTTGTGGTAAGTATACGAGGCATCGTCGAAAATTCAGAGTATTAAGATACTCCTGAAAATGCATTTGTTAAGTGTGTGACTATAAAGCTTCTTCAGATAAGACAATAGAGATATTGCAATAACGCTAGGCAGTATTGAAGTCAACTTCACTAGCACTATTCTGGCACTATTCTGTGATTAAAACAGAGATATTGCAGTTTTGTCTATTGGTCTCTTATATTTACACAGGCACTCCATATTCATAACCTATATATAAAGGAAATTTAGCTTCTCAGATTTTTCATTCTACATAATTTATTTTATACTAAGATACAATTATTGTGATGATAGAATGGCCAAAGGGGGCTTCGATATCGATATGTCAAAATAAGGACAACTTCATTACTGCCTGAAGTTATTATGATCTGCAATATATCTCTATTTATTCCACTTTTGAAAAGTGAGTAAATTCTCTAAACATTTAATGTACGAAAAGTCATCTAAATGATTTCCTTATGTTGGTTGTAATATGATTTAATTCTGTTAGTTTTATATACTTCGAACAGAGATAGACTGAGTCAAATGAATGCATAATGTAACATACTTTTCATAATACGTGTACCAATTTTTGAAATGTAGAAATACTTACTCTAAATCTAGCTAATGCTTAATATGGATTATTGTGTTATTGGAAGATACATAATTAATAATCTGATTCAGTGAGCTTACAATAGTAGGGGATCTGTGTACGAAGTTTGGCGGTCTTACTCTGACTCACCCTGTATAATTAACATAATCAAAGGTTCCGTAATAAACCTGTGAAATCTCATATCGACTAAGAATCAATTTCAAATTTTGTGTGCATATTAAAAAAAGATTGAATTTCACTGATATGAGTAAAAAAAATATTTTTTTTTGAGGGAAATTACTCTTTTCAATTCCAGAATATCTTATCAACTCGAGAACGGTCGAAGACAGAGCAATTCTGCGAACGTCGAACGTCAATCGATTCAGAATCAAGAAAATGTTACTCCGTGAATTCCTAGTTAATCGATGAAAAAATGAAGTTTCTCGAAAAAAGTCATGGAAAATCATGGAAAATATAAAATCATCAGTTTCACTCAAAATTACCTCCATATATGCAAAATTTCATGCTGATTCCGAAAATATCTACAGGGTGACCCAGGGTTAAACCGCCAAACGTTCAGTATCGGTTTTTTAGGTGAAAATAAGATTTTTTCTTCATATAAGCATGTGGCAAAACTTGATTCGTTCTCAAGATACAGGGTGTCAAAGTAATTTTTTTTGTTGTTATTGTTATATCCGTCAACCGGTTGCACCCCTACGTGCAACCCTCAAAAGTCAGAGACTTGTGCGAGCTAGGGGAAGACGCAGCCCTTACCTTTTAATACGTGTGATGCCATGCACGAGACCGGTGGCAATGCTGAGATTCGAACTAACGCTCTCTGGCTTATGAGGCGAGGACTCAACCCGCACACCACCAGGTACATTAAAATAAGCCTCCCATCACCGCAAATAAACATGCTGAGTTTTATCAGAATCAACGAAAAGGTTTAACCCTGGGTCACCCTGTATATACACTCATCTGAGAGTTTTAATATGAAAATGGAATAAAACTTTGAGTCACTCGCACGATAGTATTTTCGAAAATGTTCAACTCAAAATTGCAGATTCCTCACTATTGTTCGTAATTATTGATTATATCAAATCGATTTGATTATATTATCATTTAGTTTATGAAGCTTTGTCTATATACTATATAACTTCTGAAGTTTCTCCATATTGCCCCCCTTTTGGACCCGCTACTGACTTATGAATACAGTGCGGCTTTTAATAGTCCCCCCTATTGTTAACTTTTGAACGAACGGTTTGACGTAGAAACATAAAAAAACCGTTTGGAGGGTTTTACCGATACTACTTTATGAAATGAAACACATTGTGATTGCTCGATAGATGGCGGGGGGGGGGCACATCAACTAAAAAATTTTGAATGACATGGGGGTCATGCTACACATCGTTGACAAGATAATTCAATTCTCTTTACAACCATCTAAAAATTTTTTGAATTTCGTTCTATTCAAAAAAATATATGTCACGTTATTTCATATCAAATCCTTCATGTATCATATAATGAAACACTATCAAATTTACTAAACATTTATATGAATTCCTTGATTATGACCTCTGTAAATGTCGACTTGTTAAAATGCAATTATATTAGGATAACAAGAAATACTCGATCCAGTGTGAATGTCTTGCACTAGCATTAGGCCCGGGGTCATAATAAAGTATCATTAAAATAATTCTTTGAAATTTCTTATGGCGAAATCCACCTGTTTATATAAATGCAAAAATATTTTGCAACGAGGAAATCTTCAGATAGAAAGGAACTTTGGAATCGATCAAAAGCGCAATTGGCAATTGATATTACGGAATTCGTGCAAGCTACGATCACGACTCAATTTTTTTTTCAGTAAGAATTCGGAGGAAATCCGTTCTTTGTGTTTTCTCCTAGTTTACCATTGCAACTAAGAGGTGTCTCAATCATAGTTTTTCGACCTATCTCAATCGACAATAACTAATACTCACTTCAGTGAGAGATAGAAGGCTCGTCACAAATATGAGAGCTTTAATATAATCAGTTTTGGATAATTGTGGTGTCATGTAGTCTAATTACGAGCACGCCTATGGATATCCAGAGTTCCGCGCTCCGAACACATTTCGAACACAGCTTTTTTTCCGAAATGACGTTGGCGAACGATTCAATTGTTTTCCGGAGTGGTCAAGAGGCCATTTCTACAGCCTTCGATAGGTTGTAGGTGTGCAGAATTTTGACGATTGTTTTAATATTTTCTAGACTGCCTGTCTAGGTTTGAAAAAATCAAACATTTTTTTATTCAACTATTTAAAGCATTAGGATGGACAGTTAGTTAGTTGATTCGGTTTGAAATTGAATATCTCAATTGATCAAATTGTAATAGACGTTTTTATAGGGTTCAAGCAGTCAAATTGGAAATGAAATCTTAACGGCCCAAATTTGTACTAAACAATTCGGAAGAACCGAGAACAACCGTTTTTTTAATTCTTTCACAAGACTCAATAATATTAAAGGGTTTCACGAATTGCGTTATTAATTTCATTCGATTTCAGAGTATATTGGTTTTTGTTATGATACAAACTTTTCATACTTTCCGAATTGAAGTTCTCTTCGATAATGATCTTTAAAATACCGAAATATCATTTTGAAGCCCATTAACATACCGTTCAGAATATCCAACAGAAATCAGCATCATGTTTCATGATAGAAGGTAACAATAATAATAATGGTCTGTCAGTTATTATTTATTATGCCGTCGTCGTGGACGAAATAGCGTGGGACATTTCGGACCTACAGATCAGCAATTATCCGAGTGCGATTCTATAAATCACGCGGACCAACTGGGTCACTTGAACACGGATTTTTCTCGGGAGTGGCTACTGAGCCGATATTCAGGTACAGCAGCTGTTAAGAATGCTACTATCGGATCAGTCTGTAGGAAAGATTGTCAGGTGAGTGCTATATCATCGTGTATATCCGTTAGGTTAGATTCAAATCGAAATAGCAATGGATATGCATGTGGCACAACCCAATTGGGTTTATATTCCTCTACATAATAAATAATAATAGGTACTTCTTTCGAATACAGTCTATCAACTCGTATTAAATTTCCTGTATGAACCTTCACTGATTTTGAAAAGTTAGGAATTTTACAATCAGTGATTTCACTCGGCGACCAATTTTCTCCACATTTATGTCACCTTTAACTAGTTGAAAAATGCTATGTGATATCGTGTAGTTTGGTCGTATTTGAGAGCCAAACGTCGATTTGAAGAACTCGCGACCACTCGATATTACGTAGTCCAGGGTTTCTGCGGTCTCTTGAAAACTGGTATTTGTTTTTTCTTCTAGTTCTCAGTGAATCATAATGTTGCAATGTCCAGGAAACACCAAAAGAATCCGAAAGAAAGCTGGTACCAAAAAAATTGGTGATTTTGTTCAATTTCAGGACTGAAAACTTTGGGGAACACCTTCCTATAAATAGAATAGAACGATTGAAAAGTTTGAAGAAGTTCTCAACCTAAGAACTCTGTGTTTAAAATTTTGTGGTAGGGTGTGGTATCCATTATGGAGCAAGAATATTTATAGAGCATTTTTCAGTTATTTCGAACGTTGACCGAATAATTCTTTTGTAAAAATTATCAATCATGCATGATATAGGAATAATTTAATATTTAGGAAAATGTTGAATCTGCTGTACTCTTCCTCATCAAATCATGGAGAGAAGCATCTAATCCATTACGGCGGATGTTGAATACTTGACCTACTCTCCGACTCAACAGTCACTCGCGTTAATCTTTTCTTTGTTTTTTTCTTCGGCAACTGGTTTAGTCTAAACTGGCAATTTCTCAAACGGAATAGGTCCGTCCGTGATTTGCCCAAGGTTAGCTTTTATTGTCTTAATGAGCAGTTCGTGATTGATTCGGATAAGAGATACAGTTACAGATGCGGAAATGTGATGTTGCACGGATATCACGAAAAAGGTGTAGTTGCGTATTTCATGGGTTTGCTTTGGTCGTGGTTGAGAGTAATTATTGAAATATACAGTCGAAAATTAAGTAGGTACTATGTGAGAGAAAATTAGAATCAATGGTACAATTATTTGATTATTGCACGTTGTTCCGAATCACCTATCATTTTCTGCTGAATTATAACCGCTTTTATCTATTGAGGATGGCATCTGACAAATGTTTGAAAATATCAAGGTTTTTTGATTAACTAACCATACAGGGTGCCAATTCGAGAACATACCACTCTTTATATTTCGGCACCTATAGAATATCTAAATACGAGGATGTATTGATGTCTAGTTAGCCTAGTCCAGTTCCCTGCATAAACGAAATATTGCGTTTCCATAGCCACGAACAATAACTTATTAGAAGTGTCAGTGTAAAGTTTGACGTCAAAAAAGTAAACCAGAGTCACGCAATAAATTAAAAGAAAAAATATGTCCACCGAAATTGTGAAATTCGAAAAATTGGAGTATCGAGCCATCATCAAGTACCTGTATTTAAAGGGTTAAGAGGTAAGCAGATTTACGAAGATATGCTTAATACCCTTGGTGATCAATGTCCTTCGTATGCGACCGTGAAAAATTGGACTGCAAGCTTCAAAAAAGAGGTAAATTTTCCATTGAAGATGATGACCGATCAGGAAGGCCAGTTTGTGTCAGTCCCCGAAAATATCGACGCAGTTCATGACATGATTTTAACAGACCGTCGAATTGAGCTAAAACGGATATCTGAAGCACTGAATATTTCATACGAACGCATTCATCATATAGTTCACGTCCATTTGGACATGAGAAAAATTGCTGCAAAATGGATCCCCAAATGTTTGAATGTTGACCAGAAGCGTGCAACGGTAGAAGCATCGCGTTCGATCTGTGCTCGATTTGAAAACGATGTAGACTTCTCAAACCGAATTGTTACTATGGATGAGACTTGGGTACATTTCTACGATCCAGAAACAAAGCAACATTCGATGGAAAGGCGACACTCCGATTCTCCAAGACCTAAGAAGTTTTGTGTCCAAAAATCTGCTGGAAAAGTTCTTGCTTCAGTTTTTTGGGATTGCCATGGATGATTGATTTTTTGGATAAGGGTAGAACAATAACTGGAGATTACTATTCGACATTACTGACCACTCTACGGGAAAGAATTAAAGAGAAAAGACGCAGAAAGCTATCCAAAGGTGTTTTGTTTTTGCAGGACAACGCCCCTGCACACAAATCTCATGTTGCCATGCAAAAAATTCGTGATTTAGGGTTTGAATTTCTAGAACACCCCACTTATTCACCAGACTTGGCTCCGTCCGACTATCATCTCTTTCCTCAACTGAAAAAAAGGTTTAAAATTTCGTAAATTTTCTTCCAACGAGGAGGTAATAAAAGCTTTGGAGGTCTGGTTTGCAGAGCAAGAAGAAACATTTTTTCTGAAAGGTCTAGAGACGTTGCAGGTTCGCTGTAATAAATGTTTACAATTAAGAGGAGAATATGTTGAGTAATAAAATATTTTGACATTGAAATTTTGTTTGGTTCTATAGTAGGCTAAGAATTTTTCAATATATACTCGTATATGCAAAAACTCGACCACTCCACACTTCCGTGGGATGAGTGATTACTGGGTCCGAGAATCATGTGCCCTGAGTAGGAGCGAAGTGAAATAAGAATTACGGCCTTCTGCATTCGTCCGGCTAAGATTTCTGCTATATTTTAGCAAGCCGGTATGATTTTTAGGCTTGATAGAAGTGTATCCATCATTCATTTGGGTCAAGCCTGTGGAGTTCAAAGAGTAGATTTCGATATTTAGTCCGTTTTTCCTCCTCTTTTCGGACAATGTTCGTTTCGCCAGGAGCCGAAAACTCTTTGACGAAAAACTTCCTACATTTATGGTCGAGGAGGACTACATTAGGCTTATATTTGCCTAAAGGTGGTGGATGAGTAGTTCCAATAGATTCGGCACTTGTCATTCCTCACAACGGACTCAATATCATACGCTGAGCATAAGGCAGCACCGGTGTCTCGTCAATACCGTACGAGTGTCGTAGGTGGTAGTACAACACTCGTAGCGCCGCGTTATTCTTGTGGATGTAAGCTGAGACCGCATAAGCTGGACAATCTGACAGCAAATGCATTATGGTCTCAGCTGCCTCACGACACGCTCTGCATCTAGTGTCAGGGACACTAACACATAACCATCGCGCGACTACGGTAGACGAGGGTGTTGAAGACTCCATCTTGGCAGGCCATTATGAATTCCTCGGATTCCGACTTCAGCCCACTTGACCTGAGAATAGCAAATGTCAGGGTTCTGGATAAGCCAAGGTCCTCAATGTTCTTGAAGAAGACCCCATGCATTGGCTTATTCTTATGTAGCTGTAGGAGGCTCTCACTCTCCGCAGGTTTGACGTGGGCTTTTTGCTGAACGGGTGCCAACTCGGTGACAGAGTTTGGGTTCGTCCGTTCAGAGTCGAGTACGAGACCGAGTTCATCGACTGCACGGGTTGCTGCCTTGAAGACAAATGCTCCGTCCTGCTTTTTTATGATCGCATACGAAGCAGAGAAGGGGATCTGAACTCCTGATGACTTTACAGGCTCCATCCAGCACCATTCTGTTGTGTAGACACTCAAAAGTCCACGGCCTCCCCGTTGTCTGGGGAAATATTATTATAACCGTGGAACAGCCGATATAGGATGGAAGCTCCTATGAAGATGCATTATTTTGCGAGTTTTTACGTCGAGTTGTCGTAGCTCTTACTGAGTCCAAACGAGTAAATTATTATTATAACCATTTCAAATATTAGATATTTTGGATTAGTGAGCCACTTAGTTCAAAATTAAAGTAAGGAAATAAATTGAAATAGTTAGATAACAATCTTATTGTAAAAATTGAAAGTTACATGTCACAATTTAATTTTTTTTTTGTTATTTATTATCAAATACATAGGAACTGGTCAGTGATTTTCGTTTTTGAACGGAAATTGATGTTTCTGAATTTTAACTTCCCTGTCCTTGACATTCCATCTCTCAAATACCAAGTTTACACATTGTGAACCGAATTAATTATAAAATGAATTCGGTTCCAGCTATTTCAGGAATTCCTGAAACAGGCCCAAAACGTGCCCGAGTCTCGTGAATGCTGCGGCACATGCTAAGCTTGTGTAAAGAGGACGACGCCCGTGTGAGTGGCGTCTAGACTCGCGCTCCTGCATCGACGCATCCATTGACGCGGCGCCGCAAAGCGCCTACTCTGTATGCGACGGACGCCTCCGTTCCAGGCCGGAGTGGTTACTGGAATGCTCATTCTCTGGACACCTTCATATCATATCTATCAAATGGCACCCAGACTGTCAAAATACAATATTCTAATGATAATTGCAACGATATTTTTTATTCTGATTGACATAGGTGTTCCCCAAGGATCAGTTTTGGGGCCGATCCTTTTTATTCTATATATTAATGGGTTGCCATCTGTTGTGCTAAAACCATACACTGTTATTTAAAGATTCTTCGCTTTCATTCGAAACAAAAGATTTGACTAAACTGCGTTTCGATAACGTATGTCCTAAGAGTTTTGGCACAAAATTCATTGGCTTTAATTTCAACAAGTACAAAATAATATCAAGTTGCCGTTGGAAACATAAGTTTGTTAACTTTGTTTACTGTCAGTTGAGATTTACTTATTTGGAAGTTTTCGCATCAAGTTATCGTATAACGTATAAATTAGAAATAAGAACACAAGTTGGTTGGGCGGGTACCTTAAGCTGAAATCTGTCGAATATAGCAGTATGAAAACATTTCACGCCGAACCATTTATAGAACAATAGCGGAGTGCGGGCAGGGAGTACCATGTCTGAATCTACCAAAAAGTGGAAGACCACGTGCTTATACTGCACAGAGGTTAGAGAGATTGGTGAGAAGAGCAAAAAACTAGGTTGGAATGTCGAAGAGGAGACTGGCTTGTCATTACAGATCTTCTAAGAGTACGATATCGTTGGAATTGAGGAGGAATGGTCTGAAATATCGAAAGAGACGTAAGTGCCCCAAATATTCTTAAGCGTATGCCAAGATGCTGTCGTCAACTGAGGCGAGTACACTTTGCCAACGAAAAAATGATTATTTTAGATGACGAAAAGTATGTAACTTTGAGTAATTCTGAAATGGAAGGAAACGATGGATTTTATACGGACAACATGGAGGATTGCCCTGACAATGTTAAATACAAAATTTGCAGATGAAATCCTTGTTTGGAGCGCAATTTCTAACAGGTGTGTAACCCGACCTTGTGTCGGAAGAGTGAGAGGTGAAGCTTTGCATAGTCAGAGATATATTGATAACTACCTTTCCAAATTACTTCAGTTTGTCCACGAACATCATGCTAATGACGATATCATGTTTAGGCCAGACCTGCATCCATAACTGACTTCGACACCACATAGCTTTTGTTCCAAAAAAGATTATCCTCCAAACTTGCCGCAGGCTCGTTCAATATAGGATTTTTGGACTTTACTGTCTAGGAAGGTTTGTCATAAAGGCTGGCAGGCCCAAGATGGAGAACAAATAAGACGGCGAATTTACGAAAAACTGAGAGAAATCAATGTGAATTTCGTCCAGGATCTCATGAAAGGCATTCGAAAATTTGCGTCTGGTAGTGCAGAATAGGCCACACTCCACGTAATTCAAAAGTATATTTTAGGTAAGTATTGAGTTGAAATTTATGATAACTAGTGTTTAAATAAATTTTGTATAAAAAAAAAATCGATAAATTGTTTGTGCCAAAACTTTAAGGAAGTACGTTATTCACTCTGATCTTGATAGCCTACAAAACTGGTTCACTGAGAACTCATATTCAAATGCTTCTGAAACAAAATCAATAGTTTCATACTCCTCAAAATAATAACATTTCAGACATAAATATAAAAATGTTCCGTCTAGGGCTGTTTCTGGATAGCAGGCTCAATTTCACAAGCACTGTCAGGATCTCATTGAAACAGTCAACAAGCAGTGTTGACTGCTGAGAAACCTGATGAGAATTCTGGAAAACTGGCTAGCCTGCTTTCATATTACCACATCAGATATAATCGAAACTCACCTGTGGTATTAGCGTTTGGGGCAATTCTCAACCTGCACATAAAATTATCACGCGAATGAGGATAGGGGCTTAACACCTTCGAGATTTTGGGACTGAGATTATATAACGCACTTCCGGAAAAACTAAAATATATAGCAAAAGAATAAGAATTCAAAAAAGCAAAAGAATAAAATTTAAATGAAACCACATTCTCAAATCAGCCTCTCTATTTTTTTCATATTTACTCAAATAATTGGTTCAATTTTACGTCAGCTGCTTTTGTGTATTCGCACTTGATCGTTTTATTGATGTTATTTATAAATGTGGTTGTGATAATTTTCTCACTGCATTTAACTGTACTGCCTGTATTGACTTGTCGAATTGCTTTTTGAGCTCTTTTTATGGATCAATAAAGACTATGACTGTGACTGTGAACCTATTCAATTGTCTGTCTTCAAAGTTGAAACGAAATAAACTTTGGCAAAACGTTGTTTCCATTCTCTACATAGTGAGAAGTAATAATTAAAGTGAAAACGTTACCGGTTGGCAAAGTAGGCAATAAATCATTGGTGAGACGAAATTTGTATATTGAATAAGTGGATTAATTGAAATTTCAGTGAAGCGATGCTATAGATCAACATTACGAGCCATCAATCAGCCGTCCGCGCCAGAAACCAACTTCGCGCGCCAACGTGCCACGTCTTTTTCATTTCTATATGTCTTGGCGATATGATGTGGTCAATCATGACGATTTGTATGGACCCTATTGACAAACCTAATGTTTTGTTTTGGCAACGCCTCATTTGAAATAATTTTCCAGAATAATTCAAAGAATCTGATATCCATTACATGAGCATCTCTCGTTGTTCTAAGCTGATTAGCTATTTTCTTGAACAAGATCGCGAAGTTCGCGCTTGATTCATCTGAGATCTGTTGGTATGTGTTGCAAAAAAATAATATAAAAAGTGTAATCATCCAATGACTTGCTAATGCCTGTCGATGAGCTTTTGTCCGTGCGCGACCTTGAGAATGACCAGTCATCGGTTTCGGTCGATTTGCGTGTTTGTGTTTGTAAAAATATCAGAAGATATGACACGGTGATTAGCAAGTCATCGATGGAAAAATGCGGTAACGACATTGTTATCTATAAAAAGTTGTATTGAGTGTCTTGTTGGTAAATTGTCGAAGGAACAAACGAGACCTCATAAAATCGAAACCAGATCGAGGCATCGCCATTTTTATCACGAGAAAGCAAAAAACACGTTTCGATGATATTCGACAGCGTGGTACCAATTTTTTTTTAATCTGTTTTACATATCTCTATATTCGACAAATTCTGTTGCTTACATGATATAAATAAAATAATTACTTGCATTCCTCATTGCAAAACTATCGAATCGGATATTGTAGTAACACATGCAATTATATCAAAAACGATTCGTTACTTTCACCTACGAATTCGATTATAAAAAACAATGCTACTTCAGTTACGCCACTTTAATGATGATTAAAAATCTTATTATCGCTAGAAAAAGTATTTTTTTGTCCACATTCATTGCGGATGAAGAAATATCTGTGTGACGTTCACGTGAATAAGCTTTCAGCTTTCAGGTTCCTCGGTAGATTCTGCACAGAAGTTGCAAATCCGCCAAAGGCTGCTCTCGTGAATTCCGCAAATTCTTAGCCTCATGTGAAATTTCGAATCTGTCATCTTTTATGTGTCGATTATGATTGAAATAAATTACTCAAATCCACTCACTCTTGCAAACACCATCCGATATAATATTCCAATAATTTTTTGAAACCACATTGAAAGAAAAAATCCTACTTAGCATAATTTGCGCAAAACTATTGCTCCAATAGTTGTTGTCTTGATTGTAGATTCAGCTCTATTATGGTTTAATTTTTGGTGTACCTCAGGGATCAGTTCTAGACCCTCTATTATTTATCATCTATGTGATCAATCTTTCATTCATGTCTCGGAAAATTGATCGATATTGTCGTTGACTAGCCAGTGCAATATATTTTTTTTCTGTTTATGTACAAGAAAAGGATAATTTTTCAACCGGATACCCTACATGAAAGTGATAGTTTTCACTCTTGAGATGAAAATGAAGCAAATGAACACTATCATGCGACTTGATGGGAATATACTAAAATCAATTTGATAGATTTTTACACTACTTGACACTTGAATCAGCAAATGAACGTCACTTTGTTTGACAGTTTAAAAACATTTTCACAATTATATTTGAACTTCTCTATAACTTTAATTATTATGGACTCTGATAGCAAAATTCCAGTATTTTATGTCTTAGAAAAAATAGCATTTCATACTCGAGATGAAATACGTTCTTTTCGTTCGTGCGAGATTGCCACACTCACTTCGCTCGTGAACAAACTGTCACCTCACGAAAAAAAACAGTATTTTCATCTCTTGATGAAAAATATAGTATATGGCGATGATTTATAGTAGATCGTCCAGTTGTCAATAAGTTTTTCTGGTGTTCAGTCTGCGCTTCAAAAGAGTTTCCATTTTCTCTATAAATTCTTTCAACTTCGCATTTTACTTTAATCAGTTCAGTAGTTATCTCATCGCTACTATCAACGATTCGCTAGTTTCATAAACAGGAATTTTAATTCGAGGTTCTCGATTATTCTTCGTTCAGTACATACAAACCAGAAAAATTTATCGTTTAGAAAAACAGCTATTTCACTGGTACTTAGACTGTGCCCGTAATCAATAAGAATCATAATAAATACCCAGTACAAACACCAATTATGCAAAACCTTACCGACGAGGAAACCATAACGTTCTATCGGAAACTTTTCGTCGCACAGCTAGTACTTTAAGCATTCCGTTCGGCAAGGTACTACCGCTGTTTACCCAAGCAAGCCATGAGGATTAACTTCGCCGCCGAAGAATAACGTCGAAGTCATCTCTTCTTCCTCTTCGCGCTCGACACATAAAGAAGTGATTTTCTCACACGAGGTTATTGGCGCTTTTGTGTCCTGCGGCTAGGTCAAGTCTAAGGTCACGTCTTTGCGGAGTCGTACCGTCATTAGAGACTCCCCGGGTCCTTCTAAGGATATGGGCGCCCATAGAACTCTGCAGAGAGTTGTGTGTACGTACGGCTTGTTGAGATTACTCGGTTCATCCAGCTATGAACAATTATTAGGAGAG
Source organism: Chrysolina americana (assembly GCA_958502065.1). Taxonomy (NCBI): domain Eukaryota; kingdom Metazoa; phylum Arthropoda; class Insecta; order Coleoptera; family Chrysomelidae; genus Chrysolina; species Chrysolina americana. The sequence goes on along the minus strand of OY293416.1, from coordinate 63,509,338 downwards.
CAATGAAGACATGACTGTTATTCATGCCGTACAATATTGATGATTAATGAAAATCGAGCATACCATACCATAACTTTAAGTATCTATGAAACGATTTAATATCATGACACATGTGGTCGGCGTAACCAGAGTAACCCTCTCTAGTCATTTTAAAAATTGGTGGAAGACTAAACTCTGACCACTTGACAAATCTTTGAAAATTTTGAAAACAAAACAAAAAAAGACTCTCTGGCAGAAGTTCATTCAATGAAGTAGTTTGGTCTGAATTTTAAACGACAAAAACATGCTTGCTACAGGAGTCACGATAATCAAAAGTTGCCAAAATACTTGGTATATTTTTCGATAAGAGATGAAAATACTATTTTTTTCGTGAGGAGAGAGTTTGTCAACGAGCAAAGCAGAGCGGAGCGATTGTGGCAATGTCACGAACGAAAAAAAACGTATTTCATCTCGAGTATGAAATGCTATTTTTTCTACGATAGATATTGTTTATGAAATCCTTGAATTTTGCTATCAGGGTCCATATTAATTATATTAATAGAGAAGTTCAAATATGATCGTGAAAATTTTTATAAACTCTCAAACGAAGTGACGTTCGTTTGCTGATTCAAGTAATGAGATAAACTGTCATTAGTGTCAAAAATCCATCAAATTGTTTTTAGTATATTCCGATCGGGTCGCATGAAAAAATCACTTTTTTGTAGGGTTGAAAAATCATCATTTTCATATACATGAGTGGCAAAAGTAAATTTTTTCTAAGGTGAAAGTGAACAAACCACCCCTATTTTTATATAAGTACTGTTGGATGTAAAATATGTGATGCCAAATATATGGTTCAACAAGAAATATGGCGAGGCTCTGCACACCGTCCGGTTGTTGGCAAGGGAGCCTACCAAGAAATTCACGGATGGGGCTTTCCAATTGGGCTTTCACTACGAGTCACTGAATTACTTTTTGTTGTAGAGCTGAAGAGTGACTGACGAAAACTGCCTCGAGCCATCATAGCGCCCTTATTTTCTGTCCGATTTAATGATAATATTCTCAATGCGGGTAGAGAACGGTTATTATTATTATTATTTACTATAGGTGACCAGCGAATATATTTGCTGATAGTCGGCCCTGATTTTCAGATCAATATATCTATCGTCTTTCTTTTAAACTTTTTCTGATAGTTTTTTCCTGAGTTCACTGGTGTAAAAATAGATTCTCGTGCTAAATGAATGAAAATATAAATTTCTCTTTTAATTTTTTATGTAATGAGAAACGGACAATCAATTGTTTGATTCTTCTTTTTTATGTATTTATTGTCATTATTCAGTGCATGTATTGTTATTATTTTTGTTATCCTTCTATAAACAGAAATGTTTCTTGAGATCAATAAAGTAAACAAATTTAACATGTTCTATTGAAAATTATAACATACATGCATTAATGAAACACAAAATGAAAATATTATGCTTCATTGAGTTCATTTGGAGGGAGGGAGGAGTCATTTCCCTCCATAATTTTTTCTACTCGTGTCATTTTCGACGTTGTATTCCTTTTATATGCCAAACCTTGTATCTGAGCATACACAAATCATATATTTTTGGAATCTGCATGACATTTTGCGTACAAAGTGCGGATTTCAAGTGAATCTGCCAATTTTGAATTTTTCATGATTTTGAACTTTTTTCGATTTTTCGAATAATTTTGTTTTATATCGATTGACTTCACAGATTATACTAATTTGATGATTCTGAATAGATTGGCTCTCGCAGAATTGCTCTATCATCAACCGTTCTCGAGTTGAAGAGTTCATCTGGAGTGGGAAGGAGTACTTTTCCTCCATATTTTTCTCTCCAGTCTCATTCGTGACATTTTTGGTAATGTATTACGTCTACTTCTATTACTTACCATCGGTTCTACCTGAATTACTCTAACAACAAATGCACTGTTCAAACAGTTGGAATAAATGCTTTTGGTAAGATCCCTCCCTCTATTGCTGAATTTCTGAAATCACCAGATCAGCAGTTTACCGGCCATTGCTTTCGAAAATCTTCAGCATCTCAATTAGCGAATTCAGAAGCAAATTTGACTACAGTAAAACGACATGGCGGGTGGAAGTCCTCATCTGCTGAGGGTTACAACGAGGATTCCATTGAAAATAAAAACTAAATTGCTGATGAAATGTTTTCTGGTACAAGTTCTAGTTCTGCACCAGCATTATTTGATCATCCCACTTTGATAACATCATCATTTGTCAGTGATGAAGGACATTCTACAGTTGACTTCGTCAGTAACTTCACATGGAATTAATAGTACCAATTTCACTAACTGCCAGTTAATTACATGTCAACGTTTATAAAGAATTCCCTCTAAGTAGGTGTTCTGATCATTATATTATCTGATTGAAGTTGTTTTTATTGAAGATATTTATATTATTGAGTATCCATCATCTCATCTATCATTTAACTTCCTTAACTTAACCAGTGTTAAAAGTGATTTTGATACATAATTTGAAAACTCTAGTTTTTAATTGATATGCTTGTGATTTTGAAACTTCATTTTTAATGAGAGTTGTACAAAAAAGCTTTTAGTGGCAGCATATAGGTTCGAAACGGGTATCATAAAAAATTCAACATTGTGAAAAGGACTTCGAGTTTTTCTATGGTCATCTACAAGCACCCAACTTCTTCCACATTTTTTTACAATTGTTTCGGTGGTTCTTAACCATGAAATCCAATTAGATAAGTCGCATTCCGCGATAAAAGACGTCGCGCGTAATCCGTTCTCTAAAAATTTTTATGCATTTCGCATTCCTTTCGAGTGGTTCGAATGTAATTAATCACATCACGACCGAATATTGCGTCACAACCGATAAAAGCAACGGCATTGCGAAAGTTTCGAATAGTTATTAAAACACAACGCGCGTCCACAAATTTGCCCGAGTGAAAGTTCACGTTGACACTGCAATTCCGATCTCGACCTGCGACCTTTCGTTTGTCGTATTTTGATTTTATGACCATATCGAAAGTGAAACTTTGAGCGTTCCGCGGGGTTCCATGTTGGGGCCGTTGTTCAGTGGCATGTATGTCCAGCGCATACACTTGTTAATGAATGAAATGAACATCAAGCTTGAGCTGATTAATCTAAAACAGGAGTTGGTGTGTGTGACGTGATCGTGGCTTATACTAGGCGACCCAAACCTATGGTAACTATCTGAAGTGTTGTCACCGAAGATGAAAGTTAGAATTGTATAGCGTTCATGTTTTTTTCTCTTCAAATTCTTAATTTAACGATATATCGCACTTATATAGGAGATCTCAGTGAGTAAAGCTGGGAGAATATCATAATAATCCATTAGAAGTAACAAGGCCCAATATTATTAAATATTCAAATGAATAGTATCGGATATTTGAGAAACTGTATTATATTATCTCGTATACCGATGATACCACCTTGATTTTCCCTGCAAAAACTTGGGACGAGGTTATTAATGACGCTGATGATTGATGGATTAGGACAAGTTAGGAAAAGGCCAGATCAAAATTTACTCAGTTTAATTGTTGAGAAAACTAAGTTCATTTTTTTTTCTCTAATATCGATTAATCAACCAATGAGTCAAAATGTCATTTTTGTACACAAAAATAATTGCCAAAATTGATCCACATGAAATTGCCCAAAAATTGAAAAATTTAATAACATCAAGTACTTGGTTGTCATACGTTAGACGTAAACTTGAGGTGGGAAAAATATGTTGTATCTTTGACTAGCAGACTGAAGCATCTGACTCGAAAAATGTATGTATTGAGAGATACTCTGAACAATAAAACACTAAGAGTAATTTAGAGTAATCTAATCTGCATTAATTTAATACAACTGCAGTCAATGCAAAACAATATTATGAAAATTATATTTGAGAATCCAAAACTTCTTTCAACTAATTATAAAACTATATGAGCATCTGCAAATACTTGATATCAGAAGTTTGCACGTCTACCAGTGCCTAGAATATATGTTCCATAACGTAAATCGTTTCAATCGTCCCACAGAAGTAGTAAACAACACCAGATTACTAGAAAACTCGCAATATACATACCAAAGTTCAAAAAGAGCCAAACACAAAGATTTTTTGTTTCTTCGGGCCAAAATTACACTATCCTACCTCCTGAACTAAAGACAAAAACAATAGTCAATTTCTTTGGAGGATTGCAGACAGGCACAATACAAACATTCAGTTTGCTTGGGTGCAGTCTTGTGATCCAATAGAAACGTTATAATCATTCATTATGTATCTTGATCTGTATGTATACTTTACTCTGAATAAATTGAAAAAAAAAATATGATTGTTAAAATTGTTATTTTCGTCAACCAGATGCACCCCTACGAGCACAACCCTCAGAAATCTTCGACAGACGTGTGCGAGATAGGGAAAACGTAGCCCTTACCTTTCAACGTGAAATGCCATGCATGATTATCCAGTATATGCTACAAAATGTTATGTAGTCAAAGCGAATATCATAAAAAAACTATATGAGCAAGTGTGCCTAGTTTTGAGCTTAGAATTGTTTGTAACGTACGGAAGAGTTTGTAACCGACTTATTGCCATCTAGATGTCCTGAATGTACCCAAAAATCTTCTAACTATATGCTCAGAGGTTGGATTCAATATATGAAATAGGTAATTATTCTAGGACAGATCGGACCTTTCTTTTTAAATCATGGAGAGCTCACCTAGTATCGAGAAGTTTTTTTATAAGATCTAGCTTGAATATCTGGTGCATTAAATTCCTCAGAGCCATTGGTTGTTCTGGGTATTTGTTTTTGATAGAGTGTAAAATGAATTTCCGTCGACTCTCACATGGAAAGATCTGATTCGAGGGAATTCATAAAAACGAAGCTTGATGAGGATGTCTTTTGTTGCAGTTATTCAGTGTTATGGCAACGGTTTAGCTTTGCCTCGATGGAAATATGAGATATAAGTAGCCAAGTCATCAGTTTAATTTAGCCGGAAAAAAACATGTTGTCGATTGTTCAGACTTTTATATCGGTCCAAATATTAAATGAACTCGATGCTCCCTCTTCGAGATGATATACAGCAAGAAATGAGTGTAAAATAATTAGGTAGGGTTTTTTTTTCTGGAACTTTTGGCCTGTTCTCAACCCTTGATAGATGCAGTGAAAAATTGTATAACGGGGCCTACCTAAGTAGCATCTAATTTAGGACTGCTTGGGAAAATGATGTTAGCAGTTATGGTTGAAAATATGAACAACTTAATGTACTGTGAAATTCTGCGAATAATAATACTGAACACCTCGTTAACAACTGATATAAATACCGATGTTTGTTCACAACGGCTGAATATGTGACGAAATAATAAATGAATTCGAATGCCATTCGTACACCGTTTTTCATTTTACCGCGTATATAAATATTTCTTCCTCGACAATTTATAATGAATTCGAGATCATTTGACAAGTAATTAGTGTTGCGTTAACAACGAAGGTGCTATTGACATTGAAGGTGAATATTCCGCGCGCACACACACCATTAATAATAGTTGTCAACGTAAATTTAGAATTTAATCATTTTAATAACTACGTATCGACAGCCAGTAAGAGACAGGAAAATAAGAGGAATGTCTGTGAGGAACTTCCTGCATGGTTGAGGAAAATTATCCTTTTATTGTCGATTACGATAAGAATTTGCATACCCGATATGACAACAATTCAGAATTCCACAAGGTCCAAGCGGAAGTCCTTTTGTACCGTCAGATCACCAGCTCTTGATCTCTTGAAAAATATAGTAGTCAGTTCATTTGTTATAGAATTAGAAGTATTACAATGATAAAAAAGTTCCTTATTTCTGACCGGGATATTATAAGCTTATATCGTCATAGTTACGCTATCAATAAAGAGGGTCATAACTCCATTGGAACATTATAGATTTTATAATTCCCTCTATCTTTCACAAGTAAAAATTACATAAGAAATGCTAATATATTATGTGTATATATTGATGAAATGAAAACTGAACCATATTTTATTTATTCACGTCATAACAAATAACAAATGTACAATTTTGAAATGTGCCCTGAAAATTACTTCCGCCACTGGAAATCATTTCTTCTTTTGTATGGCTAGAGCTTGTGTTCACTACTGTCGAGGCACCTGCCTCTTCTAATGGCAAAGTAGACCACATTTTAATTCTTAATTCGATGCTATCCTTCAAATACCTCTTCTCCGCCACCATGGAACTTTTCCAACCTCCTTGTCTTTTTAAGTTGGTCATAGTTGCCACTGCAATAGCTAGAGCATTTGTAGAAGTGCGACGAAGGCAATGTCCCGTACAGGAAGATGGGTTTGGCAATCCTAAATACAATGCGATTTTGCTGGAGATTTTCCCAAACATATTTTTTTCAATTGGCTGATCTGTTCATCTAATTTGTCGGAAGCTCAAAAAAAGTCGTTTAATATCTTCAGGACTGAAAGAAATATAAAGTTTCAATTAAGGCAAAGCGGAGAACTCTTTTTCATCCACAGCGGAATCCCAATACTCTATTTGTTGTGTTTTGTTTTTTCCGTTAACCAGCTGTCGTCCCCCAACGAATGACGGCCCTCAAAAGTCGAAACTTGTGCGAGCCAAGGATTAACGAGGACTTACATTTTAACGTGCGATTCCTAGCACTTTCTCAGGCCATCAGGAAAATAAATTGAAATCACTGGGATTGAACCAGCGACTGGTAAAACCAGAATGATTGCTTGCTCTTTCAGCCTTTTTCAAAATATCCTCCATTATATTTGGGGTAGAAAACACATTATTAACGCAAACACAGCTTGATAACAAAGTTCTGTTTATAATTAAGTAACATAGCAACAACACAACTACAATCAATGGTACCTGATTCGAAAATAGCGGGAAGGTAATGAATTGGAACATTTATTTCGTTTCAAAAATGAACAAAATTTTATTAAAATCGGTCAGAAATAAAATTATCTATGTACCACAGGAATTATTGAGCCTTAATAACCTCAGGCAATTGCTATATCCCTCGGGCCAGAGGCCCTCGGGACGCAAACTTTTCCATCGGTAATTAAGGCCTTTAAAATTCTCATGAAACATAAATAACTATTATAGTTATTTGCATATTAAACAGTATCAAGAAGAATAATTTTTTTCTATTGTTCTCTTCGAATTGTCTACGTTATTTCAGCAATTTTTGCGTTTTCGATAATTTTTGGTGCGTACCCACATTATGTTCATCGCAAGACATCAACAGTACAGAAGACAGTTTAAAAAAGAATACGATTTTTTATCCCATTAACTTCTGTGAGCACGACTGTGACCGTTCGCGTACCTTAATTGAAAATGTTGGTAATGGTATCAAAATTGCATTACGATAAATTAAAGCTCCTACGAAATCAATTTCCAAGCCCAGCTGGAGGCTGGCTATATATTAATTTGTTTTTGAGTTATCGTTCATAGTTTTTCATAGTTATTATTATTTATGAATCTAATTTGTCAGAATGGTATTAATGAAATTATGTAAGCTTTGAATTATAGAAATCGAGTTGATTTTAGAATTGGAATAATAGTAATAGCGTTCGAATTGATGTCAACAGTGTGGATATAATATGGAATTTAATTCAAATCAAGTAACCCAGAAAAGAGCTGAAGTTATCAACGAATTCAATAATGAGTTTTACGCTCTTTGTTACGAAAACGTCTAATTAATTCGGATAATAGGTCCATTCATTTTTTGATACTGATGTTCTTGTTGCCTTAATTTGATTGTTTGAAATTTTTTCCGTTATGACATCGGGGACATATTCATGTGAGCTAGGAATACCATGAACCACTGAGGGCAATAGTTCGTTTTTATCAATCAAGATAATATTTTGACATTCACTTAACATGTCAATTGAGATTTTTTCGACTACATATCTATCTTGCATTTACGGTATATTGTCAAATAAACAATATAGCTTTTGAGACAGCTGAAAAGCCTTACCTAAGATGTCTAGAAACCCCGGTGTATGCTATCTACTGATTCGATTTCGTGTCGAATTTTGTGAGGGGACCACATGTTGAGTTCACCAGTAGTTACCGGAATTCTGTAAAGTGGCGCTGTTCAGAATTGTTCGAGTCTCCTCTGAGACTGAAACTCTAATAATGATCTTTCAAAATAAAGTAGGCAAAAGCCCTCCAAGTTCCAATCTTTTACAGTTATGTTATAAGCAGGTACACCAGGATTTCTACATGTCTTAGCTTTACCTCAAAACTTATTGACAGTTCAATTGAGGTATGGAAGTAGAAAAATGCAACATCTGTAGCAATAAAAGTAGTTCAAACGCATGGGTCCTAGTCTCTCGGAGCTAAACCACAGCTACTCGTAATACTATCGTAGTTAGTATCCCAATACCATGACAAATAACCGACTATCATTTTCTGTCGAGAGTGTCTTATGTTTTGACAGGTTCATGAGACCCTATGAACATTAATAATCTGGATCACTACCGAGAGCTTTAGCTCTTTTATCCTCTTTTATGCTTCTTTTGTTCCTCCATTCCAATTTACTCAGTAGGACGGATAGGCAAAACTCCGCCACCAGATAGGTCGTTGCCATTGCGGATATTATACGGCTTGTATATCGAATTTCAATAACGGAATGCCAGGGCATTTGTCTGTATGCATACATTGAATACCGCCAACAGCTAAAATGCGTATGTATTTGAATATTTCATCCTATTTTCTCGCGGCCATCTCTCCATAAAACCTTCAGCGGACTCTCGGGAACGACAACAAACATTGAGTCATTTCTTGAGATGTATACACAAACTGAATAGTTAATATTAGACCTCGAAGAGAAAACATCATCAAAGGATGTTTTAGTTGGGGTTCGAGACGAATATGTAACTAATGTCAAAGAGATCGCTAATTTTACCGAAAGGCAAATAATTCAGTTGAATCGAGATGATAATTTATCGAATGCAGGCGAATTCCTAGGAGGGTTCATTGGTTATTCAACTGTGGTGGTGTAAGTGAACTATTGATGGTATGTTCGGTGAAGGGAGAAGTCGTAAAAGTTGGAATAGTCCGGGAGTGTCTCGGGAGCAAATTGATTTTTCTCGAACTTTTTTGTATTTGGAGAAATAGACACGGTATTCATAGGTGTGGGGGTTCGGAAGAATTATAATCTTCATGTAAAACTTTTGACATTCGAAACCATCAGATTTTCGTTTCAAAAAAGATCGTAACTTGGAATATTTACTGATATCGATATTATTTTGAATCGACAAAGTGGCTATCAGTATCGAATAAACCAAGTTCGGTTTTTCTTTATTCAGTAATTGAATTTCTGGGTAATAGGAGAATTCTCATATTCAAAAAGTTTTCGTTTGTTGTGGTTATTGATTTTCGAATTTGTAGTTAGTGGTAGGAAGTGAGATCTCAAAAATATTCATTAGTTTCTTTTATAAGTCAAGTTCCCCGTGGTTTTCCACGTTTTTTATTTAAATTTTTTTCATAATTTTGCTGACGAAATTTCCAAAAATGAATATTCATCGAAAGCGATCTCCACTCATCCTACGACTACTGTCGATCGCAAATTTCAACATCAGTGGCATTTCTCGTCGGAGGTTAGCGACACATAGGTCAAAGCGAAGAGAAAAGATAGAGAACTTTATACAAATGACGCCTGAATATGGTAGATGTCGAGATTGTAGAGCCTGGCTTCTTGAATTGATTAAACCGTTTGCGACGATTTATTTTCTACATGTTAATGCCTCGACGTACCCGCTTTGTGTGGGGAAGTGAACCGTGAAGTGTTCTTACCTTCAAGGAAGGTTGTTATTCAAAGTTTCACTCGGGGCTGCTGATGAAATAAATAGTGTTTCAGGGGAGATGGTGTGCTCACAAATATATCGGTTGTGTAAAGAATCACCTTACCAAAGTTTCGATTATAGTTCCATTTGTTTCTAGTTTGAAGTCTTTGAATTTTTATCATATATTTCAATTTCAACACCAAATGATATAGTGGTCAGGCATCTGGAACGTTCTGGAACATTGGGTTTTGATGTTAGTAGTCATTTGAATGTGTCATTTCATGCATGTACAAGACTATATTCAGCTTCCACTGTCTAGCCTATATTCTGGCGTATTTTGCGATATGCAATATAATTCTGCAAAGAATATATTAATGGATTTTGAATCAAGAATCTTGTAGTCATATAGTGAATACATACTTATACCGTATTCTTTTCTATTCTGTATTCATTCACAAAAAAACCTTGTGACCTACATTACTCAGGTGATCAACATAATCATCCAATAAGAATTCCCAACATTATTTGCCGCTATTCAAATAAAAAACCTTGGGCAAAAATCATTAGGAATCAAAATTCATAATAATTTGTAGAAACTTTTATGCCTGTACTTTTTAAATATGTTGGTACGAAACAGGCAGCTCTGTCAAGTAGTTTTGCTTTCGTTTCTAGACAATTATTGAATTAAAAATGTATTGCAGAAATTCCAAATGCATGGGTTATTAAAGGTAATTTCGCCGTATATAGATGATTTAATAAATAATGACCGTCTTAATTAAATTAAACTAACACAGCTGATGGAAGTTTGTCACAACATACCTGTATTCCGTCTTTGAAAGTATGACATTTATGACAGGAACTCGATTTTTTGTCAATCAAGAAGGAAAACAAGTGACTGATGAAGGAAAAAAATCTTTCGAGAGACCCCATTAAATCGTCACAATTAAGATAAAACTCATCGTATGTGTAATGATTGACAATTAAACAGGTATTCGCATAGACTGTTATTCTCTTCGTTTCTTCTTCTTTTTTGTTATGAGCTAATAACACTTTTTTGTTAAAGGCGAGAATGCCATACTTTGAGCTAATGATTGCAATTTATGGACGGATCATTGTGAACAATAGTAGATTAAATTACGTTACTTGGAAAATGGTTCAAAAACCAGGATTACCAGTTTCAATAAAATAAATACTTATCCTGTATAAATCTAAGATGTCGTTTATGAAACGAAACAAACTTAAGAAACGAATGGGACTGTGCAGATTAGAGTATTCGAACAGAAAATTTTAGAACACGCAGAAATCGAAATAGTTCAAGAAAGAAATGATATTGTACATCATCATCATCATCATAGTATCGAATAAAAAAAATCTTATTCGAAAACACGAGAACTGTTGAAGATAGAGCAATTCTGCGAAAGTCAATTGATTCAGATTAATGATATTAGAACACTCTGTAAATTTCGGGTCAATCGATATAAAACGCAAAATTTCATGCAGATTCCAAAGTTATGTGATTGTGTGATTCATTCAGAATTTCTATAATTTTTTTATTGCCTGTGAAACTGAGAGAAAATATTGGTGTACCTTTGAATGCATATTCTATACTTTTTTATAGAAAAACCAGTTCACACAACCTCCTCAAGCAAAAATATGTCAACTTAATACTTTAATAAGGTAGACCCGAAATGTCTTGATATGATTCATATGTCACCTAACCTTCCCATAAGGCATAATATATCGATGAAAGTTTCTTATAGAGTGAATTGGGACTCAAGAGTATTATTCTACAACAATATGTACTCCATAAGAAAATGAATGATCATAACCTAGATCAATTGGCTCAAGAATAAAATTTGTTAATCACTTCAGAAAATTTTTTTCCTTCATTATTCAGTTTTTGCCTCCGCTGATTTTCTTGATCACCAAGCGACGGAGTTCACTGAAGCCTTCTAATTTCTGGCTCAACTACACCCAAATGAAAATTCTCTGGATGTCAGACTCTATATAACTTTTTGCCGGATGAGTTCAAGGACTTGGAACTGTCTTAAAACGACATATTCTCAATCACTGTTTTATGCCGTTGGCGAATATTTGAGTAAACTTCTGTGTCTCAACAACATGGCCTACTGATCTCATTAAAAATATATCACTGTTTTGAATGCTTAAACGTTTTTTTAATGTTATTTCATAGAGGTGTGACTATTTCACCCGAACCCCTTTGATCCTTTTCAAACCTGTACAGTACTGACTTGCCAAAAACATATAAGTAACACAAGTGAATCTTTTTTATTCTATTTTATTCCTTATTTTCCGCATTAAATTCGAGGAAACTGAAATTACATCGATTCTTAATTATTTTTAAGTCGCGGCAGACTCAACTAAGGAGTACATACTAATCATCGCGATTATTCAATAAAAGAGTCCTATCATTGACCAACAGCGTTGATTTTCCTCATCTATTTATTTTATTACTTTCGTCAATATAAGTTCGAAGAAACTTGGTCCAAGAATTGATCCCTGAGGCATTGCTCTGCCAATGTATTTTGGTCATGTCAATAGTCAACAATATGAAGTTGGCCAAAGAACTGATCCCTGAGTCACTCCTCTGCTTAATTTTGTTGTTAAAGTAACAGTTTTTTTTCTCTTCAGTCAGGTTGCCAAGCAATTTAGTATTCATTTTCTGATCCATAAAATACTACACAGTGACTTGGAAAACCTTATTCCCCTCATCTTGACAATGATAAAATAATACAATTTGTGTTGAAAGCCGATACTGGTTGCCGCTAATTATATACAGTAGTTAAAATAATATCCTTGCTTCGTTTTTCACTTCTGATTATATTTCACTTGTTATGTGTTTAATGGCCACCAAGGGTATGAGTTCATAAAAACTTTCTGTTCATTAACAATAGCCACATCGTAATGCGCTATCCGTTATGTCATTTAAGCGGTCTATTAAAAAAAATTGTGGTATATCCACTTCAGGACGTTCATAAGACATTAGGCAAATAACTACCAGTATCAACATCGAGATAATCGCAATCGGCTAGCGAGAAAGCGAAAAAAAGTCGCGCAAAAACCGGACGATCATCCTAAACTATATCATAACTTAAATTACATCTAACTAGCTCCCATAAACCAGTGATTCACTTAACGGTATCGGAGCACATTTCCCGACACATTATATTTAATCATAACAATTACCTTGTCGACCTAGCAGAATCTCTGCAACAAAACAAAAGCGGTTTCGCTGGAAGCGTATTCGTAAATATTTCCTTGAAATAATAACATTACGATATACGCTGAATACTTAGTAAGGTTTTTATCAAACCGCTATTCAGCAGATTGCCTAGCGGAATTTCGCGGTGTTCCTCAAGGACGGGTCGTGGGACCCTTGGAGACTGGATTAATGTACCTGGCTCGGTGATAGTGTTTGAGTTAGTTAAATAATTGGTAAATGGCTCATTGTGGTTCGTTGGGTCACTTGTATAATTAGGGCAACAAAACTTTTAGTGGAAATTGGAAAAGTGGTGACCTCACAACAGCAATGATCTAGTGAAGGCCGGTGAGGAACTAAAGAGAGAACAATATTCGGTAGTCTTGGACTGAATAACGCAGAGTTTCAGAAGTGAGATCAGACAAGAGTTCATTCTAATAATGATGCTTCATAGATATTAAAAAAAGAATATTCTGACGAGACCAGATATGCATCAGCCATTTCGTTTGATTTTTTCTTGAGTCTGAGAGATACAACAAAAATTCATGAACTGGACACCAAAACAGAGGATCCACTAACTTTCAGTTAGAAAACGATTACAAACAGCTCAACTGACTTCAACTAGAAAAATCTTCTAAAAACTTCTTCAAAACTTCGTCTCCTGTGTGAAATGTGTCGCCTTATATACACAATTCGAGCAAATTAGATTTTTCGGGATTCTTCTGTTCTCCAGTTTGATCAGTATAGTATGTTTTTTATGCAAATGAGTTACGTTTCATGGTCGGCACTTGAGAGCGGCGTAGCTAGGGGATATCTTTTGGCAAACAGATGACTCATTTTCCAGAATATGCGACTCTTTCTCTTATTGAGTGATGAAGAGAACGGACATCACAAAATTCCCATAAGCTCGTAAAGGAACAATCCAGAGAATGGAATGGCCCACTGTTTCCATTGGAGTAATTACAACTTTATGAATTCCATTTGAATAATAAAATCCGGTGATTATTTTTTTTTTCAATGTCTTTTGAAATGACTTTTCTGATTGCCAATTCATCGGAACTGCTTCGAACAATTCGTCATGTCTGTCCAATAAAATAATTATATATATAAGGTTGCTCGTAAAATGTATACTTTCAAACGTGATGCGTCGATTCCTCGAGCAATTTGAATTCATATAAGTCTCTAAATACCTTATGTGAGGTTACTTAACACCTGATGTAGTCCAAAGTGATGGTAGTTATGTCGGATAATTTCACTTTCTAAGTCTCGTTTTATTAGTAAAACAGCACCTTTAATAACAAGTTAGTACAGACAGGGATAGCTTTGAAATTAGCATTAAAAATACATTCTCACTTTTAATATTCTCTAATGCTATGGAATTATGGTCTGAGAACGGATATTCATCCGAACGAAGAATGCTTTTAATTATATTTTTAATGATAATTCTGGTTCCTAGGCGATAGGGAACTTTTGTACTTTATACTCTTAAAGGATGTGTTTGTGAAATGGCCCATCGTCAAATAAATTTACAAGTGAAGGAATGTAAATTTCTACTAACAGTACAGAACACTTGTTTTCGATAGATGGTTTTGACCATTTTCACCATTTAAATGGGAGATAACTTCATTTTTAATCATCATTATATTTGGAATAATTTCGGGAACAGAAATCTCTTTCGTCATCGAATAACTAACTGTTAATGTGTTATCCACGAAACACGGATTTGATGAATTAAATAATGATTCATATTTGAGTGCATCAGGTTTTGCATAATGCGACAAAAATTCCTCAGCATATTTTTGATATTAATACGTTTCTATGAATAACTACAGAGGCGTTTTTATATGAGTGGCGCCGAAAGATGCGTTGCGTCATCATAAATACCTTTTCTATTCAAGAATGAAATACGTCAGACATTTCCCCATCGAAGCGACTAATCTCAACATCTAGTATTTCTAGTTACTTTTCTCTCTAATGCAAATTAAGAATATTCGTGTAAATCACTCGTCAATCTCGTTTTAATATCGTAATTAAATTGTCAAATTTTGAGACTCTCGTAAAACTGGTCCTTCTAGCCGGATGTCGCCTATTGCTCCAATTTAACAGGTAATATAAGCAATAAATTTATTCCGATGAATGTTATTGGTGTCAAATTTTGTTTTGTAGCTTTCTTCGTCTTGCCTGATCTGTGATATACTGTTCAACTTGGCATTTATTTATGCACTGACATATTATTATTTATCGTTGTAATAGGTGATTTTATGAAATCTATTTGTTACACCACGAACGGCTATTGGCTATTCGTGAGATTATTCGTTGAGGTGCAGATTGGTATGGAATTGAATTTGTTATCGGATATTATCATTGGGTTGATTACGTTTGGGATCAGTTCAGTCACGAAAGTTCAGGTAATTGTCTTCAGTGAGTCTTATCATCCAGCGTACAGGGAATAGGGAGAGGATCCTCTGAAGAAATGGTGATAGTAGAGGTAGTCGGTTGATTAAAAAAATCTTGTGGAACGAAATATTCAATTATTTGCAGTTCAAAGAAAAATTGATACTACTTGAATGATATTTGACAAGTTTCGGACTTATTAAACTGTATATACAAACGTGATAACATTATTATTATTACTTTACTAGCTATATTTGAGCTTTGTATGTCATGAAGGACATCTTAATTTTATATTTGCGATGCTGTTTTTTTCTATATTTTCGGAATTCACATTAATCTCTCTCAGTTTTTCGTAAATTCGCCGTCTCAATTGTTCTTCATCTTGGGCTTCCCAGCCTCCATGATAAATGAAAGGTATATGGTGTTGTCGAAGTCAGTTTCGGGTATCTCCTGAGTAATGGCATGATGCTAAGTCTGACCAAAATATGAAATCGTAATTAGCATGATGTTCGTGGAAAAACTGAAGTAATTTGGAAAGGCAGTTACCAATTTATATCTCTGTCTATTCAAAGCTTCACCCCTCACCCTTTCCACAAAAGGTCGGGATACGCCCATGTTAGAAATTGCGCACCAGACAAGAATTTTATCTGCAAATTTCGCTCTCTGTTTGTATGTATCATTGTCAGAGCAATCCTCTATATAGTTTTTCCGTATAAAATCCATCGTTTCCCTTCATTTCAGAAATACTCAAAGTTAAATAATTTTCGTCATCTAAAATAATAATTTTTTCGTCGACAAAGTATCCGCCTCAGTTGTCGGCAGCATCTTGGTATGCAAAGGAGTTGCGCTTGAGAGTATTTGGTGCACTTACGTCTCTTTCGATATTTTAGACCATTCCTACTCAATTCCAACGATATAGTATTCTTAGAAGAACTGTATTGACGAGCCAGTCTCCTCGTTGAAATTCCAACCTGATTTTTGCTCTTCACACCAATGTCAATGCGGAACCTACAAAATAAGTAAATCTCAACTGACAGTTAACAAAGTCAAAAGACTTATGTTACCAACGACAACTTGTTATTATTTTGTTTTTGTTGAAATTAAAGCCAATATGAATTTTGTACCAAAACTTTAAGGACATACGTTATCTTATTCAACATCATCAAATTACCTTACTTTTTCCTTAGTAACATCGTCATCAAATATTCTAAGCAATACGAATGTCCTCGGTTGAATGGCTATACAATATCTGTCCGGCATTGACTCTTTTGTTGTACATAGTAACTACTGCACCATTCATCATCAACCATTATAGTTTATGCGTGTTATATTCTAATATAATTTTCACGGCGGTTATCATATGGTCACACTATAACGTTATTACAGGCAATTTCCCTTTCTTTATTGCTCATGTCTTACCACTATAACAGTTTGGCTAGATTGCGGTATTTTAATTCTTGTTTTTTTTTTTCACGAAATTCCTCTCACTGTTAACACATTGAAAGGAAGAGGTTGGATTCTGTATCATAATAGTTGAGATAATTATTTTCTAAATGATTCGGCAAATTTCACCTAGGCCAGTTTTTTGAGAAATTTTAATGAGCAATAACCTTATGTATTGTTTCTGTTGCTTTCATTCAAAGTCATCATAAGGTGGATGTTGTATTAAAAATACTCTTAACTGTTTGAATTGATTTATGTTTACCATGAATATTTAGCGAATTTGTATTCACAGCTGACTTATGCAACACTCTTTTCGTCGAGGTAAAGAGTAAGTTGACCTCAGTATATTGTCTCTCAACTAACCGTGTTGACTCAGACTACCATGTCTGGTCAGGATTTCTGTATTTATATTCAGAGTAAACTCTTTTGGAAGACTCCCGATATCTCAGGAGATGATGAGAAGGGTCGATGTTATTCGAAACAGTTCAAAAGATTCGGTGTCTCGCCTGTGTGAATTCAGATGGCTCTCGTCCATTCCCGAAATGCCCAGAGCCATTCTAGAGCGATGATGTCATGCATTCCTCACGAGCCAAACGCAACGGTCAGAAGTATTTACAGGTCCGGCTTCAGCTCGTTACAATATCCAGTGCTGTTGAATTAATTAGTGTGGTCCTTCGTGTCAGGTTTTTTCTGTAATGAACGAATGCTTCTTGGTTTTGTTTTCAACTATGAAATCCCAGTTGGTACATCTTGAACCAGCTGCGGCAATTGACTTTTTCGAAGGTGAAATCCTATCGATCTTATCCAAACAACACCTTTTTGATTTTGGAACGGCGTACTTGAGTCAAATTTAATTGTGGCTATTCACGTCTCTTGCTTTCGCTGAAAAAATTACCGCCGAATAACTTGTTTGAGCATGCACACCACTTTGAAGAGCTGGAAGCAAAGTGTGTGGGCGTGCGAGGATTGCGCTTGATTGGCGTGTAAGTACGCGGTCGTTTTTTCCATATTAATATCGCATTCATAATAATTGGCGGGCACGAAGCAATTGGTACTGGGTCAGAGGTCAAACTCGAGACGCACAATGAGCAGGTCAAGATACCGACCGTATGCATTTTCAGGTGGTGGCTGGAAATGAAAAAAGGTCGTTTTTAGTACCGTAAGAATACTGCCGCTGGAAAGCTGGACTTGATTTGTCTCGTATACAGGTGTCAGTGGTAAGACTGGCGTGATTTCAACTGATAATTGAATTCCAGCTATATAGCAACAACCCTAGACCCAACCGTTTTCTTTTTCAAAACAAAGATTGATTAGGTATCTCGGCGGTTTTCCAATCCAGTAGCTGCATTTTTTTTTTCAAAATTTCATTAGATATGTCATGGTCAGAACAGCTGGAGGATTTCTATAATGATTCAACTTAAAAAACTGTAACAGATTCTAAATAAAAATATGTATTCGATAAAAACATAGTTTTTGTACAACTGTCAAAAAACTTGACACTTCTGCATCTCTGTTGATGCGTAAATGTTAACTTTTTTCACCGTGACAAAAAACTTTTTTTCACTGCCAAAATAATTCACGAAATAAACATGAAATATTACTTTTTGAAGGATTAATTTTTAACAGTCAATTATTAGTTGATTATTCATCATAAATCAATTTATACAACATACATTCCCGAAGATATTCCATGTTGGTGCTGATCAGAAACGTTAGATATTTCTTGAAGAGTTGAATCCACAATTTCATCACATACCTATTTTAATTTGTTTGGAAGAAGATGGACAATTCAATTTTTTGTTAGAAATCTCAATTTTATTATTCACACTATCTTCTATATATGCTTCTGCTACGGAGGCAGATTTCCATCCACCGTGACGTTTTATGGTTGTGATGTTGCCCCCTGCATTGGCCAGTAGAGCTACAGAGCTTCTCCTGAAACAGTGACCTGTGTAGCTCATATACGTTCTTGCGCAATAGGTCTTCGTATCAGGTATTTTAACAATCAATATAGATCCAGCATCTTCAATGGCATCAATACTTATATATTTGTAATAATTCTTCACGGCGACAAGTACCGCTGATAGCCAAAATACAAAACTTGTTATGATATATGAAAAGGGAAGTGATTCGGAATATGTTTAGCTATAATCCGATCTGGTATAATAGAATTATTTTGTGCAACAGTCAATTCGTTTTTCTATTTTTACCCACTTTCAATTATTCCAACTTACAACTGTATGCACTAATAGAATAAAAAAAATGACTATGCGCCCGCATGGACTGAAATCTCGTGGTCCAGGCTCCATTCAAACTTATCAGAGTGATGTTATTGTAAAAATCCCGAAGCCGTGCCTGACCGATGTGATTGTATAGTCGAGCTCTGCTTGTCGACAATGCATGACATCATATCTGCTCTAATCGCATCGAAGAAGAAACGAAGTCATGCAAGAAACATCTAGAAGAGTCACTGAGTGTTCCTAACCTAAATTATAGCGACATTTGTCAGCATTTCCGGGATGATCCAACATGTTCCTATTGCCGGTATAAATAACAGGAAACTCGAGCAGAGATGATTTTTGACTTTGCAGTTCATATTAAGTTACAACTAGAGTTTGCAAATAGACTGAGTTGGCTTATAGCGATAGTAATATTGATTGTTTAAAATAAATGAGAAGCTTTAGTTTATTAAGTGAAAATTGTCAAGCGTGCACGTTCCAATGTAATTGGATGAAGAAAATATTTGTATTTCGTGCAAAAAAACTTATTTTAAAAATTGTAGCAAAGCGCTTTCGACTATAAAGTCATCATCAGTGCGTACCTGTAAGTAAGTAAATTTTGAGGTGAAATTTAATAAAATTGTATTCGAAAATTTAGAAAAATGAAAACATTTAGGTTACTTACTCGTCAGGTGTACAAGAGCCAAACCATAAAAATATCATGTGTCCAATGGAACATGTAAATTAAAATGGAGACATCATATGATTAACATTTAAAAAAAAATTGTTATTCCAGGATTATCCTGGATAACGAGTTTCTAGCTTAACATGTCTGCTAGAACTGAAATCTAATGGATAATTTGACATTGTGTCAAAAGTTGACAATGACAAAGACTGATTTGACATAGAACATGAGCTATAGAAATTATGATCTGTGGTTAAAAAGTTGATAAATGACAAATCATGCAAGGACTCCATGGAGTAACCGAAGGTCTGATACCTCAGTCTGATGAGAAGTAACTGTAATCAAACTCAATGATGATGAAGCAGAAAAACCTTAGTTATCGAAATCCAGGAAATAAGTCTATGTTCAGGATCATGGGACAGGTCTAATGAGAACTTTCCCAATCCCCAAATCAACAAAACATTACTTCAAACACCGAGGAGGCACTACAATAGGAAAAGATTAAAGAAATATTCAAATTTTAATACTCAATTCAGTAATTCTGTTAATCCAAACCAACGAAGTTGATAAACCAGGAGAAAGTCTAATGAGAACTTGCACCCAGCACATGCGAAAACGCAAGCCTAGGAAAAACCAAAACCTGAAGTTGCAATAAAATTTCTTGTTGAAAGAATGAGTTTGTAATCTAAGATTTGAATGGAGAAGTTGAGAAGGAGGGAACAAAACAAACTTCAAAAATAGGGATCAAGCAATATCATCATAGAGAAGAAGTTATAAAACAATTAACTAAGTAAATTAATTGGGATTTATGAAAGTGTTTTACTTTAAACGTCTATGAAGGGAACGTAAGCTCTATTTAAATCAACTTGAGTGTTGAGACAAAAGTTATTGTTCAGTAATTCATTGTTGATATGAATATCTTCATGAAAATCTAATCTATTATAATTTTTGGAACTCACCTCCTGTAAAATTTTTGAATTTTATTAGGCTAAATAAAGTTGTGCTGTGTTTTATTGTGAAAATAAGTAAATTTCCTCATATTGGATCTCAAACGAGGTTAGGAAATTATAAAATGTCACTTGCCAAATACGTAATGCATATGAATCAAAGAGTAAACCACATTTTACAGATCTCTCATAACTAATGGAGTGTAAATACTTCTTTTTGAGTTATTCATTAGTGAAAAAGTTGTTTGTATGCAACCGCTAAATCTGCGAATCAACGATTTTCATCTGAATGTCATATGTGTGCATAATTATCTAACAGATATATAGTACCTATTATTATTATACTGAGTTCCTTTATCGTTGTCGTACTGATCCCGTTAATAATAAAGACTGAAACGTCACGCTTATACATATTCACCGCGGGTGTACCGACAGCTAGTGTGAATTAGCCACTATTAAAATATGTTATCGGCAAATAGACTGTCGCATCAGTCATGCAAGAAAATATAAGGAAGTGGAATAATAGCCACTTTCAGTCGGAAATTGTATGGTACTTAATGGAGTATACCTCGAGGACGTGTGATAATTCACCGGTGTGTGGCACTCGAAATTCATGTGTAAATGTATTGCTTACTTAATAACCGATGTCGAACAAAAAATACTAGTCAACTGTCGTGCGTCGTTGCAATTTCTGTAAATCAGACCGTGTTTTCAAGAAAAACCAATCGTTTTAAAGCTTTCTTGATTTATGTCTAGGAATGCGTAATCTTCCGGATTGATGTTTGAGGAACAGTTGTCAAAAGATTCGTCAGAGAAAAACAAGAGAGGAATTCTTCAAGAATCTGCTTTTTTGTCCGATAACACTGATGGTTTTTGATGCAACTCATACAGATATGAGTTATTCTTTCTGGTAGTTTGAAATCAGAACAGAAAAGCTACAGTGCAAGTAGCAACACTGTTGTAATGCTTCTGTAAATCATGATTTCAAAAGTATAGCATTTCTCATGTTGATATAATTCAGAAAGCACATATTCCAGAACCGAAACATATACATAAGCTTTTACGAGGATGTATTGATATCTAGTTAGCCTAGACCAGTTCCCTGCATAAACAAAATATTGCGTTGCCATAGCAACGAACAATAACTTATTAGAAGTGTCAGTGTAAAGTTTGACGTCAAAAAAGTAAACCAGAGTTACGCAATAAATTTAAAGAAAAAATATGTCCACCGAAATTGTGAAAATCGAAAAATTGGAGTATCGAGCCAACATCAAGTACCTGCATTTAAAAGGGTTAAGAGGTTAGCAGATTTACGAAGATATGCTTAATACCCTTGGTGATCAATGTCCTTCGTATGCGACCGTGAAAAATTGGACTGCAAGCTTCAAAAGAGTTAAATTTTCCATTGAAGATGATGACCGATCACGAAGGCCAGTTTGTGTCAGTCCCCGAAAATATCGATGCAGTTCATGACATAATTTTAACAGACCGTCGAATTGGGCTAAAACGGATATCTGAAGCAATGAATATTTCATACGAACGCGTTCATCTATAGTTCACGTCAATTTGGACATGAGAAAAATTGCTGCAAAATGGATCCCCAAATGTTTGAATGTTGACCAAAAGCGTGCAAGGGGTAGCATCGCGTTCGATCTATGCTCGATTTGAAAACGATGTAGACTTCTTAAACCTAATTGTTACTATGGATGAGACTTGGGTACATTTCTACGATCCAGAATCAAAGCAACAATCGATGGAATGGCGACACTCCGGTTCTCCAAGACCTAAGAAGTTTCGTGTCCAAAAATCAGCTGGAAAAGTTTTTGCTTCAGTTTTTTGGGATTGCCGTGGAGTAATCATGCTTGATGTTTTGGATAAGGGTAGAACAATAACTGGAGATTACTATTCGACATTACTAACCACTCTACGGGAAAAAATTAAAGAGAAAAGACGCGGAAAGCTATCCAAAGGTGTTTTGTTTTTGCAGGACAACGCCCCTGCACACAAATCTCATGTTGCCATGCAAACAATTCGTGATTTAGGGTTTGAATCACTAGAACACCCCCCTTATTCACCAGATTTGGCTACGTCCGACTATCATCTCTTTCCTCAACTGAGAAAAAGTTTGAAAGGTCGTAAATTTTCTTCCAACGAGGAGGTAATAAAATCTGTGGAGGTCTGGTTTGCAGAGCAAGAAGAAACATTTTTTTTGAAAGGTCTAGAGACGTTGCAGGTTCGCTGCAATAAATGTCCAATCCAATTAAGAAGATAATATGTTGAGTAATAAAATATTTTGACATTGAAATTTTGTTTGGTTCTATAGTAGGCTAAGAATTTTTCAATATATCCTCGTAGATAACACCCAAAAAAGACCAATTCGTCTAATCAATGAAACCTCCTTCACAAACTTAAAATCGTTAGTGACCAGTCTCTGTCATATAATACGAAACTTCTTTCAAGAAGCAATAAGTGTTGAACCAGTGACTGTAAAACACGCGAAACAACCCTTTTAGACATGTCTCTATGTTTGTGTAGCTTTTATGGTACTTATGAAGCAAAAAATAAGTACTCCTCTCTCTGACTAATAACACGGCGAATATTGAATTATATCCGCCAGACATATGTGGAATTGAAAGATGAGACAACTTTGCTTTTTGAGACGAATGGTATGCCAGCCCCCTATGAGATGGTCTTTGCGATTTGATGACAGGTTACATCTCATCATTACATAGTTGTTTCATTTATATCGGGTCAACGCGAGCAAGCTTTTGAAGCACATCTAGTCGAATGTATCGGTATCGTTTAGGCCACGTAGCTATTTCACTGAATCGCCTCCCTGCACATCTTATTATCTTCGAACTTCCTCGTGAAGATGCATAACATCATCACATCGAAGAATAGACGAGAATTATTCAAAAAACATCCAGACGATTCACCGAGTATTTCGAACTATTTTAAACGGCGACCTCTCACGTCGTCTCTCGACGTTTCTAGAACGGTCCAATAGAAATCTACTTCGAGTATGAATGCAGGACGCTTGACATGAGATAAAGAAATTAGTAGGTTTTACAGTATTCAGTTACAGAAAGAAGCTAGCATGGTTGCA
Organism: Chrysolina americana; assembly: GCA_958502065.1. Classification (NCBI taxonomy): domain Eukaryota; kingdom Metazoa; phylum Arthropoda; class Insecta; order Coleoptera; family Chrysomelidae; genus Chrysolina; species Chrysolina americana. Next base: position 63,485,518 of record OY293416.1, on the reverse strand, counting down.
TATAAATAGTCATAGTGTGAATATGAATTAAATACTTGTTAAAATAAATTAGCGGATTATAGTTAAGTGCAGTTTTACTACATTTCTATACAACGAGCTGGTTTAGGTAAGAACGTTTATTGCCACAAATTTGTCAGAATTGTTATTTTGAAATATGTAGTAGATTGGTTATCGAACTGTACAAAATAGTAATTTACGTCGTGATCATTTGTATGCCAAGTTCAAATCTAGATTTAGGTTAGTGTATGACGGAGACAAATATTTGGTGCTAGTGAAAAACACAAACAAACTAGTACTGGATTGATTGTTTTGAGCAAGTCTCGCACCGCGTCGTGTCGTGTATCGCCTCATCTCGAAACCGTTCGATCTTTTGACAGGCGGGTCAGTGGCGGGTCACGGGCGTGACGCATACGTACGCCTCCTCTAACGGATGCCGTGTCGAAGGTGAGTCTATAATTTCACCCCGACTCGACACACCTGATCTCTCGAATTCGAAACGAATACGTAATCGAACACAACAGAAACAGCGTTTCAGAAAAATTCGCGTGAATATGGGATTGGTCCATACTTGCTTACATGTTATGTATGCGAATGGTCATTCCGTGCTTGCTTCCAAACAGTGTAATCCTGAAAATGGAAAAATAAACAGTATCCACAGCGATCCACTATTTGTGACAATGGGCGTCCCCCAGGGTACAGTACTAGGTCTAATTTCATTTTTGATTTATATCAACAATTTTTGTAAACTTTCTAACATCAATGGCAGGATGATATTTTACTCGGAAGACACAGCTCTTTTATTTGAAGGCGATTCCTGGGATGACGTCAATCAGAAAGCAGAAATATGGCTCAAATATGTTCTCTCTTGGATGAATGTAAGCCTTGAGTTTGAATGTGGAACAAACTAATTTTATTGCATTCACCACAACAAAAAAGAATAACCATTAAATAACATCCTTACTATTGATAAATATCTCCAACGCAGTGTTCATGTCCAAGAATAAAAAAATTTGACAACAAGAAGTATTTAGATGTGTATGTGGACCAGCACCTGCGATGGAAAGAACACATAGACAATACAGTCAAAAGACTCAATAACAAAGTCACATAAATTTTCACAGTGTTTTTTGCAACTTCCGTCATGCATGCTTCTATTTTGCGTAATCCTGGTGTGCATGCCAAATTACCTACTATTAATTAATTATACAAATGACGTATCTTTCTAATGGCATGCAGTTTGGAATCACGTAAAACATGTATTAAATTTTTATAGAGTTTTCCCGCAATTTTCCACCGTTGGTCAGACGAGGGGCGCATGCCAATTTTTCCAGGGTGTTTTTATTACTGAAACTTCAATTCTTCACATCGGCATGCAATTTGAAAACAAAGAGGTTCCCTTTTATTTTTTCAGTTTTTTGTAACCCTTTGAGCCCTTTCGGCCGCTGCGGATTGCATGCCATCAATAAGTAGCGTTTCAATTTGTTTGAACTTCCGTATATCACAACGGCAGGCAGTATAATATCGCGGAAGAACACAAAAATTCTCCACAAAAAGAAAAGCGCTTTTCCATATGAAGTGCACACGTGCGGCGGTCAGGAACCCGTCTATTTTTCATAATTTAGGGTTGATTATTAAGGCATGCAGTGTAAAATGGAAGAACGTCACCTTTCACCAGCTCCTGGTCTAATTATACCGAAATAAAATCCAAACTCAAAGAATATGTGAACCAGAATTATAACAAACTAAAAACCGTGTATGAAATATTCATATTCTATCGTAACAAATTCAACTTTAGTTTTGATTAAATTTATTATCTCTCTTCACACATCAGAACATGAATAAACTTTACAAGTTAAACTTTTACTTACCTGAATAAATTCACAATTACAACATAACACAAATAGAATGTTTGTAGAGGGGAAGTAGGTGTTTTCTAACAGATATTTGCATAAAATTTTCCAGTTTGTCGAAATTATTCATTTCATTCTCGTTTATTCGAAACTCTCTTGCACATTTTTCGAACTTTCTTCGAATTTATTGAATTCGTATTTCTATGTTCAAAATGAATCACGAGAGCTTCAGTCGAATTATTGAAAAGTTGAGAAAAACAGATAATTTGAATTTTTTCTTGAGTGTGGTCCAAATCTTTATTGTTCCAAAATTTCGACGAGATTAGACTATAGTTAAAGCGGGCCTCAGTCCCACTTTTCAACAAACTTATCTTTTATGACTTTTCGCACAGATACTTACACGTTTTTGTTTTTTTTCAGGTAATGGTCGTTTTATACTTTCTGATCGTCGCAATTAAAGCTGGTGGTAAGTAATTATTGAAAAGTACATCGACCAACCAAAGCTATGTCTATAAAACTCCATAATTTCTCATTGAATCCTCGACACCGGACTAATCGACCGGAACGAGTCTCAAGTCGATAAATTCTGCCAGAGACGATCGCACATAAATTCGCTGAATTTTATGATCACTAAATTATCTAATAACACCGAGGAATTCTGATAAGAGGCGAGAATCAGGCGAGAACTAGATAAATCATTCTCGTTGACTAGTTTTTCTTCGTTCAGCTTGTTTTCTAAACATGTTCAATGCAGAAGGTTACATCGGACATATTAATTGTATTATACGGACTGGCCTATAGAAAATATATGACTTTTTTAATAAAAAACGCCCTTAACTTCAAACGAGACATCGTTTGCAATAAAATGATTCATTCGTATAGCATTATTCCATCCTTTTGTGCCGTGAGCAAACACCTTGAGAATTTTAAATTGAATAATCGTTTTCGAGATATTCAAAATACGAATCGGTAAATCGCTATTTATTCATTCGGTTTCAAAGAAGGGTTGACAAAATAGTGAAGAGTAGTGAAGGGCTAGTGCAGACACGACATGAACCGCGCGGATCAACCGTGCGGAGCTTATTTATATTAGCGCTCTCCATATTTGATAAAATGTTAGACTGCACGACCAATACCAGTGACTGTGGATGTATTACTATGGCTTCTCTAGAAGGCGTTTACTTTTTGCAGTTGGCAATCCGAACTTTGACATTCCTTCCATAGTGAATTAAATTACTTAATTTATCAAAGTTCGTTAAATTACCGGAATTCCGATATGCCAAGTCGGAATTATAAAATTCCGAGTTAGTGCGAATTCCGAGATACTAACTCGGAATTATAAGATTCCGAGTTAGTAACCCAGAATTCCGAGATACCAATTAGGAATTATAAGATTTCGAGTAAGTGAGTCGGAATTTCGAGACTGAATTATGGAATTTCGAGATATCAAGCCGTAATTATAAGACTCCGAGTTAGTAAGTCTGAATTCCGAGATACTTAGTCGGAATATAAGGAAGTCCGAGATATCAATTCGGAATATAAGGAATTCCGAGATATCAATTCGGAATACTAAGATTCCGTGTTGATAAGTCGGAAATCCGAGATACTAAGTCGGAATCTGAGGAATTCCGGGTTACTACGTTGTAATTCCGAGATACCAAGTCGAAATTATAAGTACTGTATTATTCACATAATTAAATGGTCTTAACAACTTTGATATGTTTTGCATTGGCGACGCAGTATTCAAAAATGTTTCGCAAAACTGTTAATTCACAAATTTAATTTTCTAGAATATTAGTTTTGCAAATGAAGAAACATTTTTACTCTGTCGCGTCACGTTTTGTGCAGTCTCAACTTATCTCATTCCATGTTCTACAACTCAAATGGCGAGAGCGAAATGATCACTCTAATGTCAATTCCGCTTCAAACTGTTAAGTGGCAAAGGTCTTACGAATTCCCTGATAAAATCCAATCGATGCATGCCCCTCGAGACCTTGTAACCTAGAAACGATTGAAAAGGAACTATCGCATTTCGTTCGATAAAGCGCATCGAGAATGTGGGACGAACCGCGATTGTCAGAGTACCGGTTGCAGGAAAATGCGATGTTACGAAAATGGATCGATCGCATAATAGATGCGGACAAGATGTGAGACAGCGAAGGACCAATTTTATTCTCTGTGATAATCAAACGAAGCCGGTGACGGAGTGAGTTCAATTGATTCCGAAACAAGCCAATTCGATTCACATGGGGAAATAATAATAATAATAATAAAAAATAAGCAGGGGGGTAACTATCATCTAAGACCTTGGAGAGTTACAACATCACTTTCCTGAGCGACCAGTGAAAAACCGAACCGGCCAAGGCGCATAACACCAAGTCCCTGAAGAAACAATAACTGGAACGGGTGGATGCAGAAACTCACGATGTCCTTTCAGAAGAACATCTAGCAAATCAACTGAGCCGTGTATGACGCCGCTCAGACTTTATCTCAAACAGAGAGGAGGGATACCACCCCTCTGATTGGGTGACATGAGCGAAGCATTCAGAAGATGGAAGTTGAGATCAGGTCGGCGAGACAACACGCGTCACGTATCCAATGTGTGCTGGACTTCATGGCGGCCAATAGACCTATCACTCCCGCAGTGCGGCGAATTGCCACAAATTTAAGACGAGCTCACCACACACTAAATCAAGGCGTGCTATTTACCATCAGACAGCACTGTCTCGATAGGATACGAATGCTGGTGGCTGCAAAAAAGTCATTATAGAGGCGGGCGAGAAGCATCGCGGAAAACATGAATTTCCTCTTGGCTTTTCAAGAGCCTCGTCCGAAAAGAGAAGGGGAAACGGGCTGAATACCCAAATTTACTCTTCAAACTTCGCAGGCTTCAAATCACTCTGAATCAAAACCTCTCTGTTAAAATCGTAATTCTGATCATGGAGGTACTTGATGAAATAATGAACACGCTGCTCCCGATTCTGAGAATTATTCTAGCTTGCCGTAATATAAATGTTAGCTGGACGAATGGTTCACTTCGTCTACTCAGTCTACTTTGATCCAGTGATCACTCAGTCTACTTGGACCCAGTAATCACTCACCCCACGGACGTGGGGAGTGACTAATATGGGTAAATGACACTAGCGCACACTCTGTATATATCGGGGCTTCGTAAACGGTGCCGGACCGGAATATTCCTAATGGAAAAAAACGCTCCTTCATAAACACTCATAGAGTGTTCCCAAGCATAGCCTGTTTGAATAGGGGACGGCGGTTATTATTTGCCGTGGCGCTTCCTTACACAAATTTCAGAATATTGTGTAATCCACAGGAATTCTGTAAAACATGAAGGCACAAGGTATCATGTGTTTTCATATCAATAATTGACCGCTTCATGAGATGGCTCTAATTTTGTTCTGTTTTCGAATGAAAAGTCTCCGTATTCGATACCACGAAAGACATTCAACGAATGTCCTCATATTTAGATGCTTGTCCCATTTGCTGGAGTTATTAATGATATCGCGCGTCGAAAGATATAGTTAAATGGGTTGTCCGAGGACCGACGAAAGATAAATCCGCGAACGTACGCGTTTTGTAGAACGAAATGCAGATGCTCACATCAGGAACGGACTAGCACGTCGTCTTTTGTGAAAAAGTATTGGAGAAACGGAGTTTGTTCACTTCGGACTCAACACAACGAAACATTTATTTATTTATTTATTTATCAAAAGTACAGTTAGTGAAAGTTCAATTATTAAAATTTGACTCAACATTAGATTCGTTGGTGTTCTCTACTATAGAAGATCTATTACCACGCATAATGTTTATGATCTTGTTGTGGTGTTCTTGATCGAGTTTTAAGTATGGTTTTATAGAATTTTGATTGCTATGACCAGTAATTTTCAGCAATTGTTGTTTTTCTACACCACTTGTTGCAAATTCGCTAACAGCAGTTGATCTATTCGAGTGAATTTTTATCTTTTTGTCCTTTACATTCAAGCCAATTTCCTCAGCAGCAGATTTAGTCCATCCGCATTTATTGAAATTCTTCCAACAGGTACTTTATCGTACCATTCGTCAGTTTACTTTTTCCAGTGTTTTAAGAACAGTCGTGGTGAGGTAATATTGTTGCCTCGTTTTGTTATCAGTTTATGAAAAAGAGGTACATGGCAGCTTTGTCTTTCACTATTGGAAACCAACCATTTACTACTTGTACAGCTTTGAGAACCACCTTGGCACGTTTTAATGAACACCGGATTGTATTCAATGCGATTTGTTGGAGAGTCATCGTTATTTTTCTTGATACGAAAAAAATCCACCAGACAAGCAACTGCCTCTCCTCCTCGCCAAGCTTAATACAGCAGCAATATGGTAAAATTTTCGCCTAACACCCCATAGCAATATTATTTTGTTAACTTCAGACAAATTTAACGAAACTGAACTGGACTTACGTTTACATGGATCTGCTGGTTGTTTCCTCCTGATTGCATCTCGGGTATCTCGTTATGGTTTAAATACTATATTGTTCAACGGGTCAATTATAATGTTATAGTCATTACAGTACTTTTCATGCAAAAGTTTCCACATTGTCTTCACCGTTGCTTCTTTTAATTCGGACCAGTCATTCCATCTCATATTGACTGCCCAATCTTTTAGTATCACGCCAATTCTTTAATTTCATTTCTTTCAGTTCGTTTAATTCATACTCTCGTTCGCAGCAAAATTCTTTAAATATTCCCGAAATATATTTGTGACTGTAGGTTGTACTTCTAGGAATTATTTCTTTGATTAGCGCGTTTATACTTTGAACATTCGCATTGCCAAATCGTGACAGTTGGAATTAAGTTGTCAAACACAATCGTGTTGTCATAGTGATTCATAAGCACTGAATGCAATTATCAATGTAATGTTGACATGATTGACAATTGTTCCATATGACACAAAATCACAAAATTTGAATGGTTGTTAGAACTGAAAAACAAATGTCACTGTAAACGATTCTATCATGTTTTCTCGTGTAATTCTTCTACGGTCACTGTTTTCCTGTCAAATTCATCAGTCAACCAGTCCTCTTAGAAATGTTTCCTAATGGCCCCGTCCGGTCCTGTCCGACGCATTCCTCGTTCTATATTATCGCGAATAAAAGACTTGACTAATGTACCTATGAGACGTGATGCGATCTATTGTATATGTTGATCGAGGACAAAGGTATATACCGATGTTGTTTGTGTGTGTCTGGATATTTCGTCTGCGCTCTGATCTAGTCTAACATAACCTGGAAAATATTGCTGCGGGCTTGGGCGTTATGGGTCACCGTTTGTAGTTCGCAGTTCAGTGTATAATAGCATAATAGGTGTAGTATAGACTTCGTGCGGCATTTGACAAGCCTAAGGGTGTCACAAATATAAAATATGTAATTGAGTAGATGTTCCTGATTGAATATCAACGAGGACAACGAATTTTTAACATCAGCTTATTGCTACAACCAATTTGAAGGTAGTTTATTACTATTATATCTAGGATTATTCAATTCGATTTGAAATCTGAAACTGTTAACGTCAAATATTAACAACAAAACATCATACGTATAATACGTATAAACAAACAATTATTTTTTTATTTTGCCATTATATTGATCAATAGGCTAAGTACTAACCATTACATCAGTAATTTGGTTAGAATGATGTAGTTTTGTTTTTTTTTTATCATAAACAGACATTTCCAAAATGAATCAATACTTAGATGTACCAGGGCAGAATCTTGTATTTTCCATAAAAAGGTGAACAGAAACTCCGAGACACCAGCTTTCATTTTCACAAGGAGTTTGTAGTGTTAACACATTGATTGGTAATGACGACTTTTTCCAGAATTTTCTCAACATAATATCTATTATGGCATGGAATCACACGTTTAAAGGTAAGGGCTGCGTCTTCCTTAGCTCGGACAAGTCTTTCGAAGAATTTTGAGGGTTGTACTCTCAAGGGTGTGCAGCTGGTTGACGGAAATAACAATTTTAACAACAATTATGTCAATGGCTATCTCCATTATCATCAATAATTGATACTGATATTCAGTTTTCAGTTAATTATGAAATCTCACAATTTGAATTCTATGAGGATCGAGAAATATGCTGTTTTCAAAGCTTCACCTATATACTAGCGACAATGGAAATATCTTTTGAATAAATATAGGATATAATGACTGGTTCATCTAGAACGGATCCTTGTGGGACACTCAGAGATACTACTTTTATTAGAATTGTACTTGTGTTGTTTGGCACCATCACAGAAGGACACATTCATTGCTATTGGTCAAACATTACTCATTCCATGCGTGAGCTGGATTTCCATAAGAATGAAAAGCAACCCATCATGATTGTAACAGTTGCTGGGCCGACAGAGGGGCGGCTGGGGGGTAAAATTTAAAGAAAGGTTTGCTTGCTAAAAGGTTGTTCAACTTCCTTAGTGAGTATGGTTGTCTGTACCATTTCGTACTCTTATTCAAGGGCGATTCAGATACATGCATCTCTTTGCTGGGCTTTTGAAGCTCGTGCGATTTACACGCATATGCCTTTTTGACCTAGTTGCCCGAAAACTGCTTGACAATTCACTTACGTGCATATATCTTGTGTTTCTATAACAAGATCATATTTCATTTGGTTCTGAAATAATTTTGTTAGTGCTGGAGTGCCATTTGAGTTTTTCGAATAACCCCAACGTATTTTCAATTATCTACACCATATTCCGTGCGTGCTCACCCTGCTACAACTGCCTCTCCCTTGTTGATTTTCAGGTATATATTATCAAATAATGCAAACACAGCTTCATTAGTGAATTTTGTCTCTTGAAAGCCAAATTGGCAAAAGCTGAATATGTCATTCTTGATTGAATATGAAATCATTCTTTTTTTTATTAATTTCTTCACTAATTTCGATAGAATTGGTGGGAGCGACATGGGCCTCAGATTCGATAAAACATGCAAAGGATTCATTATTGCTATCTTTAGGCATTTAGGAAGCTTGAAGGATTCATTTATTGCATCTGATAGAACATCCATAGCCAGATCTGGAGGAAGAACAAAAATGTCATCATATCAAGTACTTGAGGAAAGCTCTGTAACTATGGATTGATTCAGCCCCCGTGTGAGCAAGTACTTAAAAAAAATAAGCACACTTTATGAGAGGTTCATGGCTTTGACTTTTCGACCATCCCCCACACTTGAAGTACAATTGTCGATGACAATTCACCTCGAAATCGATTGCATAAGAATGCATTCTCGAAGAGTTTCTTTCCAACCGAAATAGAGTCCGTACCGCGAATAGCCGATAAGTATCGACCAATAAACCTATAAATAAGTATAGATGAATATATTTGTCGTCGCAGTGTCGTCACACGTGTCGTTCTGTTCTCATTATTATATTTATCCGACGAATATTTCGCGAATCCAGTAGGTGGCTGGGCGATGCACCTCCATATCAAATAACCCGAGTACCAATTATCGTACTTTACTTGTTTATACACACTCGCACGCACGCGTTTTCCGGAACAAAACAAAAAAGTCGTAAATCTCTCGGATGCGCACCAGGTATTTTGGCCGACGTTCAGGTATTCCGAGCGAAAGTATTTGGTATTTGGCAGTCGGCTCATAAGGTATCGGAGGAGGCTGTGCATTCCGTCGTGGTGCACATGTAATTGGGAGAGGTAATGATCGGAGAAGTTGGTTCGGGAATCGGGCCAAATTCGACCGCTACCAGCTGAATTTTATTGAGATATCGGGAAGCGCGCGGCTGGACCAGCGTATGACGTGATCCCGACTAGAAGTGAGAGATCAAATAGCACGAAATATGGATTCGGGACGATCAATAGTTTCCGAAAATATATATTACTTCCGGCTACGTTAAAAATCATTGGAACTACAACAATTTTTGTAACTAACCCAGTCTTTGAGAAAGGCCGGTATTAATATTACGCTGTAAAAGGCAATATTTTTTTTAATCGTTTGAAACTGTTTTTTCCGTTAGCCAGTTGTCGTCTCCCTACAAACGCCAGCCCTCAGAAGTCGAAACTTGTGCGAGCTAAGGATTAACGAGGTCTTACCTTTTTAACGTGCGATTCCTAGCACGAAATGGTATCACATACTCAACAAGACAGCAATAGCCAGTCATTAATATATGAAAGAGATGAAAAATGTGGTTTACTATACTTTTTCAATCAGCGGAAGCACTTGACAAGTGACAGTATACAATTTCTTAACTCGCGAATCTTTCATTTACCAGTGTCAATAGGTAAAGTTGTGCCTAACCAATGCTAGAAATTTGAATGACTATCGTCCATTTATTCCATCTTGTTTTCCAAGTGCGTTTGAACTCATTGAACTATGCTTTCTCATGAGAAAAGATTTAATAATAACAGGTCAGTCAGCATGGGATCTGCCCAGGCAAGTCAATTAGCAGTGTCTTTTTAGAAAAAGTTGTGAACTACATCGCGGCAGACGAATGTCCTGCAGGAATCTTCTGTGATTTGCCTTCTACAGTGCAGGGCCGTCCAGAGCCGTGCAGGGCCGCGCAGGTCCGCCCAGGGCCTTGCAGAGCCGCCCAGAGCCGTGCAGGGTCGCCCATTGCCGTGCAGGATCGTGCAGGGTCGCCCAGAGCCGTGCAGTGCCGCCAAGATCCGCTCAGAGCCGTGCAGGGTCGCCCAGAGCCGTGCAGTGCCGCCAAGATCCGCTCAGAGCCGTGCAGGCTCGCCCAGAGCCGTGCAGGATCACCTAGAGCCGTGCAGTTTCGCCCAGAGCCGTGTAGTGTCGCCCAGAGCCGTGCAGGGTTGCCCAGAGACACCCAGGGCCGTGCAAAGCTGCCCAGAGCCCAGCAAGGTCCTGGAGATAAAGATTCAACTGGGCCCTACCCCAATCAAACGGAAAATAACGGGAGATTATATATTATTATATTAACCTTGCACGAAAAATGCATGAGTCTAACTTCGATGTTCAGGCAGCTTCGAAGTTTTTCATTCATGTCTTCTAATTGTACTCGTTTATTGATAGAAGGTAAATATTTCCTGATTTTCCTTCCTTTTTATTGCATCTCAAAAATCTGGTTGGTTTTTTTATTACCTTCAGTGTTTTCTCATCATCGTCGTCAGTTTTATGTATACTATGTGGATGAACAACCAATTTTGAAGATCCAGTATTTTTGTGCTGGGAATCGTACGTTAAAAGGTTCGACCTCGTTAATCCTTAGCTCGCACAAGTTTCGAGAAAAACATTGTTGTCTAACCTTTAAAAACACAAAAATAGTTCAGGATTTGTATTTTTTGGAGTGCACCTGTAAACAAGACGTAAGCGAATGAATGTGACCTATTTCTTTATACTCGGTGGAGCGTATAGTTTTCTTCATATTAACCCGCTCATGTTTCGAAGTTACTTCCAAAGGTTAATCGTAAAAGAGACGGTATATGATAGATTATGCAATTTTAAACCATAATTTAACAGATATAGAGTTCCATCATACTTCGTTAATGATGATAAAGAATCTGATGATTTTGTATCCAACTCTTTGAAAAATAGCGATCTCATGCTCATACTAGAATTTGTTCTGTGAATCATGTGAATAATAAATTCGCTACTCCAGTAAAGAATGAATGGTCAAAACGAAAATGTCAAGATATCTTACAGTCCAAATACCTAGTTTGTATCTCTGGATTTTGCTCTTGCGCACTATGTGTTTAGGAATGTTAATTGTTAGTGTATAAATGTTACTTGTTAATAAGATAAATCCTCGTTCACGCATCGTAATTAATGATTCCAACAAAACACATGTGTTTTCGTGGATATGATGGTGTCGCTCGTTATCCAAGACAATTTTTCTGAACAAAACAACAAAACAATTCAATCGTTCGTGGTGAAAGCAGAATGCGAAGAGAAAAACTTTATGGCGAGCCTTGGTCATCATCGTTAGCAGAGCACCGATGTTCTTGTTGTATTACATGACTTACGACAATGGCGGAATGGTAACGAGCTCCATATTTCACACGAAAACGATATCGTTCGAGGCGTAATCGATTCACCGTTACAATAATATTCCTGCAAATCTCACTCACGCCCTCGACCTGCCGCAGGATGGACATCGCCGAACACGTGGGGTAGCAGGAAGTGACAACAGTTTCTCTGCGCTGATTTTTTTTTTTAACGTAACACTTCTCCGACATTCTTTATGAGGCTTGGTTTGTTATATGGGACGGTGGAATGAGTCTACCACAATTTGGTTTCTTAATAAAATATCATTCCTATAGTTTAGTTGCCCCTGTAATCCCTTCTAGCTCAAGACAAAGTATCAGACAAATATATTTCACAAAAAATGTGTCTTTAACATTTGTAGCAATACATATACACATTGACTTTTTTGTGACCCCCAAAGAAAATATCCTAAGTACGCTAGTGGTCCTGATATGTCGGTTTTTGATGTTATATGAAAACTAAAACAACTTTGCTGAATAGGGGATAACTAGCTGTATAGGTTTCCAAATGACACAACTGGCTTCTCTCTCCTTCTACTAATTAGGGCTTTCTCTCATTAACTCAAAGTAGCTAGACTGTAGAGATTGTAGGAGGGTTGTGCAGCCTCAAAAGCACCTCCACCTTTAAGGTATTTTGTGCATGACCCTTTATCTTTTCAAGACCCGGGATTTTGAGACTTCGTGCGAAGTTTATCAGTTTCCTGGGAGCTAAGTTCCTGATGTCGGAAAGCGTTAAGAATGTTCTATCCAGGAATTTTAGCAAAGCAGATGTTCTGCAGTTTCGGCGAAGTTTTCGCAGTAGCGGCAACTATCACTCTCTGACTTGACCATCTTTTTGATATGATACCCCAGAGGACAGTGCCCAGTGATTTGTCCCGTTACCAATTTCAAGACTTTTTTGTCCAACTCTAAAAGCTGTTTAGCTTTCATTGGCGATAGGCTCACTAGCCTTTTCGCTTGTCTTTGTCCTGGCACTTTATTCCAGGAAGATTTCATTTCCATCCAGCATCAAAACTCTTCTCTTTCAAGTGGGCTTTGGAGAGTCCACAAAATGGTTCTGGACCAGAAAGTGGTGTGTTTGCAAGGCAGTCTGCTTTCTCCACATCAGGGTTATCTGTTTGATATCAGTTAACTCAGGGTTTGTTTACAGTTCCAAGTCAGCTTAAACTCAAAACGAGCTTTTAGAGCTGCTTAGCTGCCTGATAGTATTTACATTTCTGCCTTTCGGGTGCCTCCTTCAAGGCATGTACTTGTGCTTGAAAGATGATTGGGGTCCTACCAAGGGGTTTTGATAGTCTGATCCTGTAACGCCAACTCCAACCCCTTCGTCTATCTTGGATCCATCTGTGTACCGTTCTCTGTGTAAATCTGATGTTTGTTTGTGACCACTTCAAACTGCACTTCGAAGTCGTACCTGATCGGCATGATATCTGTAGGTTTAGACATGGCTTCTAGGGAGAAGTGTGTCAAAATCTTTAGATGTCTGATCAGATTTCCTATTTTTCAGTTTTTTGTCTAGTACATTTTGAAGGCACTATTTGCTGCTTCTTTTATTACACATATGTGCAATGGCGGAAGGCTTAGCATTGACTCTAGAGCTGCAGTAGGGCACGTAAATATTGCTCCTAGCTAGCCGCTGCACTTTATGTAACTTGACTTGTGCTGATATCTGTTGTATTTTTCACCACCATAAAAGTGAGGCGTAGATGACAATAGATTTGATGATCGTTTGGTACGACCAATAAATAATTTTTGGTTTCAGCCTCCTTGTCTTACCAAAGACTCTGCGGAATGTCCAGCTTATCGCTATATAGCTCTGGAAATAATGTGGCAATCGCGTGTACGGAACTTATCGCGCATACCTAACTTATCACGCTTACCTAACTTATCGCGCGTGTAACTGACTTATCGCGCGTACCTAACTCATCGCGCGTACCTAACTCATCGCGTGTTCTTAACTTATCACGCGTACTTACGTAACTTATCGCGCGTGACTAGCTCGTTGCTCAAATGAACCGATAATATTCAATAAATCAATGCCAAATTTTTATTTTACTGTCATTATTTTCTAAAGCATGTAAAAGTACTAATATACGATTTGCTTTGTGGGCAGCAGAAAAACATTATTAGTATGATAGGTGGATATGTTGATTCTGCCCTGAGGAACATCTCAAGTTGCTCAATCTTTTATTGATAGTCTAAACATCGTACAATTTATCGAGAGAACATTCTGATATTGTGCTTGAATATGTTCGGGACGCATTTCGTAATTCTTCGTAATTGGCAATGTCGGTTGTTATAGTTTTACGTTTTTATTAACAATTACACCGAATATAGTATCAGGACTAACTCTACCTGACGTTTGTCCACAACTGCGGCAGGCATTCTCAAAGGCAGTGTGGTGGTGCACTCCTTCTTTGTTAGAGGTTTAATTTTGATTAGTGTTCAATTATTCGCTTTTGTCAGGTTGGAAACACTATTTCTTTCGATGGAAATTTGTGAAATGTTCCTGTATTTGCAGTATATTCGACAAAACTACAAGTTGTTACGCACGGATAAAAGATAGCAAACAAAATATCACGTCTTTTGCAATCGAAAGAAACAGGAATTCAGTCTGAGGAAAGTTCAAGTACAAATACTGATCACATTTATTTTGTGATAACTTTTTATTCATAATTGGTAACCATACTTAAGCAAGCAGATGTATGAACATTTCAACAAGTAATGTTCTCAACAGTCTGGTTTCAACCGGCATTATCCTCATGCACACTATATATATTGGCCAGGTTTTCAAACGACCAGAATTTGAGTTCATATCCGTGTCATTTCAGTATTTCAATCAATGGTCATTACAACAATAGTGGTTTATTCAACGAAAACATTTATTTCATATAACGTAACACAACTGGTATATATCAATATTTCCTGTGCAATGACATTATCCTATATTATCTTGATAATCATCGACTGATTTTATATCAAACTAATTCGAAACACCTCCCAGCGTGAGGAACCTCAGCAATTTCACCTTTTATTTCTTATATTTTTCTGTACCGCGATAAACAATGGCGTTGCGTATTGTTTTACGGTGACATCAGTGACCTCAGGTGTTGAATGTGAGACCACGGTACGACAAAAGAATGGTACGGAGCGCGTGCAAATAATTGTTCGAGAATCAGTACATGACACTATCGGCAACAAAAGGTAAATAATTCCCAGGCGTCGATTTGTTGTTTTTTTCCTTGTTGGCGGGAGGGGGTTTCAGTTTCGGATCTGAGTAGATGTACACGCTAAGAAAATGTTGATTGATTCAATACCTTTCTCTACCTGATTATTTTTTCAGTCTTCCAAATGAGTCCAAATATAAAAAAATGAGATACCTGCAATTAGTTATAGATACTGAATAATTACATCAAATGGTTGACGAGTACATTTTATAGCTATTGATGTATGTATTAGGATAAAGAAAATAATATTAACTTTTGTCTTACTGCGATTTTCTATTCTTATGACTGGTTTCGGATCATTAAACAATTACCTATCAAGTAAACTATACTCTTACAACAGGTTTTCATTAAATATAGATAAAGTAAAGTAATTATGTTCGCTAGGTACTTAGGTACTATAATTAAACCTTACATGAGATAAGAAAAATGTTACCTGAAATATAAACATAATCGAAACATTTCTGAGTAGAATTCAAAATGTGGAATAGCTAATTATCATAATTCACAAATAGGAGAGCTATTTAGTTCTAGTTGGTCATTGAGGATTTTTATTCAATTTATTTATTTCCAATGCTTCCAACAAGTTCATTTCCCTGCATACATGCAGTAAGGTAAGATACAAGGTTTAGCATAAAAAAGGAATAAAACATCAAAGATTTTCACGCACGATATAATTTTCTAAAGTTTCAATTTAGCATTTTTTTTTAATCGCCTACGCCTTTCAAAAGTAGTTTTGACGAACTGAATCCCAATCATACCACAAAAATATTTCAGAAGATTTTTATTCAAGAAAATGCACCTAACTACAATATCAACATTTTCTAAGTGAAATGACGTTCTAATTAAAGAATACTAGATAATTTCGTATTTTCCAGAGATTCACAGATGATTGAAATCATAATTAACGAAACTTTCTAAAATTTTCACTTCAAATCCCTTCAAACGTATCCTGACGAACTGGTTTCGAATTACAAGAAAACATTACCCTGCTTAACTCCAGATAAACTTTTCAACTTCCAAATGATTAAAGATAGATCGATTCTGCAAACTCCAATCGATTCAGAATGATGAAATTAGTATCCTCTGTGAGTTTCATGTCGATTGCCGAAAAAAAACTTTCTTGAAAAAACTCGTAATGGGCAGACCCCTAAAAATCATGAAAATTATCAGATTTACTTGAAATTCGCACTATAAGTATACGCCAAATTGTATGCTTAATCCGAAAATATATGATTTGCCATATGCTCAGATACAAGGTTCAGCATGAAAAAGGAATAAAGCGTCGAAAATTCCCTCGCACGTAAGTTTTCATTTTGCTTTCTTGAAAAAATCGCAAATGACCCTTAAAAATGTAAATAAAATTACATTAAGAGTGACCGGTTGAATTCGCTGTAAAATTTTAGACTCTCAAGCTTGAATAGCTAACTTTACCAATCCAAAAACATTAATTTTAAGGTGGTGTTCCTAATTTTGTTCTAAAATTTGTTCTAACGGTCATCCGGCACACTCTTACGAAACTCTCAGAAGTCTTCAACTTCCTAGCAGGGCGTGATTTAATCTTTACGATTTCGCACGCTTTTTGTTGCATTTGACAAGGATTATTATGATGCAGGTATAATAAAGAAAAACTGATTGCTCTCCTTAAAATATATTGTTCTTCTTTGTAACTACTAACATGTTCATAAAGATTGTTTTATTCGGACGATTTATTACAAATAATATAGAGAGAAGAAAAGGTCCAAGTGTACTTCCCTGTGGCACTCCCACATCCGGCTCCACACTTCACCAATTTTACAAAACCGAACTGATATTTGGGTCGGACAGTTGTTTCTCACCTATAGTATGATAATTGGTTGCCCTCCTAAAAAAGGTGAAGCGCCTACACTATATTTTTGAAAACGTTTTGTAAAAAATGCAGTACGCCACTGCGAACATTGATACTTGTAGTAAACTGAAAAGTTAGCGACCGTTTGAAGCTCTTGATAGCCGTTTTATTATTTTAATGAGAAATGTTGACCTCTGCAAAAATAAAAACACATACCGTCATACCAACTAGCGAGCGTAAATAAAACAGAATTGCCATAAAATGAATTCATCGACGTTTTAACGAGTCTACGATCGAGCGGGCCATAACGTTCTCTCAATATACTGACGACTCAACAATTTTTTCGTTTATTTGCAAATCAGTGCAAAATGCCACCGTGCTATTAGTTGGTATAGGTTATGGTTTTGGCAGTGGCGCACGAATCAATATTTGCAAAAATATCTCTCCTATAATGAAAATTAGCTTCTTTTGAAACATTCTATTTTCAGTTGGAATACCTCAAGGTGTAATGATTTGATCATAGAATATTACGGTGATTTCTCAATGTTAGTATTCATGCAATGAGTGTCAGATAATGTTATTCTTCAAAAAAGTTTGTGCTTTGCAAAAAATGAGATATCAGAGTTCTAAATTCTCAAACGATACACAGGAGAGAACAAAAAAAGGTATTTTGAACAAACAGGAACAGACTATCACATTAATCCTTATGTTGTTGATAAAGACTCACATCTTTTAAATTAAATCAATTTGTTTGAACTTGTCTTTGAAATATTTAACGCCCCAATCCTACATCCCTGAAAATTTCGCGTTTTGGCAATGCGAATGTTCAAAGTATAAATGCGCTAATCAAAGAAAAAATTACACGAAATACAACCTACAGTCACAAATATATTTGGGGAATATAAATGGAATTTTGCTGCGAACGAGAATATGAATTGAATGTACATAAGAGCTTCAAAAAATTGGCGTTGATACTAAAAGATGGGGCGATCAGTATGAGAAAGAAGGACGGGACTGAATTTAAAGAAGGAACTTTTCGTGCAAACTTTTGCCAGAAAAATACTATAATGACTATAATACTATGATTGGCCCGTTTAACAACACAGTATTTAAACCAGTCCGAAATTCTCGCGATTTATCAGGAAGAAACTACAAGCAGATCCATGTAAACTTAAGTCTAGTTCAGTTTCGTAAAATTTGTCTGAACTTAACAAAATGATGGTGCTATGGGATGGAAATATTCCTGAAGGTCTTATGCATAAATTTTACCATTTTGCTGCTGTAGAATTATCGTGGCCAGGAGGAGAGGCAGTTGCTTGTCTAGTGAATTTTTTTCGTGTCGAGAAAAATAACGATGACTCTCCAACAAATCGCATTGAATACAATCCGGTGTTCATTTAAACGTGCCAAGGTGGTTCTCAAAGCTGTACAAATAGTAAATGGTTGGTTTCCAATAGTGAAAGACAAGCTGCCCTGTGTCTTTTTTATAAACTGATACCAAAACGAGGCGACAATATTACCTTACCACGACTGTTCTCAAAACCAATCGACACTGGAAAATGCCTCATAATTTTATGACAAATTCCTCAAGCTCGTTGCTTGGTAACAACCCAAAGCCGAAGGAATAATCCAGCCTTTGGCATTCTGTACTCTTATCAGAAATAAATTTTGTAGTCATAAATTTGGGAAAAAAATGGTAAAACATAAACTGATGTAGTTTGAATAAAAGCGTATAATTTGTTCCCACATATAAATCAACTGTTATCAATCACATGACTGAAAGGACTAAAAACAAGGGGTCCGAGATAAGTTATGTTTTGAATATTCGGCCAGTGGCGTAGAGAAAAAAAGGGATACGTCAGCCTCATGAGGAGTTTATTTCATCCAAAAAATTGCCTTATTCACAACAAATAACACCTGTCATCGACTGTAAGTGAACTTTTCATACCGATAATTTTTTCCATCGGAGTTTATGTTATGATTATCCGTTTGGGGTCTCCGAATCACTCGAGTCTCATCTAAGTTCCGCCCCTGGCGTTTTGTTATTCGTTTGTCGCTGTAACGCAAAAATATTTATGGTATAAATTCAGCCGTAATTATACGAGTCTGACAAAAGGCAATTACAGCCTTTATGGGGATGAACAAGAATAATTCATATGATTTAGCTGCGATGAAAACGCGAATAAAAGACGATCGAGGTGCTATTTTAATATTTCCCGAGCCGGGCAATTATTAGCATCGATTTTTTTTTGTTGTTTCGTTCCACGGAAATTATGGATATGATGCTACAACTTTGTAGATGAATTAAAATATATGACTGTGTTTTGCTAGAGAGGATGTATAAACGCGGAGAATTATTACATTCTTCGGAAATTATGAAGATGCCAGAGGTTATTTTTAGATTTTAATGATTACCGATCGGCAGTGGGATACCTACCTACGAGCGAGGATCGCCTTGGGGATCAGTAAATTGGTTTGGTATCCCTAGCCTAGATTTGATCGGGCTCTGTCAAGTAAACGTACCATTACGCAATAATTACGAAGGATCGTAAAGGTTTTTCAAAAATTTTCATTTTGAAATTTCAAGTCGAAAGGAAATTTTGCACTATCTAGATTTTATTGTTACTCTGTGAATAATCGAGATGCCTCACCCCTTTCAAAATGGCTTCTATTCGATGGTCTTGAACTAGAAAAAAATATATTCCTAGTTTGGCATAGTATTTGTGTTATTTTTGTGTTTGTATTTGGCATCTTAACAATGAGAGATGTATTGACGTCTTCAGTATCATCAAGTGCGACTTTCATCAATTCATCTAAACGAAATGCACCCGCAATTCCAAAGATAAGAGCAACTTAGAAAATTCAAAAATTATTCTGTTATTGCAAATTTAAAGTTCGTGAACAGTTTGTGCTTTGAAAATAATGCAAAATGACGTTTACGATTGTTTTCTATCTATTGGGTACACCTGTCAAATTTGAAATTTTTTCAAAAAAGTTCCAGAATGTTAGGTTATTTCTCAATATTTCGAAAAATATTATATGAAAAAGTTGTTTATTTTTCGGTTTCCTACCCACCTACCAAATTTGAACCAGTTTGAACAACTTTTATTTTTTTCGCGTTTTCTTAACCTTACACTTTTTCGGATAATTTAAATTTGATGAAATCTGGAAAAAAAGTTGAGATGTAATACACCCATCTGCTGAAAGAATTTTTTGTTTATAAATACTTCTAACTGGATATTTTCAAAAAAAATACAAATGCTAAGATAACATCATATTTGATGCAAAGTGGCTCTAGTTTCAATATTCCATAGCAAAATTTGCTTCAATTATTTTTATCACAATACATCAGTGAAGTAGAAAATACTTTAGGTCTATTGCTTCAGAAAAATATTCGATAATTCGAAACTAGAGCCACTTTGCATCAACTATAACATAATTTTTTTAGCATATTTGTATTTTTTTGAAAATATCCAAGTAGAAAAATTTTTAAACAGAAAAAATCCTTCTAGCAGATGGGATTATTACATCTCAACTGGTTATTTCAGATTTTACCAAATTTAAATTATCCGAAAAAGTGTAAGGTTAAGAAAACTCGAAAAAAATCAAAGTTTTTCAACTGGTTCAGATTTGGTAGGTGGGTAGGAAACCGAAAAATGAACAACTTTTCCATATAATATTTTTCGAAAAATTGAGAAATAACCTAACATTTTGAAATTTTTTTGAAAAAATGTCAAATTTGACAGGTGTAGCCAATCGATGGAAAACAATCGTAAACGTCATTTTGCATTATTTTCAAAGCAAAAAATGTTTACGAACTCTAAATTTGCAATAAATGAATAATAAAAAAATGTCCCATATGATGCGGACTTTAACGGTGACACTGTACATATAAACATTAGGGTCATACTTGGGATGTGGCTCAATTTGGAAATGAAGTAAAACTTTTACTGAAACTGTTTCTTCATTTAATGATGTATCAAATATATATAGATGGTTATCGACATTTCGACGGGGGGCCCCTCGTCTTTTTCAAGATGTATGTCATTTGGTGCAACTAAAATAACATTTTTCCTACACATTGTGAGAATATTTTGCCATCGTTAATATGATGCAGTTTTGGCAATTGTGCTGTTTGTTTGTTGTCTCCCACATGATTGGGGAAATTTTTGTTTGTCAGGAATATTTATTTTTTATTTTTGTGGTTTAAGTATGTCGATAATATCAGTTTTTGTTAATTCAAAACAGGTGGGTCCATCTAGTTAAGGTGGGTTTAACAATGACTGAAAGTTTAAATATGTGCCCTAAGAGGATATTTGTATAACACCGGACAGCTGTTTCGTGGATTCCCATTCATCAGGATGGTTTCATGAATCATACCTGGCTATAGTTCAGTGATAGTTCGATATACTAATATGGGTTTGAAGCGATCGTATTGTTATGAGTTCACGCCCACTTGCGATGTTACTGAGTTGAACAAATCGTTGCCTCTTCCGAACTAACAATTTTTTTCTTCCTTAGTAGAAATCAGTCAAATTGCATTGCGATATGTGTTCAGAATTGAGGAGCTAATTTCGAAATATCAAATTTAATATAGAAGCAGATAATTTCGCTGTAATAACGCATCGTCTCCGCTATCTAACATATCTTATTATGACGTTCCTTTGATCGATAATTTTTTTTGTCACGGTTATCAATAAGTACCTACGGTGCAGTATAGTAAACGTTACCGATTCATTTGTCAAGCTCGGGATCGCATTGCAATCGTTGCAATAACAAAACAATAAACGGCATTCCTCGTGTACAGTTAACCGTGAAATCATTATTTATACTTATTTATTAATTTCCTTTTCAAAACCCTCTACCGGAACGTTATTGGATATTTTCATAGAAGCGGATGCTGTTGAACCGAAGTACGAATATCGATACTGCAGTAATCATTGTAATTAGAAAATATAATCTAATTTGTTTTCGTGATTAGAAGAAATCATAGGTTGTGGTCATAACCAAGACCCGCTGAATACAAAATTTCACCTAAATATCTTTTAATTTGTGCGAAAACAAACTCATTCTTTATTTCGGCCAAGGATTAATTGATCATTCAAACTAAAATTATTTGTTATCAGTAAAACGTTACTATTTGTGGTTGATATAAAATTTAAATGAAGATCAGACCATAATGACTCAAATTAGAAAAGAAGTTCTCTCGATATTTTGTCTGGAACTGTTAATACATCTTTTCTAACTGGAATTTTGTCACTAATTCTCAAGCTACCTACCAATATATTGTAAAACTTCTTCAAGAGGGAGGAAACCTCGAAGATCTATCAAATTTGGTTACTTTCAACTTGCTTTAAAATTATGTGAAAGATTGTTAAAAAACGAACTCTAGAATTTCTGAATTATCATAGTTTACTGTGAAAATACCACTTTCTTTTCTATAACACGTGCAGGCATACAAGCCTAAACACTAATGTAGCGGTTGCAGCTGTGTTCTGCGATTTTTCGAAGAATTTTTGAGTGTATATCGTACATCAATCACTGTTGAAAAAATTAAATGTGTATGGAGGTTCAAGTATTTTACTCTAAAATAGTTTGATCCATACCTTTCGACCATACATCAAGTAGTGAATAGTAATGATCAGGCATCTATTATAAAAGAGATCGTACATGGGGTTCTACAAGGATCTGTCCTTGGACCTGTATTATGTATGCAGTATTCGAACGTTTCAGTAAAAAATATCAATATTTAATGAATTTTCACACTCTTTGTTGATGATATATTCAAATATTCTTCATTGTCAAAGATCAAATATTTTATAGACAAAGAAAATATCAAAACTAAGTATAAATAAAAGTCAACACACTTCCCTGGAATTTAAAAGATACGGAAGTTAATTAAATTCATCATGAGTTCTTCTTAAAACGTGTGGCGTTGTTGAGCGAATTTCTAGTTTGATTCTGTTTTTCAGTTCTTTAATGTCTCTAGGTTCAGTAGCATATACTGTGATTTGAGTTACCTTACAAATGAGGAGTTTAGGTCAGGAGATCTTGCTGGCCATTCAGTGGTACTTTTTTCGTAAAATTCATTCATTTTGGCCAAATTTGAAGGATTATCGAATGCTTTTTCATATTCAGGCCGTTGAATATAGATAAAACCAAGCTCCAGTTGAAAGAATTTTCTCCTGTGACAGATTCATTCGCCACTTTCCATTTTCGCGTGTTCCTCATTTTGACTAAAAACTCGCAACTGTTTTCCGGTCATTCTTTTTCTGTCGACATCTGTGTAGTAAACTAATGCGATTTTAATGTCAATTACCAGCACCCAACCGTTTACTGTAAAACTAGTAAATATCATTTCCACTTTTTGTTTTCTCATTCGTTTCGAATCGCCTTGAAAGTAACTAACGGGATAGATAAAGAAACGTTACGTACGCGTTATTAAACATTTTTAATAAAAATTCGTATCTGTATACTTGTCGGTTCTTGTGAAAGATTAAATCGCTCGATTTCCTGAGAAAGCTGCGATACGGGATGTCTCAAGGAAGGTCGATTGCATATCCTGTACTTTGTTGGATGTGGGTGGAGCCCTCTGCCATTCGTAGAGGGAGTATGTTACTTAGCTGGAGAAAGCCTGTTGGGGTTTTTCAATTTTCGATATCAATTTGGCTGTATGCACAATTTTGAAGCCCAAATCATCGGAATGTATTTTATCGCCGTATGGAAACAACATAATTCAATCCTCCATGACATTTTTTAATAAGTAAGGATTTTAAAAATATTACAAATTGTTTTTTGCGGAAATTGTATTTATTCTGACTCAGGAACTTCTAATTACAGGATCTGGATTAGGTTCATTTTCAATAATCATTTGACTCCTTTCTATCTGGTGTCTTGGTGTCGTAGTTGTCCTTTGTTATTTTAGAGCTTACATGTTTCCGTAGAATATCGTATAGTAGATTTAAAGCATGTCTCACGTTACTTTTAATGGAATGGAAACTTCTGTGAGCAATCAGATGACTTGGCGATGGGAATTCCACTCATCCCAGTGATAACCAATTTCTTCATGGAACATTTTGAAGAGAAGGCAATCAATGCCTTTGATTTGAAACCGACCATGTGGCTACGTTACCTCCGTCATTTGGAGACATAGAAGGGACACACTGAACCGATTCATCTTAACGTTCAACATCCCAACATTAAGAACACCATAGAGAATGAACAGGACTAGCGGATAGCATTTCTAGATGTACAAGGCCATGAAACCAAGGACTTCCACGAGTCAAGGTAGGGAGGAGGAGGCTCACGTGCATATCCACCATATATACCATAGGCATAATTGGAAAACTGTTGGGACAGCACAACATGAAAGCGGTCTTCAAACCCACCAAGAAGATGAAGCAAAGCCTTAGGTCGATAAAAGACAAAAGAGACCCACTATCAGCAGCGGGTGATATCGCATACCATGCACTTGCGAAAAGGTGTACATTGGAACTACAAAAAGATCCATGGGAACAAGACTGAAGGAGCATCAGAGGAACTGCAGATTAGGCGAAACGGACTAGTCAGCAGTGACAGAACATTCGCTCAGTGAAGGAAACCACAGGATTGTATTTGAGGACGTGAACCGTCTTGCCCCCAACCAGGGATACCATAGCCGACTTGTACAGGAGGCAATGGACATCCACAAACACACAGAGAATTTCAACAGAAAAAAACATGCTATGAACCTCAAATCTCATTCTTAGAAATTCTAAAATAGCAAAGGAAAACTACGACATTAAGACAGCAGGTAGAAAGGAGTTAACTGATTTCATGTAAATAAAATAATCTTCGTATATGATGAGTGTATGAGAACAAAGCATGAGTTTATTATATTTCTTTCAGTTTCTTAAGTTTTTTCAATTGACCTCGGAAAAACTATACCTGAAGTATTTTCATTGCTTTTATATTATGGATTGAATCGAATATCATTCTGTTTTGATAGAATTCTGTCTAGGTTTTCATTTAGACGATATGATTCTTAAATCACTGAATTGTTTTCTTGATTTCTGAGTTTCTGTAGTAATATGAATTGTTTTCTTGACATCATGAATTTCAGGTGATGAGTATGATATATAACAAGTTATCTCAAAGATTTTAGATGTCAATATGTTAGAATAGTTGAAAATTAGAATAGTTGAAACTTGGAGTTGGCCCGATACAATACAACCTTTGCAGGTCTCTTGTAGATTCTTCAGTCAGCCTCGTATATTCCAGCTCCGAGGCTTTTTATGGCCAGGGCTCCTTCGCTTTGGCGGTTGGGACTGTCTCCCTGTTTCAGCTGGAAATAGTTGTTTCAAATGTTCTATCGGATTAATACATTGCAGACTACATTGGGTGGGCCATAGAATAGCAGAATTATTTTTGTAATATCGATAAATGAAAAAACCAGTAATATGTAAAACCAACAAAATGGAGAATCAATTATGTTTCAGAATAACATTTTATTGGTCTTAAAAACAGCAGAATTGAATGGATAGAAATGATTTATGATCCAAATTGAAATTCATCTATGTTTTTATAAGAAACAATGAAGCATCATACGCGAAAACAGTAGAACCAGATTTCATAGGTCTGAATTCGGCAAGATTGGAAAGTGACCGAAATGAGAAAATAAAGTAATTGCAAATCTCAATAACCTAAGCTCTTCAAAACATAAAACGATCACGCTCCAAAAATATCGAAATGTAATTCCATCAAAACAAAATATAATCGTATCTAAAAACGTAAATCCAACAAATTATCTGAAAATCAATCTGTAGTAACATAAAATTCTTGGAAACAAAATGTGTCAGACTGAAAACGGTCAGAATCGAAATCTAGCAGAATTCAGTAATATTGACCGCACGCTACTCCATCTCTGAGAGACTAGAGCCATCCGCTATCCCCTCTCCAAATTCTGATATTTTTCGGTTCTGTCCTTTTCGATTCTACTATGTATTCTTCTGATTATTTTCAATATGGAAATTTTAGGTCTTGTACTCTATGGATTCGACGATTTTAGTTCTTATAATATTCTGTTCCGATATTTTTCCACTTCTATAAAATATTGATTTTCTGATTTGCTGGTTTGGTCAAATATCTGTCTTCCCATTTTCTGTCATTCTCCTTTGACGGTATTACAGTTTTATATTCTTGTAATGTTCAGTTCTTCGAATTTCAGTTCTTCGAAAGATCGATACGATCATTTAATATTCTCGAATTTTTAGATTTTGATTAATATCCGTTACTGCAATATATTGATTTTCCAAATTTCTCGTTCGATTATTTTCGATTTCTTCAAAACTAATTCTGAACCATTTTGCTTCTCTAGAATATCTTTACTGGATTTTATTGGTTCGATACTTTTAATTCATAGTCAATTTCAGTTTGAGATTTTACTTTTCTGATGGATTATATGTAATCCTACATTGGTCTGTCCCATGTGATTGGCCTATTGGATTTTGCCACTCATGTATCCTACAAAAGCTTGTGGCTTCTAGGGAGATGTGTTTCAAAATCTTCAGATGTCCGATCAGATTTCCTGCTTTAAGAACTTTGTCTGGTACAGTCTGAAGACACTATTTGCTGCTTGTGAGCTTATGGTCAAATGTTACTTCTATAATGTGATCTCCACTCCCTTGAGTACTGGTGATTTTAGACCTTTCAGTACTCTTTCTCCTAGTGAAAGTTATGACAGTTGTGTTCGGGTCATTGACTGAGAATTGCTCTTACTCGCACTATTTGAACAAATTATCCTCACAGAAATATAGACGGATAGAAAAAGCTATGCTGATCAGTTGAGGCTGTACAGTTTTGTAGAATTTCTACTAAACAAAAATCTTTGATTGGGAAACTCTGAATCTAATGGTGGTATTTGGAATCGCTGTTGACATACCAATTTTAAATCTGAAACACTTAACCCCAAATAATTGAATACAGAAGTTTTTCATATGATTCAAACAATGAATAACTATTCGACCGCCGAGAAAAAAATCAAAGCCCACAACGACGGTAAGGCACGCTAAGTAACAAGGAGCTTGGCGTGCATCTAATTTGATACGACGATGCATACCCTTGCCACACAAGAGCAAAATTATGCACTTGCACAGAATGCATTGTTTGTCGTCGATAGGTCGATTTGCATTCGTTTCCGGAAAAGTTGACATAATGCCCTTTCTTGGTCGCGCGCATAACCTACGTACAATACTGCCCATAAATCATTTTTAGTACGCCAGTGACATGTCTCGGTGGATTTCTAATGTCTATTCATAGCCTATGTACCATGGTGATTTATACGATATATAGAATTTACGAAAACATTGGACGACACAGAAATTTCATATCATTCATTATTATGTAATAGAATACTCATACAAGGGTGTGTGAAAGATAGAAAGATGATCATAGTTTTTAGGGGATTTCATCGCATTCGTATTTTGTTGAAATAATGCATAATATTTGATCTCTACCGGCAAGCTTCTCTGACTATGTCTAAATTCTTCTTGGGACCAAAAGTGGTGTTGCACAAGGAACTATTCCGGGGCCCCTTTTACTCAGTATCAATTTAAACGATATATCCACTCATGACTCATTAACCGGTATAATTTTAGAAATATCAATTCCCAAAAATTATGTAGACTACTCGGGGGAGTTAATTGGGATCAACACTTCAGCAATTTAAATGGACTTGACCAAACAAGTGAACGGTTCAATGAAATCATACAAAATATAATAAAAAAGTGTGTACCCTTGAAAAAATGCTGCTCCCGCAAGTATCCTGCGTGGTATTCAAAAGACTTGATTCGTAAACTAAAGGTCAAAAGTCACTACTTGAAATATATATATATATAGAGATTTCATATAAAGCTTTCATCACAATATCCGAACACAACTTGAAAAAAGATCCCACAAGTTTTTGGAGCTATGTAAATTCGAAGAAAAACAAATCTCGAATTCCGGGACATATGTACTACAATGATCAAACATTGTCCTCGCCCGACGCCATTGTTAATGCATTCGTAACAAACTTTGAAAGCGTATATATTTCTAACAATAATTTAGCAAACACAAACTTAAGTATCGGAGAACCTCACAATACCAGGGATTACTTACATCTTCGTAAAATCACGGAGAATGACATCATTTCGGCATCCAAAAAATTGAAAAATAAATTGACGGTTGGACCAGATGGCATTCCAGTCAAACTTGTTTAAAATCATATTGCTCTTTTTGCTATGCCTCTCTGTATCATCTACAACCTCATGCTAAAAAATTATTACTTCCTGAATATATGGAAGCTGTCGAGGGTATGCCCTATTTTCAAATCGGGCAAGAATGCAGAAATTGTAAATTATAGACCGATTGCAATAATATCAGTGTTCTCGAAATTGGTTGAAATAATTTTATCGGACTTCATTTATAATCACGTGCGTAACACAATTTCTGAATTCCAACACGGCTTTGTGAAGTGTCGTAGTACTGCATCAAATCTTTGTATCTTCACCCAATATGTTTCCGATAAATTGGACCAACGTAAGCAAGTTGATGTAGTATATACGGACTTCAGCAAGGCATTTGATCGGGTTTCACATCACCAATTACTCATGAAATTATCCAGCTTTGGCATTTCGAGAAGCATTCAATATCTCCTGAAATCATATCTTAGTGAAAGAAAATTATTTGTAGAATATGAAGGAATTAAATCGTTTACATTCAGGGCAACCTCCGGAGTTCCTCAAGGTTCAAACTTGGGTCCACTACTATTCCTCCTATTCATTAATGACATTTCTCATAGTATCAAGTCCAAAAAACTACTTTTTGCTGATGATTTGAAAATTTTCAGGGAAATAGAGGATCACTCTGATTGTACAAAACGATATCACTGAGTTACATGATTGGTGTCAGAGAAATGAACTATCATTAAATATTGGCAAATGTAAAACAATGACCTTTGCAAGGAAACCTTCTGTTCAAATGTATAACTACAAATTGAACAATATCCCATTGGCAAGAATTACCGAATCGAGGGATCTGGGAATTATCTTTGATGAAAAACTAACGTTCTCGTCACATATCGAACAAGTAGCATCCAGTGCAATGAAAATTCTGGGATTTGTGATGCGTAACAGTAAAGAGTTTTCATCATTGTAGGCTATTTGTTCCATATATTATTCATTGGTCAGAAGCAAACTGGAATACTGTAGCTCCATATGGAATCCTTGTCAAGGAAAATATATATATATATTGTATTGAAACTGTTCAGATTTTTTTTTTTTAATTCCTTTACTTGAAAATACATGGATCTTACCCCATAAGGGGGCATAGCTTTGATTTACTCTTAGAAGAGTTCAACTTTGCATCACTCAAAAATCGCCGTCAAATTAACGACTTGATTTTCATGTACAAAATCATACATAATCAAATCGATTCATCTACTCTTCTTTCATCCTTGAATTTTAATGTTCCTCGTATAACTTCCAGATCGCAAATAACATTCCACATCGACGTACCCAACTCCCAACACCACTTTCACTGTCCTTTGACTTCTATGTATAGAAGCAACAATAGTCTACAAAATATAGATATATTTTTTTTACCCTTATCTCAGTTTAGGAAAGCAATATATAACGCACTACATAACTGAATTGTACTTATGCTTATATGTTACAATGTTACATGTTATGTAATGATAGTAGCAATTTTGTTTTCTTTTTCATGTATAATATTATAAGCTTTGATTTTGTATTATGTACTCCTGTAATTAGGTCTTATGACCTGTTGGATGTATTTTCTCAATAAATAAATAAATAAATAAATGAAACAAAATCAAAATTTCATGAATAATATTAACAAAATTAACGTTTCGTATCGACTAATGAAAAATATTTTTAATTAATGATGATAATAATGATGAAATTGATGATTCACAATAACACGACTATATGAAATGATCGATATGTTTTCTCATCTTCAATGTAAAAGACCGGTTCATTTGAAACATCTTAAATCGCTATCAAGTTTAGAATGAACTGAGATCCTTGTTACCGAAACGTATCGAACATATTTCAGTGGTATTTTAAATTATTCATAAAAGGCATAAAAGTGATTATGAATATTCTCTAGTTGACCATAGAAACGCTCTCATCTTTCATTCAGTCCGTGTACAGCGAGCAATTTGCATTTCATCATGAAATTGATTCGAAATATACCGGTTGTCGAGTTATAAGTACTTCCTTCGTTGTTTACATAACTCACATAACCATAAAATGGGCAAAGACCTCCTCTGACGTGCGGTGCTCATTTTACCTTTATTTGTATGCGCGCAAGAAATGGCGGAATGTATTCTGCATTATTCAGGTAACGACCGATCAGCAGTGGAGGAGAAAAAAAAACGCTCGACGATCGTGTGTGTCGTGCATGCCTTCCGACTGGTATTTTTGTGGTGAATCGCGAAAAGACCAATCAATTATCTCAACTCAACGGAACCGGTCCTAGTTATAGACGGACGGCACGCGGATGAATGTGCGACGATTGTACGCTCAGCGTTGCCACGTGTCAATCTGACGGGTCGCTTTTTGATTTTAAGATGAGAAAATCTCGGAGAAAGTATTGGTTTCACCGACTTTCTCGAAGTTTGGCAACGTTTTTCAGTGCTCTGGTAAATTGGCGCTAGTTTTTTTTTGCAATGTTGCCTTGCTCTGTTTGAATGACCCGCCAATTATTTTTGGGCAGAAATTGGTAGATTCCAGAATTTACATCATATTTTGGCAACACTTCAAGTTATGTTATTCCAGTGTTGCCATGTGTCTTCTCAAATAAGTGCCATAGATGATAGAAGTGGCTGGATAGGATCGTGGTCCCTCGTCAGTTGTCGGTTGAACTAGAGCTGTTTCAACGCGCCCTTGATGTTACAGGTGACGTCCCGATTACCTGGCGCCAGGATATTGGCTTAGAGAGGTATCTTGCTTCCATACAGTTTTACTCAAGGAGGCTTCATGGTTATTTTTGTATGAGTGATTTTGTGAGTGTTGGTTGCAGATGAAGGTGTCCTTTAACACTGAGACCTGCTGGGGTTTAATGTATTATTCTGTCGTCAGTGATTCCTAGTTAAATAGGTCTGTGTCTTTTACCAGGTTTAATAGTTTATACACTGGGAGTTTTAGATTCATGCCTATTTCTAGGTTGGTCTGTCCGAATATTCTGTAGCGCCAGTTGTGCAGGGCGTTGCATTCGAAGATGATGTGAGAGGCTTTTTCCTCCTCGTCACCACAAAGTCTGCACTCTACGGTTTCTGTTCATTCCCATACTGTGTAGGTATTTCCTGAGGCCGTAATGTCCAGTAGGTAAGCCGGTTCTTGTGCGAATTTTAGATCTGTTTAGGTTGAGAGTGTCAGCCGTCAGTGTTTGGCTTTAGTGCCTCAACATGGCTGCGCTGTGTCGATGCCCTTCGATTTGGTGTTTTGTTTTCTTCGACTCATTTTTTACGTTTCCGCATCGGGTTTCGCCAATTCCAAACACTGGCTGGACGTTTGTATGGTAATTCAGATGAACGTCTTGCAAGTTGGTCTGCTTTTTCATTACCTTCTATTGCCCTAAGTCCAGGAACCCACACAAGTGTTACCTTGTGTTTTGCCAGTTCATTGAGGCTTTGAAGGCATTCCCAAACCTGCATTGACTCAATTAGTACTGAATTTGGAATACTTACTGTTATTACCAAGTGGAAGAATAACGTTCCTTTTTGGTCTCACTCCATATATTCCTGCTCCAGTTTCTACCTCTGTTTTTGAGCCATCTGTGTACCAGATTATGTTTCCAGGTGATAGTGATTCTACTACCGAGTCCCATTCGCCCTACTTGAGCTATGTTCTGAATGGTTTTTTATATGTAGTTTGATCATTTGCAGTTCGGTAATGTTGACTTCATGAATGATTTTGGTGTGCCCAGTTTGTGGTTGGGATCTCCAATTACCTGTTTGTATGAGTCTGTATGCACTCATCCTCGCCTTTCCCATGACTGTGATGTTCAAAGGTGGAAGGTTTAGAATGATTTTCATAGCAGCGGTCGGGAGTGCTGCTCATGGCGCTCGTGATACACAGATAAGCGAGCCTCTGAAGTTCGCCGAGGTTAAGTTTTGCCTGTCTTGTGTTTCTTTTTGTCAGCGAGCCGTATCTGATTTAGGGCCTTATGATTGCGGTGTATAGCCAGTTCATGACTTTCGGTTTCGGTCCCCATGTTTTTCCGAAAGCTCTTCTGCACATCATGATTGATGATTTTCTTTGGTTGATTAAATGGAGCAAATGCATGTTCCAGGTTAATTTCTTTTCTAGAAACAAACAGCCCTAAGTTAAGCTACTTGTAGTGTTTCGCCAAAGAATCTGGGTAGTTTCAAGCCCCCCGGAATTTATTTGGCGTGTGAAGCAGATGAGTGTGGTTTTGCTGGGGTTTGTCCTTAGCCCTTCTTTTTTGCATCATTCCTCTACGGTCCTCAGAACATTTTGCATTAGCTCAGTGATTATTTGGGCGTGCTTTCCCTGCACGACGACTACTATGTCATCCGCATAACCTTGTGTACAATATACCTGATTGTTTTAAGAATCCAGTAGTTCGTCAGTTACCATATCCCACAGTATAGTAGGGGTGATAAAATCCCACCCTGTGGCAATGTCTAGAGTATCCATCTGCAGGTGGTTTCGTCAACGCTTCTCCTCCTGGCCGCTGAGACCAGGCTTTCGAAGGACGTATTGTCAAAGGCTCCTTCCTTGTCTAGAAAAACGCATAGTGCTATTTCTTTTTTCGCCAGAGAGTTCTCCAACCTTGACACCAATTGGTGCAAATCCGTTTCGCACGATGTTCCTCTCAGGTAGGCATGTTGGTTTATATGTAAAGTCCGGTCTATTAGAGTGAGTGTAGAGGAATGGGGTGGAAGTCAGTTGGAACGGATCAAAACATTGAATATTATTAATAATGGGGCTGTTTTCAGTTCAACCCCACTGAAGGAGATTTCGTGCCCATACATTTTTTTGCCTTTTCTTGCAATTGCCATAATTTTATTCGTGTGAAGTAGAAAACACCCCCGACAACAATCGGCAACGTCGACTTTACGTCGTCGATCCATCGGCCTCTAAGGACCTTGACAACAACTGTTGTACGAAGAGAGAAACACCACCGTGTGTAATCGGTAACGCTACTTTGTAATCAAGACGAGCCACTCTCTCGATGTGGTGACGTTTTTGTGAAGAGTCCTTAACCCCGGAAACGATCGCCATATTGGCATCTTTTGTATATACTGTGTTTGATTAAGCGATATATTTGTATGTATATACAAAACGGGCTCGATTGTCGGTACAGTTAAGATTGGCTACACACGAGAACGTGAACATGGTCGATGATTCCATCGATTCCTATTACTAGTGAATGTGGAGATGTTTGTTTTTTTATAATTGGCCCCGAATAGCAACCTTGCGTCGTGCAATTTTCTTTGATTGATTGCAATGGGTCGAAGTTATAATTTTGTTTTTGAAACCATGATATCCATTTTAATTAGAATGAAATTGATTGCTTTGCAAAATAATTAGCTTCAAACTGAATGATGTTTATGTGAGTTGCTGATTCGTCAGAATGTGTAGATAAGACCATATCCAATGAATAGCTGAAAACTATGGGCATGACTGAATCAGTACAGCTTCTTGGTTCATCCACAGGCTCCCACTTTTGATTATATTTCTCTCTCTGTTCGACTTGTAACAATTATTAAGTTTACAAACAATAATTTGATGTCACTAAGTGTCTTTACTACTTTGCATTGAATAAATATATCCTCGATGGACGTTTGCAAAGTCAAATTATATAACCCACTGAGAATATTGATCAAATTGGCCATCCCGTGAATGTCTCCATTCATTATTTGATTCTATGTCTGCCAAGGTTTTCGTTCAACATTAATGATAAAACCTAGCTCTCTAGATGAACTGAATAGATAAATGGTCTCAGAAGTGGACTGGGGAATACACAAATGGTGTCAGGTGTGTACTTGGTATTAATTCCAAGGCAGTCCTGATACTGAATCGTTATGCTGTTGTTTTTCATAATTAATAGATGTTTTTTGCATTGAGTTATCTAGCGGTAATTGATTTTACGATCGTATTCGTATTCATTTATTTATATTTGTAATTTTTTTCAGAGGTAAATACGCGACAGTATGCAGAGCGGTGCACAGAAAGACAGGCACGTCATACGCGGCCAAATTTGTGAAGAAGCGGCGTCGGAACCTGGACCAGATGAAGGAGATAATACACGAAATAGCGGTTCTAATGCAGTGCAAATCAGCGAAGAGGGTGATCAGGCTACATGAAGTCTATGAATCCGCATCGGAGATGGTTCTTGTTTTGGAGTTAGCTGCCGGCGGAGAACTTCAGCATATATTGGATGGCGGGCAGTGTTTAGGAGAGGTTAGTAAAATGTTTTAGTGATTTTTTATTTGAGTATAGCGAATAATGAATATGATAAATTTGAAAATATGTAAAGTATTACATTTTCAAATAAATTTTGATATAACTAAATATGTGAAACAAATGAAGCTGGAACCAGGTTTATATAGTAAAAATAGTTTCTTTCTGACCAAGAATCAAAAAAAAATTATGATTTTAATATTTTTTTAAAGGATAGTTTTTAGTTTTTGTATTGATATTATACAACTCTGTATATCGGTACTTTGCATACTTCAAGGAAATATATTTTGACTATGTTTCACATCGTATATCGACTGTGTTCAATCTCCTCACTTAAGTAAATTCATTTCTATTAAAGGTGGAAGCTCGTAAAGCCATGAAACAAATCTTAGAAGGCGTGGCCTACTTACACGATAGAAATATTGCTCATTTGGACCTGAAGCCTCAAAATCTACTGCTTTCCGTGCCAGACTGCTGTGATGACATCAAACTTTGTGATTTTGGAATATCGAAGGTACTCATGCCAGGTGTTTCAGTACGAGAAATATTAGGTAAGTGGCTTATTAGATAAAAAACGGGAAATTTTTCGAATGGAATTTTATTTATCAATAAATGAGTCGAGGAAATCTTGGTGTTGCTACTCACAGCTACTTGACTCCGCCTAATTTTTCTAAACATATGTTCAGGTACAATGTATATTTGAGGAAGACATGTCGTCTTTTCAACTCTTGCGTACATTCTTATAGTTCTCAAACCATAAACCATATCACGATCATTTATAATTCAAATCTAACAATAATTATGTTCACTGACTCAGCAGAGATGGATTCCTAACAATTTTTTTATTTTCAACAGGTACTGTAGACTATGTAGCTCCAGAGGTTCTGAGTTACGAACCGATAAGCCTTTCCACCGACATATGGTCAATAGGAGTACTGGGTTATGTTCTGCTGTCAGGATTCAGCCCGTTCGGAGCAGACGACAAACAACAAACTTTCCTGAACATATCGAAATGTTCCTTATCCTTCGAACCCGAACACTTCGAAGATGTTTCGAGTGCTGCGATAGATTTTATCAAGAGTGCTCTTGTTATCGATCCAAGGTAAGAACGTTATTCGTTTGGTTGGTTTGTTTATGTAAAATACAAATGAGATTGGTTGTTCAATATATTAGGCTCATATAAATAGTAAAATATTGAAAAAACATAAATTCAACTTTATGTTCTTTCTTATGAAAGTCGACTTTCAAGAATGCATCATATTATGTTAAAACTCATTTTGAATTCAATGGATCTCATCTCTGTTCATGAAGATATAATGCGAACGGGAATTTTTACGAAAAATAAAAAATTGCTTCAAAATTTTTAACGATAGGATGTGGAAAGATTGGACATTTTTACAAAGTTTGTTTGAAAGGGAAAGAAATAAACGAAGTATCGAAGGAAGAAGAAACAAATAATAGT
The DNA here is from genome assembly GCA_958502065.1 of Chrysolina americana. Lineage (NCBI taxonomy): Eukaryota > Metazoa > Arthropoda > Insecta > Coleoptera > Chrysomelidae > Chrysolina > Chrysolina americana. The sequence continues at coordinate 63,449,673 of OY293416.1, read as the reverse complement.
GAAGAAGTTAAATTTTTCTTGCAAATCGAAAATTCAACTTGTTTAGATGATAACACCAAAAAATTTATACATTTTCAGCTAGATACAGGAGCTAGTTGTAATGTGATAGGTATAGAAAACTTGGCAGAAATATTGAATAAGACCGATATAGATCTTGAACCAACGAATATAATTCTGAAGGTATTCGGAGTTGGTACTGCGAAAACTATTGGCACATACTGGATGAAAATTGAAAGAAATAGAAATTTTTTCCATCAACATTATCAATTATCAAAGAGTCGAAACCAGTGAGACAATCTCCAAGAAGAATACCTGTAGCGTTGAGAGAAGAATTGAAAAGGGAATTGAAAAAGATGGAAGAAATGGGAATAATTTAAAGTTCATTGAATTTGTATCATGAAACATGAAATCGAATAACCAGGAGATATTATTATGAATTTGGGTACGTCCAAAATTTTTGCTGAACAGATTCAGTTTTTCGCGCCCTCTTACCCATTGTTTGGACTGTTCATTGGTCTCTGGTATTCTGTGAAATATTCATAAATCCCTGTGAAGAATTCATAAATCCAATGTGTTACGATTTGCTAAATAATAATGCCGAGCACACTACTAAACTGTTTATTTTCTAACTTCACTAAAAATATACAACTACTTCACTGACTAATAAAACACTTAGATCTATACAACAATACAACTAGCTAAATATTCCAAACACTTATATACTTCTTCAAAATAACTGTTTATCATTTCTTCATAAATTCTTCGTATTCTTAATCCCAATGAAATCTCGCTTTATATAGTCCATTTGTGCAACCTGATGCTTCGCGAATCTGCTCCAGATTACTCACGACAGAATTACACCCAAATAATCTCTTGGAAGCGCTCCATTAAATAAATACCTTATTGTATGCGATCTGTTTTTATGGTTCATTCAGCGTCGTAGATAGGGGAATTTCATCAATCTCGTAAGAGTACTCAAGTTAATGAAAGTTTTGAGGTCACTTGTGAGCAATCGCGGAATCCATCTTACAACAGAAAACTTTCTCATGTACGAATAAGTTGTTGAAATGCACCTTTTTCCTTTTAATGATGTCGATGATAGAGGTGTGATGTAGTCTATATCCCTGAGGTCCTATTACCCGCGAATTTTCAGAGATTCCATTCAAAAACACCCGAATAATTTCAACCGAAAGGGAGAAGAAGGCCTCCATCCGAGTGGAGGCAGGTAATCAGAGAGATCAAAACACAACCCTTTCCATGTACAGGCAATAATGATCAAAAACAAAATCAAAATCCGGTATAGGAGTTCAGTGAACAAACAAACGGAATCCAGGCTTAATAAAGTCGCACTCCCTATTAGGGTGAGCACTATAAAAGAAGAAATCAGCCCAAACACGAAGGCTTCGTCCGTAACCGCACCGCCTTTGAAAATATCTACCGCAGATGTAGACGAAACGTTACCTCGAGACCACGACAAACAAACCCAAAAACAACCCCTAAAGTTCAGAAATTATCGGTCCTGAAAGTTTACCTCCTGGAATTCAATTGATATTCTCAATTTTGACTTTGATTTGATTGTTTTTACTGAATGAGCTGTTCGCTATAAAATTTTGGAAAATGTTTCATCGGTAAAAGAATATATATATAGGTGACAAATACAGTACTAAGAAAACTGCTATATGCGTATTTCCTCAAGGATCCGTCTTGGGACCAATCCTTTTTCTAATTTACATAAATTCCCTAGTTAATTTGGATTTTTCTGGAAAAAATTAAAATGTTTGCAGATGACACCTCAATAGTATATAGCGGAAAATGCCTTCAGAATATAAAAAATTACATGGAAAGTGATCATAGGAAAAATATCATTATAGCTTATCCACCATAAACTGACATTGAATTACAACGAATCTTATGTTCATCAAGAAACAGTCCTAAAGCATTGATTTGAAAGATCATATTCTATAGTGGAAGTATAAAATACTGTTCATCACTGAGATTCTTAAGTCTCTTTATTTATGAAAATCTATCGTGGATAAGACATATAAAGAACTTAAGCAGGCAAATTTCACCACTAGGATTTTATCAAAAATTGGGAATTTGGTTCCGCTCTAATACCTCAAAACCGTTTATTATTCCTTGGCATACTCCAAATTTCAGTACTTCATTTTCAGGTTGAGAATCAGCTCAAACTTACCTGCTCAAACTTTTAAAAACACTTCAAAATAAAATTAATAAATATTGTATTTTCTGCTGTATATAGGTTTTCTATACAAATTGAAAATATGCATGTTTATTGATCTTGTTCAGTATACCCTGAGACATTCTACTTTAATTTTCAAAGTGAACAATGATCAACACAGCTACTTGACCAGAAATGCCAAATATGTATCTGTTACCAAAATTAAAACTAACATTGGAGAGAAATCAATTAATTTCAATGGTGTAAACTTCACAATGAACTTCTGCATCGTCTAAAAATATAATATGATAAATTGCTATTTAAAAATAATCTGAATAAATACTAACTCTAATTTCATGATTTTCTTTGTCTGTTTCTTTTTTTATTTATTCCTTTTTTTGTAAGATTTACCTTCAAAGTACCTTTCTTTGAACAATAGATGAGATAACTCTAGTTTTCCCTCTGATAAACTGTGGTTTTCTTGGGAAATGAATAATATGTGAATAACATTAAATGGTTTCAAGTTTCTAGATGATTGGTTGAAATTTCGGTATTGATAAGTCAGTTTTATTCATCTTGTTGAAAATTAAACAGATTATTTCAAAGGATTTTCGATATTTTGCTGCTTCATTTAGAATAATAAATTTTTAATTTTTTTTATATTCAGTATTAAATAATGTTTTTAACCAGGTTTGTACTTGTTCTATAAAGGTATCTGATTCGATTGACATATCTTGTAAATCTTGATGTTAAGGAGTTGACATCATCTGCATAGTTTGTAATTTAACAGGGGTTAAATTAAGTTTGTGAAGAATTTTGACAATATCCATTTTTACTTTTTCAACATTTTTAACATTTTAAACAGTGTTCACTTGTGGACTCTCCTCTAACTCCATGTTTTTCTAGTTATATTAATAAATGTTCATAGTTATAAGCAGTCATGCGCTTTAGATAAGTCCAAAAATACTGCAATAATATTTGACTTTCTCTAGTTCTCGTCATTGTAGGACTAGAATGTCTCTTTATCCCTATGGTGAGGTTGAGGTCACTTGGTAATAATATAATGTTAGATTGATTAATTATTGAAGAAAAATAATTTTTAAAATGTTGATTCTTGGGAATAAATATATTATTAATCTTGTTCATTTCAGTTCATTTCCTAGTTGCATGAATTTACTCAATTAGTTTTCGTTTGCAGGATTCGGCCAACAATCCACGAGATGCTAGACCATCCATGGATCTCTTTGAAGAGCAACATGCTACCCGCCCTAACCTCAAAGCCCTGCGAACACCAAACCACGAACAACCTCACGCCCAAATCGACTCCGATCAGCCAACGAAAGAGTTTCTCCTGCATCACAGACACGCCAAAACCGACTCAACGGAATGCATTCTGCACAGACACTTTGAACACTTCCTCCACACTTCGTACGTACACCGTTTCTGCTAACTGTCATATATGTTCTCAGTGTGGTACGACATGTCGGCGCCACATCACGCACACGCCCGTGTCTAAAACCACGATCACTATCGATCGGGGCATTTTGTGTTAGCTGGGGCCGGTTGGCTGCTCTATGTGCACTCCGTGAATGAGTAACAAAATTCGGCACTTTTTTTTTGTAAGACTTGGCCGAAAACGAATCGGTTTCTAAGCATGCGGGGAGCCTTCAACTGTATATTCTTAGTCATTTTGTGTCATGTAACATCGATGTTACATGTGCGGAATACCGATATATCGATGTTACATGTATGTTACGTCAATGTTCCGCGTATGTTACATCGTTGTTACTTATAGGTTTGTAGCAGAAATTATATACTTTGGTGATGATATTTTATAATATAAGAGATTCGTTCCTGGTAATATTTTTTAAAACGAGGACTGGCGGCGAAATTCTTAATAGGTAGCACTAATTGTCCTGTTATGGTACATAAATATAAAGACTGCAAGATACGGAGAATCGCTTCAATAATAATACAATTCGTGGTGTTAAATTTACGGGTGGTTCAAAATGGTTTCAATCGATATTTCAGATTTTATTTTTAGCGACATTCATCTTCATATTTTTCATGTATCAATTAGCTAATTTTGTTCAATAAATTTACAATTATTTATAGCTTTATGGAAGGTACGTTACAGTTACATAAATGTAATACAGTTGAATCCTCCCCTTTGATCCGAAGCTGAATCATTGGCAGCCTCCAAATTCCATCATTTTTCTAAGTTACAGAACTTTTCCTTTGTGCTATTGTTGGGATGTACAGTGCTACTTGTATTTAAGTATCATTAATTTATATTATTTTGTTGCTTTAATTTACTTTAGTTGGTGTGTACCTAAATAAAGTTATTTGTTAATTTCAAGCTTCATTTGGTTTTATTTCAAGGTACAGTAGCGTTGTTTTCTGGTTTTGTTACTAGATGGTGTTGAATCCCAATGTTGTCGATCTCTTACGTCGTCGATCTCTTACGTCGTCATATGACTCGAAGATAGATGAAGGTATTGAAGCATGAATAATGGTAAATATAACAAAAAACAACGTAGTAACCAATGCAACAAATGCTGATTAGATCGTTTCAAATTTCCGAAATTCACCAACATTAATACAATTCCTATTTATAAATAGACATTAGTGAGTTTTAATAATTGATAGTAATAATGATAGTAGAATGTAATTAGTCATTATTGATAAATATTTCAAGGAAACCTCCTAATTTGTAAGTTCAATGGTCTAAGTTTAATATTTATTTTTAGTTTAATAATGCATTGTGAACGACTATATTTCATGAAAATAAAGAATAATTTTGATTAAAAAAAGGAATCGCCGGAAACGTGTTTCAATATTGATAGATGTGGACGAAAATTAAAGTAGAATGTTGGATTGGAAAACAAAGAACATATAGTTATAAAGTTAATATGATTTAATTTGAAAAACCTGACTTTGAACCGCGTGTCAAGACTGAATTCTTGATCCCGACTTGAAATTTGAATTCCTACATCAATCTTGGAATTCAGATCTTTCAGCTGGATCCTCACTTAAAATCTGGATGCTAACTTCGAGGTTCCAAGTTTAAAGTCAGGATCACAAGTTTTCAGTGGGGATCCTTAGTACAATGGCGGGAAGTTTAAAAGTGTGAGAAAGATTAAACTTGGGATCATAAGTTTAAAGTCATGATCACGAATCTGAAGCCAAGATCTCTAGTTTGGACTCCGATTTCAAACTTGAGATTTGTAACTTTGTCTTTGAATTCTTGACATCCCTATTTTAATCCCGGAATACCGACTTTTAAATCTGGATTCTCACTTCAAAAACTCTAAATCCTGACTTCAAACCAGAAATCGGACTCTTCAATTTAATTGGATTTCAAGTTTTAAGTAGGAATACAGAGTTTGAAGATGGGATCCGTAGATCAAAGGCGGAACTCGGTGTTTGAAGTAGGACTCGCAAGTTTAAAGTTGGTATTCGGGATATCTTATTTGTGGCGTGCAAGTTTGAAGTTGAGATCCCTCGAGTCCAGAATTGTGCTACAAGATAAATCGTCGTCTTTTAGCGCTGTCGTAAAAAAAATTGATAAAATTAAAAATAAGTGACTGGAAAAAAATATACCAAAGTCCTTGTTGACATTTATATTGTTTCAGAGCAAAGATAAATGACTATTTATTGGTGACTTATCACTATCTCGATTGAAATGGGAGATCAATGAATGTGGGCTTATTTTTATGATTTCGTTTAATTTTTTCAGTGGTATTTGCTATGTAAGTGGCTTTGCTTGTTTAATATTGGTATTATATCCCCAGAAACCATTCATACTTCATGTTTTGTTTTTCAGAGGATGATTCATGTTCCAGTGAGAATAGTGTTTCTAGTGTTTCTTGACACTTCCTGTCAAAACTGTTCTTTTTAGGATATTGTTTGACTGCCATCATTGTAAATACCTGTAAGAAAAAGTAATTTATTAAATTGACAGTTTTCCGTTCATTCGTTTTCTTTATATTAACTGATGGCGCAGTTTTTTCAGAGTAAGGGGAAAATGACAATACTGAGATGCTGAAAAAAGGAAGTTTTAATTTATTATTTCCTTGAGAATATTCCAGTCGGACCGTTTCGCCATGAAACTGAACTGAATATTTGTTTAGGTCGAGCGTCTATAGTTTTTTGTTCAAAGGAGGATACTTAGTAGTGGAAATGGGATTATAAATTAGGGAGTTGACCAAATACACAACTATCCCCAAGGAAAAAACAATAATTTTGTTCCATACTCTAAAGGCTTGTAAAGCAGAATAACCTTCCTGCTGAAAACGTCCAATTCCTCTCTCAATAAGTTCAAAGACGAAAACAAATTATGTATGAATAGGTAGCCAAATATGGGTTGTGATTAATAAACTGTAAAGGTAGAATTTATCATAATATTTATGTTTTGTTGTTATGATGAATCATAACAGTTAATGAAACTTATGATTAAAATAAGAAATTGCAAAAACACAATAATTTTGATTTATTAGTTAATAAATTTATACTGAATTGTTGAACATAGAGTTTTTCATTCCGCAAATTATATATAAAATTTGTGTATTACATGGCCAGCTGCGATGTAAGAAATATTTTAACTTTTTATGGTTCCAAATAATACAAGAATTCAGTGTCACAAAATAGGACACGTAACGAGCGACTCAAAAATAAACGAACGCTGCATTGTGAACTCATTTTTAGATTGTAGGGTTTTCGCTCTAAATACAATGAGAGAAATGGCGTTCCGTGACATAGCAGTGAAACGAAAGTAAAATGCACGAAATAAGCACTCTGTGATTGGTCACCACTGTCTGTGGCTCGGGTGTAATATAAGCGTCAATTTCAAAAAGCACAAAGGGGTCTATTCTTTAATACTTCCGTTAATATTTGGACGCCTCTAAAATTTGGTGGTTATCTATATATAGTGAATTAAAATTGATAGAGGAAACATAACCACATGCATTCATGAAAAGTGGATTACATTTGTATGTTCTGAATTCAAACCGGTAGACCAAAAAGAATATATCTTGGCAAATATATTTAAGAGTGTGAAAAATCAAGAATTTTTGGAAAATATCCACTGCAGGGTTCTTGAGTTATTGCCTTGTCCCATAATAGATATGGGACATGCTCTATTCTAAACAATGCATTAAAATGTTCATGATATTGATATGGTATCTGATTAGAACAGTTCTAACAATTTTTATTCAAAATATCTGTATATTTCTCTTTTCCATATAGGTGTGTTATTGTAATTTCAGGTACAAAATAAAGTTAATTTCCTAACATGAACCAAAACAAAAACATTAGAAAAATAGGTACTTACATATATTACACAATATTCATGAATAATTAAGATACTTGAGAAATGTTACAAAATAATAAACTAAACTAATTACTCTGATGGAAATTGATAAGCTTGATTTATATTTTTTAAGATTTTTTTCCTTCATGTTTACTACTAAGTTCGCATTGCAATTTGCTCCACTGAAGAAGTTAACCTGTTTTTGGCATCAATTTCCTTCTCAAACAATTTCAACATTTTCCTTCTTATCACTAGCAGAATGTGCATCATCAAATCTAGGCAAAATATATGGTTGGTAAATAGAAAAAAACGTTAATGAATACTTTTCCTGGTCATTTTAAAGTTACATTACATGGCTGGAAAAGTTGGCCATGCAAATATGCAAAGATCCAAAGTTACTTTATAACCTCCAACGTGAATAAATTCACTTGAAAGAAAGTTGAATTTTTGGCCAAACAATGCCTTTTCAATAAAAAAATAATGTAAAGCGGGTGAATTAAGATGTGTACATTGTGCTAGTGTATTGAATTTAACATTTTGAGTGACCTAAAATGTGCCAGTAATAATTCAAGAATATCTCCAAAGTTAACTGTGACTGCCAAAAATTATATTTGTATTTTTGGTTCAGACCAAACTACCGTAAGTTCCAAAAAATTGTTTGTTGCTTGTGTTGTGGCTAGTAGTTATTAATGGAATTTTATATAATAAATAATAACAAAATGTCGATACTGTTGCGTGTACCGTTGGAAACCTAGCTTCGTTTTATTGGTGCCATTTCCATGCCGGTTTGGGAATAAATTGTCTTGTCATTAACCTGTCATTTGTGACATTTTTATCATTGTATTTGTAGCATAAATGTCGATTTATTCCAACAAATCGGAACCGGAATGGGTCGAATAAAACGCAGCTTAGTAACTGAGTAGCCTGGCCATTTTGCCGTATCAATCCAATCGAAATTCCTTTCATAATAAAAGCGTGCTTTGATTCATCTTTGAAAATCCAAAATTATATTCGGAAACATTTTGTATGCGTTAGGTTGGGCAGGATACAGTTCGGGTTTGAAATATGGGAGGTACTCTCGCATCGTTCGTATACGAATAAAAGAGACAAACACACATATATCACGTGTATTGGTGTGAAACAATAAATCGAATTCGTATGTGTTTTAGCTCTCTCATTGTCTTGGAATCCAGGTGCGGAATTCCGTGTACCATGGAATTCAACAGTCGACAGTTATATCTACATCTCCCTCTATCATAATATCATCTCACTTTATTCGTTGAAAAGTGGAAATATATGTGGTACACAGCCAACGTAGTGAGAAAGTTCGTGTTCCAAGAGACCATTCGGGTAATTTTTATGTTTTGTGTTGGCAACACTGGTGTAATTTCGATGGAATGATTACCTGTGATGATGACTATAATACTGTAACTGTGCATACATTTCAGATGACATATTAGTGGCTAGTTGACGAAGACAGTGGCTAGTTGACAGAAGGCAATGTTAACTTGACAAGACAGAAGACAGTGGAGAGTTGACAGAAGACAGTAATCTTCCATTAAAGGAAAATTAAATATTCCTTTGAATTTTAATTATTTACAACTTTCAATGAGTCAAACTACTCTTTGAAGCGAGGTTTACTATACTTTTCATATTGAAAAATACTTATTTATATAAGTGACAAGTAAGTAGGTCAATTATTTCAATTCATACCAAAATCAATAATCGACTCCTCATGACATGTTCTGTAGGGCTTAAGTTGATTTTGCGTTTGACATGAATGTTGAGGAAGTATTAAAATGATGCATGCCTACTTAAATTTGGAATTGTGTAATTTTAGAAAATGTACAACGGTATTGGACTCGCGACCCCCAGGGGATCAGGAACAAATGGACATGTTCAGCGAAATTGGGCTCTGGTGAAGCCCCGTGACAGAGAAAAAACTTACAGGAGCGAGCAGGAACTCGCTTCTTTAGACACTGCAGCTAATAAACAACCAAACAGGGAAATTTTGGACCATGAGCGTAAACGAAAGATAGAACTGAAGTGTGCTGAGTTTGCTGAAATTCTTGAAGAACAGGGGTGAGTAATAATTTGGAGCCTGATGTGTATTGTATATGTAAATAGTCAAACCATTCTTTATACTTCACCTGACATCATATTTTGTGAAACTTTGTGTTTGTATTTAGTTGGTGATGCTTGGGAGGTACTGTACTTACTTACTCAAGCAGTTTTGAATGTGGTTGTGTTATTCACAGAATAACTGGACTTCCTTCCTAGAACTGAAAAACCAGTGCATGTGCTTGATACTGTGCCCATTCTTTCTTGTTTCTTGCTAAGGTTTTTGCAATTTCTACAATTACCCCATCCCATGTTTGTCTTGGTCTTCCTCGTTTTCTTTTTTTTGTTATGAGTCTTCGTCTGCCATAACCGGGTGTTGGTTGTTCATCCTCCACCAGCTGAGTCGCCTCTTTTCAATGAAGTGTTGCTTGTTGATTTTTTAGTTTGTCCATTTTTGTTACTCCTTTTACTCTTATCATATACCTCATTTCAATGGCCTGAATGGCCAATCTCTCTCTCTTTATTTATAAATGTTTTATTCATTGAGTAGTATAGATTTACTGCGTTTTGTATTCTATTGTTGATTTCTATTCCTAAATATTTGCTCGCTCTTCTTTCGTCTAGCAATCACCATCACTTTTGTTTTATTTTTGTTCATTCTCATCTCTTATTCTTAAATGTTTCATTCCATATCTCTAGATCATTTTGTAGATCTCGTTCGTTCTCAGTCATACTTATCAAATCTAACTTTCTGAACAGTATTGGACTGAGTCCTCCTCCTTGTCTTAGTCCTTCATTTTTCCGTACATTTTGTTATGTAATTCTTATAAATATTCTTCATTAAGTATATTGATTATTTTGTTCTCAATTCCTATATTCTTTAAGATTTCCAATAATTTCATCCTTTGTCGAGGTCAATGAATCACAAATATACATCTTGCTCTTACTGGAGCCTCTTTTTTGTCAAAAGTATATGCAATATGGAGATACTATAATTTCACGATTTGCGTACTATCACATTCTGTCGGTAAGTCTTTTTTAGTGCTTGTGTATACACTTTTTGGCTGCAAAGGTAACTTATGCGTTGTTTTTCTCATTTTACCACTAATTAAATCAATATAACTAATATGCTTTTGTCTAATTACAGATTCACCGAAGACGCCATTACCAATAAAGTAAACAATTACAGGAATATGCTGATGGGACAAGGAGGGAAACTAGAAAAGCCAGTTGATCAGTGGGGTAGACCATGGTAAGTTTTGATTTCTTATCTAAAGATATAATTGTGGAGATGTTGGAATTGCTTCCGCATTTTGGATACCAATAGTTGTATCCGGACTGTTGCAAGACTTATAATACAGCAAGATTATTTTGGTTGGACACCGAAATAGATTTAATTATACAAATGTCAAATATTGATTTGCATAATATTTTGACCGTTATAAGCATCTATAACCATGTTCACGATACCATGTTATGTTGGGCGCAAATGTTATAATTCTCTGGCTGGGCAGCTTCTATAATAATTTCTAAAAATCGTCTGATAATATCCAACAATATTATTTGTTATGTACAATAATCAATCAACTTTATTTCCCCAAGAAACATAACATGTTTATGGATGGGATAAAAAAAATGATAAAAATAACATGTAACATATAAGATTTTATTTCATCAGCAGGTATCGAATTGTAATTTACTATCCCATTATAAGAAACAAAATTTGTTCTAAAATTACTAGCGGCTAACAATTTTGTTTGTCTGGTATTATTAATGTGTATAATATTCATTTCAGCAAACACTAAATTTGAGGTTTTCACTTTTTTCTTAACTGAGTGGATGAAACAAATTTTCAGCAGGTACAATTCATGTAAATTTTTTGACAATTTTCTTTAGAATAGTAAGCCGTAGTTTCAGCTAGGGAAGAAATCAGTGCATATGCAAATTTGTGATTTGGTATTTATTATTTATACTACGGACGGTGGTATTATTATTTTTTTTTTTTCTGTGTTATAATCTTAATATTTTTTTGTGATCACTGATTCAGCTATTGATATCTCAGTCATCGTCCTAATATACCCTGTATCAACAAATTTTATGAATTATTGCTAGTCCTTACTAATTAGTAGAAATACACAAGTCTCGCTGACGTGTAACTAAAGTTTGTGAAGATCTAATCGTTTCCATGTATTTCTACAATTGATATGGATTTTCATCAAGGGCGAATCATTCAGAAAAATAGTTGGGTTAAACTCAAAATATGAAATTACTTAACCAGAGGATTCAACGAATCTTCGTGGTCCTTGCGCCCTCTTAAAATCCGAACCATTGTGGCATAATGAGTTATTCTTTCTGTTAATATCGATTTCCTTCGCGTCCGCCAAACTCGGATGCTGCGCGTCCTCCCTCCCACCTACCGCCCACACCCCGGACCCCGCTCATCTTCACTGAACGCGCCCGATACCCAGTTTCCCCAGTTTCCAACTGAAATGGGGTCTTATTGGACCTCCGGGCCGCCTGTGACATAATCCGGCAGAAACGGCGGAAATCTCCCATTGAAATGTGACGGATAATCCGCGGTGTAAATAATTCTCGAATCCGAACGTCTTCCAAAAAGTAAACGGAGTCTTCCAATATTAGTAATAAGTCACAACTATTTTTCGGAATATTATATTAGTAATCCTTCGCTTCCCCGCCTCCAAGGCTCAGATTTAAGATATTAGTTCGTAGGATCTGATAACTGTCTTCATAGTGATATTTTCATATTAGATTATAATATCGGCCGTGCTCAGAAAAAATCAAATTTGTCAAAAAAACGTTGGTGAATTGCCGGATTTTTTTATAATTTGACCTTGGTGATAACTTGAGCGAAAAAAAAGAGCTGTGGAAATTGTGGTCTGTAGCTCTTAAAAAATCTGCGAGATTTGTGGTCGGACCGTTGTAGCATGTAGCATCATTTGCTAGAAAAGCCAGATGCCTCAAAAAATAAATGCCCACTATAACCCCAATTCAACAATACGATGGTGAAGCCGGAGGGTAAGACCTCCTACTACGGCCGGAGCATTTGCTGCCCCGACAGCTATCAGCGTAGGGCGGCTCAGAAAAAACCTCATCAGAAAAAAAATCGCTTTCCTCCCGCTCAGAACAAGCCTGGTAAATTCCGCTACTACGATGTGTATGCTCGGAAAAAGTTTCAGAGTTTCGGTTATTGCGGTAATCCGCCGAATCAGTTACCGAAGAAAAGCGGTTTCTCCCTCGAGGAAAAGGTGATATTCGAAAGGTTGTGGAAGGGCGCTCTGTATCAGACGTTTCGCGGTCGCGTGCCCGTCGGGCCGGGGCAGTCTCAGAAAAATTCGTGCTGCTGTCATTGTCAGTGTGACGTTGCCAAACATGTAGGCGCCGGAGGTCCGAAGAATACGATGAGATCCGTTGTCAGGTAACGTCGTTATGAAGTTTCGCGTGCATTACGATTAATACAAGGATCATGCCATTTCAATTCAAAACTTCTAATTATGATCATCATTATTCAGTTCACAAACATTATTTATATGAGTTCAGTCATACGTTCTTCCTGATAACATGGTGATCAGAACACGTGCCGCGGTCCGGTGCCCGGAACCATCCTTCAGTAAACATTATTTGCTCATTTCAAGTAGCTTATTTATTCATTAACTTAATCTCCCTCTTCACTTTCGTTCTTCCTCACTCATTCACTTTCGTTCTCTCCCCCTCCTCTCTATCACTTATTTTCCCTCTCTGTCCCTTCTTTCTTATCCCACTCCTTCCCCCTATCTTTTTCTCCGGATGTGTTCTCTCTCTTTCCCGCTCCTTCTTTTCCGCTCGTCCCCTGTCACAGCCAGTCATTCTCACTTGCCACAGCCGTCTTAATCTAAGACCCCTTTCTCTTTTCGCCCTTTTTTTTCTCTTCTCTCGAGAGTGACTGTTTCGAAAAATAATAGATATGGAACCACTAGATTAATATGGGCCTTTTGAGGTATACAAAAAAATATACAACAATAATAATAAAGTTATAAGTACTTATCGTTTAAGAGGAACTTAACGTACAATTTCTGTCTCATTTGTCTCTCTTTTCGTTCACCACTATACACTTGATGGCTTTCGACCAAGCACTCCACTTTCGCGAAGGATAATCTCGAAAGGTAATAGGTTAAGCTGATTACACTACTGGCAAAAGCGGAAGTTGTCCTAAATCGCCTTATCGCACGCCTGCCGGGTAAATTCAGAGGTGGGATTGAAACGTTCGTTGTTAAATATTTACGGTTGCGCGCAATTTGTAATGTAATGAATGGTTTCTTTATCGAACGCATTCCGGAACGGTAAATACTTTAATTTGAGCATTGAGTACTGTGTCAATCCGTTGAGGGATACTTACTTTATTTCAATACCTGCCATGAATGTCGGGTGACAGTATTCATCTATGTCCAATTAATTAAATCCAATTAATTTAACAAGTAACTCGATCAATCAAAAAAAGATACCAAAAATTGTAATGGCAGTCTAAAGGCTAAAGGTTTTGTTATGAATTTTTTTAGTTGGCGCATTTTTTATTTCAAAGTAAACGAACCAATAGCCATTACTGTAGATCCCACACCTGATACTTTTTATTTCTGATGCGTGTTTCGTATATAATATAATGTAGGACGTATAGTGACTCACCCTTCAACTGGGGGCGAGAAATATTGATTTTCATGGTCGCGTGCTGGCTAGGGGAAATCTAAACCGTAGGACTGAAAACGTTAGCAGGATTTTAGTAAAAAAACGTTTCTTTGTCGGTTTATATTATAACATAGCTCTTGGTAAATTGTTTGCACGATAGCTTTATATTAACTTGATGAACTTTAAGGGTGTAGTGGAAGAAATATCATTTGAATTTGAATTGATTTTATTATCGATATGGTTTGTTTCAACGACAGGGAAAAGTAAGTCATTTGATTTCACTTAAACACAATGCACATACATATTTATAATTTACTTCTTAAAATATACTTTTGATTAATATTCGAAAGCCGTTGGAGGAGCCCACAGAGAAAAATGTGTTCGATTCAATAAATTGTAGATGAGTTGTATTTCAGGATCATTCATTTCCCAATTAATAATAATAATAAAACAACATTCATTCCAGTAACCATATTACGTGGTATAATTTACTCAAAGACTCTGAAAGATACCTTGATGAGATCATTAAGACATATACCGTAGTGAATACATTTTCAACAATTGTTAAAAAAAACTCACTCTTTGTTATCTGGATGCATTTCCACCCGCTTTAATTCGCTTTTCAAATTCAAAGTTCTAAGCGGACAATTTGTGTCATCGATTGCTGTCTGTTGTGACGTCATCCAGAAGGCAACATACCACCCAAAATATGGTTTATATCCATACATTTAATGACGTAATTTTTCATCTACTTGAATGATCGTTTCAAAGAAACTTGAGTGGATAAAGTCTTACGATGAAAAACCGTTATTTTGTCTGTAGATTGATTGCATAAAATTGTTATTTCCTTTCCAGTGTTACTGAGACTCATCAGGTAGCCGAGGCTCAACAGGAAAAAAACGCCCGTCTTCGTGAGGCGTTTGGCATATCCGAATACTTCGTAGATGGCAGCAGTTTCGACCCGGATCGACAGGCTAAGGAAAAATTGGCGAAAAGTTCCGCACAGCAGGAGAAAGAAAGGCAGAAGCTGGTAGAGCTGGAGAAAGAGAAAGAACTAGATAAAGCGCAAGCGACAAGGTACGAGTTGGTGCACACTCCCAGTCCGGAGCGGTCCGAGGAAAAAGAAAAAGTGAGAAGCGGGAAGAGAAAGAAGAAACAGAAAGACGTGTAAGTAATAATTATTTGAATTTTACCTCGTTTTATTATATTATGTGGCTTAGTAATTTTATTTACCTCCTTATCTTTTTGGTTTAGTTCTTTTTGCTATTTTTGGTTTTGTTTTTGAGTTATTTAAATATTTTTTGATACGAAATTGGATATATTTTTTAATGGATCAAGTTTGTACGAATTTATAATTTTTTACCGAATTCAAATATGATTCACTAAGCAATTCTTCATTACTGTATTTGACTGTGATATATCTCCATTCGGAAGGTCAATAAATTGCACACTCATCCATACAATGGTGTCAGAAGTGGAAAGGCCATTCCAAAATTCAGTTATGATAATTTTTTTTAATTTTAAATCAGTCGATTCTGTTCACCAAACAATATTTTGTATAGCAAGCCTATTGATTATAAAAGTTTCCATATATTTTTGTCAACAATGAATTATTTTTGAATGAATTTATATTCAGAATTCTTAATTATGGTAGATATGCCAACATGTTGATCAGGTTAGCCTGATACAAATCAGTATAAGTCCAGATATTTTAGACAAAATCCATTTCCTATGGATTCGACATTTTTAATGTCAGTGGAAAAATTATAAATGACAGCAGTATAAAAACTGTATTAATTAATATTGTGAATTTTATAAAATGAACATTGCTTAGTGGACAAATGTACAAGATGCATTGTTTGCAACTGGCTTTCTTGTTATAGTTCATCTAGTGAAGAACCAAAAAAGAAAAAGAAGAAAAAGAGCAAAAAGAAAGAAAGGTAATTGCTTCACATCACAACAGACTTGCAAACTATTGCAATGCACAAAATTTCAATAACTATAAAAAAACAATAATTTTGTGCATTGTAACAATAGTCATATATTATGTAGTTCAAAAACTTGATATTTGCTTGAGTATTGCCTGTATTTGTGAACATTCTGACCTCGATACTAATATAATGGTGGTATATTTTTTTGCCCTACGGTGTTACAAAGGCGCTAAGAATCAGGTAATGATATGGTTCCAATATATCGAATTTGGACAACTTTTTACTTGTTGCCTTTGCCTATGTTTAGCCATTCCACGGAATTGTGAAGGTGCGTTCAAGCCATAGACTCTCTAAAAGAATTTTTTTTGTGTTGAATAGTGAACACACTGTATCTGTATGATTGATTGTTTGCAATTCCAAAGCATACACAGTGGCAAGCCAAGCATGAGTTTTTTGTTTGGAGAATTTTATATTCTAACAATAAAATTTTACATTACACATTTTCTTATACCAGAAAAAACTTGTTGAGAAATTTGCTCTATACGTTTTTTTTCACAATGTTAGATCATAAAGTATAAGTAATTAATTAAAAATGCAGTTGATCACTGAGAACTTTAAAGTCACACCAAAATAACGATACTTAAAATTTTTACTATCTGTATGACACTTGAAATATACTTTGGCTGCTTTGTATGTTGTGGATAAATCTGCCTCAACTATTTATATTTCTCGCAAATGTTCGAACATAAATTTTCATAGCCCATTATTGTTTTCAATAGATCCGGTAAATCAAAGGACAAAAGGAAGAGGAAAAAGTCAAAAAAGGAATATTCTTCGGCCGAATCTGGCTCTGAAGATGATACAGAAGAGGACTCTAGCAGCGAAGACGACAGAAGGAAGGAGAAGAACAAAAAGAAGGAGGTTAGTTTCGATGTTCGGAAGAATCAGGTATTACTGTGAATTCTGAATGAGCTGAAGTCATCTAAGAACTGAGACTTTTCTTTCGAATTTTTAGAAAGCTTTTTCTCTTTATTTCGCATTTGTAGAATATCCAGTTATATTATTTCTCATTCAGACTACTCCACACAAAATAATATCAATAATTTTTAATTGGAATCTCGAACAGTTACAAGATGGATATGATCAGCCATTTCATTTTGTTCTATGCGGCGTTTGTTGATTTGTAGCATCAGTATTTCATGATTGAATTGTTAAACTTCTATATATTTACTTGTCATATATTGCAGATAGTGTGATTAAGTTCTAATTTTCAAGAATGTTGAAGAGTACTCAGTAATTTTTTATTCAAATCTTTTGTTGTTTAAACTCTCTAAAAGTTATGAACATTGCAAGAATTGTATTGCAACAAAATTCAAATTAAACTTTTGAAAAATATAATATCAAAACTCCCTTTTTGTTTCGTTTGTACTTCAATTTAAAATTACTTTTGATCACCCTATAAAACCGTTTCCCAAGATTTCTTGTATGACAACACAATCACCACTCATCCGAAGCGAATTTTATATTTTGAACATATTCCTCACACTTTTATATGTTTTTTTTATTTATTTTGACGCATGCCAGCATATTTCGGTTGATGAAAGTAAAAAATGTTCTTTTTGAACCTGCTCAACATTTCATTGGATAGCCGGAGACGGCTAGATGACAATGCTAGTAAGTACCGTCCCCTGTGGGAGCAATAGCAATCGACTGCATGTATCATTCCAAGAAAAAAGTCCTGTTGAAGTTTTTTCTTTTTTAGCAATACAGTGTATCACAACAATTTGAATGAAGTTTTAGTGAAACTTATAGGAATTAAGCAACGGGTTATTGATTGTTAAAGAAATAATATACAGGGTGTTATGTAAGTACGTGGCTAAAAACTTGGAGTGATTTTTCGAGTGATTTCAAGACGAAAAGTTTCAAGATAAAAGAAATCGTTTTTTTTTGTAAATATCTTTATAATCCTTCAACCGATTGTTTTGAAATTTGGCAGTTTTATTAAGGGTCACAAAGGGCTGATTTAGTCCTAACTATATCAAAATTGTCCTGTCTAGTGGTGTCCCGGAACCAATATTTTTGCCAGAAAAATTTGCGCCACTGATTTTTTGCAATTTTTGTATTTGTTTCACATTGAGCAACTGAATTTTTATCGAAATTAATGCAATTAAAAAAATGTGTAAAAAATGTTTTTAAAAACTGTCTCGAAAAATGATCATTTTATATGCGTAACTTCAATCAAAAACAAGCTCGGTCCAGTCTAAAATCACGGCAGCTTGTCAGATTATGACGTCCAGCGACAAAGTAATCAAATGTCAATAGATCGTTTCTGTTTTAGTAGATGACCAGTAATCTCCTTGTTATGTTGAATAAAATGGAAACTGATAGTAATATTGCCTTAGGCTCGTGCTGCAAATTTCATTCTCATGTTCGTGCTCACTATTCTCCATGGACAACGAGTTTTTTATTCTATTTGGCTTTTGTAACAACAGGTTGCATCTCCGACATTTTTATCCCCACGCGGTTATAAAAATAATTAGCAACAATAGTTTTCCGTATATATGGTTATTGTTGGTGATCTCGGACCTCATTTTTTAACCCCGAGATTAAATGGTCAAGAGTATCGTAATTTTTTGGAATTTGTGTTAGCTGTACTATTAGAGAATGTCCCACTGGCAGTAAGAGGAGCAATATGGTTCATGAACGATGGGGCTTCACCCATAGTAGCACGTCAATTTCTGGATGCAACTTATGGAGAAAACTATATTGGTCGCGAGGTCTACAGTCATGGCCACCTATGTCAACGGATTTAAATCCTTTTTCTTTTGGGGACATTTCGACCCCCTGTACGAACAAAGACGTAACTCATTTTTCATCATATTTCTGGAGAGCCGAAATACTGAATTTTTTTTTCAATATTTAAGTTGAAATACAACTTTTTTTAAAGTAGATTTCTTCGTAACTACTTGGTTGAGAGGTACGGCTTTTTTATCGTCAGCATCAGTTTTTTAAGCTGAATACGCCTACACCTATAAATGAAAATACCTGTAATTTTAGTTACGGCTTTATTCGTTGGGGGTATCGATTTGAAGTCCCTCGTTTATAAAACTCCATTCAACACTGAAGAAGAATTAATACAACGAATACGGGGTTCATATAAGAAATACGCCGGAAATATTACAACGTTTTCGGGAATCGATGTTAAGACGAGTTAAAGCTTGCATGAATGCTTGCATTTCGAGCAACTATTGTAAGTTTTATGTTGCTCAATGTGAAAAAAATATAAAAATTGCAAAAGAATCTATGGCGCACATTTTTTCTGTAAAAAATATTGGTTGTGGTGCCTTCCGGGACGCCACTGGACATGATAATTTTTATATAGTTAGTGCTACCTTCAATAACATTGGCAAAATGAATATTTTGAATCTCTGTATCTTGAAAACATCACCGGACATATGTTTATATAAACGTTTCGTCTTAGAATCACTTAAAGAATCACCCCTTCAAGTTTGGCAATGTACTTACATAACACCCTGTATGTATATTGATTATATTGAATTGTAGAATATTTTTATATTGAAAGTTGAAAGCACACGTGTGATGAGTGTTAGATCTTTTTTGGCGATTTTCACATAAAATACTTAACTCATTGCTTTTTTCACAGAAGAAAAAATCTAGCAGGAAGAGAAGGCATTCCTCATCCGATAGTTCAAGAGACAGGTAAGTCTTTATTCATATAAATTATAACAGTAATTAACATATTCTTATGAAGAAATACTTCTTGAAAAACTTGGAATAAAAGTGCTTGTTAGGCAGGCACTTTATATTTGAGTAAAAGCTGATGAGTTGACATGAATAAAATTCTCAATGAACCCTTTGTCTGAATTCATTAATAATGAAGCTACAGGGCGATATCTCATTGAAAAAATCAGAGTAAAGTGCATTTCATGTCTATTTCATTTAAAGATATATTTATTCAATCTGATTTGTTGATGTTTTCAGTTCACCCGAAAGTCTCAAGAGGAGTAAATCAGAAAAATCACGAAAGAAATCCAATAGGGGTAGTTCACAGTCTGCCAAGAAACAAAGGGATTCGTCATCTGAAAAACATCACAAAAAAGATAGGTCGGTTTCTCCAAGCTATCACAAAAAAACTGAAAGATCTGCGCGGAGGCATTCAAAAGGAAGAGATGACATTTTGCCTAAAAAATATATTAATGGTAAATCCAGAGAATCAAAGTCAGTGGAGAAGAGAAAAAGATCGAGGACAAGGTCTGTTGAAAGAAGAAGAAAGACTAGATCAAGATCAGTTAATAGAAGACATAAATCTAGGTCTGTAGAGAAACGAAGGAGATCTAGATCTAAAATATCAACCTCTAAGTCTCCGGAAAATAAAGGAAAATCCAAATCTTCTGAGAAAAGATACAAATCCAGGTCCAAATCTCCAGCAACGAGACGAAAATCTAAAAAATCACGATCGCGGTCACCCAATCCTAAAGGAAGACGAACAAGCCAACCCCAGTCAGTGGACAAGAAACGAAACAGGTCACGATCAGTAGAAAAAAGAAGAAACAGATCTAGATCAGTAGAGAAAAGAAGCAGATCTAGATCGATAGAAAGAAAAAGCCGATCTGCGTCTGTGGAGAAGAGAAGGAGCAGATCTAGGACAGTCGAGAAGAAACATAGATCTGGGTATGATTCATCAGATTACAAACAAAAGCATAAAAAGTTGAGTTCATATTCAGATGATAGATCTAAATCCAAAGAAAAGAGAATGAAAACAAGATCGAAATCTCCCTCAGACGATAGAAAAGCTGATAGAAAGTCTAAGAAAAGTAACTCGAGAGTTTCCCTCTCACCAGACCTTACGAAAAGATCACCTTCTCGCGAAGGAACCCCCAGAAAGACTGATAAATATGATGCGAGAAGTAAATACTCCAGCCATTCTCCTTCGAGGGAAAGCCCTGAAAGAAAAGCAAAATCGCCAAAAAGAGGCAAATATTCCAGCCCTCCCAGAGAAAGCCCCATCAGAAAAGTGAAATCACCAAAAAGAAGTAAAAGGAGCCCATCTCCTCAAAAACGTAGTATATCTCCTCGGAAGAGGAGCTTGTCCCCTCGAAAAAGGAGCTTGTCCCCGCGAAAGAGAAGCTTGTCCCCGCGAAAGAGAAGCTTGTCCCCGCGAAAGAGGAGCTTGTCCCCGCGAAAGAGAAGCTTGTCCCCGCGAAAGAGGAGTTTATCCCCTCGGAAGAGGAGTTTGTCTCCACGAAAGAGAAGCTTGTCCCCGCGAAAGAGGAGCTTGTCCCCGCGAAAGAGAAGCTTGTCCCCGCGAAAGAGAAGCTTGTCCCCACGAAGAAGAGACTCACCACACCGAAGGAGTGTATCTCCTCAAAATAAAAGGGCGTCTTCTTCAAAACTTAGTCATTCTCCTGAAAACACTGGATCTCCCAAAAGAAGAATTAAGGATACAGAAAAGGAATTACTCTTGAAAAACTCGATATTGGCTCTTCTGAATCCTGACAGAGCAGCTGAATTGAAAATTCACGAGACCTTGAAAAAATCTGGGAGCGATCTTAAAGATATTAAACAATCTCGCAAATATTCTAGAGAAGATAAGTCCAAATCCCCAGATTTGAAAAAGCGGGATTTGAGAAGCCGAAGCAGAGA
Source organism: Chrysolina americana (assembly GCA_958502065.1). NCBI lineage: Eukaryota > Metazoa > Arthropoda > Insecta > Coleoptera > Chrysomelidae > Chrysolina > Chrysolina americana. The sequence continues at coordinate 63,427,850 of OY293416.1, read as the reverse complement.
AAGAAGTGGCGATAAAAAAACTGGTTATAGTTCTTCAAAGAAGTTGTCTCTTACTCCAGAATTACGAGCCAAGCACTCCAGGAGCCCTGCAAGGGAAAACAGATCTAAATCTAGTAGTCCTGAAGTTACCAAGGCAAAACACCGTGAACAGCCCAAAAGGAAAAATGTTGAAAAATCCAAACTGACTAAACCTTTACCTGTAGTGAGGTTGAGGGCTTCTTCTAGCGAGCCAGATGCTTCCCACAGTGAAGCCGAAAAAGAGGACGAAATCGACGAAAAGGAACTGAGGATGTTGAGATTACTGAAGTCCGATCTAACGGCTAAAGCCAAAGAAACCCTTGAAAGGAAGAAGGAAAGGCCGCCGAGTCCCAAACCGATTGTGAAAAGGCATATCGAGCCCGATTTCTTTGACATCAAAGTTCTACCTTTGAGAAAGGAAGATAAGCCAGTGAACAGGGACGAGTTCGATATTAAAAGGGATCCCAGTGTCAGCAATTCTAGGTCGAGGTCAAAAAGTTATACAAAAAGCCTGAAGAGTAAATCTAGGTCGAGGAGTTCATCCAGCTCTAGTGACAGGTAATTATTCTTATCACTTTCTTCCTATTGATTGTTTTATTCATTATCCATATATACTGCTGTAATTCAATTCATGTAAAAAAATAATCCCTCTATAAACAGAAATGTTTCTTGGGATCAGTAAAGTAAATAAATAAATAAATAAATAAATAAATAACATTTAATCATTGAAATGAGAAAATTCTTATAAAAACCAACTGATCTATGTTAAATACAATATTATCAAAAACAGATAACAGCCAGTAGTGATTAACTTGGAAGTTTATGGAAATGTATAAAAAATCTCTGTTATGAACTTAAAATTGTCGACGAAATAAAAATTATGAAATTGTGTGATAATTCAATAACAGACAATAAATATATTATTTCAGACCACCTCATTAATAACTGCGAAGTAACATAAAAAAAAATTATTGTCTAAAAAACATCCATATTTGAACCACCTAAAATATCGTAAACACAAACCCGATTGAAATGGAACAAATAATAAAATCGTAGAAATTGAAAACATATTCAGGTAGGTATAATAATAATAACTTTATTATTCCCAAGAAACTTATATAAATATAATAAATTCATAAATAAATGAAGAAAACAAACTGGAAGAAAATAATAAATTGAAATTATTTCAGAACCATTTCATGATAAATTCAGATGGAAATCCGAAATCCTTCAAAGTGGGCATTATCAAATCTATATATAAATGTGGTGATGAATTGGAAGCTAAAAATTACAGGCCTATTTCACTAATATCAAGTTTAAGTAAAGTAAAAAAAATAGAATGGAAAATATAAAAAAAATCATCTGAATTAAATAAAAATTAATTTTGATTTAGAAAAAACATTTCGACCCTGGATGCAACGACTATTAATGAAATTATCAAATATTAGATTTCGCGGCAAAGTTTATTATTTTCTCGCAAATTATTTTGGAAATAGTACTCAATATGTTGAAATTGATGAAACAAGAAGTGAACAAAAAAATTTTTTCAATTTGGTGTGCCACATGTAACAGTTTTGGGACCACTTCTATTTACCACTAATAATAAATGATAATTGTTGAATTGAAGAAAATGATAGTATCAAGTACCTAGTGGTTATACTTTATTGATCCCAAGAAACATTTCTGTTTGTAGGGGGATTATTTTTTTATATGAATTGAATTACAGCAATATATATGGAAATTACGAAGTTTATTATAAAATTCAAATATCTCAAAACATTCATGGACATAAAAACCCTCGACATCTTTATTTTTCTATAATTCAGTCTCAATTGAATTATGGGATTTTGGCTTGTGAAGGAGTCATGAATTCTCACCTCAGAAATCATGAGGTTTTTCAGAAATGGTTTTTGAAAATCATATATAGGAATAGTTATTTATATCCAACCGAAAATCTATACAAAGAATCAAAGAAAATTGACAAATAAAAATAATTGGATACAACCTAATGATTTATATCTATAAACATAAAAATAATATAAAATTCAAAGTTAAAACAACAAGGTCTCTGAGAAAAATTTCAAATATTTATTGCCATTTTATTATGATTTTATTCCATATCATATAAAAATTATTATTTTTCTTTAAAATAATGGATTCAAGAGTCTCATCGAAATTTATTTCATGATATATTTCACTACAGTTAACTCGTTTAGTTTATATTATCATTTTGTTTGATTTTTAAAACATCTAATTTTTACCTGCGATATTTGAAGTTTTGAAATTCGTGGGTTCCATCAAACCCCTAATTCACCTTTTTTATAACTGATGTACAGCTTTTTCACTAATTTTTTTAATAAACCTTATTATTATTAGCTCCAATGTTATGGATGTTTAAAGCTTAAATTCGTATCTATGTATTACCTTTTTATTGCACTTTGTTCATTCATTATTATTTTATTATCAGTTGTTTTCTGATAGATGTTTGCCGCATTTTTCCGCTTGTCTTGGTGGAAACGTGGGAGAGAAAGGTTTTTCGACTCGGTCGAGTTTATTCGTTCCACTATGTTAATACTTTCCGGCACACATTTTTAAACTTTGTTCAACATATTATATTAATGAACCTTCAATTTGAATAGTTATTTGTTATTTTGCGGCAAACTGCCTGAACTCTGACAAATTTATTCATAGAATGCTTATCAACTTCTATATTTTTTTTATTGTTATAGTTCAAAGGGTAGAAGCAGATCGTCATCCTCCTCTTCTTCCTCCAGCAGCAGTGCTTCACGGTCAAGGTCGAGGTCAGGTTCTCGATCACACAGTAGATCGAGCTCTTCGAGCAGTTCATCAGGTTCGCATACAGCCCGTCCCAGGTCGCCTTCGATTCCACGAAGATATGGCTCGCCTAGTTTTCTGGACAGAAGGAGAATCACTAGGTGAATTTTCTTTGTAGCAACAATCCTCCAGAATGAGTACCAAGTGAAAGGCTGGGAGAATCTTTTCAATAAAGTCACCAATGATATAAAGATTTGAGAAAATTATCTTTACTGATGGACAGATTGTTGCCATAGCTTGTTTTATAAGGCGGGGGGAATCCTCTCTACTCTCATGAGCAAAAAAAAAGTGGGGCAATGTTGCATTTGGAACTTATTTATAGTCTCTTATTTAATGATAATTATTTTAAGCGATTTAACTTTGATTAAAGTAATCTTAACTTATCCTAAAGCTCTTTACTTTTGAATCTAGGAAAATCTTCAACCAGCCAACCCGAAAAAGAATTGAAAAAAATAGTTCGCCAAACGGAATGGAGTGCAATATAATTTTGGGCCAATCACTTTAGCAAAAATTCGGGAAAAAATAGCAAAAGAATGCACACTTTCACAAAAGTTGTGTTTTAGTACTCAATAAAACTAAAAAAAATTGCGCCGGTAACATTGTTAAAAATATCAAGTATACACTAGAAAAAAATGCTAAAGAGTCGCAAAATGGTGAGAACAAAGAAAATATCATATTCCCCAAATTTGAGACCATTTCCATGTTTGGCATCAGAGTAAATAAATCAAACTTTTAATAATAACTCGGCCAAAAAAATCGAAAATAGGGTCAAACGTGAAGAAACGTTGCTCTTTATGTCATAGTTTCGTTGACATATTTCCATTTCCGCCGATGACGGCAACATATACTTTTTTTTACTTTACACTAAAAATTTGGGGTTGCAACCGGATCTGATTATGAAATAATGCAAAAGTTGTGTAAGTTGGTCGCAAACGTAGGGAGTGATTTCATAGAAAACATGTAAAATTTGCCACCACCAGTGTTCGGAAAATTTGTCAAACTGAAAAAAAATAATTATTCTTAAAAAATTTCGCAAATGTATCTAATAATTAGAACCGAATATTGAACGTGTATCTGAATTTGTTCCCTCTTCCGATGTCAGGAAAGTAAGTAATTCGAGGTAAAAATAACTTGTTCAATAGTTGTGAGTTCAGATAAAGAGCAAAAATTGATAAAATTTGTCGAGCCACTCAAAAGTGAATGCATACTGATTATTTGAATTTGCTTCCTCGCGACAGGACGGGAACAGTTAATTATTATTAATATTGTTTTGAGTCTTAGTAAGAAACAGACAGTAAATAATATTATCGTATATACATTTCACTGTTATACAATTTGAAAATAGCAAAACAATGAAAATTAAAAAAAAATGCATCAAAATTGTACCACCAGCGTTGCCAATTGAACTCCCTACGTCGTAACAATAACAATAAAAAATGAAACTAATATCAATATTTCAGTTTAGAAATTAAACATAAGAACGGCTTACATTGATTGACTAGAATACTCATAGAATCGTTTCATTTGAGCGCATCCTGACAATTACATCGATGAAACATCCTCACGATATCAGAGGACTTCCTCCCATATTGGCAACGCTGCACTGTTGGTTGCTTCTTCGTCTGTACAGGTTTGATCATGAAACCATATAGCCCATAGCCTGCCAGAAAAACCATTACGTCTCAAGGCAATACATCAAAGGCGCCTCTTGGAAGTTGATACTTCTGTTTATCTATGTACGGTGTCGGAGGTTATAACACTTAGAGAATTATCTTTTTTCATCTTTTCGCCAGGAAGCAAATTTGAAATAATCACAATAATGCCAAAAATTATTGAGACCTAAAATTAATTACTTTCCCGACATCGTACGAGGGAACAAATTCAGATCCATGTTTGTATTATTTTGAAGACTGAAACAAGACCATTTTTTTAATTTGGCGAAGTTCCCGAAATATAGGGTGGTGGGAAATTTTATGTTTGCTAGGAAATTACTCCATACGTTTGTGACCAACCCAAAAAACTTTTGCATTATTTCCATCATCAATTCAAGTTGCAAACACATTTTTTTTAGTGTAAGGTAAAAAAAATATATGTTGCAATCATCGACGGAAGTGGCAAACTTTCGAGGAGACTTATGACATACAGAGAACCGTTTCTTCACCTTTGCTCCTCTTCTGTATTTTTTTGGCCGAGTTATCAACAAAAGTATAAATATATTTTATAGTTTATTTACTCAGATGCCGTACTTGGACATGGGAAATGATAAAGGGTGATATTTTCTTTATTTTCACCATTTTGCGACTCTTGCATTTTTTCGGTGGTAATATAACAAGATCTCGTTCATCAGCGAATACATTTTTCAATTTACAAAAACGATTTTGTCTGAGAATATATCGAGTTGAATTCGGAGGTTTATGTTCTTAATAAAACCCGAGAACTTTTAAGCTCGAGGTTTTTTTTCTTCGAACATAAATCTTCGAATTTAACGAGATGAATTTTCTAAAACAGAAATGTTTGAGTTGAAATTCCAAAATTTATTCGATTTGATAATCGACGGTCGAGTTATATTTGAATAGATTATTTCCCAAATATGTCACACGACTTGTGAAAAGTGTTGCATACATTCTGGCAACTGTCAAGAGGTACCATGCAGTTCATTCGCAAAAGGAACGAAGCGGGTTTATCAGCGAATAAATTTTGACAGATGAGGGAAATGATCTGTACAAAATATCCACAATTGTTTGTAATTTAAATATTTAACTATGTTCTCGGCTTTTTACGAGGCTGCAAATTTTTATAGTTTCATTCAGAACTAAAACACAACTTTTGTGAAAGTTTACATCCTTTTGCTATTTCTTCCCATTTTTGTTTTTAATGCTAAATTGATTGGCCTATTTGTTTTAACACCGTTTTAATTTGAATACTTCATGAGTCATGAATGCAGTTTTTAGTTGCCAAATTATTCAGTTTACAAGAGAAAATCGCCATAAGTGCATATTCGATCGATTTTTGTTTTTTTTTTCAAGTTTTAATTACAATGGGCCACTACTCAAAAATAAGTTTTTTTTAAAGCACTTTAATGTATACCAAATAAATTTTCATTTACTATTAATTTAGTTCTAATGGTGGAAATAAATATTAAACACATCTCAAAATTTATTCCCCCATTCCGTTCAGGTGAATTTTCACAATTTTATCCCTCAATACTCTGGGTACTTATACTGAAGAGTATACTTTTTGTAACACTAGTGAGCACTTGTCGATGTGTTTTTTTCATGTTTTATTTGCATTCATTTTTTTAATTTCAGACACAGGTAGTTTTGGAGCTTATAAGTGGAAATGTTCATACTGTATTTATTGTTGTGTATTCCAATGTTTCGAATACAAAGGTAGAGTTTGTATACAATAAAAGTTGATTTAATTTTATGTTCGGATTTGATTTCTTAGTGCTAGTTTCAGAGGTAAGTTGCATGATTTTTTGATGTGCTTTTCGTAGAGCTAATTTTTAACTTGCTTGTGTTTCGAAGGTTTTGAATGTCAGTTTTTCGGTTGGAAATTTTATTACATTGACAGCACTACGAAAAATTGACATTTTCAGACTTTGCAAAGTTCCCAACTAATCAAACTAACTACTATTACTAACAGCGCTAGGAAAAGGCCTATACCTTACTCAAGACTTCCTCCGTCGCCTAGAAGCATCGGCAGCGTTAGCCCGTACTATGCACGTCAAAAGTCGACCAGTCGATCTCCCAGTCGATCTCCTACTCGATCTCCCACTAGATCTCCTAGTCAACACTCGTCTAGGTCTTACTCAGTCTCTCCTATTTGCTCGTCTAAGTCTCCCTAGCGTTTAATCGATTGTCTGAACGAAGTCATCAAAAAAGTGCAATAATTTTTCATGATATACTCAATGATTATTTTATTACGTTTAATTACTTGAATGTAAGATATTTCTTATTTTATTTTATAGTTGATAGAAATGAATTGTTGGCATTTTAGAAATGATTCATCTAAATACCAAGGCGATGACTCAATGTACATTTTGCTGGCTTTATTGGGGGACAATCAAGAGATATTCTAACATGCTAGGTTTGATAGATCAAATACTCTATATCTACATATTACATAAATACTCATTTTTTTTTGGAGAATAATTTAATTTCTCTTATCAATTTTTTGAATATTTTACTTATTTAATTATAACATTCAGTTTGTGATTTAACTTATTGCTAAAATTTCATCAAATCTCGATCATCCTTTGGTTCACTTTTTTTATTAACTCTTTTGAATTAAAAATAGGGAGCGATGCTATTTTTGTAGGTAATACTGAATTAGGTGAGAAAGAATTTCACCTATTTTTGTAAAGCTTTATCTTCCCTATTGGAAGTTGTAATAGAGGAAGGTCTATTTGAATGTGTTGAGTATAACAAATAGTATAATAATATAAATGTTCATGTAAATAAGGTCTTTAAGCAGATATATGAATTATTTTTCAGAGTTATTAGCTGATTGTGCAATTTTTTTCATCTAGTCAATAATCTAGTCAAAGTACTCGTTTTGTGTGATATTTTTATATTTATTTTAACTTATTGTATTTATTTATTTATTTATTTGAGAGCAAGTAGATTCTAATAAATATTACCGATACGTTTGATTCTTTTGTTGTTCTTGAACTTGAAGTTAGATGGAATGCGGTCTAATTTTGATGAAACATTTCGGTTTTAAATTCCGCATTCTGAAATTCAGGTTATTCTTCACAAAAATGAAGAAAATCTGTAAAAGTGCTGATCATCGCTTTCACTAGAAATTTGAGAATCATGTTTAATTGATTATCTAGAAATAAAAAGTAATCGACTTCTACATGAACAAATACCTGTCGCAGAAATAGCACAAGAAGTAATTGTTTCAGATAAATTTCAACGTTTTTATTAGCTTCATTAATATTCATAAAGTTCCTTAACTTTTCAAAAGGTAAAAAGAGCTTTTATTGCAAAACATTCCACCCCGAATATTTCAAATAAAAGGCAATAAAAAATCACCTCAATACGTTGATTTTTGTTTTTGGCTCTTTTGCCGGAAGTTGGAAATAGTTCAATAATTGAAATAATAATTGAAAACAAAGAATATATAATAAGATAGTTTTCACTCTAGTGATGGAAATGAAACAAATGAACATTATCATGCGACTTGATGGGAATATACTAAAAACAATTTGATGGATTTTTGACACTAATGACAGTTAATCTCACTACTTGGCATTTGAATCAGCAAACGAAGGTCACTTCGTTTTACAGTTTATAAACATATGTTCACGATTATATTTGAACTTCTCTCTATATAACTATAATTAATATGGACTTATTATAGCGAAATTCCAGTATTGTATAAACAACATCTATCGTAGAAAAAATAGCATTTCATAATCGAGATGAAATAAGTTTTTTTCGTTCATGAGATTGCCCCACTCGCTTCGCTCGTAGAGAAACTCTCACCTCACGAAAAAAACAGTATTTTCATCTCTCGTTGAAAAATATACTATTCTTCACCAAGCAAGACCATATTCCTCTCCAATATGCTGTTTGTTGAAATCAGAAATCATCAATTTGATTTTTTCAAATTCAGTTATTTTTTTTGTCTTTCGGCACTTTAAATGTCACCTACTTCAATTTTATATTTTCAAATGACGGAAACTTTGTAAACTTTTAAAAAGGTAGATAGAGGTTCACGACAAAGATGGATTTTTAGAAATAGAATAAGTCAAATTCTTTGTTTTGGTTCCTGTCATTCATAACATTATATTTTATGTCGATGACCAAACCTTGTCATCTCAACTGTGGACATCACTTCTTTTGATTGTTCTGGGTCCGTTCTGGCTTGGAACCAAAACAAACCTGCTTTTATTTCAATGCAAACTGTATCGCGTTCCACGTTCATAAATATCAACGAAAAATAGGCGGCCTTGATATTCAAAAACAAAAACTCGCACGTTCGCAGTAATATGACAGTTCAACTTCTTGGCCACGTAAATCGAGAAATCACAAAAAATGTTTTCCAATTTATAAAAACGCGATATGCTTCGGATTTATTACTGTGTTGATAGAAACGAAGGTGAAAGAGTGCAATAGTTTTATGTGAACAATACCGTGAAAACGTGCCGTGAGCTATCAAAATCACTTTAAACTCTACAGAAATTTGGTTCTTATTTTCAGTAATTTTTGGTACTTAAAATAGGCATGGTAGAATGGCGATTTGTGGACCAGTAGACAAGCCGAAGAGGAAGGCCCTGTCATAAATATGGTGAGTTATCTTATGAAATAATAAAGTCTCTGACGTTTGAGGGTTGCACGTAGGGGTGTAACCGGTTGACGGATATAACAATTTTAACAATTAACAAATAATATAATAATATGTATTTATGTATTCAATTTTCCATCGTGAATAATTGGCCCCAAGATTTTGTTCCCAGGCATCTGGATCGAAACAATAATACCAGCCAATAGTTCATGATAGTGCTCATTTTTCCTCATTAAAACATTGACTTGGATTTTCGTACCTTACAAAAGCTTTAGTGAAATGTTGTGAAAAGATAGTATATATGTAATAAATAAAATTCATACCTATTTTCCACTTTGTGTGAAGGTGTGGAGAAATGGGCATTTTCGGTTTTGCCGAAACTGTTTGATTCAATCGTGTCAATTCTGTTTCTCAGTAGCAAGTATTTAATCAAAGCAAGAAAACTTTAACAGCAATTTATATCTCAAATTGTGTATAAAGTTTGCTATCTATCGCTAGGAGATATTATTACCACAGCATCACCTGTCTATAAAGCAATGTAGATATGCAAGCCTTCTACAAAATTGGGATATATTTAGCTGTGAAAGTTTTGATTGTTTTGATAACAAACTTGCTACTGGGAAATAGAATCGAACCGATTACCTACCTAAATATAATCTCTTATTTGTTTGAAAGTTTTAGACATTATTGTGAGTTGATTACTTTCACTGCGGACTTTCATTGTCTGAAGTTTTTCTATGAGCACGACGTTTCAATCGGTTTAGTATCTCCGATCGTTATCAGGTGTCAAACTGTTTGCATGGGTGGTTCTTATTTATGAAACCTTAATTGAATTTGAACTATTTTATTAATTATGTGGTAAAATTCCTTTTACTAATAGCCACAAGCTACCAAAAAAATTTTTCATAGTTTAATACATATTTTTTATTGCATTTTTTTTATTACTAAGAGTTATATTTCATATTGGCGTCGTATTCATTTCATCTGAACTCCAGAGTGTTTTTGAAATATTGCGCTTCTACCAGTAAAATTTCACCTTTTTTAAATATCGTAACAGAAATAAGTAAGTGAAAAATGTCAACTAGTCATAGTCGCTTCATATTCTGATATTTTTTTTTTTAAAGTTTGAAATTTTAATGATTTGTAGTTCAATATTTCTAAGATACTCTGTAATTCATGAAAATACTACTCCGATGGTATTTAAGAATTCAGTAAAAATACAGGTCTGTATTTGAAAATAAAAAGTAGAGGGTGTCCAAATTCATACAATATTTTCTATTTAATTTTCATTTCCATATTTGGATATTCTACAAAAAGTTGCTATGGCAAAGTGCCAAGAGTTTTAAAAAGTTTTGACAAAATAAAAGGATAGGTAAGTATAGGCAAAATATTTGGTTTTTCATGTATAACTCCGGAACTGAATAAGCTAGTTGAGATTTTTTCGATTCAAATTATTGACCTCTGAAATACGCTACTTTGCGTCAATTTAACCACCCTTCTATCTCCCAGTTACAGAGATGAAATGCATAGACTCGAATTTGAATAGCCCTGTATATTTGAATAGTCGGCAAAGCGCAGATCATGTTTTTAGAACAATAAAAAACAAAGATATCAGAACCTAGAGAACGAATCTTTGGAATTTATTTCTTTCTACTTCATTTTCACTGCCACAGGAATTTTCGCCAAAATCTCTGATATCCTCAGACTGCTTCACTCTGACTGATTGGTTTTATCATTTATGAAGGTAGATCTAGGCCAGTTAAATTAGAAACAACTTATTTCGTCGTTTACATTTTTTTTGAAATTGCGCCAATCAAAATAAAAGTTTTTTTTGCACTTCTGCGACCAAGGTGCCAACTTTAGTCCCGTATAACAGGGACTAAAATGTCCCTAGGGAGATAAAGTTGCATTTCAAATTTTGTTGACACTGTTGCTATAACGTTACCTACTGAATAATCCAAGTACCGTGTTTATATAACTCATCAAAATTATCAATTGTATCAATATTGAAAGTTATAATACTGGGAAGTGCAAAAAATAACGTATATGCCTCAGGACTAAAGAGATAATTTTTTTATCCCTTACGTAATTATAAATCACGTGCGGGATTAAAACATTCACTTTAGTCCCTTGTTATATAATATACTATTATCTGCTGGCCAATTAAAATAAAATAAAAATAAATCGTTGTCATTGTATTTGTACAAAAAGCCCTAGTACTATAATGAAATTGAAAAGTTGATGAAAGTTCATGAATTAACTTTATTAGAAAAAATGCAAATAGTTTTTTAATATCAATTATTTTTATTCAAAATACAAAACCTCACCCTCCAAATCGGAAGGTAAACTATTAGAATATCAGAATCACTCAATTTCAGAGATTTTAATCGAAAGCAGTGTGTGTTTTGACAGTGAATAAGTAATTTGCTATTGTATTGTCAACGAATAGGTAAAAGCTTGCTCACTGTTTTTCATAATGAATAAGTCGAATATACCGGGTGGCTACGGAAGTATTGCCTACGGAATATCGCAGTTATTGTATGAAGTAGGTTTGTGAAATTTGGAGCGTCGATATAATGACATAAGAGCTAGAATTTGAGCATATTGACATGTCGAAGTTAACTTCCGGTCTGACCGGAAGTATCATCAACTTTGTTATTTTAAATGGAAACCCTATTTTTTTTTCTTTTCGCTTTATTCAGCATTCAATTCCCTTTCTAATGACATATCACAAGTTGGTATCTAACCAGAAACTAGATCAGAAAAAATTTATTATTGAAATTCACCGAGTAGGCCGTGGAAGCAAAATGAAAGCCAAAAATTGAAAAGTTGGCTATGGAAACCATACGTCACTTGATAACAGTTGCTCTTGCTCTATTATCGCCATACGCAAAAATAACATTAAAAATAATGTGGAATGATAAATTATATCCTGTAGGTTCTAGGTTAAATAGGAACATAAACGTACTTGGTCTGTGCCATCGTCCATAGATATTCTAATATCTACCTATGGACGATGTTTGTGCTATTCAGAATAATCATTCCATTGCAATAATCATTCGAATCAAAATATTAACAAGTAGGCTGATTAAGATGTATTTTGGAATGAAACAAAAAAGAAACGAGAGCTCTCACGAACGCTGCTATCCATATTATTTTGACGTTCGAAGTAGTGTTTTTGATTCTGCCATTTTAAAAGGGTTTGGAAATCGAAATCAGTTAGTGGAATATTCAAAAAATGCCCCGTTATTCACGAACCGAACAAATTGACATGCTTCTCATTTATGGTGAATGTTTAAAAAATTCTTATGCCGCTGAACGATTGTATTTAGAGCGATATCCAGGGAGGCAGCAACCGTCAAGAAGGTATTTCCAGTGGCTTGAAGAAAAATTAAGAACTGAGCCTGATGTTCACGAAGACCAAGAAGCATTTGTTATTAATGAGGAAACTGAAATTAATGGATTAGCTTTAGTACAATATGATAGCACAATTTCCTCAACGCAGATTGGCGCCGAATTAGCTATAAGTAAGGACTCTGCTAGGAAAATTTTGAAAAAACATCGATTTAAATCCTTCAAGTATCAGTTGCATCAACATTTGTATGAAAATGACGGTGAAAGGCGCCTGGAATATTGTAATTGGTTTCTTCGACAAAATGCTGAGAATCACCTATTTAACTATTATATCTTGTTTACGGACGAGTCAAGATTTACCAACAATGGATTATTTAACAGGAATAATACAAGGTAGGTACTGTACTTTATTTGGATTATTGTCGATAGTCGAAGTGTAAAGTGCTAAAAGTGTGAACGGTCTTTTGTTTCAGGTACTGGGCGATAGAAAACGAGCACCGGTTTCGACAAGGTGGCTTCCAGGAGAGATTTGGTGTGAATGTTTGGGTAGGAATAGTTGGAACTCATATTGTTGGCCCCATTCTTTTTCAAGGCCAACTAACCGGAGAGAGATACTTTAATTTTTTAACGAATGAAATTTCGGAATTCATTAACAACCTACCAGCGGAAATAACTGAGAGAATGTACTTCCAGCAAGATGGCGCCCCTCCGCATAATTCAAGAATAGCGAGAAATTATCTTCAAAATCGCTTTCAAGAGAGACTTATAACAACCCATGGTCCAGTCAGGTGGCCAGCAAGGTCACCTGATCTCATTCCGTGCGACTTTTTTCTATGGGGGCATCTTATAAATAGGGTGTATTCCACACAGCCTACAACTCTACATGAGCTAGAAGTCAAAATTCGTAGAGCTTTCCAAGATATCACGCCCCAAATGTTGAGAAACGTTTTACATGAAAATATCACCAGAGTCAATAAATGTATTGACGCTGAGGGAATGCATTTCGAACATTTGTTTTGAATTTATTTTATCTTTAATCCTATCAATTTGAATTTTTTTTTTTCGATATAACTGATTTTTGTTATTTGAATAATAATAATTGGATTTTTTGGTATTTCATTTCAAAAAATTACTTTCTATTATATCATTAGAAAGGAATGGTTATGCTGAATAGTACAGGCAAGAAAAAGTTGTATGTTCCTATTTAAGTTATGGACCTACAGAGTATTGTTTTTTTCCCAATTTTTCCAATATTTTTTTTGGCGGCTTTTTATAACGCCGACGAATGAAAATAAAATATCACAGTAGTAGCAACTGTTATCAAGTGACGTATGGTTTCCATAGCCAACTTTTCAATTTTTGGCTTTCATTTTGCTTCCACGGCCTACTCGGTGAATATCAATAATAATTTTTTTCTGATCTAGTTTCTGGTTAGATACCAACTTGTGATATGTCATTAGAAAGGGAATTGAATGCTGAATAAAGTGAAAAGAAAAAAAAATAGGGTTTCCATTTAAAATAAGAAAGTTGATGTTACTTCCGGTCAGACCGGAAGTTAACTTCGAGATGTCAATATGCTCAAATTCTAGCTCTTATGTCATTATATCGACGCTCCAAATTTCACAAACCTACTTCATACAATAACTGCGATATTCCGTAGGCAATACTTCCGTAGCCACCCGGTATATGTAGTTTCAAAAATGTTAAATTCAGAATTGGAAAATAATGTGTACATACTTATTGATGCCAGCAGATAAAGTGTTGTATGTCATTTGGATCATGAACGATCATTATGATCGGATCATCGCCTCGCCCGATAATATTCACGACTACTACCGTAATGATCGACATAGTAATCCTTATTATTACATAAATACCTTTTATTGCTGAATATTTTCATGTTTTGTGCCACTGTTTTTAAAACTTTCATTCTGTTGATTCACAATGATTTGGTAGGTATTTATTTGATTTTTTTGTTGGCTTCTGCAAATTCTAATCAGAATACCACTGGGCACTCTTTTACACTTTCTTTGGCGATATATCGGGAAGTCTGTGCGTTTATATAAATTTCATTGTTTACCAAATGATCGTTTTCACCAATGTAACCTATTTGTTTACTCTGAGAATATCTGGAAATTTTTCAAATAATACTCTCATACTTTTTTGAGCGTTTTTCATAAATAATTACAACCTGATTAAGGCATTCATAACTTTGATAGTTACATGCTCTGTTCTAAATACGGAACAAAGAGGAGAACGGAAAAATGATTTTCTTCATGGTCTAGGGCATATTTTCTTTACAGAATTGGCGCCATTTATTGGCGGAATTTTTTGTGGTTCAGATGAACATAAGATTATAATTTAGCTTATTCATATCCATTACAAAAGATTTCCTAAAAGAATGGTTTTTGCACTTCCGGGACTAAAGTGACAACTTTAGTCCTGTATAACAGGGACTAAAATGTATCTTTCAGTCCCTAGGGAGATAAAGTTGCATTTCAAATTTTGTTGACACTGTTGCTATAACGATACCTACTGAGTAATTCAAGTACCGTGTTTATATAACTCATCAAAATTATTAATTGTATCAATGTTGAAAGTTAATATACTGGGAAGTGCAAAAAATAGCAATACTATTTTGTAAAGCCTGCTGAGTACAAAGAGTAGATCTCGATATTTAGTCCATTTTTCCTCCTCTTTTCGGACGATGTTCGCTTCGCCTTGAGCCAAAAACTCAATGACGAAAATGGTCTTAGCCTGATGGTCGAGGAGAACTACATCAGGCTGATTGGATTGTATTTACCTGAGGGTGGAAGAGGAGTAGTTCCGGTAGATTCGGCACTTCTCATTCTACACAACGGACTCAATATCCCCCGGAGCATAAGGCAACACCGGTGTCTCGTCTACACCATACGAGTGTCGTAGATGGTAGTATAACACTCGTGGCGCCGCGTATGCCTGTGGATATAGGCTGAGACCGCATAAGCTAGTCGGGCTAACAGTAAATGCATTATGGTCTCAACTGCCCCACGACACGCTCTACATCTCTAGTGTCAGGCACCTCTATACCCATCACGCGACTACGGTAGACAAGGGTGTTGAAGAAACCATCTTGGCAGGCCATTATGAATCCCTCTGTTTCCGACTTCAGCCCATTTGACCTGAGAAAAGCAAATGTCAGGTTTCTGGATAAGCCAAGGTCAATGTTTCTGAAGAAGAACCCATGCATTGGCTCATCCTTATATAGCTGTAGGGGCCTTACACACCGCAGCTTTGACGTGGGCTTTTTGCCGAACGGGTTCCAACTTGGTGACATAGTTTGGGTTCGTCCGTTCAGTGTCATCGGTTGCACGGGTTGCTGTCTTGAAGAGAAAATCCCTGCTCTTTCATGATCACATTCTAATCAGAGATGAGGATCTGAACTCCTGATGAGTCTACAGGCTTCATCCGACACTCCAAACTGAAAAGTCCACGGCTTCCCTGTTGTCTGGGGAAGTATAACCGTGAAACAGATGTATGAAGATTCATCATTTAGCGAGTTTTTACGTCGTGTTGTCGCACCTCTTCCTGAGTTCATTTCATCACTCCAAAGGAGTAAAGCAGAATTGGAACGGCAAGCAAATTAGTTGCAGCAACTTTGTTCTTTTCCCAATGTTCTGATGACCAGATCTGTCGGAGTTTATGCTGATACTTGCCGTGAAGAGAGTCACTCTTAGTAAATATGCGTCTCTCTGGCATCAAGACGATGTAGGAGCTTTCGTCTACAAGCTGATCGTCCTCTACGTATTCTTTGCATCGTCCTCTTTTGAGATGATAGCATGCGTGTACTCTTGCCCTTAAGGATTGATGAAGAACCTTTTCTCCCAAGGTGCTGGGGGTGCCGCCGTTGCATCCGCGGGTTTTCCTCAGTGCGACGGACAATGGCAATAGGAAGATGCAGAAGAGAAGGGGGCGTTGTAGCCAGCGATCCCCTTCTTTGACCCTCTTTGCTCACGTATCCGTCCATACACCGGGTCAACTGCGAAGAGTATTCGCATGTATAAGATGCGGGTAAAAATCTTATAACATTCATTCAAGCATGTTATCGGTCTGTAGTTCTTTGGATCAGACAAATCTCCGTTTTTTTGGATTTGCAAGGTTCGCCCCTCAACAGACCAATCCGGGAAATGTTGCTTCCCTTAGCCATGGGTTGAAAGCTCTTGTCAGAGAGGCTTGATATATTTTTTCATCAATGGTTGTTGAGCCCATCAGGGCCTGGAGCAGAGGATTTATTATGGAGTTATCGGATTGCGCAGTATTGCGCAGTTCATTGACCTTTGGCTGACGATGCCTCCTGCAGAAAGCTTCGACTTGCACTAGGGATCGAGTGTCTACGTTGAGTGGTTGTGGATATTCATAGATATTCTTCCAGAAGTATTCCACCTGATCAGCGGCCGACGGGTTATCTACAACACGTGGAGGCTCGGGGAATAAGCGAAAATCTTTATCGCGGAACTTCATGTTTTCCGCGATGCTTCTCGCCCACCTCACTAGTGACATTTCTGCAGCCACCAGCATTCGTATCAGCGTAGTGCTGTTCAATGATAAACAGCACGCCTTGATTTAGGGTGTGGTGAGCTCGTCTTGAATTTGTGGCAATTTGCCGCACTGCGAGCGTGAAGGACCTACTGGCAGCCACGTAGCCCGCCACACACTGAATACGAGACGCGTCTGACTTATTATTATGATTTCATATACGACCAAGTAGAGCACTGGCCTCTGGAGGCCAAACCTATGTGAGGAGGCGTCAAGTATTACCTAGACGGGGCCATCCCCTTCTCCCAAGGTACCCATATCAGTCAGATTCTTCTGGCTCCATCCATGTCAGACTAGATTTCTACAGCATACGTGTGATGGGTAACCGTTCATGGCCAGTTGCAAACCACTATTATATGTTACTAGGCCAGTACCCATTGGCTTTTAACCAGCATACTGCCTAACAATACCCGGAGTCCCCACGGAAATCCATCGCCCGACGACGAGGGTACATGGTTAGACCCCCGGCTTATTTGGTGAGGTATTGTCGTCTGATCTACCGGTTCCCGGTTCCATGCGTGGTGCAAGCCGGACTAGTTGTATCACACCACCACCCGGCGCCGCGTTGACTTTAGATTTCGACGAATATGGGCGTGCAGGTGAGAGGTGAGGATTATTTTTGCACAATCATTTACTATTTTTTATTCATGATCGCCAAACAATCATCTGAAGAAGGCAAAATTGTTGAAAAATATTTTTTTCAAAAGACGGTCGTATAATTCGTAAAACGGCGTACAGTCCGAGATTTCAATCGAATCAAGTATCAAGTATCGATATATTTTGGAGTTGGCCAAGCCGAATGCGGCGTACTGAATGCTCAATACAAATGTACACCCCCGGCCCCTGGTTTTATATAAAATACAAAGAACAATGATAAAAATAGTATACAGAATTAAAAAACAATATTTATTATTTATTTTTAAAATGGAAACTAGGTGTGTGGATTTCCATTGATTTAGATCAGGTGATCTTAGAATCCCTTATGTTGAGTCACCTATTGAATAATTGCATTGTATCTACAATCATAAAACTTGTTATGACTATTTCTAACAAACATAAAAATTAATTATAGGAATGTACTGTGGTTACTTTGTCTCATTTTTTAGGAAGTTATTACCATCAACAACCATGTCAATTGAATACCGGTATTTGAAAGCAATTTCACGGACAAGGTATTTCTTGTATCATTTAAGATTTAAAATAAGTACTTAGCGAGTTTAGTGACTCATTTAATTTGTTACCATGACCACTTTCATTTCTCACAGCGTACTAAAGTGATTTTTTGAAAATTATTTGATGAAAAATCATGCCAAAATGTATTTTTATTCGAATTGAGAAACAAAAACAGTGGAGTCAAAAAACATATTCCTTAAAACCGTTGTTTCTTTTTGCTGGCTCACAAAAGCTTCGACCCATAATTTTTTTTGAGATATACAGTATTTTTTGGACTATCTAACATTTTTTATGTACTTTGGATTATCAAGACTTCTTTATCAAAATGCTTCGTTACAGTAGTTTGTATGTCATTAAGTTCCTCTCTTTTCACTCTGGCAGTTTTATAAATAAAAAATTTCAACAACCACTAGACGACTTGAACAGAACTTTAATAGGCATATACGCGAAAGATTTTTTCGTAACAAAAATACAAATAGAAAACCGACTGTACCATCACATGAAAGATAGTCCGTACTTCTGTTATGTTTTTGACTCGCAACTGTCATTAATTAATTTGTAATAAACGTTTGAAAAGTTTTTTGGTTATAAAGAAAACTCGTACAACAATCTGGTTGCTTCAACGAAAATAATTGGAGAGAATTGAAATACGAACAAAATGAGATTTTTTACGACCCAATTGGATCAGTAGCAATGGAGGAAAACTGAAAAATTTTGCGATTTTAAAAAAATCAAATCTCCGCTATTTTTCAAGTTGTAACCGTTCTTATGGAAGTATTGAATCATGAGTTCATTAGGTGTGCACAAAACAGCCGCTGTCGGATGATTAGTTTTGAAACAATTGCTATTTGATTTTTTTTGCACAATCTTGCAGCGTGCCTGGATGCTCTATTGATAGTCCGAATTCAATTTCTCAAACAGATTTTGAAAGTAGAATAATTATAGTACCACAAAACTCATAGTTTCAGTTTACGCTACAATGCTGTGAAATGGGTGGAAAATGCTTGCAAACATGACTGAAAACGGCCGAGACCGCGTAAGCGGTCGAGTAGTAGGAGAGACCGGGAGATGAGGGGAAGCGGGTTATCACTTAACTCGTTCATTAGAAGAACTCCCCTCACCTCCTGGTTTCTCCTACTACTTGACCGCTTGCACGGGCTCGGCTGTTTTCAGTGATGTTGGCAAGCATGTTTCACCCATTTCCAGTTTTTCTCCGTTACTATTCATCCGATCGGGTCGCAAAAAATCTCATTTTGTTCGTATTTCAATTCTCTACAAGTTTGCTTGTTAGAGCAACCACATTGCTGCAATAGTTTTCATTTTATGAGCAAAAAAAACACATTTTTTTGTTTTTAAATGTTCATAACAAATTGATGGATGACAGTTGCGAGTCAAAACATAACAGAATATAACTACGGACCGTCCTTCATGTAATGCCATAGTCGCTTTCCTACTAGTATTTTCGTTGAAAAATCACTCATTTCATGTTCTATTGATTGGTATTGATATGACAGTTTTGATACTTTAGTCAAAAATTACGAGTTTTTTTACTTATGAAATTCCATTTATAACTTATTTGAAGTGATTGATTTTGAACTACCAATAGTTGTGGAAAACCCAATACACTTAATTTACTGTAATTATACAAGTTTAAGTAACTCAAATGGTGTATAAAAATAAGAGTTTCACTTATGAGTTTCATGTTCACTCAATTCGTTCATTTCACTGAAAATGAAAATCCGAATAATTGATATATCTTTTATTACATAAGTACATAAAACATCAAAAAACTGATAATTTACGAATACAAAACGGTATTTACATTTATTTACAGTGTCTCATGGATGACAATCCTACATCTAATTTTATAAATACTTACAAAGTACAAAATTAAAGAACATTGACTAGATAAAAGTAATAAGTTGCAAATATTGACAATATTGAAACGTGTATTTCAGAATACTTTGCCATTTGAAACAATAAATACGAGCCGCTCAGGCTAGCAACAAAATCTCCACAAACATAAAACCGACTCGGCTTTCTTCAACTAAGAAGCTCCGTTCGTACAGCTACTGAAAGTTCCATCAGGAGCTGGAAGGACCCAACCGAGGACCCTAGCCTTTCAATTCATCAGAAGTTTTGGTGCTTTTCATTCAAGACTTAACCCTCACTGTCGATAGCGAATTGGTGAAATGGTCCTTTCTGTTTTCGGGAGGTGGAGTTTTTACCGCTTCAATGATCTGTAACAATAAAAAATGGTATAAGATTGACGTTTCAAGTATTAACAGGAGTAGGTACATTGTTGTGAGGCAATGTTCACACGTATATTTATTTCGAGTGAAATACTTACAGATATCAGTTTATCGAATCCAAATAGCAGCCCCTCTTCATGATTTCCTTGCACCCACGGTGTCCTATGGTTAACAGTCTTTCCCTCCGGTAATTTATTGGTTTTGGCAAAATCGATAAGCCAAACTCCAACCTTGTTATCGTCGTAAATGATGAACAAACTGCTTCCGACCACCTCTCTGCTCTTGAAATAGTCTGAATTCTCAATTTTGCTGCGAATCTCGCACAGTCTTGCCAACAATCTCTGCCTCACATCTTCCTTGCCGCCCAAAAACCTGTCCAGCGTATTGAAAACTTCCTCGCTGGACTTGACTTTCTTCAGATCGGTGACGGGAGGTGAACCTCGGCACTTCATAGCTTCGATCCTGAAACCCTGACTGCAACTCGACGATTGATGCTCGCGGAATTGCATGTAACGCAGTTTCGTTACGGCCTTGGTACGATGTTCCTCTTCTGAAGGTGAACTGGGATCGATAGCTACCATCTTTTGGTACAAGTCTGGCCGAGCTGCTGATTTTCTGACTTCAGCTTCCAGGAAGGTCCTCGTTCCCATTTTGATGTCGATAACATAAGGGTCCTGCAACAATAGGAAAACATAAACATCTTTTGTACATCCATAATCTAAAGAAGAGCAATGGGAGCTCCACAAGGAAGTGTGCTCGGCCCTTTACCGCTTGCTATGTATGCATGCCATAATTTTTCGAGTATAATGGTAATTCATTTAAGCCGATGACATATCAGTGGAATTCACTGACTGAACTTTTTAAAAGTCGAAACGGAAGTTGAAAAACAATTACCTGGAAGCCATGTAGCAAGTCTTGCAGTTCGATGAATCTTTCTCCTTGGTATTCCACCTCTCGGTAATATTTCGGTATGATATCACATAAGTTTGGGTCTTGGGAAAGTTCCTCGTACACCAACCGTTCTGTATTATCAGAGCTGGGTGACCTTTTCTTCCAGACTGTACCGGGACCAGCTGGAGCCAGACTGTCTGGATGACCACTCAGTTGGAACCAGTTGCTACTCCGACTCTTGAGAAGGATGTCGCTAGCGGGAGCACTGAGATCTAGGGCGTTCTGAAACAAAAGAGAATAATGTTTACTATTTATGTACAGAAACAGTACGTGCGATAGAGATCCAGTACCATACAGTACCAAAACGAGTTGGCAAAAAGATTAGAGACATTAATGAAGAAATTAAAGATATTAAAAGAAGAATAATTATAGACTGATTTAGATTTTTACGAAAAAATGGTTAATTTAATGAAATATTTGTTAGTTCATTAATATAACTGAAACTTCACACTAATTGACTACAAATCATGGAAATGAGCAGTGATTCTGAAATTTTTCCTGTACCGACTATTTGAATTTTTTTACCAAGACGATAATGAAGTTAAAATATCCCGAAATGATTTTTCAGAAAATGAATATTTGAAAATCCTAAACTTTGCAAAGGCTTTTTTGGAATCATATGTAAAATGTCGTCATTAAAATTTTTGATTACAGAATTCTATATTGTGCGTACGAATATAAAAAATAGTTAGTTTAAGTATCATAAAAATAAAAAGAAGAAAATTCATTTTCAGTCTTGATACTTAATGAAAACCGGAGAAAAAAAGTCTTGTAATTCTAATCTCTCCTACCTTCCAAAACAAATTGCTTGACCTAAGCTTTGTTTATGACATCGTTAAAATCGTGATTAGTTAATCACCATGTTACAATTTTTGTAATTTTATCAACAATAATTATTCATTGATCATGTCGTAAAGTACTGCATTTCTCTGTTAAAAAATTGATGGTTTCTAAATCAACTCAAGTAGAGCCCCTAATCTACCTACTTTCAAACGCATGTTACCAGAGTTACACTTCATACACAAGAACATTAAAATAATACTGTCGATTATTTCTTTGGTATGATCTGAAGACTCCTATGAACCTTTACTGACCAGCAGGTACGTTCAAATTTAAATAGACGTCCCTTATCATCAGGGTTGCATTTAGGGGTATAAACTAGAGGAATTTGATGGGTGAAATTTAAGTTTGTCCCTACTTGTTTATATAAAAGTTGAGTTTCTTCAACATAAACTTTTTTCTTAATGGATTCATCCATTCATGCCTTTTGTGTGTCTTTGCTTTTGTATCAACAAGATGAAGGGCATATGAATGGTTTTGAATTGGCGTATAATTATTTTATCACGAGTTTTATAAGCCTTATAAAATCTAACAGTAAACTTGTATTTAGCGACTCTAAAAACCTTTTCATCACTGAGAGAACAACCCTCTATACTATGAGTAATTTTTTTTATAAACATTTCAGCGAGGACAAATCTTATTATTTATTGATTGATAGAATGATTCATTCTTAGTGTATTTGGAAATTACTTTCCAAATATAACTTGACTTGATCGATCAAGTTGTTGAAGGGGATTAAACCTGGGGAATTTTTCATGAATCTTCAAACATCGATTTGCTGTTTGAAAAAACCAGTTACACTTAATATTCGTTCATATATTAACAATTTCATCAGATAAATCCTTCACACATATCAATTCCCAGATGAAAAAACTCGAATAATCTCAAAACTTCGCAACTTGAACTATGAAAATTCACGTTTCATAAACAAAGTCTCATTAACATATAATTAATTATACCTACTAGAGAAATAATGACGACAATCAACAACAATTTAAGAAATTACGGTTCAAAGTTAGGCATTTATGGCCATTTATCCAACTAACCAATTTGGAAAGAAAAAACTAACTTACCAATGAAAATGTTTCTCACGCCAGACACCAGACAGATCAGATATTCATTATTTGAACACGACATGAATCTGTGTCAATACAAGAAAGTTTTCTTTATCGGATCTGTTTGTTTGTCCGTGAAACAGACATGAATGTTATATCAGACATTGACCGTAAATTTGGAAACGTCTCTTTCATTCACGCCTACAATCTTTCTATATAGGACATCTATCAGTATGCATGAGATGACTATACGAAGGCCGAGTTTGTCATTTTTCACCGTAGCCTAAGGACCCAAGCTGTTGTTGATATTCTCGAATGTTTTATTGTAATTTCAACGATTTACGTAGCTCTTTATCGATTTTCGCTCTGTGACACACATAAATTAGCAATTAATAGACCTTTTTCATAACGAAGACAACCTCATCAATATTTCCTGAACATACCGGGTGACGTATATCGAAAATATAATTGATATGCGCGAAACATTACTCGATACAATCTATATTACTACCCGACCCGAAGTGATCATGCATTGATTAGAGAAAAATGAATAATTTTATCATCTAATCGTCTGATTTTAACGACAATCTTTAATTTGTTAAATTGTAGTTTTAATTATAACTGGAAGCGATAAGGATGAAAACTATTCCTAGCTAGTTATAATAATGATAATAGTATTATAAGCAATCACCATAACAATAACATAACAATAATAATCTATGCAATCTGTGATTAAGATTATAATACTACAAACTTGGATAATTGTATACTTTGACATTTTTACTACCTACAAAGAAGTTTTGACTAGCTTTGAATCATTTTAAACTGGAAATAGTTGGGACACCTTGCGAATGTTAGTTGAAAGAATAAAAGGTCCATTTTTTTGCCCTTATTACAATTTGTTCGAAGAATATACTTTCGCTTCAAATTTGAAAACTGATTATTGATATTTTTAGATTTCGTCAAAAATTATATGAATTCCCGCTTCCCTTCCACTGGGGTAAAGCGGATACTTATTTCTTAAAGAATATAACTTGTCTACCAAGAAGAATGTATTTTCTTTTAATTTGAATCAGCAAGCTGAAATAAAATCATTACTTCCGATTCATAAGGGAATTTGATGGCTTTAAGTTATATGAATTGATAATTTAACATGTAGTTTTATTAGCAAAATTTTGTTCAGAATTGCTTAACGACTATGGAATAAGTTAGCTAATCTATTTTCATGGCAACTAAATATTCTCATCAACAACCTCAATTTATTTAGAGATTTTTATTATCGAAACAAAACCGATTATTTATATGAATTCAACCGTGACAGACAACCAAAATCTAGGGATAATAAACGATTCAGTCTATAGTAGAAGGAAATACCATTTATACTTCTTTCAGTCCAAAGGAAGCATTCAGTGATCAAATAAATATTATTGAGGAAGCATTTCATGTTTATTAACGCACATGTTTATGAACCTGCCGGGAAGTAATTTACAATTCATTTGCAGTCTCCATGCACACAGTATTCGATTAACAATTATAAAGAATATATTTAGAAATGCAATAAAAGTTGATATGCATTATGAAAATAAACGAATTCGCATGCCTGTTTACTGGACTTCGAGTTACTTAATTGTTCGACCCACGTGTCTTTTTTTCGCATTTTTATAAAATATTGCGTACCAAAACAAATAAATCCTAGTTAAAAAACACTTGACAGGTATAACTGTTTTCGTGTTGTTGTTGATAATCGCAACGTGCGTGTATTATCATTAGTCAATGAAGGAATTAACATCTGGTTGAATTACTTTCACATTGTTGACACAGTCCAGCCCAGCCGTCGCCGTCCTTGATTTTTTCAAGTTATTTTGCACACGATGCACTTTTTTACCAGTTGACTGTTCATGAATTGAACTCTATTAAATTCTAGATTTTTTGTAATTGAAATCAAGATATACAGAATTTTCTTCATATCGACTAGCTTCATATTTCCTACATGCTTTTGTACCTTCCACGATTCTTTGACTATTTAGATTAATTTTGTGGAAATTCTTTTTGACTCGTTGAGTACGAGTTTTGGTTTATTCGTATTATATCAATTCAATTCAATTCATATCTCAAAACCAAATAGCTTTGTCTATAAGTTTTTTATAACATGCGACAATAAAGTATATTTTGACTTTGACGTTGATTTCATTTACTTTAAGTTGGTAATCTACCATACTCGAATCACATTCACTGAAGTTTGTCAATATATAGAATACATCCTGTATATTCTGTTCAACAAGAATATCACAGAACTGACGTCAAATGAAAAAGTTCATACGCATCACTCACACCAATTAAATTTGAAAAACTTATTGATTCATGAATTGAATGAAATCGTATCGTATATGATTCACGGATTTGGTGCAAAAAATTATAACAAGGAACGAACTTTAGAATGAGATATGTAATAGAAAATGTTATTCATTGTTAGATTCATAAAAAGCAAAACACATGCACTCTATAAGGAAACATATTATTTATGAATGAATTGGAGATAACACTCACAATGGCCAAGAATTTGAGCAACGACATGTCTTCTTCGCTTCTGTCTTTGGAGTTGATCGCCAACTTCGATCCGTTGATTTGATTTTTCGATTCGGCAGCTTTCAGGTTGGATTTTATCCGCCATCTTTTGAACGCATTGTGCGGAGAAGGGGACCTCACCGTCTTTCCATGCCTTTTCCATAGATCAGCCACCTCGATGTCGGTTTCGCTTGTCTGCAAAAAATAAATCGTCTTAAAAACTCATCGTTTTTCCAGCTGGTGTATTTTCAATTCTCAGATGAACCTATTCTATTTGTTAATTTTAATGGTACGCCTTGAAAAATGTGGTGTACCTCTAGGATCCATTCTAGGGCCTATAGTTTTTCGAATATATTTCAGTTTTACTGAATAGAGATGTTGTTTTCATCAAAATCTGTAGACCTAGATAAAAGTGACAAATGGAAAGCAAATGACTCTTCGGGCAAATCAAAAGTTTTTAGTCTTCTACACTTGTAAAAAATTTCCTTTACATATTTATAGTCTAGTTCCTAAATTGTAGATAGTGACTCATCGGTTGTATGGTTCAAAATTCATACAAAGCAGGTCAAAAAATAGAACAGAAATAAGCTAGGCACTTTGGCTTCAAATTAAGTTTTACTTTGCCACTTTCGTACATCCCCTCCGCACTTTCAAATACCGTAAAAACCAGAAAATGTACGATGAGTCACTATCTACAATTCAGGAACTAGATACTGATATTGAATTTTTCCAGATCCAAAATATCACCAACATACGGATTTTTGCTGATACTTTTTCGACTTTTATTGGACTTTGTTTCCATAAAACCACGCGGGTTCATTTGGGCAAATTACTAATTCACATTTATAAAACAAAACAGCTTACTTCCAATAGATGTTTAGAATCACAAATAGTATTTTTTGTATTGATGGACGGATAGTTCCTCGTATGAGGAAACATAAACAGTTTAACTACGCATATTCAAACAATTGAAGCCATTAATGTTCCTCAAGATTTATGTGCAGATGGTATAAGGATCATATTTTTCTTGAAACTAGCTATACAGGGCCGCGTTTTACGCAGATCTTGTGTCAATCCAACGCCAAACATAAACAATCATAACGATTCGCTCGTCCTATTCGATTCGTATGACGTTTTCGAGATCGTATTAGGAGATGCAATCTTGATTCATAAAAATGTAAAGGTCGATATCTCACTAGGAGAAAAGATAAACAAACACTTGCAAGCATTCCATTCTAGTTTAATATATTAATTAGCGAAGACTAATTGTTCGCATTTAAATAAATCGACAATTAAGTTAATCTAATTAAGAATTGTGATTTTCTCGCATTCCCCAGTGCATCGGAAAAACATATTTCTTTATATAACTAAACATTTGACTGAAATGAGTGTGATGATGAACAAATTAATTTATCCAAAATTATAGAAATATTATTTCAAAGTATTTATTAATATTATTTTATATACGAGCCATTTGTTCCAAAATTCATTAATAATTATGAGGGGATTGCTCTTCAAATAGTGCTGGCCTAGCCAGCACTCTTTTTGAACACACTTATTGGTCATCTTTTCCTTGGTCTTTTCCTAATAACTGCCAAAGCAGCCAGTACATATTCAGGTGTTGGACAAGAGGCTTTCTAGAATACCATAAGAGAAAGAAGGCTGTTTAATACGTTGAAGACGACTCAAAATTCCTAAATTAAATTTTATAGCAATTTTTCTGATACTGGGATCTTCATTAGACCTAATTCCCACTGCTAGTCCCAATAAAATTCAAAGAATATATACGGAAAATCTATTTCAAGTAGGTAATACGGGGCTAATTTTTCAATTAAAAATATATTTGCGTTTATTCTATCTGAAATGTGATCTGTTAAATATGCTAAAATCCAATTAATTCATAAAATATTGCTTGTTGGTGTAGTAAGGAGTTTCTACCATATAACGGGAAAATGATCTAGTAGGTTTAATCATCTAAGTATTGGAAAAGCATTAGTTTCTGAATTGTTGGTCATTATCAGTACGGTGTAGATAAAAGATGAAAACAAACGGAGTCAACAACAGGAAGCGTTGCACATTTTTTGTGGTTTCAGTCGGAAAGAGAAATAGTGAGTATCGTTGACTTCCTTTATTTCTGCCTTGCATACGAGTAATGCACGTCTTTGCACTTTGATACATCGTACTGATGATGACCAATAAGTTTGAAACACGTGTAGAAATAAGGTTGCTTTGTCAACTGATGTTTAACCCACCAGTTAGTTCATTGTCTTTTTAGGACTTCCGTAATCCAGTTCATTGAAAGTTATAGGGGTGGCTTGGAAATTTTAGTATGCGTACATATTTCAAAGTCTCCTCACGTGTTTCGGTCAATCTTAAATTCTGTGATTGATGGATGTTTTCTCGTCATGAATATCGATACGAAAATCAGATTGGACCGCAAATAAACCAAAGAAACGGCATTCAATCTGAAAATTTTCTGTTTTACGTATACAGTGGCAATCATTGTTTCCAATATCAATCAACGAATACGATCAGCATCATTCTGTTAACATTTCTGTAAATATGGCTGTGCTAGACTATTTGCACAACATGCAGATTTCATTGAAAATATACACTATCAAAGTAAACAGTACAAATACTTCGAATATAGATTCTAATGTATTTTATAGTCTTGATAAAATGTTTATTAGACATAAATAAACTGAATCGAATTCAAGGCATACAGAAATCGACACTATATTGAAAAAACTCGAAGTTAACACTTTTAGCAAATTCTACGGTTGTTCAAAACAACATATTCAGTTGCTGAAACTCAATCTTTACCAATTTTTTCGGGATATCTTCCCAACCAACTTTGTGTGCAAGAAAAACGCACGAACACAAAAAATACTTGGCACTATGAAAATATTTTTCAAGAATTAATAATCGAATCTATCTCGCTCGAAAGAAGTCATCTTCACGATAAACATTTCTTTTTTGTTATGTTTCGTTCAGACTAAGAGGCCAAGGATATATTTGACGTATTTTATCACCTCCAATATTATAATTAAATAATACAAGGTAGGTCTGTACGAGTCAATAAACAATTCGAAGGTGTGCTAAAAGCAATAACAATAGTAGTAGAATCGCGGAAGATAATTCTAGCATTCATGATAATAAGCAAATTGTACAATGTAGTTGGACAAACTCTTGACAAGATGCAATTAAAAAATGCGGTTTGAAGAAATAATTTGGATGAAAAAAGCGTACGTGAAACTGGAAATCTTATTAGTAGAAAGTTATAAGTAGTTGACTATTCCCAAGGAAACCTATATTTACACCTGTCTCTACTATACACATATGACAATACTTTTGAATACGATTAGCGTAGATTAACTTCGCGAAGACACCAGGACACGAAATAATGTCTCCTAATGGTTTCTTTTGCTCAGCGGAAACGAAATATTTGGAAGGAAAGCTAATGATTCGAGAAGACAATTAACAATTAGGAAAAGTTAATTTGGCAATTAATTTTTCTCAAGGCATCAAAATAGAATAAAAATTACGAGGTGGCGAGACGTTCGCTTCTATTAGATGAGATTGGCCGATTCCTCAAAGATTTTAATTAACAAAAGAAACTCACGCATGAACATCAATCTCTTTCACACATAATCATAAACTTATTGAGTCTACTTTTCAAAACAGCATGGACCACGTTTTCATACATGCTATTCGAAAAAAACCATTCAAGAAGCCAGCGGTTCCTTTTTGATGGAAGCGTGGAGATAAAATAGTCAACAAAATCAATTAGGTCTACATTATGAGTTCTTGAGACCTTACAGTTTTGGGCCAAGTGCCTCTTTTCATGTTGACCTGCCGTTGTTTGGGAATAAATGATGGAAATATATAAAATTTAACAAATAGAACGGTCGAGTCTTCGAAATCGAATCTTCCTAACGCCATGTTTCAATCGCTGCAGGATTATTTTTTATAAGTGATTTCGAGTTGAATTTTGGACAACCGTAGTGTCAAGTGTCAAACAGGATTGACCCTCATAACGTTTCAACTATCTAATTTTCACGATGTGTTTGCCTTTTAGATTATTATTGTATTATTGATATTAGTTACTGTTTCTATAATCTCGTCAGCACATACCTATGTCGGGAGGCATATCTGCATATTCACGATGTTTATGTCAGCCACTTCAATTTCTTTAAGAAAATAAATCGTCTAAAGCTTAAGAAACCTCTCAACGAATAATGTAAGCATTCACAGCTTCGCAAGGAAATACACTCCTGATGTAAAACTTAAAGGTGAACGTTGAATAGGCTCGCATGATTCCATGTTTACAAAAAAAATACTTGGTTACGTTCATATGAAAGGAACGATATAGTACAAGGTACTCAAAAAACTAAAAAGGGGTGTTTATTGTTGAGTGACCTCTTGAGAGCAAATTTCAGCAAAGGCTATTTGATTGCCTCCAATTCGATACCCCATTCTGATGGTATACGATTTCCAAATTTTTGAATGGTCTGGGAACTCACCGAAAAGGTCCTGCACTTGAAACAAGTGAACTCGTTGATAAATCCTGAGTACGTATCCCTTCCTTTGCTAGCTACCAAATTAACTACTGCCGGCACCATACTGTACTGGTTAACGCACATTTTTTTCATACACAAAAAAGTATTATGACCACCAAAACGTCAATAACTATATCGATAAAATGTCACTTTACGATGCTCTCTCAACGCGACTGACGAGAATAAAAACTGTGGAAAATAAGTTTATCTGTACTGAAGTGCGGTCTCTGCATAACTGATTTCACTCGGGTTATAGTCGGCATAGATATTCAGGCCTTTTACGTCACTGAATGCCACTTCCACAACAGACTTCGACGACGATATCCACCAGAAATCGAACGTTTTTATTTAGAATTGTTGGTTTGCGCTAACGAGAGGGATTTAGGGATATTTTCTGTGGTGTATCAGCGACAGGAAAAACAATTCGGAAATGACCTACATCTACAATTTCCGAGATGCCGGCTGAGTTTTACGTGCAAAATATCATTGAAGAAAAGTAGATGAATCAGAATTATTGTGGTTGCTCCAAATGTTCACGTATTCAAAATTCAGATTCGACTGAAGAGAGCCATTTCCTTGGGATTTTGGTTTCTAGATTGCACTTGCCATTTTGGCCGTTCTGGGGAGGAGAATGCGTATAGTAAAAGTCGTCCTTTACACGCACTCTAGGAGTGTTATGAGGCAATATTATTGTTATTATTTTCCATTAGGAATATCCCAGTCAGGCCCTGTCTCCGGAGGACACGCTGGTGTATCATTAAATCCAGTAACCATTCCCTACGTCCGTAGGGTGAGTGATTAATGGGTTCGAGAATCATGTGCCCTGAGTAGGTGAAGTGAACCAAGAATTACGGCCTTCTGCATTCGTCCGGCTGAGATGTCTACCATATTATGGCAAGCCCGTGTGATTTTTAAGCTTGATAGCAGTGTGTCCATCATTCCACCAAGGAATGCTATTATTGGAATTTTAACAGAATGGTTTAGTTCAAAGAGTAGATCTCGATATTTATTAGTCCGTTTTTCCATTTCTTTTCGGATGATGTTCGTTTCGCCAGGATACGAAAACTTTATCGTTCTACTTTGATGGTCGAGGATGACTACATCAGACTTATTGGCTTGTATTTGCCTGGGGATGGGGAATAAGTAGTTCCAATAGATTCGGTACTTTCATTAATTTTCCACAACGGACTCGATATCCCCCGGAACATAAGGCAACACCAGTGTCTCGTCAATACCGTACGAGTGTTGTAGGTGGTAGTACAACACTTGTAGCGCCGCGTTATGCCTGTGGATATAGGCTGAGATCGCATAAACTGGACAGGCTGACAGCAAATGCATTATGGTCTCAGCTGCCCCAAGACACTCTCTGCATCTAGTGTCAGGCACCTCTATACCCATCACGCGACTACGGTAGACGAGGGTGGTGTTGAAGATACCATCTTGGCAGGCCATTATGAATCTCTCTGTTTTCGACTTCAGCCCACTCGACCTGAGAAAAGCGAAGGTCAGGTTTCTGGAAAAGCTAAGGTCTTCAATGTTCTTGAAGAAGACCTTATGCATTGGGTTATCCTCAAGTCGCTGCAGGAGACTCTCACTCTCCGCAGC
The DNA here is from genome assembly GCA_958502065.1 of Chrysolina americana. Classification (NCBI taxonomy): domain Eukaryota; kingdom Metazoa; phylum Arthropoda; class Insecta; order Coleoptera; family Chrysomelidae; genus Chrysolina; species Chrysolina americana. The sequence goes on along the minus strand of OY293416.1, from coordinate 63,395,774 downwards.
TTTGACGTAGGCTTTTTGCTGAACGGGTTCCAACTCGGTGACAGAGTTAGGGTTCGTCCGTTCAGAGTCGAATACGAGACCGAGTTCATCGGCTGCACGGGTTGCTGCCTTGAAGAGAAATGCTCCAATCCCTGCTATTTCATGATCGCATATTAAGCAGAGAAGGGGATCTGAACTCCTGATGACTTAACAGGCTCCACACAGTACCATTCTTTTATATGGACACTCCAAACTCAAAACTCCACGGCCTCCCCGTTGTCTAGAAAAGTATAACCGTAGAACGGACGATTTAGAAAGGTCCTATGAAGATGCATCATTTTTCGAGTTTTTACGTTGAGGTATATGTCTCTCCGGCATCCCGATGATGTAGGGTGCTTCCATCTATCTATGAGCTGAACGTCCTCTCCGTATTCCACGTATCGTCATCTTTTGAGATGAACCGTGGCACATTTGTGTGCATCACCCTTAAGGACTGATGAAGATCGGGGGCATATAGTTTGAGATCCTCCATGTAAAACAGATGGGTGACCTTTTTCTTACAGTGCAACGGACAATGGCAATATGAAGATGCAGAAGGAAAGAGGGCTGAGGGAGTCTCCCTGAAACACGCCCATTCCAAAGATAACCTGCTCTGTTTGGATTCTGACTTGACCAAATGTTATGATGAAGCGAGCATCAGCTGTTCAATGCATATCACTCTTTGATCGGGTACCGCAAGGCATCTGAGCAAATGCATGATGTACCAAATGCCGTGCGATACTCGATCCAGGCCATTGAAAGGTTACGCTTGTACTGCACGGAGTCCTGCGTGATGCATCTGTCAATCAGCAGGTTCTCCTTGCAGCCAGCGACCCACTTCTTTGTCATTCTTTGCACATATATCCGTTCATACACCGGCTCAACATGCGTTCAAGCGGGTTTTTATTGGGAATAATAGTTCAGTATATAGACAGAAGACTGTTTCTTTAGAAAAACATGGGTAAATGGTTGATACAGAGTGTAAATATTCCTGGGGTACACCAATACTGTTACACACCATAGCGGGGGAGGAAAAATCAGTTCGAATATTATGCGCTGAACAACTTGTTTCATTACTTTGTGAACGATCTGTAGACGTTATGAATTGCCTCTGACACCGAAACCATAGAGTTCACCTAATAGATCTTTGTTTCCTAAATATGGTTTACTCAAAAAACAGTTTACAAAATATTTTTGATTCGCGAATGCAGAGAAAGCGAAGTAAATTCCTAATGTTGCATTTTTTAAAACAATAAGGGATAAGGGGTAATGATAACTGTATCTCACCTGACCACCAATGAAAATCATGTCTTTCGTGCATTCTCCCACATATTCTTATGACTTTGTACAGAACGCTTCACGAAACTAACTAACAATCTCAAACCCGGACTCCATATAGTTCAAATTGTAATAACAAGAACGTTAACAGTTTCATACTTCGAAATGATCAATCTGTATAACATACCTTCAAGTTATCATCAAGTGCGGATATTTATCTTATCTCAACTCATCGTTAATATACGACCTGGAGTATAATGGATGCTTGTTCCGTAATAGAGATTACGTAAATCGCCAAAAAATTACCTACACTAGGTTGGTGGAATATTTATGGCTTGTTGAAAATATTTTTGAACTGCAAAAAAAGCCATTTGAGAGCTGCAGAACTCTTCTCTCAACTTGTAGAAGTTCTCTACTCATTTAACCACAGCCCTCAGCTCCCGCCTGGTGACACAGTAATTGCGCTCCGGTTTACTTAGGGTCTTACTGAAGTAACCGATGACTTTTTCCTGCCCTTCCTGGATCTGAGACAGGACAGCTCAAGTCCCACATTGCTTGCGTCCGTATCCATAATGAATTTTCTGTTCGGCAGGAGATAGGTCAGAATTGGTGCATTGATCAATGCTCCTTTCAGCTTCATGAACGAATCTTAGCGTTCATCAGACCATTGGAAGTTTGTCCTTCCATGAGCTTGGTCAGTGGTTTAGCGATGTAAGCAAATCCCAGCGCGTATCGGCGGTAGTAGGTACACAAACCAAGAAAACTTGAAAGTTGATGAATGTCTTTTGGAATTGGCCATTCTTCTACAGCCTTGATTTTCTGTTTATCTTCTGCTACTCCTTCCCCAGAAACTACGTGGCCGAGATATCGTACTTTTTTTGAAACAGATTGCATTTCTTGATGCTCAATTTCAGTCCGGAGTTTTTCAGTCGCAGAAATACCCCCTCTAGGTTTCGCACGAACGATTTGCCAATCACGATTATGTCATCGAGATAAACCAGACATGTCTTCCATGACAGTCCTTTCAGAACCGTTTTCATCAATCTTTCGAATGTGGCTGGAGCATTGCAGAACCGTGAATGCCACAATCCTGAGACGACGGTGAAAGCTGTCTTCTCTCGGTATTCGTGGGCCAGTTCTATCTGCCAGTATCCACTCTTCAGATCAAGGGTCAAGAAAATCGTGGAACCAGCCAACGTGTCTAGGGTGTCGTCTATTATCGGGAGAGGGTAACTGTGAATTAGAGACGAAGACAAATACAGACGGGCAGATCTGTGACAGACGAGAGGAGAACGTCAGAGACAGAGAAAAATACAGACGAAAAAAAGACGACAGGAAGACGACAGAGACAAAGAAAACTACAGACCCAGAGATCTGTGACAGACGAGAGAAAGACGACAGAAATACGACAGAGACAAATACAACACATTAGACAATTAGACAATTCTCAAAAACCATGCACGAGCAATATTTTATGAAAGGAATGAGAATTTAATCGATTTATCCACATGTTTTAAATGAACTTCGAAAAGAGTAATTCACCAGCAGATGGCAAATAATCTGGTAATGTTTCGCATTAGTTTCAGGTTTCACTGCCGATTACAGAAAACTGAAGATTGTAAATTCTCAGAGGAATTAATTTTATCGGCGGTAATATCCCAAATTATTTTTAGCCTAAGTGTGTTAAATTTGCAATATTGATAATTTTGGTCTACTTCTCATAGATACTGGAACGTTCCTGAAGCGCACATCAACAGGGCCCTAGCTATACAGGGTCATTCATGAAAAACATTTGTTAGAAGTATATATACATGGAAAGCGGTAACCCTTGCGTTTGAGGAAACTTATTTTTAGTTACAATGCAAGATTTTTTTCAAATTTCAACGGCATCATGCTTAGGTCTAGTTACCTTCTATTTTCACTTTGTTCTCCTGGGCGTCTTAATTTTTTTTCTCAGCTGGAGGCATCGAACGATCAGGGTAACAAACGATATTTTAATCACTTGGGCCATTATACAATTATGGCATTGACGTAAAGGATGGGAAAAAAACATGGTAATGAATCCATTAATTTAAAACAATTTTGGTTATCACTCTTTTTGGTTTAATGTTATTTTCCAAAGTAGAAAATTGCATAGACAAAAAAGACCGATAGAAAAGCCGTTTTATGGAATAAATTATACTACTTGAATAATCTGATAGGAAATTTTTAATGGGATCTCCCATTTGAGTAATTTGGTCTTTGAACCGGTAACACAATGGGGTACATAATAAAAATCGATTTGAGAAATATTACATAACTTAGGAACCAACCAGGGGCATTGCCCTCTGAGGCATAACTATCTATGGATTGGCCCATTGAAAACAAACAGGAGGTTTTTCGGGTGGTTATGATCGATGAATAAAAATAATGATATTAATATAACTCTCTCATAAACAGTAGTTGTAGAGTGTACCCAAAGGCATAGCAGTTGCAAGAAATATTTGCTCTCAATTACCTTTTTACCGTCAAAATCTCATTTTCTATTTAAAGCCCTAGAAATAGCGTTGAAAAAGCAATTAAATTCCTTTGTAGAGCAGCATTAATCAATCTTGATTTCGATCTCAACACAGTGTTATATAACAGCTCTCCTGGCAATAGCTGATAACATTCTTCTCACGGTAGACATTGGGAAAATCACTTCTCTAGTCTAGTAAGGCCGTTGACACACTCGACCACGCCATTTTTAGATAATCCAGATAATCGACCACAAATCTTAAATGACAGATGCCGAAGGTTTCATGCCCTCATCTGTAACATTAGGAGTACCACAAAGATCAATTTTAGGCTCTTTGTTATTCTTCTTGTTTATATCTGATTTTCATAACTTTACAAGTAATTATGCAATAAATTACTATGCAGATGGTAAGCAGATATATCTCATTCTCACCTTCTGATCTGCTCAATCACATCGTTTGTCAAAAAATCATCGGAATCTGTAAATGGACAATGGATGCAATGTAGTTTTTATTTTTACTTTTGTAATTTTTCTGCTCCCAGAAATATGATGTTATAATACAAGAAAAATTGGCCACTGTCCATTAGTAGACTGCTTGATTTTTTAAGTACCCATGCATTAAAAACTATTGTTGAATGTATGTGACATGTCGATATTAAATATGGTGAGACCAATCGCATATTACTTTCGGTCGAATAAATCAAAATTTCTTGAAAAAAAAATACCCAGGAGAGAATTATAGCCAATTATCCTCCAATTATCTACAAGCCTCATTCAATTCGAATCTATGACAAAATAATTATCGAAATTATCTCGAAAATGATGAATTGAGCCAACTAGAGGTAATTAATTAGTGGTTTCATCATGATGCTATGGTCTAATTGTATCAGATCAGGTTCTTCGATAGTTAATAACGTGAGCGTGTTACGGTCAAAAATTTACACTAGCTTTAACTCATCGCGACACCAGTTTTTTACGTTTTTTTTACGCCCATTATTGAACTCCGGTGTCACAAAGCATAATTTCCATTTATTTGGAAAAACCGGCTCTTTCAGGGATTTATTGAATAACATGACTAAAGGTTCAATGACAGTCTCTCTGCAGCGGTGACGTAATACATTACTTACGAGCTGGCGATAAGCAAACCGGTAAAGTAGACAGGTTCGGCCCCAGCTTGTTACAATAAATTGAAACTTTTGTACTGCTAATGTAAGAATTGAATCACCTCTACAATGATATATGACATGATCTCAATTATACGGATGAACACGAGAAAATATAATTGTTCTCATTTACTTACATGTAGTCATTCATCGAACTAATAAATTATAGCATAAAAATCTAATAGAACACGCTTTCATAACACATTGAACTAAAAAGTGAAAAATAAGTGTTTAGATAGGCAGAAAATAATAATAAATGAAAAATATTAGTATTACTGCGAAAAAAGTGTGGGGCGCTTTGTTTCATATTTTCGTGTATGGAGCACACCACGCTTTTTTCCACGCAGTTTTTCATTTATTATTATTTTCTGACTACATAACACTTATTTTTTACTCTTTAGTTCCCTATTTATAAAAAATTCTTTCTCCGGAGAGAGCCCGACGCGGATTTTTTTAATTCTGGCGAAGGCTCTTACAAAGAGTATATGAGAGGCAAATTATTTAATTTTGGCGATCCTGATTAGGATAATGAGACAACTCATCAAATTATCGTATTGTCACCGGTTCTTGATAAGGGTACAAAGTTTCAATCAAATCTGTCCGTTTAGAGTGGGTCAAAATCGAGTGTGAAGGAGTCGGTTACAAACATACATACATACATACATACATACATACATGTGAAGCTAATTAAAGCGTGTAAAAAATCAGTTGACTAGTGCACATACAATTCAGTTTATCTCAATATGGAAATTGCGATAGTGAAACTGCTACAATTTCAACTAGAAAGTTTCCCTTTTCTGGATAATCAGACCTTACTATATGAAAACCTAACAAAACATTGATTTCATGATTCACCATCTCTTAAACACGTGATTGTATTTTTCATTTTTGTGAGATTCTTGGAAAAGTATCTCATTTTTTCAAAAAAGAAAAACGGAGTTCAGTATTCCACTCAATAACTCTGAAATAATATTCAATAAACGGAAGAACTTGATTGACATTAGTGACACGCGTTTTACAGACCTCATTCATCTTCTGATAATCTTAATGACAACTTGAAAATGTATTCTTGTATGACCCATGTGAACAGCGAATTGGAGAACCCATTAAAATCACTAACAATGCACGTCATTTACTACAAACGACCATTTTTTCGAACTTTCTGACGTCTGGTACATCTCCAACACCGTATTTTTGTTATCTTTGTTTCTGTAACCAAATTATGATGGTGGATCCTAGAAACAATAATAAAGCGAATTGCATGTTTTCATTTCGGACACGTTCTGATTTAGAGTGCACAATTGCACATAATCGATTAAAATTTGTTATGCAATATATTGGCAACAGAAAATGTGACATTCATTTATTCAGTTTTTGAAAGAAGCGATAGAAATGGGAAATCTAATGAAAATTCAATACACTAGAAAATTGCTGTCATTCGAATACCATTTTCTTGATATTTTTTTGGCAATCTGTCCATCAGAATGAGAGGACATTTTGTTCCCACCAACAACCATATCTATTTACATTTCAACATCATGCTTACGATTTTGCTCGGCGGGAATATTTCTCTGAATAACTTAATTAATTAATAATTGATATCTTATTTATTACGGGGAAATTGGTGTTGACATATTAAATTGAAAAAATACGACATTTATATATTTTCCAGTGAGATCATACGTTATCAGGCTTTTACATCACTTACTTGATAATAGTGTGAAATAAATGAATCTCAGTGGAAATTAGACAACACTTGTAGTTTTCTTTGATCCCAAGATTTATCAGAATAGCCAATAATTCACATCACTGAACCCAACCCAAATCCAACCAAACCATGCAAAAGCATTTTTAAGGATTCAACGAAGGCTTTTTACAATTTTGTTGTCATGCGCTATACAGCCTAATTACAAAGTGATACACATTTGAGTAGTACACCTAGATAAAGAAACCGTTTTGTGATATGGGTATACCACAAGGAAGCGTTCGTGGCCTCATATCTATAATTTTTTGAAATTATGTCATTAGTACTGAAATCACCTACAACTAAACAATCAAGTTTTAAATATATACAGATCCAATACATTCCCAATACTGCTGCAACTGACAGACTGACATTGGCACGTGAATTGTGCTCGAGGCAAACAGTTTTAGAGGGGGAAACAATCCAGTTGAATACTTGAATCTGTATCTCGCATATTTGTTATATTTTGTACTAGTCGCGTGCCTGCACGATCTATCAACCAAACTTATTGGGAATGCTATATGCTGATATAATTTTACCAGATCTGTATATCCCGTTGCATGAGTTTAACCACCTGAAATTATACCTTCGTTAATTCTGAGCTGATATGGAAACAAAGTAAAAGTAAAGGCGTTTTGAAGTATGTAAATCAATATAAAGGAATATGTCGGCGGCATTTCAGGCATAAACAAAAAAAAATTCAGACATAAAAATGAAAATTGATATCGCTTTACCGTGTGACAGAGCCCCCCTGTTGTTGATTTTTCTAGTAATTTTTATAACATTTGGAACATTGCATGTTCTTAATGAGCGCATACAGACACTTTTGGACAATTGGTTTTTTTTTTTTAGTTTTACGAAATTACACACAATGCGGATGAATCGAGGATGTCCTCCGATCAAGTAACACAATCTAGATGAGTAATACTTGAATAGTACTGAAGGTAACATCTTTTCTTAATGTAGTCCCTCAAATGATGTCATTACTTATGTCTCAGATATTATTATTTTCATTATAATTATGAATCAGTCCGGTGAGTTTGTCGGCCTCATTCTGATCGACCCTGTATGAAAATTAGAAATGTTTTCAAGGTACGAATTTTCTTAAAATTTTCACTCAGTAATTTCCCGACGAGTGAAAATTTTCGAAAAAGTTTTTTGTTTTCATACTGATATTGTAAAATCAGAGCTTCTGACCTGATTGGTTTTGAATACATAGTATAAAATATTCAATAAAAAATATTTCAGATGCTATATAGGCCATTCTATTTTGAAGCTCACTCTTTGAACATCGCGAATGAAATAACAGAATCCCTGACGAATACCGTATTTGAATTCAAAAATGAAATTCGAGATATACGAGAATCGTGAATATTCAGGTGAATACGCATTGATTGATAACTACGAATGAACTTTGGATTCATGAATCTGGATACAACCAGATACCTCAAATAATTCAATACTGCTTCCTACCGGCATGGTTTTAATAACTTGGGTTTTTTCATTTCTGTTCTACCTAACGGTTAGTTGAAACTGTGGCGAAATACTTTTTTTTTTAAATTAGAGGTTGAAGGAATTACTTCTGTAACTGGAATTTTTCAATACTTGACAAAATTCCCTATCTACAAAAAGCAATACTTGATAATGGTTTAACGACTCGAAATCGGTCGTAAGAATAAAAAATCGTAGTCAAAATTAGACAAAAGTTATCACTAGTTTCTCTATAATGAATTTCCACAAAATAAGTAGATCCTCAATTGAGAACACGTTATCTGAAATTTTATTGTTCACCTCGACAATGAGTAGATTGCCTCGCAATGCCATTTTTGAAAATTTTTACAATATGAAATCTAAATTGAGGCAAGAGTTCAAAAAACAGAAAAACAAACCATCAACTATAAATTTCTTTTTAATAAGTTACACAAAGGAGGTGAGTTGATGTTTCAATTGAGTAGGTTTTCCTGAACCCACGCTGGTTTTGGTTAATTATGTTATATTATATAAGAAAACAATTTTTTCTGCAAATACCCTTCTCTGGCACTTTTGATTATATCTATACTAAGTAAGAAGATAGGTCTGTAGTTATGCACTGAGAGCCGATCGTCTTTTTTACGTGTAGGTGAAACAACAGATGGAAATTCACCTAATTCGAGAGGTATATTCAGTATTTTAGTCAACAAGGCACTTCATCTATGCCCTTTGGTTTTCTGTTTTATAATCTTGCTCTCTTCTACTAGTTTTGAATGAGATATAACTTTATTCCTGTCCATGTAAGTACCTAATTCATTCATGTTCAGAATGGACTGTGCCGAACTCGAAACACGTATCCCTCCCTCAGTGACACTTGTTATTGAATCAAACTTGTAGAGATGATTTTGTGAATTTTTTTCCTACTTACTACTTACTAACTATTAACAAGTTCCATTATCATTGTTTCACAGTGTGTAATGTGTTTTACAGAGGAGATACTTACTTGTCAATACTAATTCCTAAAAATGTAACTTCACAGTTGGTGTTGTGTAGAATTGTGTTGTTATTATCAATTATTCAAGTCGATGCCTCTTATTTTGTTTTGATACCGAAATATAAGTAAGAGGTTCCCCTGAGACCATTGTATTCCAAAACATTCAGCTTTACTTTTTTCATCACAGGTTATCCCATTTGTCCGCGGACGAAAAAACTAATAGCTGTTTTAAAAAGTTATTAGTGAATTTGTCATACATCGTTATGTAGCTGCATACGTTAAAAGAACAACTGACGATCAAAACACAGAACCACTTGTTAATTTGTTTCTTATTGAGTGATAAATACAAATAATGAATAAAATTTTAGGTGTTCTGTTTGAAGATAAAAAAAACAATAATTATATGTAGCTGAAAAATTAAACATCCTCTATCATGTCAACTATTTTTAAGGTATGCAGTTAGATACGACGTATATTAATTGATTAATAACTTTTTTGGCTATTCAAGTTTATGCGGAAGTCCGTGTAGTATAGCATGTACTGTATAGAAGGCATTTATTATTATACTAAAAAATGATCTGTCGTCAAACAATACCGAACCCCATGGGATCAATGCGGAAAGAGTCTGCGAATCCAGATTTAAAAAAGGTTAAACTTTTTGTGATATCTATATTCTAGTTAAAATTCAACTTACTTACTAATAAAATGCTTTGGGACGATGCTCACAATAATAGTTTCGCAACGAGTGATCCATAATGCATTCACCTCAACACCACAACATAGGTACCTACGGTTTATTACTGTTGGAATTGAACTAATGTTTCTCACGTGTGTTCCTAAGAAAAATACCAGGGAATTTCCGACGTTTCATCTGAATACCTCGCCACATCCGTGCTCGCTGAACTAACGGTACTTCCACTTGCAAATTTGACAATATAGGCCCAGGAAATGTGTCCTACATCGAGGGGTATTCGACAAGCTCGAACTTTATGGTATGAGAGGGCAGCTTATTAATTTTTCCAATTTATAGGATAACTCTATATGTAGTCCACAATAACAATACGTCGATGCGAAATACTGATATCTTCGGTGATGACCCAAGGATCAGTTCTTGGGCCACTCCTGTTCATAATTTTCAAAAATGATATATTTATATCACAATACATCATCCCAGTGTATTTTTGTTCTCAGACGACATAACTTTTCAAAATTCCGCTTTGAATACAACAGAAGTTCATCAGAAAGACATTGAATATTCTAACAGAATCAGAGTGGCTGCCACTAACAACCGACTTAAAATGACACCAAAACACAATATTTTCTTGAAATACGTTGTCAAGTCAAATCTTTATTTTTTGGCGATTGAGGATTACTGTTGATGCGAATGTCATCATGAAACTGACATACTTTTCACTGTTAATGTCTTCTGCTGAGTTATGGCATAATTTTATGGGGTAACTTTACCGACGCAAATCAAGCGTTAAGTTGTTAGAGCAAAAGAAAGCAGTCAGGGTGATTGCCAAGGCAGCTTACAAATAATCGCTATCGCGTGAGGAATAATGAGCAGAAACTTTAGGTGTAAATTTATAGGATAGCATGAGTGAAGATATCATCATCATTTTAAGCATAATTATATATTTTTTCGAAAATATCCAAGTAGAAGCATAAACATAAAAATTCCAGCAGATTAGTGTATTATATTTCAACTGGTCTATTAAATTAGCCAAATAATTGTGAGGTTAAACTTAAACTTAAAAATTTGGTAGATGGGATAGGAAAACGAAAAATAATCTTTTCTTTAATAGAATACCTACTTTTCAAATATTGAGATTGTGATTTTTTTGGAAAAAAATGTTAAATTTGACAGGTGTGGCCGATCTATAAGAAACAATCGTAAACGATACTGCACTATTTCCTCAACAGAAACTGTTCATGAATTCTAAATCTGTAATAAATATGATACGGACTTCATATCTAGATAATAGATGAAAAATGTTGAGCGTTCATCACTATGTTTCTATTATACGCAATTTAAGAAGATTCCTGTTTCGAATTAAATTTTTTTTTATGAGTTTTTGTACGTTTTTCGTGATTAACTTGACAATACTTTCAAAGTTCCTTTTCTTTCCGATTCTATCAATTCCGGTGGATTTAAAGAAGCCTCAGAGTCGGAATACATTTTTGAGATAAGAATAATTAATCAAAAAATTAAATAAGCAAAAAAATAGAAAGTATTCACGAAAGAACAAGTTAGTGAATTCGTTCGTACTGCCCCAGACGAGACATTTTTGATGATGGAAGTAGCTTTTTTAATTGGAATTGGCGGTGCTTGCAGAACCAATGAATTAACAAAAATGTCCATGGAAAATGTTGACATTCATTCTAGAGAGTAAGCTAGTTATCACAATTCCTGATTCAAAAACCCATAAGGAAAGTTTTTTTGCGGTGATATCTGACGGAGACGTTAATCCTGTGACATTATTTAAAAAATACATAGCATTACGACCAGCTCATATTCTACATAGAGTGTTGTTCGTATCATACAGAAACGGAAAAATGCACCGTTCAGCCATGCAGTATTCATTTCTTTTCTAAAATACCTGAGAAAACATATCTCAAAATATCTATGTGTACTGGTATTGTAAGATATCTTCAGCAACTTTTCTTGTTAATGCGGTTGGAGATTTACAAGAACTTGGTGGTTGGGAATCGAGCAGTGTTGCAAGAGGGTATTTAGAAGATAACTTGAGTAAAATTTCCATTGCGCGCAAAATTCATGTTCTAAAAACTGAATAAGAATGTTGCTGGCCAAGATTCAGCGGACATATTTTGAACAAGAATGGTGCAAGTGAATCTATATATTTTGTAAACTGTCAAAACATTCATGTCAATTTTCATAAATAGATTTTAAAATAAAATCTAGTGCATTATAAAGTAACTAAAGTATTGTACTTTGTAACTAATGTATTATGTGTTGTGACGTAATGATGTTAATAATTTGTTATAAAGATTTAACTTAAAGAAAGCTCAATTTTCTATAATATGATAACGGTATTTATCATTTACTGTCAGACGTTTAATTCGAAATAATCAGTGTTGCATAGCTTCCACATCATTTTCACCAATTCCCTTCAACGTTGGCTAGTCCTGTACTGAGTAAAATAACGAACAAAAATAAAAGAATATAATAATATTCTCATGGGAAAAACTCTCACTAATATCCAGAATTATATTTTCAAATAAGTATAGACTCTGCTTTAACTGACCGAACCCATCAAAATCACGTTTTTGTCGCAATTGCAGTATTTAACAGGCATCAATTAAAAAATAATTGACATTCGAGTTAACGTTCCCAATAAAATTATTTCCACAAAAACCATTAAAACCGTTTCCTCTGATCAATCATAGACAAGCCGTAAACAATAATTAACATATGTATGCAAAAATTTCATAATAAAGCAAAACGCCAGCGGATTTCAAAAATGTTTACTTTACCATCCCCTCTTTCGACATTTACTATCCTTCGTGTAACACCACTAGCAATTTTTTCAAAGGAGTCTACATCACTTTTGAGTTCATTTCACAGCGAAATACTAAAAGTTAATTGCTTTTCCACATAGGTCTGACATAAAATCTAAATTTAAAACCAGATGCGAATCGAATAGAATTTAATTCCCGTCCATTTTTCCGCACATTCGAATTGAAACTGATACCCAAACCATTTACGAGTGAGTTAACATTTTGTTATTAGGATAAGGATATTACGAGGTTTTTAGTTTATTTGTTTTTTCGGTAATAGGATTTGAAATGCCGCAATTTTTATTGTGGGATTCATTCATTGTTGTTTTAAGCGTTTAACGCGCCACATGTTCACGCGTTTTTTCTAGAACATCATTAAGATTAACACGATGAAACTGACAAAGAAATATTTCAAATTTAATAATTTTTTTGTCTTTGACCACATCACCGTATCGTAAAAAAGTAAAACTTTGAACTCTTAAGAATTAGAATGATTCGAATACACAGTAAAAAATGGGTAGTCAAAATTAACTACAACTTGTTGCTCAGATCGATCCACTAACCTTATTTAGTTAAATTAACAAAATACATTTTAGTCAAAGGGATATTGTTGATATTTGCAATAACTTATTTGACAATTAACAACATTTACTCGCAGAAAGAAGCAATTCATCTTGTCAACTTGATAATAATTTGGGAAAAAAACAAAAAAGCTGTTGTTTTTCTAACAACAAACATTAGTCATGTTGATATAATGCCATCAGAATACCAACTCAATTTTGTTATATTTACGTATCTTCATGTTGATAACCCAAATAAGTTTGTTGAACTCCACATGGTTTTTGCATTTTCATCGAATTGTATGCCTCAAATCGACAATTTTGCTTGAAACTCTTGCAAAATGCTTTTGCAAAGTTAACAAATTTACATTGTAATTGAAACAACATACTTCGGCTGAAAGTACAATTGAATCATGGTGATTCAACAGTGCAGGTTGGCTTATAAGAACTAAATATCATTGTGAAGTATTATATTGTTTTGTAGATTCAACAATTAGATATTGCTAATTCATGGAATGTTTAGTTCGATTAGAATGAATATACATATCAAAAAGTACAACCAATAATGAGAATACAACGAAGAAGTTTGCTTTATTGACTAACATAATTAGTGATTAATCACTAAGTTGTTTTGTTATGTATATATATTTCTTGTTACTTCAACTATTACATATTTTCAATTCAACAAATGGTATGGTATAAAAACGTATGCATTCATGCTAGTTTAACAAAATAATTTCGTTTTTCAACTAATATAGTTAGTGATTGAATACTATATTTTTTTGTCAATAATATATTCTTTTGTTACTTGGACAATTAGAATTTGTCTATTCTACCAATGATTTGGTACCAAAACGAATACATTTTTGCATGAAGCTCAACCAATAATGCTATTTCAACTAAACATATTGGTTAAATTACTGACATAATTAGTGATTTCATACGAATTATCTTGGTGAATTATAGTTTAGTCTTGTTACTTGAACAATTTAAAATTGTTCATTCAAGAGATGGTTTCGTATAGAACCAAATGTTCAGTGTGACCCATTTAAGATGGAAGCACCCTTAAAAAACTTACATTTTTCAACCAATTTCAGGGCCATATTTTTCAAGGTAACAAAAAAAATAAGTAACGTTTTTTTTAGAAAAAATCGGACTACACCTCTGGATTCGCGACATTTTCAATTGGTTCATACGTAAATTATGTTAAAATGCGTCAATAATCAATAAGAAAGTTGTAAGGTAATGAATAATGGGTCACCCTGTATACGAAAAAAGAATAATCAATGTTGTTTGCTGCTGTAGACTATGATATAAAAATTCATATTAGAATTTGAACGGGAAAAGTATAAGGCAAATGAATGAAGATCCATAATATATTTTGATGATTTTATTTAAAGAACAGAACATTCTTCCAATATAAACCTAATACTATAATAATAAAGTAACAAACCTAGTGATTTTTTCTACCTATTTGCTAACTTCGATATGGATGGGATGAAAATCATTACAGGAAAGAGATTTTTCCCCAAATTTAAAATTTATTTTGGTTAAGTAAATAGTACAAGCCAGTATAAACTTTTGAAACACACAATATGGTCCAAGTATTGGACAAATAAATACTGGGTTAAATTTTATCTTATGAAGAAATAAATGATGAACGTCCAACTTATTATTACATATTTCACTTCCAAAGTAATGAAAGAGAACATAAAATACATAGATAAAAAAATAAAATAAAAAATAAAAATAGAAGTAAACAAAAAATATCTATTTTGGAATCTTTCAGTTATACTGAAGAATTATCCAAGGAACAAAAATCATAAAAAGTCGGAATAAGTACGAATGGTCATGTACCACCAATTAACACAAACACAGTTAGGAAACTCCAAAGTAGGACAGGTCTCTAAAGTGAACATATAAAATATATGTATGAAAAAAATCTTTGGAAACTAGAAAATGAAAGTCAAATAGACCTGTAAAAACTAAAACAAATATATAAAAATACACATTTTGTAACCTCTTAATTAAGCAGCATCCAAGAAACAAAGTAAATCCAAAAAATTCAATAATCCCATAGAATAACGACATATTTTTAAGTGATAATTTCATACTTAGGTACTATGCACTTATCATCTTTACTAAATGGCATTTTGATTTCATATGAGACATTATGTTTCAGTTTGAGTAAATTTATCAATTCATACTGAATGTATTGTGGATAATCTATGACATAAGAATGATAGTTTTCTTTGTAATAGAGATTATCCCATTTTGAACATACCGCGAACGGCATATCTTTAAAGATGATGATAATCTCGATTTTCCAAAATGATGGCAAACAGAAATCATCAGTTTCCCAAACAATGAAATTCCCTTCTTTAAAAGTACTTCCTAGATATTCAACTTTTTGTACTGTGAGAAAATTTTGTGATTCTAGTAGATTGAGTTTTTTCAGTAATAAATTGTGAAAGGGTTTTTCAGATAATGTTATGTACCTACGTTTTCCATAAGAGGGTTCAGTTGTGAGAGTAAGATTTCGCCACTCATAATACATGAACTGCTGATGCCTTAGAGAGAGAGTTTTGCACAATGCCTTGAAATTTTTGAATTTGTGACATAGATCTTTGAAATAATAATGCTTTGACTCAAATCTCATACAGGAAAAAAGTATAAGAGGACCAGTAGATTTGATGATCATCGGGTAATGTAACATAAAATGGTGTTTAGGGGTGAGGCTACGGGAAAATTCTCGTTGAAAAAGATCATGATGATCAGATATCAAGATTTTTAGTTGTGAAACCATACCATCAGACAACACAGGACAAAATACTATATCAAGGATATCAAGTAGCATTAAAAAGACAGAGAGCTTGCCTTTTTGCTGCTCTGGAAGATCATCCACAACATCACCCAAGACCAGTAGTATATGTTTCATGAGACAAAATGTTTGAGCAGCTCTTTGTCCTACCTTACTTTTCTTATCTATTATTATGGGACTTGGTTTGGTATCTCTATAACTGTAACCGAAGTTAAAAGACGTTAACCTTTGATTGATATTTTCTAGTGAAATTTTTTTGTCATCTATGAGAGATTCCAAAAATAACTTAATTTCTAACTGACAAACTCCTTCTAATAAATCATGCATGACATCTGCAGTGTAATTTGAAAAAATATTAAAATAGTGCAAATCATTCAGAATGCATTTTTCTTTTATCCCATATACATCATTACAATTCATTTGTGGGTTCATTAATAACATATCTAAATACGTGTTATAGTCACCAGTCGTTCTTAATTTGGAATCATCCTGAATGTTCATACTTTTTGTGCCCGCTTTCTTAGCTGTACATATTCTACAATAATATTCTGCATTGAATGATTCAACCATACCAAATATCTGATTTCCACCCAAGTTATCGTGACTAATGCCTATTAATGTCCCCTTAACAAAATTCCGAAGGATATCAGAGTATACCCCATTCAACTCCAAGTATTTCAAATCTTCAACAGTTTGGTGAAGTATCATTTTCATGCCAAATCTTTTTATATCTTGTGAATGAAATAAAGCAATGAGATGGATATTTTGTAGATGACTGTTGAAATAAGGGGGCAAATTCCTGACGATAAAATAAATTGCACCTAATTTGTATCCACCAGTTTTAGATCCTAGAGGGTTTACTGTTTCAAATTCATCGTAGTAGAGTTGTAACTGCAATACAACTTTACTGTCATTAAATATGGAATTTTTCTTAAAATTCTGACTATTATTGAATGAAGTGATGTGATGTGTGTGTTTGAACATCATTTGCTGAAAGTATGTTGATAAATGACTGATTATCAATGAGAAATTTTAAGGTTTTCAATATAGGGACATAAGAATAGGAACAGTCAACGGATGTTTGAATATACTTCTGAGATTTTTTGTCCCATTTCTGATCAATACGCTTACCAATAATGATCTGTACTGGCTTGACAATACGTTCATTAAGAATTTTATTCCTCAAATATTTTGTGTTGTAATTTTCTAACGATTTTTTGGGTATCTGATTTCTAGTGTAGTTGTCGTAACAGTCTAGTAAATCAGAAGTATGATCTACAATTTGTTGGATTGTGGTGTCGGGTATACCTAGATGATACAGTTTACTGACATAGTTATCTACCGCACTGGAAAAAACATCTTCATCAGCATTACTTGATACCAATGTACTGAATTGAAACTCTTCCTCTGACTCTGTAGAGTGGCCGAACAGAAAACCATCAGAAATATTATCATGAACATCATTCTTCAACTCCAAATTATTATAGAGATCTTTAGAAGCTTTGTATGAACTAATACATTTACTCAAATGCTTCTTGAATCCAGACCAAGTATTGAACTTCAGTGTGCAATGAGGAACACAACATATTACAGGAAAACATGATTTTTCATTCAACATATGGTCAAGTTTCAGATGTTGTAACAATGATTTCTCATCATGAATCTGTTTTTTACATACAAAACAAATAAACATTTTGGATTATAGAATGCTACTGGATGTGTGTATCTTAAGTTTTAAAACATTATAAAATCAAACATTATTTTCCTTCGAGGTATCATAATCTTTATTCAGGTGGAGAATTTTGCCCCTTAGTTCTTTCATTCTGCTAGTGAAACAAACAGTCTCTTCGTCTAATTTGAAAAATAACACTTGAATGAAGTTGTAAAAATTTTGCAACTCGTGACAGAATTCAACATTGAGTACAAAATGTATTTTAAATAATAAATCGAATGCAACCAGCGGGTTCAAAGGGTCGTCGGGTGAAATACTACTTACTGGTATTATTTCATTATCAGAAATGATGTAGTAAGCATCAATGGATTTTTTGTTAGCTCCAGAAGCCAATAAAAATGGCTGCTTGTTTTTTCTATTCTTCAGTATAGATTCCAAAGGAATGTCCGACTAGAATAAAAAACGAAAAGGTCATTATGAATCAGGAATGTAGTCAATTTCAATTCATGAGGAAATGAAAAAGAGAGCAAGCAAGCAAAAACAGAATTGTAATAAAATACTCACTTTGAAGAAAGTTAGCAGATAATCTTGTGCAGTCAACCCTGTTTCCCTATTATGATATTTGAGATATCGTCCTCTGGCTGTGGGCGGTAGCATATGGAGTAACCCAAACAAAGATCTTATGGATTTACACCATACTGAAATTTCACAATTATTCATTATTAATAAATAAAACTTCTATAATTATATATATATATATATATATATATATATATATATATATATATATATATATATTCATTTTATATATATATATATATATATATATAATAACAAAGTATTCTCGACCGAACTCTATTAATTAAGTAGGAATTCTCGGGTAGCGGTCTGTTGAACAATGAAACTCATTCGATTTAAATCTTCAATATTTCGTCAACCTTTATTGACTTCTTCAGGAAGAGAAAATTCACAGAGTTAGTTCTAACCTATGGAACATTTGGGAGGACAATTGTTATTCTCCGCTGCAGACTAATCGCTTAATTTACCACACCAACATCAACACTCCAGTCAGGTAAATTAAGCGATTAGTCTGCAGCGGAGAATAACAATTGTCCTCCCAAATGTTCCATAGGTTAGAACTAACTCTGTGAATTTTCTCTTCCTGAAGAAGTCAATAAAGGTTGACGAAATATTGAAGATTTAAATCGAATGAGTTTCATTGTTCAACAGACCGCTACCCGAGAATTCCTACTTAATTATATATATATATATATATATATATATATATATATATATATATATATATATATATATATATATATAAATGAATAGTAACTTGTGACATCTACAGTCACTAGTTTTTATATATATATTTTGTGGTTTCCCACTTTTCAGGGAATCGTTATAGAATCCCTCCAAATCAAAACGAATGCACTCTGAAATGAATACCTCACGGCAAAGAAAGTATATAAATGAATATCTCACCATCACCATCATCAGAAATGAGGTCTTGACTGGGTTTTTTTATAGTCACAATATAAATTTCCAGAATGTTTTCCACACATTTTTCATAGGACTTCACAAAATCTGTCGCATTTGGTGCAATGAGCGAAAACTCGTACGATATCTATAAATAATAAAATTGTTATTATGATTGACTACACCCTCCAGATTTAGGTATTTCCGTTAGTTTTTAACTCGACAACAAAATATTGGTGTATGTTACTGTTACACTCTGGGGTACTCACCAAACCTTTGGTATCTAAAAACCTAGGAAAAGTTTGAAAATCACACCCTTTCTTTCTGCGAGCTGTAAATGTTTTCAAAACATATTTTTTCATCAATTCAATTTCAGAAGGGTTGGAAATCTTCATATGGTTGATGGCCTCCTCATATCCAGTTTCTTCAATTTCATCAATATTCTCTTGGGAATGTAGTTTTAGTCTCTTATTTTGTGATGAGCAATCATCTGGGTTTTTTTTCCTCAGAACAGTTCTTAATCGTGTCGTTATGAAGCCCTTTTTCGTTGATGGATCATAATACGCCTCCTAAAATATAACTACATGAGTTATTTTCAATTAAACATGTTTCTAGTTGTGAAAAATGGATTAAATAATTATCCAGTCTTTCACTTCAACCTATATGATAGCTATATTCGTCGGCAAGTCTCCAACAAAAAACGACTACTGTCTCCTAAGACTTTTAACTTATATCTGTTAGATGCTTGGAAAAGTTTTCTACATGAAGACTTTTAAAATACCAAAGCTGGAATTGTTTTTCGATTTGAATGGGGGAGCACCTACTTACCAGTGTCATGGTTCTGGCCAATGAATTGAAAAATTACTTCAGCTTTTGTTGCGAATTCCTAAGACACACTGAAGTATGCAATCATACTTCAGTGTTTATGATAGGAATTTCCAACGGAAGCAGAGGTAGATTTTCAATTTAATTGGAAGAATAAACCTTTACTGATGAGTGCCAAGAACCATGAAACCGGTATGCAGGTGTTCCCCCATTCAGTAAGCAATTAATGTGTGCAACATTTGCAAAAGGATATTTTTTGCACTTGGCATTTTGGTAAAATGCATGCTTTTGTGAAACAAATATGCACTTTTTTTTTCAATATGGAGAGAAAATTTTAATCAATCCTGTGCTAAGTCATATTAATATGATTTAACTTACAAATCCTTTAGGTGCACCAGGGTCTTTGAGTTTTGGAAATATTTTTATTATAGCTTCTGCTAATTGCTCTCTAGAATAGGATGAAGGCATAACATTTCTATCGAAAAGCGTCAACAAATAATCCACACTGAGATTGATGAGCCTTCTTCTAAAACTGTCATTGAGACATTCGTGTGTTTTATAATATTTGAAAACTTCTCTCCCTTCTCTGGTGCTCAGGATAAAATTCCCAAGAACCTATAAAAATTTGTAGATGATATACAGTGCTCACCATAAACTCATTCTATTGGATTCCTATAACTTGGTAACAGGGTTGAAAAAAATCAAGATTATTTGAAAAAATTGAATAAAGCACGAATTTTTGAAAAAATCCTAATTATTCACGATTTTTTCATTTTATCATACAGTTCAACTATATTTTTGCATAGTTAATATAAACGTGAGTCCTAACTTGTTTCGTTTCTGAGTAACGGGGTGTCAAAAGTTTAATGAAAAATCGGTCTTCCAATCCAATTATTCAAAATTCTTTACGCCGATTCTGATTAAACTTTGTGTGTTTGTTAATAATAACAAGGGGCATCTTTTCATGAAATTAGATTTTAAATTTTAATGCCAGTGGCGTCGCAGTTGATACCCCGTTACTCGGATACGAAGCAAATTAGGACACATGTTTATATGAACTCTTTTCCATAAAATATGACAAGGAATCACCGCCTGAAATTAATGACATCATTCAAGATACACCCTGTATAGCCAACAAAAATAAATGAAAAAAAAAACATTAAAAATATAACCTATTTTTATCACATGAGACATTCAAATCGCGCGCCACTTTTCCAACATGGTTGCTATTTTTGTGAGGACGTCATTTTATTTAGTATAATAATAATATTGATTTCTCAGATGTAAAAGACACTAGTCTTTGAAATATAATTGTCTGATTTTATGTTGATTTCTGTGGAAGAAAATAAAATAAACACTTGATTAAATCACTGATTTTATTGAAAAAATCATTTGATTTAAATCAAAATGATTTAATCGTGCCAACCCTGCTTGGTAACCGACATCATAATATCAAATCAAAATGTGTTTAGTTTGAAATAGAAACATGAAAAATTTTATAACATTATTTGAGATTTTTCTAAATATTTCAATGAGTTTATCAAAACTAGGGTGTGTATAATATTTAATCATAAATACATACATACCTCTGCTGATATATTAAAATTTGATTCGGATGTTCTTAACCTCCCTTTTATCTTTTTAATATCTTCCTCTTTCTCTATATTTTCGATTCTTGCGATGAAGGACGAGAATGAAGATGTTGATGATTGTTCATAATCGGATGAGGGTCCTGGCTCAGAGCCAGCTATACTGTCTATCTGAGGATCTTCAAGTTCTGCAGAGAAATAAATGTCTACCTATAATTTCTACTTTCATTAATAATTTTTAAAATGAAAAAAGGTAAGAACTCTATTTATTGGGAGGAAGTAAAACTAGAAGTTGTTCCTACAAAATATATTTAAACACCAAATGGGAACGGGGGATGTTGTCAAAGCAGTTCTTCCAGTAAAAAATGATTTTGAGCATAGTGATGCTCATCTTCAGTCGAGATAAAACAGGTGGACAAATGGAAATGGCATGGGAGAAGGAAAGCCAACATTGCGCCAATTTTTATATTAATATAATTTAGTTTTCAAAATTTCAACGTTTTCCTATGCCATTTTTACCACCTGTTTTATCTCAACTGAAGATGAGCATTACTATGCTCGAAATCATGTTTTTGACTCGACGACTTGAGTTTTACTAACATCCTTATACAGTGTCACACATAAAGTTCGCAACATTTGGAAGTTTTTTTTATTAATAGATAGAATAAAAATTCAACAGTTAGTTTGTTCTTGAAAAATGAGTATCAAACAGCCTCTTGCTAATCTAAACCTGTCAAATTTTACCTTCTTTTCGAAAATCCTCTAAAAATCAGGTTTTTTTAGAAATTTCGAAAAATGCCAAAGAAATAAGTTGCTCAGACTCTTTGCTGTCACTTCAATTATATCCCAATTTTTTATATTTTTCGCTCTAGCGATTCGAACCGAAACATGATTAAAATTTCATAATTTTGATGGATACGAGACTTCAATGTCATATCTTGCCCAGAAAATACCCACACTGGACTGTTACCAGAAAAAAAATGCACCTCCAAAAATTCATCTTTGTTGTTGCAAAGTTCATCTAGTTTTTTCATTTCATAAGAATTAAAAGGAATTCGTTTAATCTATCACTGACATATTAACGTCCATACAATGAAAAATCCGGAATCCGTTTAATAACAACACGTAAAAAACTACTTACATGAATTTTGCAACAACGATGATGAACTGTCCACAAGTAAACTGAATAAAAAATTGAAAGCAGAAAACCTGTAGTAAATGAAATTCGTATAGTAAGTAGACCTAATATACTCACTGCTCACTGCCACTTTTACCACAACTCCTCTTGCAGAGAATTTTATGAATGTCTCCAAGAAATCCGACCTCAAAACAGTACCAAGCTCATCTACTAAAACGAACTCCTCGTTCCCAAGTGTTGGAAATAGTTGTCTGACTGAAAAAAATGCTTATGTTAGGCACTTGTTCTATAAATAAATAATACCTAGATATACCTTCAAACACTAAAGACAATATGTTGACTGTTTGTTTATACAAATAATGAGCGATAATAATTTAGAGGTTCGTTGAATTCGCAACTGAAACAGTAGAATTTGCAACATAAAATGTTGAATTTGCAAGAGAAATTGTTAAATTTGCAGAGAAATTGTTGAATTTGCAACAGGATTGTTAATTTTGCCACAGAAACTGTTGAATTTGCCACAGAAACTGTTGAATTTGCCACAGAAACTACTAATTGTCTTCACATGATTTGCAAATTTGGAGACAAAAATTGTTGAATAAGCATATATTTAGGTAATTTCAAATCTTAATATACCTACAACTATTATGAATACCTAATTTTAGTAGTTGAAACAATAACAATTACAGTTAAATTTACATATTAATTTATATTAAAAGTAGGTACCTATCACACAGAATAGGTATCATATTTGCACTCCAGATCAATTTTACACAGACCTGATTGACTGGAATACATATTATACCTAGTAATGAATAAACTCATGAACAAAATAAATTAAGTCGGTTTCTCCCATATAACTTACTTGTGGATGTAATTTCTTCGTAGGGCGATGGCAGAATGATTGTACACCACTCCCGTACTCCGTTATATTCAACTCGAATGTGATTCGTAGTTAATGATTCATTCAGAAGGCTCAGTTCCAAATCCATCCTTATCAATAATTTGTAATTAAACGAACACTACTTCACTAACCATCACAACCGATACAACACACTTCAAAACGCAAATCGCAATAAACGGACAGGAACATGAAATGACCCACATGAACACGGTAATTCACGACACGACACCTACCACTTGAGTTTGCACTATGCCATGGACAGTGGAATCAGTCAGGGCCGGTCTTAGAAAAATATTGTCGGGGAAAAAATTGCTGTATCTGGGATTCACTTTCGATCACGATGATTTTTGACATACTCATATAATTTTTTCTGTTGAACAAACATATGAACTTTGTGATCGAACAACTTTCGTAATTATGACCCTTCAAACTTCAATAAATGGGTAATTTTTGTTAATTATATTTGGTCCATATCCACCTCCTAATTACATTTTAAACCAGTAAAATATATTGTTTTCATGAGAAAAGAACATTTTTTATCTTGACTGAAATATTTTTCGGCGGAAAATATATAATAAGAATACTCTAAAATGTGGCAATGGTGTAAATAATAACAAAATATGAAAACAATTTGTTTCATTGTGTAAAAATTAATAAACAAACTTATGATTTCTGATGAATTTCAGGCCAAAATACATAAGTACCCTAAAAATCATTTAGACCGGAAGCAGTGCCATTCAGGGTCTCTTTAGTCTTAAAAAGTAAAGTCATTACAATTTAAACAGCTCATTAGTATTAGGACTTCGACAAATGACAGTAACAGAAATATATCCAAACTTTTTTGGTTTCATTTATATAGTTTGATATTATTCGTAGAAGTAAATATATGAATAATGGATTGCTATGATAATCAAGCATTAATCACGACCGGTTTCTGGTTTTTATCACAGAATATGAGAATGAAGAAAGTTGTTGAATGTCAATAATGACATTCAGGGCCAGGGTATGCGCACTGACGTCGTTGTCTTTGTCCTAAGCATAACAGTTGAAAATTGGGAACTGCCTGGGTCACGATTTTAGGACTCAGACTTGAGACTATGACAAAAAGTATTGTATTGTATGTCAATATGTGAAATCAACTTAGTTTAGAGATTCAAATTAGAACAAAGAATGAGACCGAGACAAAGACAAAGTTGACTAAATAGGCCCTTGACTCATTTCAATATAGAATAGGTATATCTCAGAATATTCTCAATGATAAAATATAGAGATATATTTTTTCGGATTTTTCTCCATGTTATGTGTTACTTCGAAAAAACTGTTTTATGCTATTTAACTTTTGATTAAGTAGATATATCGAGCATAATATTTCTCTTTTCTTTAAGAAAATGAGAAAACTGCTTCGAATTAACGTTATGTTTGATTCAAAGTAGATGTATTATTAGGCATATAGGATAGCAATTTATTTAAATAATAGTATAATATACTCAAACTACTTGAGAAAATGAAGTTTTTGTAGGACCGTCAGTTTGGTTGAAGATCAAAGATTAAAAGATATTATATAAAAATATAGCATAAAATAATACAATAAAACAAGCCAATGATTTTCATTATCAGAGTATAAATAATGATACAATTATAAATAAAATCACAGGTTACTGCGGTTCATGAAGATATTTTCGTTCTCCTTCATCAATACTTCGAGTTCAAATATACTATTACTATCGGAAAGTATTCGTTTTAATTGATATTTGAATTGTGATAAGGAATTTAAATCTGAACTCTGTGGGAAGATCGACTTTTCTAGTAACAAAATGATAACAAGAACAATAATCAAATGGTCATCAACCTACTACCAATAGGTACGTATCGAACAAAAATTCAAGACCCAACAAATTTTAAACACATATTTTAAAAACATTACTCATAGATTGAAAGTTTAATTTTGTAGGTGACACGCAAAATCGTTAAGCTTTCCACATTTTTATCGTTTTTTTAGAAAAAGGGGATATTTTTTGGTTAAATTGAACTTATTTTTCCAGACAAGCAAACTCAGAATACGATACCTTATAATTTTATTCAATACAACAATCTTGTAAATGCAGTATCTTATCGGGGCAAATCGATTACTTGCCATTCTACATTTTATGTATTTTCAGACTGCCGAAGGTTAAAACATCCAAAAGATCATTTTGAAAAATTACTGTTTTGACAAATAGCGAAAGAAGCATTCGACTATGCCATTTTTCATATATTTGAAAGTAAAACTCCACGCCTATTTCATATTGAATAATTTATGAAAAAACCTCATGAAGAACACTGTATAATGCAATATTTGGTATAACATGGATATATTATTTTCAACATAATGTCCAATCGTATAATATTAAGAAGATTGAACATATTATTCTAAAATGAATAAATAACCCACAAAATAATGGATGAACACAAAATGTTTCTTTTATTATGTTACACAATGTTT
The DNA here is from genome assembly GCA_958502065.1 of Chrysolina americana. Lineage (NCBI taxonomy): Eukaryota > Metazoa > Arthropoda > Insecta > Coleoptera > Chrysomelidae > Chrysolina > Chrysolina americana. Next base: position 63,369,621 of record OY293416.1, on the reverse strand, counting down.
AGGCCGACACCGACTCTGTTTCTTTCTACAGAAATAATATCGGAATCATTCGGTTGGTAACCATATCTGCCAATTTGCGACATTTGCGTCGCAGATATGAGAATGATAAATTAAAATGTAAGGAAAGCGACTCGGAGTGCTGAAACAGGGACAGGGATACATCAAATTCAACAAGATTTTTAATACAATTGAATTTTGTTTTTGAGAAGTAGTATTCATTGTATAAGTTCGTTACGCAAGGTTACAGATTTTGAAAGAATTAGGTAGGTATAGGTACCTATTTCAATTCTGCAGATTGCAGATGCAGATGGAAAACCAACACATAATTTTCCGTACAAGGGTGTAAACACTTTTTCTTGGGGAGTGAATGAACTGGTGTAATTGTAAGCATTTTCAAATAAGAATGTAGGGCAACCTATATACTTTTTTGGATAAGTAGGTAGGTGGTGTAGGCACAGAAAAGAGAGGGTCAGGTTGTGTAGGTATATGTAATAGGTATAAGTTATTCTGTTATTCGCGTGAAGATGAGCATGACGTCAAGTTTGGTAATTTTGTATATCCGACATAACAACGTTAAAATTCCCAGTAAAATGCGTTCAATAGCAATGAAACTAGTAAAATTTCATTATATCGCTATTGAACGTATTTCATTGGTAATTTTAACGTTGTTATGTCGGATATACAAAATTACCAATCATGACGTCATGCTCATCTTAACGTGAATATCCTGTATAGCCTGACCTAAAATAAAGTTTAATAATAATAATAGTAAGTAAAAGGACATAAAAAGAAAAATTGATTTGTTATGCCTGACAAGTAGGTACCTACGTTTTGGATGATTAGATTTTGGTCTCTGTCAGTTATTGACAAAACAATTCAGATTTGTCACTGAAACAAATGATAATGCCAATTCACCTACATTTTTTATAGAAATTGAATATTGGGTTGTTAAAATTGACAACAAATGAGTATAAGATCATTTCAACTTTGTTTATATGGGATTTCACTGAAACTAAGTTTTGTTGATTAATAATTGAGTTGTGAGTAACAATAAATGAGTACTAGGTACTTATATGATTATATTCGTTTATTGGTGATTTCACTAAAACTCGTTGACAAATCGATAAAACTTTGTCAAACCAACTAGATGAATAATTTGTCAAGAATGACAATACCGTTTCAGATTATTTCATCTTGGTTTTTGTCAATTCCACTATGAGATGTAGTTAAAACTACTTTGTTTTAGAGAATTAACTAGTGAAGTTGGTATTTTTCACTAGAACAAAGATGTCGCATGACGAATAATTTGTCAAAAATGACAATACCGTTTCAGATTATTTCATCATGTTTTTTGTCAATTCCACTACGAAGTTGCAGTTGAAACAATTTTTTTTGATAAAATTGACTACTGAATTTGATATTTTTCACTAGAATAAATGTCGCATGATGAATAATTGAGATGAATCATTTGTCAAGAATAAGAATACCGTTTCAGATTATTTCATCATGATTTTTGTCATTTCTACTACGAAGCTGTAGTTAAAACAATTTTGATTTATAGAATTAACTAGTGAATTTGGTATTTTTCACTAGAATAATTGTCACATGATGAATAAGTGAGATGAATAATTTGTCAAAAATGACAATACCGTTTCAGATTATTTCATCATGTTTTTTGTCAATTCCACTACGAAGTTGCAGTTGAAACAATTTTTTTTGATAAAATTGACTACTGAATTTGATATTTTTCACTAGAATAAATGTCGCATGATGAATAATTGAGATGAATCATTTGTCAAGAATAAGAATACCGTTTCAGATTATTTCATCATGATTTTTGTCATTTCTACTACGAAGCTGTAGTTAAAACAATTTTGATTTATAGAATTAACTAGTGAATTTGGTATTTTTCACTAGAATAATTGTCGCATGATGAATAATTGAGATGAATAATTCGTCAAAAATGGCAATACCGTTTCAGATTATTTCATAATGGTTTTTGTGAATTCCACTATAAAGTTGTAGTTGAAACAACTTTGTTTTTTAGAATTAACTAGTGAACTTGGTATTTTTCACTAGAATAATTGTCACATGATGAATAAGTGAGATGAATAATTTGTCGGGAATGACAATACCGTTTCAGATTATTTCATAATGGTTTTTGTGAATTCCACTATAAAGTTGTAGTTAAAACAACTTTGATTTATAGAATTAACAAGTGAAGTTGGTATTTTTCACTAGAATAATTGTCACATGATGAATAAGTGAGATGAATAATTTGTCGGGAATGACAATACCGTTTCAGATTATTTCATAATGGTTTTTGTGAATTCCACTAAAAAGTTGTAGTTGAAACAACTTTGTTTTTTAGAATTAACTAGTGAACTTGGTATTTTTCACTAGAATAATTGTCACATGATGAATAAGTGAGATGAATAATTTGTCGGGAATGACAATACCGTTTCAGATTATTTCATAATGGTTTTTGTGAATTCCACTAAAAAGTTGTAGTTGAAACAACTTTGTTTTTTAGAATTAACTAGTGAACTTGGTATTTTTCACTAGAATAATTGTCACATGATGAATAAGTGAGATGAATAATTTGTCGGGAATGACAATACCGTTTCAGATTATTTCATAATGGTTTTTGTGAATTCCACTATAAAGTTGTAGTTAAAACAACTTTGATTTATAGAATTAACAAGTGAAGTTGGTATTTTTCACTAGAATAATTGTCGCAGGCGTTTTTGACTACTTGATGTAGTTAAAAGAGCAAAACTTACAATTAACAAATTCCTCAGATAAAGTATATGCTAATACTGACAAAACTTTTGTGATTATCAACATATTTCTAGTTAATTTCAACTACACTGATATTAACAACTAGAAATTTTTTACTGTGTATTTTATTAAAACAAAGAATTGTTTATGATGACACGTGCAAGGTGTTTCATAATCTAAACCGGAAGAACAACAAAGTTAGACTGGAAAATATTCCTTAAAATTTGTCAACATCAATAAAATTATCGATTAATTCAAATCTGCAAGATAGTCATAATATTTCCGTGAATCTAGTTGTTAGAATATATGCAATAAAACACTAGTAGTCTTCAGTTGATTTTCGTTGAGTAAATATCATGTCCACCTTCCAAGAGTGCAATCACTTCAGTTCATTTTGCATTGAAAATATTCTCTTATTACATAATATTTCTCTATAAAATACTCAATACAAAAATCAAATGCCCAGAAATCCTTTCGCAAATAAATCTCCATGTTCCTTCGCGACTCACACGTAACCAGCAGACATTCGCCACTAAATTCCATAGATGCAATTATGGAAAACATTCTCCTTTATCTCGAATTGTTTCAAATGAAAATAGAGTTGATTTAGATTACTTTTACTTGTCAGATGTAAGTTGTCGAGGTAAATTACGAGCCACTGCCTTGAATTGATAATTCTTTCTACAAAGGGTCTTCCAAATTAAGTCGGCGGCACCATTGCCAACTTCGTTATTATTGATGCTACGAATGAATTCGGTTAAATGGGCAAACTAGTAGCATTTTTAATCGCTTTCTCGATGACAAAAACAAACAAAAAATAACAGTCGCGTTTTCAGAATATTTCATAAAATGATATTTCTTTCAATGGAACACCCTATATTTTTTCATGCATTTCTATTCGTAATAACATTCTCAACAACAAAGCTCATATCACCTTTCTTCTTAAAGTGGAAAATGAACGACTTATGTGAAAATATTTATTTCTTTCACTAGTACAAAAAATTTCTTTATTTTGACGAATAAAACCTTATGATTGTCCAAACACCCAATTTTGGTACTTATACGAATGACAATATTTTGTTACTAATAGCAAAATAAGACAGTAAAAAGAAAAAATTGCGCTGGGATGTGAACTCGTGAAACTCGTGATCATCATGTCCGCACCACTCAATTGACACCACTGAGCTATTTGGTACTAATGTACAAAACGATAATTTTCATATTGAAGCCATTCCGCTAGCCGCATTTATTTTGTGAATCAAAATATGTCTTCTGTAATGATAATTTTGAAGCCATTTTTGTACAGAACAGAAAATACTTCGAGGATCATATGAATGTGGTTGGAAAAAATGTGTTTGATTCGATAAAACATAATTATTATGAGCAATCAAGTTGCCTTGAAACTGTGTTGAAATACTATTTGTCAAATATTCTCAACTATATCATGACAATGTCATGAATTATTGTAACTGTCAACTACTGTTCAAATATTTTTCGTAATGCCGTTTTCACATCAAGAAAAATGTGATATGTTAGAATCCTTCTTGGAATGCCAGAAAAATAGCGTAAGAGCATTCCAACACTACAGCAATTCGTTTCCCGATCGTGAATTACCTAATCGGCGTTTTTTTACTGTGCTTCGTCGATTCAGGATCAATGAAAAAGTTTTTGAGAAGAGGAGAACTAAAAAACGTTTTTTAATATCTGAAGACACAGAAATTGACGTTTTATCCTACTTTGAGGTATATCCAAATAATTCCATCAGAGATTTATCTAGAGAAATAGCTGTTCCACTGTCTGGTATTTAACGAATTCTGAAGAAACATAAAATTACTCCTTATAAGTTAAGACCAGTGCAAACACAGTAACCTGGTGATCCTGAGAGACGATTGGGGTTTTGTCGGTGGCTTATGAATAAATGCAGACAAGATCCAAACTTCTATAGAAATATTATATGGAGCAATGAGGCAAATTTTTCAAATCGTGGGATGTATAATAGAAAGAATTTTCATTATATGGATATAATCCATTTCTAGTCCATCCCCACAATCTGCAATGACGATTCAGTATTAATGTTTGGTGTGGTCTATTGAGAGGCAGAATTACTGGTCCATTTTTCTACCATGGTTCTTTGAACGGACCCCGTTACATTAATTTATTAACAAGAGTGTTGTAAGAGTTTTTCAATGATCTTGATCTGGAGGCTCGTCAGATGATCTATTTTCAGCACATAATGTAAATGGCGTAAAAATAATGCTGCGAGGAAATAGATGGATTGCTACAAATGGTCCTGTTAAGTGGCCCCCACGTTCACCAGACATGACATCTCTAGATTTTTATTTTTGGGGGTTTCTGAAAAATGTGTTCAACAAGGCGGTGTTTTTGAACATTTACTCGAAATTTTATAGCGCTTTATCAAATCCGTTATAAATGTTTCCTATTGATTAAACTGTCTTATTTTTACCTTTACAAACAAAAGTCAAATGAGATTTGTTGTTGAGAATGTTATCACGAATCGAAATGCATGACAAAATATAGGGTGTTCCATTGAAAGAAATATAATTTTATGAATTATTCTGAAAACGCGACAGTCATTTTTTTTTTGTTTTCGGCATCGAGAAGGCCATTCAAAATGCTACTAGTTTGCCCATTTAACCGAATTCGTAGCATAAATAATAACGGAGTTGGCAATGGATTTTATTGTCCCATTTTCTGGCGATCCCCACCAAAAGCTTCCTTAAAAAAAAATTTTTGTTCCTTGACGTATCATAATCTACATTAAAGATCATGTAAAGTAACAATCTAACTAGACATGAGAAAATTTTATTTAAATGTTTTTACCATAACAACCAAAGTGAATATCAAGGTCAGTTTCAACTTGTTTCGAGAATATTAGAAACCTTTAAAGAAATGAGAAGAAAAATAAATTATACTGAATTGGAAAAGTAAGTGGAAAGCTTCAGAAAAATGCATTTTGGCTCATTTTTTGGAGCTCAAGCAAGATTTTCATGTCGATAATATCTTCCCAAGGAAGAGCAATGCTGGATTTCGAGCAAAGAAGGCAAAGGTCTTCATCAAAGAATACACAGTATGAGTTTATGTTAGCTCTAGATGAGATATACGAGGATGTATGATGTATATTTATTGATATCTAGTTAGCCTAGACCGGTTCCATGAGTTAAAAAATATTGCTTTACCATAGCAACGATCAATAATTTATTGGAAATGTCAGTGTAAAGTTTCACGTCTAAGAGTCACACCAGTTTCGTGCAATAAACTTGGAAAAAAAGTACGTCAACTAAAATCATGAAACTAGAAAAATTATATATCCAGTCATCATCAAGTAACTTCATTTGAAGATTTGAAGATGTTGAAAGGTGAGCAGATTTACGAAGATATGCTTAGTTCCCTTGGCTATCAATGTCCTGCATATGCGACAGTGAAAAATTGGACTGCAAGCTTCAAAAGACGTAAATTCTCCATTGAAGATGAAGAGCGATCAGGAAGGTCAGTTTCTGGGTCCTTCCCCGAAAATATCGATGCAGTACATGACATGATTTTATCAGACTGTCGAATTGGGCTAAAACGAATACCTGAGGCACTGACTATTTCATATGAACGCGTCCATTATACAGTTCACGTCGCTTTGAACATGAAAAAAATGTCTGCAAAGGTGGATCACAAATGTCTGAATGTTGACCCAAAGTGTTCAAGGGTAGAAGAATCGCAATCATGCTCGGTTTGAAGAACATGCTTACTTCTCAAGCAGTGTTGTTACTATGGATGAAACTTGGGTACATTTCCACGACCCAGAAACAAAGTAGTAATCGATGGAATGGATACACTCTGATTTTCCAAGGTCTAAGAAGTTTCTTGTTAAAAAATCTGCTAAAAATGGTTTAAGTAGCTTCAGTTTTTTGGGATTGACATGGAGTAATCATGATTGGTAATCTGTATGAGGGTGGAAGAACGACTAGTTATTACTATTCGACATAACTGACCAATCTACAAGAAAAAATTAAGGAGAAAAGATCTGGAAAGTTGTCCAAAAGTATTTTGTTTTTACAGAACAATGCCATCGCACACAAATCGCATGTTGCCATGCAAATAATTCGTAATTTGGGATTCGAACACTCACAAAGTACCCGTTTTATGTTTAACTCGTTTATAATGATTTATCGTTTTTTTTTTTGGTATTGTTTATTTTGTCATCACAGCATTGTTCTCAAATATAATCGTCTCCAATCATCTCCAGCTAAGTAATTAATTCGCGAATAGATGATGAATTATTCTCTAATTGATTCTAGGAACTACCAACTTCATGCCTATCATTTCCATACGGTTTTATGAACTAAGTATATGAGCATTTTAATTCCAGTAGCTTTCCCGTACGGATGGATATCTGAACGATTCAAACGATTCAATTCGAATACTGGTAACTAAAATTCAGCCGTTTTCGGATTGCGAAATGGGCAATAAATCATTGGTGAGACGATTATTTTATTTCAACTTATCTGCTTTATGGTCCGAAAAATTAGTGACAGCTATCGGAACAGCCCAAATTACATTTAAGATCTCTTTCACTCGAGGACACTGTATGCGAGATACGCGTGTCCGAGATATAGAATCGCGATCGAAAACTTGAGCTGCTCTTTAAAATATACTAAAAAAGTCGCAGTGCCGTGCGTATGATTGACAATGGGACTCCAAGAGGGTATTCTACTGTGGTATTCAGTAAGAAAAACGAAACAGAAGAACACAAAAGAAGGCGTACTTTGTGGGGTTTATCTGATAGCACAATGAAAAATCAAGAAAACTCATAACATACTGCTGGACCCATTAAAGTATTTTTATCATAATTATCATGATACTTCATAGTATTTTGGAGGGTACTTATATCAACCTAAAAGGACCAGACTATGCACAACAGTATTCCATCAAAATAAAGACTTCTCAAGTTGATACTGCGAGTTTCAAAAGTTTTCAACAGAAAGAATTTTTTATTTGTTGTAATCATTATTTGTAAAATTATATTTTTAAAAATCGCAATTGCTGTATTTGAACGGGCGATGACGTCATTTTGTAGATACAACAAAAATAATAAATATGAACTTTCAAATCAAACGCAATTTTTCAAAAATCCTGTGTACTTATGAAATAATCTTGGTTGATGATCCTATTGGTAGAGGCCAATTCAAGCGAAAACTCATTTGCGGGAGCCACCCCTGTTAATATTTATTTGTTTTTTTTTTTTAAGAAAATAGTCAAGTAGCTCTGAGAGAGTGCCCAAAATACAAATTTATATTAAAAATTCACTTCCAATTGAAAAATTTCTTCAGTTCCAAATGTTAAAAAGAGTGGCTATGAATGTTTTTAAATGGAAGTTTACTACGCCACTCGATTTGTGATACTTTCAAATGGGAGTGATATAGATTTCAAGACAAATTAATAATTACTAACACAAATACAGTATAATGAAAATTAAATTATGTTATCAAAAAATCTTAAAGGTATCCGGTAAATTGAATAGGACAGTTCACAATGCTTCTTCAGACTCGTTGGATTGAAAAATATTATTTGATAGTTATTTGACACGTACTAGCAGGTTCGTAAGAGAAAAAAAATACGCCTCGGGTCTCGAACAAAAATATCAATAAGGAAAGTGGTGTGAAAAACAAAGTATGAAACTCGTATACAACGTATTTGTTTTTAATGTTCATCTGTGTAAATTTTTCTCTCCTGAAAAAAAGCCCACTTAATTTACTCAATTTTAGCAATCAATATCTGTTTGAGCTCTCGATACATAAACTAAAAAAATTATTCGAGTAGGACAATTAATACTAGAGATCATGTTCTCGAACAGAAAAAATATTTCATCAAGTATTGGCGCTTATTGATTCTGTTAGAAGATATATCTTTATATTACTGTGAAATTTAATTAATTATTGCGTTATTGTGCTGAAATTGGTTACGATAAAAAAACGTTGACCTTTGACAGATAACACGCCACAACCTTGCGCTAATAATTGATCATTAAAGGTATGCGTGTTATTTCTTGATGAAAGGTTATAAACGTCCTAAATGCATCAGTATAAGTCGCAGAAATAGAAAATGGCTCTATGAGAAACACCAAATTAAAAAAAAAGGCAAACGCAAGGTGACCATTTTTGGACAAAAATGAAAAATGTTAATTCAAGGAAATATGCACAAGTGCTATGAATCAATTTTCCCCTATATCTTACAGCTACTGCGTTAGGAAAACTGTTGTCTTTAGAAAAATTATTAAATTTCAGTAACGTATCGTATTCTAAAAGGACCCCCGCACTTTTCTTATGTAAAGTGACGGCCGGTAAAATTTTCTGAAACTTTCATGTTCCATGTTCGTAAGTTGACAAAAAAAATTAGAAAAATCTGTAAATTTTCAGTTTCAACACCTCGTATCTAGAAAACTAGTCACAGGATTGAGTTGGGCCCATTGACACTTTTGGTTACTTGGTCGAAAACAACAACATACCGAAGTTTTAGAAAATTTTAGCTGTCGTCACTTTGTATAAGAAAAGTGCGGGGGCCTTTGCTCAAATTGAATCGTTGCTCCTTCACACTGGTACAGATTTCCTTAAACAGGTATTTTTTTTTATTTTAAGACTGAAAGGTTGAATTCGCAAAAGTTAAGAAACGAAAATCCACCACAAAACCAAACTTCAATCAAGACTTTATAATCCTAAGCAAGATAAGAGAATGGCGATGGTGAATGTGTGGGAGGTGCTCCCATAGAAACACGTAAGCATTTTCCAACGAACTTATAATAAATTGTGAATTTTTCTTAGGAGTGCACTTTACGACAAATAGACTTGGAGAGATATTCGAAGATATCAAATAAATAAAATAATGTCGGCCTACAACAATTCAATACAACACCCCTCATTTTACTTACTGTTGCTGATCATGTCAATCATGAAAAAACAGTTAAATGGGCCACAGTAGAGCACAATGGCCTTGAATACTGAAGATGTGCAAGCCTTCGCGAATCGTGACATTCAAAATTCACAGATACTTTCAATTATTTTACTAATCTTGCGGTAGAGGAGATAATTCCAGCAATTATCAGAAAACCAACCAATACTAATGAATTATTGTGACAGGTAATTCTAGTAACAACTCTCAGGTGCTTTTTACAACTTGCGTCGATCATGATATATATCCGTTTTGGGATGGTGATTATTAGAAGTCTTTCTTGGAATCAAATTATCACTGAACGATTGAGAGTTCCATTCTTTGGGTCAGTAACAAAGTCCAGTAATATGATGTACCTACAGGGGAAATCAGATAACTAAATTATTTTATTTGAAGTAGTTGTAAGAATACAAATCGATATTCAGTTACCTCAATATCCTACCGACTTTCTCAGATCATGGATCGTTTAGAACTGATTAATCGAATACATACATGCACAAAATGTTCAGAAATTAGACAGAGAACATAGATGTAGAGAAGTATATGTGGAAGTCGAAAATTCAATAAACCAATCTGAATTCAATAGAAATAGAATTATCAGTTGTTATGACTATCCACATATCTGTCAGATATTGGCCTCATTTTTTCACTGTGTGGAAATGTGTGGAGAGAAGGGTATTTTCGGCCGTAGTCGGAATTATTTCTTCTGAACTATCCATATATCCTGGATTACGCAAGTGAGTTGGATATGTTTAGAAATAATTTTTTTTAACAGTTCTAACAACCATTAAAATTTTGTCATTTTGTTTCATATGAAACAATTTCACCCAATCACGTCAACATTACTCTGATAATTGCATTCAGTGCATTGATAAATCACTATAACAACACGATTGAGTTTGACAACTTCATTCCAAATGAACTTCAAAATGTCACTTTTTGGAAATGCGAATGATCAAAGTATAAATGCGTTAATCAAAGAAAAAATTCCCAGAAATACAACTTACAGTAACAATATATGAAATAAATGAACATAGAAGCTTAGATGAATTGGCGTTATACTAAAAGATTGGGCAGTCAATATAAGATAGACATGCAGGACCGAATTTAAAGAAGCAACGGTGAAGACAATGTGAAACGTTTCGTGCAAACTTTTGCAAGTGAAGTTCTATTATGTCTATAATATTACGATTGGCTCGTTTAAAAATATATAGTATTTGAACCAGCACGAGATGCAATCAGGAAGAAACTACAAGCAGATCCATGTAAACGTAAGTCCAGTTCAGTTTCGTGAAATTCTTCTGAAGTTAACAAAATAATATTGCTATGGGATGAAAATACTACTGAAGCTCTTTTACGTAAATTTGGCCATAATGATGCTGTAGAATTAGCGGGGCGAGGAGGAGAGGCAGTTGCTTGTCTGGTGGATTTTTTTCAAATGGACTAATCGCTTTAAAAAATACAATCTCGTGTTCAGTAAAACGTGCCAAGGTGGTTCTAAAAGCTATACAAGTAGTAAATGGCTGGTTTCCAATAGTGAAAGATAAAGCTGCCCTGATGTACGTATTTTTCATAAACTGATATCAAAACGAGGCGACAATATTACCTCACCACGACTGTTCTTAAAACAAAATCGAAACTGGCAAAATGAAACTGACAAATGGTACGATAATGTACCTCTTGGAAAAAAAACAATAAATGGATGAACTAACTCTGCCGGTGAGGCAATTGTCTTGAATGTAAAGGACAATAATTGACAAAAAGTGGTGTAGAAGAATAACAATTGCTGAAAATTACTGGTCATAGCAATCAAAATTCTATAAAACCATATTTATATCTCAATCAAAAACATAAATATTATTCTATAGTAGAGAACAACAACGAATCTAATATTAACTTAAATTTTAATAATTGTACTTCTACTAAATGTACTTTCATTAATAAATATTTTGCCTGTGTCGAGTTATAATTTTTTTTATTATATTCCGTCGAATATCCCTTGGACATTAAAAAATGCCTCATAATTTTGTGACAAATTTCTCAAGCTCGTTGCTTGGCAAAGAACTAGCTTTCGATTGTCGTAAAATTAACTCGTCCATTTTCAATTTTCTAGGGATATTACTACTGACAAGAACACTGTGTCCAAGAAATAGACTCAGATTTCCACATTATTTTTGACCACGTGTCTACTTCTATAATAGGTCACATGAGTACGCAATTCATGTTTTGTGTTTTGATATGATTGATGTTTCAAACATTTCAAATTCCTTGTCGAACAATACACAAACATCAAGGTCTTCGTGCGCCAAAACAGCACTTGGTCCATCAACCAGCATTAATTTTACTCGATTTGTTTTCATTACATGAAACCCGTTAAAAGCTTCTTCTGACCGATTTATTTTACTTTCAAAAACAACTCAAAACCATATGTGTATATTGTATCTTTCATTCACGGATCTTTCAGAAAACGTGAATCACTTCAAAATTATGTTCAGCAATAAATATTCGATGGCGATCTGACATTTGTTTCACCCACACGTCTATAAATTACTTTACTATATAATTAAAATAATAAAATCCATTAGAACCTCGTTTGAAAACGCACGTCCAATCCAAATATTTTATTGATGGTTTTCCATTTGTTTGGAAAATATATACGCTGCAAAATTCGATGCTATTTTTAACCTACCTTTGTTTGAGCGAAGAAACTGTCCTACTTTTCAGTATTTACACCGTCAAAGTCGGTCATTAAAAATGTCCTTACGGCTTTATGATGTTTGCATGTAAGCAATCCTTGAAGAATAAAAATGAAAATCGGCGACTGATGACCGTGGAACTGAACAAATATCAAATATGTTTGGATTTCCATACCCAAGGTTTTCCCGAAGTAGAAAACTACTGACGTCATATATCAGGATCGAGATAAAAATTGTAAACTACAACAATTGTTCCGCAATAGATGAAAATGCACCTTGTGTTATCGATAGATAGTGTGCCCCATCTATCATCATTATTAAAATGTTTTCATCAAACGAGCTTAGTTGAGTATTCCATCCATTTATTCGATTTATCAAATGGAACAAAAGTAAATCAAGCGAAGTTGGAGTAAGATTTTTCACAAGGGTATAGACATTTTTCATTTCTATAACCAAGTTTACCTTTACCAGCAACCCTTAAAAAGTCTTCAAGATACGTAAGATACAAGTAAGGCGGAAGCAACATGCCAAGCACGGCCAAGAATCTACAAAAGGTCGGTCACTAGTGATTTTGTCCCATATCTCAGATTTGGGAATGAACCACTCGTGTCGAAAAGGCGAAAGATTTTTTTTGCACCATTTTCTTACTCTACAAAGAACTGAATTTGAAGCACTTTATTTTCATGAAAACTTTCTTTCAAACATCATTTTGTGGTAATTATTTGCCATTCAGTTAACATTTAATTCTCAAAAATATACGCTCTTTTTCTCCAGTGGATAATCGAAGAGTAATTTTTTATCCAGCTCACCTCATTAGGAAGGAATTGAATCTAAACAACTTTTTTTTCAATATGTTAGTTTTTCAAAACGCAGTTTCAGGGAATTATTGGCCATATTTGAAATATTTTTGAAAATTTGATCAAAAATAACTAATAAACTGTTCATGCAGAGTTTCTAGAAGCTGGTCTTGTTCTTGTTTTCCTCAAACCCTCTTATTTTGTTTCCGTTTCTCCCAACTTGCCTGTCTTTACTACTCGCCTTCTTTATTCTCTGATAAGTCATAAAAGAAACAGTATGATTTTTGAGTAATAAGAGAGGCCGTACATATCTAGTTATTTATTGATTTGTGATAATAAGAACAATGTACACTATTCACAATTGATGATAATTTTTACCCAACATTTCAAATAACTTTGACATTTGTTTGCTTCATCAAGTGACTCTTTTTCTATATTATATCCATCTCGATAACTGTTATAAACATCAAATAGGCCCTTAATTTAGGAAAAGTCGTTGTCTTTACAACATACCAGCTATTATTGATAAAATTTTGTATTGCATTTCATGTCTTAGCATATAAAAAACGCAAGAAAAGCAAATAACACTTAGCTGCATGCAGTCTGGTGTTGCTTTCTTTCATGACTCATACAATAAATAACTATTATGCACTATGTACATTTCATTATCGAAATTTTCTTGTATGACAAAGTCGTAGCCATGAAATTTGTATTGTCAAAAATTCAAGAAAGCGAGCATTGAGCTATTTCTAGATTCCCTATGCAAATTATGATTCAAATTATGAATAATGCTTGTCTAGCCATATCTGTTATGGTTCGATATAATATAAATATTTGAAAAAATTATAAGCAGAAATTATGCATCGAGTTTGTCTATCGTTGTGAATTTCTTACAACGTAGTATGAGCAAGACAACTTTTGGGAAATGTTGAGAATCATTGACTAAATATTTCTAAACATTCCACCGATACCGGATGCAGAACTCCTTGAATGGAATCTATGATTTACGCTTTGAAGGGAAAGCACGAGAACTGAAGTAGCTTCTGGCACGAAAAAAAGTCAGGTTTTTCTGAAGCAAATAGGGTTTTCTTGGAAAAGAGTACGGTAATTCCAAACATGGATATGGACGTCTACATTCGTATACAGTTAGCTGACATCGTGACGTTAGTTATTGTGAGACGGGCTTTCCTATAGTCGATTTCAACCTGAGAATACAGGAAGACCTAGAGGCGTTGCCAAATGTAGGCGCCAAGGTTACGACAGATGCAAGACTCCAGTACAGATCAACTTTCAATTATTTTTTTCTTACCGAAATGACGAAAGCGGCCGTCTGGCCTCGCTGTATTCTGGGGTTGAATTTGACTACAGGCGAAATATTTGATTGTAAAAGAACATTGATATAGTCTAGGCATCACTCTGGAATCTCAAAAGGGTGTGATAAGAAAAGGGAACCAAAGAAACTGAAGGTATGCCCAAAACACAATTCAGCAGGGGAACCTCCCAAGAGACTTCTAAAATTACGGCTGGAGGGATCTCCACAGGTGCCTCTAACGAAGGCCAAATATGTGGATGCACAAAGGGTCCAGTGTGTCCAGACTAGGAGGCCTACTTGCAGGAGCTTCAAATCCCGCCCATCCATGCCAGAAGAAGAAGGCCTTGGGGATGAACTAAAAATGTGCTACTTGGAACGGAAGCATCGTTTCTTTAACAATTCGTAGCCCTTGCTAGTTCATCTAAGAGCAATTTATTTTTTCAATTTGATGGCGCTATCTCAACAGGGGCATTCGCAGTAGTCTTCTATGATTCTGAAGGCAGCTTCGAAGCTACCAGTTCATAAAATGACTACCTTGCCAGGATAAGCAAAACCTCCTGGTTGGCATTCCCTCATGACCAGTTTTTTAAAGTGACGTCATTCGTATTGATCAGAGAACACATCCCGAGCCAGGGAGTTCCGTAGCTTTGCCATTTCATGGATGAACGAGTACTGGGAATGAGACACGTCTACAAATTGACGATAAGGAGATATGAAGACGGAGCCCGACGGATTAGTCTCGATGAGACCGTTAAAGGTAAAATGATTGATGATATTTCACAAAAGTATCGTCAATGGAAATATCTATGAAACAGAGACAGATCGCCAACCTGTTTGCAGTGTTCCAGAGAAGTGAGCGAGTTCGCAAGCAAACCCTCACTAATAAGAAAAATGGCTCTTTTTTTGACAGAATCTGAAGTTTTCAGTGTGAGTTCGCGGGCTGCACTTCATGTATTCCAGGTCAGGTCGAATTTGTGCCATATGGCATCAAAAATAGTACTCCATTGGAATGGATATTTCTGACTTAGTTATACAGGCCACTGTACGATAAGGGAGAGAGAGAAAGTATGGTAGTATACAGCGTGACTTACGGTCGATGGTAGGTTAGACGTTTCTGGAAAACGCAACTCAGGATTTTTCTGAAAGTTTGGCGTTTTATGTTTTTTCACTTGTTCTACCGATCTAAATTATTTTCAGCATTGCGACGTTGCCGCTTCTATAAAAAAGTCTTAGCAACTTTAATATTTTAAATAGGACACAATATTTTTTTGTTGATAATGCCCTATAATTATCTCCATCGGGTTTCGAGATAAAAAATAATTTGTGTTAAATATGGTCCAAAACAGTACTTATTTTACTTAAGTAAATAAGTACTCTCAACTCATGAAAACTTGATATTTTAATGTTGGTTTGTACAAACTCAAAGTATTTAATCTACACCAAAAAATCGACTCCATATCATACAGGGCCCGCTAAAATTACTATTATTTCCGTTTTGCATGAAAGTGGTCAAAAGTTCGTTTTTTCAAATGAAACCCCCTGTATATTACTCGATAATTGAAAGATGAAGAGAAATGCTTTAAGGTGATATACCATGTCCCTGTACCTAAATCATCAAGTTTTCTTAATATAACCGCTTTTTTAGGAAATAGCTCTTTGTGTATTTAGCGCAAAGAGATTGATTGTTGCTCGACAAAGAGACTTATCGCGCTTCGCGAAGCAGAGCGCGATAATCTTTGGAGAGCGGCAATGACACTTCAAGTGACAAAAAAATTGCCTTTTTTATTTATAATGACACACTAAATGCTGAGAGATATCTCCAAATATTAACGACAACTGTTACTGATTTCCTCGAAAATTTGCCGTTAGAGGAATAGGAATTCGTGATTTCAACAGGACGGAGCGCCAGCTCATTCCACCCAAGAAGTAGGATTGGCCACCGAGATCACCCGATCTCACGCTGCTTGGCTTTTTTCATGGTTTGTTTTAAGAGAAATGGTGTACAGTACTCCAGTAAGTACCTACCAAAGGAGAACTGCGACGGCGAATATTGCGGTGTATTGAAGATCTGGATCCCCATGAAATTGAAAAAGCAACCACGAGTCGCGTGCAAAAGCACATTTTAAAATGTTTAAAATGTGATGGTTAACATTTCCAGCATTTATTGTAAAAATGTGATATTTTGTTTACAATTTTGTTATTTTTAATCTTCCTAATTATGTTATTTGTACTTTCACATGTTATAGACAAGTAAATCTAGCTTTTTACCTAATGCGAGATAAAAAGCTGATTTTTGGTACAGTTGTTCCCTGGAAACTGTGAGCCATCATAGGTAGTTAAGGAAATTATTTTGTAACCTTACAAACTTCCTCTCGTTGATTGGTGTTAATTCAGGATATATTTGGTTACATTTTCTGCATGTTCTGACCTATGATCACAATTATATCTGTTTATAATAAATAATTTCATAAGAACTTCCTTTGAATATTCAATACTTGCATTTATTTGGAAGATCTTTTGAAACGTTGTCAATAACTATTTATTAACTACATATAAAAGTCTCCGAACTGTTATAAACTTGATATTTTCACGGCTACCTAAAATTAAATTCTTAAAAAATCAATATTTCCTAAAAAAGCGGCTTTATTAAGAAAACTTGATGATTTAGGTATATCATCTCAAAGCATTTCTCTTCATCTTTCAATTTATCGAGTAGTATACAGGGGGTTTCATCTGAAGAAACGAACTTTTGACCACTTTCATGCAAAACAGAAGAGTAATTTTAGCGGGCCCTGTATGATATGGAGTCGATTTCACGGTGTAGATTAAATACTTTGAGTTTGTCCAAACTAACATCAAAATATCAATTTTTCATGAGTTGAGAGTACTTATTTACTTAAGTTCAATTAGGGCTATGTTTTGGACCATATTTAACACAAATTTTTTATCTCGAGATCCGATAGAGATAGGTATAGAGCATTATCAACAAAAAAGTATTGTAATAAAAGGGCGATTCTAAGAATGTGTCAATATACGTTCTATTTAAAATATTAAAGTTGCTAGGGCTTTTTGATAGAAGCGGCAACGTCGCAATGCTGAAAATATTTTAGATCGGTAGAACAGGTGAGAAAATGTAAAACACAAAATTTTCAGAAAAATCCTAAGTTACGTTTTCCACAAACGTCTAACCTACCATCGACCGTTAGTCACGCTGTATTTATAGGACTTTTATATTGCATCTCAAATGAATCCAAATGGAATAAATTGATTATTTCGATTACTGTATATATTTATAAAATAGTTAAATTTTAAATGATTGACATTCTTCAACATGGAAATGCGACCCCTATCTTCAACCCACTTCGAATGACAGTTACAACCCCCAATTTTTCAAATGATATATCGATTGAAAGGTCTTTTCATTCTCTATTCAACATTGTTATCGATTTCAAGGTTAGGTATTGCAACAATTAAGAAAGAATCAAATAAAATCATGGGTTCACCGAAATTCGCTACAATACAATCAAAAACTAAAATGTAATGCAAAACGTTATAAAATGTAAAACACCAAAAAGAACTATGAATGTTAAAGAAGTAGATGTTCAAAATGTTCATTATTTCATTCATTATTTAACTTACCAGGCATGATCGACCTAATCGCAAGCGTTATTCGTTCTTTTAAGTAATTCTAATCAAAATGTTTGGTTTTCTACATAATGCTCTTCACATAGCCCCATAAAAAGGTATGTAATAATGTAAGATCCCTGCCCAAACATTAACCTTTGGAGGGTATTGTGTTCTTCTCTCATCCAGTGAAGATTTTCCGTTGGTGTTGGTGCAAAATTGGACAGGCCGAGAACTGGGCACCATTCGACCTCTAATTCGTTGAAAACAATATAACATTTACATAATTCATTGGGTTAATTAATTCAAATGTTTATGTTTACTTTTACTGTACATCAAAAAGATACACTCCAAACAAGACTCATTAACATCGATCGAACAAGAAATATATTATCTTCACAACCGTTTCTATTGACGTATCCGGCGCCTTTTACCCTAGTGTTACGCGTGACTTTTCCATCAGATGCTATTTATTTTAATTACTTTCCGATCATGAAATTGTTCTAATTATTGCTAGTTCATGTTCCGTGTCAGATTGTCAAGTAATCAACATGTTTCGTAAATATTCATTGATACTTTCACCCATAAAATATTCCATTTCATGTGATGTGTGAATGACTATACGGGCAGAGAGTTGCACACAGGAAATTGGATTTCGTTCAAGAATGAAGCCAATGAATGTATTCCCTTACGTTCAAAAGTCCATTTGAATTGCGCTCATATACAAGGATTGCATTTTATCTATTGCGAAGTGGCAACACTGGTATTGTTAGTTGCGATGTGACGTTTTCTTTGCAGAGTTTGATATTTTTGACAGTCCGTTTTGTTATACAGACACTACTTGCTTTAATTAAATTTTCCTAATTTTCGATGATATCAGCAACACCGCATCAATTCTGATCAAAACCCAAGCAAAGCTACTGCGTATCGTTGGTCCAATGACTTCTGGCAACCAAATTGGTGTATTATATATAAATGCCACAGAAGCTACATATATCAATAATGATAATAATTCAATTAATCCGAGTATAAAGCCGGTCAGAGTCTGATTGAAACATGAGGGCTTTTCGGATATTAACTCTGGGTTACTAACCCGAACCAAAGACATCAGATGACGAATCACACAGATCTCCAACCCGGATCAATAGTTTAAGAACGTGTCAGATACGTGCCCGTTTGCGATGGGTTACGATTTATGAACCTGGGTAAGTGATCGAGTAAGGAACACTGAAATTTGACAGTCCCTCAAAGGATTCAGACCCTAATTGGTGAAAATCATTTTCAAGCACCTACCACCATCATCATATATGAGTTTTCAACTCATTGCTAGATGGGAACCAACAAATTCCGGTTTGGTTGGTCGAGGGGCGAACCGTTTTCGTCCTCAATAACGGAGATTTGTGAGATCCTACGAACTACAAACCAATAATATGCTTGAATGCGTGTAATGTTTATGCGCATTTTGTACATGCGAATACTCTCCGCAGTTGACCTGGTATATGAACTGATATGTAGTACAGAGGGTCAAAGAAGGGGGTTGAATGCTGCAAGGTGAACCTGCTCATTGACAGATATATTACGCAGATGGCCGTGCAGTAAAAGCACAACCTTTGATGGTCTGGATTGACCATAACCATAAGGAAGTAGGTTCAAATCCCAGCACAGTTACCCGGCATGGCATCGCATGTTAGAAGGTGAGGGCCTTGTCTTCCCTAGCTTGCACAAGTTTAATAAATTGTTTTTTCCGTTAAACAACTGACTTACCCTACGAACGACAGCCTGCAGAAGTTGAAACTTATGCGAGCCGAGGATTAACGAGATCTTACCTTTTAACGTGCGATTCCTAGCACGAGACCAGTGACCATGCTGGGAATCGAAACCACGTCCCTGTGATTGCAAGGCAAGCGCTCTACTATCACGACCTCTACGACGGCACAAGTACTCGAAGACTTCTGATGACATATCGATCTCTCGTCATGACCTTGAACAGTCCTGCTGCTGCAAGGGTTCCGGTTATCGTTTCACAGAAACTCCTGAAGCTGTTTCCTTTCGCTCAACTTCTAGCCTAGATTATTGTACTGTTCAGACCGAGAGATTAACTTGAACCCACTTTGGAACTGTTTATTTCAGTACCCGTTTCATTGTCAGTCCTTGCCATGTCTGTGGACCAGATCAGTACCCAGAAAATGTGTTCTGGTGTTCTAGTTTTTCATTCGTCAGTATCCTTTAACGAAAGATTATTGCGGTTTTATGAATTCTGACGGCAAAAAATATTAACAGCCGTCCTCTATCTGCACAGGCTATTCTATTGGGCACATTATACGAGTGTTTATAAGTATCATTATAATTATTCATTCTCCACTCTATTATGTTTCATAGCTCTCGTCAGCTTAACAAAATCTTCGGACTGCCTCGTTCAACAAGCGACATTACTTCTTACCCGAACCTTCACCAGAAATTTGAAAATACACCTTTCCTTTGGTATCCATCAAGATGTATAGAAACCCAGGTGCGATCACAGATTCGATTTTGTTTCTATCAAAGTTGTTGATACTGTAATTGCATTGATACCGTTGGCTTCATTCGTCGATGGATGGCGCAGAAGTCGAAAATAGCCAAGTTTCCAACATTCCACGATGCCTTGATTTGTCATTTGACTGTTTTTGAATGTTGACATGACACTTGTCGCTTGTCCAACCGTCAATCGTCAATGATAACATTAATCTGTAATTTTGCCGCCATCTGTGCTAAAGAAGTGAAACGGTACCAATGCAATAAAAATAACATGAATCAAGTAGGCCGTACATCAACACTTTTGTATGTCGATATAACAGGTATAAGTGATCACACCAGGGTTTCTATGCATCTTGATATCCATGATGCCCTTTTGAGTACTACAGGTTTTTTTTTCGAGTGAACCCGATCATTTTAAAAAAGAAAAACCATTTCCATCGGTGATACCGTGCTCACGAACTCGCTTACTTCTCTTTCATAGAAAGTTTTTGGTCAGTGTCCTTCTGAATATCTTCAATCGTTTCAACCTTGGCAATCTTACCAAGATCGACCCAACGAGTTCAAGCTTTCCTCCCTTTACCATCAGCATTGAAAAATCAGAGAAAATTTGTTTCCTCAGAACTCGGTTTTTCAACGCACTAATTTTTTATGGCGGTTTTCCCCGAAGCGTTCAACGTCAAAGTTTTGAAAGAACGCTAATTCCCATTTCTCTCGATTTGTTTCTCGAGTCGACGAAAAGATAAAAACATTCTCATGCATTCGTTAGTAATCAATTAAGAAATCCTGGCTTGATGGAATCGATTTGTTTGCAGCGGTCTGCATTTATCTTACTCAAACAATTAACTTGTCTCATGAAACAAAATTATTAGGCATGTACACGCATAATTATTCAAATTTACTGATATACACAATTTGACTTTGTGCGATGTTTTATCCGTTTTTCATGTATCGCTCTGATGACATTGAATCGCAACGACAAAACGATACCGATAAAAGAAATAAATATTCATCAGGTTCGCACGTAGGTACAATGCAATTATGCATTTCAGTTGTTCGTTGATAAAGGTTCCATTATCATCCATTTCTGATACAAATTGTTGAAGTGATGGAAAGTCGGACATATTGTGGGTAATCACAAAATGTTAATGCTCGACGTAACCTCGGATAAACTTGTCGAAGTTCATTATAAGGCAATTGGAAGAATGAAAAATTGAAATGGAAAGATGAGAAGATATCGGTTTAAGTGAATTGAATTGGAAATAAATGACATCAGAAAAATATTCGTTCGCATTGATGGGCACCAAGGACAAGCGCGTATCTCGGAAAATTTCTTGAACGCGACGGGTTGAATAAAAAAAAATCTTCACATTTTGGTAGACCAAAGAACCAAAGAAATTGTAGTGAAAGAAAAAACAATTGACACGCTCCTAGTTTTTTTTACATGGGGTGGCTGTGCTACTTTATATTAAGTTAGCACTACCACTAATATAACTCTACAAGTTAACATCAAACTTTATCATTGTGATAAACCAAATTGTCGAGTAATAGTCGAAGTCTATTTGAAGTAATAATAATGCGAAAAATATTTTCTTTGGAATTCTTGATATACGGGAATATTTGGAGTAATTGGCAACACCGCATGCATATAAGGATTATTTTTGTGTTTTTTCATTAAACTACCATCAAATAAATATTGGTTATGTATTCTTTTTAAAATATATGAAAAAGTAATTGTGAAAAATAGAAAATCTCGGTGTTCCAAGAAAAAATTTATTTATTTTCATTATTTATTTTAGGGTCCATAGGCTCTTGTAGGCAATATTCACTGAACAATTTTCGAATGATTATAACATATTTCTCGAGGAAACTCCAACTTGTATATATCAGAAATATTGGAGATATCCCCTTTTCTCAGTAATACACCCACATAATTGGTTGGTTGATTTTTTTTATGCCTGAACCACTCCACTTCGAGACACAATGGACTTCTACCACAGGTTACTTGTTATTGGTCAAATTCTAATATTTCCAGTCACTCGGTAATCTCGGTATACCCTTTGCACTGTATGTTGATTAATTATAATTTTTTTGGTCGGAAATTTATGGAACAATTGTCGAACGGCAAAATCACATATTTATCGTGGAAATTCTCATTCTTGAATAGCCAAAAGATTACTTTTAAATGCTAAATAATGGAGAAATTCCCTTTTATCAGCAATACACACATAAGTAATTTGGTTGGATTTTTTTTTTTGCTCCTGATAATTAATTCATCAATTGTCGAATGACAAATCAAATTTTTCGTGAAAAGTTGAAATTTCCTGAAGCGAAAAAACTGCCTATAATTACGACGAAAACATATTTGTTGTGAAATTTACCATTATTGAATAGCCAAAAAATTAGTTTTAAATGCTAAATAATGGAGAAATTTCCTTTTTTCAGTAATACATACATAAGCATCAATATTTTGAATGGAACACCCCATATATTTTAACACATCTGATTCCCATTCATATGGCCGATTGTTGGTAGGAATTCAATTTTTGAAAATCCGATAAAGCATTGCCAAATTGTACCAGTTTTTCATGAAATCCAGACATTGAAAAAAAAACATTACTTGTACCACAAAGAATTTATGGAATCATTTAGAATTATTGCTTGAAAATTATACAGGATCATCAGAGACAATTTTTTTTCACGAAATTCAAACTTTCTGTTCCTCAATTGTTCGAGTAGTCCCTACAATGTGTATAATTTTTTATTTCATTGGTGGTTTAATGGCTTCGTCAACTTGTTTCGACATTTTAGGGGGTAATTACAAATACATATAATTAAAACCCATTAACCTAAGCCACACCCACCAAATTATGAATAATCACTTTTTTGTTTCATTAACTAATTGTAAAGTTACTTAATAGTTACTTGAGAATAGTGTAAAAGCCTAAACCGGTTGTAAAAAATAAAATTTTAGTGAAAATTAGACGAAAGTTAGTTTCTTCATCCTGTATTAAATAATATTGAAGTGCTTTTAACTCCTGAAGATGCGTGTCAACTGAAATTGACGTAGTTTTGGTGTTTGGATAGCTTTCATTTCTTGAAATACCCTCCTACTGGAGTAGTTCTTCTTGTTGTTGAGCTCTAGGTGTTATCATTTGATGAGTGGGACAGGATGACTCTGATGTTGTCAGTGATCGTAGCACTGACGAGAGGTAAGAACCTTAAAGCATGTCGTGTATGCAGGTGGTCATTCCCAACCAGATGGAGAATAATATTCAATGCTTGATTGCAAGTAGCAGTTGCAAGTGTTCTTGAAAAACATTGCACAAAAAATATATGTTAGATGTAATTCAACGTCCGTAAGGGAAAGCAATTGTTTTCTGTCACATATAAATTTACTACATATTTTCAATTTTGTGGAAATTTGTGGAAAGAAGGGTATTTCGACAATGTCAAAATTATTCGTTTTATTTATTTGAAATTCCCCCAAGAGATAATATTTTTCCAACCGAAAACTTGCGAGTACAAAGAAAATGGAACTGGGGGTCTATTCTGGACCCCGATCAAATAACACAACCTAGACGAGTAGGTAACTCACCGCTCCCGCCTTTAAATTTGTTTGTAAGGGACTTCTTCCCTCACCGGCAGTATCGTGCGTGTTCACAGAAATATTGAGGTCCAATAAGATAGAAATAATGGAATTCCAATATGGAATGGAAACCTGGAATTATGATGGAAGAATCTCCACATGATTTTTAGATCAGCCCATGCTCTAATCGACATGTGTTTTCATAATTTATTAATTTTAGTCCATTCCAATTTGGTTTCCCTTTCTCGATAGTTATAACACTGGTAGCTAACCATTTCACAACGCTTCACCATTGCTTAATATTGAAAACTAACGATAGTTTTACACAGATCAACTCAGAATTTGCCATGTATTCACGGAAAAACACTCCAATAAGCTAAATGCGAAAACAAACAGAAACGTTTTATTGTTGTTCTGTCAAATATCAAATGCAGCGTTGCCGTACTGACCAGACTATATCGTCGACAACGAAGAATCTCCGTTCGGCGATGGGAATACTATCGTTATTACATGCTCCCAACGAGCAGCAATTGCTTTCTTATTGTTAAATATTTCATCCAAGACAGTATTTTTGGGTTTTCGCTGCCACGAATATACCCGACAGAAATCAAAATCTATCTGACATGCTTATTGTATCCTAAAAAAATTGCGCCATGGCAACAATGTCATGATTTGAGGGATTACATTATGAAAAGATGTCACCTCAGTTCTATTTGAGTATTACTCATCTAGGTTGTGTTACTTGATCGGAGATTCTGGAGATTCAACGTATACGAATTCGATGTTGTATCTTTCTTCAACGAGCGGTGTCTGTATCGCTCTTGGTTACTTCAAACGTTTGAGAATGTTTTCGCATGAACTCTAGAATGAAAAATCATGACTTGCTTTTTAGTAACCGCATTTCTGTCACAAATGTCAGAGAAGTCATTTGTCAGAGAAGTATCGAAAGTCATTAATTTATATATCACTCTTACATCGATAAATTGTGGCTAACCATACAATACCTTCTGGGAATGGTGAATATTATCATTAGTTGTTATTCGAATTATATTGTTACCTGGACCTGGTGACGGAGTTATTATTCATATGTGGTATTGGACGGCGGATGTGTGATAAGCTTCCGTCCAAATATGTGGATATCGCGAAGAGATTCAAATTTGTGTTTGTGAGCCGTATTACGTGTATAAAATAGATGAATATTCTTTGAATATCATAAAGTTTTGAATTAATGAAGAGGACTGCATAGAGCAAGACCCCCATCTACCCCTAAACACTACGCCACTAACTAGGCTGAGTTAGGACAGATCCCTTCCTAGTGGGGGTCAGCTGGCATAATATTGCGCTGTTGAAGAAGTGCAATCCAAAATATCCAGATAGACTAGAAAATTTTCCGATTTGATTGCGATGTTTTGGAAAAATGAAACTCTGAACTCAGACACATTGTTTTATTTTATCAAAACGTACCAATAAAATTAAATCTAAATTTTGTACATTACACTATAAAGAAGACCTGGCAGTACATTTCTATGGAAATTTTTGACTGTTATACCAACCATTCAAATATTGTCATTTTGTGTCATATGAAACAATTTCATCCAATCATGTCAACGTTGCACTAATAATTGCATTCAGTGCAATTATGAATCACTATGACAACACTATTGAATTTGACAATTTGATTCCAAATGAATTTCAAAATATCACGTTTTGGAAATGCGGCTGTTCGGAGTATAAATGCGCTAATCAAAGAAAATATTTCCAGAAATGCAACCTTCAGTCACGAATATATTTCGGGCATATTTATGGAATTTTACTGCAAACGAGAATATGAGTTGAATTAACATAGAAACTTAGGAGAATTGGCGTTGATACTAAAATATTGGGCGGTCAATATGAGAAAGAAAGATGGGATCGAATTTAAAGATGCAACGATGAAGACAGTATTTAAACCAGCCCGAGATGCCCGCGATGCAATTAGAAAGGTACTACAAGCAGATCCATGTAAACGTAAGTCCAGTTCAGTTTCTTTAAATTTGACAAAATAATATTGCTATGGGATGCAAATACTCCTGAAGGACTTATGCGTAAATTCTACCATATTGCTGCTGTATAATTAATGTGGCGAGGAGGAGGGGCAGTTGCTTGCCAGGTGGATTTTTGAAATCGAGAAAAACAACTCCAACAAATCGCATTGAATACGATCCGTTGTTCAGTAAAACGTGCCAAGGTGGTTCTACAAGCTGTACAAGTAGTAAATGGTTGGTTTCCAATAGTGAAAGACAAAGCTGCCCTGTACATCTTTTTCATAAACTGATATCAATACGAGGCCACAATATATTCTCACCACGACTGTTCTTAAAACCAAATCGGCACTAGAAAAATTTAACCGACAAGGTACAATAATGTACTTGTTGGAAGAAATACAGTAAATGGATGGACTAAACCTTCCGCTGAGGCAATTGGCTTGAATGTAAAGGACAAGAAGATAACATATCACTCGAATAGACCAACTGCTGTTCTTCAGAGTTCTAATAACAGAATGACAAAAAAGAAAATGATGATCATAGCGCTGGTACCAACGGCCCAATCGCGTGGGCGTTAATAGAAAGTGTCGGATAAATAACGAGTGTCGAACGATTTGTTCCACAAAAATGCTTGTATTTTCCGATAGTCGATAAAAATATAAGTAGGCGGTAGCGTAATGCCATACTTCTCCGGTGTGACTTACAGCCTGCCATACCGAGGCGAATACATTCATTAAAAAAAAACAATTCAACCATTTGTACCAGGCTAATTTTTGCGCAGGTAATCATCGTCGAGCAGCCATTCACGGAAATCACCTTGCCATACGTTCCCGACGGTTCCCAATGGCCGCCATACCACCGTAAGAAAGGAAATTTTTTTTTCGCTGAACGATTTATACCAGTATTGCATTTGGATTTTTGGAAAGTATGTGATAAAATGTGACCGTTATTATATTTCCCATACGTCTAGTAGGAGGAAAAAGTGCTGCCATACTTGAAAAACGTATTCATTCGACACGTTTTGAAAATACGACTGTAAAATCTTTTTTACATCATGTAATCACTATATTCTGTTCGTTTGCATGTAATTCCACATAAAAAAAAAATTATTCCAGATTGTAACCTTGGGGTGTACGACTGTCGGACTTAAGCCAAGATGTAAAAAAAATTAAATTTTGACGATTTGTACCAGCATGGCATTTGTATTTTTGGAAATTATATGATACATGACCATTATTATATTTGCCATACTTCTAGTAGAATAATTTTGAAAATATATTGTACATATTCGCCACCTTCTAGCACAGGTATGGCATGATTAGACTTCTATTTATGATCATACAGAAAACTGTTAAAAAAATATTATGCTGGTACAAACCGTTTAGCAAAAAAAAATTACGCCCTTGCCGTGGTATGGCGGCCATTGGGAACCGTCGGGAACGTATGGCAAGGTGATTTCCGTGAATTGCTACTCGATGATGATCAGCTGCGCAAAAATTAGCCTGGTACAAATGGTTGAATTTTTTTTTTTCTTTAAATCAATGTATTCGCGTCGGTATGGCGGGCTGTAAGTCACACCGGAAAAGTAAGGCAATACGCTACCACCTACTTCTTTTTTATCGACTATCGGAAAATACAAGCATTTTTATGGAACAAATCGTTCGACACTCGTTATTTATCCGATTCGTTCGATTAACGCCCGCGGAATTGGGCTGCCGGTACCAGCGCTATAACCATCATTTTCCTTTTTTGTCATTCCGTAATTAGACCCCTGAAGAACCGCCATACTGGTACAAATGACCTAATATTTTGTGTCACCATCTCCCGGTCTATTACTTAAATCTCGATGAAGAACACCACAACAAGATCATAAATCTATAGTAGAGAACAGCAACAAATCCATTGTTGAGTTAAATTTTAATAATTGTACTTTTACTAAATAAAAAAAGTGTTTCGTTGTGGTGAGTTATAGATTATTTTATGAAAAATTTCTTAAGCTCGTTATGAAGCCGAAGGCTGAGGGCTGTTACCAAGAAACGATCATTCAATTGTTATAAAATTATCTCGTTTATTATCAATATCCTAGGGATATTACTACTGATAATCTTCTTGGTAGTTTTTGTTTTATAAAGTGTGATGTAAATCCCGGAAAAAGATCACAGCAAAAAAAGTTCACTGTTCGAGATTGCCCTTACGGGTCCGGTTCTTTATACTATATTCCTGACAAATGTCTAGGGCTTGATACTATAAAGTCCCCGTGTTTAGGAGGGCTTCGTCGTATGCGAGCAACACTTCTCGTTGAAGGGCTATTCGGCAAGAAATAGAAATTTTATATTTTTAATATTCAGGGGTATTCGGGTGACCATTGAAAACGGAGCACCATTGAAAAGTTAACAAAAGCGTCTACCTAGAAAGTATCACTGATATTTCCTGAAATATTGCCATGCCCGCGAAATCTTCAGCTGATGATAATCCTGCATTTTCATCGAATTTAATCTAATCTGATGTTGAAACTGTGATGTTAATTGTTCATGGACTACAGGGAATATCATTGATACTTTCTAGGTAGACGCTATTGTTAACTTATCAATGTTGCCTCGTTTTCAATGGTCACCTGAATAATCCAGATTGTCGGAACGAAGTCGACGCCATAGATTACCCGCAGCGTAACCAATGGAATGTATCGCTCCCTGTGCGTAGTTATACGGGATATACCTTGTTCTTCATTCAGATCAGTCTTCTTCAGACTACAGAATACTCAGCTATTTCTAGCTATAAGAAAGTAGGTTCGTAGGACTTCATCCTTGATCCTCAAATTCCGTACAATTTTCGAAAAACGAACCTTCTTTGAGAAGTTGATTTTGGTCGCATTAGGTATAAACGAATATTTTGTATTTTTATTAATAATTGAAAAAAGTGTCCAATTTTGATTTAGATCTCTTAGGTATTTTATATTTGAAAATAATGATTATTGAATTAGTTAATCGTCCATAAAAACGGCAGGTTGATAAAAAAAAGGAAAAGAACTGGAGCAATTACACATAGAATAACGAAATTATTTCAGTGATGATAATGATGAACGGCCCAGTTCGCTTGAAGCTTTCAATGGAAGCTTCCGATTATCCGAAAAAAAATCAATTCAAATCAAAACCTTGAAAACAACAATCACGGAAAACTATTAAACAACTTTGAAATTCCGAATTCTATTCGTAAACCACGGTTCTGAAATAGCTACTTGCATTTACCAGATGATTGAAATCCGTCTTGCCTACAGTGAGTCATGCTTGTTTGCAACCTTATTGTATTCATATAATTATGTTTACATTATCATAGGAATCTGTTGCGCTCATTTTTCAAAAAACATATCTGCGTAATACAAATATTTTCTGAATGTCATCACCTATACAGTTGTCATTCAACAATTTTGTTGAATAGCTAAAAAATGTTCGTACGTAAAACGATTTATACTGAAATAATTTTATCCTTATTCATCAAGTTCCTTGTTATACTGTTAGTTTTTTCGGAAAAATTACTATTTGTTATCCGATGACTCCAGTGACGTCGTAGTTTCTATTACGACTGCGGATACGATTCTAGTTATTTTCAGTTGGGGTCATGAATGGCAATCTGATTTCGTACAGATTCAACGAAATTATTTTTACGATGAAATGTGATTAGGACTCTGACGACTTTACTACGGATGTTAGCGTAATAGTAGACACTACTATGCGGTGAGTGACTCATACAATGTGTGAATGAATATGGAAACAATCTTGAAATTGAAATTCACAAATATCAAAAGTCAGATGAAAAATTCGCACAGTATGTGTTTCACGGTTTCTGGATCCTCACCGCATAGTCTGCAGGTCAGGTCTCCATCGTATTGTCCCATTTTTTGAGGTGCTCCTTTACTGGTTCTCAACTGGCCCCTGTTTATCGTTAACAGGTCTGCCGTTCTTTTGTTACACGATAATTTGATATTCTTTCCCGCGTTTGTTTCCTGAGACATCATCCCAGTAGTTTTGTGCTTATCCTTAATCCAGTCTTTTACAGACGCTCTTACACTTCGGTACCCCTAGCATCTGCCCTTGGTTTGGGAGCATTTCCGATCCTCTTCGTGCGAGTTCGTCTGCTTTCTCATTGTCTGCGATTCCCTGATGGCCTGGGACCCATATCAGTTTGACTTGAATCCGATTTGACAGAGTTCTCAGTTCTTCTTTGCAGTCCCATAGCAGTTTGGACTTTATTCCTTGCTACACAAGGCCTTCAGTGAGGCTTGACTGTCTGATAGGATGTTGATATGCGCGTTTTCAACGTTTCTCATATTATTTTCCTTCGCGCATTGGAGGATGGCGTACGCTTCTGCTTGAAAGACAGAGTTATAGGTGCCCAGTGAGTAGTTGATGCCAATACTCGGATTCCTGGAGTCTTGAGCCCGCTCCATTCTCAGTCTTGGATCCATCAGTGTACCAGATCCTTTCCTGTAGAATATCCTTGAGCTGTGAGCTGTTCCATTCAGTTCTGTTTGGCACCAGCACTCTTAATTGGCTGTTGAAGGAGTACCGTTTTGGAATGTGGTCCGTTCTCGTTCCTAGCGCGTCCCCGATCACAGTTCTAACGATTCTCATGTGTCCCGTTCCAACGTTCAGGTTAGGTGCGATTTGCAGTCTGGAGGCACCAAGCCTTGCCTCGTCCTGAACAACAAAGTGGAGAGGTGGCAGTCCCAGGAGTGTCTCGATCGTTGCAGTTGGTGTTGATTTGATGGCCCCTGTGATTCCAAGACAAGCAAGTCTTTGCACCTTGCTTAGTCTCGTTGCGGATCCTCTTTGTTGTATCTTGGACCACCACACCAAAGGAGCATATGTAATGGAAGGCATGACCACCGTGCTATTCCACCAGTGTAGCATATGTGGTGACTTCACTAGTGATAAACTAGTGAAGTCACCGCTTTTTTGTTTATTTTTTCGATATCCTGGTTCCAGGTCAGCTTGGAGTCTAGTATTACTCCAAGATACTTGACTTCCCCCTTTATCTGTATGTTATATCCTCCCCTCGAAGTCGTATGGGTCCCAGGCCCTCTGTTTTTTGTCTTTGGGTACCTGTAGCTGTACGGATACCGCTTAAAAAAAAGATGTTATTATTTCAACTTTCCGCGATTGTATACATCATTATTGAGGAAAGATATTCAGCAGCTTTAGTCAAGTAATTCACTCTAATGTCGTTCAATCAAATATCAGTTTGACACTGATGGACGTCCAAAATTGCGATTTGACGACAAAAATTAAATCATACTTGGTTTTGTTGAACTCGCATTCAATGAGGATGAAATAAAAATTTTAAACGGAATTGCATGTTATTTGTTGGAAACAGTTCAAACAGTTAGATCATTGAATCCTTGACAATGATAATTATTTTTAAACAGTCGCATTGTTAGATCTTATTTTTATTGATTGAGTGAATAAAAAGTGATTTCCCATCAACTTCAATTTCCTATATCTCGAAATCGAAAATGCAGCATCAAAATTACTCCTCAAGAATGCTATGATCGAAAATTGATGGAAATTCTTATAATTTTTTCAGCAAACTCCAACAATTGGAAACTGAAATAAAATATTCAGGATTTTACAATCATTACTAAAACGTCAAAATATAGGAATTGGCTCACGGTCAATTCCAGAGAAACCGGAACTGACGATAAACCACAAAAATTATCTAGTCGAAACCCACTAAATTTCGTTGTCGTACTTATCGTCGTAAACAAATGAGTGAATCGACGGAACCTAATCTACTGTCATCCGGTATATGAAGAATCCAGAAGTTGTGCCACATTATATGTGGTTTCTCTTCAGTATCTCTCGTTTATTCTTCGAACCTTTCTTTGAGTACGTGATAGTATTCAAATATGGACCTAACCCACAAATTGGCGGTTATGCCAGTTTTAGTGGCTTTTTTTCTGAATAATTTGATAGTTCTGAAATTTTCCATTCCAGTGCTAAGTAGAAACCTATCTAAGAAATTATACCTGTAAACGTTATATGGTAAACTAAAACTATAAAGAATAGAACTCCAAAAAGTTCTGTAGTCACAGAGCGTAACAATTTCAACATGTACTAAGGAAAATATTTTGGATTATATTGCGAATGTAAAGGAAAACGCCAAACACTCCCACCAAGAATAATTTTTTTTTTTAAGATCTATAGTATGGATTGTTCTCAGTTATGTTCTCTGCTTTTTATCTTTCACTCGGAAGGATCTATGCATGACGGGACATTTCTGAATATCACTCATACTTATATTTGAGTATATCAATTCTTAATTTTTACAAATTAATTCATAATGTATTGAACACTAATTTAACTTTAAATTTTTTTATGATATTTGATGATATAAGTATTTTTCAGTCTTTTCTCTTTCCTACATTTGTCTAACGTGTTCTATGCCTATCAGGGTATTATAAATAATGATAATACTAATATCCGGGCCGACTAACTGTTTTTTGGTGGTGTATTCATTTTTCACGTGTAGAAAAACAATGGAATGTTATGGAATAGGCATGGAACAAATAAATATCTATCTATCTACCTCTCTGAACCAAATTCCAATTGATTACATAAAACTGTAAATGCTTTAAAGTAATTATTGAGATAGTACATAGCTGCAGTTCGTCCTGGAATTATTCCAACATACTATCAGCATTATGCGCTTGATATGGCATACAAATAAATCATTCAAATACGCGATTAATCAACAATAAGAAATAGCGGCATATTTCAAGTTGTAAGTATAGCATTTTCTAAATATAATTCTAATCCAGTGATAAGTTATGAATGAAAAATAGTGGAGTGAAATATAACAGAATAAAATGAATTCTTACAACCAAGTATGTTGAAATATCAATGTGGCAAGTTCTAGAATGGTAAAAATTATAATTACACAAAAAAAATCAGCACACAAAAATTAAACAAGAAGTTTACACATTATTCAAATAGAGTATGACAAATTTATTCACAAAAAAAATGAGAATACTAAAATGACCACTATTGTATAGAAAAGAAGCGAAATGATCGATTATTTTTAATCAATTTTCATTTTGGGAATTTATTGCCATTCGTCATGTACACACAGTTCCACATGAAAAAAATTTGAATATTTTCATGATGAAATCAGAGCTGTGACGAGCACTGCCACTAAGTAATTTTTAAAAAGTACTACGAAAATTAAAGTCATATGAGAAAAACTAGGAAAGAATATTTTGAAAATTTTGAAAATGGCACAAAGTTATAACTAATCAAAAAATGTCATTGGAATATTCACTATATTGAAGAATCATGTCATCTACGAATAAATTTCAACATTCTAAAAACAGTCGAAGATTACCATCAAACAAAATATGGACTCCATGCAATCTCACACATTACTCCTTACACTGACATTACTGACGTCAAACGAAACGATTAGGAGTTTACAAGTTGTTCATAACAATTGACCCCAACCTTGATTCAGGTTAAATCAAAGTGTCTATTATTTGGACTTTAATTTTATTATGTTCTGATGTATTCATGAATGAACTCCGATAATTCAAATTGTGGCGCCTTAGGTGCATCAGCGCTCATTGAAAAATTTTTGAGACAAAAAGTAGGGCTACAAAAAAGTGTCGAAATTGAATATTCAAATAGTTTTCTGGTTGAGCTTTTCCGATTTTCCGGACTGTTCATTATTGACGTATTTTTTAGCATCCAAGGGTTTATTGTGTTGAACCTAAGCTCATGCCCATTTCTCGAATAAGTCAGTTAACAATAAAAAAAAGAGTTATTGTTTTTCGAAAATTATGAATAAAATCAATGTTGTTCAGGAGTACAAATACGAGTTTTCAGTTGTCAAATCAATTAACACTCACAATACCAAAAGCCTACAAACTAGATTCAGGTAAAACTAGTTATGGGTAATTTTTTTTCACTACACACCCCTCTCAGAAATTTATTAATATTTAGAGTGCTTAAAACAAACGACAAGTGGTTATCGCATATGAAATCTGAGTTAATACTTAGCTGCCACCCCATTACGATCAAAAGATATCAGCAGTACCTACTTAATGTACAATTGTATTTGAGTGTTCATCTTAGACTAAAAACATCCCTGTTAATCTCTGATAACGAAATATATATGGTCTATTTGCCTGAACGTTCGAAATATATCCTAGACATCTTTATACGTAAACCTCATGATATTTTAGAAATCAGATACCTTAGAACGACCACGTAGGTAGAGATTCAAAACTAACAATGTCATGTTCACCTATGGTTTCAATTAAAGAAAAAAATGTCATCAATCCTTCAGTCCTTGATTTGTAATGGCTTCCAAACTCAGTCATTAACGAGATTGATGCTTTACTGTGAGAAAATGTATGTGTCGATTACCTAGGGAATTTCGAACCCAATAATTCGTGAAACATAATGGATCGTTACAAGTAATATTATCTATAATTATCAAATAACTTAAAAGTCAGGTGTGCTTCTCATTAACCTTGAATAGGATGGTAGTTTTTTCAAACCGTGTATCATCATAATTTTTGAAGGAAGTTTCATTATACAAAGTTATAAGGTACAACTATTTCAATTAACGATTTTTATAAGAACATTATGTATCTGAATATTCAACAAGCGAGACTCTCTCTACTGGAGCAGTAGAGATCCACATTCTCGGGATTGTCAATTTCAAGAAAGTTGGAATTTCAATGTTCACTCTGCTGTTGGAAACAATGCCATAGTGGTGCTCCACTTTTTTGATGGACAATAACTGTATGTATTCAGAGAATGTAGAAGAACAAAAAAAAGGTCTACAGGGTTGTTTTACTTTCAGGTGAAAAATACGTAGAAATCATGAGAAATATCGATACGAATTATTTCGATCAGCTATTTTAGAACGTTAGCCCACCACAGAAAAATATGGTATCAACATGATGGAGCACTTGGGATCATATAAAATATTGAGGTGTACCTATTTTCATACAGAAACAAAGAAGGAAATTTTCAGAAGAGTTCGCACAGCCTTCAATATTAGTCCACCTGAAAGGATGGGACGAACTGTACGAGACTTCACAGGTAGATATGGAAAATGCTTGGAAGTTGAATACAATGTGTTTGAACATTTGTTGCCATGAAAATATATTTTAAATTCTGTGAAACGACGGATTCAAAAAATAAAAAAGGGAGCAATTATGAGACGCACTGTGAAAGAACTTTCGCTTTCAATGGTGCACTGAACAAACTCGTTAAATACTAATTCGAAAGTGGAAGAACAATAGAATCGAGAAATCTAATGTATAATTATATATTATGCTAATGAATCATTTCGCAGCGGTGAACAATGGTGTAATGCAGACTGTTCTGAACAATGGTGCAATCTTGTTTTACACAGCTGAAATACCCACTTGCTTTAATATTTTTTCATAAAAAGACGAAATATTTTGGTGTAGTTTTCATAGTTTTGAGAAAAAGCTACCCAGGCAACTAGCTTTGGTAATGAAACGAGCTCTAAGAGAGAATCGACAATTCTACAGTCATACGAAAAAAAAAGGAAAGGAAAATCTCAATGACACAAATAAAAAAATATATATTTCGAAATAAGTGGGACTCACTTGGAGTCATGCAAAGAAGCTCCCGCGGCAACAATCAACAAAAACTATATCAATGTCACAACACCATACACGTAAAAATTAATCCGTTAATATTACAGAGAGAAATTATTTCGGCCACTTTTCTCTCATTACTTCTAATTGCACGCTTCTTTCTATTCAAAGCCAGAGAGAGGAGCGCTAAATGAGAGTAACTTGTGAAAAATTCATTAAAATGTGGGTTCTCGTAGTTCCGCGTCCGGTTCCACTTCTATTAGAGGTCAACGAAATGTGGTACGCCGATGCTTTGACCCGTACGATATCATTTTTTACCAGTCCGGTTCAATTTGAGAGGAATGCATTTTTCGATTTCGTTTTTGCTACTTGACACTAGTGTAGTTTTTGGAGGCGATGATTTATTCATAGGATTAAGTTGATTATAATAATAAGAATGATAAATCGTCTATAAAAAATTAAATATACAAAATTCACATTTTTTTAACAGAATGAATTTTAGTAGATAAAAAATGTGTGATAAAAAAAAGTGTCAGGTGCAATTTAACTCTCTGGAAGGAAAATAAAAACAAAAGAACTGTAGAAACAATAGACTATACTGGATAATTAGGAAGCACAATGACCAAGGCATTCGAAGATGCATGTTCCTTGAGAGTTGTTGAAAAGGCCTAAGAAAAATGACCAGGAAGGCTCACAACAATGCCATCAAGGAGGGCAAAGAGGAAGCGTAAGAAATCTACAAAATCGTGAGAAAGGAGTTCAAAAAGGAGTAAAGAAAAAGTAAAAGAGCAAGCTGGAGATCTTACTGTGGGGAAATCAACTCCCTCACGGACTGAGCAACGAGAGGGAAGGTTCCATAACAACCCTGAAGAAAGCAGATGGGACATGGACAACATCCTCCGAGGATTCACTCAGGTATCTGCTGGCGGTACACTTTCCAGGTGGTGTGGAAGACGACGAACAGGCCCTGCCAATACAGTAAGTCCTCCATGGGGCTTGGCAACTGGCGTTTAGGGTTGTTATTGTTACGTCCAACGCCATAGCCTGGACAGTGAACGGGTTCAACCAGTATAAGGCAGCAGGACCCGATGAAATTTTACCTGAAATGCTACAGAAGGGCCTGGAATTTTTATCCCAATCTTGGGGAAGATATTCCGGATCAGCATAGCGCTCTGGTACGTTCCAAAGGCTTAGAATTCAGCGAGAGTAGTTTTCATCCCCAAGGTGGGAAAAAAAGACTACACAATAGCAAAGTCCTTCAGACCCATCACTCTAACACCGTTACTGCTTGAAACGCTGGAAAAGGTGGTGGACAGATTTCTTTTGGAGGGGCCTCTTCCATGCATACGGAAAGAAAAGGACGGTAGAATCGGCCCTTCACACTGTAGTACGAGAGGACATTGAGTTTCAAAGAGGTAACGTTAGTAGTGTTCTTCGATGTGGAAGGCGCGTATGACAAGACGAAAACAGCGACCATAAAGGCAGCACTAATGACCAAAAGAACACCTCACTCGATTGTCAGCTGCGTTGTATCGTCGCTAACGAGGAAGGTGAAGGTATTCCGGGTACTCTGGGAAGCTGCCTCTCTCCTCATCTATGGTGCTAAGTCATGGACGAACTCTTGAGAAAACTCACGGATGAAGATTCAAGGTACAAGCATATACGGACGATGGAGTTGTCCTAGTCAGTAGACGATTCATCAGAGTCGTTTGCGACCGCATGCAGGCAGCCTGCAGAATAAGCGAAAGATGGTGCGGTGAAGCAGGACTCTCAGTAAATCCGACAAAAACAGAGATGATCCTGATCACATAGGTTTCGGACGTCCATCGTCTTAATGGGTTTGAAATATATTAGACTTCTTTCACTTTTTCACAACGTTTCGATTGCTTGAATCCGCAATCGGCTTCAGGTGAACTGTATAGACTTCCACAGAACAATAATACGAGCACAGAAAAAATACTGATTGAGCTTTACGTAACTTTTGTGAGAGATAAAATTGTTGTTGAAAATATAACCATTCTGTGATCATCCCAGCAAG
This sequence comes from Chrysolina americana, assembly GCA_958502065.1. Taxonomy (NCBI): domain Eukaryota; kingdom Metazoa; phylum Arthropoda; class Insecta; order Coleoptera; family Chrysomelidae; genus Chrysolina; species Chrysolina americana. Next base: position 63,331,667 of record OY293416.1, on the reverse strand, counting down.
TTGATTGGCCGTTGAACAACTCTCAAAAAATTCCACAATGAATCAAAATCCTCGTCAAATATAATAATCATTTCATACCTTATCTCATCTATGTTGGCTTGTCTTCAATTATAATTGCTCCTTAATTACTATAGTCGTTTATTGCATGGATTAGAAGTTATTCCTTCAACAAATACGAGATCGCCTGAACAAATATTTCTATCCTTGTCATTGTTGAGTTTTGTTCTGGAATGAAGACTAAAGTATTCTGTTGCGTAGTGAAATCACCAAAAATTCATTTTGTCTAATTCATTTCTTATTTTTTAATTGTTCTTTGGTTTTGGGGCCAAGCTCATGATATTGTAGTTCCTGAGCTATATCAAATAGATCATTAGAACCATCAGATTTCTAAATGAACAACCCTGAAATTTGCAAATCAAAAATTGGTTTAACTTTCTGCAAAAAGTGTTGTTTGTTATGTTGATGTAGGCAGTTTAGGTGTTTGAGATTATAAATACGAGGTTTCGCATGACCATATCATGCGTGATTCAAAAAAGATCAAAAATTTGACATTTTATGAATGTCAAACTTCCACGCTCTGTATAAAGAAAAGGTACGTAGGAGGAGCTTACGTCTATAGGAAGTTTTGATGACAATATCATAAACTAATGCCTAATATTCAGCCAGTTTGACTGAAAGCCATTTCCCATAGGACATGTGCTGGGTCCTCTGGAATTCGAATTCTGAAACATCGTGTATATGTTGTGTGTGGGTTTTTACCAGCTGCTATTTCGAAAGTATAGATAACACTCCTAAATAAATTGAAAATATTGCAAATATGTTATCTCCAACCATATTTTCCATAGTAACTGGATTCTGTTTTATATTTGTTTCTGTTCGATTTATTGGCGAATTTGTTTGTATGCTTTACGATGTTAATATAAAACAGTTCGCTTTGGTATGCGTACATGTATCGAGAGGTTCTAGGAATAGTCACGCTTCTTTAAAACCAACACGCTGGATAATTAGTTATTTTATTCGCCGATGATTCTAATTTTATCAATGTTTTTATTTTAGTGAATGAAGGACTATTTTTAAAGAACAATATTTGGTTTGAACAATGCTGATAATATAGGCGTAGTTTTGTTCAACCTCATTATGGAGGGAGGCAATATAAATCACAATCGAAAACATAATCTCACCGTCGTCTAAGTACTATTGAATCATAGTTATTTGGACTATTAAATCTTCGTTCTGGGTATGGTAAGATGTTCGATCTTTACGTAGTGTTGAAGTAACAATAAATTACATTACGAGTGACTTAGAGGAAGTATTATTATTATGAATCAGCTCATACTTGCTAAAAACTTTCCTCTTACTCGTTAGGTCTAGTAAGTCACCTGAAGACCAATATCTTGCTTCAACTATAAAGAATAATGGAATGGACAAAACAATGGAAACAACGCTCAAGAAGTGCAACCCACAGACACTTTTTCGAGCTTGTTTGTGGCTTTTGACAGTAAAGTATAGGAATGAGCGAACAAACAGAACAAACATACGGTGCACGTAAGCTCATTTGTAGTTCCATCCTTTTCGTGTTAACATTCCAGGGTTCAGATGTCATGGAAGTAGCGAAAATGCAGATTCTGCAAATTAAATCGTCCAAAACCTCCATTATTGTGAGGGACATAATTTCTACACTCGAAAAAAGTGAAAAGAAAAATAGTGACGATCTATTTGGTAAAGGCATTATGCAAATTATCATTACTATTCTAGACCAACCACTGAATGTGTAAATGTAAACGTCAAAATTTCTTGTCTATTGCCAATATTTATGGCCACGTCAAGACGTTTTATTTTCAACGCATTACATTTAGCATAATACCAAATGATTATTAGAATATGAATTATTCAGAATTCGTTCTCGTGTTCTTTTCCTATACTCAAGATAAAAGTATAATGGCATTTGAATCCATTTTCATTATTTATTCTTTTCCCATTCTCGAGAATTTTGTTTTTTTTGCGATTGATATTCAGTAAAGGTTATTTATTCTGCTGCTTTTCAAGCGTGCAAAAACTCGAAAGTGAATATTATACTACTTGAACAAAGTTATACTGAAAGTTGAAGTTGCATGACGAAATGCAAGGCCAGAGGAGATCCAAAACAAATGCTAAGGACTGAAAAAAATACATTTGGAAAGCACTTTTCAATTGTCATATTAGTGGCGCGCATTAAAATATAGTATGGAAATCCAACAGTGTCATTAGATACTTGTATGTGTTTGTATATTACTTCCGGTGACAAAGCTAAGCTGAATTTTTGGACACAGTTTAAATCCTGCTTGAAATTTCGCGTTAAATATTCATTAAAGATGCAAAGCGTTACGTTCGATATGTGATCGATTGAATTCGGCAAACAAAACAAACACCTCAATGCAAGGATATTTCCGACAATATTTTTCAATTTGAATTTTTTTCGCAACTTCCTTCCTTTTCATTCTAATTTCAATTCCGGACATGATCCGCGAACGGAAAGCTATGTCAAATGAATTATTTCGTGTGTTGGATCGACCTTATCATAAATTAGTACAGGGTGTCCTAACTAAATAATATTTGGAGTCCTGCTGTGGAGATAAAAGCGCAGCACAACAGAAAATCTGAAAAATTGTTCTCTCAATATCCTCACCAATTTCGTCAAGAGATTGGATATACTGAACGAAATACAAACATACGGTGCATGGGCTGCAATAGGCCTTTGGCCTCAATGGAGGGTCTGATGTAGGCACACATATTTGAACATAACGTAACCTAACCGTTTTTATATAGTCCATTATGTATATCTTTTGTATCTACGTATTTTTTTCTTGCTGCAATCAGATACAATGGGCCAGCAGGCCCAAGGGTACCAGAGGCAACAGTCAGATGTAAATAATTTTTTTTGATTGTCCGGTTCCTATATAAAGCATTTCCTGTAATATTCAGAAAATATCATGTAAACCATGAGAAAGTGAATGTATAGAGACTGTTTGCCTTTGGAAAAACGTCCCTGTGCACTGAGGTCCAAAGTACTGTTGAAAAAAAAAAACAATTCCTCTGATGACTTTTGGCAAGATTCTAAAGTGATGACAAAGGGCCAGTTATGATTCTACTGCACACGGTAAAATTACTGTTTTTTCAGACCTGTGCCGGTGTGAAGTTGGCAGTAAATTTTAAGCAGTTACTTTGATCCAGCAGTAAAACCACCGATGTCGACGGTAAAAATATAATTTTCACTGGTACGGATAAAAATTGAATTACTGTGAAATGTGAAATGACCTATTCAAAATAAGAATTTTTCACAAACTGCACATCCCGTATCAATTTATTCAAAGGGGATGAAGGGTTAAAATCAACCCTACAAAAGAATTGAAATGGTCAAATGCCTTCAGGAAAAACCTACCGACTTTAAATTCACAGGACACGTTTTTTTTTTCACTTAAAGAACGTCCTGTAACAATTTCATCCATCTGCAAAGGGAAAAAAACCGTATGAAAATCGGTTAATTTCGTCCATATCAATCCTTTTGGACAAATGCAACAGATTTTCATAAGGTTTTAACCGTCATTTGCAGATTCTTTTACGGAAGCTTGATATTTACACTACTATTCATTAGGTATTCCTATAGAAGAGAAAATTCATTTCGTGAACAAAAACGTGTCCTGTGAATTTCAAGTCGGCCGGTTTCTTCTGGAAAGCGTTTGTCGATTTCAAACGCATGAAATTGATACGGGATATGCATTCTGTGAAAAGTTCTTACTCTGAATAAGTTTTTTCAGATTTGTTAAATTTTTATCCGAACCAGTGAAAATTATATTTTTACCGAAACCACCGGTGATTTTACTGCTGGATCGAAAGTTACTGCTGAAAATTGACCGCCAACTTCAGTGTGTCGACCACGAAAATATGTATAGAATTGATTATACCTTTACCTTTGAAATCAGAATATACTCACTGCTCATCATTATCACCTCTTATTCATGTTTAAGATGCCTTTCAGTTGATTGACTTACCTGAAACAAACAAGAGAATTAAATTAATAAGTGGACACCTTAATCGAAGTCTGTCAGGAGGGCAAAAAATAAATAAAAAACAAATATCCAACTTTTATGTGGTGTTCCAGAATAGTAAGTGAGTTTGTGAGAAAGACAACACCGACGAGATATGATGCTATTTTTTTTAACGAAAATGAATGTTTTTGTCTATGTTTAGGAGCTGCACTCCTAAATCATTCTATCACAGGTTCTTTGTCTTCTAGAAAACCAATTGCTGGCCATGCATGGACATCATATGGTTTTTTCAAGGAAGGGTATTGCCGATGGTTAAACTTTCTATCGAAAGATGTCTTCATGGATATGCTTTTTTCGCCTATGGGTAAATATGGACGTCGCCATAATTCTCATTAAGTAAGCGAATGTTGCAGAAGTGAATCTTAAATTCACAGTAAAAATAAATGAAATGAAAAATTATGTAAAACTTGCAAAATATGAAATGAAATGGATCGATGTTTCACCAACATTAAAACGAATTTTTGTTTAACAATATTTTGTTTCTTACTATATTGTATATTTTGAGCCATTTTGCCCAAAAATCTAATACCGGGGCTGTCTGTTTACCTGTGATTCCTTTTTGTTACCTCTTATAATAATAATGAATAAATAATGATAATGAAACAAAATTATCAGATTGATGGAAAGTATATTACCAATTATCCAATGTACACAAATAGCAAAAAATGATATGAAATACATAGTTGAATTCATTTCAGCAGAATTCACAACAAAATTTTCATTGACCCAGTCAGTTCACTTAATTTAGTTAATAGCCTGGGACTCATATTGCATACGCAGTTATCGTCCATGTGATTGAGTAATGAGAACATTAAAAGAGTAATAATTCATTTGATAAGATTGGTTAAGACATCCAGGATGAATATTTGATATCGAGTTATTTTTGACCTGTCGAAGAATAAAATATGCGAATATGATAGAAACGGTATTCAAATCACTTTTTTTCTAAAGATGGGTCATTGAAAATATGCATCTTTCACAAGGTTCAGAATTTTCATCATTGTCTGAAGCAACGTGTTCTATTCGCATTTCATTCTATATCACCGAGCCAGATCATTTCTTATTTGTGGCTTTCATTCAATTCTCGAATTTCCCCTTCTCCTGTTGTCTAAGGTTACCTTAATCAAAGTTTCTTTACCCATTCTTCAATCCTTCATTTTTGCTAGAGGTCGTTATCCATCGTACCTACCTATGCATATTTTTGTAATTTTGGATTTCTCATACAAATCACAGTTTTTGGTTGTTTATTCTTTGCCATTATTCACCCACTTTCTTTCCTTCTAAGACATTCTTGAACATCTCTCTCAAACCTTCAACTTGCTTCAAGTACTTATCTTGCCTCAAAAGCGGTATTTATTTTTTGTTTCTAGGTTATGACTTGGCCGTTCTAATCAGACTTTCCGCACACAATGTTCCTCATTTTTGTTTACTATTGGCTAACTCTTATTGCAAATATAGAAAAATCTTTACACATTTTATATTTTGTTATTGGGAAATATTAGCACACTTTATTTATCTAGTTTTTTTTAAGAGAATATAAAAGTGGTAAACATTTCAAATGAAGATATTTCATTCAATTTCAAATGATATACAAATAAAATAAAGGGAGATTATTAAAAACATAACTTATTAATGTTCAGTAGTTGAAGGTATTTTCAAAAAAAAGAGAGAGCTTTGCCATTTTAACATTACAAAAATATCGTTGATGCTATTTCAACTTGAAATAATTTGTAAAAACCCGAAACTATCAATTTCATAAAACTGTCAATATACTGATATTCCTTAACATAATAACACTTGCATTTTTAAGATAAAATGATGATCATGTGAAGAGTGGATGATTACTATCTGATATATCTATTATTATGCTTTATAATCATTTGGGAAACGTGATTATGGGGTTTTCAACTTCACTCTTTTGTAATTCGGTGTATTAATAGTATATTATGCAACGATCATGTAATAAATACACGAGCATTTCGTAGTTTCCATCATTTCTAGAAAATTATCAACTAAAACATTTTCAAAGAATGTCGAAATATTATTTGTATTTCACCAGTCCATAAACCGTTGATATAGTTTTTCGTACACTTTCTTAGATTTTTGGTGTAAAATATTTTGTGCTGCATTTTCTGCTTTCTCCGATATGTGTGGAGGAGTCGATAGTAATTCTTCTGTATCGCTGATATCAGACATTTTGATAATATTATTATCGAAGTCTAGCTAGATTCTACGGAAAATCAATACCTACTGATTGGCACTGGATACATTACATTATGTAATCCTGTGGGTAGTCAGACTTTTAAATGTTCTTAATTTCGATTCCCTAATTCCTATCTGACCGATGGTTTTTGTAACATTGCAGATATTGGAGATTCACACATAATATTTTGGTTCTTGGTTTAGGTAAATTTCTACTGCTGATGCTTGAGATGAGAAAATTTAGTTGAGAAAATAACTTCAGTGAATGGATAAGAGTATTCAAGAAAAATAATTAATTAACCTGTCTTACAGAGATAAAAAATAAAAATGTTTCATCACTGTATTATTAGCTGTAACCAAACTAGGGTAGATTATAGAATTAGTGGAAATATATTCAGGGTTCACAATTGAAGCAGCGTAACCATCATAGATTTGAACAAACCGACTCAGGAATAAAAATCGGTAAGCCAAGGTTCCTTTCCTTGGACCTGTAGGCGTTATTCTACAGGGAGCTTCCATTATATTTCACAGAAGATATAAACAAAAAATATGATATACCAGTCCGCAATCAATGTTAGAGATAAGTTCATTCAATAAAAATTAAAACGAACATTACACATATAAATGATCGTATCACGCCAGAATTGGTGCAATTACATTAATTCGCATATTATCTTGAAAAGTATATTAATTAGTTTGAACTCGTTTGAACTTCAAAACAAAATAATTTGTTTCTGACGCAAATTTGCAATAATAGGTAAAGAATTAATAAACAAAAGCGTTATATAACCTAACGGTGGTAAAATTCTAGGTGTAACCAAAACTCCTGTTCCTTCTCATTGTTAGTTTTCAATAGTTATGAACCTTGTTGAGTTTTGAATACGATTAAAAGATAACCAGAACTTTCTCATAACAATGGCGTATATTATGAACAAAATTATCTAGTTCTTCTAACCTTGAATATGACAGTTTTTAATTAAGTACAAACAAAACTGGAATAATGAAAGAGTCGGAGAACCGGAACTTTATCGTACGTCAAAAGAACGAGTTTTGAGGAAGATGTTCGGCAAAAGTCTTCAGTTTGACAACAAAGGATTTAGTAGCAATGTGAATTTGAAAATTCGTATCAAAATCAAGTTCGCAAATATACCACGAAACTGAAGTAACCCATAGTTATTCCGTGAATAATAGATTCAAAAAGTTGCCGTCCAAAGTTATCAGCTTGTAGTATGCAAAAAAAAATTATATTTCACAAACTTCTGAAGCAATTCTTTTTTCCTAGGTGTATGTAGATAGGAGATCGTATTGTTTTTTTTTACTTTTACTTTTTTTTTCTTTTAGTGTATTCGACACCGATCCTGAATTCACAACACCCAGCGACACGTCACGTTATGGTTTTCCAACAAGATGGGGTACTTCCACATAATTCACATGCAGGCAGAGAACATCTGCACTATAGAACTTTCAGGGGCAATAATTGGTTTGGATATCATTCGTTGGCCACTAAGATCGCCAGACCTCACGCAAATAGATTTGTATTTTGGGTTCACTAGAAAAATGAAGTAGATGCTCATTATAGACCTCAAACTTGCGAGGAACTCGAAGAAAGGGTAAGGACAGCCATCAATGAAATGATTGAAATATCTAAACAAAATAACAATGGAGAAAGGGATGTTAATTAGTTCTAGGTTATCTAATTTAGAATGAAAGGGGTTTGAATGAAACTCTCAGAATTTCCTAAAAATAATCATTTGCATCAAGTAATTTGTTACGTATAATTAGGTAATAAAGTTGCATCATAATCGTAGAATAAACACACTTGATACTGTTGATTACCTAATTATAACAGCTCAGATGATTATGATATAATCTCTGCAATATATTTGCAGAGACAAGAGTTAAATTGATTAATGTCAACTGTCATCTTAGTTGAGGGAAAAATAATAAGGTCAGGAATAATTAATTCTCCACTTTCTACTTGAGAGAACATACCTGAATAAAAGAAAATTACAAACCACCTCAACATTTCACCAACATTGTGGATGTATGAGTAAAATAATAACACAAATAAATGTACTCCGCTTTTTTAAATTATTGATGAAAAGAAAAAATATTTTAAATTCATCAAGTTCATCAAACCACTGTACTATTCACAACTATCACAAATGATCAAATATTGCATAATTTTTCCTGATGGTTGATATTATTCAATACGTTACGTATATGATGGAAAAAAATGCATTAATATTGCGTAACACATTCATTAGGTACGGATAATTTATGATTTACCAATTATAATAGCTAAAGTTATGTAGAAATATAATAGCTAGGTTGATAATATTGCAGAGGAAAGAGTTAATTTGGTTATGATCGTTATGATCACCTGTGATTTTGGTCGACACAAAAAAAAATCGGGGTCAAGGCTGAATTGAAATTGCCATTAATTTTATTTCAAGCGATTAGTTCCGAACGAAAATTTCACTCAATAATATGATTTCGTTCGACTTCCTACTTGAAAAACAAATAATATGATTTCGTTCGACTTCCTAGTTGAAAAACAAATAAAAGAAGCATGACTTGAAATGCAAAAAAATATATTAAAAATTCAAATCAACTATTTCACCGATATCGATTTTCAAGAAAATTAGCCATGTATTATCTAATCTTCATCAACACGCTAGAGAATTCACATACTGATTTATAATTCGTGCAAAATATCCTACTTCACAGTATTCCGCAGATTCAATAAAAAATCCTCATTGACATGATATTTGCTAATCATCGAATCATCGATAATGGGGTATTTCAATTTCGTATTTACATAACAAAAATAACCAAAGATCAACAATAAGAAATTGTTGGATGTTGGATGTCACTCAATATTACAAAATCGCAACATATTTTAATTTACTGAATTGACCACCTCCTTTCGAATGAAATAATAATAATAAATGTTGTTTATTGAACTAGAATTACATTCAATTCAAAAGGCTATCGATCGAGGTCCTTCTGCCCATTTCGAATGAATTATTTATAAAAATAGGTTGCTGTAGTGTGGAAAATTATAACGTTATAACATATATCGGAGAGATTAGTGATAGAATGTGATTTTTTACTGTAACGAATTCAATATTTTTTTCTATAGTAAACTTTTGTTATTTAGAATGCTGCAAAAATTGAAAAAAAAAATTATACAGTTCTAGAAAACAGATAATAGCGTGTCCTAAAAGCACAGGGGGGTATACAAACAAAATACTAATTAATTCAAAACGACCCTGATCCTGAAAATACCAACTACTAACTGTGGTGTAGTTATTCACGAAAACCCTCTGAAAGACAATGAGCATATCTGGGTTAATAAATACCTCTTTTTTAGTGACTTTCACGATATTCTCCCACAAACGGTTTCGAGAATCTTAAAAAAAATAGATTCGAATTTTTTTCAGTGCAACTGCTATCTTTTTCTGCTAAAAAAAACACCAATTGGCGTCAGAACCGCCAAACCACCAAAGCAATCAACATGAAAATATTCGCATTCGAATTAATTATTCAAAAACATCACAAACTTTTAGCAAGTCGACGATGATTTTATCACATTCCTTATTTATAGCCGTCATGGTGTTTTGAGGAGACGCCACGTTTTATTGTTTTATTGGTATGATAATGAGACGAGAATTAAGATACATTATGGTCCAGTGTTTATTGATAATCAACGAGGATGGGTATACTAACGGTTTTGTACAATTTACGACTAGTGTATATACTGAGTGAGAGTCACCATTTCTCCTGACAGGTCAATAATATCAGAGTGACTAGTTGGGAAATAAATACAGGTGGCACAAACAAAAGTCTTTTTGGATATCCGAACGAGAATGGAGTTGAGAACGAGGATAATCCATTTTCTTGAATATTTGAATATTTCTCATGTGGAACTGGGACACTTGCAATTATGTCCTATTTACACCTGGTCGAATTAGAGCAGGCAATCTTCGTGTTTCGGGGAGACACCCAGAGACCTCTTCTTTTCTGCATCTCCCTATTGCCATTGTCTGCTATACTCAGCAACCCGTGGATAGTACTGCAGCACCCCCAGCAGTCGGATGCATAACGTCACCCATTTATTTTACATAAATGACTTCTATCCTATATAACTATATGCTTCGGGAGAAAAGGATCTACTTCAGTCCTCAAGGAAGATGGAAGAGTACATGCATGCTATCGGAACGAAGTTCGTGATCGACTAATGTGCCATAGTTCATCTCAAAAGAGGACGATGGGAGGAATACGGAGAGGACATTCAGCTCGTAAACAAAAGCATCTTATATCACCTGGATGCCAGAGAGACATATACTTACCTACGGGTGGAATAACATCGCTCCCAAGAGGTATCCATGATTTAAAACTCCGCGGCAAGTATAAGCACAAGATCTGGGGCGGTATCCTCAACCCGCTACCCTACTAAGTGAGCGATCCCTCGATTTTATAGATTTGATGCAAACTCAACTAGTGCTGTTGCCGTAACTACACACTCCCGTTTAAAATAAGAGAGGTGTTGTGCTGGTTGAGAATCGATAATTTGCATATCGCCGACAGTCAAATCGCTATCCTGAGGGATCGCTCGCTTTAGTAGGGTAGTGAGATGAGGATACCGCCCCTGAACTGTTCGGTGAGAAAAAAGTTGCTGCAACTAATATGCAGGACATTCTGATCCTACTCTATTCCTTTGAAATGATGAAATGGGCTCATAGGAGATTGCATCTTAAATTGTTCCCAGGCAAGGTATGTCGAAGTGTATACAAAACAGAATAGTACCGTTACGTGTAAAGTCATTAGGAGTTCAGATAATATTCTCTGCATGGCCTCTGACCATGAAACAGCAAGGATCGAAGCATTCCTTTTTAGGTCAGCCAATGACCTCGGCCTCGTATTCGACACTGAACGTGGTGACCCAAACTCTGTCAACAAGTTGAGACTCGATCAGCAAAAAGCTCACATTGAAGCTGCGTAGACTAAGGAACTCGTGCTGCTACAAAAAGATGAGCCAATACATCGGGTCTTCTTCAAGAACATTAAAGACCTTGGGTCACTCAAAAACTTGACCTTTCCATTGCTCAGGTTAAGTGTGCTAAAATCGAAGACCGCGCCGGAATTCATCATGGCCTGGCTTACAGAAGCCCCGTGATTGCTATAGAGGTCTCAGACACTAGATGCAGAGCATGTCGTGGGGCGCCTGAGACCACGATACATTTGCGTCAGCCTGTCAAGCTTATGCGGTCTCAGCCTATATCCACAGGCATGACGCGGCACTACGAGGGTTGTACTACCACCTAAGACACTCCTACGATGGTATAGACGAGACACTGATGAATAAATAGACAGCTGTGGAGAATGAGAAGTGTCGAATATATTGTTCCCATCCTCAACCTTTGGGTAGGACAATTTTCGTCAAAGTTTTCAGCTCCTGGAGAAACAAACATCGTGATGCGGCAGAAATCCTAGCCGGACGAATGCCGAAGGTCGTAATTCTTGGTTGGGATGTTATTATTAATATTTGTCTCGGTAACCGGTACTCAAGTCCTTTGTTTCAAAAGTATTTTTTTCATAAATTTCAACTTTGATAATGAAATCTTGATTTTATCAAATAAGTGCGTCAAAGCGGATGCTACTTTAATGTGGCTTCTCAACTAAACACCTAAATAGTTTTTATTTTATTCCAACTGAGATTCCTATGATATCTTCTTCATTATTTTATGAGTTCAAGCATTTTATTATTATTCACAGCGAAAGGAAGACATATAATTTTTTTCGTATGTTATTGTGAAAAGTACTGAGCCGAACCAATTCCTACTTTTTCATGAAATCCTTCACACCTCTGTCGACTAAACTGTTTCAATCTGTTTCAGAACGGAAAATCGCATCATGGGAGAGCGTTCGCTTCCACCCAAAAGGACCTGAGGATCAAATGCCAGCACCTGCCGTCGGTCGCAGTTTCCGGATCTTATATGGCTGTTAGAAACTTTTAAGGAGTTTCCCCCTGGAAACCTGGAATTCTTACACAAAAAAATGCAATAGATCGAATAAATGAATATTTGGAACCTTTGAAGAACAGTATACACCATGTTAATTCACCTGTTCAAGGGTTTTCAACAAGTTTCAATGGCTCACCGTATGTATCACCTTTGCAAGGTCTCCAAATTGATGGATAATGTTTGAAACTCATCAGTTTCGTTGCTGTATCATTCCGATGTTAGGATATATGGAGGCCTATAATCGCTGCAGTCCAGTTTATTGTAAGAGTGATGGTGAAAACTGACGGTGGTTAATGGAAATAGCCAAAAAGGTGCACTAGATTTGGTATAAAAACGAAAAAATTGAGAAATCGAATTTCGATTCTTGATATCGAAAGCACACAGCATTGATTATATAGTTCCTGAAATTGAAAAATATTGGTAGAATGTTTTAGATCTCTTGTTGAATTGGTCATTCACTGGGTTTGGTGTGGTCAGTTAATGGAAGTCATCAGTCATTCATAAGGGAAAAGGGTTTGAATCGATTTGAAAATAGACTGAATAAAAATGGTTAACTTCAGTTGAATCTGAAGACGTAATATTGAAAACTGAATAAATGATACGAGAAGAAAAAATGAACCTTGATCAAATTCCATTTTGATTATTACAACTTGAAATCTAAACTCAAGAACACCTCAATCAGTCATTCACCCTATACGAGAAGACCTGAAGTTGCTGACGATCAAGCAAAGCATTCAGACACAAAATGCAGGAGTTTTCGCGCTCTAGAAAACACCCATATGAAAGTATTAAACCCCGTCTTTCATTTCTGAACAAAAAAGAGTCGAACGAAAGGGAACCGCAAAACGTGAAGGATAACCGAAGCTCAGTCTTGAGACCGCACATCGCTAGCTAAAGACTCGCATCACAAATACACATCAACTTTTAGCCTCATAAGGCAGCGAGATAAAAAGTGGTCCAGGTACCTAAACTCGAAAATAGTGATCCCAAATGAAACTGAAACAAATGATGTGATAACAAATGTTATATTGACAATTCACTATCGGCATGACACAGCTATTCTAAAAACCTTCAATGTCAGAATCATATCAACATCAAGACTTTTTTAAATACTACCTGATTTTGAATCGGCAATGCCACTATATTTCGATTTCGTCATGAATGTATAGCTTTTCCAATAAGGGATACGTATTTTGTATTTTATAATTTTTTTCATGATCATTGTTAAAAAAAAGCGAAAAATCAAATTGTGACGTCAGTAAAACCACATTTGGCAACGTCGCATGCCGAAAAGATGTATTCCATCAGTTTTGACACCATAATTCTTGCTCCGTGGTCGCTGACGAGTGACATTAAGACACGTGTCTGTGTTACTTCACTCTGACAGCTGTCCAAATTTAAAGATTAATTATGTGATGCGCGTGCGCGTGCTCGAACGTACCCGGCGTATATTTAATGAGAATACTTATGATTAAATATTTGAAACGAAATCAAACCACAACGATTTTCATTACCATCATTAAATACACTTCAATAAAGACCACGTACGAAAACCTATCATCTTCAATTCATACCAGTAGTTTCAATTGCATATCAACAGATGTTCCTTGGCAAGGACAGAGTATTTCAAGTATTAGTTCATGGTATATATAAAATTTCGTAATAAGGAAAATCCTAGTTTTTTAGTGAGAATTGGACCACTTCTCGAGATCTCCTTAAAGTACAATAACACAGTAAATCTATTGAAATATTTTAAATAGTGTAAGTTCATTGAATGGATAATGATTGAGAGCTATTTATGTTTGTTATGATTTTTATCGTGATACCCTTTTCAACCATCATTATTTCTCATAATTGAGACTCAACGACGTCAAGAATAAATAGGCGAGGTTTGTTTATTATACTACATTTATAGACTATTTAAAATAGCCTACGTGCCTTCGCATTCGTACCAATGAAATCTAGTCAATTACTTTTTTCATTTACAAATAGTCACTAGGAGAAAAACTTGATGATCAACGTATCTGTAGCGAAAGTTCAAATTCCAGAAAAGTGACGTACTTTTTGGGTTGGTGCACACTGTAACATATTCCTAATGAGTCAACTTTAAAACAGACTGAAAAAAGCTAATGCCTCGATACAATATGTCCTTATATTAGTCTCTCCCTCTCCCCCTCCCCCTCTTACTTAAAAATACATATATTGATAATAATATTGATTCAATGAAATAATGAAAGTATACAATGAAACTAAAACACGAAATAAAAGAAAACAAAAACTTTTTGAAATAATCTAAATAAAAAGTTATATGAATATAAAAAGACTAGATATGATGTTCATAATACTCATCTAAACTGTAAAAACACTTCCCTTTCGTAAGGTTTTTTACTGATTTTCGGAATTGCTTTTTGTCAGTGGATGTTGTTATTTGTTTTGGCAAATGTTCATATATTTATCCACTTCTGTAGATTACAGAATGTTTGGTCAAAGATGGTATGGGAAATGGAAGAGCAAGTTTTCTATTACTACGAGTATGCCTTTAGGTTTGGTGCTTTATGTTTGTGAAGCAAGCAGATAGTCTCTAAAATGAAAATAACAAATATTGTGAGTAATTTGTTATTGCGACAAGTGGCTTACACGAGTCTCGAATCTTCAATTTAAATTTTATTTTTAAAGCTCTTTTAAAACCTGTCTGCTAAAGCCCCAGAATGATGGAACTCCATACCGCAGAGAGTAGTAGTTATCGGCTTACTTTTAATCGTATGTCCACCTAAACCTACTTAACGTGCTCCAAATCCCACTTGAATGATAAGTATCACATCTGAAATAAATAAAATTGGGACTAACACTGACCCCTGAGGGACCACGCGTATAATTTTTCTACTTTGAGAGGTTTTGTTACCCAATGATATTTTCTGATTTCTATCACCTAGATAAGACGTGAACCATTCTAATAAAGGTTGTTACATTGAAAACCAAACTGTTCGGTAATTAAAATTTTGTGTGTTTCCAAAAAAAAAACATGATCCAACGTTTGACCAATTCTTTGATGATTTTGGATGACGTTGATAAAAGTACAATTAGCAAAATTTTGTCGCTTTCATAGTGACGACAAAAAAAAACGCGGTTCGTGTGATTTTAAGTGTACGTATTATCGTATAAAAAATGCATGATAAGCATGGCAAAAAGCACACGACTGAATAGGATTAATATACACAGACTGTCATCAACGATTCCACTATTAATATTAACCATAATTATAAAAGAAATATCATAAAAAATGGCATCTATTTTGATTTATCGGCATCCTTCCACAACATGCCTCCGGCGGATACATTTGCATATTATAGAATCTGAAAGCTATTAATCCAAAAAAATATTTATGGGTAATAAAAATGAGCAGACGATTTGTATTCCGTGCGATAAAAAGCTTGATGGAATCACGGTTTTAAACGCTTCTCTAAAATAGAGAACCGGGCCCGGCTATCCACAGAACAGTATCAGATAGTAGTATTGGATAAATCCCACAAAGCTTGATAATTTTCATTAGATCAATAATATTCTCTTGTACATCCCAACAAAAAACTGATATCTGAATATTTTGGAAACAAAATTATAGTCTCAGCCATGACAAAAATTTTGATTTGGTTTTAGTGAAAGTGGAGGATAGCTCATTTGGAATATCTGGTTGGGTAACATGAAAAATGTTTAAATAGAACTTTGTAATAGATTTCCGAAAAGAGATTTCCGACTTTAATACAATGAAATTATCTTTTAGCGATATCATTTCTCACATTTCCCTGTATAGACATCGACTTGTATCCCATTTTCCTTTTCTTGTTAAATTGTATGCAGTTAGTCCTGTTTTTTTAATTTTTCCCTAAATAATTATCCTTCTGTTCTTATGAAATATCTCTCGTGTGTTCCGGTACTTGTAAATACTACAGCCAGTCCTGTAATGCCTTATCCTATGTCCTATGTTGTGCCATATCATACATGACTGCTTTCCCAAGTTACTTCTCAGAGAAGACTATCTTAGGTTTTATGGTTTGATGAGAGTGTAAATAGTTTGCGAAATATTGAGAGAGCATTACAAATTCTCTCCACGAAAAGTGATAAAAGGTGTAAACGGTACGCCAAAACTTAATTGATTTTATGTCTTAACCCATTTGCCATAATTTGTCTCAATCCATATGCCACCACGGCAAATAATAGTAATAGCCGTCCTCTACTCTGCGAGTGTTTATGAGGGAATATTATTACTATTATAACAGCACTTCGCAGCGGACACTATGATATAATGTCAAATTGATGTCAAGTCAATCAATGACAAACAACTTGTTTGCCAATTTGAAAGCGTTGCTGTAAAAGTGACAAAACAATTTTGACTAATGGGATTTTCAACTGACTGAATATCATTTCTAAATAGGAGCATCACGATCTTAAGAGAAAAATTACATTCAAACTGGTATATCGTTATTATTTAAAAATTTGCATATTCTTGGGTTTAAAACCAACTAATCAATCAAAGCTGGATATGGAAATAAAGATTCAGACCGCCTTTTCCAATAGTACCACAGGACCGTATTTCTTTGAATAAATAATGGGGTATAATTGAAGGGAATTTACGGTAAAAATGTTTTCTCATTTTTAATTGAAATGGAGTAGCAGATATTATGGAAAACAGGACTTGTGTCACAAGATAAATTCTCATAAATTTTTGCCATATCAGAAAAGAATATGAATCGTCCAATTGTCTGTAAATAGGGTGGGTCAAGTAAGTGACTCTTGTAGCAATATATTTTTTCAGAAATCGCTTTGGGTAAGTTTATATGAATATGTAGATTTGGACTACATTAAAAAAATATTGATTCTAAGACGAAACACACTCCGTGTATTCAGTATTACTATGTAGCCTAGGGTTCAAGCTTCAAAATGAAAAACCATGTATTAGATCCACAGTTCTCCCTTTCAAAGCTTGAAAACTGCGAATCTAATTCATGGAATAATTCGAAACTTCAGAAAAACAGTCCCAGTTCCAGAAAAAAAGTGCATTGTTACTAGATCGAACATGTCTTGTTTATTTGGAAGGCCTCGTCTCCAAAACGTATGGGTATAGGGCACTTGATCAACATACTTTTGTTTTGTTTTTTTCGTTGAATTTCAAGGAACCATTAAGTGAAATTTGAACAGTGACACCCCCAATACCCTGTATTTATGTGTTGATAGTTCATGTCATTGAACCTATTTTTCTTGGGAGTATTGAATAATCATTGATTCATTGATTCATAGAAAAAAATTGTACTCACGCCTGGACACGTCTGTGAAGGAAATACAGATTTTCACAGCTATCTACTACGTTCCTGAAATTAACGAATTTCTCGTTGGCCAGTCCATTCCTATTTCATTTTGGGTGCCGGATAAGTCACGGTTTACATATTTATAGCCCAGCGACGTCGAAAATTAATAGTATCAAGTGCAGAAAAAGACAGAAAGCTTTTAATTTTTTTCAGCGAGTGACGTCAATAGGTTTATTTATTATGTAAACATGCAAATGTTTTCAATTATGTAAGCATTGTTACAAAATTCTTATCGACGTATTATTATCATTAAGTATTTTGTTCAATTATCGTTGTTTATAGGGACCAGTAAATTTATTACACGAACTTGGTTTCAATCATTTCAAGAATAGATTACAATTGAGAATTAAGTGATATTGTCGAGTGAAATTAAATGAAATTATCATAGAATGTTTGCGCTATATATACAGCAAGTCTGCAACGTTTTCTGAATATACTACCATACAATACAGTGAATATATTTTCGCTGGAAAAAAATCCCACCACCAATTTTCGGAATATGGAATAATCCTGAAGGGTGTTTTGGAACCATGGTGATTGACCCGTGATTTGCCAGTTGCCAACATTTTTTAAAACAAAACAAAACAAAGTTCAAGCTAGAACAGTAATTTTTTGTATTTGAATTATTTTGAAAAATAAGTAACTATGAAATTTTGTTTTTTCGTAAAAAAGATCTTTTTGTGAAGATCGTTTTTTATTCAATGGAATTTGTTTATTTGACAATATTCCACATGCAGGCTATTTTTTTGCTGTCAGGTTGGTAATATTTTTTTCCCTTAATATTGGAAACACTGATTGAAACCAGTTTTGTCATCTGTCAGATTCAAGGGATTGGCTGGGGATTGGTTATGATAATTTGACATTTGTCATTGCTGACACGTGGCACATGTCACTGTATCAAAATACAGTGTTTCAAATATTAAAAACCAAAATTCATCACCAACCTGACAACAAAAAACGATCACCGGTAGCCTGTGGAATATTGTCAATTCAACTTTTTGTGCAAAACGAAAAATTTTGCTGAGATGGAGACCGTGATACCCGAAAATTGACCTCAACTTTGATCTTGACTCAAAATTTTAGATATTCGAAAATTGGCCTAGGCTTAACATTGATTTTGTCCTTGACTTGAACTTCAGGTTTTTTTGCTTTCAAATAGGACCTTCAAGAGAAGCAAAGTCAAGAAAAAAAATTGATGGTTCAAGTGACTAAAATTGACTAGTATGGATTTTCCTGAAAGTAGTCATGGTAAAACCAACAATAAATAATAATGTCAATAATTGCTCACACCTTAATATCACCTAGGTGATACTCCTCTCTCACCGACAAAGTATCAGTTTCTTACCCTAATGACAGTCATATCACCAACAATATAGCAACGTTTAACTGCCAATTTTATGATAATGGATTCAATTAAACAACCAGTAATTAGGAAAGTATAAATAACATAAATGGAAATGGTAAATTGATCGTAAATTTCACGCGTCGTTCGAATCGAAGTTTAAGGTCGAAAATATCACACTGCCAATTGACAGTTTTATACAGATATATTATAAAAAAAGACTGTAGATTAGTTTAAGGCTTCCGTACTACAAGCCTCTCTTCGTTACCAAACTTCTTAGGCTAGTTTTTAAAACTACCTGATTAAATTCAACATTTTGCATGAAAAAGAGTTTGGTTGTCGAGGAGGAACACCAACAAATTCACAGCATCAATTTATGAGAATGAATCAGTCTAAACTGTCCGTCACCAGAAATTGCTCAGTAAACTGAAATAGTATGGGATCAAAGGAAACATATACAATATATTTGAAAATTATTACGAACTCAACAGGTACAAATTGATGAAGTATGTAGTAGTCCTGTGAAAAAAACTTACGGGGTTCCGCAAGGGTATGTTCTGGGACCGGTCCCCTCTATTCTATATAAATATTTTGTTTGGGAAAATCATTAGTACTGCAGAATAAACTGTTGTTATATATAAAGCAAATAGTTAGAATAAACTAAGAGAAAATATGGAATATTATTTTCCTACCATAGAAAAATGGTTTGAATTCAACAAACTAAAGGACATAGACGGGAGTTTCACGAGAAGCGGTGTTATCACCACACCTCTTCTTAATATTCACGCCTAACATGCCTAGAGCAAATTACAAGACCATTAAAGTGAAAAATTAGTATCAATGCAGAGGAAAGCAAAGCAATCCTGCATACAAACCGAAGGACACCAGACGGGTACGTCGTCATGAGCAGCTAACAACTTCGCCCGGTGAACAAAGCCGTATATGTCGCCGACTGATGGGCAGGACAAAAGCTACAAGATAGCAACTAGGTCTTCTTGTAGGAAAAAGTAGTAGAATGGCACTCCATTTGAGCTAAAGCTACGCCTCACCAGGACCATCTTGATCCTCATCGTACTATATGCGTCAATCGCATATCTGCCTGAAAATGGCGACAGACACACTTCGATACATGCTAAATCATTTCAACGAGACTGAAGACATACAGCCAGACTCACTCGGAAGAGTAGAGACTCACGTAAGCCCAATAATGAGCGACCTACGAGAAGACAAACGAGAGAAAGACGACAGAGACAAATACAGACGATTAGTCAAATAGACAGGCAATGAAATTCCCAAAGAGGTGAGACAAAGACATAACTAGTTTAAGGGTGACACCATGCACAGTAAAGTCTTTGCTATAAAAATAAACTCATGTCAGATATGAGGAAGCTTAAGGCACGTAATACCTGAGCACTCTATCCGATCAGCAGGATGAGGATCCTCTCTAAGAGCGGAGCTGGTGGAATGGGAGGGGAGAGAGGGAGCGTCTGGAAATGTTCAGTGCTTGGTAGTTTCTCTTTCCGTGCCTCAATCTTAGGGGATGCATAGTGGTGAAATAACTATTCGTAGTATTCCTTTCGGTTTTCGGTTATTTTGTTTTCGTCTATAATCATTTCTCTTTCGTCATATTTATTTCTTTAAATGTTTCCAAGCCTTTCAGGATATGACACAATATTTTTGCACTGCCTACTGCTACTATGTGTTATCTCAGTTTAGCAACTTTTCGTAGTATTCCGTCCAGCTTTCGGTTATTTTCTTTTCGTCTGTAATTATTCCTCTTTCGTCATTTTCATTAGTTTAAATGGGGTTTTCTTTTCTTTCAAGCCTCTCAGGACATGACACAATATTTTTGCACTGCCTAAAGTACATCTTTGAACTAAACACCTCCACTTATCTTCTCGTGTAATTTCTTTCTCATGGTGTCCATTTAATGGTTTCTTCTTGTGATTATTATGTGTGATCTCAGTATAGTAACTTTTTGTAGTATTTCTTCCATCTTTTGGTTCCTTTTTTTTCGTCTCATATCATTTTTCTTTCGTCATATTTTTTGTCTTTAAACAGGTTATTTTTCCTTCCAAGCTTCTCAAGACGTGACAATATTTTTGCACTGCCTTAAGCAAATCTTCAATCTTAACACCCCCACATGAAATTTTTCTCGTGTGGTGTCCATTTGATTGTAATTATTATGTGTTATCTCAGTTCAGCACTCTTTCCTAGTATTCCTTCTATCTTTCGGTTATTTTGATTTTGTCTGTAATAATTTCTCTTCCGTCATATTTATTATTTCAAATAGGGTTTCCTTTTTTTATGCCTCTTGGGACGTGTCACAATATTTTTGCATTATTCACTTATCCAAGTCAAAATCTTCAGTCCTTTGGTTTCTTCAATAATTTGAGGAATAATTTCGTTAAACTTTACAACTGTCTTCAAATCAATAATTTCAAATATAGTTCTCACCAGTTGAACACTCTGTATAACACTTGAAACTGTTTTCCCCAAATGGTTCAAAAGTTAATATTTGACATCAATGCGGTCACAAAAAAAATATAAAAACCCAGTAATCGTCACCATTATTATTTTCCACCATGATTGATACCCAGAAGTGTACCATTTTAAAATTATTTTCTCTTCTTCGTAAATGTCATCGTAGGAACACAGCAACAAAGTATTGATGGAAGTTATTAAACTGGTATTTACAGTTCCTTTTTTCTTTTATAATTCTCATCGTTGACGTAGGTTGGTCAGACGATACGTGACGAATCTCACATGCGCTTTTAGTGGAGGTTAATGAATGTTTCTCACATGTTTCAAAACTAGATCATGAAAGGAGTATTAGTTTCGAATTCCAAGAATGTAATGGGGAACTTTATCGAAATTCACAATAAAATTCCATCATTGAGAAGTGTTGAAAATTGTTAAAATTGTTATATCCGTCAACCGGTTGCACCCTTTCGAGCACAACCCTCAGAAGTTTTCGAAAGACGTGTGCGAGCTAGGGAAGACGCAGCCCATACCTTATAACGTGTGATGCCATGTCGTAGGTACCTATGAAACCAGTTAAAGTTTTTTGTTTCTTTAAAACTCATTTATAGGTATTTTGACGGAAACATTTTTAGATGTTCCTCCCAATCCCAGTAGTCCGTACGTCAAATGGCTTTCAACGAAACTGTGATAAATAGTTTATTTTTTGTTTGAGCTCAATTGCCGGAATTTGTATAATACAAATCGCAGTTTCTTCAGAACAAAGTTGATGTGGTGATCCCATAGCAAATGTGTGTCTAGAATTATTTCCAGATGTTTCATATTCTTTACTGGCCTAATTTTGTATGGTTATTCAATGAGATATATTGAAACGTGTGTAGTGTATTTTCATGAATTGTGAACGATTAAAAGAATTTTTATCGAAGTTGATAGTTAGCAACTTATAGTCGAAAAAGTCTTTGATTAAGGAAATATACATTTCAACAATATTCTTTAGATCATCCCAGGTCTCTCCTTTATAAAAGATGGCAGTACCGCAAAACTAACAATTTTTTTATCACTTGGGATTAAAAATAGGTCGTTTACATGAAGCGAAAAGAGCAGTGGTCCTAACACGCTTCCCTGGGGTACCCCACAATCAATAATTCTGAAGTTACTGATGATTTACTTTTTTTTTGTAACGAATCTTCCAGGTTTCCAGAAAGAGAAACCCCTCAGAAGCTCCTAGGAGATTGTGCGAGCAAGGAAAAGATCCGGGACCGATGGCCGTGCTGGGCTTTGAACCCACGACCTTATGCTTGTAAGGCGAGCGCTCTACCACACGACCATCACGACCCACACTGTTGATGATTTTCAAGGTGGCTTTTGACTTTTTTTGAAGCACTTATCTCGTTATAATGAATACAACAAAGTTGTCTATTAGATACTTGCCAATAACTATTTTTGGGAATTTGATAAAGCCGTTGATTTCATATTATCATTATTTTCATTATTTTTCCAATTCTTTGGTGAAGATGTTGAATTTTCCTTATACCTATGATGCTCATAAAAAAATTGTTTCAACCGAATAAATTGATTTCTATTTTAATGTGTCTGTGAATGTATATATTCACTTTTTTGGTAAAAGTTTCAATTTCTCATTCTATAATTGACTTTTGAGATGATTTTGTATATTCTATTTCATAAATATATGACAAGTAGGTAGATACGTACTTGATTGCCTATACATGTGCTCCTAAAATTAGCGCAACTGTACTGCTATATGTATGTGAACCATTTTATTTATTTATTTGTTTATTTACCTTATACTTTTACGCTTTGTCAACAAGAATTTTGATTCTTTGAACAATAAAGTATATTTTGATTGATTGACTGATTGATTGAATACCTTTGCAAATTAATTGTAGCCACAAGCTCCGAAATATATGAAAATAGACAATATTAAACGCACACAGTAGATCGTCAACCCATACCAAAAATGGCTGGCCATCCAAATTCCTTCTCGGTACCTCCGAAAGAACTAAATGCTCCTTAGCTTGTTAAGTAACCACAGTAGAGGAATAAATGAATATCAATGGCGGACCTCCCTGATTTAGGCCGAAACGGAGACCTTAATAGGCACCATTATAGCATATTATGTCATCTTATAGACGAATTTTATTGCTGGACATCTTGCAATTCGGGCAGATGGGATCATTTGAATTCAAAGCATTGTCGATTTTGTGGGTGGTCGGCATTTCCCCGTCCGTGTGGCATTTATTGATCGAAAATTATTTATAAAAGTTGACACGGAATTTTTAATGTTTTGATTCTTCATTGTTTATTTATAGACGCTAAAAATAGATTTAAGTACTTCTAACGGCCAGGCAGGAAAAGTAATGCGAATATGTATTGGGGAAATTGTGCCGGAAACGTACTGAAATCAGGCGAGAACGAGCTGACTAAGGACGAATGGGAGTACCAATTCGGAGTTTACACTGCCAAAAATCACAGTAAAATTTCGTTCTGTATTTTTACAAAACTTCTAAAGCGAAATATTTCATGAAATGATTTGCAAAAATTCATCATTTCTATTTTTACAATATTGCTCGATTGTACTTAACCTAGTGTCCTAGTGATGGTTACTTAATGACAGAAACGTGCGCATTCAGATGTTGGAATGTGAAAGTGTGATGATAGGCTTCAATTTCTATCTCATTTTGATTTAACTTGTCGGATTGTAGATACATAGTAAAAGTGTAAAACTGAAGCCTAATTTTACATCCTGATATTACAATGTATAGTATTGTACATCTACATTCAATATATTTTTGGTGGTTCACATATATGGCCATGTCAAAAACAAGTGAAAACTCCTGAGAGATATTTCCGTGTTCATATTGCAGACAGTTGTGGAATAAGTTTTTATTTTTTTAAGCAACTTTTCGCAAATAAACACTCTATTCTATTCTTTTATATAAATCACATATTATATAGTCCTGCAGAACCTTTGTACTGGTATCTAGGCTTTGGGAGACTTTCCGCAAAAACCCATCACATAATGTTCATAGGAGTATGTCACTACCTGAAGCATGATGATGTCAAATACTGCCTTACTAAGGAAATGCCATAAGAATACAACTGCAGTGAGATAAACTTTTTCGAAAAAATAGTAATACCCTCGTTTGCAACAAAGCGATATCTCTAATGTAATAATGCATTCAATTCATTGCAATTACGTATTCAAGGTTCCAAATTACTCAATTAACACCATTTCCCAACCAGGTTCGTGATGTTTCTGTAAATACGCAAATCTTGTCCGTGGTATTCATTGTAATATGAGTATTATACGAGAGTTTTTTATCACAAATTCGAAAATAGCCCAGGATATTTTGTAATATAAGGAACAAATCTTATTATTTTGAAGTTATTTTCTCCAAATGCCACCGGCAGTTTCTTTGATAAGAGCAATAGTAAAGATTGTTTCGTACCAGTAATTCAAATGTTTCAGCCAGTTTCTCTTCCCGCCAAGGAATCTAAAAAACTATCCCCGAAATACTATATATATATATATATATATATATATATATATATATATATATATATATATATATATATATATATATATATATATATATAATATATATATATATATAATATATATATATTATATTATATATATATATATATATATATATACTATACTATACTATACTATACTATACTATACTATACTATACTATATATATATATATACTTAATTAATAGAGTTCGGTCGAGAATACTTTGTTATTATTATATATATATACATATATATATATATATATATATATATGAATAATAATTTATGATTTTCTCAAAACTGAGAAATTTCATCAACTTTCCATACTCTCTGTAATACCTCTGGTATCAATCTTCGGCATATTCGGCTAACTTCAATATTTCGGATTCGCAATAATTCAACTGTCAATGAACTGTCAAATAAGCTTCAGATGGATTGATTAAATCTACCTTCAAATCAGAAGCATCAAAATATGAGGCATACAATTCCGATCTAGAATCCATTTCAAACATTGTTTTTGAAGTCATGATGTAGGTACAACGAAAAACCAAATGACACATGTCTTTAAGTGCCTTTAAATCCTTGTAACTTTGGGTATGCTTCAAAGTCGCAATTAGACACTTGTATTATAATATACGTTTATCCAACATATGACAGTCATGACTGTCATTATTAATGTCATTTTAGACAAGTAAACTATCAAACTTGAAGTAGTATTCTATTCATTTATGACTTTTACAAGCAGAATTCACACTGATATTGAACGGTTTATTCGAATTTTATGTCATTGTAAAATTCGTTGGTTTATTTTGGAACCAGATGCTCCCATATCGGTACAGCTGCTGATAGTGCTGGAAGATGTCGACACATTAGAACCTTTATTTTTTCTGCAATTTGTATTTTGTTATGAACCGATTCTTCTAGGTATCTTTCTGCTACCGTTGAGGACTTCCATCCTCCGTGACGCTTCAAAGTAGTCATGTTAGCCCTTGCATTGGCCAAAAGAGTCGCCGAAGACCTTCTCAGGCAGTGACCCGTGTAGAGCGCTGGTTCCTGCAATTTCAACAAACATTGCAATTCTTGAAGGTATATCTTCGACAATCTATTTATTCCCACACACTGGCTGGTACACCTTCCATTTTTGTAAAAAACAAAAATGCGGTTAGAACTAGTATTCTTTGTTCTGAAAAACATGTATTTTTTACACAAATTCATCGGGTTGACTGGAAATCCTTCTTCAAGTATGGTGAAACTTCTCGATTTCTTGGTTTTAGTGTCTGGCAAAACTACGTGAAAATATTTCCCTTTGTCTTGAATATTTTCTATTTTCAAATTGACCAATTCATCGCATCTACAAGCACCGCTAATCCCCATTATCAAAACCACATTTATCAACAAGTACTCGTCGTCGGGAGCTTCGTTCAAAAACTTCTCTATTTCAGGTCGTCCTAATGTCTTGGACTTCTTTGGTTTGTATCCCAGTGATTTGCTTTTCAAAAAGTTCGTTAGTTTGTCATATTTTGAAATGTCGTTTTTTTATTAAGGTGAATAGTCGAGCGAAGCATCGAGTATTTGGTTCATAGCGATGATGGGGCAAATTTTTTTGCAAAAAAAATAAGCCCATAGAACATTCTCATCGATAACCTTTATCTTCCGTGAATTCATCCAAGACTCAAACATATTGATCTCCTTGTCGTAAGCATCTCGGGACTTTTCTGCTTTTCTGCTTCTTCCGCTTCCGTAAGGATATCCTCAGGAACGTAATTTTCATCGGTTTCCTCCATTTTCTATACGTTTTTTTCTTCAAAATATCTTCCTTTTTCTGCAGAGAAAACTGGTGTATAAATTTATTTAAACATTTTCTAACAATATATATCATGCCCGTGGCAAACAACCTGCTTTGATCAAATTATATGAGTCATACTGTCAAGTCATTCTGACATTATTTATAGGGTACTGAGACGCAAGTAGCTTTGATTTGATCACAAAACTTATTAATTATTATCTCATAAAAAAACGATTTCTTCCACTTGTTGGATAAAACATTGTACACTCATGTGTTATGTTTCCTAAGTCACTTGAGAATTGAGAATTTTTCTCGCGTGACTTATTTTCAATATAACACACTAGAACCATAAATAACTACGTTTTTGCCCACTTTCTTGCACTCATTTTTGTTTGCGTCGTTTGGGTAACGGTAGTCGCAGGCGGGAAAGGTACTCTTTCCGTTATTATTACGATAATAACTACTATTGTGCAGTAAGGGGTGAAGAGTTATCAGACTTATTGGTCCAGTAGATTTAGTCACTGATAATTCGGTCCATCTGATTTATTCCAATTTGCCCAGACTATCAAAAATGATTTATTCGCTGATTGCTATTTTAAGGAGCGAACGTACCGAAGAAACAACGACACAATTACGTGGGATCTTGAGCATTGTGTGATTTTTTATCAGTTTCAATAACGAAGGCGAATGAATTACGTACGTAATGCAATGAGGTTTGTAAAAATCAAACCAGTTGCATTGTTTCTGTGATGAATGGATATAAAAATTTATACGAAATAGGTATGTGAGTCATGTGCGTCAAGAACTAATGCTTTGGTAACTTAGACGATGGTATATCTTTGAAGACATCGCACACTGAGACTTTTGTCGATTGAGAAGAACAACTAGGAATATGATTGTGCACGTCATGCATATTGTTCATATATTCGTCGAAAAATATGCGATTTCCTTTTCAGTTGCAATACAGATCATAATAAAACTGTAAGTCTTCCATTGCACAACTATAAATCATTTACTGGAAACTGGAAATACCCCCCATTTATCTAGAAATGCTATCATTCTTCCATTGCAGACTGGACGGCTGATTCTCCTGAAAATGTTCAAAGTATTAGAGAAGAAATCAGCCTTTTAATTCGTCATTTATTGGCAATTAACATTCTATTTCAAGTAAAGTCAAGATTCCAATGAAACTGCCCTTATTAAAATGACCAATATACTCATTCGAAGCATGGATAAGTAACTTATGCCTAACTTATTCCACTTTACCACTTGGGATCAACCTTGCCAAAACAGACATTCTCCTCCTCTCCTCAAGGTAGTGCATTGGACCCACACAGAACTAAGTAAACTTTTCAACGAATGAGACAATGGTCCCTAAATAAAATTTCCAAGATACACGTCTAAAAACTCACGTAATAACATTAAACAATACTATGGTAACCACTCATTGCGACCTCTCTACAGAAAGAGAGTATCAAGCCAGTCAGTGGCTGTCCCAAAAGGGAAAGGGGTTCTTTCGCTTCTTTCCTTCTGCTGTGGCCATACTCTCGCTGTATGAGGTCGATTCAAATGAAATGAAATCACGTTTTTGATATGTACGTAAATAATATAATACTCAAAGTAAAGTTAAACATACAGAGTATATATGATTGTTATAAGCATACAATATATACAATTAGGAATGAAACATATCAACTTAATTCATATTCAATAAATGAGATTGTGAAATTATATCACATATTGAAGAATACGTCAATAGTATTAAAATGATGATCTAAATGCCGATTCAGATACATGCGTGCCCATGCAGGGTTTTTGAAGCACGGGCGGTTTAAACACCTTTTACTCATATGTTTCTATCACAAGAACATATTTTATTTGTTTCTGAGATGAATCTGCCAATGCTGGGAGTGATGCTGTTTGAGCTTTTCAAATAATCCCGATATATTTTTCACTGTATCTTTTATCTCATGCAGAATGGGCACACATGTATCTGAATCGGCCTTAAAGGCAGTGAAAAATACATCGAGATTATTTGAAAAACTCAAACATGAAGGAACAGTGATTGGCCTACAATTTTCCAAAAGATAAGGGTCCGGTTTTTTGTGGACTGATACGACTTTTCCGTTCTTCAATTTGTTGGGAAACTCCTGTATTGACGGACGGATTGACTAAATGAGTCAGTGGATGAATTATATTATATTGTAAACTATTTCTAATTAGGAACATTGGAACTTCATCAGGAGCAGAAGAAATTTTATTTTCCAAGTTTGTTCATTAAGAGGGATAACAATTCATTCTTTATAAAAGGCTCAATAAATATAGTGTTATAAACATTGGTTAGATGAGTATGATGTTTAGATGGAATATTTTTAATCTCTTCAATTATTTTCATAGGGGTAGTAATAGAAAAGTCATTGAAAATGCAGGATATTCTATGAGGATCAACCACTATCTCACGTTTATGTACTAAGGAAATATTTTTCATAGTTGCTGTATGGTGCGTTATATTATTTATCACCTGCCAAGCCGTTTTACAAGCATATGCTTTCGACTTGGTCTTTGTGATAAATAACAAATGGTGTGAGAAGGAGGAAATGCCCATCAACCCCTACAAGATAGTCATAGTACCACCAGGAACAGGGAGCTGGAACATTCAATACCACCCTCCCAAAAGGGTTTTATAATTAAGGTACCGCAGAAATTGTTGCTTCCTCAGAATTTATGGAGGCCTAGGAAACACTTCCATAGGCATTGAATTTCAAATGATTGCCCACTATTGGAGACCGAGCACTGTAAAAGAATCCTTGGGCAATTATTTCTCCATGGTGACGACTACGGGATGTGATGACTGAATTCGTTGGATCAAATTAAATGGAACTGCTAAAGAATATTTTTGTTCATCCAATCTATTTCTGAGTGACATTTGATTAACTAAAGTTTTCTCCTCAATTTCAGCGACAAAGACATTAAATGTTGCTAAAATTACACACAAATTGAAATTGATGAATAAGTTGACCTTGACAAACGGTTGTAGTTCAGTTAAATCATGATACGCCAAAATTGAAGGTACTGATAGTGTTTTAAAAAGTAATTTTTGTTTTACATCAATATTTAATGATTTTAATAGTCGAGATGCAGAGTCTTGTTGTCAAGGTTGCGCCAACTGCATGTTTTTCAAATGACTTTGGTATAATTTTCCCTTGTTACCAATCCACGTTAATTTACTAACATGGGTATGGAAAGCATTTACTGTGAAAAAAATTCTGTTTCATCAAGATGATGATCACATCGATTATTATTATTATGGCTCATGTTAGCCAAATTACAGTTCAAATCGCTTTTCCATTCACTACATCCTGCAGATTTAATAATCTGCTAATTCCGTTGGAGTAATTGTAAATACAGAGCTGGATGGAAACTCGGTTGAGAAATGAATCTTAATCAATATATGATATATTTTTACGATGCAATGACAATCGTAGAAAGGAAAAGTATGTTTATGAAGACCATCAGATAGCTTGTAATATCTTTTTGACATAAATAATTCTTGGAATCCGGTTAATACAAAATGTACCAACGAATGATTTGATTATAGTAAACGATGGGGATATTTTCTATTACACCTATCTCTTCTTATATTTTCACGAATTCACAATTGTATCGCGAGCATTTTGGCCGGTAATACCGTGCTGTTGAGTTTGAGAAAGTAGCTCTCTTTGAAACTTTCATAAAATATTCTAGATCCTGGATTTTGATCCATTTTCATTGTTCCATTTGTGGACCAGGTCAGTTTTCTCTAATGTGTTCCACTATGGTGACTTCAAAGAGTTTGTTGAATGAGTATTGCAATTCCATTTATGAATATTCCCTTGATGACGTTGCTCCTCAGAAATAATTTGGGAAGTAAGAGTTCAACAAGACTTTCACGGCTATTGAATAGCCCATTCCCTGCTGGAATTTACGTATTTTCAGGTACCACATAGTTGTTGTATTGTTATCTAAAGGGGCAAGAAGAAATACTACCACACATAGCGAGAATCAACCGTAACAGAATTGGTATGTATACCAGAACAAGGGCACCTCCACCAGCATGCGTACCAAACGGTCAAATCCACGAAGACCTTATTGGTGCAATTTGCAATTGACAGACGAAATCTACGATGCATTGGAAAGTAAAAAAACTGGAGATTGTGCCTTTCTAGACATAGAAGGGGCTTTTGACAACACGCCACCCAAAGCTGTCAAACGAGCACTAGAAGACAGAGCATGTAAATCAACTTGACAATACCCCTTACCACTAAGATTAAGAACAAAAGGCAAATTTGCAAGGACAGTCTCGGAGCTTACACAAACAGCCAGATATAACCGACAGGTGGTGTAAGGAGGAAGAACTGAGAGTAAACTCTCATAAAACCACTATAGTCACATTCACACGAATGAAAACACTCGAAGGACTAAGGTCACCTATGCTAAACGGGATAGAAATTCCTTTTGCCCAAGAGGCAAAATACTTCATCTTTGACCAAAAGCTAACATGGAATCAATATCTACAAAAAGTTATAGAAAAAAGCTCAGTAACCTTCAATCTGTGCAGGGGAATGTGCGGAAAAAATCTCGAAACTAGTTTGCAGAAGTTAGATTTTTTCGATTGCCAGTTGGTAGTTGTTACAAGAAGTATTGCAAAGTTGGGGCTGTTGAAGTATTTCTGTTCGACGTTTGCCTACAATCCCATAGTATAGGAAAATATGCGAAAGGCTGAATTATTTTCATAATCAAATTTCATTTTGAAACGTCAACAATGTTTAATGAAACATATACCAATAGTAATTTAAATCATAAATATTTCCTGGAAATAGTTGCTGAGTTTAGTGAAACTGGTTCCGTTGCTATAACACAAAAAAATATCGTCGTGTTTTGGATGAAGCAGTAGAAACAGAAGTTTTAGGCATCTTTACTGCTTTATCACTTTATCTCCCGTAATGCGGCACGCTAAGTAGGAATGTCTCACGAAACAGTAAAGAAGCCGACGACAATTTCGACAGACAAATTGAATTTTGTGAAACAATGACGGATTTAATAGATGAAAAATTGAACAATATTTACTATACTGATGAGTGTACTTTTTTTCTCAGGCATATTGTCGCTACCGGAGCAATGAAAATCCGCAACTTTTTAGGTGAAAATCGAATTGATGCAGCTGTAACATGATTTTGAAAGAAGATATTATTCACTTGACGAAGATGAAGCTCCGCCACGCACTACTTTCTTCCAGTAAGACAGTGGCTACATGACAGATTTCCTGGCAGATGGATTGGCCAAAGAGGAGCAATATAATGACTACC
Source organism: Chrysolina americana (assembly GCA_958502065.1). NCBI lineage: Eukaryota > Metazoa > Arthropoda > Insecta > Coleoptera > Chrysomelidae > Chrysolina > Chrysolina americana. The sequence continues at coordinate 63,299,496 of OY293416.1, read as the reverse complement.
ACGATCATCATTATTACATCTAGATTTCTTCCTATGGGGCCATTTAAAATCGATTGTTCATAAAATACAGTCTTGAGATTTGGAAGATTTGGAGAGACTATAACATCTGCGTGTGGAGAACTTCATCCAGAAGTTTTTTGAAATTTTAGAGAGGAGTTTGAGAGCAGACTTTATCATTGTTCAGCAAATACAGGACAATTCGAAAATTTAATAAGATGAATCACTTTTCATAATTTTTTTGTTTTATTGCAAAACACTCCATACTCAAATATCTTCACGGTTTTATTTGATTTCTCCCATATCTAGCCAACTTTATGGTGTATTTAATTCAACCACTTTCTCAGCCAAAACCCCGACGCTTATCCAGAGAAGTGACACAAAAACTAAAACGAAACCTCTCAGTTCATTTGAAATCACAACAAATCGGACATTCGATAAACCTATTGCAGAATCCCACACAGTACGCTCACCGTAACAAATCGAGTGGATTTTCTCCATAAGTAGCATCGACAAGGTAGACATGAAGTCTGCCGGTGCAACAAACAACGTAAACTCGTTAATTTATAATTTATTTATCCGTTACCATTCGCCCGTCCTCTCGGACGGTTGTGCAAGTCATTCTTTGATCATATCTCTGTACCAGATGTCTGTTGTTTTCATGAATTATTTAACCCGATCGTTTTTCATCGCATGAATTCTCGGTAGGCATGCCAGTTTTTTCTCGCTCATTGCTAATGTTGCCGTTATATCTGGTTTCGATCAATGTAAAACTGTCCGATGGAATCGTTTGTAAATATATTCGAGAATTACTGGCTACGCTTAGAAGGCAGGTGTCTTTTTCCTATTACTATGATTTACCTCGATACTCCATCATGACACAATGAAAAAAAAATCAACTTCCAGTACAGCAATTCATTCAAAAGACCTGTGTGAATAATCAAATAGTAAAGAAAATATCATCCTTCATCATTTATTCACACTTTTGTTAAACTTGGCCAAAAAAAATAATGAAAGAGGGGCAAACGTTTCTCTTCATGTCATAGTTCTCGTTGAAACTTTGCCACTTCCGTCGATAACGGCAACATATAGTTACAGACACTACAAGAACATAAGAATGCCTTTTAGATTGAAAAACGCTCCAGCAACATTCCAGACGAAAACGTCCTGAAGGGCCTAAAAGGAATTATCTGCTTGGTCTGTACAGACGACATATTTGGACTGGTTTCAAAATACAAGTGCGAATTCCTGGAAAAAGTTGTCAATTTCTCAGGACACATCGTCAACCCAAATGGAATAAAATCAAACCCAGCAAAAGTCAATGCAGTCATGGACTATGCTACACCTCGAACTATCAAAAAAATAAATTTTTTAGAAACAAAGAGGGTCAGGTCAAAAATTGCCAGAATTTGCCTGAAGCTTCCTATATCTTGAGAAACGTTCCAAAAGAATTATAAGAGATGCTCAGCGATCGAAATTAGTGCAATTTCAGTTCAAATCTAATGGATGTGTAAATAATTTTCTTAAATTTCGAGATACGTATCTCTGATTTAAATAAACAAAAAATATTTTTTGATCTTTAATAAGCTTACCATTCAAATTTTCATCATAAAATGCACCACAGGCACGGCGTAATTTTTTATGGCAGCAAAATCATAAAAACTTCAGTCAAATTTAAAATTTGGTTAGTCGGTTTCCATCAACAAATAGATTTTTTGAAACATACAGTATTCATTAACAGAGAAGAAACAATTACTTGGAGGAAGTACGTTGTCAAGTTTATGATCAAGAGAATTCTTCTGTGATATACAAAGCCTATGTTGAGAAATTCTGACATCAGAATTTCTAGTAATGAGGTTACTTGCTATCTTGCTATGTATTTCAATGAGTACATTGTAAACGTATCAGGATGGTAGAGTAATAATTTGAAATCTAGAGAATACTGGTCGACAAGATTCTCTGAAGCCTACACCAGCCAGAGTTCTAACTGCTTTTTTGTCAACTAAAAATGACACTGCGGATGAATTTCCCCACGGGCAAATGGCATAACTTATGTTGGACTAAAAAATTGAAAAATATACTGTTATTTGAGCATCACTATTCGAAATATGCTTTAGCTGGCGTAAAAGAAACAATACATTAGATAGCTTGTGCTTTAGTGGCTCAGTGTCAGCTTTCCAATTTAATTTATGATTTAATGTTATATCGTGTAACTTACTTAACATTCGCTTCATGCTGTCTGATTTGATGCGTGCTATTGGTTAGTCTTTGAGATTATGTACTGTAAAAATTCTGCTTTTTTTGTTCAATTTCTCTGTATTGAGTCATAATTTGAATTTGAAAACATAAATGACGTGTCATCAGCAAAGAGAACACATTTATACGGTGACATGAAATTTGCAATATCGTTTATATAGATAATAAATAACAGTCGGCTAATGACCATAGCAGTCGATGCCAAAACACCAAGGAAAAAAATATAAAAAATAAATAACAGCAATCCTGATTTGTAAAAAATTTACGTCTTCCTGAATTTTGATTGATATGAATTCGCAAAAGTCATTCTTTCTTCGTTACCTGCTCCTAAATTCTGAACCAATGAGAAAGAATACTTGAGTTTTTTTTAAATCCCACATCTTTTTCCACTAAGGAATTTTCTGGATACGTTCTGAAGTATGCCAAGACTGATGTAACTTCATTCTCTCCATTATCTACGGCATGTTCACTTTACTGTTAAATTAAGATATAGGGTTGTAAGCATAAACCTCCTCCTCTATTGTGAGCGTAAAATCCATTGGCATTGAGATAAAACGCGGTTGCCATTTGAAAAAAGTAAGTTACACAATTTTTTAGCCCCCCGTATAATTTTTTTGAAAAGTTTCTTATGAGAGCTAGGAAGCTTTAGGTTTAACCGGAAGTCGTAGACAACTGAAAATATTTTAACTAAAACGAGCTTCCGTTTAATTGTCAGAAAAATACTCCCGGTACTAATTTACCTTTAAGTACATCGACTCAGCTCATCGTTGTATACCCTGAATAAAAGATTGTGCGTAGTCTGTGATAGTTTCCGTGTGAATTTTTCACCATGTGGAACTCCACTTAGCGTAATTATTATGTTCAATGATACACCTACTTTCGATATCGAAAAACAGATTAATACTCACTGCTCATCGTTACGAATTCTTGTATAAGGTATCCATCAACTGATGCACTTACCTGGAACAAACAAGTTAAAATAATTAATGGTTGAGAACCCAAACAAAACTGTTTATTCATTATTATTGATTGAGATTAGGTGGCGCTCTGAACGTAATTACTTACACTGAAAAGCAATCGAAAAATAAAATGACATTCACAAATTATCTCGTTATTTTCTAGTTCGAACCAGTTGCGAATTCAAGTCAAAGAACTACATTAATTGAAAAAAGACAATTTTGAAGGTGGGAGGACCACAGATGTGGGAACTAGTTTTTCGTGCCTCTTCCTTTTTTTAAATCCAAGACTCGATTGGGTATACAGAACTTTTTCAAACAACAACAATCATACGATATTGGCTTTATGAAAACCATTGTGATGTAGTTTGGGACGATATTCTGATTGTTCTGGTTGTTCAATATTTCTCTAGATAAAATAGCGAAGTGACTGGGAGGTCATACTCCTTGTGAGCTAATCGCATATCGCTAGGATGTATACACTAAGTAGAATTTATTATCATAATAAATGAGGGCAAAAATAAAGGAAAATCAACAATCACTTACGCAAATTACGAAAAGAAAATCGACACTATAAATAAACCGAATTGCAAAACAATGCAAGATTGTTTGTATCAAATGTCACTTGCAGACGTCAATGGGTTATATTTGTGCTATTTACTGAGAAGTGGTGCGTTGAGAGCGCCATAACGGATACCGATGATTAAGCGGAATCCAAAAATATACATTAATGTCGAAATCAGCAGAGCAAATGTTGAGGTTGAGATTGATCCGATATGTACTATATAAAAAGATTCTGTAATGAATACTGATTCTTGATACAATTTTTCTTGGGAAACGATATTCATTTCCATAAAGTTTTTCACTGGCGTCATTTTCCGTGTGGCTCGAAATTTTGCTCATGAAATATACAGGGTGTTCCAAATTAGGTCGGCACCATTGCCAACTCCGTTATTATTGATGCTACGAATTCGGTTAACTGGGCAAACTAGTAGCATTTTTAATGGCCTTCTCGATGCTGAAAACAAAAAAAAATTTACAGTCGCGTTTTCAGAATATTTCATGAAATGATATTTATTTCATAGGAACACCCTAATATTTTTTCATGCATTTCGATTCGTTATAACATTTTCAACAACAAAGTTCATATCACCTTTCTTCCTGAAGTGGAAAATGAGCGACTTATGTGGAAAAATTTATTTCTTTCACTAAGTACAAAACATTTCTTGTTTTGGGGAATAAAACCTCATGATTGTCCAAACACCCAATTTTGGTACTTATACGAATGACAATATTTTGTTACTAATAGCAAAATAAGACAGTAAAAAGAAAAAATTGCGCTGGGATGTGAACTCGTGATCATCATGTCGCACCACTCAATTGACACCACTGAGCTATTTGGTATTAATATACAAAACGATAATTTCCATCTTAAAGCCATTCCGCAAGACGCATTTATTTTGTGAATCAAAATATGTCTGCTGTAATGATAACTTTGAAGCCGTTTTTGTACAGAACAGAAAATACTGGAGGGTCATATTATGAATGTGGTTGGAAAAAATATGTTTGATTCGATAAAACATAATTATTATGAGCAATCAAGTTGCCTTGAAACTTTGTTGAAATACTATTTGTCAAATATTCTCAAGTATATCATAACAATGTCATAAATTATTGTAGCTGTCAACTACTGTTCGAATATTTTTCGAAATGCCGTTTTCCCATCAAGAAAAATGTGATATGTTAGAATCCTACTTGGTTTGCCAGAAATATAGCATAAGAGCACTCCAAAACTACAGCAATTCGTTCTCCGATCGTGAATTTAAATAGTAATATGGTAATGGTAAGTATGGATGGTGACTGATGCGCTACGACCTAATTAGATCAATATTGTGCCCCATCTTCTTCTGCTATTTCAAGGTGTTCTCGTTTACAGCAGCCTCTCAAGCCCCAATTCCTTGAGGAATTTAAGGATTTTGACGAGGTCTATTCGTGGTATTTCTCCCACAGGCAGCTGGTGTGATCCCAGTATATGTATAGCATAACACTCCATCAATATATGATGTGGTGTTTCTGGATGTTTCCCACAGAATCTGCAGGTGCTGTCCTCCTCTAAGCCTAGCTTCCTTAGTTGTTCTTTGAGTCTGCAGTGCCCAGTCAGATATCCCGTGATTGTCTTTGAACTAGTTTTGCTGAGGTTAATCAGTGTCAACAAAATGAAAAAAGTGCTTCGAAAATTCGTTCAAACGGATGAAAAAGTGTAATGATCTCAATGATGAATATTTGAAAAACAATAATGGAATTACTGATTATAAATTTAGTTTTCATTTTTCGATTTCAAAACTCAAGTAGCAACCTTTTGGTGCTAGCACCCATAAGGCATTCTCTCTATTGTTTCGCAATATCTTTCGGATTTGCACATTCGAGCTTTGAGTGCCACACGGATCTGCTTTTTTCCATATGAGAGGTTGAGGTTAGTCGTTTTAGATTCCAAATTGGTAAATTTCAAGACCTATTTAAGGCACCGCGTGTTTCACTGATATACAGGGGGTCGACTTTGAAAATTTGGTGGTTAACAATAATTGTTGATGATATTTTCAAGAATACGGTACTTTCGGTTGTTCCCAAAGTGAACCCTAACTTCCTTATTTCAAATGGGACTTTCTGTACCTATATCATCATATTTTCATTTTCTACGAAAAAATCCTGAAGATATTTCTTAACCAATTCCTATATCCAAGTCTAACAGTTTTTATCGAAATATCTAAAATTTTAAGTTGAAAAGTGCAGACTACAACATTTTTTTTATTGACTTTTTGTTTGAACTATCAGAGCGGCCCTCGTATATATGGGCGAAGGAACGGTGGGTGTAATTGCTGGCCAGTCGCCTTGACGGAACTGTAAATTATCTAATTGTTCCCACAGCACACTTCTCCAATTTGCATAGGCGAGATAAACAAGACGTCAGAATGCTTTGTCACAGCGCTACCAGGCTGACTGTTTTCATCGATGGGCATTTGTTATCTGTGCCTTGAAACAATTTATGACGGAATCCTTGAAAAAAATACACCAGACACATATTTTTTTTCTGAAATATATTTCGTTTGGTTTCACTCCTATTGACATTGACTGAGTATTGTTTTATATTCCGATTAATTCCCTTCAAGAATAGTCCAATAACCACAGACAAATTTCTGCCAAAACTGAAGGATGAATTGTAACACTATGGAACTTGGCATGTGACTTCTTGACATCATGTTCAGTTAGAAAAAAATTGTTTACCATACAATTTCGACTTCAATTAAAAAATAGAAAAAAAGAAAAGCTATCGGAAAATGGCTTCGACAGAACAAATTGTTTTTTTTGTTGTTTGTTTAAATGAAATTACAAAGTGGTTCTGTAATACTTTCAGTAAGCTAGATTAGGTTAGGTTCGGTGAGGTTAATGCTTTATATTTGAAGCAAATATGTCTCTTTGAGCTCTGGAAACAGTGTAAATCGTCCTAAAATTGCGACGAGGAGTATCTGCAATTATTGTAAACAAGATGTGAGAATATTTTTTGAAGTTATAGATAGGCCCCACATCTCATTCATGAATATTATGAGAATAATGAGGATGCGGCCAGTCTCAGTGATATTTTGCAAAAACCGCTACTAAATCTACACAGGCTATTTTCATAACTGCTTAATTTCGAAACATCTAAAGAAGTAGTTGTCACTTTTCCGATAGTTTCGGTTGATGATTTAGAAATTGTCCTGAACGGTCGATTTCTTTGTGGTACACATTTTTTGGAGATCAAAAAATAATGCGAGGAATCGAAGTTTTCTGGGAGATCAAAAAATAATGCGAGGAATCGAAGTTTTCTGAACTGTTCCTGAGTTTGGATTTCAATGATGAATATGTACCGATTCGAGGATTAGGGCTATGTAATTTTTCACTGCCATACTTGAACTTCTGAGCTAAATATACTTGCTTTTACTTCAGAGAAGATCAGTGCTTGCATGATAGTATATGAGATTCCATAATTTTTTTCACTTCAAATACCCCTGGGGAGACAATATTCTCATGACTTAGTTATCAACTCAAATAATCCTTTTAGGAAAAACTTTCACATGAAAAATTTAAATGAAATATCACTTCCTTGGGAGAGAGAAACTTGTCGCATATGCACTTAACAACACTCTTGTTCTTTACCAAAATAATTCAATACCCACTTCCACATTTCCACCCAACTTTGTGTAATAAGCACTAATAATTTTACCATAGCATTTAATACAAGTCCAATCAACTCCAAGAATTCAAGAATTTTTGAGGTCTTGTCTGCTCTACAATAAATTTCTACTCACTTTCAGACGCACAATCGCAGCTAGATTTATTGTAATCTTTAAGTATGAAATTTCTCAATATTAAACTCAAATTTTCACAGCAAGAACAAAAAAACTTTGCATGAGGGTTTGACATGTCTATAATTATCCGGAATCAGCTCATGATCTGAACTAACAGCATACTGAGAAAACTGCTCCAAAAGTGTTTCCATATATATATATATATATATATATATATATATATATATATATATATATATATATATATATATATATATATATGAAAACTAAAAGTTCGGACTAAAAGTTCGGGTTGAACCGCGTCTAGAATTTGTTGAAATTCGACGTTTCGGCTCCGATTTTGGAGCCATTTTCAAGAACTGAAAAAGAAAAAAAATTAATAAATGGTTGAAACGTAATTCTACGCTGAGATCTCAATCTGCCTACTCCTCAGGTATAATTACGTTAGGTTTTTGTGACTTGACGTCGGGGTCTCAATCTGCCTACTCCCCATGTCTCGTCACTGGTTCTCTCTAAGGTCTCAATCTGCCTACTCCTTCGAGAGAACTCACTATATATATATATATATATATATATATATATATATGAAAACTAAAAGTTCGGGTTGAACCGCGTCTAGAATTTGTTGAAATTCGACGTTTCGGCTCTGATTTTGGAGCCATTTTCAAGAAGTTAGGTTTTTGTGACTTGACGTCGGGGTCTCAATCTGCAGAGTTTTCTCGGTGGAAATTGTTTTTGTGTTTTTGAAGTCTATTTTGTGACCTGTGTCTTCTCGATGTTTATAAAGTGCGGAAGTGGAAGATGCCTGACGCACAGCAAGTTCGTGTTCGTAGACTCTGGAAGTTACTCGTCTGTTAGTCTGGCCAATATAACTTCTCGGGCAGTCTGAACATGGTATTTCATATATACCTTGAGAATCGTTTGGTATTGTGTCCTTGGGAGATCTGAGGAATTTGGATATTTGGTTGTTGGCCGTGAATATTGTTTTTATCTCGTGTTTTCTCAAGATATTACTGATTTTGTCTGTCACACCTTTGATGTATGGTAGGAAAGCTTTGTGTGGCTGAATACTCTCTAGTGGATCATTTGTTTTTGGAGGACGGGTCAGTTGATGGCGGATAGACCGGGAGACCGAAATGAACAACTCCCTAGCTTTCCTGGACGTTCTCATCACGAAATCCAATAACTCTTTCACCCACACAGTACACAGGAAACAGACCCACACCAACCGATACCTACACGCAAACTCTCATCACCATCCAGCACAAACAAACTCCGTATTGAACTCCCTGATATACAGATCAATTCAGCTTACCGACAACCAGAATAGACCACAAGAGCTGGACAAACTGAAATCAGCCTTACTTCAAAATGGTTACAACAATTCGCTAATCGACAAGTATATATATATATATATATATATATATATATATATATATATATATATAAATATATATATATATATATAATATATTAATATTATAAGAACAGATAAATTCATCTTTCATCTTATCTTTCGTTTCAGATAGTCAGGGGTTTCTGAAAATCTCGCAGTTTGACAAAATTATTCATCGTTTGAAAAGAGTTCTTGGACGGCCTCTGAATTTTTTAAATTATAACCCAATTTGGGTTTATTTTCATATTCAACAACAGAAATGTGAACTGCAAACCTACAACTTGAAATTGCATACTTTATTTTTCATGCAGGATGTGTATAAGCGATTATTTTCAACATTTACTGGATAAAATGTCGGAATTATGAGGGAGTTGAGAATGAGGCAGGAGTAAAACACATTTTTTTTGCCGTGTGTAAGTGAGACCTGTTGCATAGTGCATAGTTGCATAGTGTCTAAAGAAAGTAATGGTTCCTGCTGTTCTGGATTGAATAAAATATCTATGATTTTTCCATCCTCCGTAAACAACGCAGTAGAATTATTTGACGTTGTAAAAAAAACATTTAGGTACTCAGATACCCACATGTTAAATTCGCATGAAAAAGTAACAGCCTTCACGACCAAAATGTACTTTAATTATTCATTCTTTGGTAATTTTTAAAGTTATGACACAATTTTTATTCAAATAATTTTTTTTTGTTCCACTTCCGGATTTCTGGTAAACAATTTTTTTCTTAGTCAACATGGTTTCAACTACTAGCATGCCAAATTTGGTAGTGTTACAATTGATCCTCGTCTCGAAAACAGATTGGACTGGACTAGACGGCAAGTCGCAAAAATGTATTTCCCGAATGACTTTTGTTCAACATAATATGTAATAAATAAAATTCAATAAATGTTTACATAGATTCATTTGAAATTTCCAAAAAATTTATAAAACTTTTTGTAATCTTTTTATATTATAACAGTGCAGGAGGGTCAGAATTTTTTTGATGATCTCGACCATTTTGTGAAAATTTTTAAAATGAAGAGGACAAAATCCTAACAAAGATGTCGAATTTCTAGTAAACAGCAAACTTTCCACAAAACATCAAAATTCGATTGAAAAAAGTCCAAAAACTTCAAGAACCCAATACTGAAGTACAAATTGAATAAAAATTACTAATCTTTTCGAAAAATGTTGACTGAAAACTCTGTTTTTATAAGGTTTGCAGATGATAAGATATTTTTTTAAATAATTTTTTCAACTCATAATTAAAGGAAAGCTTTTTTGTCGAAGCAAACTTGACATTTCGATGAGAATTTCGTAGCTAGTCAATTTAACAAAAAAAGTTAATCAATAAACAATTGAACATATAAATTGGAGGGAAGTAAATAATTGCTCTTATTTGAATTTGAATAGTCGGCCGCGTATATACCAAGTGACCAACCTAACGTGACAATTAAAATAATTAAGAAAAAGGAAGTTATGTTTGTGATTATAAAACGTAAAATATCTGTGTAAAACGGTTTTTCGGTGGTTGTAACTGTGAAATTAGGTAGATTAGCTTCAAAAAAAGGGCTTTCAAAGAGAATAAAGCATTTTGTGTTTTTTTATCGAAAAATTTGTGTTTAAAAATGGGCCATTTTCAAGATTCAGAAGGGCATAACTCGAAAAGTAATTGAGACCCCCTTGAGTTTTCTGTAAAAATTTTTTTTACGATTTGGTTGTCATGGTCATGTCGGGGTAACTAAGGACCGCACCGTCATCACTCTGCTAGACATACTAGAATCACACCGTTTTAAGAGTGAGGTTCCATTTTGCCGCTGGAAAAGTTAATGCAAACTTCTATCGTTGTCATAGTGACAAAAAAACAGTCGCTTATGGGATTATTAGTGTAAATGCCTTAAATTCTCAGATGAAATTTTTTTTCGTCTTGTTCGTAAACGCCTACTTTCTACACTGATAACTGCCCAGAAACACCAAACTTTTTGTACGGATCCAAGAATAGTATATTTTTCAACAAGAGATGAAAATACTGTTTTTTTCGTGAGATGAGAGTTTGTCCACGAGCGATGCGGAGCGGAGGGAGTGTGGCAATCTCACGAACGAAAAAAACGTATTTCATCTCAAGAATGAAATGCTATTTTTTCTACGATAGATGATTTTTATAAAATACTGGAATATCGCTATCAGAGTCCATATAAATTATAGTTATGGAAACAAGTTCAAATATAATCGTGAAAATATTTATAAACTGTCAAACGAAGTGACGTTCGTTTGCTGATTCAAGTGCCAAGTAGTGAGATTAACTGTCAAGTAGTGAGATTAACTGTCAAGTAGTGAGATTAACTGTCATTATTGTCAATCTATCAAATTGTTTTTAGCATATTCCCATCGGGTGGCATGATCATTTACTTTATTTTCATCTCTAGAGTGAAAAACTATCACTTTCATGTAAGGTATCCGGTTGAAAAATTATCATTTTCATATACCTGCGTAGAAAAAAAATATCTCTTCGGTAACATAGCTGTGACTTCCGGTTCATAGTGACTAATCAAATGTGTAAGTAAACAAAGGTAGAGGTATTTCTTACTTGCACCTTTTTCCATGCCGATCCCACTGAAATACCAACAGACATTCACGTTTTACCACGGTTATAAAATTGACTATTGAAATCAATTAGTAGTTCATAAATTTCATTATTAATTTGTTATTAGTACAAATCCGTGTGTTAGTTTGTTTATTCTGATTCTGACATGTAATTTATATGGCCGTTTTATATCTGGCAAACGACCGAGTGATAAAAATTTAAGCTGAAAAAAATAAATATTTCCTGTTGATCTGGTATCTTTGAAAAAAGCGTATCCTGCTCTTTATCGAAATATAAGTGAGTGTTTAGATTCTGTAAACACTTCCAGGATGCATGAACTACTAAAAATAGCCAAGAATATAGGAGGTTCAAAATACATTCTCTTTGTTTCACCATGAAAAAAATCTGTTTAGTCTGATTCTCCCCATAAAATAACGGATGACTTGATTAGTTTTGTGATCATAATAATAATACTGCTTCGTAAACACTTATAGAGTGTACCCAAAGGCATAACCTCTGCGGGTAGAGGACTTTCTAATGTTATTTTTCTTTCACTATTGACTATTCAAGGTACTTCTCAAATTTTAATCAAATTTATACATGGAGTCCATAATTATTTGCCATCTGCACATAATATTTGCTAATTTACAAACACTTGCAATATCTGATTTAAAAAGACCCATGTACTATTATTAAAATGTTTCTTCTTCGAGAGTTATCTCAGCAGGCAGTCTATTTCAAATATTTCCCACATGAAAACAAATATTTAACATACCTACTACACTGTTATTTCACGAAAATATCATCTAGGCGCATTTTTACTACTAATAGCATAAACATCCATTTTGCATACACCGTCCAAACGTTATGGTCATATTTCTAATTTTCTCTCTCATGTCTTGTGTGATTTATATTACATTATCCCAAACGTTAGATGTTAGATACTACATACTACTGTCATTCGTGAATCAGCTGTCTCTCTTCTTATCATTGAACTTTCATTGAGGACCATTCACTGTCTTTGTCTGAGATTTGTTCCTCATTTGTGTAACCAGCACACTGAGCAACCACGACCGATCGTCCGCGATCGTCCAACTACGACCAAAATTTCCAACACGTGTATACTTATCGGATAACTCACACTGAAAGATCGTCCTCGACTTGTTTTTCAAAGACCATGTCTGAAATTCTAATCTGCTGAAAATTTTGGTCGATCAGTGTGAGTTTTTGAAATTTTTATCGATCCTTTCAGATTTTGGTCGTTGTTGGAAGGTCGCGGACGGTCGATACTGGTCGGTCAGTGTGATTCCTAGCTTACAATATCTTGGGAGTGTGTGCTCTTAAGGTATTTTGCTGCTTTATGAGTGCCGTGGTTTGTGGCTTTTAGGCTACGTTCAGCTGAGTTATTGTCTGGAGTAAACCCTATATTTTTGATAATGAAATATGGTGGATTGCGTAATCCAATCTTCCACAATAAAACCTATACAATAGGTAAAGTCGTCGGCAAGTATTCAACAAAAAACAACTACTGCCCCCTACGACCATTGAATTATATTTGTTTAATACTTGGCAAAGTTTTCTACAAGAACCACTTTGCAATGCATTTCAAATATCAAAGCTTAAATTATTTTTCGATTTAATTGGGGGAACACCTCCGTACCGGTTTCATGGTCATTGCCAATCATCAGCGAAGGCTAGTTCGACCCAATTGAATCGAAAAATCCTTTCATCCTAATTGGAAATCCCTGAGACAAACACTGAGGTATGAATTCAGCGCCATCTCTGGGTTCCAGTTTAAAATGCACTCCGACTACGTGTCGACTTCAACATGAAGCCAGAAACATCATGAAAGAGGGGCGACACTACTTGACGGACCGTCAATAATTTCAGCTTTGATATTTGAAATGCATTGCAAAGTGGTTCTTGTAGAAAACTTTGCCAAGTATTAAACAAATATAATTCAATGGTCGTAGGGGGCAGTAGTTGTTTTTTGTTGAATACTTGCCGACGACTTTATCTATTGTATAGGTTTTATTGCGGAAGATTGGATTACGTAATCCACCATATTTCATTATTAGTTTTATGGTCTTCCGTCAAGTAGTGTCGCCCCTCTTTCATGACCTATATTTTTGGTTATTTTTGATAGCGGAGACACAGTGAAAATTGGTTCGGAAACTAATTTATAGAATTCTTATATGATGATAGGCTAGTATATTCGAAAAGATCGCGAGGACACACGGAGAGCAGCTCCCCCCTCCCCCTAGCCATTACTGACCAGAGGGAAAGGAGCGCTTGTGCCAAGAGGTACAAAGGGTTCCGGCAAGGGAGCGCTGGTATCCGCCTCCGCTGATGTTAGCGGGAGGTCAAATATTTCATCTGATAACGATTGTAACTCGTACAATCCATGCCTCCTGCACAGCTTATGCATGTCGTTCGTTAGCATTCAATGTAGATACTGCTTTGTCTAAGTTTACTCTGAGGCAGGTTGTTTCGAGCTAACCCCGTGCTTCACGTTTCAGTTATGTACGACTTGGTTTCCCTATTTAACGGGTTCCTCCCAAATTTCTTGGAAGATGGCCAAAGATTGATATATTAGCTCGCCGTGTTTGCGGGGCTGATAATAATAGATTCTGAGCCTGGTATGGTATCTGGTTAGCGTACTCTTGGGGAGGTGAAACCTGTAGAATATCTCTGACAGGTTTTTAACATGTATCGGGATGGAGTCGACGCTAGCAATCTCACGCAGCGCATCCAGACGAATGCACCTATCACTTTTAGTGAAGATACGAAGTACCTAGTCCAGTCTCATAAAATTATTCTTGGGAACGCTGAGCGAGCATACAACATCGCTGGCCGTCTGATTTGTTACTTCCGCGGCAAGTTCTTGAGCAGAACGGCGTCGAGCCCATTTGGCCCAGGCACTTTATTCGTCGGAAGTTGTTTTATGACTTCCGTCAGCTCCGTAGGTTGTCATTATTTTGGAAAATCTGCGAGGGCCGATAGGGGCGGGCATAGAATGTCTAAAGACGTCCGTTATCTTAGAACTTTGTCTATGTTCGTTACTAATACTACAGATCAAAAATTGTCCCAGTATTTTGCCCAAATCCATATCTAGAAAACAAATTTTCGATAAAAATTGTAAACGTTCTATAAATTGATTGCACTGAGTGGTCGGTGTAAAATCCAAACTTCCGTCGGAAACTTCACAACAGGAGGAGGTTTTACGTGATTCCAAACTGCATGCCATTAGAAGATACGTCATTTGTATAATTAATTAATAGTAGGTAATTTGGCATGCACACCAGGATTTCGCAAAACAAAGTCACATAAATTTTCACAGTGCTTTTTGCAACTTTCGTCATGCTTGCCTCTATTTTGCAAAATCCTGGTGTGCATGCCAAATTACCTACTATTCATTAATTATACAAATGACGTATCTTTCTAATGGCATGCAGTTTGGAATCACGTAAAACATGTATTAAATTTTTACAGAGTTTTCCCACAATTTTCCACCGTTGGTCAGACGAGGAGCGCATGCCAATTTTTCCAGAGTATTTTCGTTACTAAAACTTTAATTATTCACATCGGCATGCAATTTGAAAACACGGTAGTCCCCTTTAATATTTTTCAGTTTTTCGTAACCCTTTGAACCCTTTCGGCCGCTGCAAATTGCATGCCATCAATTAGTAGCGTTTCAATTTGTTTGAACTTCCTTCCGTAGGTATATTACAACGGCAGGCAGTATAATATCGCGGAAGAACACAAAAATTCTCCACAAAAAGAAAAGCGCTTTACCTTATGAAGTGCACACGTGCGGCGGCCAGGAACTAGTCTATTTTTCATAATTTAGGGTTGATTATCAAGCCTTAAAACGGCATGCAGTGTAAAATGCGAGAACGTCACCTGTCACCAGCTCCTGGTCTAATATGCTCAGTGTGAGTCACCAACTATTCTCACCAACTTTTTGACCTAATTTTTACGAATTGAAAAGAAAATTTCAAATGAGTCTTCTGTGATGCACATAGCGGGCTACAGAAGAAGCATTACTTTCAATACACAGTGTGTTCGATCTGAAACGGCAACACCCTGTTATTTTGGAACCCATTGACCGATTTTGAAAAGACATTTTTTCTCGAAAAAGTTATTTGAGCATATTTTTAACACCTTTATACCAAGTTTCAGCCCAATATCTCATATATGGTGTTGGTTACATGATGACAAATTTCCAAATTTATGCTTTTTTGACTGACCCTGTATAAAATTCTATGAACTTTACTGAAAAGATGAAGTAGCCAGTCAATGAAAGAATACTTCGCATACTCAGATACACAGGGTTGTTATCGTTTCATGGAGTTGCCTCTTGTTTAACCAAAAACGTGTATTTCATTTAAGATCAATAACCAAAAACTAGAATAAAATGGTACAGTTTCCTCAGATATTGGTGTTTTAAATATATCCCCCTTCACGCTCTATACATTTTTTATAACGTCGTCACAAGTTTTGTGGTCTGTTTTTACTTTTTATAAACACTTTCCTTCAAATATCTCCACAGAAAAAAACTAATGGAATCACATCTAGTGACCGAGGAGGCCAACAAATGAAAGAACTGTTCCTCCCAACTCATCTTCTTTGAAATGTTTCATCAAACCATTTCCGTACAGCAATAACATTATGAATGGAGGCCCCGTCTAGCTGGTATATACCATTTCTGCGATCTTTAATGTCATAAAAGTCGAAAATATTATAAAATCTTTCACCACTATTTATTTTCAAACATGTACGTATACCAGATACGCTTACGTGAAATCTGCCTCAAGCTATTTTTCGGGCAATTGAATATTTATTGGGCTGAAACATGGTATATAGGTGTTCAAAATATGCCCAAATCGAATAGGCTATCCATTTTTTCGAGCAGAGCATAGTAGGCCTTGAAAATAAGAGTAATTCATATCTGTCAACGTCACACTGCATAAGAGGTTTATTTAACTCTGTACACAAACCATTGCCGGTCACTGAGAACATTATTTATGCACTGGTTGAAATGTGACGGATGTCGAATGAGGGGGGTCTAAAAAAATTACACAAGTTTCCAGTAGCGAACGATTGGTGAAAACGATTTCTGACATTCCACAATCGAGGTCGTATGAAAATATGACTTTTGACGACATGAGGCAGTCACAACAATAAAATGTTAATTCGCAATAAAAACACGCATTTTTTCGCAATTTCGTCGGTATGACTAACACACACGAGTCGAATACCTATGACCTGATCAAATTGTTTTCGAAAAACAACAAGACGGCAGGTATAATTCATTCCAATGCGACTATATTATTCATCAAGTCATGTAATATTCAACATATGTATATGGATTCATTGATTCCAGTCTTCACAAAAAATATTGCTTTCTACATTCTGGTTGCTACGAAAATAATATGCCTTTTGACTCAATATCATCATGGGTTTATTTCTACAAGAGTTGATTTGTCATACAGGGTATATATTTTGAAAACTCCCCACCCTTATTATCTTTCTTCCAGTAACCATTATGAGGAACCTAAAAAACAGGTCAATTTTTTTTTTAGGGGGACACTTCCTGGGAATATTTGTAGCCCTCGTGGTTCAACCCCATAAGGGCCGGTTTTTCAATCGTCTGCTATAAGTCCCAGCTAGCTGGCTGTCGGCTAAGCTTGACCAACAGCTTAAGGGTCTGCTACAAACTTTTGCGTTTTTTCTTCAAATATTTATCTCTAGGCTATCTAGCTTGAAGCTAACCTCGTTTTAATCTTTGTTGGCAGCAATGATATTTCAGCTACCCGTCCTGATTGGCCATTATGAATTTCAGTGTGTCAATTGTCATTCCTTATTAATTGATTAATTCATTATTCATTTGTTGTGCACTTATTGTTATTGTAGGGGAACTCGCATTGTAGAACCAGTTTCAATTGAACGTCTATTTCGCGGGGCTTCGATTTTTTTTATTTTCGACTAATTTTATATAGATACATTAGTTTAATTGAAAAAAATACGAAAATCCAGACAAAGTTTTATTAAATACACAAAAAAAACATCTCAACCTGGAGAAACAATAAGCTGGTTATCTGTAGAAAAATTGGAGTGATCATTGCCACTGGAATCATAAGTAAATGGAATTACCTTTATAAAAAATAGGGGTTTGTCTCTTCTCTTCTGTTCAGGCATATACAATGAAAAGAAATATTTCAGCTATAAATTGTTTCATTACACACAATGGAAGTTTTATGTTTTTTAGTTTCAATTTTTATAATTTTAGAATTCCTTTTTACACAAAACTATCATTGCCATTTTTATTCCGATCACGCCCCACAAACAATCTTGTTTCTAGAATTCAACGTTTATTGTTCAATTCTTTTTGGAATCCTGTTTATTTATTTCAATGTTGATATCCAAAATTGCAAAACTCAAAACTTATTCCATAAATCTTCCATTATGTCTACGGCTTAATATAGAAAAATATCGATGTACTTATGCATGAGTACATGTATTGTGATATAAATGAAAAGTACAAATCTATTTGTGAAAATTCTTTTTGATGTTCAGTTTATTTCAATATTGCGAAAACTACGTCCTTTAAATTACAAAATTTTATATGAAAGTCCAAGTCATCATCTTTCATACTCGACGAAATAAATTATTTCTTCATCGTTATCACTGATGAAATCACTTGCATCCAGTTTATCAATAGTACAACTATTTCTCTTTTATCCTAATTTCAAAACTATAGGTAAATGAATATAATAATTGAAAAGGTCACTCCTAACCCAACACTTTTCCTTATAATGCGCTTGCGCCACTTCGCAAGCCATCAGTCAAAAGCTTGACTGGCACTTCGAAGTTGCTGCTAATGTAGCAGACAGAATAGCTGCCGGTTTGGCCTCAACTATGAATGAAGAAACAGTTTGGCTGAAGGTTAGAGACAGCTGACAGCTAAAGGACCCCGCACCATTCTTATGGGTTTCTGGGTCCCGGTGGAATTGGCTGAAATTATAGTATGTTATTCTATTCATTGTCCTGATCAAAAGTAGTTTTCGAGATATAGCCCCTCAAAGGTGTGAGAGTGTAAGTAGGAACTTACGACAAAACATATTTTTGTGTATATGTGCCTCGTAATGAGTTTTCAGTGTAAATTGTACCTTTAGAATCATTTCTTTCGATGAATACTCAATACTCAAATTACTTGAACATGAACAACAGGGTGTTGACTGAATTCATGACAATAACAACTTCAATATCTTTATTGACTATAACTTTTATTTTCGTTTAGCAAACAAAAAATTAAACCAAATAATTATTTAGATCCTTTCACTATGAACAAAGAATAAATAGAAATAGGAAAAAATATTTGTGAATTCTTCTCTTAAATGACCCATCGTATGAAACTCAATTGATGAGTCTGTATAAAAAATTAGGATTATTCTGTTCTGGCCTATTCGCAGCGTCTAGCACAGAATTCAATAAATGTGTTGAGGGGTAATGAATATTGGGCTCATGTCTTGCGTAACCCAAAAACCATAAAACACTCGCAACGTGTGCACATGAGCCAAGTGTTCTGGCACCTGATCTGCAGGTACAGTAATACCCCAAAATTGGCTCATCATCGTTTTGGCAATATGCAATCCATAGCTGATATAGCGTTGCATTACGAAATCGGGAAAATACTCGCACCCCCAAAAAACCAGCCTCATCAATCAGAGTATCTAACTCAAAGTCTTCTTGTCCTTCGCGTTGCATCTTGTCTTGAACGTAAGATGGTGCTAGATGAACCTGATATGTGCCAACAAATATGCTAACGTCAGATGCGGAAAGTCTGGCAACTGGCGCTGATCTAGACTCATTACGAGGCACAGATACACAAAAATATGTTTTGTCGTAAGTTCCTACTTACACTCATAGGTATACAAAATCACACCTTTGAGGGGCTATATCTCGAAAACTACTTTTGATCAGGACAATGAATAGAATAACATACTATAATTTCAGCCAATTCCACCGGGACCCAGAAACCCATAAGAATGGTGCGGGGTCCTTTGCTTTACTAACGATTGAAAAACCGGCCCTAAAGAGAAGATGTTACACTTAGATCTTTAATGGGAAGGGGGGTCAAGTGGCACTTTATTTTGATTGTCGTTCAATTCTTTTTCCAATGATACTTGACTTTTTATTTTTTGATGAGCAGTTTCCGAAAAATACCGTTCCAAACTTACACATGTAATTAGAATTTGCCTTTTCCGAGATGCATTATTGTATTGGATTTTAATAAAAATTGTAAGAAGAGTGAGTAGGTGGCATCTTTCCAACCCTTGAATGACAGGAATAAATTCATTACGCGTGGGATGTTTCATTTGTTGGTTATTTGCCTTTCACAAAATAAAATTTAATTTGCGAGAAAGACATTGCAAACAAAAAATCTACTTACGCTGATCTTATAAACTATTCGAAATTTCGTCCATTTTACTCTAAACAGTAATAAAGTCTATTTTCGAACTCCCCTCTAACATTACGGAAAGCTTCACTAGGAATTGTCTGGCATGCTGCTGTTATTAGTCTTTTTTCTTCAATATCAGAAGGTTATGTTTTATGAACAACGGATTTAAGATACCCGCAAAGAAAGAAATCTAAAGGAGAATCCGGTGATCTCGGAGGCCATTCAACTGCTCCCTTTCTGCCAATCTATCTTTCCGGAAATCTCTCGTTTAACCACTGTCAGACGGGAACAAAATAAAGATGTGGAGCACCGTCCTGCTGGAAATGTAACATATCCTCCTGCAAAAGTTCATTATCATATTGAATTTCTAACTCGTGAGTTAGAAGAGAATCGATAGTCACTTCAAGTATTTAAAGGTGCAGATTACCAGTCAAGTTTTCTTCCAGAAATAATGGACCAGTAATGGCATTTCCAAGAATACGAGAGAAACATTAACTTTTTATGGGTGTTGTGTATGCCATATTTGGGTTTTCGTCACTCCAATAGCGACAATTTTGTCTATCAACATTGCCATACAGAAAAAATAAACACTCATCACTGAAAGATGTTTAACAGAAGATGAGGAATGGATTGACTTGATGAGACATGGTTTCACAAAACTCTATTCTTTTATCATAATCATCCTTGTGGAGCTCTTGAATAGTCTGCTTTTCATATGGATGAAATTTATGCATTTTCAGTGCTTTTATTACAATCTCGCGTGACATTCCCGTCTATTCTGATACTGATCGTAAAGAGCTCGTAGGCTCTGCAGCAAATGTTCCCAAAACTTCAATTTGAGCTTCTTCATTTAGTACTTTGGGGTTATTTCTTTTTTGTCACTGAACCAGTTTCGTAAAACTTATTTACTAAATCAAGCACATACCGGTGACTTACATTACAATTTGGATGACTTTCGTTAAAAAGACATGCCGCCCTTCGTGCGCACTTTCCAACTTCTCCATAAATAACAATCATTTAAATTCCTTCTTGAACATTTTTACACTTTTATACACTTATTGAAGTAATCACTAAACAGCCCTACAGGTTAAACTGTATTCACAATACTATCACATCTTCCAAATTTGCTAAACAATTTTTTGCCTGAAAACAGAAACTTTTTACAGCAGAAGTAGCAAAAAAGGGAGGCTAAGTGTAAAATTTCTGCGATGAGAATCAAAAATTCAGCATTTAATACACACAACTTTACTACCATCTAAGTTTTTGATGTAAATTTTTTGGAGCTAATGGCTGATGTTACCCCTCATAAAGGGTTGGAACGGTACCATCTAATATTCTAACCAGTTCTGGTCAAACCGCATGCATAGGCATAGGCATGTATAGGCAAGTTCTAATAATTACTTCTGTTAGTTTAGAACTCCATTTTTCGGAAAATGCTCATCAAAAAATAAAAAGTCAGGGTATCATGGCAAAAAGAATTGAACGCCAACCAAACTGATGTACCTCTTGACCCCCCCTTTCCACTTGAGATTCTAAGGGTAACATCTACCTCTCCTTGGGGGCTACAAATATGCCTTGAAAGTGTCCCCCTTGAAAATAAAATTTACCTGTGATTCCTCGTAGATATTATTTACTGGAAGGAAGATATTAAGGGTGGGAAGTTTTCAAATTGACACCCTGAATATATATATAATATAACAAGACCTAATATTTTGCAGGATAAAAATTATGGCAATATAATATGCGAAAGTATTGTTGTCTGACAATACAACGATATACATGTTATATCAGAATTCTGAATGAGCCCTTTGTGCCAGAATTGCGACACACTTAGTAAACATTGCATTAGTTTCGGAGTATATTATCCCTCAGCATGTTTGAAGGTCTTCGTGGAATAACAGGAACTACGCAGTATCCAGTCAGCATACCCGAGCCTATATACCTATTAAAGAACCCAAGAGGACACGCCATTCAAGCCGTCCACGTCTTCGAATCATTAGTATAGTTCAATTTGTATAATAATGCTATTTCACTATAACAATTCAATATTCCAGTATTGTAACTTCGTGAATAAAGTCCTTTTTTTTTAAAAAAAAAAACAAAAATCAGTGAACACTTATTTAACATACATATAAACATGGATTAAAATCTAAAGCTGTCAAGCTCTAGGAATACTATCAAAACTGACAACAAAGTCTGCAATGTGTTCGATAGATATTCAATAAAGAATGAAATGCAAGCAATGCAAGCAAACGAAAAATCAAGAATTTTTACAAAAATGAGAAGGTTTTCTCAAAAAATTCACTAGTTCATGTTTTCTCACGAGAAATTTCATGACTGGGAGAATTTGTCATTCAAAATACGTACTGAGAGGAAAAAATACCTCTTTTCATTTATGAAAAAATTCAATTAAAGGTGTAATATTGAGGAGACAGTGTGAAAATTCAAGGATTAGCTAAATATTGTGACACAACCCCAGCTCCCCATAAAAAAAAACAATATGAATTTTTGTAAACTGCCAAGCTGTTGTATCAAAGTATCCAATTATTTCTCCTCACATACACGCAAGTTGCAAGTATTCCGTCATGTCATCATTTTGTTATTTTGTAATAAATATATAGTTTTTTCAAACGTGGTAAAATATCCTTATCAAATCTTATGAAATGCTACTTTTAGCACCCACCTCAAAAACCGTCAATTGTTTTTATGATAAAGAGGATCGTATCGCATCCATTGACGTCAATGACGACCACACAAATGCTTATTATTCAGTCCCTCAGTCTACCAGTGGCGGAACTTGTCTTCAATATAGACCAGAGAAGGGTATACAGTCATTTGTTTAACAAAATATACGTTACAAACCTTATTCGAGTATACCAAATAGAACCCTTTACTGATTTTGTACTTTGGATTGGTGGCAGTACGAACAGAAGTAAAAAACCTCTTTGAAACTCAGGGAAAGATGAAAAATACATAAAGTGTGTGTGTGTGAAAAAGAAACAGTTGCCACAGAAATTAATTACAATATTACTTTGAGATTTTTTATTTTTATTATTTTCTCCGAATGAGCAAACAGCTGAGTTCTATTTCGCATGTTTCTAAAAAAATATTCAAGAATCTCATTGTTCTCTACTCTGCTTTGCCTGAAGTATTCACATTTATCTGATGATTAATTGCAGTATATGATGTTGAAATCAGAAAAAAACCTTTATTATTATTAACGAAAAACTCATTAAAAAATTATTGTGAATGCATCTATCTGCTTTCAATATTCTATTGAAAATGGAAATATATGTTTTGGTTTTTACATCAAATAAAAAAAAAAGTTTGGCTGACTCACTCGGTATGGTCCAAACAGTAAGTATAATGGATCTACTTTAAATATATCCTTGCGATACTATATTAAGTTAGTAATATAAATGTATAACAACTGTGCCAAAAACATTTTCTAGTTGAGGTTGGTTGGGGTTGGGATTAATATGAAGTTTGAGAAGAGAAAAAACAGTTACATTATTCCTCTGGACCTAAAGAGTAGTTGTTTCAGTGGTGAAATTTTAAAATTGATATACATAAATGACACATGTTGCAGATTTCTTGGCACATAGCTAATAGCTCCAGAAATCAACAGTGCATGATAATGTACAAGATTTCACAATTTTTTTAAATTTGAATATCCCTGGGGAAAGAATATAGTTATGACTTATATGGATTAGCTATTATTCAAAATATTATTATTATTATTGTATTATATTATTATAATCATTATATTATTGAAAGTATATTAAAATGCATTATATTTCAACCGATAATACATCTGTATTGTGAACTCATGCAGGATGTATACATACTGCTAATTTATCAGATATTCCATATCTACCCCTTCAAATAATTCCTACAGAAAAAACACCTCCTTAATAAATTCAAATGGAATTTCACTATTTCGTGAGAGAGAACATGCACTTGACAAAACTCTTATTCTGTGAACGCCAATCGATTCAGAATGATGAAATTAGTATAATCTGTGAATTGACTCTTGTCGATCGGTACAAGAAAAAGTAACCGATAAATGTCCTAAAAATGATATGAATCCAGATAAACTAAAATTGACTAAATGAAATTAGTATCACCGTGAATTTCAAATCGAAGAATCCATATCTAATTGAGAACGGTTCGAAGTGGAGAAATTCTGCGAACGCCAAACGATTAAGAATTATTACTTTTGTATATTCCGTGAATTTCAAATCGATCAGCGAAATAAAGGACTCGAAAAAAGCAATAAAAATCATATGAACCCATATAAAATTTTCAACTTGAGAACGGTTTAAAGAACCCATATAAACTTTTCAACTTGAGAACGGTTTGTGATATGGCAATTCTGCAAAGGTCAATCGATTCAGAATGATGAAATTAGTATAATCTGTGAATTTTTTTAGGGAGTAGACCCCTAAAAATAATGTGAATCTGGATGAAATTTTCAACTTGAGGACGGTTCAAGATAGAGCAAGTCAGCGAACGCTAATCGATTCAAAATGATGAAATAGTATACTCTGTGTCAAGGGACAAATTGATTTTGATTTTTGTCACAGTGACAGAAAAAAATAAATATTTATATTCGCACAAGATGCAAAAATTTCGAAAAAAAAACAGCACTCGATAAAAAAATGTCTGGAAAAGCATACACAAGGTCAAATTAATTTGTTTGTCCAGAAAATTGTCGAAAAAGTAATTAATTAATTTCGATTCTATCAACCTGAATGACAAATCTAATTTTTCGCTCCGCCGGCGCTGTAACTTGCATTACCGTGTAAATGAGAGCCAGAAATTTGAAATCTTAGAAAAATCACGTTTTCCGAGAAAACTGGGCATTTCGTAAGGTATAATAGTCCTTGTAGGGAACTTAATTATCTTCCACATAGTTAAAACTATTTTTTGATGAATAACATACTTTCTAAGATAGCAAAAAACTTTTTTGTCATAAAAAATTCTTGTGTTCCACCCCTAGATCTTTCTTGGCATGCTTCCTTTCAACTACCAGTATGTCAAACTTGGTAATGCTTCGATCGATCGTCGTCTGAAATCCTAATTAGAGTGGATTACTTACTAATCTCACAGTCTGTATGCTAATATGCTTCCCCTATCAATTATTTCGCAAAAATCACTGATAACATCGATGAATACAGTATTTGATTTCAATATAATCACTTCACGATAATTCGAGCTTCGTTAACCGGTTTAATCACCCAAGAACTCATCATCAAATCACCATCATTACAGTGTAATAATTACAGTCATTAAAATCTTCGATGCAAAAAATAACAATGTTTTCATCAAATGGTGCGATAGCGATGTGAAAAATTACTTCCCCAGGTACGGCATCCTACCGTCCTGCCTACCTGTGATATCATGTGTAAGAGACTATTTTTAACTGATGAGAGAGCAAAGAAATCAATTAGAGAAATGGGGACAAATCAATAGAGTTCACAACATGTTTTTCTACAGGTTCAGTTTCATTCCTGATAACACGATCATCAATTTTTTTAAATGTGTGAATAACCAAGTAACAACGAGTAACAATAATTTTAGTCTTTTTCCTACCCATACCCCCGTTAGATTTCTGTTTCACAATGCTTGATTTCTGCTTCAATGTACCAGTGTGAAAGAAGAAAGATCAAAGAACTGAACAGGGATGAGTGAATTCTAATCCTACCAGCTAACAAAGGCAATGCAATTGCTATCTTAAATTAAAAGAACTGCCTCAAAAAAATTAGGATCTATTGAAACCTAAGATATATAAAGAAGAACTGAAACGAAATCCAGCACAAGCAACCATCAAAACCGTGGACAGCTCAATAAAATCCTCTTCTCTGGACGAGAAAACTATTTGGAGTGCGTAAAAGCAGGAATCTTATCACTAGGCTATATTGTCTACCAAAGATCCACAAAACCAACGTGTCGCTTCGCCCAGTAGTCAATACTTCTGATTCACCAACCTAAAATCTGGCGAAACATCTTTCAAAGCTACTACTATTAATAATACATCCTTATATTATGTGAGAGAGTCCAAGCATTTCATTGAATAAATCGAAGATTTGACCGTAGACCGAAATGACGTTCTAGTCAGCTTCGATGTGGCCTTTACAAAGATCCTTAGCTTCGATGTGGTATTACTCCTACAAAGGTCCCGTTAGATGAAGCCATGAAGGAAATTGAACTACTATTCCCAAGCGATACCGTAAAACTTTTAAAAAGTTGTTCAACAGCATCGCATTTTGTTTTCAACAACAAAATATACGAATGATTAGATGGAGTCTTAAGGGGAAGCCCACTAAGCAAAGTTATCGGAAACTTTTTCATGGAAAAATTAAAGGAAAGAGCAATGGAGACGGTGAAATCCAAACCCAAGGTATGGTCACGATATGTAGATGACACGTTTATAATCTGGAGGCGTAGACCAGAAACACTCAATAAACTCCTCGAACACATCCACAGCGTACTCCAGAATATCCAATTCATCATGGCTTTCCTAGACGTTCTCATTTTCCGAAAACATTGCATAAACCACAAAAGGAAGAATACTAGATAAATCGACAGTGGAGACAATGACTGCCGAGACAGTAAACCGAGTGGCAGTCAAACTAACATTTACAAACGAAAAGCATTCCTACTGTATGTTCACAAGATCGGCTTGGTCGTATACTAGGAAAGCATAAGATTGTAAGTATATTATATAAACCCTCAAAGAGCTGAAGGATCACTTGATATCAGCTAAGGATAAACGAGAAGTGATAAGCTCATCCATGAGTTCAAGAATTAAGGCACACAAGACTGGTTGTTGGTTAGGACGAACCAAAAAATCCGCTATCGCAGAACACGTACTCAATAATAAAAATCACAGAACGAATTTTGAAGCCACCCAAGTCATCTCCACAACATTTGCGTATTACCCAAGACTCTTCGGAAAAGCAATTGAAACACCACAATAACTTCAAGAGAACTGAAGAGGAGTTTCGATTGAACAAAGCCAGGCTACCTGTTCTCAGAAATGCCAAGACAGCACCGTACCTGGATAAAAAAAGTACCGGAAGAATAACGGCATAGGAGGGTACCTGAGACAGTGGATCAATTGAAAACCAGTTCACCAGCACATAAATACTGGTTGATATAACGGATATAAACAGTGTACCATGATTGGACACATATCACAAGTCACTTCGGTCTGAAAACCCGAATAACCATCATTCAGCAGTGGTGAAAATACTAATGATGTTGAAGGGGATTTGAATATCGATCCGGAAAATTGTTGTGAAAAGTTCCCTTGTTACTACTCGGTATTTACACATAAAAAAAAATTAATAATCGCGATATCAAGTATGAGATGTCCGTTTCGCCAGGAGCCCAAAACTCAATGACGAAAATCGTCTTAGTCTCTTGGTCGAGGAGGATCACAAGGCTTATTGGCTTGTATTTGCCTGAAGATGGGGAATAAGTAGATCCAATAGATTCGGCACTTCTCATTCTTCACCATGGACTCAATATCTCCCGGAGATGATAGAACAACACTCGTAGAGCCGCGTTATGCCTATACGCTGAGTCCACATGAGCTGGACAGGCTGACAGCAAATGCATTATGGTCTCAGCTGCCCCACGACACGCTCTGCATCTAATGTCAGGGACCTCTATACCCATCACGCGACTACGGTAGACGAGGGTGTTGACAACACCATCCTGGCAGGCCATTATGAGTCCCTCGGTTTCCGACTTGAGTCCACTTGACCTGAGAAATGCGAAGGTCAGGTTTTTGGATAAGCGAAGGTCTTCAATGTTCTTGAAGAAGACCCCTTGCATTGACTCATCCGTATGTACCTGTAGGAGACTCTCACTTTCCGCAGCTCTGAAGTGGGCTTTCTGCTGAACGGGTTCCAACTCGGTGACAGACTTTGGGTTCGTCCGTTCAGTGTCGAATAAGAGACCGAGTTCATCGACTGCATGGGTTGCTGCCTTGAAGAAAAATGCTCTAATCCCTGCTTTTTCATGATTGCATGTTAAGCAGAGAAGGGGATCTGAACTTCTGATGACTCTACATGCCCCATCCAGAACCACTCTGTTATGTAGACACTCCAAACTCAAAAGTCCACGACCTCCCTGTTGTCTGGGGAAGTAAAATCGTGGAACAGACGATTTAGGATGCAAGCATTTGAGTTTTTTCGGCGAGTTGTCGTAGCTCTTCCTGAGTCCACTTCATCACCCCAAAGGAGCAAAGTAGAATCTGAACGGCAGGCATATTAGTTGCAGCAACCAGATCTGTCGAAGTTTATGCTGATATTTGCCGCGGAGAGAGTTTTTAACAGTGGTTACCTCTTGGAGTGTCGTTGTTTCACCCCTAGATATTGCATCGCCCTCTTTTGAGATGAACCAAACTCCATTCCATTATTATTATATATTTTATGAGAAAGGTATGGAAGTGACATCGTTGAAATGGATGTCTCTTTCCTTCTGTGTAACAATAATTTCACATTCAAAAAAACAAAGTTATTCAGAGAAATGAGAACATCTTCCGAAATTCAATCCAATTGTAATTTATCCGCGATACTCCGACCAATAAAGTTGAAAACCCCACTAATTTAAGAAATGATACAAAAGCAATGCTTCCGATTTATACCTGGACCAGTTATGCAGTTCATTCTCCAAAGGAAAAAAATACGTGCAAACATTGGTATCCGGGACATCATCACCGTTTTTAGTTTGTGTAAGGTTAAGGCCGACCAAACGATGGAAAAAGTTCCGAAAAATATACGATTATACTAATGGAACCAAAGTTCAGCGTACCCACCCAGCTAATGAATGCATGATGGAAATAATGATTGATACATTTTTAATTTTTGTTTGTCTCACAGTCTTGAATTCTTAATGATCAGGTTCACTTAAGCAATTTCTTCTAACTTAGTTGGGGTTAACCTATATAATGCGAAAAATTTGCCATGAACTGTTTTTTCTTTGGAATCAGAAATCAACACGAAGTAACAGATCGTATTCTAAAATTGAAAAATAAAAAATCACCCAGTGATGATAATCTAACAGCTGAAATCCTAAAGTATATTGTTGATGACATAACAGCACCATTACAATTTATTATAAACTGGGGCATCAGGTCAGGCAAAATTTTTGAAATGATCATTAAAACACGGTTCCGAAACTTCCTTAATAAATTTGGTATTCTAGCAGATAATCGATTCGGCTTCAAGGAAGATAGGTCAATAGATGATGCGATCACTTATCTCACCTCAAATATCAGTGACTCTATTGATAAAAAAAAAAAACTGCACTTTGTGTCTTTATCAACCCCGCGAAAGCGTTTGACACGGTCAGCCACAATCATCTTTTGAAGATCTTAGACAGCTTAGGAATCAGAGGGCAAACGTTTGATTTTTTGAAAGATTACTTCTCAGAATACAAGTCAAAATAAATAATACAAAGAACGATTTGAAAGTAGTGGAATATGGTGTACTCCAAGGATTAGTCCTTGGCCCACTTCTGTTTATTCTTTGTATAAAGGATTTGTTCAAGCTACCACTACACGGAGAAGTTGTGAGTTTTGCTGATGATACGGCTATCATTTTAAAGGAAAACAACTGAGATTCTTTAAAAACTAGAGCAGAAAGTGATCTGTTTGAAATTATTAATTGGTCCAAAGACCGCCTTTTAACAGTTACTTTCGACAAAACACCTTTCCTTCTATTTACACCATATTCCAAACACTCACCAAACTATTAGAATTTGATGGTCAGCATTAATGGAGGCAAAAAATATATAGGAAATCTAGAGAAGATCCCAATTTTTTTAAATCATGCTCCATAAACCACGTAACCACCCTACAAATCAATTATATAAATAAACCAACATTCTCAATATACGGCAACTGCTATTTGTTGCAACGGTGACTAGACTGTCTCCCCCGAAATAAGGCAGGTGAATTATATAAAAGGGTTCAAAAACAAAATAAAAAAATGGATAGTATAGGTACCTCGATTGATGATACACCAGTATGTTGATACAAAAAATGCATACTACCTGTAAGCAATTATTATCAATTTATTTAAAAAAATATGTGTTAGCATAAAGTGAAATTATTAGTTTTATCTTTGGTAACGTTTTGAAAAATATTGTGTACGATCTTTAAAAATTAGTTGTATATAAACTGATTTGGAATAACTGAGAAATCCACATTCAAGGGTCTTCTTTTGTGTTCATCCTCCCTATTTGGACAGCGTTTTGAGGATAATTATCAAAACAAAGAAAAAAGAGACAATTTATTTCCAAAGCCTGCTATGGAAATCATAGTGTATGGCTTATTGATTCAATCTTATGAATTGGCCGTATGAAATGAAATCATCAGAATTCTGCCAAAATTTGTCACGAGGCAGAGAAAAATGTTTCGAAAAGAGCATATAACTAAAGGGGTAATTTTACAATCGTTATTTGATTATTTATTATACTAAAAAACAAACGATATGGAAATACTCTTTTAACTATTGATCTATCTGTAGAGGTTACGATGATAGAACTTTGTATCTGAATATTCGATGTCATTTAAATGGCTACTTCACCCCCTATATTTGAAATTTATAGTTTTTCATACAGGGTCAGTCAAAAAAGCATGAATTTGTAAATTTGTTTATATAACTCACACTCCACTTGAGATATTGGGCTGAAACATGATATACAGGGTATTCCACATTCGATGGCCTATTAGACGTTTCTGGAGAATGGAACGACAGATCTTTAAAAATTTGTGGGCATGGATAATCAAACATTCTCTACCCGTCTGAAATATTTTTATCAATACAGTGTTGCCACTTGTATCAGAAAGTAGTAGCTACTTTGTTATTTCAAATGGAACACCCCATATATTATATAATTTTTGGAATCCCTGTAGAAGTCCTTACAATTTTCCCAGATAACTCCCAATACCTATCTGTAACGGTTTTCGAGATAAAAATTATTTTGTCAAATTTTTGTGTAAAACCTGACCATTGAAAAATTGCATTTTTTTTCACAATGCAAATTTACTGAATATTGAAATTTGGGTCATAGCTGCATGAGGCCATTAGGTATTCTGTCGATGAACTGCATATCAGTTTCATCATACAGGGAAGCTCAGAAGTAACTTCTTTTCGGGGACTTATGAAAATGACTAAAACTCAGTTTTTTCAAATGGAACACCCTGTAACTCAAATTTCAATATTCAGTAAATTTTCATTGTGAAAAAAAATGCAATTTTTCAATGGTCAAGTTTTACACAAAAATTTTACAAAATAATTTTTATCTCGAAAACCGTTACAGATAGGTATAGGGAATTATCTGAGAAAGTTGTAAGGACTTCTACAAGGATTCCAAAAATTATATAATATATGGGGTGTTTCATTTGAAATAACAAAGTAGCTACTACTTTCTGATACAAGTGGCAACACTGTATTGATGAAATTATTTTAGACGGGTAGAGCATGTTTAATTATCCATGCCCACAAATTTTTAAAATGATCTGTCGTTCCATTCTCCAGAAACGTCTAATAGGCCATCGAATGTGAAATACCCTGTATACGTTTTCAAAGTATGCCCAAATCGAATAGGCTATCCACTTTTTCGAGAAAAAAATGCCCAATGGTCCTTCTCGAAATTTCGACCCGTTTAGCAGAGCATGAGTAGGCCTTGAAAATAAGAATAATTCATATCTGTCAACATCTTTGAATAGAGCTCGAAATATCAAGGTGTTACGGTTTAAAATCGCACAAACGGTATGATGAAATACCCAACAATCCCATTAACTTGGGTCACTCTGTACAACAAATACTGTCAACAGTGATCAGGAAATCGGTTGTTTTCGGTGGGATATTTGAATCATATACTACTACTAAGATTAGTGGAGATAAATTAACTGATTTTTGGATATAAGCAGTCAAAACTGTACCTGAATCACTTTCATGCAGCAAGTTATTATTCTTTTATAACTCTACGACAAACAACAACAAAATCTTGTAAGTCCAAATCCACACATAACCATCACGTTCAACTGTCACTACAAGAACCAAGCCTTTGAAATGTTTTCAAAAAAATTTCAGTCTGTAACTCGTCGAAGTCGAAACATAAATTCCATCGCGCGAAATCCAATACATATAAAGTTGTATTCTAACAAGTTTCGCGTAATTCCTTATGCCAGGTTCATATAAAAGTCGTAAGCCTTGCATAATTATGTAAATACATTCAAATTTATTGCGATGCTCGAACCCTCAGCCCCCCAACAATGCTAGCCGCTGGACCCAATTGACGTCAATGCAAAAATGTTTCTTCAATACGGTTATACTCGCTGAGGTTACATGCCAATGCAAAATTATGAATAAAATATGATAGTGCCAAACTTCGGAAGAACTAGTTGATAGACACAGGGTTGTATTACGAAATAACCAAATTTCATGACGGGTTGCTGGAAAACTGACTTGAGAGAAATGAAATGAGGAAATCAGCCCTCAGGCATCTTCTGAGGCATGTCCAGATTATATTATGAGTCATCAAAAAATTACAATTACTGCCCTGAAAGATCGGTCGATAAAATCTAAAAGAGAGTAACAATGGACAACAACAAAAGTTGAATGCCGCGTTGACTTTTTTCGGAACTATCTGCAAAAAAATCAAATAAACATTGCCAATGTGAAAAAATTTCTACTTGGGATCACACTCAGAATTCCTGCGTGAAAATCCAGCATCGTAGATGGGCTACCGTGAATATCAGTGCATTAAAAAAAAACATTATTTTTCCATTCACGAACCTGCACCTTTACGAGCAACCCTCAGAAGTCTTCAGGAGACTTGTGCGAACTATAGGAATGACCAAGGCCTCACCCTGAATTAAATTGTTAAAATTGTTATATCCGTCAACCGGTTGCACCCCTATGTGCAACCCTCAAAAGTCAGAGACTTGTGCGAGCTAGGGGAAGACGTTGCCCTTACCTTTTAATACGTGTGATGCCATGCACGAGACCGGTGGCAATGCAGAGATTCGAACTCACACTCTCTGGCTTATGAGTCCTATTCAATCGTCTGAGGAAACACTAATTTCCAATATCAAATTTTATGTTCCGTTTTTCATTTATCACCAATGACTTGTACGAGCCAAGTAAAGTACCCGAGGCCCGCGTTGGCCTCATCCGTTGAAATTTCGTCTATCCCTCGCTAATCATTCACAATCCGATCTATAAATCTCCGATGCCCAGCACTAACTCTCTTCCTTTTTTTTATGTAGTCATTTCTCTCACTTCAATCATCTCAATAGTTCTAAAAATTGCACCAAGGTTTTGGCGTCTCATTATTTTCCCCAAAAGACTATTAATCGCCGTTTCCAGCCAGCAAGTTGCTGAGGTAGACAAATTCGTCTCGTTCACCAGTACTGTTGATCTCAATAAAATATGTGAATATCAGTTTCGTATATCGGTTTTGCTTAGCCGGATAAATTAAACAAACACCAGTCGAGAAATATTAATTTTGATCACAGACAAAATAAGCATTTGCGACAGTCATAACATACAAAGTAATTTCTGCCTTGTGTCGTCTTCAATTATTAGTTATTATTAAATCATAAGTGCTTCAGCATTTGTGACCATGTTGGGCCACAATCAATTTTTCTGGCCTCGAAAAACTGATATGAGCAATGTGCTCTTTGAACCGTACTTTCATGGCCAATCTAGTTTGATCCACATACTTCTTCTCGTAGTCCTTGCAGCTAATTTCATAAATCCCCGATTTTTTTTTCTCAGTTCAACAACTGCGCTTTTACGAACAACCCAAAGGTACAGCCATGGGTAACCCTCTGTCTCCCATCCTATTGGCTATTTCCCTAGGGTTTGGGTGAGGTATGTCGACGACGTGTTCGCTATCTTTGATACAAAACAGGTCAACATAGACAGTTCTGTTTCAGAATTGAATAGCCTGAAAAGCCAGTTTCAAACCATTTCGTTCACTTCTGAATCTGAAAACAAAAAACAGATGTTTTGGTAATCAGAAACGACCAAAATCGACTCGAAGGAAGGGCACAAGTACACTCAGATATATTCCCGAGACTCACCATAATTCTAAAAGAGGAACACCCTCCGAAATACAGGCCGTTTCTTTTATCATGTGGTAACATTGCTATATTCTAAACCGTAATAGATACAAAGACGATTAAATGGGAAAAAATTTAACTATTGTGGTGAGCAGTACATTGGTCAGAGAAAATCTACGGGGACTCTCGCCCTTCCCGACTTATACAGGGAAAACTAAAAATGCTGTTTTCGGTTTTTTACGAATAGAATGGTTATTTCAGAAATTTATCATTACGTAGTTCTAGTACATTTTGAATACAATAAAACTTTCCTTTTTCTTTTTTTTATATTTTCTGTAATAACAATTCTATTCGTAAAAAACCGAAAACAGCATTTTCAGTTTTCCATGTATAAGTTGTGAAGGGCGAGAATCCCCGTAAATTTTCTACGACCAATTCACTGCTCACCACAATAGTTACCTTTTTTCCCATTTAATCGTCTTTGTATCTATTACGGTTTAGAATATAACAATGTTACCACATGATAAAAGAAACGGCCTGTATATCGATATCCCATACGAACCCTCAATATAAGCTACAAAAGACAAGAGAAAGAGAGTCGGAGATTTATGAAATCATCTGCAAAGACTGCGATAGGTATATGGGTCAAACTAGAAGAGCCATAAAAGTAAAGTTTAAAGAACACATTGCTCAACATGAATGCGTGCAATCAACCACTCATATGAGCAGTATAAATATAATTAGAATATCGTAGTTCAGTATGCTTCGAGCTCCTGAGGATGCAAGTTAATTTGGCAAAACTCCCAGAGTGAAATTGACGTATTGTTGTTTTGTGTAAGTTTCTATTGCTTGAATTTTATTCACACCAAAGGTTCCAAATATATATTCCTTTGATATTCATGACTGAGAATATAAAGTCCTTGATGCGAACTTCTAAAATTGAAATTGTGTTTATGTAGACATATATCCAATATATCTAGAGAACGAAGACCTCGTTCCATTGACGTCAAACAGCGTATGTCAACGGTCGAAGACTTATTATAAATCGAACTAAAATAAACAATGCATCTAAGGCATGATTCATTTCGGCTGATCCATATTCATCGTAGCTCATTATTCGTATTGCTCATGCGGGTTATATTTATACGAGCATGAATAATTTATTTACGGTCTATTGTTTCAGTTTTTTTAACCTACAGGATTTTGTAGTAGAGGTGTGATCTAGGCGAGCCTCAAAAAAAAAATCAAATTGTATGATAGTTCATAGGCTACTGTCATTCTCGAAACGCTTCTTCGGCATAAAGGAGCTGCGAAAACATTAAGCGATGAGGAAAACAACGTATCTCCTCAAATTTTAAAGAATCCACAACTAGAAAGCGTTTGTTACTGGCATCATTAACGCTTCTTAAATTATTTTGAACAAAATTGATATACCTCCATATACATTTTTTCCACCTACACCCAAGGGCTATTTAATACTCTAAACGCGAGTCGGCAGCAGTGGATGGCAATGAAAAATATTGAGTAACTCAATACCTTTATTTGATGACAAGTGGCAATAAGTTTATTTTGTGGAAATTCAAGTTCACTAAGGATACACTAAAAACAATTTTTTTTATAATTTTATATTTGTTGACTAGTTTCGTTTATTAAACCATTTTCAAAACCTTGAGTGTTGAAAATGGTGTAATAACCGAAACTAGTCAACAAATATAACACCATTTTCAAAACTTTGAGTAATAACCGAAACTAGTCAACAAATATAACACCATTTTCAAAACTTTGAGTAATAACCGAAACTTGTTAACAAATATAAAATTATCGTCGAAAATATCTATAATAAGGTCGATTTAGTAACACGTGCACAGCCTTTTTGAAATGATCAGTGTTGGCCATATCCCTCATATAATTTGGTAGATGGTTGAACATCTTGCAACCGTTGTCAATAAATTAACCCTTCACTAAGGACGAATTTGGTCTTGGTAAGTTGAAGCTATTATTTTTGCGTAAGGCGTAATGGGAAGGAGTAGTATTAAAAGTATTCAAATATTTTTGATTAAGCATACTGTTTCAAGAATGAAAATGGCGAAAACAGTGTTTTAAGGGATATAAACAATGGTTTCAGGGAACACGTGTCTTTGCTGTAGATGAATATCTGATTGCCCGTTTTTGTTAGAACTCCGTATGTTTGAAGGTGGATGACAACGTTTTACTTTTGGTAAGGTTATTCTGGACTTCCATTGTCTATACGGCCAAAGAAAAGAAAATTCAATTCTCTGCAATTTTTATTCACGACGTTTCGACTGAGATCTACAGTCGTTTTCAAGTGTATAAATGCGACATTCTCCAAACCTAATGTTTTTTGTCATGGTTTGATTGGCCTTCTGATTATGACTTCAGACAACCTAAGTTATGTTTACTTATCTATCACAGTTTTTGAGATATGTCCATTTTTCTGAAAAAAATTACAGCTGTAGTAGTTTACGAAAACACGTGTAGCCCACAAACCGTTCAAAATTAGAAAACCAAATTTATGGAGCAGTTAGCTGGTAGTCCAGGCTAACACTTGATGTGCCATCGACGGTCCCATTTTGTACCATATGGGCGCAGCCGATTTTTGAATGTCGCAATATAAAATTGTCAAAAAGTCAATTTTTTCAAATGGCACCTACCATTTTTTTTAACCATTCGAAAGAAAATTGAATTTTAGGATGAGTTATTTCAGCATTCCCTATACCCAAGTTCCACCTCTATTGAGTTATTCAATAAAAATCAAGAAATGCCTTATCCTGCTTTTGTGTTTATTCAAGTATGCCATGAAAACAAAAAACAACTGTAAACAAGAAGGTGCTATTCTATCAAAGTAAAAACGAGTCGTGCTAATTCTTAAATAAAATTGATTGGAATATGGAAAATTATACAAACGAAGTTGTGTTTGACTTGTTTGTTATCCACGGCATGTGTCAAAAAATTGTGCAGCGAACTGTCCGAGAGTTCAATTTGAATTATCCAAACTTACCGAGGATGACACGGGGCAAGTTCTCACGATTTAAAACTAATTTTATACATTTTGAGAAAGTGGATAGACCCGTTACGAGAGTCAAACCACTAACTGGCAATGACGATAATCAAATTACCATTCTCGGATATTTTCAAGCATATCCTCAATCCTCAATACAAACGGCGTCTTTGGAATCGGGATTTTCATACTCTGCAATACAAACCATTTTACACCGCCATAAGCTACAATCTTTCAAATTTATACGATTGCAAAAATTACACCTAGGTGACTTTCCCCGTAGAGTGAACTTTTGCGAGGACTTATTACTGAAAATACAAGAGCACGCCGGATTCTTAGACAACATAATTTGGACTGATGAGGCAAAGTTTTGTCAGCAGGGAGTTTACAATAGGCGCAATCGACATTTTTGGGCTTCTGAAAATCCACATATGGTGTTCGAAGTTGAAAATCAAGTACAATTTCGAATAAATGTGTTTTGTTTGGTAATGAACCAAGAGGTACGCTACTTTATGTACGATGAAAATCTGAATAGTGACAGATATGTAGAAATTCTTCAAAACGTAATAGAAACATTTCTTGACAATTTGCCACTGGCAAGAGCTGCACGTTCATGGTACCAGATGGATGGAGCACCACCGCACAATACACGAACTGTGTATACCAAATTGACTTCCATGTTCGAGCACCGTTGGTGGGGAAATCGAGGACCCTTTCTCTGGCCTGCAAGATCTCCAGATCTTACCCCTTTAGATTTTTATATTTGGGGTAGGGTGAAAGATTTGGTCTATTCTTCACCAGTTCACAATATAGATGAGTTGAGAATAATACAGACTTTTGACAGTCTCGATCCCAACGAAATCAGTCGTGCTACGCAATCTATTGAAAGTAGAATAATAGAGAATAATAGAATGTTTGAACAACAATGGTGGTCATATTGAACATTTACGCTAGAGTTCTGTCAATATTTTTGATTAAATTATTACAATTTTCTTTTGTTTCCATGGCATACACACATAATCATTTTGTAAGATAAGGCATTTCTTGATTTTTATTGAATAACTCGATAGAGGTTGAACTTGGGTATAGGTAAAGCTGAAATAACTCATCCTAAAATTCAATTTTCTTTTGAATGGTTAAAAAATAAATGGTAGATGCCATTCGAAAATATTGAGTTTTTGACAATTTTATATTGCGACATTCAAAAATCGACTGCGCCCATATGGTACAAAATGGGACCGTCGATGGAACATCAGGTGTTAGCCTGGACTACCAGCTAACTGCTCCATAAATTTGGTTTCCTAATTTTGAACGGTTTGCGGCCTACACGTGTTTTCGTAAACTACTACAGCTGTAATTTTTTTCAGAAAAATGGACATATCTCAAAAACTGTGATAGATAAGTAAACATAACTTAGGTTGTCTAAAGTCATAATCAGAAGGCCAATCAAACCATGACAAAAAAACATTAGGTTTCAATTTAAAATAAGAAAGTTGGTACCGACTTTTGGCATACCCTGTATAATTGTAGGACTAAAAACATTTGAGGTAGAACGCACATGATCAATTATGACAGCATACCAAATTTCAAGTTTCTAGTCCAACTGTAAGTTGAAAAACTTCTAATGCACGGCCTACGTAAATCACGCTGTATAGAAGATAGTTTGATTAACAAAATTGAGACACTTACTAAATATTGAATTGTCCATCTTCTCCCAATCAAATTAAAATATCTGATAAAATTCTGGAATCAACTCTTCGAGAAATATCTAAGGTTTCTGACCAGCAGCAACATGGAACATCTTCTGGAATTTATGTTGGAAGTAATTGTCCAAATTTTTCTATCAATTATTATTTCAATGAATGGAATTGTTTTATGATGAATAGTCAATTAATGACTGAATCTGTTAAAAATAAATCCTTCAAAAAGTAATGTTTCATGTTTATTTTGTGAAGTCTTTTGTTCACGGTGAAAATAAAGTAAACATTTACGCATCAATAAAGATGCAGAAATGTCAAGTTTTTTTTGACAGTTGTACAAAAACTGTATTTTAGACTGAAGAGATGTAGACGCTTTTATATACCTCGACATTTTCTGAGAGAAGTTTCAAATATCAGTACTTACCAATATTATCTAAGAAATTTCAAATAATTTTCTTTTTTCCAATATCGAAAAATTTCACGGTTGCATAACGTCACAAGGCATGCATATATCTAACGAGTCGTTCATTTGAATCCCAAGCAATTCTGGAAATTTGTTTATTTCGTCATATAAGGCTTCTTCTATAGCTAGTCATTTTAATGGCATAATCGATTTGCTGAATAGTCTAGTCTACTTTTCCGTTGACGTCAATTCCACGATATCTTACTGATATCGAATTTTACATTGTTGAATTATGGAATTAAACGATTGGTTTTTACTTTTTTCTTCTGAGTCTACTAACTCATTTGGTGTATACATGGTACCAAGAAACGATTTGTTGGCCAATATGGGTACCTAGTTGAAAAACAAATTTGCGTAGTGCGAGCTGAGCTATAGTGGAAATACTTTGAATTGTCGATTATATTCCTAAACTGATCTACTTAACGAAAGAACTTCGCAATATATTTTTGATCGCTCCTCAAGTCAGACGTTTAGTGGAAATCGTCAGTGATGAAATGGCTAGTTCCATTTTGGACGGAGTTTCCAATTATTAACTTTTAGAGCACTTAAGTTAGTGGTTTAGTGGTAAGTTTTCATTTGACAGCATACCAAATTTCAAGTTTCTAGTCCAACTGCAAGTTCAAAAACTTCTATTGCACGGCCTACGTAAATCACGCTGTATATGCTTCTGCTACGGAGGCAGATTTCCAGCCACCGTGACGTTTTATGGTTGTGATGTTGTCCTCTGCATTGTCCAGAAAAGTTACAGAGCTTCTCCTGTATTTTCCAAGCTGGGAATTTCTCCTATTTTAATCATCCCCATATGTTGGTTAATACATTTTCCTCTCGAGTATTTCAGAAATAATAAGTTACTTTTTGTATGAGGCAGTATAATCATAATTTGAAACAGTAAACGTTCTTGCGCAGTGGGTCTTCCTATTAGGTATTTTAACAATCAATATAGATCTAGCATCTTCAATGGCATAATTATATGTAATAATTCTTCACAGCGACAAGCATCGCTCATACCCAAAATCAGGACGCCCAACAAATGAAAGATATTGAAATTTATCTCACAAAAATCTGTACCTTATAAAGTAAATTGGTTTCGTTATTAGCATTTTGAATAAATTTATTGATATCATCCCTTTATAAAACTTTAGATTTCTTTCCTCGGTATCCGACGCATTTGTTCTTAATGGGCGGGATCAATTTTGAAAACTTCCTTGTATAAATAGTTTCATCGACATTGAGTAGACACTCCATAGAAGGTTTTATAGTTTTTGACTTTTCATCAAAATAGCATACAAGCACATTTTCAGAAACTTTTTTTACATTTTTCTTGTCGCACCATTCACAAAACTGGTCATGTTTTCTCATAAATATACTAACTTGGATTTGGCCGGTAACATATTAGATACCAATGCATTCGCTCAGTGGCGGATCATAGGCGAGGCTCGTATTTTTCCAGGCAGGGGGCGCCAAACAAACGGTAATTCACGGGATATATGCAAGGTTCAATATAAAAGAAGTATAAACACATCAAACTTATTGAACCACATTAAACGAAAATATCGAGTTCTTTGGACAAATTCAACGAGTATAGGTGAAGTAGAAAAGAATAATGCAAATGATGCAAGTACTTCTGCAATTTCTACACCAGAAGAAAGAAACAGAATTGTTAGTTGATACGACATAGAATATTGATTATCAACTCGTTCTTACCTTGCCTCATATTTGACAGCACTATCGATATGTCAATTATTTATTGAAAAATATCGGAAACTATTGATAGCTTAAAATTTTGTATGTACCTTCGAGGTATTTCATACGGATTCTTGACATATTCGTAGGTTCACGATCTAACTACTCAGTACTTCAGTCTTCAGTTCAAGATGTTAATTAGCTACTACCTTCAGAACATGGCGTTTTATCATTGAATATACAGTCTGTTTCACTTGAAATGGTAACACCTCAGTAACTTCTTCATTTTTCAATTGATACAAAAATTGAAAAATCCCTTATGTTAATCTTATGAAGCTTTTCAAAATGGGTAAGCTACATTTCAGCCATTGCAAAAAACTAGCCTACTGTGATTAATAATGTTTGCATAAAAAAACGTAAGAGGGATTTTGTGTCAAAAATTTTATTGGAAAAACTTGTTCGGAATTACCTCAAAACCCCTAATTCCAAATTTGGTTGAAGATAAAAAATAAAAGAATTCACCTCAAAAAAGTTCTATTATTTATTTCATTCTCAGAAGTCGCAATCCGAAAAAGTAATCATTAATAATCAAACAACAAAAGATAAGTCTTTTTTTACATTTGGAAAATTATCAGCTGGAAAGTTTGTCACA
Organism: Chrysolina americana; assembly: GCA_958502065.1. Classification (NCBI taxonomy): domain Eukaryota; kingdom Metazoa; phylum Arthropoda; class Insecta; order Coleoptera; family Chrysomelidae; genus Chrysolina; species Chrysolina americana. The sequence continues at coordinate 63,257,901 of OY293416.1, read as the reverse complement.
AAAAAATTTCAAAGCCCTTTCAGTTCTTTTTATCGGAAAGGAAGTCATGGAAAAACTGAACTTCGAACTTTGCAAAAAAAGTCCAGAAAGGTTAATATTTAGGCTAGACTTTTGAGTGATACATATTTTTCATTCATTTTTCAACATCATGAAATATTTTGTTTTGTTTTCTCTTTTTTGTTATCGTTGACAGCAGCAGCGGCAAATTTTATGTAATGAATTCGTATAAAAAATGGAATTCGAGAAAAACTGTTTTCGTTTTTTAAATATATGGCCTGCTGTGAAGGCACATTTCAGAAGGAAAGGGGCGCTGAAGTCAATTGCACTTCAGTCTGCCGAAGATCACGATCCGCCACTGCATTCGCTTTCTCAAATATATATGATGGGGTATCAGTACCACTATCATAATTAACATCAATATTCTTGAAAATAACTTGAAATTGAAGCAACTACGAGCAAACACAGTCAAACACGCGGCGTGCCAACAAACCGTTTCTATTTCTATAGAAACGACACAGAAAAACAACTAGATGCTGTGAAATTATGTTGTAAGTATTGATAACATTAAATATAACATGTAAGTATGGAAAAGAGAAGTATTATTTAGTTATTTTGGACTTATTTTTTTCAGACAGAAAACATTTTCGAATGCGGTTTTACTGAAAACATTGAATAATATTATCAAGACAACAGTCGTTTAAAAGCGATAACTAATCGGGACAAAAAAACACTTCAAGATGTATTGAAAGTATTTATTTTTAATATATTTCAGACGATATTCACATTCACAGTTGTACAAAAAATGTTGTTTGTATTTCGTGTATAAAATTCGTGTTTTAATGGTACATTCAAGAGTATTTTTGGCCTCGAACTGCGGTCTCGGCAAAAATTAACATTCTCATGTGCCATTAAAAAACCACTCATTATACGCATGGTCGGTGGATCAGCGGTCTAATGCACAGGCCGTTCGAAACTCCAGCATAGCGATAGTCGGTTCGAGTCCGATGTAGGTACGAGAATTTTTCTCAACTACTTATCGGATTCGATAGGCGGCCGCATGCCTTGTTGAAAAGCAAGTGTATTGTGAGTTGTCTAGATGCCAATCTCGTCTAGTGCTAGCTTGGAGTGCACACCGACCACCCGAGGTGGTGCTGTAGGTTTTCCGGGTCTTCCTACAGCTGAAAAGTGAATACATTACCTAAAACATCAGTAAGTCGCCCCGGGGCGCCCCGGCAAATAATAATAATAGCCGTCCTCTACCCGCACAGGCTATGCCTTTGGGTACACTCAACGAGTGTTTATGAGGGAGTATTATTATTATTATTATTATTATTATACAAAAATAACTAATCTATACTTTGATTAAGTACCTTTATTCATGATGAATGGTTGAGGGAGTAAAGGATCATCCATTATTTACCAGAAAACACAAAAATGTTAAGTATTCAAAGAAGGAACGTATGATTGAATGAAGATATCAAAAAATACAAAGTATTATTTTATTAGAATATAATATAATTGTCCCGTTACAGATAAATATCAATCCGTCAGTTTGAAACTATGAAGTTGCTGCTGATACATACAGGTGTGATTCTCTTTCTGCAAATAAATGAAAAACTACACAAAAAACCATCGACCGTAGCTTACGCATTCCTCCATAGAAATACGTATAACAATGAGCCATTGTTCCGAACGACTTTTGATCACTTCGAATGGAAAATTTCGATGCATCATATAACCACGACAACGATAAAACATGATGCACATATTGCAAAACGAAATACCAATAAATAATATTTATAATGCGATAATAGCACCGCAATGATAATGAGACGGATTAGGGGGCGTCCATAAATTACGTGAGGTGTTTTTTTTAATTTTCTGCCCCTCCCTCCCCCCCTGGTGAGATGTCGTGAGATTTTATTCAACCCCCTCCCCCATCTCCCAATCTCACGTGAGATTTTTCAAAATGTGAGTTTCTTACGTAAACGTGTTGGATTGTTATTGTAAAAAGAAAAAAACAAATTTGCTTCGTGCTTTTATTTACGACTAGTTATGACTAGTAATCAATGTTGCTGAGAGTTTAATTATAAGTGTAGATAGAAGTATGAATGAAATTATTTTCTATTGAACGAATTAGTGAATGATCTTTATCGTATTACGATTACGCTTAAGATTAAATCTTATGCATGTACAATCTGGATTAAATGGACCAAATTAGTATAATTTTTTTTTTGTTTCAATCAGAAAAAAAATTGCGTGATATTTGCCGAGACCCCCCCTCTCTCCAACGTAAGATTAGATGAGATTTGACTCGACCCCCTCCCCCCCTTAAACACCTCACGTAATTTATGGACGCCCCCTTAGCAGAACAATAGAGTTGGTATATAGAGCCAAGATGTCTAGAATGCCAGGCTGAAACGATCTGTCATTGTAATTGTTATTGCGCTTTGTACATTTATTTATGTTACTCACCAGATGGCAGAAATGGCTTGAATGAAGAATACAATAGATAGGAGTGTAACTGGTAAGAAAACACCAGCTGGCTACCGAGCCGATTTAATATAATCAAAATACATCTAGGATCTTTGCCGAAAGAGAAAAAACCGTTTGTGTACATTTCACAAGTGAGTGACAAGTGAAATGAAATGTAAATAGACTTCGTAAAAACAAAGTTCTCAATTCCATTAAGTTTTCTCACAAACAATTTAGTTCTCTCAACAAAACAAATCCTGTCAGAAGGCTAGGTAGATTGATAACAACAAACGAACTCAAGCCAGCTTCCAACGAATCTCTGCAAATGACTCAAAACTACATTGGTATTTCGTTTGATCAACATGGCCAGGAGAAAAAGCGTTGACGAAGCCACCTGCAGATAGATACTTTCAATGCCCAAAATCGGAAGGCCCAGACCAAGATGTCGCGCAGCTAGAAATTGCAGGAAGAGTTCCACAGGGCTGGATTTTATCACTCATACTGTGGGATATGGTAGTTGACGAACTGCTGGAATCTTTAAAGAATCTGGGATACTGTACCCAAGGTTATGCGGACGACATAGTAGTCGTCGTGCAGGGGAAGAACGCCAAAATAACCTCTGAACTAGTGCAAAATGTATTGGGGACCGTAGAGAAATGGTGCAAAAGAGATGGACTAAGGGCAAACCCCAGCAAAACCACAGTCATTCCCTTCACACGCAAAAGAATTCTAGGAGCAAGAAACTACCCAAATTCTTTGGCGAAACACTAGCTGATCATGTCAAATACTTAAGGTTGTTTCTGGAAAAGAAACTAACTTGGAACATGCATCTGCAACATGTTATCAACAGAAGCAAATCATCATTCATGATGTGCAGAAGAGCTTTTGGAAAAACATGGGGACTGAAACTGAAAGTCATAAATTGGCTGTACACCGCAATCATAAGACCCATAATCACATACGGCTCGCTGCTGTGGTGGCCCAAAGTGAAACAGAGACAGGCAAAATTTAACCTTGGTAAACTCTACAGGCTCTCTACAGGTCTGATATCACGAGCGCTATGAGCAGCACTCCGACCGCTGCTATGGAAATCATCCTAAACCTTCAACCTTTGGACATCACAGTCATGGGAGAGGCAAGTATGAAAGCATACAAACTCATGCGAACAGGTAGTTGGAGATCCCAACCACAAACTGGGCACACCAAAATCATTCATGAAATCAACATTACCGAACTGGAAATGATATCAGACCACATGCTACCCCAATACTCATAGGAAAAACCATTCAGAACACCAAGTGGGACGAATGAGACTCGAGAGTAGAATCACTATCATCTGTAAACATAATCTGGTACCCAGATGACTCAAAAATACAGGTAGGGACTGGAGCAGGAATACATAGAGTGAGGCCAAAAAGGAACGTTATACTTCCACTTGGCAATAACGCCACAGTATTCCAAACTGGGACATATGGCATAAGGACATGCGTACAGATGAATCTAGATAGTGGGTATAAGGTAAGCTCGGGTAAGTGTGACCGTGATTTTCATTAGTTCGCATTGCATTTAGTCCATCTGATGAACCTGAACTAATATAACAATGAAGTTTTGCAGGTATTTACTTCGAAGGTCAGTCTTTGTAATACGCCACAGAAAACTGTTGAAAAACGTATTCTATGAATTTTTTTTATATATTCAGATATACATCTCCATAGGTCACACTTCCCCGGAAATTTGGGGCAAGTGTGATTCTGGCCAAATTTAAAGATATTAATGCACGTAAATCTTTGGGGCAGGTGTGAGTAAACGGTAAAGGAACTTTCACCACAATTTATTTGTTTCGAGATATCTTTATTCAAAACATAGTTAGGAACTTTTTAATATTGAATTTGAAATGCCCCATTGGAAAAAAAACCAAAAATAATCGTGAAAGTGAACATTTGTTGAAAAGAAAAATTTACAGGTAAAAATCTGAAAAATCGAATGAGAATTTCATTGATCCCCATCTTCTGACGAGTGGTGATGGAAGCACAGTTGTTATTTCATCCTCTGAAAGTGTATCAATGACTTCCACATCTGGCCAGGTATATTGTTTGGCTCTCTGAGATTTCCGTATATAATTTCGTACTATAGCTGATAAAACATTACTGTTTAGATTGGCCAAATGGACCAGGTTCCCACTCACCCCGACAGATAGGTCACACTATCCCCAATAACATTTAATTTCGGTGTAAGTGTGACATGCAATGGAAAAATGAAAAAAAAATCAACTTCATGAAAAAACGGCAATCTATAGTCAGATTCATTGTTCAGGCAGAAGAAAAGTGTATGAAATGGATTCTTACCTTAGATTTTAACAATACACTCAAAGCTTGAAATAAACTCGTTATACTCGTTCGGGTTGATGAATTGTAGGTTAGAAAATTGGGGAAAATATTTGGATTTCACAAGATCTCTTTTGTATTTTATATGATGGTTATGGATTCATTATGAGTGTAGGCTATTCGTCAATAGATGCCATTGGGCTGTCGCCCGGTTTAGCGAAGATAGCGAGCAAACTCACACTTGCCCCAAATTCACACTTACCCGCCGAGCTTACCTTAAAAGAAAACACATCTACATTTTATCTGACAGCCAGACTGCAATAACAGCTCTGAATTCAATACAGATTAGTTCAAAGCTGGTTTGGAAATGCCTCCAGAGCCTCAATGAATTGGCCAAACACAACAAGGTAACACTTGTGTGAGTGCCTAGACATAGGGAAATAGAAGGTAATGAAAAAGCAGACCAAATTGCAAGACGTGCATCTGAATTACCACACAGGTCAAGAATCAGTCTTTGGAATTAGCAAAACCCGATGGGTAAATCTAATAGATGAGTGAAAGAAAACAAAGCACCAAACATATTAGGACCAAATCGAAGGGCATCAACACAGTGCAGCCATGGTGAGGCACTTGAGCCAAACACTGACGGCTGACACTCTCAACCTAAACATATCTAAGAGACGCACAATTACCGGTTTACTAACCGGAAATTGCGGCCTTGAGAAATCAAACCAACCAACCAACCTTGATCAACATAGTGTTTAAGGAATTCGTTTTCGATGGCAAAAACGTTCACTTCATCTGAAACTCCTTGAAGTACCACATTACTGTTTATGTTTTTTTGATTTCAAGACTGCCAGAATAATTTATTTTGCAATAGACATTTCAGTGCGTATCAATTCAATATTGAACTTTTTACTTCGTTAATTTGACAACATTAAATTCCAGCCTATTTGCAATGTGTAAGTATATGGCCTTGATTCTCACAATTATAACAATTATTATATCAAGTTTTTTAATGTTTGCTACAATCTTGAATCCTTTTTATTGGAGGTGTACAATTTCTCTTCAGATTCTCACGAAAAAAAATTTAAATAGCTATTTATATACCAAGGAAGAAAAGTAATGCTTTTGCTTCCGCTGACAGCGAAAATGAGTGACGATCATAGTATAGTATATAGTATATATAGTAATAGTTTTCCTTCCAGTTTCAAAAAACAAGAAAAAACGCACATTAATTGTGTAACATGTAAATTGACCCTTAGATAAATTTCCTGTTACTCCCAACTGACCTGAAGGCAATGAAATTTGATATTTAATTTTGCGTATTTATTTAAGGTAGAGTCGAATGAATAGTACATAAAACAGAATACTCTGTGCAATGTATTCGGTCATGTCGGGTCGGAGGTACGATGACACCACTAGCCTTATTTGTTATAAACCCTGGTAGAACTGTCATCTTTGGAATCCCTCGACTATTTTTATGTGTTCTGTGCTCTCAATCCATAAATTTCACTTAGGGGCTGACCTCTGACATGAATAAGTGTTAACGATAATTGCTTTGATTTTTGACAAGGGAAATGATATCCCTCGATGCGCCAAATTTAAATAGCAGCCAATCAGATTGCAGTGTGTACCCACGAGAGGATACGTGTATGCTCGACTGTTTTTTTGTTATGAAGAAACGCCATTTCAAAGTTTTTAACTGAAGAGGCGGAAAAATGGAAATTCGCGATATCTATATTCATTTGCTGCTGTACTTTCTGGGGAAAGGGGCCATCTTCTTAGAAGGTGAGTTCAACTGATTTTTATGAGAAGTGTCTATTTTGCTGGGGTGCAAACTCAATGAAACGAATCTTTTTAGAGATCAGACGGCCGTTCGTTCTGGGCTCGAGTTATACGAAGCCATCGAGAACACCTATTAACCTGCTGAGGAAACCGCGTCGGTGGACTCGGGAGATTGATTTGCTGCTCTATTTTCTGGGAAAAGGGGCACAAGTTCTAGACAGCGTTCCATCTGAGCGCGAGTTCTGCAAGCGTGGGTGGACTCGTGAGAAGTGGAATATTTCGATGGGCCATTGACCACCTTTAAATTAATATGGACATATTGGGTTTTATCGATAGAAATTAATACCGTTTTGGCAGGCCACATTCTTTACCAATTTACATTTCACGTTGGGGATAGTCTTTGTTTTTTTGAACTACCACCTTTGGAGATCAGTCCACGTAGGTATGGCACCATAGGATATCGTCACAAATTCAACTTCATGTCCTGGATTACAACAAGGTTAGATTGTTCCGTTTTCAAATTCGACCATTCAACGTATTGAAAGTCAAAATTACTTGCTAGTAGTACCAACCTCTTCAAGTTTACAAAAACTGTATTCTTTTAATTAATGTAAGTTTTGGGCATAATTAATTGTGGTAGGTACCTTAACACATCTTTCCTAATTTAATAGATATTAAATTGATTGATTTTTAATATATAAATGTACAGCCTGGTATAGATCTATAACGAGTGCTTTCCAGTACCATAGTGTGGTTTTAGGACTTTAAACATATTAAGGTATTTTCCTTCACAGATTATTTCATGTATAGAAAAAGCAGGGAACCTACGGTTCTCATTTTCAGATTGAACTTTGTTAATTGATTTCATTGTGACTACATTTGCGCAATTATTAATGTAACTGCTACCAAGAGGGTATTAAACAATCGAGTTCATTTGGTGTTTGAATATTCCAAGTTACAGATTTTCTTCGTTTTCTCTAGACTAAAATTGAGTGGCGCCTACAGGACCACTTGACAATTCGAAGCCAAACTCACAACCATTGCTCCCAGATGAAAAGCTGCCGGTGCCTATGAAGCAAGCTTCAGGGTGGGAAGGTAACCTTCGAAAACTCTGAAGATTATGGCTATAATTGTTTCTGATGACATAATAAAAGGAATATCTGCCTTGGCATTATTTCGAAAATATAAAAATTCCAAACAGCCCAAAACATCGCACTCCAGATTTTTGTTAATCACTATAAAGGAAAATTATCTGTCAATATAATTGAAAAGAATACAGTGGCTGAAATTCCATGTGAAATTACAACATTTTCAGAATCAAGAAGCCCCTATTATTTCCAATTAACTTCGGCTACGCTGCTCGTCAATGCAGGTGGTGACTTGGTGACACTTAAGCAGCATGGAGGTTGGGAGTCTGGAAGGATTGCTGAGGGATATGTCGCAGAGTCATTGACAAGTGTACTGGAAAATTGCAAGCAAATTCATTAATGGCCGGGAATTCACTTCAATGCCAAGTTCTTCTACGGATCACGTTGATAACGTTAGAATCGAACAGACGAGGTAAAAAACACTCTTGCTTATGTGAAACTTTGAAAAAAAATGTATTGGTGTCGAATATATTCAGAAATGATTCGAGTTGCACCCGGTATTAGTTGTTTTTATTTCCTTTTTTGTTATTTCAATTTAAATACCATAAATATTTCTTCATACGAGGAAATTTCCAGTTGACAATACAATTCCTTCAAAAACCATTATCTTGGTTATGCTATACAAAAACATATTTCAAGTAGTTTTCCTTCCTGTTTCTAATCAAAAAATATTACACATTTCCACTGGAACGTTATCATTTTTTCGCGAGCAAAATTCGCAATTTTCCAAATCCATTCCAGGCGATAACGGTTTCCACTTCCTCCTTAAGAGACAACGTAAACAAAAACCCAGCCGTATATACGTATGCGTACCGAGAACGAATTTGTTTTCGACGCATTTAATACCAAACATAGTTCTATGGGTACTTTCGGATTACCCGTTTAGTCATCACTTTCTAACGATGTCATATACATAAGAATCATATTTTTTACGACTCAAGATGTTTGAACCTTGGGAATGTGTTATTAATGCAAAATCCAACCTTCAGCCATATTCCAAACAATGAAAAATTCATCACCAAGAATATCACAAAATAACTACTGTTTCAAAGAAAACTAGGAATATCACTTATAATTCTCCTACATAACTTCGAAGAGCCCTGCAACCATCGTCCTCTATTGCTCTTGTACATACTATTGTACCAGATATTAGAGAAAAACTACTGAAAGAAAGAATAACAGCAAATATAAAATTATTAGTAACCCTCAGTTCGGATTTCAAAGTAACAAGAGTGCTACTGATACCATCGCCAGACTGCAACATACAGTTTACACTGAAATCAATAGGGGAGAAGTGCGATTTGTCAAAAGCTTTTGATTGCGTTGATCACGGAATAGATACTGTTGGAAAAACTTCAGTACGATGGTTTCAGAGGATTGTATATTCGGTCCTGTTCATCAGGACGAAGTCAGATTGTTGAGACCGTTGAGTGTTCAGCTATTCTAAACGTCAGTTGTGGAGTTCCTCAAGGATCTGTTCTGTGGCCCCTTTTTTACTTTTTGTCAATCATTCAACCCGTATTGATATTTCACACATCACGCAGACGATACAAAAATAATGTGACATAAAAAAACGTGGATGAGCTTGGTGAAGTAATAATTAATGACATCAAGAAGGTGACAAGTTAGTTTGGATGTAACCGATTTGCATTCAACATTCAAAAAACTCATTGGTACTTGTATTATGACTGATAAATAGTCAAGCGTCCATTTGAAAGTGACCAAATAAGAGCTTTAAAAAATCTCTAGGAATTCATATTGATAGAGAAACTAAAGTTTGAAGATCACATCACAGCTTCGAGAAATAAATGTCTTCAGGATGTTATGCAGTGAAAATAGTTGCAAATTCACTTCACAAAACGTGACATCAGGTACACGTGTAAAGCCAAATTTCAAGACTCGTACAAACCCTCATTCAAGACATCCAAGATATTAACATTTGTTTCTTTATAAGTATATGTTGGAACCTGTTAGCATAATCAAAACACAAAGAAAACTTTGGTTTACATCAATATCATCATGCTACTCGGTAAAATAATGATATTCCCCTCCCAATACCAAATTCAACGTTAGTCAAAGACTCTTTCAGATAATAATGGATGCAAAATGTACAACGATCTGTCAAACTCCTTCAACGAAATTACCCCACTCAAAATTTTAGATACAGATGTACTGGACTGAGACGTGTATTGTATGTGTTTATATCGAACAAATGTTTTCGTTTTTATACTTTTTTACAATATGTGTGCGTTTGTTTAGAGATATATTTGTACAAATTACTATATTGCCCGCCTATGGGCTATATACATACAGTGCGGTCCAAAGGTATGGAATAAATTCATTTTTAGCGTTATGTATTTTATGAAAAAATCCTGAAACAGGTCAATTTTTATTGGCAATTTGACATTTTACAATATGAAAATATTACCCCCTTCTTGCACCCCCTCTGAATTATGAGCACCCCCTCAAAAATTTTAAATGAGAAGGGGGGTCGTGTGGCATCTTGTTCGAAAGGGATTTTCATTATCTGTTCAGCAATACTAAGTGTTTCATATTTGGTGCAACCATAACTGAGAAATTTTTTTATTAAAATTTTAAAATATTGACACTGTAAATTATGTATCCGTTGAAAAAACCTGAAACAGGTCGATTTCTATTCTCAATTTGACAATTTATACTTTCTTATCTGTCTTGCTAAAAAAGTCAGGAAAAAGTCGTTGAAGACACCAAAAAATTATTCACAAAACCCATAAATAATATAATGTCAATCTAGTAGACTACTGTTATTTTGATATTTGTGAGTTGCTGGCAGACGTCAGTGTATTGAAAAATATTTTTGTGTGTATTCGATTCATCTATGGCTCATTTATCCGAAACTCAAAGAAGAGACATTTTAATTATGCTTGGATGCGGTAATAAAACACGAACTCAAACGGAAGTTTGTGAAATGTTCAATAATAAATACCCTGGTCAACACGTATCACAATCTACAGTTAGCAAAATAGAAACAAAATACCGTGAAACTGGACATATAAAAACTCGTCAAAAAACAGGTCGAAATGCTGCATTGGATGAGGAGAAAAAGTTAGATGTACTGTTAGCGATTGAGGAAAATCCGCATATGACAAGTAGACAACTTGCCGCCGACAATGATGTAAGTAAATCATCGATATTGAGAGCTTTACATAAAGAAAAATACCATCCTTATAAAGTTCAGTTGGTTCAGGAGTTAAATGAGGATGACCCTGATAGAAGGCAACAATTCTGTGAACTGATGATGGATAGAATCGAAGCAGATTTGCAGTTCATAAACAAAATTGTGTTTTCTGATGAAGCTACTTTTTATTTAAATGGAACGGTTAATAGACAAAACTGTCGATATTGGAGCAGAGAAAATCCTCATTGGATGTGTGAGGCTCACACACAATATCCCAAAAAAGTGAACGTTTGGGCTGGTATCATTAAAAACAAAATTATTGGCCCCTATTTTTTTGAAGGCACAATTAATGGTGAGGTTTATCTAGGTTTTTTGATGAACTTTTTAGTGCCTACATTAAAACGACTTTTTCCCGATGTTAATGATCCAAATGGAATAGATAGATCAATTTGGTATCAACAAGACGGAGCTCCACCGCATTACACACGTATTGTTCGAGATTATTTGACAGAAGTTTTTCCCAATAGGTGGATTGGCAGACGTGGACCGATTGAATGGCCGCCTAGATCCCCCGATTTGACTCCTCTCGATTACTTTTTATGGGGTTATTTAAAATCAAAAGTATATTTCAATAGACCAGACAATATTGCAGATTTAAAAACTAGGATATCGGAAGAAATTAACAACATAACCCCTGAGGTCCTACAAAATGTTCTACGAGAATTCCAAGATCGCCTTGCTTATTGTCAAGAAGTGAATGGTGGTCATTTTGAACATTTAATTTAACTGTAAAACAAATTGAAATATACTTCCTAAACATTATGTTACATTATTTCCTTCAGTCTATCAACATTTGACATATTCAGAATAAATTTTCTCAGTATTGCTGAACACAGAATGAAAATCCCTTTTGAAAAAGGTGCAACACAACCCCCTTTCTCATTCAAATTTTTTGAGGGGGTGCTCATAATTCAGAAGGGGTGCAAGAAGGGGGTGATATTTTCATACTATAAATTGTCAAATTGAGAATAGAAATCGACCTGTTTCAGGTTGTTTCAACGGATACATCATTTAGTGTCAATATTTTAAAATTTTAATAAAAAAATTTCTCAGTTATGGTTGCACCAAATATGAAACACTTAGTATTGCTGAACAGATAATGAAAATCCCTTTCGAACAAGATGCCACACGACCCCCCTTCTCATTTAAAATTTTTGAGGGGGTGCTCATAATTCAGAGGGGGTGCAAGAAGGGGGTAATATTTTCATACTGTAAATTGTCAAATTGCCAATAAAAATTGACCTGTTTCAGGATTTTTTCATAAAATACATAATAACGCTAAAAATTAATTTATTCCATACCTTTGGACCGCACTGTATATTAATTTCAATCAATGCTTTATGACCATGATATATCAGTCAAGAACCACTCTAGGTAGGACTGAAGTAACTACATCGACAATACCCACAAAAGAAATAATCGCAAACATAGAGAAACTCGATTAGAAAAACTACCTGCTGTCAAAGAAAAAATACAAAGAAATTCTGACCAGAAAACTAACAGAAGAACAAAATGCTAATAATATCATCATGGCCATAAGATTAACAAAGGAAATTTGCAGATCAGAAGGATTATCATAAAAGCTCTATCGATTACCGAAAATTTATAGAGAATATACCAATGAGACCGGTATCGAGTGCCATAGAATCACGAATCTACAACCTTGACAAACATTTGTCGAAAATGTTGCCAAAACTATGGGGCGCCGTTATTGTCAAAAGTAGTTGTTCTCATATATTTTATTTTTACTCAAATATATTTGTTGATGACCATATATTTATTAGTTGACACCAATATATGTTGAAACTGAACAAATATTTCCATTTTAGCGTTCATTCATTCGTAAATATATCGTCAATGCATATTAGCAGTGAAGAGCAATATATTTATTACTTGTTACCAATCCATATATAAAAATGAGCTTTCGATTACCACCACTAGGTGGCGCTCACATCATGTTTTGGAATATAATTTGTTTTGCAAACCTGTTATGTTGATATGCATTGCATTCATACTTTTTGAAGATATGCAATGATGAAAACTCGAACAATCTTTCGATTATTTTCAACATAGCGGACGCGTTGCGAAGAAATGGCATGAATCGGTTACATGGCGCTATCTAGTGGTGGGACTCAAAAGCTCATTTTAATATATGGATTGGTAGCAAGGAATAAATATATTGCTCTTCACTGCTAATATGCTTTGACGATATAGTTATGAATGAATGAACGCTAAAATGGAAATATTTGTTAGGTTTCAATATATATTGGTGTCAACTAATAAATATATGGTCATCAACAAATATATTTGAGTAAAAATAAAATATATGAGAACAACTACTTTTGACACTAACGGCGCCCCATACAAAACAGACGTATAGAATTATTCTTATTTGGGCTGTGGAAGGCGTCTACAGGCCTGTTCGATGTGATGTTACAGTACTGTTCAAAATAATTGGTTAATGATAAATACAACAATATAAAAACTGATGGAAATTTTGAAAAAAAAAACAATAAATAACGTCTTCAAACCTTCAACTCAATTGGTATTATGAATATTGTTATTAATTGGTGACACTTTCAAGTCGTTATTTATTATTTATTCTAGAGTTTGTGTATTGTTGAGATCAATTTTGTTGTCGAGTATAGCGCCACGGCAAATGATAATAATATCCGTCTTCTACCCGCACAGGCTATGCCTATGGGTGTTTATGAGAGAGTATTATTATTATCATTATCATTATTATTATTATAGTGTCAAAAGGTTCCCTAAAGTATTGTTCAATCGATAGTAACAACCACATACATCGTAATAATAAACTTCAAAAATGCATATGTTACAAACGCAACATACAAAAAAAAAACTTCCATAGATATTCTCAAAATTGTATCAGTAAAATTAGGTCGAAATCAATCGAACAGTTTTTGATATATTCAATAAGAACATTATGAATGACCTGAAATTATCGCACCCTGTACCTGAATTGTTTGTTTTCGATTTGTTTTTTCCGTTAACCAGCTATCGTCCTCCTACGAACGACAGCCCTCAGAAGTCGAAACTTGTGCGAGCCAAGGATTAACGAGGTCTTGATTCTTGTCGTACGATTTCTGGCATGAAAGGTAATATTGAAACACTGAATTCAACACAAAGTTACTTTATCTTCTCTTTTTCCAACAGTATCAATGATATATTTCTGTCAATTGTTTTCGTTATAGAGATATTTTTCTACAAGCGTGCGTGTTCCGCCCTATTCCCGCACGCAATTTAGTTTGAGAGGTGTCATATTCCCGCACTAGTGCGGGAAAAATTTTCCCGCACGCTAATGTCACTTCAAGTGAGTTTTTCCCGCACTAGTGCGGTAATAATTTTTCCCGCACGTGAAAGTTTGTTCAAGAGCATCACATAAGATGTTTCAATGCTCTTGTAGAAAAAATCTTGATCCTTACTCATACGGAAAGGTACTATCCCGCACTCGACTGCTTACCCGAACTCCGCTTTGCGTCGTTCGGGTAACGGCAGTCTCATGCGGGAATAGTACTCTTTCCGTACTTGTTAGGATAATAACTATTTTCTACAAGCGTGCGTGTTCCGCCCTATTCCCGCACGCAATTTAGTTTGAGAGGTGTCATATTCCCGCACTAGTGCGGGAAAAATTTTCCCGCACGCTAATGTCACTTCAAGTGAGTTTTTCCCGCACTAGTGCGGTAATAATTTTTCCCGCACGTGAAAGTTTGTTCAAGAGCATCACATAAGATGTTTCCATGCTCTTGTAGAAAAAATCTTGATCCTTACTCATACGGAAAGGTACTATCCCGCACTCGACTGCTTACCCGAACTCCGCTTTGCGTCGTTCCAGGTAACGGCAGTCTCATGCGGGAATAGTACTCTTTCCGTACTTGTTAGGATAATAACTTTTCCCGTATCGTAAACGATCCGGGAAAATTTTTGACGGCTTGTATACATTTTAGACAGTAAATGAATGCACGCAAACAATAAGTATAATTCCTTAATTTATGATAATGCTGATTGCGATTTCAGAAAAAATAGTATGTGTACCTCGTAGTAAAAGCACATTACCAGACTTCAATGCAGACAATTTATATTGTCGTCCGGGAATGTATTGCTTTTACTACTAGATACACAATATACTATTCATCTTGAATTTGTCCTAGTTCGGCCAACAAAACAGTTTTTTTCTATGTCAATTCCACCCAACCACGACGTTTTTACGACACATCTCACACATTTTTCTTACGACCCATGCTACTACATATAATATATGTTTTTGTGCGGGGTCCTTTCCTTCTGGACCATTTTGGGTAAATCAGAAATTGTGGATTTTTTGGGAAAAAGCACCACAGTTGCTGATGCAAATGCCCAGTAGTGAGATTAACTGTGATTAATATTAAAAATCCATCAAATTCTTTCAAGTATATTCCCATCGGGTCACAGGAAAATGTTAATTTGCTTCATTTTCATCTCTAGAGTAAAAAACTATCACTTTCATGTAGAATATCCGGTTGAAAAATCATCATTTTCATATACATGAGTAGAAAAAAAAAGTTTTTTTATTATTGCAGAGTGCTTCTGACGTTAGGTGTCAGGGCTATCTTGGTCACTCCATATTATACAAGTTAAATAAGATAAGTGTGAAGATGTTGTGACCCCGACATGCTAATATTTTGAATAGTTTTGTTTTTCTTATCTGTTCTAATTATTTTATCACATTAATTGTAAATTATATCGATATCACAACGGCTACTAACTAATGTGTAGGCCATGTTATAGAGAATTTCAATTTCAAATGAAGGCACTGAAAATTCAAAATAATTATTTAAGTTGAGTGAACGAACAACTGTTACAAGATTTGCCAGATAACCATTGAACGTTGCCTCCTGTCATTAAGTAGATAAATAGATTCATAACAAATGTATGCGTGAACTTTGATTATAGGTAATAAAAACCATCATTAAATTCGTATAATTACTATGATTTCCTCAGACTGTTTTGCTTGTTACAAAGTTGTGGCGAGTGACAAATCTATGATCGACACCTGAAAGAAAATATTGCAGGTGATAACAGTCACAAAGGGCGCTACCAACATGATTACGTACGCCTAAAAGATAACCACAGAGTCCAGGCAAATTAGTGCTCTAGCCCCTAAAAATTGCTCGAGAGCTGGGAACCATTTTGATCCCTCTAGGTTGTGCTTCACATCTGAAAGCTTAAAAACCGCGAATTAACACTTTCTTCAGTTTTTCGCTCCGATCAAATATCATAACCTAGATGAATAACTCGCCGCACTCGCATTAAGATTTGTGTGTAAGGGACATCTTCCAGTGTCATGCATTGTTAACAGAAATATTGAGGTTCAATAAAATAGAAATAATGGAAACCCAATATGGAATGGAAACCTGAAATTATGATGAACTAATCTCCACAGGATTTTGAGAACAGCCAATGCTCTAATTGACATGATTTCTTCATAATTCATTCATTTTTCTCTTTTCCAATTTGGTTTTCATTTCTCGATAGTAACGACACTGGTAGCTTCAAATGATTGTTCTGTCAAACATCAATTGCCTTCTTATTGTTATATATTTCATCCAAGACAGTATTTTTGGGTTTTCATTGCCATGAATATACCCGACAGATATCAAATTCTAGCTGACGTGCTTATTGTATCCTTAAAAAATTGCGACATGGCAATAATGTCATGATTTGAGGGATAACATTATGAAAAGATGTTACCTTCAGTTCTATTTGAGTATTACTCATCTTTGTGTTACTTGATCGGAGGTTTTTCGCGTATAACACGAAAAGTACGAATCCTACAGAAAACGTTATACTCTTCCCGTTTTTCGATAGCATTAAATTCCGCGGCCGCGAATAACCATTTAAACATTGAATGGTCCGTCAACTATACAGGCGAATTTTACCAACTTCGCTAAAAAGTTGACATTCCTCAACTTGTAATGCCCGTAGATCAAATTCGAGTTTATGGACTACATCAGGCTTATTGGCTTGTATTTGCCTGAGGGTGGGATAGATTCGGCACTTCTTATTCTCTACAATGGACTCAATTTCCCCCGCAGCATAAGGCAACACCTGTGTCTTGTCTATACCGTACAAATGTCGGAGATGGTGGTACAACACTTGTAGCGCCGCGTTATGCCTGTAGATAAAGGCAAAGACAGCATGAGCTGGACAGGCTGACAGCAAATGCATTATGGTCTCAGTAACCTCACGACACTCTCTGCCATGGACCTCTATACCAATCACGCGACTAAGGTAGACGAGGGAGTTGAAGACACCATCCTGGCTGGCCATTATGAATCCCTCTATTTCCAACTTCAGCCCTCTTGACCTGGGAAATGCGAAGGTCAGGTGAATGGATAAGCAAGATCTTCAATGTAAACATCTTATAACATGCGTTCAAGCACGTTTTCGGTCTGTACATTTCTTCGGATCAGACAAATCTCCGTTTTTGGAGATTAGCACGGTTCGCCCTTCGACAAGCCAACCCGGAATCTGCTGCTCCCCATCTAGCCATGAGATTTAATAAACTCTTGCTAGATGGTGGTGGGTACATGGAAATTCTTACCACCAATAGGTATTTAGCCCATCAGGGCATGGACAAACAACAACAAAGTTCTTCGAGCCTTTGAGGGCCTGTCGAACTGCGGATTGCGCAGTTCATTGAGCTCAGGCTGACGAAGCCTCCTGCAGAAATCTTCTAACAGCGCTAGGGTTGGACTATCTACGTTGAGTGATTGTAGTAACTCATATTATATTTCTTTCATAAGATTTCCGCTCGATCAGCCGCCGGCGGGTTATCCACAACACGTGGAGGCTCTTGGAATAGGCGAGAATGTTATCGCGGAACTTGCAGCCACCAGTATTCGTAATCTATCAAGACAGTGATGTTTAATGGTAAATAGCACGCCTTGATTCAGTATGTGGCGAGTTGGTCATAAATTTGCTTTCAACTACTGAACTCCCCTATTATATCTGGACGGTACTGTCAGGTACCAAAATTGCAAATAGTTACACGAATTTCTTTGGCTCTCATCTATTTCAAGCCATTTTGAGGAAAATGTCTTGGAACCCCATTGTCAGATTATCGATAAAAAAAAAGGATATTATCATACGAAAATAACATCAATAGTGATCATAGTTGCTATCTCAGAGAATATATTGTTATGAATTTCTCGTTTTTCCCATTTCAGCTCGCTAAGTCCAGTTATGAACATTATGGAGAACATATTTATTCCATTTTATTGGACATACGGTATATTCAGAATTGGTTATTTCGGTCAATTTTCGAAATTTATCCTAAATGTGTCGTTCTCAGAAAATAAAAATAGTTGCATGTAGAGTTATTCCGTAGCATTACTAGGGAAGATCTTGGACTGTGTACCTCATTTCATGGCCAGTGTGAAGCAGTGTATTGAAAAGTGTCTAAATTATCGATGTAGCTTTTACTTTATGTCATACGTTCTTGTTGGGTACTGAAGAATATCTACCAGAGATAGTACGCGTCCGACACGCATTCGGTCATTTTTCCAGTGTAGCAAGAAGTCAAGTCAGGTAAAAATTTATATTATCGATTTTTTGGAAAACTGCAGTCTTCTTCGCGAATGCAGGAAGAGTCTTCGCGTTCGGGTCAGACCGCTACCAAGCAGCAGCAACGGCAACGGCCAACTGCCAGCAAGCCGCCTATATATCGAATCCACTGTTGGGAAACCGACGGCGGAGGTCACCATTGACGTCAATCGCAGTGGTCATGTGCCTTTTAAAAACTCGAGCCGACTTTCGAAGAATTCACAAGTGCTTAGAGCGCCATTATAGGTACTTGCCGGTCACGATCTCCTCCGTACAACAAACAAGCAGTCGAGTGTGTAACGATTTGAAAATGCTTACTAACGTGCAAGTTGCTCGAACTACCATATTCACAGTTTTTCGGATTTCCATTCTAAAATTATTATTTGTTTCACTAGTACTAAAAATTACTGTTTTTGGGACGAATACGGTTGAGCAATACCTAGCGGAGTCCGGCAATCTATCGAGTTTTTTTCTATCACATTAGTTTAAAAAAAAATTGCTATTTGTTCAACTAGGGAGGAAAGTGTCACTTTTCCTTCCGCATGCGGAGTTTGCAGCAAACGCAAAGAGAGGAAAGACACTTTTTCCTACTATCTTACTAAAAAACTTAATTTTCGACTCCTGAAGAAGGCATGAAAATGGTACTTTTCCTCCCGCCGGGAGGAAAACATTTTATCTCCTTGAGAACAAAAATTTTCCCATATGCAAGAGAGAAATGAACTTGATCAACTGTTTACTTTAATAAATATAATTTTTTGAAGAGGTTGCTATGCTCGTTGTTGTCCTAATGTCAGTTTGACAGTGAGAGACCTAAAAAAACTTCAACCATGGTTTTAAGTGCGAAAAATTGCGCAAAAGTTGTTGCTTTTGTTGAACTCCATTATAATATTATCATAATAATAATTATCATCCTGATCTAAAATCAATTTCCAGCATTGTTCTTGAAGTCCTGAAGAGTAGCGTTTGATGCAAGTGTACAAGTGTTTTCAAAGCACTGGCTAGTTAAGGGCACTCCGGCTCGCGTCGTGCCTTCAAACTCGTTGCGCGTGCTTTGAAAGCTCACTCGTACACTTCTTCCATAATGCGATAATTGTTTGACAAAGATAACTTCTTGGAAGTGGATAGTGCAGGGAATTTCCTAAAGAAGTGAAAAATACAGACCAAAAAAAAACAATTTTTTAGACAAAATTTTGATAAGAACCCTTACGAGAAAGAAGTCAATACTTTGATCTTTCGTCTGGGCGATCACGCCTCCATCCAATTTGTTTACAAACAACAATCTATTTTTAGACGGTATTTTGAGTTACAATAATCGTCATTTACCAAGAAGAGAAAACTGACACATGATATTCAACGAACTAATGCGATTTCAATCCAATCAATAAATAAATTAATTATACACGAATACGGTTCACCGATTTCATGAACGGGGCAATTAAACCCAGTACAACGACAATTGAATACAACTCGAAGGCAGTTCCAGAAATCCATGCAGACAGCAGCACTTACTATGTTCGATAATCGACACCGCAGAACGCTACTTACTAGAACTACCTCGGCCCATTGCAATTTTCTACGCCATCTATTTGCATCGGAGCGTACTCGTTAGATTACAGAGGCGGCTCTAGGCCACACCACACGTATTTACCTATCGCCAACAACTTTCAATATTTTCATCAGATGGATACAAAATACAACACCAATTCAAGACCTCAATTCTACTTCTTCTTCTGGTAGGCTCAATTGGGTAATTGTTAGAAACTTGTAGTTATTATTCTCACTTCTAGAAAAGAAACACTTCACGGAAAAATATATCAAATTCAATACAAAAAAAATTAACGGCTGGTGGAGAATAAACAGATAGAAATACCTATTATTATTATTTAAATTCCAGAACACATTCTCAGATGACATGCCAAGCTCTTACAATGGTACAGGATAATGTAAAAGTTCCTGGTCTAGCCTAAGCTGCCTTCTGAACTAAACAGCACAGCTTTCAATGCCCGAATGCACACGTAACATGAAAATATGAACAGTTTTTTTTTAATAAGAAGACCCACTACGTTCCCAACTGACAGACGGCACAAACGGCTCCGATGTGCCAAAAATTGTGATCCAGATAGGCAGGAATCTTAAATCTGGCTTGAATGCCTCATTTGAAAGCTCGCTCCAAATTCATTAAATCAATATTATTGAAACATTTTCTTTCATTCATGAAATATTACGTAATAATAATTTCAAATTGTTTAAATCTATCTTTTGAGCACGTTCCTCTGTGATAATTTGAATATAATGAGAATTATTTACGTTATAAGTCCGGACGAGGCGGAAGATCCAGCCACGGTATATGACGAGCTAAGAATTTAACTGATTTCAGGCAGCACTAAAGGGAAACACCGGGCTCTAGTAGCGGACATCGAGAACGAGGCAATCATTAGAATGGACATCATGAATTCCAGAAGATTCGAGCTGAATTTCAAAGACGGCGTCCTACGTGTACACGGAGTAGAGCTGGTGCTTCATGGGAGAAGTGAAGAAATGATTCATGTCCTGTTTGCTGAAGATGTGAGCGTACCTTAGAGGGCTTGAACCATACTGAAGGCTCGCCTATATGAAATTGTCTCAGATCAGAAAAGTTATTCTTTTCCTTTTGCTTTTTTGATTGAATATTATGTATTCTTTTCATAATCAAGCACACTCATCTGACATTTCGCCTATTTTCCAAAACAGTCTTAGATGGTTACCTATTCTTTTATAATGGAAAATAACCACCTTTATTATTATTATTGATACTAGGCTTAGGAAAGAATAGTAGATATTTCCAAAATTGTTGGGCTGATTTCAGTAAAACTGTTACAAGAGGAAAGAACGACGATATTTCATCAGCGCAAATCGCCAAATGTGCTGAGGAAGGTAATCAAATTTCTGAAAAAAAAGGAACCAAACAGTTTTAGTGTATGTTTTGGCACTGATCTTCATGCTTGCGAACTCCTCGTGGATTTTTCGCAATAACAAATTTAATAATATATTGTCCTCTGACAAAAACAATTTATTTCGGTCCTGTGTTGTTTGAAAACAAGCTTTTACGCAAATAAAAGCCGAGCCAATTATCATTATCAAGTCTTGTAGTTTGCAAAACAGATTCAAGTGAATTTTTAAAATAGGTACAATTGTTGACGATACGGCAAAACCAGTGGGTACCTATTCAACTAGGACAGCAATCATTTCAAACAAAACGTCAGTGTTTCTGGCAATAAACATTCTAGGATACATATTTGAACTAAACATTTTCAATGATATTTTGGAAGCAGGTACAGAAGCTGATTCCGAAAACTTTTGATTACGTGCAACCTTGAAACTTTCATTTTGTGACTTAGATTAAGACAAAGTCAACATTATACTTCATTATCCGAAGTTATGAAAACTTATAAACAAAGCTTCATCATCTCAATGATACTGTTAAAAAACATTGATTGAACTGAATTATAAACTACAATGTGACTAGACCTATCCCCACAAAAAAAGAGCAGACCAATTGTTTTAAGGCCCCCTCTTCTTTTCCAAAACATTGGTAGAGACTTTTCAATATTGATTTTGTAAGATACGTTGAATGCTTATACATTCTAAACTATCGACAATATAATTCCACAATCAGACAGAATTAAAAAACGTCAGGGTCAAACTAAACTATTTTCGAGATACGGCCATACAAATAAAAAATTAATTTAGATCAATGTGGGAGGAGTGTATGTGTTACTGTGATGTTAGAAACTGAATGATTTTAAATGTGAAAAAACAAAAGAAGCAAAATAAACAAAATTCTCAATTCAAGCATAACAATCAACTGTTAATAGAGATCTGTTATTAATGTTTGCCGAGCTAGTTGTCGGTAGTATATTGTTTCAAAGACGATCTGGCAAGGGAAGGAGTGCATGCTCATTCGAACAACAAGACCTCAATGATAACAATAACGTGGAAAACCACTAAAAAACAAATACTAAAAGTGAGGGCTTCTTTAGAATCATGAAACACTTTACAGATCGCATTGTCAAAATTACTGAAAAAATGTTCTTGTAGAGAATATTTTAATCGGCAAAGACCAGTCATTGAATGAAGCCGAGATCAGTCAAAGTCTGGAGAGAGACTTTACTCACATCGAATGTATACAGCATTATTGACAAGTGTGCATATATTGGAAAGACAAAATAAAGCATCGACACGCGATTAAGGGAACATACATTGCAAGATATCCTAAACAACAGGAAACATGTTAGGTCTTGAACAAAACCATAAGCAATCACACGATATATTACAAAAATACAAAAACAATCCTCGCACAAAAGCAGATATTCTTCAGTAGCCGTTGTTAATTCAAAATCTATCATTCTAACACAGGCGAGTTTTGCTCGACGAACTTGACAGGCCCATTCAAAAAACGTCAAACGTCACTCTTCTATAGGTTTTTTTTTATTTAACGGTAAAGGATTGATAGTCATTGTCTTTGGTGGGTTTTCACTAGGGTTTTTACTACCTACCACCATCAAACATTACATAGGTTCATATCTGAATATTTACATCACTTTGTCGACTTTTCATTACAAGAGAATCACCCCTAACTCTTGCTTTCGCGATGTTGAGGGCTGGTTTTCTAGCGACGTCGACGTTCAATGTGTTGTTTTACTTCTATCAACATTTTATCTTCATGTTCATTAAATGAAGTCGCCATCGTGACACTGATAGGAAAATTAATCACAAAAGCGACCAAGAAACGACACGACTGCTTAATGAGCAGGCAACAAATTGTCGCGTATGTCAGTCGACACGCTCCAAGAAAACCATCTGTACATAATCTCACAAGAACGATACAGCGCCCTTGTCAGCGACCGTCGAACACCGCACATCGCACCGCACATAACACCGCATTGCACCAGACAACAATGGCGCACCGCCCCTTATCCAGTGCATGATCAACATCGCACCGCATATCGTATCGCTTATCACTACGCACATATCACCGCACACCGCACCGCACATCACACTGCACCAGACAACAACGGCGCACCGCCCCTCACCCAGTACTGATCAACATCACACAT
The DNA here is from genome assembly GCA_958502065.1 of Chrysolina americana. Lineage (NCBI taxonomy): Eukaryota > Metazoa > Arthropoda > Insecta > Coleoptera > Chrysomelidae > Chrysolina > Chrysolina americana. The sequence continues at coordinate 63,234,248 of OY293416.1, read as the reverse complement.
CGCACCGCACATGGCATCACACATCGTACCGCACATGGCATCACACATCGTACCACACATGACACCACATATCGCACAGCCTCAGACAACAAAAGGACACCACCTCTCACCAAGCGCATGATCCACATCACAACGCACATCGCACCACACATCTCACTGCTTCAGACAAAACGGCGCACCGCCCCCCACCCAGCGCATGAAACATCGCACCGCCCCTCACCCAGCACATGAAACATCGCACCGCACATCGCACTGCTTCAGACAACGGTGCACCGCCCCACACCCAGTGCATGATCAACATCGCACCGCACATCGCATCGCACATCGCATTGCACATCGCAGCGCACATCTGCGCACCGCCCCTCACCTAGCACATGGTACCATCTCACAGCACCGAGGAATACAGCTTAGTGTTTTGTTGAACATGGCTCACTATGACGATGGAACGCACGGAGTAAAAGCCTCCACAGTAGCCAAACTCTGCCAAAAATGTAGAATAAAATAGTAGAGAAATGTAGTAGATAAAAACTTGATTCAAATCAATATTATCAAATAATTTTGAGTATGTGCCACGTTTGGAAATTCAAATCACAGAATACGTCATCAAAAGAAGCAGAAGTAGATGTAAATGCTTCGTTTGATGAAAATGATAAGTTGACTAGTCTATTATAGGCCAAGCTTGAGGCGAAGTAAAAGTCAGGCCAAACCACGCTGTGTCATGTGCGGTGCCATGTGCGGTGCCATGTGCGGTGCCATGTGCGGTGCCATATGCGGTGCCATATGCGGTGCCATGTGCGGTGCGCCAGTAAGGACATACGGTTAAGGTTCATTTTCATGTGACGCTAGACGCTGGATTTTCATAAATACATAAATACAAAACCACTCCGGCTAGTAACTAAGGAAATACGAAAGATGAACATAAATTGGTTAAAAAACATGCAAATAGCTTTTATTACCTTTTCTTTTTCAATATACTCCTCTTCCGGCTTTTTCTTACTACCAAACAGGAACTGTAACAGGTAAAGGGAAAGTATATATTAATATTCGACTGATTCTAACATGATAATACAACTCTAAGTTGAGCTGGCATTATGATAGTCGAATAATAGTTATTTGTTTTACTAGGCATAAAAGCACAAGATTTAATGCCGCGGCTGGTGTTTCATAGCCGAGCGTAGCGAGGCTATGAAACCAGCCAAGGCATTAAATCTGCTTTTCTGCCGTGTGAAACATAATTTTTTCTTCAAATTTATTCCAATTCCACGCAAAATCGACATTTTCATATTTAAATTGCGTTTCATAATCAATATCCAAATAACTAAATTATTTCATCAAAGGTAACTGGGCTCTGCGTTACTATGTTTACCGCTGATGACGTTTGTTGAATTTGTTTGTTTACTGTTTACTTTGTCATTGTCAATTTTAATGACCAGTTTGATTTAAATTATTACTTGGAAGGTTGCCTAGCAACGAACTTTTTCTGCCTAGGCAGTAAAAGTGGACTTTTTCTGCCTAGGCAGTAAAAGTGGACTTTTTCTGCCTAGGCATTAAAAGTACAACTTCAAAGCTTTGCCAAGTGTCATTAAAAGGCCACTTTTAATGTCATTTGGAGAAAAAATTGTTTAATTATTTTTTCCGTTAACCAGCTGTCATCCCTGTACGAACGACAGCCCTCAGAAGTCGAAACTTGTGCGAGCTAAGGATTAACGAGGTCTTATCTTCTAACGTGCGATTCCTTGCTAGTGCATGAAGCCTGTAGAAGCTTAAAACAGCCTAGGGCTTTCGACACTAATTTTTATAAATTATAGACTGAAAAGGAGAGGATACTGTATTGATATACACTTTTTGCAATTTTTAATTAGGAATGCCTGCCTTTTCTAAGGCTTTAATTTCATATTCTGATAGTCTTGATTTTAGAACACCATAATTGATATCACAGAAGATTTGACTACGTCCAGAAATTTTAATAGTTATTTAGAAACGATGGATTGCACTATCATTTGTGAATTTGTTGGATCGAATGCCATGCTGGTTCACACTTTTTATTTTCATATATTCATACCCGCCAGGAAACTTCTCCCCTGGATAGTACTACGACGAGTATTGAATTATATCAAACACTTGTGCAACGTTCCTCATTACAAAGAGGACAATATAGTTACAACATCACTGTTATTCTTGTATTGAATACACCAAGTCGTTACTGATTTTATTTCATTATCTAGTAAAATCACAATTCATCGCTTCCTTAAAAGTACACCAGAATAAAACAATATAATTGAACATAAAATATAATAAGGAAATGTGAAAAGAGCTTCTGGACACATTTGGAGTCACACAATGAAAACCAATGTTTCCCCTTTACCACACACTCAATTCCTAGGTGCGCATTACTGATAATAACATGGTCATCGCGTATCTACAAAATAACTAAAAGTATTGGTAGAGGACAAACATATTATGTGCTTTTTTTCTGAGAAATTCGTCCTAGAAGAATATTTAATCGTCCAAAGTTGTACAGAATAATAAAATCGAAAAAAGCTATAGAATAATTGTCTACAAAAGCAGCAGAATTATCACTTCCAATAACTTGTTCTCTAGATTAAAAACAAAAAATAACATCCAAACATTTGTATTTCCTCAAGAAGGAGTGTATTTCAACAACCATTTCTTTTTAATTTTTTTTTTAATTTTCTACTCCTAGATAACTGATTTGTGCCAAACAGAAATTTTGAGTTTTTCGTCAAAACCAAAATTGCTTGAGGTATTTGCGTCTTCTCAATGATTTGACTTTTTTTATCAATAAAAATAAATTTGGGGATTTTTAATTCCATGTTACATTCATTAGAATAAAAAATAAAATTTTTTAAACATTTTTGCAAAAAACTAATCAAATATTATAGAAAGTAAGTTGAGAAGGGCTCAAGTAAACATTGTAGTTTTTTGTTCACTTCCATAGCTAAAAAATCAGCCAAAAGCCATTAGATGTAGTTCAAATACACTCGAATGTTTTCTCATGAATATTATAGGTTACTTATCAAAGAAACAAATTATAGAAAAATTGTGTCGGTGTTAAAATAAAAATAAATCCAACAACGTTTCTTAAATCTCTTCAGTCGAATCGTCTCAATAAATAGACACATATTTTGGAAATGAATTATCCTTAAGGAAATACGTTTTGCATATGTAGTGATTGATACCCACACCCCTCACTACAACTGAAGATTAGCATTAAAACAAGAAATTCCAACGTCAATTACATCTCTCGAAAATCCTTCTTACAAACGTTCGGTTATTCAGACACTTCAAGAGTGATCACAAACCATACGAGTAATTTGGCATTGAATTTCACCACACAACAAACATCCAACTTCCTTCCTTCCAAATCTGAAGGCAACGACGTTTCGTCAAAGTACCGCGATACTGCTTCATCAGCGTCTCATCAACACAACGGTGTCATTATCGTCCGAATCCATCAAATTCACCCTGGAGTTCCTCCCAACACATCTACCGAAAAAATACCTCACCGCTCCCGTATTGATCGCGATCTCCAATAAAACACCTATCAATATTAACAAACCCAAACACATCAGAGTATTTTCCAGGTCACTGACTCTATCCTCCAACTTCCTGTTGGACACCAAAATCTCTCCGTTCTGCAGAAAAACCTCCTTGGCGTAGTCCCGCTCCGCAGTAGTGACTGGTGCCGGTGTGGTGGACGTACTGGGAGTGGTTTCGGCAGTCGGATACTTCACGGAAGTCGTTCTAACCACGCTGCAGTTCACAGGGTGCGAAAGAGTTATCCTGGAGTCCTTGAGTTGGTGCTCGATGACGTCCAGGTCCTCGCAGAACCAGCTGTTTACGCTCAAGTCCAACAACTCCAACTTCGGCAGATGTTTCCTCGCGCCGTACACGTTGAATTGCCGGAGAGAGTTATCGCTGAGATTAAAAATTTTCAAGTGAACGAAACTGAAGTTATAGTTGGAGTCAAAACTCGTCAAGTAGTTCCCGGCTAGGTTCAGAACGTGCAGATTCGTAAGCCCCTTCCAATTCTGCGGGCTGATTTCCGCGAAGTAATTGTGGTTCAGCTTCAGCACCTTGAGCGAGCTCAAGTAATCAAAAAGCCCGTCGCGGATGAACCTTATCTTGTTGTGGCCCAAGTCCAACCTCTCCAACATGGTCAACGTCATGAAAGAGTACCTTTCCATTGTCGATATCATGTTGTGGGACAGATCCAGATCTCGCAAACCATTGAGGGTAAAAAAAGTCAATCCGCTATCGGGAACATCTCCCAAGAGATTGTGGCTCAGATCCAACTTGATCAAGTTCTCCAACGCTTCAAAGGAGCCTTCCACTAAGCGCGATATGTTATTGAAGCTCAAGTTCAGTTCGTGGAGACAAAACAAGCCTATGAAAGCCCCAACGTCGATGGTTTGGATTTCTTTGTGTTCGAGGCTGATTTTGGTGATGTAATCGGAATCGAAACTTATGAAAGAGTTTTTGGGCAATCTATCGATCGTCTTGAAGTCGAAGTCAACGACGTTGCCTTCGTAACCAGGATGATGAACGTTGAAACTCTTCTTGGAAGCTTGGTAGTCGACGAGGGAATGGAAGGTCCTGGTTGGGGAGTTGGAGTCGAAGTAACATTCTGTTACGTTCGATGACGTTTCAGCGGAGCCAATGTGGAACAGAACTAGTAGGAAAAGCAAGTAGATCATCTGAAAAACGAAAATGTATTTTAATTTCATTTTTACCGAAGGACTTTGAATTCAATAGGGATTAGAACTAGTTTCTTTGAATCACCTAATCGATGAACTCCGAATTCCATACATGTTCAGTAGCTACAAATCTCTAATTGAATGAAATTTAAAATTCAGTTATGGAGCTTTCAACATTTAAAAATCACTAATTGATCTGGAACAAATTATTATTCCAATGAGATCTTTATCATTATCATGAGCTGTGTGGTATAAATTGACACATAAACAAAAAAATACCCGAGAAAAAAAGAAAGAGTTACATGGGTTGCTTTTTTATTATCGACGAATATACAGTGAGGGGCAAAATTATGGAATAAATAAATTTTTTCGAGAATAGGCGAATAGGGACAAATCCTGAATCAGTTCGATGTTTACTTTTAAATTATGAATTTATATATCATATTAGTGACGTTATACATCTGGACGTGATGACGTAATTGATGATTTTTTTTAAATGACAATAGGGGTCGTGTGATGGCTCATAAGGTTATTCAATTCTCTATTCAGTGATGTAAATATAACATAATTATTTGTACAGGGTAGCCGCAATAAAATTAATTTTTTGAATGAAATTAATTTGCACAAGAAGAATGTAATTTATTTGGTATAAAATACTTTTTGGTACTCTCAGAAAACAGAAAAAAAAGTTTATGTACTAAAAAATTCTTAAATTGAATGATCAAATTGCCACTATCCTACCACTTGGCAGTAATGGACCCGACAACAACAATCTTCTTGAACATTGTGGATCATTTCTGAAGTTTTATTACCAATTTCCAATGTAATTTTATTTTTAAATTTTGTAAATCTGAAGCTTCCTAAATTTTTGTAAACTTTAAAAAAAATTATACAGGGTACTCAGAAATTTACGCCGAATTGGGCTATCTCGAAAATTGTATGTAACAATTTTTTCAGATGGCAACCCCATTTTTTCTCAACCACAGGGAATTCTACGCTAAAAGCTAGGGGGAGTTTATGTCTACAACTCTACCGGGTAATCCAAATTCGAGAGCCACCACCATTGGGATTTCGGAAACTATAAAAGACACAAAGATGGTTGAATTGGGACAAATTTGCGCATCTATGTGACTAACAAAATGATATTGAGAAAGCTTCAAAATTCTGAGTATTTCCGAAGATACTTATCCGGAAATAACAGAAATTCTGTAAAACCATTTTTTTGGCATTAGTTGATGATGTATATCAAAGTAAACAGCCATTTTCTCCCCGCTATACGATAGTATTTTCAGATTCACTATCCGACGTTTCTTCTCTTGGTCACCATCATCAGCTTTATTTTTTCTAATGGACGTCATATTGAATTGTTTTTCATTCTGATTCAAAGGATGTAAAATGTAGGATAATTTGTTATGGCACAACTTCGCATAACATTAAGAAAAAATTTTAGTTGGCTTCGATTCCATCAAATAACACTTGTCAAACTAATCGATTTGTTGTTAGATACCCCATTATATGTCATGTCTGCTGTCATTATCAAATTAATAATTACGCAGAATGTTTTTTTTTAACGAGAAACGAGATATAATCTGATTAAACTAGTTTTTAATGAACTTCATTGAAAATATCCGTCTTTAACTACAAATGAACGAACGAAATAATACAACACTGACGAAGAAAAAGATATCAAAGCAACTGCTCAAAATTTCTGAATACATATACGTGCTCGCCATTTTCTACAGCCCTTGCTATATCCCTTTTTCTAATTGATCTACACTGTTTAATTGTTCTTCTCCTAAGAATTTTGTAGCATTTTAGACCACTTCTTCTGAGCTCTCTCCAAACACTTGTTTGTGGCGCACCTGTTTTTGAAGCAGCTTATGTGTTGAAACTGACGGATTCATATTCATAAGTTTATTACCACATTTTGAATATTTTCGCCCAATCGATTTCCATATATCTTTCTGGATATAGTTGAAAACACATTTTTGCAGTTCTTTCAGTATTACTGTCTGATTTACAAAACAGTTTCATCATATCCCGTTTTTCTTGGTTTGAAGAAACCATTTTACATGTAAGTATTATCACTTTGAAATTGAGATAGCAGACGTGACTACGTGATAGATAATATCGTAACAACGAATGAACTCATTCAACAAGTGTTTTGACGCAGTCAGAGCCTACTTGAAAATTCTAGTTTTTGTGAAATATAAAAGGTTGTGACATAATAAAGTATCACATATTAAACATCGTTGGCATCAAAATGAATTACTCTATATTAATTTTTAGCAGTTCAAAATGACGCCCATAAAAAAAAATAAAGTTGAGGATGTTGGTCAAGAGACGAAACGTCGGATGGTAAATCTAAAAATACCGTCGTATGGCAATGTAAATGTTCATTTTGATATCCTTCATCAAAAAATGAAAACGATTTTTAATTTTTTTTTTTTTGAATCTTCGGATATACTCCGAATTTTGAAACTTTCTTAACGGCCCAATTCCGAAATCCCAATGATGGAATTTGAATTACCCGGTATATCTAAATTGAATGGTTTGTATAGAAACTTGAAACAAAAATTTCCGTGTAGTTATAAGAGGTATCTGAATTTTTTCAAACTGTTTAATAATCAATAGGTTTGCCATGGTTACGTCGTTGAAAATACCGAAGCTGATTCTCCTCAGAATTGAAAGACAGCTGGTGTTATCGCGATAACACGAGTTGTCTTTGGTTTGCGATTGGTCAGAGTGTGAGAATTTTAAGATGAGTAAAATAGTCAGAAAAATACTCCCAGTAGTTTCCCATATACATATCGACTCGGCTCATCGTGGTATTACCCTATATGTTTAATTTGCTTTCAAATTCATATTCAATTATAGAGAATTTTTCATTCACTAATGTCAGAAAACTTCATCCAAATACGCTATCTATAGTCACCAAATCAAAGAACAGATTTTCTATGGATATTTTTTTAAAACGGGCGCATTTCATTCATTTAGAAATCCCCGGCTTTTTATTGGATTAAACAATCTTTGTCTACTTCCATAAACTAGGAAATTCTAGAAATGTTTCATTTTGAAGCCTTGTAAGAATATCTCAAATGATTTTGCGCCTGGAATAACTTTTATCAGGATTATATTTATAACAATTCAAAACAGAAAATTCAGACTGACACTATTCCCGATTGAATGGGCTTCATTACAAATGAACTTTTACCCAATCACAAGTTCTGATCGAGTTTCCGATGCATTCAACTCTTACACAAAGTAGAGATTTACTTTACTAGGGACATACGGCAAAAATCGAACATTTCTGCTTGTACAGATAAAAAGACAAAACCTCATACGTCAATGTTCCAAACCACAAAACATACCTTAATAAAGAAATATCATCACGTACCTTTATCGCTACTCTTCACAACTGCATCTCACTGAACTTGAACTGCCTGATTTTAAAAACAAAATGGCCACCGAGTTCTGTTGATTGCTTTATTGGCGATATGAGATTTTCTTATCAACATATGGTCATTGTGGAAACATTGGCCATAAAATAATAGACATCGAATACAATCGTTTTTGTATATCACGTTCGTTTTTGTTTCTGTTCTTGTCGTCCGTTTGGAATCATGGAAGAAATTTGAGAATTTTATGCGATTGCACCAAGCTATAAACACAACCAGAACATTGACCTGACTCGAAAGAATTTTCCGTCGTCGATACGTTAGATAACTCAAACCAAAAGTCGACCAATATTATTGTAAAGGCAGTATCACTCTCACTGATCTGGAAATATTCTTTTGTTATATCTGCATCATATTCCTTGTCAAAAGCATGAGGAATATTCAAGATTGAACATACCGGACTGGATAAGCTGTGCTAGGTAACAATGCCAAGTTCTCAGTTTTATCATAAAAAATGTCTATTAAGCGTGCATGTCAACAATATGTGACATCAGCTGTCCATTACCTACTTGATTACATATAATAAAACATAAGAGGCATTATCCTGATCTTAAATTCATAGGTAGCCTTGTTTTTGAAGTCACGATGCAGGCATAATAAAAAAATAGCGTATAAAATGGGTACATACGTGCATTAGGGCCTTTAAAGCACTCGCAACGTTAACGGCACTCGTCGGGCTTGCTTCAACGACTCACTTGTAACCTTGTATCACAATGTATTATTTTTTGAACTCGAAACTCCATTTGCGGTCATCATTTCCATATTGAATTAACGGAAATTGTGAAACACAATAAAATTTTTGAATCCAAAAACTAAAATGTAAAATTGTTCAGCTGACATATTGATTAAATAAAACGTCTGTGATAAGTGAAAAGTTCGTGAAGTGAGGCTTTTTTGTATTAGCGTGCGAACTTGATTGAATGACGTCGGCCAAGTTAAACAAAACACGCATATACAAAGAAAGGTGTACGACAACGAACGAATTTTAGAAATTGTTTCATTAATTTGAATGTTTTATCTTAGGATCAGTATTTATTTGGCAGGAAGAGGACAATTATGATGTTGTCCGACCTACCCTGGTCACTCCCAGTCAAATGAAGGGTAACCTACTATTTAATTACAAGATACGCACCTGCAATTGGGTCTTCTTGCAAGAACGTTGCACAAATATCTGTCAGATGTAGTTCAATGTCCGTCGTGGTATTACCCAAGGAAGTAGTTGTTTTCTGACAGACGTTTGCCTCATTTTCCACTTGGTGGAAACGTGTGGAGAGAAAGGGTACTTTGACTTTGTCGATTTTATTCGTTTCATTTATAGTAAAAAGGACACTTTTTACGTGGCATTTAAGTTGAGTAACAGAAGTATTCACACACAAGCCACGCCCATTACTTATCTAATAAATAGATCATGACTCACAGGCTGTGGCCGTTCAACGGCAAGCAGATTCATTACTCAACAGTTGTACAAGATGAAAGTAATATACAGTGTGACCCACTTGAAAGCGGAAGACCTCTTGCATCTTTTATCCGATTTCGAAAAACTATTTTTTTTAATTTTAGAGCTCAAGAAACGAACTTTGGGACAGAATATTCTTTCTACGAGAACCAAGGCCTACTGCGTATATTTTTAGAGTTAAAATTCAAGAAATCGAGTAAGCGATTTTTTTTGAAAAATTTAAAAACCACCATTGAATTGAGCACCCTCTCAAATGGAGCAATTGTTGTTCTTCTTCACCACTTTTTGCCAATTCGCTAACAGCAGTTAATTTATTCGAGTTGTTATCTTTTTGTCCTTTCTACATTCATGCCAATTGCCTCAGCAGCAGATTTAGTCCATCCATTTATTGTATTTCTTCCAACAGGTAAATTGTCTTCAGCAAAGAAACCCCTTATTCTCTCCCTAATTATAGGCAGATATCTGACAGAAAACAACTACTTCCCTGGCTAATACCACGACGGACGTTGAATTAAATCTGACAGATATATGTGCAGCATTCTCCCTAGAATCTGGGAGACAGCCACAAATACTTTCTGTATCAAGTAGCAGAATCCTGCCCGACATGATCAAGGACTTGACCACTCACATACCGGTTTCGAGGTGTAATGCCTCTCTTCAGTGCAAGGTAGATCCGACAACATTTACAGTCGTCGACGTCCTTGGTCATGCCATGCAATTCACTCATACTTGAAATGATTCTCTGAAGTGGATGCGGAGACTCGTAAGAAGGCAGTTGCAGCGCCACCTCTAGAAAACTTCAGAAAGCACTCCAAAGTAACTCGGGGTAGAGTTTGTTCGAAAATATCAGACAAAGTCTGATGGCTTCAGGAGAGAGACAGAACTTCAGTAGAAACCCCTTATGCTCTCCTTAATTTAGGCAGATATCTGACAGAAAACAACTACTTCCCTGGCTAATACCACAACGGACGTTGAATTAAATCTGACAGATATATGTGCAGCGTTCTCCCTAGAATCTGGGAGACAGCCACAAATACTTTCTGTATCAAGTAGCAGAATTCTGCCCGACATGATCAAGGACTTGACCACTCACATACCGGTTTCGAGGTGTATTGCCTCTCTTCAGTGCAAGGTAGGTCCGACAACATTTACAGTCGTCGACGTCCTTGGTCATGCCATGCAATTCACTGATACTTGGCTTCACGCATAAGACAGTCAGTATTTTCATCCCATAGCAATATTATCTGGTTACCTTCAGACAAATTTAACGAAATTGAACTGGACTTACGTTTACATGGATCTGCTTGTAGTTTCTTCCTGATTACATCGCGGGAATACTGTATTGTTAAACGAGTCAATCATAATATTGTTACGTTTTATTGCTAAATAATAGGCCGAGCACACTAATAAACTGTTTATTTTCTAACTTCACTATAAACAAACATACAACACTTCACTGACTAATAAAACACTTAGATCTATACAACAATACAACTAGCTAAATATTCCAAACACTTCTGCTTATTATCACTTAATAAATTCTCTTCATAAAAACTTCTCCTCCCAGTCAAATGCCTCTCGTTTATATAGGTACTCAAGTGTAACCAGAATGTTCGTGATGCGACGGTTCGGTTATCCCGAATATTCATTACCGGCCGTTATCTGCCTTTTTCTCGGAAACCATATCGACGATATGCGTGCAAGTCTATCCAGCGGCGTAGCTAGGGGATTTTTATCAATCTCGTACCAATATTAAAGTTTTGATAGTACTTTTCTTACAAACGTTTGCACGAAACGTTCCACATTGTCTTCATTCTTTCTCAGGTAAAATTCCGTAAACCAATAGCCACGAACTAACGTAGTTTGGCCTCCTGAACAAAAAATCCAAATTAAATTTTTGGAGGTCTCAACTAATTTCGGAGATATGGGCCTATTTTTGAGTGATGAATGGTATTTTTTAGGACACATTTCTACAGCGGAAAAACACTCAAAATTTTTCCTTCGTTAAGCAAACACAATGTACTACACAGCCTAATTGGCCTGTTTCACATTCTTTCTTTATCGAAAACACGCTGCTTTTTAGTAAAAAAACTCATCCTTCTTTTATGATTACATAACCTACAAATCTAGGCAAAATGGTTAGTGAATTTAATTCATGTCAAGTTGGTTTCTGGAAAAAAAGTGAGTGAATATTTTACTTTTCATGTTGAAATTAAATACATGGGAAAGTTGGCTGTGCAAATATGCAAAGTTCAAAGGTAGCTACCAACTTTGAACAAAAATAAATTCACTAAACATTTTACACAAATGTGTTGTTTTAATGTTTTTAAAAGAAGGTTGAATTTTTGGATAAACAATGCCGTTTTTAATAAAAAAAATAGTGAGAAACGGGTGAATTAGGATGTGTACATTGTGTTAGTTTAAAGAAGGAAGGATTTTGAGTGTTTTTTCCGCGGTAGAAATTTGTCCTAAAAAATGCCATTCATTACTCAAAAATGGGCTCATATCTCCGAAATTAGCTGAGACCGCCAAAAATTTCATTTGGATTTTTTGTTCAGGAGACCAAACTAGGTAAGTTCCGAAAAAAAAAAATTTTTTATAGCACGTGGCTATCCGTTAACGGAATTTTACCCTTTCTCATATTGACCGCCCAATCTTTTAGAATCAACGCCAATTCTTCTAAGATTCTATGTTCATTTTATTCATATTCTCGTTAGCAGCAAAATTCCATGAATATTCCCCAAATATATTTGTGACTGTAGGTTGTAGGTAGCGCTTTTATACAGGGTGTTATGTTAGTACGTGGCCAAACTTCGAGGGGTGATTTTAAGACGAAAAGTTGATATCAACATAAGTCCGGTAATGCTTCGTTTTCAAGATACAGGGTGTCCAGTTTTTGATGGATTAGTAGTTGAAATGTTTTATTGTGTTGTCCCAGGGACTTACAATAAAATGATTTTTATGTTTTTTCACAAAAACAAACCAAGATACGAACAAAATTTTAGATATAGTGAAACAAATACAAAGATTGCAAAAAAATCAGTGGCGCACATTTTTCCTGTGCAAAATATAGGATACGGTGCCTTCCTGGACGCCATAGGACATGATACTTTTGATATAGTTGGGGCTAAATCAGCCCTTTATGATCCTTGATAACACTACAAAATTTCAATAAAATCGGTTGAAGGATTATTAAGATTTTTACGAAAGTAACGATTTTATTTAAAAATTTCGACACCCTGTATCTTGAAAACGAGGCATTACCGGACCTATATTTAAATGAACTTTTATTCTTAGAATAACAAATTCTTTGAACATTCGCATTGCCAATCGTGTTGTCATAGTGAGTGATAATTATCAGTGTAATGTTGACATGGTTGGGTGAAATTGTTTTATATGACACAAAATTACAAAATTTGTATGGTTGTTAGAACTGTCAAAAAATGTTCATAGAAGTAGCTTTTTCCCAGCGGTCGTGACCAACATACTCAGGTACCTACTGATGCAACAAGATCCGCGTGTGACTCGAAACAACGCGGTGGCAGAACAAAAAATAAATATAGCATATAAAACCACACGCCGATACAATAATTAGCTCGCCAATCCAATTCATGTCGGTTTACTTGAAACTGTAACGTCCCATACGATTGATTAGCCTCTAAAAATAACTATGTCTATTGTTGACGACCAAAAATAGCCATCGAAAAAACATATGAAAACAACCGACCGAAACCTCGCTCGCGTCGATTCTCATTCGTTTCAATTAAGGAACCGTCAATTTCATTAAATACTGGCACAGCGGGCAGTGGTATTGACATGCCAATGAGTCGGCTTGCGTCACGGAATTCTCTTGACCTTTTTTTTCGCGACGACGACGGGTGCCTATGCCAAATGCATCCCAAGTGTCGGATTAATGCAGGAGTATGCATATTGGAACGCCAAGACGTTGAATAGATTAAACAGTTGATTGGGTTTGCATAAAGTCGACGTAAGACATTGAGAAATATTTGCAACAGAGTTGTGAGCGGATGAGAGCACACGTTCTTTTTTGTTTTAAATGGGCTGCATTTTTTTTTCAAAGCATTCACAGTGTGCCTCATATAAAACTCCGCGGGCAAATATCTGAAAAATTAAAGAGGATATCCGTATTTCGTGAAAACAGATGATTTTGATGTCAAAGGGTCCTTTTATTCACGTAGAGATAGATCCATCACTAGTCGTCATCCGTTAGGGCGTCGCGACACCGACGCAAACTTTTTTAAATGGCATTCCAGATTGTTTAAAGCCTCTTGCGATTCTGCAAAAAGTTCTGAATTCAGCCATATAGGACACTCATAGTTTTCCTTGAATATTGATGCACAAAAGATATATGAAGAGCCGGGCTGATGGCTGAGGAGGTGGAGTAATTAATCCCCCATACCGCACCATTATTGCCCTGGTGTGACTGAAGTTCAACTTTTTAGAACGTATAGGTATGCAACTTTAAAATAATATTCTCGAAGTGGGTGAGGATCTATTAATCCCTAGATACGCGTCTGCATTCGGTAGTTTATTCATTCTTACAAAACATACACAAATACGTTTTGTCAAGTTTCTTTTGCATTCATAATATCCAAATCACGAAGTGTTTAAATTTTGTTTATCTTCTCACATCGAAGAGAGATAGTTATAAACAGCTTACCGTTGAAATGAAGCAGTCCAATACTGGTGTGTTTTTCGCCTCATCCCCGCTGGGAGCACCGATGGTGGACACTAGAGATTCATCATCCTGAAATCAGAAAGAATTAATCAATGAGTTTGAATCTTTCACCGCTATAAGTAAAATTTCTTTTTATTGCCCGATTCAAATAATTTCAGTATCAATATCTTCAAAACTCAGAGTAATAAATTATAGACATGAGAGGCCTTTTATTGTATCCAGATGGAATGTATTACAGGTGAATTTCGGATGAATTTCATCTCAAGCAATGCCCCCCTCGAAAATGTAGTTGACGTGTCCGAGCGTTTTTATATAATTCGGTTCTGCCGACCTACAAAGTTGCTGTTTCGTTTTCAATGGCCCACTCTGTATAATATTTCTGTACAAGTTTTGACCTTCTCTGTTCACTCTATTCACAAACCACCGACAAACCCCAATCGTCTCTCAGGATATCCAGGTTCTAGTGTTTGCAATGGTCGTAACTTGTGAGGAACCTCAAGTTTTTTCAGAATATTTTGATAACAGACAAAGGAACAGCTATTTCTCTTTAAAATCTTTAATGAAATTAGGTATTTGGATTAGCCTCATAATAGACTAAAACGTCGATTTCTGTATCATCAGATATTACAAAATATTTTTCAGTTTTCCTCTTCCCAAAAACTTTTTCATTGTTCCTGAATCGTTTTTTGCAAGAAGAACAGCAAAAAACGTCGATTACGTAATTCACTATCGGGGAACGAATTGCTGTAGTGTTGCAGTACTCTTATGCTATTTTTCTGGCAAACCAAGTAGGATTCATCATATTTTTCTTGATGGAAAAACGGCATTTCGAAAAGAATTTGAAGTCGAAGATAAGTATGACATGATATACTAGTGATTATTTTTTTCGTATGATTTTCAACCAATCAGAATGTCCAATTTAGTTAAGTTACCTCGTATAATTTCGATAATACCTGACTATACATAGAGTAGCTCCACCAATCGAAAATTTTAAAATAATTTCATTTTCATAGTAACCACATCGACATCAATATACCAAAAAAACGTAGTATATAATAATTGTAACTTTCATTGCACCAATTTGTATTTAAATTAATAAATTGTTTATATATTTACTTAATTTACTCAAAAAATAATCGTATCAAATACAATACGTACTTCAAAATAAATACGATTATACATCTCAAACTTCCTGCATAATTACAAATCGTGTCATTTAGACAGAATAATCCTCCCGTTTCGCGGTCGGATTATTTAAACTGTCAAACTGACATTCTTTATAATTATGCAACAAGTTATCGATGTATAACCTGATTATTTTGAAGTACTTATAGTATTACTACTGAATATTTGACGAAAAATGCAATTCAACAAAGTTTCAAGAAAACTTGATTGCTCATAATAATTCTATTTTATCAAATTCAACCCCGTTTTTTTCAAACCGCACTAATATGACGCTGCAGTATTTCCTGTTCTTTAAAAAAACGACTTCAAACTTGTCAATATAGCAGACATACTTTGATTCATAAAATAAATTCGGCTACTTGGTGGAATTTTATAAAAAAGTCTTCAATTCTACTTTATCAGCTTGGTTTTGTGAACATTACAGGAATTTTGTTTTGGCATGAATTAAACTGGGGAATAAACGAGAAATAAGTGTATTTTGGAAGTTAACGGTGCTCATTTCTATTACTGTCTGCTTTTTCAAAAGTGCTGGTCAGAAAGCATATTTTTAGTATATCTAAGTCGGGGTAGTTGATGTTGATGTTGAAAGAAATAAATTGCAGCTGTGTTAAATAAACTGTGAAGGTATCAAAATATTTATACCTCTCCAGTCATTCTGTATTTCTACTCAATAAAGCTCGTTTGTCTCGCAGATATGAAAATTCTTGTATGATCCACCCTGTAATTAATTCTATCAGACTAAACTAAATTGTTCATTGGAGTATAAAACAGACTACTGAGATGAAGCATTATTTTTTGTGAACATAGGTACACAAGATTCCAGTGAAGCTTTCTTCCCATGAACTGCAAAAAACTTCAGGAGGAGAATTCACAAAATCCAAGATGATCACATAAATGAGATACAAATTTGGATATTCGTGCTTCGCCCGAACATATTAATTGGGTAATCCAAACAGAAATAGGTAGTAAATCCATCTCTTTATCAACATGAATCTTGACAATTATTTGCATAGGTATGTCGATTTCATTTCATTCATGTACCTAATCACTAGAAAACGTGAAACGAGGCCTCATTCCCAAGCGTACAAAGTAAGTAAAGTACATTGATCTTTCCGCATTCAAAAAAGTGCAAAAGGTAATGTTTACCACGAACATAACCTCAAAAAGGCCACTTACCTCCGCCAAAGCGTTGATATAAAATGAAGATGAATAAGTTTGCGGTGGAAAATTCGTGGTAGAGTTCGGCATTCTCACTGGCACATTTAATTTCACTTTCACAGTCGATTAAATCGAGTTTTACCGGTAAAAACAGCTCCAATTTCTTTTTCACGAAATGCACGACTACAACTTGACAGTTCATAGAATTTCTGTGTGGGTTTGTTTTGTTTGTTGCGTCGCGTCGCGGTTGCGTGATATCGGGAACATTCGATATTCAAATACGCAGGTCCCAATGCATTTGCGACAATGCCACCATATGGACTGCTTTACATTGCTATACAGGGTGTGTCAGTGAACACAGAACAATGCTAAGGAATATTTAAGAAGAGATGCATTATTTCATTATTTGTAGGTATTGATTGATTTGCATATGCCTATCTGTTGTCAAATATATATTCGGTAAAATTCCGTTAACTGATAGCCACAAGCTATCAACAAATTTTTTTTAGGAACTTACGTAGTTTGGCCTCCTGAACAAAAAATCCAAATGAAATTTTTGGTGGTATCATCTAATTTCGGAGATATGGGCCTATATTTTGAGTGATGACTCACATTTCTACCGTGGAGAAACACTCAAAATTCTTCCTTCTTTAAACTAACACAATGTACACACTCTAATTCACCCGTTTGACACAATTTTTTTATTAAAAATGGCATTGTTTATCCAAAAATTCAACCTTCTTTTGAAAACATCAAAACAACATGCATATTTATGTAAAATGTTTAGTGAATTTATTTATGTCAAGTTGGTAACTTTGAACTATGCATATTTGCACAGCCAACTTTTCCAGACATTTAATTTCAACATGAATACGAAATTATTCAATCACTTTTTTTCTAGAAACCAACTTGACATGAATAAAATTCACTAACCATTTTGCCTAGATCTATTGGTTATGTATTGTGATCATAAAAGAAGGATGAATTTTTTCCTAAAAAGTAGCGTTTTCAATAAAGAGAGAGTATGAAACAGGTGAATTAGGGTGTGTATATATATTGTGTTAGTTTAAAGAAGGAAGAATTTTGAGTGTTTTTCTACGGTAGAATTGTGTCATCACTCAAGAATAGGCCCATATCTCTGAAAATAGTTGAGACCGCCAAAAATTTCATTTGGATTTTTTGTTTAGGAGGCCAAACTAGGTAAGTCCAAAAATTGTTTTGATCGCTCGTGGCTATTAAGAGTTAACGGAATTTTACCGGATTTTTTGTTCCGGAGGCCAAACTACGTAACAGTAGGGGAGCCCAAGATGCTAAACGTGGATTTACTCGAGCGTCATAGAGACCTAGGTAGCAAAGCTTAGGTGATAAGAAGAAAAAAAAATTATGTAATGTATACCTTCTCATCGGTGGGGGAAGCGGCTATGGATTTTCAAATTTGTAAAAAAAAACTGTTGCATGGACATACTCGAGCGCGTCAGATATTGATAGCATCAATGTCCTACGTATTTTTAATAATGTACGTATGTTAATCTGATAGTTTGCATGATGGGGGTGGTCGTAGGTAAGGGTTGAAAATTTAAAAAAAATGTAATCGAGCGCGTCAGATTTTCTTAGGGGGTGTTGAGTGAACCTAAAAAAGCTCCCATGCAATAATCTGACGATGTCGATCTGACGCAAACTCGCGACCATTATTATAATATGAAAAAAAATCGCCATTTTGAAATACTCAAGCGCATCAGATTAAGATATACAGTGTGAGTCTTCATGAAGTGCACATATTGAAAAGAGGGAAACTATGCTTAATTTATTATTGAAAAAATCGAAAAAAAAATATTGTATTTTATATGGAATTTAAAAAAAATGTTGTTCGCTACCGTGACCCCTATGTGAACAAATCGTTATATCTTTTGAACTTATTGACCAATCTCGATGAAACAAACTCCATAATGATTCGAAGTAATTGGGCGTCCTCGCAAAATGAAAATTGTGAAAAAAATAACCCCAATTGAAAATAAACATATTTCTTTAGCAAAACTCTGTTTGTTTTTTATACATTTTTACAAAAATCGTAATTTTTTCAATAAAATGCCCACATTTCAATTATTTTTTTTCGATTTTTTCAATACGATTTCCGTCGATAAAATTAAGCATAGTTTCCTTCATTTCAATATGTGCACTTTATAAAGACTGACACTGTATATGGTTCATCTTTATGTCCTAGATGTGCTGTCTCCTAAGCTGACGATTATCTAGAGGGATTCGCATAATCTGACAAAAAAAAATTAGGAAAATGGTTGACCATAAAGACCATCCCTGCAACTTTCCGCAAGGTCCATGCCTAAGCGCTCAACATTTCACTTATTTTGTTTTTGAGCTCTCCGAGCTCAAAAATATGATTTTTGTGTCATTATGAGCTTTCCGAGCTCAAAAGTCTGATAGAAGTTTATACAGTTTTTTGAATTTTCAAACCGCAATAACTTTTGAATAAATTGTAGTAAAACTGCACTAACGAATTTGGCTAATTTATTTAAAACACTATTTAAAACAATTATTCACTCAAACATTTACTTCACTAATTTATTTATTACTGTGTCAGTCTCTATTTGTGAACTCTGGAACTATTTATTATATTCGTAACTCTCTGTGGCTATCTCTGACTATGACTATCCCGCCATCTAATACCCAGTGGCTTATATACTAGTAGGTATTTACAGTTCTCGGTCTTTCGAGCCTTTCGGGCGAGTTCTAAGATGTCCCCAGAAACTTCGTTCAGAGGGTTCGCGATTCTTCCACGTGATTTATTTGTTTGTCAGCGGAGAACTTGTTTACATTTCGAGTTAACGATGATCAGGACCGGACTCGAGGCCGGTCTCGAAATCGTTACAAAATGAACCGATTTTCACGCGGTTGGCGGCATTTGACGCAGTTTTTCAAGCTCCATGAAGAATCTTTGAGTTTGAATTGATCGAACTAGAAATTTCAGAGTGATTCCGAAAAAACACTTTTTTCGGTTTTCTTTCGACAACGATACCTCACGAACGAATCAACCGATTCTGACCGCACTAGCGGCGATCGACGTGGTTTTTATTTATATTAAGAGCTGATTAGTTTTTGAAATCGATCGATAGAGCCGTTTAAAAGTTATTAAAAAAAACACATTTAAAAAAAATCCTTATTTTTTTAGATTTCTCAAAATCTACCCGTACGAATCGGTTCAAATCATATTCAAAAGTTTGGCCAAGCCAAAAAAATTGAGGAGTGAGAAAGAAATAGTAACGCGGAGGGGGGCATATTATAGGCATTACGCAGCTGCACGCATTAGACTTTATCGACGAATTTTTGTTATTTCGGCCTGTAGAAATCGTCAGATTATATATTTTTCATCATCCTTGAATTATTTTCTTCAAAATAGAAAAAATTTAGGCCACGCTCGTGAATGTCGAGATGACGTTTTTTTACAACTTTGTAGCCTTCCCCTTTCTTTACGTCACTCTCAAATTGTCAGATTAGTAGAATATACACTTTTTAGCATGTAATTAACTCACCCTATCTTAATCTGACGCGCTCGAGAATTTCTGATGATCAATTTTTTTTTATTAATCTGATCCTTTATCCTGGACGCGCGGCCTTATTTACGAGGTTTCCCGCTTGGGCTCCCCTGCTATAAGTTCCAAAACTTTAACTGAATTTTACCATAAAATCCGATAAATCCGTCGTCATGATGATGTTATCCTCGTTACGTGAATACTATAGTAGGTAGGTATATCCTAATGAGGCTATTAAAAAAATTCTACAAATAATCCTAATAATAAGAACCTAAAATATGTCTTCCACGCACTTTTTCATAAATATTTATTGATTTCCAGTTAGATAACTAAGTTGTATTCATCAGTACGATTTCTATACCACTAATAATAATAAGATTAATAAGTAGGTATCTTATTAATACGAGTGGGGGTAATTTGCTGACCAAAAAATAAATCTATACAACAGAACCTTACGAAATATATAGGTAGTCGAACTAAACTCTAACATTGAATTTTTTTAAAATTCGAAACAACTCCCTCTTGGGAGAGTTTGTACTTGCGATTTTTTGTAAAACTGTTTAACAGAGGGGGGTTTCTAGTGGAAATATTTTATTGAAACACAGTTTACCACGATTGCCCAAAATATACACCACTATTGAGGGAATTTCAATCAGCCCCCTCTATTTATTTTATGATTCCCCTCTAAAAATAATAAAAAATACAAAATCATCAGATTTACTTGAAATTGCCTATGTGCATATCTGTGCATAAAAAGATTGCATTTACAAAAATAAAAATACAAAAATTACGAAAACGAAGTTTTGGAGAGAAATCAACTCTTTCAACTATAAAATACTGAACTTTTGATAGAGAGAGGACGGTTGAAGATAGAGCAATTCTGCGAACGCCAATCGATTCAAACTGATGGAATTACTTGATATAGTTTGTGATTCTTAAGTCGATCGAAGAAAACAAAAAATTATTCGAAGAAAGTTCTAGGGTAGACCCCTAAAAATAATAAAAAGTACGAAATCTCCAGATTTGGTTGAAATTGCATATGCGCTTATGTCTGTATACAAAAAAGGTAGAATTTTAGGAAAATTAATAGAAAAGTAACGAAAACAAAATGTTGGAGAGAAATTACCTCTTTCAACTCTTGATGAACTTCAAAAATCGAGAACGGTTGAAGAAAGAGCAATTCTGCGAACGCCAACCGATTCAGAATGATGAGAATAAGCATACTTTGTGAATTTCGAATCGATCTACGAAAACAAAATAATACTCGCAAAAAATTCGAAGAGGTAGTCCCCTAAAGATAATAAAAAATGCGAAGTCATCAGACTCACTTGAAATAACATAAGCGCATATGTGTGCATGTAAAAAGAGGTTGAGTTTCACGAAAATGAATAGATAAATAACGAAAGAAAAATTTTGGAGATAAATTACCTCTCTCAACTCTTTTGAAATCGGGAAAGGTTGAAGACAGAGCAATTCTGCGAACGCCAATCGATTCAGAATGATCAAATTAGTATACTCTGTGAATTTCAAGTCGAACAACGAAAACAAAATAAAAAATATAAATGATACAAAATCATCATCATATGTGTGCATATAAATGAAGAGGTTGGATTTTACGAAATTTTTTACAAAAATTAATGGAAAAATTAAGAAAACAAAGTTTTTGGATACAAATGATCTCTTTCAATTCTAGATAAACTTTTCAACTCGATAACGGTTGAAAATTGAGCAATCCTGCGACGCCATTCGATGAATTTCAAGTCGATCGATAAAAACAAAAAATTAATCAAAAACTGTTTCATGCTCATTGTACTATACAGGCCGTTTCTTTTATCATGTGGTAACATCGCTATATTCAGAACCGTAATAGATACAAAGACGATTAAATGGGAAAAAATTTTACTATTGTGGTGAGCAGTACATTGGTCAGAGAAAATCTACGGGGACTCTCGCCCTTCCCGACTGATACAGGGAAAACTCAAAATGCTGTTTTCGGTTTTTTACGAATAGAATGGTTATTTCAGAAAATATAAAAAATTAAAGAGGAAAGTTTTATTGTATTCAAAATGTACTAGAACTACGTGATGATAAATTTTTAATTGAACGTAAAAAACCGAAAACAGCATTTTCAGTTTTCCCTGTATAAGTTGGGAAGGGCAAGAATCCCCGTAAATTTTCTATGACCAATTTACTGCTCACCACAATATTTACCTTTCTTCCCATTTAATCGTCTTTGTATCTATTACGGTTTAGAATATAGCAATGTTACCACATGATAAAAGAAACGGCCTGTATACTACTAGTTGTACGCACCACTTGTGTTACTCGCACGATTACATTCATAAAGCAACATCCATCTCTACTTCGTAATCAGCTCTTGTTGCATAAATAGGTATTTGAGATATTACGATCAAGAAAATTACGGGTCATCAGATACATAACTTTTGCGTATGATAATAATATTGCCTCGGCAATAGCTCTATTCATGTACTGATACTGATTATGAAAACCAGAACCATCTGATTCACATTGCACATTCACAACAAAATGTTTAATTTCTCTGGAGTACCGTTGATATGCATTTTTGCATTTCATCAAGTTCAGTTTGCACCGCGCTTGCGCTCATCAGTAATCAGTTATATCGGTACTATAGTCATTATAGAGTTTGATTTTGTTCCAGACGTATACGAAGATTTCTAATCCATTTTTGGCGAAAATACGTGATAACCTGGTGCAGTTTTCCTTCAAGATGACTTCTAATTTGAGTAAGATCCAAGTAACTAATTTCGGTTGAATTTATATTTAGGTAGATGGACTACGGCAAAACATCCCAGCAAACATGAATACGCGGCTGAAAGGCGGGCCAAAGACGTGAATGACGGCTTGGTGACGGCGTCGGTATTCTAGCAACGGCCCAACATCAAAACACAATCTGACAATGGTTAATGGCTTAATGGGCTTACGGATTTGAAGGCCCTATAGTTCTACAACTATGAATGAGCCACTGTTTCATACGAAAATGTAGGACTTGCAACAAACCACCAACATTTCAAACACAAGTGTAAATAATGGTTAGTGCATTTAGTTTGCGAACGGGTTGGTACTCCTGGAAATTTCTGTTGCATTGGCAACATAAGCAACAACAGCGTTTTCACAATGTCAATTATGTCATTTCTCATTTCTAAATTTGTCTGAAGCAGAGTTTAGCAAGATTCCAAGATTCAAGTTGTGTTTGTTCATGTTTTATGGTTGGAGAGTGGTGATATTGTACTTATCTTTTATTGAGGAAGTTTCCATTGTTTCCAAGTTCAGCTGTATTAATTTTCGCAATATGGAGGAAAAGTAAGTACCTACATAAACTATAAACATAATCTTTCTTCAGACTGTAAAATCATGCTCGCCTAAAATACACTCTCTTTGGGAAGTGTTGATTCATTAATGATTTTTAGAAATCGTGTTCCGGTAAAAAGAAAGAGTAGGCGTCAAATCAACCGTTTGTCCAAGAAAACTACCATCAATATCGTGTCGACAGTAGAAAGAGAACAAATGGTTTATGCTAGGGCTACTGATGTGGATGAATCTGGCGCTGGTCCCAGTTCAAACACATTTCAATCAAACATTGGCTTAGAAAATGAAATTGTAACTTTATCAACTAGTTCTATTGCTAGTCCAAGTAAATATGAAAAACTTGATGAAAGTCGTTCTATTCCATCAACATCATCATTTAGTAATGAAGATGATGGTCAACTATTGAGTTCAAATTCAGAAGATGGTCATGATAGTGATGATGAAATATTATTCAATATTCACAGACCAAGGAATGTTATGAGTTCAGCGATATACTTAAAGACAAAGCAATTCGGAATCATCTTCCTGTCATTGAAGAAAAATGTACTGATTATCCAATTAAGGTGAAATATTCCACAGGTTCGTATTCAAGGGTTTTAGTTTTTTCTTTGGAAGTAAAGATCCAAATGAAGATAATATCTAGTTGTATTTTGCATTGCTGATCAAATATTTATGTATTTTATCTTTTCAGATGAATTTTCTATAGCACGTATAAAACTTCAACACTTAGAAACTGAATCAGAAAGCGAAACTAAAAGGGTCCCAAAAAAGAATATTGCTTATAGAGATTATGATCAGTTCAGTGAAGACAGCAGTGACAACATTCCAACGGTCCCTCTTCCAAAGAAAAAAACGTTCACCACTCTGAAGAATTCGGATGTTTGCATAAAGAAAAGCATTGAAAGCAGTTGTGGGATGCCAAAAAATTCACAAAGATTTGATGATGGTACAGAATCATTAGATGAAGCTATTACAACCAGCAGCAAAGCAAGTTGTGAATCAGTCAGCATCAGATCTTGCAACAGTTGTCAAGAAAACAAAGGTGCCACTCTTATATTATTTGTATTTTGAACTGTGTGATAAATAATAGTTTTTATTTTTAGCATTGATCACCGAAACACTTAGACAATTGCAAATCGTTAAAGAAGATATAAATTACCTTATAAGACTGACAAAAGGCAATGAGATTAGAGTGCCAATTCCCAAGGAGTTTATCCAAATCAAAGATTTCAACGAGTTGACACAATTCAATGATAGTTTGAATGAGGACACATCATTTACTGAATCGGCAAACCATATTTTATTTTAATGGAAGAATAGTTGATTTTTATATTTTTTATAGTGTAACAAATTTCAATTTGTTGGAGGCAAAGATACCCCAGACACAACAAGAGGAATTTTGAACAGACTCATGACTAATGAGTTAGCAGTTATCACTAATTGGACTGGGAGAAATAACAAAAATGGATTCAAGGATATGAAGAACATCATCAAATTAATCCATGGTATGTTCTATTTTATTACTCATTTGTATAATTTATTGCAGGATCCATGTTCTTTAATTAATCTCATTAACGTTTTTGTGTGGAGGTTTCCTTAAAATAGATTACATACTTTTATGTATTCCATATAGACTTATTTTCATTATAAACTAATTAGATTCAGCAATACATACACATATGAAAATAGTGTTGATTCCATATTATTTATTTGTAGTGTCTGTAAGAAATAATTCACTGATTCAATCAGCAACCTTGGATGAAGTTGAAAATCTAATAAAAGGCTGGCTCCGTTCAGCTAGTGATAGAGAAGGAGGACGTGCGAGAAGATTTTCAAAAAAATTGTGAATATTTATGTTAATTAACAAAGAATGATCTCTTTATTTTAGTTGTGTTTTATGAATGATCTCTTTATTTTTGTTGTTTTATATTTTTATTAATATTTTATTAAAATTCTTATATTGGAAATTTAACTTACCTATTTCATTCTTTATTTCATATTAGTTGTCATCAAATACCTAATGTATTCTACTTTTCTGAAATAATAATGCCATTTATATTTTAGAAAAAAAATTTCATGACATACAATATTGATTATTTTAGTTACATATATTGGACTTTTTGGGGTGACAGCTAAAGGCTTTTTCGTTATTATCAAAAGTTATTTACTGATTATTTTGATGGTAAATTTGAATTCAATTACATCCTTCAAGTATTCCTAGCCCCTAATAGAATTCGAGCCTCACAGAATATTTATCCAGTAATTTTCTATATGAAAAATATCCTGGGATTTCAAAACCGAACCAATTCAATTCACTGACGACAGCCCATGAAAATATATTTGTAAAATCAATATAAATAATGAAGCGGGCAATTGAGTGTAACCTTAATAAACCCATAGTTGCGCCACGAATACAGTGAGTATAAGTATATGCCTTTGCCCTCCAAAAGACCTGCAGCTTTATGATCGGCACTCAGATGGCATAAGACAGTCGGTCGGCTGTCGGCCGCCGGGACACGGGCTAGCCAGCCCAATGTAGTTGTACATTTGAGGACCGTTGATGTCACTCTCCGGCAAGATTTATTTCGCCTTTGAAGGGCCGCAAGAATCATGTTTGCTGGGATATGTAAGTACATTTGTTCAATGCTCTCGGGGAATCCTAGGTAATCGAACAAATTGCGCTGTCTGAACAAAGGTCGGGGGCTCAGAATTTTCGTCACTGAACGATGATTGTATTATGCCATTTTATAACAACTTACAGTATCGAAAAATTCGAAAACATTTTTAGGAAAATTAGAAGAGAACCATTTTTGAAAAATTTAGAAATAGAACATAATGTAAAAAATAAATAAAAAATGAAATAAAACTAAGTATAATCTAAAAGGTCTTCCTGCTCATAAAAGAGAACATAGGCATTTCCGCTCTTGAGGGCTGTGGTAGTTCCACTGTGATTAAAGAGTTACGTTGTCTGCTGCATAATTACCCATGTCCAATCCCTCTAAAGGAAAATCGATGACAACATTCAATTTTCTTTGGAATCTTCCTGTCGAAGAAAATCGTTTCAAATGGATCACTAAAATTTTCGGGAACTTATGAATTGATATGGATTTGATGCACTTCCTTCTCTCTTTACACTTCGTACATGTCGGCTTCTCGTCACCATCCAAAGTTTCTTCTCTTTTGAATGAATCCAAGCATTGTGATAGTCTGAGTTGGCCTGTTCTTCGAGGTATTGGGAGGGAAAGATCCCAGAACGGATCGAAAGTGACTGAACAGTGACCACAATAAGTACATTTCAATTTAGATTTTAACTGGCCAACGAAGTTATCTACAATTTTGGAACTGTCCGTCCTTAAGTATCGTGACCATGACTCTAGAGCCTTCTCACTGTCACTTAATTTCTCATATTCTATCTCTGTCATAATGTGTTTCGGCTTCCCCATTGCTCTGTTGATGTCTAAATGTAGACCCTCTAACAGGAATCGTAAAAACTCCTGAGCATCTTCCTGGGCATAACCGATGAAACGAGGAGCGAATTTTTAGGAAAATTAAATTTGGTCCTGTTTTTTGGAATCCGCTGTTCGCCAATATTTTCCTCATTACGCGTATGGATCTTCTGGAATTTCTGCGATTTCCGCTTGGAAAATATCCTTAAATTTAAAAATTAATTTTCCCAGCTTATATCAACCAATTTTGAATCGGAAAAAACTAGTGAATTTAGAATTAGACATTCTATAAGAATGTGTTAAAAAATATACAGGGTGCCATTTGAAATTTTACAGTAAGAGTGAAATGTTAAGGGTAGCTGTTCGTAATAAAAATGAAATGCAAGTATCCTCAGCTGAAAATTATAGATTTTGTTCCAACTACAAATCGCGGTTAGTTTAGGAACTAGAAGCTGAATATATCAGTTTGGGACACCCAGTATAATAGACTAGGGCCAATTCGACTCAAATTTAAGAAAAATTCTTCGAAGTATGCGGATGCGGAAGTATGAATTATATGTGATTCGAGAAAAATCAAGAAGACTTAGTAAAAGTTTCGGAAGCACAACGTTTTGAGGGTTGTATGTATTTTTTACAATTTGTGACTGAAATATGCATCCTATAAAAAAAAAGTCCAAAAATAAAGTTGTAAATAATTAAAATTTCTAAAACTTTTGTGAAAATTGTTTGTCAACAATTCTTTAAAACTAACGAGAAAAACCATGAAAACATTAATTCTGCTATTAATTTTCATTTCCGTCGACCGTTTATTTACGATGTATTTTAACGCACTCAAAATCGTTGATTAATGACCCCTGTTAATGAATGATTTTCTATTAATTAACAATTTACTTATATGCAACCCAACGTGCATTGCTCCAATACATATTATATTTATATAGTGACCTGTGGCGTATGCAACCAAACATATTCATACTTACCCGCTAAAACATTTATTTTGAAATCAAGTACCTGTGTTAGTACTATCTGTCATTATTTATTTCATTGTTGTAATAATAATAAATGTTGTTTATTGAACTAGAATTACATTCAATTCAAAAAGCTATCGACCGAGGTCCTTCTGCCCATTCATTGGTGTAATTTCTTAAAATTCTACGTTTATTTTGAAATCAAAAGATGGATAGTGACGAAGTTCTGTAAATAAAAATTCAGAAAACATCAAATATATCAGTAAATTTGTCAGTAGCATTAATGGTCACGCAGCCGGCTGGTAAAATGCTGGTTTGAGTCCTACCCGGTTTTTTGCCTCAGCCTTTTCCGGGGTTAACACGAAACAACCTACCTCTGACCAAACCTTAGACAAAGCATTTTCATCATAGAAAGCAAACTGAACGGCATGCATAAGCTTTGCAGGAGGCATGGATTACGACTCATCATTTTTCAAAAGCTATCTTACTAACAGACATCAAGTAGTGAGGATTGAGGATACACTCAGCAATGAGATGCTTGTTGAATATGGAGTTCCGCAAGGGGCTGTCCTTGTTCCTACTCTCTTCAATATATATATATATATATATATATATATATATAAACGGGTTATTCTCACTGGAACATAATGATAACATCATAGGTTTTGTCGATGACACGGCTATTTTCTACCAGGCAGACACCTGGAATGATTTAAAAGTTACCGGGGAAATTGGATTCTCACGAATTAAACAGTGGCTAGATGCAAAACTACTAACAGTGAATACGGAGAAAACCAATTACTTATACTTCACCTGTAACTCCTCTAGTAGACCGACCTTCAACCAGCTTGACTTAAATACTCATTTGGAAACTTTCACCATCTATCCTGAAACAAAAATTAAGTACTTAGTCATAATTATCGATACTCACATGAAATGGGACCTACATATAGCATATCTGTTGAAAAAATTAAGAGCCATACTGTATAAATTCAGAAAACTTAAAGAACTCTTACCTGCAAATTATCTTAAAACATTGTATTATTCCCTAGTCGAAAGCCACCTTCGTTATGGGATACTCGTTTGGGGCTCAGCTCCAAAAACTTACCTCCACACTCTAGAAGTCATGATTTCTGAAATTGATTTTTTCAAAGAACTCCCGGTATCCAACAAGTACCTTATACAATGAAACGAAAATATTTGATATCAGGCAATTGTATTATCACTGCTCTTGTGTGCGACATCATATCCATAAGCAACATTCCCAAATACCGGAACATGAACACAATACTCGAAAAAAAAAACGCTATATCATACCATTAATGTCGAAAACTGCTACTCAAAGGTCTTACTCTTACCTCGCACCGAAATTATACAACACTCTTCCAGAAAACATAAAATCACTGATTAATGTAAATCAATTCAAATGTCAGCTAAGGAAACATATATCTGAAACTGGTAGATCTGTGCATCATTATTTTGATAAAACTGAATAACGAAAAATCTTCACTTCTCGTCTCAAATACCTACCTTTTTACATTTTACATCTTGCTGTCTTCTGTCTTCTAAACATATACTCTTTTATTTTTATCAATAATATATATTACTTATTACATTTTATACATCCTTATTATTATTGTTATTATCATTGAGTCCTGAGGTGATAGCAAGGTGGAGGGTTCAATCCCCAAGTGGTACCATTTTTTTTTTTTTGAAAATTACGTTCAACGGAAAAGTTTTGTAACGAACTCGTGATAAAATAGCGATTAACAATCTCGGACATTAACGCGCTCGCTCCGTTCACGCGTTAAAATATCTCAATTGTTAATCGCCCTTATTAATACACATGTTTGTTAAATAACCATTTGCCTTAAGTTTTTCGATTGTCAAATCGTTTGCCCCAGGCGTCCCGGGTTCGATCGAGCTAAAGTGGTTCGGAATCCACTTGCTCGCACAAGCAAAAACCTGGGTGATTCGTAAAAACAATGCTTACAAAGTTTACAAAAACAAATTAGAACCTCATGAAAGCATGGCGTTTCGTAAAATAAATTCTACTTTGATTGCTTTAATTAGTTTCAATGTTACAGGCCGGGAACAACTAAATCTTCGAAGCAGACAATTGAATCCATGTGATCATTTGTTCTGGAAATGCAGAGGATACTCGGAGAGGCCAAATAACTGGGAGGGTAAGTATAAGTTCTAGTTTCTGGAACAAACATTGTAGAAAGAAAAAAATACTGATTTGTTTGATACACTTAAAACTCAGCGATATAGAAGTATTCAAAGAATGATCCACATTGTTTATTCCAGTAGTATTTTCATTGATACGAACTCCGATTGTGGCAGCATTTGAATCACTGTAGAATAATATATTGAAATAATCGTTCACACTTCCTTCTTCCTGGGAAATAGGTACTACTGGAAATATTACCAAGGAGTCACTGGTTTCACCCTTGCGACATTTCCTTGGTATACGAGTTCAGCCAATACAGGTCAATTATATTCATTATGCCTCTTAGTTTTGACTTCATGCTTCTTTTTACCACTTTTTTTTGCAGATATATTGGAGGAGATGGGTTATTATGACAATGATGGTGAGTATTTTTTCCAAATAATTTCTCTCTCATTTCAACTAATGAACCTTCAAATATTTGAATTCGCTTCCATGACATTTTAAGACTTGGATCAGAAAGTAGGTACTCTCATTTTTCATTTTATATGCACGATCAAACCTTTTTGTTCTTCGACATTTCAAAATTAAGAATTTGTTTATTTGTAGGGTATTTCTGAACCTTTTTCAAAAAGAACTTGAAGAAATCTTGCAATGAGCTACATTTTCATATTTTTTTTTGAGTGAATCTTAGGTTACAGGGAAAAGTTATTTGCTTATTAATTACTGAAAAAGGATATTATGAGAAGGTAAAATTAACGTGTAAAATGCTTGTTATTGATGCTAGTTAATGTACAATTTAGGTAGATAGATAGAGCCTGAAGAAAGTGTCGACAAGTAGAACGAGTCATTTTGTGTATAACCTCTTCTTTCCATTAACATTTCAATAACTCATAGATGACGAAGAATCTTGCGACGACGAAGAATATGGGGAAGAGGGGGAATTTAGCGATGAAGAATCTGAATATGATGAAGATGTAGATGACGGAGACGAAAACGTTTCTGAAGAAGAAGATGAGGAATATGAAGAACACAGAACAATTAGCAATGAGAGTAATCCCAACAACGACGCATTTTGGAGATTGAGAGGCTACAGAGAACGGCCAGAAAATTGGAGAGGTGATAGTTTTTATACATCTCAAAATAATACTGAACCTTTTTTTTGCAGACCTTTTGTGAAAGAAGTTTAACACGTATGCTGCAAACACATTGTCAGCTCCATCGTACACATTGACACTACTTCTTTGACAAGAAACAGTTACCCCACATTGACTTGTAATATTTGATAGTTTTGTAAAGTTTTATTCTTTGATTTAAAAGCATTGAAAACCGTGTTTTATTTACCTCACCAAACTTTTCCTATGTAAATGACCAACTATTTGTGGAACAAAGATATACAGTGTGTCCACTTGAGTTTGCAGGGCATGGAAAACTTTTGTTTTAATGATTTTAGAAAAATAAGCTACTCCTTATCAAAATATTTCCATGATCTCGAACCATGAAACAAAACCATCAGAATCTCTGATAGTAGACAATTTTTGATTCAAAGTGGAGTGGTAAGGATGAGTATAGAAAATACATTCGCAAAATCATCTCCACAACTGTTTATCGGCTAACGAGTGCAGTATCCATCGTCAGCCTGATCAAAAATCAAACTATGGTATGGAATTTGAAGGCTCTAAGAACTTAATTTCTTGGTCGATTCAAAATCTAACTATTTGGAAATTTTTTGTTAAAAAATGGGAAAATAATCTAAAAGTTATAGTAACAGGACGATCTCGACGCGCAGAGTCCAGAAATACAATCGGTTTCCTATTATCTTCCTTGGTTTCAGAGATATTTCGAATTTAGTGAGTGAACAAAAAATGAAAATTCAACCAGATTCTATTCCGCAGTAAACAATGTCCTCAAAAGCATCCATACCAAATTTGGTGGCTCTAGGAGGAATTTAATTTTTTGGTCGATTCAGAATTTTTGGAAATTTTTCGACCAAAAATTAGGAGAAAATTTTGCTGGAAATTACACTAACAGGAAGATTTCGACGTGTAGAGTCCAGAAATATAATCGGTTTCCTAATATCTTCCTTAGTTTCAGCGATATTTCAAATTTAATGAGTAAAAAAAAGTTTTCAAATCTCAACCAGATGCTATTTCGCAGTAGACAATGGCCTCAAGAGCGTCCACACCAAATTTGGAGGCTCTAAGAAGAACTTAATTTTTTGGTCGATTCAAAATCATAGAAATTTTCCGTCCAAATATTGGGGAAAAAAATAAAAAATTATACTCACAGGAAGACCTCGACGAGCACAATCCAGAAATGCAATCAGTTTTCTTCTAGCTCTTATGGTTCTCGAGATATTTTAATTTTTGTATGAAAAAATATTTTTAAATACTGTTCTGCCATCTCTTGGACGATAGCTGAAGTTTAGACTTCCACGGAGTGTCGATACTATCAGGCATCTTGTTGAAATTTTACCGTTTTTTCTCAATACTCCAACATTTTCATAACTTGAACTGATGCTATTCCACAGTAATAATGGCCTCAAGTGCGTCTATACCAAATTTAGTGGCTGTAGGGAGAACTCCATTTTTTGGTCGATTCAAAATCTAAGGTTAACTTACCCTTTGGAAATTTTAAATAATTACTTTAATAAACAGATGGCGAAAGGGACAGTTAAATAAATAATAAATTAAAATTTCCATAACCAATGTTAAAGAGCTAGGGGGGGGTGAGAAAAATGTTATCCCCTGGAAAGAAGCCACCCTCGGGAAAAACCAAAAGGGGAAAAACCTCCCTTTCATAAATACTCCTAGAAAAATCGAAAAAACGAACGGCCTCACAGGCATAAGTAATATGGACAAACTTCCAGAAGGGGATAAAAATGAGGTCGAGGAAATACCCTACCAATCATTCTTGGGTGCCTACAAGAAGGAAGCGGGAGCTCTCCCCCTGATAAAAATCCCAAATATGTAGACCGAAGAGATAGCTTCCAGACCACCAAAAAGTTCTTTAGCGACGTAATAGACGCTAAACAACGACTGCTAGCCAAATCAGAGGGAGAGTTGCCCCTATTGTACATCTACAAGGTCTCCCAAGATAAGGATGGGAAGAAAACCGTCTTGGTCCCG
Source organism: Chrysolina americana (assembly GCA_958502065.1). Classification (NCBI taxonomy): domain Eukaryota; kingdom Metazoa; phylum Arthropoda; class Insecta; order Coleoptera; family Chrysomelidae; genus Chrysolina; species Chrysolina americana. Next base: position 63,200,969 of record OY293416.1, on the reverse strand, counting down.
AAGGCTAAGGCACAGATGTTCAAGCCTAGTCAGCTCCCTAGCACTCCTGAAACGACTAGCAATAAAACATCTGAAACAAGTGAGTCAGACTCCAGCACTGAAGGGGGCGTGACGAGAAGTCGTTTAGCAAGAACGTTTTCGGATTAGGCAAGCTCACTACCCTCAACGACAGACAGAGCCACAAAACAGAAAGACATTATAGTTTATAAGTTATGTTTTTTAATTAATGTGGGCATATTTTTCCTTTGACTTTGTAGTAACTTCGATTGAATGCAAATAAATAATAACTCAAGTTTCAGAGAAACGAAACAGCGAATTTCATATTGAATAGGTTAAATAAAAAGGTACTTCTAGCAAAATATTTTTAATATAAAATATTTTCGAATAATCACATCAAAATACAATAAATATAAAACGAGGATTTAAAATATTTACACATGCTTATTCAAATAGTCACCTCGGTTTATCCCTTAACATATCTAGAACGTAACGCATTCTATCTAAATCTTCAGTCTTCCATCCGAAATCCCCAGAACCCAGCAGCTGGCAATGTTTTACTATATTTTCGAGTTTGTCGTCCAAATGAAGAGATTTCAGAATGATCTTTGCTTTCTGACTGTTGGCTGAAAGTGCCCATATTATGACCACGGTGATATTTTTCTCTTCGTTCGACCCATTGGCAAGTTTGGTTTGCAAAATATTCAGAAAATCCCCTGAAAAAAATATTATTTCATAAGATGATTCACAACAAATAAATTAAATAAAAGTAATAAAAATACTAGCAATTTATAAACTTTTTGTCTCGGGATTTAAAAACACTTTATTCCTTAGGTGTATATACTATTTTATGTACTTTAGGATAGGTAAAACGTTAAAGAAAAGAATAACGAAAATAAAAAATTAAATGCCGCTAAACGGTAGGTGCCCTATTACTAAAACGTCATTGAAGGGGCTGATTGTTACTATATCAACGATATTGTACTATGATGATCCAGATCATGACTGTCACTGTCAACTGAAAATCTTGGTCTGTTATGACAACTAAGTGAAATAAAAGCCACTCGATAAATATTAGTCAAACACGCCAGAACGACTGAAAGACGTTGATCGCGATGGAACAAATCGAAAACGCAGCTCAAGAGTTTGAAGGCCAATTATTATCAAGATAATCTGGAGAACAATATAAAAAATAGTTATCCGAGTTTATCAGATGGTGCAAAAAACGGAACGTAAAAGAATTCAAAGAAGAAAAGGTACTGCTGGCATATTTCTTGGAAAAGTAAAAAAAGCTTAAAGCACCGTCACTGTGGAGCGTATTTTCGATGATAGAAGTCACAATATCAACAAACATGGGTGTCGATATTACCATATTCAGCAAACTAATAGCTTTATTAGAATGACAAAACGAGGGCTTCATACCAAAAAAGTCGAAGATACTCGATGCTGACAACATCAAAGATTTCCTGAAAAAAGCACCCGACCATGCATTTTTGGCGCAGAAGGTAAGATACACGTTTTTTATTTATTTTTTTTAACCGATTTTTTGTCTTAGTCTATACCTATATCTAAGTTATTTAGACGCTTCTTGGAAAATAAAGTTGGTACCTATTTATTTTATTTATATTTTGTTCAAAGTGGTATTAATCATGGGCGTATCAAGAGCCTGTCGAGGTAAGGAGCTCTGCCAACTTGACAAAACCGACGTCCCAGACTATGAAAAAAAAATTTTTGGTCAATTTACGAGATACCTAGACAAAAAACGATATTTTGTTATAAAACGGTCAAAGAAATACTCCACAGATGTAATAAGATTGGTGAAGAAGTATATTGCCGTATCAATACAAGGTCATTCAAGATTTTTCGTTGGGTACAGAAATGGAAAATGCACGTCTCAGCCACTTCAATTAATAAAAATAACAGCTGCAATAATAATAATTCACCTCTTTTTCACTTGGCTAATTGCAGTTGGGTAAACATAAAAGTTAATATTAATAGAAATTAAGTTGTTTTTCATAGTTTAATATTGTTAAAGACGTTACACTTTTGTTGCGTCCATACCATGTAACTTATATTTCTGATAAAATTATTGAAAATAAATTTCTAAATTCAGCTTGTATTGCAAAGAAATAATTTTAAATCCATAGGGATTTAAAGTACCACTTTCTTCCTTGAAAATAGAAATTTAAAGTACCCTTTGAATCCCTAAAGTGCATAAAATAAAATAATAATGAAAACAAGCTCCAACATTGTAGTTTCAGGGATATTTCTCTCGAATGTTTCAAATATCGTTTGTTAGAACGAAAACTATTGAGAATTACAGAAATACCAATTCCTAAGGGCTCCATATGCAGTTGTTTACAGTAATGTTATGTTATGAAAAACACAGTAATACAATTCTGATATTGGCGATTTCACGATATAAGCCTACCTGAACTCAACAGCCTAGCTTTGTTCGGTTGGTAAAATGATATATTTCTCATCACCGACATGGCCATTTGTCGATTTTGGGTTCTAGAGCTTGTAGTCAATGTCATTACTAATTCTAGCACGTCGGTTATTTTCGCTACAGACGTCTGCCCTTCGGGATGGGTCGTGAATGATTCCAAAAACTCTAACCAGATCAGTTCTATGCTCTCCCAGGGTTTCTGGCGCTTTGTTATGGCGGGATGTAATCGGGAAATGCTTTGAAACAGGTTACTCTGAAAAAAAGTTATATTGATAGGATGCCAAACAAGATAATTTCCATTGAAATAAGGAACCAAACATTTATTTACTTAAACATAAAAATATATACAGTATTTCCATAAAGAGTAGAATAAATTTGTTATTGCTAAATATGATGATATTCTGGGTCGGATGTTGGAAACAATTTATTGTAAACATATCGTCAACCATGTATTAATGAATGAAATAAACATTACCGCCGAAATCTGAAATATATATTACTCTACCTTTGAGATTAAAATCCTGCACTCCAAAGTATGGCAAGCGTTGTACAAAATGTTGAAAGCAGTTTGTAAAACGCGCAAATCGTGAGTTCGACTTATTTGCTCCATCTGTTTGTTTATAAGGGTAATTATGGCGTTCAACAAAGAAACATTTCCTGGAGACTTCCTGGGGCCCGAACCAGCAACGGCACTTGTTAGGGGTAACGTTTGACATGCTGAAAAATAAGATAATGAAATAAATATGGTGGATATTAGCGAAATGCGTTTGATTTATTTGGTCTGTAAAATAAATTATATTTCAAATTCGCTTGGGAGCTATTAATTTTTGACGGAAAACAATCGTAAATAGTAAAACCTAAAATGAAATAATAAAGTTGAATATGATTACCAATAAAAATTACTTATTGGACAATATCGAATCGTATTTATTTTTATCATCAAGTTTTGGACATCTTCGCGAATCACCAATGATTGGAGATATTTTTTTCGTTAAGATGTCAATATGTTTGTCCCACATCAGTTTATCGTCAATCCAAATACCAAGATATTTTTTTGTTCAGTTTGTTTCAAGATATTGAGGCTGAAGGAAAATATTCCGTTTGTTTTTTTGCTGAAAAATCATATACTCAGTTTTATTAATTATAACAAATCAATTCAATTCAATTTCAATGGAACAGCTCCAAATTATACGAAGAATATTAGACATTATCGAAATCCTTTTGGAAGAGGTTGAACAAGAACAATGAGTTTAACAAGACTTACCTAAACTGCAGCCTGTGGTATAGACACAAATCATCTTCAACACGCCGACCAAATAAATGTTCTGCACCAGAAACCACACCCACAGTTTGTGGACGACATCTGCCAAATTCAAAGTGGCTGCTTCAGTTTTAACCGATTCGTCGTTCAACATGAAGTTTGTGAGCAATCCAGTCAAGTCGTTGATTTCATTCAATACCGGGCACACCCTCTTTTTGTCCGCGACTCTCCTGAGGCAGTCCACAGATTCCAGGCTGAGTCTGATATGATGATCTCTAAGTTGTTTCACGATCAAAAGTACCAAACCTTTTTCCAAGGCGAATCGTTTCGCCTCTTCCGAAATACATAACAATCCCGACAGTGCCCCGATTACAATAGGTTTCTTTTTGTTGAAACCAGCGTCGCCGATTTTTAGGTCGCAGATATCGTAAAGATACAGCAGAATTTTACAAATTTCAGCGCCAGACACCAAAGCGTTGCCGCTGTCCTCAATGATGCTGACTTCGATTTCTTCGTTCGCTCCTTTTTCGTTCCTGCTAGGGAAGACTTTTTCGAAATACGCATCTTCGAGTAAATTCATCCGGTACTTATCGAATTCTTTCCGAGAATTTTCCCGGTTGCGTATCTTCAACGATCTAACAGTTTCTTTGCAATCTGACATCACTATGGTCCTTGAAGTCCTCACCGAGTCCAACAAGCTCTGCAGAGTAGATCTTTCCGAAGACCTGTCGCCCTTTTCGAAAATTCTGTATGTTTCGATGCGTAAAAGACACGTTAGAGAGGTCAATGCGGCGGTTTGAAGATCTGTAAAGAGCATGTGGTGAGCCTCACGGAACAATGTTGTCAAGGTTATAATGAAGCACGTTTCTTACCGTATGATCCTAAACAACTTATAGATTCGCATAAAGTTTCGAAAAATGGTTCGTTTCCCAACTCCGATAGAGTGTCGGAAAAAACCGACAACACTTCCAGGGATCTACTGGATAAACAACCTTTCGTTTCTCCGCTGAATTCTATCAGAGTTGAAACTAAATTATAAATTTCTGTCCATAGTTTATTCCTCAAATACACTAGTTGAGGGAGGTCGGCTTCTGGAAATGAAAGCTGTGGTAATTAAGGAATATCAAGACTAGAACAAAAGGGTTAATGATCATTCTGTTATTAATTGAATAAGTAGTATTTTGTGCAAGTTTTGTTGATTCTACCATGTGCCATGTGCATTCAGCTCATATTCTACTTAATTTTATATGATGGACTGAGACTAATTTTTGGCCGAATATCATATCATGAAGAGTGATTCCATATTCGGTATTTTTTTTTCATTTTGACATTCATATTCCTCTCGAAGGTTATACCATAGCAATACTATCGATAATAATCAGAAAGCAATGAGATCAGAATGCTGAATAACACCTCAAAGCAAACATAATTTTCGATAGTATCGTGAGAACGAATTATATTTATTGAGACAATTCAACTTATGTACAGCGACAAATACACTAGTGTTTTTTTCACTTCATTCAAAATTGATTGTAATATTGCAAAATTGGTCATTTAATTTGCGAAAAAGTAACGGAGGAGACTACAAAAAAGCGGTAGTTGAAACAATTTGGAACACCACCGCTTAAATGCTACAGATTAAATATTATAACGAATTCAATATTGCATTTAACCCTTTCACCGACGTTTAGTTTAATTCATCACGAGCTGCACGTAAAGCTTAACGTAAAATCCTACAAGCACAAGCCGAAAAGAGAAAATCTAGTGCATCAGCTCTTGATGAATCTGAAGTATTTGCAATGGCCAGATCATATGACGAAAATGAACCGGAAGGCAAAAGAAATTATATCACATTTTGACGTTTGAATTAGCTTGGCGAGGAGGAGAAGCAGCTCACTGCAAAATCACTTATTTCGTATCTGAAATTGAAATTAGTGGAAAAGAAACTGGATGTGTCGAGTATAATTCTCTATTTTCGAAAACGAGAAAAGGCGGTAATAATAAATTATGTGACAGCAAATGGATTACGCCAAATATTTTAAAGATATTTGCTCAATAAGTTAATTTAAAAAGTTAATGGAAGAACGAGACACATTTATAACATTGGAACGAGTATTTCTTACAATAAATCCATTTTGGAAGAGAAAAAAGTACAAATTTGTATTAAAGAGACATACATTGCATGTTTATAAAAGGCATGAAAAAACTTACAAAACACATTGTGGTCGATATAAATGTAATAACATACATATAAGAAAATTGACAAATATCCATTTCCAACCTAATCTTGCAAAATGTTGGCGAAATAACTTCAGATCAATGATTGAAAAAAAAGAGATTTCCTGATTGAAAGAGATATGTCACTGATAATCAAGTTGAAGTGAGCTGGTCCAGAGTGTGAACCTTGTGGTAGTCTGGAGGACACCTTTATATCATATGATATACATCCAGCCACTTTAAAACATTGATAAATCATCTGAAAAGCTGTTCATTGAAACCATCAACTTGGATACACAGTAACAAATACAACTCATGTCCAAAATTTCTCCTGAACGAATTCTGCGAAGAAGTAACCTTACAATTTGTTACTTGAAAATGCTTGGACTTGATTCTAAACCGAATTATTCTCAGATTGATCAAAAAAATGAGCATATCAATATATGCTACGGACATGGCTGGTTAATTTTTAAGCTAATTGTACGTTATTTCCTGGCGATATTTTTGCGTTTTAGAATAAATGATTCATTGATCAATTACCTGATTCGAACAAATTTTCTGTCATTAACCACAAGGTAATTTCATTTGCGAAATTAGAAATGAAATTCAAAAATATGAATACCGTAATAATAGATCTGTACATTAGATTGCTCTTATCAATAATGGGATCATAAAACGACTTTGGCATTTGTATGAACGAATCATTATATAAATGATTTCTCTCGATTTCAATTCTAGTTTTTCCGTTCCAAACATGGCATCAGTGACATCAGTGATAACGTTTTGTTGTGTGTTATACATGGCCAGCGTGAGTTTTTAAAATGTGTTAAAGAAAAATCATCTTATATTGTGAAACCAAACCTCACTTGGCTATTTCATTCATCTAAAAATTCTCCACAATGTGACCAATTACAAACCAAAGACAACTTGTATTACCGCGTCAACACCAGCTATCGACGATGTAACACCATCAATGGCAAAGCAAAGTTTGACAGTTTGATAAAGAATAATTGTAGCAGTGAATCGTTGCAAAGATTGTAAATGCTTCTTCTTAAAACTCATTAACGGCCAAAGGTGCGAGTACGCACCCTTTTCAATTTAATTTTTTTAAAAAGCTGCTATAATTGTTTTCACTCTAATAAGTATTTGTAGATGTTCTAATGAGTTTTTTTGACCTTGTTAGCATTTTTATGAGATTCCAGATAAATAAAAATATGTTTCACAATTAGCGAAACTAACATAGTTTTTGAACTATTTTACAACATTATGAAAACAATAATTCTTTGTTCACTTCTTAGCGCACTAAAGACTCATTTAATAATAGTATACGTTTAGTATACCACTATGTATTGTCCTAAATTATGCACTTGAATGAAACTTAGTTTGTAAAATTCCAATTAGGATTCTAATACCGCGGGTGCGCATACGCACCTTTGGCGCATAACATTATCAGCGCCGGCATTCGTGAATCATTCAGACTTTGCCACGATATGACATGTATTGGACAAAAAGGTGGCTATTTTGAGAGAAACAATGCCTAGAAATACGTTTCGATTTGATAATACTCAATTAGACAAAGATGATACATTTTCCAAAGTCACCCCTATCTTTGATATGATAAATATAAGATGTAAGAAATTTGGTAAATTTGAATAAAATCTTTCAATAGATGAAGAATATTTTGAAAGTCACTCATGCAAATTGTTTTTTCGGGGAAAGCCTGGAAAGAAATGGTGGTGGCCACTATTTATACCACCGAGGGTGGTGCTGTAGGTTTTCCGGGTTTTCCTACAGATGAAACTTGAATACACCACCAAAAACATCATTAAGTCGCTAATAAAAATGGCCGTCCTCTACCCGCATAGGCTATGCCATGCTATGAGTGTTTATGAGGGAGTATTATAATTATATTACAGAAACATTTCGCAGTTAGAATGTCGATCACTTCTAGCACTATCACTTATAAAATTTGAAAGACTTGCTGGAACTTTCAACACAGATGTGGTTGTTCACTCAAGCTAAGGGCGACCCTCTAAAGATTTAACAATATTGGTTATATGATCAAAAAGCATGATACAAGTGCACGAAAAAAATGTAGATTATGCAAAAGTCATACTATATATATAATGTAAAATTCATCTCCATCCTGAATGTTTTGAAGTCCTTCATAAAAAAATAATCCTAGATTTTTTGTTGGTTTTCTATGAACGTATGATAAATATGTCCTAGGTAATGTATTTTGAACCATATTCGATGAAAAAAATTGAAAAAATTGTTTTTCTTTACTGCTTGGCCGTTAATGGGTTAAGCTTCGTGAAATAGTAGTAAAGAATAAAAATCGAGCAAACGAAAATAATCGATTACACTTATATCCCTAACTGGGAAATGCCCACAAGGTGGGGGTTCTTTCCCTACTTTTATGGTCTCTTCTGATGGACAACCTGCTAACTGTCTTCGAAAGAAGAGAGGCGGAGCTTCAGGCTTACGCAGACGATTCTGTCATTTGTCATTTTGACAAGGATCACGTCGGTATCCTTGCCTAGTATCCCCCAAAGAACGTTGGACGACGTTCACAGTTGGTGCCAGAGGAAACAGATGTCTGTCAACCCTAGCAAAACTGTGATAATACCCTTTACCAGGAAAAGGAATCTGGAACACCTAACTCCACTTTCTTTCAATGGTAAGGTTATTCAATTTGCAGCAGAAGTAAAATATCTCACCCTTGATAAAAAACACACATAGAACGCTCATTTGGAAAAGGTTCTCCACAAAGCCAGAATGTCCTTATGGACTTGTAGGAGGATTTGTGGAAAATCTAACGGCCTAAGTACCAAACAAATCCAATGGATATATGTGAAAACTACACAGCGAACGGCCCAGGTGAAGCTCTCAAGTTTACAGACAGGCTTGTTTGTCGATCACTGGTGGCATCAGCATCACACCGTTAGCAGCTATGGAAATCTTACTAGACTTACCTCCTCTCCATATTTTCCTGGAGAGAGAGGCTAGATGAACAACCTACGGAATCATGCATATTGCCAATTGCATGCAACAGACTTATATAGAGCGTAGCAGACTGCTGATTGACACTGAAAGTCACAGCATTCTGGGAATGACCTCTGATAGTCTCTAATAGTGAATTTTGATCTGTCTTATACCGTTCTAATTCAGAAGAGAGACGACTGGGTCCCCCAAGAAAAGGAACTACTGAGAGCAGATTACTGTCGGTTCACAGAAAGTTCAAAATCACCCTCAGGTTCTGGTGCAGGTGTATACAGTCGTATACCTAGTACAGATATATCAACCTGTCTAGGATTATATGCGACACTATTCCAGGCGGAATTCCACGCCATCGATCTATATCTAGAGACAGAAAGAAACCAACCTCCGATAAAGATCAATCGAAATATTCTCGGATAGTCAAGCGGATTTGAAAGCACTTGGCTCGTATCGATCAACGTCTAAGCTGGTGTCAAACTGCTAGAGAAGACTCTCCTCAAAAGGAAGACTCAACAGTCCTGGCACTCCGCAAGTAGATTCATTGGACCAGAACCTGCCATTGACATCTCACCAAGTTTTGCCAAATATACATCGAACAGCTGGACAGCAATGAAAGTATTAAACTTCTGGCAAAACCTACCAGGACGAAGGCATTAATACATTCCTCGAAGAATTTGACCAAAACTCTGTTAGACTCCAGCGGGGATAACCTGCGATGTCTAACAGGCCTACTCAAAGGCCAATGTTGTTTGAATCATCACATGACAAGACTAAAAATGTCGTAGGACCCGACATGCCGTCTCAGTGGAGGGCCGAGCAGACTCGCTCATCTTAAACTTCTCCTACCTGTTGGGACGCTAATGCGAGAAGACGGATCATCCCCCAAGTCAGGGGAAGAATCGCTAGAGATACTTCTTGATACACACTTTCCTGACCCTAGGGGAACAAACAACCCAGTCGTGTCCCAAAGAATACAGTGTCCCAGAGAGTAAAGTGTCCCAAAGAGTACAAATAGTCAACGTCAGGCCCTCAAGGAAAACCTGGGACATAGCGGAAAAAGTCATCGTCTACAGGAAGGTAGAATGAGCTATTGTAGAAAGCTTCAGTCAGTCAGATGAAATCCAAACTGTACTATTACAGCAAGGAGCAGACCTGGAGGAGAAAGATAAACCTGAAAGCGGGAAGCAGGAAGGTTCTATGCAAAACTACCTGCATTTACTCGGCGTATATCTTTCAAACAACGCCTGAGCTAATGGTCAAGTCGATATTACCGAACTGAAAATGACATCAGAATTAATGATGATGAGGAGGAAACAGCCTCTCACATAATCTTTTGATGCGATGCACTATACAACCGAATATTTGGACATATCAACCTAGAAACGGACGAGTCCGAAACAACTAGTTAATAGAATACTAAACCTGATGAATATCTGACGGCAGAATAATGTAGTAGGACGGCAGACCAAAATAGTAGACCCCAACAGGTCTCAGTGTTAATGGAGACCCCCGAAATAAAACCTTATGCTTTTTTCACATTACACGTTGTTGTCCGTGCGGGACAATTTTTCTCAGTCATCCAATGAAAAGTACGAGTGCTGTCTATATACGCATCTTAAAAATATAGTTATCGACCGATTAACATCGTTTTCTCTTACGGACGAAAACGTGTAAATGTCAAAAGAGCGTGAAAAACAAAAGACCACGATCAAAACCCGTGCGGTTTTTTACCGTACGGACGAAAACGTGTAATGTGAAAAGACAACAACAACCAATCATATATCTGGCTGAAATAGGGGTTGAGCTTGTCTGAAATCTTGTCTTTCTCTAAACGCATAATTTTGCGATGTTCGAAAAAACAAACACGACTATCTACGCTGACAAGACGGTAATATTCGCCGGACCGTACTACTACTATAGCCGTTTAACGTACCTGCTTGTTACATACAAACAGTCGGGATTTTAGGTTTGATATCCATCAACAAGGAAAAACTTTACTTTTAGAAAATGCCGTACTTTGGAAAACACGTTTCTTGGACTGTATCTTGGTTTGAATTTTTGACATAATATGTAATTCTATCACTGTTCTTGTATTCTTTCATTTTCTAGGTAATTCGTGCCACCATCACTCTTTATAGAGCAGAAATGTGCGATCTCGCAGTAGATTACCCAATAAAATGGATGGTGAAGGTGAAAAACGAAAGCAACGGGCAAATTATAGAAGAAGGAAGCCTCACATCTACTGTGGATTTGAGTAACAATGTTTTGGTACGTTTGTTCATGTGTAAATGCTAATGACCCAAAGCCAGTACAAATATTTATTTATAGAAAACATACAGGATTAACCTAATTACATATTTCCTACTAAATACTAAGTGATGATGATGACCATAGATTGAAAAAGAAGAACGGAAATATAAAAAAACAAGTTTTATGCTTCCAGTAAATTTGTTACACAAAGTGGAACATCAATATAAACATCGAGTGTAATTCGGCAGAACAATTTAATCAATAAGAAATTTAGAAGGATATCAATGCAAACTTCATTTATGAAACATTAAAAACAAACGCAGTCATTGAAATTCATACTAGGAACAGTGATGTGGGGGCCACAGCTGATCGTTTCTGTAGTAGATGTTGAAGTTTTTTTCTTTTTACTAACGAATTGATTGAATAATGCTCGAATGATACTCTTTGTCAACTTATGAGTATGGTCGGTGGCTCAGAGGCTAAGGTCTCTAGCAGTGGAACTTCTAGCTCGCATCAGACAGACGTTCGAGGCTCGGGTACGGAATCTTTTTTCTCAGGTACACGGGTCTCTTTAGGTGGCCACATGCATTGTTGTGAAATGTGAGTTGCCTAGATGCTAATCCCGACGTCTGGTGCTAGTTTGAATAATAGCCGTCCTCTACCCGCACAGGCTATGCCTTTGGGTACACTCTACGAGTGTTTATGAGGGAGTATTATTATTATTATTATTATTATTATTGATGATGAATTGCTGTATCCTGTTATTTTTATAAGAGTTTGTTCTGAGCATTCAGTCCATTTGGAAATTCCATTAATTATAATCGGCACATTCTTATACCAACCTTTACAATTGTTCTTCTTCCAAAAGGTATTTGGTGTAAAATATACTCTATCCACTGTCATAAAAGTGTCTCGTTTTTTCATTAACTTTTTAAATAAACGTATTGGGCAAATATCTTCCTCTTATTATACTCGATACATCCAGTTTCTTTTCCATTATTTTATATTTCAGATATCAAATAAGGTGGTTTTGGAGTAAGCTGCTTATCCTCCGCGCCAAGCTAATTCCAAACCCAAAATGTAATATAATTTCTGTTGAAGTCCTTCCGGTTCATTTGTAACATACAGGCCGTTTCTTTTATCATGTGGTAACATTGCTATATTCTAAACCGTAATGGATACAAAGACGATTAAATGGGGAAAAAGGTAACTATTATGGTGAGCAGTAAATTGGCCATAGAAAATTTACGGGGATTCTCGCCCTTCCCAACTTATACAGGGAAAACTGAAAATGCTGTTTTCGGTTTTTTACGAATAGAATTGTTCAGTTATTTCAGAATATATAAAAAAAATTAAAAAGGAAAGTTTTATTGCATTCAAAATGTACTAGAACTACGTATAGAAATTGACAAGTCCGTATTTGAAAAAAATTGTTGATGGTGGTAGTGTTGACACGAAACGTTTAATTAAAAATTTATCATTACGTAGTTCTAGTACATTTTGAATACAATAAAACTTTCCTCTTTCATTTTTTTATATTTTATGAAATAACCATTCTGTTCATAAAAAACCGAAAACAGCATTTTTATTTTTCCCTGTATAAGTCAGGAAGGGCGAGAGTCCCCGTAGATTTTCTCTGACCAATGTACTGCTCACCACAATAGTTACATTTTTTTCCATTTAATCTTCTTTGTATCTATTACGGTTTAGAATATAGCAATGTTACCACATGATAAAAAAACGGCCTGTATAATCTGGCCACTGCAAATACTTCAGATTTATTAAGAGCCGATGCACTAGAATTTCTCTATTCAGCTTGTGTGTTCTAATAGAATAAAAGGGGGGTTCAAAGTAAAATTGAAGTGAAACATAGTAGGGACACATGTGTACCAGTCTGCATCTTTCCGCAACATTTTTTACAATAGAAAGCACTCGCAGTTATTTTTGTAGAATATTCACAAGAGAAATCTACAGATAAAATTCAGTGGTAGAAAAGGACAGTGGTAGTTTTCTTTTGAATGCTTACCGATGAAATTCCTATAGTATAGAATCTTAGAGAAGGTTTGATTTTAAATCAATTTCCATCACTTCTTTTTGAACAATTTTTCAGGAAACAGTAAAGATTTATTCGCTGGAAGAAGATGAATGGATCTTTGTATTGGGCAGAGAAGGTGGGTATTGCGATATTAAAGACCAGTTTTTTGGAGAACTTGCCACGATACTGGAAAAGGCAGCTGGAATTGAGAAAACTTGCCCCTATCCTAAGGTTGGTACCAGGTGCTTCCTCTAATCAGAAAAAATGAGAAGTTTGGTATGAATGCTAATGCTTGGTATTCTCTATGAAAATATAGAAAATGGTTGCCATGAATTCTTATTGACAAAGCCTAGAGGGAATTGGTATCAGAACTATTTTCCGTTTGAAATAATCTACGTAGAGAAAATGTGGCGTCCCAAATTTTAAAACTGGTATGAAAAGTTAAGACTCACTCGGCAAACTCTTTGATTTTTTATAGGGTGATAAAAAAAGATAGTTGAAAAGAGCAGCTTGCTGGCTTCTAAAGCTTGGATAAAAACTTGAGATTTATTCGGCAAACTCTTTGATTTTTTATAGGATAATAAAAACGAGATTATAAATGCATCAGATTCACTTCAAATGACCACTATAAAAGAGCAGTTTGTGATGTTTCTAAAAACGTAACTGAACGAGCTGGTTTCGAATTATTCATCAAAAATTGAGTTTGACCAAGGAAGAGCGAAATAACAACATCTTTTGCGATTTTGGCGAAATTATTACTCTTTTTTGCCCACTTCTTCATCCGATTCAATTTTTGATGACATATTCGGAATCAGCTCGACAAAATACGTTTATGGAGACTAAGAGTGTTCTAGTATCAGCATAGGGAAAAGAGTGTATAAGAGAGAGAGAGAGAGCGTCCGACTTTGTGATAGAGAGAAAGTGTGCATCGTGTTGGATGATTGCCTGTCTAGAAAGCGTCAAATGTATTTTCGTTGAATTAAAATTAAAGAAAAAAAGATGCGGACGCTCTCTCTCTTACACACTGTTTTCCCTATGCTGATACAAGAAATTTCTCAGTCTATCTACTAAACTTCCAACTAATTGAGTACCATAGAATTGTACTATCCATCGAATAAGTGACAAGACATTATGCTTGAAATCAAGGAAGAGACATAACTGTCGAGTGTCGACAATATTATTCTACGGTACATTGAATTCCACCCGTGCATTCACGCTGTGAACTCTCTGTCTGTTCTGGCCTCACCACTCCATAGGCATCCAATATTCTCTTCTCAACCTTGTGTACCACTCTCTCACCATGGATCCTCGAAGGCAACTTTCACAAAACAACTACAATTCAAATTGTTCAACTATCTCATTACTACCCACCAAACTAACTGGACAACCTGACCCAACTTCACTGACCACCTTAATTGATCTTTCACCAAACAGTTTATATACCGTAATAAGCCGAAGGCTGTGGAAGTATTCCGGTTCGACGCGTGCTTGGATTCCAAAATATATTAGTTATAATCTCCGATCAAGTAACACAACCTAGATGAGTAATTCTCAAATAGAACTGAAGGTAACATCTTTTTACAATGTTATCCCTCAAATCATGACATTATTTGGATGGAATATATAGCAATAAGAAGGCAATTGAAACATTCATTGCAGCTTGATAAAATGTCAAATATGACAGAACACTTATTGGAGTGTTTTTTCGTGAATAAAGGGCAAATTCTAAGTTCATTCTTGTAAAATTATCGTTAGTTTTTATTATTAAGCAATGGTGAAGCATTGTGAAATGTGTAAAAGAACATTTGAAGCTGGAAATCAAAATATGTCATTTCATAGGTAAGCTACCAGTGTCGTAACTATCGAGAAAGGGAAACCGAATTGGAAAACAGTAAAATTAATGAATTATGAAAAAACATGTCAATTAGAGCATAGGCTGTTCTCAAAATCCTGTGGAGATTCTTCCATCATAATTTCAGGTGTCCATTTCAAATTGGGTTTCCATTATTTCTATTTTATTGAACCTCAATATTTCTGAAAACAACGCACGACACTGCCGTTGGGGGAAGATGTCCCTTACACACAAATTTTAATGCGTGTGCGGCGAGTTACTCACCTAGGTTGTGTTATTTGATCGGAGGTTATAATAAAATTCTTTTAACTTTATATTGTATCGTTGATGACACCAAATAAACCACTATTTACGCAAAATTTTTATATTATTTCATCTATTCCAGGGAACATATAAAGTATCCAATATTCCAATAGACTGGTCGAAAATGAAGTACCAAGATTATCCCGATGGCGCAGTAAAGCTGAGACTGGAATTCAACGATACAAAAACTGAGGAATATCTGGGATGTTTTGAAGCAGAATTAACAATGAAAAAATAATATATTACCGAAGAATGCACCAATTTATCAATAAAAAAAGTCAATTTTAAGTTTACAATTATTTCTGATTCCTGATTTAAGTGAAGGAATATTTGCTTTCGTCTTCAATATTTATTTACTTGTTGGCAAGTAACAGAGATTATACCGATCAACGATCATTATCATGTTAGTAGAATTCCGCTGCATAACATAATTGAAAGGTCTATGGAAACTGGTTTTGCATAAGTTGAAAACACTTAACAGTTCATCAATTATTTACACCAACATTTCCGATGTCTAAGAACCAGGATTTGAATATTTCTCTACAGTTATTTCGTCTTCTCAACACAGAATGTGAAATTATTTTTGTTAGTGTATCACAAGAACTATAATAGTTATTTATGTATCACGGGCGTAAAGTCGGCGTTTATGGCCTGCGGCGTGGATAATGGCCCGAAGGCGTTAGCCGAGGGCCAGTACTCGCATTTTACGCACGTGATACATACAAAATTTTATGCACTAGCGGTTTATACAGTGTCCACCAAAATCTTGGAACAGCATGAGAAACTAACTCTTATGAAGAATGACATTTTCTGGGAAACTATTAATAAAAAAGTTTTCCATATGGTTCCAAGATTTTGGCGGACACTGTATATATATATTTATATCGCAATTATCGTGTCAATAAACATCTCTGTATACTGAAATAGATTCATTTATTCAAATTGTACACAGAATACCCAGTATATACCCACCTAATTATGACGTTGTTAAGCAAGCTGGTTGTTGTCTAGCAACAAATTCAATAAACAAGATAAACGGTCATCTTCATGTTTATTTGAAAAAGGGCGTGAGTGAACTCAACACGAAAATTATGGAATCATCAGGTGAAGAACATAATATATACATACCAATGGAAATTTTGGAATCGGCTGAGAGTGCCAAACTCGAACTGCTACCAACAAAGTCAAAGAAACTTTACGAAAAGACGTATAATGAGTTCATAAAATGGTGCAATGAAAATAATGTGAAGGTGATTACAGAAGATATATTACTGGGATATTTTTTTGAGAAGTCTAAGAATCGAAAACCATCTTCTTTGTGGTCATACTATTCGATGTTAAAGTCTACTATGAATTTGTATAATAATATAAACATAAGCAAATTTCCAAAATTGATAGCATTTTTGAAACGGAAGAATGATGGATATAAGCCGAAGAAATCCAAAATATTGAATAGGGATAAAATCGAACTTTTTCTAAATGAAGCTCCAGATAATGTATATCTGATGATGAAGGTATGTTATACCTACCTATATTTATTGAGTAATTAAAAAACTTATTGATTCTTTTATAGGTTGCGCTAATATTTGGGGTACATGGTGCTTGTCGTAGAGAAGAATTAACAAATTTCAAGCTTGATGACATTTAAGACCTAACTTATGCTTTATTGATTACAATTCGAGTCAAAAACTAAAATACAACGAACATTTACCATCTGCAGTACTGAAAACCAGTCAGTTAATTATTTGGATATTTATAGAAGATATGCTAGTCTACGTCCCGCAAATACTGAACATGGGCGTTTTTTTATATTCTATAAGAACAACAAATGTACAAAACAAGTTGTTGGGAAGAATATCCTCGGTCAAATTCCAAGAAAAATTGCAGCATTTTTGGAGCTACCAGGCCCAGAAGAATATACGGGTCATTGTTTCAGGCGTTCTTCAGCCACTTTATTGGCTGATGCTGGGGAAAGTATCACCAATATCAAAAGACACGCTGGTTGGAAATCAATTACAGTAGCAGAGAGCTACATTGAACAATCGATTTCAAATAAATTGAATATTGCCAAAAAAATTGCCGGCGATGGTAATCGACCGATACCAAATAATAATTATTTGGACCTACCATCCACATCTAAAATGAGTGGTGAGGATGTTTCAAAAGGGAATGATTATTTTCAAGAGAAAAGTGAATATCCCACCCTCAATATTCAAAATTGTAACAATTGCATAGTTAATATAAAATTCTGATTTTCAGGGTTATGGAGCAAAAATGTAGATTATGAATAAAAGTTGTTAAATGAGTATTTCTTTATTGAACTGAATTCATTGTTTCGTGGTAGGTCTTCCGTGAAATGATGTGCGTAGGTATATATGGACAATTTTAGTATATTGTCTACTTTACCGCCCGCGGGCCATGATGCGCCCACGGGCGGTAAAGTGCCACTTTACGCCCGGCGAACCGGGCGGTAAAGTGTACTTTACCGCCCGCTAGTGCATAAAAGTTTCTGAAGTGGCTCTTCAAAAAATTACTTCAGTCCCGTTACGAAACAACGCAATTTTCTTGTAGATTCAGTTAAGGATACTGAGGAAATTTCTAACAAAAAAGCTTGTCCATGTACTTACGGTAAATCTTTGGGTTCAGAAGTGAAAACATCACATTCAAACAATCCCTGGTGTGCAAAATGGTTCCAAGGGAAACGGAGTCGATACTAGCCACTCGAGTTAAAACAGAACAGATCGCAGCATTCATTTCTAGGATATCACAGTAAAACGACAACTCTCTTGTATTCTCAATACCCATAGAAGGGTTGAACAAGAGCCTGAAAGTATGAATATTGAAATAAATTATCCTACTGAAGGCAGATTACGTTAATACCTGAATAACAACTTGACAAGGCCTTGTTCATGCATTTTGCGACATACCGTTTCAGAATCCAAGTTCAGCAGATTCAACAGGAAATTTCCGACAGATTTAACCAATCCCGGAGTCGTCGGAATAACGGAATTATCGCTATCATTGCTATCAGAGCTCCAAGAAACTTCCGATCTGGAGAAACACTTGTTGAAGTGGTTTCCTAGAACAAACAACATAGAAAATGTTCGAAATGATATCAGTGACTCACTTTGTAAACATTTCACTTTTTCCGTTATGTTTAAAGTGAAGAGATTATTGAGAATGATTTCTAAGTTGTTGTAAAAGTCGTACACCTCTATCAAATTGAGCAGGTTCATAGTACAGCTCTGAAACATATATTCATCAGAAATATTCAAATGGGTGAAAAAAAATATATAGTACGACCAAGTTCAAGTGTAAGTTGAGCAGTCATTGAAGTTTTTACAGATTGTGGAACTCTTGAGGGATGCACAGAGATTTTGGCCTGCACACAGACATCAAAAACGACGGAGGTAAGTAAGTAGGGATATTTATTTAAAAAAAACTCATTATACTTGTTGGAGATGGTATTTTCATCAATAAAAAATAAGTTTTTTGAATAACTTGCAACAAAATAATCATAAATGTTTTGTAAACTTTATAAATTATAATAATAATTTGTTATACCGACAAATGCTTGTTTTTTCACCTCAGAGATAAGAATTAATCCCGTGGCTCACGGTCAAATAGTTTGATCAAACTGCTCTGAAGTGACGTAATTTCTAACGGTTTATTTCACAAAACTTGGAGCAAACCACTAGAAATGACGTCACTTGAAGGCAGTTTGACCAAACTATTTGACCGTGAGCCACGGGCTTTATAAGTAATATTAGTATTATTTCGTATAATAACAACGCTTTACTTTTCAGCCCTTCTTTCAATTATGAATAACGTTCTGCAATAACAGTTTTATTAATACATACCTTTTTCAAAGCATGCAAACTAGTTCCAACGGATTTTTCGCTACTCAATGGGGCCGAATGGCAGGCCAAATTAGCTAATAACTGGGCAGCATTTTCTCTAACGACGCTAGCCTCATCGTGGTCAACAAGAACAGTTAACGCCAGATCCCAAATTGTCGCATTGTCGATTTTAATAGCTGAAATTAAAATTTGAAAACAACAAATCTATAGTCAAGAAATATTTTGAAGCTTACCAGCCACTATCTCTACAGCCGCTCTTGGAGATACAGCTAGTCCACTGAATAGCTGCAAGGCAGCAGCTCTGAGAACAACATCTCTGCTAGGCCACAAAGCGATAAAATTTTGTAAAGAACTTCCGTTATCGATGTCGTCAAAAAAGGAAGTTTCCCATCCCTTTGATACAAGAAAATGAATTATTACCTGAGGTGTTACAAAGCTGTTAAAAGGGACGTTGAGTCAAAATTGAAATCAATTTCTAAATGGGAAATTAGTCACATTAAAAATACATGAAATATAGCCGATTACAGTTTTATTTATCATATCCTGACTTGGCAGATTATATCAGTGAACAATAAAACGAGTCTTATTTCTAATTATATATTAATTACATTATTCATGGGTGCTCGGTGGCGAGGCGGTTAGATGCCGGCATTTGAAACTTCCGCTTGCATTTGGCCAGGTTTGAATCCTGGAAAACGAGAAAATTTTTCGATAGGCAATGTAAATTGTCCAGATGCCAATCCCGACGTCTGTTGCTTGCTTGAAGGGCGCGCTGACCACCCGGGTGGTGCTGTAGCTTTTCCGGGGTTTCCCAAAGCTGAAAAGTGAATACGCCACCAAAAATCAGTAAGTCACCCCGGATCGCCACGGCAAATGATAATCATAGCCGTCCTCTGCCTATGCCTTTGGGTACACTCTATGAGTGTTTATGAGGAAGTATTTTTATTATTATGTACACAGAATTTTTTTATTGGGATAGCACGTCAAAAGGTATGACCCTGTTTTCCTTGCTCTTATAAGACTCTCGAGAACTTATGAGGGTTATGGCCAGTTCTGGGGGGGAAGCAAATTTATTCATTTGTATGGTGGGTAGAAGGTAGATTGCTATGCTGGGTATACAGACATATGTATTGAATGTGTGGGAGTTTATACATTTTTATGTAAAATACAGTATCGGAAAGAATGTATCGTAGATATCATGGTTTGAAGAGAACGTAAAGAATAGCGTGCTAAATATTGAGAGAGCATTACAATTTCTTCTCGAAAAAAGGATATCGAATTGTTGTTTAACGTAACTACAGTCTAGTGGGTTGACAGGAGGGAAGGCATTGCGTCACTTTCGATTATCTGGTATTATTATTATTAAATATTCAAAGTTTGTATGCCAAAGCACTGATATATCACCAGTAAAAGCTGTCAGCATGCAACAAAAGGAAATTATCAATTTGGAGTGATTAAATCAGATTCCTTGGTTCTTCAAGTTTAAAAGGAAATATCTGAAAGTGAAAAACATGATTCCATTCAAATTGTCTTTTTCCTACGAGCGTGAAGTTACACTTTTCCGCACGCTGGAAAACTACTAAAAATCTCACTAGTATGGAAATTCTAATTTATTTTAGTTGCTGTAGACTATTTTATGCAATATGAAAAGCCGTTGCAAGTGTATCCCGATATTTGTATTTCAGCTTGAAACAAAAAAAATATATTTTCAAATACCTTGCATAGTGATAAATGATTAAAATAAATTAAATGTATAAATATGAAGAAAATATAAATAAAAATAAATTATTCAAAATCCACATGAGCTATTTCAAACTTGATATCTCGGCATCAGTATATCCCTCCTTGCATTGGCACCAGATGTCATGGTTCAGGCTCGGTCCAGTCTTTATTTCTGAATTTAATTTATTTCACAGAATCAAATAAAATGATTAAAATACAGGGTGTTCCAAATTAAGTCGGCACCATTGCCAACTCCGTTATTATTGATGCTACGAATTCGGTTAAATGGGCACACTAGTAGCATTTTTAATAGCCTTCTCGATGCCGATGCCAAAATAAATTGACAGTCGCGTTTTCAGAATATTTCATAAAATGATATTTCTTTCAATGGAACACCCTATATTTTTTCTTGCATTTCGATTCGTAATAATATTCTCAAAAACAAAACACATATCACCTTTCTTCCTAAAGTGGAAAATGAGCAAATTATGTGGAAATATTTATTTCTTCCACTAGTACAAAAAATTTCTTTGTTTTTGCGAATAAAACCTCATGATTGTCCAAACACCCAATTTTGGTACTTATACAAATGACAATATTTTGTTACTAATAGCAAAATAAGACAGTAAAAAGAAAAAATTGTGCTGGGATGTGAACTCGTGAAACCCGTGATCATCATGTCTTACCACTCAATTGACACCACTGAGCTATTTGGTATTAATATACAAAACGATAATTTCCATATTAAATCCATTCCGCTAGCCGCATTCATTTTGTCAAAATATGTCTGCTGTAGTGATAACTTTGAAGCCGTTTTCGTACAGAACAGAAAATACTGGAGGGTCATATGAATGTGGTTGGAAACAATGTGTTTGATTCGATAAAACATAATTATTATGAGCAATCTTTGTTGGAATACTATTTGTCAAATATTCTCAAGTATATTATTTTCTTAACTGTCAACTACTGTTCGAATATTTTTCGAAATGCCGTTTTCCCATCAAGAAAAAGGTGATATGTTAGAATCCTACTTGGTTTGCCAGAAAAATATAGTAAGATCACTACATCAATTCGTTCCCAGATCGTGAATTACCTAATCGGTGTTTTTTGCTGTGCTTCATCGCCGATTCAGGAACAATGAAAAAGTTTTTGAGAAGAGGAGAACTAAAAAACGTTTTGTAATATCTGAAGATACAGAAAATGACGTTTTATCCCACTTTGAGGTATATCCAAATAAATTCCATCAGAAATTTATCTAGAGAAATAGCTGTTCCACTATCTGGTATTCAACGAATTCTGAAGAAATATAAGATTTCTCCTTAGAAGTTAAGACCAGTGCAAACACTAGAACCTGGTGATCCTGAGAGACGAGAGGCGTAAAAAGAATGCTGCGAGGCTGTTTTGGAAACAGATGGATTGCTACAAATGGTCCTGTTGAGTGGCCCCCTCGCTCACCAGACATGACACCTCTAGATTTTTATTTTTGGGGATTTCTGAAAAATGAGGTGTACACAATGAAACATAATAATGTAGATGAATTGAAAAATTATATTGAAACTATAATTAATAGAATTGATGGCCAAACTGTGTTGAATGCCACACGTAGTGTCAATAGAAGGGCCCAAATATGTGTTCAACAAGAAGGCGGTGTTTTTGAACATTTACTCGATATTTTATAGCGCTTTATCAAATTCGTATGTTATAAATGTTTCCTATTGATAAAACTGTCTTATTTTCACCATTCATTTTATGAAATATTCTGAAAACACGTCTGTCAATTTTTTTTTGTTTTCAGCATCGAGAAGGTCATCAAAAATACCACTAGTTTGACCATCTAACCGAATTCGTGGCATCAATAATAACGGAGTTGCCAATGGTGCCGACATAATTTGGAACACCCTGTATATAATATTATAAAAACAACAATAAGTTCACTTGTCAGTTAGTTTGTTCAAATGTGCTACATAAAATGTTGTAATGCGCTTTTAGAAAAAAATCTTGATCCTCACTCATACGGAAAGGTACTCTCCCGCACTCGACTGCTTTGCGTCGTTCGGGTAACGGCAGTCACATGCAGAAAAGGTACTCTTTCCGTACTGGTTAGGATAATAACTATTTCCTACAAGCGTGCGTGATTTACCCTATACCCGCACGCAATTTAGTATGAGAAGTGTCATTATCCCGCACAAGTGCGGAAAACAATTTCTCGCAAGCAAGTCACGCGAAGTTTTGTTCAAGAACGCTCCATACTTTTTTTATTGCGCTTGTAGAAACAATCTTGATCCTTACTCATACGGAAAGGTACTCTCCCACACTCGACTGCCTCTTTCCGTACTCGTTAGGATAATAACTAGTTCCTAACACGTGCGCAAAGTGCCTTTTCCGCACGCAAAAACTTATACAAACTCCGCTAACACTTTGCGCACTTGTTAGGAAAATAACTATTTCCTATCCCTAGTAAGTAATTGTTCATAGTAGTAGCTGAATTACACTTACCTTCACTTTTGCATACTGCAACTCGGCCAGAAGATGGTTGAGAACCAACAGAGCATGGCGAGTAATACTCAAACCCATAACAGATATGGCTGCAGTGGGACCTTTACCAGAATGAAAGGCGCCGATCAGCTCGCACAGGCCGGAAATCATCTGCGGTAACGGCTCTTTGAGGTTAGAATTCGGCTTGCAATCGCTCCATCCGAGGGAAGCGGTCAGGTGTACCAGACAGGATAGCAACGAATCCAGATAAGCTGCAAGTCGAGGAAAATTTAACAGTATTAACATTTGGCCAAATATTCTACCAATAAATAATTGGATCGGTAAGGAAATGTTTGCTTATTGTGGTCCGAATTTGTCCTGCGCAGTAGAGATGCGCAGACGTTGGGAACATATGACGTCACGTCCGCAGTGCTTTTCTCCCTTATTTTGAATCTTATACATAGCAAAACAGAAAGAGGATTTTTTTTCGGGGGCTTGTTTCATCTCAATGAAGATAATGGTATTTTCTGTTAGAAATTAGTATTCTCGCCTATAGTCAATTCAGGTATTCAACTGAACATGTATGCACGTTTTGTGGATTTTCTATGGTTTTGTATTCGATTCTGATTGGTAAACATCACGAAAAATTTGAATTCTAAACTTAATAAGAGAATCAATAATGAAGGGTAAACATCTTACTTACCCAAATTGTAAAAATGCTGTGAATTTCTAAAATTCAAATTCTGAGCAATGGATTTGATCGCGAACGTCCAAGGTTTTAACTCAATGACAAAGCAAGGTGAATAATAATCTAGGTAATGTTGCTCATGACGAACACATATTGTTACCAATTTCAAAAGTTCTTGTCCAACAGCCTTACTTGTTTCCTCTGTGGTACTATCTACACTTAATAAATCCAATAATGACTGAGTACTATCCTTCAGCATTAAGGTTATCCAACAATCTTCTTCTGAAACAAAATATATTTACTTCATAAAGAAAAGAGTAATGAGAAAAATGTTCAATCGATCTTCAACTTTGATTTTGAAGAATTTTATGGCGTTCATGTACATCTATTCAAATACGCCTTATGTAAATTGCTCAATGCATGCTTGCAGTGTGTTCACCTCGCGATCGCCAATTCTCGCAACGCTATTGGTCGATAGAACATCAACCTGACACAACACCAAACGAAATGTTTTTGCAGAGATGTATTCAGATTGGCTGCGTTACAATTATTGAAACTGCTATTTGTTCGAAGTTGCAGCGTGATTTATTTTTGTGTTTTCAATTACATTATTGATTATTTATTTCGAATATTTGTTTTGGTGTAAAGTTCTGGGTTGGTTTTGGATGATGTTACATTTTCAAATTAATTTCATTTGGTAAACAAGCTTAATGCGTCTCTGTTCTAGTTTGGTGTTCACGTGCTTTTGTTGACATCGCCCGTATTTGAAATATGAATGCACTATAGTAATGATGAAAAAAAAAAAGAAGAAAGGAACTAACACTTTAGGAACAATCAAATTTGTAGAAAGGGAAATGATTTTATAAATAATTTAGATTCAATAATCAACGAGAATTTGAAGTAACATTGTGGGTTGGAGAATGGAAATTCGGAATTTTTCCAAAAGGGTCGGATGGATTTGCAGAAAGGGCAGCTTCTGTAGATTTTTCTGGGCTAGGCTATCACCTTGATCGAAGGCAAAACTAGTCTGAAGACAATCACGGGATTTCTGACGGGGCACTGCACACTCAAAGAACACCTGAGGAAGCTAGGCTTGGAGGAGGACAGCACCTGCAGATTCTGTGGGGAACATCCAGAAACACCACACCATATATTGATGGAGTGTTATGCTGTACATCACAAAAGATTGAATATACGGGGATCGCACCAGCTGACTGTGGGAGAAATACCACGAATAGACCCCCTCAAAATCCTTAAATTCCTCAAGGAATTGGGGCTTTGGGGGCTGCTGTAAACGAGAACACCTTGAAATAGCAGAAGATGGGCCCAATAGATTTAATTAGGTCGCAGCGTATCAGTCACCATCCATACTTACCATTAAGCTATCACCTTTCAATCAACCAGGAATATTCATTTGGGATTTTTTTTTCAGTAGAATATCTTAAATTCTGAATTCTTCATCAGTAATAATTCAGTAACAATAAACATTTGAAGTCAATTCCAAGTATTATCTCACTAATATGCAATCTTCCAAAGGTACAAAGATAAAAACTTATGCTCGATCTTCAGGTAAATAAATTCATTATATCATAAGGACACTTACCGGATTTTATATAGAAAGTGGCAAGTACAGACAAAAACTGAATAACTTTTTTCAGCAACATGGCATCTTCTTCACATGACGGTGAACTTTTGAGAAACCTAACAAATGTGTGCTCCCAAGGCTGAATAAGCAAACTTCCATAACCAACTTCGTTCCCAACGTTCTTCACAAGTTTATACAAAAAAACATACCTGAAAGTACATTATTCAATCACATTTCGAAGTCGAAAATTTTTATACTCACAAAGTAAGCTGGTCGATGGACTCAATGACTGCACAATGAGACGTTCCATTTTGAATCGCGTCTAAGTAATACTTGACACAATAATCGATGGAGGATGCTTTTATAGCTTTGAGGTCATTGTTACTGAGCTTCAGAATGTCCGCAAAATCATAAATCGAGTGGTCCTCACACGTGATTTCATCCCGTTTAACCAGTTCCTCAAATCCCCCGAAAAATTCCGCATTCCACTGAATCTGAATCGAACTCAGACAACAACGATCAGTTATAATGTCGTCTGAAATATTCGACTACATGTATAAAATTTCATTTTAATTGAGGCAGTAAATCCAAACTGCCATGTCTATAAATACCTTTTAAATTTTCTTTAGTGTATTCACTAACACTCCAATGTGAACCACAAATGAAAGGCACAAGTGTCTTTTCAACCACAATGTTTGGAAGGGAAAAATTAGCTCTGGACGGATTTCCTAAGATGAAGTCTTTGAAAATCAAGATAAACAACAATGTCGTTGCATCTTGTCTCATCCTTTCTTCAGTAAAATATAAAAATAGACCTAAAAATCAATTGATTCGTACAATCCAAATTCACACTCGTCTTTGACAAAATATAACGAGACCACAAGCTCAATTTTAAAATAGGTACTCATTTCAGAGGATACGAGTTTTTCAGTTTCTGATTCGTTTTTTTTTTCTAAGTTTATTGGTGTTAGCAGTTTTACAGTCCGAAGTTTCGATCAACTATTTGATGAATACAGTTTTAAAAAGTATACTTTATTCTGAATTCAATGATGCATCTCTTATGACGATTTCATTTCATTTGATTAAAATACGTCGACCCTCACTTTCTCAATGTTTTATTGAACTATACTCTTTTCTGGTTCGCCAAGATTATCTTGCTATCCCTACTACGAACTTAAAATATCATTCCTAAAGGAAACACATGTTCAAATCTCACAAAAGTCTACAACTTTCAAAGTTTTCAGATTAACATATTAGCAAATTACTCTCGTAAAATATCCGATGGTATTTAATTTTTTTCATATAGTGATGGGAAAGGATCTCGGAAACGGTTAGAGTTAAAATATTGGTTGACTCAGGAAAAAACTGCCCAATTCAAAGTCTTTTTGTATGGAGTTTGCAAAAGTATTATTTCTTTTTCCGGTTTCGAGATTTTTTGAAAAAAGTTATATTTGCGATATTGGTTTTCGTTTATTTCTGACGTTATTTTAAAATATATCAAAAAATAAACAATACATTTTTATTTGCACTTTTTGTGATTTTTACTACGACATTAAGTTTCTTCTTCCACTATTTGTTGGATACGGCCCTGTTATTTTCATAACAAATCTCTGAATGCTTGAAAAATATTCATTTGAGAAAGTCATTAAACATTCAGCGACTTCCTGGCCTCCACGATCACCACATCTGACACCTCCTGACTTTTATCCAGAAACTATGTGAGCCAACATAATTTTTAGACATATGAAGAATTACTTCAACTGGTTTGACACCAGATGTACTAAACAATATTTTGGATTACACAGACGACGTTACCTGTGCTTAGAAGTAATGCTCTCTTGTTTGAACATCTTTTGTTATCAAAACTTCTATTGATTTATTAATTACATTTCATAAATTGGAATTATTTAATTTCTTTATTACAAATGGTGTCGTAAGTTGAAGAGTTTTGTAGGAAATTTTATTTTAATGTTATAACTTTTTCAAATGGCTATTTTTAAAGCATTCAGAAATGTACTCGAAGGTTTTTCCTGAATTGTTTTTAAGTAATACCTGAAAGCTCAACACATATTTTAATAATTACAAGTAAAATATGCCCTACTTTACAATTGAAAATGGCTTAAATTTTTTTAATAAAAATAACAGGGCCGTATTTGAAAAATAAAAGTTGATGAAGGTTCCTCAGAAACGAATAATTTATAAAAATCTGTATATGCCACCTTGTTAATTTCAAAAAGTGGCAATGGAACTGTATTTTTCATTTTTGCTTATCTTTTAAAATATCGTCAGAAATAAATAAAAACCAATAACGAATGCACGAATTAAAAAAAAAATTGGAAAAATTTAGCATATTTTTGCAAGCTCCATATAAAAGAAATTTGAAATGTGCAACTTTTTCCTAATTCAACCAATATTATAACTACCAACACTTTCCGAGATCCTAATGCTATCCTATCTATCTTGGCACACTGTATAATAAAAAATTATTTTTCCTTAGCCACTAATTTACCTCATTGAAATAGTTATCATCTCTTAACTGTTGTATTTACCTCTCAAAACACAATAAAACACATCTGCATCGAGGCTCAGTTCTTCTCTTACGTTTCCATGATAAAAACAAATATTTTTGAAAATAGACACTATCGGAATAACCGAATCGGGATAATTCCTATAATCGCTTTCGGTCAGAGCGCTTTTCATTATTCCAGTTAACGTGTCGATTCCATTAGCATCCAAAAGAATTTGATGTAACAAGGAATCCTCCATCATGACGCTGATTTGATTTAGAGCAGATCTTCTGATAACTGGTTCGATATTAGGGGAATTGAGCACTTCAAGTACTTGGTGCAAACTGCTAGGCTACAAAAAACAAGAACCTGGATAGAAGTAAAGGTTAATAAAGTCGAAATGACAACTATAAGAAGAGGTATTTGATAAAACGGCTAAGCCTGTAAACTTGATTGAAAAAACTGATATTAAGAAGTTGTTAGTAATGATTCTGCATGATATAGTAACTTTGGTTTCATCTCACCTGATAAAAATGTTCAGTCCTCCTAATCTTATTAACATCAACAACTTTTTTCAATCGGCAAACGCCAGCCAACGAAGCATCATACAAAGTGTTGAATTTGGGCAGCAACTCCCTGGAGTTTTCTTGGGAAGATAATAGCCAGCACACCCTCGAAAAAGCTTCTTCTCGCAAGTAGGCGTCATCGGTGAATAAAAATTGAATGTTGCATTTCAGCATGAC
The DNA here is from genome assembly GCA_958502065.1 of Chrysolina americana. NCBI lineage: Eukaryota > Metazoa > Arthropoda > Insecta > Coleoptera > Chrysomelidae > Chrysolina > Chrysolina americana. The sequence goes on along the minus strand of OY293416.1, from coordinate 63,172,025 downwards.
GATGGACGGAACAAATGAATCCCTAGCAGTGTCTGGGTCCATCAGACTCATTACGGTCTTTCCCAAAGCGGAATTTTTGCTGGCATGGCATGCTATGATCGGAAGGGAGGGTATCAACGCCTGTATTACTTTGTTCCAAATAGACTCGCATACCAGAATTTTACACTTCAAAATGTAGGTGATTATATCCTCGGCATACCTTTGTACCTACACATTATTTGTTATAAGTAAATTTATCTGGTTATCATGCATTGAGAGTGTCAGATCGTAAGCAAACAGTGTTCACAATGATGAATATAGTAATCAAGTGTTAATAAATAATGGAATTCCTCAAGGCAGTGTTTTAGGTCTCTTAATTAATGTAAATGGTAAAGCATCCATGAATATTAATATAATTTCATATTTATTTATTAATATTAATTATTATTCATACTTCTGACTTATCCAGACACCCAGGTGTATTAAAATTATTATTATTATTATAAAGTGATATCGATGTGATTGGGATTCTCCTTCATGCCATCAGCTGATTGGATCGCATTTACACAAAGCAAAGAGTAAGGGTTCGAGAATCAAATGGTAAAAAATAATGGTAAAAAAATATAATACAAAATGGATGTCAATAACGATTCAGTTTGTTTGCTGTATTGATTCGTTGGTTGTAAAATTTCATAGAACTTCACAAATCACATTAAATGATAGTATTAGTAAGCCTATAGAATAAAAATCAAAACAATTCACACTATTAACTGGAGAAAGGTCGAAGAAAAAAGTGTATGTACTTGCAGTAATGTACAATTCTGAAGGCATATAGTGAAATATTAGAATGCAGGGTCAGGCAGATGTCATTTATGAAGATGGTAAACAAAAGAGGCCCCGGAATTGATCCTTGTGGAATACCAGATGAAGCTGATATTTCAGTAAACTTGAATCCATGGTACTGTACAGGCAGTTTTCTCTTCGTCAAATGAGACATGAACTCAATCAGTTTTGAAGGTACTCCAAAGCAGGAGAGTTTACTTAGTAGTTTATAAAATATCTACCTACCCAATGCTGTCCAAAGTACTTACTAGAACCCAAGTTATGCATAAAATTGGTACATAATTTCCAATATTATGCTTAATAGTTATTCAACGAGATACATTAAAAATTATTATCAACGGTTTCGCGAATATCATTGCACAATCCCTAAGTAAAGAAGACGGTATACTGTAAGGGCACATTTAGGTTTGAATGTTTTCAACACCTTAAAAACAAGATCTTACAATACAGCTGGAGTAGATAAAATGTGTGAGTTGTGAGGAACCTCTTCTGCTTTGTAAATTGTTGAAGTTATGAAACATGATTGAAAAAAAGTCACGAATGCTTCGAAGATATTCAGTGGTTGGTTGAATATGTCATCATTGAAGACCACTGAGCTTGGATGACAGGATTTTTTTTATAGTAGATATCAATATAGGATCAAAATAAGTTTGGATTATTCTGCAATTCGGTTATCAGCAGTTCTCAGATATTGATATGTCCCTCTTGATAGTATTTTTCAGAGTTTTAAATTTATTATAGTATTCCTGATTACTAGACAATTTATATGATTTTAAGTCTTTTTTTTTATTTTAAATTGATTATAATCATCCCAGTGAACCAAGGTGGATAAGAAGAACCTGTAACTTTTTTCTAGGAACATTTTTTTGAAACAACTTAGAATTAGGTGTGGCGACTGTGAAAATGGCATATCATGCCCTATTTGAGTCACATGCTAGGTAAGGAGTAGCATTTTGGGGAACATGTAATAAACAACATTTCAACATGATCTTTACTCTACAAAAACGTGCGGTTCGATATCTCTGTAAAGTTGGGCCTAGGGTTTCATGCAGAATACTCTTCAAAGAACAGAAAATACTAACACTTCCTTCAATTTACATCCTCGAAACAGCAAGCTTGGTGCATAATAACAAATCAATGTATGACATTATTCATGGGTCCACCCGTCAAAGTAATAACTTGCGACTTCCTATTCCCTCTACAAATCTTATAAAAAAATCGCTAGTATATAATGCTGCGCTGCTATATAACCATCTCCCGACATCTATCAAAACCATTAAATCAGGTCACTTATTCAGGAAATCCTTAAAACAATTCCTTACAGAGAAGGCCTTTAATGATGTCAATGACTTTCTCAATAACAACTGGAACACTCTCGACAATTGATTTACATATAAATGTATGGGTTTCTATTATTTTATTCATGTTTTCCTTACCTCCCCCTGAATTATATATGCCTATTATGTGACTGTATATTTTATATATTTTATCAACTTCAGATTGTATTCTATTTATTTATTTATTACGATGACAAATATTTCTATCTACCTAAATCTAAATTTGATTTTATTTATATATGTATTCTGTACAAGACTTTGTCTATGAGATCTAAAATCTTCTGACAATAAAGCATATTTTGATTGATTGATAGTTGAGTCCAAGCCGAGTCAATATATATAATTCAAACTCCTTGCTTGACACAGTTTTTTTGTGTTTCATAATTAGTGAAGTTGTCATTTTCGTAAAAAAAAATTGTCACTTTTTAATGTAAATCTAACTTATTGTTAATATTTTAGGATTCTCTGAGAAATAAAGAAGTTAAATATTAAAACAGTTAACACACAGAAGTCTCTAAAAAATACTCTTCAAATTACTCATGAAGTTCTCACCTCTGGATTATCACTTGTCACACCAAAAGTTGCTACTTCAGTTAAAACTTTTGAAGTTAGCAAAAATAAAATTTGGCAACCTGCTACACCATTGGTAGCAGTGCTTAATTTTGGTCCAATATTCGAAAGAACTTTCTTCTGACACAGTCTATATGTTTCTTCTTTCATTTCTATCATACTGTGAGACAACAAAGTTAAAATTACATCTGAAAACAAAACAAAATTAAAAAATTGTGTATAGAAGAGTATGTATTGTACCTTCTGCTGAAGCAAGTTTCGCCGAATCGTCAGAAAATTGGTATAAATTTTCAGAAAAAATATCAACTAAAATTTTCAGGAAGTCAAATTCTCTGTGGAATTCTATGCTGGGTAGTGATTCCACAGCCAACCGCAGGTTTTCTGAAGAAGTTAAGCTCTTGTGCTCCTTGAGAAATTTCACAGTAGAAGTCATTCCTCGGCAAATTTTTTGAACATCTCCATATTTCCTCAAATGGTCCGTATCCTTATCTATAGAGAAACTCTAGAAAATAAATTACATTATGACAGCAGTTTACAATTTTTCTAAAAGTATGATACCTATCCCTTTCAATATTTTGCTACCTAGTATAGGTGCAATGCAGATATGAATTGATTATCTTTAGGTAGATGAACTGAGACCTCAAGCTATTATTTTGTATTCAAATGAATTTCGACTTTCATGTTTCAACAATTCTCTAATGAATCTCTTACCTGAACGTATTTCAAAATTATATCATGTGCAGTGGGATAGAGTCGACCAAAAGTGACATCTAATAGAGAATTAGACAGAGCAACTTTCATATTTCTGGGCAAAATAAGGCCTGTTCTAGATATTGGAACAACTTTTCTCAGCAAATAAGCACAGTTATGTAGCAAGTAGATGTAAATCACTCTGTATTTCAGGTTTTCCTCACAGGTGACAGATTCCATTCTGAAAAATATTACAAGCTCTCTTCAAAGCCTCATATTCATACTTCATATTTACCTGAAATGTTCCAAAGCAATGCCATACTTCACTAATATTTCATTTAAATTCTTAAGTACGGAAAGAGTTCCCTCATTTTGTTTCTCATCCCAAATGCCTTTCATTACACAAAAAGACATCAAGTCTGAGAGTTGGTCCAATAATATCAAACACAAATTTACAGCAACCTAAAATAATTTTTACAAAAAAAAGCTTTCAACCATTATCATTATCTAAGCTAAAAGGGCAAATTTTAATGGGATTTTTCTATCTGACATTTTGTATCCATAGAACAATCATCAAGTTGTTTTATCAAATAAGGTCCTGATCAAATATTTATAAGATTCTGCAAGCTGTTCAAAACTAATACAATATCAACAATATTGATCCCTATTCTGGAATATTAAATCAGTTCCAATTTTTTGCCCCTAACTGGTATCCCTGTTCTTCCCAAAGTGATAAATTTCAGATAACTATTAACTTGTAACACAATATAGAACATTTCCGAGTTATTTTGTGGATCTTCTTATACAAAAAGCGACTGTTTGAGTTTCATTCAAGTCAATGAGTAAACATGTTATTTAATTTTTATATTTTAAGATGTTTTTTTTCATACAAACATTACTTCCTCACCTGGTTGCATTTCACTTTATTTTCTATCATCATGTCATGCTTAGCACATAAATATTTGAATATTGCATCCACAGTCATAAAGCAATATTTCAAAGTAGATAACTGGCTTCTTTCAAGTACTGCCACTTTTTCTGGAGTCTCAAATTCTGCACAAATTTCGGACAATATCTCATTTGAACCTCTATTAGTACTGGACACAGGTGTGTTTGGAAACGAGTTCAGACGAGTCAGTTGCTGAAATCAAACATAAAAAAAGGTGTAATTTCAAAAAAATTACATGAAATAATTCCATAATTCCGACTCGGAATTTTATAATTCCGACTTGGTGTCTCGGATTTCGTATTAACTAAGTCGGAATTCTATTGATTGTTTCTATATCGTCCACAAATTGATTAATATTTTTTTCTGCTTTCATGTACATACTCTCCATTTGTTCATAAACTGGAAATCCCGAGCTGGAGTTGCAGAGAGATGCAGAGATGAAGAAGTCCTTGTGTAATGATGGATGAGCATGTATTATGTTTTGTTTCATTCCCTCATTCGCTAAGGACCAAATGGTGGTACTGTAGGTTTTTCCGGGTTTTTCCTGCAGTTGAAATAGTAAATGCACCATCAAATTTTCAAGTCGCCCCGGAGCGCATATAGTGGTGGTGTTCCTTCATCTGGGATGATATGCAGATAGTGGGGAGTATCACCATTATACTTTATCATTAATTAATTGAATTCAATTTTAATATTAATTCAAAACCAAAAAGCTTTGTCTATAAGTTTTTATAACTTCTGACAATAAAGTATATTTTGACTTTGACTTTGATATCGGGATTTCGACTTACTAGCTTTGTTCTGGTTCTGAAAAATAGTAGTTCTGGGACGTCAGTATCATGCGCAGTTGATCAGAAATATGCGCTCAAGGTTCATAAATTCGTTCATTTTAATTCAACCAGAACAAACCTGATAACTCGGAATTCAATAATTCCTGCTGGGTATTTCGGAATCCTGACCTACTTACTCGAAATTTTATAATTTCGACTTAATATATCGGGTTTCAGAATTACTAACCCGGAATGTTATAAATCCGAATTGATATATCGGGATTCCGAATTGGTAACTCGGAATTTTTCAAATTCCGACTTGGTATCTCTGAATACCGACCAGGAAACCATAATCCCGACTTAATATATCGGAATTTCGACTAGATATATCGGGACTCCGATTTGATATAACGGGATTCTGACTTGGTAACGCGTAATTTCATAATTCCGACTTGGTATTTCGGAATCCCGACCAACTAACTCGGAATTTTATAATTCCGACTTGATATCTCGGAATTCCGACTTACTAACTAGTAATTCCATAATTCCGACTTAATATATCGGAATTCAGGCTTGATATATCGGGGTTCCGACTGGGTATTTCGGAACCCCGACCTACTAACTCGGAATGTTATAATTCCGACTTAATCTCGGATTTCCGACTTACTAACTCGGAATTTTATAAATCCGACCTGATATTTCGGGATTCCGACTTGATAACTCGGAATATTTTTAATTCCGTCTAGTTATCTCGGAATGCCGACTAGGTTACTAGGAATTCCATAATTCCGACTTAATATCTCGGAATTCCGACTTGATATATTGGGATTCCGATTTGGTAACGCGGAATTTTATAATTTCGACGGGGTATTACGGAATCCCGACCTACTAACTCGGAATTTTATAATTCCGACAGGATTTCAAACTTGGTAACTCGGAATTTTATAATTTCGACTTAGTATCTAGGAATTACGACTAGGTAACTAGGAATTCCATAATTCCGACTTAATATCTCGGATTTCCGATTTTAAATCTCGGAATTCACTAGGAATTCCATAATTCCGATTTAAAATCTCGAAATACCATAATTTCGACTAAAAATCTCGTATACTAACTCGGAAATTCATAATTCCGAATTAATATCTCGGAATTCCGACTAACTTACTCGAAGTTTAACAATTCCGTCTTCGTATCTCGGATTTCCGATTTTAAATCTCGGAATTCCGACTAGGTAACTAGGAATTCCATAATTCCGATTTAAAATCTCGAAATACCATAATTTCGACTAAAAATCTCGGATCCTAACTCGGAAATTCATAATTCCGACTTGGTATCTCGAAATTCTGACTGACTAACTCGGAATGTAATAATTCTGATTTGGTACGTTGGAATTCCGACTTGGTACCGAATTAGTTACTAGGTTCAGAGATACGAAGTCGGAATTATGGAGTTCCAAGATACTAAGTCGAAATTCTGTGAAATTAGCCGGATTTTGAAAATAAAATTGGTGTTCAAAACAAACAAACTGAATTCTTGTACCTACTCCAATTTTTTTATTTCTCAAGGTCAAATCGTTTCGCTGATGGATTCTCCTTTGCAATGCACCTGTCAAGTTGCAAAAACAATTCAAAACAGCATTTGTAATTCGGGTGGATCCACACATCATCAAGGAATAAAACTCCTAAAATTTACCAAAATAATAAGTACTCAAACAACTCACTCAAAGTTGGTACTCACCAATACAATTGTGGGCCTTTGCAAAAATATTTCTGCAGGAAAATCATGCAGTAAGACGTTCGCAAAAAATTCGCATGAATGCAACAAAGAAGAAGGTTGAGGAGGATTTGTTAAAGACTTTTCCACGGAACGTAAAACATTCCTGTCAGGTTCTATGAGCTGTTGCCATTCAAAATATAAATTTGGTAGATCATTCGTGGCACTATCATCAACCCTATAGGTAGACGAATCCCCTAAGCAGCTCTTCATATCACCTGTTTCATCAACCCTAAGCAAATCCAAACTATTGAATTTTCAGCACAATTAAAATTTCTAATTAAACCTACCCTGCTTGTGGTTGCACAGAGGAACTCTTCTGAACATACCCTTCAATGGGTGTTGCAGTAGTACCCACCAAAACCGACGATACATTACTGCTACTTATAGTTCTATAACTTAAAGGTATCTCACATTCCAGTGGTGGAACTAGTGTCTCAGTTGATTGTTGCTCAATCAGTCTTGTTATCTCGTCTAGTTTGGGCAAGTACTGGGGTTCTAGGTAAGAACGAATCTGATTCAATTCTTTTGTAAAATAACCTTTTCCTATGTGGTTGATAAGACATATTCCACTGTCTGACTAAAATATTACGGATAAATTTATGATTATTTCGATTGATACGGCTCACTTGCCTTCAGGATACGCTTGAGTAATAAGAAAACCATATCTTCCTGGGAGCATGGTTCGAACAGAAACCATTTGAAGAGCTTGGTAATGAGCTCCTTACTTCTTGCCAAGTCATTATCGAACAAAACACCATTTTCAATTTTTGAAATAATATTCAAAAGGGCCCTTTCTCTTATTTCATGTATTTTATGTCCTGGAAAGAATGTTGTTTGAGGTTATGCCAGTTCAATTGAACGTAATAGCTTCTTACCCAACTTTTCTATGAGTGCAGACGAAATGAATTGATCACCCATATCAAAAGATACATCATTCACTTGATAGCATCGAAATGAATTGAATAAACAGTATTAAAAATTATCTAAACACAGCAGTGTTCTTCGGCGTATTGCGTATTGTAAACAAACTTCGAAATTTCGTACTCGTACGCACGCGCATGCATTTGAGCAATTGTCAATGTCAAATTCGAATTTCAGGCAAATTCCAAACATTTTTATTCAACTTTTAATTAAATTTTACTATCATACATTTTGAGATATACTTATTCATTTATGTACAGATTTCAGTTTTCAGTTCTTCAATTTCCACAGAACGACTATCCACGAGAAAATGTGGCAGAAGAAAAAAAGCTTGTAGAGATCTTCTGGGGTTTGCACATCAAAATATTCAATGGTTTTTAGGTTTTTGAGTATCTCTTTTGCAAAATTTGTAATTTCTGTAAACATTTTTCGTTTTCATAATATTCTTCATGACATTATATAGGCAATTTAATTTGGCAACTTTGCTAAGGAACAAGAAAAACGCACACTCGTATGAATTTTACAGTTTGTGTTGCAGTGTACAGATGACGCTGTGAATGATAGACACTTGACAGTTTAATCACTAGCGCAACCAGGAAATTTTCTTGGGGGGCTCTAAAAGCTGATGAAAATAAGAAAATATATGAATACAGGGTTATTTCTGGAAAAAATGATATCTAATACAATGACGAATAAAAAAAATCATTCTGAAGGTACAAAAATTTTATCATTAATGTTTCCTCAAACACTCAAACATCCCTATAATCAACCTAGCCAACACAGATACATCTATAAGATATTGCTGCGATGTCACTTTGTGACCTGCGACTCGCATCGTCACGTCGCACAGACGTCCCAGCGAATCACTTTTGTCACACTCATGATGCATGGTGGCGACCTCTTTTCGATGTAGTTCTGAGACGCCGCAAAGATGCCTCCTAATAACGTATCAGGGATGTAACATAGCGACATTGCAGCGATTTCTTGACTGTTATATTCAAGAGACTTCAACGTCTATGCGATATTCCAGACAAAAACAATAGTAACAGAAAATATATTTTCAACATGAAAAAAATTAATGTAACAAAAATTAAATACAAAAATTTTTGACGATATTGACATCCCTATGAGATTTGGATGTTTGCCTAGTGTTGAATGGGAACTTTTTTAAAAATTTCATTGGTGTCTCTCATTCATCATCCATTACAACTATCAAACAGAATTATTCTTCAATGCAGTGCGATTATGTGAAAAGAATTATAGGCGGCCAAATCAAAGGGGTGCAAGACATATTACAATAGAGGAAAAATAATTATTTTAGTGGACTGTGCTTCAGTAAAATGCTTTATTACTATTAGCGGTAAGAATCAAAACCAAAGGAAATAGACACAGTATAGTTGTTTTTTATCGGAAATCGCACAAGCGAAGAATCATTTATATTCCACTTGGTTATGAAGGAAAAGAGTCATTTTTACAATTTCACATTAGTTCTTCAAACAAATCAGTAAGATTCAGTTCATATATTCCTGTAGATTTTATTACTTTGGTCACTAATTTCCCTAACTCATGCCCCGCCCCTCCTGAAAAACTCCATAGATACGCCAGTATGTCGACAATATACTTCATCGTCAGAAGTTTTACATATTTCTATTATTGCATAGGATGTAGCAGCCGTTGAGATCCACTTTAAATGGATATGTTTGATTATGTATTTATTTATTTCATTCCATTTTCATTTCAAGGTCGGTCTATAGCTCAGTGGCTAAAGTCTCTAGCCGTGAAACTTCTAGCTCGCATCAGACAGACGTTCGAGGCTCGGGTACGGAATCTTTTTTCTCAAGTACACAGGTCTCTATTTAGGTGGCCACATGCCTTGTTGTGAATCAAGTGTGATGTGAGTTGCCTAGATGTCAATCCCGACGTCTGGTGCTAGCTTGAAGTGCGCACCGACCCGGGGTGGTGCTGTAGGTTTTCCTACAGCTGAAAAGTGAATACACTACCGACAATATAAGTAAGTCGACCCGGAGCGCCACGGCAAATAATAATAATAGCCGTCCTCTACCCGCACAGGCTATGCCTTTGGGTACACTCTACGAGTGTTTATGAGGGAGTATTATTATTATTATTATTATTATTATTCCCCATTAGGAATATATAGTCTAAATGCCATACCAGATGTACAAACTGTACCACAGTGGCAAATGAACCATTATTATTATTATTAGAATAAATGCCATTTTATCTGATAGAGGAATCATAGCCTAGAAACCCATATACCAAGTTGGCCATAATGTTTGAAAATGTATCAACTCATGATTTATTTTTATTTCAAAACATAATATACTGAATATTATGTTCTATTCCAGCTCAAGGGGAATAATAAAAAGTATTACATACCATACTGGTGATCATACGTTGTCAATCTACCTGCCTCATCAGTTAGCTCATTGTTAATATTTACCCACACCATAAACTCGAAGTGATAAAAATTATGTAACAAAAAGTACACATTCATAATAGTTTTTATTAACAAATAGAAAAATATTTTATAGAAATAAAATGTTTATGTACAAATCATTACAAAGCTATGTGTAGACCAATATACAAAATTAATACATCTTCAGATTCCCTGGTTTAAGGCACACATATATAATAGTATTTCCTGTAAATATTCTGTTTCATTATAATTTCTATTCGTAAATAATATATGCAATGGAAGTTTCCCAAAAGTTATATAATATATTAACCTGAGTAAACAACATATTTTATAAGACTTATAAATAATTCGCAAATAATGTGGTTGCAATAAATCATTATTCATTTTAAAACAAATATCATATTGAGTTCAAGACTCTTGGGAAAAGTCCACAAAGGAACAGATGAAATTATCCACAAACCATCAAAATCAAATGATTAACTTTTGTATCTGCAGTCCCATATCATAGAAAATGCAAAATCATACTCATCAAAAGCTGCCCCATAATCTTTTCACAACTAAAGTGGAAGGCTTTTTTTTCAATACTTTATTTGTACGAAAATAAAATTTCTCATGTATTTACAAATATATACAGTAAGTCAGCTAGATTTCAATTTTTTTTTGTGAAGAGAATGATGGAAGTAAGGTAATTTCAACAGCAGTATTACTTTCAGCCTAAGATGATTTCAAAAATGTATCACATTCATGATCAATAACATAAAATACTCATCTTCGCGGCACATTGGCAGTTGAACAACGTCAAAGAATATCTGTTGGTAAAATATATAAAAACATAGCAGTTACATAAATACACATTATTTCAATAGATACACGGGTAATGTAAATTACTCTAATATCTGAGAAACTTCAGACTGTTTCACACCATATCTCAAGCTCTGAGGAATATCTTTGGTCAATAACAAGTAATATTTTGAGAAGTTACTTTTTGGATTTTTTGATATGTTCTAGAACACTACACGGCCATCGAACATCTCCCCCAAATTTCAACTACAGAAGTAGATCAAATATCACATTGCTACTTGGACTTCTTTAACTATTTGAATTCCCATAAAAATATCTAAGCAGTAATGTATACAGTGTTCAATTCCAAACAGGAGTTAAATTCAGTAACTTCTTGTGGAAAAATCAGTTGATGGGGAAGACTTTTAAAATGGAACTACTTCAGGAAATGAGAGGGTATACTTAGCATCCCATTTCACCTAACATCATTGGAATATATATATATAGTTGATATATGTGTTACTTCAAAACCTAAAAATTTCAATTTTGGTTGTTGGATGTGTTTTCTGATCTCAAAACGTATATCCTTCATTTTTTTAATAATCATATAATAATACTCGCTCATTAACATTCGTATCAAGCACCATAATAATCGTTTATGATGCGAATTACATACAAGACTTTATCTGCTGGCATCAATAAATATATAAAAAAAAATTCAAATTCTAGCTGCAGTATTTTTGATACTACAGCAACATTCGAGTTATTCAATATCAAAAATAATGAGCAAGCTGTGCCTAACCAATTCGTGAACAATGCAACAGCAAAGAATTTATTCACTGTCAAACACACACTCCTGTCAATTAGATTTGTTTTAAATTTGGAGGGTGAAGTTTTGTATTTTCAATCACATTGTATGATATTGAAAATTACTTGCATTTTTCTTATAAAGTTCATTCAAGCTGAAGTTTCAGAAACTTTACATTTAAATTCCATTATGACTTTTTGAATTTCATTGTCACTAAAATATCATGACATAATGATGTCATTATGATACGCCAGCAGATAAACATCCTTTTACTAACGACTATTTTAAGCAGGAGCATAGAAATGGAGTAGCCATGGTAATGCTTATAAAAATTTGAATTCAACAGAGGTTGTGAATATGCGATTAATCAATCTTAGTGAGGTACATCTGTATGCTTGTCATTTTAGTTATGTGAGTAGAAAATTGGTACTTTCATGTTTGTTTGCTACTGAAAGATAGATTTTCACTTAAAACAATTCAAGAATAGGCTTTATGGACATTAAAGCTATAAGTAATGTCAAAATATTTCAACATTATTGTGAAAATGCCAATAAAGCTACAAATAAAAATTGTCTTTTCATAAAAATATATAAGTAACGAAAATATGATTCCAGAATTTAAGTTTCGATAGTGGATGTCCTATTCAAACTGAGATGGAAAAAACTCTTAAGCAGTCATAACTTTAGTAAAACAAACCCAATTAAAATTTTCGGCGGTCTCAAGTCATTTCGGAAATATGGGTATATTTTTTCTAGCACACATTTCTACCGCGAAATAAACATTAGAAACACTCAAAATTCTTCCTCCTTATTACTAGCAGAATGTAAATACCCTAATTCACAACTTTTCTATATTGAAAACGGCACTTTTTAGAAAAAACTCGTCCTTTTATGACCACATAAACAACAAATCTAGGCAAAATGGTTATTGAATTTTATTCATGTAAGTAATATGGCTCGAAAAGGTCATGCAAATATGCAAAAATCAATGTTACCAATCTGACATGAATAAATTCACTCCACATTTTGCATAAATTTGTTGTTTTTCATGTCTTTGAAAGAAGGTTGAATTTTTGGATAAACAATACCGTTTTTGATGAAAGAAAAGAGTAAAACGGGTGAATTAGGTTGTTTACATTGTGCAAGTGTGAAGAAGGAAGAATTTTGAGTATTTTTATATGGATTTTTGTTCAAGACACTGAATATCGAAATTTTTCAACAATTTTACTGAAAGACAGAAAATTTTACGAAAAATGTCATTTTGTAATAACTGTAGGTAATTCTGAATAATTTATAACACAAGTAATAAAAAAATTGAAGCCAATAGACTAACGGACCTGGGTAAATAGGCTATTGAACTGTTTTAATTCAATAAAGTTAATTTATCATTACATGTGTGCAAGTTCTTCAATATGACACAGTTAAAGACACAAGTTCAACAACCAAATAAAATTTGAAATCTCTGGTTTATGAGTTACAGTACAATCATTGAGGTATCTGAATTTTAAGGAGGTCAAATTAAGTGGTGAAATATTACGGTAATTATTTTAGAAAAATATCTACAACAGAAACAAAAATTATGTAAGAAAAACTTAGGTTTCAGCCGAATATAATGCAACAAACTGATGTCAAGAAAACCTCTAACCTAAGATGCCTAAAAACCCTGGTGTGCCGACTTATACCTGTAAAACTGTAAAATAAAATTCTTGTTTTGCTGAAATACAATTTAAAAAGTATCGAAATTCAGCTGCATGGAAATTCACCATTAGAACATGTGAATGTATCTGCACAATTGTATCAGAGTTTTGCTTGCTTGTAGAGTTTTCTAAATAATAATTTTGTCGCTCATTTTTGTTTGATTGTTTTTCAGAAGTGATGTGTGTGATGAGTTGTGTGTTAGAATGTTCTTTTACTATTTTAAAAAGTGTTAATGTCATGTAATAGTAAAGATATTTTTTTTGTGCAATAGTAGGGTATAACAACGCACCCAGTTGAATAAATTTAAAAAAAGGTTTGTTATAAAGTATTGTCAATTAAAGAATGGCGAGTTTAGAAATACAATGTAAGTTTCAAATTGCTTTCAAAGTATGTCACTAATGTTAAGTGGAACTAACTTTCTGAACAAGATATAAATGAATTATTGTGTTCATTTTTCTGGATTTTGTCCACACAAAAACGGAATTTAATCAATTTATTTAGGAAAATAATATTAACTACAGGAAAATGAGGAAACGCACATCAATAATAGTCAATAATATGGCATTACGAAATTTTTTATTCTACCACAACTATTTTGACTTTCAAACGTTATTTAGATTATTTTGGATAAATAACACAACTTGGGTGGGGTTATTTAAAAAAAACGGTCTTCCACTTCGAGTATGGAGAGAATAATATTAAAAAGTTTGACATTCCGTAAAATTCAAATAATAACAATTACCATCACTATGTCCCTGGAATATTGACACGACGACGAGGCGCCATCTCTGGATGTGATTACAGAAGCAGAACGCGATTTCATGTTTTGTCTTAAAAATATCCAAACAAAATCTAACCAGTCGACACATAAGGGTTTTTAGACATCTTACTCTAACCACTTGAAGCTACTGTTACATGATTCAACATAACAAAATTATAATACAAGGAAATTACACTGATCTTCTAAACTGACGAATTTGTTTCTTCCATCAGTACACTTCAATGAGTAATACCAACTGGTGTCTGGGATACTATGTATCTCTCATAATGGTTTGTACTGAGAGACGTCTTCGTTCCATTGGTTTCTTTTTGTAAACATTTCAAAAACTCCTATACAATCGAGAACCGTTAAAATCAATTAAGACTAATTTAAAATTTAGTCAGTCTTAAATTAAATATATTTTGTGATTAACACAGCCAATTGAGACATTAGAACACTTTGAGACACTTTGCTAACACGAAAATCCATCACTGTAGCATCAGAATTTCTAAATTACGGTGTAAAATCGTGTCTTTCACAGAATTGAACACCACCTTTATGTTTTCCGTGTCGACGGCGTTCGTGAAATGGTGGTACAAAGGTTTCTTGTTGTCTCTCTTGACACCCGTGAACATCGCCAGGATGAATGCTTGGACGTCCTGCACCGAATGCGAATTTCCCGTGAACTGGGGGAAGTACCAGCGGATGTCCGTCTCGGGATTTGCCACTTTTTTCTCCAGCAAGTCGTACTTGTTCAGGAAGAGTATTATAGACACGCCAGAGAATATTATGTTGTTCACGATGGTATCAAAAATATCTCTAGATTCTTCTAATCTATTGGTTTTCCGATCTTCCAGCAGAACTTGGTCGAACTCGGACGACGAAACTAAAAATAATATCGAGGTGACGGAGTCGAAACACTGGAACCATTTTTGCCTCTGCGACCTCTGTCCTCCGACATCGACGAACAGAAAGGGAATATTGTTAATAGGTATAATGAATTCCGTAATACCTTTGGTAGCTTTCCTGCAGTGCAGGATGTCCTTGTTTGTCGGGATGTAGTCTGGTTTCGCTATTCTGTCCAAGTTGTTGAGGAAATATTCCACAGAATCGCTCTGAAAATATAAGGACTATTAGTTGAGGAATATAATTTCGGTATATTAGGTTCAATGCTGGTGCCAATATGAATCACATTTATTCAAAAGTAGGATGACAAAATTCTGCTTTCTGATTACAAGAACTAGTTGCATAAGTATCAATAATTCAATGTCCGTCGCAATATAAGTCAGGGGAGAAGATGTTTGAGGCAGAATACAGCACACATGGCTTTAGAGGAGTTAGCCAACAGTGGTTTGAATAGAACCTAGAAAATCGGATCCAACTGGCGAAAACTATCCACCTTTCCCGTATTCAGGAAATCCAATGTGGTGTACCACAAGGATCTGTACTCGGGTCCACACTGTTCCTACTTTATATAAACGATATCACAAAAATTAATTATATCTAGAAATTATACACGATTTGCCGATGATACCACCATACTTTGGCATGATAAAAATGAGCGTACATTAAATCATAATAAAGCAGACATAAAAAAAATTAATCTTGGTTTGACGATAATCCGAAATGAATCTAATAACTTTATTAATTTTCTAAAAAATCGGTGCTTTCACAAAAATTATATTTGGATCATCCGACAATTGTTCCATATATTTCCGATCGAAAAAATTATAAATAATCTTAACATAGCGCTTATATACGAGAAACTGGCAATAATTTAATTTCACAAACTACATGTAGTTTTTTCCCTTCAGGAAATTTCAACTCTTCAAGATCAATATGTTTTCATTATACCTACTTGGAAACACTTAATTGAAAAAAATAAAATATCTTTATTAGTCAGAATTTGTATGCTTTCAGAAATTAAGAATATTTTTGACAAGGAATTATTCCAGGAAAATTAAATTTCTCCCTGTTTCACAATGAATGTTTTTTTATGTTCCAAAGGAAGAAAACGCTCAGCTTATATTTGACAGCCATTTCATAAAAAAATCATAAGTTGGTCATTATATACATGCGGTGTTGTCAATTACGCCGCATTTCCGCGTATTCCTTAAATTACAATAAAAAAGTCATATATTATATGATATCAAGAATAGTATATTCTGTAACAAGGTTAGAATGAAAATTCGATGCGAGTGGAAAGTTCCGAGCGTGAGCCGAAGGAGAGCGGGAGGAACCACGAGCATCACGAATTTTCATTCTAACCGAGTAGCAGACTATACTTCCTCCACGATCAAAAATTCTAAAATATTTTTAAATGGAAATGAACAAAAGATAATTTCCACACGAAATAATAGCTATTATTTAAAAACACTGTTTATCAGAAAGGACTAATCCTGGACTAACCAGAACAATTTTTTTATCGCAAAGATGCATTGAGAATAAACTATTAAATTGAAAAAAATTGCCTTGTCGGTCGCTTAAACCCACAACCTCTCGTCTACTAAGTATGCCAATGCTTTACCATCTGAGCCATCCGGCCTCTCATCAAAATATGTTTGATAAATATTATATAACGGCATTCTATTCCACGAAAAATACGAGTCTCAATTATTTGGGTGTTTTGGTAGTAAACTTTCCAGTATATTATTTGTACTCTTTGTAATTTCAGGTGGTGTATTTTCACAGTCTGATTCTGAATCACTAGATGAATTCATGATACTTTTTATATTTTCGAATGAAAAACGTGACAGCAATAATTTTGACACTACTGAAATTTGACACTACTGAAAGTGACAATCAACTGCGTCAAGGCTAATGTTATTATTGCTAACCAGTGTGAGAATATTATTCTATTACAAGAGAGAGAATGTAAATACATTTGAATTGCACAGGGGCAGAGGTGTTTCAGAATATTTCTTCAATCTCAAGAGAGAGAATTGCAGCATTCTGTAATCAAATTTCATTTCAGAATTAGCAAATTCTGTGATGATCGTGGAGAAAAGTCTTTCTGCGTTATTTTCAAGTTGACTATGAAATTTGATGTTCATTTGTCTAGTTATTTCAGTGGCAGTGGTAACTCAATATAAAGTTAGCACAGCCACCCCATATAAATAAAGAACGCGTCAAATTGTTGACAATTACTGTAATAGGTTTCATCGATTTTCAAGCAAGTGTTTTCCCAACTCATATACATATATTTTGAACACCTAATATTAGGAAAAAGTAAGCAATTGAATTTTGCCACTTTAACTCTCGCTTTATTTATGGAAATAGGGTTTCACCTAAGCCTTATTAAATTTGTTTCTGCCAACATTAGCAATATTTTTTAATACCTTTATTCTTAAATAAGGACTGAAATAATACTTTTCCATCAATTGCGGTTTTTGAGGTAGGTAGCATTGTAAGCACAAAATAAATGAAAGGGGTGTAGATCATTACGATTTCAAAAAACTCAATATTTATTGCTATGACCCCAACACCACTGTTTATGCAGAGATATCCAACAATAGTTATTGAACGGTTGAAATTATTCTTTACCTTGTTTGTAAAAAGCAGTAAAACTTAATTACATATGAAAACATCCGTGCAAAAACTGAGAACAAGGGATTTCCCATTAAATCCATAATAATAAAATTCCTGGAATAGCTTTGTGAGGCGCAGGTAGACATCGTTTCATCTCAACAGCACACTTATCTTACCTACTATATCTATGAATAGAAATGGTAACAGGTTTTGAAAATATCGTAAAACGTTGAATCATAATTCTGATTAGATAGTTACACTTTGCGATTAGACAGAAAAACAAAACAATGTTTTCTAATATTCCTCGAGTAACGGGAAAAAATTTGATTCATAATCCGAACCATAAATTTTACGAGATAATTAATCAACATCATCTTCTTAAACATTGAGTGATTACAAGAACAGGTAGGAAATGTTACAGGCATAATAATCAATTATTGAAAATAGATTGATATAAGGCGGCGCCGCCGTCATATAATTCAAATGGAGACCAGCAAAAGCGTCTCTGTAGAGAATTTTTTCTTAAAATGAAATTTTAGCAAAGTCTCAATCCGACAGATCAGCTTTTACAATTTCTAAATAAATGGCTTCACAATATGCCGAACATTTGTCAATATGCTAATATTATATTTATTATAATATATAACAAGTGTTAAAAATTCGATCAGTCTAAAAAGTATTATTACTTTGACAGCATAAATTAACTCCATCTTTAAAATCGGCAATATTCTGAGTCTTCCATACGACAACTGACCCTGCGCCATCTCATCAGTATCTAAACTATCAACATCTTGTAACAATACCAGCAGTGTTAGCAGAATTCATTCTTGAACACAAGAAGCCTAATAATTCCTCCGGAATTTAAACCTTCAATCACAAATTAATCTCTGAGTAGACATTGAATTACCGAGTACAATAGCTTAGGAAAATTGTATGCCTCAATAGAATGTAACCATACTTGCGAAT
This sequence comes from Chrysolina americana, assembly GCA_958502065.1. Lineage (NCBI taxonomy): Eukaryota > Metazoa > Arthropoda > Insecta > Coleoptera > Chrysomelidae > Chrysolina > Chrysolina americana. The sequence goes on along the minus strand of OY293416.1, from coordinate 63,153,214 downwards.
TACATTGCATGCAGTAGTTCTTACACCCAGCATTTCCAAAGAAAACGTTTGCCACGCCATCTATTGCCATATTTACCAGAGGCGCATCCTTAATTGACCATTGGGGGAATAGGTATTTATGAAGTATTGCTCCTGTATAAATACCTGACGAGTAAGTAATTCAAAATTTCTTAACCCTTTTTTTCCACGATTACTCACTTGCAGGTATAGCACCGATAATGGTCTAACAGCCGAAAGCGCTTTACGATTTTATTAAATTCACTTACAAGAAATACAACTCTTTCATTTCATTGAATAGTTACGTGTACACAGCTTTAAGAATTTCACAATAACTATACAAGTCTACCTATTCGTTCGAACTGAGCTGTTATTGCTACTTTATAATCCATTTTTGAAGGAAACGAGATATCTAGGTAGTATGTATTGTAACGATTTCGAGACCGGCCCTGACCATCCAATTACACTCCACGCTCGAAATGTAAACAAGTTCTCTTCTGACAGACACATGACTCATCTGTGGAAGAGTCGCGAAAGTTCTAACCGAACTTTCCAGGAACCTTTAAGAAATCGCGCCGAACAGACTGGAAAGATCGAAAACTTTAAATGCTACTATATATAGCCGCTGTATAGCAGATGGCGGGACAGTCAGAGTTCAGAGTTAGTTACAGTTCCAGAGTTCGCTGATAGATAGCTACAGTAGAAATAAATTGAAATAGTTATTGAAGTCAATGTTTTAGTGAATAATTGTTGTAAATAGTGTTTTAAATAAATTAGGAAAATTAGTTAGTGCAGTTTTACTACATTTGGCGTCAGAAGTGTGATGTTTAAAATAAATAAGTGTTAGGAAAATTAGTTAGTGCAGTTTTACTACATTTGACGTCAGAAGTGTGATGTTTAAAATAAATAAGTGTTAAAGTGTTCACCGTTCAAAAACTGATAGACGTTTATCGCGCCTAATAGACAGTTAGTGACCCGTTGAACATTTGTTTGCAAAGTGGACAGTTTTGCGCGTCGCGGGACAATAAACTGAAAACTTTTTCTGTGAAATAAATAATAGACTGACATTTCGGTTAAAAACAATTAAAGACAAAATGTTTTCGAGGAGAGTTCACCTAGTTGACCTTAAAGTTAGTGAATTGAAACAAGAGTTAGAGGAGCGTGAATTAGAAACAACTGGAAAGAAGGCCGTACTCCAGAAAAGACTTGCAGATGGACTGATTGAAGAAGGAGAAGACCCCGAAACGTTCTTGTTCGAAGTTTCTGGAATCGATATGAGTGCTATAATGAACAAACTCGAGGAAACTACGAATAGTTTGAAGGAGGAACTTCAACAAAATTCGTTGAGTCTGGAAGATAAGCTCCAACAAAATTCGGTGAGTCTTGAAGATGAATTTCTACAAAATTCAAAGAGTCTGGAGGAAAAGCTTCTAGAAAACTCGGTCAGCCTGAAAGAAGAACTTCTAGAAAATTCGAATTGTCTAAAAGATGAACTTCAAGAAAATGTGAAGAGCCTGGAAGAAAAGCTTCAAGAAAATTCTGTCAGCCTGAAAGAAGAACTTCTAGAAAATTCGAATTGTCTAAAAGAGGAACTTCAAGAAAATGTGAAGAGCCTGGAAGAAAAGCTTCACGAAAATTCGAGAAATTTAGAAGTGAAGCTTCTAGAAAACTCGGAGAATTTGAGAGAAGAGCTTCTAGAAAATTCGAGAAGCTTGAAAGAAGAAGTTTGCAGTGTGGCGAATCGGTTGGAAGAAAGAATGGGAATTGTTGAAACAGAGATGGAGAAAATCAAAGATGAAATGGAAGAAGAAATGAAAAAAATTAAGGAAACGCTCCACGATGAAATAAAGGAAAAATTTAGTGAGCTAGAAAAGCGAATGGATTCTGTGCACATTCCTGAAATTTCCAACAGAAATCCAATGCCGGATCTGAGTACCAACTTGGAGGAAGTTCAAAAAGACATCAAAGATTTCAAGGTCAGTACGGAACCAGGAAAGCTCTCATTGAAACCGCCTCAGTTCGACGGAAATACTCCATGGTCAAACTACCACCGACAATTCGAAGCTGCTGCCAAAGTAAATGGATGAAATGCTGGGGAAAAAGCTTTAGCATTGACAATGGCATTGCGTGGCGAAGCAACAAATATTTTACAAACGCTCACCGCCCAACAACAGGAAGACTATGAACAGCTGGTAAAACACTTGGAACTTCGCTATGGCCAAGCCCACCTTGAACACGTATATCACTCGCAGCTGAAAAAACGATGCCAAAAATCAAGCGAATTATTACAAGAATTCGAAGCAGACATTGCACGCTTGGTTCGCCTTGCATATCCAGCTACACCGGAAAATGTGATGGAACGACTAGCGGTTCAGGCATTTTTGGATGGGCTTCGTGACCAAGAAACGAGGCAGGCATTGACATTACCTCGCCCCGCACATCTCGTGGATGCATTGGCACGCGCTCTGGAATTCGAAGCAGCAAAGCAATCCTGCAAAAGCCAGAGTAGAGTCCGGATGATCGAGGAAGACCGACAGGAGCCTACTAATATAGAAGCTGTGATGCGAAAAGTGCTGAAGGAAGTTGTGCCTGAGAGAAGACTGATACGATGCCGAAATTGTAGAGAACTTGTTTACATTTCGAGCGTGGAGTGTAATTGGATGGTCAGGGCCGGTCTCGAAATCGTTACATTGCCCCCTTCTTAAAGACTTTTCGTCCCGAAATGTAATTTTTGGAGTATGGAGATATTTGCATGATTCTCCATATCTGCACCTTGCTGTTTGATGGAAGTAGCACTCTACGGTCTTCAAGTTGGGTCGAGGAAGATGGTTGCAGCACACCAGAATGTTGATGCCGCTGGATCTGAATATGGCGGGACAGTCACAGTTCAGAGTTAGTTACAGTTTCAGAGTTCGTTGATAGATAGCCACAGTAGAAATAAATTGAAATAGTTATTGAAGTCAATGTTTTAGTGAATAATTGTTGTAAATAGGGTTTTAAATAAATTAGGAAAATTAGTTAGTGCAGTTTTACTACAGTATGTTAGACATGCAAAACGTTCGTCGGACCTTTTTTTATATGGGAGCATATCAAAACAAAAGTTTAATTTCGTTTAAGAAGTTTATCTGTGATAGATGTTTCATATCCATTATATCCATATTTTATTCATTCTGAGGTACATTCAAAAGAAACAAGACAATGACCATCATTGGTTCTAGTCTATTCTGCACTCGGCGATTATTGTATCTTTGTGAACACTATATCTTGGGGTATTCTGATGTTTTAAATTGAGATTTTTTTGGTTTTCGGATTGTTCTAGAACCTTGTATGTCAAATGTTTTGTTTTTGAATCAAAGTTTTTGGAAGCTGTCTCGGTTTCTATTGCAAGTTTATCAAAACTGCAATTTTTTATTTGTATTCATTCCACAATCCACCTATTTAAAAAAAAATGTGACTCATCTTATGACTCGCTGCAAAGATGACAACTGTGTGTAAAATCAATTGTAAGCATTTTTTTACTAAGTAACCATTTGCGTAAATTAAGAGTTATTTTAAGGGGTATATTATCAAATGAAAATTGTTTTTATTTGAAAATGAAACCTACCTACGACAAAAAGATTACATTCCAAGAGTCATCTTGATTGTCATCTTCATATTTCTGTTTATCATTCAAGTGAACTGGCAGTTTGTTCTCTGATTAAAAATAAAATAATAAAATAATTATAAAACAAATAAGGCACATTTGATTATTTTTGCATATTCGCAAAAGAGGCATTTTTTCCTAGAGCACTCGAAATGCAATTTTGCAGAAAAACACCAATTATATCGAATATTACCGGAACGATTTTGGAAAATAAACAGCGTTCACCGGAATAAGAAAACCGTTCGAAAAGCTCGATATAAACAGCATATGAGTATATTTTTTGTTTAGTAAACCTTGAAAACTTCTCTGAAAAATCAGAATATTGAAAACGTAACATTTCCGTAGATTAGCCAAATTTTTCCACAACATTGAAGAGGCGACTTTGCAAAGTCTAAACATGTACACAACACCGATTATAGGTATCTGATATTAAAGGAAGTACGACGTTTTCAGGAACATTTTTCGAAAATAAACAACGATTACCGAGAATAGAAAATCGTACGAAAAGACAAACAGAAAACAGATAAAAGCGGTATATAAATATGACGGTGTATGAGTAATTTTAGAGGTTATTTATCTCTTTAACCGCAACGACGTTTTGCTGGAATGTCACGCCATCCAAATTTCACATACTACTGATATAATGATAATGAATTATTATCAACTTGTCATCAGCTTCTGAAGTGCCCTTGGCGCATAATTGGTGCTTCACAAATGAAACTGATATTTAGAGGTTATTAACCTGGTTTTTATTTCAGTTTCAAATAATTGACGATTGAAAATGTATATTAAATGTAAGTAGGGGAGACTGGTAGTTTGATATGGTGAAAAATGATAAGGTCATTCCTACCTGACGGAATTGTTTATTATGGAATTGTCAAGTGGTTACTCAGTACGTTTGTCAATATTGGGTGTTCTGATCTGAACATTTTTCAAGATTGATAAATATACAAAAGTTATACAAGGTTATAAGTTTCGGGACCTGCCAATCCTAATAGTTAAAAAATGTAGGCTTTTTAAGACACTCAATCAAATGTGAATTAGGTAACGAATTAAATACTTATCACGAAATATGATATTTCAAATGGAAAACTCCGGGAAATGTATTTTATTTTGGAATTTTGTTGAATTTTAATATTTTTCAGGTTTCAAGTTTTCGATTATACCCACTACATATTATAGGTGTTCATCACCTGACCTCAAATGGCCTATTCTATTAACGTTAGGTCAGGAGTAGTGGTTAAAATACACTGTAGTGAAAATAAACTAAACTTATTTCGCTAATTCATTTAAAACTCTTCTTAAACAATTATTTATCTAAAACATTGACTTCACTAAGAGCGGCTTTACATTTATGCAATGCATTTGCAATGCAAGACAGGTATTGCAAGGCAATTTAGAAATTGTGTCTTACATTTATGCAATTATTGTTGCCAGCAGTTTATACCAACATAATATATTTCGAGAAAATCTAACCTCAATAAAATATTTTGATATTTTGTTGGTTTGTACTTTACTGAAATTCGAAAAATGACATTCCACCTATCACTAAAGCTTGTGACAAATTTTCTATTTTTTTTTCAAGTTGGAGTTAAAGGTTAGGAGACATTCGAAAAACAATATCTACAGGTACTTTAGTGTGCTATTGGCATTGAATTTCTCACCAGAAAACTCACTTGAATTGCTCACGAATTGCGTGAAAATTTCAACCAGTCGAAATTATTTGGGCTTGCACGAAACTTGCATGGGCGCAAGCGCAATGTAAAATTTAGTCTTGCATTGCACAAAAATTGCGTGAACATTGCAAAACGTAAAGCCGCTCTAACTATTTCAACTCGACTCTGCCCGCCCTCTCATGTCGAGCGTTTTACATACTGAGAAATTCCTTTTGCAGTTTTCGAACTATCGATACTATAGAGCTCTCGAAGCGACGATGCAATTCGAGCTAGTTCTCTTTTCTTCTTCAGTAAGCGGAGGTGATATCACGCGTTGTTTGGTCGAATAATTAATGAGGCAGTCAGAGCCGGCTTCGCAATTGTTACAATAATATCAAAAACAAGCCACACAATTTTGGATGCCATATTTTGACTGTGTTAGATCAGGCGTTTTTGTTAGAATATACTCATAAACTACGCCTTACAATTTTGAATGCCATATTTTGACTGTTAAAAAAATACGCCTCATAACTCTTGTTGTCCTCTTTACGTAAGGTTGAGTGTTATGGTCACAACATACTGAACAAATTAAATCTCATAATTTCAGACACCTCATTCTATCTACGTAAGGTCAGGCGATTTAGTCAGAAAATACTTAAAAAATTAGGCCTTGCAATATTGGATGTCATAATATTTTACTCATGTTAGGTCAGTCGTTGTCGTACGGTCAAACGTTGTAACAGAATATTGAAAAAATTAAATCTTATAATTTCAGCTGACTCATTTCATCTACGTAAGGTCAGGCAAATTAGTCAGAATAAATATACTTAAAAAATTACGCCTTATAATATTGGATGTCACATTTTACCTATGTTGTCAGTTGCCATTTGAATATACTTAAAAACTACGACTCGTAATTCTTGATGTCCTCTTTCCTTAAGGTCAAGCGATATGATAACAGAATATTAAAAAAAAATCGCAAAATTTCGGATGCTTCATTCTATCAAGTACGTAAGGTCAGGCGAATTAGTCAGAATATACTTAAAAAATTACGCCTTACAATATTTTGTCATATTTTACTTATGTTAAATCAGTCGTTGTCGTTAGAATATACTCAAAAAGTACGATTCGAACAATTTTTTTTTACTTATGTTAGGTCAGTCGTTGCGTAAGGTTGCGTTGTAACAGAACATTGAAAAAATTAAATCTCATAATTTCAGATGACTCATTTCATCTACCTACGTAAGGTTAGGCGAATTAGTCAGAATATACTTAAAAAATTACGCCTTACAATATTAATGTCACATTTTACTTATGTTGTCCGTTGCTGTAGTTAGAATATACTAAAAAACTAAAAAAATACGACTCGTAATTCTTGATATCCTCTTTCCGTAAGGCAAGTGTTATGATAACAATATTAAAAAAATCGCATATACTCAAAAATTACGATTAGAAATTCTTAATATCCTTTTTCCGTAAGGTCAAGCATTATGGTTACAGAATATAAATAAAATAAATCTCATAATTTCGGATGCTTCATTCTAAGTACGTGAGATCAGGCGAGTTAGTCAGAAAATTAAGCCTAACGATTTAGGATGGCATATTTTACTTAGGTTAGGTCAGTCGTTCTCGTAAGGTCAAGCGTTATGGTTACAGAATATTGAAAAAATTAAATCTCATAATTTCAGATGCCTCAATCCACCTACGTAAGGCCAGGAGAAATAATCAGCAAATACTTGAAAAATTAGGCCTTACAATTTTGGATGCCATATTTTACTTATGTTAGGTCATTCGTTGTCGTTAGAATATACTCAAAAACTATGACTAGAAATTCTTGATGTCCTTTTTCCGTAAGGTCAAGCGTTATGGTCACAGAAAAAAAAATCTCATAATTTGGGATGCTTCATTTTAAGTACGTAAGGTCAGGCGAGTTAGTCAGAATATATTTACCTAAAAAATTACGCCTTACAATTTTGGATGTCATATTTTACTTATGTTAGGTCAGTCGTCTAGAATATACTTAAAAACTACGACTCGTAATTCTTGATGTCCTCTTTACGTAAGGTCAAGTGTTACGGTTTCAGAATATTAAAAAAAAAATCCTAATTAAAAATGCCTTATTCTATCTACATACGTAAGGTTAGTCGGTTTAGTCAGACTATACTTAAAAAATTACGCCTTACAATATTGAATGTCATATTTTACTTATGTTAGGTCAGTCGTTGTTGTTAAAATCGACTAAAAAACTACGCCTAATATTTCTTGATGTCCTCTTTCCGTATGTTTAAGCGTGAATATTTAAAAAAATGTATCTCATAACTTCAGATGTCTCATTCTATTCAATGAGGCGAAGAGTTGAATCTTGTATCAAGTCTGAGGGGGGTCATTTTGAACATTTGTTGTAGCTTTGCGCCTATTTATTTATAAGTGATATTTTCTGTTATTGTTTTGGTTTGATGATATTGTATTAGATAGTTCTTTATAATGTATTAAATAAATGAAAAATAGTCGTTAAGATATGTTATTGTTTTGCATAAAATCGGCGTCCCATACGAAAAAAAAAAAAAAACGAGAGAATTTTTATCACAAATTGAACAAGGAATTATAAAATGATTAGTTTGAAGCATCTTAGTGGCGTACAATTTTTTCTTTAAAAAAATTACCCGTATGCGCGCCAATGATAAACATAAAATACATAATTGCATGTCAAAAAATGCGCCATAACTACCTCTAAAAACCCTCCAAATTTCATATTTATATCTCGACCGGTTTTAGAGCAATAAATAAATAGTCAATTTTTAAGAAAAACTTCAACATTCATCACGGAAAACGAAGCATTTGCAGACAAAAATTATACCCCCTGAAGTTTGTCGCACTTATTCACTAACACCCTGTATATTTTATTAAATTTTTATATTTTTCGACGAATCAATCCAGTGTAAATTGGTTCCTGATAAATAAACATCTTATCATCTATGATTGAATAGCGATATAGCACATTTTGATTCAGCCAAATCGAGTGGGGATAATTATTTTATTCATGGTTTTTCATAACGAAATGTGTCTTTCAAAGCACTTAGTACTTCACAAGAACGGAGCTAATCCAAAATATTCACTATAATTTTCCGCGATATTTAAGGCTTTGAACTGACCTGTAGATATTGTGCAGGCTGTGGTGAACATTGAAGGATTGTTACCTCCTCTAGACGATAAAAAGTGAATCCCCTATCAATATTTTATAATCACACTAGTAAAACTATTGAATTTATTGCGCCTCTCGCCCCCACTTCCTCCGGTAAAATAATCACAGTTTACACTTAAAAAGAAAACATTCGAAATGTACGTTTTCATTATGTTCCTCAAAACCTCCTACCTGGTTTATTGCCATGTGCCATTCAAGGTATTTGCAGGTCATTTTCAAGGTACGAAAATGTATGATGCGTACCGCCGTTATCTTCCTGCATAAATTCGGCATTGGTACAATTTGTATATATCTTCGATGATTCACGGAGCGTTATCAATAAATTACTCATCAAGCGATCTACTAATTGGAAAAATGTGTGATGAGTTGAGTGAATGGGTATATTAGATAATTCTTTGGATTCTTGAAATGGTTTTATAATATAAACCATTCATTTTGTGCAATCAGGCTAAGAGCTTGGAAATTCATCGAGTGTATTCAATGTTCGAATGCCACAAGGTACTTTCTCATTCTAATGGCTATGTACACCCTACCCTGTGTGTAATATTTCAAAGAAAGCTCGAAAAATTTGTGCCGGAGAGTACTAACACAATGAAACGAATAAAATCGACTAAGTCGAAGTACCCTTCTCTCCACACGTTTCCACAATGTGGATAAATGAGACAAACATCTGACAGAAAACAACTACTTGGTATTGGTAATTAGATCTATTGTGCTCCATCTTCTTCTGCTATTTCAAGGTGTTCTCGTTTACAGCAGCCCCTCAAGCCCCAATTCCTTGAGGAATTTAAGGATTTTGAGGGGTTAGCCCACAGTCAGCTGGTGTGATCCCAGTATATTCAATCTTTTGTGATGTACAGCATAACACTCCATCAATATATTATGGTGTAATGTTTCTGGATGTTCCCCACAGAATCTGCAGGTGCTGTCCTCCTCTAAGCCTAGCTTCCTTAGGTGTTCTTTGAGTCTGCAGTGCCCCGTAAGAAATCCCGTGATTGTCTTTAGACTAGTTTTGCTGAGGTTAATCAGTGTCTTCGATCTTGCTCGGTTGAAGTTGCCGAGGAGATCTTTAGCCTGCCTTAGCCCTGGAAGTCTTTGCCAGTATGTTGCTCTCATTGCTTCTTCAGTTTCATTGAGTTCTTGGAAGTAAGATTTTACAAGTCCGCAAAATGGTTCTGGCCCGATCAGTGGCGTTGATGCCCCTTTTCGTGCCAGGGTATCTACTTGTTCATTGCCCTCCACTCCGACATGCCCCGGCACCTAGAGGAGGATCACCTTGTTGTCCCTGCCAAAATCATTAAGTTTGTCTAGGCATTCCCAGACCATCTTTGAGTTGATCTTATAATATGAGCTCAACGCTTTGATGGCTGCTTGACTATAGGAAAGGATTGCGATTTCCTTGTTCCAGTATTTTCTGTCGAGGCTAAATTGAATGCACCTTTCTATGGCGTGAATTTCCGCTTGAAAAATACTGGGAAACTGGCCCATGGGTTCGGATTATTTGGTGCGAGGCCCAAAGACTCCAGCTCCGTCGGGAGTTTTGGACCCGTCCGTGTACCATGATATGGTATTATTTCCCAGTGCTCGAATGGATTCTATGCTCCATCCACTCTTGGTATTTAATTCCGTTCGAAAGAAATTCTCGAAACTAAATTTCCTGGTAATTTCGTCAGTTATGAGATCGGCAAAGTGTGCACTTTCGGTTGAGCCCCTTACAATATGTACTGTCTCTTTGAGTCCGACTTTAGCCAACCTGAGGTTTGCTCCCCAAGCAGTTTTCCTCACCATGATATGGAGAGGATTGAGGTCCAGAATTACCTCTATTGCTGCTGTTGGAGTCGACCTCATTGCTCCTGTTATACAAAGACATGCTAGTTTTTGCACTCTCTCCAGGATTTTCTTTGTTATGGCGAGTTCGGTTCTGCAACAACAAACAACTACTTTCTTGGCTAATACCTCGACGGACATTTAACATTTCTCGTCTTTTCATGCCTGTTTCACAACTGTGCTGAAAAGTTTTGGGATTAGTTCTAGTGGCATGTGAATATTAAGATTTTTTTAATTTTGATTAATATACGTTAACGAAATAACAAAAAATATCACGAATAAAGGGAAATATATTTTTGGAGGGAAAACTCCAGATGAACTTTCCAACTGGAAAACGGTTGAAGATAGATCAATTCTGCGAGCGTTAATCGATTCAGAATGGTGAAATTAGTGTACTCTGTGAATTTCAAGTCGCTCGGCGAAAAAACAATTTACTCGGAGTCCTAAAAATCATGAAAAATACAAAATCATCAGATTGACTTGAAATTGGCACTATATGCGTAAAATTTCATGCTGATTTCAAAAATCTATGAAAATCTAAAAATCGAATAAAACGTCAAAAATTTCCTCGCATGATCAAATTTTCGAAAATTTTCATTTCCCATTTTTCGAAAAATCGCAAACCAACCTCAAATGCATTTCGGCGTGCTGATTCCAAATCATACCACAAAAATAAATTTCGATGGCGAACTGACATTTCAGAAGATTTTCAGAAGGGCTACAAGTACAACAAGACTACAACAGCACTGACACCGGATGTTCAGTTTTTCCGCGACAGTCCCAACTTTGTTTTTTAAATGGCAACCTGTATTTTTTATCAGTTTTTCGGTTTCTACATGAGCAATAAAAGGTACCTTTTGTAAATCTTTGTTTGAAAATTTCAATGGTTTCCGAGATTTTTAGCATGACAGTTTTTTCTCTCCAAAATTCGTCTCTTTTGATATTTGAAATTATGAAGTTGTGCCAAGTCCCATTAATATTAATTTTTGGTCAAATATTTTACGTTGGTGACTCTCAATCAATATATCCAAAATCGATCTGTGATATACAGGGTGCGAAAAACAACTTGTCAAACATTGTTGTAAATATAAATTTGCAAAATATTTATTTTAAATGGAACACCCTGTATATTATCGATACATAATCAATGGTTTTTCTTAGAAAACTTCTTTTTTCTTGTTCCATTTTCAAAAAAAATTTTTACACAAATTTTATTTCATTTCTCATGTAGAAACCAAAAAACTGAAAAAATACAGGTTGCAATTTAAAAAAAACAAAGTTGGAACTCGCCCAGAAAAAACTGACAACCTGTGTTTTGAAGAACTCATTTTGCTGATAAAATCATCCTTCTATCTGTTACCATAATGTAGATATGGAAGACTGCGTCCTTGTTGCAGGACCCTGTAATTTGGTTTGATCCAAAATTAAATGGATAAAGCATTTTTATTCATTACTAAATGGCGGAATAGTAATATTTTTCACATTGTATTACTTTTGTATCGGATATTGGACCCATGTTGATGAAGCATTAATAAGACTACCGGATAATCACCAGAAAGTGAATAAGTAATAAAAGAATGGTCTATAAATACTTGAAATAGTAAAGTATCGGACATTCAAAATTTATTAAAATGCTATACTTACACGAACAGGCAAAGGAAAATTTATGGTTCTTTTTATAGCTGCATTCGTACCGAAAAGAATATTGAAATGTTTATTTGAGATTGTTTACAGAAAATATTTCATTATTTATTGCGGCCGACATCTGCACTGTTGTTGATCATTCCAATTTATCAATCATTTTGGAACTCGAATAGTTATCATTCTCGGCGTAGGTACACGAAATTCTTATGATGTAACTCACTAATTCTAATTCTGAACTAACAGTATCTACCTAAATTGCGCTGAATTGGTACTTCCTGGATTCAATTATGGATGTGGCTTCTCGAAAACAGAATTATGTTCGCGAACGGGTCGACAATTATTCAAACAGAGAAATATACATTTTTTAATCATCCCCGACCTTCTGGAGGACAGTTTTATCTATATTTTTATGGTCTCTATCACATAATAAAACCCTTCTGTAATTTGTGTCAAAATAGCACCCTTCTGGAGGTAAACGGCGGTAGACAAAAAATAAGAAGGTAGTTTCTTACTATACTATAGCAGTTATCGAGTTTTCCAGCTCATCATTACTATTTCTGTTCTTGGTGGAACGTAAATATGAAGATGTAAAAGTAGATACCAAAATGATAAATGGTGTCAACATATAATTAACGAAATAACTTGGATAATGTTAAGAAAGTGAAAGTGTGAAATTACTCGGCCAATTTTCATGTTGAAAGAAATATTTTCAAATTAAGCCTTCAATTGAATCATCAGCAGGTTCGACTGGTTGCACTTGTTTGATTAATATTGTTTTTGAAAGGTGCTTCCTCTTCGACATACTCTATTATTGTAATTATTATAAAACCTAATCTCAATTCATTTTATCATAGCTTAAGACCCTTCAAGTTAAATAATAATTTGCGCGTGACTAACATATGAAGCTAAAATACTCCCAAATGTTCAATTCTTCAGAGAATAATCCATAATTTCAAATCTCCAACTCGGCCTACTGGCATACCTAGTCCAAAAACTCATCAGTTGTCTGGAATTTCCTAATTGTATTGATTTTCATGGTAAGTTAATCTTCTTCAGGCCGTTCACAGCAGTTTTTCGAAATGGATCCTCTTTTTTCACTCCACTTCACTCAATTTATCAGAAAAACTATTTTCAATCAAAAGAGTATATTTTTGTACACTGTATAGAAGGATGATGAGTACATTTTCGCCACAACAGAGGTCATCTGTTACTAGGATTTGCATGCTTTCGAAGCTAACATCAACTATCAGAGAATATTCCATTCTTATTTTGTAATTTAATTCAATTGGCCATGAAATGCTTTATAAAAACTATCCAAATTAAAATTTGAGGCTTTAAATTGGTGTTAAACTGCTAAACCACAAATCTATCTAATGTGGTGTGCGAATTATTCCGCTTAGGTCTCTATTGATACACAATGTGGACAAAAAAATATTGTTTCCTTTTTCTACATAGTTCTGTAATAATACCAAGATGAAAATGTCATGTAACCATATCGTATCTATTGGTAAGTATGAGCGAGTAAATAAAAAATGTTTTCGCTGATATAAAAGATGCTAGAGTTTTTAAAAATTATGTGAATCTTTACCCACGTAAAGCTAACAGAATCACTTCAGATTAAACGATTTTTTATACGGCCATAAGTACAGACACACATATCTCTTGTTGAAAATTTTTTAGTCTTCAATTGTGGGAGACATCGCGGGTTCTACTAGCTTAACGTTAAGCTGACAGAATCAAACAATCAAATGAATTTTTGAGCTTCCAGAATAGAAGATGGTTACTTGGTGACAGAAACACAAGTAGAGGTAAAAAGATCTAATTAGGTACTTCATAATTTTAGGCTAACTTTTAAACTCAGAATCTAGGGGTAATATCCTTCAAAAAGGATATAAAGTGGAGACAGAATCAGTAATATAGGGAACATGGCGAAAAAATCTAGCTAAACTGTGTACAAGACTTAAAACCAAATTTTAACGACTCAAAAATTCGAGATAGGGATTGAAAGGACTCAAAATGAAGCCACAGTGACTAAAAGATTCAAAACTGGGATTGAAATGACTCCAAACTAAATCCAAATAACTCAAAATTAAATCCCAATGACTTAACATAAGGATTGAATGAACTCAAAAAACCAAATTCCAATTATTCGTGAAAGCAATTAAAAGAGCTCAAAACCAAATACCAATGACTCTAATGCCCAATATTGGAATTGAAATGACTCAAATAACAATGACTCAAGATTGTGATTGAAAGGACTCAGAACCAAATCCCAATGACTAGATAGAATTGAATCGACTCAAAACCAAGTCACAATGACTCCAAGACTCAAGAATGAGCTGGAAAGGACTCAAAACCGAGTCAAAATAGCTCAAAGATCCAAGATTAGGATTGAAATGCTTCAAAATCGAATACCAATCACTAAAAAAATAGGGATTGAGAGAACTCAAAACCAAATGACACAATGACTCAAAAACCCAAAACTGGGAATGACAGGACTCAAAACTTAATCCCAATGACTGAAGATAGGATTGAGTGGACTCAAAATCAAGTCATAATTGCTCAAAGATCCAAGGAGGGGTAATAAAAGGACTCAACACTAAATCCCAATGACTCAGAGACCCGAGATACGGATTGAAAGGACTCAAGGCTCAAGTCACAATGACTAAAATATTCAAGACTGGCATTAAAATGACTCCAAACCAAATCCAAATAACTCCAAACTAAATTCCAATGACTCAACATATGGATTGAATGGACTTGAAATAACCGAAACCAAATACCAATGACTCAAGACTCAAGATTGGGAATGAAATGACTCAATTCCAGATCCCAATGACTCAGAGGCCCAAAAGTGGGAATGATAGGACTCAAAACTGAATACCAATGAATCAAGATAAGAAATGAAAGGATTTAATGATGCAAGATTGGGATTGAAGAACTCAAAGCAAATTCTAGTTACGTACTTAAAGACCCAATATCTGGAATGAGAGGACTCAATACGAAATTCTATTGACAGAAGGGAAATGAAAGAATTCAAAACCAAATGAAATTGACTAACTGAGTCAAAGGCTGAAGATTAGGATTGAAATGACTCAAAGGTTCTCATTTTAGACTTATTGTAAATGTTTCCCCCTTGATAGGAAATTATAGATAAAAAAAAAAGATACATTCATACCCCAAAATCGGGAGTTGTTAAGTAATTTCTCATAATTTCATTTTCATTTCTCTCAAATAGTGGGGAGAGCAACAAAATTGATAAATTCAATTTAGTCTGAAGTGCAAAGGTTGATAGAGAGAGTTCAATTTGCTATCAATGGTTATTTGTAGGAATTTTGTTCAGTTAACAAAATCAATAGTTTCATTATCATAATATAATCTGATTGAGATTTTATTCAATTTATCGAAATTGAAAGGAATTTGATTTTGTTTTTCACTCTGATGCACATTATTTTATGACAGATATTTCTCAGGAAAGTGAAGGAAAAAATAAACCCAGTGCCTTTAGCAAAATTATCTTCTAGGATAAAAAGTATGTTCTTGAGTAAATCATTCCATAACCAGGCACATTTCTGAGTATGAGAGTGGGACGTAATGGGATAAGTAAGTACTTCATGTGACAATTATGATTACCTAATAATAACACAATCAAATGCCTTTGAGAGATTTCAGAATATTTCAAGTGGGAAACTATTTATCAAAATTCAATTGTAACTATGATATCATCGAATATTTTTCAAATGTATGTTCCAAAATTTATCCCAGCTGTAATAGTTATTTGTTTTACTAGGCATAAAAGCACAAGATTTAATGACGCGGCTGGTGTTTGATGAAACCAGCCAAGGCATTAAATCTGCTTTTCTGCCAATTTTTTCTTCAAATTTGTTCCAATTCCACGCAAAATCGACTTTTTCATATTTAAATTGCGTTTCATTATCAATATCCAAATAACTAAATTATTTCATCAAAGGTAACTGGGCCCTGCGTTACTATGTTTACCGCTGATGACGTTTGTTGAATTTGTTTGTTTACTATTTACTTTGTCATTGTCAATTTTAATAACCAGTTTGATTTAAATTATTACTTGGAAGGTTGCCTAGCAATGAACTTTTTCTGCCTAGGCATTAAAAGTACAACTTCTACGCCTGCCAAGTGTCATTGAAAGGCCGCTTTTAATGTCATTTGGAGAGAAAGTATCTTTAATTCTGAATTAGTTTAATGTATGTTGACCATGTTTGGTAGGACTGACAGTATTCCCCTACTTAAATAAATTCCAGTAACAATTTGGACAAAAATTCTATCACTTTTCTATTAGTTTTAGTAATATGCTTCATCGAATATTTATTTATGTAACAGGTGTGAGATTTTTACCAAAAACTGTTCATTATATAATATTTACTTGAGTATATTAACCATATTATATATTGATTGAAACTAATTAGATAGATCTGATTACTTCTCTTATTCACCATGAATCATTTTTATCTTATTGAATATCTGTGCCTCCTTCTTTACTTGATATATCTATTTAGAATAAATGTTTGAATATCAGGATAACTTGTTTTTATTTACTATAATTGCATGAAAATAATGGAAAGAGGCTTTTTGACCTTTCTTTGTCAGATTACCTGTTATTTTTCCAGTCTTCAAAGATTGTAAAACAATTACCATGAATCTATATCAATAAAATATTAACTATTGTTTTCAGAAATAAGAAGACATTTGCCCCAAGTAGTAATGCAACTTTCAAATATCAATGTCCTGATGTTGATATTGTTATCATGTTCCAGATTTTACATGAACCTACATAGGAACATAAACTGTCACCAACTTCATGAAAATAGTGCAGATGGGTAAACTTATACTTTGCAATCATGAAGAATTCTTGTTTCCTATGAGTCCCGATATTATTGCATCAGAAAGATTGAAGACACAAATTCAATATCCAAAATCATTAAATTTCCTGCCTGTCAAGTTTTTCTACCTTTTGTACTCTTTCACTCTCAAAATACTGTACATGACTTGTTGTATTTAGAAGGTAGAAACACTAGTTTAAACTTGGCGGAAGCTACGCTGTGAAATTTTCCCAAATAGATATTTTAACCTAGGAGAAAATAAAAATATTTTTTGTGTTTATAGAGAAACATTATTTCACTTATATATAGTAGCTCAAATTAATCTTCAGAAGATGAGTGTATGCAAACCAAGCACACAAACAATGTTAAAATTTGTGATTCCTAGTACAAACAATAATTAGGTTTTTCCTCTTCATGACCTACTTTATGAGTCATTTGATAATCTTTATACAAGTAGGATTATGGTAGCACTGTCATAAAAGCAGATATTTCTGAAAAATTGATGGGATTAAACTAATATAGATACTAACCAATTGGAACTCTCTTCGTCTTTCGTAAGCCCTAAGTATTCCAGAATCTTTCCATAGCCTGGATAGCAATGGTGTGTACTGACTAAAAGTCCTGGATTCGAGCACCAAATTGTTGTCAAACTGTAGCAACTCCCTGCCTAAATCAACATTATTATTGTCACCCCAAGGAATCCCCAATTTGTCCCTAGCATCTGCCAACACTCTCATTCCCTTCACTAAGTTTTGGTAAATCACATGCTGGTACTCCTTGATCAGATGACTCTCGAATTTAATTCCGTGAATGATCCTCATTTGTTTGAGGAACGTTGATTTTCCGCTCTCTCCGGCCCCGAGCAACAATACCTTTACTTGTCTTTTCATGGCCTGCTTGTCTTTTTCTATCATTTTGTCGATTTCCAGACTCTTGTAACGTTGTTCGAGTTCTTCAGGGCTGAACTTGAACCGCAAACAACAAGGACAAGACCACATCACAGTTGACATTTTAGCAAACTATCAAATATTAACTTTACAACTACATACTTGCACCTGCTATAACATAGACACAAGATCAACTAAACTGGCAAAAGCCCAAAAGCGCTTGCGCTTCGATTGTTTGACTAGCCACAGCCTTTCTTCTTCTTATTTACAACTGACCGTAGTGACTGTCAGCCGTCAGCATTGCCTTTCGCGAAATTATGATCCGCTAGATGGCGCTCAGAATTTAGGAGTGAAACGATATGGTGATTAGATGTCAAATCTCATATATTTTTTTAATGAGTTGACTTATTCTGAAACTAGGAATACTAATGAATATCCCTAAGTCAATTTGTTGTTCAAAAATCGATGAAATATGTGAAAAGTGTTCAAAAATAATAGACTTTATAGATCGATTGAGACACATGCGTGCTCATGCAGGGATTTTGAAGCACGAACGATTAGCCAAAACATATGCATTTTGACGATTGTGCGTTAAAAATGTATGACATTTCACAGACGTGTCTCTAACTTGCGTTTCTATCACAGAGGGTTGAATTTTATTTGCTTCTATAATATTTTTCCCTACATCTTTTATTATTCGAACTAGAATATGTCCTTATTCCGTGCGTGCTCACCCTGTGTTTTTAACCCAGCAAATACAATTATCTAGAACTGACATAAATGATACATAACTAATATTACTTGTTATGTAACTATGTTATATGAAATTTACGTCCCTCTTATGGCGAAATGTCCACCACAATTACAACCTCATTTTTTTATAACACTGATATAATTACTTTACATATATTTTATACCATTTCATTAAATGAATATATCATATCATCTTGGGAATTTTGAAGAAAACAAACATTTCGATGTACTTAGGTACAGTTTCAATACTCTTTATGTGAAATTCCTACTTGAAGTAACAACTTTACATTTTTATGTATTAGCTATGACATCTTACATGACAATTTTACGTAAATATGCGGTTTAAGTATCTTAGAAATATGATGAAGTATTTGCGTAACTATTTTACATAAATATGCTCCGTTGATTTTATCTCACATTTACGAAAATGTAACGAGTGTGTTTGCTGGGAAGGCACGCCGACAGACACATGCATGTATCTGGATCACTTGCAATTGCTTTCGGCAAAAATACCTGATTTACCTTATATTAGTTCAACCAAATGATTACAGATGTCACACCATTTTCAAAGAGTCCGAAGGCTTGAACTAATCTTATATAAAATAATAGAAGACTCTAAAGACTGCCAAATTGGACATGAACTCGGAGATTTACTTTGAATCAACGTTCACTGACTTCAGTGATCTACAAAGCACTGATATATTGATGAGGCTTCCAACCGTTTGGTTCCATGCCTGTCACAAAACCCCTGCATGTCCATTCCGGCGTTTTCACTTAAGAGACCTGCGGGTTCGTTCCATTGTTTGGGTGAGGCCCCTTTTTCATGGGACAGAAAATTTCTTCTCTTGTGGGTGTTTCTATTCAGCGCTCTTGGTTCGCCTGCTGCATTAGCCTTTTTTCCAAGCATTGGCTTTTGGCGACGCCTTAGATTAATATCTTTTCTTGATTTTGGGCACGTTTCACTGTACCACTGCCTCACTCGTTCTGGTGCATTTCCAGATCGCACCCTGGTATGCTGAAGGATCTTGACGTGCCTCTGACGATGAAACAGATATATTATTAGTCGTGACAAGGGTTCTAACTATGTCATGTGATACTCCATCTCGTGGTGTCTCCAACTTTACGTTGAAACTCCCTGGCATTTCTTTCTTCAACTGATCGATGAATGGATTATGTGTAGTGCTAATCTCCCCTGGATCACAATAGGGGATAGCATCAGACTGTTCGTCTTTTGAGTGGATTTAGCTGCCGTTTTGGCTGCTGTGGTTTTGGTTTCCCTTGAAGTATGGCTGATCATCTCTAGCCTTCTTGGTCCCAGACTTGTTCCGCTGTTTTGCCCCCTCTCACTGCATCGTCAGGATTCCTTTGCTGATAACATAATTCTGTTTATTATCGGCGTTGTTTTAATGCTTTCTGTCTTGGTGATTCGGACCGTTTCCCTTAGTTTGGTGAAGCCATCCTCATGTTTTCCCATTTCCGATTTGGTTTTGTGTAGTCAGGAACTTGTAGCCACGACCCTTCTTTTTTCGGCTAGTTGTCCCTGATAACGTACTCGGGGAGATCCTCGATGCCCTGGGACATTTCAACTCTCCGGATGTTGTAAGCCTCGATTTTTAGTCGGACTTTCAACTAGATTTTCTTCATTAGCTCGTCCATGCGCTTAATAACACCCTCTTGGATATTTGGTGAGTTTATGGGCGAGTTTTCTTTAAACTTGCATCTTCTGGGGACCTTTCTTATCATTGGTTTTATTACCCAAGCCAGAGTCTCTTCATTGTGTGGTCTGATAGGATCTTTTTTGTCTTCTGCGAGTTTTTCATCTAGTTTTTCCTACATTCGCTTTCCCTCTTCCTGGAGTTGAGGCCCCCTTATTGTTTTTTCTTCCTCTTTGTTGAGTCTTACGCGAGCCAAAGCCTCCTCAAAACCTTTGAGCCCCGTCTCAATACTTGGCAGCGTGTATATGGGCTCTACTGGAGGTATTTTACTTCCTTTTAGTGTTTTCTGGATTTTTGGCGTATTCGCCATTTCATCGACTTTTTTAACACTCTCCATGTCGAAGTTAATCACAGTTTCCGTCTGGGCTTTGGCCATAGTATTTGTTATGGTGTATTTTTTCCCGTTCAACAAACTTTTGGTTCGGGTCACAAGTACCCGAACCAGGTTTTCTCAACAAGGCATCTGCGGTGTTGGGCAATTCGGTTGTTCTTAGCCACTTAGCTGGGAGAAAATTTCTCGGTGTTTCTGGGTAAGCCAGCTGAATTAGGCGTCTCACATCTGCTTCAAATTCTTGCAGACTCTCACCCGATATTTGAGTGCGCGTTTTCATTTGAGCCTGATACAGCTGTTCTCGATGTTGATCGCCATACCGCAATTCTAATGCAGTAATTAGGCCTTTGTATTTATTTTGCTGTTCGATAGGTATTGTCTGCAACATACCCAATACCCAAAACTGGCCCTCTCAAAGCTAATAAGAATGCCGTAGCTTTTTCTTTTTCGGCGATACATGGACCAAGAGGATTGTCCATCAAAAGTCGGTGGTTTTACGGAAATTCTTGATATAGCAACCCTGTCTCGATGATCTTAGTTCTTAAGGAGAGCTATCTGGTCTGCAATAGAAAGAAGGCCCAGAAGAAAAGGCAGAGGACAAGGAAGGAAGCGGAAGGTTTTAACAAAATGCCGGGTTCGCTGATGAAACAGTCGTTGAAAGGCCTGAGAACAGTGACCAGACAGGCCTGAGAACAGTGACCAAAAAGGCCCATAACAACGCCATCAAAGAGGACAACAAGGAAGCGTGGGAATACCACAAATCTGCGAGAAGGAAGTTCAAGAAGGAGCTAAGAAAAAGTAAAAGGGCAAGTGGAGTTCTTACTGCGAGGAAATCAAGTCCCTAACGGCATCTGCTAGACTTATGAGAATCCTGAGCAACGAGAAGAAACCTTGAAGAAACCGGAAGGGACATGGAGAACATCCTCCGAAGATTCGCTCAGATATCTGCTCGAGGTACACTTCCCGAGCGGTGTCGAGGAAGACTAACAAGATCTGCTAACACAGCAGATCCCCCATGGGAATTGGCAACTGGTGGAGAGGGTTGTCATTCCCGAGGCCATAGCTTCGGCAGTGAATGAGATCAATCCATATAAGGCAGCAGGACCCGACGGAATTCACCCAGCAATGCTACAGAGAGGTCTGGAATTTTTTACCCCAAACTTGCGGAGGAGGATATTCCGGGCCAGCATAGCATTGGGATATATTCCAAAAGCCTGAAAGTCAGCGAGAGTAGTATTTATTCTCAAACCGGGAAAGAGATAGTACACAATAGCGAAGTCCTTCAGACCCATCAGCCTGAAACCGTTCCCACTAAAAACGTTGGAAAAGGTGGTGGGTAGGTTTCTGATGGAGGGGCCCCTAAGGGCGACCCCGTTCCACAGAAATCAGCATGCATATAGACAGGAAAGGTCGTCTGAATCGGCCCTCCACCCTGCAGTACGAAGGATTGAAAGGACATTAAGGTTCGAAGAGGTAACGTTAGGAGTGTTTTTCGATGTGGAAGTCGCCTTTGACAAGGCGAAGACAGTTACTATACAAGCAGAACTAATGGCCAGAGGAACGCCTCACTCGAAGGTCAGCTAGGTTGTATCGTCGCTAACGAGAAAAAAGGTTGAGGTACCCCGGGGCGACCTCTGACTGGAGGCCAGGGTGGGAGGGGGATGTCCTCAGAAAAAGTGCTTGTCTCCCCATCTATAGTGCTCGCCGATGAAGATTTTGAGGCACAACCTTTTGCGAACGACGGATTGGTCCTAGTCTGTGATCGTATGCAAGCAACCTGCAGAATAATTGAAAGATGGTGGAGCAGGATTCTCAGTGAACCCGACAAAAACTGAGATGATCCTGTTCACCAAACGAAGGGAAAACGATGGGCTGAGGCCATCTCTTTTTGGCAAAGAGCTGAAGCTAGTCCAGCAGGTCAAATCCCTGGACGCCGCATATAAATGGGATAATACAAAAGTCGGTAGCAGTCTTAGCGCAACTGAGAAGAGTTGTAGGAAGAAATTGGGGCACTAACCCAGTGATTATGAGCTGGCTGTACACGGCTGTCGTAAGACCAACGATCCAATATGGTAGAGATATAGGTATCTACCTACTTATCTTGAAAAATTGTTATGTTCTATCAGGAGACTACATAAAAATAAACAGTCGAAAAATTCAAATAGCAAAATAATAAAATCTTACAATAAGGATCTTGTGTTGTGTGCAAATACTTTATCATAATATAACATAATAACAAAAATATATCGGAAAAAATTTTCTTAAATTGATAACCATTCAAGCATAAAATTCTGATCCTGGAATTCAATGAAGTAGCAATGTTACCACACGATAAAAGAAGCGGCATGTATTTAATTAGAAGGCTTAATTTTTTCCGAATAGACATATTTCTATGTAGTCATTATTCATCAGTCTAAATGGCATGACTAATCGTTGATGTTTCCACGCGAATAGCACGAGTAATTAAAGTATTTCTAATTGTCAACTCTTTGATCGCTCCATTCGAATACAACGAGTTTTTTTTAATAAATAATAGGAGATCAAAAGCTGTAAACAATAATACGAAAACGTGCAATTTCGCAATTAACTGTAATTTCAACAACTGCATATATAACAAGTCTCTCAAATACTTCTGAGGGTTATTCGTACGGGTAAAGCCGATTGACAGAAATAACAATAAACACTCACACTTTCACTAAATTTTTTATCAAACCACGATATTCAGGAAATCTCGAAATAGCACTGGTCAGAATTTCATGGAAGTCTGTTCATACATAAAAAAAATATTATTTAATGGAACTTGAGAAATATATTCAATGAAATTTTAGGAACAATTTTTCATTTACTATGAGTTATTTTATATAAATATTTTCAACGTTTTCAGATGCCTGCAAATAGTATGGAGTTTCTGGCTGATCTATTTTTTGTGATGACAGTTGGTTTTGAATTGACGCTGTATTGCTGGTTTGGAAATGAAATTACCCTCAAGGTAAAACAAATTATACCAAACAGTTAAGTTCACAACTCATGGCACATCTTCATCCCGAATTTATCTTCTGTAGAACTAAAGCAAACCACCGACTTCTGAACTATGCTCGAACGAAAACAAAATATAAAACTATTTATCATGACTATCTTTTAATATACTATTACGATATTACTAAATAATATGCCGAGCACAATACTAACTAGTTTTTATTAACGTTGCTAAAAAATGCAACTACTACACTAAATAATAAAACAATTATATAGACCTGCTTCAACTAGCTAAATATTTCAAACACTTATGAACTTTTTCCTTCGGGCTCTCGTGTCTATTGCCTGGCAACAAGTTTTCGAAAAATCTGTCAAATTATTTTCACTTTATTCTCACTCTCTTGTGATATTACAACTGATGGCAAATGGTGGCATAAAAAAATTTAAAAAGTTTTACATGATGTAAATTGGTCTATTACGATAGAAATTATAAAAACTATAAACCAAACTATTAACCAAGATGAAGTGAAAATGAAGTAGGAAAATTTGAGGCAAACAATGCCAAACCTAGGCCTGTGAAAATAGTCTTTCCCTCATCTGACAAAGCAACTGGGATTATCCAAAATGGCAAAATCCTAAAATCAATTGATAAATTCAAGAATTTATTTGTCACCTCTGACAAAACTCCCTACCAAGTCAAATAGTATTGAGAGACAAAAAAACAATTGGAAGACCGAATGAGAAAAGGTGAAATAAATCTCAAAATAAAATATTTCAATGGGGAACCAAGAATTACAAAAAACCATTAAAATCGTCTAAACAGGAGATGCTCGTTCAACTATACTGTTACTATCAAAATTTCAGAGGTCTAAATTCAAAAACAAATGATTTTTACAAATCTACTTTTACATCCGAATTTCATCTCATAGCTGTGACAGAATCATGGATCTATTCCAACATTTATAACTCTGAACTTTTCAGTGATAACACTATGTGGTCTTCAGAAAGGACAGAAATCTCGAAGCCAATTCAGTATCGAGGGGCGGTTGCGTCTTGCTAGGTAAGAGACGACTGTCAAGCTGTAGAAATTAACCTATCGGATTTTCAGGACAACTTCTTTAGCATAGACGTCATAGGGGTTGTATTCGAACATAAAATATTTTATATCTTTGTTGTCTATATACCACCTACTGGATACATTAGAATCTCTTGAAAGCTTATACAACAACAATATTCTCATACTAGGTGACTTCATCATTCCAAACTAATCAAATGACAATTCAAATAATAGAAATATCAACTTGGAAAATATTCATCAATTCAACAGCTATTATGAAACAATTCAACTCTGTGCTGAACATATCAAACCGCCTATTAGATCTTATGCTGTCTAATCTTGAATGCTTTGTGTCTCACGACAACTTTCCATTTGTAATGGAGGACGGCTACCAACCGGCATTAAATATAGCTATTGAATTTGCCACTCCTGATCACAATATAGAATTTAATACAGACGAAGTAAGATACAAATTTCGTGAGGCCAATTTTCCTACTTTAAATTAATGTGTTCCACTCAAACGAAATTTCATTAGAAAATATTCCCCATGGTTCACAACCGAAATAATCAGGAACATCAAACAAAAAAATAAGCTATTTGAACAAATTAAGAAATCAAATTCTGTAAACATAAAGAACAATTTCGAACTCTCCATCGTTCTATAAAAACAAAAATCGATATAGCAAATAAATCTGAAAGATCAATAAAGGACAACCCAGCTAATTTTTGGACCTATATTCAAAACGAGAAAGGTACCTCACGCATTCCTGGTATACTTTTTCTAGATGATGATGAATACAGCAATCCTACTGACATTGTGAATGCTTTTGCATGTTTTTTTGAAAGTGCAAACTCACCATCCCAACAAACATATGAGAAAAGAAATGTTTTATCTGATTACCCTATCATCTCAATTAGTGATTTTTCGGAACTGGAAGTTTGCAACTCTCTTCAAAAACTCAAATCGAAGCTTACAAGTGGAATTGACAATATACCAAGTTTTTTCGTTAAGGACTGTGCTCACATACTATCTAAACAATTACAATTAATATTCAATCTATCATTGAGAACGGCTTGTTTTCCCGATAAATGGAAAATATCGAAGATTTGCCCAATTTTCTAAAGTGGCAAAAGCAACAATATTGCCAATTATAGATAAATAACTTTGTTGTCCAATAATAACAGCAATAAGTTTCAACTCAATTTTCTTCATTAGCTCGTCCATGCGCTTGTTAACCCCATCTAGGGTATTTGTCGAGTTTATCGGGGAGTCTTCTTTGAACTTGCATCTTCTGGGGACTTTTTTCCCCATTGGCTCTGTTACCCGCCAGATCTCTTCATTGTGTGGTCTGATAGGCCCTTTTGTCTTCTGTGAGTTTCTTATCTAGTTTTTCCTGTATTCGCTTCTCCTCATCCTGGAGTAAGGTGTCATTATTGGTTTTTCCTCCTTCTTGTTGAATCTTACGCGAGCCAAAGCCTCCTTGAAATCTTTCAGCCCCGTTTCATCACTTGACAGCGTGTATTATACGCTCTATTGGAGTTGTTTTACTAGCTTCTGGTGATATTTCTGGATTTTCGCGAATTTGCCATTTTATCGACTTTTTCACCACACCTTCCATGTCGACGTTCATGACACTTTCCGTTTGGGCTTTGGTTTTCGTTATGGTGTTTGCTCACAGCACTTTCTAAAGGTGACTTTTTTCCCGTTCAACAGATTTATGGTTCGGGTGTCCGCCGTTTCCATTTTGGTAGTTTTTCTGCAACTCTAATATTCAGATTGTCATGTTGTTGTCTGAAGAATTAAATATAATGTTCGACTTAATTATTCGCAATGTTTCAAAAAAATTGTTCTCATAGGCACCCGAGATAAATGTGCATGGTTATGCCAATAAGGTCATAATTTCTCTAGTCAGAAGGTTTTTGTCGGAATATAGCATTCGGGCGTATGTATCTGTTACCAATCTGCAGAACACTAGGCAGGCATATAAAATTGCTGTATGAATAATCAGCTTGTGAACAAGAAGCGTACTCTGAAAGGTCAGCGTGGATTTAGGCGTAATGAGGGGGATCGTCGGTGTTCATAGCCAATCTGATATGGTTTAACTAACATGTTCAGATGCCAGGTTCCTCAGACATCATCAAGAAATTTTAGAAGTTCGTTTACATATGTATTACTCATTCATATTCAACAAGTGATATTATATAGGACCACGGATTTATTATAAATAGCATAAACTTCCCCTATTTTTCAGCGTAGAATCCATTGGCGTTGATAAGAAATGTGGTTGCCATTTGAAATTTTAGAGCACCTCGTATTATTTTTTTGGAAAGTTTGACTATATTGAACCAAATATAATCTAACCGCCCCATAATTTGCAATGGTTCCTGTAACGAATAACAAAAATGTTAATCAAAACATATGACTATCAGCATCCTACTTGTAGTTTTACATGTAGAGTATTTCATTATTTAACAAATTATTTTACATGATAAAAAGTGTTAAGTGCTGTAAACTGCTGAGAAACCATAAAAAAGATCGTACAAAATAATTGTTTCAGTCTGTCGAAGCTAAATTTCAATTCTGATTTTTTGCTAGCCCGCAACCACCTTGATTGACCCTACAAAAAATATGTTCATTCTTTAGAAAAAAGCTGTTAAATAAGTATCAATTACTGATAATCTACCTTGTTACAAATATACCCACCCGCAAATCCAATTTAATTACCATAATCATCTACTTGAGCCTATAAAGAAGACAATTAAGGGTCGGAAAAAAGTGCGTATTATCTCATACATTTTTAAACGTTCACTGGGAGATAAGCATAAAACAAATCACGTTTTGCTTCATTTTAGTTCCCCCAATCGAAATGGGTGAGTTACCTGGAGAACACTTTTTCAGCCTTAATCACTGGGTTCTCCGATTTGCCGGACTCATGAGTCCTATTGATGAAGGAAGAACTTCCAGACTGATATTTTTGATGCAGAGCAGGGTGGCTATGAGCTTGATGCTCTTCTATGGGATTGCAGAATGGATAGCCATCACGGCCTCCTATAAAGATAAGTATGATTTATCAAAATGCGTCACCGTAGCTCTATCCCATACCGTAGGCATAGGAAAAGAATTATTTGTATTGAGGAACAGTCAGAAATTCAAACACATAATGGCCAATCTAGATGGCGGCGAGTTCAATTACGAAAAGTGCCAAGAAAAAGGTTTCGATCCGGAATCAGTATTTGGAAGTTACAAACAATTTGGCAGACTTTTCACCTCTATATTTTTTATTCTTGGTCTTCTTACTGTGACTTCAGGCTTCATACCTCAACTTGTCGATGGTCTGGTCTTGATGATGAGTACAAATGGAACTGACGGTAACTTCACAATGCCCATGTTGCCATACTTCATCTGGGTCCCATTTGAGGTCACAACATATAGTGAATACTCTTTAGCTGTTGTTTATCAGTGTATACCTTTCTGCTATCATTCTTTCGGGTAAGTTTCGAGAATACATTCTTGATTTCATAATATTGAGACATTTCTTGACTGTAACTTATTTCATCAAACATGGAGGAAAAAACCGATTCTGATTCATAAAAAATATGATAAATGACTCACTTGGGATTCTTTTATCACAAGCGTTACCAAAATTATTCACTAGCGTTTACTTATCCTGATAAACAAATACAAATTATGAAATCTCGGATGGGGGAGGCTCTGGTCCCATGGCACCCCTCCTGAATGCGCCAATATTATTGACCAACATATCATAACTATGCTATATTTTCAGGATCGTTGCGGTAGATACATTATGTGTGAATATCATGAACTGCGTGGCAATGAACCTGACTTTGATTCAAAAGGCTTATTTCACCTTGAGAGAAAGATGCACCAAAAAAGTACCTGACTCACATGTATTCAGAGATTCTCCGGAACTGAGGCGAGAACTGAAACTGGAAATGAGGAAAATTTGTCGACATTTACAAAGCATTTACAAGTAAAATAATTCACCCTCAATACATTAGTTGGTTTCTTTACGGGGAACAGGTAACCCAAGTGGACCGAATTTGACAATTATGTAATTTACTGTGGGCTATCCGTCTAAAATATTCTCAAGAATGTAACTCTTCCGGTTATATTGAAAGAACTATTCAAAGTAAATTTTTTTAAATGGAAACTATCCAATTTTCATCTCTTCTAGTTCAGTATCAAAAATGCGGCTGCGTTTGAATACGGTTTTCGAAATATTGGCCAATTAACATCTCTCTGTTATAGAAATTCACGTATTCGTGAGTTCAGTTATTCTCAGTTGGCCATGGGTCTCGCGGTTGCGTTAGAAACAATGAAATGCCTTGGAAATGTCATTGTAGTTAATCATGCAGAATCGTTTGAATTAATCAAATGAAGACTTATTAATTATTTTCTTTATTTATGGCGAATCTATTAGGGTTATTCCCAAAACATGTAATACAATTGCTATTCGGTATCCGTAGATACATAAAATGACGCAAAAAATTGTTAAACGAATTATAAAAAACTTCAGAAACATTAAATCTGCTGTTAAAAACATGTAGATAGAATTTTTTTAAATTAATTTGAATAAAAGAGAACAATCAACAAAATTAACGGTATTGAGAGTACCTGACACAAAAATTATTTGGATTTTTAATGTTCGAATTGATGGCCTTCAACTTCCAGGCGTTTTTTATATCTTTATTGTATTATGATTTATATTTAAAAACATACGGTGTGTTGGACAGGTAAAAAATGATAAAGGGTGGTCAGATAGTTGTCCATCGGAATAAAACGAGATTATACATAATGAAAACTTATTAACTAAACATGGCGCAGTCGGCAGGATTATTATAAGAATTATCTGAAATAACGATTAAAAAATAAAATATTGAAACCCATTCTCATAATTAAGATTTGAAACTATACAGTGGTACAGCGGCGGTAAAAATGGTGACGAGTTGTCAGATATATTTTCAATTGAAATAAAGCGTGATATTACATGATAAAAACCTATCAATATTATATTGTACTGAATCGGGATTGATATTCTTAGATGAATTCTTAAGTCGTTGCCTACAATCTTCTATGGTATCCAATTGAGTTGCATATACTTTATTTTTAATTATATCCCAAATAAAAAAATCGAGCACTGATAAATCTGGAGACCGGGGTGGCCAAAGAAATGGTCCATTGTTGGGTATCCGCTAGTCATCAAACAATTGTTGTGAACGAGTATCCACTGAGTAAATATACAGTTTGACCAAATAAATTAAGAACGTATTCCTTTGTAGAGTTTGCAACGCTTTGGAAGATATGAATAAATACATATACCTTTTTCAAACCGGTGGTTCTATGTTCGGCATTTGTTCTTCACTATTCATAGCCTTGAACGTAAGAAATTTTTACTTGATTTTTATGTGCTGTAATAAAAAAAAGTTCTTTTATTTCAGACACCAATAAGCGATAAGCATTTTTTTACCGAGTTATGTTATTTGATCATCCTGATTGTTCAGTTATTATTATACTGTTGGTTTGGGAACGAAGTGAAGATTAAGGTTAGTAAATTACAATCTCTAATAATTCGATTCAAAGAAGGACAAATTCCCCCTCCCAGACAGCACAAACACATTCATTGGACGTTCCTTATAATATTTTTGCATATTTGAAGTTCCAAATGAAGCAATCAATGGACATTAACATTCAATAGACGTTCAAAAAATATCTGATTGTTACCAGTCATGTAAAGCTGAAACTTTCATAATTTAAGGCTGCTGATATTCCATTGTGCATTTGGGAATCTGACTGGACTTCCATGGACACTTCTTTGAAAAAAGATATGATTTTGACTATGGCCAGGACAAATGTACCACTTGTCCTTACCGCAGGAAAATTTTTACCTCTGACACTCGAAACTTTCATGCAGGTATGTAAACAAAAACTTTCAATTCTTCAATTGATAATAATAATGTTCGAGTCGAAAAATGTGGAAGCAATTTATAATGCAAATAGGCGATCTAAGAAAACAATAAAATATAAAAAAGCAACACAACTGTCTCGCTTATACCGTACGAGTGTCGTAGATGGTAGTCCAGCACCCGTAGCACCACGTTATGCTTGTGAATGTGGAAGTTTTCGAAGAAGACCCCCATTGGCTTATCCTTGTCTTGTTAGCTTTTGATGACTGAGTTCCAATTCGGTCACCTCGTTCAGTGTAGAACATAAGACCGAGTTAATGGGATGCTATCTTGAAAATAAATGCTCCGATCCCTGTTTTTTCATGGTCGTGGACCATACAGAGAGAAGATCTTAACTCCCGATGACTTCAGAGGCCTCATTTAGTAGTCTACCATTCTTTCATAAAGACACTCTGAACTAAACGTTCTCGGCATCCCTGTTCTCTTGAAGATTATATCCATGGAATGGCCATTTAAGATACAAGCTCCTATGAAAATGCATACTTTTTGCGTCGAGCTGAGTCCATTACACCACTCCAAAGGAGTAGAATAGGACCGGAACGGAAAGCATATTAGTTGCAGCAGCTTTGTTCTTCCGTGACAATTCTGATGACCAGATCTGTCAAAGTTTATGCTGATACTTGAAGCGGAGAGAGTTTTTATCAATGGTTACCTTTTGGTAGTGGCGTTGTTCCAGCCTTAGGTAATTATACGTCTCTCCCATATTACGATGCTTCCTTCTAGAAGCTGGACATCATCTCCGTATTCCTCATTTTGTTTTAAGATGAACCGTGACTAATTTCTTGATCCCGAATTCCATTTCAATAGCATGTGTATACTCTTCCAACACCCTTAAGTTCTCAAGTGGGTAATTTTCTTCAGAGGCATCAAGTTTGAGTTTCAGGGGTGCCGCAGCTGTATGTATGGGTATTCCTGACTGCAAGAGACACTGGCAATAAGAGGGAGGGGGAAATTTGTCATTTAAACAGAACCATGAAATATAAAAACTTTTAAAAGTTGTTGAAAAGTTCAGTTCGGATTTTGACACATCGATAATGTCGAAATTTAGTTTTTTATGTCGAACTTTCGATTTTTTCCCGAAATTTCCACTTTTGAGTTGAAATTTCTGCATTGACTTCTAAATTTCGACATAATCGAAATGAAAAAAAAAAATTCTGGCATTTATTCACTTGGATTTTTCATTTCTATTTGCTCTTGGGGTTTGCGATTGGGAGATTTTGTGTCATTGATATTTTTTACTGTGAGTTTGGTTACGTGAATTCATTATACAAAGCTTTATTCACTTTCGTCATTTGAACATCTCAGGTTCAATGTCGTCTAATGAAAGTTCATTTTATCAAAAATTATTGCCCCTGTTACACTACTTCCAGGAATTTGTTCTGATTCAAGGGTAGTCCGTTCCTGACTAACTTACTCATGATTTATGCAATTAGACGAAATTATGATAATTTGATTGATTTTCAATATTCACACAAAATGTTTTCCAAAATTGTTTTTATTAAGTTGCTTCAAGGGCCTCTAATGAATTGTTTCAAGTATAAAAAAATACAGTTTTGGAGATATTATATTATACGCCTTCGTGAGGTCAAGATGAAATTCTAGGATATTATTTGTATACTGTACTGTAAGAGACTGCCTGAAAATGTGTTCATTATTCTATATGTTCAACGTATTTTCCAGGTATTGAAAGGATCTTATTCTTTCTATGCCTTCATGAGGAGTTCCCAATGAACAATGGAAACATACTGGACTCTGGAAGAACGATTTAGAAGAATATTGCTTTCAATACATCTCTAATACATTTGGTGAACCAATATTACAAATTCATTTTTGTTTTTCTAATAAAGTGAATCTGAATTACTTAGATGACTTTTTTTAATTGAACCCAGCTATACAGGGCTGTTCACGATGGCCATCTATCAGACTTCTTAAGACGTTGGTAAACAGGAACATTATAAGATGGCAGCTGTGGATAAAAATGAATTACATTTTTGATTATCTTCTAAGCGAGCATAAGCATTACATTTAAGAAAAAATGCACAGAATTCCAAACAAGTCAATCTCTCTATGTGCCGGAGTAGATTCTAGTACTGGGCGTTATTTATTTATTTATTTCAGAAATAAACAGACGTAAGCCTAATTACATGTTTCTTCATAGCAAAGTAATAACATAACCATACTGTTTAAGTATTTAATATAATAATCATTAATTGAATTAAAATATAATCGTATTTATATAGATGTGTTCAAAACTCAGACACTCAGACAATAGGGTTCTTCGCACCAAATCTATTTTCGAATCAATGTTTGAATCTAAACAAAAAAAAAATTGGACGGTGAATAACAATAATAATAATGTTATTCGCCATGAATTCGAATGATGTGACACATGGGATGAACAGTGTTGGCGAGTGTGCACAATAAATTTAGTTTTACCAAGTTTTAATCAATTCTCTCAGATTGAATTTGAATTTAAAAATTGAAACAATGAAAATTCCAGAGGCAAGGGCATCGCAGTGCCTGTATATAGCTTGCACATTCTGTCAATTGCGCCATCGCTTGCTACCTTAAAGGTAACAGGACGAGGACGCAATCCTGATGGTGGGATATAAAATTTAACTTGTTCGAGTAAGTAAATATGAGCTATCCAATGCGCCATTCAGTATTTTGTGAAGAATCATTAAATTTGTTGCATACCTTCTGTGTTCTAGTTTATCGATACTGAGTTCTTTCCTCAGTGGGCTATAGCAAACAAATCCCGGGCTCACACCGTGTTTCTTATAGTACAAATATTTAATGAATTCATTTTGTATCGTCTCAATTCTTTGTTTCAAGTTTTGTTGCGTTGGATCCCATATGATGAGTGAAAAATATAAATATCTGATAGTGCTTGCATCGGTAAACTCGGAAGTGTTACGTTTTAGAAAACCCAATAATTTGCTAGCCCCTTTTATTACATTGAAAATATGTTCATCAAATTTGAAGTTACATTGGAACAGAATACCAAGATCAGAAATTTCCAAAACTCTTTCCAACACCGAGCCCTGCATAATATATATGAAATTTTGTGAAATTGTCCTTTTTTTGTTGAAAGAGACAACCTTATATTTCGCTAGATTGAAAAGTAGTTTATTTTTTAGTGACCAGGCGGAAATTCGGTCAATATCATTTTGTAGTTCTAAGTAATCGTTTATATCCGATATTTTATTATACATTTTAAAGTCATCCGCATAAAGCCGGCAGTCAGACGATACTTCCAGAGGAAGATCATTTATAAAAATCAGAAAAAGGAGAGGTCCCAAATTCGAGCCTTGTGGCACACCCGAACCCGCATCTTGAGATGTCTCACCACCATATGTAACATACTGAGGTCTCATCCGAAGATATGATATAAATACCAAAATGAAGTGATTGCTCAATACGTAATATTTTAGTTTGGCTAATAGTATATCATGATTCACTTTATCAAAGGCTTTTGCAAAATCAGTGTAAATACAGTCTACTTGTAAATGTGAATTTAAATATTCTGAAAGTTTGTTAGTGAATGTCAGTAAGTTTGTTTCCACTGACTTTTTCTTGCAAAAGCCATGTTGATTTGGTGCTATTATATTTCTGAAACTGGCTTACAATTTTTCTTGAAAAATGAACTCAAATATTTTTGCTACACAGTTCAGTACGGCAATAGTGCGATAGTTGGTGATATAGTTTTTTTCTCCTTTTTTAAATATTGGTGTTATTTTAGTTCGTTTGAATTTATCAGGAAATTTTTCGGTTTTCAGAGATTTATTGAATATTATGTGTAGTGGATATATTAAGGAATCCTTGCAAGCTTTGAAAATGTAACATGGAATATCGTCCGGACCCGACGACCTTTTTGGTTTTAATTTTTGGATACCCTGGCACGAAAAGGGGCATCAACGTCACTGATCGGGCCATAACCATTCTGCGGACTTGGAAAATCTTATTTTTAAGAAGAACTCGATAAAACTGAAGAAGCAATGAAAACAACATATTGACAAAGACTTCCAGGGCTGAGGCAGGCCAAAGATGTCCTCGGCAACTTCAACCGAGCAAGATCGAAGACACTGATTAACCTCAGCCAAACTAGTCTAAAGACAATCACCGGATTTCTGAAGGGGCACTGCAGACTCAAAGAACACCTATGGAAGATAGGCTTAGAGGTGTAGAGCACCTGCAAATTCTGTGGGGAACATCCAGAAACACCACACCATATATTGATGGAGTGTTATGCTGTACATCACAAGAGATTGAATATACTGGGATCACACCAGCTGACCGTGGGAGAAATAGCACCAATAGACCTCCTCAAAATCCTTAAATTCCTCAAGGAATTGGGGCTTGAGGAGCTGCTGTAAACGAGAACACCTTGAAATAGCAGAATAAATCTAATAAGGTCGCAGCACATCAGTCACCATCCATACCTACCAATACCAATAGTAATTATCTTGTATTAAAAGTTATTATTTGGAGAACCCAAGGGAAAGTCTGTAACATCTGGTGTTAGAAGTGGGATCATTGGATACAGTTTTCTTATATTTTTCGAAAAACTTAAGGATGTTAAGCTCTCTCCACATTTGATAAATTGATTTTCAGACTCAACTGTACACTTCTGATATTTTTGTCTTCATGAACTCGACGCCAAAAAAATCACTTACTCTCAAAGTCTGAGTAAGTTTCGTCAAGTTAGCGATTCTCTGGTTGGAATGGTAGGAAACATCCTTATAAGGATTAATTTTTCGCCTACTATACTCAGTAGTGACTCTTGTTTGCATTTCATTGAATGTATCTTACCTGGACTCCTAAAAGAGATCACAATATGGTAATCAATTCGAATTTGCTTCATATAACAAATGTGAAATGAAACAACATCAAATATTCCTTTAGAAGAATGTCAGCGACGATAAAAAAAATCCCGGCAAGACAAGGCATGGTTCTGGAAGAGTATTAGTACATAATGTATGAATTATTTGAGAAACAAATCATTTTGTTTCATGCACACTGTTGAATGTATTTCGCTTGACCAATTAGCTTTTTTGAACTTTTTTAATTTTACTTTTTATTGTATTCTTATACAGTTTTTTGTGGTATTCCTTGTTTATACAGACCACATATGTTGGTAGGATGTTATTATGTTTATAATAGATATTTCTTAATATATATAAATTACGTGTCACGTTGTTTGTCCGCTATAGACTCCCAAACTACTTAACCGATTTCAATCAAATTTGCACACCGTATGCAGTTCAATCTAACTTAACAGATAGCATAGCTCACATCTCAATTTATAGCCACAATATTATTTTATTGCAAATTATTTGTTGATGGCGAGAGAGTGAGACAGAACACATTACATGTTCTCGGCCTCCCCTTTGTGCGATGCTTCGTAGTTTCCACACTATCGTCTACCAAGCATTATTTGTTTATTAATCGACAATCACAATTATCTCTCAGTCCCAAACGATTCTAACAGATGGCGGTATCTGCTGACTGGATTGAGTAAGTATTCTAACAGATGGCGCAGTGTTAAAAGTACTAACGTTTCACATAAGTTACAATTTAATGGCATAACCACCACGTGTTGCTGAGGCTAAAGTATAACTTAAATTTATTTCGTAGTAAACGCAATACAGTGAAGTTGGTATTACCATAGCCGGCCACGTGTTATTTAGACTGAATTATAAATTGAATTCATATTATAGTAAAAGTAATACAGTTGAATCCTTCTTGCTTTTTAATTATTAGTGCTTCATTATTTAACAATCTTTAATTAAAGTATATACATGTAAGTATTACCACGTAGTTATATTATTATATATTTTATTATTATATATTTGCTATACATCAAATCACGATGTACGATATATGTATTTTGATGATTATGAGGTACTCAAGGCTCCAGAATCAATATCAACGGTAGTAGAAAATCAATGACGGCGGTCGCCATGTATTTTAACAAATGGCATCTGTGTAAAAAAGCATGGTAGTCCCCATGACTGGTGTTCTCCTACCGTTTCCCTTGAATAATTTACTACTATGTAATATAATAAAAATCTTAGCCACAGCAACGCGTGGTCGGGTCTGCTAGTATATATATATATATATATATATATATATATATATATATCGTCAGAAATGTCGAAGTAAACTCCAAAAACACACTTCTTAGAAAGCATTAAATGTAAACAAATACAGCGGTCGTTGCAATTTTGGATTACGTCACATCGAGGCAGTTCGAAGATAAAGCTGGGATTGGACGTTTTTAGGCCTTCTAGGTATTCTAGACGCTATAGGAGTTCTCTATAATTCGAAAGTAGTCGCGCAAGTATAAAGATGTTAAAGTTGAGTTACAGATTAGAAACTAGTGAAGTATGCAAGGTATTCTAGCAGTAAATTCGAGTTGCGTAATTGAATTGTTTTAATTTACTATGACTGTTAATTGCCTAGGTCGTTACTGTCGATTATAAAGCTGTACGTAAACGAGTCAATTCTTTAGAATTTTTCTCAATATCGTAACAGTTGGTGTCAGAAGTTAGATTATTGGCTATGGTTTTACGAGTAATGTTTGGGTGGCCCAAGAAGATTTGTGACAATAATTATTGTCGATGATAGTCCTCATTGGCTGCATACCGTTTCTGGAGAATTTTTGGGTAAACCCAGGGATATTTGAAGCAATTGATGACGGAGGAGGTCATAATTGAGAAAAGGAATTTCCCAATGAAGTTTTGGGAATACCTAGGAGATTTTCGAGTATTAGTGTCAAAAGCACCAGTCATTGGTCCAAGTAGTTTCAAGGAATGTTTAGGAGAGCCCAAGGAGATTCATGACAGTTGTCAAAATTGACAATCGATGATAATTATGGTGGATACAGGATTACAGCCGACTGAAAATCGGACAAAGAGCAAAGAGCGAAGCGTTAGCAGACTTTGCGAAGAAGCTAGAAGTTATAATAGTGAAAGAGAACAGATATAAGCAAGACTGAGCGACGAAAGAAACGATTACAAGAAGAGGAAAAATGACGAATGACAGAGTAGGGCAAGAAGAACAAAAATAAAGTATAGATAAGCAAGAGAAAATGGCGGAAGATCTAGAGAGACACAAAAGAGAACAATGATAATTGATAGTGCTAAAAGAAATTAACTAAGGAGGATCGAAAGGAACGAAAAGCATATTTCGAGCAAATAGAACAGAAATAGATGGTTGAAGATGAACAAGAAAAACATGACCAGTTTCTACACTCTCCACAAGATCAGAAGAAACATGAGCCATTATTATCATCAATCCAAAGGGCTGCACAAAACAAGCACCCAAGTGCTTAGGTGAATGCTTGGGATCGTAAAGGATAATCTTCATGAATATGTATGCATACAAATATTTTTGTAAAATGAAGAAGAAATCAATAAATCAATAATTATATATTATGTGTTATTCAGTTGATCAGATAAGAAACCAGATATTGGCATGTATATGACATTGACATTGTCTGAAAGTTAGAAATCAATTCAAAAAGTCTACTCAAGTTAGTCATTCTTTTTTATATCTAGTCTGTATTATTCAATATAATAGCAGACAGAACAATGAGGAAACAAAAAAAACAGAACTGGGAAAACAATAAAGCTGGCAGAATAGAGACAGAGGAGATGGAGGAATAGGGTCGGCCTCAGGAAATTCCAAAAAATCACACGGTTGAAGAATTTGAAAGAACAGGTCCCGCTGAAGGAAATATTACAATAAAAATGAAAATATAAAAGTTATTTCAGTGCCATGAAAACTAAACATGAGTTCATCAAACCTTATAATAACAAAACTGGAATTATTTTTTGTTGTAAGTTCCTTAGCGTCCTTTCTAGCCAGACCCTCTGACGAAGAATGCTTAGTGAGATGCCCTGTATCTCTGTCACCATAATCGAGTGGCTTTGGATCAGAATCTGCAGCCATTAAGTTTTTCTTCCTCTAGGTCCTATTTACCATTCCTATGTCCATGTTTTTTCCAGGTCCTCTCTGAACTACGATTTCCAGTGAACTCTTAGCAAGTTCTTCAGGTTGATCATTCCTCAGTATGTTGTGGTGTACTGGCATGTTCAGAGATCTCTTCAGGTTCAACTCATCGAATTATATCGCAAGTAATAGAATTCATACCTACTAAGTTTTTGATTAATGTAATCGATATAATGTAGTTCTTTGTTTCAATATAAACTGCCAGCGCCTGATTCCATCAAATGAGCCACAAATTATGCTTAATTTGAAGGCAAAATCCTTTCCGAATTGATATATTCCTATGCATCGTTCATCAGTCGCAATGGCATGACTAATATCTGATGTTTCCTCACGAATATCACGAATAATGTAAAAATGTTCTCACTGTCAACTCTTTGATCTTTCATTTCGAATCTAACGCGTTTCTGGAATAAATAACAGATTAAAGGCTGAAAAATATTTCCAAAGATAAGTATGGGAAACCGTATAATTTAGCCATTAACTATAATTTGAATACGTGTATATATAAATCGCTTTCCAGGAACGCATTTACGTCTCCAAAATGTCAAACCCTTATGTTGAAGACTTCTTTGT
Organism: Chrysolina americana; assembly: GCA_958502065.1. Classification (NCBI taxonomy): domain Eukaryota; kingdom Metazoa; phylum Arthropoda; class Insecta; order Coleoptera; family Chrysomelidae; genus Chrysolina; species Chrysolina americana. The sequence goes on along the minus strand of OY293416.1, from coordinate 63,114,097 downwards.
TTTCAATCGCTGGATTTTGCGTTGTGCAGGATTGTGGAAACCAGAAAGCCAAAACAAAACGGTTCAAGTGCTATTCACTGTCTATGCCGCAGGAATATTTTTGTTCGTTAACGTATTTTTCACTTTCACAGAATTTCTGAGTTTGATTTATACTTACAATAATGAATACGATTTGATTAAGAACGTAAGTTTTGCACTAACTCATTTGATGGGTGCTGTGAAGGTGAGTAGATAATGAGAGATTTGCCTTGGAGTTTAATCATAGCTTTTACTGGCAAATCTGTGTCTGATGAACAAAAAAATATTTATATACAATAACCGCAACAGTTAATTATCACAATGAAGTACTATCACAGAATGATAAAAAAAATCTAGTTAGTAGACTGTACTACTCTTTTCGCACAAAACTTTATAGTAGTCATTTGTTGCTCAAAAAGGGGGTTACCTAGAAAGTTTTCTGGCAGCTTTAAAAACTTGTGATTTTATAGATTTCGATGTGCTCTGTTCGAATTTTTACTTTGCCACCTCGTATCATTTTCGCTCGCACTGCCATATTGAAAAAAAATAGCTCAAAAACAGTTTTTTGACAATATCCTATTGCTAACCCTAATTACGACGTAATTAGTAACTCGATGGACTACAAAGACAAGCGAAATCCTTCACTGATAATTATTTTCATTTAAAGAAATTAGTTCAATATTTGTATCAAGTAGCTTTCCTGGCACGCATTTGACACGCTTCAATCGACTCGAATTTTCCTTTTTTTTAACTCAAAATGTTTTTATATACGTTGAACTATAAGTTGTTGAAGCCAAGGCATCAAAAACCATTTTTGATAGATCCAAAATTGAAACAAAATTAATAAATGTAAATATGGCCTCGACAGAAAGTAATGGTATTGGTAAGTATGGATGGTGATCGATGCGCTACGACCTAATCAGATCTATTGTGCCCCATCTTCTTCTGCTATTTCAAGGTGTTCTCGTTTACAGCAGCCCCTCAAGCCCCAATTCCTTGAGGAATTTAAGGATTTTGAGGGGGTCTATTCGTGGTATTTCTCCTACAGTCAGCTGGTGTGGTCCCAGTATATTCAATCTTTTGTGATGTACAGCATAACACTCAATCAATATATGATGTGGTGTTCCTGGATGTTCCCCACAGAATCTGCAGGTGCTGTCCTCCTCCAAGCCTATCTTCCTTAGGTATTCTTTGAGTCTGCAGCGCCCCGTCAGAAATCCTGTGATTGTCTTTAGACTAGTTGTGCTGAGGTTAATCAGTGTCTTCGATCTTGCTCGGTTGAAGTTGCCGAGGAGATCTTAGCCCTGGAAGTATTTGGCAGTATGTTGCTCTCATTGCTTCTTCAGTTTCATTGAGTTCTTCTTGGAAATAAGATTTTCCAAGTCCACAGAATGGTTCTGGCCCGATCAGTGGCGTTGATGCCCCTCTTCGTGCCAATGTATCTGCTTGTTCATTGCCTTCCACTCCGACGTGTCTCGGCACCCAGAGGAGGATCACCTTGTTGTTCCTGCCTAGATCATTAAGTTTGTCTAGACATTCCCAGACCATCTTTGAGTTGATGTTATATATGAGCTCAATGCTTTGATGGCTGCCTGACTATCGGAGAGGATTGCGATTTCCTTGTTCCGGTATTTCCTGTCGAGGTTGAATTGAATGCACCTTTATATGGCTTGAATTTCCGCTTGAAAAAATACTGGGAAACTGGTCCAAGGGTTCGGAGTATTTAGTGCGAGGCCCAAAGACTCCTGCTCCAGTTCCATTATGGTATTCTTTCCCAGTGCTCGAATGTATTCTATGCTCCATCCACTCTTGGTTTTTAACTCCGTTCGAAAAAATTTGAGTGTTTTACTTTCAAGTTGAACCCTTGTAACACAATTATACTCAAAGGTATTCATTTAGCAATTCTGTTTCTTATATTAAACGATACTTTTCAATCTGCAGGTGCTCTTCTTTTATTTCCAAGGCGACAAACTGATAAAAATCATGGCTACCCTGGAGTCTAGAGATCTCTACTACGAGAACAACACCAAAAGAAAGTTCTTTCCTAGTTTCATTTCAAGAAGCTACAAAAACGTCGGGATAAAATACACTCTACTATTTTTCATGCTGGCACACGCCACTTTGATATTGTCTTATATCCCACCTACTATAGCAGCTTTGCAGTTCGAGAACGGCAATCCAGTAAAATCTTTACCCGAAAAACTGCCATACTACAGCTGGATGCCGTTCAAATATGATACTCCTGCTACTTACCTGGTAGCATTGGGGTATCAGGCCATACCGATGTTTTCGTACGCATATAGGTGAGTAAGCGAAGCAATTTTCAGTAGTAATAACCCAAGGACATTGATAATTGTTCAAAAAAAATTTTAAACAGATTTCAAAAACTTTTTGCTTGGAAACAGACCGACGCCGTAGGCGGAGGTCTGTTGTGTAAAAGCAACAAGCTTGAGAAAGTTGTTGAAACATTTTTGAGCATTAATCAATGTTCGAGGGTTATTTAGATAGAACATTTTTTGCTAATTCTAGAAAAAATACAGAGCAAAAATAATTTATTTGAAGGTGCAATTAACAAAAGAACAATTAGAATATTTGTCAATTATAAAAAATACAGAGCAAAAACAATTTATTTGAAGGTGTATTTAACAAAAGAACAATTAGAAAAGTTAGTTTCTATAACTGATGTATAAAGATGTATTTCCACTACGCATGCAGTTGATAATTTTATCATGATGTTTTTCGTCAATTTTCAAGTAGGATTTTATTGAGTTGGTATTGCTATGACCCGTAATTTTTATAAGCTCTTGCTTTTGTAAACCACTTTTGGCCAATCGACTGACCGCGGTCGATCTATTGGAGTGATTAGTAATTTTTTTCCTTGGTATTCAAGCCAATCGCTTGGGCAGACGATTTTGTCCAATTTTGAATCATATTTCTTCCAATAGGCATATTTTCGGCTTTCCAGTGATGATTTGTTCTTAGGAATAATCTGTTGGTTTTAATATTTGGGCCCCTTTTTGACATCAATTTTAATAATCTGACAGGACAAATTTTGCTGTTGTTGTTTTCTACTAAAAATTTGCGTTCTTGAACCACCTTGATTTCATTAAAAATAATGCACGGGTGGTGCGACGGGGTGGCTGGGTGGGCCGGAGGCACAGGCTCCCCAACTTTTTGAATAAAATTAAGATGTTTTTCTATGGTCTAACCCGCAATACAAAAAAAAAAGTTTGAATATACTCTTTGAGTGCTCTCCTCCCAGTTTTTTGACAACTGCGCCGTTCCTGTTCCTTTGGGATACTTTCGCAACCCATTACTTGTTTGGCATTTTCGAGAGGTTTTCAAGCTGTTTTCACCCAAACCTCATTCATCCAAATAATAAAAGAACTCGTCTCAAAAACTGAATAAATATTTATTGAATTAAAGAACATAAAAAAATTAACAAGCTTTCACATAAAAAAAGGTAAATGTCCTAATAATGAATAATTAAAACAAAATGACAATAAATATGAATGAAATGCATAAATATAAAAACTTACATTGTGCTGATAGCCAGTAGGGCCAGAGATGAGGGGATGCCAAACATGCTCTTAGTCTGAATGCAAAATAATGAATGATCAATTGACGAGTAATAACTATTCCGATATTGACCTCTCGCAGTATTTTTTATAAAAAAACGTTTGCGTGGCTTGCATTCCTTGCGGTCGCTGAACAGCGAAAAAATGATTGTTATGACTTCAATGCAAGTTTGCGATTTTTTTAGCTGTTTTGTGTTTCTATATCCTGCAATTGTATGAATTTTTATGTCTGTCAACTTGAAAATCAAACTATGGAATTATGAATACTGATGTTTGGAATTTAGAATATGGAAGTTGGGGTTCACATATCTTCATGGTAATGGTAAGTATGGATGGTCACCGATGCGCTGCGACCTAATTAGATCTATTGTGCCGTATCTTCTTCTGCCATTTCAAGATGTTCTCGTTTACAGCAGCCCCTCAAGCCCCAATTCCTTGAGGATTTTGAGGGGGTCTATTCGTGGTATTTCTTCCACAGTCAGCTGGTGTGATCCCAGTATATTCAATCTTTTGTGATGTACAGCCTAACACTCCATCAATATATTATGGTGTAATGTTTCTGGATGTTCCCCACAGAATCTGTAGCTGCTGTCCTCTTCTAAGCCTAGCTTCCTTAGGTGTTCTTTGAGTCTGCAGTGCCCCGTATGAAATCCCGTGATTGTCTTTAGACTAGTTGCTGAGGTTAATCAGTGTCTCCGATCTTGCTCGGTTGAAGTTGCCGAAGAGATCTTTGGCCTACCTTAGCCTTGGAAGTCTTTGCCAGTATGTTGCTCTCATGCTTCTTCAGTTTTATTGAGTTCTTCTTGGAAGTAGGATTTTCCAAGTCCACAGAATGGTTCTGGCCCGATCAGTGGCGTTGATGCCACTTTTCGTGCCAGGGTATCTGTTTGTTCATTGCCCTCCACTTCGATGTGCCCCGGCACCTTATTGTTCCTGCCTAGATCATTAAGTTTGTCTAGGCATTCCCAGACCATCTTTGAGTTGAGGTTATATGAGCTCACCGCTTTGATGGCTGCTTGACTATCGGAGAGGATTGCGATTGCCTTGTTCCGGTATTTCCTGTCGAGGTTGAATTGATTGCACCTTTCTATGGCGTGAATTTCCGCTTGAAAAATACTGGGGAACTGGCCCATGGCTTAGGAGTATTTGATGCGAGGCCCAAAGACTCCTGCTCCAGTTCCGTCGGGAGTTTTGGACTCGTCCGTGTACCATGTTATGGTATTCTTTCCCAGTGCTCGAATGGATTCTATGTTCCATCCACTTTCGGTATTTAATTCCATTCGAAAAAGTTTCTTCAAACTAAATTTCCTGGTAATATCATCAGTTGGGAGATCGGCAATGTATGTACTTTCGGTGGGGGTTGAGCCCCTTACGTTGTGTGATGTCCCTTTGAGTCCGACTTTATCCAACCTGAGGTTTGCTCCCCAAGCAGTTCTTCTCACCATGGTATGTGATCATAGGTCTCACTCTCATGGTGTACATCTATCGCAGTATTGATGGGTTACAGCCCCGCGTTTTTCCTGCAATGTTCTTGCACACCATCAGAGATAATTTTGCCTTGTTAACGATCTTTTCTACGTGTCTGTTTCAGAGTAGTTTTGAGTCTAGGGTAAGCACTAGGTACTTTACCTCTTGCTTCCATTCTAAGTCTGCTCCGTCGAGGGAAACAGCCCTTAGGTGCTGAAACTTTGTTCTTCTAGTGAATGTTACCACTGTGGTTTACACAGATACTCATGCTTTGCATTTACTTAAAATAAATTTGAATAATTTGATGATGATTGAATATATTTGACCCCTCCGTGTGAGCAATGATCTAAATTATGTTTCCAAGAATATGATGGATAACATTGAAGGGTAGTAAGGGGTGATAGGTGTTTTATGGTGATTGCTTGCTGGTGAGATTTCCAATGCATAGAATATAGTGAAGAGATGAATTTTGTTATTTTAAATATTGTTTGGAATTTTTTTTAACACACAATCGAAACGATTGTTGGTCCTTGAGTTTGTTTATTATTTTCAGTATAGTGGGCATGGATACATTATTCATGAATATGATGAATTGTATAGGAATGCATTTGGAAATCATTCAAGCAGCATTCGCTTCTCTCAGAGAAAGGTCCGTTGAAAAATCTATCGGTCCTTCAATAACACCTGATGGACTTCACAATTCGCAGGAGTTGAAGAGTATACTAAACCAGGAAATGAAAAAAGTCTGCAGACATCTGCAAATCATTTACAAGTATTTATTTGCATTACTCATAGAAAAATTTACCGTTGTACGAAATGTTACAGGGTCTGCGAGGAATTGGAAAATATACACACGTTTTTGACACTGGCTCAAACTGTAGCAACGTTGTTCATACTTTGTTCATGCTTGTATCTGGTTTCAACGGTAAGTATAACCAACGTTCATGGAAACTTTTCAGATGAACAAGGTGAATTTAGTTAGATGTTCACTCACTTCATCATTTTTTAAAAGAAAATCTCCATCAGTTTATTCACACAACTATCACTGATTTTTTGCTCCTATAACGAGTGTGAACTGAATTAATAATACGCTTTGCAATGGGTTAAATTTAAAAAAAAATCTCATAAATGGCAAACAATTATATTTACCCAGGAGGTGCTCGGGTTCAAGCTGTCTCTCTCCACACCTGCCTCCAGGAATTATTCTCGCTAGTGGAATTTGAGAAAATGATATTGTGTAGACCACTGTCTCTTGTCAGTATAGACCAAGTTTTCTTTGAATTTCATTAACAAAATGTTAGCAGTTCTGGCATAATATTTTTTTCCAAACTGAAATATTTTCAACATTTTCAGACGCCAGCAAATAGTAAGCAGTTTTTGGCTGAGATCGTTTATATGATAGCAATGGGTTTTCAACTGATACTATATTGCTGGTTTGGAAATGAAGTTACTCTCAAGGTAATGCAATTTTTTCTAATTACTCGACTTCACAACACATGCCACATCGCTTTTCTATAGTTGTTAGTGTATCTATACCATTTCATATTTTCTCGCTAAGTTCTCCAATTACACTTCTTGGTGTAACTGCAACGTGTGAACATATTACCATTCACTACAACGATAAAAACACCACAACTCCCAGCGACCGAAAAACCTAGGACATTTCACGGGACAAACTACGCACATCTCATATCGTGCATAGTATCACACGTTAAAAGGTGAGCGCTACGTCATCCCTAGCTCATACAAGTCTTTGACTTCTGAGGGTTGCTGGTAAGGGTGCAGCCGGTTTACAGATACAACAACTTTTTTTAACAATGAAAATCTCAGGAAGAATGTGGATACTTTCCTTTTACTGCCAAAAACAACTTCAGCTCCCCAAATTATCTGCCCAGTATTCTCTTGAGTCTGGAACACTCCTCACATGAGTTGGTGTTTCCTTTTTACTAATATTATTGATCTGGCCATCCGCCGAAATTTATACAGGTCTGCATAGAACCTTTCTGTGTCCCACGAACTTTAACCTTTATAAAACCCCAATGTTTTTTCACAAACTTTTGATTGTCATACAATGGCTCCTTCGGGGAAGGAGAAGAAGCCATTATATGACAAAACCATTGTTGTATTTCTATGCGCTCAATTAAAACTCAATTTCAGGCAGACGAAATGTCCCTTTACATCTGGCAATGCGACTGGATTACAGCAGACTCAGAATTTAAAAATGCAATGGTTTTTACTATGGTTAGGGCAAAAAGACCTCTCTATCTGACAGCTGGAAAGTTTGCCCCTCTCACGCTGAGGACTTTTATAGCAGTTCGTATAAAAGAATACTGTTTTCCAAATATATTTTTTTTTGTTTTTCAGATAATCAAGGCGTCCTACTCATTTTATGCAGTTTTGAAAAATACAAGTGATTAGCAACGGCAGTTCATTGCGGCATACGAACTGCATGACGTCAGTTTCTAGTAGTATATTTGTATTTTCTGTTTCACCCGTGAACTAGCTCTATCAGAGCTTTCACGAAGCTTTCACACTACACTTTTACAAAACTTGGGGTAAGCGGAAGAATTGTTCGTCGGGATCCGGACCTAGATAGTTATACATACCATTTGGTTCAGTTTGGTCGAATATCATACAAAATAGCACGTTTGGATGGCAAAAACGACCATTGGGGTCTTCTTGCCTTGCTGCAGAAACTATAACAGCTATAGAAACCAACATGAATGATGAGGAGTTGTTACATGTGATTTTGTAATAAACTCCTTTCCTGAATTTATGCAATCTTAATGTTGAAATAGGACATATTTGCACTTGTAATCTCCCAAGTGATTGAATTTTGCAGGATTTGTTTTGAGTTCAGGAATTTTTTTCAAAAATTAAAGTACAAGGAAAATTTGTTTCAATTTATTCAAGCATGCGGAGAACATAGAAAAGGTTTCAGATGATCAAAAAAACTGGAAAACATTCCACTTTATCTCATAACTCTCATAACTTTATAGTAATCGAGAAAAGAGAAAAAAACATGCCTGTTTTAAATAATAGTTGGCACTAGATGTGGTAAAAGTGAATTGTTTTCCTTTATTACGAAATATTCAGATTTCAACTCCATAATGTTACAGCTAAGCAGGGTAATTTTCGGAAAAATTAGGTTGTTCTCATAGCAACATGTCAAAATACAACTGGTATAACATTTTAATAAAAAAATCGTGATACATGATATGAGACAATTAAGGTGGCCGTTGATGGCATTCATTCTTACTGCAGAAAAGACAGGTAACCCGCACATAATTTGTGATTGCAACAGGGCATGATTTATTTTCTACAGAGTGATTGCAAACTTGATTGTTCCTTTGATACTTCATTATTGCCCCCATTTGAGGTTGAAATTCTATGGGATGGATTGTGAAATTGTTGGGTAATTAATAATTTCGAGTTTCTGGATATTATTATAATTTCTGAATTAGAAACGACCTGGATGAAAAGTATTTTATATTAAATTCAGTATTTAAAAAAATATATTGCTAGTGGGTTTCCTGAAAAATTCCTGGTCAGACTATGATTATTTGAATATTCAAAAATACTTTTTTTTGAAAATTGCAGTATCTAATTTGTTTAACGAACACATTTTATACCAATCGAATTTAGGGTGAATATCATCGCGAACAATGTCCTCCTCGAAAATTTAGTTCATGTGTCCGAGCGTTTTTATATAATTCGGTTCTGCCAACCTACAGAGCCGCTGTTTCGTTTTCAATGGCCCACTCTGTAGATAATATTACAGTATATGATTGTTCTTCTAAATAAAAACATGGTACTGAGATATAGGTTCTTACCCAGACGGCACCCAATATTCCTGGAATATGCCTACAACATCCTATTTTCCAACAGATATTGCAATATTCCTGGAATATTCCATGAATATTTATTTGATCTTATGCACATTGAGAATATTCCTGGAATATATTTTCACGCATATCCATGAGATATTCTCCTTGAATATTGCTGGTATATTCAAAAGGCATATCAAGCAAAACCGTAAGTTATTGAATATTCTGGGAATATTCAAAAGGCATGTCAACTTGAAGAAACGTTTTGTTAGAAAAATATCAAAAGTTTCTCGAATATGTATTTAATAAAAACTGAAAAACCGCAAGCATTTATAAAAACTTTTTAAGTTTCGTAGCCAAAATGGCCCATTTAATTAGTTAGTTTATGAAGTAGTACGTTTGAAGTGGAATTTCAACCAATCAAATATTTCGGTTATCTACGCTCGACGCCGGAGACTAACAAATAAGCTGATTGGCGCTGCGATCAGTTTATGGATATTTGACATTGTCAGCTATAATTGTCATTTGTCAATCGTCGCAAACGCGCTGTGAAATTGAAATTTGTTTAGATGATTCTAGTGAAAGTGAAAGCTGAAAGCCCTCGTATGGGTGGAAGTGTTTTAGTGCTGTTGAGACTATTATTACATATTCCAGAAAAAGTTGCTAGAAAATATCCGCAGTTGAAATCACCAACGACTCCTGGTAAGATAATTCGGAATTTAACTTTTCTGTTTTTAGTTTTCATTCGTTAGTATAACAAATAATATATTTTTCCAGGTAATAATTTGCAACTAGCCAGCTCGTCTCAGTTTGTAACAGTATCAGTGGACTAAGAAAAGGAAGTGAACGCAATAACTCAGATCTGTCGAACTCAAGAATGTATTTCACCCTCAGCAAAACAAAAATGTTTATCCTGTAAAAGTAAGTAAATCTCTAAAAAGTATATTTATGCATTTTTTTATTGAATTTCCTTTGTTTTCTAGAGATTCTACTGAAAGTCCTATGAGACTTCTAAATATTTTTAAGGGAAGGGCCACACAAAATGCAGAAATGATAAGGGCTATAAGAAATTCTAAGAAAGGAAATAATATCCAAGATAATCCAAAATCAGTAGATATCGATATCCCATCATAGTCTTTCATAACAGAATTGATGGAGTTGGATGGAGAACTTACTGACGAAATTATAGTATTTTTTACTTCCTTCACGAATACTATGATAGGGCTTGTTGGTAAATTGTTATTAGTGCACTATAACTGAAAAGATGTAATAATTTTATTTATAGATGACAAAGCTTCTTCATGTTGGACGCATCAGTGTATTAGGAGATGTATGCCTCAGTTAGTTGACGATGATGTTTTAAGGCACCTTTAGCTAGGTTGGAGGAAATGGAAAGATAAAAATTATCTAATCTAGACATGGCTACTTTGATAAAAGGTAAAAATATACCACAGAGAATCTCAGATGACGTCAATTTGAATTAAAATTTACCTTCACTTAATTTATACGATGTACTTAGTTTAACATATTGAAAAAAACGTTTTTTCTCAATGTTGACCAACTGTTCTCGAATATTTAATATTTTTTTCGGTATTTTCATAATCTGCATTCCTATATGTAATATGCGATATTGTATATAAAAATTAGAGGCTTGTTCATTACTTCAATATAATTAAATTTTAGACTAACCTTACCATAGTGTTTTTACAATATTTTAATGTCAAATGGTATTTTTAGGGGTAAGTATGTAAGAAAATCTCACTCGTATAGCAACTTACTGAGAAATCGAAGAAAAACATGCTATTTTCCTACTCTAAGCTTCTAATTGGTTTTTTAGGATCAAAAATAACAAGGAAAGATCCTGAAGAACTGAAAAGTGCAATGAGACCGATTTGAGTGATTTGTGTTAGTGGACTGAATTTCCAAAGGTATTGATAATTGCCAAGAGAGTGTATTAGAATACATATGTATGTTGTTTTCGTAGTTTTTGCAATAAATACTTTTTTCTGTATTTGATTTTTTATTCTTATTCAACGTTGGACCCCATATTTAATATATCAAGGGTAGTTTATTCCATATATAAACTAGACACCCTGGGATATGTTCTGAATTCATCTTCAAGAAGCATACAGAATATATTTCGGGCATGATTTTATGGTAAGAAAACATATATATAGCATGTGCCATCAATGTGTTTTAGGATATTCCTGGAATATGTTTGGAATATTCGTGGAATATGCGTATCACATGTTTTGGAGGATATGGAATATTCCTGGCATATATTTCATGGTGACCATGAATATCTATGGAAAATGCATAGCACATGTTTTGGAGGATATGGCATATCCCTTGGAATATGCCAATATTCCGGTGGAATATGCCTAGGATATTCATGCAATATGATTGTGCCGTCTGGGTATCTTGAGAAATCGTGTTCTATCAGTAGACTTCATAAAAATAAACAATGTAAACAGTCAAATAAAAAATTAACAAAAAATTCACGATAAGGATCTTGTGTTGTGCGCAAATATTTTATTATAATATAACATAATAACAAAAATATATTGGGAAAAATTTTCTTAAATTGGCATTCAAGCATATAATTTTGATCCTGTAATTCAATGAAATAGCAATGTTAGCAGATGATAAAATTAACGGCCTGTATTTAATTTGAAGGCAAAATTCTTCCCGAATAGACATATTTCTAAATGGTCTAAATGGCATGACTAATCGTTGATTCCTCGCGAATATTACGAGTAATTAAAGTATTTCTAATTGTCAACCCTTTGATCGTTCCCTTCGAATCTAACGAATTTTTTAAATAAATAATTAGCAGATCAAAAGCTATTGCCAGAAACAATTATACGAAAACGTGTAATTTCGCAATTAACTATAATTACAACAACTGCATATATAAATTGCATTTCAGAAATGCATTCACCACTTCAAAATGTCAGATCCTTATGCCGAGGACTTTTTTGTTGTAAATCGCTGGTTATTGCGTTGTGCAGGTTTGTGGAAACCCGAAAGTAAAAACAAAACCATACAGGTGCTCTTCAATGTCTATGCCGCAGGAATATTTCTGCTCGTTTACCTAATGTTCACAAGTACCGAATTTCTCAGTTTGATAAATACTTATAATAATGAAAAGGATTTGACAAAAACCCTAACTTTAACACTTTGCCATATGATGGGAGCTGTAAAGGTGAGTAGAAAATAAGAGAGAAACAAGGGTCTGTCTTTATTTGTCAGTTGAACCTCGACATTTTGGTTCTTCTTCCCTGAAAATAAAAAATTATTAAGATGGAAAGGAAAATATCTCCAATAAATTTTAGGATTACGTTGAAACTGGCAACCCTTACGATTTCACCAAATCCGCCCGTATGTAACAGTCCTATAACTCTCACATTTTTTTTACCTAATGTGGTGGAAACCGCATATTGATATCTATAATCGTTTTTGAGTTACAGTATGTTTTTCGAAAATATATATTTCGAAAAGTTACTGTAAGTTTTTTCTTGTGATAAATTCTTTTTTTTTTCATGAATATACCTATTAATAGTTTTGAGTCGATAAATAAATTTGTTATATGAGATAACCTGTATATTCCTGCATATTGCAATAGAGCTTGAAATTACCACTCCAAAAATGTAGCACAATTATTATTCTACTACTTTGAACAAGTAGGCTTTGGACGAAGGACGCGGCGATAATTCAATTTCGATTCAAAAGTGGTAAACCCTGAAAAAATTACTGAAAAAATATTAACGATGAAGTCGATTGCCTTTAGGACTATTTTTGAGTTTGCTCAGATACTGTCTACCAATTCTTATCCTTCGCATATCTCATATCACAGATCTGTGTCTGAAAAATGGATTTTTTCCGATAGCTTGGAGAGAATATATGGTATGTTCCTGTGTCCTGTGTCTGAAAAATGGATTTTTTCCGATAGCTTGGAGAGAATATATGGTATGTTCACTTCCGAAAGTGTCGGATCCAGAAGCAATCTTGGATCCACGCCCTATCTGTATTCTACCTTTACTTTCCAAAATGTTGCAAATAATTATACATCAACAAATATAATAATGAATTTATCCAGAACAATGAGATTTTGCCAGAAAATCAGTCGGTTTTCAGAAAAGGACACAACACTGGAAATTTGTGACATTTTACAGGTGTGGTATGAACAAAAAGTTAGTGCTCCTGTGTTGCTGGATTTTTCAAAGGTTTTTGACACCATAAATCACGATTTAGTGCTTTCCAAATTGATAAACGAAACAGTTCAATGTTCAGATCGTTCCTCAATGACAGAAAACAGAGTCTGCATAAAAAGTAAAAAATCTCAGTGTCTCAGTTTTACTAGAGGAGTACCTTAGGGATCTATACTGGGCCCAATTTTATTTATTTTATATACGGCAGATATATTTACTGAAACAGACCACTGTGATTTCCCTCTATTTAATGACGATACCCGGATGTTCAAAAAGAATCACCACAGACACTTTTGTGTAATCTATGATAATTAGTTAAAAAAGTTATAAATCTTTCCAAAAATCACAACTCCATATCAATCCATACAAATCGCAACTCATTTCATTTGGGAATGATCAATATAGGTCTCAAAATATCGAATCATAATAGAGATTGAAATAGAAAACTTGATTTTATCTATCAAAAACATTAAACATTTTGGTGTTATAATGGACAAGGACTTGAAATTCTCCAATCATATTAGTAAATGTATTCAACGAGCCTACTACTTCCATGGAATTTCACCTCTGGCACAGCCGAGAATTAAGACGGCTGTGCCTCTGGGAAAGAATAAAAGATTGTATTTTCCATTTGCCAATCAAATCTTGGATTTGGAAGTTTGCGAACTCTCGAACTAACTGACTTCCCTCACCCGCTCGAGATTCCTTTATTTATGTCGGAAATGTTTCGTTTGAACATTGTCGAAACTCCAAGAGGTGTCGCCGTCATTTAGCGATTTCTGTGGATCCTTCCAGCCTGGTTCTCGTTCCTTCTTGGATGTGGTGAGTCATAGGTGTACCGTTAACGAGCTTAGATGAGATCACCTAGCAGGCTGAGCGTGAATATCCAAACAGACGCGGTCAGGTCCGGCTTCAGGGTTGTTACATTGCCCCTTCTTAAAGATGTTTCGTTCTGAAATTTCGTCCCTGGAGCGTATCGATAACTGCAAGATTCTCCATATCTGCACCTTGAAGTTCGATGGAAGTAACACTCCACAGTCTTCACGTTGGGTCGAGGAAGATGGTTACAGCACACCAAAATTTTGACGCCACTGGATCTGAATATCGTCCCCAACATGCCTCTTATATCTCTCCAGTCCAGCTCATCAATCTCACAGGACATTTTTTGGATTGCTAAGTCCACAAGATTCTGGTCCACTGTCGTGTCTCTTAATCTGGTCAGGCTTTTCCAAACATCTTCATAGGACAGTTTATATCTCTAGAATGCTTCTTGGTAACCAAATAGTAGATGTTTCTCTGGCACTTCCTCAGCGGTAACACCCTTCCAACTTATGGGTTCTGCTCCCGTCTTTCGTGGAGTTGATCGAATTTCTTGGAGAATACCACGGCGATGCCTCTGGACATTTGGAGTTCTTCTGCTTCACAGTTGTTAGCTAATGCGTGATTGGCAAGAACCTTAAAAAGGTTTCTTGGCTCCTCTCGGGTTACTCCATGTAGAACTTCTGTCCGTGTGAGTACACTTCTGGAATGTCATTGTATTCTCCGGTTGTCTGAGGGTGCGGACTTGATCATGGTTTCCGGCGTAAGGGGACAACCTATTGAAATAAACGACTCTGGGTTTTCCTCGGGGTAGCTTATAGAATCGGTAGACGAGGTCTTCTATATTCTTCATGAGCAGAGATGAGATCATCAGGCAGGCTGAGCGTGAATATCCAAAGAGACCGGTAAGGTAAGGTAAGGCATAAGGGTTGTTACAATATACGTACAGTTTTCATATATCACAAGATGATAAAACCTCTTTTCTCACTGGCTATCCACTTTGTAAAATTTCTGAGTGATCTTGGTTCCATTTAGATTTTAAATTTCTGTTGAAGAGACCGAATGAATATGTGCATTTGCTAAAGCTTTAAATTCAAATTTATTTATGAATGATATGTCCTCAACATAAACTATGGGTATTTTTACTTCAGGCTGAACCTTTGTCAAACAATTCTACTCAATAGTGTTCAAATAGCGATTTCTAAACTATTTCTACTATGCTATTTCGTAGGTGGTCTTTTTTTATTTCCAAGGCGTTAATCTGATAAAAATCATGGCTACTCTGGAATCCTCAGACCTCCACTACGAGAGCAACTCCAGAAAGAAGTTTTTTCCTGGATTAATTTCAAGAAACTACAAGAAAGTCGGAATGCAATATAGTATGTTATATTTCATTCTGATACACGTCCTATTGATATCATCGTATATCCCACCCACAATTGCAGTATGGCAGTACGAGAAAGATAATACAGTAAAATTCTTACCAAAACAACTGCCATACCACAGCTGGATGCCTTTCAAATATGATTCTCTTCCTACTTACCTGATAGCATTGGGGTATCAGGCCCTAGCAGTGTTTTCGTTCTCATACAGGTGAGTAAGCAGAGCAATTCCAAATAAAAAAATTATATTTTATCTTGATTTGGCCAAGGCCTTTGACACTTTTTCACACAACATTCTCCTGAGCAAATTGTCCAGGATTCAGCACATAATTTGTTGCAAGACTATCTAGCTATTCCAGCGAACGCAGCGGGTCAAGATGTATGACGATCTGAGTGAGTGTTCAACAGTTACTGTAGGCTTCCAGGGTACCGTATTAGGGCCTATTCTATTTCTAGTGTATATAAATAGCATCAGTAAAATTAAAAACTTTCAAGGTCACATAATGTCGTACGCTGACGATACTGTCGTTATATCACAGGTGACTCATGGCATGAAGTTTACAGGACAATAGAGAAAGAAATGAAAAAGATTAAATTATGGCTCGATTATAATCTTATTAGCTTGAAACTTTGAGAGAACGAATTTCATGACTCTTACATTATCAAATAGTCATCAACCACATAATCAACTGTTGAAAATACATAAACAAAATTGCTCTCAAAATATACCTTGGCGTCCAGCGACTGAAAAAAAAAATAAACTAAAATATTTAGGAGTTCTAGTTGAGCAACATTCACGATGGGCGAGCATACTTTGAACGTTAACAAAAGGCTAAGGCAACTGATCCACAAATTTTATTCTTTGACATGACAAATAATTCAGATATTAAGAAATACAAAACTGCCATAAAATCATTTAAAAATTGAAAAACGGCAATGACTAATTTTTGCTAACCTAAAATAGTATTGCTGTTATTAGAATGAGAAAATGTGTATTATTTCTAATTGTTAACCCTCTTACTGAGATATAACGTAATAAATTTGATTTGAAATATCTTCAGCAACCTTAAATATTTGTTCATTTGAAACATTTATGTAATATTCAGCAATAAACATTGTCAGTCACGATTTACCCAACTTTCATATATATATATATATATAAATATATATATATATATATATATATATATATATATATATATATATATATATATATATATATATATGTCCAAGTGACTGTAAAACAGTCGATAACAATCCTTTAGGAAGTGACTATAACTTTGTATAGTATGTATGGCATGTGTCCGACAGAAAACAACTACTTCTCTGGCTAATACCGCGACAGATATTGAATTATATCTGTCAGACACATGTGCAAAGATCCTTACTTTGAAGGAACAACTTTGCAAGAACTCTCTGAACAAACAGCAGGACTTCACCTGATTCAAATGGAGAACCAACTACAGACCGGTTTCGGAATGTTGTCCCTCATCAGTGCAGTCCAGGTTATCACAAATTGTATACACGCGAGGTCTCGCTGCCCGTCACCGTCCGCCGAGATGAATACTGCAATTGCTTACAGGATCCACCTTGACGACAGATTAGAGAGCACTCCAGAAGGACATTTCGGATACGAAATGGTATATGTAAAATACTTGTTTCAAGGAGCAAATAATGTCCAAGTGACTGTAAAACAGTCGATAGCAATCCTTTAGGACACATGTGTCTGACAGATATAATTCAATATCTGTCGCGGTATTAGCCAGAGAAGTAGTTGTTTTCTGTCGGACACATGCCATACATACTATACAAAGTTATAGTCACTTCCTAAAGGATTGTTATCGACTGTTTTACAGTCACTTGGACATTATTTGCTCCTTGAAACAAGTATTTTACATATACCATTTCGTATCCGAAATGTCCTTCTGGAGTGCTCTCTAATCTGTCGTCAAGGTGGATCCTGTAAGCAATTGCAGTATTCATCTCGGCGAACGGTGACGGGCAGCGAGACCTCGCGTGTATACAATTTGTGATAACCTGGACTGCACTGATGAGGGACAACATTCCGAAACCGGTCTATAGTTGGTTCTCCATTTGAATCAGGTGAAGTCCTGCTGTTTGTTCAGAGAGTTCTTGCAAAGTTGTTCCTTCAAAGTAAGGATCTTTGCACATGTGTCTGACAGATATAATTCAATATCTGTCGCGGTATTAGCCAGAGAAGTAGTTGTTTTCTGTCGGACACATGCCATACATACTATACAAAGTTATAGTCACTTCCTAAAGGATTGTTATCGACTGTTTTACAGTCACTTGGACATTATTTGCTCCTTGAAACAAGTATTTTACATATACCATTTCGTATCCGAAATGTCCTTCTGGAGTGCTCTCTAATCTGTCGTCAAGGTGGATCCTGTAAGCAATTGCAGTATTCATCTCGGCGGACGGTGACGGGCAGCGAGACCTCGCGTGTATACAATTTGTGATAACCTGGACTGCACTGATGAGGGACAACATTCCGAAACCGGTCTGTAGTTGGTTCTCCATTTGAATCAGGTGAAGTCCTGCTGTTTGTTCAGAGAGTTCTTGCAAAGTTGTTCCTTCAAAGTAAGGATCTTTGCACATGTGTCTGACAGATATAATTCAATATCTGTCAGACATATATATATATATATATATATATATATATATACCGGGTGACCACGAGGTGAGGTACGCCCCCCAATTTTTCTATAGTTTTGAAGATACAGGTTTCAAATTTGGCACGTCGATATATTACTCAAATACGCATATTTTGACTCCATAACCGAAAATTCACCACTTCCGGTTTAACCGGAAGTGACCCCAAACTTTTTTTTTCAAATGACACCCTGTACAATTTTTTTCATTATCAGGAAGAACACGCAATTTGTGATAACACTGTTCTCCAAAATTGAAAATCGGTTGAAAAATGGCGGAGATACAGTTGATTGTTCAATCGAACAAAGTTGGCCGTGAACATCAAACTCAAATCATCACAACTGACGAACGGCGTCAGCATTTACGAGAGGAAGGTTCGAGGTAAGATACAGCTGAAAATCGAGCTTCCCATGTAATTGCAGCAACCATATTTCCCATCAATTATCAAACATTTCCTCAAAACGGATTAGTACCCATAAAGAAAGGCTCACAACTGCCATTTCTCAAATAGCAATACTCTTTTCACATTGTTATGTTGAAAGATGATGAATTATCAGATTACTCACCTCGTGGTCACCCGGTATATATGAAATATATATATATATATAAGAGGCCCAGCGTATCTGCAATGTCATGCATATCTCTTGATAACATCACAAAGTCGCAATGTGATATAACATTTATGTTTAGTGTGTGCTTGCCAACGAAATTCGTTTGTGTTAGTTCAAATCAATATTTCATTATTGGTTGCATTTTTTTCAGTTTAATGTGATTCAAACGGTTGTTCTTTCTTAAACTATTCATTATTTTTAGTGTGGTGGGCACGGATTCATTGTTCATGAATATAATGAATTGTATAGGAATGAATTTGGAAATCATTCAAGGAGCATTCGCTTCAGTCAGAGAAAGGGCAGAGGAAAAATATACTGGTCCTTCACTGACACCAGATGGACTCCACAATTCGCAAGAGTTGAAGATAACGTTGAACCGGGAAATGAAAAAGGTCTGCAGACATCTTCAAATCATTTACAAGTATTTATTCGCATTACTTATTGAAGAATTTGTCATTCAACGGAATATTTCAGGGTCTGCGAAGAAATCGAATATATATACACGTATATGAACATGGCCCAAAGTTTAACAATTTTGTTCATGTTTTGTTCATGCTTTTACCAACTTTCAGTGGTGAGTATAACTATTTTACCTTTCGTTACGGTAGGTTTACGTAAACGAGTTTTTCAGACGAACATGTTGCGGGTCTTTTAAAAATGACGTATTTACTGTAGGTAATCTCCCAGTCTTTCCAAGACCAAGAAGACAGAGAAGATTATACACATCAACATTACATTAGGGCTAATACATAATATACAGGGTGTTTCTGAATTCAATACAATTGTTTCAAGGGCCTATAACTGGGGTCAGATTAGGGATTTTTTTCCATAAATTTATGTGTACAAAAATTCGCCCCCTCCAAGCTACAGACATCGCAAGTTATTAGAAAAAATTCATGCCTACATTTTTAATTGTGGCTACAAATATGTATTAAATGTTCGGAAAACTCATCAGAGGCCGCTGATTTTCTGGACGCTCTATTCATTTCTTGATTCAAAAATAACTTACCTCTGATTCAAAAAGATGAATATAATAATAATAATCGATTGGTGTTCTCAGAATTGCTCTATCTTCAACCGTTCCCGAGCTGAAGAATTCATTTGGAGGGGGGGAAGTAGTCATTTCCCTCCATATTTTTTTCTACTTCGTGACAAATAATACATTTGCGGAGTCTGCATGAAATTTAGCGTATATAAAGCGGATTACGAGTGAATCTGCAGATTTTGAATTTTTCACGATTTTTAGGGTTCTACCCCTTTGTACTTTTCTCGATTTCTCGAATAATTTTGTTTCAAGTCAAATGACTCAAAATTCACAGAGTTGTCTAATTCCATCATTCTGAATCGATTGGTGTTCTCAGAATTGCTCTATCTTCAACCGTTCCCGAGCTGGAGAGTTCATTTGAAGGGGGGGAAGTAGTCATTTCCCTCCATATTTTTCTTTACTTCGTGACATTTTATATGCCAAACTTTTTATCTGAGCATTAACAAATCATACATTTGCGTAATCTGCATGAAATTTTGCGTATATAGTGCGGATTACGAGTGAATCTGCTGATTTTGAATTTTTCACGATTTTTAGGGTTCTACCCCTTTGTACTTTTCTCGATTTCTCGAATAATTTTGTTTCAAGTCAAATGACTCAAAATTCACAGAGTTGTCTAATTCCATCATTCTGAATCGATTGGTGTTCTCAGAATTGCTCTATCTTCAACCGTTCCCGAGCTGGAGAGTTCATTTGAAGGGGGGGAAGTAGTCATTTCCCTCCATGTTTTTCTTTACTTCGTGACATTTTATATGCCAAACTTTTTATCTGAGCATTAACAAATCATACATTTGCGTAATCTGCATGAAATTTTGCGTATATAGTGCGGATTACGAGTGAATCTGCTGATTTTGAATTTTTCACGATTTTTAGGGTTCTACCCCTTCGTACTTTTCTGTATTTCTCGAATAATTTTGTTTCAAGTCAAATGACTCAAAATTCACAGAGTTGTCTAATTCCATCATTCTGAATCGATTGGTGTTCTCAGAATTGCTCTATCTTCAACCGTTCCCGAGCTGGAGAGTTCATTTGAACGGGGGAAGTAGTCATTTCCCTCCATATTTTTCTTTACTTCGTGACATTTTATATGCCAAACTTTTTATCTGTGCATTACCAAATCATACATTTGCGTAGTCTGCATGAAATTTTGCGTATATAGTGCGGATTACGAGTGAATCTGCTGATTTTGAATTTTTCACGATTTTTAGGGGTCTACCCCTTTGGACTTTTCTCGATTTCTCGAATAACTTTGTTTCAAGTCAAATGACTCAAAATTCACAGAGTTGTCTAATTCCATCATTCTGAATCGATTGGTGTTCTCAGAATTGCTCTATCTTCAACCGTTCCCGAGCTGAAGAATTCATTTGGAGGGGGGGAAGTAGTCATTTCCCTCCATATTATTTTCTACTTCGTGACAAATAATACATTTGCGGAGTCTGCATGAAATTTAGCGTATATAAAGCGGATTACGAGTGAATCTGCAGATTTTGAATTTTTCACGATTTTTAGGGTTCTACCCCTTTGTACTTTTCTCGATTTCTCGAATAATTTTGTTTCAAGTCAAATGACTCAAAATTCACAGAGTTGTCTAATTCCATCATTCTGAATCGATTGGTGTTCTCAGAATTGCTCTATCTTCAACCGTTCCCGAGCTGGAGAGTTCATTTGAAGGGGGGGAAGTAGTCATTTCCCTCCATATTTTTCTTTACTTCGTGACATTTTATAAGCCAAACTTTTTATCTGAGCATTAACAAATCATACATTTGCGTAATCTGCATGAAATTTTGCGTATATAGTGCGGATTACGAGTGAATCTGCTGATTTTGAATTTTTCACGATTTTTAGGGTTCTACCCCTTTGTACTTTTCTCGATTTCTCGAATAATTTTGTTTCAAGTCAAATGACTCAAAATTCACAGAGTTGTCTAATTCCATCATTCTGAATCGATTGGCGTTCGCAGAATTGCTCTATCTTCAACCCTTCCCGAGCTGAATAGTTCATTTGGAGGGGGGAAGTAGTCATTTCCCTCCATATTTTTCTTTACTTCGTGACATTTTATATGCCAAACTTTTTATCTGAGCATTACCAAATCATACATTTGCGTAGTCTGCATGAAATTTTGCGTATATAGTGCGGATTACGAGTGAATCTGCTGATTTTGAATTTTTCACGATTTTTAGGGGTCTACCCCTTTGGACTTTTCTCGATTTCTCGAATAACTTTGTTTCAAGTCAAATGACTCAAAATTCACAGAGTTGTCTAATTCCATCATTCTGAATCAATTGGTGTTCTCAGAATTGCTCTATCTTCAACCGTTCCCGAGCTGAAGAATTCATTTGGAGGGGGGGAAGTAGTCATTTCCCTCCATATTTTTTTCTACTTCGTGACAAATAATACATTTGCGGAGTCTGCATGAAATTTAGCGTATATAAAGCGGATTACGAGTGAATCTGCAGATTTTGAATTTTTCACGATTTTTAGGGTTCTACCCCTTTGTGCTTTTCTCGATTTCTCGAATAATTTTGTTTCAAGTCAAATGACTCAAAATTCACAGAGTTGTCTAATTCCATCATTCTGAATCGATTGGTGTTCTCAGAATTGCTCTATCTTCAACCGTTCCCGAGCTGAAGAATTCATTTGGAGGGGGGGAAGTAGTCATTTCCCTCCATATTTTTTTCTACTTCGTGACAAATAATACATTTGCGGAGTCTGCATGAAATTTAGCGTATATAAAGCGGATTACGAGTGAATCTGCAGATTTTGAATTTTTCACGATTTTTAGGGTTCTACCCCTTTGTGCTTTTCTCGATTTCTCGAATAATTTTGTTTCAAGTCAAATGACTCAAAATTCACAGAGTTGTCTAATTCCATCATTCTGAATCGATTGGTGTTCTCAGAATTGCTCTATCTTCAACCGTTCCCGAGCTGGAGAGTTCATTTGAAGGGGGGGAAGTAGTCATTTCCCTCCATATTTTTCTTTACTTCGTGACATTTTATATGCCAAACTTTTTATCTGAGCATTAACAAATCATACATTTGCGTAATCTGCATGAAATTTTGCGTATATAGTGCGGATTACGAGTGAATCTGCTGATTTTGAATTTTTCACGATTTTTAGGGTACTTTTCTCGATTTCTCGAATAATTTTGTTTCAAGTCAAATGACTCAAAATTCACAGAGTTGTCTAATTCCATCATTCTGAATCGATTGGTGTTCTCAGAATTGCTCTATCTTCAACCGTTCCCGAGCTGGAGAGTTCATTTGAAGGGGGGGAAGTAGTCATTTCCCTCCATATTTTTCTTTACTTCGTGACATTTTATATGCAAAACTTTTTATCTGAGCATTAACAAATCATACATTTGCGTAGTCTGCATGAAATTTTGCGTATATAGTGCGGATTACAAGTGAATCTGCTGATTTTGAATTTTTCACGATTTTTAGGGGTCTACCCCTTTGGACTTCTCTCGATTTCTCGAATAATTTTGGTTCAAGTCAAATGACTCAAAATTCACAGAGTTGTCTAATTCCATCATTCTGAATCGATTGGTGTTCTCAGAATTGCTCTATCTTCAACCGTTCCCGAGCTGGAGAGTTCATTTGAAAGGGGGGAAGTAGCCATTTCCCTCCATATTTTTTTCTATTTCGTGACAAATAATACATTTGCGGAGTCTGCATGAAATTTAGCGTATATAAAGCGGATTGCGAGTGAATCTGCAGATTTTGAATTTTTCACGATTTTTAGGGTTCTACCCCTTTGTACTTTTCTCGATTTCTCGAATAATTTCGTTTCAAGTCAAATGACTCAAAATTTACAGAGTTATCTAATTCCATCATTGTGAATCGATTGGCGTTCGCAGAATTGCTCTATCTTCAACCCTTCCCGAGCTGAATAGTTCATTTGGAGGGGGGAAGGAGTAATTTCCCTCTATATTTTTTTTACTTCGTGACATTTTATCTGCCAAACTTTCAATCTGAGCATTAACAAATCATACATTTGCGGAATCTGTATGAAATTTTGTGTATGTAGAGCGGATTGCGAGTGAATATGCTGAATTTCAATTTTTCTCGATTTTTAGGGGTCTGTCCCTTTGGACTTTCGATGTCTGTAGCTTGGATGCGGTGAATTTTATGACACATGTCTATGGAAAAAATAGTCTTTAGGGTCAATGATTCTCATTTATCAATGTCAGATATATAAAAAATTATGTTCATTAATAAAAAAGTTATAAGGGAATGAAATTTGAAAAATATGCCTCCGTGCTTGGCATCACAAGTTAAAAGGTAAGGGCTATACGTTTTCTCTAGCTCGCACAAGTCTCTCAAATACTTCTGAGGGTTGTTCGTAAGGGTGAAGCCGATTGACGGAAATAACAATCAACACACCACTTTCATCAAAATTTTGATCAAACCACGGGATTCAGGAAGTCTCGAACATTGAAGTCTGTTCATACATAAAAAATTATTAAATAATTTAACCTGAAAAATATATTCAATGCAAATTTAGGAATTACTTTTTATTCACTATGAGGTATTTTATACAGTGACCGGCAGAAAGTACGCATCATATGGGATATTCTTTTGTTAATAAATTTTGACAAATATCGATACGTGCAATCGCTTCTGCATCTGAAGAATCCCCAGAAGACGTTGTACAGTGCCGTTCGTCCTTTCGTATGTGGCGGGAAATTCCAAAAATTTAAAATTTTTGTCTTTTGTACATAGCTATAAAATGTCGTTCTAAACAACTTTTCCGAATAACATTTTTCGATAGTTTTTCAAATAAGAGTGTTTTGAGACAAAAATTTTAAATTTTTGGAATTTCCCGCCACATACGAAAAGACGAACGGCACTGTACAACGTCTTCTGGGGTTTCATTAGATGCAGAAGTGATTGCACGTATCGATATTTGTCAAAATCTATTAACAAAAGAATTTCCCATATGATGCGTTCTTTCTGCCGGTCACTGTGTAAATATTTTCAACGTTTTCAGACGCCTGCAAATAGTATGCAGTTCCTGACTGATCTATTTTTTGTGATGGGAGTTGTTTTCGAACTGACGCTGTATTGCTGGTTTGGAAATGAAATTACACTCAAGGTAAAACAAATTATACTAAATAGTAAAGTTCACCACTCATGGCACATCTTCATCCCGAATGCATCTTCTGTAGAACAAAAGCAAATCACCTAGTTCTGTAGTTCAATGTGTTATAAAAGCGTGATTTTTAGTTTTTTGAAACTATATTTTATTTTTCATTTTTTAGTTATTGTTACGTATAAATTTCTCAAACAGGAAATAAATTAACTGAGTTTATATGTAATTTCAGGCGGAACAAATACCCTCTTACATCTGTCAATGCGACTGGATCACAGCCGACTCAGAATTTAAAAGAGCAATGATTTTGACTATGGCCAGAGCAAACAAACCCATTTATCTCACGGCTGGGAAGTTCGCTCCTCTCACGTTAGATACTTTTGTAGCAGTACGTATCATAGATTATTATTTTCCAAAAAATTATTCCTTTGTTTTTCAGATTATCAAGGTGTCCTACTCATTCTTTGCATTTTTAAAAAATACCAGTGAATGAAGTCATGGCAATTAATATTCTTAAATTTGTCTTTTGGTTCTCTTGCTTTTAGAAATATTTCGTAAAGAACGAATTCACGCAAAATATATTGCAGATATATTCAAGTAAAAATCTCATTCACAAAATCATCAGTTTTTATTAACCTTCATTTGAAAAACTCAAATGGTATTTGGTACTCCAGCTTTGACAAAATTATAACAAAACCAAATAAAATATGACGTTTTCAAAGAAATGCAAGTTTTCAAGCACGAGGCTCAAAAATGCATATGCGTGTATATCACACGTGCTTCATAAACCCTGCATGGACATGCATGTATCTGAATCGGCATTACAAGTCAACGAGGTGATACGTCATTATCAGCTCTTCTGCACAATTCTTAGTTTAACTTACCACATTTTTATTGTAGATATTCCTCTGATTTACAATGAAAATAAATCAGTTTGTGTAATTGATGACTTCCGTTTTTTTATCTATCACTAGTCAGTTATTACCTATATCTAGTGGAGACATGACTGTTTTTGTATTTATTTGATAAAAGTGAAAATAAATCAATATTGCTGTAAGCTCACTCTCAATTTAACCTAATGCGATATTTTCAAAAAATAATAAGGTGTACCAGTAAACTTTTTTGCAGACTTTCATGAAATAAGATGGCAAAATTGTGCACAAGTTTTCATATAATTTCGAATAGATTTCCTGGTAACTTCAGTTATAATTACATCAAGTTGTCGGTAAACTTACAAAATACAAGTTTACTTTTTAAAATTAAATGAGAGGAAGATGTCATCTCCGAGAAAACTTGCTTTCAGTTATATGGAAAGTTTACTCTTGCAAAACTAATTTTGCTGAAAATTTGCATCAATTTCTTATTTTTTGGTGGGTTTTACTTTTTAACGTATAAATAATAATAAATTAAAATAAGTGGTCCTTAATGATATTTATTGATTAAGAAAATTCGTTCCGAAGTTACTTTGGCCGCGAAGTTTTTTTGCTATTCTTTGGTTTTCGCAAACATTGCCTTGGAGATAAACTGATATCTGTACTTTGTGGTTTCACATTTGGTTTTTTCTTCTTTGCCTTTTTCTTCGTTTTTCTACTTTCTGTGGATGTCGAAGCGTCGCTCAATAGAAAGAATGTAGATTCGTCATCGTCCGTTCCAACGTTTTTGTGTCTGTTGATTTCTAATTTCTTCGCTCTCTCAATTGCGTCT
Source organism: Chrysolina americana (assembly GCA_958502065.1). NCBI lineage: Eukaryota > Metazoa > Arthropoda > Insecta > Coleoptera > Chrysomelidae > Chrysolina > Chrysolina americana. Next base: position 63,087,667 of record OY293416.1, on the reverse strand, counting down.
CTTATGGCTTCCAAGGTGGGTCTTCGAGGTTCAAATAGCTGAAGAAAAGTACAAAATATTTATCTTACAGTTTATTTTACTTCATAGAAGTCAATGAGCCTTTCAATAGTTGCGAAGCCTCCTAATTGATAACCTGTTTCAAAAATAGCAAAATGCTATATTTCTGAGTTGAATGATTATATTAGTTAGAAAGCGAAAGGAAGCCACAATTAAGAATTTCGAGGAAAAAGAGAATGAATTTTCTGAAAAGAGTTGAATTGAATAATTGATTCTGCTATGTCCCTCACATCGATCGACCAATTATTGCTCTAACTATTGGAACAAACATTCGACCAACCGTGTAGAACCAGCCTAACATGACTAATATGGCCGAGGGTGGGATTCCATGTACCATAGAATTCTATAGTCGATCAAATAAGTGAGACGTCATTACCGTTGAATTCATGGAAGAAAAAGAGACATAACTGTCGACTGTCGACTATAGAATTATGGTACACGGAGGAGGGCATTCATATTTTGGTACAAGTCATCCGAATCTTCGCTTTGAATACATTTGGTGAATTTTTAAGCAATGGTGAAATAACTTACTGGCGTTTCAGGTTCAATCGAGGATTTTCGTAATTGTTTATGTAGATTCTTCAAATCTTGCAATTTTTGGCAACCAGAAATGATGGAATTCTTATCGTATGTCTGTTCGGCAATCTAAAATGATCAAATTAAATATCTAAAAGATCTAGGGCAAGAAACTCAAGGCCAGGAGCATATTTAGACGCTTTTTAAAGCTTGAGTCACATACACTGTCCTGCCCTGCCTCTGACACATGCTTCTAGGAGGATGTGATTTCGTTAACCGTAGGATCCTATTGTCGACAGTTATGTCGTTGTCTCTCCCATTCATTCAACTATACTATCATCTCACTTATTCGATGATGGTACACAGAATCCCATCTCTGAAAGTTGCTTTCTGACATTTTGACAAAATCGACAAAAAAAATCGTCATATTATCCATAGTCTCCTACAAAATGGGATTCAAAATTAGATGCTGGCGCCAAAGTGGAAAAAAGTCGTAACACTTCCATCATGTACGTTGTTTCGTCAGCAGAATATGCATCATATATGTATCAGAATTTCATCACTTATTAATAATAACTGCAGATTCAACAAATGTTTTGTTACGATGGCCAAAATATTAAGAATGATATTAAAAAAATGATTACGATGTACATAGTTTCAAAACTCGACACCAGAGATAGTAAATAATTGAACGGAGTGTAGTGTAGACCATTTAAAATATAATTCCTTCGATATAAGAAGTTCTGGAAGTTAAGGTACTACTTGAAAAAATAAATTCTTGAATAACACTCATGGTTTTTTGTTTACCATTTTCTGTTCATTGTTCTCTGTTGACGCTTCTTTTATCAATGGTAATGGAACGGGGCTGAGATGTGGTTCCTCATCTAGTTCTTCGTGTGTAATATGTTCTCTTGCATTCAGTAACTGAAAGTTGAAGATTGAACATTTATTTCAATAGATACCAAATCGAAATCAAGCGCGGATCTAGAAGGGGGGTCGCAAGAATTCCTTTCCACAACACTTCCCAATGAGCAATCCGCACGAACCAATCAGAACTATCCTGGCCAAGGCGGTATATTTGAATCGATGCTAAGGCGGTATAGTAGTCCCATGTATTCAACTTGGATAGCAAGGTTAGTTTAGTTAGGTTAGATCATGTTCCCTTCTTTTTTTATTTTTGGGCCATAAAAGAAGGGAACATGATCTAATCTAACCAAATAAGGACCTTGATATCCAAGTTGATCCTCAACGTAATCTAAAATTACATTGCACACCACGCAGGCGCAACTAAAATAGAGTTTTGATTAGTCCATGCGGATTGCCTATTGGGAAGTGGTGTGGATAGGAATTCTTGCAGAGGGGTCTAGGGGATGTGTTCTGTGTGATGCATTTAATCTATTGAATAATTTTCTTGGGTTTGTTCAAAGTTTACTACATAGAATTTATATGAAATAAATAATATACATACACCAGCCTTCAAGGTTGAGTTCTGGATAGCAGTTCCACTCAAAATGTTCGTATTTCTTGATGAATCTGATTGTGTTAAGCAGAATGTCCTGAAAGTCTGCATTAAAACCAAATATTCATGATTAGCATGAATGACTGAAGATCATATCAGTTCTTTACCTGTGAATTCGATATGTCTTCCTTGTTCTTAGAATAGAGTCTTGTTGTTATTGTATCATAAAGTTTATCCTGATCTTTGGTGCATATTACTGGCATATTTTGTGAGAATTTTGACTGACAACACCAGTCAAATATTTATATGGTTACATCCGCTAGCTGGTTTTCCATTAGCCGCTTTCTATTTGATAATTCAAGCACGGGGCTTCTTATTTCATACTTGCTATTGGTGGATTTTGACAGATGTTACTTTCTAGCAAATGATTGTGCTAGAATAGGAAGCTCTGGTGCAACAAATCCTCAAAAAAGCAGTAGTTGATTCTTAGTCAATATAGCGTACTCATTTAAACTGACCATTCGGTTTAGAACGACGCGGGAGACATTCAGAAGGGAGTTAAGTCTTTCGCAAAACCACTCTCACGATATTTGGGTTTGAAAATAATTCGAAAACGAAAGAAGAGAATAAAATACATCCGTTGGTGGTCGTTACGTTGAAACTTCTGCTAGAGCTGGGCCAATTCAGTCTACCAGCCTCTTCCTTTATTCTGGAACATCCTGTAAGGGTGCGTTTCACTAATCACAAACAACACTCAAAACGCTGTTTTTTTTATTATACATAACGATCAAAATTATTATAGGCGTGCTGCTTGACATTCGTGAGCGTTGTGTGCGCCTAGTAAAACGCACCTAATATAATTTTAGTTCATGAGTGGGATTCCGTTTACCATTGAATTCTACAAGCGACAGCTTTGTCTCGTCAATGAATTCAACCATTAATGTTCATCTCACCTATTCGGTGAGAAATAGAATTGTTCATTGGAAGCAATGGCCAAGAAACCAGAGAAAGACAGAGTAGAATTCTACGGTACACGGAGTTCCATCCTAGTAACTAACAACCGAACGCAACTACAAGACGGAAGACAGATGACAGTTGGCGCATGTCAACTTTAATTCACTATTGAATTGGAGTGGGGATATGTTGAACCACAGAATATGGTGTTCTGTGGTCCGTGGTATGAACTAGTGGTGGATTCGTACTGTTTAATATTTTATTTGTGAGAAGAGGTTATTTTAAGAAATAAAGTGAAAACATTCCAGGATATAATTTATTGTGTGTGCATTTAGAGTATAGTGATGGCATCGGACGAAGACGTGGAGGAGCAATTCGCCGGTAAGGTTGTTTTGTAGCTTTGCATAGGTGCAAACGTAAGCCGACTTTGAGCTACAGTTCATCTTTTAAAAAGCTAATTTATTGACAATTTCTTTTCGAAACTCCTTAATCAAGTTCTTTTCCTAGTGATCTCACTTGCATTTGTTCGATATTCAGCAGTTTATAGGGAGAAAAAAGGGTAATTACAACTTCATAATCAGATACATTACTTCCGCGGGGGAAGGGGGAGGTTGATTTTCATTATTTTTGTGACAGCGCGCGGGCATATCCTGACCCTTAACAAAATGGAGGACATCAAACAAAGAGATTGGCAGATTGCAAATTAGGTGATTTCGATCAAAAAAGTGTATTGCCTTTGGGGGTTAGAAATTTCATATTTTCCCTCCTAAATTTTGTTTTGATTGCACTGACCATCGTCCACATGGTTGACAAGCTCACTTTTAATTAATTTTTTTTAGGGGAGGAAGATGCCCCCGAAGATGCTACTGAACAAGTTGATAATGAGCCGGATTCCGAAGACGCTATTCCAAAAGGAGGGGTAATTTGAAAGATTTTTTTTGAATTGAAACAGTAGGAAATCGATGATATTCTGTATGACCGGAATTTTCCAAACATTTTGTAGGTATTTTGGTTCAGAACCAATCATAGAGAAAGTGACGAGCGAGAAATTATTCCTGATTTTTATTGAGTTTGAAAGAAAAATTGGTTGTCTATTCAATTTTGAGTCCACTTCAGTTTCTATTAATATCAGTTAAAAGTGATTTTTTCTCCTAATGAATGACTTTCAAAACATATGTGTTTTGAAACAATCTATTGGATGAGTAGAAGTATTCAAATTCATTACTACTATCAGTTTGTTCACCCTACAGGTCAAAGCCCAAAGGAAAGTGTTTGCCTATAGACTTGGCCATTTTGTCAGTTATAGTTATAAGATTATGAAGCTACCAAAAACATGGACAGTTCTTTAATAGAGTTTGTTATCAGTTTGATATGCTCATTTATTTTATCACATTTATATATTATCTTCATGTGAGATTTAACATGTGAACTTGTAAAAATGAAAACCTATTTAAAGCTCTAAAATTAGATATTTCAACATTCATTCTAGCCTCTTTCACTGTTATAGAAATGAAATATCACCTGAACCTAGACTGCAATTTGATTATCAAAGGATTTATGGGATCTCTTTGCAAAATTGTTGGTAGGAAAGGATTATATAATAATTCAACATACCTAGAATGACTTCTGGTCACTAGATACAAGAGACCTTTTGCTAAATTAGGAATAATAGAGGTAATTCACCAAACTGCTTGATATTGTCAAAACACTTATCAACAACTTGAAATGTATAGATTATATCTTCAACAATGAATATGTGACAACCTCATATTACTATTGCTTAAGGAACATACAACTGGAGAATATGTATTGTTATTGACTAGTCTGCATTATTTGGGACTTCCTATATGGTTTTGATTATTGTCAAAACGATCAATTTGATTGAAATTGGTATTATTTTTCTTGGACTATCAAAAAATCATCTACTGAACATGTTGAGAGTGCAGCTTGATTTTATAGCATTCTTTTAACCCCTTTGATACCTCCAAAGAATTCAGAGAATATTGAAATTGAAAATTGATGTATTGCATACTTGAAATATTATTTTGTAGCATCCAGTCAATTCCCTTCTGTATATCAAGAAATAATTAAATGAATTTTTTGAATTTGTATGAATTTTATAAATTTTATTTCATTGAATGTAAGACATAATTTTTCAATATTCCTTGAAAAAAAAACAGTATAAAGCTAGAGAGTTAAAGGAGTGGAAGTGGGGTGAATTGGTGCAAGAGAATAAAATTACATTTTTAACGAATTTATTACAACATTTTTAGAAACATAATATTTTTGGGGGGCCAAAAGCATGTTCATAAACATGCTACACATTTAAATTATGTATTTAACAAATTCAATAGGTCATTTTGCAATAACATTTAAGAAAAAATTAACCAAGATGATAGTGAATATTATTTCAATATTTTTAAAGTGAAATAAAGGGTTTAAAAGGATACTACAAGTCAAATCCAACTTTTTATTATTGTCTACATAAGTCATTTGCTTCTCAATGTGAAAAATATATCTACAAATGTGTATTCAAGTTATGGACAATGGATAAACTTGAATGCTACAAAATCAAATGTTACAAGAAATTTTGTAATGAATTATTTCTCAATGTGAAAATAACTCCCAACATTATAATTAAATATAAATGATTTAGTTTTCTTAGTTTGATGATGAAAAGGTAAAGGGTTGTAACTGTTCTAGTCAGTGTCTATTAATAAACGGAGAGATTTTTATGATCCCCCAACTTTACGTGAAAAAATTTCATCAACACATCAATGTGATAAATGATACTGAATGTAACTTTATCAAAGTGTAGGACTCTGCATCTTATAAGTTTCACTCACTCGATATTATTCACAATTTGGCAACATGATTTAACAGGAAGAAGACGATGACTATGAACCTGAAGATGGTCGTAAAAAAAAGAAGGGAAAGAAGAGGAAAGCGAGGGGGGAGGAGAAGAGAGGCAAAAAGAAAAAGAAGAAACGTAAAAACGACAGTGGAGATGTAAGTAATTGATAAAGTAATATGATCATCAATAATACTGAGCATTTTGTACAGGAAAGTGATTTTGGGGATGAAGACGGAGGTGGAGATTCGGATTTTGGTAATACCAGTAAAAGAGGAAGGAAGAAGGGTTCTACCAAACATTCTTCTTCTACCCCATCTACACCTGCACCATCCACTGAATCTACCAGTGGAGGAGGAGGTAAGAAAAAATTTCATTAAGTTGTCTTGGTAGAACAACATATTTGAGAAATATCATTCAAACAGTTGAAGGCTATGAAACAAAATATTTGTAACAATTATATGAATGCAAGGATATAATTGCCTGGATGCATGAATCATTATTTTATATGATAGTTTTCAGAACATAGTTTGAATTAAACTGATTATGAAATTCCCTAATATATGACTAATTTGGATATATTTTGGTATGTAACTTCTTTAGGGTGCAATTATTGCATTATTGTGTCCCTGATATATGAGAGATATTTATTTCTTGCTTGATAACCATTATTGAATTGTTTTTTATAGAAATCTCGGACTTGAAAAATGTTCAATACTTTGTTTTCAAAGGAAATGCATAACACTTTTCTTGTAATAATTATTGTTCTGAATTTTTATGTATATCAATGAGTGAATTTTATATTTTCCCAGATAATTGGCAATTTATAATTCAAAATTAAAATGATTAAACTTAGGTATTATTGATTATTTATTAAACTTGTCATTATAGGTATGCCAACAATTGAAGAAGTATGTTCAACTTTTGGCCTAACTGATGTAGATCTAGATTACTCGGAATCTGATTTTCAAAACTTGACGAGTTACAAGTTGTTCCAGCAACATGTTAGACCACTACTAGCTAAGGAAAATCCAAAAGTATGGTATTAATTTTTTTAAAATATTCAATAATTACATATAAATTTTTTTAAGGTTCCAATGTCAAAGCTGATGATGCTTGTTGCTGCAAAATGGCGCGAATTTTCTAATATAAATCCCAACCTACAATCAGAGGGTAACGAACCATCTGCACCTCCTTCAACCACTTCAGAAGAGAGTTATCCCAAATCTAATCGATCAAGGGTTTCGAAAGAAGCTTCATCATCAAAAGTGATTGAAGTAAGAGTCTCATTCAATATTAACTGTTTATTTATACAGTATAGAAATGAAAAATTGTTTGATATTCCAAATGTAGCATTTCAAAACCATTTATTTGTCTAAATCAAAGTTTGTATTTAGGCAGATTCCGAGCAGTACGACGATGAAGATGAGGAGGATGAAGAAGATGAAGATAAAGTGAAGAAGAAGAAGAGGGGTCGTAAGCCAAAGAAAGCCTCCAAGGTGCCCACTTTGAAAATTAAGTTGGGCAAGAGGAAACGGGGTAGTTCGGTAAGTTTGTGGCGTGTTTTACTCAAAAATTTAATATTTTGAGAGTAACTTATTCCACAGATGACATACATCAAATTGAAACATTGACGAAAAAATCATTATCTCTTACATTTCATATATTCTTTGCTGTTTTTGCTTATGCTTTCAATTTGAATATCAATAGGATGAAGAGGATGTCAGCATAGGAGGTTCAGACAAAGATTCCGATGCCGAGTTCGAACAGATGCTTCAAGAATCCGAAGATCCGAAAACCAGTAAATCTCCAGTTGAAGGTGTGCCGGACCAGCCTTCCGAGGGCGGTTCTGAAGAAGCCACGCCCAGGCGCAAAGCCAAGACCAAGATTGGAAACAAAAGCAAAGTCAAAAAGAGGAAAATGAAAAGTGGCAAGGGAGAGGAGGAAAACTACGAACATCAGGACTATTGCGAGGTGTGCCAGCAAGGGGGTGAAATCATCCTGTGCGATACCTGTCCCCGAGCTTACCATTTGGTGTGTCTCGAACCTGAGCTTGAAGAAACCCCAGAAGGAAAATGGAGCTGTCCACATTGCGAAAACGAGGGACCAGTTGAACAGGTTAGATAGTAATTGAATCAATAGTGATTTTGAAAAAACAAGCCTAAGTATACTTTATTGTTTGTGGATTTAAGCTCGAGTATTCTGACTTACTGAGATGTAATTACTAGAAATAGTCAAATTACGACTTCCTAATTCGTAATTCTGACTTACTACGATAAAACTCGACAGTTACGATGTACTAACTCGTAATTCCAACTTACTAACTCGTAATTCCAACTTACTAACTCGTAATTCCGACTCACTAAGACGTTATTACGAGAAAAAGTCGTAATAGTCAAATTATGACTTACTAAGACGTTAATGCGAGATAAAAGTTGTAATCGTCAAATTACGACTTGGTCGGAAATTCCGACTCACTACTCGTAATTCCGACTTACTAAGACGTTATTACGAGATTACAGTCTTAATTATTTTCGAATAACGACTTGCTTACCTGTAATTCCCACTTGCTGAGACGTAATTGGAAGATGTTACTAAGATGTGATTACGAGATAAAAGTCGTAATTGTCGAATTATAACTCGCTAAGTTATTATGACTCACTAAGACGTAAATACGAGATAAAAGTTAGTCGAATTACGACTTGCTAACTCGTAATTCCGACTTACTAAGATGTAATTACCAGAAAAAAGTCGTAATAGTCGAACTACAACTTCCTTACTCGTAATTCCCACTTGCTAAGACGTATTTAGGAGATATTACTAAGACGTTATTACGAGATAAAAGTCGTAATTGTCGAATTATGACTCGCTAACTCGTAATTACGACTAACTAACACGTAATTACTAGACAAAAGTCGTAATTGTCGAATTATAACTTGCCAACTCGTAATTTCGACTTACTAACACGTAAATACGAGATAAAAGTTTGTCGAATTACGATTTGCTTACCTGTAATTCCCACTTGCTGAGACATAATTGGAAGATATTACTAAGACGTTATTACGAGATAAAAGTCGTAATTGTCGAATTATGACTCGCTAACTCGTAATTACGACTAACTAACAAGTAATTACTAGACAAGAGTCGTAATTGTCGAATTATAACTTGCCAACTCGTAATTTCGACTTACTAACACGTAAATACGAGATAAAAGTTTGTCGAATTACGATTTGCTTACCTGTAATTCCCACTTGCTGAGACATAATTGGAAGATATTACTAAGATGTTATTTCGAGATAAAAGTTGTAATTGTCGAATTATGACTCGCTAACTCGTAATTACGACGAACTTACACGTAATTACGAGATAAAAGTCGTTATTGTCTAATTATAACTCGCTAACTAAGATGTAATTACCAGAAAAAAGTCGTAATAGTCGAACTACGACTTCATAACTCGTAATTCCCACTTGCTAAGACGTATTTAGGACATATTACTAAGACGTTATTACGAGATAAAAGTCGTCATTGTCGAATTATGACTCGCTAACTCGTAATTACGACTAACTAACACGTAATTACGAGATAAAAGTCGTAATTATCGAATTATAACTTGCCAACTCGTAATTTCGACCTACTAACACGTAAATACGAGATAAAAGTTAGTCGAATTACGACTTGTTAACTCGTAATTCCGACTTACTAAGATGTAATTACCAGAAAAACTCGTAATAGTCGAACTACGACCCTAACTCGTAATTCCAACTTACTAAGACGTAATTACGAGAAAAAGTAAAAAATCCTAACGACATTATTAATATCTATATACTAACAAAGTAAATGTAACAATGGTATTGAACATAGAAATAGTACCAAAAAACAACAAAAAAGATGGTGTGATTACGAGTTTCATCTCCACTATACTGATCTCAAGTCGAAATATACGAGTTACTAAGTCGTTATTTTATAATTACGACTTTGATCTCCTAATTACGTCTTAGTGAGTCGGAATTAAGAGTTAGTAGGTCGTATTTTATAATTATGACGTTGATCTCGTCGTTTCGTATTAGAGCCGGTTTTTCAATGTTCAGTTAGGAGTCTCAGCTGACTGACGGCTATTAGTTCTCGGGCCCATTAGGTAACAAAAAAAGAACTGTTGGGATTTCGTGAATCTGTTCTTCGTGTCAAGTTAGACAATATGCTACTGATAATTTTTCTCAATTAACACATCAAACTCGACATGAAGATCAGATATACGAAGTATCAAAGGTTTGAGTAATAATTTATTTTCTCTCGGTACAGGGCCCGACGACTATTAGCCATCATCCAGTTAACTGAGGCTCTTAACTGGAAATTAAAAAACCGGACCTTAGTTGGTCAGAAATAAGAGTTGGTCTCATAATTACGTCTTAGTAAGTCGTAATTACTGTGGGTAAAATACTCGTTACATTTTAGTCCTGCCATACTTTAGAGCGGGTGTATCCCTGGTGTAACCGAGTCTCGTCAGTATTACGTATTTCATTCCCGTTAAGCATATGGTTACGTATTTCTCTTAGATATTTTCTTCGCAACACAATTTATGTTTTTTTCGTTCAAAAAGTTTAAAGTTAAAATGGCGTAATGATCGCTTTTGGCTAAAGAATTATTAGCATCTACTTCAGCCTTGATTTTCTTTGAGTTGGCATTTAATTTCTAAAAAAACTGTGTACTCTCCGGCGAATTTTATATTTTATGTCGTCATCTAGAATAACTTTCCTTCTACCTCTTGTTTTCTTTTTTGCTTCTTTTTATCATTTTGACGTGATCTGAAAACTGTCCACGAACACAATTCTGATGCGTCCTCCGCAAACAAATCGCGATTACGCGCGTGAATAACTTCATACACAGTTTTTACTATTGCATGTTCGCCCACAGTTTAATATCTTTTCACTTTCTTAGCTTCTCCCCGTTCCATTAGGTTACAAATTAATAAAGGAAATACAAAAACAAGGCAATATCCTAATAATCTCACAACCGCAACAGGTATCACGTAAATGCTGGGATCGATTGTGCAGTGTTGCAATCTCCGCACCGATGTCGAAACATATCGGTACCATTTTTAATCTCGACGATAAACATTCGCCAAATGATAGGCTGCTTCAAATGATCCATAAGCTCTATTGCATGCGTCAAAATAAATTTGCACCGGTGTGCGTTTTGGGTGTATTCTTTCTATACGCTGTGTCCGCATTTCGAACAAGCATTATTTTTATCCGCTCTTACTGTGTTGTTGCTGAACTAGTGACTGACATGACTATTATTTCCGTCTAGTATAGTTGTTCAAGTAATTTAAACATATTATTAGTGTATATTTTTACTTGCAAAACATTTCTATCTATATGTCTAAGTCATTGATGTGTGATTTTGAGTCACCCTGTAAGCTGAAATTCGGTTATGGCAAGAGATGAGAATATTTCAGAATATCTCGAGGATTCGAGAAGCCATTGATATAGTATTTTGTGCTAAAAACTCAATGAAACTCAAAACCCTGATCCTATTCAACAGGACGACGATGAACATCAAGAGTTCTGCCGAGTTTGTAAAGATGGCGGCGAGCTCTTATGCTGCGATTCTTGCACCTCCGCCTACCACACCCATTGCCTAAATCCGCCGCTCACCGATATTCCAGACGGCGACTGGAGATGCCCGAGATGCGGATGCCCGCCGCTTGTAGGAAAGGTGGCCAAAATTCTGACTTGGAAGTGGGTGGACGATCCACCGAAGAAGAAGGACGGGGAAGAACAGCCGAGGACGAGACACAGAGAATTTTTCGTCAAATGGCACGAGGTAAGACTGCTAGCAAAATCGCTGTGGATCTTGTTTGAAGTGTACAATTCTCTTAATTGAATTCCTTTTTCAGCTTTCGTATTGGCACTGTAGCTGGATAACTGAGCTACAGTTGGACGTGTACCACCCTCTTATGTTCCGTGCGTACACGAGAAAGTGGGACATGGAGGAGCCCCCTAAATTGGAGGAACCCATGGACGAAGCCGACTCCAGATTCAGCAGGTGAGTCTTTTGCACCTCTCAAACCTGATCATATTACCAAATTGTTTCTTTCAGGCTCTTGAAGATGGGCGGCAACAATAATGACGAAGAACTCGAAGAAAAATACTACAAGTATGGCGTGAAACCCGAATGGTTGGTGGTGCACCGCGTCATCAATCACCGTACCATGCGCGATGGTAGAAATTTGTACCTGATTAAATGGCGCGAGTTGACCTACGATCAGGCCACATGGGAAGACGAACACGACGACATTCCTGGACTGAAACCGGCAGTCGAGTACTACATGGATCTGAGGTCGGCTTGCTTGGGCGGTGGGGCCAGATCGAAGAAGAACAAGGGAAAGAAGCCCAAAGCAAAGGAGCTGATGGATGATGACGAGAGGGGAACACCGTAAGCACTAATTTTATTTTTATTTTTAGGAGGTGGATAATTAGACATAATGGAACACGGGTGATGCGGTAATTGGTGGTCGGTGGAAATGGGTGTGATGCAGTTTGTCAGTCATGCGATTGGCAGGTGTGGTAATGTTTCTCGTTGTGGAAATGGCTAGTTTGAGTGCCATAGAAATTGGGGATTGAGGGAAATTTTCACCTTTGAATTAACGGCGAGAGTTGTGAGCGTTATGCAGTACCACCGAAGAGTTGTTGATGCAAAAATGAGGACAGCCGATGCGTGTGGTTCGCCAGGAAGATCCCCTATCGCCATTGTTCTTTTATCGTGTGGTAGAACGCGTCTTTTTGGCAGGCAAGTTGTTTTCACAATCGGAGTTGAACGTTTTCCATGGATGGCATTTGCGGACGATGTAGTGCTGTGTTGCATCACCAAAGTTGGCTTCCAAAGCGATTTTGATATTCTAGATGCCGATTAATGGGTTATGTACCAATTGGATATCTAAATATGAATGTGATCGGTACTGTGTTTCAATGTGTTGAACCGAGCCAGGCGTTCATAATGGGTTTCCTGCTTTTGCCGATCAGACTCAAGACTACCAAAGAGTCGTGTCACAATTTGAGCTCAATGACATGACTGACAGCTGTTTTTCTTCGACAACGACGACCCACTCTAGTTTCGCGGTCGGCGCTATTACGTGACGCCGTTCCACTTACACAATATCGTTTTTGATGAAGTGAATGTGACGTAGGTATCTTTTTCCCGGTGGTCAGTTACTTCATGGTTCAGGACGCGATTTCACAAAATATACTTACGCCTGCACAAACCCCGTCCACAGTCGCACGTCATCATAAAATCCGAAATTATACGCAGCCCCAGCACGCCGTTACTAAACATACTTGACACCAGCGCATATTTACTGAAAACTGAGTTTTTGAGAACAATAATTACGCTACAAATGCCAACCCCCAAATCGGGAATAGGTATGGTCTACGTAAGGTTAGTCAGGTCAGAACAGGTTAGGTTAGTCAGGTCAAGAAAGGTTAGGTTAGATTGCCTAATAATTTATGAATTTTCAACTCGGTTTGCATGCAGGTGCCTTTATGCTAATTGATTCCAGCACTCTGGTGTCGCTGGTATTGAGTATATTTAGTAACAGCGTGCTGGGTCGCGTATATTTTCGAATTTTATGATAACGTGCAACTGTGGGCAGGGTTTGTGCTGGCGTCAAGTATATTTTGTAAAATCGCGTTTAGGACAGGGTTTTTACTTGTTCACTGGGAAAAAATTATGAAAAGGACTTATGCCAGTCGCCGATCTGATAACAAAGACATACACCCATCATTACACCAATAACCTTCCATCGTTGTCTCTCGGGCCCTATCAGGAAAGTTTTAAATTTTCGCGAAAAAATTGTGAACGACCTTTCATTTCAGTCGCAGATACACTCCACCTCCAGACAAACCTTGTACTGATTTGAAGAAAAAACTGGATAGACAACCCTCCTACTTGGACGAAAGCGGCCAGTTGCACGATTACCAGTTAGAAGGTCTCAATTGGTTGCGCTACTCTTGGGCAAATGGTATCGATACCATCCTAGCCGACGAGATGGGTTTGGGAAAAACCATTCAGACCATCGTTTTTTTGTACTCTCTGTTCAAGGAGGGACATTGCAAAGGTCCATTTCTAATCAGTGTTCCTCTGTCGACCATGATCAATTGGGAAAGGGAATTCGAAACGTGGGCTCCGGACTTTTACTGCATCACATATGTTGGTAAGTAGAACTATCGTCACTTTATTTTTTTTGTTTGAAGATTGAGACTTGAACTCATCCATTTGATTCGGTTTCTGTTTTGAGATATTGCAGCTTTGTAAGTAAGACAATGTTTTCAGGTGACAAAGACTGCCGAGCTGTAATTCGAGAAAACGAAATAAGTTTTGAAGAAGGCGCTGTGAGAGGCGGTCGAGCTTCTAAAATTAGAGCCGGCTCTATAAAGTTCAATGTACTATTGACCAGTTATGAGTTGGTTTCCATAGATTCGGCCTGTCTAGGATCCATCGAATGGGCAGTTCTCGTAGTAGATGAGGCACATAGGTTAAAGAGCAATCAGTCCAAAGTGAGTCCATCATTATTGCAAATGAACCAGTCATAATATATATTCTTTTCAGTTCTTCAAATTCCTCAACAGCTACAACATCGCTTATAAGCTTCTCCTAACTGGTACACCTTTGCAAAACAACCTCGAGGAACTGTTCCATTTGTTGAATTTCTTGAACAGCGAGAAGTTCAACGAATTAGCAGCTTTCCAGTCCGAATTCGCGGACATTTCGAAGGAAGACCAGGTGAAGAAACTACACGAAATGTTGGGTCCTCACATGTTGAGACGTCTCAAGGCAGACGTGCTCAAAAACATGCCCTCCAAATCTGAATTCATCGTGAGAGTCGAGCTATCTCCGATGCAGAAAAAATACTACAAGTACATTCTGACGAGAAACTTCGAGGCTCTGAATCCAAAAGGCGGTGGCCAACAAGTATCCTTGCTGAACATCATGATGGACCTAAAGAAATGCTGTAATCACCCGTATCTCTTCCCCGCCGCTGCCGAAGAGGCGCCCTTGGGACCACACGGTAATTGGGACGTGGGTCAGTTGACGAAGGCCGCGGGGAAGTTGGTTTTGCTGTCGAAGATGCTCAGGATACTGAAGGAGCAAGGGCACAGGGTTCTTATCTTCTCGCAGATGACGAAAATGTTGGATATCCTCGAAGATTTTCTCGAAGGGGAGGGGTGAGTACAATTTTATAAGTAAATTCATAATCAGTAATCATAAAATTCATGAATGGTTCCGAATTTATGTGAACTATTAGCTCTTGATTCAAACGTATATTTCTTCATTCCCAATAAAAGTGTCTTTCCTTGAACTCTGGATTTCGACTATTCTCAAAGTTACAACTTTATTCTTGGGCTCTAATCAGGCTCTTGAGTTTAAAAGTCGAAATACCAGGTTTGAAGGCGAAATTCTGAGGTTAGGATTACCACATAGAAGTTGGGATCTTAAAAATTCAGTTGGGATCCTAAGATTAAAGTTGGAATCTTATGAATGAAGTTGAGATCCCAAGGCTGATTTCAGACTAGGCGGAACGAGGAGCGTTGAAATTTCAAATTTTTGTTTTAGGCCCATCAAAGCGGTCTTGAACTTGAGTTTTGATTGGTCTGAAACAAATATTTGCAATTTCCGCACTCCGCCTAGTCTGAAATCAGCCTTATGATCCCAACTTCATTCTTGAGGTCCTAATTTTATTCTAATGATCCCAGCTTCATCTTGAGATCCCAACTTTGACACCTCTGAGCTATTTGGATAAGTGTTTATAAGTGCTACAAAATGGCCGATGTGTGTGCCGTGTGTCTGGCAACAACTGCAAGAACAAACTGCATAAGCTGTAAAATCTGTGAAAAATGGTTCCATATAAATTGCGTCAATCTGACAAAGGAAAAGTTCAATCATTATGCGAAGGAATATAAAAAGAACAGTGGTGAAAAGGACCTTTTTGTCTGTCCCAACTGTGGCCCAGAAAGTGAGGTTAAAAATACCAGAAAAGTGTCTGAAAGCAGTGAAAATGGGCCAACATTGTTGGATTTATTCAACAAATTAGACAACATGGAAAGAAAATATGATAAACTCTTCAAAAAGTATGAAGAACAAATGGATATAAACAAAAAAATGCAAAGTGAAATACAAAACATACAGCTACAACTCGACGTATTAGCAAACAATGTTATAATTAGTGGAATTCCAATAGTCGGTGAGAAAGAGGACCTAAATACTATAATAAACAAAATCAGCACTACCGTTGGTAAACCAACTATATCTTCAGCTGACATCAAATGCTACAGGATAGGGAGGAAAGAAATAGGAGCTTCGCCACCTATAAAAGTGGAATTTGCAAGCAAAAGTATCAAGGAAAAGTTTATATATCCCAAAAAAAGCCTTTTCAACATAACAACAAAGGACCTAGGATTTCAAGATAATAAAAAAATCTACATCAATGAAGATCTTACGAAACTAAATCAAGAAATATTCAGAACGGTGCTGAAGTTCAAGAAAGACAATGGGTACAAATTTCTCTGGGTAGCAGATGGATTTATAAAATTACGAAAAGAAGATGGCAGCAAAATCAACGCGATAAAAAGCATTGCGGATATTGAAAAATTAAAAAACTAAACACTAACAAAGAGATAAATATGATATACCTAAATATAAGAAGCATAAGAAATAAAAAGGAAGACATTGAAACTCTGCTGATGGAACGAGAACCTGATTTTTTGTTCCTCGCAGAGACTTGGCTCTGTGAGGAGGAAATAGACAGTTTCTCATTTAGAGGATATAGCGGTGACCATTCGTGTAGGGATGGAAGAGGAGGCGGAACAGCAATTTACTATAGAAATATGTACCATTGTCAAAAAATAATGGATGATAATAAATATGGAAATAACCTGGTGATGATAGAAGCCCCAGAGCTGAACATGAAGGTAGCCTCATTCTACAGAAAACCAAGTTCCCCAAATCATCTATTCCTAGAACTTATTGAAGAAGTATTGAGCTCGAATAAAAACGCTATTCTGATTGGCGACGCTAATATTAACATCTGCAGAAAAGACAATTTAACATATGAATACATGTCAACTATACAAACCAACGGATACAAAATTGTAAATGATTCAAGTTCCTATACGCGAATCGACAATCGAAACAATGTGAGCACTACCATAGATCATATTATCACAGATCAAGAAAAGGACTGGAATATAAAAGTATCACCATACTATGCCTCTGATCATGAACTGATCGAGATTACCCACCGTTGTAACACCCAGATAAAAACGCAAAAACAAAGCTACACAACTGAACTGTGCAATTATGAAGAGCTGAAATTAAATTTAAAAAAGAAGCTAGATATAACAGATATACAATCCCTTGAATTTGATCAATTGGCTGAAATAATCACAACGGAAGCAAAAAATATAACCAAAAAAATCACAAGAAAATACACAAATAGTGTGAAAGAAGGTTGGTTTACGAAAGAAGTAAGAAGTCTAATGAGAGCACAGGACAAAGCATATAAACTATACAAAAAGAACCCCGGAAATGAAATCTTATCATCACAGTTCAAAAACCTCAAAAAGGAAGTCAAGTCATTGATCAATAAAAACAAGACACAACACACAGAAATGTGCATTCAAAATGCAGATGGCAACCCAAAAAAGCAATGGAGTGTAATAAATGAGGCTCTTGGAAAAAACACAAAAAAAATCGGAATCACTAAGTTAAAACAGCAAAATGGACAGGAAACTGAAAATCAACAGGAAATTGCTGAAGAACTAAACAACTACTTTGCTAATATTGTACGATCGCTGAATATCGACTGCACAATCCCTAGTGAATGTACACTGATAAACCCATCAAATGCATCCATGTATATGAGACCAGTCACCACGAACGAAATATTAAAAATAATTGGATCCCTGAAGACAAATGCAGCACCAGGATATGATATGATTAAACCTCATCTTGTGAAAAAACTGAAACATATACTAGCACCAATTTTAGCAAAAATGATAAACCAAAACATAAAAAATGGAATATTTCCATCCAGTCTGAAAATTGCTAAAATAACCCCTGTACACAAGAGTGGACCCAAAAATGCCAGTAATAACTATAGACCATTATCAATATTGACAGTGTTTTCCAAAATTTTTTAATCAGTGATGAAAGCCAGACTTCTCAATCACTTGGAGAACATAAACTTCTTTAGTAAACATCAGAACGGGTTCTTATCAAAAAGGAACACTCAAACAGCGATCACTAACATAATGGAATATATTTACAGAGAAGTTGATGAACATAATAGAGTTATGGCAGTTTTCCTAGACCTTAGAAAAGCTTTTGATGTAGTGGAACACAAACAACTACTAAATAAACTAAACATGATTGGAGCTAAGAATAAAGCACTTGATTTATACACAAGCTACCTAAACAACCGATGGCACTATACAACAGTCAGTGGAATATCAAGTGAAAATAACCTAGTAACCAGTGGTGTACCCCAGGGGAGTGTAATTGGACCAACACTGTTCCTCATATACATAAATGATCTGTGTAACAATGAACTACATGGGAAAATAACTCTGTTTGCTGATGATACGGCACTCTTCTACTCAGGAACATCTACAGAAATCTTCCAGCTGGCCCAAGAGGATCTAAATTGCATAAATGAGTGGACAACTAAAAACAACATACTCCTAAATCAAACTAAATGCAATTATATGATTTTTAATGGGGATGCAGTAAATGATAACTTCCAATTAAATATAAATCATGAAAAAATTATTGAAGTTGACAGTGCTAAATATCTGGGAATAATCTTGGACAATAAATTAACATTCGAAAAACATATTACCAAACTATGCACAAAACTAAACTATATCTGCTATCAACTGAAGCACAGTGCCATCCGATTCAACAATAAAACTAAATTTCAAATCTACTATTCAAATGTGTATTCGCATCTGATTTACTTAGCTGCTTTTTGGGGACAAGCAAGGCAACAGGATATTAATAAACTACAAATAGCCCAAAATAAAATAATCAAAACTCTATTTAATCTACTATATAGAACAAACACAGCAATGCTCTACAAAGATCTAAAAATCCTGAAAATCACTGACATAGTTAAATTTGATAGTGTGAAAATCATCTATAAAATTAAAAACAACCTAACTGAAACAGAAATTAATTTAACTCAAAATTGTGATATACACCACTACAACACGAGAACAAATCAACACTATCATATACTACCAAGTGCTACAAATGTTGGTAAAAAAAGAACTACATATCAAGCTCTACAATGGTTTAACCAAATTCCTGAACATATAAAAAACAGTCAATCCATCGACACTTTCAATAGAAAGATGAAAAAACTTCTCCTAGACGACTATAATATATAAAAAGTGACCTATTACTCTGTACTATAATGGTTTTATAAGTTATAAAAATGTTATCTATCTCTCTGAACTAAAATAGCTATATAAGTTTCAAAAATGTTATGACATGCATGTCACTCATACAATCTTACATGATATACTCACTATGGATCTTGTTATCTCTTTGAGTAATTAAATAAATAAAAAAAAAAAAAAAACTTTAATCTCAAGATCCTAATTTTATTCTTAAAATCCCAACTTCATTCTGAAGATCCTTCCTAATTTCATTCTCATGATCCCAACTTCATTTTCGATATCCTAATTTTATTCTTGAGATCCAAAGTTCGTTCTTAATATCCTAATTATATTCTAAAGATCCCAGCTTTATCTTGAGATCCTAACTTCATTCTTGAGATCCTAACTTTATTCTTGAGATCCTAACTCGATTCTTAAGATCCCAATTTTTCACTCTCAAGATCCTAACTTTAAACTTAAAATCCAAACTTCATTTTTAAAATCTCAAATTCTAACGTTACAATTCTGTCTTCAAATCCGGAAATTCGACTTTTAAATTCGATATCCTGATTTTGAAATGGTGAAATTCTGACTTTAAACATGAGATATTATTGTATTAATTAAAATTAAATTATTGAAATTATTGAATTTAAACTCGGGATCCTGAATTCAAGCTCTAAACTTGAAATCCCGAGGTTGAAGTGCAGATCAGGAGATTTTGAAGTCAGAATCTGGGGGCTTGAAAGATCAGCAATAAAAACTTGGACTCGGGATCCCGAGTTTAATCATGGGATAATAAAAAAAGTTTGACTCTTCAATGCCCTTGCAACTCAGCGATGATTAACTCGGAGTTTTCCCATTTTAGTTACAAATACGAACGTATAGATGGCGCAATTACCGGTAGTCAACGTCAAGAAGCCATTGATAGATTCAACGCGCCCGGAGCGCCGCAATTCGTGTTTCTTCTATCCACGAGAGCCGGAGGTTTGGGAATTAATCTTGCAACAGCCGACACCGTCATCATCTATGATTCTGATTGGAATCCTCACAACGACATCCAGGCGTTCTCCCGTGCCCATCGTATCGGGCAAGCCAACAAGGTGATGATCTATCGATTCGTTACGAGGAACAGCGTGGAGGAACGAGTCACCCAGGTTGCTAAACGAAAAATGATGTTGACCCATTTGGTTGTGCGACCAGGTATGGGCGGTAAAGGAGCTAACTTCACCAAGCAGGAGTTGGACGATATCTTGAGGTTCGGTACTGAAGAGCTGTTCAAAGAAAATCAAGGTATGTGATGATAAATAATGTAGAGTTGTTTCATGTCTTACCAAATTCGTTTTATTTCATCTAGGCAAGGAAGACGAAGCCATCCATTATGACAATAGAGCTGTGACCGAGCTTCTCGATCGTAGCAAAGAAGGTATAGAACAGAAAGAAAGTTGGGCCAACGAGTACCTCAGCTCATTTAAGGTAGCCAGTTATGTTACCAAAGAAGAAGAAGTTGAAGAGGAAGTCAATACTGAAATCATCAAGCAGGAGGCCGAAAACACTGATCCCGCCTACTGGATCAAGTTGCTCAGGCATCACTATGAACAGCAGCAAGAAGATATAGCCAGAACGTTGGGTAAAGGCAAGCGTGTGAGGAAGCAGGTGAACTATAACGATGGAGGAATGACGACTGACGCGCCGCAGGATTCCACTTGGCAGGAGAATCTGTCCGACTACCATTCCGACTTCTCGGCTGGTTCTGAAGAAGATAAGGAAGACGACGACTTCGACGAGAAAAATGACCCGGATCTCAGTAGGTGAGTACACACAATGACTTTCCAAACTCAAGAGTAGGGGTATTTGTAAATTCTCATTGATATATTTTTACCAGGAGAAGCAGAAGGAAAATGGAAAGGAAGGAAGAGAAAGACCGACCACTACCACCTCTTTTGGCTAGAGTCGGAGGAAACATCGAAGTCCTCGGTTTCAATGCCAGACAACGTAAAGCTTTCCTCAATGCCATCATGCGGTATGGCATGCCTCCGCAGGATGCTTTCAACTCTCAGTGGTTGGTTAGGGACCTGAGAGGAAAATCTGAGAAGATTTTCAAGGCTTACGTTTCGTTGTTCATGAGGCATCTGTGCGAACCTGGTGCGGACAATGCGGATACTTTTGCGGACGGAGTGCCTCGCGAGGGGCTCAGCAGGCAGCACGTTTTGACCCGGATCGGGGTTATGTCTCTTATCAGGAAGAAAGTGCAGGAATTCGAGCATATAAACGGAGAATACAGCATACCGGAGATAATCAAAAAAACTATTTTGGAGCATAAAAATAGTACGACTCCGACGACTGAGGGAGACACCCCAAAAAGTGCTACTACTAGTACCAGCGCTACTCCGGCAACGAGTGCCGCCCCTAGTCCGGCTCCCACGCAGATCGAGACTTCGGACAAAGACAAGGATTCGGTACAAAGCGATGAAACTAAGGATAAAGATGTCAAATCCGAAAGTGAAAAACCGTCCGAAGTCAAAAAAGAAAGCGCGGATCCTCAAGATACAAAGGACGTCGTGTCAAAAGTAGAAAAAGCTGAACCTTGTGCTGAAGTGGACGTCAAGGCTGAGGTGAAGCCCGAAGCTGATGCAACTTTGATTGGTGGTGAAGTGAAAACGGAAGACAAAGAAGAAGAGGTGAAAAAAGAAGAGCCGGCAGAGATGAAGGGAGAAGTGAAAGATGAGGAGAAAGAGATTAAGCCAGAGGTCAAGAAGGAGGAAAAGAAGGAAGAGGAAGTTAAGGAAGAAAAACCAAAGATTGAGAAGGAGGAGGACGTGACGATTATCGAAACGGAAGAAAAAGATATCAAGGTGAGAAGAATTGTGATTCTGTTTGGATTCATTGCTTTTAAATATGTTGTATGATATTTCAACTGTTTATTTTTTTATAACTTCGGAATTTTTTTCATAAAGTTTGAATAATTCTTTTTTTTTTTGCAGAAAGAATCTAAGAGGGAGATTGATCTGGAAGCCAAGAAACGATTCATGTTCAATATTGCCGACGGTGGTTTCACGGAATTACACACATTATGGCTTAACGAGGAGAAGGCAGCTTCTCCAGGACGCGACTATGAAATATGGCACCGACGCCATGATTATTGGTTGTTGGCTGGTATAGTGACTCATGGTTACGGCAGGTGGCAGGACATTCAGGCCGACGCCAGGTTCGCTATCATCAATGAACCCTTCAAAATGGATGTCGGAAAAGGAAACTTTTTGGAAATCAAAAATAAATTCCTCGCTAGGAGGTTCAAGGTAGATATTTAGTTTCATATTGAGATTAATTCAGAATACTTGCAAGTACTATTTGTATGATGAATGGATATTTGCAGTTACTAGAGCAAGCTTTGGTGATCGAAGAGCAACTCCGCCGAGCCGCCTACCTCAACCTCACTCAGGACCCCAACCATCCGGCGATGTCTCTGAACGCCAGATTCGCGGAGGTGGAATGTCTCGCAGAGTCCCACCAACACCTCAGCAAGGAATCCTTGGCTGGAAATAAGCCGGCCAATGCGGTACTCCATAAGGTGCTCAATCAGCTGGAGGAGTTGCTTTCCGATATGAAATCGGATGTGTCGAGGTTGCCGGCCACGCTGGCTAGGATACCCCCGGTGGCACAGAGGTTGCAGATGTCCGAAAGGAGCATTTTGTCGCGATTGGCGGCAACTTCGTCCTCGAGTAGTCAATCAACAAGTGAGTTTCTGCACAAATATTTCATCAGTTCGAACTGGAAATCATTTTATGAGATGTTGATAAACCATAATGAAAAACTCCCTATGGGGGGTCCTTACGTAGTGTCACAGCATTTTCCCTATATGTGTAATTCCCGCAGGAATCATAATAACTTGAATAATTTTCCGTCGTCTTACCACGAAGTGCATTATCAATCAGAAATACTTTGTACATGTAATATTCCAAACTGAAATAATTTTCCATTGTCTTACCAGGTACCGCATTATTAATCAGATATTTCGATTGAAATAACATGAGCAGTTTTTTTAAGTAATTGTAATTTAATCGTATATATGAACTGGGAAAAGTAATTCAACATTTTAGATCTTAAAGTGATATACGTCAGGTTGGAGCACTCAAAAAGGATAAAGAAGTATTGAATAGAAATATTGAATTTGGACCTATGACGCCCTTTTCTGTATGATGCATTTTGTCATGGTATTTTAAACTCAATTTATGTCATTCTAGGTTTATGAAAAATAACGTTGATTTAAATTTCACTTACAGCCCAAGTGATGAGTCAGTTCCCACCAGGCTTCAGTGCTGGCAGTCTCCCTGGATTCGCAGCTGCCGCCGCCAATTTTGCCAATTTCAGGCCACAATATTCGGTGCCAGGCCAACCACCTACCGGATTCCCCTCATAATAGGAGTGTAACTTTCCATAAAGTGAAATAGCTCAAGGCCGTCAAATAATTTATTCTTATATTTTACAGACTAGGGTATTTATTTTTGGATCGATAGCCTGAAGTCTGATCGTGGTTTGCTCATTGTCGCACATTTTCGGTGTTTTAAAAACATTTCACGAATATCTGTAACGAAAGTGTTTCCAATCTGTAAAATTTGATATTTTATTTGAGCAAAATGAAGGCTGTAGGTTTTACAATTTTTTGTATTTATCGCTGCTGAGGAGTAATTTATGGATATCGATTGAATTTGAAATCGTTCACGGATTATTCAAGGTGACTTATTTTGGTTTTGCCAATTTATTTATCATGAAGTTGAAATGTGATTTTTTAAATTTTATTTACCTTGAATCGAAAGCAGACAAAATTCTTCAAAGTATAGCAATAGGATAGTAAGAATTTGTTACATCTATTCCACTGTTTCAAATTGGTGGTTGATTTTTTTAACTGGTAAGTTTGTTCACAATAAGCATTCTTCCAATAAATGAAATAGGAAATTGTGTATTTGTTTGATTTTCGCAACATAATGGTCTAGCTTAAATGGGGGTACATTGATTACTCTTGTTCGGATGTTCATCGCCGTTATACTGAAGAGGATTGCAGAAACAATCGGTGGGTAACATTTGATTGCTCCTGCCAAGGCCTTTCGTGATCCAAATATGGTAGCACAATTCCCAATGTTACAATTTTAATTGAAATGCATTCAGGCATTAATTAAAATGATTATTTATGTCTAAATGAAATTGTTTGGACTTCCATTGCCTAAAAAAGAAAGAGAAACCATATCTCTATGGTTTCAAGTCACTTATATCTAGTCACACAGTATAGCAATCATCAGTGACGACTTTTACTTTGTTTAAGTTTAATTTGTTCGCATTTCAATTTACCAGTCTACGGTGGAGTTCCTGATTTTTGGGGGGGCATTCGCTTTTCAGCTGTAGGAAAAGCTACAAACGCCACCTTGGTCTTTTCACATACCTCAAACGCCAACCGCTCCTGTATAACTGTACAAATTCAGTTTGAAACTCCTTCGTTTTGCTTCCACATACCAATATGTCCGCTGCTTCGCATGCGCAAAACACTTTTGCAGTGGGCCAACACATTTCTTCTTTCTTTTTTTTGAGGTTCTGATGGTCGAAGATATGAACAATTATTGTTTCAACTTCACCGTCATCATAACATAAGACGTGTCGTGGTTGATGAATTTGTAATTGTTTAAAAAAAAAATTGTTTTTTCCGTCAACCAGCTGTTATCCCCCTACGAATGACTGCCCTCAGAAGTCGAAACTTGTGCGAGCTAAGGATTAACGAGGTCTTACCTTTTAACGTGCGATTCCTAGCACGAATGAAACATTAAAACAAAAGGCACACATGAAATCGAACAGAACACAACATCGTTTGATGGAAAAATATCCATGAACAATCTTGCATCCTTCAAAAACAAAAGTTCTGAAATGCCCGGGCATGATGGGCATTTATAAGTAGTCGCAATTTGGTCTACATGTCGCTCCCTTTCGCGTTTCCTTTACAGCTTTCAGAATAGCCTTTTGTGGTTCTAAAATATTTGTTATATAGCTTAGACAATAACTATAGTGGTTCATCTTGTTATTCAGCCCTATGCTGTATCACTTCCGTTATTTTGCTATTGCTTGGTAATAGCAAAATATCGGAAATGGCGAATAACGGTGACGTTATTTTTAACGGAAGTGATACAGCATATAGCTAATTGTCAGACTATGAATTGTAAAGATGTAGAACATTCAGGAGGCACATTTAAATGTGTATAAAAAGCTTAGTTGTTAAAGTAACTAGATTCGTTCATTGTCGGAGTTCTATCCAGAATAATTTATACCCTCTAAGGTCACTTCATGAAAATTCTTTATTATGGGCATCGATTGCAAATTTGTATAAATATGCGCTCACTAGTCTCTCTTTTTTTTTTGTCGCTTCCTATCGGCCTTTTTATATCCGTTTCTGATCACACATCGTACCACTAGCCACTCCCAAAAATGTACTCGATGAAAACAAAGGTAATTATTCGCTGCCAATCAAGTCATCCAAGCAATGAATTGGTTGTCCTCTACTTCTGATTACATTCCTAACAAATAGTACGGCCGTGTGTTTCTGGTATTTATAATTAAACTGTTTCAAACATGGATGGATGTCTTGCATACCTTGTGAGACGAAGAATACAGGTGAGTTTAATATCCATCCGAACTAACGCATTTTTCTGCGATTCACAAATTTAAAAAATGTCTTATGAACTTTATTCATACTCGCACGACAAAAAAATTGCAGTTGATGTTGGATCATAAAGTTATTTTTTTCCTTTTTCTGAAATATCCCAATCAGTCGAAAATTTAAGAAGTTAGCTGTAAAAGACACTAAAATATATTTCAATTATAAAAGGTTACTGCTCACCCTGTTTCATTGTTGCGGTTCAGGTAGTAGGTGAATTTCATATGATTTCAACAGATCTCCCATATTTCGTTTTAAAAATCCTTTAAATGCAAATGAAAACTGTTTTGTGATAAACTGAAGTTAAAGGTTAGCGAAGGCATAAGGCGCAGTACAATCTAATCTAAATTCTGTGGTTCTGTGATTTATCGGAATACGCAAAATTTGCGAAATGTTAAAATATTTCCATTTCATTGTGGCAGGACCAACAGCCATTTTGTTCGCAGAATAATTCAATAATTTTGACGAGTACCATTTCTCGCCTTGAAGCTCAGTAAAGTAAATGTAACACCGGCTTCACAGAACTACAATTGAAGCATGCGGCACACCCACACCAGTGATGATTCGAAACAAGGAAATATTTTGCGGCGCGCTGCATAGTGAAGGTTGGACTACCGTTGGACAGATTGTTATTTTTTGCATGGTTTGTCGTATATTCCATAAATTCTAGATATGAGATTATGGAGAATTATTTTTCTGATGGGGTATTGGAGAAAACCTCACTTTTTAAGGCGCTGCAAACGCATGAAGTTAAAATGATATCAACTTCAAGCAGCAGCATCGTGGTATTGTAGTGTGAGTGAGGGGAATACAGAATTAACCAATCACAGAAATGCCGCACGCAGCAGTCGAAGTTTTCTGAAGCCCGTGTTAGTCATTGGAAAAAAAATTATTTAAAATTTTATCATTTAATAAGAAATAGAGATACTGAAATAAAATATTTTTAGACTTGGTACTATAGAATGAACTTGGATGCATTTCAATGCATTTTGGAGGTCGAACTTTCGAAAGCCCGGTACCTACCGCCAGAAGAACTTCTAGCATTTTACAAAACGCTGAGGTAAGTAGTTTTAACTTCTCAAAAAATTATATTTTAAAGGAAAGACAAGTTTCTATTTTTTGCGGGCTCATCAATACTATATTCAGAGACTACAGACACAAGTTTTCTGTGATCGGTGGTGGCCATCAAAGAATACATGTAAAATACCTATGAATTCGGCATTCATTCTTGCCAAAAGTAATAGGTTAAGGGTGGGCATATAATTTCTATTCAAACGTTTTTTCATAGACAAAAGTGCTTTATTGATACGTTTTCCAAAAATATTTTTAACGAAAATAAAAAGCGGACTTGTGGCCAACTGTTAAATTTTAAATAACGAATTTGGTTTTCAACGAGTTGAGCCGAATTGATCAGTGATCATCAAAATTCGTCCGTTCTGTGTTTTTCTCTTTGTTTTCATTCAATCCAACAGATAAAAGTAAAATAGTAAGAAATTTTGTGTAGTTACTTGAAATAACCGTTTCACATTACTGATTCTTTACTGCAACTTTATTGCGAGCAATCTGAAATTGCACACAATAATTGTGCACACCTTTCCATTTCAGACTTCTCTATTCGGAACTCATACCACAGTTTGAATAGTTCAAAATTTTTGTGTGCAATGATATTGCAGCAAAAAGGCGTAGAGGTATGAAAGGTTGATTTTAAAAAATCCAGCAACTGAATTTTTGGAAAATTCTGTGTTGTAAAGTGGCTAAGCAATGAAATGATGTCGCTGTATTTTGAATAACTCGATTTTCTGAATATTTTTCTTCTGTAACCTACGGAACTGTATTTTCAAAATAATGATTCTAAATCCACTTGAAACTGTAGTCTATGCTTTTCTTTTGTAACCTCCTTTAAAAGTATTGGGGTTCTTGAAATAACAAACCAAAAATGTATTTCTGCGTCCCACAAATCATAAGCCGTTTATCCAAAACATTTATTTACAAATAGATAGAATCGGTATTTTACAATAGATATATATTCTGAAAATGTATGGTCACACACAGTCAACAATAATAAAGTATTTCAGCTTATCTATAGTGACGATAACAAATCTTTATACGGAGTATCAGGCTGTTCCATAACTTTCCTAAAATTATCAACAAACGTTCGCTGTTGCTTGTCATTGGTTAAATTATTATAAAAATCGGCTCCTGCTATACATAACATTTTCCTGTCTTCGTATTCGTATCTGCCCACTCTGGTTTGAACGTAGGAAAAATATGAACGCAGCCAGCTGTTTGTACTGGCACTGATGAAGAAGCAGGTTAGGCACCAAGTTGCCATGCCTATTGAAAAGTTCTGAGTGAAATTCGACAGACTAAAAACTACCCAGTCTTGTAATAACGAAAGTTGATTTCTTTGGATGGCGCTCAGGAATACCTGAAAGGCAAATTTAGGCTGTATCTCCTACTGGAATTGGCGAATCTTACCTGGAACACTACTTTGCTGAGCAACTTCGGATGAGGTTGTTGAGAAGACAGGAATTCTCCTATAACCTTGGTCAGGATATCGGACGGTGAAAAGAAATCGTTGAGGATATCCGGCAGTACTGAGCATAGGATCTCAACTTCATGAACATAACCTTTCTTGATACGTTCGAATATTGCGGATATTTTTTCCATTGTTTGCACTAGATGATCAGGGTTGGTAGGTGTATTGTCAGAATTTTGTTCATTTTGCAAGTGATTGGCACAATCTAAAAATAAAGTTGGCACATAATTTATCCCTTAGTTATATTACAAAAATCCTCAATACAAGATGAGAATACATAGAAATGTGTTCAAATATCAAAAGTAGGAGTCGTACATTTTGAAAGTGTATCAAGTGTATCTAGGGATAACAAACCAAATTACGAATCGATATTCCCATTTGGAAAGAGATCTGGTAGACAAAGGCACTATATAAGAAAATAGGCATCAGAAAATGAAACATTTTTATCCTACTTCAATAAATATAGAAACACATAATTATAGGAAAGTGGTGAAGGCAGCTAAACAAATTCTACCAATTAATGAAAAAGGGCTTTTTGTAAATTTACTCTGGGTTACTACCCGATGCAAAGAGATCACAGAGATCACGAACCCGGGTTCTTAGTTTACAAACGGGCCAGATACAGATACGTGCCCTTTTGCGTTGGGTTACGATTTATGAACTCAGGTTAGTGATCTCATCAACCCGAGTAGGATTCCGTAAAGCCCTAAAGAAAGCTGAAAAAATTGTAAACGATTTGAGAGGCAAAAATAATAGACCATCTCACTGGAGATAAGATCAATAATTATTATTGCTCAATAGCAGAAAATTTGTCCTTGAAAAATAGATCACGATATGACCCAATGAGTTACCTAAATAAAATATCTGTACGAGACTCCTTTTTTCTATCGCCAACTAACCTAGAGGAAATTAAAGAATGATTGAAAACTATGAGTAATAAACATATATCAGGATGGGATGACGTTTCAGCTAAAGTCCTTCATCTTCCAGATCAGGCTATGGATGTTATATCAGATGCAATAAATGAATCGTTCACAAGTGGAAGCTTTCCTAAATGCCCAAAGATAGCAATAATAAATCCTTTTGCACAAAGGAGGGGCTTGTGATGTTTTATCAAAACTGAGACTCATATCACTCATATCATATCGTTTAGCAAAAAAAATGACTCCCTTGCGGTGGTATCGCGGCCATTGGGAACCGTCGGGAACGTATGGCAAGGTGATTTCCGTGAATGGCTAGTCGACGATGATTAGCTGCACAAAAATTAGCCTGGTACAAATGGTTGAATTGTTTTTTTTTTTAATTAATGTATTCGTGTCGGTATGGCAGGCTGTAAGTCACACCGGAGAAGTATGGCATTACGCTATCGCCTACTTCTTTTTTTATCGACTATCGGAAAATACAAGCATTTTTGTGGAACAAATCGTTCGACACTCGTTATTTATCCGACACGTTCGAATAACGCCCACGCGATTGGGTCGCCGGTACCAGCCCTATGACCATCATTTTATTTTTTGTCATTCCGTAATCACACCCCTGAAGAACCGCCATACTGGTACAAATGACCTAATATTTTGTGTCACCATCTCCCGGTCTAAAACATTCCTTTTCATTATTATATTATTTTATCCCACTATTTTTCAATATTTTCGCTCATGTCGAAATATGAACTGAATGAATTATCTCGATGAAATTCACATAAATGTTCATTTTCTTTACAAATTTGAGTTGTTTTCATGTTGTACATATTTAACACATTTTTGATATTTATCATTTACATATTTTCCACCATTTTGCTTTGGAAAATAAAGCCGAATCATGGAACTTTGCTAAATATCATTCGCCCCTTCAACCCCTATTGCAAAGTCCATGCATTTGTTAAGCCGTGGCCGAACCCACTCAACTACATGGTGAAAGAGAAGAATCGCAGTATCGTTGCTTATGCCTGTTTTTGGGGAGGCTATCACCCTGAGCTTAAATCCATGTGATTCAGAGCGAATTGAAAACTATACTGTGGTCTGGTGACAGTAAAATTCCACAGCATAACAGTATACTGCCTTTCAATTAAAATAATAAATAATTAATGCACTGAAATTTGATTACCTGTATACATGTAAGTTAAAAGTAACTGTGTTCCCAGAAGAGCAGATATAGGATTGTCGTTCCTCATTTTCTCCACAGTAAGTTTCATAAACTGTTTTCCAACTTTTTCCATGAAGGAGGTTTTCTTGATTATGAGTAATCTCTCCAGGCCCTTCAGTTCAAATTATTGTCAAAGTCAAATATCATACTTTTTTATAACGTGTTTTACCTTTATTATGCATATATCTAATGGGTTCAATGTATTCCTATTCACTGTGGTGAAGGCAGACAACAGAGTATTTGTAACGAAATTCTGTTCCATATGAATTTCTTCGACATTTTCAATTAGGTAAAAGGCCAAAGACCACACCAACGTGGAATGTTCCTGAGATTTTTTCAAAACGCTTAAAAAAAATGTTATTTTATGAAACCAAATGGACCTCGTATTTTACCTGTTTGTTGTATTCAAATTGAACTGAACATATTCAACTGCAGACGGCAAAATCAGTTGTAATTCTTCGGATATCCCACCAATTTTTACATTGCTCAGTTTGCAACCTTCTAAGATATACAGAAGTCCTTGTATACATGACATCCTCGATGATAAATAAGGGCTCTTCAAGTATTCCATCAACATTTTTTTCACTTGCTCGTAAACCTCTAATTCCTAGAAATTGTCAAGTTTTGAGTTCAAAGAACAATACTGGACATATTGTGTCGAATTTAAGACTCACTGGGGATAGAACAGCAACTGTCTTGCATATTCCTACTATCAAATATTGATGCATGAATTCATCTACCGAGTGCAACTTGGAGAGTTCCAGAAAAACGTCCATCATCCACGAAAACTGCGATTTGTCCGAGAAAAGATCAGATATCATCAGTGTAGATCTCACAGCTTCGTGGAGGACCCGTACATGTGTATTGGACTGGAATAAAAATCAACTAATGATATGGAAAGATATTGAAGATAACCTTACCTGTGGTTTCATAAGTTGGGTATAGTAATCAATCAAAAATTGCAAACAAGAGTTCACATCCAGTCCACAACCTTCAAGCATTTTCTTCCTACTCCGGAATATTTCTGCAGCTGCAGAATTTTCTTCCGCATCTTTAAAACCCAGTGCACTCAGAAAATACGCGACAGAAACTTGCCCGCATGAATAATCCTTACCAACTTTTTCCAAATTATGGCAATCAAATACATTAAAAATGTTGGCATTTTTATAAATATCCGATAAACTGTCGAAACTCTGCGAAATGTAGTTTTGAATATGGTGCAATTTTCGAACCCTACGAATTAACTCGACTTTTAAAATATAGGACCATTCCTGTTATACTTTACCCTATGCTACCATCATTCAAAGGAGAGTTTCTTGAAATGTGGATAATCTTTGAAACATTTGGGTTACCTGCTGCTGAAATCGTCAGTGTTTCAAGTAGAAGCGCTGTAATAGATTTAATTGCTAGGCTTGATGCGTGTAGGGCATCGTTAATTTCAAGAAGATCCAGATTGTCTAGGGGAATGCAAAGGACACTTAGGAGGCACATCCAAGTCTCTTCGAATTGCTGGCGGGATGTCCAACCAAGAAAAGTTATCCTAAAAGGGAAATCACTCATCAACTCAAAACAGCACAGAATGAAAGTGAATGTGGGTGTCGAAAGAATTTGTCGTGTACGAACGCGAACACAATATCCTTTTGAGCACGGATTGCATTGTAGCAATGCCTTTCGACAGACCATTAACGAAAATGCGTCAAGTCGAAATAATGTCTCAGTAAACACTGTAATGAACTTAAAATGACAGACCGGGTGAACAGTTTCACTGTGCATGGAACCACCATTAATAATAGAAATCGTTGACAGTGAGTCAAAACATAAGTGTGTGATTCAATAGTGCATTCTTGGAGGTTGTCGAATAAAAAAGTGTAAAAATCATCACGGATTGTTCGAAAACTTTACACGTGTATTTTACATCGCAGACTAGTACACCAGCAAAAACATAAAAAACTTATTTTAATGTTCAACAGATCAATAACTTAGTAGCTTAGGATATCCGTAATGAATCTTGTGAAATAGAAACTTTGAGGCAATGGTACTATGCAAATGTTTGCGATATAAATATTTCTAAATTATATTTCTACAAAAAATAGAAATTATGAAGTTCAGTATTGTTGAGAAATAGATACAGAATCGATAGATTCGTTTCAAGGATAAGAATGTCAAGCCAAGAGTGCCTTAGCATCGCCGATTTTAAAATATACGTGATGTGAGAGAGGGTAAAGCAATTATGTGTATATATATATATGCAATTATTTCGGAATATTCGAGAAAAAAAATCCGCATGAATTGCTATTTACATAACACCTACTTTTTCGGTATTTGGATTTAGATGATTTTTTTTCTTTTCTAAAATATTCCAATAATTCCATTCAGTTCAATATGGAGGAAGTTGGCTGTGAAAGCTAATACTCATTCAGTGTTTCCCAAATAACATTATGTGTTTCAAATATAATTTGTGATAGAGGATTTTCCAATTCGGTATGTCTTCAAATAAGGAAGACAATGCGGTTATTGTAGATATTTATTCAGATTCAATCTGCAACCTATCGGGCATTCAAAAACACAAAAAACCCATATGATCATTTTAAACAGCTCAAGTTGAATGGAGCACATAATGTATACATATTATACATATTACCTCAGAGTCATGGCCAGCTTTTCTACAGGAGACAAAGGTTCTGTACCTGAAGACACCCTGTGGACCATAGTTTTTCGATTGTAATAATCTCTCTGAACTTTTCTATTATGGAATATTTAAAGAACCTTTTCATTTTGTTGGTGGTTTATAAAGACCAGACAGAGACGGTGAATTTCTTTAATAGATCTTCCATAAGTATTTTGAAAATTAGGTAAACTCAAATGAAAACCATTTTGTGGTAAAAAAACCAACGTCTCCAATCCACAAAAAGTTCAAATATTTGAAGGTTATTGCGGCATATGGCAGCCATTTTCCTTGGTGGAGGAACTTTTTATGTTCTAAATACTTGCCATACTAACACATTCCTCCCAACTAATAAAACGATGTACATACAATATGACTTTTCTCCTGAAAAATAAGTTACTTAAAATCAACATTTTTACATACCTGAAAATATATTCTTGTAAGATTTCAATTTCCTTGAGCAACTCGATAGGCAAGGAAGGAACCTGAGTTTTGAACGCCCCCGACATCACATCTGGTTGCCACCCCGTCTTCCAAGCTCTATACGGTATTAAAATATACGAGTTGACTAGCGGCAACCTCGACAAACATATCACTAAACTTTGAATTGGTCTGAAGAGGAAATCCGGTATTTTCGATTGATTCACAGCCTTTTGTTCGAACAACCAACAAGACAAAGTGTACATCTGGTGTACAGCCTGTCCTGCAGGAACAGTAACTTCGTCGCTGTTCAAGGAATAAGCTGGTATACTCGGAAGAGGTCTATCACTTCTCAGCAGTAAATTTACAAGACGATAGATGCTATTTACAGAAGAACAGAACCACGACACGTTACTATCGAGTCCCAATAAATTAGAAACGCCGGTATTTCGGAAAATATGGTTACTAGCGTTTAGAAACATGTCCGTAAAGTGCACTTTGAAATCGCCGTTTTGGACCAAGATTAGGTGACTTATATACTCTAAACACAACACACCGAATTTCATTACTTCTTCCAGATTATTGTCGGATATTTTGTTATTCAAGTTTATTTCTATATAGTCCATAAATGTAGGAATGCACTGTGCTGTACTACAGAGGAGACTGGAACATTCTCTGTTTTGGAAAAGTTCCGTCATCTCTGCACTATAATCCATCTCTGCTGTGCAATGTTGCCTTTCGGAGGGATAGAATACCTGAAAACAATGTGTGTGAAAGGGATGGAACTTGATAAATTACCATGTCACATATTATTGCTCTGCCACTGGACTTATGATGAATATTTATCAATAATGAGAAACGGATTAAATAATAGTCTTTCACTTAAAGGCTCTATACAAGGTTTACCTATTGTATAAGTTTACATATTCTATACTAAACAACAATTTTTTCTCGTGAATATTCATTGTTTTTCGGTAGGTTTCCTTTAAGCATTTTTCCAGTGAGCAAGTAAAGTCCATATGAAAAGTTAAGACGCAGTCGGCAAACTCTTTGATTTTTTTTAGTGTGATCAGAAAGAGATTAAAATAATAGCCATTTACTGGCTTCTACAATCATTTCATAGTCCGGGAGGTGAAGGAATAAAATGGCGATACCTTGCAAATATTATTGAATAAATAGATATTTAATCAACTTTGTACTTAAATAAATCTGAGCGTGGATAAGTTTTCAGTTATAGTTGGATTCTTCATTTTGTTAGATACATCAAAGGTTCCTTTTTTTTTCTATTATTTATCGATATAATTTATTTTAACAGCGAATGTTCCTTGGATTATTATATATATATGTATATATGTATTCAATTCATTTTGCATTTTTTACGGAATGTTAATTTCGTTTTTCCAATATATTCATTTTGTTTAGTATTATTTTCAACCAAATGATTTCAATATTTAATTTTTTTTCATTACTGATTTTTAACCGATTATTCCTTTAATTTTGAAAATATTTCTTCATTTACTTTGTATTTTAAAATCAATAATTTTTTGAAATATATATTTTTCAAATTCATGTATATGAAATACATTTCTGTTTTATTTTACATAGGGGCGGCGAAAAAATGTTTCAGGCGCCAAATAGCCTAACTCCGGCACTACTGTGGCCGGTATTTCAATAATCAAGTAAAAAAGAACTTGGTATATTATTCATATCTAGTTTTTTATCCCGTCCTAAATTATTTCTTGATACGATTTCTACATGTTATCAACTTTCTTATTTTAAATGGCAACCAATTTTTTTTCATTTCACGATATTCAACATTTAATTCTAGAAACTAGATCCGAAAAAAAATTATTAAAATTTACTTAGTAGGCCGTGGAATCAAAATGAAAACAAAAAAATGAAAAGTTGGCCATGGAAACCATATGTCACTTGATAACAATTGCTAGGAAAAAGTGGCATAAAATCAGTAGGTCCAAAACTAAAATAGGAATATACAACTTTGTCTTGACTGTACTATTCAGCATAACCATTTTTATAAATTATGTAATATAAAGTGATTTTTTGAAATGAAATACAAAAAAAAATGTGTTTTGTTTTTATTTGGAAAATAATAATTGTAATTTTTGGTATTTGATTTCAAAAAAGTACTTACTATTATATCATTAGAAAGAAATGGTTATACAAGCAAGAAATAGTACAAGCAAGAAAAAGTTGTATGTTCCTATTTTAGTTTTGGACCTACAGAGTATTGATATTATCCCAATTTTTCCAATATTTTTTTGGCGGCTTTTTATAACGCAGGCGAACGAAAATAAAATATTACAGTAGTAATGATATCAAGTGATGTGTGGTTTCCATAGCCAACTTTTAATTTTTTTGTTTTCATTTTGATTCCACGGCCTACTATTATTATTTTTTTCTTATTTCGTTTTTAGTTAGATACCAACTGGTGATATGTCATTAGAAAGGGAATTGAATGCCGAATGACGCGAAAGAAAAAAAAGTTGGCTGCCATGTAAAATAAGAAAGTTATTATATCGATACCTCAAATTTCACAAGCCTACCTTATACAATAACTGAGATATTCCGTAGGCAATAATTCCGTAGCTACCCAGTATAAGCAAAGAGTAAATAATCGACATATTAAACAATAATTTAAAGAATCTGCAGTCCGTCCCTGTTTAAGAAACTTACATTTTTTGCGCTATCGATTTCAAAGGACTGCCGGCTGAGTTTTGAAATATAAACTAGTGCGAACTTTATAACCCAACAAAAAATCAAATAGTTTGCCGACTGAGTCTTGACTTTTCATGAGGACCTTACATAACTTATTTCTATATTTAATTTTATTTAGAAGGTATATTTCACGGGGAATGAAACTTTCGAAATCTTCGCATTTGCGTTTGCTCCGAGCCCATAAACTGATGAATAACAAAAGTACCGAAGCAGTGCATTATTGATTAAAAAAAATTGTTCATTTCGATGGGCACTTTTCATAAACTGCTAGGTTTAGGACCAATGTTATATATAAATTTATTTTATGTTCAAGCTGCCCATTTTAGAGCTGCCTTGTTTTTGTTTTCCACCCAAGACTTTTATAATCTAAATTCAAGCATACCTGATGTGGTGAAGGCACTCTGCTTGCCAAACTAGCGATATCCTTCAACAGACAGTCGACAGTAGCACTGACTAAATCCGATTCTGCTGTCAACTTTTGTCTTCTGGTGTTCTCCAAACCTAACCTTAAACAACCATTCAGACAGGATTTGTTGAATCCACTGCTACACATGAAGCTGATGATTTCGTTGTACTCGATCTGACTCAACAGTTCAGCCATTTCATTTTTGATATTGGCATCACTGCATTTGGCCTGTATTTG
Organism: Chrysolina americana; assembly: GCA_958502065.1. NCBI lineage: Eukaryota > Metazoa > Arthropoda > Insecta > Coleoptera > Chrysomelidae > Chrysolina > Chrysolina americana. Next base: position 63,050,557 of record OY293416.1, on the reverse strand, counting down.
AGACAAGTACCATGTCTTGTTGACTTTCAATTTTTTTATGTACTCGGGATTCACCACTCGTCTTTGTTCAAATTCAATCGGGCTGAGATCGTAATATTGCACGGCAAGTTTGTTCAATAAACTTACCAGAGTTTCATTCCTGAAAATCAGTGACTAGCTAAGTATTTGTTGACGGTATAAAAGCCGAAAATGGCTGTAGTAAATAAACCAAAACTCGGTAGAAAAACCAGTTTTCTTTATCCAGTGATGTCTTACGTTTTTTTTTTATAAAAATACTTTATTCATACAGAAAATGTAAACAGAAAATATGAAATATCACAATAGAAAGTATTATTCCAAATCAGCAATAGTGCTGGTGGCGGAATATAACAAGAGTTTGTATCATGAAACTAATATAAATAACAGGCAATAAGTACATATATATCAATTTAACAAATTAAGAACAATATAATTATAGATATCAAGAATTGAATACAATACACAGGTATCTTTAACAATTACATATTATGAGTAAGTGATTAGTTCTTTTTTGAATGATGCATACCAGTCTTTGGCTATTATAATTAAAATAATAATCGTACATGAACAAAATCCTCCAATCATATAGTACTTACTTTTTAACGAGGTCGAAGGAAACCAGCGACTTCTGTATACCGTTTAAAGTTTCTTTTGTTAACTGGTCATTAACGTCTTCCATAGTCATCGTCAATAGCATTTCAACTTTCCTACTAGCTAAATTTGCAGCCATGCGGGACACCACAGCTTGATGACATTTCAACATGTCCGGAATTATCAAGTTCAATATGGCACCAATTTGTGACTGATGACAGTTCTCGATGCATTTCAATACTTTGATTTTGTACACGGACTAAAAAACTCAGAAATTAGTAGGAAAGAAAACTAGGTTCAATCGGTTTTCATACAGGAAGGGAGACTCTAACATGTCCTGAGATGCTTTTTATGAAGAATTCACTGGAGGAAGGATTTCCATGAACGGAAGAAATAAGTTCTAAAACAGGCGGCTCTGCTAATAAATCTACTAGAAACGCCGAGTTGTTCTGTAAAAACCACGCCAGGTGTTCGACATCGGATATATTCTCACTCTAAAAATAAAAAGTGATAATTCAATTGAAACTATTACGCCCGATCAAAAATAATGTACCAAGTAGTCGCAAAATGAAACTGCAGCTCCGACCTTCATGATTTCCAGATTAATCGAAGGGTTCTGTAGGCTGAAAATTGAATAATGAAACCGACATTAGCCGATTTTTTTTTTCTCTCACCTTTCGCCTGGCACTTTTCCCTCGATTGCGAAAATTTTTGACCAAAAATGTTCATCAGTATAGTTCAATAATGTCAAACAGTTGCACCATTGAGCGGTCAAAATCGGATGGATTGCTGCTAAATTTATAAGGCTATTATTAATATCAGTCAACTGTATCACATCATTTTCGTCAAACTGAATGTTTCCATTCACAACTTTCAGCGCAGTGTTTGAGATCCTAGGATGGTTACCTGAAAAATTTTGGATATTTTAGAGTAGAGTTTGGGGCTATTGTGCTAGACCCCCACTACTAATCTTTATGTAAAACAAGGCAGTTGCAATATTATCGGACAGCCTTTCAGATGTTTGGAATAAGGAGTATTTGAATCTACTGAAAAAAAGAAATCTTGTTCCTTCTCCTGAACAAGTCAGAATATTCCCAATTCAAGGTATTGATTTTATAATTTGAATTTTAAAGCTAAATGAAAGAAACTTCTGAATTTTTTTTTATTGTGAATGGGACACATTCTGTTCGTGGAGTGATAAACTTTGCCAAAAACAATATGTTGAAATTACGCGAAAAGTTAGTCAATTTTTAAACAATTTCAATCAATTAAAACATTTGAGGTAGTAAATAAATAAAGCTTTGCGAGATTCTTAAATTATTTCAACTGAGTCTTACATGATTTTAATGGCGGTGATAAACTGATGAGATACAGTCAGTGGCGCAACAAGGATTTCAGTTTAAGGGGGGCCTAAACTTGATTTTATTAGAACTTTTTTCCCTGCAGCTGTAGAAGAAAATGAGCCAACAAATTGATAATTGATATTGTTACTTCATTCTTTTCCGTTAGTAATTTCCTAGTCAGGCCCTGTCCCCGAAGCTCCGATACTTCCGAAGGGTGCGTTGGATCATTTGCCCCAATAATCACTTCCCACGCTGTGGGGGTAAGTGATTATGGGGTCCGAGAATCATATGCCCTGAGCAGGCGGAGTGAACCAAGGATGACGGCCTTCTGCATTCGTCCTGCTAAGATTTCTGCCATTTTAAGGCAAGCCGGTATGATTTTTAAGTTCGAGAGCATCATTCCACCAAGGATCCCTATTATCAGAACTACCATTTTGACAAAATGGTTTGGGTAAAGCTCTCGGAGTTCGAAGAGTAGATCTCGATATTTAGTCCGTTTTTCCTCTCTTTTTGGACTATGTTCGTTTCGCCAGGGGCCGAAAACTCAATGACGATAATCGTCTTAGTCTGTTGGTCGAGGAGGACTACATCAAGTTTATTGGCTTGTATTTGCCTGAGGGTGGGTAATGAGTAGCTCCAATAGATTCGGCACTTCTCATTCTCCATAACGGACTCAATATCCCCCGGAGAATGAGGCAACACCGGTGTCTCGTCTATACCCTAGGAGTGCCGTATTATACTCGTAGCGCCGAGTTATGCCTGAAGATATAGGCCGAGACCGCATAAGATGGATGGGCAGACAGCAAATGCCCAAGACACTCTCTGCATCTAGTGTCAGGGACCTTTATACCCACCACGCGACTACGGTAGACGAGGGTGTTGAACACACCATCCTGGCAGGCTATAATGAATCCCTCGGTTTCCAACTTCAGCCCACTTGAAGACCCCATGCATTAGCTTATCCTTATGTAGCTGTAAGAAACTTTCACTATCCGTAGCTTCAATGTGGGCTTTTTGCTGAACGGGTTTCACCTCGGTGACAGAGTTTGGGTTCGTCCGGGGGCTGCACGGGTTGTTACCTTGTAAAGAAATGCTCTAATCCGAGATTTTTCATGGTTGCAGACTAAGAAGAAAATGGGATCTGAACTCCTGATGACTTGACTTTATTTATTATTGTTGTATTCAATAGTTTAATGAATATTCACTGCATTGAACAAATGTAAACAAAAAAGTCTATTGTCATTTTTTTCCTAGCGATAGCAACGGCAACATCGGTCGTTTTAAGCATCAATGAATGAAAGTTGATATATTCGACAAATGTTATTTAACGAACCTCCGATTATTCAAAAGCAACCTTCTTTAATTCAACTAATCTTGTCACCACATTGTCTTCGTCTTTTAACAGTAATCATTATAATCAATGAATCAAAAATCATTTTATATAAGCTGAAAAATTATATTCTATATTTTAAGCTAAGTTGCTCACCTGATTGAAATAAATATAAACATTGCAGTAGATATCCATAAAACTGCTCGATGAGAAATATATTTTTGCCGTCCCTCACAGCACTCAAACATTGCTTTGCCATTATGGACACAATTCTGAATAGTAACCTGACAAAAATCAACTCGTCAGGTATCCTCTGAAACGTATCCGCGTTGTTATTGACATTTAGTGGATCCGCCTTTGTGACAACATTGTCATAAATGCTTCCTGGAGAAAACTCAGATTTTAGCTTGTTGATTTTTGATAGGAGCGTTTCTTCTTTCAAATGAGTGATTATGAAGAGCAATATGAGAACTTTTGAGAACCAGCCACAGAATGATGCTGAACTGCTTTCCTGAAAATTAAGGAATGAAAAAGGTGCAAGAATATCAATTTTTTTCACCAGACTGAATACACGCGTTTGTCAATTCAATAGACATAACTAACTTACAAATCTGTATAACATTCTGAGAGAATTGCTTGACTTGAGTCACATTATCATGATCACTTACTTAACACAGTGAGAAGATTTCTTACAAAGGATATATATAATCAGTTCCCGTTTAATAATAATACTCACCACTGGAGGTGGGTCCTGGAAAAACATTATAATAATCTCGTCAAACGGTTTAAAAACTTCAGGATTCAAAGCTAAAATGAACTTTCTCATCGAAGACAAAGCTTCAGAGCTATCTAGTTTGAGCTTATTCTGTTTCAGCTTGGGAAGCACAACGCTGAAGACTCTTTTGGACCAATCATACCACTTCTCCGTATTGTCGGTACAGTATTTGCTATCCTCCAGAATCAAAGTTATCAACTCTAGCACTTGTCTGTCATCACATAGGCGTAACAACATCGACAGCACAACCTCGCGGGTCGTCTCCAATTCTTTGATATCCGAGGTATTTGATTTGTTTCTGCTCAGGAATATATCTTCCACTATCGGTTCAAGGGCTGGTATGCAATGTGTTGAAGATGGCTGCCCACTAGCCATTAAACCATCACAAAGTTGGATTATTTTCGGAACCTCTATGATGCATTTGGAATGGTGCTTGCTATACGATAGCTGGACTAGGAACTGGAAGATCTTTGGTATTAACTCCTCAGTAGATCTGAGGAAAAGTTGAAAACGTTCTGAAGTGATTAAAATATAAGAAACTATTTCTTCCAGAGCTATTTCTCCGGTTATTGAATTATATGTATCCCACACTTCGAGAACGCAATTCAATACCCGTCTAGATATAGGCCCAGGCAATATATTTCAAATTTATTTGGTCTATTGTATAGAATGTCATATTAAACTTACGGCATTTGACCTTCTTCAATGAACTCAAACTGTTTAATAACAAAGCCTATGAAGACTTGATCAGAATCCAATAAACAATAGTTGACTCGAAGTTGAACAAGCTGACTCAGCAATTTTAAAACTTGGCACTGAAGTCTAACATCACTTGTTACAGTATATTGCTAAAACGAGGATATTATAAGAATTATTATATTATAAAAGTCAGAAACAGAAACAGTCCAACATTCAGTAAATAATAAGAGCCCAGATACTTTTCTGTAACATTAGTAATCTATTCACGATACTAAACCTTGCACGAACATTCATTATTATAATCCACCGTAGCATGATAGAGTATCTTGTTGTCGAGGCAGGCGGTCCAGAGTTCTATTCCATGCATGTTCACTTTTTTCTTCAATTTAAAATTATTGAAAAAATTGCAATTTGACGTTACGATCAAATGGTTGAGCAGTTGGTAGATGCAAGATAATGACAGTTTTCAAATGATAGATGATAGAACATAGGTGATGAGTGACAGATGACCGCCGATTTGTGACCGATGGTAGATGAGGATTCATAAGCGATAAATGACTGGTGACAAGGGTGGTCAGTAGTGGCATATGATAGATGACAAGTGCTCTAATTGGTCGGTAGTGGAAAGGGGCGGCGCTTAAAGTGGCAGTGGAGGGGGTAGTTTCAAGTGGTCCCATACCTACTTGAAGATAAGTTAGATGCTATGACATCAAATCCAGGTTGAACTATGGAATTAGTCTATGAAGACAATCCCCAAAGGGCAAGAAACAAGCAAGAATATTTTTTTTTTTCAAATATGAGTAACTGAAAGTATGGTGAACTGTTTCCATATATAAATGTTATTTTGAACAAGCTTACTTTCAATGATTTAATAACCATTGGTTCAAAAATTCTGATATAATCTGCTAAAATTTTATCAGAACTCCTCGACAGCACCACAGATCTCCTTTTGACGTCCGTCCTATGCAAATAGCCCATGACTGTACTGTCGTCGTCGAAATCGTGCCTACTGATATTATTCAAGGCCACGAAAAACTGTGAAATGAGTTTGTATGGCTTTTGGAAAACGTTGTGGTAAAAACCATGCTCACAACTCTAGAAAAAAAAAACGTATAAATGAATACATCCCACCAGTATTGAAGGAGTACTTCTTCTGTAGCTTTCTTCTCGGCAAATTCGCTAATGTTTGCCATCAAATTGGTTCCAAATAGGCATTTCAATAGTTGCTGCACACATTCCACTGTCGCTGACGCTTCCACTGCGAAAGTGGAACGTAAATAAACCAATATGTCTTCTGCGATTTTGCCAAACTCTGTTAGCGAACTAACTTCCATCGACACTGACAGTGAGTGGAGAGTTATTACTAGCAACTCCAGGAAAGTTTGCGAAGAATCTGAATCTATTGACATCTGAAAATAATTATTTATATTTACTTACAAATTAATTAAAATGAATTGAATGGTCATCATGTATACTAACTCTGGTGGAAATTTGAAGAATTCAGAAGTGAAACTTTCTGAGATATGCATTTTCAAAAATACTAGTGCAAACTAAAAATGTTTCACAAAATTCGTAATAACTCAAACGGTTATGAATTAATATAGAATTATTTCATACGAATTGTATCAAAATAGTACGTAAATTACAAAAATGTAACAAAATACAGGGCGTTCCATTCAAAATAGGGAAGTTTGTCTCCACTTTCAGTTTATCCGGAAGTACTACGCCAACTACAACAATTCAGATCGATTGTTTATGTTAACTTATGTAAAGTTTCAAATTTTCAGAATTTCATTTCCAAAAACTTTTTTTTTTGGTTATGAACTTTATAAACAATAATAACTAAAGAACTTCAGTTGAAGACTGGAGTATTAGGGAAATGAAAACGTGATAGTTCGAAAGACGTGTCATTTATCTACCGTCCTCAACAGTTTTACTGTTTTTAAAATACTTTATACACCTGAATGTTTCTCGTTTTTCTGTTTGAATCCAAGGGTTATCCATAACAGGTCGCTACTTGCTCTCACCAACCATGAGAAATCAAATATCAGCCGCTCAAGTGTAATTTATTAAGTTTGTGAGCGTTTTCTCACGTTTCGGAACTCCTCTGCTATCATTACATCAAATTCTGGTGGGGGATATAAAGATTGTTCACAAATAGAACAAAAAATGAAAGAGGGAAAGAGACATTTTGGTATTAATGTCACATTGAAGGTTTATCAAAATTCACCCAACTGCCAGAAAATTAGTATTTTTTACTCACCTTATAATTTGAAAATGAGCTTTTTACCATATCAAATATCTTCATATAATGACTAGACTGGAGGAAACATCCCAAAGAACTGCTTTTCATATAGTCCTTTCTATCAGATCTATCTTCTTTGTCATATTTCATCGCATTCATCGTCTTTCTATCGAGATCACTTTTTCGTCTTTTCAAAGGAGACAGAGTACTAGGAGCGGGAAGATTAGGCAGTGTCACCTTCGGATGAGGCTGGGTTGGATTCAAATCGTTCAAAACATGGTGATAAATATTCAACAACTTTATAATATGGTTCAAGAAGATTTCAGATATCTCTTGAAAAGCATCATTACTGAACATACTCCACATGGAGTTGGTGCTTTCGATATCAATAGGCTTCAGCAATGCTAGGGACTGCCCTGAAAATTAAAAATATGTCAAATATTTATCTCATACTCTCTTTCCCGCTCTCACACTCTATTTCCTTCGCTCTCCAGCTCTCTCGCTCTCAATCTCTCTCGCTCTCCACCTATCTTGCTCTCCATCTCTCTCTCTCTATATTTCTCGCTCTCCATCTCTATCGCTCTTCACCTCTCTCGCTCTCCACCTCTCTCGCACTCCATCTCTCATCTCGCTCTCGCATCTCTCTCTCTCTCTTCATCTCTTTCGCTCTCCGTCTCTCTCACTTTCCATCTCTTTCGCTCCACCCCCTTTTACAATTGGCTTATCATTTGAGGTGGCAGAATATTGATTATTAACTTCCATGTATTACCTGCATAGATATTAGTAGTCAAATTTAAGATATCGATGTGAGTTTGTAGCCCATAGACATGCACCGAATTGGTTAACAAACTGAGACAAAACTTCAACAAATCCGGAATTTTCAGTTCATTGCAAAATTGATAGTCCTTGGTGCACCAGCTGTTTTTGTAAACTGTGCAAGGAAAGACATTGGACAGACGTGCCAATGTTTCAATACTTCCGCTCTGTAAAAAATATACATAAATAGTGAAATTACAAGATATGATATTTATGGTTGTATCTATAATAATAATTATAATAATAATAATTATTATTATTATTATTTGTTATTATTTGCCGTAGCGCTCCGGGGCAACTTACCGATTTTTGGTGGCGTATTCACGTTTCAGCTGTAGGAAAACCCGGAAAACCTACAGCACCACCTCGGGTGGTCGGTGTGCACTCCAAGCTAGCACCAGACGAGATTGACACCTAGACAACTCACAATACACTTGCTTTTCAACAAGGCATGCGGTCGCCTATCGATCCGATATTAAGTGGATGAGAAAAATTCTCTTGTACCTACATCGGGCTCGAACCGACTATCGCTATGCTGGAGTTTCGAACGGCCTGTGCGTTAGAACGCTGATCCACCAACCACCGTCATAAACATATCAAATACACAAATTCAGCCAGAGAGACTTATTTTATATTAGGGTTCGATAAAACCAAGAATATAATTTTGTAAATCGGCAGTTAATTTGCGAAGAAAAAACTGGTGGTTTTTTGTTAGTAATTTCTTATTTTGATCACATCATTTGTGTGATATGTGACACCATCTCTTCAACTTCCCAGCTATATTTAAAATCTGAATAATTTCGAAATTTCAGTACTTATATTATGAGTTTTAGTTGCTTTACGAGACCAAAAAACGATTATTCCAGGATTATTCCCTGAGCTCAACTTACCACCAAGTGCTTAACCGTCGACGTCAAAAGAATATTACATAGACTAGCAATAATTTTGGACAGAGTAAAATCGACCCTGTCACACCTTTCGCTACAGAGCTGGTCGAATGGAAACGGCATTTGCTCTATGAAGTGTTTTTTGTTCACATTCGTTTCGGTTTCGACTTCTATGAGACACTGGGAGAGCCGGTTTGTTTCCAGTGTGGCTTTCGATGTAGCTGCATCCTTGTTTATGAAATATTCTTTGTAGTATAATCGTGGAATGATCCTAAAAAATATAACATAATAATCAATAGAGAATGCCTGTGGTGTCACTCAATGAGAACATAAGAAGTTTTCCCCTTCACTACACTAGTAATTTCATTCCTAGATGAGCATTTCGTTAACCAAGTTAACTTCATCAGTAGGATTACTAAACTGAACAGAAAGGTTTCCACCCGATTAGCCGTCGGCGGGTTATCTAAAACACGTGGAGGCCCTTAAAATAGGCGAGAAGGTTTAACGCAGAACTTCATGTTTTAATAATAATAATAATAATAACGTTTATTCGTAATTCAATGCTACAAGTACAAAACGTTTACCCATTCCTTAAAAAAATATAAAAAAATATTTTTATCCAATGTACAATCTTTTTTTTTTTTTTTTTCTCGCCCGTCTAACTAGTGACTTTCTTGCAGCCACCAGCATTCGTATCCTATCAAGACAGTGTTGTTTGATGATTAAATTTGCGACAATTCGCTACATTGCGGGAGTGAAGTGCCTATTGGCCGCCACAAACTGGATACGAGACGCGTGTGGTCTCGCCGACTTGATCCTATCTTCCATCTCGTGAATGCGTCGCTCATGTCTACCAATCAAAGGGGTGGTATCCCTGCTCTCCGCTTGGGACAGGGACTGAGCGGCGTCATTACACGCAGAGTTGATCTGCCAGATGTCAGCCTCTTCTGAAAGGACATCGTGAATTTTCGCATCCACCCTTGCCCTTTGATGATAGTTGATCCCCCTGTTTATTTATTATTATTATTATTATTATAACACAGTAATATCTACAGAGAAAATAGATTCATGACGTCCTGAAGTCTTGCTGATATTGAATGAGATCATGAAAGCATATTTAAATTATCTTATATTTTTTCAATTTCCCACTGAAAGGTGTCAGAAAGTATATTGTGTATGCAAGTATAAATTACCCTACGATACTAGTTGCTGCAGCAGTCCTAACTCTCTGATCACTATCTCCTAAAAGATCAAACAAAATATTGTTAATCACTTTGTTCTGAAAATCGTCATTTCTCATCACATGGTATACGCTGATGAAATCAATTTTTGAAACCAACTCGCATAAGGACACCTGGAAAATCTCTAATTAAATATAAATTTGAAATGTACCCATCCTCAACTAACCTTAACCAACCAATAAGGATTTTTCGATAATACTGGCAAAACATTCAATAAAGGAAAGATGGAATCGCCGGATTGGGATTCCAAAATGAATTTCAGACTAGTGTCTAAACTAATGAGCGTTTGTCTTATACAAGTCGATGAGTCATCGTTGAGACCCTTGAACACAAAAAAAGTATAACATCAGGAGGTGTGTGGAAATAACTCTCACCTCTATGAAAATTCTAATCAGTTTTTCAGTCTGCAACATTCTGGCATGGTCGGCACTATCACATTTCGAGACGATCCAATCTTCATAGCCACCCTCGCATAAGCTAGATACTGTTTTCAGGAAGCTACCAATCAACGTTCTAATAGCACCCCGCAACTGGGGATCGGGGTGATTTTTGAACAGAAGTACGTCTGATACATGCTGCTCGCTGATCCTTTTACCTGAGAATTCTGAACACCTTGTGAAGTTTCTATCCAGGTGTACAAAAAATCCAGTGGGATACAGATGAAAAATAGTTGAGAGGCAGGACAGTGCTAGGAATTTTACAGACACTCTGACAGATTTATCAGAGGTGTAGACACCAGGAGTTCCACTGAGTAAAAAAAGTTTTGAGATCAACCGAATACAGTAGAGTAGAGGAATATCCTCCAATATATCGCCGATGTCAATTTCCTGAAAACAGTCATCAATCTTATGAAAATCTGAATTCGTTGTAATTATTCAAATTCATTGAATGACTCATATATTTAAAAAATTTCAAGATTTGTAGATTTCTATTTATACTTACAATGGAAAAATAATAATGAAAATGGTCACAAAATTAGAATTAGTTATTTCGCATTTTTCATTCATAATTACCAGAATTTCTTCATCTACATTCACAATTTTATCGTCACTGCCCATAGAGAAACTTTTTTCTGAAGAAGTTTCGCTCAGGCTGAGAATATCCAAGGTATTCTCCATACTGTGAGCCTTCAATTTGCTGACGAAGTTTTCTCTGTTCAACTCATTTAACTTTCCATAATCACTTATATCAAGATTCTTCTGGGTGTTTGACCCAACGTTGTTGACTTTATCCAATGACACAGATTTTTCCCTAGTTTTTGCAAATGTTATATTCATCACAGATAATTTGGACTCGTCGATCCACTTTTCAATGTCTGAATGGATTGTTTCTGTCAGCTCAGATTCAGAAAATAAATTATCTTCAGCTGTTAAATTTGTTGCTATACTGAGCTGGCCTTGAACGATAAGATTTAATATATGTAATATAACAAAGGCATACCTGCTTACTTGGTGATCGATGTTTTAGAGTATTTGAAGTATCTGTAGTATAAACTCTGTGACAACCAAGTCCTTTCTCATGAAGAAATATCTTTTTCAGATCAATTGGGCAGTTTTGTAGAAGTACGTTTAGTGTTTCCAAACACACGTTGACAATATTATGATCTTTGTGTGTCAAATAATGCAAGCACAACTCAAAAATCTGCAATAACTTTTCGTTGACGAGAATCTTAGTTTTTTCATTCCAATCACTACTTGTAATAAACAAGTTCGGTATCAAAGACTTGATACAAGACATAGTTCCAAGAATCAGTGAGTTAGAGTGATTTTCGCTTATTGGAATTAGCAGATCTAAAAAAAATTTATCCTCAAAAGAACTGGGATTCAAAAAATATGATTTTCTTGATGAAAATTGCATGATTTACCCAACATACTAGAAAAAGACTGTTGAAATAGCTAGCTCATATCATATTGTATTTGCAAGTATATTTCAAGTTTACTTTAACATTGAATAATTTACTACAGGAACAATAGAGAGTGTGTAATGTAAACTTGGTGATATGGAGAGTTAAGTCTTGTGAAGTTTCATGCAAAAACAACAGTAAAGGTTTTACATCACTATTAGAATGCACATACCCAAAAGGTAACCAAGACAGTACATAATTGGTATGTCAGGTTTTCTGCAATGTGAGCAGATTGTTAAAATACAACTTGTGGTAGTCCTTCTTAAAACAGCTGAGTCACTGGATATATTTACTAAGAAAGCTTTCAAGAGAACCTGAAACCAAATGAAGTAGTAACTCAATAATATTCTATTTTAATTGTTCACCTTTATTTCATTTTCTGTAGTAAAACAGCCCAGAGCTTTCATTATTTTTGGTAAACTAGCCGCTAAAGTTTCATGCAATGATTCTTCTGTTCGCTCAGTAATTTTAACCAAACTTGGAAACATGTTCCCAGCATAGGCCTTGCCTTTGTGAGGTCTTATGTGGTGAGCAAGAACAGAAAACAGCCACAAAGCTGCTCTGAGAGGTCTGACTGACCCATTCCTTTTGATTTCTTTATGCAGTTCTATTTGAATCTTGCCTATGTAACCATCAGCAGCCTTCAAACAAAAAATACAGTGATTTGTTGATTTAATTAGTTGATATTATATGATAGCATACCCTTATGATCCTATTCAAACATTCCTCACTGGTCATTCGAATGTCAGTGTCTTGATCATCACATAGCAAAAGAAAAGTTTCCACACTGCTACCTAGTAGTGAATAGAAGTTTGTCGAAATTCTTATAGTAGGATTTGAGATGGCTTCTGTTATGATGTAACAATATTGTATTTTTTCCTTTTTCCTTAAATCAGATATTATAGAAAGATTTCGAGTTAAATACACTCACTTTACTTTGAGGGTTCAGGTGATTGATTATATTTTGATAGGTTTTTTAGAGCCTCCAGGGATTTCTGGAGCTTTTCTTGTGTTGCCATTCTAATTAGGTGTTCAAACTTTATGAATTTCTCATTTTCAAGAACACATTATCATTTTCTGTTTATTTACAAAGCTCAATCATCATTGTCAAAAATAAACGTCAAATTTTGACACAGAACACAGAACCATATTCTTTGTGAATAAACTGTTTCCAGTTCCTGCTCCATGATTCATTCACGTGTAATGGGGAGTTCACATGCTGACTTTTAGCTTCATGGCTTATAGCGTATTGTGATCTCATTGCCGAAAGATCTGAAAGCGCTTTTCAAGGTCATAAGCCAAAAAGTCGATTTTAGTCCGACTTTTTGCGGAAAAAAACTACGAAAGTTTATAGTTATAGGTTAGAAAGCAAAGCGATGTCATAAAATTGATGAAAAAAATTTTCTGAAATGCTTTGTTTATTTGGGACGTGTAAAACAACGGCATTTCTCTTATAATCTCAGATACTCGTGCTCTTACCAATTCGAAAGTTGTAGGCTGTTAACGTAAGAGCAAGTTTAAGTTTCTGGGGGAATTGCGATGCATTTCTCACATTTAATTTCTCTATAAACGGTTTGATGAAGCCTAAAGTTTTCTTCATTATTCATCAATCTCATGTTCACTATAATGAGTTGTCACCAAAACCTTGAGATTTCTTAATTTTCTCAAGAAGGATTGGGATCACCCAAATCCTTCGTTTCTTTCTTTTTCTATGTATTTTATAATTATAATACAATGCCGCAGCTACAATATTTTTTTCTCAGAAAGAACACATAATTCAAATCATGTAAACTATCTGAAACTTCTTCCAACTCCTCAGAAACCATATCTCTCCACCGACAGGATAGTAAGCATGGCCTATGGCTTTTTTGACATTGTTCATGTGAACAGTGCGCTCGTTTTTTTCAAGCTTTCACATGCGGCATAAATCATTCTCGGAATGCTTTCCCACTAGGTGGCGCTCAGAATTCAGACGCGAAACTTAAGGCTTGTTCATACCCTCGCGAATTTCGCAATTTTTCTGCGAATAAAGTGGCTCCCAGTCATGCCGGACCAATCTTTGATGTAGAACCATGTCGGTAACCATTTTATTCGCAGAAAATTGCAAAGTTCACGAGGATATGAACGAGACTTTTAATGGTGATCAGCAAATTCCATAAAGGGCGATTCAGAATAATTTTTTTCTCAGAGAATAATTTGTGAATGAAGGTTTTAATTGTCCTTAGTTTTACCGAGCTAGAGTATAAATTTCCGAAGAAAATATTAGCCTTATTGTTCCTCATCGTGTGATGTTATTCACATTACTTCAGAAACGGTGTGATATCTCTCTTCGAACAATGATTATATACTGGCGTCTGTCACAATATGTTGATAGTTTAGATACATCGATGGATAGATGGATGGATGGAAAGTTCAGTTGTCGAATGGAGGTCAGAAAATATTGCCGATTCAAAAATTAGAGTGAACTTTTTCGCTAACAAAGTGACAATACAAATTCTGATCAATGGAATTTCTAACCCTTGTATTATATTATCGAATAAACAAAATAGAAGAATATCAAATTGGTAAATGATCGCTATATTGTGATGCCATCTATTTTGAAAAATAGTGAACATAAAGCTGATGTGTCGGGTTGAGACATTGCTGTAAATTCAAGGAAGTGCCTCTGCTAGTCCCAATTTGAATTTTTTTATGACGGCGGCGTGGCCTTAGGACAACGACTATTCGTGTCGCGCGTCACGCATTCCGTTTGGCGAATAGCGTCGAACGTCGGAAATTCGCCAATCAATGCGTGATGCGCGACGCAAGAAAGATTAATCAGAACTCGCCCTCAAAATAAGTACACTACCGCTAATGGCAAGAAAGATCTCTGCTTCTCCATTTTCTATTAGTTCAACCTAAAAATTATAGATGCCGCAACCTTTGCGCAAAATATGATTGCCTAGGTAAGTTGTGACCACAGAACTGTAACACATATTAATTATTGTTCTGTAGTTGAGACATAATTTCAATATTTTCAATGTGACAATGTGGCGGAAAATACGAAACCGGTTTTAGAGAAATTTTCCCAAATAACCGTGTAAACTCATAAGTAAACGTGTATAAAAATTACCAGAATTGTTTTGAAGTGTTCTAGTTTCAAGAATACAAAAATAATGCATAATTAATTTATATCCAGTAAACTTTAAAACTTTTCAGATAAAGCTGTAAAAGCTAAAGAGCCATCGGGCGTCCATTTTTTTATATTGTTTTACTTTTATTATCATTAACTGCTTTTATAATTCACACGTGTGGATATTTTCTTCTTCAATTCTAATCGCACAATGTTTCATTGATTTTGCTTATGATAATCTAAATGCTAAAGGATTGATAAAATTACAACTGAAGTTAAATTTTCTTCATCTCATCATTAATGATCAACTTTTATTCCTTCATGAGTTTAGGATACACTAAAATGTTATGAACTCCAAGAAAGAAAAAACTTCTGGTAAACGTTTATTACTAGGGTTCCATTATTAACATTTCTCATTAAATTACACAGTCATTTGGATCGGTATCTTGATCACAACAGTCATAAATAGACATAAGGGATTAGAACAAAACTATTTAAATTTCAAAATAAATTAGGTGGTTCTAAAAATAAACAAAAAACAGTAATTCGTTCTTTCATGGCAGCTTTGTTCTAGCCCTTATTCAACAAGATGGAATTAATCCACTGGAAAATATGACTGCAACAGTCCCTCGTATATTTTTTTATCTTCATCCATAAACAGGCAGAATATAACTCTGTCAACTGCTTCCGTATGTGCTTCCAAATGTTGTCTGACAGCATACGCTGCTACGTGAGCAGCTGGTAGATTGGGATACTCATAAACTCCGGTTGATATGCACGGAAATGCTATGGATTTCAGGTTATTTTCTAGCATGACCTTCAAGCTGTTGCTGTAGCAATTTTTAAGCTTGTCCGGTTTTTCTCCCACTGGGCCAACTGTGTGGATAACGTCTGGAAAATCAAAACAGGTTTATAGTTGGTATGTTAACAGAAAAAGTCAGATGATAGCAAAATCTAGAAAAACATAATTATAATAATTATTGAGTCCTATTAATTGTTGAAGAAGCAGCATGTTTCAATAAAATAAGAAGTTAGGTTAGTATAACCAAGCAAATTTGAAAACTTGCCTAAGTGATAGCAATTCTTACTGAAAATTCTCTTTCATTTTTGAAACTCACATTTGGCTGGCAATTTGTATCCACCAGTGATTTTCGCTTCTCCTGTTTCACATCCTCCCAGAGTTATACATTCTTCTTTGAGCATCTTCCCAGCAGCTCTATGAATGGCCCCATCTACTCCACCACCCCCACGTAGAGATTTGTTAGCTGCATTAACTATAGCGTCAATCTGAAAATGTTCAGCTGAATCAACACAAGCAAATACAACTGACCTGAACTGAATTTTGAAAATACAGTTGTAAGATTACATCGAAGCATGCATTGTAAAACTCCTACCAATTAAAAAAATTACATTAGGGTATAGTATATTAGTTGAACAAGACAAATAATTAGGTATATTTTATACGTCAAGATATACTTGCGGACTTTCATCCACTCCTAATTCAAATCAATCCCTTTTTCACCTCTAAGTGAGTAATGTCTCCAGAAAAATATGAAATTTTATCGGCCAATACAGCATTTTTTGAACCGTCAATCTTGTGTTCTGATAACAAATCTATTTTTGGAACAAGCTTTTTCTCCTTTGCATATTCTTTCCAAGTGGGAATTTCTTGTAGCTGTTTGCTCGATTTGTATAACTTTCTTTTTTCCTCTATATCCATCGAGAGGTATTTTTGCTTTTCGCTACTCCAGTTACTCATTTTGTGTGCAACACTAAAACTTCTATTTAAAAGAAATGCTCTATCTGCTTTAATGCTTGATTTATTCAACACCAAAACAACTCTATAATAATAAACAGCTGATTGGGCAGATTTCAAAGGAAACATTTTTATTAAGGTCTACCAACTTTACGAGCAGTACCAACATTGTGCACAGTTGATCCAAGTTGAATCGATGGTAGACATTTTTTCGTGAATGAAAATAAACAGCTGAAGTCGATACCACTACTACTACAGACACGAGTCATGCTATCCAACCCACCATAAAAATTCTAATGTTTTTTATACAGTACTCGGATTTTTAGAAGGGTACAAACATTTAAAAAAAAACATTTAAGAACTTTACTGAATATAGTGGTGGCAGTAGTGGTAGAATCACAGAATATATAATCTAGAGAACTAGAGCATTATTCTGTGGCATTGTTGACCTTGACCTCGAAACAATATGATTCAGGGAGTCCCATCGCCCATCGCTTGTGCTTAAAATATTTGTTACTAAACTAAAAGGACGTTTAAAACATACTTTCAACAACATATTGATCGCTTTGTACAAAGTTGTTCAGTAAGATTGAAGATCGGTAACAGTAAGATGTAAAAATAATGAAATATTTAAAAACCGTGGGTTTCATAGTTATCAACAAGATGACGCTTAGATCGCCTTGACAGGAAGTAAGTTAGGCAGCGTACACAGAACAGCGTTTATGTTTAATTCGATGGCTTCAAGCGCTTAAAGATAAATGCGGATTTATCGGATTCATAATGCACAATTTAATGCATATGCATAATTTTAAAGTACAATTTACCCGTTTCATAATTTATAATTTCTAAATGTTTTCATATGAATCTGAGTATTGAAATGTTATAAATTGTACTTTAAAATTATGCATATGCAAATAGTAGTAGATGAAAGTTGGAGTAGACTCAAGACTCAGGCCAAGGAGTAGTAGTACTTGACAATTTTCCTACCAGTCAAAACGTAGTAATAGATTTTAATGAAATCTACAGTACATTCTTGTATATGATATGAAAATATAACCTGTAATACTCATCTCATAGATGTCTCAATGTGATAAAATTGTTGACGTCGAATAGGTGTGGTCTAATGAATGCCTTATCACTTTTTTTTTCCTGTTTGTTATATAGATATTATCGTGACTGTAATATCAAATATCCGTCGAATATAGGTAAAAAATCAACATCTCATTGGGGTAACATTGTTACATCGCATAACCTTTCATGTCACACGATTGTTGGCTGGGATAAAATCAGCAATATGAAGGCTTTATTGTTGATTGGATTGGTGAAGTATTGACAATATGCAAGTTGTATTGTCGTTGAAAGTGGTAAGAGGTCATAAGAATAACAGTATATGAGGGTTATTGCTAGCCGAATTGATGAAATCTTGGCAATAAAATAGACTAAAGTTGTCTTTACAAGTTATTTTCAATGAAAAATTTACAAATGTAACAATGAGTCGAATTTTTTCAGATCACTTGAGAACTAACAGTGCATGATATGGGTGAGTAAAGGTTGGTTACGAAAAAGGTATAGATGAGCAATAACCTGATTGATCGAATAGCAAGATGATGAGTTAGTCAGTAAGAATATTTGAAACGAGTAACATTCGGCCCTATGCTGTATCACTTCCGTTAAAAATAACGTCACCGTTATTCGCCATTTCCGTTATTTTGCTACGATTGGTGATAGCAAAATAACGGAAATGGCGAATAACGGTTACGTTATTTTTAACGGAAGTGATACAACATAGGGCTGATTGTCGGAAGTGGTAGAGAGACGTTCGCATTCGACTTCCGGCAATGGTGGAGGACTGACGGCGTTCTCGTGTCTCAAGTCAAGTACATGTGTGTGATTGTTGTAGTGTAGTTTGTGTTGTGTTGTCTGCCGTCTTTAGTACGAGCAATCACCCGATTTTTAACTGTTTGTGACGTCTGCCGTACACCACAGTTTTCTAACCGTGGTTAAACGTGCAATCAACAAAAAATTATTTTTTTACATTTTTTTTGGGTGGAGGTATTGCCTTGAGCAAGATCCCCCCTCCACCCCCTGACGAAGTCCCCACTACTCACCAGTAACCAGGCTGGGTAGAGCGGATCCCTACGTAGTGGGGAGAGTGCTGGACAAGTGCGCCAATAGGAAGCAAGGTCCAATAAATAAACACAGAGAGAGAGAGAGAGAGACAGACGTTCGATCTGTGTTGGAATGCAGCAAACCTCTAGCTCTAGTAAGTAGGGTATAGATGGCCTTGTTGATTCGATGTAAATCCAAGCAACTGTGTGTATTTTCAATTCCATGAATGTATTTCTGCATATGTCTCTCGCCAGTTCAGCCGAGAAATTATTCTGAGTGCATACTTCTGCAGAATGAACATCCTTAGGTTTAGGATTACTAAACTGTTTAGTTTTGTAATCCTACTGATGAAGTTAACTTAGTTAACCTAATGCGCATCTAGGAATTAAATTACTAGTGTGGTGTGGTGAAGGGGAAAATTATTTTTTGTTCTCATTGAGTGACACCACAGGCGTTCAATACCCCATTTTCTACAGTACTTTTGAAATAATTCATAAACGTTTCATGTTTACTGGGGGAGGGCAATCAGAAAGTCAAGTAACTGTTAATTTTCGCGGTTACATTTTGGATGGGCGACTGGCATACTTAAAAACGGACATTTTCTGTAGGAATTATTTTGAGTTTATTTGGGATCGCACGTTGAAAAATATTACCTCCGTCATTCCTATCTCGCAGAAAATCTCTTGAATTCTTTCTTCTGAGGTGTCCTTGTACGGAAATTACATTACATTTTGGATATTTGGTAGGAAAAAGAAAAGAAAAAGTGTTGCAGCTCTGCGTTATATATTTGAAGATTCATATCAAGTCGGTCGCTGTTATCTGCGAAATCATAGTCTCAAAACGATTGAAACCGCGCATAATACAGCGTTTCGTCGCGTAGCAAGCCTCGTGTTTATAGTTCCGCGGGATTTTTGAGTTAGGTATTTCAGGAAAAATATCAAAAACTTATGAAGTTATCCAGTTTGAATATTGATCCGGAATTGTCGATCAAGGTATGTAATCAGCTTCCAGATAGGCAAACGAAGATATATTGAGAAATAAACTCATTTTCATGGGAATCACGTCATAAAAAAATCAAATTCAGTTGTTTTCACTAAGAAATAACTTTAATGATAGGTATCCTAAACTGTATAATATTGTGATAAGATATTGAAATGGAATTCATTTTTAATCAATCTCAAGCTATGTTATATCAACAAAACGGAAAGAAACTGGCACAAATAAACTTGACAATCAATATTTTTAAATTTGACGTTGATAAAAGACTACAAATTGTTTCGGAAATAAAATACCTCGGTTTACTTGAACAATCATAATATACTGTTTTCGAAATATTCAAAGTTCACTTTTTCTCAAGAGCTCTGAAATATTCTTCACTACACAGGGTGTGCGCGAACGATGACCCTCCCGTCAATAAATTTCGAGGATATAATAATAATAAGACGTCTATTAATCCAAATTAACAACAAAACAAACAATATTCTATTATCAGAAACCCGAAACATGTGAATTTGAGATTAAAAGGCTTATAAAATCAGCTTTCTGATACGAAATGTTGTTGAAAGCTAGTGAAACTAAAAACTAAACTCTTAAAATTAAGTCACATACATAGAAAAGCTCAGATACACATGTGAAGTAACCATAAAATTCAGAAAAACTTTTGAATTACTGATATTGTGATGGAGTTTCTTTTATTGTATTTTTGATGTATAAAATCGATTTGCGAAGTCATTTATTCGGAATTTGTTGAGTAGGTTCGCTGAAGAGTGAGTTTTTTTGTGTGAGAGGGTATAGTTATAATTTTTCTTATCCGAATATTCAGATTGTGTATGTGGTTTCTGAAAATTATTTTTATAAATAACCTACTTAACACTAATTTCATATCCCTGTTTAAAACTGAATAACTTTTTCTGCTTTGAACAATTTGAATTCTGTTCACAGCCCAGCCCTTCAGCTATTATCCTGTACCTCTTCAAAACATAAGGTTCTTCACATAAAATCGCTACAGGGTGTAACTTGAAACTGTGCAAAACTTCGGAATTTTCAGAACGATCCCAATTGAACAAAAACTGTTTTTTAAGCTTAACAGCAAAGGCATGGAGATGATCTAATAACCTCGACACATTTTCCGAATTGTCTGCTTATGTCTTTTATTTACAGGGTGATCGTAAAAAATTCACTTTTTGGTTTTGCAGTCATAACTTTTGTCCTCATCAACCGATTTTAAAAATCTCATCCTCATTTTGAAGCTGAAACTTTAGATGAAGAGATATGAAAATCAGAATTGACTCAAGATGCAGATTAAAGAGCAAGGTTTTCCTCAAAGGTGACCAAAATCTGAAACACCCTCGAAATACCGGTTGGGGGAGAATTATATAAAAATCTACTTGCTTTCAGTAGTTAAAAATTATGCGTGAGAAAACCCAATTAAAACGGCATGTTTTTGAAAAAAAATTCAGCCCATTGTTCGCCTGAAATGCAGGCCCTTAAAAAAGTTATGACTGCAAAACTCTTGATAGATACAGTGTGTTTCGTATTTTTGCGACCACCTCAGTATAACACTTTCCAATTGCTACTGAAAAATGAGAAGAAACCAAACTTTTCAACGATACGAAAGATGACATATAGTTGTAGTTAAAAATATTTCAGATGACGTCACTCTTTCACCAATAGCACACCAAAAAATAATTGAGTTCACAGAAAAATGCAGAGTGAAATACCGTTTTACTTTCATAAAATGTTTTTTTCAATAACTCTCATATAAACTGAGTGAAATAGGCGGGTCCATACGTTTGACTACCTCTGTATATATCGGGATGACAACTATTTACCTACCTACCTATAATAAGAAACAACTAAGTATATTTATATTCCATAAAAGTGAGCGCAAAAAAAGATCGAATCACAAACAACGCGTCATTCCATTTCAGACCGATCAGATCTCAGATACTTGTAATTCTCTCGGAACTAATTCGTAACCATTCACGTAGTAGTTTCCTTTTTAATTTTATTTATGTCTATAATATGAATCAGTTGACGATATTTTTACATTTTGCAATTTCCAGACTCTCGAATGTATCGAGAAGCCTATGATCATGAACCTGTCTAATGGATTTCAAAGTTCTGTCGTCAAATCGGTGCTCGTTCTCCAAAGCATGTTATGCCGCACTTGATTGTTCTGATCTTGAAGATCAGATATGAGCAATGTGCTCTTTGAACCATACTTTCGTGGCCCTTTTAGACTTTCCCACATACTCATTCTCGCAATTCTTACGGCTAATTTCATGAAACCCCGACTTTTCTTTTTCTTCTATCTTATATTCGGGAGTATCCAGTATACTACCTTCATATTGAGAGTTATAAAAATGATGTAAAAACTCCGATTGCCTATATGTTCTGTTCTTATTATGGCACACAATGAAAAAATATGTCATATGTCACACCACATCTGAGCTCATGTATGGAAGAGGTGAACTAAGTGAGGTCGGGGAAAACAAGTCAATAATTTTTGAAACAATATAGTCTATTCCTTCAGAAGTTATGAAATGTTTCATTCAGTCGAATAAATATTTATAAACTGAAAAAATCACGCAGCTGTATCTTTAGTCAACACACCGGTGAAAGGAAATGAAAAGCTTCCAAACCAACAAACGAATGTGTATGCATCCAAACTCAACCAACAAATAATGTATTATACAGTGTGTCCCGCTTTTCATGAATACACCCTAATATCTCAGTTATTAATAATGCGATTTTCTTGAAATTTTGGTGGTGATTATATGTTAGGTAAATGAAGTATTTTGGCATAGTGAACATTTTCATCGACCATAGGCGTGCGGTGTGGGGGGGTAAAAAAAGCTGTTTTTTGGGAAAAGGATATTAGGGCTCATTTTAGATAACTTTTTCTATCAGAATTAAAATCAGCATCCCCAAAAACCCCCCAATCCATATTTTCGAAATCTCAAGAGCTGATTTGAGGAGAAAAAAAAATAAATTCACTTTTTTCGTCTCGGAATCAGCATCCCCAAAAACCTTTTAATTCATATTTTCATCATCTCAAGAGCTGATTTGAATAAAAAATTATTCAACTCTTTTTTCAATAAGTCCTTGTAAGCAAAATTCAAACCGTCTTTCAAAATATCCATTTAACACGGTATGTGGAAATTTTGGTTTAAATGTCCTAATCCTGTTGCGTTTCAAACATCTCTATACTTTGTTTTTCGTTGAATTCATTGTCCTCGCAACTGCCCTTACAGTACCAATTGGGTTGTTTCGAAATTTGAAATGTTCGTCGTCCGGATAGTGTCTTTGATTTAAATTGTACCTCCCTGGTCTTGTCTTGAAAACCGCTCTAGTCTTTGCGAACAATCTGTTGATTTTGGCGTGAGAAATTGGTTATCGATCATGATGCCTTCCAATGAATATTCCAGCAACCTGACGCGTAGATCTTTCATTATTACCAAATAATCGGATAATCTCCACTTCTTCTCCAAGGATATAAGGGGCTCATTTTAGACAATTTTTTTTAATCAGATTTGGAATCAGCGACCGCAAAAACCCCTCAATTCATATTTTCGAAATCTCGAGAGCTGATTTGATTACAAAACAAAATTAAATTAACTTTTTTTCAATAGATTGTTTATTTCTAACTTTTTATTTCAAATGCCCTAATCCTATATTAAATTTCAAACACCTTCGTTTGCTTATATTCTGTATAGAAGTATAGACTTTTTCTGAAGAACATGATGTTTACTGACGAGGCAACGTTTACAACAAACGGTGTGGTGTCAAGTCAAAATTGTAGGTTTTGGGCAGCTGAAAATCCGAATTGGGTAATTCATTGTAAAAACCAATACAGTGAAAAAGTTAACGTGTGGTGTGGCATATTCAACGAATGGATTGTTGGCCCATATTTCCTGGATAACCTGACCGGACAAAATTTTCTAAATTTTTTACAAAATGATCTCTATGATTTTCTCATGGAATTGCCATTAGCACAAAGACAAAAGTCAATCTTTCAATTAGATGGGGCCCCCGCACAAAATTCTGGGATAGTTCGGAACTTTTTAAATGCAATTTTCCCTATGAAGTGGATAGGTAGAAATTCTCCTTTGGAACCATGGCTCCCTAGATCGCCAGATATTACCCCTTGTGACTTTTTTCTGTGGGGGCATTTGAAGAATAAAGTGTATGCTACAGAAGGTAGTTATGTTGAAAACACAAGAATCTAAAATAAAGTAATTCGTAATTTTGTTACCACTGTTACAAATAAAGAACTTATTAAAAAAAAGACTTAAACTTTTTTTTTTGTTCAAATCAGCTCTTGAGATGTTGAAAATATGAATTAAAGGGTTTTTGGGGATACTGATTCCGAATCTGATAAGAAAAGTTGTCTTAAATAAGCATTAATATTCATTTCTCAAAAAATGCCTTTTTTCTCTCCCCAACTTCGCACGCCAATGGTGAATGAATATGATCACTATGCCAAATGCTTCATTTTTCTAACATAAAATCACCACCAAAATCTCAAGAAAATCGCTAATAACAGATATTCGGGTGCATTGACGAAAAAAGTGAATTTATTTTTTTTCCCCTCAAATCAGCTCTTGAGATTTCGAAAATATGGATTGGGGGGTTTTTGGGGATGCTGATTCTAATTCTGATAAAAAAGTTATCTAAAATGAGCCCTAATATCCTTTTCCCAAACAACAGCTTTTTTTTACCCCCCCACACCGCACGCCTATGGTCGATGAAAATGTTCACTATGCCAAAATACTTCATTTACCTAACATATAATCACCACCAAAATTTCAAGAAAATTGCATTATTAATAACTGAGATATTAGGATGTATTCATGAAAAGCGGGACACACTGTAGATACATTTAAAGATTAATAAATCCAGAGGCGGGTCAGTACAAAAGTTAGGTACATTCATGCTTAAGTTCTAAAAAATTTTAATAGATTTTGGGCAAAGTTGATGAGGAGGGGTATTACGTTGGAAATGGAAAAATCAGAGTAGCAAGCTTTCGAATATGACATCACATTTCGATTCTATGAAACGTTTCTGATCATCGGAGTCCCACTGCTGAGATGGACTATAATAATAATAATAATAATAATACTCCCTCATAAACACTCGTTGAGTGTACCCAAAGGCATTGCCTGTGCGGGTAGAGGACGGCTAATATTATTATTTGCCGTGGCGCTCCGGGGCGACTTACTGATGTTTCAGGTGATGTATTCACTTTTCAGGTGTAGGAAAACCCGGAAAACCTACAGCACCACCTCGGGTGGTCGGTGTGCACTCCGAGCTAGCACCAGACGAGATTGGCATCTAGACAACTCACCATACACTTGCTTTTCAACAAGGCATGCGGTCGCCTATCGGCGATATAAAGTCGTTGAGAAAAATTCTCGTACCTACATCGGACTCGAACCGACTATCGCTATGCTGGAGTTTCGAACGGCCTGTGCCTTAGACCGCTGATCCACCGTCCACACAAATACAGTGTGTCCGAGCTAAAACTTGTCACCCCCCTAATATCCGAACTCATGAAAAAAATGGAAAATCGCTCAGACCCGTCGATTTGTATTTCAAGGGGGAACACTTTCACCAAATACACCATCATTGTGTTGTCAACCCCCTCAACCCCAGCACCCCCTACTTCAGAATTTTCAATGGGACTACTATACTTGTGATACATCATTTTGAAGGGAATTCAATCCCAAATACATCGGTGTACTGAAATTGAGGATGGATCAAGTGTTGTTGAAGTTTTCATGAAAACTAATTTTTTCCAGATATTTTTATTTTTCATCACCTAACATGTTATCATCGTATGAAAGGTTCAAAATGTGAACCATTCAGTTCCATACAGAAGTATAAGCGATCTTCGAAATTTCTTCGCACATTGCTCAACATTTCTGGAGTCACTGCACGACACTCCACAACAATTCTCCTGCGTAGATCATCAAGAGAAGTTGGCTGGGTAATATAAACTTTGGATTTCAAATGACCCCATAAAAAGAAGTCTAATGGTGATAAATCAGGAGATCTAGCCGGCCATTCTATTGGTCCTCGCCTTCCAATCCATCGCCCTGTGAAATTGTCATCTAAAAATTGACGTACAGGTGCAACAAAATGTGGAGGAGCTCCATCTTGTTGAAAGGTGAGCTGACCGTCAAGTAACCTATCATCGTCTTCAAGTAACTGAGTGATTCTGGGGTTCACAGTTGTATCAAGAAGTTCAAGATACGTTTGTCCGTTGAGGTTACCATCAATAAAATATGGACCTACAATATGGTCTCCCAGAATACCAGCCCAAACATTTAATTTCTGGGGAGTTTGTGAATGAGTTTCCCTGTACCAATGGGGATTTACGTCACTCCAGTATCTGCAGTTGTGCCTGTTCACATGTCCATTTAAATAAAAAGAAGATTCGTCAGAAAAGCACACATTGTAGAGGTAATTATTATCACCAATCAATAATTGACTCATGATTTCACAAAACTCTGTACGTCTGTCAGGATCATCTTCATTTAATTCTTGTACATTCTGCATTTTATAAGGATGGAATTTTGCGTCTTTCAGAATTCGATGTACGCTGCTTTTCGAAACTCCAGAAATAGTCTCAAGTTGTCTTAACGATTGAATGTTGTCCATCACTGCATGTCCTACAACTGCAACAGCGACCCCTTCATTTCTCATAGGCTTCTCTCGTTCATGTTTTTTATTCAGCACTGATCCCGACTCCAAGAACTTATTCATCAATTGAAGCACGTACTGATATGATGTGGTGTTTTCTGGATGACTTTCATTGAAACTTCGAGCCGTAGCTCTAGCACATCGTCCATTTTAAAAATACGCAGCTACAATGGATATTCTCTCTTGTACAGTATAAACCATTTTCGAATGTTTTCAAATTGTTGAATGCAGTGACTCGAATACATCAATTACCAAGGCGTAAACAAAGATATGCGTATACAAAAACACATGAGGGCAATTTTTTTTTCATAAAAACGTCTGTCTCACCTTCGAAACTATTATTTCTGACAGCATATTATTTTTCAATACAGTGGCGTACCCACAGTGAACCTTTCTTACGACGCTAACATTTGAGGTGATGAAAAATTAAAATATCTGGATAAAACTTAGTTTTCATGAAAACTTCAACAACACTTGATCGATCCTCAATTTCAGTACACCGATGTATTTGGGATTGAATTCCCTTCAAAATGATGTATCACAAGTATAGTAGTCCCATTGAAAATTCTGAAGTAGGGGGTGCTGGGGTTGAGGGGGTTGACAACACAATGATGGTGTATTTGGTGAAAGTGTTCCCCCTTGAAATAAAAATCGACGGATCTGAGCGATTTTCAATTTTTTTCATGAGTTCGGATATTAGGGGGGTGACAAGTTTTAGCTGTGACACACTGTTTATATTAGTTCAATATCCACAGACAAATTTGTGCCAAAACCGAAGGATGAATTATAACTCTATGAAACTTGGCCCGTGACTTCTTGACATCATGTTTAGTTGAAAAAAAAAATGTTTACCAAAAAATCAGGGGTGGAACACAAAAAAGATAAAACCGAAAATAATACATTTTTTTTTCAAATAATTTTTTTTTGGGTTCCACCTCCGGAACTTTGGTTAACAATTTTTTTTTCTTATTTGACATGGTATCAACTACTAGCATGCCAAATAACTGAGTAGACTGTACTATATGTATAATCCGGAACCTGAGTTGTAATTTCATTTCACAGTGGGGAAAACACAATTTTGATAAGTTATCAGTCCGATTTATTTATTTATTTATAATAGTGTGAAGGTTTTTATCAGTCCAAGTTTAAACAATACTGTTCAACATATACCTCTAACCTCATGGAAAAAAAAATCTGTACTCAGTATCCGAAATTCTGTACTCATCATCAGAATGGCGGAAACCCGGATGGCAAAACGCTTGTTCGTTATTATCCGACGCTAGTTACGCTATACTCGGGTATCTTATAACTATACTACAGATCAGATATAATCAAATAACCAGTGTTTTGAGATGGGCTGTTCTAGGCATATAAAACTGGTAACTTCGTTTTACAAAAGTAGAATCCTTGGCGTATAAAAATGATAATCTTGTAGTATAAAGGTTGGTAACCAAGAGGAGAATACTGGATAGCTGTTCCTGTCAAACTAGTTATCCCGTAATATAAAACTTGCATTACCGTCCGATAACACCAGTTGCCCTGTTTTATGAAACCAGCATGCTTGTCTCATGAACCCACTTCAATTTTCATATTATTATAATGGTAGATCGTTTACCTATATACAGGGTTAGTCGAAAGTATAGATTCGCCCATTTTTCTCTGCTAATATGGTAGTTTTAAAAAAATAGGTGGGGTAAGAGTTGAAGAGTTTTTTAGTTTGCTCCTTTTAATGTACTCATTCAAATGTTTTTTTCATCTCATGGACATTTTTCATTATATGTCATGTTTACTATCTTTGGAAAAGTCGATTTCAGCAGTAGGTTCTAATGTTATTTTCAACAGACAGATTCGTTCTACTTTCTTTTGTTTTTTTTTAACTCAATCTCCTATATTGCTTCATTAGTTTGAAACTTCAATCAATCAGGGAATGCCATACGGATATTTTAGCAGTAACATAATACGAATCAGACAGTTGCATACATCCCGACTTAAATCTTGGGATCCTGACTTTATTCTCGGGATCTCAACTTCAATCTCAAGATTCCAACTTTGATTTTGGGATTCTGACTTTTTTCTGGGGATCTCGACTTAAATCTCGGGATCCTGACTTCATTTTTGGGATTCCGACTTCAATCTCGGGATGAGAGACCGACATACTTGCAAGGTTTTGAATAATTAGTATTCTCGTCATCTTGGCAATGCATGGCATCACACGTTGACATTTTGACATATGATTGATATTATTATTATCATTACAAGTTGTTTTTAATGTGAATCAAGTTGATACATCGTTTCAGACAGACTCAAGTGATTCTATTTCCGATTTTCTTGACTATTTTGGCAAAATGACCCCCTCAACCTCTATAGCTAAAGAATACCTTTTTGACATTTGAATGCGCATCGAGTTGATAATTCGTTTCAGGTAGATTCTGGTGCTTTTATTTTCGATGTTAATTCCGATTTTTTTTAACTTTTTTTACAAAATGACCCCGTTGACCCCTTGCTGAGTCATCGTTGGTTGTATGATTATATCATTATTAATATATGTTTCTTATATTAATGAAGTTGATACCTCGTTTATGTTACGTTCCAGATTTTTTTATTTCTAGTTGTTTGGAGACGTGATCGATTGATCTCTCCTGTAATGAGTCCCATAATCATTTTGAGTTATTTGTTGTTAGATCTAATTATTTGACGATCAATTTTGTTGATTCCTTTACTAAACGTGCCGCTAAGAATTTCACCAATTTGTAAAATTATCCTCTTCAAATACGATTAGACGTCTTTTCGTATATCAAAAGATTTTAAATTCCTTTATCACCCCGTAAAATTCGAATTCTAGCAGCCACCGACGCTACTGATGGTTCGGGCGTTTTCGTTAAATTGGCTGCTGAAAAGTGGCTGCTATCTTCACCTGTGTAGCTACCTACAGTTTTCAAATTTCGTCCTATACGACGCGACCTTGAAGTGCACCCTAGGACGGAACATATTCAGTCATTGATCGTTTTACAGCTGAAAACGTTCGAACAGTCCGAGAAAAAGTTCGTCTGGGGCGTACTAAGGAGCCTGATATACTTGTCGGCCCCTGAAATTTGACGAACTCTACATAGATAATCAAAGAAATATATATACAGTTTGATTATTTTATCTTTACCCGTGCGTCATCAATGTTATGCATGTGAAATAAGTCGAGACGTTTCAGTCAAATGTAGAATGCCGTGGCTAATATCCCGATAAAATTACAACGTGTAGGTAATGAGATAGGATAATGAATTACTGAATTAACTAAATTAACATTTTCAAATTCATGGCAAACCACCAGACAATGAGAGTTTTTTTTAGTTCCAACAGTATACCGTGTGACGCACACTATTGGGTACACCCCCCTTTGCTCCTTTCTCTTTTTCCATTCTTTTTTTCCTTTATTTTCCAAATATGTCAAAAAATGCCGTCCAGTGAGCATAGATATTCAATGTTCCAAATTTCAAAAATATTGCTGGAGAAACAAAAGCGGAAAGGAATTAATCTGTTTAAAATTGTTTTTTCCGTTAACCAGCTGCCGTCCCCTTACGAACGGCAGCCCTCAGTAGTCGAAACTTGTACGAGCCAAGGATTAACGAGGTATTACCTTTTAACGTGCGATTCCTAGCACACGGTGTATTCCAACTATTATGAATCCAGTGATACCAGGTTTGATAGGATAATGAAACATGGAGGCAGAGATATGTTCATGGAATTTCCTCATTTGCCCAGTGAGTTTACTAGAAACTTTTGACCTCCCTACTGTATTCTTATTTCAGTCACGCTCATATAAGGAAGTTGTTTTATCCATCCCTCTTCAGCCGTTTGACACAAATCCATCAAATTTTTATCCACATTAATGCAATTTCTGTAGATGTAACAGTTAACGAAAAAAGTTGTTCAGAAAACTAGGTTGGAATGCAATATTTCCAAAACCTTTGCATACTTTGATATCAAAAAATAAGTTTCCATTCAAACATGACAAAAACTCAGAAAAGGAATCTTTTAGACTTAGGTATTCGAACTTTTTTAATTACCTATTCGTGCATGGATACAAGGACACACTGTATAATGATAAATAAATCAATATCTAAAAAGTAAAAATACATCAGTTGAAATATATTTGGTAATGAAATACTCAACACATGATTAACAAAAAATGTATTCATACATTTATTTATGTATTGCGAGCATGTAGAACTATGTCCAGTTATGAAAGGAAAAACAAAATTAATATATTTAATCACTTCCAGATTCAGAACTGTCACCAATGTGTATAATAATGGGTTTAATAACCATATCACAAAGGAGCTTTTCTTGTTCATACCATTTTTCAATGAGTGATTCAATGTGTGTTGATGGAATGGGTTTATTTTCGTTTATTTTAATGTACACCGCTTTTCGAGATATTTAAAGTGCATCTGCAAATCTCTAAAATAGAAGAAAAGTTATGACACTTATTTTGTGGTTTAAATTGTTACCAGATGAAAGTGGTAAAAAAGGTCCATCATTCGCTCTTTCCCTTTCAATACAAATTGTTGTGCTTGTGAAAAGGTTACAGGCATAATCTAAAAAAGAGTTCAAATATATTGTGAATGTTTTTACCTGTATTTATAGATTTAGGTATTTTTTTTCTCTCATTAGGATTTTCACACTATTGTCGCAACTCAGTTCTCGCTTGGCAATTTTCGAGAGGTTTTTCAAGCTGTTCTCACCCAAACCACATTCATCCAAGTAATGAAAGAACTCATTTCAAAAACTAACTAAATATTCATTGCGAAGAACATAAAAACGAACAAGTCTGTGAAAAAAAAAAGGTAAATGAATAATCTAACATTGAAAAAACAAAAAAGTGTAACTGATAATGAGAAAATATAAAAAAAAATTACAAAATATAAAAAAAACTTACATTGTGCTGATAGTCAGCAGAGCCAGAGATGGGGAGATGACAAACATGATCTCAATCTAAACGCAAAATGTTGACTAATCAGTTGACGAGCAATAATTATTTTCCCGATCTTGACCGCACGCAATATTTATAAAGACGCATTTTGCGAGGCTTGCATATCTTAAGGTCGCTGCTCGGCGACAAGATGATTGCTGAATTCAATGCAACTTTGCGATTTTTTGAGCTGTTTTATATTTCTATATCCAGTAATTGTATAAATTTTGATGTCTATGAACTTGAAAATTAAACTATTGAATTATGAATACTGAGTGTTTGTAATTTGGAATATGGAAAGTTGAGGTTTACAGATCTTTATGCTTTGCATTTACTTAAATGAATTTGAATAATTCGATGATGATTTCATATATTTGACACTATGAATAACTCTTGTGTGAATATCCCGGCAGTACGGGATTATAGTCAATTGTGAGGTTAGAAATTTTAAAGAGTATCTGTCAATAAAACACATTGTATTGTACTTACTTTGGAAGTAATGATTCCAAGAGACGTTTAGCTTTGAAAAAAATAGTTTTTATAATATATTCGACTGCAAAACAAAGTAAAACTGGCGACAAATAATACCCCAATGACAGAAAACAATGACGCAATTGATGGTTGGCAATATCTTTTCACTGTTTTGCGTTTTAATCGATCATCTCAATACCATAATTCTTAGCTTAGATGACAAATGTTAACGAATTTTGATTCGCTCATAGCGTTTGATAGAAAGAGATGTTCGATAGAGGGTGTGTGATTTCTTCGGTCATAAATTGATGACGCATGGGTAAAGATAAAATAATCGAACTGTATTAAAAGAAACATTTCCTTGCCTTTGGCTCACCACGGCACTGGACAAACTTTGTCTTGGACAAATATTGGAACTGACAACGATAACTCGATGTTATGGATTATTGTATACTTATCTCGCTATCAAAGATTGAATATTTGCAAACGATTATTTTACTTATCTCGGCTGTATAAATAAATTTTAACTTATCGATGTTTTCAATGTATGCGTATCAAAATACAGAACAGCTCACTGGTCATGCTAATCTACCTAACGGCGAATGATTTTTCAGTGGTGACAGTCACAATTTTGCACACGGTTACATACAAACGTTTCTGTATCTTTTAGTTTGTAATAGAAATCAAAACGAACAGTTGACCCTTTTCTTAGACATTCTCATTACAATGAACAATATCCTTGAAGGAGCTCGAAGCGTACTGACTACGACTAGTTATATTATGACAAAAATCCCTCTCCTCCGCTGTTGTGTGACGACCATAAAACTTAACTTATTTGCACAACTGAAATGGCCGTTCGCTGATAACAATTCCTTTTCTTGCAGCATCTTTCGATGTTTTTCTGTACTGATCATTCTGGAGAACGGAAGGATCCCAAAACATCTAATCTACTGGAATTGAGTGTATAAAACGACACATTCCATTCGGAGAAGTTTTTTGGAAGATTTAGCTAGTTGTACTCGAAGTATTATTTAGAAATATCGTAACAGTGGTGTCGGAAGTAGGATATTTAAGAAAAGCAGAAACTATTTATAAACTATTTATGGTGAATATGAGGATTATATCGTACGACATTGTAAAGTTTATTCAAAATAAATTTGCGGGTTTGGAAAGAAGGCGCCAGGAGAAAAAACAAGAAAAGGAAAAGCGGCGGCAGGAGGAAAAACAAGAAGAAGAAAAGCGGTGCCAAGAGGAAAAACAAGAAGAGAAAAGTGGCGCCAGGAGGAAAAACAAAAAGAGGAAAAGCGACGACAGAAGGAAACGCGATGGTTGGATGAAAAGAAAGAACGAGAAGAGGCCCTCCGAAAAATTCTCGAAGAACAGAGAAAAGAGAAGATGAAAAAATTAACACCGATGAATAAAAAACAATAACGAGAAGCAGCTCTCCAGAAAATTTTTGAACTGCAAAAGAATGAATTAGGACGAATAGAAGGTTCTAGAACATCAAGACAAGTATTACAGAAAACCGAAATACAAATGGTGGAACTGAAAGAAGAACTAAAGAAAGACGTCAAGAAAATCGACGATGAGTTTAATAAAGAATTGGATACAGTGCGATACAGGACTTGATAACAAGATAGCTCTCCTCAAGAACCAAGATCGTCGAAACAGGGTTGCCACATCATGAATTTTGGGAAACCAACAGTCCTCTTGGTATCGCCGGCAATTTGAAGCTGTGGCAGTGGCTAATGGATGGGGCGGAGTAGGGAAGTCACAGCACTAACAGTACCAGTATGTTGCAGATGATACCCGTCGAAGAGCAAAATAAATATGAGGACCTGATTACTGCAGTAGAGTTACGGTTTGGCGATCAACATCAAGAACAGCTGAATTGGGTTCAAATGAAAACGCGCACTCAAACATCGGGTGAGAGTCTGCAAGAATTTGAAGCAGATGTGAGACGCCAAATTCAGCTGGCTCACCCAGAGGCACCGGGAGATTTCAAGGAACAGCGGTGCAGTTTTTCAGAGATGAACTGAGAGACACCAAAAGCGGTATCAATAACCCCAGAAACCGAACAACGATTTGGTGTAGTTACTAGTTTATTCGAGAAGGTTCTGGATGAGATAAAATATTTGATAAGCAGAATAAGCATTCAGAAGAACAAGGTATGCTATAGATGTTGGAAATGGGCACATCTCATTAAAGATTGCAGGGTAAGAATGCCACCACGTTCGCAATCCCCTTGAGGTCAAGATCTACCAGCGAGTCTTCAAATGGGCAGCAGGAAAACCCAGAATTAGCCAGCATATCGGGGCGCATGCTGGCTAGCAACAATAGAGCACCGCATTGCACAAAAATGCCTTGTCCAGTAGACCTTGTTCGGATACTTGTGAGCATTGGGAGCAAATTGAACGTCGCGAAGGAATCAACCAATAATAATAATAATAGCTATTTCATCTCAACGCAGTAGGTAATCTGATATAAGTTAATTTTACATTTGGAAATATCTTTCATTCTCTCATAATCTTGTCACTAGGCCTACCGCACTGAAATCCGATATGACCTTCGTTTTTGAGGGATATTTATTTGCCATACGATAGCGTGATGATATGTTTGTATTGCATTTTTTATCTAGCGGATTATTTATGACTGCATGCCGTTGAAAAACGAAGAGAATTTTTTTGTGAATGACTTGATATGAGGACTTGGAGACACTGAAGTTTTCATGTATAAGCTAATCAATAGAAGATTTTTTCTTGACAAAAATACTAGTGGGAAACCGACTGTGCCATTACATGAAATACAGTCCGTAGTTATATTCTGTTGTTTTGGACTCGCAACTTTCATTTAAAAATTTGTTATGAACATTTAAAAACAGAAAACGTGTTTTTTTTTTAGTTTTCTGCATATAAAATGAAAACTCATACAGCAATCTGGTTGCTCCAATGAAAAACATTTTGGAAAATTGAAATACGAACAAAATGAGATTTTTTTATCGACCCGATTGTTTCATTAGTAACGAAGAAATACTGAAAAAATCGGAAAATTTTGCGAGTAAAAAAAATTGTTGTTTGTATTGTTGTTTGTAATTTCTTTGCATTATCTTGCAGCGTACCTGGATGCTCCAGTGAAAGTCCAATTTTAATTTCCCAAACAGATTTTGAAACAGAGCGGAATATAACTACGGAGTGTCTTTCATGTGATGGCACAGTCGGTTTCTTACTAGAATTTTTGTTAAAAATTCAATAATTTTATTCTCTATTGATTGGTGTAGTAGTGTTTGGAAACAAATTGTCAATATTTTGAACATTTATTGAGATGATTCAGCACCGTCATATCTTTTTACAGTTGTTGATACACAAGTTCGGATTTATTCCTTTTTGTATTTCAGGATGAATCAAACATTTTATAACAAGAATTATCATAACTCACAAATTGTACGAGATATGCATAGGGAAAGTAGATACAAAATCGAATTGGAAAAAGTTTTTAGTCATTTCCATTATACTTAGTCTCAGGGAGAAACTTACTTTTGAGCCTTCCTATATGTTGGAACTGAGTGCGGCAATTCCTACGATAAAAAAAAACTTACAAGTTAAGTACATCCAGTACTTTTTCTACAACTGTCAAAAAATAAAACCAATTCAGAAATATGTGATGAATCTCGCTAATTTGTTGATGTCAATATTACTATTATATTTCACAATCTCCTCCTAACGATCATATAACACGTGTAGTTTCCATTCCCTTTGATGTCTGAGCAACGTTTAGTGAGTACATTTTTCCTAGCACGACCCTGTCCAGTTACTCACCGATGTCGATACTATAGACAAAAATATATAAATCATTTCATTTCTTTGTGTGTGTCTGTGCAGACGTGAATTGTATTGAAATATTTGAAAATGGGTATAAACAAACGAAAGCGAGAAGAAAAAAACTCAAGAACAAATTAAAATGACGATTGTCAAAAATGCATGCGAGTTCAAGTAAGTACATTAACTAGTTTCGTAATTTTTTCAACCTGAAATGGAATGGTACAACCGTATCGTATCTAGTAATTCAGTCTAGCAACAGTCTCATGATTGTTTTCTAAGGTCCTTAACAAGATTTCCATGTAGATGCATCAAAATCAGATCGACCGACGATACATATGAATTGGTTTTATGAAAGAGTACCGGTAGCTTGGACTAAAAACTCTCACTATAGTGCATTCATATTTCAAATACGGACGATGTCAACAAAAGCACGTGAACGCCAAACTAGAACAGAGACGCATCAAGCTTGTTAACCCAGTGAAATGAATTTGAAAATGTAACATCATCCAAAACCAACCAAGAACTTTACACCAAAATAAATATTTGAAATAAATAATCAATAATTTAATTAAAAACACAAAAATGAATCACCATACATCCTCAAACAAAACGCAGCTTCAAAAATTGTTACGCAGCCAAGCTGAATACATCTCTGCAAAAACATTTCATATAATGTCGTGTCAGGTTGATGTTCTATCGACCAATAGCGTTACGAGAATTGGCGATCACGAGGTGGACATGCTGCAAGTATGCATGATGACATGGAGCGTATTTGAAATATGAATACACTATAGTAGCAGAACAATGAAAACTGTTTTCAATCGCAAAGTTTCTACTACAAGAACATACTTTGCCAGGCGTTGGGTTATTGCCATTGCTACAAATTATAACAATTTCAAAAATGATTTCAAAAAATAGACTAGAAAGAGCCGGACGGAGTCCTTCGCGATGCATCTGTCGATCAGCAGGTTCTCCTTGCAGCCAGCGACTCCCTTCTTTGACCCTCTTTGCACATATATTCGTTCATACACCGGCTCAACTGCAGAGAGTATCCGCATGTATAAGATGCGGGTAAATATCTTATAATATGTGTTTAAGCATGTTATCGGTCTGAAGTTTTTCAGATCGAACAAATCTCCGTTTTTGGGGATCAGCAAGGTTCGCCCCTCGACAATCTAATCTGGAATCTGCTGCTCCCCATCTAGCCATGAGTTTTTAATTCTTGCTAGATGGTGGTGGTTATATGGAATTTTTTTCCACTAATAGTTATTTAGCCCAATAAGGGCCTGGAGCTGCATAGTTCTTCGAGTATTTGAGGGCCCGTCGAACTTCTTTCGGAGTTATCGGATTGCGCAGTTCGTAGGAGCCTCTCACCCCGCAGTTTTGACGTGGTTTTTCTCTGAACGGGTTCCAACTCGGTGACAGAGTTTGGGTTCTTCCGTTCAGGGTCGAATACGAGACCGAGTTCATCGGCTGCACTGTTTGCTGCCTTGAAAAGAAAATGCCCCAATCCCTGTTTTTTCATGATCGCATACTAAGCAGAGAAGGGGATCTGAACTCCTGATGACTTTAACACCATTCTGTTGTGTAGACACTCCAAACTCAAAAGTCGACGGTCTCCCCGTTGTCTGGGGAAGTATAACCGTGGAACGGACGATTTAGAATGCAAGCTCCTATGGAGATGCATCATTTTGCGAGTTTTAACATCGAGTTGTCTCAGCTCTTCCTGTAGTAGAATCGGAACGACAAGCATATTAGTCGTAGCAACTTTGTTATTTCCTGACAGTTCTGATGACCAAATTTGTCGAAGTCTGTGCCGATACTTGCCGCGGAGAGAGTTTTTAACAGTTACCTCTTGAGAACGGCCTAGTTTCAACGATTATTATTATTATAAAACTAACACATTTTTTTGTTCAAGTTGGATCTCGATCAGCTTAACTTCACTGATTTCCGAACAAATCTTTTTGACTACTAAAACTGGTCGCGAATATAAAAAGACCATTCACTTAACGTGAAATTTTTCAACTCAACTCAACTGAACTGATTTCAAAGCAATTCAGTTTCGTTCAGAAATTAACCGACAAAAATGCAATCATTAATTTCTCGAACTCGTTGCTTTCGATTGTCATAAAATTATCTCCTCTATTATCAGTGTACGAGGAATATTACTACTGAAAATGAACCTGTAAAACATATCTATATTATATTTGCCGAGCAGCATTTCCACTTGCATTTCCTAGTAATGCAATAACTATAATTAGGCTGTTTTTCCAGATATTCACCTACGTCTCCCCGAAATATCGTGGATAAGGATAATACCTAACACCTAGAGGATATCATCAATAAAAGTGTTTATGAAAGATCAAAAATAGCGGCGGAAATGTTTATATTAGCCGCAGCGTTCATTCTAATTTCACCATTCGTAGAGGTGAGTCTGTTATTTTTTATTTAGTGCTTGTGGAGATTTTTTTGTTGAAAAGCGTATTGATGTATTCCTGTCAATCGTTTATCGCCACCATCAGTCAACGATCACCTTGTGAAATGCGCACGTGTTCTTGTTTAGGTTCAGATGATAATATTAATAATAATGATAAAATTGAGGATTTGAAAGGATTTTCTGAAATCCAAACCTGCTTCACACAATACACGGTAGCTCATTCAAAATCTTTCACCGTCAGTACATGGCATTTTGTTGTTTCCAAAAATTCTGGAACATGTAGGTACTTTTTACCGCGACGAAGAAGCATTCAATTCGTAAAGCCAGAATTTTCACGCCACTCCTATCTGACAATTGTCTGACTCTATACTGTCAAAATGATTATTGTAATACACATGCCAAATGCATCGTACTCCAGTACCTATACTTCTGACGAATGGCTTGTAGAGAATTGTCATTGTTACGGTGTTGCTAACATTTTTGTTGTTTCTTAATATGAAACCTAGCCTCCTTAAAGCATATTTAATCTGAGCCTCAAATGTCAACTTGATATCAAGAATTATGCCTAGGTCTTTGATATTTTCTACTGATTTCAGTGACATTTTTCATTTCATATGATTCAGTATAATTTTGACTCTTCTGTAGTTCACATCACAGTACGAGTTGAGCCTTCTCAGGTCTTTTCACATCCTATTACAATATTCATCTGACAGTATCGCTTTGAACAACTTCAGCTCTTCTGGTCATAATCGGTACCTATCAATAATAGATCCTCGAAACACAATTCAATAGTATCAATATATAGGGTGAATAGGCGTGACCCTAAGTGAGACCCTTGTGGAACTCCGAATATAATTTCAATATATCAAGAGTTGTTCAAAATGACACATGATTTTTTGTCAGGTAAGATTGAAATACATAGCAAATGTATACCAAAGTTCTCGATTTTTTGATCTTCTTATTTCCACGAAATGGAAAAGTAGTGGAATGATTGATGCTATTTCAAGAGCATCGTCCAAGAGCAATTCTAGAAACACAGAAAGAAAGGATAGTGTTTGTATAGGTCTGTTTCCCCTTTTTGGGGACTGGTTGTTCTATTGCAATTTTCTAGTTGGGCGAAAATACCTTCAAATCATAAGAGTGGTTGAATAAATGAAGAATCCTTGGAAACAAAATACTAAACATATCGAAATAAACTTAAAAAACTATAGAAAATGCCAGAAGAATGTTTTACCAAAATAGCATAGAGTAAAATAAAACAGATAACTCAAAACTATGGGAAACAGTGGGTGAAATATGTGTGAAAAAAAGAGAATTCATAAAATACCAACATAAAAATACATGGAAAAAGACGACTAATGCTTTTGAAATTGCTGATACTTTCAACATATAGGCGAAAAAGTCAATGAATGAAAGTCAATCCAAATTACGAATGTTCTAATTCCACAGAATACATTAGGAGTGTTTTGAACCGATTAGAATTTAGTTTGGCTATAAATTTAGGATATTTTTGTGTATTAATACGAGTGTGTTATGTGTAAATTTAGGGCTACAGAGATTAATATTTGCCAACGAGTGACGAGTTGGACAGAGATTTAGTGGAAATTAATTTTGAATTTTATAATAGTTAGTTGCAGGCTTTTAGAGACATTTATTTACCAGTATTTTTTTGTCTCGAGTTGATTGTATAAATTCTCTCGACCGAAATTTATATTGTTTTTTTTGACATTTATTTTTTTAAGAATTTTGTTGTGTTATAATGTTTCCCATATTTTACGATGTTACAATATTCAATGTTTTCCACCCACTTTGTTTTGGTAAACGAAGCTGGTTCGTGGAAAGCTTGTTGACTGATATTTATACCTTCAACTCCTCATACAATGTCTGAGCATTCGAGAAGCCGTAGATGAAATCCAGGGTTGATTATTTCTTTTTTTTTGGCAGGGAGCCTATTTCATGGGTTAAAATATGTGTCATCAGAGCGGATTAAAAACTATTAGGATCTGGAGACAGTGAAAACAAAACATGCTGTCGCTTCTAACTTTGCTATGCTTCTTGAATATCATAGCTGCAATTATTTTTCGATTCAAAAGGGGGGTATCAACAATTTTTCTCGAGAAAATTTGACTCCGGAAGAAGGATGCTGTAGGTAATTGGATTGCCCTCTGGAAGACGCTGGGCATGTACTTCAGTATTTATTTCAGGGATTCCCAACGAAAGCTTTTTTGATTCATTTCGTTGGATGAAACATTTAAATTGAAACACATAATATCATCTATGCTATTTGAAGAGCATTGAGAAGTATTTCTAGTAGAAAACGTTGCCAAGTACCAAACGGATGTAATTCCATGGTCGTAGAGAGCAGTATTCGTTTTCTGTTGGAGACTTGTTGACGAATTTACCTATTTTATAGCTCAAAGAGGAAGCCTGGATTACGTTATCCATTTTTATTCTTAATACGACTTCATAAGGCGTACGTGTTGTTTCTTGTAATTTTTTTTAAATATTTTCTGGGTTTCACCTCGCTGCTTACCCGATGCAGCACAGATCAGAAATAACACAGCTTGATCAGGAAGCGATTATTAGTTTAACGATTGTATATTGATTTTGTAGAGGATTTAACGTCAGTTTCAATTGGCTATAAATAAGAAAATGACTTCACTATTTTGGAAAGGTGATTTATACAAATTTGTTGAAATCGGAACAGAGTTGTGTTATTTACAAGCTCATAAACTATTCAAAAGACAGAAGTGAACCAGGGCGAACATTGAAAAATAATTTGAATATTATTTAAAGCAGCTCTGAAAGTACGAAATGGTATTTCTCTAACATTTCTCTAAAATTTGAAATGGCAAACCTGAATTTTTATTTTCGG
Source organism: Chrysolina americana (assembly GCA_958502065.1). NCBI lineage: Eukaryota > Metazoa > Arthropoda > Insecta > Coleoptera > Chrysomelidae > Chrysolina > Chrysolina americana. Next base: position 63,009,461 of record OY293416.1, on the reverse strand, counting down.
AATCGACCAATATCAGTGAAACCTGATAGTTGATTGACACAAAAATTTTTGAGGTACCTAGTCGCATTAAGAACCACTTGTATTCACAATGTAATCTCTAATGTAGTATCTATTATTCGTCAATATGATGCCTCATGTATACACCATGACCCGGTCTCATGGTACCCTTGCAGCAAAACGTACTTTATGAATCAATCGACAGAATTATCGAATATACAGGGTGGTCCAAAAAGTGACGCCCAAAAAAAATTCTGAATTCCTCACATCCAGGGGTATTCAAAAATACCCCATATATGTTCAGCGATTTTTTGAAGTTGTCTAGTTATATTTTTTTTTTGTAATTTGTGAGATTGTTCTGCCAAGGATGCTTCAAATATTTGTATCTGTTTTCATAGTGGGTATTTTTCAAGTTTTTTTTGAGACGTTGTCGTCTTGAATATTACTCACGTACAAAAAATAATAAACTTTCTAACAATTCTGTAAGATACTGAAAAAAGTATCAAAATTCAAATTTTTGGTGGGATGGACCCAAATTTTTAACGTAATTTAGAAATACTAAAAGGAGTATCCACAGGTTCTACAGCTTTGAACTTGAAAAACTTTACAAATTCCTAAGCTATCTAAAACATAAAAAAATGTACTTCTCTGGCTATTATTCGCTGTTTTCGACCATCGAAGGTGGATAGGCTAAACATCTAAGCCTAAAAAAACAATTTTGACTATTTTTGTCACTCCTATGGGCAAACTTTAGTGAAGAATTATTGAAGGCATTCACATGAACTAATTGACTGATTAAGATGACAATTTAGTTGATCATTTGTGAACATTTCAAGAAATAAGTCATTTAAGCTTAATTTTTATGATAAAACTAAAATGAGACACAAATTGATGTAGCATACGTCTTTATTGAAAAGCAGTCGACAACGTCTTAAAAAGTTATATTTCAATGCTCTCCTTTAAATTTTCTTGCATCTTCTATTAGTTTTTCTTGTAATTCCATTTCGTTGTCGCTTTCCTGCGCGTTCACTAAATTCTTGTAAAATCCCCAAATGAAAAAGGCGATGTGGTTGAGATCTGGCGATCGTGCAGGCAAATCGATCGGCCCTGCATGCCCAATCCATCTTTGTTGGAGAGTTGAGTTGAGTTGAGAGCACCGTCCATTTGAAAAATCATTATTTGTCATAACTCAAGGTTCACGTCTTCTAACAATTCAGGAAGTTGATTTTCTAAAAAAACTCAATAAGCATCTCCATCTAACTTGGTCGGTAATTCTAAGGGTTCAATAAGTTTTTCATTTAGGATCCCTAACCACAGGTTTACGCTAAAACGCTCTTAAATTTTGATGCCTTTACCAGATGAGGGTTTTCGATGACCCAGCAAAGGAAAGTAATTATGAATGTTGAAACTTCGATTTTTTTCTGGAGTTTCACTGGTTTGCAAGATTGATTTCGACTGGAGACATCACAAAAAGGGAGTCAGAAACTTTTATTGGTGAAGAGATGTATGGGTGTACAAAGATAAAAATAATTGAAAAAAATACTCTTTACGTATTAAATTAATGAACAGTATGTTTCCTCTCATTTTTGGACATTTTTGTTCATTGTCACTATCGAAACGAAAGGATATTTTTGTGTGGATTCAACTCAGTATTGAAGTCTATCATTCACTTAGTTAAACGATTATCTCGCTTTTTTTTTGAAGCTGTAAAGATGCATCGATTCTTATGACCCACATCATGTTGGAATGACCTAGCTTGTTGCCCCTCCATTGGCTCATGCACTTTAGTCTGGAGGCTTCTATCCTCGCCTCTGCTATAATGTGCAGATGCATAGGAGAGAGGTTCAGGATCACCTCCAAGCTAATCGTCGATATGCTAGACGTTGCACCAGTGACTCCGAGTAAGACCAGTCGTTGCAAACTAGCCAGCTTCCCTCTGGTTGTAACTTGTTCTGCTTTTGGCTACCACAGCACCGAGGGCCTCACTATCGCTGTGTATAGCCAAAGCGATTGTTTGGGTCTTAGTCACCACTTTTTGACAGCGCTTTTCCTAGATGTTTGTTCCAGGTGAATTTCGAGTCTGAATTCAGCCCCAAGTATTTCGACTCTCCTGACATCTGTAAGTTTTTACCAAAGCTTCAAAGAGCTCTGTTGGGCTCTACGATTTTTTCTGGTGAAAAGGACAATCTTGTTTTTTCTTGGGGGTTGACCTTGAGGTTCTCCCTCATGCACTACGTTTGTACGTCTGTGAGTGCTGATTGCATCAGATCCACAAAAATCCACATATATTTGCCGTTCACCATTATTACGATATCGTCATTATAGCCCTGGGCACAAAAATTGGGATAGAACTCCCCCAGAGGTAGGCTTTTGTCACTCTACAGCTCAGCATGGGAGATGTCTACTGGTTCGGGACTGGAGCAACATTTCTTTCCCTAAAGGGTGTAGTGATAGATGCATATGATGTTATCAAAGGCTCCTTCTATATCAAGAAGCACTGTGAGTGCAACTCTTTTTTCGAGAGTGATTTTTCAATCCTGCAGACTAGACTGTGGAGCGCAGTCTGATAGGATTTTCCGGGTTGATAGGCCTGTTGATACTACGAGAAGATTGAGTACTCTGTATAATTATCTCGGATATTTCTATCAACTAATTTTTCCATCGTTTTGGTTTGAATGCCTTGGCCTGGGCATAGGATGGTTTCCCCGGCTTCGCTGTGAAGACCACCTTGGACCTTCGCAAGGTGAGCCAGGTTCGCCCTGAACAGCCTGACTAGGTATGGAATCAGTAGGTCTGCTCCATGGACGTATAAATGAAAAATGGACCCAGTTATTTACATCTCCAAGTGAAGTCGCACCATCCTAAGGCCCTGCTGTTGAGTTGGGAGTTGCCACATCAAGTCTGTGATACTTCTTCATCAACCATCAACACTAGCTCAAACTCAATTGCCAGCGAATTCCAGTCAGTAAATTAAACTAGGCATTATACATTCCAGAATCAAAACTAGTGAAATTAATTTGAAAAATAGGTGCGAACTTCCAAAAAATTCTGTACTGTCCGTTGAAATGCTGCAAGTGCGGCAACGCTGTTGAAGTGTGCTTTGTTTCTCATCATTTTTTGGTTGTTTACAAATTTCACCACTTTATGTTGACATTGTCTGTCATACACAGTATTTGTGAAAATATTGGTGTTTTGTTGCGTTTGGATTAAAATGGATAGAGACTAATAATGGTGCTTTACTGTTGGGTTTGCAAGCAATCCAATTGTTCTAACAACCAGAATTTCAGCTTTGATAAGTAAGTACATAGATTGTTTACAAATATCAAATTGACGTTTATATTCTTCATTGGCCTCACAGTGGGTATCAAACTTCTATACATACAAAATGAAATGGTACTGTAATCTTGTTACTTTATATGAAGGAAGGCACATATGGGTATTTTAGGAACCCATCAGATCGTATCTAACAAGTTTTGCTGAAATGTTCATAATCATATATGAAATTCCACATATTTTTTTTTATTATCAATACCTATATCAGTCAAATTGCGTGCGCCACTGTCGTTGGAGGGTAGGTTACAGTCTATCGCAGGTCTCCTCCTTCCCCGCAACCCGCGCGCCAACGAACCAAGCGGCTTCAAAACAAACTGTATTGCAAGTATCGGATTGCCGAGTCCATTATTAATTTACACGTCCATGGTCTGCTCTTCGTTGTAATAGTACAGGTTGGCCCTGGGGGGTCTATTCTGGAGATTTAACGTACACGAATTCGATGGTTTTTCTCTCTTCAACGAGCGGTGTCTGTATCGCTCTATATTACTTCAAACGTTTGATAATATTTTCGTATGAACACGAGAATAGACCACATGCTGATTTGAATGGATTAAAGGTTTCTATAGCCCATTCTATCTTCCTATAGATGATGACTTTTTTTTGCCATGTCCCAGGTTTCCCATTTCTATTAGATTACTCTTGATGTGAGTTTTTTGGAGCTAATCGCTAATGTTACCCCTGATGAAAGGTTGGAACGGCACCACCTAAACTACTAGCCAACTCTACTAAAAGAAGACTCAAAATAATAATATCCTGACATCCCAGTGCAGGCAAGTTCTAATTACTTCTGCAAGTCTGAAGTGAAAGAATACGGGGTACCCTTCTCTCTAAGCGTTTCTACCAAGTGGAAAAAATAAACATCTGTCAGAAAACAACTACTTCCCTGGCTAATACCCGACGGACATTGAACTACATCTGACAGATATTTGTGCAACGTTCTTCCAAGACCCAATTGCAAGTGCTTGTCTTGTAATCAAACCGGAGATTATCCTTCATTTGGCTGGGATTGACCACCTGCAGACATGTATGTTTCGAGGTTTATTGCCTCTCATCAGTGGCAGGGTAGGTCGGACAACATTATAATTGTCCTGTCCCTGCCAAATGAATAATAATCAACCGTTTAACTAATATTTTCCCACGGATGACACTACGATCCACGACAAAGTTGATCGCAGCGCCATCCGCAAGGGAAATCAAGAAACAAAACAAAACCTGTCACTGATGACTCAATATACATCGAAACATGCATGTCTGCAGGCCAAATGATGGATAATCTTCTGTTTAATTACAATACAAGCACTTGCAATTGGGTCTTCTTGAAAGAACGTTGAAAGAACTTTGTTGTGGATCGTAGTGTCATCCGTGGGGAAATATTAGTTAAACTGTTATTATTAATTTGGCAGGGACAGGACTATTATAATGTTGTCCGACTTACCCTGCCACTGATGAGAGGTAATAAACCTCGCAACATTACAAGACAAGCATTTGCAATTGGGTCTTCTTGGGAGAACGTTGCACAAATATCTGTCAGATGTAGTTCAATGTCCATCGTGGTATCAGCCATAAGGGAAGTAGTTGTTTTCTGACAGATTTTTGCCTTTGTTTTTTCCACTTGGTGGAAACGCTTAGAGAGAAGGGTACCTCCGTATTCTTTCACATTGTGTATACCTCTCTGGCACAATATATTCGAATTTCGTTGGAATTATTATACTATCTGCAAGTTTCGATTGCTATTTTCAGGAAACTGCATATCAAGAAGTAAAAAGTCTGGGTACCATGGGACAGAGAATTGAACGTCCTTTAAAATAAAGTGCCACTTGACCCCTCCTTTCCATTTGAGTTTCCAAGGATAACATTTACCCCTTCTGGGAACTTTTCATATTAATGTTGTAGTGTCAATTCACATAGTTTGTCCAATACTGGCATCAGACATTTGACTCATTTTTATAGATCAGAAAAAAGTATTATGGAGTAAGTTGCTTCTATTGACCTGAAAAAAGATATACACCAAAAGCAAAAAATCCTACCATGTCCTTTAAACGTTAAATTATTCTGCCTAAAGTAATAAGGCGGTGAATTGTTTTGAAATGAAAGCACTGTAGTATGTAATATTTTGAACTTTCATTATCATTCACATGGAATGTCGATTAGACTGAGTAATAAATTATAAAAATTTATCTATCAATACAAACAAATATTATATCGATAGTTTTCATTTTGCAGGTTGTTTCCTCCAATAATGAAGTGCTACCGGGTAAATATTAAACACTATTTATCTATAGATATAATAATTCATATACTGTTTATTATTGGCTTTACGGATTTCCTACCCTCATCAATTTGGTCTGTCCATATGTTCAATGTTTTAGTGAAACGTTGATTCTATAAACAATACTCAGCATTCAACAAACGATATTAAATCATAACAAACCGAGGAGATATTAAAGAACATTTGGCACGGAACCATCAGCCTAGTTGAGATGGTATTTTGGCACTAGATCTTGGGTAGTCGATCATAATTGATTGCCACTTTATCAATTTTTTTTTTATTTTCTATTAAATCAAATCGCATAAATCCTCATCATCAAAGCTTTCATTCAACTTGACGTGTTAGTATGTATCGAATGAATTAATTTTGGAAATTGTAACCGTTCTGCTACCCTGAAGGAAAGATAGAAAATGCGTAAGAATTGGGAAAAATAACTGAGGGTTTCGGACGAGGAAGAATACAACGAACAAACTGTTACCTATTTCATAAAGTTCACACTCAACATCCTGAGATATTGAACGCCTTTAGCTGGGATCTATGGCGATTGTGTTGTTGGTCCTTTTTTCTTCCAGGACATCTAACAGAACCAATGTAGGTACTTGGAATTGTTAGAAGACACTTTCGATCCCGCGTTGACAGACATTCTTGAATATAATAACTGTTACAATGTGAATGAGTTGACATTTCAGCAAGATGGGGCACCTCCTTACTATCTTCTTGCGGTTCGTCATTGTTAAAATGAAACGTTTCCTGGGAGGTGGATCGGCTGAAGAGGAGCAGTGGCCCACAAAGTCGCCAAATTTAAGCTCGTTAGTGTTTTTTTCGTGGGTCACTTGAAGAGTATAATTTATAAAACTTTCCGATCAAATTTTCCGAATGATTTACGTCAACGGATCGTTGATGAATGTCGGAACATCACACTTGTAATAATTCAGAACGTTCAAAATCGCTTTGAATAAAACTTTGATTACTGCATAGAAACATAATAGGCAAATTTTCAATGTTTATTTTTTCAATCATCAAGGTTACCATTTCAAAATCTTAAAAACGTACTTTTGCCTCATTCGACTTCTGAGTCAGTGACGTGCCCCTAATTTTATTACAATATCAATAAAAAGTTATCATCCCTCTCTGCAGATGATAAACAACAGCAATCAACCTTTGATATTGATTTACTGTACCACAGAACTACAAGCACTCTTTTTTACTGTAAATATCTGATGAAAACTTTCTCAATTATTGCCCATCTACCTCTTAACTGCTGACAGCATATGTGGCCATAAAGTTTTCATTGGTATTTTGATTGATATTATTAAACATTATCTTCATTACCTGCCATTACTATTTTTAGATGGATGTGAACCAATTTTGGAAATAACGACTGCATCACAAAAAGATGATATCTACGAAGTCAATTGTACTAAAAGGGTCAATAGGGTCGTCGAAATAGTACAAATGAAGTTGTAAGTAACAGTTATTTATGAAGTTATATTCGAATGTCTTTTCCAAATGTAAAATAAATTTCGCATATTTGCCGATTTCGACATTAATATTATTATTAACGCTTACTTAACACTTACACATCTAGTACATTTGAAGGAACTCTGGATTATATGTATTTTTTTCAAAATAAGCGAACATTACTCTGAGAATAAACGAATACATTATGTCAAGAAAAACTAATATTGTTTAAGATCCATCGTATTGTTTGCGTCTACGATCTCTTCTAAGTCTTCATCATTTTCCATTCTTTACTAATATTAGTTAGGTAGTTATCAAGTATTCGTCATGTCGAGATATTCCTTAATTACTTGAACGGAGGTGAAAGGCCACACATGTTATTAAACTCTAGCTTTGGAGATATTTCTGATACCTTTCCTCGAACAACTAATCTTGTGGTTATCATCATTTGTAGTGACCATCAGAATTTTCTAGCGTTTCTGATAAAACAGGCATGGAGTTTCCTACTGATCCATCAGTAACATTTTCCAACTTTGGCGATAGAACGTTTCAATTTCCAATTGAAGATTTGAACCCTAACGAATCCTACACGCTGAATATCACATATAAGTACAGATTCAACAATGGATCCTGCACGTTTAACATCTCTTCAAGATTCACAAAAAGAGGTAAGTCAATGAATGGGGTGTTCCTTAATTTGACTGTGAAATCTATGAATGAAATCATTTCTATTAGTTCACTTAATATCTCAAAATTTCGAAGAACTATGATGGCCGAAGAAGGACAACAAATCTCAGTTTCAACTCTCTTCACCTAATAGTTCCCTGCTTTAACTTACTTATCTCTCTCCCATTCTGTCTTCCTCTCCCATATAAAGATAAATAATTAGAATTTATATCAGTCTGAATTATTTATTGTAGTAAAAATGCACTAAACTAATTTTGTTAATTTATTTAAAACAGTAAGTACTTAAACAATTATTTAACTAAAACATTGACTTCACACTATTTCAAATTTATCTTCACTGTCACTCTCTATCTGCGGACTTTGGAACTATATCTGCAACTCTCTGTGACTATCTATCGGCCCTCTTCCGTCGAGCGCCTTATATACCCGCAATCAGATTCTATTTACATTTCTCGATCAATCGGGACTATAGAACGATTCATACAGATGGCTCTTAGAAGCGGATGGAAGCGATCAATTTTATTCGAGCTTATTCTCGGCGAAGTGTCATACTTGTTGATCCACTAGCCAGCACAAGTTGTTTGCTTTTAGGGTGCATAACTAATTAGGTGATCAGGGCCGGTCTCGAAATCGTTACATTATACTTCACTCATCATCCGTTTCCTGCTTATCAGAGGTAACTGAATATTAAAGCTCCCAACCTCATATTTTTGATTTTTTGTTATGATAATTGAATTCAGTTTAAAAGTTCGGTGGCAGTTAGATACATCCCTATTTTTCGTATGATTGTTGGTCTTAGAAATAAGAAAATATTGTTCTAGAACGAATTGGTTTTCAACTTTAATAAAATTATCCAGCAAACGAATTATGGCTTCACGAATATATCGATAAACCAAGGATCAATTCCTATCGTTGGCCGTTCCATTGGTAATATTTCTCAGCCTCCAGTTGACAATTTATGGTAATCGTGATCGGATTACATGTACATCAGAACGGCAAAATGTCAAACTGAAATTGTATAAGAATCAAAAGTATCGAACTGATTCAGAAACGATATTTTGGATAAACGAACTGGATAACAATGAATTTTAACGACATGCAAAATAATTGAAAATGATTTCGTGAAACCTTTACATTACAGTTATCTCATTTCATGGGAAATTTATTCTGTCAGAATTCAAATGATCATATCTGACTTTCATTCTGCTGTGATATAAAATGTTATTCTAATCGATGATTTATTCTTTATTCTATTGGTTTTGCCTATGAGCATTTTCCGATCTATCTTTATTAAGAAAATAATTCTGTCATCCTATAATGCACCTCTCCATTGAATACTTTCCAATAGTGATCTAATACCACTGGACTCATTTGAAGAAAATATATCTTTCTTTATCGAACAGATCAAGGATATAATTTACCGATCACTATTTTACGCCATCGACAGTGCACTGTGGATTTCTGCTAAACGTCATTCATTATTGTTTTCAGTTGTGTGCCGATCAATTATGAAAATAACAAATGGAACGCAAATTTCAGAAGATATTTTGAAAGTCAAATATACTAAAAGGGAAGGGAAGTTGTACGAAATCGATTCAGTACAGGAAACATTGTAAGTAAACTCAAAATTACTAGGTTTATGAACACTGAACAGCATTTTCTTGAGGATTTATGGAAAAATAATGGCTTGGATAAATATCAACTATAATACCTGCACATTATATTAGCGAATTTGAAATCAGTAGGAGATTTGAGCCGGTACTGGACCTCCCCCCACCAAGTATCTGTGTGATACATGGATGCATCGTTTGTTTGATGGGACAAGACAACTCCAGTATCGTCTGATGTATCTTATCACTGATGAGAAGCAAGAACCATGAAACATGCATGTGCAGGTAATCGTTTTCTACCAAATGAAAGATGATATTCAATTGTTTTATTACAATCAGCACTTGCAGTAGCGACCTCCTTGAGGAGAAGAACATTGCACAAATGGATATCAGTTGTGATATTTGCCTTATATATCCCACCTTGTGGGAATGTGTGAAGATGAGGGGATTTTTGCAGAATTATTCGTTGCATTTATATGAAACTTTCCGACTGTTCAATGGTTATAGTCCACGTAATTTACACATCTGCCCACATCTGGGAACACCACCACGATTTGCGCTTTGCGCAACTAAAAATAATGATTCTATAATCAATTTCAAATCATCACTTTGAATGATACGAAGAAGATCGCATTACGCTTAGGTCACCTTCATATTATCATTATGTTTGAGCAATTTTCTAAATGTTTCAGCATTTCTAATAAAACCGGTCAGGAGTTTAATGCTAATTTAACAACGGTGACTCACCCTGATGATGCGTTCTACTTTTCGATACAAGAATTGAATCTTAACGAATGCTACACGCTAAATATCACCTACGGATACAACAATAGGTCCTGCACATCTAGTACCTCTTCAATATTCACAAAGCGAGGTAAAGCAATGTATGTGTTTTTTTTCGCATGGTTTATTCAAATAACATGATTCCAGTTACTCTTCAGTTGCTCATTTAAGTGTTTTGGTTCAAATCAACCGAATGCATTTCCTAATGAGTCAACTTGAAAACGTTATTTGAGTGAATGATGGAAAATATTCATGACTGATTTCATGCTATTTATTTTATATATCACTCATCTTGAAATTCTCACAAATTCTGACTAATCACAAACCAAAGATAACTTGCATTATCGTAGGTAATACAGCAAGTATGTCGGTGATTTTCGAAGATTTTGTTGGGCAAGCGGACAAGGGCGTAACAGATTGTTCTACTCATTCAATAAAAACTTGTTTTTCGTTTTAGTTTTTCGTGTTCAGAGCCGCATTCTTTGAAGAACATCCAATTATGAGAACATCGTAATGAAACCTGATGGTAGTTTCGGTTCCTTTCAGAATTCTCCAAAACTCTTCACATGATTTATTTGATAATTCATAATTTTCCAACACGTAATTGTGATTATTAATCATGGATGATTCCGGGAATAAATAATCCTAGTGCTTGAATCAGTCGTGTGGGGTCAGTAATGTTACAAACGTTGACGAGACTGCGTGCGAGTACAAAACAACAATGTTAGTATTATTCATTTATCCCAAAGTAAGCTCTAGTTTGAATCATCAAATGAATCGAACACCACATTAGCGACAAGAAGAGAACAAAGAACAAAAAAAGGAATGTGAGCATGAAATATATTCATGAAATGAAAAATGTAGTACCTACCTGTTTTACCAGTCACACAAAGTATCAAAGGTACTGAGTTTTCGCAAACTCGTGATCAAAGTGAATTGATTACAAAGGAAACTGTCGCCAGAAATAATTCCTATAGAAAGTCTGAAGGGGGCGCCGAATAAGAAAACGGCCTACTACGGAAACAGCCCAAAAAAGACAAAGGAGAAGTAAATCATTATGGTAAAACCAGCATTGCGGGAAATTGAGAGTTGAGATGGGAAGGCTATTCACGAAAGCTCATTATAAACAAAACTGAAATGCTCACAGAACAAAATTCACATTGTACAATGTACCTAGAATGAAGAAATTCAGATAGCAAAGAAAACTGAAGGAGAATATTCTGCAAAGATGTGGAGGAATTGCTAGCTTGTGACAGAATCCATATAGAGCACTTGCCAATGAAAGCATCGCAAGTACAGTAGGGCTTCTCAAAAAAGAGAATGGAACCCTCACGAGGACTGGAAGTTAGCCACCAGAATTACAAGAGCAGGAAAGATTAGATTGGCTGCGGGAAAGTGGTGCGAGCAAGGGCAACTCTCAGTCAATGCCCAGAAAACCACTTTCATAACTTTCAGTAAAAAAAAGAGTATAAAACAAGTCTAATTCCACCATCATTTAATGGAATGGAGATCACATTTGCTATTGAAGTCATGTATCTAGGAGTAACGGTCGACCACAAGCTCACAGGGAATCTACACATTAACAACACGGCACACAAGGCTAGATTTGCCCTAGACTGTAAAAAAAGGCGATAACGGTTGTGGTGTGGATCCAAAAACGAACCTAGGGCTATACACGAGGATGATAAGACTAATTATAGTATACTACAACGGCTAGCGTGTCTGTCTGAGTGTTACCGGTGTCATGAGAACAACCTGGATGGCTGCTCTTGAGGTCCTACTAGCTCTACCAACATAATACATTTTCATTCAAAGATAAGCTAGGGTTTTGACTCATACTCAGCGAGAAATTCCCATAAACCATTCACTTGGGACGTCCGATCAAATATCACAACCTAAATGAGTAACTCGCCGCTCACGGTTTAAACTTTATTTGTACTGGACATATTTTTGGGTTTTCGTTGCCATGAATATATCCGACAGAAATTAAAATCTAGCTGACGTGCTTATTGTATCCTTAAAAATTGCAACATGGCAACAACGTCATGATTTGAGGGATAACATTATGGAATTCAGTATTTCTTGAGTATTACTCATCTAGGTTGTGATGCTTGATCGGAGCTTGGGACAGACCAGGGTGAACTATAATAATAATAATCCCTCATAAACACTCGTTGAGTGTACCTAAAGGCTTAGCCTGTCTGGGTAGAGAACGGCTATTATTATTATTTGCCGTGGCAAATCGAAACTCCATATAATTGTGCTCTGGATAAACTTAAAGGGAAAATTTATTTCTCTTGGAAGACGAGATGTGAAAGGGTTCTTACTTTTATTATAAACATATTACTTTTATTCCCAGTTTGTACTGTGGATTATAGACCGGGAGATGGTGACACAAAGTATTAGGTCATTTGTACCAGTATGGCGGTTCTTCAGGGGTCTAATTACGAAATGACAAAAAAGAAAATTATGGTCATGGCGCTGGTACCGGCGGCCCAATCGCGTGGGCGTTAATCGAACGTGTCGGATAAATAACGAGTGTCGAACGATTTGTTCCACAAACATGCTTGCATTTCTGATAGAAAATTAGCCTGATACAAATGGTTGATTTTTTTTATTTTAAATTAATGTATTCGTGTCGGTATGGCGGGCTGCAAGTCTCACCGGAGAAGTATCGCATTACGCTACCGCCTACTCCTTTTTTATCGACTGTTGGAAAATACATGCATTTTTGTGGAACAAATTGTTGGACACTCGTTATTTATCCAACACGTTCGATTAACGCCCACGCGATTGGGCCGCCGGTACCAGCGCCATGACCATAATTTTCTTTTTTGTCATTTCGTAATTAGACCCCTGAAGAACCGCCATACTGGTACAAATGACCTAATATTTTGTGTCACCATCTACCGGTCTCTCGAATATAATGACTCAGCACAATGATTTACACACTTATAATACAAGAACAAAAAACGATATTTGTCCTCCGCTATTTAGACTTGCAAAAACTCATGACTCCTACAGATTTCTGAGTATAAAAATGTATAATGCTCTGCCACTGAAGTTCAAGGAAAATAAGTAATATATCTTTTGCATCATTCAAAACTCAGACTCGTAAATACTTACTACGTCACTGTTTTTATTCCGTAGATGATTATTTTGCACATGTAGGTGAATGTGCATGTGAGTAGGTAATGTAATTATTCGTTATTGTTCGATGTTTTAATTCTATCACTTTCATAATGTCTGAAAACCCGATGTTCATATTTTTATAGATACATTTTATTACCCTTTATATATACGTATATTTGTATTTTTTGTGATTTTGATCCTAGATTTACTGACAAATGTACACATGTTTTATTGTTTACATGAATATATATATTCTATTCTATTCTATTCTATTACCAAATACTGTGAATTCCACAATGCCGAAGTGAAAAGAGCTTGTTCTAAGAGAAATGGTATATGGAAACTATTCAAGAATTAGGGTCGTACTTCATTCACCCAGTGGTCAGCCGGTATGTCTCAAAATGCCACAGTATCATATTTGTTTAAAACTTTACTCAAACGATCGTTTCTGTGGAGTATTCACAGGAAGTACCGGTGATTAATTTAACTAGACTTCATTGATTTTCGATGCATGAACACTTATAACGAATAATTGGAAAACTTGTCCGATTCATTCGACTAGTTGTTGCAAAAAATGGCTCAATACATTTATTTTCATGTTGCCTACTGTAACAAGTAATTCTATTAACAAATATTTCCGTTTCATCAATTTCCAGACATGAGGAGATTAAAAAAGAACAATAACATCTACCTTTTCATAGCTGCAATCGTGCTTGTCAGCTTTGTCATCATACTGATGCTCGTTTATAATGGACAGAAACCCAAACTGGAACTGTTCCTCGACAAAGTGAAAAATCTCGTTTTCCCTTTGTATAGTAACACCCAGGATTCGGCATCAGAGTTCAGCGAGTTTTCAGATAGGTAAAAATTATGGATTTTGTCTGCTAGCGGATATTCATGTAGTTTTCTTTTCAGTTTTGGACGACATGAAATCAATCCACTTTACCAGCCATTAGAACAGGTAAGAATTTGACATTGAAACTCATTGGTGATTTCTAAACATGGATGCAAAGCTAATTTCACGTCACGTTGTGAACTGAAAAGGAAACTGCCCCAAAAACCGAACCCTGAAGCCTTCCACCGTTTAAATTTTTAGTCCTAGTTAAAGTATATATTTGCCTTATTGTATTATCGCGATTGACTAGAAAAAGTCAAAAAATTTCAAATCGAGCATGCACAGATGTGAATGAATAAAATATTTAAACGTAAAAAAACATTTAAAATAAAATTTCATCTGAATGCGCTGAAAAGAAGAAATAAACCCTGACCCTGATGCTCTGTTTTCTAATAATTGGGGCTTGTCGTTCAGCAAATCATTACCATGTAAATGTTTCAATTTACAGTAAGCGTTTCAGAAAGATACGAGTGCCATTACTGTCTCATTTTAATATTCTAGAGTAGTAACTGAACAGTTTTTTCTCAGTGTCTGGTGGAAAATGACCCTTTCGAGTTTCCAAGAGAGAAAATTGAAATGAAAGAAATACTCGGGGAAGGTGAATTTGGAGAAGTTCATTATGCCAAGGCTCACGGAATGTTTGGAAAAAAAGGTTACGTCTTGGTAGCTGTCAAGCGGATGAAAAGTACGTAGATAATTTTTGTATTTGCTTTATCAAATTCATGGCCAGTTCATAGGGGATACTACTACACGTTTCTATAACACATTTTCAGTCTAACTTCCATTTTGCACATGCGTTATATTTACTCAAAATATCCCTGTTCTCTAATGAAAATAGATCATAAATAATCCAGCCTTTCGCAAATTTCCTATAGTATAGAAGTTTTCTACATATAAAATATTTAATAATTTTACATGATAAAATAAACAGATAAGTAGTAAATAAAATACGACTTTATTCATGTGTTGAAAAATGTTGTATATAAATGAAAGGATTTATTCATTATGAAGATTTCAAACCAGTTGGAAATTAAGAGGAAGTTATGATTTTGGATTTGGGATAGATTGGCTGAATGATTTTTTGTTTATTAGTCAATTATCTTTTTGGATTGTTTATTTTGACTTCATCTTCCTTTTTCTATTTTTTAGGTAATCCTTCACAACAGGCACGTGCCGATTTCCTAATGGAAATAAATACGTTGAAAAAAATTGGAAGGCACAGTAATATCGTTCAAATGTTAGCCTGTGTCACGCAATCAGAGCCCTTAATGATCATTATGGAACTGATAAGAAACGGAAACTTGAAAGATTATCTCTTAGAACTGAGGAAGATTTGGGAAGATCGCAAAAATACTAAGTTCTTCGACGGGTAATTTCATTGAAATCATTAAATTATTGAAAATACTGTAAATACAAAAACCGAGCCTCCTCAAAGTTTGTCATCAACTTTTGCTCATTTATTTTTGATTTTTCAGGAACGTAGATTACTCATATGTCCAACCAGATCGCAACCATAATAAAAATGGAAGCAAGTCAAAGGAAGCTGAAGGTATAAATAGAAATTCGTATGACAGGGTGAACTACGACCACTTATCGAAAATGATATAGTATGCCCTTGCCACCAAAAGAAGTGTGGAGGATTTTCTTTGTATCCACCACCAAGACTAATGAAAAAACTGTACAACGACCATCATTGATTCTCTTCTATTCTGCACTCGGCGAACGGAACATGAAACAACGCTAATCGAGCACATGTTTGCGAAAGCATGCACTGAGCTTATGCCATTATCTACAGAGTTTACACAATTGCATATTCCATTGGCGATTCTATAATAATAATAATAATAATAATAATGAACTTTATTCATAAAAATTTTAAGATCGATACAACACTACAGCATGAATAAAGATAAAGAGCGATAAGTGCTATTGCACTTGTTTCGCAGATAAAACAATCAGAACAGATAAAAAATGTATATAAAGCATTAGATAACAATGTCTCAAATAATGATAAAAATTAGTAAACAAACTTGGTAAAAATTTATAAAAAAAAAGATAAAATAATGCTTAAGAATATAGGTATGAAGGTTGTTGGACAAAAAAATGGTTTAAATCACCAAATTTTGCAGTTGCATTCGCATACGACGTACAAGCACTTTATTTAATTTTCGGTAAGTAGTGGTGGTTTACCCTGAATAGTACTTGTGCATAAACGAAAAGACTATTTTTCACTTATTCCTTCTTTATTTGCAAAAGATCGATAAGTACCTTATAGGTTTTAATAATGAGCTTTAGCTTTCATTATTCACTTCAATGCTATTCGCTTTCATTTATTATAGGAATTTTCCAGAATATCACTCATATAGAAAAGATTTTTCGAACCCAGAGCCAATGTAAGAAGTATTAGCTGCTACATGCAGTTTTCTCGATGAATCACGGGAAGTACCCATCAAGGAAAATGGTGCAAATATGGCATTATTTTTTGAGACGATACAAGAAATATTTTTGAGTAGTTCAAAAATGTTTATGTGTATCTACTTTATTCCCAGGATTGTTATAATTTTTTTGGAAATCCCCGAATTTTCCCGGATGTAGTAGTGAAGCAGAACTCATTTGAAACATAGAGAATTCAACATAATTTGTTTAGGAAAATCGAAATAAATTTGAGATATTCACGGAATATCTATACTGTATTTTTGAAGATTTTTACAACTATATTCATTTGCACAGTATATTCCTTCCTCCAGAGTCCCGATAAATACGGAGGGTTTCGACAGACCGTAGATATATTCTGTTATGTTTTGGATTCGCAACTGTCATTTATTAATTTAGATAAAAAACGTGTTTTTCAATGTTTTGCTTATAAAATGAAAAGTCATACAGTAATCTCATTGCCCTAATGAGGAAAATTCAATAGAATTGAAATACGATCGGATCGTTAGAAATAGAGAAAAACCGGAAAAACCGATATTTTTTTCGATTTTTGTTTTATAAATTTGTAGGCCCTTCTCAAGAAAATATTGAATCATGTCTACTTAAAAAGCTTTGTCTATACGTTTTTTATAACTTCCGACAATAAAGTATATTTTGACTTTGACTTATGTGCACAAAACAGGCGCTGTCGGATTATTAGTTTTGACACGTATATTTTCATTTTGCGCTACAATACTGTGGAATTTGTGAAAAATGCTTGCAAACATGACTGAAAACGGCCGAGCCCGCGTAAGCGATCAAGAAGTAGGAGAAGCCGGGAGATGAGGGTTAGCGTATCATCACACAACGCGTTCATTAGAAAAATTCGATGTTCCCATTGGAGTAAAATTTTGAAAATTTGGAACTTTACATAAGCTAACAAAAACATTAGATCTGAATTGTCGTCAGTGGCGTAGCACATCCGGCTGAACCATATACGCGAACGGTTATTTATTTCAAAAATCCCATTTCTGACACCACTGTTATTTATTTGAGACTCGTAAATTAGTACTTATAATTCATTTTAAAGAACTATAAGTCGCTAAGTCAACTCTGTATTCCTATCTGAATTTTGACTGTCTGTAATTATCTTCCGCTCGATATTCCTGTATTTATATCGGCAAGGCTTCTGTTGGAACATTCCAGAATCACCGAGGGATGTCACTGTCACTCGGCGAACCTTCTAGATGTTTCTTATTTGGTAATCGTTTCTTCTTCGATGTAAGTCATGCATGCATCATGAACGAACTGATCTGATTGGGGTAGGTAGGGGACGTCTTTATCCCTAGGGTCCTGTTGAGTTTTTATCCATGGGGCCCTGCATAAGTACAAATCCAAAAAATCAAAACAATTTATCATCAAAATCAAACAATATTAAATATAAGCCCCTGATGCTTTCTCGGGGCATTATGGTAGCTTTGGATCCTGGTGATGACCCTGGTCTAGGGGCTTCCAAAGATATGTAGTCTGTAGAATATATCTGCGATGGCCTGATGATCTGTTTGTAGATCAACACTTTTTTTTTCCTCGAAAGCTTGGAACTCCTCGCTATCAACGGGTATGTCCGTTTTACTGCACCCGCAGCTCGTTGAATTGCCAAGCTGACGTATTTGACGAGCGTCAATCTCCTGTCCAATTGTACCCCCCAGGTACCACACAGACTCTGTCTCTTCGATCCGGGATCCCAGAGCCATAAACCCATCCCGTGATCTCCACGTTACTACGTTCTCTTCTCGGTGAAGTTTATGAGCTCTGTTTTCCTGGATTAACCACTACTTTGTGATATTGTTCTCGCCCGCCTGGGCGAAAATTGTCGTATCATCGGCGTATATACCGCTGTGCTCGTGTGTTTCATCATTGGAAAGTCATGCGTATATAACGAGTACAGAAGTGGTGAGAGGCAGGATCCCTGCGGTATGCCCGCTTCGACCAGCCTCATTGACGAACTGGTACAATTGATTCTGACCCTGAAAGCCCTACCAACCAGGTTGGAATCTAGAATTCTATCCAGACAGTGTCGATGGCCTTCTGTACATCAAACAGGACCATCACTGTGTTGAGGCCTCGGTGGAAACCCTCCCTCACACCCTGTGAACAATTCTTGCCACCTGAGAGGTTGTAGAGTGACCTCTTCGGAAGCTGAACAGCTCATCCGGGATGAGTCGAAGGTCTCTCCGAAATACTCAGCTATCTTTAGCAGAATCCAGTCCACCAACTTGGCGATCGCACTTAGCAATGAGATGAGGCGGCAGCTCTCCATTCTTTCTTGGGGCTTTCCCGCTTTTAGTATCGGGACAATCTCTGCATGCTTCAAGCATTGCGGGCAGTGCTGCTTCTTTATAATTGTATTTATAATGTGGATTAGCTGGACCAGGGATTTCCTTGGAAGGTTCCTGAGGAGAACTGCGTCTATTTTGTCCATGCCCGGTGCTTCGTTCGTGGGAAGTTTTTTTATCGCATCTATCACCTCCTTAAAGTTGGCAATCAACTTGGCATTCCGGGCTTGTCTAAACTCCGAGACTTCCCTGGTGACTCTCTGGTGTTCTTCGGTTTCGTCTGCACCGGCCCGGAAGGCACTCTGGAAATATTCTTCGAACATATCGGCCTTCCCCTGTTCCGTCATCGCCTGCGTTCGACCATTACCCACCTTTTTGTAGGCGCTGTTTATCTGGGTTTCAGTTTTCCAAATTTTGGTATGCCAACTTGGCCCTGCTAAATGGGATAATGCAGCCCCGTGAGTTCTGGTATAAAACAAAACATGTTTTGTATAGTTCATCCTCTTACCCCCAGAGAATTTGGCAACCAATCACTTTTTATCAAAACAAATTAAACAAAACTAAACACTATTGAACACAGAAATAGTAACCATTAAGTCTTGATGATAAAAACAGACCGACTAGGAAAAATAATACCCCAACCTGAACAATGAAAGCCGTAACAATCCCCTGCATGGTATTCGGTTTCCATTGTAAAAGTCAATGTTTCGTTTGTCTACCTTGCCGCAGTGCCCCATCGAAACATTCATGAAAAATCCAGTGCCGCAGTGCCCCATCGAAACATTCATGAAAAATCGAGTGCCGCTTTTCCACTTCAACGGAACCTCAAAGACGCCGCCCAAAAAATTTTATTAGATAGCAATGAAAAGTAGGGTATATAATTATTTTCTGGTAAAAATTTGCCACATATGCGAGATTCTCCCTAAATAGCACTCACGAAGTGGAGACTATATTTGCTGATAAATGTAAGTAAATATAATCCAAGATTTTCTTTTTTAAATATTTAAGATCACTCTCCTACCCTAAAAACCCCTAAACTTGTCCGGAGCCATTTCAAATTATCAATTTCTGACAAAAAATCATGATCTCCGACTACAAAAATCCGTTTACCTTTACCAATTTAGAATAAAATCAAGCCATAATTCAGAAATTTCATCTACTATTTTGAAGCACCTTAAGTTTTGCAATGTTGGCAACAAAATCATGATATTTCCTAACCCAAACGCTCTTTACGATCAGCAATCACAAAACCTGTCCAACATTCTGTTTTTTTCCTAATACAAAAATGTTATGATACATTATCCTCCAAGTGATGAATACATGCCAAATTTTGAGTCGACAGACTTGCTAGAATTGACATAGTGTACACCCGCACACAAAAACACATATATGCAAACGGATGAAGTTGGATAAAAACTGGTAATGGTAAAAATAAAAGTATTTCAAAGTTTCATTCGACCAAAGAGTTTCACTTTTTCCCGATCCGACCCTGTGCTTAAATTCACACTGACTTCATAATACTCCCTCTTTTCCTCACCGACCATGTGGGAGGAGCATCCTGAGGGGCGTGTCATTTAAAAGAAATTAATTTCCAATTCAGAATCCAGATTTGTAAAAAATAATTGATTTTCACCAATTGATTGCTAAAACGAACCTTCATTAGTTATCGTGGGCAAAATTAGAAAATTTCCATTTCGAATGGAATAACGCAAGGTAATCCATTTCGCGAAAATAACACATTCTTGTAAAATTATTTCCAAACAAATTGAAGCCTCAAAAAAAAGGGAAATGACTTGTAACTAAGTAAGTATTATACTTCAATACTGTAATAAAACCATATAAAAATATTCATTCGTTTAGATGGTGGCGATGAACAAAAATGCTCAAAATTGAAGGGAAATATACTGTTTATTCCTTTGATACTTGAAGAATATTTTTTTAAGAATTTTTATCTTTATATACTTACACATCCCCTGCCGACGTATCGATATCAACGAATCCATGAAATTTGCCAGAACTAACGTGGCTTTTTTGTTGATGGTTTTATGTTTCAAATGAGGCCTGTTCTGCAGCATATCATTCATCAGTGCCATTGCTGATTCTCAAAAATGGATGATGATTTCCAGACAATATTATTGTATATGAAGACGAGGCAACGACTCCCATTTTGGCAGAGGCCAGTCCTCCCCCGTTTCCCGTTCTGGATCACATGGAGTTGCAATGTTTCGCGTCTCAAATAGCTTGCGGTATGGCACACTTGGAAAAAATCGGAATAACGCACAGGTAAGTGTAAGAATAATCTACTTTTTTATGGATCTGTTTTGAACGTATTGGGTTTTAAACTGTAGGACACAACACGGCAGAATTATTTTTGTAGTTTATCGACATGATATTCACCAGATCTCTGAAGATAATCCCTCGGCGTGTCGTTACTCTCAGATTATGTTTTTCTAAATGGGAACTGATGCAACTCCACGGTGGATGATGGCCACAAAAGCCTCAACAATGAGTTTGGTGGCTCTAGGAAGACAAATTTTTTGGTCTTTTCAAGAAATAATGTAATCAACCCCTTTAGAAAATTTTCTTGCTGGAAGTGAAACAAAAATTGCTGAAAATGCTAACAGAGGAGGAGTTTGAGGAGTAGAATCCAGATATGTTGAACAGTTTTCCTCCATATTTTATAGTTTTCGAGATATTTCAATATTTGTCTAGCAAAAATACTTTAAAGCCAAACTCAACTACCTGGGATTGTGACAGATATTTCGTTCCTTTCTATTTGAATTTTTTTTCAAAATTAGTATTGAAGCTATTTTGATTCACAAGCCTACACAGCGAGTTTGGCTGCTCTAACAAGATTTAAAATTTTTGTTCTATCCAAGAAACAAGGTTAACAATCCCTTTGGAAATTTTTGGGCAAAAAAATAATATTTTCAAGCACTCTTCTGCCATCTCTTGGACAACAGCCGAACTTAGGTCCCTTCGCGTGTTGTTCTACCAGATTATGTAAAAAATATTTTGTGCCTTTCTATTTGAAAATATTTTTTGCCCCTCATTCTAATTCTTAAAGTGAATTTGGAGTTTATGGTAAGATAAACGAATTCGATGAAACTTGGGCTGTGATACCGGTGTGGTATATACACATATTCTTAGGTGGTTAGTTACGCCAGTATCTAGGTTGAAGAATTGAAGTTTGAATATGAATTTTTACGTTTCCTATTCACCTCTTGTCAAATCTACCCTTCCATTGTTTCAGGGATTTGGCCGCTAGGAACATATTGATCACGAAGGAAAAATTGTTGAAAATAACCGACTTTGGCATGTCGAGACCCGGACCTTACGTGAATACCAATATGGAAAGAAGAATTCCTCTGCGGTGGTGCTCCATAGAAGCCATCAAAGAACTCAAAACAAACAACAAAAGCGATGTTTGGTCATTTGGAGTCGTTTTGTGGGAAATAGGAACTTTGGGTTGGTATACGTATTGAAATATTTTCGAATATCTGGATTAATCAAAAGTAACAGCACATTTTCATCCAAAAGAAAGTAATGTAAAAGACTGTGAGGCTATATAAAGAAGAAAATTTCGGAATTGTCTCATACAGGCATATAATTTGATTAGGGAGTATATTCAAGGTTTGTCCAGGAGCTTAAGGTTCATATTATTTATACCCCTGAAAAAAAAACTTGGGGTCAAAAATCATGGAAAATTTCCGAGTCCATTAAATTTCCGATTCGAAAAATTTCCAAGATTTTGAAAACACCTGTCCAAAAAATAAAAACGTCTTTTTTAGATGATTTTTGGGTTTACTCAAAAAGTGTTTGACATATCTCATTTCAAGTCTCGTGGAATATCAATTTTGTTATAACAGACAATACCCATTCTTTCACGAATGTTCTGTCCTCATAGTTTTTTTTTGAAGATGGAAAATTCATAAAAACTACACTAAACACTCTCTGTGGAAAGACTAATAATAATAAAGTCTTTATCGTTTCAATGGAGGTAATTATTGTTGTAGTGCATTTATATATTGTGTTGATCCATCTTGCAAAAAACTCACAAACTTTTTTTTTATTGGATAAATTTCTTTCAACTCAAAACTAAGAAATCTCAAGTTTCTACGTTGAAATGCGGAACACATATTATTTCTTTGTTTTCCCGTCAAACTTGATTAAAGTTGTAAAAAGTGATCTATTTGCAAATAATAATAATAGCAGTCCTCTACCCGCACATACTACGCCTTTGGGTACATTCTGTGAGTGTCTATGAGGGATATTATCATTATTGTGGCTCTTAAAATTTGAAGATATACCTATAAAAAATGTACGAATTTGTAAAATACAGACCCTTGCAACACTAAGAGTAGTGACTGTTCGAGACTTCCTACTCATCCCTTATGGAAATCAACACGGAAGAATGCCAAGGTCCAACGTGTTCATTTTTGTCACCTCCAAGGTCATCCAGCCGCTCTTGGGGATAAAAGCTGCTTGAAGCGATTCAGAAGCCGTTTAAAGCGGTTTGAAAGCTGTTCAGAAGAGATCCTTACGCGGTGGTAACTTGATGGCCTTGAAGGGTACAAAAATGACCACGTCCATCTTTATCGATATCCCTTGATAATTTCCACAAGAAATGAGGCGGTCGTGGAGGAAACTCTGCCGAAGATTTTATACGTTTTCTAAATTTTGCGCAAGCATTTGGAAATAAACGTCAAAATATGTAACAAACGTTTTCCATTCATATACTTAAACACATATATATGTAAGTAACTCTGTTTTACGCTTTATACCAGATGTGTCATCAATACATCTGGTTGAACATAAAATATTGTATCATGAAGAAACCTTCGCTAATGATTGGCAAGGACCATGAAACCGGTACGGAGGTGTTCCCCCAATCAAATCGAAAAATAATTTCAGCTTTGATATTTAAAATGCATTGCAAAGTAGTTCTTGTAGAAAACTTTGCCAAGTGTTAAACATATACAGGCCGTTTCTTTTATCATGTGGTAACATTGCTATAATCTAAACCGTAATAGATACAAGACGATTAAATGGGAAAAAAGGTAACCATTGTGGTGAGCAGTAAATTGGTCATAGAAAATTTACGGGGATTCTCGCCCTTCCCATCTTATACAGGGAAAACTGAAAATGCTGTTTTCGGTTTCTTACGTAGAATTGTTATTTCAGGAAATATAAAAAAATAAAAAAAGAAAGTTTTATTGTATTCAGAATGTACTAGAACTACGTAACGATAAATTTTTAATCAAACGTTTCGTGTCAACACCGCCATCATCAACAATTTTTTTCAAATACGGACCTGTCTATATCATCACAAATATTGATAGAGCGATAAAATCACAATTCAGTGGTATATCACACTCGACATTTTTATAACGTTTCATATGAAATAACCATTCTATTCGTAAAGTACCGAAAACAGCATTTTTAGTTTTCCCTGTATAAGTCGGGAAGGGTGAGAGTCCCCGTAGATTTTCTCTGACTAATGCACTGCTCACCACAATAGTTACATTTTTTCCCATTTAATCGTCTTTGTATCTATTACGGTTTAGAATATAGCAATGTTACCACATGATAAAAGAAACGGCCTGTATAATTCAAAGGTCGTAGGGGGCAGTAGTTTTTTTTGTTGAATACTTGCTGACGACCATACCTATTGTAGAGGATTTTTGCGGAAGATTCGGATTACGTAACCCACCATTTCTCATAATTAGTGAAACATTATAGAATTTCTTGCAGCGATGATTATTATGAAAGTAACTTTTCCGAATGCGACTGCCGTTACCCAAACGATGCCAAGCGGAGTTCGGGTCAGCAGTCGAGTGTGGAAAAGTGATTTTCCATACGATTTAGAATCAAGATTTTTTTTTACAAATGCATTAAATAATCTCATGCAGCTCTTCTTGAACAAACTTTCGCCTGCGAGAAAAACTCGCCTGAAACGGTTTTAGCGTGCGGGAAAATAATACTCCTCAAAGAAAATTAGCGGTATAGGGTGAATCATGCAATTATGTATAAAAAAATCCTGAACGTGAAACTTTGGTCCGCTACATAAAATGCTTTTAGTTCGAAGAGTTGTAGTTTGCTTTTCAAGTTGAATGTAGGGAGCTCACTGAAAAAACTAACGGAAATAAAATAATCACTTCTCCTTTCAGGTGCATTTCCCTACGGCAACATGGTTTGCAATGAGGTTATCTACTTCCTGAAATCGGGAAAACGTCTCGGTCGCCCAGAAATTTGTACTGACGAACTTTATGATATTATGCTGAAGTGTTGGAGAGAAAAACCCGAAGACAGACCATCTTTCGGCGAACTAGTGAAACTGTTGGATGTGAAAAAACGCCATGTTTACGTGGAATTCCGGAAAATCAATCCTAATTATATTTTTCCGGAAACGTCATCCGAATAGTAATATTTTTCGATTAGTGGGTGTTGTTTGTTTTGAGCGCGATTTCATTTCCCACAGAAAAAATCAACATTTTTGCGGAAAATATTGAAACAAACACCTTTTATGAGTTTTGAGTTTTGAATTCCTAGGTCTAGTAAGTGCAAGTTGAGCGTCAATGCCTGTTTTCAGGATTGCTTCTGATGCTTTTTGCATTTTGTAGTATTTTTTCATTTTTAATGTTGTTTTTTTATGATCTCTACAATAAACAATCGACAGAATGATGAAACGGTTTCTCTGAGTGAGTTTATTTCGATTGATTTTTTATTATTCCTAAGTTACACCTACTTATTTAGTTGTTTGATTATGTATTGTAAGTTATACTAAAGAAGAAATAAATGTTTTTGAAATTTCGTGTTTCTACTGATTCTGAACAAGAGATCTCGTTGCCAGAATGGAACAATTCTCGAATCTTCTGACTTTTGGATAAAACGTGGAACTGCTTTGTTGCTGCGTTTAGCCAATTGATATTGTAAATGATTCTTATTTTTGTATACATTTTTCCCTGTTATTTTAGCCGTTTCAAGAGTCTATTCTCTTTATATTATGGTTATTGAGATGTATATATAGATCAACTTTTAGTAATTTTGTGTAAATTATATTTTTGTTACGAAATAAAATAAAATTGTCTCAAATTGTTTCTTCCTTATTAACCGATTGCAACTTCACGAGCAGATTGCCTTCGCAGTGTCTCTATCAAGGCACCTGCGGGTTTCTGAGGCAATATTTAAACAATAAAACATTTATGGTTTTATTTATTTTTTCATGGTAGTTATACACGCCATCTAGTGACCTTGAGGTCAAGTTTTCAAATGCGGATAGGAATCTGTAAATCGAAGTCGGCAATCCTTCGTCATGAGTTTGGTAACTGTCTAGTGGATGACAGTATTGATACTCATTTTTTTATTGTTTAAACAACGATGATGGGGATTGAAATATTTTTTCTATTATTTCCATACGTTATCTTTTTTCAAGTGAAAGAAACTATGGTGTATTAATCGAAACAACGTGCATTTCCTTACTTGAAAAACAGGAGCTCTAGGAAGAACTTTATTTTTTGGTCGATTCAAAATCTAAGGTTAACCCCTTTGGAAATTTTTCGTCCATAAATGGGCAAAAATGTTTGCTGAAAATTGCATTAAGAGGAAGTTCTCAACGCGCTGAGTTCAGAAATACAAGCGGTTTCCTCATAACTTCATTGGTTTCAGAGATATTTCGATTTTAGTGGGTAAAAAAAAAGTTTTCAGAATCCAACCAGTTCCTATTCCGCAGTAGGCAATGGCCTCATGAGCATCCACCCCAAATTTGGT
Organism: Chrysolina americana; assembly: GCA_958502065.1. Lineage (NCBI taxonomy): Eukaryota > Metazoa > Arthropoda > Insecta > Coleoptera > Chrysomelidae > Chrysolina > Chrysolina americana. Next base: position 62,982,776 of record OY293416.1, on the reverse strand, counting down.
GGCTCTAGGAAGAACTTTATTTTTTGGTCGATTCAAAATCTAAGGTTAACCACTTTGGAAATTTTTCGTCCATAAATGGGCAAAAATGTTTGCTGAAAATTGCATTAAGAGGAAGTTCTCGACGCGCTGAGTTCAGAAATACAAGCGGTTTCCTCATATCTTCATTGGTTTCAGAGATAATTCCAATTTAGTGAGTGAAAAAAAAAGTTTTCAGAATTCAACCAGATGCTATTCCGCAGTAGGCAATGGCCTCAAGAGCATCCACCCCAAATTTGGTGGGTCTATGAAGAACTTTATTTTTTGGTCGATTCAAAATCGAAGGTTAACCCCTTTGGAAATTTTTCGTCCAAAAATGGGGGAACAAAATGCTGAAAATTGCACTAAGAGGAAGATCTCGACGCGCTGAGTCCAGAAATATAAGCGGTTTCCTCATATGTTCATTGGTTGTCTTTTCTTTAATTTTAAGATCGAAATGGAAATTTGGTATCAGGATAACAGAAGTGCGAGGAAGTGTTTGGAGTTTTCAACTGAATTACCTACTCGCATTTCTGCTTTCCTAATACTATATCCACATTTCATGAAATAGCAGAAGGAACAAAGTCCTTTCTTCAGTATTAAGATCGAAATGGGAATTTGGTATCAGGATAACAGAAGTGCGAGAAGGTGTTTGGAGTTTTCAACTGAATTACCTCCTCGCATTTCTGCTTTCCTAATACAATATCCACATTTCATGAAATAGCAGAAGCAGCAAAGTCCTTTCTTCAGTATTAAGATCGAAATGGGAATTTGGTATCAGGATAACAGAAGTGAGAGGAGGTGTTTGGAGTTTTCAACTGAATTACCTCCTCGTATTTCTGCTTTTCTAATACAATATCCACATTTCATGAAATAGCAGAAGCAGCAAAGTCCTCTCTTCAGTATTAAGATCGAAATGGGAATTTGGTATCAGGATAACAGAAGTGAGAGGAGGTGTTTGGAGTTTTCAACTGAATTGCTTCCTCGCATTTCTGCTCTCCTAATACAATATCCACATTTCATGAAATAGCAGAAGCAGCAAAGTCCTTTCTTCAGTATTAAGATCGAAATGGGAATTTGGTATCAGGATAACAGAAGTGGGAGAAGGTGTTTGGAGTTTTCAACTGAATTACCTCCTCGTATTTCTGCTTTCCTAATACAATATCCACATTTCATGAAATAGCAGAAGCAGCAAAGTCCTCTCTTCAGTATTAAGATCGAAATGGGAATTTGGTATCAGGATAACAGAAGTGAGAGGACGTGTTTGGAGTTTTCAACTGAATTGCTTCCTCGCATTTCTGCTCTCCTAATACAATATCCACATTTCATGAAATAGCAGAAGCAGCAAAGTCCTCTCTTCAGTATTAAGATCGAAATGGGAATTTGGTATCAGGATAACAGAAGTGAGAGGAGGTGTTTGGAGTTTTCAACTGAATTGCTTCCTCGCATTTCTGCTCTCCTAATACAATATCCACATTTCATGAAATAGCAGAAGCAGCAAAGTCCTCTCTTCAGTATTAAGATCGAAATGGGAATTTGGTATCAGGATAACAGAAGAGAGAGGAGGTGTTTGGAGTTTTCAACTGAATTGCTTCCTCGCATTTCTGCTCTCCTAATACAATATCCACATTTCATGAAATAGCAGAAGCAGCACAGTCCTCTCTTCAGTATTAAAATCGAAATGGGAATTTGGTATCAGGATAACAGAAGTGAGAGGAGGTGTTTGGAGTTTTCAACTGAATTGCTTCCTCGCATTTCTGCTCTCCTAATACAATATCCACATTTCATGAAATAGCAGAAGTAGCAAAGTTCTTTCTTCAGTATTAAGATCGAAATGGGAATTTGGTATCAGGATAACAGAAGTTCGAGAAGGTGTTTGGAGTTTTCAACTGAATTACCTCCTCGCATTTCTGCTTTCCTAATACAATATCCACATTTCATGAAATAGCAGAAGCAGCAAAGTCCTTTCTTCAGTATTAAGATCGAAATGGGAATTTGGTATCAGGATAACAGAAGTGCGAGGTGTTTGGAGTTTTCAACTAAATTACCTCCTCGAATTTCTGCTTTCCTAATACAATACCCACATTTCATGAAATAGCAGAAGCAGCAAAGTCCTTTCTTCAGTATTAAGATCGAAATGGAAATTTGGTATCAGGATATCAGAAGTGCGAGAAGGTGTTTGGAGTTTTCAACTGAATTACCTCCTCGCATTTCTGCTTTCCTAATACAATATCCACATTTCATGAAATAGCAGAAGCAGCAAAGTCCTTTCTTCAGTATTAAGATCGAAATGGGAATTTGGTATCAGGATAACAGAAGTGGGAGAAGGTGTTTGGAGTTTTCAACTGAATTACCTCCTCGTATTTCTGCTTTCCTAATACAATATCCACATTTCATGAAATAGCAGAAGCAGCAAAGTCCTCTCTTCAGTATTAAGATCGAAATGGGAATTTGGTATCAGGATAACAGAAGTGAGAGGAGGTGTTTGGAGTTTTCAACTGAATTGCTTCCTCGCATTTCTGCTCTCCTAATACAATATCCACATTTCATGAAATAGCAGAAGCAGCAAAGTCCTTTCTTCAGTATTAAGATCGAAATGGGAATTTGGTATCAGGATATCAGAACTGCGAGAAGGTGTTTGGAGTTTTCAACTGAATTACCTCCTCGCATTTCTGCTTTCCTAATACAATATCCACATTTCATGAAATAGCAGAAGCAGCAAAGTCCTCTCTTTAATTTTAAGATCGCAATGGAAATTTGGTATCAGAATAAGAGACGTGCGAGGAGATGTTCAATGAAATTCCAAGAAGTCCTCACGTCTATGATTCTAGTCTTAAATTGCAGTGATTTCTTCAATTTTCGCTAATACCAGACCTCCTCGCACGCATCCTATCTTGATAGAATGATCAGAATTGAAATTACATTTTAAGGAAGAGCAAAAGAGAACGATCGACAGAATTTGCTACCAGGATAACAGAAGTGCGAGGAGGTGTTCATTGAAATTCCAGGAAGTCCTCACGTCCAAGATTGCGATAAAATTGCATCTCTATCGGATCATTGGAGAAATAAAGAAAGCTAGTCAAGATAATCCAAGTATCATGGAGATATTCGGGGGTAGGTATTTCCTGATTCATCGTTAGAAGCCTTCCAAATAATATTCTTTAGGGGAATGAGGGGAAATTTAATGAAACACCAGAGTCTTATTAATTTACTGTTTACTGCACAAAATATATCATCGAACATGTCATTGCTTACAACACTCGATTTTACAGTACAAGTCATGTTGCAGGTCGACTGTGATAAGGCATAAGCACTTCGAACAGCCATAAAAAATAAAATATAGAGTTCTGTACAACAGTAAATTAACTATATAGGTATCATTTATATATAAAACAAAAGTTTATGGCTGTTGGAAGCGTCTTATAATAAAACGACAGCATAAGATGTCATCGGTTTACAGCTATGTATAATACTGCCACTCAGTATTCTCTGTATAAAATAACACATGATAATTAATAATTCTTGATATACAGACTTAATAATTAATATATAAAAAAGTAAATTAGTAAAATTTGTACATATTGCACTTTTTCAATTAATCTAATTATATTCACTCTTAGTAGGAATGGCCCCTGTTGCGAAAGCAGGAATTTAAATACAAAAAGGTATACTTTCTCGAAAACGAAGTGTATAAATAAATCCTGCTTAAACAAGAGAGGGTAACAAAAAGGGTCCAAACTTAATATATCTGTATGTTTTCAACAAAGTGACTGAAATTATTATTACCACAATATTTACATTATTATACAAGCTTTAGAAAAGGAAATCGTTGACTGAAAGACGAAGTAGTAATTCAAAGAATATTCCATGAGTAGTATGGAAAAAAACAATATATATAAAGTTTTTTATTGAGACCAGACAACCGTGGCTTACCACCAGACAATAAATGGTTGAACATGTAGCTGATTTATACATTTTTTCCAAAATATACCTAATATACAGATAATTTTCATAATATAAGCAAAAAATTTCGGAATTTTCACTTTGAGATTTCATAGATTCAAGTCTATATTACATAATATTTACTTTATTTGGCATGATAAAAAATATAAATATAATATTATCCAATATTGAAATTTATTCTATATTTACGACCACATACAAAAAAATTAAAATTTAAAAAAACACAATGAAAATAGAAAAAAAAAGTGTAAAAAAGATATTGATTAAAAAAGTATGAAATTTTATAAAACCCATGGCATTTTTAGGAATGCTTGCATGGTAAATTAAAATCCGAACAAGAATTGATTTATGGAAATTCATCCACAGATTATATATAATTTCTTTCAAATTGAACGTTCAAACCGAATTGAGAAACAAATGGGGTTCAACTACCCTAAAAATGAATCAATCATCCCATGAAAAGATTGGATTTTGTGAAACATTTTTGGAAATGAAATTTCAAAATAAATTATTTCGAATAGAATGGTCCTTGCAGATAGAATTGAAACCTGTTCTTTAACAATATTATGTAATATCTGCACTGGCCGTGATTTTAGAGCTGTAACGATTTCCTGTTCTGAAGTGATTTCGAAAGAAACCAGTTAAAAGAGTCCATTCTAATACAAGAATAATATATTCTGTTAAGTGTTAAAAATCATAAATAAAAGATAAGTTTCCAATAAATTATTCCTGCTTTCCTTCGTGCAAACCTGATCTTTTCTAATATCTTCCACCATTTAGCAAACATCTCGTTACGAGCTTTCGACAAGAAATTTCGAACACAAACACGATTAACAGTACAGTTCTTTTTTAAATATTTTTTAACGAATCCATGCAGCCATCCTTATTCCTAGGACGAACATACATTCACGAAAAAACTACAGTTAACCTGATGGCAGTCCAAAAAATTTGGCAGTGTCAAATGTACAAAACGGGGCAAGGAACGTGGCTTTTTTGCCAGTTGACTTCACGCCGAGAACTCTCAAAAACCACTTTCCTTGTCGCAACTTGTCAATTTATTTTAAAGTTTGTGCCGGATTTATCCAAGACTTTCTTAAGTATTAATAACTTTCTGTCTGGTATTCAAAAAGTCTGCGATAAAAACTACATTTAGACTGCATGGATTTAAAGGAGATACCTTCTAAAATACCTGAATCGATAACAAATCAAACCGATACTCCAATAGGTATCAAAGTCCTGTCACTAAACCAATTCTGGGGAGTGTGCGTTCATGTTTGTTCATTTGAATCATGTTCTATGAACCTAGAATAAGAGCTTTTCTTATTTCTACGTCAGCATATGAAATAAATAAATATTACAACATGTGAAAGTGGGTATACTTGGCGAAAGGTCATAACTTTATCAAATGAAATGGGATTATCACTAATCCAGCCATTCGCAAATTTCCTATATCAACAACCATCGAACAAAATATTATTCAAAGCATATTTTTGTAGAAAAACTACCAGGTGTTGAGCAGAAGTGATTCGACAGCCGTATAGGAGGGCCTTTGGAATATTTTCAGTTCTGTTCAATGCTTGCCAAGGAAACAGTACCTTGAAATTTGCGAAAGGCTGGATTACTAGTAATCCACTTCCATTTGATGTTACTTTTGTCCCAGTTAATGAAACTCTATCAGTATGTAGGAGAATACCAACGAAAAAACCTGATTTTTTTGGTTGGTGGTAGAACATGTATGGAAACAAAGTCTCAGAGTAGCTAAGTGTAATGTGTTGTGTAAAAAATCGATTATTGTGGTGATGCTGTAGGTTGTTCCGGGGTTTCCAATAGCTATCAAAAATCACTAGGTCGGCTGGTTTTTCAAGGCAAATAACAATGTGTAAGTGTGGTTCATTTATATATCCAAGAGTAAGTCTCACTGGAAATAATCTGCATTGACCTGAATGAAATTGTACTGCAATTTCGTTAAAAATATGTTTTAAAAATATTGCTCATGTATGCTTTTGAGAAAAACCCCCACAACTTTTTTCTTCTGGCGACAATAATAAATCAAGATACATCAAAAGTGGATGGATTATAATGGACGAAATATTCCAGAATTAATTTTTTTTCGAACAACCAAAAGACTGGGCGATGATCAGTTATTACAGAAGGCATCTACCATAGACATCAAATGAGACACTAGGTATCATGACAATTATGATGATGTGGTGAGAGACAGAGTCACTGCTGGCAGTGAATACAAACCTGTCACTTAATATCATTAGATGATAACCACACTTTACTTATATACAATTCAATGATCATCTATAAAAATGGCTGCTTGAAGATGTTTCATCAATCAAGTGGATACATAATTGAAGAACTGGTGGAAACTGATGAGTTATCATCGACCTAACGAGATTAAGTGACACGACAAACTAAAGGAGTCAACCGATTGCTGAAGAATATTAACAATTTCCTGAAAAACTTTGTACCATGATTATTTTGTACACTTATTCAATAGGGTGAATCTATCTAATATAAAATCTGCAGATCTCTCGATGATAAATAATATATTTCTGAACAATTTACAAACAACTTTCTACATCGAAAGGCCATCTGAATATAAGAATCACATCACAAACTAGACATTGTAAAGATACTGGCGAATCTTCTATATATTTAATATATTGCCGGTATTATTTCATTACCTGATGACAAAAGGTTTTAGGTTGACTCCTGAGTAAACAAATATGTGCTTTCGAAAGTCCGATCGAAACAAACTGAAATATCATGAAGCATTTGGTATTGATATAGTGAATAGTCAATAGAAATTTATTGATTTCTCAGAATATTGAGAAAAATTTGGAAACGAAAATGTACAACAGAAACTAACAATCAATTTGTAACAACCAGACTTTCACCTATAAGGCATTAGATGGCGCGAAAATCATGTGTTTGAATGAAAATACTTCTGTCTCATTTATGAAAATATGTTTATCTACATCGATGAAAAATATGTTTATATGTATGTACGTAAATAGTAAATCTAATGCTTGGGTCAGAAGAGCAGAAAATCTAAGATTCACGTTTCCACTATAACTTTTGAAATTTTTCCAGATAATAAAGAGCAATATGAAGGAAGTCTTCAAAGTTAATTATTCATTGTTTCATAAGATTTCTCATGGAATAAATAATTTCTCATAAACGTGCATCGTTATTTGAGATGAAACCCTGTCATGGTGGTACAACAAAATAACCTCTTTCCTGGCTAATTCCTCGACGATTATATTCAACCTAAGCTGTTTTTGATATTTTATAATTTGTTCCATTAAAAGTTTTTTTTTATAATATTTCTGCAAGTAACACTACTAAGAGATTCATTGTTGGGGTAAATTCTGAATTAGAGAGCAAAAAGTTACGAACTCGCAATGAAGATGATAAATCTACAAAGACAAAATTGATAGAACAAATTGAAATAACGGAAAACACGAATTGTAGCCTATACCTATGTCAGTATCATTTCATTATACCGCAATTAGTTTCGAAACACTCAGTGCAAATGCGTTTTTCGGGTTGTTAACCTGCCTTCTACTTCTCAAATAAAACCCGCGATATTTTTTGGCGCTACCCCGAATATTGGAGGATTGGCTTTCCGACTTGCAAATAGGTTCTTTTGTTTTACTCTGGTTCCTTCTGTTCTTCAGCTAAATAGATGTTTGCCTTTTGCTCAGAAGGTGTTATTCAATATCCATGACTGTGGAGAAAGTTCGTATATAATTTTCTTGACCACCGAGGAAAACTGAAATTGAAATATGTATTTTATGACTTGGCGCCCAACGTGGGGGCAACTTCGAAATTTTTTTGGGAAACAGCTTATCGTTTTACCTGAGGAATAAGAAAACAAGTTACGAATGTGTTTTTTCCTCAGGGTTTTCGTGCCTAGTTACAGAAGAATTAATGACTCATAGCGGAGTTTACTTCTTCTTTTTTATTTGATCACTGAAATTTTGAAACGTTCAAGATTCTATAGAACTTTTCCCACTCTTTACACTCTGAACTTGCCGGTATACAGAATTGGTAGAGTTATTAATATTAATTCGACTTAAAAAAAACGGAGGTGAGACATCAGCTACCTCTGAAGGGATACGCTATCGCTGAAGTGACCGTTTCTAGGGAGTATGTTTCCGTTAAAAATCTTACTGTGGGATACGAATTCTTCAACTCATTTATTGAAATTTCAATAGTGAATTCTTCTGTATGATATTTTCGAGCTAGTAAAGTATTTGGTAGATTATCCTTCAAGGAGTAATTCATAGAAATATTCTAACAGTCGCAGTGGTATCAGCCAGGAAAGAGTTATTTTTCACGAGATATTTACCGAGCAAATTTTGATCTTATATACATTTTTGAGTTGAATTTTACTGTTCACGATTCTTCAACAGATATTTGCATCTTGTATTGGAGTTATTGCGAATCGATCAACGAAAGTTTAAAGTGGAATAACGATTCGAGTTTTTCGCTCTTCAGGTTCTAACTAGCTGCAGAAAGTCTAATGGCGGAAACTATATCGTATAAAAAATGAGTAGACTATTAACTACACATCCAAAGAGTTAAACATCAATAGTTTTTCAAGGCAGGATAGTCTATATAAAGTGGTTATAATACCTATGTACGCAGAATCATGCCCATTTTAGATGGCACACGTCAAAATAGCACTGTTCAGAGACGTTACGTTTGAATCACTTCACTCCCACTCTCTTGCGTTTCGGACGGCTGCTAATTTTTTGTTTCCATTATGTGTTTTTTTGAAGTAATTCGGCCCTCGATTATCCGAAATCGGTGCATAAAAACCAATTAAAAATTAAATTGCACTTTTGAATCTTCGTTTCCAGATCATATCCTCTGCATCATCTCCTGTACTTCTATGTGACATTTCTCTATTTTTAGTCATCGTTTTTGCTTGCACCAGCCCTCAGACTTATGATCCTTGTTTTTGTGAAGGCACCTTGTATATATTTATCAGTCCAATCCAGTCTTACCAATTAAGTAAGTAAGCATTTTGCCAAGATAAAGTTTTATAAAAGTTTCATAGAGGTTTATAAAATCTACGTATAGTTTGATTCTTATACGAAAAATCGAGCTACGTAATTTCTAACTTAATAACATTTTCTAGGTGCCGTCGAGTGTTAGTAGTAAAAAAAGAATAAATTTATATTTCACAGCCAGCATTGGTGGTGCATTGTCCAACTGCCATTTTTCGTTATTAAGTGATCCGATTCCTTTCTTCTATTATGTACATCAATGAAAATAAAACAAACGAACAGCAAAACAAGGTAGCACCACCCTTTCCGGGTTACCGGGTTTTTGTCTCATTCTCTTCTACTATGCTTTCAGGTCGACGTCCCAGATCTCTGCTAAGAATGGCGGTAACTTTTTGTTCTTCAGTTTTAAACTGAAACACATTTCTGAGTTCTGGTTGCCAAGCGTTCGAAGTTCCGTCAAAACAGACAATAATTTTGCGAAAATGATGCCCGGTCTGGGCTTTCTCCTATTGTCAACGTAAGCTCTCAACGCTTCTAGGTATATCTCCTGGATTTTCTCCACTTTCCAGCCTTCAATCAGCGACGGCCGTTCTGTAAGAAAAAAAGTTTTTGTTGAATAAATACAATTCCAAATATCATGTTTCAAAAGTCTCTAAAGCGGGTTATATCAAAGATGACTTGTAAAAATCACCTGACATAAAAATGTCGAATAAATAAAAATTACCCACCGCCCTTGAAACACTTTTTATGTGAACTATAACATAAATGAAATAATATGTAGCACCCCCAACAAGTTTAATGATAAATAACTGATAAACCATCGAGTTCTGCTCCAGGTGCTTAGGAACCACGTCCAAGTTTACTTTGACATGACTATAGTAAGACGGAAATAATAGTCAGTCACTTAGTTCAAAAACAGCTTTGAGAAATTAAAAAAAGAAGTTCGACGACTATTCAATCGAGCCAAGGAGTAATGCCACTGGGACCCTAAAGGGTTCTCTGACAAACTATAACAAGGCGATCAGAAAGGCAAAGCGGGAATCTTGTAAGTTCTGTGAGAGAATATCCGACATACCTCGCAGCGCAAGAATCCACAAGATTCTCTATGGGGAGTCGATTGCTGAAATCGGATCGATGGAACGACCCGACGGCACATTCACGACCTCTAGAAAGAAAAGGCTTTTGATAGAATACCACTTGACTCTTGATAACAAACTCCCCTCTTTGGGGGCGCCAAACGTCTGCGAAGGAATGATTTCCAGCTCTGCTTCAAAACAGACTGGAATTGCTTCTACCTATCCAAATCAAACTGTAAAAAGCTAGTCTGACGTGGACTAAGGTGGTATACATACAGAAAATGGGCCACACAGACCCACACCCCAAATCGGTATGACCAATCAGCCTAACATCATTCTTGAAAGTATCCTGGACGGACATATCAGACGGAACGCTCTTTGCAAGCTCCCTCTGATCAACAACCAATATGCCTATCAAACCGGCAAATCGACAGATTTAGCATTACTTAACCTTGTAGAGAAAATCACCCAATCACTCAAAAATAAGGCGATTGCACCATCTAGATATTAAAGAAGCAATCGATAACGCACTACCAAACTCTATTGGATCAGACTCGACTGAAAGAAGAATAGAACCTACCATATCTGGCTGGATCTAGGACATGCTCATGAACTGGACTGCCATTTCATCTCTTCAAGATGAGGTCATTAGGTTTGGGTTCTCCCCCCTGGTGAGGTACTGTCCCCACTTTTGTCGTCACACCTGATGGATAACCTGCTCAATGTTCTGGAGAGGAGAGGGGTGGAGCTTCAGGCTTATGCAGACGACCTTGTCATTCTGGCAAGGACCACGTCGAAAAAGGTAGCCCCTAATATCCTCCAAAGAACGTTGGACGACGTTCACAGTTGGTGCCAGAGGGAACAGATGTCTGTCAATCCCAGCAAAACACAGGAAATACCCTTTACCAGGAAAAGAAATCTGGAAGACCTAACTCCACTTTCTTTTAATGGCAAGGATATTCCATTTTTAGCAGAAGTGAAATATCTAGGGGTCACCCTTGATAAAAATACACATGGAACGCTCATTTAGAAAAGGTTCCCCACAAAGCCAGAGTGTCCTTATGGACTTGTAGGAGGATTCGTGGAAAATCTTGAGGCCTAGTTCCAAACAAATCCACTGGATATATGTGATGGTTGTTAGACCAATGATCACATACGGTGCCATTGCCTGGTGGCCGAAAACTTCACAGCGAACGGCCCAGGTGAAGCTCTCAAGTTTATAGAGACAGGCTTGTATGGCGATCAGACCGTCAGAATTTTACCAAATCTAGTAGAATTTTACCAAATCTTCGAGAAATGTATGAATGCCTTGGAATGAGCCAATCCTGGTAGGTTTTGCCAGAATTATAATACTTTCCTAGCTGTCCAGCTGTTCAATGTATATTTGACAGAACTTGGTGAGAGGCCAATGGCAGGTTCTAGTCCAAAAAAAGGTCCGCCGTTTCATTGCCCTCCATACCAGAGTGGTCAGAAATCCAGACCAGAGATAGACTGTTGAGTCTTCCTGTTGAGGAGAGTCTTCTCTGGCAGTTGACACTAGTTTAGACGTTGACCTATACGAGCCGTTTGACTGTTCGAAAAAAATTTGATTATTCTTTGTGTGAGGTTGGTTTCTTTCAGTCTCTGGAATACTGTAGCATATAATCTTAGACAAGTTGATATTTCTGTTTTAGGTATACGACTGTATACACCTGCTCTCAAGAAGATGAACTTCTTGGAGGACCCAGTCGTCTCTGAACGGTATAAGGCATGTGGAAATTAACTGTTGGAGGCATTATATCAGAGGTAATTTCCAGAATGCTGTGACTTTTAGTGTCAATCAGCAGTTTGCTTTGCTCTGTATGAGTCTGTTGCATGCAATTGGCAATATCTATCTAGTCTAGTAGGATTTCTGCTGACGGTAAAAGTAAGTCGGTAGTGCAGAATGATGATGATAACCGACTGATTTGATACTGAATGCTTTTTTCAGCATAGTTGTCTGTTATGTTAAAGCTGTTAAACACTAATGAAAACGTTTGAGTTGGGTAGTGCCGTTTACATAAATCTCATAGCTAAGTTGGACCCTGTTTACCAAACATGCATCTATTACAATTCTGAAGTCTGGCAGACTGATATTTCTAGTTGGGAACTTCTTTTTGTGTTTCTCATTTCGTCAAAGCGGATTGATAATATGGAAGGGTGAGTAAATGAGTCATAATTACCTACTCGAAATTCGTTGAAAAATTAATGAAAGAACAGTGAACAGACGAGCATTTTAAATATTCATGAATGTAGCCCAGTGGCGCCGTATATTGAGGTTCGAAAATGAAGTAATAATGATGTAGCTCTCGGCTTCCTCATCTGCTATCAAGGAATAGATAAAATTGATATCCTGCCGTTTAAAATTCAATCTTTGATCACTAACTTACGATTTTATCATTATTGTATGTATATATTAATTCTGTCTATCATTGACTCATGATATATTTATTTTAATTGCAATTGTCAATAATTTTTATTAATATTATACGTATGAATTGATGAATAATATCTCATGTTACTCATTCTAAAATTGTGTGGAATCTGAGTTGGCAAGGGACGAGACAACAATAAAAGGGGCGGACGAAGTGACAAGGAAGATATTTTTTCAGTAACATGTGTAACAATTTTTGACATGATCGTGATTTATGCTCTGATTATAACATGGAAAATGAAGGCGAATGGTATTGAAATTTATGGGACGAAAATGAGTTTGCATTTTGCCTTTGCAACAAGAGGAACTGTTGCTGCCGTTTTGAATTAAATTAATCGATCTGAATTTTTTTTGTTTATCTATACTGTACCTGAAAATATCACTATGGCAGTGAGCAGAGCATACTCCGCGTTATCGACCTTCATGGAAAACATGGTCCGGCAGAAGTTTAGCAGATCTTCGATGGTATCTCCCATGCCTGCCAGATTGTAGCAATTCCTATCATACGATACGTTATTAACAAATATAATCGAATCTGTATCGGCATTATACCGCCTTGCCATTCGGAACATCATCACCTCGCTTGAACATGCCTGGAAAAATAAGGAAAATTAAACTTTGGACGTTCCATGAATATAATTCAATACTTTCAATGATGTTTTCGAACAGTACTAAATTTAACAAAAAAAACGTGTGAATACAAAATATGATGAAATGGATAGGTATTTTGTTTGACATAATCAAGATTTATCTAGCAGAATTGAAGACATCAACTAGTCTGTAAAATAGTTGGTGTATATTGAAAAAACTATTCTTGAGGATAGTACTGAAGACCCAATATTTATATAACCCTGTGAAATATGTGAAGTGATAGATGATGTATCTAGCAAAAGAAGCGTTCGTTGAATAGTTTTCACTCGTCTCGGTGATCAGGCGATACTGAACAGCATCCGATCGCTCCGCTATGATTTAACAAAAAGGAACGCCTAGCTGTCTCAGGAGTTACGAGAACTACCCTAAAAGCCGCCTTTGATAGAAGTTTTGTTTAACATACCTCCACTTCATATAAAAAAACAAGGGAAGCCCAAGGAGAGTCACTATTAGACTGTGCAGAGTGCAAACGCCCTTAAGAAGAATACATTTTAGTAGAACTAAAAGAAACTTTACATGGAGTTGGAAAACGACCCCATGATGGGAATGCTGTCGGATGAAATGCTTCTCAAATATAGGATCACTAATTATCGATGCAAAATTTGCCTGCTTCAAAGAAGGCTCAAACACCTGGTGTAGAAGCCAAACCATAGTTGCAATAAGCTTGGATAAAGTGGAGACCAAAGAGTCCGTTGCCTTCAACTCTGACGCCAAGCAATTAGGCTACGATCAAGTTGATATAAAATTTGTTTGGGACTTGTTGGGAGACCTACAAGAGATGGGCAATGATAACAGACTGTTTAAAGCTTGTGTAGTGGAACACACATGGTTCAAGTCCAACGCAGAGGCTAATTCAGTGACCCAAGAAGAAGCAGGAAGGGCTCTGATTGGCCAAGAACACTCTTGTGAAGCATGAGCGTTGGAAAAAATACATGACTACTTGGATGAAAAATAAATGTCGAGAAAGGTGAGAAAAGGCACCAACAATAATACATTAAAAAATGTGACCGTTAGTTTCCAGCCAATACCGTAACATACATCGACACTGCGAGGTCTATTCAGATTCGTTTCAATGATACTTCAATGATCTGCCTTACCTTCAGAAGAGCGATTTGATCCTCTCGCAGCAGCTTGTCGAAGCCCGGTAACCTCTTCGCAAATTCCACTATGAGCTGTACTGTCAGAATGGTGATTTCCGTAATATGTCTAAACCGGACGTCGGCCGGTTCTTCCCCCTCAAGAGGAGCACCCTAAAAATAGAAAGACATGGTTAAATTAATGTTATTGGGAAAATAATCGTTATATAGAATCAATATTGATAATAATAATAACTAATAACAATACTTCATCAGAAACACGGAGGCATCGTCTATGTGGGTAAGTGGCGACTCTTATTGTTATTAGACGTAATGCTCCGGAGCGAGTTATTGATTTTTGTGGTGCATTTGCTTTTCAGCTTAGTACCATTATGAGTAATCGGTGAGTTGTATTCCAAGCAAGCTTCTAGGCAACCAAGAACATACTTGCTTTCGAAAAAGGCATGTGGTCGTCTTTCGATACTTTGAGGAAACTTTCTACGGTACCGGGACTTGAACTCACATCCAATGCCAGCTGAAATTCAAGCATCTGACACCTAGGTCGCTCGATCAACAGTTGTGATTGATTTTTATCATAAAAACAATATGTAAAATCGCATAAACAATCTGAAATGATGAAAATACGAACAATTTCTGATGTTTCTGATAATCTATTGAGCGCGTTCAAACTACTGACCTGGCAAACTTTCACTTTAGCTTTTCCTTTTGATTTCTTTTTTTTTCTTAGTATGTTCTCAAGTGGCTGCATCTTTACGAGCAACCTTCATGAGTCTTCGAGATACATGCGCGAGCTTACGGAAGACAAAGGGCCTTGTCTTCCGTTTAACTTACGTTGTCATGCTAGCTGCTCTTTATATTTGTCTAAAACTAGTTGATTTTCAATTTATTCATTATATTTACACACTCTTAGTTATACGTACAATATTCATGATCGATACCACTGATTCATTTATTTTTCTGCATTCGTCTGGCTAAGATTTCTGCCATAGCATGGCAAGACGGTTTAAGCTTGATAGCTCTTGTAACATGTCGCAGGTTCTCAGAAGATTTCAACATCAAACCTGTTTTTTCTCGAAAACTCTCATTATTTCTTTAAGAACAGTTTGTGTCAATTTCAATGACCACATAAAATGTTCTTATCACTTTCAAAATCACTCTGAATATATAGCAATGACTTTTGAAGTAATGCTTACCATGATTCTTTCGACGTCTTCGGAAGCAGGGTGTTCATACTCATTCTGGTAGTAGACCAAACGATGGATGAGTTCCTCCTGTTCTGGTGATAATGTGGGCTTGGTGCCGTTGGTGACCATCTTTTCGGAGTCCGAGAGCTGAAAGAAAAGCGTCTGTCCAGGAAGGTTAATAACTGATCTTTCTGGAGAAAGTTTATGTACTACATCAAACGCAAACGATAACAGTATTATAATTTTTCCACTACCAACTCTTGAATCGGACAAGACGTCGAAGTCCGTTAAGAATAAGCTAAAATGAGACTTTCTTCATTAGTCAAATGTCAACTGTCCAAATCACATGTCAACTGTCCATTAAGACATTATGATCTCAGAGAGTTTAAATGGAGTTGATTGGTCACATGTTCTAAAAAACCATGTTTTCAAATATTCTCTCCTTGAATTTTTTTTATTTGTTCCTGTTCTCGTGTTTCTGAGTCAAATACACTGTACAGCAAAAGTGTGCAGTTTATTTGATTCTGAACCTATCATTTTTAAGATTCAGGATGGTTGAAGGCAAGAAACAAAAAATAAGAAGATTCTATGATTTTCGTGGTATAATTCATGCTGATTCGCCATTGCAATAATCCTGTGTAAGTAAAGAAAGTTTAATTCACTGAGCATTTATTTTGCCAATGCATTTTCATCCATTTCACTCAATATAATGGCATAGGAGTGCGAAAATGACTTGAATAGAGCCTTGGATAAAAGAGTATATTCGACATGGACCATCAAGCTTGTTGTATATCAGTTTGTTTGCAACAACAACCTTGTGTCTTTTCAAAATAACTGCAACACATACTTACTTATAGTTACAGCTGGGATGCCAAATCACAAAGGTTCTAAATTCAAAACTCATGCAGTGAAGTTAAATGTTCATTGACCGAAAGATGTTACTATAGTCTGCAATAGTATCTGAATGATAGTTTCTAGTTAATTAGGAATGAGATGAAGTTTGCGTACCAAGCAGGTAAATCAACGATTAATGCTCTACAATGCCTGATTAAAAGCAATGAAAAGAAACACGTGGCAAAATAAATGGCTCTTTGTGCCTTCATAGCCATAGAGGTGCACAAGCCTCCATAACCAGATCGCTCGAGGAAAGGAATATCAATGCCTCATTAATCAAATAGATACAAGCAATGCTGAAAAGCAGAATCTTTATAGCGACCCTGGGGGGAGAGAAAGTCAGGATGACAGCGTAAAAGGGTTGTCCCAAAGTGGGAGTTTTATCGCTTTTACTGCGGTCACTGGTTGTCGACGGCGTGCTAGTAAAGCTACAAGGATCTAGGTTCACGACTCAAGGTTACGCCGATGACCTGGTCGTCACCATTAGGAGTAGACATGAAGGAGTATTCTCCGACCGCATTCAAGTAGCCCTAAACACAACCAGAAGCTGGTGCTCAAAAGAGGAAATCTTAGCAAAACAGTAGGCGGAAGTATGAACTCAAATCCCAGAGCCTGAATGGGATCCAGCTAACATTTTCAAATTTCAGACTCTCAAAACCCCTTGGTAGGACCCCAATCATCTTTAGAGCAGAAGTATAGAGAAGTATAAAGATATGTGCCCAGTAATGCCTTGAAAGGGGCACCCGAAGGGCAGAAATATATATAATATCAGATAGCCAAGCAGCACTAAAATCTATGAAGTCTGAGCTGACTTGGGACTGTAAACAAACCCTGAGATAACTGGTAGCTAATAATCAGGTACCTCTAATGTGGGTGCCAGGTATCAGGGGCATTAAAAGCAATGAGGAAGCAGACTTCCTTGCCAAAGAAGGGGCAAGCACAACTTCAAGGCCCAGAACCTTTCTGTGGACTCTCCAAAGCCCACTCAAAACAAGAGTTTCGACGCTGGGAATTTGATGAAATGAAATCTCATTGGCGAGAACTTTCCAGAAGCTGCAGAATACCTGCTTTGTGAATGTCCAGCGCTTTTCCGCAAGGGGTTCAAATTTCTGGAAGGGACATTCGGCCTCCGACTCAGCTCCAGGGAAACTGATAAACTTCGCACCAAGTCTCAGAAGTATATTGATGTCTCAAATAATACTGTATGTGCAGACGTGATGTTGAATTTGTTTTCATTTTCTGAGATTGATGACATCTGTACATTTTAACATTTTATCCACATTTACATTTGTACTTCTTTTACCTTTTAAATGACCTATAATATGTACGTGAAATTATTATTATTGTGAACAATGCTGCAACATGAGACCCCAAATATGAAAGAGCTATCCAATTTCACTTATTTCTTCCGTATGATTATAATCAACATTCAGAGAGTTTTGTTTCCTTCGAATTATTTTCTGTTTCACTTGCGAATGATTAGTTAGGGTCATATAACAACCAATAATGTTCATTATAAATTCTAAGAGAATTTCGTTGATAATTGAATAAACAAATGAGTTTGTGAGTGCATAATATCGATTGTTTGAAATATGACCACAATATCAATAAAACGTCTCATAAAATTTGAATTTAGTCACCTCTGGCTCTATTTTTATGATTTCTGGAGATCCATTCGTGGTGCTGTTCGGCTTGTCTTTTTCCTTCTGTTTCTTCTTCTCGTTCCTTTTGACGGCGCATTGTACTTCCGGTACTACACATTCTGGCCTCATCCCCACACTCAGACACTTTTTCAACCGACACTCTTGACATTTCCGCCTCATGTACATGTCTATTTCGCAATTGTTTCCATATTTGCATTGATACACAGCGTTTTTCGTTATACTTCGCCTGAAAAAACCTGAAACAAAAGAAATACTTTTTCAGTCGGCGAATACTTTAACTGATTGTATTTAATAAAAATAACATAGTAGAAATAATTTTTTTGCATGAATGAATCACAATTTTTTTTCTACAACCGAGCGAAAAGTACTATGTTTGTGCTTCAAAAAGAAAGCGCAAAGTTGCAATTTCCGAGGAGTGAGAGTTTTTTCACTTTGCCGATCGCCGAGCATTTCTGATGGCTATATATAGTGTCGAGTTTTGAAAAAAAAATCTCGGATCAATCTGATATTTTGCACATGGACCCAAATTAAATCTAAGACTTATATTTCTATAACATGTTTCATTTTGAAAAAAAAAACTCACATTTTCTGTATCGTCACCGGATTGTTCGAAATGTACTGTATAAAACGAAAACAAAGCAATGACAATGACGATAGGAAACGCATACTACCTACTCACTTTCTTCACGTGAGGTAATTTATTCGAAATTTATTGAAACAATTTCTAATTTCATTCACATTCGTTACTAGGTTGAATGAGTTTCTGTGTCGATTCGACATTCTTATTCGTGTAGGCGACGACAGTAGCGTGAGTTTGTAGTATGTAATTTTTAATGGAAAATTCATTTCAAGGTTGGTAGGTCAGAATCAACTTTATATAGCTTTTACCGATTTAAATTGAATGAAATGAGATTTGAAGTATTGTATAGACTCAGCCGAAACTTGATGGATATTCATGTGAACATTCATTCTAGAACTCTTCGCTACGCAATGGCGTCATACCAAGTTGAATTTGCTCAAAGACGTTCTAAATTAAAATAACTTTCAGTTTCTTAATTTTTTGAATACTTTATTGGCAGAAATCTTAATGGGGTATTTTGAACTCAGTCAAATGGCGATAAAATGATCTGAAAGTTCCACCAAGTAATGAACAAACTAACAAATCTAACAATTTCTTTGATGACATTAATTCTCTTCAAATAATTCCGTAATATGATTCAATAGTATATCTAGATTAAACGATAATCAAGATCTCAAAATTTAAATGTCAAGGATAATTACATTGGGAAATAAAATAATGGAATGAAAAATTTTCTGAACAATCATTATTGTTTCGGGACAAAAAATCTAAAAGGTGAGAGGTGTATAAAATGAATTGTGTTAGGTATCAATCTTAAGCTTTACATAGGATAGACAATTCAAACTTCTAACAACTGAACTGAAAGCAGTTTCGTAACCGAAAAAATTTATTCAGTTTTTCCCACCCATTTATTCATAGAAAACTAGTCCTTCGACCACTATTGGACTCAGTAGGTATAGGGCCGCTAGAGCCTGACTGATTCCTTCGCTCCTGGTGCCCAGTTGGAGCTAACTTCACACCCACCACTGAGTATGGGATCTATATTACCGATCATAGCCAAGTTTCAAACCATTCAACAGGTGTACATGTATCAGAGTACACTTTCATACTCCCAAGTTTCAAACCGAGAGATGACTGTGACATCAGCTGATCCATGGCATTGACGTGAGCTGTGTAGCTAACTTCACAGACGATATCAAGTATGGAATCTGTATTACCGCTAATAGATGATTTGTTTTCTCACCTCATTCTCTCTCTCTCTTATTATCCATTTGCCATCACTCAACACTTTTCATCACAGATCATCCGTCACCTATCATCTTACCCTATGACAACAGCGTTCAGCTTGTGACTCGAGAATAGTTGAAAAAAAGAAAAGATTCCGCCGAGCCAAGGATTCGACCTCACAACCCTAAGCATACGAACCCACTGAGCTAAAAAGCTTAACTGAGAGAAAATCGGTTTTTCACCATGTCCATTCTAGAGCTCATCAAACTCAATCACCGAGAAAGAAAGAAGTGGCAACAAGGCACCTAAGACATCGGTAGCTAATGATAAAGTTGGAAAAGGAGGTCTCGGAGCTCATCAACAATGGTTCTTCCCTCTGGCGGGTATCCAGGTGACTTCAAAAGAGGCGCAAAGACATCCCGGCAGTGGGGAATGGCCAAGCACAGGCGATGACGGAACAGGGGAAGGCGATACTTCTAGAGCACTTTCCGGACAGGTGCCGACGCCACCGAACACCACACAGAGGTGAAAGTGGATGCCTTGGAATTCAGACGCGCTCCCAGCGAAACTCTGAATAGGCGTACCCTCTCGAAGCTGCGCACCGGCTTTGAGTAGGTGAAGAACGCAATTAAAAGGCTCCCCCGAAATCAATCACCTGGCATGGACAAGATAGACGTGGTCTTACTCAGGAACCTTCCACGGAGGGCCCACATAATAAGCACAGCACATTAAATGGTAGCATTATCTACGTTGCCTCAAGCGTGCAAAGATTGTGCAGGTGAGCCGGAAGCAAGGTTTAAGAGCTACCGCCCGGTCTCACTGTTGAATGCGGTCGACAAGTTGGTGGACAGGATCCTGCTGAAGAGATTCGGAGACCTTGAGGAGGAACTTCAACTCATTCCAGAAGAACAGTTCGGCTTCCGGGGATGACACTCTACAACCTCTCAGGTGGCCAGGATTGTCCACGGAATGAAGTAAGGCTTCCATCATGGCATCACCACAGTCATGGTCCTGTTTGGTAATACAGAAAGTCTTCGACACCGTCTGGACCGGAAGTTTTTTCATGAAATTCTCGACTCGTACCTGGTGGACACGACTTTCAGGGTGAGAATCGATAGCACCAGCTCGCAATGAAGACGGCCGAAGCAAGAGTGCCGCAGGGATCCCACCTGTCGCCACCTCTGTATTCGCAATTTATGCATGACTTTCCGACGATCCATGACACGGGCATGGCAGTATACTCTATGGCAGCGATGGAAAAAAAGTACCTGGATATCCTGGATATCCCGCTCACCAGGTAAATGACAAGAATTAAAAGCCATTCTAATGCCCCGAGGAGGCATTAAAGGCGAATTTACCAGGCACTGGATATTTTCTATGAGCCAATTGAAGATGAGTAGAACGAGAACAATGTTCTATACCCAGGTTTTTTCTGTAGTTTTTCCGGAATGTAGAGGAGGCGGAAAGAAGACCAAGCTGCGATCAAACCACAACACCGTGGTGTCTGTCAAAGGACAGACCGTTTGCCCGCCCCTGAAAACAAAGGGCAGGACTAAGCCCCATCACCCTTAATAGCGTTAAAACCCATACCTTACCCTCCTGTAGCTGTATCTGTCGTTCAGATATTTATATGTCTGTGGCGTGTGTAGTGTTGATATTTTGAAATTTACATAAATTAACTTTTTGCCTTTTGCTTGATTTGCAGTGGACATATCCCAAACCGACTCCTGTCGGCCTAAGAGGAGATGCCGCTTTGAACTGCAATAAACTCACGTAAACAAAAATACGACCACCAACAGACTATGTAGAAACGATTTTCAACCATAAGCTGTTAAGTCGAATTGTAGATATTTTGAAAAATGTTAGATAAACATAAATACGTGCATTGTTGCATCGTTCACAACTATCTTTGACTATTATAGCATTAATTCTTCCTCACCTTTACATCCTTCACATGTGAGAGCATTATAGTGGTATCCAGAAGCCCTGTCTCCGCATACAAGACATAATTCTTCCTGTTGTCGTGGTGTAGGCCCTTTCTTCTTCTTAGAATCACAACTGTCCACGCTGTATCCATTCAAACTGCTGGGAGGGGAGAGATCTTCACGACCTTGAAGAAAAAATAAATCGTTAGTGATACTATCAACAAGGCAACAGCTATTTCAAATTTGAACCTAGGTTCAACTGTAGAGAAGTGTACAACGATCTCATCTTTATATATTTTTCATTGAGAAGCATTCGATGTTTGAAGCAGGTGAGGGCAACGTGAAAATCGATGTTGTAGTTGAAAATACACATACATACTTAGTAACTGTTAGGGATTTACTATTACAAATTGTACCTGGATGCGATTCTACATACTTATAGAAACTCCAGCCATCAGTGTTTGTTTTTACTCGACCCAGATTAGTATTTTGTATGTAATATATAATATGAATGAGTTTATTATATTTCGAAAACTTATTGTTCCTCATTTGGTCATTATTTCTCGGTAGGGTATTTTAAAGTTAACAATATAATTCTTTTCGAAACCAAAGATCATGAATTAAATTTGTTAAGCAGATGCAAAGTAATGTTGATCAAATTACGTACATCAGATCGAAGAAAAACATTCGCTTAAACTCCTCCGTAACAACTGAGCTGCAGTGCCTCTTCTGTACTCTTATCGGACATCTATTTTCATCTCGCAGTTTCTATAACCTCTTCCAACGGATTCTACCTTTCAATTTCACCTACTTGGCGAGTGCCATCGAGAATTTCCGGTCAGCGAGAAACTTTTACCTCTACCTACTCGAATACTATCATCGTATCACATCAATCAAGCCATCGTATTGACCCAAAAACACAAAAAACATCGGATTCTCCAGTCCCAGTTTTCGCTTTTGCCGCTACCGCCGTAAATGTGTGAATAGATAAACATACTAATAGTCAATGGCCTCTGACTCCGCCATAGAAGTCGAGGTCTATGAGCGGCGCTACGATTTTTTTGTGGGGTATGAAACGTAGGAGGAGTTCTAGAAAAAGTTTTGTTTACAACAAGGCTCTAATTGTCTTCAGATTCTTCCTCTTTTTCAATAATATCATTCGATAATAATACAACGCCTTCATCTCGTTAAAAATCTTTCTCCACGAAATCATTCGCGTAAAACAGATGCTAAAATCTCCTTCCAGCAAATCATTTTTTCTTAAACCGTCTCCATTACCAAAAGCGCCTCCTAAAACTTTAGCAAAGAGCTACCATATCCACTCTATATCCCGCTAAATATTCTGCCAGATATGCAAGACAACTTATCCGAAAAATTTTAACCACATATACAGCGTAACATAAGAAGTCAATTACAAAAAAAAATGTAAACAGTAACCGTGATAAAAAATCATCGTGTACAGTGATGAGGAGTTAGTGGACATTCTTTTAGTGTAAGGAGAAGCAAGGCAGAACTCACGGGTGACTTCTCGTTTGTATGCCCAACGATTTCCTGATAGACACTTACTACATCATGGAAAATTTACTGCAGTTGTTTTGGGATCACGTGCTTCTGAAGATTTGCGCCCCAGACGTGGAGTGGGTCGGATTGCTATTTTACAAAATATACTCAACGCCAGCACAAACCCCGCCCACAGTCGCACGTCATCATACAATCCGAAAATATATTTACATATCCTCACATACGACGGCACCAGGGAGCTGAAAACTGTGAGTCATTGTGAATAATCATTACGCTACAAATCTCACTGATTTCGGCACCTACGTCGTCGTTCAACTTTCAATTTTGCAAAATGTTGATCCTCAACACTCCAACACTCTGGTGTCGCTGGTGTCAAGTATATATAGTAACGGCGTGCTGGGGCCGCGTTTTTTAATTTTATGACGACGGGCGGAGTTTGTGCAAGCGTTAAGTATATTTTATAAAATCGCGGCCGGGTTCGGCCACAACGCCTTTTAAATATCGAGCAAATTTTGGATATTGTGGAAGAGAATCCGCGAATAAGCACTAGTCAGTCCACATCTACATCCAGAAAGTCTAGGCATTGCTACCTTCAGATTAACCCTTAAGAGTAAAATTTTGTGAATGGTTGTTGCAAGAAAATGCTCGAAATGCCTGTTTTACAGCCAATTTATGGGCAAGCGATGATTCTATTTTTACTCGTAGTAGTAAAACCAACCTTCATGATACACACGTTTGATCCTTCTAGAATCTTCACGAAATAGTTCAGACGAACTTCTAATATCGTTTTTCTTTGAATGTGGTGGCAGGTATTGTTGATGAACTTCTTATTGGACCGCCAAATAGAGTGGCATGATTTCCCAATCCTTCTTGAAGATGTGCCATTAACGGTCCGATTACGGATGTAGTTTCTCCACAATGGAAGAAGCCGGCATTTTTTGAACGCTGGATCGTACGGGATGGACCAACAGCTTGGCCTCCGCGGTCTCCCGATCTCGATCCTTTGGATTTATTCTTCTGGGAACATTTTAATAACGAGATATACCGAACCCCAGTTCAAACTATCGAAGAACTGCGTGACCGGATTGCAACGGCTGCCGATAATTTGCATCTTCCTGAACAACAAGATGAAGGAGTATTTCAGTTAGTACGTCGAAATTGGATTCGAGGAACCTAAGCTTTCGTTGAAGCTAATGGAGCCCATTTCGAACTTCTTTTGTAAGAAGAAAAGTGTTATACATTTAATTTTTCATCTTGTTTTCTGTTGGACTTTTATTTTTTAATCGACTTCTCATTCAACACTGTATTTGTGGTCCAAATTTGTCGGACAATTTGTGAAACTCGAGAACCAAAAGGGGAAGAAGTGGGGAAATACTCAAAATCCCGGGTATGAGGAGGGAAAAGAGATAATGAAGATGTTAACGAAAAAGGTAGATGAAACCTGCTTGAGAACCTTCACTTAAAGAAGAAGTCTTTACGTCGATACAAAAGCCAATAGAGAGTGGTCATACCCGTTATAGGCCTTGTAATTTGACTGGCAGGACCTACCCAAACTTGAAAACCGACTACGAGGAGGTTAAAAACATCATCAAATGGCTTCCTGTCAACAAGACACTTGATGGCATCGACAAATTTATGTAATTCTATGGCGGAACGTCCCTGGTATAGTTGATTTATACTTTCAACGCGATAATGAAATGACAGCGCTACTCATCCTAGAACAAGCTGAGATCATACCGATCCTAAAGCCAAGTAAGCCACCAGCAAACAAAATTGAGAGTATGGCCCAAATTTGTTGCTTGATACAATTGGCAAACTGGTAGATCGGAGTCTCTTGTACAGGTTTGATAGACTAGAGTCACTCTGCAACCTCTCAGGTGGTCAGGATTGTTCAAGAGATCCGAGAGGTCTTTCACCATCAACAAAAAAAATTACGATCCAGTTAAACACGCATGCAGCATTTAACATGGTTTGGACGAGAAGGCATTCGTACCAGAAATGCAGAAGGCATACCTTCCCTACATGATGAAACTGGTACTTCCTGTATAGTAATACAGCAATTTATACAGGCATGTATTTATACAGGCATCTTCTCAAATTTTCATTGGATCAAGGCTGTTGCCACACTAAAGCTTCTGCATCAGAAAGTCATGCCGTTCTTGGAAAACAACTAGTGGTTGTTTTTTGACAAACTTTGTTCTAAAATTTTAAAAAGTGAAGAAATTAAAGGACATAACGGACATTTAATGATTTTTTATTGAGCTAATCCATACCCCTACGCCCGCCCATGTGCAGTTAGTAATATTATGTAGATCAATGTGCAGTGGACTTTTACCAGTAGGCATTCTGTGACAGTGAATCAGGGGCAGTGAGCGGCCTTGACTTTTCTCTTCAAAATCGGAATAAATTTGGATTCGCCGTCTAGGCATGTCTTTTTGTTTTTCGTTTTGTGATGTTAAAGAATTAACAAGTCGACTCTAGACCGGTTTAGATGTAAACTGGTCAAAAGACATCCTCGTGATATTCCCAAGTTATGCTTATAGGCAAGTGCAGCAAGCAAAACAACTCGAGATGAACTTGGGATTACCTATCGCTTTTTGTTCGTCTGGGGTTTCACAGATTCACACGGTGAAAAGAGGTGGAACCAAAGCTATGGCCAACACAATGTTATTTAATATCTTGGCTATGAGAGTCTCAATGAATTTTTAGTATGATTTTTTTAACTGAGCAGAGGTTTCAGCTATTCTGTAGCAAAATTCATTGTCAACATAAGTAAACTCAAATTTTTCAGCACAAAGTTACTTTCACTTGTACCTACATCTGTTTCTTGCAAACATTCCAAAGTATGCTTATACTTCATCAAACTGATTTGAATCCCTTTTCTGATATATTTCGAAATAATTTTAATCTCTCTGAAACTTTCGTGTTTATAGGATTTGTGGTTTTAACATTTCAAATCACGTTAGTTGGGCCCATTCTCTATAATCCATTAAATTAAACCTCAAACTGGTTTTCTGAGATTATAATTCAATTTTATTCTTCAAGTAACGAACAGAAAATAATCTTGAATCAAAACAAGTTTTACTAAGTTGAAACAATCTTGATTCATAACAGGTTTTGATAAGTTTAAAGTGATTATCTAATTGCACAAAACAAGATATACGTACATTAAATCGCGAGAATTATATTTCGTTTTTAGAACATTAAAAAGTTTCGATATTATCCAATACTGTAACAGATCTATGGAAAAAAATATTTGTAGTATTGAAGAATGTGCCAAGTTTTTGGGAAAACTTATTATCGTTAGGTGTATTCTCATTTCCAATATATCAGTATAGTCTAGTTCCAAAATTGTAGATAGTGACTCATCGTACATTTTCTGGTTTTTACGGGATTTGAAAGTGCGGAGGGGATGAACGAAAGTGGCAAAGTTAAACTTGATTTGAAGCCGAAGTACCTAGCTTATTTCTGTTTTATTTTTTGACCTGCTTCATATGAATTATGAACCGTACAACCGATGAGTCACTATCCACAATTTAGGAACTATAGATACTTACTTTTACTCTGTTCGAGACTGTCTTTCATTATTCATCAGAACGAAATATGATCCATTCAATGCTGGTATTCATGATTCTCTAGAAGTTATTCATGTTTCCTTATGTTGGCATACGTAACGATACATCTTTATGTTTATATAGTCATTTCCATATTACATTATTCATTTCCACCACAGAACTACACATATATCATTCGTAAGAGCTCGTCATGACATGACTTTAACAAGATCTGAAGAGTTCCTTTTCGACATCAACCACAAAACACTGTACATTGCAAACCCACTTCCTTGTAGATACAAGAAAAGTGCAATAAAGTGACTTTTGGACGCTAATATATCACTTTTTCTTCATTCATGCAAAAAACAAAACATTCAGTGAAAAAACTGGTTGGACTATAGACCGATAAGCTTATCATCCTTTCTCCTGAAAGGACTGGAAAAACTGATAGACCGAGACAAACGGGAGGCAGCTCTAATAGACCTGCCTTTAAATATAAACCAACATGCCTACCTAACAGAAAATCGTGCGAAACGGCTTTGCATCAATTGATGTCGAGGTTGTAGGACTCTCTGGCAAAAAAAGAAATAGACATCGAAGGAACCTTTGACAATACATCCTTCGAAAGCATGGTCTCAGCGGCCAGGAGGAGAAGCGTTGATGAGACTACCTGCAGAAAGATACTCTCAATGCTCCAAAATCGGAAGGCCCCAGACCAAGATGTTCGAAGTCTCCGCGCAGTTAGAAATTGCCAGGGAAATCCCACAGGGCGGGATTTTATCACCCCTACTATGGGATACAGTAGTTGACGAACTGCTGGAATCCTTAAAAACTCCGGGATACTACACCCAAGGATTTCATAAAAGGTTTCATCCTGATTGGTCCTTAGCGTTAGGTACCATTATCGTTTTGGTTTTCGCATAAACGTAGATAAAGGATTGTATGCAATTCTTGCAAAATAAGTATTGAATTTTGACGACTTTTGCAGATGCATGAACAAAAAATAATAGCCCAAACTGAGAGCAGTAAAGCAGGGGCCGCACATTTTGCTTTGTACGCTACGTTCGCTACGCTTGTGATTGTCATTTCCACGTTCCCCTATTTGCATATAGTTCGGAAACGGATAATCAGAATATACTCTCTTCGTTGCTTTCGATATGACCAATCTAGCAAATCTAGCAGAGCGCTCTGTACGGCCTTGGCATTAAATCAATAAAAAAACAATTTGGCAGTACCCATTGTCCACAAATAAATTCATTTGATAACGTCAAAATATAGGTTCTTTCAAAACATTTTCACGAAGTCGAAAATAGTAGACAAATATCTGACAAGGGTCAACTACTTCCGTGGCTGATACACAACAAATATTAAACTACATTTGACATATGTTTGAGTAACGTTCGTAAAGGAGGATACTATTGCAAATGCTTCTTGTCAAACAGCAAAGCATATGCTGTTGGTC
The DNA here is from genome assembly GCA_958502065.1 of Chrysolina americana. Classification (NCBI taxonomy): domain Eukaryota; kingdom Metazoa; phylum Arthropoda; class Insecta; order Coleoptera; family Chrysomelidae; genus Chrysolina; species Chrysolina americana. The sequence goes on along the minus strand of OY293416.1, from coordinate 62,954,484 downwards.
CTTCGCTGGGCCGGACAACATGAGGGAATGGTCAGCCACGAGTTACAATAAGTTATCCGCAATGCCCCTTACAAGCGAAGTTAGCGAAGCACTTGAAAACACTTGACCTAATTTAGGACCACTATTATTTAATCAAGCATCAACAACGAAGCGGGCTAAAGACAATTCTCCAAAACTTTGAACTCATACAGTATGTATTTTCGTCGGCAGAAAATAACTTCTGTCCCCTAAGGGCGTAGAATTATATCAGTTAGAATTTTGGCAAAGTTTTCTACGAGAACTAAGTACTTGCTCTCCAAATCTCATATTCAAAATTGGGTTTAGATTTTTTGGAAACTCGCCGACCTAAAAAACTTTTGTGTAGTTTTACAAGGAAGAAGCACATTCTGAAAATATTCTCATTCATATAGAAAAATAAAATACACAACTGAGTTCTTTGTTTTTACATTTTTGGAGTCGCCATCACATCACTAGACGAACAGTATGGGTGGAATCATGATCTACGGCTGTATTTGAAAAAATACCTTAATATGGTTGCAGGAAAAAAAAGTGTCGACGTCAAAGTGTTTTTAGATGTTTGATATAATGAGAAATGGAAAAAGAAAAAACCAAAAAATTTTTTTATCTCCAAAACCGCCGATGTTAATCCGAGATCCATATGCAGCAAAATGAGAATTTTAGTAGCCTGGAAATCAGTTTCAAGGATATTGTTATCCATATTCGATGAAAAACAAAGTTTCTTTCACTAATAATAGAGCAGCAAAAACAATCCTTAAATACCGATTTCCATAAAAAACGATATTCTTATTATTATTCAAGAATGATAATTGAGCGATAAATAGCAAAACAAAGGTTTTTTGAACTTTTCGATATTGAAATTTCCAATCAATGTGTATATTTTTACCGATACCTACCACGACACAATGTCCTTGGTATCATACATATTTGTTCGCATTACACATATTTTAAAGACACTTTTGAATCAGTGTTCGATATAAATGAGAAACGATATCAAGATCAAAACTCACACTGAGAAAAGGTTTTATTTGATAGTTTATCCAGAGACGATGGATAGGTATGACAAAGGCACCTAATTGGTCGATGTTTTGATTCCGGAAAGTTTCAATAGCAATTTCTTTAGCTGTTGCTGTATCTGTTGAGATGTCTTAACCGTTATGAAGTTAACTATGTATATATCATCAACTTACTTATCAGCTTTATGCTGGCTAGTGTTGATGGATTTTTAAAAAAATATTCTGCGTTTACTTATTCTGATGTTCTTCGATACTCTATTCCCTAATTGAGTCTATTCCAGAGTAGCTATTATTAATGTGGGTAATTGTTTTGATTGTTTGAAAATTGCTGTAAATTGCTTGTTGCCCACGATAAGGGGTGTTTTTTGAAAGACCAGTATTTAGCTGTCGTATCCTTATCTAGCTATAATTTCGTTCAGCTTTTTTAAGCCTTTGGAAATGAAAACTACAGCCAGAAAGAAGAGGAGAAAGAGACAAGTATTTTTGTTTCTAAGAGGTCTGGAAGATTGATCAAGGTTCCTGATCGACATGGAATTTGAATATTTTGCAATTCCATCTTGCTAAAGGTGGGAAAAATAGCAGTGTTGTAACGGAGTTGCTGTTGTTTCCTGGAACGCAGCATTCTAATTCGAATTCAATTTTCATTTTCTGGAATTGTGATGGAGTCTAAAGTACATCATTGAAAAAAATTTATTCAAACTTGTATTTCTCATCAATTCTCCATATTCTACGGTTTCTTCTTCCTCTGATCCAGTACATTCACCTTTCATTTCAGTCATTCTCCTAAAAGTATCATTTCCGCTGACTCTCGTTCATTTGATAACTTCTAGAAAGTACTTTAAACAGTTCGCTAATGATGACACCTCACAGCAGGTTGTTCAGTTGAACTTCTATTAATTACTTCTGGAATATTCATTACATATCTTGGGAACATATTCAAACAACTCTCGGTTTCTCTCTTGTACATAACCTTACCGATTATAGCGCGTGTGTGAGCTTAGACAATGACCGTGACACGGCATGGAAATCATCGGCCAGATGACGTAGTTACGTCATTCCGGTATGTTTATGTAAAACGGAACGTATTCGACATATGTTAGCTCAAATAATTAATAACAATTGTCATAAATTCATAATATTCTACTGTTAATATCGAACAGGAGTAAGGCCACCAAGGAACTATTGTTATGAACCTTGAAAATAGGTAAGGACGGTTCAGTAGATTGGTCAAAAGTCTTTTTTATAGTTTCTTGTAGTAGAGAGAACCAAATACTGCCTCAGTTCATGTCTTATTTGGGCGATAGTAAAATTAATGTAGGTCTGCATGACTGACGAAAGCGTGAACTAGGAGTCCCTCACGGATCTGTACCAGGTCCACAAATTTTCCTCATGTAAGTATATCAAATGAATGAAGATTGGAACCTTTGGTGTGAATACAATTCAAGAAATGGAAATTACCCAAAACAACGTCAATTCCACTTGAGGTGCGTTTCGTCAACAAAGTTGGCATCCTCAGGGGCTCAAAAAAGCATACTAACTACTAGTTCTATGGTAAATTTATTTATACCATTCATCTAAGGGCTAAATTGCATCCATTACCTATCACTATACCTGACGACATTGAATATTTTACCTGCTACAAATATTTACTAAATATTTTCTTTATCGTTTACCTGTTATAATCTTTTTATACCTTTTGTATTGGATTCAATGGCAACATTCTTGGATTTAATGACTGACGAATGAAAATATTCTTGAAAAATTTTAAATGAATAATTATTTCTTTACTGTACTATGAACTTGAACAAGGGGCTGTATGGTATCGGGCCCATATCCGCATTTATACTATTTTTACATTTTGAAATTTCTAGACTCACGAGAAGTCTATTGTCATGAACCTGTTTAATTAATTTCAAGCTTGTGTCATCAAATTGGTGGTCGTGATCCAAAGCATATTGGGCCACATTTGTTTTTTTTGGTCTCGATAAACGGATATGAGCAATGTGCTCCTTGAACCGTACTTTTAAGGTCCATCTAGTTTGACCCACATACTTCTTCTCGCAGTCCTTGCAGCTAAATTCATAAATCCCCGACTTTTCTTTTTCTTCTGTCTCATCCTTGGGAGTACCCAGAATCTTTTGTATACCACCTTCATATTGAGGGACTTGAAAATACTGTCAAAACCTCGAATAACTCAAGGTTCGTACGGGATAATGATATATTTCGGAGGGTTTTCCTCTTTTTGAAAAGTCGACACTGTAAAAAATAGTCCTTACATGCTTAGCAACAAAACAGGTAAATAGCCTATTATTATCAATCGTTTACTAATTCATCTTGACAACGGAATGTGGATAGTGTCATTTACATGCCTAGAGTTATAATGACTTTGACTTTGCCAAGTAATACCTTCACTTCCATTTATATAAATTTTTAGTTTATGAGACTTTTTGAATAAGTATTATTGTTGCCAGTTTATTCGGTAACTCAGTTACGCGCACAAGCAATTTAGAATTAAATAGCGGAACGAATAATCATGAAGGAAGGGTAAGAGAACAAACTTCAATCTAGGCAAATTTTGAGAAATATCAACAAGCAGCGGGAAAAACGTAATAAGTAACACGGAATGTATCGACTGTTAACATCCTCAGCAAGCGACAAGCCTCGGCTTTGCCTCGGCTCGTACTTGCTCACCTAGAATGTTAACACGTCTTTACATTCCTTGTTACTTGAATAACTAGATATTATTGTACATTAATTTTATCACTGCCATTTTATGCTCTTTCTGTATTGATTATCCTATTTTAAGTCATTATTTTAATTTAAACGCTCCAACTACTCTGATGTAATCACTTTCATTTAAAAATATTTGTTTAAGAATTCAGTATTCAATAATTCATAATAGATGGATATCGATTATTTTACAGTTTTTGAAATACGTTTCACTGGATAACTCTGACATGTTCTAAACGAATTAACAACATTGTATACTTTCCAATTTGATTCGTTTATAGGTGCAATCAAAACATACATTCTGTAACTATATTTTTAATTAGTTTCAATGTACGAGCTGAAACAGTTTTTTAGTATCATTTTTTGTGGCAGCTTATGATTCAGTGAAGAACTTCGTTTCTTGCTAATTAAAAATAAGTAATACTTAATTAACATTAATGGTCTATATTGAACCTTGACTCAAGATATTCAAAATTGACTCCTAATTATACAGTTTGAGGTAAATTTACGGACATAAATCATCCAGTGAAAATTATGGGCTTAACTACATTGTAGAGATTTCAAAATCAGCTATTAGAATCCGTAGAATTCGAAGATGATTAGAAATATTCGTTGTCTTGATATGCTGAATTGAATGGTTTTCTTTTCAAGTTTTCTTTAGCTTTTCCATAAATTCAAAGCACCTTTTACATCCACGGTAAATATTAGTCAAGTCCTAATGCTTCACTTATTAATCTTCATAATTCAATTGGATGAAAGTTTAATAATAAATTACGATGGAAATCCATTTTCTTTTTGTATTCAAGTGATTCTAGAGATTTATCAGAAACTTTGACAAGCACTATGCGTTCTGAAACCAATGACAACTTTTAGCTCGTGGAATATGATGAAACAAAGAACGAAATGTCTATCAAAATTAATTTTAATGATAAATAAGTAAAATGGAATTGATTTGAGATAATTTTCTTCAATATTCCACTATGAAGTAATTCAATTATTCCACGAGAGGATAAAGCGGTATGTTGGTTCACAAGTGTGGATATAACTTCAAGAAGTGAAAGATTGGAACTGAAGAGATACTATTACTAGTTAAATATGATTTCTGGTGTTACGTAGACAGTAAATGTGAAACAACCGAATCGAGTTTCTGGAGATGACGCATCTAGAAAAGCTGTGGAAACGAGGATGAAGAGTAATAGCACAGCTAAGCCCAACTTCGTTCGGAGCTAAAACAAATAAAAGGATGTACATGGTGATGTATGCTTTGAAATGAAAAAGTATTTACCGATACGGAAATGTTCGAATTTCGATTTCACAGCCCCAATGAAATTTGAAAAAGGAACCATCCTGCTTCAAATCAAAGTTCTTCGTATACTAATGCTATCTCCACTAACAAAGTAACTCCAATCCCTCGAAAAATATCGTGTGATCATCCCGACATTCCAAAAGGCAGCCTCCAGCTTTATTTTACACAACGGACCACGTTGGTTTCATAATCGAGACGTTGGATGATGATAGGAATTTTCTCCGCAAAAATGCCGCGGAAACAAGAGACTGTCCAATGCCGCACAACAAAAAAAAAACTAATAACACCATAATTTCCATCGTTAGAGCCTGACATTGCAAACGATTCTGCATGGGAGTAAATTATATCAATTTTCAGCGACCTTCGCTGTTGTACATACATATATCTGTAGGTTTTGCGAAATACCGCGTGTGCAAACAATGTAAGCAGAGATTAATTGTTGATCATTATGTTACATCTACCGATGGATGATTTAATCGGTTGATACTCCAGGAAAAGTATGTGTGGAATATGAAACATGCAATATTCTCAAGGAATATTCATGTTGGTAATGCTCTCGTTTCAAAATTGTTCTATAGAATGATAGAATAGAAGAGAGCTTTAGTTTTATTTTCTAGAACAGTGAAAAGTTTAAATTTAATGCATGTTAAGTAAAAAAAATATCGAAATAAATACGAACATGGAATAAAATATATATTAAATATAAAAAAAACATGAAAGCAAACCAATAAACTTTCAAACACACAATGGATACAAAATTGAAATATAAAAACAATGCAAATGACTAAGGAATCAATCTATGGATTAAAAATACAAGTAACTAATCATAGTTTTTGTTATGATTTCCATATATAGGAAGGCCTTCATCGCACCTTTCATATCATATTTAGTTTTATTTTATGTTTCATTTCTATTTTATTATTTTTTAATGTTTATATTCTTTAATGCAGTTTGTACAGTATACGATATTATATTAATTCCGAAAAATTAAAAAAATCTATTGTTACTACAAAAAAATATATATACAAAAAAAAAAATTGCCAAAAGGTATAGAAATATTATTTTTTTTGAACCTTGTTTGAGTCTAATACTTTGAAGTTGCTCATAATAGAGCTGCATCAAATGTTCAGACTTCGTAGGTGTATATCTATGCTTATTCTTAAAAATGTACGCTATAAGTATGTTTCAAATATTAGCATGTGTTAGAATAAAATATTTTCACAATATTTTGTAGATTATGGAACTTGATATTAAAGACGACATGATATAGTTGCGAGTGCTTTTTCCTGGAACCTTTAAATGGCGTTGGGTTATTATTCAGTATTCATCTTAGAGATTTCCAATAGAAGCTAAAGCTGTTTTTCGACTCAATTGGGTTGAACTAGCCTCCTCTGACGATTGGCAAGAACCATGAAATCAGTACAAAGGTGTTTTCCCTACACCAAAAAATAATTTCAGCTATGATATTTGAATAGTACTGCAAAGTGGTTCTTGTAGAAGACGTTGCCAAATATCAAACAGATATAGTTCAATGATCGTAGAGGGCAGAAGATGTTTTCTGTCGGGACTTGCCGACGAAAATACCTGTTGTATAGTTTTGTTCGCGGAATATTGGATTTATTTTTCATTAGTAATAAGACTGCTTCCAATAAAGCAGATAAATGTTTTCTATTCTAAATAAGCAAATTCGTGATAGACTCAAATTTAAATTCGACGTGAAAACATTTCTTGTAAATAATTGTTTTTCCGTACACCTGATTATTTATGGGTTCAATGGATTTATGTTTGTAGATGTTAACTTTTATCTGTTAGAATATCTATGAATGTAATTAACAATTTTATTTGTAAAGATAGTAATAATTTTATCATTTATTTATTGCAACTATATACATTATAATGTGCCATATTAAAATAAACTATTAAAATTTCCATGAATGTTTTTATTGATTTTAAATGGCATCGGTATAGTATTCATTTTATTATATTATTTATTTATTCATTGCAACCACATCATGACGAGCCATATGTCTACATGTACCAGACTTGGTTGATAAATTTCTATTCTATTTTATATTATCCTGCTATGTATTCATTTTTCAGCAAAGTTGCAATAAACCTGAAACCTCAAAACTTTCTGGAATTTTATTTTGATTAATAGATTTTTTTATAAAATGTATGTAGCCATTTACATTTGATTTTAAATCTCCGAAAGGAACTCTGTATAATTTTGAGAATGTATCTTCTTGATTGAAAGCCAATGAGTGGATCTTAAATTTTGAATTTCATCCAATTGAACTGATACATAAGGTAAACCTGTTTAGTTTTTTTAATGCCTGTCATGTGAAAACAATGATTTGTTTTAATTTCCATTATATATTTTTGGTGTTAGAAATAGTTTGTCAACAGTATTTCGAGCACTGGATATCAAAACAACAAAATTTTATTTTTTTCAAGTTGATTTCTAAATTTATTTTGCATTGCAACGTCATCTTCAACGACACCAATCATTAAATCATTTCTATGTCACGAAAAGATATCGAAGATATCGTAGGTGGGATTTTTAGAGGTTTTCATCTATTGAAAATTTTAATTAGAATCGATTCTCCTGATTGATAAAGGCATGTATACTAATAAATATATTCATCACCTCATTTTCGGGCATTTTTAAATACTCCACCACTAAAGTGAAGTAATATTTTTCAATTTTTCCATGTCAGTATTTGAGTTCAACGTGTTACTAACAAAATGTATGACTTATTTTTATGAAATAAAATAAATAGTTTAAAAAAAATTCAAAACACGCTTTTATAACACATTGAACAAAAAAGTAAAAAAAAAAATTATATACGCAGAAAATAATAATAAATGAAAAATAGTAGTACACTTTTTTCACAGTGATACTAATATTTTTCATTTATTATTATTTTATGCGTATATAAATAATTATTTTTTACTGTTTAGTTAAATGTGTTATAAAAGCGTGATGCTTAGTTTTCTTAAACTATATTTTATTTTTCATTTTTTAGTTCTCAAATCATTATGAGAAAAAAATTCTCCGGGGAGAGAGCCTGAAAAAATAAATAGCGAGCTATCCAAGCAGGCGCATTACTTACTTATCCATGAGAATTTTTAAAATTATGGCGAAGGCTCTCACACAGAGTATATGAGAGGCAAATTATTTAATTTTGGCGACCCTGATCAGGATAATGAGACAAACTCATCAAATTATCGTATTGTCACCGATTCTTGCTAAGTGTACAAAGTTTCAATTAAATCTATCCCTTTAAAGGGGTCAAAATTGAGTGTAAAGGAATCTGTTACAAAAATACATATATACAGGTGAAGCTAAATAAAAGCGTGTAAAAAAGCGGTAGTTTGTAAGAAAATTTCTAAGAACGTGTTTTTTTATTTTTTTTCGTTTAAATAGTATAACCAATTGTATCCAAGACAAATGATGAGCGTTCATTTCAGTTGTATGACAATGATATTGAATAATTTTTCATTTAAAATTTTTTTCGATGAAATTTAATTATTATGGGACTATTTTCGCTGCTTTCACGAGTATTTTCTTCTAGTATTGAAAAATATTGTCGCTTGGTTTGGGGATTTTGAAGAAAAATCTCAATCATAGAAAAACTTTCGGTCATTTCCATCAACACGAAAAATGCAGTTATGTTATCAATATTCTATCCACATGCAAGCATTATGTATGATGCAGGCAAACTGTATTTAGTTGAAGTCGTAAGAATGCTTTTTGTCACAGCATTTCAAAGTTTGCCATGACTGAATCTTCCGACCGATTCTCCGGCAATATCTAACATTGACTGTTGCGTAACATATACCAATACCAATAAACAATTAAATCAGGCGAATGGTGTTGTTCGTTCATGGCCGATGCGTGGAGAGAGAGATGATCTTTCAGGTGCATAGGCGTGCTATGCTAGATGAACTCCTGTCGCCTTCAAGGTTCCGTCAATATTTGTTTAGATCTACCCACCGTGTTTTCGTCGAACAACAACGGGTAAACGAGTTCTCAAAGCCTTCGTTCGTTCTTTCTCGGCACCGAAAACAATTGCTTCATCAGAAATGCATGATCGGACGTGGTGTCTAGAGAAAACGTTTATTTTTATTACCGAAACCCATTGTTTTCCTATTCAGAGTAGGACAGTTGCCATAGCCAAAAAAACAAGCACAATTATAAACGAATTAGAAAACGATTTTTGTGGGATTTTTAGGAAGACGGATAATGTAGCTCGCTTGGATTGTGAGGATTCCTTACGCGAATCTACAAAAAATACCCAATATAATGTAGACACCTATTCTTCTTCTTCATCTTTGAGTTCGAAAATAAATATTTCGTAATATTCGGAACCAGTCCAGCCGATCGCAATGAAACAGTTGAGTGTCAAATGAATAATCTTGGATATACTAGGGTGACACCTGAAAGTATTTAGAAAAGCAGTATGGTCTGCTTCGCGTAGGTCCTTCTCAACTTCCTGCATCCAATTTGATCTCGTTCTTTCTATTACACATGGCAATCTAATTCTATGTTGTATTTTTTTGCTGACTATATCCTCATTTAGCTCCTGTCTAATTTCTAGGTTAGTTCTTATTCTGTATTCTTCCAAAGAAATCTTATTTGGCCTCAGTATCGCTCTCTTAATGTTTCTTAAAATTTTCTCTTATTTTCTTCTTCCTCTTTTGTCAGTCAACGACTCGCATAGGTATAATTATTGTAATATATTCTTATTTATTTTCTCTTTGTTTTTTGTCTCGGATGCTGGTCCTGTCCTCAGCCTCCTAGGCTTTTTGTGTTTTCCGGGTTAGTTTCCAGCACCCACTCCGTGACTATAATCCCCTGTACCAGTCTGTACAGGTTCTTCAACGGCTGGCTGTTGTATTCTTCGGGAGTAAGCATAGGTTTCCCGAATATTGCCTGTTTTTTGTGACCAGTGAGAGGACCCGTTATAGTCCTAACTTGATTCCTGCTTAACTTAAGCAGTTCCTCAGTTTTGTGTTATGACGGTTCTTTAATGAATGTTTTCCCGTGGTGCATGAGAGGGGCTTCGTTCCACCTTTTCATTTGTTCCGTTTGACCCAGTCCCGCATGCAACCTCGGATGTCCGATTTAGAGTTGATGAACCCATTCTGGCTAATTCATCAGCTTGTTTGTTGCCATCGATGCCACAGTGTCCTAGAACCCACATCAAGGTTATTTTGTTGTGTTCTGCAAGAACACTAAGTTCTTCGCGGCATTCCCATACCAGTCTTGATGTCAGTTTTGGATTCATAGGAGCCATTAGTGATGCCAGACTGTCTGTGCATATTTTGATCCATGCATTGCGCATTTCCCTCATATAGTTCTCTCTCACGCATTGCAAGATAGCGTACATCTCCACCTGGAATACGGAGGTGTTTGTTCCTAGTGGGGCACTTATTTGGGAGTTTCTCCCCTCACTGTATATGCCAGCACCAGTTCCTTCCTTGGTTTTTTATCCGTCTGTACACCAGATTCTCTCTCCAGGTTTGCCCTTGATGTTGTCGTTTGTCCATTCGCTTCGATCTTGTATGATCACCTTAATGTTGAAGAAATATTTGGGAGTTATGTGGTCTGTTGGTTTCATTTCGAGAATGTTACCTTCCACTATTTCCTTTATCTGGTTGTGGTCCGATCTATCACTCGTGTTTTGTTGCTTCTGAAGTCCCATTCTTGCCTCCCCAAAGATTTTTACGTCAACCGGTGGGAGATCTAACAGTGCCTCAGTCATATATTGGTGTTGTTTTCATAGCTCCCGTTATGCTAAGGCGTTGTACCTTGCTCAACTCAGCCGCGGCTATTTTTTGGGTTATCTTGGTTCACCATACCAAAAGCGTATGGGTTTCACCATAATGTTTTATGTCCAATACACCATTTTGGTACTTAGCCCCCAAATTTTTCCGTGTGCTCTTCTGACTATCATCAGTGTCGCCCCGGCTCTCTTCTTTACTTTTGTCAGCTGTTAGTTCCAGGTGAGTTTCGAGTCTAAAAACACCCAGAGATGTCTGACTTCCCTTGAAAGCAGTATAAGCGTACCTTGAAGGGTCAGAGGTCCTAAGTTCTCCACAGTTTCCTTCTTCGGGTAAAAGCTACGATGGTTGATTTGGAGGGACTGAAAGTTAAACCCTCTTTATCTATCCATATGCTGACCAGAATAAGGGCCACTTGCATTCTCGCCCTAACCGTGGTATTGAATTTTCCTTGGACCATGATGACTGTATCATCTGCGTACCCAAGTAATTTATGTTCGCTTATTTCGAGTGTGCTTGGCACATCCTCCACCACCAGGTTTCACAGCAATGAGGACAAGACACCCCCATGCGATAGTAGTTGTTAGTAATCACGTCATTTTTCTTTAATGGTGAAGAATGCTCTATTTGCGTTCATTATTTTTTTTTGTTTCCTCGTCTTTTCTCTACCGTTTAAGGTATCCTAGATTTAAACTGTTTGCCTTTTTAAAACCCTCTTGAACCTCTTTTAATAATTGGTCGTTTCTTAATCTCAATATTTTTGGTTTTTCCCATGTTCTATAATTACTTCATGCATTGCCCTCATTACTTTTCTGACCCTGGTGATTCTCACTATATCATCAACGTATGCAAAAATTTATCCTACTGTTCCAAGATTCCTTTTCCTTATTTTTTCCTACCACACACTTATTCTTAAGTTAATAGTTGATAGGGAGTCTATGTTTGAATCTTTATGCACCAAATTGAAGAAAAATCATAATGCTGACAAGATAATGAGAATACCCTACAAATACAAACCCTTACAATTTTTGAGGGGTTGTGATGAAATTTGATGAAAAAAGTTCGTTGGTAATGAACCCTGAGTGATTATTCCAAGAATTTTTTTGCAGATGGTGTCACCGAATGTCTTCATTTCTTCCTTGGTAGCAACACGATGACTCAGGGACCTGAAAAATTGGCATTTCTCGAACAGAAGCTTGAGTTATGTTTCCGTTGCACTTCACTGAGGTACTTAAAGTTTTCAGATTCCACCCTCATTTCTGGTTTGACGAGCTGATAGAAGAGAGAAGATACTTACTAGACATAAGATCGTTCCTTACAAGTTATTTACTTTCAAGTAGTGGCCCCAGGATAGATCGCTGAGGAATTTCACCGTTTATGAGGGAAGTCAGATGAAACCGTTTAGACCACACACACACACGTCTTTCAAGATCAAAGTCCCAAAATTTGCAGTGCAGATCGAATGCTTTGGAGATCTCCTGTCTTTTTTGATAGATAACTGTCATATTTGCAAGATGTTGCAATCAGTACGACCTCTTGGTGATGGAAACCATTCCTGGTTGTACCAAATATTTGAAGAGCTGGATATTGATGGCTTTTATCATAACATTCTAGATATTGGATAACGCGATGAGTCTATAGTAGCTGGGAAAGTATTTTTAAATTTTAGGGACTTTACTGTAGATGATTTCCAAGTGGATAGAAATTAACTGAATTCGAAAAGGACTCTGAACTGTGTGCCACAAAAGGAATGGGAAGCTGTGTTTTGGAACTGCATGAAAAAAAAGAAAAAACTTTTTGTTCAATGAAAAAGTCAAGATTTATCAATTTGAAAGTAATTTTCACAGTGTTACTTTGTTCCGAAATAGCATTCGAGAACAGACTTTCTTGTTGATAATTTTTTCGAGTGTTATTAAATATTGGAGGGGGAGGAGCATTAAAGCCAGGAAATTTGTTATTTTCCGACTTTTATACCAATAATTTTTATTTTTGTTATTATTTTGTTTTGGTATCTAGCCCGTTTTTCCTTTTCATATCATTTATTCAATAATTGAAATATGGCTAATGAACTGCTGTTAAGAAATGATTCCAATGTGTTGAAGTTATCAAGAAAAGGTCTCAAAATATTCTTAGAAATTGTCCATTACCGAAAATTATGAACAAGAATGTTAGAAGGTAACCTCATTTTCAACGGTAATATAGTGAATACGAATAATAATAATGTGAATTTCCAATAGGGTATTTCCACATACTGCTGATGTTGAATAATTTTTTTAACCCATGAAATTTGGTATGTGTAATATTCCTAAGCTAATTTGTTGATACGATTAACAAAAATTGATTGCTTCATGAAGGGCAAGAAAAAACAATTCAACGAACAAACTCTATCATACCAAAGATTTTCGAAAATTTGCATATCAACTTATGCGAAATCTAACCATGATGAATATTTCGAAAACGTCAATAATTGATTAAGTATTAATAATACGAATCATTATCTCGATGTGAAATGTTTAATTTTCAAGAATGACTATCGCAATCAATGATCTGTCAATATTTCTTCAGATCTACCTACTCTTGTTTTCATAAGACATCATTTCGAATATAAATATTAATTATTCATGCATTCATATTTCTCGAGCTTTGAAAATAACAATAATATTCCATTCAGAATGCATAGTTGCATATCAAGTGTGCTTCAACGATAACTTGGTATAACTTGAACTTGTGGTTTATACATTCTAAGTGATGCTACTGAGAAACTTGAAGAATACCATCAAATCACGCCAATGAGATAATAAATGGCTTACTGAGAGAACCGACCTTCTAACGCTTTTGAGGTATTGACAATGTTTATCTGTTTTTGTAGACATCAACAATTTAAACAAATGAATGTGTTTGTGATGTATACTCTTTTTTTTCTCTTAATTAACGTCTTCATACAAGTATGATTGAATATCGTTCCACTCACTGTTTTGCATTTTATTTGTATAACAAGGTAATTTATTCGTTTTTGCTATCGATAAAATTCCAAAAATAGCAACGAAACATGTTTACTCGATACTGGGTAATGGTTCATTGGTATAATATGGATTATATTGTGGAAGTCCTAGAGCATTTTCCAATCGACAGAGTAGTTGTATGTTTACAGGGTTAACAATTTCAAAGAAGCAAGGAAAACTATTGCACCGATGAAAACATACAGATACAGTCTTAACTATTTCAGCACTTCAGAAACAATTCGATTAGTGTAGATTTTTTTGTGTAAGGATTGATTAAACTATCAAATCCTCATTTCAATAGTTCAGTCTATAATCAACTATAAAATCATTCCGTGCCAAAATTGAAAATAAGGCACATCAATTACCCCTCCTTGTGATAATTATGTTGATATTTTATTCCTGTTAAGTATGAACAGTTTTTATGTTTGGTAAAATTATCGTTATAAATACCACAAAATGAATATTCTGGAGTAAAATTCCTCTTTGATTATTTTCACTGGTGATCAGGTTTATTTAAATAATATTCAGCCCTATGCTGTACCAGTTCCGTTGAAAATAACGTCAACGTTATTCACCATTTCCGTTATTTTGCTATTGCTTGGTAATAGCAAAATAACGGAAATGGCGAATAAAGGTGACGTTATTTTTAACGGAAGTGATACAGCTAGGGCTGATTACCATTAGTTTGTAGGACTTAATACGTCTCTATCAGGTTTTTCATTTCCGAAATAAACTTCGGTAGAAAATTTAATCAAAATAATAAAAAAATTCAATTATTTTAAGCCATCTCGAGAACGTCAAGTTGTTCCAGAGAATATCAAAACCATAAGCGGTGAAAGAGGCAGATAAAAACTGTTTATACTTGTAACTCATGAAGAAACTTAGTCACAATCTGTGAAGGAAATTAACTGAAAATGAAAGACTTAAAAATTTAAAATGATTATTGAAATAATACTTCATCGGATTGAAAATGGAAGCATGGAACGCACCAATACCTTTTTTATTTTTACCATGTATCGATTAATTTCAATATTCTGATTGCATTTGCCCGATAGGAGAGATCATTAATCGATATGTCCGCCTTCTTTATATTGAATCGCTTTATTTGGATCCCAGTAAATTTTAATGATAGTTAATATATTTGCATATGGAAAATCATGGTCACCAAGTTGTAAGTCATTTTTTTTCAAGCTTCAATGAAGAAGATATCTTGAATTCGCAAAGAAAATAACATTTCATTGAAATATATGAAGCTACAGACACGAAAGATAGGTGAAAAAAATTGTGATTTGTTTCCACCGATGTCCAATTCACATTTAGGAGGGTATCCTTAATTTCAATTATTTAATTTTTGACCGAAATAAATTTTGCTCCCATTAATATCATTTCTTCCTATATGATTTTTTTCACAATCTGTGTCGGGTCTGTAACGATTCTAAAGTAAATTGGAGCCATTCTTGACGTGACAATCGAAAACTTTATTGAATATTTGGAAAACCACTTTTTGATCAGAAATTACCACACTCTCGCAACTCCATAATCTTTGACATGAGAAAAATTGCATCGAAATTGAAGAGCTCTTCGATGAGATAATGAAACTGTCTCACCATATGGAAATCCGGAGTTGTTTTAGAAGTGATATATTGCCATATGAATGACTGTTCTATGACGCAACTTTTTTCCAATTTCACTAAAACTATACCTATTACCGTGTTCATGTTAGACATCCTCATTCGGAAAGTGTATGCACAGAGCAATGCCTAAGGCAGGTCACAAAATGTGCAGTGTACATCGTGCATAGAAAGGGCCCTAGTGTAGATCACTGAGGAATTCCGCTTTTCAATGAGATTACGAGAATAGTACCATCTAACATCCTTAATGTGCAAGAGAGCAGTTGTGCAGTTGTGTCTCTCACGAAATATGCATTGGATTTGTAGAAACATGATCCTATTCACTTGAAAATTTTAAATATACGCAGGTTGAAAAAATAATTTATTACTTTTGAGAACGTAATTATTGTATCCTTTTCGAATTCATTTGAATTTTTCTTCTAAAAACTTTCTATGGAATGAGATTTTCACCTGAATTTCCCATCACGCACGTCAGTGGTTTCGTGATTTATATCTCGACTTTAATTACACCCGTGGCCTTCAACCTGAACTCAACTCACCAGTCATTGTTCACATCCGCAACAAGATCTTCACAATGGCCTCTAATTGTCTGCAAATTATAGAAATGATAAAAAAACAGAAAAAAAAGTATCATCTTATAATAATTATTGATTATTATTTAATCGTTTACGGGAAAAACTGTATTCAGATGTCGAATTTCTGATGAAGTTAATTTTCTCACAGTCTGTTGAAATTATTATTTTAGTCTACTTACACGGTACTATTGCAAGTATGAAACTGATTGAGCAAAATGACATTTCATTATTATATTCTTCGGTTTAGTGTGTCATCGATTGCTATGATCATTAGTCACTATGTGTTGTTCTGAGGAGGCTATCCTTTACTAACTCCATACCTTCTGAGGAAAATCTCCAAGCAAAGCATTCTGCAAGCGGTGATCAATCCTCCTTAAGAAGAGGTACATTATAAGACGCATCAATCTGGTATGACGAGATGTTTCCATAAAATGAGAATGGAATGAATAAAACATGCATTTTAGGAGCCGGGAGGACTTGTGTTTGACCCGTCAATATCCATAGAATTAATTTAATCCTAATGAAAGCGAATAGAAATTAGGGACACAAGTAATCAAATGACAGAAGAGATAGAGGGAGAATTATTATTATTATTATCAATAATATTAGAGGAGAGCGGAGACACGTAATGAAAAATTCACCTGGTGGAACAAAAGGTTTCGGCCTCCCTTTTTTGAAAATTTGAAGCAACCCTGACATATACGAAAGCTCAACTCTTTGTAGCTATAACTCAAAAAAGCCCCTTCTCATTCGAGTATTCTCGAACTTCACCAAATAACTTTATTTGTTTCGTCTCTTCATTTGTTTCGAGACACCATGGTGTTGGAAATCTTTGAAGAATGTTCTTTTTAATTGTTTCCTAACTCTAGAGAAACAAATGGCCCTGTTGCACCCCAGAGAGCACAAACAGTTAACAGAAACCTGGGACATAAAGGGGGAAAGGGGGTCATCACCTATAGGAAGCTAGAATTGGCTATATCAATTTTGAGTCTATTCAAATCAGCAGGTCTAAGGTGATCTTACCCTACCGATGCAGAGGAAACCATCCTACCTGTCCAAGCTGAGGCATTAAGATTGGCTGATAGAAATATCCGATATGATGTCCAATTTTCTGTAGTGCCAACACGCTTATTTACCTGGAAAATCCTGTAAGTCGGTCCATCATAGCATTGTCAGCATGACTAAGAAATCTTCCTCGAACAAGAGACTGCACTCACAGCGTTACTTGACGTAGAAAGAGACTTTGATAAAACTTCATGTGCCTCTTATCACATCAGCCCTCAAGGAAATAACCAGGGTAACCCCACTATTGTGTAGCCTTGTAGTAGACAGCCTCCTAAAATACATAAACCGAGGAGGGGTGTATGCTCAGGGTTATGGTGGCGGTTATCATCATAATGATTAACGGAAAATATAAGGGTGTATATTTGATGAAATCAACCCTCACAAATGTACAGACGTGGTACACGAGGGAGAACCTCAAGATCAATCCCAAAAAGCCACGATTACAGGTTCAACCAGAAAGAACTAGAGACCAACAGAGCTTTTTGAATCTTTGGTGGAAGCTACGTGATCGAAATACCTGAGGAGTTAAACCTATTAAGGACAATGACAATTAACACTCAGAGAGATGCTAGCTAGTTTATAAAGACTTGCCATGCTTGGAAGCACTGGCCCAGCACTTCGACAATTAGCCCAAAGGTGATTCCAAACCTCCCTTATCTGCAGCAGAGGAGAGGGGACCAATGGAGGGGGAACAATCTAGGTCTCACCAACATAATGGAGGTCGTGAGAATCAACATATAGGAGATGCCATCGGACAAAATGACACCAACCTACTGCTTTGATGGATCATACACCATCATACACGATGAGGAAGTCACATCAAGAGCCCTACCAATGCTGTCAAGAAGGCAAATCTGGTATTGGTAGGGGCTGGAATGTAAAGGTAGAGATTGAGGAAGAAGATTAGTCTAAGTCTTCGAATATATTCCAACCTGATGTAATGGCTATTTCTGTTAGCACGAGAGAGATTTCAAGGAGGGGTCCAACCAAACCATAGTCATTCTCTCTGACAGACAGGTGGCAATAATAAAGGCACTGCGATCATGTAGATTTTCTTCCAAATTAGTTTGGAAGATTCACAAAAACCTCAACGTCCTTGGAGTGAAAAAGAGAGTGAAACTTGAAATGAAAGGGCAGTTGCCTTAGCAAAAGCGGGGACAGCAATAACTCGCATGGGATCAGAATGAGCCTGTAAGCACCATCAATCTTCCTGGGAGAATACATCAGGCAATACTAACGAAAAAATTATGATGATAATGGAACCAACTGGCGGGCTATTGAAACACAGTCTTGAACTGAGTCGGAACTTTCTCAGGAAGGATAAATCAACTGCATCCTGTGGTGAGCAGGACGGAACCGCCTCCCACATACTCTTTGAATAGAAGCTCTGGGATGATGAATATATTTGGACACTGCAGTCCGGGAGATATCATCCCACAGGAAAACCTTGTGAGGAATCTAAAAGAGTTCATGAGAAGGTACGAAATACTCGCGATAAACCTGACAGCGGAGAGAAGAAAGGTTCTACCCATAACTACATGCAGTTTGGCCAATGGCCAATCCTGCCGAAAAATAATAATAATGAAAAATTTAGTATGTAATCAATGCAATTTGAAAAAACCAAGTTACGATCATTTTTGAATATCTTGAATGATTATTATCTCTGAATATTCTTGTAATGATTTTGAAATGTCAATAATGAATTGCTTTTACAGCAAAATATTCCCAACTAAGGGGTCATAAAATGATCACCAATTTTTTTGCCAGTATTGATATTTTTATTTTTTAAACGGAATCCCTTTACGTGTAGAACATGCTACGGATATTGAGTACAGGATTGAAAGTGAAAAGATACAGAGTGCTCTATCGAAGAAATTATATTGTGGTCAATAATGATTGTAACGTTATTTTTGTTCCATTATTGTTCATATTAATAAATTGAGTCGGTAATTATTTGCCTTCTGCATTTGATATGTGCAATTTCTTAAACACTTGCAATACCTAATTCAACATATTACTTTCTCGAGAGTTGCCTGAGCGGAAGTCTATTTCAACTATTCCTCACATGAAAACAAATATTTTACCTACCTACTTAACTGCACTGTTATTTTACGGATATATTATCATCCAGGCGAATTTCTTCTACTAATAGCATATAAATACTTTTTGCATATACCGTCCAAACGTTATGGTCATATTTCTATTTTTCTCTCTCAAATGTGATTGATATTAAATTATCCCAATGGTTAGATACTACATACTACTACTGTCATTTGTGAATCAGCTGTTCCTACTTCTTCTTATTGAACGTTCATTGAGAACCATTTACTCAGTTATAGCAGCTGTCTTCGCTCTGAGATTTGTTCCTTAGTTAGGTACAGTATCTTGGGACTGCACTTTGAACGGAATAGGCTTGACAAGTTTGCATGTTTCTGTCGTTGGTGTATGCCTTTTACGCTAGGTTCAGCTGAGTTAACCTCTGGAGTAAACCCATTATGTGTTTGGTTGGTGGTGGTGATTGGAAGATTGGAGGTCTGTTTTTTAATATCTGTTAAAGCTATCTGATGAATAAAGGATATGAAGTTCAAAAATCTGAATTAATTCTGTTTGAATCTTTCATATAGGGATTATATTTTTGAACTGGCAAAAGAATCCAGGTTTTGTTTTATTCTTTCAAATGACTGCGTGACCATATTTAAGGACCTTACTCATCAAGGGGATTAAAACCACAATTTCATTCAGGTGCTTTTCAGTTAGACCTTTAGGTACTTGATCCCAGGTAACCCTTTGACCAGGAGGAGACTACCGAAAGCCGAAAGTATATTTCACTCGGTGGATACCTGACTCTCCTGGTAATTTTTTTTTTTACTGGATTATTTTTTTCTACCAAGCACATTTCTACTACCTGGGGAGTTGTTTTCCACGTCGTTGATGCCGTAGGCTTATCTGCCTGATGAAACTCCCTACTAAGTAGGGCCTTTCAAGAGCTTGGAGATGCAGCATCACAACTAAGAGCAACCTGACGGTGCTACCATAATGTATGCTACTCCATGGCTTCGACCTCCAACTAACAAACCCAGCATTAAGTAGAGATATATTTATTGGTATTCTTCCATAATATAAAGAATGCCTTATTTGCCATATCTAGGAAACCATGGCACATATTCCAATATAAGCAGAAGCCGGTGTTTCAAACTCTCAAATTTTAATTAGGATTTCTTTTCATACAAAACAAATCTGCCAAATTTCAACACTCTAGAAATCAAGGAAAATCACAAAACACTTGAGATAAATTCAGCCACGAGCGTAAAATACTTAGGTGTGTATATCGACAGTCATTTGAAATGGGATACTCATATAGAATTCATCACAAAAAAACTTAGATCATTAATTTATTTATTCTACAAATCCCGAAAATTTCTTTCCCAAAATGATCTGATTTCCTTGTATAATGCCTTGGTAGTACCACACCTCACATACGGAATAATTGCTTGGGGTGGAATACTGAAAACCCATTTGCTCCAATTAGAAAATTTCTTGAAACGTTTTTATAAAATTATTTTAAGAAAACCCCAAAATTATTCTTCAGACCAGCTACTAAATGAAATTCAGCTATTCAATCCTAGACAAATATAATTCTATAACGTTGCTCATTACTTGTTTAAAAACAAACACACTCTTGAGATTGCTCACAACTCCAGATATGACACCAGACAAAAAGATCCCTTTTCTGTTCCACAAATGAATAAAACTGATGGACAAAGGAGTTTAAATTACTTAGGCCCCAAAATTATGAATTCGCTTCCAAACGAAATGATAAATATACATCTCCCATTTAAATTCAAAAAACTACTAAAAAAATTCGTAACAGAAAATAAAACAAAAATAGAAAAAATTATAGACACTAAAAATAACTGAAAAATATATTTATCTGTGCATATCTTATGCTTATATTCCTAAGGTCTTACTTTACATTTAAAATTTTATATTTTAGACTACAATTTTATATTTTAGATGCAAAATTTTATATTTAAGATTTAATATTTTATATTTTTATACTTTAACTCGTGATCAATATTTTGTATTTTATATTTCTATGTTTAAATTTTATATCTACTTTTATGTGTGTATTAAATACGTTATATGTGTGTGCGGGTGTATGTGTAGATATTGTTATATCACACAACATACCATTTTTATCATAAATTTGTAAATGGTTCTTTTTATCTTATTTCAATATGTATTGTGTTTTCGCACACAGTGTTTAGTGCTTATCCTTTATAAGCGCTTGACACTCGCGAATATATTCCATCGTTTATATCAAACATAGGAAGCATCCTCTTGTAAACCTTGATAAATAAACGTTATTATTATTATTATTATTATTATTATCAAGAATCACTCTGTATGAGGGCGGTGTTGGACATTTTGCCGGGTTGCCCTACAGTAGTTGATATTGGGAATACCCTATCAAAATTAGTGGGTTTCTCCGGATTGTCTCGCTAATTAATAATAGCCATCTCCCAGTCACTCAGAGTTACGCTTTTGGGCCACTGTGAATAGAAAAATGACAACGTCGCGTTGGACTCACCTCAGTGGATGTCTCGTAGCAGCGCGGAGTACGATGATGTATTATTTTTTTTCTATGATTTATGACATTAAAACGCTATCCACGTACAAGTTGCTTTGCCTTCTCACGATTGTTCGCCCGACCGTGATGGCCAGAGACTCGTTCTGTCAATGTCGTCTTTGTAATTTTCGTGGTAGAACGAATTTTGATTATCATCCTACGGCTGTACGTATCATTATTATTGTCTGTCTCGGAATTATCGGTTGGGATGCGGGTAATAACAAGAGATCGGATTGGGTGTCGCTTATAAATTCATGTTATTTGTAATGATAAAGTATTAACACTTGTAGCAAGTTTGATTCGGTAGGTGGGTTTGAGTTTCTTGTGATTATATGCCAAGGCTTCGCCAACTTGATCTCCTATTTGCCCTAGGTCGAAATTTGTACGATTATTGTGCTCTACGGTCAAATACATGTTCTGTGCAGAAAGGTTCTTGTTATTACACGGCGATTCTCGAAAAAATTCGGGCACGATGGAATGTTAAGTAGCCTTTATGCGAAACTGTTGACTGGAGAAATTGTTGCACTATTCAAAACATACCCAGTGAGTAAAAACTATTCTATTCGAATCGGTGAATATGGATGAGAACAATGAAAAACAAATATTTTCGAAAATGTATGAGAGCCACTTTGTTAACGAGTTTTCTAATGAAATATGAAATAAAATTCGATAATAATTTAGACGTTCTGTGTCGTAGATCTCGACAACTGCGCTTAGGAAAAGAAACCAAGAAAAACCTTTCGTGAGTTTGACAACACTGCCGCTAAAAAGTTTCCTTACATAGAAGACGGTAGAAAGAAAAAAGTTGGTGTCGGCATAGAAACTGTTTCTGTCCATGCTTTCCTTCGCCTTGGGGAGGAAAATAGGTTTGTGATAAACAATAAAATCAGATTGAGAATTGTTGCTACAGTTTGAAGTTTACGAAAACCCTACTCAAAAACAATTCATAGTTGAAACTCCTATGAAATTTAGTTCAGCTAATAGGAACATAATATACATATAGAAACATTTTTGTGTTCATCAATTTTTTTTTGGTGGGCCATTCATTCATCTTGGAATATTTGCCCTTGTTTGTCAGTTCATTAGACAAGAATTCCCACCCTAATTTTCTTTGTCTGATAAAAACTTATCCCCTTCGATACATTTGTTGACGTATCTCGGGATTTTTTAAAAATACACACATTCCGAAAAAATTTGGGTGGGAAGTCTTTAAATGATATACAGATTTTCATCGATTTTTTTTATATTTTTTTTCTAGTTCCTGTAACAATTTTAGAGTACCTATACATTTCTAGCTTAGGAATAAGAATCTATCTGTTAGACTCTGGTTTAATATTATTGAAATAATACTTTATTAGGCTTATTTCAGGTGAAAAAAATAATTACTTTACAATGTTTTTGGAAAAACTCCCATAGAACCAGAGATGTGCATGAAAGGGTGAGAGTCGGGAAATAAATACTCAAATTTCTCAAATTCTGAATTGAAAATCATCGACTCTCAGTTTTGAATTATAAAGTGAACGTAATCTCAAATTGTTGAAAATATTCAAAACGGACTAACAAATGATTCCAATCCCCACTGATTTATCTACGAATACCTGATCAAAATTAAAACAAATGACTAAAACACCAACCCCTTGATGCAATATTTTGATCTTAAAATAGATTGTTCACACTAAGCTATGTCTGGCTACACAAATCTCAACTTCCTCGGAATAACTCGCTTTTGGCATAGCATTACATCTCTTTAATAGAGTCATAAATTGAAACTGAAAATAAATTCTAAAGTTATGATACAGCCATATTCATCGGAACTGTCGTATGCCAAAGTTCTTGGGTGTCATAATTTTTCCTCAAAATACATTTTGAAAGATTTCTGTGCCATTATTGCCCTAATCGGGTGATTCTATTATTAAATTGTTGTTGTTTTAATTGATATTTCCGTCAACCAGCTGCACACGCTTAATAGTACATCCCTAAAAAGTCTTCGAAAGACTTGTCCGAGCTAGGGAAGACGCAGCCCTTACCTTTTAACGTGTGATGCCATGCACGAGACCGATGACCATGCTGGGAATTGTACCAATTACCCTTAGGTTAAGAAACAAGCGATCTACCATCATGACCATCACGGCCCATTCTATGTTTGATCAAACGGAACAAATTGATTGGAGAAAATAATATTTCAGTAGGGATATGACCCAAAATAAATTTTTGGATGATTGAAATTAGAGTATTTCTTTAAAGAAAAAAGCCGAGGCGACAATGATGATAGTCAGACGAGCACAAGGAAAAATATGGGGGATGAGTCCCAAAATGGTGTATTGGACATACAACATTGTGGTGAAACCCATGATCACATACGCATCTTTGGTATGGTGAACCAAGATAACCCAAAAAATAGCCGCGGCTGAGTTGAGCAAGTTACAAAGACTTGCCTGCCTTAGCATAACGGAAGCTATGAAAACAACACCAACATCAGCCGTGGAGGCACTGTTAGATCTCCCCCGATTGGTATAACAATTTTAGTGGAGGTAAGAATGGGACTTCTGAGGAAACAAAACACGAGTGATAGATCGGACCACAACAAGATAAAAGAAATAGTGGAAGGTAACATTCTCGAAATGAAACCAACAGACCACATAACTCCCACATATTTCTTCAACATTACCTTCAAAGCGATCATACTAGATCGAAGCGAATGGACAAACGACAACATCAAGGGCAAACCTGGAGAGAGAATCTGGTATACAGACGGATCCAAAACCAAGGAAGGAACTGGTGCTGGAATATATAGTGAGAGGAGAAACTCCCAAATAAGTGCCCCACTAGGAACAAACACCTCCGTATTCCAGGTGGAGATGTACGCTATGTCGCAATGCGTGAGAGAGAACAATGTGAGGGAAATGCGCAATGCACGGTTCAGGACAGTCAGGCGTTACTAAAGGCTATGTAATCACAAAAGTGACATCAAGACTGGCATGATACTCCAGAATCCGCACTCGGGGTTACTAAATCGGACATCCGAGGATGCATACGGGACTGTGTCAAACGAAAACAAAAAAATAGGTGGAACGAAGTCCCTCTCAAATCTGAGGAACTGCTTAAGTTAAGCACGAATCAAGTTAGGACTATAACCGGTCTTCTCACTGGTCACAGTCCAATGAGAGGACATCTGCACCAAATAATAATAATATTAATAATAATCCTCCCTCATAAACACTCCTTGAGTGTACCCAAAGGCATAGCATGTGCGAGTAGAGGACGGCTATTATTATTTGCCGTGGCGCTCCGGGGCGACTTACTGATGTTTCAGGTGATGTATTAACTTTTCAGCTGTAAGAAAACCCGGAAAACCTACAGCACCACCTCGGGTGGTCGGTGTGCACTCCAAGCTAGCACCAGACGAGATTGGCATCTAGACAACTCACAATACACTTGCTTTTCAACAAGGCATGCGGTCGCCTATCGATCCGATATAAAGTAGTTGAGAAAAATTCTCGTACCTACATCGGACTCGAACCGACTATCGCTATGCTGGAGTTTCGAACGGCCTGTGCCTTAGACCGCTGATCCACCGACCACAATGGGGCTGTACAATGGAGAACTTTCCTGCAGACAATGTGGCAAAGGGGCAGAAACGGCCAAACATGTACTGTCAGAATGCGAGGCATTAGATCACAAAAAACAGGCAATATTCGGGAAACCTATGCTTACTCCCAAAGAATACAGCAGCCAAACGTTGAAGAACCTGTACATACTGGTACAGGGGATTAGAGGGTCACGGAGTGGGTGCTGTAAACTAACCCGGAAAACACAAAATGCTCAAGAGGCTGAGGTGAACCTGGCGACAGGACCAGCATCCTATTGAAATTTTAATTCATGTAAGCCTCAAAAAAAAATTCTTATGCATTCTTCATAGATTACACATGCCTTGTTCGAAATCAAGTGTGATGAGGGTTGCCTAGCTCCCAATGTTGACTTGCTCTTTGCTTGGTATGTGCTTACACCAACCAGGTTTCCCTACGGCTGAAAAGTGAAAGCGCTTCCTAAAATCAGTGAATCGCTCTGGAGCGCCGCGGCAGATAATAATAATATCCATTCTCTACCTCCACAAACTGTGGGTAAACTTATGCAACTGATTTTGAGTAATTATTTCTATTATTATCCAAAAAACAGAGGTAAATGCTAATATTGCCAGATTGTGAAACATTTGTTTTACAATACCTATGTAACTTTATGAAAGCATACGCAAAAATATACATGCATCAGAGTAACTTATCTGTGAAAAAACTCCGGACAATGAAGGAATGCTCCAATTGTAGCCAAACATCGTTAAAAGATACAAAATATACTTTAGTTTTCAACTACAATGTGCCAGAACATCAATTCGAAAATAGGTGAATTTTAACGCGGTTATTTTTTATGGGCCATAAAATTTCGTGTATATAACAACTAACCAGTCTATGCCCTTGGATTTTTGTTGTTTCTTTCACTGAGCAACAGCGTGGGAAAGCCTTGGTGTACTGAAGTGCATTGTTCTCGGAAAAAATCCTGAATACGCACGATTCCTAGCCAACACCATTTGAAAATATAATGTACCGGTCGATTCTAAAATTAGTAAAAGTGACTTCATAGTTGAAATAGGTGCCTACGAGGTTATTTGTATTTTCTTTGAAATATTCTGGACGTACGATAAATGTCTTGAAATCACTTTCATGTGAGATAGATACAAATAGATAACTTAATCAACCACATCATAGATTATAACATGGATTTGTAACAGTTGAAAATATAAAATAGTCACAAATTTTGATGTGGTGTAACTAATTGAATACTACTTCACGAACAGTAAGCCACTTAAACAAAATAATAATTCCTCATGTAGTTGGCCACACTTTGATAGCTATTTAGATAACAAGGGAGGAAAAAGTGCTCCCTCCCAGATAATTACAGGAACTGCAGAAAGTTGTGGAACTATGTGCGGTGATGTATGATAAAATATCAAGTAGGTGTTGAATCTTCGTTATCGTATAGTTGACTGAATTTGGCATCAGTTGTTATTACCTAGTGTGCAAGTTATCAGCAGATAATTGGGGGAATCCAAAACAAATTTGTCCAAAAATGATTTGCTAGTCCGAATTTGTTCACCAAAATCTGTAGCAAATCATCTTGTATACCTGCACTATGTTTGTTTGTTTTATGGAAGGTTACAAATTATTATAGCCTGATAGCCATAAGAGATTTGGATAACAATAACTTTTATCAAACAAATGTTCGTGGATTGTATTGATGATGATATTTCCAGTTTCTCAATTTTGGAGATTCAAAAACTATGTACAAGTAATGTTTGCTAATAATTAAGGATCAATCATCATTCTTTTTGTTAAAAAAATTCTAATTTTGAAATCATTGTCATAACATTGTTTTTTATGATGATTATAATAGCCGGTTTCCACTCGTACAGGATAGAAGCCTTATGTACCACTCCTGATTTGAAAATATACATGTTTTACTGCCTGTTTGTGCCTAGTTTGCTATATAAATAAGTCAATGTATTTTCAGAAATAAAATAATTTGTGAAAAATATTCAATCTCTGTCCTTGCCAAAATATGTCTTCATTGAAATAATCCATTCGAAAAGACTGTTTCAAGAAACTCGGATTTACTTTGAAAATATGTTACTTTTTGCTTGGAGTTTGTTGAAAATGAAAACGAAAACATCAAAATGAAATGGTTGGAATGAATAAAACAAAAACTGGCGAAAAAAAATGTTATGAAAGAATTTACTACAGTGACTACTGGTTGTACTGAATGTTTTTCACAATTCATCAGGCCTGCGCAAACAGACCTTTCGAAAATCATACAAACATTTTGTTATCCTAAGCACTATGTTTGTAAAACCATGAAAAATCCAGAAAATTATCAAAATCAACATAACTAAGCTCACTAAACAAATTAAGTCGATAAGAAGTTTGAATGAACGCGAATTCCCTAATACCCTATCATTAGGAAAATAAGTAGTATTACCTACTTTGGATTATCTCATAAGGTTACCTGGAAAATACCTGCAAATGTAGCAATCAGTAATCAGAGCAGATCTACACGACATTATACAATCCACAACTCCGATTGAAATAAAATATCGTGTAAAATACAAGCTTCCAAAATATAGATTGTCAAGAGGCAAAGCTTACAATCAAGAATACGAAAAAAAAAATCATTAGACAAGCAAAAAAAATGGGTGATAACGATTAGGACACACTAAACCTACTCACAAGTACCTATTATAGAGCAATGTTATACTATAAAAATGGCGAAAAAAGTTTTTATAACTTTTGAACATTTTGTATTCTAGATACCAAGTGTAACTGTGAATTATTACAAAAATTATACAAACATTTGAAGCCGTTATAATGAAGAAGTTTTCTTCAGATAAATTTTCATTAAATAAGTTTTGAACTATCGAGTATTATGTTTCTGCTGTCCAGAATGATCATTAATAAAATTCAAGTCAGTTGGTTCTATCTTGCTCTGTTGCAGTTTGCTATTTCCCTAGACAAAAAATCCATTTTGTATTAAAACTAATTCATTCATAACATAAACTGATAAGCTATGACCATAATTTTGTATAGTGATAGTGACTAATCATTTATACTTGCGCAATATATTATGTTTCGTTATTAGTTATCTCTACATCTATCATATAAAATAAAATTTTTGAATATACTAGGTATTTGACAAAGCAGGATAAAAAAAAATACATTATATTTCGTAGGAATGTAGGCTTTCACGGCTGGCGTCAATGTTTTGGTTGGTTTCCGGGTTTTGCCGTGGTCTTCTTTGGTTTAAATCTCCAAACGTTTCGACTGCCACTGCGGCAGTCATCTTCAGTTCTGAAGTTTCAGTTGTTACGTCTAGAAGAGTACTTCGACCACGCCACTGAAGATGACTGCCGCAGTTGCAGTCGAAACGTTTGGAGATTGAAACCAAATAAGACCACGGCAAAACCCGGAAACCAACCAAAACACATTATATTTCATTGCTGTTATGATATAATCACAATACAGCCAACTAGCATTTTCCGGAAATCTAGACTTCACAAAGAGATAAAAATATCAATATAGGAAACTTCTTCATCAGGTATATATACCTTGTCTCCAAGCAATAGCAAAAAAGAATTATAAATTTTTCAGAACCAGACCGAAAAAGACAATTAAATATGCAAAATTATATATTATACCTACTCCTCAGGCACATAGAAAAAATTTACTTTTGAAACACCCTGTAGGTGACTGAATGCCACAAATGCATCCTTCCTGTCTTGGGAAAGTGAATGAATTGCGCTTCTTTAACGAATTCAACTAGAGTAAACAATTCTCAAAAGTGGTAAAGAATGCTTGACCAATGATTCATTTAATAATCGTAGTTTCCCAGTAATTTTCCAATGTCGAAAGTTGTATCCACTAGGCAGAGGTACGATCGCGCGGTCAATAATTTTAGAAATTCGTCATAGGTTAGGAATCGTTTAATGCGATCGGCAAATTTTCATGGCTACAAGTTCCTTAGTCTCTTTATAGTAAACAAAAACATGCCGATACGCACTCATAATGCTTCATTAATGCAAATTTTTCGACCGGCCACTGTTAATTATGATAATTGAATCGAGATTGTAATAATACGTACCTATTTCGTATATCTATATGTGCGAAGGTGTTCGTTTCTGTTTCGATTTTCGGATATCCAGTTGACGCAGACAACATAAAAACTCTAACTTACTCATTTCATGGTGATCTGATTTTTGGAAACACCTACCTGTAACAATAAAAAGAAAAATATCAGATCATGTTATGAGTTGTCAGTTGGTGACGAAATACGAATAAATTATTCGGTTATGAAAGACGAGGTTTGTCAAGCAGGATAAAAAAAAGAAAAAGTAGATACTTATAATGAAATGCATTCTATAACAACTTTTCTAAAAACATTCAGGAGTTTGGTGTGAGCTAGGAAAGTGATACGTCATTTGAGAAGCTTTCGTCTGCAAGATATTTGCCGACTATACATTCAGTATAAAGGTTGGCAACGGATAAGCCTGGCCGTTTTTTATACGCCATAGTTATCAGCCACTAACGCACAACAAAACCCCACACTACCTTGATGAAATGGGAATCAGTTACGTGCCTTCAGTTTTTTCAAAACCATGTATTGAGGGTAAGAAAAGTTTGCCAAGAACCTGTAGTTAATGACGAACATGGAGAGAAAGAAATAACTAACTATAATTCTGTAAGGATTTATATACTTAATAAAAAGGGTAAACAAAATATCTTGGAGTTATACTGAAACTCAATCCGAGCTAAATCGCCAAAAATGCTAGTAAACTAGGCATAAAGAAGACAAGGCAGAAATAAATCAATCAAAAATGTTAAATCCTACATTTCATTACATGAACCGTAGTTGTGGGAGCAGATAAAGCGTTGTACACTACGTCGGAGGTTAGTTCTTTGGACCAGTAACTATCTAATTATTTTTGTAAGCTCTCGCTACGCTCCGCTAGTAGAAAGTACTTAGGTCCTATGTAGTAAAAATAACCATAATAAACTCCGCTATATAAGTCGAAAACCATAAAAATACAAATCCAACGTCAAAGTACAAGCTCGACTACAGAGAAATACATTTAATTAACAATTAATGGCGGACCATCCATGGCAATAAAAGTAATCCTAATTGTCTTTGTCCACGAGGATCAATAGTTTTATTGTAAGTCACTATTGTCATAATGTTTTCGAACGGAAAAGAGGTGGTAATTTTTAATTAATAGGGTAGGTATTTCACGGATTTCCTAATGAAAATTCAAGAGCCACACCAAATCTTTTCTCTTGGATCGCACAATGTTTTAATCTCGTTCAGCAGAAAGAAGACCAGAAAAAGACATCTTCATTCCTCCACTTACATCCAAAAAATTCTCGACAATAGACGTCGAAGACCTATGCAATCTGCTTGGACAGTAGGGAATCAATACTGATAATTGGGATCAAATAAGATCACATCCAAGCTGGTGTTCGAGTGACGAAATGTCTTGGGAAATCTAACAAAACGAAGGAAAGTCAGCCTCATATGTGTCCCAGGACCTCGAGAACAAGGAGGTACAATAGACTAGGCAAGGGAGGGTCAGGGAAACCACCAATTGGGTCAAAACCCATCTTAGGAATCCCATACAGCCTGGCTGTTGCAGTAATATGATAACAGCTTCAGAAACACTATATAAAGATACGGCTGAGTACACCTAGTAAGAAACAATCGAGGCTTCATATGATTTGACATTCGAAAAAACTGAAGAGGCAACCTTCCCACTTGATAGAAATGGCAGGGTACTGAGATCGTATATGACTCCATCTGTAGGTGTACCATGTAAGATAACGAGACTGTTGCACCTCCTCACAGAATACTCTGCAGTGGTGAATCAGAGGAAAACCAGAGAACGCTGGTTGGTTAGTTTAAAGCTGCCGGGCCAGATGCAGGGTTTACCCGTAGGGTGTTCCTCAACACTGAGACCTGCTGGGGTCTATTGTATTATTATGTCGTCAGTGGTTCCTAGTTAAATAGACCTGTGTTTTTATAGTTTCCTCACTAGGTGTCTCGGATTCATGCACATTTCTAGGTTGGTCTGTCCGAATGTTCTTTTGCACCATTTCTCTACGGTCCTCAGTGCATTTTGCATCAACTCAGAGGTTATTTGGGCATGCTTTCCCTGCATGACAACTACTATGTCGTCCGCATAACCTTGGGTATAGTACCCCTAACTGTTTAAAGATTCCAGCAGTTCGTCTACTACCATATAAAACTACCATGATAAAATCCTGTCCTGTGGGGTTCCCCTGACAATTTCTAGCTGCGCATCTTGGTCTAGACCTTCCGATTTTGGAGCATTGAGAGTGTCCATCTGCAGGTGGTTTCGTCAATGCTTCTTCTTCTGGCCGCTGATACCATGCTTTCAAAGGATGTGTTGTCGAAGGCTTCTTCGAAGTCCAGAAAACTGAATAGTGCTATTTTTCTCGCCAGAGAGTCCTCCAACATTGATCAATAATTGGTGTAAAGCCGTCTCGCACGATTTTCCTGTTAGATAGGCATGTTGGTTTAAAATCAGATTTTCTAGTCCTTTCAGAAGAAAGGATGATAAGCTTATCGGTCTTTGGTCCTTGACTTGGTCGTATGAATTCCGGCCAGGTTTCGGAATAAAGACGACGTTCACAGATTTCCAGGTTCGTGGTAGCCAGCCAAATGCTAGGCTCATCCTGTGCAGTCTGCATAGTTCTGATGCTAGATCGTCAATCCCCTACTGCAGCAGAACTGGAAATATTCCAACAGGTCCAGGCAATTTATATGGGTATAAAGGGTTTATTGTCCAAATTACTCTCGGGTAAGTTACGATCCGCTTTGCCCCCTCCCAGTCAGCCCTGTTGGCCCTTAGTTGGAGGTTGACAGGGGTTTCATTGCTGGTATTTGCGACTAGTGGATCCTACAAAATGTATGTTGAGTAGTAGCTCAATTCTTTCTTTCCCAGTATTTCTGTAACCTCTAGTGAGTTTTTTGAAAGTCCCACTGGGTTTATGGGGTTTTTGGAAAGTATACGATGGAGTCTTGCGCTTTCTGAGGTTTGTTCTCACAGAACTTTCCCCTACAGAGATCGTTGAAAAGATTGAGCTAAGAAATATGCTGAATTACACCTACCAGAAAAGTTCGCATGCTCAGCTGAACCCAAGCATAAGGGTGCACGAAGGGCCCAAGCTAAGGCCTGTCTTGAATGAGAGAAAAAAGCTAATTTTGTACATCACACATTTCTAGCTACCATGAAAACTTCTTTGTGTGAATGTCAAAGTATACAATCATTGAATTAAAATACCTATCAAAATAATTTATTAATTGGGAAAAAAAATGGAATAATTTTTTCTATAAGACGCTTCAAAAACGTAATATAAGGCATATTCACTATTAGAAGATTTAACCAAAATGCTAATTTATTTAAGAAGATTGGTAATCTCCACTAGGTGGTCTGTACCCGGCAATAATTTAAGTTTATACCGAGAAAAAAACTCTCATAAAAGCACTATTTTTTCGCAACTTTTTTAACAATAAAACTGATAACTCCAATAAAAACCTGTATCTTTGCTGGCAAATTTACGAGCAGCCATAAAATCGCTGATCAATCGAACGAAATTCGAACCGGATTTAAAAGGGCAATAAATAACAATCTCTGTTCTGAAAACAAAAACTGGTCAACTAATAACAATTCAATGGCAGTCAATTTCCTCGATAATTGTTCCGTGGATGTATTTATGTTATTATAGGGCAGAGGCAAGTTTACAATCTATTATGTCTATGGAAATAATAAGCGAGTTGCAGTGTGCAGTTGCATATTGCAGATGCTGATCTGGTTGGCCATGACCATGACATTGCGCGACCT
This sequence comes from Chrysolina americana, assembly GCA_958502065.1. Classification (NCBI taxonomy): domain Eukaryota; kingdom Metazoa; phylum Arthropoda; class Insecta; order Coleoptera; family Chrysomelidae; genus Chrysolina; species Chrysolina americana. The sequence goes on along the minus strand of OY293416.1, from coordinate 62,921,266 downwards.
CTGTTGCGAAGCAGGTGGAGAGTTCTCTACTGGGGCAAACTACGAACGAGAAATGCATTCATCTTCTTCTTCACAATGAGTGCATTGTTATTAACCCTAATTTTTGGGTGTTTCGCCTTGCAATTCATTACGTTTTTTGACGAGAGGTGTTTTTAAACGTCGTGCAGATGATCGGTCCATAGGCGTACGAGTTTAATTTCCTTGAGAGGAAAATAGTGATGAATAATCAAATATCAATGGTGGGTATGATATAGATAGATACATTTGTGTCTCTATTTAGATACGTTCCTATAATTTTTTCGTTACTTTTTCCAAAAATTGGTCGGATGGACTTAATCAAATTCAGTATGAATTATAAAATAGGTATATAGAAATGCCATAGGGTTTTAACATACAATTACTTGAATGTAGATGGTCGATACTTGTCGTCATCTATAGCTGATACCCAAATACAAACTTCAATGCCAAATATGTTTTATTGTCTGAAGAACATATCTAATTGACAAAGTCTTTCGAAAATAAAAAATACATATTGAATATTACATAAAAAAGCAGGTAGGTACAATATATATAAATTAAATAAAAATGGAACACAATAGGCACAAATAAAATAAAATTAGTACAACATTTTCACCGTACTGGCCAACAACAAATATGTATATATAGAAAAACTAGTACAATTCAATAAAACACTTTAAAATTGAATCCTGAGTTACTAGTTAATAGTTCTCACAGTGGAACTCATCTAATGAGTAGAAAGCATTCGCCAGAAGATTTTTTTTTTATTTTCTTTTATTGTCTATGATTTTATTCTCGTTAGGTAAGTGATTAAATAATTTTTTGCCATTATAAATTATAACATTTTTTACTTGTGTCGATGTTGGAATTGGTAATTTTATATTTAATGTTTGTCTAGTGTTATAATGGGTTGTCGTATAAATTTCTTTCTAAATTTACTATGAATGAGACACACTGCTTCTAAAATAAAAATGCACGGCAGTGGTAAAATTTTGTGTTTAATGAAGAGTGGCTTACAAGAATCCTGGAATTTAGCCCTGCACATATACCTAATTGCTCTTTTTTGCAAAACAAAAACCATATTGAAATAATATTGACTACATGATCCCCAAAAACAAACTCCATACCTAAGATGTGAGTCGACTAAAGCATAAACCCCATATCTTCACCAAGTTCGCATGAAGCGGTTCTTACGGCATAACACCCTGAATAATAGTTCTCTTCTCAGTTATTCAACGTGATATTCAAATTTCAATCTATCATCAATACGTGAACCCAGGAATTTTTTTTCTGTTCTATAACTGAAAACTTGATTTCCTAGATGAAGTTCTTGAAGAACACATTTGAAAGTCAGGATGTTAGTTTTTGAAGTATTAAAAGAGAGTTTATTAACATCGCACCAATCTTCCACTTTACTAATATCATTCTCAATCATTTGATGCAGTTTTGATTAATTTTTTTTACGCCAAAGTATTGTAGTGTCATCTGCGAATTGGGTGAACTCTCCAGAAATATTAATTGAGGTTAGATCATTTATATAAATTTAAAAAAGTGTTTGTCTCAGAACTGATCCCTGAAGTACTCCCCATTCAAGTTCTAGTTTGTGCGATGAGTTTCCTTGAAGAGATACACTTTGAGTTTGTCCAGATTAATATGACTCAAACCAATTGATGATAAGCCCATTTCTGAACCCATATACCTCCAATTTTTGCAACAATATTCTATGGTTAACACAGTAGAAGGCCTTAGTCAGGTCACAAAAAAAATTTCACTGATTTTAGAATGACCAAACTCAAAACACTGGATATGCTGAAATTAGAATAAGAATGATAGATGTTTGAACAAGATTTTCCAGATGAACAGGTTCCTCTCCCATAATATCATTGAAAAGAAACCTATGAATTTATCGATGGATTGACTCTTTCATGAAAATAAAATCTAAAAGTGATTACGTTGCACTAAAAAAACTACTATTCAATCACCGTTGCTATGATCTACCAATTGATTGGAGTTGTAGCAATTTCAAGTGAAGGACGCGAAATGAAATTACTTCCTTAAGTCAAACACACGTTTAGAATTGAATTTGTTTGGTTTTAAGCCAATATTTAATGACTCTTGATACTAGTATTTAGGTTAATGATCCATAATGATAATATAGTAGTATTTTGGATGACAAAAAATAACTCTATTCATCAATTAGGCAAGACACCTAATCCTTCAAAGCTATTATTGTTTCTATATAAATCATTTGTTAAGAGTAATAATAATATTGAGTGCAAATTTCCATCGGATCTCAAAATTGGTATTGTACCTTTATCTCGAAAACTATCGACCAATCACCGTCCCCACGATCCCACGGTACTCTGTAAGATTTTTGAAAAATGCATTTAAAACATATCCTTTTATTTCTATTCGAATTTGATATTATAACAAATAGGTTTACGGAAAGTGTCACAACGGGACTTTTCGATTACATTCATAGCTAAATTGATAAAAAGAGGTACGTTGGTGCGCCCTTTTTCGATCTCTCCAAGGCTTTTGGTCCCATAGATTTATTAATAATCAAAAATAAACTATATGCTTCAGGTTTTAGAGATTTTCTATTTTCTATGCGTGATATCTTCTTACCCTAGTTTGAGCAGAAGTTGTGTTTAGATTGAAAATAACACATTAGAATTTAAGGACGTCGAGCGGGGAGTTCCCCAAGGATCCATCTTAGGTCCTCTGTTATTCTTGCTTTACATTAATGATCTTTCTTTACATGATAATGCTGATTGAACTGAATCATTTTCAACAGAAAATTGTGTGTATAGCATTTCCAGTGATTTCATGTGCTAATGTATGTTTTAAATACTTTTTTTAATTTGTACTATTTTCTCTCATGACATGTCTTATATCATCATTATGTGATCAAGAAAGAAGAATAAATTTTATTATCATTAAATAATACCTAAAGAAACCATAGATAACTTAATTTCATCCAATTCATCCTAGGACTGTGTAACAATGGGTTTTCATGAAATAGTTGGTATATGTCAAGACGTATTTTGGCAATTTCAAGAAAATTACCAGAAGTACAATCTTCAACATGGAACATTTTCAAATTAAAACACAGTTATAGATATGAGATATAAAGACGTACAGGCAGACTTATTGCAATGAATGATAAATATTGAGGCAGAAATCTGATTAGAGAGAAAATAAAAACAGTACCAATGTTTGGGAAACAAAAATATTTGGTAGATTTCTGAAGGTTGCGTTGAAATTCAACATAGAAATCTAGATTTTGACGATGTCTTTGTATTATAGACTGATTTCCGTTTTTGGTGAATCCACAATGACATAAAAAAATTGTTCAGGAACTATATTTTGGAAACAAAAGATTTCTACTAACTTTTCAGTTACTCAATTCAGAAATGTAAAAGGGAATCAACTATTAAGAAATTCGAATTTAAATGATCAAGTAGTTATATTCAGCTAGATGAAATATGTCCCTCAAACCTTGACACACTTTTATTCACCTTGATTCAAGCAACACACGGCTGCTTTTTATGTGAAACACAATAGTAGGAAGGATGAAAGGAATTTGAATAAAATAAAAAAATCAAGCGCCCAGGAAGTTGAGCAGATGCTTTAGAGACCCACCACCTGACTTTCGATTTAATTTCGACGTAACCTTGAAATTTGCGAAAAGGCTCGCGTATCAGATTTTTGAGGCAGATGGTAGGTATGTAATCTGCATAAATAGGACACCATTTAAAGGAAAGAAATTAGAGGCAGCTTTGGATATTTTGTATATTTTTTTATCTAATTTTTGTTTCGTGATTAATTTATTCTGCGAACGTGAACATTTCGTAAAATAATCTCCACAACTTTATTCTTTTTGAAAATTTTGTTGAATGAAAATGAAATAAGGTAAGCTCGGGTAAGTGTGAATTTGGGGTAAGTGTGAATTTGGGGCAAGTGTGAGTTTGCTCGCTATCTTCGCTAAACCGGGCGACAGCCCAATGCCATCTATTGACGAATAGCCTACACTCATAATGAATCCATAACCATCATATAAAATACAAAAGAGATCTTGTGAAATCCAAATATTTTCCCCAATATTCTAACCTACAATTTATCAACCCGAACGAGTATAACAAGTTTATTTCAAGCTTTGAGTGTATTGTTAAAATCTAAGGTAAGAGTCCATTTTATACACTTTTCTTCTGCCTAAACAATGAATCTGACTATAGATTGCCGTTTTTTCATGAAGTTGTTTTTTTCTTTCATTTTTACCCCGAAATTAAATGTTATTGGGGATAGTGTGACCTATCTGTCGGGGTAAGTGTGAACCTGGTTCATTTGGCCAATCTAAACAGTAATATTTTCTCAGCTATAGTACGTATTATAAATGGAAATCTCATAGAGCCAAACAATATACCTGGCCAGATGTGGAAGACATTGATACACTTTCTGAGGATGAAATATCAACTGTGCTTCCATCACCACTCGTCAGAAGATGGAGATCAATGAAATTCTCGATTTTTCAGATTTCTACCTGTAAATTTTTCTTTTCAACAAATGTTCACTTTCACGATTATTATTTGTTTTTTTCCAATGGGGCATTTAAAATTCAATATTTAAAAGTATCTAACTATGTTTTGAATAAAGATATCTCGAAACAAATAAATTGTGGTGAAAGTTCCTTTACTGCTTACTCACACCTGCCCCAAAGAGAGATTTACGTGCATTAATATCTTTAAATTTGACCAGAATCACACTTGCCCCAAATTTCCGGGGAAGTGTGACCTATGGAGATGTATATCTGAATATATAAATAAAATTCATAGAATACGTTTTTCAACAGTTTTCTGTGGCGTATAACAAAAACTGATCTTCGAAGTGAATACCTGCAAAATTTCATTGTTAATATTAGTTCAGGTTCATCAGATGGACTAAATGCAATGCGAACTAATGAAAATCATGGTCACACTTACCCGAGCTTACTATATGTATGCCCTGCATGGTTTTATATAGATTTGAGATATTAAATTGAATTAATTAAAAATTTGAAACAGGACATGTCACTATTGAAATTTTTTTGTTTTATAAGAAAGGTTCTATTGTGTTTCATCTTTCCCGAGAGTTAAATTATGAGTTTCATTTCAATAGGATACTGAATTCGAGAAATAGATAAAGATCGGTGGTAAAGTAAAAACTGAAGCAGTATAGGCAAAAATATATATTTTTTATTTAAAAAACGTATGTACCTGCTGAGTACGAATAATAGTGTGCAAATGATATGTTACGGAATATTACATAAAACTTGTTGTACGTGCTTGTCAAACAATAATTATGTGAATTTTTGTAGTGTTTGTGATCAATAATATGGATTGTTTATATTTGTCAAACTGAGTCCACATCACTAACGATGAATATATTTTTTCGTTCTTCTTCTTGATAATTGAAAGTGACAATGTTGAGATAAATTTGTTTTCTATTGCGCAAGAGGTAGGTATTGTATTCAATTTGTATACATTTTCAATTGCTTAGTGGGTTGTCATTTCGCAATAACATATAATATTATTATTCCAAGTCAACGATATTTTGATTCAAAATAAACTTCGCATCATTGAAAACAACGAGGTGTCACGTTTTATAAACTAGGACACAGTTTGTGGGCTGATTTTCAGTCATTGTAATTTATAACGCAACTATTTAAATTTTGTTTATTCTTTTGGCTGAACGAATGATTTTCAACTGTCTAGATCTTGTAAAATATTTTAGAATATTTTGGAAATATTGTACAACAGGACCTTATTGAATCGAATGATTTTTTTTATGTTCGCTATGAATCTACAACTTCGAAATAAGATTGCAATAAAAAACAACTGAAAAACTTGCATCAGAGATATTTTCATTGTATTTATATATTGAAATATAAAACTAGTGTGAATCTAAAAAAACATATTTATACATTCATGATGATATTCAATGTAAGATTTGAAACCCAGTTGAGAAAGTGAAGTATTTTTGTATCAGCAACAGTTCTGTTTAAATTGCACGGATGGAAACTGTTCATGTCAAACCCCAGTCCAATTAGTTTAAGTAAGTACTAGTTCGTATATAGGATGGGACAATATTCCCCACAGAACTAAGCAGAAAAATTCCACAAGTGCAATCAAATATGTTGTATGTCATTGGAATAATCTTAGGAATTACAAGTAAAAAAAACCTATGGTAAGATAGGAATTTTTCCATATCATTACTATCTTTCGCTAGTATTTAATGTCAAATGATATTCTTCGAATTTATGTGATTTCCTTGATAATACATTCTGTCCCTGTTACTACCAATTATCAGTAAATCTTTTAATGTTGACCTTCCATCCAAAAGCGTTTTTAAAATGACTGGGGGTATTCATATACCTTGAGAATAATTCTGGGAAAATCCAATTTTTGTACTATTAGTCATTATGTAACCATCCACGTCACCTTTACAAGTGGGTTCCTTTTTAAATGGCTTTGCATACTTATCACCTCTCGATAAATCAAGGTGTTCAATATTTAACTGTTTGTTTTCGTCTTGATGAGTTCAACAAACTCTGGAAAAAATCACTATTTGCACTGTGTCAATTTTCAATACATGCTGAAACGTCGTTTTCGTATGCAACAGATTTATGCACTGACATTATATTGTCTCGTTTTACCACGATGATGTTTCAACACGTAGTTATCCAAAGCGAAACTATAGATTTGAACTATCATTTATCATATAGAAATTCAGTGCCATAATACCAAGATACAGGGAAACTTTTCACTATGATGGTTCTAATAATAATAATTTTGTCATTTTGTGTCATATGAAACGATTTCACCCAATCATGTCTTGTCAACATTATACTGATTATTTTTTGACAATTCTTGCAACCAACCGAAACCATCAATTCAAACCATTCATGTACGTTCAGGCAATCACAGCATTATTATAGTGGGAATTTTATACCTTGAAAATTGCCGCGGGATTTTTTTGTGGTATTTTGTTTTTATTATGTGACAACTGATACTTTTGATCTGACGATCAGTTTGCATGAAAAGTGAAAAATGTTTCGAAAACGGTTTAGTACATCGTCATTCGATGAAATTTTAAGAAAATCAACGAAAATGCATGTAAGAATACTATTTTGAGTAACGTGTCAATTTGGAAATAGTTTCAATTGATAACCTAGGGACAGAGAGAAAGCAATAGCTTTCAATCCAACAGAACAAAACAATGTTACGGAATCCTCCAGCCAAGGACAAAACATCCATAATAATTATTGTATCTTTCACGATGAGAACTTCAAATTCCAAACTTCATTCTGTTCATAGTAACTCAAGTGAATTGTTGAAATAAAAAGGGGCATCAAAAAATAATCTATCGAATACCACACGAGAGTTCGATAAAGTAAAAAATAATTCTCCAGATTTTTTCTCAAACTTGTTGCCATTTGGCATAAATGAACATAAAAGCTTAGAAGAAATGGCGTTGATACTAAAAGAATGGGCGGTCAATATGAGAAAGAAAGATGGGATCGAATTTAAAGAAGCAATGGTGAAGACAATGTGGAACATTTCATGCAAACTTTTGCAAGAAAAGTACTATAAGGACTATAATATTATGACTGACTTGTTTAACAACACGGTATTTAAACCAGCCCGAGATGACTGCGATACAATCAGGAAGAATCTAGAAGCAGATCCATGTAAACGTAAGTCCAGTTAAGTTTCGTTAAATTTGTCTGAAGTTAACAAAATAATATTGCTATGTGATGAAAATACTCCTAAAGGTCTTGCGTGAATTTTATAATATTGCTACTGTAGAATTAGCGTGGCGAGGAGCAGTTGCTTGTCTGGTGGATTTTTTGAAATCGAGAAAAATAACGATGACTCTCCGGTGTTCAGTAGAACGTGCTAAGGTGGTTCTAAAAGCTCTACAAGTCTTTTTTATAAACTGATATAAAACGAGGCAACTATATTACCTCACCATGACTTAAAACCAAATCGACACTGGAGAAATGAAACTGACAAATGGTACGATAATGTACATGTTGGAAGAAATACAATGAATGGATAGACTGAATCTGCTGCTCTGAGGCAATTGGCTTGAATATAAAGGACAAAAAAATAACAAATTACTCGAATAGATCGACTGCTGCTAGCGAATTGGCAAAAAGTGGTGTAGAAGAAAAACAATTGCTGAAAATTACTGGTCATAGCAACCTCGATCAAGTACACCACAAGATCATAAATATTCTGCGTGGTAATAGATCTTCTATAGTAGAGAACAGCAACGAATCTAACGTTAAGTTAAATTTTAATAATTATTGTACTTTTACTAACTGTACTTTCAATAATGAATAATGATTCGTTGTGTTGAGTTATAAATTCTGTTGTCAAAAAAATTTCCGCCGAATATTCCGAGGACATTGAAACGTACTTCATTATTTTATGACAAATTTTTCAAAATCGAGCTTTTGGTTGTCATAAAATTATCTCGTCTATCAACAATGTCCTACGGATATTACTACTGAAAATTGAAGCATTTGATTAGTATTTTGAGTGCCACAAGTAGAAAACTTTATATTTCAAATTAAAATTTTTGTTATCCAGCCCTGAATAAACCTTCTATTGATTCCAATCCAAAATAAAATTATTAGTGCCATGCTTTTGGAGAAATAAAAAGATATTTGCCCGTTTCTCGAGTTAATCTATCTAATATCTGAGGAAATTTGAAATTTTTGTCCAAATAAACTCACAACATCTTGTATTTTCTGTTGTTATCGTCAATGAGAATACCAGGTATATCTGAAAACATTTGTATGGCTTAAAGTTAGTAATAGAAGACTTAAATCTCAACAATTCATCATTTTTTTCATGACTTGATACATTTTCCTTTTTGATAGAAATAAAGCATACGTCGATGAAAATATACAAATAATATGTGCATGTTCTGTCAATAACCTCCAATAATATTATTCTATTATGCAGCCAGTTTTAAATTTTTTCTCTATGATGCCAAAATAATGTGATGTCATCGGCAAATAAGGTAAAGCTCATCCCTGTAATAGATATATTGATTAAGTAATGTATATACAACAGAAACAGGATAGGACCTAATATAGAGCCTTGAGGTACTCCACTTTTCACTTATTGAAAGTTAGATGACATTCTTACAACTTGTTTTCTATCAGAAAGATAGGATCTAATCCAAATATGTCTCTTGTAAGTTTGCTAAGTAATACATTGTGATTGAGACAGTAAAAAGCTTCAGATGTGCCTTCACAATAGCAACGATCATGTGCAGTGAATCATATAAATATCTTTTTGGAACGTTTTCTTTCACATCCATAAATGAAAGTAGCACAATTCGTTAAAAACATACATAATACATTCGAAAAATCGATAAACAAACTGAATGAATGTCACCTTTTTTAACTACGTACAAAAATATTTGTTCTTTTGTGTTTGTGAACTGGATGTCAGCAATTACCAAAATACATTGGCAATATGGTCATTAGGAGGCAGTCTAGAGGACAAATGGGTCACAGGGATATTTAGAGATTTCAGGGTTGGCTCTGACATCTGTTCCCAATTTGTCGGGCAGGTGATAGTTAAAACAAATCAATTGACTGAACATGACTGACTGCAGATGGTTTGTCGGTTCAGGCAACTGCTGATGTGCATGGTTCGCGTTTGATCTCATACCAAAATGATGAAAAACATCTAAAACGTTCAGAATAACAAAAAGTAAGTACCTTAAAACGTTGAGATTGGAATACGAGGGTTGCACTAAACGTTTCAACAATCGCAGACAGTAGTGAATTCAATAGAAATAATTCCGACTACGGCCGAAAATACCCTTGTCTCCACACATTTCCACAAAGGCACAAAGTGGCAAAATGAGACAAATATCTGACAGAAAACAACTACTTCCCCCTACGGACTTCGAATTACATCTGTCATCCATTTTTGCAATGGTTCTCAAGGAGGACACTATTTGCAAATGCTGATTGTAATAAAGACATTGAATTAAATCTTTCATTTTGTTGGAAATGACCACTTGCATACATGCATGTTTTGATCTTATTTCCTCTCATCAGTGCAAGGATGGGTCAGACAACAATAGAGTCGTCTTGTTCCACAAAACCCCCTACGGACATTGAATTACATCTGTCATTTTGTTGGAAATGACCACTTGCATACAGGCATGTTTTGATCTTATTTCCTCTCATCAGTGCAAGGATGGGTCAGACAACAATAGAGTCGTCTTGTTCCACAAAACCCCCTACGGACATTGAATTACATCTGTCATCCACTTGTGCAATGGTTCTCAAAGAGGACACTATTTGCAAATGCTCATTGTAATAAAGACATAGAATTACATCTTTCACCAACGATAACATTCAAAAGCCTTATAGTATTCCCCTACGAATGAAGCAGTGACTTACAATCACAGCACAAACCGTGAGAGAAAAACAAAACAGCATTCCTCTGTATCACATACTCCAGGAAGGAAAAGGTTCCCACAGAAGGAAAATATTATCCAGACAGAGAATATCCACCAGAGAGAGGAACCCTTCGTATAGAAAGGCCTAGTAATTCACCTAGTAGAAGATACTTTCGGTAGGGTTCTTAAGACGGCACATGGTATTATGCATAAGAAAGTGAGCAAGGCCACTGGTGAGAAAATCGATGAAACCCATTCCAGTTGTTGTCGAATAATTGTCGAGAATATTTTTTTACATGGGGTGACTGTGCTAATTTTATATGAAGTTCAATACCATGAGACTAGAAATTATTGAATTTCACCAATTAAAGGTAGTTTTTCTGTTTCAGGAAATTCTAACGTTTCACCACAAATTTGTTCACTCGACAATTGTTGAGTAGATTTTCAGGCACAGAAATAATAAACCAACCAATTAAATATGTGTATATATGTCTGAGAAAATGGAATATTTAAAATTCTGAAGTAGTTTTACGGCAATTCAAGAATGGTAATTTTTATGATCAATAAGTTTTCGTCATTTGATAATTGTTTAATAAATTTCTGTCCGAAAAAATCATAATCAATCATCGTACATAGGTAATACCAAGAAATTTTACCAATTATAGGTAGTTTTTCCACTTCAGGAAATTTCAACGTAATCCAGCAAATTTCCAAAACAGTAGGAAATTTCTCGATCAATATGTTTAAGTCATTCGACAATTGTTCAGTGAATTTTGGACCCTATACAAAAAATAACCAAGTTGAGTAAGTATATAGATTTTTTTCTGGTACACTGAGTTTCTCTATTTTTAACAAATAATTAATCCAAAAAGAATGCGTGACCAATATAAATTTGACAGCAGTTTAGTGAAAAAAGCATGAATTGTCCTTATACGTATGCGATGTGGACAATATCGCTAAATTCCCTCGAATATCAAAAATTCCAATAAAAAATACATATAAAATACTGTGAGGAAAACATTCTCTGCATTATTTGTACGTCAGACAGACTTCGGCAGTTACTCGACAATTTTTGGTTACCAAAATGATGAAATTTTATGTTCATTTGTCTAGTTATATTAGTGACAGTGCTAACTCTATATAAAATAAGCACAGCCACCTCATATAAAAAAACTAAGAGCGCTACAATTTTTTTTCATTTATACGACTAATTCTCGAAAATGATTCCACAATTATTGAAATGTTCTGGCAAGTTCATATACACCATAGGATCAACAAAACGGAATCTGAATAAATTTTTGGTTATTATAATCCCGTTAATGAGTGAGTTCCAAAAAAATTAACTGCCACAGAGCAATTCAAAATAACAACGGCATCTGTAAATTTTCAACAGTTGAAAAATCAATCATATTATAGCTCACGGTTATTCAGAAAACACAGACTACAAATTATGCTCTTTAATAGAGCACACGAGTCATTATAAGCCTGGAAGGCCTGCAGGCCTCGTCAAGTACTTAGATTTTTCAAAAAAGTAGAAGTTTATAGATATTCATATTAAAATATTCCCCCTTATGTAAACAAGTATGCTCGAAGGGAAAAAATATTCCCCCTTATGCACACAAGTATGCTCGAAGGGAAAACATCTCTTTAAAATGTGTGCAAAACTCAAAATATTCAAAAGACTCGAGATTGAAGATTGGCACTGAGACTCCAAGACTCAAAAATCAAATCGAAGAGACTCAAAGACTCAAGATTGGAAATTAAAGTCAAATATTATCGACTGAAAGATTCAAGATTGTCACTGAAAAGACTCAAATTAAAATCTCAATAACTCAAATACTTAAGATTGGGAATTAAATGACTGAAAAGCAAATTCCATCGACTAAAAGATTCAAAATTGTGATTAAAAGGACTCATTTGCAATTCCAATAACTCAAAGACTCAACGTACTCACAAATAAATCTATAGGTATACGTAACTTGAATATACTAAGCATTTAATTTACAACATAAAACGAAGAAGCAACCAAAAACACGTTTGCTGCAATAGTAAATGTGTGGCATCATTTCTCGTATGATTAGTGTTACTGCAAAAATTCGAAGTTTTTCTCCATCTAAATATGTCAAAATGTCAAATACTGAAATCCATTACTTGAAGGCTGGAATGAAAGACTCCAAGATTTAGAAAGACTCATTTCTATTACTTCGTTTTTACTGGTTTTTACGATGATATTGCCCCCTGTATGTTCCTTCATTTTCTGATTGCTCCCATCAATATCTGTTCAATGATATTTCAATAGTTCATAATGAAATTCACCAACAGAAAAAACGTCCAATATGGCAACGTCGCATAAAACAAAACCGGAATCGGCATATCCTCTTGTACACATCTGAGATCACTTTATAGAGATAATTGGCCGTTTCCAGATTTTTTCCAGACAGTATTATTACTCTTAACATTGAAATTTCCCCGATCGGGTTTATATGCCTATATAAAGAGTTTATTATGAGGTATTCCCAACATAATTACGTTGAAAACTCCATAAGCAGTCCGTCCGGGGCGTCGAAATCAAACTCACTATCGTTTCCACTTTCTAATTAACGCCGCAATTAAATATTTGCATAAAAAAATTCAAATTATAAGCCACATATCGTGCGAAGCGATGTCGAGCGCAAATAATCCAACCTCGTAACGCGAACGTTTTCGATGATGTCCTAGTTCGGAGCACGTATTGGTGTCACTTTCAAGTCAAGATCGCCACATTGCACAACGAACATCGAGAAAGAACACTTTCACAACACAGGCTTTAATTGGTTCGTTATAGAGAAAATGGTGCATTCGGTGGGGTTTTTGCGATTCGGCAAACGAAACGAATGCACAGGAAAGACCAGGAGTTACTACGACCTATTGAGTAACATTTGACAAGATTCAAAGAAATGCCATCGTTGTTGATTTCAATATAACAAGTTTCGTGAAGAAAGTTAAGTATTTAGTAGGAGTGCTTTTGAACATGTTATGAATCCTGTTTAGCTTTTCTACGCTTTTAGAAACTTAAAGAAATCTAAATAAGTTCTCGGAACTTTAAAAAAAAATTGAATTTTGATTTAAAAAGAAAGTTCAATAAATAATAAGGTACTATAATAGAAATAATCGTTAATAAGCCACTTTCCTGAGCAACGGCGCAAAACCGGACCGGCAGCCAAGGCGCACCCTGGAGGGAATGTTCATTCCCTCTGATGTTGGCCGTGGGTATACTAGGATAAGTCTCTGGTATACTACCCTTCTATTCGGTTCAGGACGCACGAGAAAGAGGCCCCCACAACCGACCCTTTTGGAATAGGGGTCAGAGGCATGGAGTGTGGTGTGAGATACGCTGTCTTTTCAGCCCAAAATCTTTGGGACTATGTATCTCATCTTCGAGGTCGAGGTTATGTCAGAGTCCCTCCTCAGCCGATTAACGAAGTGGCAGATATGCCATGTGTCGGTCTGACTGTCGAGGAGGTCCGCATCATACCACCAACGGAAGGCATCAGAACCCGCAGGGCGCTTCATAACACCAAGCCCCTAAAGACACAACAACTGGCACGGGTGGATGCGGAAATTCACGATGTCCTGTTAGAAAAGGCTGACATCTGACAGATTAACTCTGCCGTATATGACGCCTCTCAGCATAGAGAAACGAAAAATAGAGTTGTCAAACCTGCAGTAAAAGTTTGCACCAAGTTCAGCACCTTGAAACTGGGTAAACTAACTTAGTACGGTGGGTAAAACAGATTTCTCTTTTCAGTTACCGATTGAAAAAGGGCGGTATTTTATTTTTTATTTGTCTATGCCTCTCAGACTCCTGGAGTATCTACATAACAGAATGCTACTGGATATAGAGCCTGTAAAGTCATCAGGAGTTCAGATCCCCTTCTATGCTTAGTATGCGATCACGAAAAAGCAGGGATTGGAGCATTTCTTTTCAAGGCAGCCACCCGTACAGCCGATGAACTCGGTCTCGTATTCGACACTGAACGGAAGAACCCAAACTCTGTCACCGAGTTGGAACCGTTCAGCAAAAAGCCCACGGCAAAGCTGCGGAGAGTGAGAGGCTCCTACAGCTACATAAGGATAAGCCAATAATATTGAAGACTTCGGCTTATCCAGAAACCTGACATTTGCTATTCTCAGGTCAAGTGGGCTGAAGTCGGAAACCGAGGAATTCATAATGGCCTGCCAAGATAGTTTCTCCAACACATCATATTATCAGTAACTTTGTAGCAGAGACTGGCGAAATACAGAGGCTTTCCTCAAAAACATGTAGGAACACGATTCATTATATATGCACAGGTCATTATACACAATTAAAAAGAAACAGTATATATAGCCTTATCTTCAGGAAAGATATTTGATACCCTCATTTAATTATAGATAATTCAACATAAATGTTTTGGTAACGTGGAATAAACATATTTTTTCCTTTTGCTGTCAAAAATCTACAGCAGATTGTATGTCAGCATGATTTTTAAACTGCAGACAAATAATTCATTGCTATAGAAAGATTATTCTATTCACTCCTGTGACTAGGCTTCAGCTTCTACAAGAAATAAACCTTCAATTCGAACTTGTTGGATAAATAAATAAATCCGAATGCAGTATTGATGAATCCGGCATTCTTGGAAACCCTTGACCCCATTTTCAAGCCATATTAAAATAGAATTTCAATTTTAGTTGATTTACTGTCAATACTGGCATGCACTTCTGTATTACCACGGACTTTCGAATGAACAGTCTCGAAAATATGATGTCCCTTTGCACTTGAGTTTGTGGTTCAGTAATTGCTGAATCTCATTATAGAATCGGTGAAAGGATCGTAGAATCTCTCAAAGTATTTCAAGGTTGTTATCGAGTTTCTAATGAAATAGTTGAAGATATCCACTTGATAAATCAGTTTGGAACTCGCCTCGAGGCATCACGATCATAAATCAGTTTTTGCTAAAGTATCATGTCGTTTATTGGATTTCAATTACACCATATTTGTTAATTGGTGCAATTACGATAAAATCAATCAAATTAGTAGAGTCGGGAGCAATGCACAAGAATTACCAGAAGATTTATGAGTTGTTATTTACGAAATTTTATCTTGATGCAATGCCGCACAATAAAACCAGAATGGCAGCAACAAATCAGTAGAAGAAGTAAAATTATAATTTTGAGATTTCAACTACTCATAAATAAAATATTCCATACCGCATTTGGTTTGATCCGGAAACGTTTTTGAAAGAATAGGTGACACAACAAACTGTTTAATCATTCAATTCACATCAAAGAAGATTTATTGTAGGTACATCACTACCTATTTTTCGTGAATCGATCTGAGAAAATAATTTTTATGTGAGAATACGATGGCCTCAAATAGCCATGACAAAACAGGAATGGTGTTTTCAGAGTTTTCAAGAGGAATGGGAAATATCATTAGGTAGAAATAATGACAAACTGGGTGAAAGAAATGTTTAAGGGAAATAAATAATGAATACGTTATCAGTAGAAGGGGTGCATTATGTATTATTTAATGAGATAAGCCAAGTTGGCAATATTTAAACAAATATTATGATTATAAATGTAGGGAAATTTATCCTTCAAACAAATGCAAAGTTATCGAACAATTTGAGTTGATTTTATTGACCTTCATTATGAAACTCATTATTATTGAATTCCAAACAAAATTATATAACACCAGCATCTTCAGCGGGCTTTATACCTAAGTTACCAAAATTTAAAATGGGTTGTGATGTAACTGGAATGGAACATAGGAATTGAGAATTTTTCGGTATAAATAGTATTGTTGATCACAAAAAACATCAAATAATTGTTATCAAATGTTGAAGCAATATTGAAATTATTATCGAATATAGCAAAACAAAATTAGTCTCTAATCTTTTTCATCTATTTTTATGTTTCAGAACTTCTATATTTTATACTCTCGCTTCGAACGAAAAACATTGATTCAACTATTGAAATAATTTATTGGCACCATCAAGTAATATTTACTCTTGGTGATTCCCGCCGACAGAAAAATTACTAAACCATATTATCAGCAAGGCACAAAGCTGTCAACACTATTTTTTCCAGTCCGAATTATGTTTTACAAAATTAATTCTAGATGAACTCTCCTTATGAGACCGTCAGCGTGAGGGGATTCAACAAGACGGTGCAACATGCCATAGTACAGTGGCTGTTAGGAAAACCTCCAAAGAATTTCCAATGACAAATTAATACATAGATATTCCGACATTTTTTGCCCGGCTAGATCTCCAGACTTCATCCCTCTAGATTATTTTCTATGGGGCTACTTAACACAAAGAGTTTACCAGCAGAGACCCTTTCAAGATATTGATCATTTGGAGAGGACCATTTCAGATTCATGCCAGGAAATTACTCCAAGAATGATAAAGAATGTACTTGAGAATGTATTACGGGAATTTAATGAACGAATCAATAAATGTTTTGGAATGACTGGAGGATATGTTGAAGCTTCGGTAGATTGAATCAAAATTCAAATAATTTCGTTTCCAATAATGTTATTAATATTACTCTCTAGTTCATTTGTAAAATAAATTATTATGATCTTTATGCAATAATTATTCTAATGCAATAGCAGGTTGTTAAATAACTTACCAATGAACCGAAAGGTTATCAGTTTTTTCAATACAATACATATTTTATGAATTGCAAAATTAAATTATGATTTATTCCCAAAATTTATTAAAGATCTTTTTTAATGGCATATTGATTATCTGAATGTAATTTTCAATTGGGATCAACTTTTCTCAATAAAGATCGTCAATAGTATAAAAAAAACTAATATACTTTACTCTTGAGCAAAATTTACATTTTTCGACAAACTTCGCAAGTGGTGACGTCAAAACATCATTTGTCGCGTTCCAAACAAATCAGTTTTAGGTAACAGCTTTCGCAAAAACGTTTCCTATGGCAGTGAACCTGATAATGAGCTTGGTTATGGCGATTGCTATTGTTGAAGAGCTTATAAAGATGTAAAAATGAAATTGATTATCATTCACTTGAACTCACTTTTGGAACCGAAACCTAACGGACACGTGAAGTGACGTCACGCTTGCGGAGTCTATTGATATCTAATTATCTCATTATAGGTTTTAGGCCATGCAGAACTTTTTATCAAAAATAACTGTTCATAAAACAAAAAAAAAAACAAAAATTCCGTATGGTGCCAACTTAATTTGACACACTGTATATAACCAAAATTTTGTTATTAGATCTTACGGGGGGTGTCTAACTTCATGTTTTCATACTTGTGCGCGCACTGTACACTCCGGTTATACGGATTCTAAAAAAAATCTCGAAATGAAAGCTAAACGGACAGCTTGCCAAAAGTGGCTCTTACAACTTTTGGTTTCAATTGAATTTATCGCCAACTCTGCACACGCAAACATCTGCGCCAATGAAGAATGCAACGAAATCTGCATATTAATGTTCTAGGTTTGGTATGCGATGATGCCCCGCGCATAGAAATTGCATTCGTCGAACCCTCAAAATTATTTCTCTGCTTGTCCCCTATATAATTTTCATTAACATCCATTTCAGAGTCCGTTCGTATGAGGGTTAGGAATAATTGAATAGGAACTAAACGCATTTATTAAAAATGGGTTAGTAATGAGGGCCAGATTTCATATCTAGTCGTTGAAACTATGTAGTAGTTGGTGACAAATTTCATTCACGAATTCTGAACTATTTTTTGCTATGGTTGGTAATAGCAAAATAACGGAAATGGCGAATAACGGCGTCGTTATTTTTTACGGAAGTGATACAGCATTGGGCTGAATGTTTGATCAAGAGCTGTCAACAGATTAACCTTTTTTATTATAATGTCAAAAAATGGATTGAGCTATATTAAAAGTTCATTCGAGTTCACCTCCGTTTAGATTGATTAATTTATTAATCAGCATCGTTACAACTTGGCGCCCAACCTGGGGCACCAAACTGGCTATGAAAATCAAAATAATGAAGATTATAAGTAATGTTTTTATACTGAAATTCTCACATTAGTAGCAACAACGAAGTTTTGTGGTGTTTCACCATTAAATTTGAACCCCGCCAATTATTTTCTATTCTGATAAATTTTTGAAATGTTAATAAAATAATCTTTGAAAATAATAAAGATATATTTTTTATTATTATCATTAACGAGAGCATTTGGAAGTGACGAAGACAAAACAAACGAATATAAATTAATATGTACATACCTAAACCATTCATTCACGTAAAAACATTAATGGAGTTAATGGAAGATACTAGAATGTTCAAGTTATTTTCACTCATTCATGTAATCCAAAAAACTCGATTTCGAAATGTATGCAGAATAACAAACAGATAACATAAGACTTCAAACTTAGAGTTATCCCTCAAAAATGAACTCTAGCTGGTTTGATATAAGTATTGTCAATGAAGAATTTGAGAAAAGAGAATGGTATAGGCTGAAGGACAATAAATTATATGTCCACCATATCAAGAATCAATAAAAAAACTATACTACAATGAAATAAAAAAAACACTGTTGAACCTGTCTTCACGGGATAACTTCAAATGGCCTACTAATTGAAAAATAGTAAATAATTATCAAGTAAATGAAAATTTACCTCATTAACGAATAATTATAGAAACTCCAAAACCTGCCAAGTTGTTTACAATCAAGAAAATGTATTACCTAACTATCAGTTGTAATACAATGTGAATGAAAAAAGGATATGTGCATATGAAAACTATTCTCGATAATTACTAGTAATTTTGAGATTTGCAAAAAAGAATAAAAAGGTTTTGTGGACCGTTGGTACCACTTTACTTGCAAGATTGAAAGTAAAGTAGCTGCGACAATAAAAGTTACTTCCCACACATTTAAAGAAGGCAGTACTTACACAAAAAAGATTTTGTGTACGGAAATATTAGATGAAAAAATTGTAGAACCTCATTTTAAACGAAAAAAATCAACTGGCCCTGTATGTACCTTGATGCACTGAATATTGTTATACACCCGATGAATGTTCACATAGCAAAACAAGTCGAACGCTTCGATAAACCATTTTTCAACCTTATGGTGCTGCATCACACTATTTTGCTACTGAAAAATTCGTGCTGGCAGATGGATTAGATCTAGAGGATCCATTCGAGTGGCTGGCACATCGACCAGATTTGACGCCACTAGATTTTTTCTCTTGGGATATGTACTTAGTGGATCGATATTCACTAACGAATACTGCCAAAATCTAACCTTTTTAGAATCAAAATAATGTAGACAATGATTATTTCCTAGAGAACCTTTTGATTGAAAACAGACCTGAAGCGTTTCAATAATGGGAGGGTGGAAAATATAGGGGTCCCACATGTATCAACTCGATAGAATGAAGTGCTGATCAATAAGCAGAACAAATTAATTCAATTAAAAAATATCAACATTTAAGCAGTTTCGAGAGAGAATTCAAAATTAGATTTCATCAGACCTACAAAGAGGCCATTCGATTCTAAGGATGTCTTTCACAAGTAAAATTTCATGTATGACTCATACACTGATTTCGATTTCATCACTCAAAATAATCATCGCTAATTTGCTACACATTTCTCGATGTTACTACCCAATCTGACATACCTGACATTGAACTGGTGTCACTTTTCGCCAAATTATGTCCGGAAATAATAGTTCCTGTCAAACCGTAACCATTCTGGATGATAATATTCCTAGCGTGATGCTGGTGGTTCAAATCCAGATCCCAGAACTCAAGATCGACATCGCCGATATCCGTGGACGCCAAGGAATTGGCAGGACTCATCACTAACGTGGAAGAGGTCACTTCCGAGCTACTCTCGTCTGGGGACACCCTGATAGTTTGTAATCCAGACCACCTACGCTTCATTGTAGTTCAAAGCACCCTGTGGACATCGAGGGTTCCTCGTCCGAACGAGCGTTGAAATCTCCGACACACTCACCGATATACTGAAAGCTACGAAACCGTACGTCACAGCGTAGAATCTACCCCGAAGTCACCGCTATGCAGCGAAAAGGGTAACGCGGGCATCGATAACGTCACGAACACAACGAAAAGTGAACCACGTGCGTAACTGGGTCTTCAACTTCACTCTTCGTCCACAACACCAGCACTAATGTCGGTGTGTTCGGCAGAGTGGAGAGGGGCACTGGCAGTGACGTCACAACAGGTTGTTACCTTGTCCCCCCCGTACATTCCTATAGGTTTACCTGGCCGCCAGCTCGATGTTTGTTCCACTGTCACGGCCATCTTAGCGTTTTCTCTGTCTAGCGCTCACGCTCTCTGGTTTTGTCGGTACGTCAGGTGCGTCGGCGGAGGAAGAACAGTCAATAGTAAAAATACAATGAGTAACTGAAGAAAAAAAAAATGTGGGTCTGAGCAATCAGCAAGCCTTAGTTCTGGACTCTCTCGTTTTCTTTAGAGGCCCAAATCAAATGACGATGATGATGTTGAAGAAACATAACAATAAAGATAGAAAATATTTGTCGATAAAAAAATATAACACCAAACATAAAAGGATTTTAGAAAAAATCTGAGGAGTTTGCCGGAGTGACAAAATATGCATAAATAATTACACTGCAGAGATAAAATTAATAGTCCTCCTACCCAAGTCTTAAATAATAATAATATAAAATCAGTTCCGCGATTAACCTTTTTGCCTATTCCGACAGCCTCCACGTGTTGTGGATAACCGCCGTCGCCGGCGGCTGATCGGGTGAAAACCTTCTGGAAGAAAATTCCGCAACCACTCAACTTAGATAATCCAGCCTTTACGCATTTCGAAGCTTCCTGCATGAGGCTTCGTCGGCCTGGGCTCAATAAACTGCGCAATCCGATAACTAAGGCTCGAAGAACTTTGCTGCTCCGGGCCCTGACGGGCTAAAAAACAGTGAAAAAAAAAAAACCATTTTATACAACATCGCTTGAGCTTATCGTGCATTTGCTCAGATGCCTTGCGGTACTCGATCAAGTAGTGAGATGCATTGAGCAGCTGCTGCCGATCTGGAAGTCTCGCTTCACCATAATATCTGGTCACATCAGAGTCCTAACAGAGCAGGTTATCTTTAGAACGTGCGTGTTTCAGGGGGATTTCCTCTGCCCTCTTCTCTTCTGCATCTCACTATTGCCACTGTCCGTTGCACTAGGGAAACCCCGCGGATTCAACTGCAGCACCCCCAGCAACCTGAGGCATAAGGTCACCCAACTGTTTTACATGGATGACCTCAAATTATATGCCTCCGGAGAAAAGGATCTTCATTAGTCCTAAAAGGTGGTGCAAGAGTACACAAATGCTATCGGAATGGAGTTGGGGATCGACAAATGTGCCACGGTTCATCATCAAAAAGGGCGATGCGAGGAATACGGAGAGGACGTTCAGCTCGTAGACTAAAGCATCCTACATCATCTGGATGCTAGAGAGACGTATACTCACCTAGGGGTGAAACAACGTCTCTCTCAAGAAGTAACTTACTGTTAAAAACTCTCTCCGCGGCAAGTATCAGCACAAACTCCGACAGATCTGGTCATCAGAACTGTCGGAGCTTATGCGGTCTCAGCCTATATCCACAGGCAAAACGCGGCACTACGAGTGTTGTACTACCACCTACAACACTCGTATGGCATTGACGAGACACCGGTGTTAGGTCAATTATAATTTTTTTAATTGAAAAAACTCAACGAGCATTGACCATACCCAAAGTAAATGTAACTAATATTGAGTTTCCCAAGAACCTGATCAACATGTGTATTATAGTCGCATCCAAATATGTGCCCAGATATTTTATTGAATCAGAAAAATATATTACTTCATTCTTGAACAAAGTTGTTTGGGATTTTGAACCGGTAAACGAAAAAATTACTGATGGAAAATTATTAATTCTTTCAAGACGACAGTTTTGTAACCTCAATAACTTATCAGGGCAAACCGAACCATCCCCAAATTGAAACTTTCAATCGATTATAATTCAATACTTTTGTGAATTGTGTGACATACCAGCATATCAACTATACATTTTTAGGCGTATAATCTGCATATAAGAAAATGTTTCCAGTATTTTTTCATTCATTGATATACAAAATAAAAAACAAGAGACCCAAAACTGATCCTTGGGGAACACCTAAATCAGCATCTCATAGTTGAGCTACAATCGTCAACTATGATGTAATTTGCCCAGAACAACTTGATCAGCTACTACCGGGGTCTTCACTACTAATTTTGTGATTTTGTAGTGATAACGAAACTATACTAGCAACATAATCATGGCTAATGACCATTCGGTAAGTTTCATTCCCTGACACTCGGAGGAACAAACATATTTTTTATTGCAAAATATGAGGCTATATGCTATTCGAGTGGTGACTGTAAAAAAATATAGAGCAAGGAAGCGTTAATTTTGTTGAAAATTAAACGAGAAGAATTTTTCCTTTTTCCTTCAAATTTTTTTTTCTGGACCGATCCAAATACACAGTATACGTGTTTCATATGATTTTTGCAAATAAAGAAATTTAAGTTATCAGAAACATTTTCGAAACTATTTCCACACATAAAATGTACTTTAAAAAAATCGTCTTCAAGACATCTTGGAACCCCTTCAAAATGTGTTTAATCGTCGTCCCTGGTGAGATATCCAACTTCATGACTATCACTTGTTGGAACAGTTTATATCAAACCCGTTTCAGATTTGTGCTTAGTAATTTTATGGTTCAATACGTGAGAAATTGATCTTCGATCAGAAAAACTCAATTATGATTTATTGGAACATACCATAACCAGATCAAAGGGTCTCACAATATCTGTTATTGCGGTTACTCAATTGATATCTTGAAAAACGCGTCTATAATAATAATAGTTGAAGATGCATTTGTTCCTTCGCAAGGAAGAACTAGGAGACAGACGTATCCAAGAAAATATTATTGAATTTTGCACGAGTTCTCTGCCAAAATATTTTTGACGGTTTTATCTCAGAATCTTTAGTAAAAATACACAAAACTTGTTGAAATTGCGTGATGTCTCAGTAGAGATAAGAGGAAATGTAAAACGAAACTCACTGCCCCGGGAGGTGTTCCCTGAGGTATACAGCCTATGGGATGAACGGCGAACTTCTTAAACACGCTCTGGACCTAATAATCGACCCGTTAGTAATTCTTTTCAACGCTTGCATTTCAAAGGGAGAATTTGACATCTTGAAGATCACTTAAGTAATAACAATATTTAAAAAAGGATATATATCACAAATGGAAAATTATCAACCAATATCTACCATTTCAATAGGTTCAAAGATTTTTGAAATAATATTAAAGCAGAGGCTTACGAAATACTTCGAATTGAATAAATATCTCAATTGCCATCAGTTTGGGTTCGAAAGTAAATGCAGTACAACCCAGGCTATTTTCAAAATCATTACTGATATTGTCGAAGGACTTGAAGATGGCATGGATGTTGGTATTACTTTATGTGACCTCTCGAGATCCTTCGACTGCTTCTCTCATACTGCTCTAGTTGAAAAGTTGCGATATTATGGTGTAAGAGGAATACCACTCGAACTGATCCAGTCCTACTTATGTAACAGAAAACAAGCAGTATATATAAATGAAACACATTCTGACTTCCAAAAAATTTCACCTGGAGTACCTCAGGGATCCGTTCTGGGGCCTCTATTATTCATTATTTATGTGAACGATCTCTTTCATTTCCTGATTCTCAATAAATGCATGGTTTATGCTGATGATAAAACTAAAGTGAATACTGCTTCAGATGTAGAAAGTCTCTACACCACAATGACAGATTCTCTCAATGAAGCACAAAATTGGTTGAGTGCCAATAACCTCAAACTGAACGTCAATAAAACCCAGGAACTAATTTTTTCTCTGTATGTCTCAATAATAATTCTTAAAATGATTGTGATAATGTTTTGAATGTATTGATGTTATTTATTTAGTTTTTTAATCTTGTGACTGTTATTTTCAAAGCTCAATATTCTACCAATTTCAATCTTTTTCAAACAATGTTTATAAATACCTGAATGACTTGCAAAAAACATATTTGTAACTTGGTCAAATAAATCTATCTATCTAGCTATACTTATTCTCTGAACATTACATAATTTTTCTTGTTATGGGAATCAGAACATCAAAACTAATATCGAGTTATAACCAGTATAATTTGAGAAAACATTGATTTGTACCATGTTTGAAATTATTTAGAGGGTGAACGTCATTTTCCTGACACTAATTAGGAAGAAAAAAGCTGCAGAGAGTTGTTGTTTAAAATTGTTTTTTCCGTTAACCAGCTGTCATCCCCCTCAGAAGTCGAAACTTGTGCGAGCTAAGGACTAACGAGGTCTTACCTTTTAACCTGCGTTATATTCTTGGTGAAGAACCCAGAAACATAACATTTGGTGGCAGCAGTGGGATAGTTGGTACTGAAGAAAATATATCGAGAAAGAACACATAGGGAGATCCTTCTGGACGACTATAACAAAAATATGCAAGAACTAGAGCAAGAAGAACAACAAAACTAGGACCAACCTGGAATGAGATAATTAAGAAACCAGGAAAAAACAAAATGATCCAGAAAGACAGAGGAGAAATTCAGGGAGTTGATAAAAAGTCACATTAGGTTGAGGAAAAGAACCAAAAACTGTCAAACGAAAATGAAAGAGGGGCCCAAAAAAGAATTGGAAGAGACGATAGGAAACGAGATGCTTTCGAATAATTAGTACAAAACGACAAGGAACAAAACTTGGAAAGCTCCATTTCTATACGCGTACCCAAAAGAAACAAAACAATGTATGTCGTGCTAACAGCTAATTCTCTTTCGAAAAGTATTAATAAATCCGCGTCGGACACTCGATATCTCCGACGTAACCTTAAAAGGTTAATGAATGCTCCACAGACCTTGAAACGAAACATTACCACTTTTCATTATTAGGAGGCCCAATTACGAATGCGAATTATTAACAGAGCGTTCACACCTGGTCCGGCATATATAATGAGGACAAATCAACATGTCGAATCGAACGTTCGAAAGGATTCGGGTTTTGACTTGAACACAAATCTGGGTTCTGTTTGTTTGGGCAGCGATCATTGGAATACGATAAGGTTCTGGTACAGTGGCGTGGTTACAGAAGGGAAAGGGGCTTCGCGAAAAACCTGACGGAAATACCGGATCATCTTTATGGTTCTCGAATAATAGTTTCCAATCATGAATTTATTCGAATCGCATGGTAACCTAAATCATTAACGTAAAAGTTTGCATTCTGTAATAGTATATTACGTAACAAGAGTTGTAAGTAACCCATTACGCACGAAATGAAAAAGTTTATGCACGAAGCCGCGCAGCGGCGAGTGCATAAATTTCATGAGTGCGTAATGGGCTTACAACTCGTGTAACGTACTATACTTTTTCTACGCCCATTCATTTTCTTCCATTAAATGAAAAACATCGCAATCATTTAAACTTTTACAATAGTTGTTAATTTTTGAAATGAAGAAGGAGCATCACTCTTTCAATCCTAAATATATCTCGCTAATGCTAAAGTTTTTGTTTTTTAATTGACTAAATTTGTGTAAATAGACCAAATAAAGTCTTACGTTAATAAAAATTTGATTGTAATTCAATTAAACCCAGAAATTTAAGTTTTCTTCTCAAAACGCACGTGTATGTTATGAGATATCATTACGTGCATGTTATTGTTAAATGTCATTTACAAGGAATGTTGACAGTGCGATTTTTGACGTTTACAGACATGAGCGTAGAAAAATTTATTCAAATGGATATCTTCTGAGGCTCATTGAATCATCGTCAGTAAAATAGAAAGAGGAAGAAGGAGAAAAAATGAGAAGAAGAGATGTACTTAGAAAGACTCAAAGGCGCACCCAGGAAAAAGTTTCGTGGGGGGGGGGATGAATCATTATACAACAAGAAGAAGCTTTATTAAATAGGAAATATTCTGATATACGAATATAAATTATAAAATTTGGGGGGGCTGCAGCCTTTTGCCCCTCCCCCTGAAGGCACCAATGAAAGATTAAGGGCATTAGTATACAGTGTGGCTATTTAAGTGCCCAACTTAGGGGCATACAGAGTAAGTCAGAAAATATAAAAATTGTACAAGAGTTATGTACCCTTATTTCAGAATGTTCAGCACAACGTTATCAGGAAGAATTATTTGCAATCAGAATGCCTAAATACCAAAACATGGCATCCTAAGAATTCATTTTATTTTTTAATTACCATTTTTTTTACGATAAACTCTTTCATTAATGTATCACCATCAAATGAATTGCGCTTAACTTTGTTTAAATTGAAGCATATTCGTGAAATCAATTTATATTTGATTTTTTTTAGGGAATCACAAACTTCATGTGTGCAACGATATTGAACGCAACTTTGAAAGTTCGCAAACATTATTTTTAACAAGGTAAAATATCAGTAATGGTAATAGGCAAATGCCCATTTAGAGTGATTTTTTTTATTTTAAGTGTCTATTTAAAACTGTATAAACTAATCGACATACATGAAATTTTACTAAAATAATCGCGGAACGAAACAAATGAAGGTTGAAAATTAACATTATGACAGTTTGATAAAATTTATTTTACATTCTTGAATAAATATTGTTCGATTATTAAGTTTATTTGATTTGAAATGCATATAAACCATCTGCGGGAAGCAGCAGATATTTTATGAGCAAAAATTTTACTAATTTCATACAGACAGGGTCTTTAAATGTAAAAATGAACGGTATGTACTCAGGAAAAGTAATTAGAAGTACTTCAGGCGTTTAAAACCCCAGAAGATCCACCAAAGAAGATTTTTGAGAAAAATAAATATCATGCTTATAAGTCAATGATTTTATGCAAGTATTAAGAATAAAATAGAATAGAATAGAATTTTTATTGGTCTAAAATACACCGTAGTGTTTTGACAAGAACAAGATAATGACATAAAGTTTGTGATAACCTAAAACATTAATAAATGTTTTTCACAAATATGCTTCAACTTGAACAAGTTATGTCCAATTGATTTGATGTTAAATTTATTTTTTAAAGTGTTTAGGCGAATATAAAGAAATAAAAAAAATTGTGCAATTATTGATATTTGAAAAATAAAATTAAAACATTTCTTAGGAGGTCATGTTTTCGTATTTAGGCATATATTGTTAAGATTGTAAAAAAATTTCTCAGGACATACTTTCAGTTTTTCGTAAATATCTCAGAAACCTCTACATTTAGGCACATGGAATGATGACTTTTAGGTCGAGTATTGATAAACCTAACTGATTTCAAAAGCTCATTTGTCAATTTGCCGGTAGCTCAGCGGTCTGATGCACAGGCCGTTCGAAACTCCACTATAGCGATAGTCGGTTCGTTTGGTGCTAGCTTGGAGTGCACACCGACCACCCGAGGTGGTGCTGTAGGTTTTCCGGGTTTCCCTACAACTGAAAAGTGAATACGCCACCAAAAATCAGTAAGTCGCCCCGGAGCGCCTTGGCAAATAATAATAATAGTCGTCCTCTACCCGCACAGGCTATGCCTTTGGATTTATGAGGAATATTATTATTTGTCTCAAGAAAATATGAGGGAAACTATAGCAACATACCACCTCAACTACGCCACTAAACCTAGATTAGTGTACCAAATTTCAATTTATTTTCTTCAATAGTTTTGAAAAAAAAACTTTAAATTTTTTTCGGACTTTCGACACCCTGTACTCATCTCAGAAGGGATGCATTTCAGGATAAACATTGATAGAAAATGTTCACCTCGAAATGAGGTAAGGAATCTGTGTTCGAAGTTTATCGGTCTCATTCTGACTCATCCTGTATAAACGCTTAAACATTTTCATATAACGAAAACTTCTTTCTTAATTAGTATGCATTTCGAATATAGTGACTCCTCAAATCTCAATTACAAAAAATATAGTTCAGCAACAATTCTTTCCTAGAAAACACTGATAACTGACCAAGAGGTAAAAGTAAAAAAAGGGGTGATACGCTCCTCATTGCAATTTCATCTGAATCACTAGTGCAAAATTTTCGTGAGGTTGCTATTTTGGGTTCTAAAAAATTACATAAGTCGAAAATATATCACTTGGCCAAGTCGAGTGCACAATACTTAAACCACAACTGGGAAAGTGCCGAGTTGAATATATCCTTGAATTAGTTTTGCTCTACCGCCTTGAACAATGCCTGACAATGAAAACCGAACAAAAAATGTCCATGATCCAACATGGCCAACTCGTGAAAAAATCACGTCTCGAATAATGTTCATTTAGATAATATAAACAGATATAAAACTGGTTCCTAGCGCAACAATTGACACATCAAAGTGGGTTAGATAAACCGAAGTCTTTCGTACGAATGTGCTGCTACACGGGTTTCTCTTTATGAAAATTTGGTGGCAAATTTCTCAGAATCGAAAAGAACAATTAAAATAATTTACAGTTACATGGGGAGTTCAAAGAGCGTCCGGTAGACTTTACTTTACACCGAAAATTAGTATGCTAGTCATGTCAAAGACGGAAGCTGTACAGGGTGATTCTTCAGTTGAAGGGGTGTTCGAAAATTTCATATTAATATACAAAGCGCTCGGTTTATTAGGCGTTTCATCATTCTGAAATTTTGTGTAGAATTCTGAGGTTTAGACACATTACCTGTAGAATTTTTGTGTCGACTTCCTCGGTAATAATTCTTCGGTTGAATGAATGAAATGATATTCCTCAAAGCAAAACTCTTCATAAAAATATTCACCGAACAACGTTTTGTTCAAAAAATTTCTGTTATTTAGATATTCTCCTTGAGCCCATAAACCCTCCATCCTAATTTCATTACCGCCTTCTTCTAAAGTATGACGAAACTTTGGTTTGAAGGGCTTCATATTATTATATTTCCAAAGATTTATCCTTATTGTTTCACGCGGTAAGTTAATGTCCAAACTTGCAATTCTCACATTTGTTTTCGGATTATAATTAAAATAATTTCGAATCCGTTTAGAATTATTTCGTCTTTGTCTTTCTACAGTATTACCATTCTTCAGAATATGATTACAACCAGCTCCATACTGATAGAAAATTTCGTTTACTCGTCCAAATGTAGCTCTGCTAATTTCTTACTATTTAAATTTTTCGCCATACTTCTTTAAAAGTGTAGGTACTTGAGGAATTATAAACTTCACTATTAACACTGAAAAATTTGTCTTTTCGTCTTTTATTCTAATGACTTGTCATCTTTATAGCAACGTAAGTTTCAAAGCATTCAAATAATAATAATATTTTTGAAATGTGGCATCCCACATGTGGCAACATGTTTGAATGAAGCCAAGATTGTAGATATTCGGAAAAACTGTCAACCATCAAAGAGGAAATGCGTGAAAGATTGGGACAGGCTTGCACAAATCTTACCCTAAACCAAAGATCGAATTTTGATCGAATTGATTATTAGATCGGGAATTTGTTGAAAAGTACGAAAATGTGTAGGCACTCTCATCTCAATCCATTCTTTTGTCGTAGTTCACTTATGTTACCAAGATTGGTTATTATTAATTATTGATTATTGATTATTGATAACTATATGATGTGAAGATGTTAATTTCATTTCTCTGACAAAAAACTGTAGTGTTTTGATGGACATATAATTATCTTCCAAACTATGGAACTATGTTTGGAAGAAACAGAATTTGACACCATGTTGTATAATTGCTGTTTACAAACTCGACTGCTAACGACCTAAAAGAGCATTTTAATCAATATTTTTAAAAAGATTGTGATTTATATGAGGACTATTCGAAATATTTAGATAAAATGGATAATAAATAACAGTTTTAGAGAGGTGTCTCTGTACAAAATATGGTGCAAATTGGGCAACCCATAAGTTTTTATTTTCAATTACGTATACCCATATTTTCTATTGTATTTTTCCAAATGCTGTCATGTTTCAATTTGGCATAGTATGTTCATCTGGAATACAGCGTGTTTTGGAAATATTGAACTCGTACCAGTGAAATTTATTTATTTTTTATTTCCATAAGAGCTGTAATTGAAAAATATCAGAGAATAAAAAGAGAAATAACAAGTTGACATTTTCAACTACCTATTATCGAATTAAAAAAAAAATTGTTTCGGGAAAAACTCCACTATATTCAAAAAATACAAGTCCTTATTTAAAATTAATAAGTTTAGGGTAGCCGGTTTCTCACGATACTTTGTAGGTAATTTTTATTTTTATGTTTGGATGAATCTAGGAAAAAAAGCCCCTGAAAAAAAAAACGGAAAAAAATACCCCCGAAAAAAAAACAAAAAAAAACGAAAATAAACAGAAAAAATACCCCACGAAAAAAAAACGGAAAGAAAACCCCCGGGAAAAAAACCTCCGGAAAAATACCCCTATATGCGATAATAATGGCCAGTACACAAAAAGTAATGAAATTTCAACTGTGTCTTGTTAAAGAAACTAGACCATATTTGATTCATTTTACAATACCAATAAAAGTTGTAACCTATCCTGTGGAATGTTCATCGTCGACGACCAAAAAAGACGATTTTTTATATTTTTATGACTCGAGTGTTCCTGAACGAACTAACCTGGTGACAGATTCGCCTTTTTGCAAGGCTGAAAAATCTGTTGTTCCACCCCTCTGTATTGTAAAATGAATCAAATATGGTCTAGTTTCTTTAACATGACACACAGTTGCAATTTCATTACTTTTTGTGTACTGGCCATTGTAATCGCATATCGGGGTATATTTTCCGGGGGTTTTCTTTCCGTTTTTTTTTTCCGTGGGGTATTTTTTCCGGTGTTTTTTTTCCTGTTTTTTTTTCCGGGGATTTTTTTCCGGGGGTATTTTTTTTAGTTTGAGTAACTAGCTAAAAACAAGCGTATTACTTGGTTGAATTAACAAATTTTTGGAAATTATCTCCATGTGATTTCTCTGCACATATGCATTGTGTGGCATATTTTGTTACACAGATAGCTCAACCTTTCTTTCCACCCCACGCTAAACCAAAACGCCCAATCTGAGGGTGTGCAACGGTCCACAATCCACTCCATACTACTTTTAAACAGAGTACCGTTATACCGACGAAAATATTTCGGATGCCAGGTAAAATTCTACTACTGCCTCCGAATGAGTGAGCCCCTCGGATATCTAGAACACAACTAGACTTCAAACAACTTTTTATAACAACACCATCTCCATTGTTATGATCTGTCCATTAACAGTTACCCGAATTTAGGTTGTTTCGAACGTGATAATAAGTTGTCGAAATACATTTGTAGCATTTGGAACGAAAGTATTTTCTGAAGTGGTACCGAGTGGTACACACACAGTGCGTTGAATATAAAGCGATATATTATTTCTCCTTGAGTAAATTATACGTTTATAATATATAAGTATATTCGAAAACCCATAGGTTTATTCATTTATTTATTAGGCGTTTGGTTTCCAATTAGGAGAATGAATAAAACAGAATAAAGTTGAAAAAACTCTGTGACTGATGAATTATTGAAACTAGCTAGTAGAGTAGCTGTAAAAATTAAAAAGTACATCAAATCTGCACAAATTCCATGATGTTTTCCGTTTTGTTAAATACGGTGAATTTTAACCCTTCGGTGCCGTGATTTTATCATGTCATTTTCTCCCGTCTTTTACCGAAGCCACCATACAAGTTTATTAAGTTTATTTGATAAATAAAAACCTCTTGTGGTATTACCCTCGACAAAAATGTAGTGGAATATGTTTTGAAATTAACGAATCATTATAAAATATATTAATTTTGAAGTCATTAAAAACTGAATCAATAACATAAAACTCCTTTATAAATCAATATTCAAAGTCGACTTTATTCACATATAAAATCTTGTAAGACAACCACAAGGTTTCAAGAATGTGTCAGTTTTCAATTAATTATACTAATATAATAATGTTTACGATAAAATTGATAAAACAATAAATTTTAATTTTAATCATCTGAAATAAACAAGATTTATCTGTCATTTCGATAACAAGTTTACCATTATATTTACGTAAAACAAACCTTACTGATAGTAGAGATTATCTGAAAGTTAACTACATCGATAATTGAAGATTACTTCATAATATTACAGGTCCAGTTATCTTTTATAGTTTTGATGCATTAGCCCCTTTTTGTGGCCCTGAAGAGATATTACTTACTATTGTTCCTTGTTTTTGTTGATGGAACTATCTACATGAAATCAAAACTGTTGAACGTAAAGTTAATTCTATTAGATTTGTAGGTATTATTATTCATCAGATTAATAAAGGATGAGTTGGCAACTGAAAAAAATGCGGCATAATGAAATTGTGTCAGATAAATGGGCTCGTATTACTGTGTAAGTGGAGGTTATCAGCATTTTTCCCATGATGCTCGGCCACATAATCAGTTCAATCTACTGTATTCATCACTTCCTACAGTTTGCATCCAATTAAATACGAAACTACTTGCTTTTAATCCGCAGAATTGCAGAAAAAACTACAGAGTGAAATTGATCGTTTCGATGAAACAATGCAGAAGTTCAAGGGAGGGTTACAGGGTTCCGCTCTGGAGCCACTTCTAAAAAGCATGTACCGTTGCCAGAATTGAAAATATACAGTTATCCAGTATGTTTCAGTTTATATACTTGAAGTTGCTTGAGAAGACTACTGGTTTCCGGTAATAATCTACTGAATCTACTGAATGTGGTATTGTTACGTTCGTTCCCTGTTAGCAATTGAGAAGGTTCCAAGAATCTGCGTTAAGTTGAAATTTGTCAAGTTCTGAAAAAAATTGGATATTTCGGAAACCAAAGGACCATAGAAGACTGGACTATCGAAGTTATCTCAAAACAGATCCTGAGTTTCTCTACAGTGTTCTTGAAGATTAGCAAGCTAGTGAGTGATATATTACCGGTAGAAATTTTTTTACATTTAATGGAAAAAAAAAACTGAACATAAAAAATTAAAATGGTTGGCATAAAAATGGACATAAAGACGGTAATCAGTTTCGTGAATAAGAAAAGAGTCAACAAAAAAAGTTGGTACCGAAATACAAAATTCCTTCCTTCATTTTGTTCATATAATAGGTATCAAGTTTTTAAGAAAAAATTAAGATACTCCATTTAACAGCTGATATCGATAGTGATCAATACGCGAACAAAATTTATTTGCAATAATCAAACGGCTGAAGCGAAGTTTGGATTGAAATATTTGTCACGATTTCCACAGGATACATTTGATGATCTGAGTACACAGGAAGTATGAGCGAAATATGTACGGTCTCTGCCAGTAAATAGTTATTTTGTCCAAATATGTGAATTCCATAACTAGGATTGCTATTCTCTAGGAACTCTTTAAGACAGTTATTTGAAAAAAGAAACAGTTTTGAAAGAGACTTCATTAAATGAAAAACAAAGACTTCTGGATGAAAAAAATTATTAAAAAATAACTAAAATTAAAAAACCCTGCTCTCACGACATTTGTTATTTGAACCAGAAGTCATGCAATGAGAGAACTGGGTAGGATACTCTCTGATAGGATGAAAAACATACAAAGAATTAAAGTGGTATTGTATGATTCAAACGCCCTTACTGCGTACTGGTATCGGTAAGTATTTGTGACGCAATACCGCCTAAATGCCATTAATAGGGAGCGCGTATAACAGATAGTGGTCTCATGACGTTCATTGTTTTCATCAATATAGGCTAGGGGAAGTATTTCAACATAAAAGACGAATAACATATGTCAACCATATACCCTCTGATGCCTCCCCTCCGGCATTCAGCAACGCAATAGGGAGTAATACCTCAATCAAAATTCTCTGGATTCTCTGTATAATATAGTGACACTCTTGGTTTACTGATGAAGTGAACGAAAGTTTTGTAAAAATTATGAAAAAGGCTCAAACATCCCAATAACCAAACTCTATATACATCAATATTAAGTAATAGCGATGGCGTACACAGAAAATCTGTTATACGAGGATATATTGAAAAATTCTTAGCCTACTATAGAACCAAACAAAATTTCAATTTCAAAATATTTTATTTTATTACTCAACATATTCTCCTCTTAATTAGATACATTTATTACAGCGAACCTGCAACGTCTCTAGACCTTTAAAAAAAAAATGTTTCTTCTTGCTCTGCAAACCAGACCTCCTCAGCTTTTATTACCTCCTCGTTGGAAGAAAATTTACGACCTTTCGAACTTTTTTCAGTTGACGAAAGAGACGATAGTCGGACGGAGCCAAATCTGGTGAATAAGTGGGGTGTTCTAGTAATTAAAACCCTAAATCACGAATTTTTTGTATGGCAACATAAGATTTGTGTGCAGGGGCGTTGTCCTGCAAAAACAAAACACCTTTGGATAGCTTTTCTCGTCTTTTCTCTTTAATTTTTTCCCGTATGTATGTATGTCGAATAGTAATCTCCAGTTATTGTTCTACCCTTATCCAAAAAATCAATCATGATTACTCTATGGCAATCCCAAAAAACTGAAGCAAGAACTTTTCCAGCAGATTTTTGGACACGAAACTTCTTAGGTCTTGGAGAACCGGAGTGTCGCCATTCCATCGATTGTTGCTTTGTTTCTGGATCGTAGAAATGTACCCAAGTCTCATTTAACAATTTGGTTTAAGAAGTCTACATCGTTTTCAAATCGAGCACAGATCGAACGCTTTTGGTCAACATTCAAACATTTGGGGATCCATTTTGCAGCAATTTTTCCCATGTCCAAATTGACGTAAACTATATAATGAACGCGTTCGTATGAAATATTCAGTGCTTCAGATATCCGTTTTAGCCCAATTCGACGGTCTGTTAAAATCATGTCATGAACTGCATCGATATTTTCGGGGACTGACACAGAAATTGGCCTTCCCGTTCGGTCATCATCTTCAATGGAAAATTTACCTCTTTTGAAGCTTGCAGTACAATTTTTCACGGTCGCATATGAAGGACATTGATCACCAAGGGTATTAAGCGTATCTTCGTAAATCTGCTTACTTCTTAACCCTTTTAAATACAGGTACTTGATGATGGCTCGATACTCCAATTTTTCGATTTTCACAATTTCGGTGGACATAGTTTTTCTTTTAATTTATGGCGTAACTTTGATTTACTTTTTTGACGTCAAACTTCACACTGACACTTCTAATAAGTTATTGTTCGTTGCTATGGTAACGCAATATTTTGTTTATGCAGGGAACTGGTCTAGGTTAACTAGATATCAATACATCCTCGTATAATCTGAAAAGGAAACTGAACACCACGTGAAATTGAATTTTTTTTTCAAATGGAATTGGGTGTCCTTGGCAAAGGGCCATAATTTCATAAAATGGAAAAAATTATTAATAATCAGTTTGCATTTCACAAATTCGAATTGATTAGATTAGTTTTAGGAAAACTAAACGAAACTGTGGGAAAGCTATTAACTATATCATCAACATACAATAAAAATAATGTTGGCTCAAGAATTAAACCTTGTGGTACCCCATTCAGAACTGCAGAATTTGAAAATAATTTTTTTATCATATTGCAATCTTCAAGTTCAATTTTCACGATCAGTGACCTTTGTTTTAGGTAAGTTTCAAACTATTTATTGGGTATACCTGTAATACCATAATAATTCAATTTATTCAGAAGGATACTATGGCTGACGCAGTCAAATGCTTTTGAAATATCACACAATTTCCTATGTTATGGTTTTATCTAGTGTCCATTTCATTTCGAATTACACATGGACTCATTTTAGAAAACAAAAGAAAAATCCTGTGGGAGATCGATGTGGGAGACTACATCAAAGAATTAATTATAATTTTTTTATAGTCGCTATAGAAAACCACCGGTCGTTATCTGTCTTATATAAAAACCCTCTTTAATTTCAACGTCATTCAACCTTAATCTCTGGCCTTTCTCATTCAAATGTGTCTACCCGGAATAGACCAGCTACGAAAAAATAGCCGAGGATGAGAGCCGCCGATAGAACTCAAAACCTGACAGATGGTCTTTCAACCTTTACGGGGGATTGTTTACCTTCAGGGGTTGTTAGCCCTGCACCTGCACTAGGCCAAGGACGATAAATGGGCCGAGAATAAGCGTTGGCCTGGTTATTGATCTTTTACAGATGAAGGGAGATCTTCGAAATCGCTTTGGGGTTGGTGACCCATAATAACTGTGAAAGGAAGTAAAGTATCTTTTACTCGAAACAGAATTGTCAATATTAATTTCGATTTTCAAAGCGTGAAAACCTTCGACCGAATCTTAATCTGAATCTGCTATTAATTCATTCAAAACTAATAATCCAAGAAAACTTTTGATTGAACTTATAGTAGAAAATTGCCTGTAACTCTATGAACCCCTTCTGTATCTGGGATATTTGGCTAAACACTTGAATTCTTACAAGGCCAATTTAATGTGGTTTCTTTCCTGCGGACAACTTCTTCTCAGCTCATCAACCAGCGTAATTTGAAAAATTGAAGAGTACGATGGCAAAGAATATGTTCAACAGTCTCGCACGTTTATTCCCGTTCTGTGTACAGATGTGTATCGATAACTCATCGAACACAAAAAAAATTTTTTTCGGAGGCACCATTGACTTTACTTAATTTTTTAACATATTCGCGAGTGTCAAGCACTTATAAAGGATAAGCCTAAACACTATGTGCGAAAAGATACACACAGAAATAAGATAAAAAGAATTATATAAAATTCAGAGAAATATAAAATAAAGAACATTGACGAGTTAAAAAGTATAAAATATTAAATCTAAAATATAAAATTTGCACAGATAAATATATTTTTCAGTTATTTTGTGTGTCTATGATTCTTAATATTTTTGTTTTTTTTTTCTAATACGAATTTTTTCAGAAGTTTTTTTGAATTTAAATGGGAAATGTTTATTCTCATTCCGTTTGAAAGCGAATTCATAATTATGGGGCCTGGGTAATTTAAACTTCTTTGTCCAACAGTTTCGTTCATGTGTGGTACAGAAAACGAATCTTTTTGTCTGGTGTCATATCTGGAGTTGCAAGCAATCTCAAGATTTGTTTGTTTTTTAATGAGTAATTAGCAACGTTATAGAAATATATTTGTTTGGGATTGAAGAGTTTGATCTCATTTAGCAATTGTTCTGAAGAATAATTTTGGGGATTTCTCAAAATAATTGTATAAAAACGTTTCAGTAAATTTTCTAATTGGAGTAGATTTGTTTTAAGTATTCCACCCCAACCAACTATTCCGTATGTGAGGTGTGGTACTACCAAAGCATTACACAGGGAAATCAGATAATTTTGGGAAAGACATTTTTGGAATTTGTAGAATAAATAAATTATTGATTTGAGTTTTTTTGCGATGAATTCTATATGAGTGTCCCATTTCAAACGACTATCGATATGCACACCTAAGTACTTTAAGCTCGTGACTGAATTTATCTTGAGTGTTTTGTGATTTTCCTCGATTTCTAGACTGTTAAAATTTTGTAGATTGGTTTTGTATGAGCTGAAGGAACGAAAAAGGTTTTATAAAAATAAGTAATTTATTTTTAAACCAAATTTCAATTTAGAGGAAATTTTTTCAAGTTTTTCGCAGTCTGAATCGTTTATAATATATATCCGTATCGTCTACAAATGTGATAATTTTCCCAACTGTAACCCAAAAAAAAACAAGTTATTCACGTACAGAATGAATAGCATGGGACCTAAGACCGTTCCTTGAGGTACATCGTATTTTAGAGTTCCTGGGGTACTGAAGGATCCATTTATGTTCACGAATTGAGTCCTGTTCTGTATATAGATTCAGTTGTAAACTCCGTACTCCAATATCCTCTAAGGATTCGATTAAGAGTGAAAAACCGACTGTGTCAAAAGCCTTCGCTAGGTCTAGAAATATAGCTAGCGAGGGTTTCTGGTCATCCAGATTATGATTTTTTTCATCAGGTGTGCTATTGGGTCCTGGGTTGATTCTTGGAATGCATATTCATTGCCGGAAATTAATTTATAATTCTTTAGATAACACCAGTCTTCGTTTAATGATTTTTTCAAATATTTTAACAAGTTCTCAGGGATTTAGGCCGGTAGTAAGTTGTAACTTATTTATCACCACTGACATTTTGAAGAAGTATGGAATTTCTCCAGTATCGATTATAAGATTGAGAGAAGGCTAGTGGCTCTGCAATGAACTGAACAATTTGCTTCAGTGTTTCTGTTTAATGTTCACATAACCGGTAGATTTCTCATTTTTGAGATTTCCAATAACTTCCTTTTTTTCTTTTTCATTTGTGGAACTAGAAGAAGTGATTGGAAATGTAAGCCCTTAAATGATAGTTTCTTGATTGTTGACTAGTTCGTATCGAAGCTTTTTCTAAGAAAATGAAATTTTCACGTTAGACACAATCCTTCGTATGCTAAAATTTCAACCAACTTTAACAATAATGACTCTTACTCATGTAAATTTGACATTACTTTGAAATAGTCAGGATAGTGAGCAGTCTACGCTTGAGATTGCACGCTGGAATGACAATATGAATCTCGTCATTCCATCTTGCAGTCTCCTGAATTCTTTTGAGGGTTGCTCTTAAGGGTGCAGCCACGGATGACGCAAAGAACAAATTTTACAACAAAAAATATCCGTGATGAACTGAAGTTTTCAACTTATCACAGTCGAGTATTTCTTAGTCGTTTCTTGTGCATTTTAGCTGAGTAGTTCGTTAGCAAGATTACATTTTTCGTCGCTCATGAAGTTAGAGAGGAAGTGTCGTTTGAGTACGTCTGTCATTACTGACAGTGTTAGAGTGGAAAGGACTAATTTAATGACTGTCACAAGTAGTTCTTTCAACCAAAAAGTAAGCAATTCAATTTCCACATTTTCTCCAGTCGCGTTTTTATAGCCTCTTTTACTTTTATAGAGATAAAGATCCAGGGGTGGATTGAACAATTTATATACTCATCTGGTGATATATTTGATAGATTTGTTGAAAACAAATTACGATGCCGTTGGATCCATGTCTGCTTGTAGTAATGGAATCGCTTTGAGAGCTCTTTACCACAAGCGACACTTCAATGGCATGTATTCTGGCAAGCTTAACGAAGATGGCGCAATTGTTAGTGGAGGTCAGATTGGAGTAGTTGATAAGTGCATAACGGACATGAAGAGTTTATTCCTATCATAATCGAGTAATCTGAAAGAATAAGATTTATAGCCAGTAAATAAATTTCACCAAATATAGACAAGATAACCTACAAACTGACGTTTATGCACCGATTCCATCCACTCATTTTTGTATCAACTGTTCTTTACTGCCGGAAGTTTTTATTTTTCTTTTTTTCAATTCATAAATGAGGCTTTTAGCACACAAAGGGCCGTATTTCTCCATAACAACAACTAATTAAATTGTTATTGTATATTTTTACTTGTTATTACTGTCACTCATGACCTCCACTCACACTAGCGCTCTCTGGCGGGAGCGATATCGTCCATGCCTGCCATTCACTGATCCTTTTTTGACTCTAATAAAATCGTCAGTCAGAGTCAAAAAGAACTAGAAACAGCTGGAGAAGGGAGAAAGAAAGAGACTTCTGACGGATAGGATACTTGGTCCAGATGGATCAGACACTCTACTGAAGCGAATTCCGAGGAATTCCCTGGTGCAGCTGATCCACTCCGGATTTTATGTGCAGTTTGGTTTTAGGAGAGGTCACAACACGTCTTCTCAGGTGGTCTCTCAGTATTAAGTACGGAATCAAGGATATTATCCTTAAGAAATAAAATGCAGCTATGATTCTGCTTGTAATTAAAACGCGGTTGACACTGTCTGGGTTGAAAGTCACTATCGAAACATAATTTCAGCTATGATATTTGAGTAGTCTTGAGAAGTAGTCCAGAGACCCAGTGTGCACCCTATATTTCTCTGTTATTTTTTAAGCTATATTTCTGAAACTCGGAACATCAAATAAGCTCAGTAAAGGGTACTTTTTGCCATGTTTCGAAATGGAACACCTCTGTATATTATTACAATTTGGAAATATTCATAAGTTTCCTAAGTCTCATCAACAGCAAATTCAGTTTTTCATTTGTTATGAATTGGTGGCATTCTTGACTGATTTCTATTATTAATCCGACCGATTCAATAACTTTCGGTAACAACTAGCAATATTTACGAATAATGTAAACGTCAATATGTGTGATTTATATTCCATAGCCACCTTGATACTGAAACTTTTTTTATAACTATGATTATGTTCCTATTGGTTATACCCAAAGAATTAATATGTATACCTCATCGATGGGTCTTTCGAATGACGTCAGAGTACCATTATGGTACCAGTTGAACAAATGAAGTTTCGAGTAAAAAATTTTTTGGTGTACTGTTTCAGCACGTATGTTGAACCACAATACTTTTTTAATCGAAATTGCGATATCATAGATTATGATCATTTGGAATAATTTAAGGCTCTCTTAATCGAAACATAAAATGAGTGTTCTGATAAATGGAGTAGCAATAGAAAGTTGATTTCATTTTCAAAAACCAGAAGTTGACAAAAAATTCAAATCATTTTAATAAGTTACCACTGTGTCTACCAGTATATCCAATTTTCTGAATTTCAGAAATATGGAAAAACAAAGGAGAGAAGTGGGGTACACCGTACTGATGAGGGTCGACCAGTGTATTTCCTTTTTGACAAAGTAATTTCCTTAGATCTATGTTATGACGAAAATTTACTAAGAAACATCTTGGAAATATTAATTGATCGAAAATTGGAATAAAAAATGTAAACGTATGATCCGTCAAAGGGGTGGAATAATAACTCTCTGTACTTTAAATTGAATTTTCATAACAAAAAATTGTTGATAATACTACTTGACGAAAGACCATTAATCTAATAATGAAATATGATGAAATAATCCAATTTTCCGTTTCAACTTATACAATAGGTATATTCATCGGCAAGTCTCTAACATAAAACAACTTCTGTCGCCTACGGCAAATGAATTATATTTGTTATATTCTTGGTAATATTTTTAAAGCTGAAATTATATATCGATTTCATGCGAATTGTAGTTCACATAATTGAAACAAAAAAATCATTTCTGCTTTTGTTGAGGATTCCTCAAACTGAAGTATGTATGCAGCGCCATATCTACGTACCAGAGAGCACTTCGACCAAAGCACTTCTTAAGCAAATATTTTCAAGAGACGTTGATAACACTGAAATCTTCAGAAGGCGCCGGATACATAATTCAGTGTTCTGAATGTTTATAGGGGAAAGTAGTTGTTTTCTGTGGAAGATTGGACTAGTCAATCCATTTTTCAATATTAGTTTAATTATCATCTTGAGATTTCAGTTTGGCAGGTGTCATCTTTAACAAAAATAAGATTCTGAAAAAATGTATGACAACCCAAAAAATTTGGGAATACTGACTGAAGTACTGATCACTGAAAAAGTTCAACTACTAATTACACACACCTAATCGAATACACCGTGAAATATTCTAAAACACAAAAGAATTTGTAGAACTTGGATCAGTTATTACAGAGCTTTAAAAGAAAAAGGAAGTAAATAATGAAACTGTTTTTTCCTGTAATAATTGAATGTTAGGTTACGTTAAAACCGCTAATTTTGAAATTTGATTAATCAAAAGGCCTATCGATTTTCAAATCGTCTCCTGTTATCGAATCAAAGTATTTTGGAGATATTTATATATTCTGTGGTGTATGAATATTGCTGAATAATGTTTAAACGATTTTTTTCGAAAATGAAAGAAACTGTAGTCATCGAATGAGAAACTAAGTGTTTTGTTGATGAGTGAGCTAATTGCCTCAATACTTGATATTCAATTTATTCACACTTGATCTCTGATTCAGTGAAGGCATTTTTGTATATTCAGATACTACAGAAAACATTCACTTACTTTCATAGTATTTGGAAACACCTACCTGAAACAAAAAAATAAACCATTATAGGTCATGTTATGAGTCAGAAAATTAGTGACAATATTTATAGTTATTCATAGTATTTGCTCTCAAATGAAGCTATTGTATCTATTCAAAATATTCCCCCGCCCCTCTTGGTAATGAAACATCATCAATACCAATCATGTTAAAACTTCATCTTCGTGGGTAATGGCCATCATTATGCGCTTGTTGAATAATATACCAACATTAATAGTGAGAGTGTTTTAACTAGCGTTTTATATACTCATATAAATTCATTTGAATTTTGTAAAAAATACTGTTCAAACGTCAATCCTTTAGGAAGCTTTTCGAGGCGATAAAATGTATCTTTGTATGGCATAAATGAGTATGGCTTGATTGTGTGTGAGCAATATTAGTAAAAACCAAAGAAAGTTTAAACTTTCCTCCATATATTGTCATAAAATTAATCTCGGCAAAAATATTTTCAAACATTTGCAGCAAAACATCCAGACGATAACTGAAGTCCTAAATATGTGGTCGCTCTTCTTTATCTGTTCTTAATTGATCAAATAATTATCATTTGATGTTTATCTGAAGTAAAAGAAGTAAGTTTCCATATTTTACTTCCTTATGAGTTAGTCATAAGGCCTAGAATAATGAGATATGCAAACATATTCGAAACAACTCATGCGTGATGAGGAGGAGTCATAAAACTGGAACTAACACTATCACATTTCTTTTCGAATTTACGTAGCTTTTTGTAATTTTTTTTTGGTTATTTTAAGATACCTATCACTTTTTGGTAACATATTAATTCACCGCAGCTTTTTACCATTTTCTTTCGTAATTTATTTTTCAATATTTTCACTGTTGCCCTACTCATTTTCTGTTTCACACCTGAGTATTCTGATTATTCTGTAACTCTTGAAAACACTTCACAGTGAGTCCAAAATAAGGATTTCCAATAAATGATGATATCGCACCAGCAATTTATGTCAGCTTTGGTTCTATGGGAAAAAAGTGGTGTAACAGAAAATTTATTTAGGTGCATAAATTAGTATAGCAGGACTAGTTGAAGATATAAAGGGACTGTTTGGTTTAAGGTTTATTGATGGCTTGCTGCTTCTGATCTTTTCCATATCCAATCCTTGAAGTGCAGTAGATTGAGAGGAATACTTCTCGATGGATTTTTTTCTTCCCAAGACAGCTGCATCGAATACGGTAACTTCTGTATCAATTTTTCCAGTAAGTGAGGACAGTCGAAGTAGTTATTCATATTCAACACGTCTTCCATTGTCTGGAGTTTTTTTTTTGACACTTGACAGTTTGACACTTGATAACGATCGGAGATACTAAACCGATTGAAACGTCGTGCTCATAAAAAAACTCCAGACAATAGAAGTCCGCAGTGAAAGTAATCAACTCGCAACATTGTCTAAAACTTTCGAAATTGGCTATTGTTTCAGACAATATAAATGTGTCAGTGCTTCAAAATATTTTTTTCTGACGCAAGGTAACATTTCAACATCGTTCACCATTTGAATTGATTGATTATAAGATCGGGTCTTCCGAAGAGATATTTGAGAATTTCCAATATATTGTCCGAAGACGTTGCAGATAGTAGAAGACCTTCGACACATCTATGTTGGTATCACCTGTGAGACATTTTCTTTTCTCGAGGACAACTTTTTTGATTTTTCAGAAAGCCAATTACGAACTTTTGAACAGGATGACACTTCTTCAAATTTTAGTATTTTCTGTATCTCTGGATCCTACCTCAGACTGCTAATCGGTGTTGGTTTATAATATTTTCTTGTTCCAGTATATTTGCCAACGCTTCGTGCGCCTTTACTTGAGCTTCTATTTTGAGCAGCACTGCAATGCTATTTGATTTCGATTTCTTGCTGAAATATATCCTTTTGTAGGAAATTTTACGTTTTGCACCTTTATTTCATTCCAATACTCAATTTGAACTGTTCCTTGAATCAGTATCTCCCGCGTCAGGGTTAGTAGCGCTTCGATAGGTTTAGTTCGTGGTCTATTTTCACTCGAAGGGCCAAAAATAATGTCTGGATTAACTTCAAAATCACTTTTTTTTATGTTATCGGAGTACTCAATTAAAAAATGATGCAATGAGTTTTCTGTTAGAACAATGTCAACTT
The DNA here is from genome assembly GCA_958502065.1 of Chrysolina americana. Lineage (NCBI taxonomy): Eukaryota > Metazoa > Arthropoda > Insecta > Coleoptera > Chrysomelidae > Chrysolina > Chrysolina americana. Next base: position 62,876,649 of record OY293416.1, on the reverse strand, counting down.
TATTTTTCAATATATAGAGAATATTCATTATTACTTTAAATAATATTGATACACTAGGCATTGATATAAATTGCTGTTTCAGTATGTTACACCAGAGGTATAATAGGCTAATAATTGAATTCTTCGTGACCATGATTGGAATTGCGTTAGTTGATATACAGGATGTAAAGAAAACTTCCTGCTTCTTCTTATGTGATGAGCGACTTTAATTATTTTTTGTTCAGATCTTACAAAGTCCATAAATCCTATCGAGTACTTATAATTTTCATACCATCCGGCTTGACTGGAAATGTTATCAACTTCATGGTATTCCAATCTTCTTTTGTAACATTGTTTTTGATAATTCTCAATAGTAATTATCTTTAAACTTTTTATTTTTGAAAAATAAAAAGATAATGACAAAAATTATCATAAACAAAAATATAGTAAAGTGTACCGAAATAAATTTTCTTCTTGGTACCGGCGATGCAAACGAATTACTCTTTCAAGGCGATATCTCAAATACGATCCATCAAGATTTCGAGGGTCGGGAAAGTAAATAATGCTATTGGAGGTCATTAAATCTTGTTGTTCATGGAACCGTATAAGTAATAAGAATAAAACGATACCAAAAAACACACTGTACTTAATTCGTAAAAGCCGGAAGTATAAAAATCACTCGTTTAGAAAGTCGAGTGTGCAAGGTTACCAGTGAGATAATATACCGAGCTGGTTACGCTTGGAAGAAGACGGAAGCTCTTCGTGTCTTTACACCAGCCTGGTACTGGTTCATATTGTAGTTTGATTGAAATATTCAAGTTTAGGACGAAATTAGGATGACTTAATGAAGGCCAAGTAGGTCTAATATGGTATGCACCAATATTTTGAAGCGCAGTTTTCTTCAAAATGTCTTGACCCACTTTTTCCATATCTACAGATGTGATACTGGGCAGTTATGACTCAATTGTTTGAAGCTTAAGACTAAATTCCAATAAATCAATTTTTCAATTTGAATACACCTCTATAATAATCTGCGTACTTCACTGTATTCCGATTTATACTTCCAACTTCAACTTTCTTATATAGTCCCTTATAAACATCGCGAACTACCGTGGCATCTACGAGGCATTTATTTCATGATTCTATGACAAGTCTGGAAGTGTCCGTTGTTGGCTCACAATTCGAGATCGCCTAGATGGTGACGTAATCCAATACTTGGCAATAAGGATGTACTTGTTGCCATCATGCATCAAAGAAAATTGTTCTGCTGCATCAATGGCAAGTCGCTCGAATGAAGCACCAACATGAATGGGCCGTGGTGATCCTGATGGTAGAGCGCTCGCCTTACAATCATGAGGCCGTGGGTTCAAATCCCAGCATGGCAACCAGTCTCGGATCGTTTCCTTGCTCGTACAAGCTCTCAGGAGCTTCTGATGAGTTTCTCGGTCTGGAAACCTGGAAGATTCGTTACAGAGAGAAAACAAAACATTGCATTTCTTCATTATAACTAGTGATCTTTTGAGCCAGCTTTCGATGCCATGATGCCATTTCGACTTCGAACCCGGTGGAACCTGGCCCTTGTTGTTATTCCAATAATCTTTTTTGCCGTAGTTCTGGAAATTGTTTTCTTCTGCTCGTCGACATCTGGACATGGTCTCAGGTAGAGAGTATCTGCATTCTAATGGCTACTTTTTGCTCGGTGTTTGGTCTCGTATTCAAATTCTTATAGTATCTCGATCCAGCGTGCCGTCGGGTTTTTGAAGTGTAAAAGACAGTGAAGGCCTCATTGGTCAGTTTTTGACAGATTTTTTTTCCATACCTATACGTATTTGTAAAAGGGTTATACTCCTTCAACAATAGCCAACAGTTCCCGCCTGGTGACACAGTAATAATAACGCTCAAGATCACTGGGGGTCTTGCTGAATTAATCTTCTCTTTCTCTCCTGGATCTGAGACAGGACAGCCTCAAGTCCCACGTTGCTGGCGTCCGTATCCAAAATGAATTTTTCGTTTGGTAAAGAACAACTCCGAACTGGTGCATTGACCAAAGCTTTTTCAGTTTCCTGAATGATTCTTGGCATTCTGGATCATTGTATTTTGATAGAATGTGGAAAGCTGAATACACTTGTGTGAATTGAAATGTATATATTTTTTTAATGCTTTCAACTTTTGTCATCTTCAGTGCTTCCTGAAAGTAAATACTCTGGTTGGAAAGTTATTGTATTTTCCCTTCCGTAAGTCTGATATGTGGTTTAGCAATGTACGCAATCCCCAGCACACATCGATGATAGAAGGTGCACAAACTGAGAAAATGCCAAAGCTGGTGAATATCTTTTGAAATGGGCCACTACTGTTCTGCTTTCAACTTCTGTTCATCAACTATTACTTCTTTGCCAGAAAAACGTGACAGTGATATTGTTTTTCCTTCCGGGCCAGATGTCATTTCTTGGGGCTCAATTTCAATCCAGAGTTTCTTAGTCACAGAAGTGCCTTCTCCAGGTTTTCAGGTGATCCTCGAACAATCTAGCTGCCAACTACAATTATGTCGTCGAAATGTACTAGACACGTCTTGAAATAGTGTTTTCGAAACTGTCTCTGACAATCTCTCAAGTTTGGCTGGAGCATTGCAGAGTCCAAATGGCATAACTGAGATCTGCCACAATCCCAAGCCTCTTCCCTTCTTGGCAAGAGGAAGTTTTCTAAGTGATTCTTGGAATGGTAGAATGATCTACACCACAGTCGTCAGTACTCATGGTGAAGGAACTGCATATCTGCATAATAACAGGAAATATACAGGTTACTAGAAAGTTTACGACATTATCCGGAAAACAAAATCGCTTTGGGCTAGAGCATTGGCTTTTCATCCAGATGACAAGGGTTCAAATTTCATGGGATTCAGTGGATAGATAATAACCCCAGAGAGGAGCATTAGCATTCGACATAATTTCTATTGAAATATTCTTGATTATTTTATCATTACCACCGTTAATAAACTTAATTTGAGTAATTCCTATGAATGTTCATACACAGATTCTAGAAGAAACTCAATTTTCACTTCAAGGTTGACGTAACAAAAATGGATTGCTCACCGAAGACTTCCAAGTGTACGAGAGTGAGAAGTAAAACTGTAAAAGATCGTATCAGTTTGAATGAGAATGCAATGAATTGTGAAGAGATAAACAAAGTTTATGAAGTTCACATCACAAATAAAATGGCTTCAATCAGAAAAGTAGCGCTGCAGAACGCCAAGTTTCCAAATATCAAATTTTCATTGTGTAATTGGATAGCATCATCCTCAACATTGAACTGAAGATGAGATGGCTTGGCTGCATTGACATTAAACTTGCACTGCGTATTCTCTAGTCTACTTTTATTTTCAACCTGTTGGTCGGGTCTGGTCGCGCTCTGCTGAAGCAAGGCACCGGTTCTATTATTCCGGACGTGACGTTACGAGATGGTACTGGTACCATCGAGCCGGAGCTCGTCTTTGACGAGCTGCTGGTTTACTTTTATCTAGTGAAAGAACAATGTTAGACGAGGTATTTAAAGGCGGTTTGGTTCCAATATTGAGCGAAGACAATTAAAAAAAAAAACAGTTGAGTTAGTGTAGAGCAAGAGGCACATTTTTTATACAAATTGAAGAACTTTCATTAGAAATTTCGTGAATATGGTATTATTCATAAAATATCTATAAACTAAGAAAGATAATTTCAACTTTGATTATCTCCCTCGGTATACTGGTGAGATAAAATTGTGTGAAAACAAATACAATATTTTTAAAATAAACACAAATGTGAATCGAAAGAGAAACTCTTGATTGAACAACGGTACGAATGAAGTCATAGCCACCTATTACCAAATTTAAGATTTTATAGGTGTTCTACAATTTTTTTAAGTACCTTATGGGTAATGACAATTAGTATTCGGCCAAGTCTGTCTTGAGTTACAAACCGGGTGTCCCAGTATACCTGCTCCAATGGATTATCTCAGCCAATACGAAAGAAAAAAATTTGAAAATTTCATGATCTCCAAGGAACCTTCAACTGAGAAAAACAAAATTGAAAGTCACTTCCGGTTTGACCGAAAGTGACTCTGACTTTTTTATTTCAAATAGCACCCTGTATATTTTTTGCAATTTTTGCATTCTACTCATTTTACATTTGATTTGATGTAGAAAACGATATTTTGTGTAATCTTGATTTTGACTTCAATATAATAATTAATAATTCATTAATAATTTTGCATTCGAGATGATGAAGAAATGGAAGAATTGATATTTCTTAAATGAAAACCTTAGTGAGCCATGGAAACATTTGAATACATTTGTTTGTAACTTTGACAATTAATAATTCTCAATAGATGTGTGTGTGTGTCAGAGAATGAATAACCGTGAAAATGATAATAACTTCACTAATCAAGAGAAATAGGATATGCTACTGATTTATGGAAAATACAAAAATAATTGTCGGGATGTCTTACGTGCATACAGAGAATACCCTTATAGAAGAATGCCGAGCGCTATGTATTTCACACGCTTGGCTTCGAATTTGGCAACAAGTGGATCATTTCATAGAAAGTGTACTGTCTTTAAAAGAAAAAATGCTTGAAATGCATGGAGATGGTATTATTAGCTCGATATTGTGGCCAGATGAGAGTCGATTCCATAATAATGCAACCTCCGATCAAGTAACACAACCTAGATGAGTAATACTCGAATAGAACTGAAGGTAACATCTTTTCATAATGTTATCCCTCAAATCATGACACTATTGCCATGTCGCAATTTTTTAAGGCTACAATAGGCACGTCAGCTAGATTTTGATTTCTGTCGGGTATATTCATGGCATCGAAAACCCAAAAATACTATCTTTGATGAAATATATAACAATAAGAAGGCAATTGTAACGTTCATTGCAGCTTGTAGGGAGCATGTAAAAACGATAGTATTTCCATCCCCTAACAGAGATTCTTTGTTGTCAATATAGTCTGGTCAGTACGGTAACGCTGCATTTGAAATATCAAATGTCAAATATGACAGAACAACAACAAAACATCTCTGTTTCTTTTCGTCTTTGGCTTATTGGGATGTTTTTTCATGAATAAAGGGCAAATTTTGACTTAATTTGTGTTAAACTACCGTTAGTTTTTTTTTATTAAGCATTTTGAAATGTGTAAAAGACCATTTGAAGTTGGAAATGAAAATATGTCATTTCATTTAACGTGCTAGGAACCGCATGTTAATACGTTAATCCTTAGCTCGCACAAGTTTCTACTTCTGAGGGCTGTCGTTCGTAAGGGGATGACAGCTGGTTGACGGAAAAAACAATTTTAAACAATTTTCAAACAATTTTTAAACAATTTTTTGAACAATAGGTAAGCTACCAGTGTCGTAACCGTCGAGAAAGGAAAACCAAACTGGAAAAGAGAAAAATGAATGAATTATGAAAAAACATGTCAGAGCATCGGCTGTTATCAAAATCCTGTGGACATTATTCCATCGTTATTTCAGGTTTCCATTCCATATTGGGTTTTCATTATTTCTATTTTATTGAACCTCACTATTTCTGTTAACAGCACACGATACTGCCGTTGGGGGAAGATGTCCCTCACACATAAATTTTAATGCGTGTGCGGCGAGTTACTCATCTAGGTTTGTTATAATGCAACTGTAAATCGACATAATCGTCATTATTGGTCGGAAAATAATCCACACTGGCTAAGACAAACTAATTTTCAAGTTAATTGGGGAGTTAATGTATGGTGCGGCATGATTGATGGATTCATTTTAGGACCAAACTTTTATGATGGTACGTTAACTAGCCCTACTGATTTTGGTATAAAAGTCAACACCTTCGTAGAGCGCATCAATTTCAAGAGATGCTTCGGTACTGGATGATGACGTACGTTTCGCTCTGAGTTTTCTAGAAGTTTATCTTTCAAACTCTTTGAATTTTCTATACGTTTTTCTTGAAGTTCCTCTTTCAAACTGTTCGATTTTTCTAGTTTCGAGAAGTTCTTCTTTCAGGCTATTCGAGTTCTGTTGAAGTTTTTTCAATCTCACCGAGTTTTCAGGAAGTTTATCTTCCAGGCTTCTCAAATTCTCTAGAAGTTTTTCCTCTAGAGTCTTTGAATTTTTTAGAAATTTATCTTCCAGACTCACCGAATTTTGTTGAAGTTTTTCTTCCAAGGAGTTTATTCATTATAGAGTTCAAATCGATTCCAGAAACAACGAATAAAAAGGTTTCGGAGTCTTCACCTTCTTCAATCAGTCCTTCTTCAGCGAATCCTTTCTGAAGTATGGCCTTTTTTTCGATTGTCTCTACTCTCTTGCAAAAAATAATATAGTATTAAAATTGCCGGTGATAACACACAATATGAAACTGCTCTTTTATCAATAACCAAAGATAGTGTTTAACAGACTGTGGTAAAACTACAGTGTCTGCATTGCTGGTTATTTTGAAATCCTTCTAGAAAACCATTAGAATGTACTAGAATCATTAAAGTTTATTCGAGAACTTAGTATGGAATGTTCTGTTGAAAGTTCTATAGCTTCTAGAATATTGTTATCCTATAAATACGATCACATTTGCCAAGTTTGGGAAGTTTTTGAGTTTTGTTTACTTTTTAACATTTGACTGTTGTAACGTTACCAAGTGAAGTTTGAAGTATTTATTTGAACTGCAAAGTGTCAAACAGTGTTGTCAGTTTTTGTTCTGTGACAATAAAGGCGAGTTTATAAGTAAGTGTACCACTTATTGAACCTGAAAAACGCAACATTTGGTGACAGCGGTGGGATAAGTGGTACTGAAGAAAGAAGAGTGGAGCAGATTTACAGTATTTGATGGTGAATACTCGAGCACAGAATTACGACGAGATGGCGACGTTAGATATAATCCAGTTTTTGAAGGAACAAGAAGCTAAAAGAAAACAAGAGCAAGAGGAACAAGAAGCTAAAAGAAAACAAAAGCAAGAGGAATAAGAAGCTAAAAGAAAACAAGAGCAAGAGGGACAAGAACTCAAAAGGAAACAGGAACAAGAAGAGTTTTTCCAACAATTTGAAATGCGCAGAAAACAAGAAAAAGATGAACAAGAAGCTAGAAGAAGACAAGACCAAGAGGAGCAAGAGCCGCGGTTAGTCCAACGGTTACAACAGCAGCATGTCGATCTCCTGCAACAGTTTAGTCACAGCCAACAGTGCTTCCAGAATGAAATCATCGAAATAGTCCAGGAAGTTAAAGGGGAGGTCCGGGAGGTCAGAGATGAAGTCCAGGAAGTCAGAGGAAGAGTCCAGGAGGTCGAAATTGAACTGTCCAAAATGAATGAACGGGTGGCACAAGAAGTAAACAAGAAATTCAACGAAGAAGTGGATAGGATCAAGGAGAGGATAGAAACAATACACCTTCCACACAAGCGGGCACCCTCTGAGGAAATTTCTCCCACCAGTGAAAGGCAATTTTCACTGACATATCCAAGGCCTGCTCAAGCAAAAATTTTAAAGCCTCCAACATTTGATGGGCAATCGGCATAGAAACCCAATATTCTCCCAATATACTTGCATGCTTGTGGAGCAAAAATAATCAAACTTGATTTCATTTCTTCTCAATACTCGAAGATATTTTTCCGAAACTTCCTGAATACGAATGTAAACTTTCATCTGGAACATAATTTTTGTATTTCCAAAGAAATGAGACGAAGTTAGACGGGGCTTTATCCATTGAAAAAATAGTTGATAAATAGGGAAACAATACATTATCGATTACTAGCAATGAGAGTTCAACAGATCCATTGAAATATTGAGCTTATGAAAAGAGTATTTGTATTATACAAAAGGAGAAAAAAAACAGCCAATTTCAATGCATTTACAGAAAAAGTCATGTTTATGTAACTCCAAAAATCACCCAAGACGGTCTTTCTTTTCTCTAATATTGTTTTCCTTCAATATAAAAATGAAGTATTGACGCAGTCCAACTCATACTTGTTTGTTAATTCATGTATCAGGATATTGAGATTATTTAGTTGAAATGTACTCTTATCTGGCAGTCAACAAAGAAATATCATATTCATCTTTCCATCACATATATTTTGGTTTATGGAAAATGCTTTGTTCTCAATGTTGCTGATAGATGTAAGAGGTGGTGCATGTCAAAACCGTTGATTTCGTTTGAAATACTATTCAGTATTAGATCACTAGGTACTCCCTTCAATCCAATAGTTATCTAGGGTGGATCGCCCACTTGAATATTCATTCTGGTTCAAACCAGAAACACATAGGAGGTATTTTATCTGACCATCTTATCGTTGAATTTATTCACGACTTAATTAGAATTCAAGCAGTGAGAGATGAGGCTTGTTAAGAAGCACTAGATTTTATCAAAAAAGTAATTTGTTTATGTTAATGGTGGAGTATTCATCCCTGACTGGGTACGAGGAAGGTAGAAAAAACGTAACGGTTTTTTCATACAATGTTTAACTTTATGTGGGTGTTGAGGGCAGACCAACAAATAAGTCATGCGTAAACACAGACGCTATCACAAACGTAGAATTGACGAATTACCTTTGAAGTTATTTCAACGAACTTTCCATTGAAATGTTTCTGAATACCAAACTAGATTTGAGAACACATTTTTTCAGAAAGTTGAAAAGTAATGCAAACTTCAACATCAATGCCGACTAAGCATGGCATTGATGAATAAACAGGTACAAGTTTGCTACACTGACCTATGCTCTATGACAATTTTGACGGTTTCATTGGTGAACAGGGGAATGAAAACACAATATTCTGCTGCTCTTTTAATTTTCTTTAAAAAAATCAGTATTTTGATGATAAAGTTATTTATGTTTCAAGGGCATAAGGGCCTTAATTACCGAAGCAATTGCCTGGGGTTATTAAGGCTCAATAATTCCCGTGGTACATAGAATAATTTTATTTCTGACCGATTTTAATGAAATTGTGTTACTTTTTAAAACGGAATATATGTACCAATTCATTACCTTCCCGCTATATTTGAGTCAGATACCGAGTTTTGTCAACAGTCAACAAAAAAAATCATTTATTCAAAAAACTCCAGAAAGATTCGAATAATCACGAACTACAAAGCCAGTATAAGAATCATAAAAACAAACTCACAGCTTTAATAAGAAAAGCAAAACAAAAATATTATGGAAACCTGATAAATGCCAATTGGAACGATACAAAAAAACTATGGGCGGTAGTGCAAGACCTCACGAAGACACAAAAGAAAAACAAAGCAATAACACATTTAAAAAATGAAACGGGCGAAAAAATATTTGAACCGAGAAGCATTGCGGATGAGTTCAATAAAACATTCACCAATATGGGAAAAAAATTAGCAAATAACATAAGAACAGACAAAAACGTATCTTTTCAAAAATTCCGAACATTGAATTCGTTTGTTAATCAGAAACCCTCAAGTCTATATCAGAATATCTCGAACCATTGGTACATATTATAAATAGATGTATGGCATTGGGATACTGGCCCTCGGATTTCAAGGACACTATCATTATTCCATATTCGAAAAAGGTGATAGTGACTTGGCTAGTAACTATAGACCAATATCACCAAAATTTTTGAAAAATTTATCAAAAAAGACTAGTATCTTTCCTCAAGCAATATAAAATTATTTCTGATAGACAGTTCGGTTTTAAAGAAAATGTGTCGACACAAGATGCAATTCTTCACCTAACCAACAACGTGTACTCTGCTTTGGACAAAAGTATGCCGTGCCTATGTGTGTTTATAGATCTAGCCGAAGCATTTGACACCGTAAGCCATACACTTCTTATAGAATCTTTGGAAGAAATTGGGACAAGAGGAAAATGCCTAAGTCTCTTTGAAAACTATATTTCAAGTAGAAAACAGTGTGTCAGAGTAGGAAATGTATATAGCGAAAAACGAACTATCGAGTATGGGGTACCTCAAGGCACTGTATTGGGCCCAGTACTCTTTTCGATCTACATAAATAATTTATTCAATATAAAAAGTAGTGGTGAGATTACAGGATTCGCAGACGATACAGCTATCTTTTACAGAGCGAGTACCTGGGAGGAATTAGAAGCGAAAGTGAAAACTGATATTTCTCACATTAAAAACTGGTTTGACCAGAAAATTTTAACTTTTAACTTCGATAAAACTGAGTATTTACCATTCAGCTGCATCAAATCTATGTCACCAAACTTCACTTTCATAGATATACAGGTAGGAGGGTCGGTCCATCGATTACTACCATCAAAAAATGTTAAATACCTTGGTATCTTCATTGATACACACTTGCGATGGGACATTCATATACAACATACGATCAAGAAACTTCAATACATAATTTACAAATTTAGATGTCTATGCGACATAATACCCCAGAAAGAACTTAAAGTTGTATACTATGCACTAGTGGAAAGTCACCTGAAATATGGTATCTTGGCTTGGGGCTCATCACTGAAAACACATATTACCCCTCTAGAAATTCTCCAGAAACGATTTCTCAAAATGATGCACAAGAAAAGGGATTACTCGACAGATTTAACCTATATGGAATCGAAAGTACTTGATCTGAGATGAGAATTCCACCTCAAATGTGTGCTTACCTATCACAAAAATAGAAAACTGGAAAAGCACAACCACGATCACAACACAAGACAAAACAAACTACATTCCGTCCCTTTCATGACGAAATCTATTGGTCAAAGATCGTTTGAATTTTTGGCCGCGAAACTATACAATACTCTACCCCAAGAGTTGAAGAACTTATCGAACGTGGTATTAAAAAAAAACTGAAAACCTTTATATTAGAGAGAGTTATACTTATAATACGGCTATACTCACCAGTAAAATTGTGTTATGAAACATATACCCTCTGGTTAGATTTTATTCTCAACCTCCCTAATCCTTTAATGATAATATGATCCAAATTTTGCTAGCAAATTACTTTTATCTCTTTAGTATTTGTATTTAGAAAAGTTTTTCTCTTTTTATGCATGTTTTTTATTCTCGGAACAAGTGTTAGTACACTTACCGAGTATATTCTATTCACACGTGTTTTTGTTTTTTTAAATGTTGTCACTCGTACTTGTAACTTACTGTATTTATATAGTGTGAGTGTCTTCTTTAATGTGTTTTTATCTATACCATTTTTATTATGTATTATGTGTGTGAATAAAATTTATTATTATTATTTATTATTATATTCCTGTTTATAAACAGAACTATGTTATCAAGCTGTGTTTGCGTTGAAAATGTGTGTTCTACGCTAAATGTAATGATGGAGCATATTTTGGAAAAAAGCTGAAGAGGCAAGAGAGTGAATAATTCCTTCGAAAAGTAAGCCGTATACCAAAAAGAATACAAGATAAGATATATCTGGAGTGGCTGACACGGAAAAATGTTATGCCAAAAGATGCCACTGAAACTGTATTTCTGGCATATTTTCAAGAACTGGTAAGGTATTTTCTGTTTTTCGGTAGATTTGGTAGTAATTAATAATAACAATAGCCGTCTTCTTCCCGCACAGGCTATGCTTTTGGGTACACTCTATGAGTGTTTATGAGGGAGTATTATTCCGACAATATATCTCCTTGCTTCCAATCAGTGGATTTCAAATTTTGAAATTCAGCCAATAGAATCGGAATTATAGTGAAAATATAGCTTGTCGCTGTATTTTCACGGTGATAAACCTGCTTAGTTTTTGTTTACTAGCTGTCAAGTGAAAATGATTTAAATTATAAACGTCAAATTTATATGTTTTGACTAGTTATATTTCTTAACCAATATGAGCGATCGTTGGGGACAAATGGCCATTGGTATCATAGATGAAGCAGTGGAAAAGAGTGTTCCGTTGAATACGGCCAGAAATAAAGAATCAATTACCAGGCAATTCAACAATTTTTGCACAAACAGGGGTTATATTTTCAATGCGAATACCACAATTGTGGAGCTGGCTGATATTTTTAATGATTATGCCTGTAATATGCGGAAATTGGATGGTACACACTATAAAGAATCTGTTATCAAAACACACTGGAATACTGTTGCCAAGGGACTACAAGAAAGTTGTTTGAAAAGCTATGGAATAAAATTTAACCCATTTAGTGACCTAGAATTTAAAGGTTCAAGGGACGCACGAGATTACAAAAGAAAGCAGTTACAAAAGATACCGGAGAAACGTAAGCAAAGTGCTGCTGCTTTTACTAAAGAGGAACTCTGTCATCTCTGCAAAAATGTTGGTACGAAGATTCACCTGCAGGGTTGCAGAAGAAGTTTTTCAACATCGTTGCTACCGAACTTGCTTGGAGAGGTAACGAAGCAGCGAATGCTTTAGTATCCCATTTTCAGAAAGAGCTTGACAATTACGGCAATGAAACAGGAAGAATAGTGTACAATCCAGTATTTACGAAGACTAACCAAGGGGGTGCAAGAAGTTGTGCTAATAATAAATGGCTGACTGCCAACGAAATTGACCCAGACATATGTCCAGTTCGTTTATTCAGAAAGCTGATGGAAAAACGTCCGCCGCATATTAAAACAGACAGACTGTTCATTACACCAAATCCTAATTGGAAATCGGCCGATTCTAAAGGTTGGTACAAAAACACTCCCGTGGGGATCTGTGAGTTGTCCAAATGGACTAAAAATACTGCAGAACAAGCTGGGCTTGATACAAAGCGAAGAAAAATCACTAATCATAGTCACCGATCTACCGCAGTTACACAGCTTGCAAACGCAGGTGTTTCAGATCAGCAACTCATCAAAATTACTGGTCATGGTAATTCTAATTCCATTGCTCCATACCTCACAATACAGCTCAAGCTTCACGAGGAAGTTGTGAACAAAATGAGAGGAAATATGGAAGAAACTAGTCTCGACTGTAATAGAACAAACAAGGTTGACTTCATTAACAATGTGATAGCTGCAACTACCAATACCGAAGTGATAACAAAGATTATTTCTTTCGTCTATTAAATATCAGTCATCAACCAATCATACGTTTGTTTCCTGTTTGACAGGACCAATCAACACGCTCTATTAGCGACTATTTACATGATGCACAATAGTCACCGACTATTCAGCATGATACTCATATCAAGGAGCCTGAGCATCTGACAGTACTCTAAATAAATACATTTTAAACGTCAAATAGAATCAATCGTGTTAAAGCTGAATAATAATTTGAAAATGAATCGGTTTGGAAAAATCAAAAACAATGAGATATCGAGGCTACAATCCCTGACAATACAGTGTCATTCATATGACAGATATGAAGAAATGGATTCAAGAAATAATCTTCATAAATATAACACGACCTTGATTAATTGTCGACTATTTTATTGCTGCTAAATTTCTCTTGTATTTATTAATTTTACTCGACATTATTTTGGCATTAAGAATCAGATTATTAATGCCAAAATAATGTCTCGTTAAATTATTATAAAATACAGTCGAAATTTAGATGCAATAAAAATAGTCGACTATTTATCAAGGTCTTGTTTTATTACCTTTGACAGGTCCACGCGTTCTTTTCGAAAATTGTACCTTCAATATTCAAACCTTCAACTGTAACGAATTAAAATAAAATTACCCCAATTTTTTTCTTTAGTGTTCACGTTGTTATATTTTGATTTCTGTGAATTACTTCAAATTAAAACGGTGACACGATTTTTCTTTATTTCAAATCGATATATTGTCGTCCTAAATATAATTCGTGGTATGATTAATAACCTATAATTTTTTGGAATATCAATTCATTGGCAATCCCAATGCAAGAAAATACAACTCGTCCTGCGGACTCGTTGTATTTTCAGCGTTGGGATTGCAATTCATTAATTTCCCAAAAAATTATCGGTAATAATCATTACCCCTGATAGTATAGTCCGAATTCCTTATGGACTGAATGGTCAATGCTAAAATTGATTGTGACTATACATGAGAAACGAGATATTACCAAGTTCAATGAACTAGAGTCTTTTTTGAAATGGAACAGTAAGAGTTATAAGTCGAAAAAGTATGCCGTTTTATCTTCTAAAGATATCATCAGATTTCTAAAGAACGCTCTTGATGAAATTCATTTATTGCATACGTTAATTTTTTTCTTATTTCCCTTTTTGGGTGTATTTAGTTCCTTTTTTCTGTAATAGGTTGTTTTGATATTGGGATATTGGGTAACTTTTGAATATGAAGATATCGGATATAGATGACCGGGATTCCCCTATGGTAGTGAACGTACCGGAAATTGAAACTGGTGTATCGAAGAAATTTACAGTTGTGGATGAAAAAGAGTTCTAAGCTTTGCTTTTATCAAGATTTTATATGTATTTGAGTCCTGAAGGTATTGAACGATTTTTTTCAAGCTTCCGACAAATTAAATGATATCTCAGCCAATTGGTAAAAAAACATGTTTGGGAAAATCCCCAGCAAAATCGCAGTTTATTTAGGATTGCCAAACCCATCTTCCTATACAGGACATTGCCTTCGTCGCACTCCTGCTACTGCTCTAGCTAATGCAGGAGCAACTATGACTAACTTAAAAAGACACGGACATGACGATATAAGCTTATAATATCCCAGTCAGAAATAAAATAATTAAGTCATTCGAATAGTTTCAATCATACCCTTTGGGTATTGATGGGTTTTAAACACCAAAATACTGTTGAACAATAATTATTCAACAAGACTTTTTTACTGAACTCCCAAAATTTCAGCAACAGAGTACCACATTTTCACAGTCATTCGAAATCAGCTGATTCCGGCTTTACCCTCGCACGACCCCGTTTCCGGACTTCCTAATTTCCGGGCCCCAATAATCGTACTGAAGAACCTTGCCTTCTTGACCGACATTTCGGCCATAATCGCATCATTTCTGCATGGAGGCTCCGAGGCGGGCATAAAGAAATCCACACCGTGAAAATTGCACGTACTCGCCCTGATCCACCTCAACATCCTGTCGGAAATCGATCGCGCCGTTGGCCTCATTCCAGGGTGAATCGACTATTCGCAATTGGGGTAGGTTAGCGCCGAAACTAGGTCACCGTCGAAATTGGAGCTCGCTACTGGATTTAGCAGATGCGTAACCGGTGAATGTAATTGGAATGGTATTTTCGTCGGGGTGGTATTTAGAAATTCGAATTCAATTAGTTGGGTCTTTCGATACGAAATAGGCAAAAGTTCAATTACGTATGAATGGACTGATGGGGGCGCAGGTTTCAACCCTTCCATTGCCAATTCTGTGAATCAGTTGACGTAGTGGTGTTTTGTTTCGTTTTTACAGTTTCAGCATTTCATCGTCACATGATATTTCTGTTTAAAAAAATATGCTTTTTGTGGATTTGTAAAATGTTTCAATGTACTGTGTTGGAATTAACCTCTATTTCACAATAGAAAAACTAGAAGTTATCGAAACAGGGAATGGAACGTTTCTTTTCAAAGCAACAGCCAATGTAGCCGATGAACTTCATCTCGTGTTCAATACTGAACGAGGTGACCCAACATTGGTTGGCTGGTTGGTTGGTTTGAAGCTGACCGACCAGATGCAGGGTTTACCCGCGAGGGTGTCCCTTAACACTGAGACCTGCTGGAGTCTATTGTATTATTCTGTCGTCAGCGGTGTCTGGTTAAATAGGCCTGTGTCTTTTACCAGGTTTAATAGTTTATTCACTAGGTAATTCGGATTCATGCCTATTTCTAGGTTGGTCTGTCAGAATATTCTGTAGCACCTGTTGCACAGCGCGTCGCATTCGAAGATGATCTTAGAGGCTGTTTTCTCCTCATCTACACAAAGTCTGCACCCACGGGTTCTCTGTTTATTCCCATAGTGTGCAGGTATTTCTCAAGGTCGCAATTTCCGGTTAGTGAACAGGTAATTGTGCGTATCTTAGATATGTTTAGGTTGAGAGTGTCAGCCGTCAGTATTTGGCTCAAGTGCCTCACCATGGCTGCGCTGTGTCGATGCCATTTATTAGATTTCCGCATCGGGTTTTGCAAACACTGGTTCTGGTCCTGTGAAGGGTAATTCAGATGCAAGTCTTGCAAGTTGGTTCGCTCTTTCATTACCTTCTATTCCCCAATTCCCCTATGTCCAGGAACCTACACAAGTGTTACCTTGTTGTGTTCTGCTAGTTCATTAAGACTCTGAAAGTATTCATAAACGTTAATCTGTACTGAATTCAGAACTTTTATTGCGCTCTGGCTGTCAGATAGAATGTCCTTATGGCATGTGCCTCGGCTGGAAATACTGTGGTGTTGATTACATATAATCCATCAGAAAAGTAAAATCTCAAACTGAAATTGTAAAGATATTCTAGAGAAGCGAAATGGTTCAGAATTAGTTTTGAAGAAATCGAAAATAATCGAACGAGAAATTTGGAAAATCAATATATTGCAGTAACGGATATTAATCAAAATCTAAAAATTCGAGAATCATAAATGATCGTATCGATCTTTCGAAGAACTGAAATTCGAAGAACAGAACATTACAAGAATATAAAACTGTAATACCGTCAAAGGAAAATGACAGAAAATGGGAAGACAGATATTTGACCAAACCAGCAAATCAGAAAATCAATATTTTGTAGAAGTGGAAAAATATCGGAACAGAATATTATAAGAATTAAAATCGTCGAATCCATAGAGTACAAGACCTAAAATTTCCATATTGAAAATAATCAGAAGAATAAATAGTAGAGTCGAAAAGGACAGAACCGAAAAATATCAGAATTTGGAGAGGGGATAGCGGATGGCTTTAGTCTCTCAGAGATGGAGCAGCGTGCGGTCAATATTACTAAATTCTAATATCGGAATTAATTCGCTCATCCCCTCCACAATTTCTGATAGTTTTCGATTCTGACCGTTTTCAATCTGAACTACAAATTCATTTTCAGAGAATTTGTTGGATTTACGTTTTTAGATACGATTATATGTTGTTTTGATGGAATTACATTTCGATATTTTTTGAGCGTGATCGTTTTATGTTTTGAAGAGCTTAGGTTATTGAGATTTGCAATTACTTTATTTTCTCATTTCGGTCACTTTCCAATCTTGCCGAATTTAGACCTATGAAATCTGGTTCTACTGATTTCGCGTATGATGCTTTATTGTTTCTTATAAAAATATATTAGATGAATTTCAATTTGGATCATAAATCATTTCTATCCATTCAATTCTGCTGTTTTTAAGACCTATAAAATGATATTCTGAAACATAATTTTCTCCATTTTGTTGGTTTTACATATTACTGGTTTTTTCATTTATCGATATTCCAAAAATAATTCTGCTATTCTATGGCCCACCGTGGTGTTATTGCCAAGTGGAAGTATAATGTTCCTTTTTGGCCTCACTCCATGTATTCTTGCTCCAGTTCCTAACTCTGTTTTTAAGCCATCTATATTGTACTTACGTAGTGCCACGTAATGCCTGTGGATATAGGTATAGACAGCATAACTGGACAGGCTGACAGCAAATGCATTATGGTCTCAGCTGCCCCACGACATGCTCTGCATCTAATGTCAGGGATATCTATACCCATCACGCGACTACGGTAGACGAGGGTGTTGAAGACACCATCCTGGCAGGCCATTAGGAGTCCTTCGGTTTACGACTTCAGCCCACTTTACCTGTAAAATGCTAAAGTCAGGTTTTTGAATGTTCTTGAAGAAGACCCCATGCATTGGCTCATCCTTATGTAGCTGTAGGAGGCTCTCACTCTCCGCAGGTTTGACGTGGCCTTTTTGCTGAACGGGTTCCAACTCGTTGACAGAGTTTGGATTCGTCCGTTCAGTGTCAAATACGGGACCGATGTAATCGGCTGCACGGGTTGCTGCCTTGAAAAAAGAAATGTTCCAATCCCTGATTTTTCATGATCGCATACCAAGCAGAGAAGGGGATCTGAACTCCTGATGACTTTACAGGCTCCATCTAGTACCATACTGTTATGTAGACACTGAAGATGCATAATTTTGCGGGTTTTTACGTCGAGTTGTCGCAGCTCTTTCTGAGTCCATTTCATCACTCCAAAGTAGAATCGGAACGGGAAGCATATTACTTGCTGTAACTTTTATTCATGTTATTATTTTTATTATCATTATCTCAAAAGATATTGTACAGAAAGTAATTTATTTCATTTTTGTTGGAACTGAAAGTTTCTTCGGAAAGTGGAATGATAATCAATCTCTGCCTCCTTGCGTTAGTGTATTTTATTATATTTGTGGCGTATTTTGAGAGAATTCAGGGGATATATTAATCTTCGTCTTCAACAATTAAATGTGAGAAAAAACTTTTTACCAGGCGAACAAAAATACTCCGTCTCTTGATCATGGAAAAGAAAAGTTCGTTTTAAAATTATCAATGATCAACCCAGCACAATGAAACTTTAAATATATTGTTATATATGGTCAAAAAAATCACCTAGGACCAGATACACCGCATAGCAACAACGAGAGGATTTCCAAAAAAAATTGTATGAATAAAGTAATGGGGCAGGCGTCCTATTTCATCCAGCATCAAACTGCACAAAAATATTGAATATAGAGAATAATAAAAGAGTAACTATTATGCAAGTGAAAAAGTTTGGTGGATTGATGCTACAGCCAAGCGAGTAGGTCCCCAAGGGCCCCTTTCAATCCCTTGTCTTCTCATGCATGGTGTTCTTCCTACCTATGGATTCCACCTGTTTTTCTCAAAGTCTGTGTGTGTAGTGTGGCCAAAGGCAAATTTTCTAGTTCCCAGATCCATCTGTAATGTATGAGTGGGGATGTGTTAAGTGTCGGAAAAAAATGTGTGTTGGCTTTTTCACTTGGGGTATTGTAATTGGTATTAAGACCTCTTGATACGTTTTTTTCAATGTTGGGCATAAAAATAAGTAACAATCAATAGAACAGCGGACTTAGCGAAGTTGGATGAAGAAATATATAAAGATTGAAGTTTCCAAAAGTGCCAGATTTTTGAATGGATAAAGACCTGACGAATTATATTATGTTCATAATAGAACACAAAAATTCCAAACAGGGATCACCAGATTCTTGATCAAAAGACACTTATTAAAATAATTTTCAAGGACGTATTCAAGCATGTCGCAATATTCTAGAAGAACTTTTGCCAAAGTGCATAAGTCTAAATCACTAGTTCATAATATACTACTGGTGAACAGCGCCGCAGGCAATCATTTTTTCAAGAAAGAAATTTTAGAATGAATAATAATATTTCTTCAGAACAGCCTTCGCATCTGTGTTTATTATCGTTTGGTGTTTAATCACTAAATGACTAATTTTCACCAGCAGACAACATTCAGATATCGGAATCCTACAACTAGAAAATGGGAACACACCCTATTTATATGAAGAAATATCACAAATGGAACGAACGAACAGATATTATATCAGAGAGAAACTGTATTTTCCACTCTAAAAAACAAAAAAAAGCTGCAGCTATTGATAAACACGCAGAATCAATTAGCGTACCATTATCGAAAAGTGTTAAAAAGCCGCCCAACTTATAATTGAGGCAAATGGAAACCGTATCTGCATCAGTGGCGTAGTCAGAAATTTATATAAGACAAGGAGAGATTCACTAGAGACTAATCTTAAGTTGTTATTTTTGAGAACATGGTTAAGGGAAGTAGGAAGGAATAGTGATTTTTCAATTATGGATATAACTATAAAAACACTTTTCAGTAACTTCATGAAACATAGAAAGTAGAAATATGAATAATATTAGTTATAACTTTGAAATCGAAACATTCGTGAAAAGTCCTCTCTGAAAAATTGCAAATTTCACATCATTTCTCAAAAATGGCATCGACACTCAAGTAGTGTTTTATTCCCAGACAGAATAAACATTTTTCAGACGTTGAATATCATGCGCCATAAAAACGCAGAATTGCAGAACCACATTCATGTGAACCTTCGTAATTATTCTGTTAGGAGAGGAGAGCTCATTTTATGCTTGATTTCGAAACATGTCATAAAATCTCAGTTGAAGTTTTGTAAGAAATCTTGGGAAGAGCTATAAAAACAGATATCCTCGAATGTAAATTGCTCTCACCGTATAGAATATCAAGAATCTCCAATTAATAAAGAGATTAAAGACGTGTTTTCTGAAAAAAGGAAAATATGGCGCCAATTATTAAAGGATTCACATGATTGAAGAAATATTCTAAATGAATGAGTAATTCACATTCTTAATAGAACCATCATGTCAACGAGAAAAAATTATTCAACTTTTTGACACAATAATTCCAGTGGATTCATTATTTCATTCAATAATACAGTTGGAATTTGAATGATCTGGATTTAAGACTAGCAAATTTTCCTCAATTGCTTCCATTTACCACTTTGTTTTCAGTTTGGCATATTTTGGAAAGACATTCTGAAAACAAATTTTGATATCTGACTTTATTTTATTTTTAGGTTGAAACACATGTAGAAAAGCAATATCTTCAATTACCATTGAGGCAATCTTCCCCACATATGGTGTGGTTTCATCATATAACTGCCAGTGGTGGTTTTATACAAATCTAAATACAATTTTCTCCATCATTATGTGAAAGTTAGTGTTCAGTGCAATATATTTCTAAGATTTTGAAGAAAAAGCTGAACGAGGCACCCGAAATGTTATGGTATATGGATTGAAAAGTATCCTGAACATCATTGGCCTGCCAAGTCACCAGATTTGGCGCCCTTGGATTTTCTGAAGGAAATAGTTGCCGTCCTGAGCAAAAGTGTTGTGCCTACATAAATATGAATGAAGAGATGTTAGAACTTTCGGTGATCTTTTGGTTTGCTAGCCGTGATCTCGAGATAATTTTTCCTGACGTTTCGTCCACATCTGCAGTAGACATTTTCAAAGGCAGTGCGGTAACTGACCAAGCGTTCGTTTAGGACAAACTGATTTGGGGTCCGTGCTCATTTCTCTTTCTTTTGTTGTGCTCAACCTAATAGGGGCGTAACTTCATCAAGCCTTGATTCCGTTAATTCACATACCTGTTTTTGTTGTGCATTGGTGGAAGAACAGGAGTGGACTCGTCTACGACTGAATAAAATTATTATTATTATTATTATTATTTGCGTACTATACTTGTTTCAATTTCCAATATTTATATTTTCAATTACTATTTTTCAAACTGAAATTTCTTGTTCGTGACCGCCATCCATTTGCAAAAGGTTCAAAGTCATCTCTCTTTGATCAGCTAATCTTACTTCCAGAACTAGTGTTTCTGGGCCGGTTTTGGTCAGAGAATTCTTTCAAACAAAATATCTGTCTATATGTTAAATAAATGAATAATGATCTGAGTTACGTATTCCTAATTTCTATAAGTCAAAAACTATACTGGTTGAATGAAGTTTTGGAAAGTTTGTATCATTTTAAAGATTTGCGCAGTGCGCTACAGTTCTTTCATAAAGAAAAGATTCTTGATATTCTGGCAATTTGTGATGAAAAGCGTTGAAATGATGTTGAAATAGTTCTTCGTTTTCACGATGGAGGATAATATAAATAAGCTCTATAAATACATTTTTCTTGATGGTGTCTGGAATTCTGATCGTTATTTTTGGACTTTTCATTTCTTAACACTTCTTAAAGGTAGGAAATTTACATGTACTGGTTAGATTAGGTCTTGGGAAACTCATTTTGTTTGAAATTATTTCACTTTCTACAAATATTTACTTCAATTTTGGATTTATAACTTTCAACAAATCTTGTCACAACCGACATGCGGTGGCATGCGGGTTCACTATAAGCCAAAGAGCATGAGTTCGAATCTCAGCACTGCCACCGGTCTCGTGCATGGCATCACACGTATTAAAAGGCAAGGGCTACGTCTTCCCCTAGCTCGCACAAATCTCTGACTTCTGAGGGTTGCACGTAGGGGTGCAACCGGTTGACGAATATAACAATTTGTAAACAAGTCTCCTAGCAGCTAATATCCTTTATTTTTTTATTTTTTTGCAATTTCGAATGAGTAACAGATATGTTTGTAGTCAACTGGGCGATTTCATTATTTTTGCAGAAGGCATTGTGGAATTTGCTTTCGATAACTTCTTTATTCCACTGTGTGATTCCTAATGAGTTTGTCAATAAGCCATTTCGATAATTTCAAAGTTTATTTGCTACTTTCGAAAATTATGTGCGTTATCGCAGAAAATCAGCTTCATCACGGCTCTGGGTTAAAATCCAGCCTTCATAACCTCCCAAGCCTACGCCATCGAGCAGCGTGATACTTTTGGACAAGTTTCACTCAAACCTCTCCGACTCCGGCACCGCAAAACAATTTCAAAGCCACACTTTTCGAACAACAATAAAATCGCATAATAAACAATTGAATTCTCGCTCTGGTGCATCTCGAATGCAGGCTCGGCTAACCAAGTGGAGTTGCACTTGAGTCAAGGTTAAAATGCGATTCAACAACACGCTTCCCCTCATTCTTCGCGGCCGCCATTATTTATTATACATTGTTTCCCACTCGTTTCATCAGACGCGAGCCTCCGGCCGCATAGTTTTTTTCCTACGAACGCATTCCTCGAGACGGAATTAACGCTCTCGATGGCGTGCGATTTTTGCTGGCGTCTCATTAAAATGAAGCGAATACTTTCTTCGAGGAGCGCTTCGCCAGTTGTCATATTAAAGAACTGATGATTCAATCATCTACTGAAGTCAACTCTTTTGAATACACTAGAATTTTATTCCAACATCCTTTTCAATAGTCCTACAACTTTCCTGGCTCATGCCATGACAGATTTTGATAATAGGGCACTGATGATCAGCTCATACTGTTTGTTCTAAACGAGATTTTGGAAACTACTTTCAACTCCATTCATTCAACGCTTCCCATTCTCCACAACAGACTCAATATCCCTCGGAGCATAAGGCGACACCGGTGTCTAGTCTATACCGTACGAGTGTCGAAGATGGTAGTACAACACTCGTAGCGCCGCGTTATGCCTGCGGATATAGGCTGAGACCGCATAAGCTGGACAAGCTGACAGCAAATGCATTATGGTCTTAGCTGCCCCACGACACGTTCTGCATCTGTGTCAGGGACCTCTATACCCATGGTGTTGAAGACACCATCTTGGCAGGCCATTATGAATCCCTCGATTTCCGACTTCAGACCACTTGACCTGAGAAAAGTGAATGTCAGGTTTCTGGATAAGCCAAGGTCTTCAATGTTCTTGAAGAAGACCCCATGCATTGGCTTTTCCTTATGTAGCTGTAGGAGCCTCTCACATTCCGCAGCTTTGACGTGGGCTTTTTGCTGAACGGGTTACAACTTGGTAACAGAGTTTCGGTTCATCCGTTCGGAGTCGAATACGAGACCAAGTTCATCGGATGCACAGGTTGCTGCCTTAAAACGAAATGCTCCAATCCCTGCTTGTTTATGATCACATACTAAGCAGAGAAGGGGATCTGAACTCCTGATGACTTCACAGGCTCCATTCAACACCATTCTGTTATGTAGACTCCAAACTCAAAAGTTCACGGCCTTCCCGCTGTCTGGGGAAGTATAACCGTGGAACAGACGATTTGGGATGCAAGCTCCTATGAAGAAAATAGAATCGGAACGACAAGCATATTATTGTTCTTCCCCGACAGTTCTGATGGAGTTTATGCTGATACTTGCCGCAGAAAGAGTTTTCGAAAGTTGTTAACTCTTGGTTGGCGTTGTTCCACCTCTAGGTAAGTACCTAAACGTCTTTCCGGCATCCAAGGTTTCGCATTCACAGAACTTGTCTAGTGTGGAGTATTGCTGTAAACCTAATGTATGCAAGTCTTTTTTCAGGTGGCAGTGTCCTGTTATTAGTCCTACAACCTTCCTGAGGGAGTTCCGGCTCAGTTCAAGAAGATGCCTCGATAGCCGGTCAGTTGTCCCACCATCATTTTCCCGTGAGTGTTGCCTGTGGTATCTTCCCAGGAAGATTGGTGATAGTTCTCAATCCATATCTTCGTGTCCTGTTTAACGTCCCCATACGAGATTCCACAGATTCTGCTATCCCAGATGAGTTTTACCCTGTTCTGTGCTCCTAGGTAGTTGAGGTTTTTTTGAGTCTCCCAAACTTATTTGGGAGTAAAATCTACATGATCGCAAAGCCTTTATCCGCCTGGCTGTCGGAGAGAATGACTATGGGTTGGTTTCTAGGACCCCCTTTAGAATCTCTCTTGATTAGACGGAAAAAGCTGTTACCCCAGCCTAGAATACGGAGGCTTGAGTACCGAGGATTAGACTGATGTCAGCCCCTACCCCATTGCTTGTCTTAGAGCCATCCGTATACCACAATTGCTCCATTGACAGCATTGGTAGGGCCTTTAAATGACTTCCCCATCTTGAATGATGGTAGTGAATGTTCCCTGAAAGGAGTAGGTTGGGGTCATTTCATTCGATGGCATATCAGTTTCGCATTCAGAACTTGACATATTCTTTCATTATTCGGAATACTACAGTAATTATTGAGAAAACGAACAAGACTTTGACTAAGATAAATAAATATGAGTTCATCTCGATACTGGACACTTCATGTTCGCACTGTATATGAACGAACAACTCTTGTTTCATTTGATTAGGAAATCTATGCAGACCAATCGCATAATATAAATTAAAAGTGCACTATTATTTTGACCTAAACTGTACCAAACATAATGGTTTATGGTTAAAAATCATAGCAGATTACTCCATAAATAAACTATTTCCATTGTAATTCTTTGTTACATGCCTGACTTGCTTGATACGGATGATTGTCCACAGTTTTAAAATAGTAACAAAATATGTCGTAACTTTTACTCGTGGCAATAATACGAAACATAAAAACACTGATTTGATTACGACTCAGTGGTTTCTTTTCAACTATTGCGTCAGGAATGGGAGCACTATTTCAGCTGGCGTTTTGAGCTCATCCTGAAACTACATTGACCGATAAAAAATATTTATGAGGTCACTAAGTGCAATATGTTGATCCCAATGAATAAAGTATTTGTTATGTGGGAGGTCAGAATAAAACACCTGCATTTAGGAAATGTGAGTCGAAATATTCATGCATCAATCATAAAGTGAAGTGGGTTGTCAATGAGAGACATTATGTAATGGATTTGATAACAGTCCTAATGATTTAATAATTGGCCAAATATAAATATCAAGTTGTTCAATAAAAAAGATATGGAGTCAACAAAAAAGTAAATAATTTACTGTAGGTACATATCAAACACCATTTCTAGTGAAAAATTGCATTAACGCATCACAAACTGCATTAATTCATACCTTTAATTTGATTTTTCTACATTCATGCAAACAGCAAATCTTTATTGAACTATATTCAGTGGAAAAAGAAGCTCTTTATTGCACTAGTGCAATAAAGTTTTTATTGCACTCATCTGTCATTCTAATTCAACGTGCTGTCATCATGATAAACATAAACGTTCAAACCCACTACATATTTAGCAGATACTCTGTGAGATTGGCCATACATTTTAAACAGCTACATATTTCATATTATTTTGTACTAATGTTAGCAGTCAGAGTTGAACAAACAATGCCTTCTCGAAAATAACTCCTTAATCAAAACCGATCCGCTATGTTTTAAACCGTCTACCTGCATAGAGCAAACTGTCTGTACTATGACCACACCTCGTGATAACATACGCGCTCATGGCTACTATGATTTTGATTTTTATAATGCAACTGTGGTTATATAAACGTCAGTCAAAATTTAATTCTGACAATTACAGAACTGAAAGTTTTAAAATGAGTAATATTAATGGAAAACTAGATAATGGTGATGAAATCGATAGCGTATTTCATTTTCCTTCACCTAGTGCCGCACCTACATAAATAACTTTTTGATTTTTGCATGATCGTAGAAAAAATGATGTATGCAACTCGTGCAAAAAATGTTCACGTCGAGTGCATGTTTATTTCACGTCGAGTGCAATAGACTTACTTTTTGCACTTGTTGCATAAATAACTATTTGTGAACGGGTATTTTTTCCGAGTCACGAAATAATGTTCACATTATTTTTATGTCACCTACATCTCAGTAAAAAACATTGTTTCTACTGATCGGCAAGACTTTGCAAAAAAAAGTCTCTTTAACCAATCTTGCTTGTATTACAAAATTTGTACCTTATGCTCTGGATGTGGGTCAGCAAGTTGACGTCATTTATTTCACAGACTTGCAAAAAGCCTTAGCCAAATTAATTTCTATATACTTCTTTGGTCATCATTTGGCTTTAAGGAAATCTTGATGAATCTATTCACG
The DNA here is from genome assembly GCA_958502065.1 of Chrysolina americana. Taxonomy (NCBI): domain Eukaryota; kingdom Metazoa; phylum Arthropoda; class Insecta; order Coleoptera; family Chrysomelidae; genus Chrysolina; species Chrysolina americana. Next base: position 62,850,426 of record OY293416.1, on the reverse strand, counting down.
AATTACACATTCTTAGTCCCGGAGTGTCTCATATTAGTATAAACCTAGGACCTCTTCTATTCCCTCTCTTTACTGATGATACAAATGTGGTACCACTTGAATATTTCAATGTTATTTTCACTGTCGATCAAATTCTTTTATGGTCGATGATATTTTGAATTATCTGTCGCTCTTCTGTTATATTTGATAATAATGATAATAATAATTTATTTTCAAGGCATTTCTATTCAAGGCAGCAACCCGTGCAACTCGGTCTCGTATTCGACGCTGAACGGACGAACCCAATCTCTGTCAACGAGTTGGAACCCGTTCAGCGGAAAGCCCACGTCAAAGCTGCGGAGAGTGAGAGGCTCCTACAGCTACATAAGGATGAGCAAATGCATGGGGTTTTCTTCAAGAACATTGAAGACCTTGGCTTATCCAGAAACCTGACCTTCACTTTTCTCAGGTCAAGTGGGCTGAAATCGGAAACCGAGGGATTCATAATGGCCTGCCAGGGTGATGTCTTCAACACCCTCGTCTACCGTAATCACGTGATGGGTATAGAGGTCCCTGACACTAGATGCAGAGCGTGTCGTGGGGCATCTGAGACCATAATGCATTTGCTGTAAGCTTGTCCAGCTTATGCGGTCTCAGACTATATCCAAAGGCATAACGCGGCCCTACAAGTGTTGTTCTACCATCTACGACACTCGTACGGTGTATACAAGTGTTGTTCAACCATCTACGACACTCGTACGGTGTATACAAGACACCTGTATTGCCATATGCTTCGGGGGATATTGAGGCCGTTGTGGAGAATGAGAAGTGCCGAATCTATTGGAACTACTCATTCCCCACCCTCAGGCAAATACAAGCCAATAAGCCTGATGTAGTCCTCCTCTACCATCAAAGTAGAACGGTTTTTGTCATTGAGTTTTCAGCTCCTGCTGAAACGAACGTCGTCCAGAAAGAGTAGGAAAAACGGACTAAATATCGAGATATACTCTTTGAACTCCGCAGGCTTTACCCAAACCATTTTGTCAAGATGGTGCTTCTGATAATAGGGGTCCTTGGAGGAATGATGGACATACTGCAAACTTAAAAAATTTTTCATTTTCGCCCATCATGTATGATTTAAAATGGAAGTACTGAATTATTTCACGGCAAAATTCGATGAATAGAGCAATGAACTTCCATTGGCAATTTGAAAATAATTGGTACATGAATTTTATCGCCAATATAAATAACAAGTACTATTCAACAACACAATCAACGAAATGTTCCTCGTAGTATTCATTAAGTTGATTTATTACATTTAAACTAGATAGTAAAACAAAATAGAGAAAAAAATAGCCGTTTCTGAGGCTCCACGTAAGCCGTGTGCCTACCACGATACGAGTGAGACCATCATAGATTTGCTCTCTGTATTTCGAGCACATTATGAAGGCTCGACCTATATGGATACACTCGTGTTGCATCTGGGAATTTTGAGTGCTTTATGGAAAATGAGAAAAGCCAAACAACAGATACATCATTGGTATTGGTGGTGGTGGGTGGTGAAGTTCTATTGTGCCCCATTCCTCTGCTTCCTCAAAAGACTTCCTTAACCTCAATTTCCGCGAGGAGTGACAGCGGATTATTCCATATTTCAGTTATGCCGAGTGTAGCTTATTTTCAAACATCTCGTCTGACGTCTGCCCGTACTAGTTTTCATCGGCTTGATGGTGAAATATTTGGCTAAAATGAGAGAATCATAGCTGAAACAGACCTATTATGAGGGCCTCCAGTAACAGTCTTGAATAATTGAGAAATCGTTGGATGAAATTTATTCTTGTAGAATTCTACTTAGGTGGATAATTTAGGCAGACAACATTTCTATTTCAAACATCAAGTGACGTTTTCTTCAAGCTTCTCTCAAATTAAGTATACTAAGAATGCTCATTTGAGATACTCCATGTTGTAACGAATAAAAGATATCTCGAATTGAACTTTAAATTCCTGAAATGACACGAACAACTCATTAAAGTTGAGTTTCAGAATCTCGTACAAGTTCAGTGCAAGCAAAAGTGGTGGTATAAAAAGAGAAGCTAAACTGTTTTATGAAGAAATCGACGTGGTACGGCGGCCAACAAGTTTCACAGAATGAAATGATCAGTTATTACGGCAAAAACTGGTAGTAGAAGATAATGCAATAGCGATGTCGGCGAGAGTAAAATTACGTCGTTGCCAGATTTACCCACACAATTATAGCTAGTAACGTTTAATGGTTTCTCGTATGTACTTAAACGATTCCATCCGAAAGAATCGAATCAAGTTTTATACCAAACTAGGATTTTGACGATAACAGAACGGACAAAATTGATAAGGTGAAGAATTTATAAACGAAAAAAGACGGAGGCAGATATTTCTAAAACAATCTCTACAACAGAAAACAACAAGACAATTATTCACAAGAAGAAATATCTCAGAAAAATTCGATTTACCTAATTATTTCAACAAAAACTTTAGACAGATTGAAAGCAGATTATCGTTGACCAAAAATTCGAATAATTTCGTAAATTTGCGAAACTACGAAGTTAATCTCTAATTATTGACAGTTTTCATTACTTCGAATTGATAATGATTTATCCAAAAAAGTTCAGTTTGATCTCGGTGGATGTATGGAATCTGTATTTCTCTTCTTCTTGCTCATTTTTTCATCTCTCCCCCTCTCCCCCCACTCTCTCTTTCTCGTACCCTTTCTCCTTCTTATACCCTCTCTCTTTCCCTATTCTCTCGAACTGTTATATATTGGTTTTCTTTGACATTTTTCACAGTTCTGTAAATTCTACCTTCTCAAGTTTTCCTGATATAAAGACAATGAAAATTGGTACTCATTTTGTGACAAGTATTCCAAATAGACCCCCGTCCATGTAGGTCCCCATAGAAAAGTTGCATGCATGCGTTATAAAATATATTGGAGAAGAATGAATAACTGTTTTAAGATAGTTTCACTGAAAGATCTTATAAGTTTTCAAAAAGTCAATTTGCTGTTATAATCACCAGTGTGTTATACCTATTAGCATTTGCTAGAGAAAGTAAAAGTAGTTGGTATCATTTACAGTTCACATAAACTTTTGTGCGAGTTACATCAAGCTCATTTTGAGAATGCTCGTATATTTGAGAGACAAAAGGAAATATACAATTTCCTAATTAATGGAGACTTTGTCAAACGACCACATCTTCATTTGCAAAAAATCCTTTAGTACTCATGAAAATATGTAAGTTTGACAACACTGCTTGCGCAACAAGACGATGATGGCAGCTAAGAACCTCTCGGTTAAAGATAGAAACAAGAACAAGACCAGCGGGACAATGAGAATGTAAGAGTGGTCAGAGATGGCTCTAATTTACTAAACCAGTTCTGTAACCATGTCAAGAGATGCCTGGCTGACTTCGCAATCGCACAAGCGACGATGCCGGCTTGGTACAGTGATGACAAATTTCGAAAATATCGCAAGAAATATGAAATAAACGACTACTAATAAATCTGATCAAAATTGTGTTTCTTATTCATTGGTACATTCTACAGGTATGATCCAAAAGAAGGAATTATCGAATTATTGAATTATCATTAGGTTGATAGAAACAATAAAAACAAGAAACCCTCAATCTTGGAGGAGGATTTGAATAATCATCAACACCACTGAAAATTAAGTTAGAGGCCGCAGAAAATCTATCGGAATAGAATTTTTGTTCGGCAGATAGTAAAATGACAATCAGAAAATTTTGATGAAAATAAGAATCAAGTAATAAAAGAATTACGAAATCCAATCCGATTGTTTTGAGACATTTCACAAACAAGGCATCAGACACGCTGAGTAATGAAAAACAAATCATGAAATAACAAAACATGTCCTTGATATTTTTTTCTGCAGGGTGGTCTCTCTCCTTAAGTGAATTCGTGATCATGAACTGAAGTATGTTTCTCATTCGATGGAAAAAAAATTATCAATCAATGAAGTGAAACATAACAATAACACATTCTTTGATCTCGTTATCTTTAATATAATGATAAAATATAAGTTGAGCTATTCAAATTATAATAGGATACAAATCGAGAATGCCAAATAAAATACAATACGTGGTTATTTTAAACAAGTAGTAAATATTATTCAACGAAAAATCAGTAATTAAGCAAAATGTTGCAAATTTTATGATTAAATAAAAAATAAAGATATATTTTAACATTTTGCAGATATGGAACAATATAAAAATCCATTTCATCTCAACAGAAATATGTTTAACTCTTAAAATTTTTTACTTTTTTCGAACGATGTAATTTTCGCTTGTTTCTAATGATGTCCAACGTTTCTACAGAAACATCTCGGTGAAATATATTGAGGAGGATTAAAATATGTGTCATTTTTCTTCGACTGTGAATCTGCTCTCTGAGCTATACAGCAAATAATTATTTAATGAAGTTATAATTGAATTAATAAATAAATTTTGTACCAATCTGCAAAATGTCAGATCTAATTTAATTTTAGTAAATTGTCAGATTATTCTATGGTATAATCTACGCAAAGTGTTCTATCCACAGAAAATTCCAGACGTATATAGAAAAAGAAACTATTTCAATTGGTATTCGTTCAATGGAACCTATTTGTATTTATTCGACTATTTAACCTAAGAAAAATCCCATTTTATTGTTTTGAAAATGATTATTCAATATTTGGGTTCATTATTATTATCATTCTTTCAATTTGGTATCTTTAGGCATGGATTGAATACTTCTGAAGACCTTATGCGTAAATTTTACCAAATTGCCGCTGTAGAATTAGCGTGGCGAGGAGGAGAGGCAGTGTCTGGTGGATTTTTTTCAAATCGAGAAATATAACGACGACTCTCCAACAAATCGCATTGAATACTATTCGGTGTTCAGTGAAACGTGCCAAGGTGATTCTAAAAGCTGTACAAGTTGTAAATGGCTGGTTTCCAATAGTGAAAGACAAAGCTACCCTGAACGTCTTTTTAGTAAGCTGATATCAAAACGAGGCGACTGTTCTTAAAGCCAAATCGACACTGGAAAAATTAAACTACAAATTAATGGAATAAATCTGCTGCTCGAATAGATTAACTGCTGTTAGCGAATTGTCGAAAAGTGATGTAGAAGAAGAACAATTGCTGAAAATTACTGGTCATAGCAATCAAAATTCTATAAAACCATACCTAAATCTCAATCAAGAACACCAACAAGATCTTATTATTATCAGTTGTAATATCACAAGAGAGTCAGAATAAAGTGAAAATAATTTGACAGATTTTTCGAAAACTTGTTGCCAGGCAATAGACACAAGAGCCCTAAGGGCTCGAGTGGCTATTGCCAAATGGTAACAAGTTAGAGAAAAAATGTGGATAATTATTTTCTACTTTATCGAACTCTCGTGTGGTATTCGATAGATTATTTTTTGATGCCCCAATCATAGACTTATTCTCTATACATATAACATTTTTATTTCAACAATTTACTTGAATCACTATAAACAGAATGAAGTTTGGAATTTGAAGTTCTCATCATGAAATATACAATTATTATGGATGTTTTGTCTTTGGCTGGAGGATTCCGTAACATTGTTTTGTTCAGTTGGATTGAAAGCTATTGCTTTCTCTCTGTTCCTAGGTTATCAATTGAAACTTTCCAAATTGATACGTTACTCAAAATAGTATTCTTTTCGAATCATTTTTCACTTTTCATGCAAACTGATGACAGACGTCAGATCAAAAGTATCAGTTGTCATATAATAAAAAAAATTCCCGCGGCAATTTTAAAGGTAGAAAATTCCCACTATAATAATGCTGTGATTGGCCTGAACGTACATGAATGCTTTGAATTGATGGTTTCGATTGGTTGCAAGAATTGTCAAAAAATAATCACGGTAATAGATCTTCTATAGTAGTGAACAGCAACGAATCTAATGTTGAGTTATATTTCAATAATTGTACTTTCACTAACTGTACTTTCAATGTACAAATGAATAAATGTTTGGTTGTGTTGGGTAATGATTTTTTTTGTAAAAAAAATTTACGCCGAATATCCCTCGGACATTGAAAAATGAGTCATAATTGAATGATAAATTTCTCGAGCTCGTTGCTTGGTAATATACCTCAGCCTTCGGCTTCGGGACCAAAGAACGAGCTTTCGATTGTCATAAAAATTATCTCGACTGATATCAATGTCCTAGGGATATTACTAATGAAAACAATCTCAGCTCTGACTGGGGGGGTCATACCCGGAATCTTTAGCCCCAGAATCGCACGCTCTACTACTGAGCTGTGCCCTGACTTATTATTATTATTATTATTTCATTATTTACATTCTATCATGCACCTGGGAATTGCTACAGTTTTCTTACGAACTGGCCTCGCGAAGTCTTAGATAGGCAGACAGTAGTTCTCAAAATATGGTTTGATTTTACGGAAATTTCCATTTTTTTAAATTACTGTACTCCGTTCCAAAATCGTATCATGAAGCAGTTTTCCAGAAGACTCATAAGTCTGATTTTTCTTCGACAACTACCAATCATCTATTTTTGTCCAACAACCTACAATATGGACAAACCGTCTCTGGCTCAGAAATACAATTGCATAACTACCATCCAGTAACAGATGGGATCATTTTCTTAGCGTTTCAGCCATTGTAAAGTGATTTTTGATCTCGGCATTGACATTCTCCAACGAATTCACTAGACGGAAAAGAGTAATCATAGGTTTGGAGCGGAACAGAGGCGTACCTACTGCTATTGTTCTTGAATTAGGGGTTTAATAATTTCAATAAAATATCTAGAAGGTCATAGAGTCGTAGATTGATGAATGTGAGAATATTGAGTACCACAGCAGTGTAGTACGATTGTGCAATGAGGAACAGGGCACAAGTATCTGTTTGATATAATTCAATACCCGTTGTGGTATTAGCCAGGTTATTACTCGTTTTCTGATACATTGGAGTGAATGTGAAAGAGTATGTGCGAGTAGATGACGGCTATAGTTATCATCTGCTGTTCCAAAATAGGATATAATGGGTGCAATTTCTCGAATAAAATCTCATGAAATTTTGTCAATTTGTCATTAAAATGTATTTTTGTTATTTATTTTGAAATCAGCTAGTTGAGATACATAAGACTGATGTTTTCGAATTTTTGAAAACATGAAAATATAAATTTTCGGAAACTCAAATGTGCAAGGGAATTTTTGACGTTTTATTTTTGTTTTATGTTGAATCTTGTGTCTGAGGATATACAAATCATATATTTTCAGAATCAGCATGAAAGTTTGCGGGTCTGATGATTTTGTATTTTTCATTTTCATTTTTTAGGGGTCTACCCCTTGGGACTGTTTCGAGTAATTTTTTTTCATCGATTGAGTTGGAATACACAGAGTATACTAATTCCACCATTCTGTATGGATTGGCGTTCGCAGAATTGATCTATCTTCAACCGTTTTCCAGTTGGAAAGTTAATCCGTCCCAAAAAAAATAGGATATGATGGGTGCATTTTTTCGAATAAAAATCTTATGAAAGTTTGTCAATTTGACATCGAAATTTATTTTTGTGTAATGATTCGAAATCAGCTCGTTGAGATCCATTTCTGGGACGTTTTAAATTTGATGAAAAATGAAAAATAAAAACTTTTGAAAATTCAATTGTGCTAGAGAATTTTTGACGTTTTATTCCTTTTTATGCTAAACCTTGCATCTGAGCATAAACGATACATATATTTTCGGAATCAGCATGAAATTTTGAATATATAGTGCGAATTTCGAGTGAATCTGATGATTGGGTATTTTTCATGATTTTTAGGGGTCTACCCCTTGGGACTTTTTCGAGTAATTTTTTTTTCGTCGATCGATTCGAAATTCACAAAGTATACTAATTCCACCATTCTGAATAGAGTGGTGTTCGCAGAACTGATTTATCTTCAACCGTTTTCCAGTTGGAAAGTTCATCTTGAGTTGAGAAGGATCATTTCCTTTCAAAACTTGTTATCGTTTTCAAAGGATTATGATAAGAATTATCGTTCATTACATGTACAAAAATAGATTTTTCAGAACTCTCAATAAAGCATACTATTATTACAAGCCACCATACTAATTTTTGATATCTATCACTCATACTTTTTTATTCCACGCAGTACCATTGAAAAAATCAAATATGTTTTTATATTCTTGCCAAATAAACGAGTTTTCGTGGAAAATACAAAATAATGGATAAAGTACTGGTGGTATCTATTGGATTTCATTATTTCCCTGTCCAAATACATATAAAACAGTTGAAAAAAAAACTTTGGAAATGTTTTCATGAGAAAAACGCCTTACAATTGGAGACCACTTGTACATCAATTCAAATCAGTTCAGTTAGTTGTAGATCTACATTTCTCGTATTCTATTGTAAGGTTTTGTTGTCGATATAATGTTTTATTAAAATTAAATTATTTTTTGCATACAAATTAGGCTCACACTTCTCAGATAAAGACTCCCTTTCAGAGTAGTCAGAGAAGAGAACATAATTTTTATTGTCGAAAAATAATTATTTTATTAATTTTGTTTTCTGTCAGATAAAATCACATTCACCAATGTGATTGTATTTGAAAACCCTTTTTGTTCAATTGAATTTCAACTTTCTCCACTTCATATACAGTGTATCCCGATTTTCATGAATACACCCTAATATCTCAATTATTAATAATGCGATTTTCTTGAAATTTTGGTGGTGATTATATGTTAGGTAAATGAAGTATTTTGGCATAGTGAACATTTTCATCGACCATAGGCGTGCGGTGTGGGGGGGTAAAAAAAAGCTGTTTTTTGGGAAAAGGATATAAGGGCTCATTTTAGATAACTTTTTTTATCAGAATTAGAATATTTTCGAAATCTCAAGAGCTGATTTGACGAGAAAAAGAAAATGAATTCACTTTTTTCGTCTCGGAATCAGCATCCCCAAAAACCCTTTAATTCATATTTTCAACATCTCAAGAGCTGATTTGAATAAAAAATTATTCAACTCTTTTTTCAATAAGTCCTTGTAAGCAAAATTCAAACCGTCTTCCAAAATATCCATTTAACACGGTATGTGGAAATTTTGGATTAAATGCCCTAATTCTGTTGCGTTTCAAACATCTCTATACTTTGTTTTTCGTTGAATTCATTGTCCTCGCAACTGCCCTTACAGTACCAATTGGGTTGTTTCGAAATTCGAAATGTTCGTCGTCCGGATAGTGTCTTTGTACCTCCCTGGTCTTGTCTTGAAAACCGCTCTAGTCTTTGCGAACAATCTGTTGATTTTGGCGTGAGAAATTGGTTCTCGATCATGATGCCTTCCATTGAATATTCCAGCAACCTGACGCGTAAATCTCTCATTATTACCAAATAATCGGATAATCTCCACTTCTTCTCCAAGGATATGAGGGGCTCATTTTAGACAATTTTTCTTTATCAGATTTGGAATCAGCGACCGCAAAAACCCCTCAATTCATATTTTCGAAATCTCGAGAGCTGATTTGAATAGAAAACAAAATTAAATTCACTTTTTTCAATAGATTGTTTATTTCTAACTTTTTATTTCAAATGCCCTAATCCTATATTAAATTTTAAACACCTTCGTTTCCATATATTCTGTATCGTTTGCAACTGCCCTTATACTACAATTTAGGTATTTCCGAAGATACGCACACTTTGTTACCTTGTTGGCTTGCCGATTTGAGTTTTCATGCAAATTAATGAAAGAGTGCTTTGAAACAAAAGTTTTTGTTTGACATCGGTAATCAGTACGAAATGTCAATAAGTCAAGCAGTGTTACTTAACTGTTAATAAGATAGCACACAACCGAAGAGTGGTTCTTACAATTGGAGAAAAAGTAGAGATTATCCGCTTATTTGGTAATAATGAAAGATCTACGCGTCAAGTTGCTGGAATATTCAATGGAAGGCATCATGATCGAGAACCAATTTCTCACGATACCGTTGCCAAAATCAACAGATTGTTCGCAAGGACTGGAGCGGTTTTCAAAATAAGACCAGGGAGGTACAATTTAAATCAAAGACACTATCCAGACGACGAACGTATCTTAGCAGAATTTCGAAACAACCTAAATGGTACTGTAAGGGCAGTTGCGAGGACAATGAATTTAATGAAAAACAAATTATGGAGATGTTTGAAACGCAACAGGATTAGGGCATTTAAACCAAAATTTCTACATACTCTGTTAAATGGTGATTTTGAACGACGGTTTGAATTTTGCTTATGGTTGCAGGGTAACTATCTTAACGACAGACTTTTTCTGAAGAACATGATGTTTACTGACGAGGCTACGTTTACAACAAACGGTGTGGTGTCTAGTCAAAATTGTAGGTTTTGGGCAGCTGAAAATCCGAATTGGGTAATTTATTGTAAAATCCAATACAGTGAAAAAGTTAACGTGTGGTGTGGCATATTCAACGAACGGATTGTTGGCCCATATTTCCTGGATAACCTGACCGGACAAAATTTTCTAAATTTTTTACAAAATGGTCTCTATGATTTTCTCATGGAATCGCCATTAGCACAAAGACAAAACTCAATCTTTCAATTAGATGGGGCCTCCGCACACAATTCTGGGATTGTTCGGAACTTTTTAAATGCAATTTTCCCTATGAAGTGGATAGGTAGAAATTCTCCTTTGAAACCATGGCCCCCTAGATCGCCAGATATTACCCCTTGTGACTTTTTTCTGTGGGAGCATTTGAAGAATAAAGTGTATGCTACTCGGCCGCGTAATAGAGAGGAACTTTGCTTTGCAATCAGGCAAGCGTGTCAGGAAATAACTCTCCAAACTTTAAGAAAAGTGAATGTACGTTTGAGAAGAATTGTTGAAAAGTGTATTGTTTCAGAAGGTAGTTATGTTGAAAACACAAGAATCTAAAATAAAGTAATTCGTAATTTTGTTACCACTGTTACAAATAAAGAACTTATTAAAAAAAAGACTTTTTTTTTGTTCAAATCATCTCTTGAGATGTTGAAAATATGAATTAAAGGGTTTTTGGGGATGCTGATTCCGAATCTGATAAGAAAAGTTGTCTTAAATAAGCATTAATATTAATTTCTCAAAAAATGCCTTTTTTCTCTCCCCAAGTTCGCACGCCAATGGTGAATGAATATGATTACTATGCCAAATGCTTCATTTTTCTAACATAAAATCACCACCAAAATCTCAAGAAAATCGCTAATAACAGATATTCGGGTGCATTGACGAAAAAAGTGAATTTATTTTTTTTTCTCCTCAAATCAGCTCTTGAGATTTCGAAAATATGGATTGGGGGGTTTTTGGGGATGCTGATTCTAATTCTGATAAAAAAAATAATCTAAAATGAGCCCTAATATCCTTTTCCCAAAAAACAGCTTTTTTTTACCCCCCCACACCGCACGCCTATGGTCGATGAAAATGTTCACTATGCCAAAATACTTCATTTACCTAACATATAATCACCACCAAAATTTCAAGAAAATCGCATTATTAATAACTGAGATATTAGGGTGTATTCATGAAAAGCGGGACACACTGTATACATTTTCGAAATCAAGTATGAGTTTTTTTAATATCTTCACCAGATATCTCCTATCTACTATCAGCCAATATGTTTATTTCTGCGTAATGTAAATGCTGATTTGGGAATTCATTTGCTTCCTCTGCAATCTACAAGTAAGAGTCATTTGTGGAACTCGTAATTTAGTCTTATTATTCTCCAATTTCACATTTTAACATCCTTTCACACAGACGAACACCACTCAAAAATCAGACAAACTATTTCAGATACGCCACTGCCTTGGCTATTGTGAAAGTCAAGTCATTACCTTGATTCTCTTCACATCGTACTCTTCAGCAGAAACAGGAGAATGTAGACATCAAACAAGACTAACAAGAAAGGATACACTTGTTCGCCGAAGGAGTTACTCAGAAATAATGATAATATTTTTGCGTGAAGTTTCACATGGTTGAAAAAAGTACAAACGATTAATTGTTACCTACGATTTCATTTTTATGTGAAACAGTTTCGATTGCGCATGGGAACATGTTCGAATGGTTTTTTCCCAGCAATAATTGAAAAGATGAAATTACACTAAGAGGATGATAATTACGTTTTGAAGAAAAATATTTTTTCTTCAATTAGTTTGGTTTGAGATACGGCAAGCAATGGGATAACAAGACTGACGTTTCCTGGATAGTTTCGTTGCACTGTAAAACTTAGATATCGCAGGAAAAATTAGATATCTATGATTTACGATTCCTCAACCTCAAATTAGAGAGGGAAATGAATGTTTAGTCCATCCTCCTGAAAATTTATCTGTTACTTCAAAGATCATGGAAAGTGCCTCCGACATCGATTGAAACCTTTCGAACGATAAGGCAATTTCAATACTTGACAACACAGTTGTCGTCATTAGGAGATCCCATGGATCTATTTCAGCACTAATACTTTTCTACTACTTTTCACATTATTATTCGTTTGGAACAGTCTCAATCACTCAATCCTAATACCACCTTTTTCTCCAGAGCTTCCATATTAGCTAGTAGAATCAGAAAATATCTTCTTTCTTTCAGTTCTCACGATGTTATCAGGAAATTACAAGATCTACTTTTGTGGCTCGATGATTTTTCGGAAAATATCAACTGCCAATAATTTTTTCCGTTCTCGATGGACCATTACCTACATGAATAAATCAAAGCCAAAAAGAAAGCCCCAAACGAACTGTTCATCCGATATGTGACTATACAATAAGCCGTTGGGAAAGTTTTAAAATTCCGAGTATATCCGGTTAAAAAGGGATTATGGAAAATCGCTTTATATTTTCGTGGCAACATTTCACGGGTGATTTACGTTTTCCCCGTAACCTGGTGGCATTTTCAGATTGGCCATTCGAATAGAACCATTTATTATATTTTCAGGGATGTTTCGCAAGTTTTCATTTCGTTCTCCTAATAGCAGGGGAGCCCAAGCGGGGATTTCGGGATTTACTGAAGCGCGGCAGATTAATATATAGGGGATATCTTGTACCCGGTTAAGTACCTCCACCAAATATGAACCTCATAAATAAGGCCGCGCGTCCAGGATAAAGGATCAGATTAGTAAAAAAAAATTGATTATCAGAAATTCTCGAGCGCGTCAGATCAAGGTAGGGTGAGTTAATTACATGCTAAAAAGTGTATATTCTACTAATCTGACAATTTGAGAGTGATACGTAGGACATTGATGCTATCAATATCTGACGCACTAGAGTATGTCCATGCAAAAGTATTTTTTTACAAATTTGAAAATCTATTGCCACTTTCCCCACCGATGAAAAGGTAAACATTACATAATTTTTTTTTCTTCTTACCATCTAAGCTTTGCAACCCAATAGCTATGACGTTCGAGTAAATTCACATTTAGCATCGTGGGCTCCCCTACTCTATAAAACCGAGGTGATCTAGCATCGCATATATGTATTTAAATCGAATGAACTAAGAACTAACACTTATTATACAGTTAAACTATGAACTTATAGCAATAAAAAACTTAGGGCCCCAACCCTGAATGGGACCCAACTAACCTTTACCTAAGAAGTAAAATACCTGGGCGTTATATTCGACCAAAAACTGACATGGAACAGCCAAATCAACCTCATTCTTCTCAGGGCTATAGCGCAGAGTCTTCGGTGAGACATGGGGTCTGCAACCAAAAATGATTTATTGGTCATGCCAAACGATCATCAAACCTAGGGTCACCTACGTCTGCCTCCCTGGTATGGTGGCCAAAAATGCAGCAAATTCCAGCACAAGTCAAGCTGCAAAAAGTGCAGCGGCTAGCTTGTCTGTGAACCATAGACCACCATCGCATCTTCGCACCTATGTGTAATAAAACAAGCAGAAAATAGTGACTTTAGACTGTACCAGATACAAAACTTAAGAGCAGGAAATCTGATCGGACATCTGAAGATTTTGGAACACATCTCCCCAGAAGCCATGTCTAAGCCGACAGATATTATGAAAAGTTATGACCTCCAAATGCAGTTTCAAGTGGTCATAAACAACCACCAGATTACAGGGAACGGTCCTCAATTGGCAATAGATCAGTGTGGTACACGAATAGAACCAAGGTACAGGGTCAAATTTTAGGATCTCAGAACCCCTTGGGAGGATTCCAACGATCTTCCAAGCAGAAGTACATGCTATAGAGATTTGTGCCCAGGAATGCCTTGAAAGGGGCACCCGAAGGTCAGGAATAGCCAAGCAGCATTGAAAGGTCTGAAGTCACATACTTGTGAGTTTAAGCTGACTTGGGATTGTAAACAAATCCTGAAACAACTGGCTACGTACAATCAGGTTACCCTGATGTGGATTAACTTCGCATTAAGTCTCCTAATCCCGGGTCTCGAAGTACTCGAACGGTCATCGTTAATGAGCACAACTCGAATATTATGCACCACACAAATTATTTCTGTTTTTCACAATGTGCCAAACTCTCTTACAATACATGCAGATGGGTTAGTGAAAGGACCTCTGTATTCTGGTAACCTCCGCGACTACAAACTGTAAGTTTAAGTTTACCTCATGAAAACGCATCTTGCACATTGAGGTCGGGAGACCTTGCTGGCTACCTCACCGGTAGACACTACTCCATATTATATCGTAGATAGGCAATCATCAACTCTTGTATTGAAAGGTGGAGCATCATTGTTTCAGAACCAAACACTGTTGTAGTTGTACTGTTGTAGATAATTTAAATAATCTTCCAAAATCGATTTTGAAAACTGGCGACGGGTTTCCATTTCCTAGCCAAATGCAAAATTCCAATCACCTGGATGAAATTTTTGAGATATGTGGATGCAAACCTTGAGTGACGAGCATTTACATCAGAGGAAATTTGCCATTTTCATTTTCTCGAGTTCATAATATATATACATTTTTATTAACGCCACAAAGTTTCGCTTCAATTCTAAATCATTTATCAAATTTTCCTTGAGTTCATTGTGTCTGTGTGCGTAATTTTGTAATTTTTCTTAGTTCTTGGAATAAACCAAATTCTGCAAGAATTTCATGAAAAAACTTTAAATACATTGTTTCAAAATAGTTTTTTTTGTAAAGTTTTGTTATATCTCCCCTTCATTCGTATAAGTCACTTTTGCCAAAATTAAACCCACTATGATAAAATACTTTTTTCAATCATGTGGAATTTTGGGAAGGGAACGGTACCCTATGCCATACGACCATATGTAATGAATTTCAAAATTATTCTTGAACCTACAGATATAGGTACTCGGAATTCCAGAGGTTCCTCAAACTTTGTTCCAATTTAATCACATCATCGTATTGATTTTCCTATAGAACACCCTGTATGGAAAACGAATTACGAAATTTAATTGAAAAACCTCGGTAATATGTGAAACTAGTCACCGGGAGATGTTTAATGCCTAGATATCATCATTAAATTGTTTTATTCTAAGAAATCATGTAACAATCTCCAGGTCCACAATTTATTACGACACCTAGCCGACTTCAGTCCAACTTGGCGCTTACAACCTTTCTATATAGATGTCTCTAGACATCGCCGCCGTACGATTCAGTAATAAGAATTCAAAATTCACCTAACTAGTATCCGTGACGAATTTCAATGTTGCAATTTGAATATTTCTACGATTATAATTTAAAATGAAACAGCCATGATTTGAGATAAACCTGTCTGAAATACTTACGATTATTTTGCAGATATGTCGGCACGTATCGAATAAATTGCTTGAGGAACTCACCTGAAAAAGAAAGGTTAGATGAATTATTTAGCATAGACTTTGTTCAGAGATGACCTTCAGATATTTCATCCAAATAGTTGAAATTAATTCACGTTGATAATGAATGGATACTGATCCACCCATATTTTTGAAGTTGTTTGCTTTACAGAAAGGAAATTTGGTTCTATACCTTTAATTTTTTTTGCATCTATCACCTACTCAGAAGATGAAGGAAGCTTCAGAGAACCAATTGAAAAAAAAGTGCAGGAGTTGACGATATAAACGAAAAATTCAATGGTATATATCTTAAGTTTCCCTTAATTCCATTTGAATAATCAGTTATTTTGAAGTAGGTGTCGAAATCAATATCAGTGAAACTGAAAGATCTATCTCCTCTCTCTTCTCTCCCGGAATCCCTAAGGCAAATATCCGATAGAAAAAACTATTTTCCTTGCTAATACCACGGCAGACATTGAACTACACCTGACATATATCAATGCTACGTTCCTCTAAACATGACACATTTGCAAATGTTTCTTGTAATCCTACAGCAGAAATTATCCTTCACAACTGGTGAATACTGATGGGAGAGAAAAGGATTTTACGCAGTAGAAATAGAAAATATCCAGCACTTCATGATTCTATTGAGATATTCCTGAAAATAAATTTTCTATGAGAATATGTTTCACGTACATTTCTGAACAGTTGAGTTATTTTTAAAACTGGAGGATTGAATGGCTATATTATCGTGTTGTTTATATAATGTGTTGCTTCATTTTCATGAACCAGACATATTACACTTCACGAATAACAAGAAAAGGAATGGTTAGGATTTGATGTTCTTTGAATGATTCCTCACAAGAAACTTCAGGCTTTTGGAAATTGAAAATCGTGTTAGGGCGTTGTTTATTACAAGTTTCCTCAGAAAACAATCTGGCATATGATTCGAATAGCGCATAGTACACTACTTCTTCCGTTATCACCCACAGTTCATATTCGAAATCATAGCAGCCTGTTGTTAGTTTATCAGTTTATCAAAGTGATTTTCAAAACTGATCACAGCCTAGTTGAATTCCATGGAATTTATTAGTCAACTTCAGTGTGATTGTAACATTATTTCCTAGCGGGATGTCTAGTTTGTAACAATGGAGTGAAATTGAGTTGATTTTTTTTATACTGAATAGAGACAGATTAGAGTTGCACTAGTCTTCTCACAACATGCATGTCTCAAACAATATATTTATGAGGTATATTTGAATTCATATCATACTATAAGGTTACTGTGTCATCTGCGAAAATAATGTGAATACCTTCTATTAAGATATTCACCAAGCTATCAAAAATACATCAGGAACAATAAGGGCCCAATGACAGAGCCCTATGGAACACCATGTCTGATAGAACCAATATCTTAGAGGTTTTCAGTTTTCACCATCTGAGTTCATTGACTCGAATAAGACTGATATTTCAAAAAGTCAACGATAGTAGAACAAATTCTTAACAAATTGTAAATTTATCTTTTCTTTCATGTCAAAAAGTATCGCTCATTATTGATCCACAGCGCATAAAAAAAATGTTGAAACAATACATCCGAAATTGACGCCGCCAATGAACTGATGCTCAGTGTAAAACACCGAGCACCAGAGATACCAACAAATAATATTTTTCTGGTTCTGATCCGCCAGCATTTGTTTACGAGAGGTTCATTTGTCAGATAATTTTAGAATTATCCGGAATTAATATTTATACCAAGGAAACTTCGTAAATATTTACAGTGCATTCACAAATTCCACTTTTTCCTATATTTATAGATAACCAATCTAAATATTTTGTGGAGTAATGCATGCATATTTGATCAGTTCGTCAGATAAGCAAAAAACGGGAAGGATGACGACAACCAATTCGGATATCAATTGCGGTGTGCTTACGTGCAGTCGTATACGAGGAGCAGTCAGGTTATAACGCACTTGGGTATACGATGTGTGGGTACAAGTGAGGACAGATTTAAGGAGGAAATGTCTGGGGAGTACTTTCAGAGTTCTTTCCGGGAAGGTGCAGATGCCACCCAGGAACAAGACGAGGTTTCGTGGGGAATCAGAGAATTTAGAAACACTCCCAAAGTGAACAACAACAGAATCTTCAAGAAGTTAATGACGAACTTCGAGGAAGTTCGTGACACGATAAAGATACTTCCCAGGATCAAGGCACCTGGTATGGATTAGATCGACGCGATACTGCTCAGGAACTTCCCGAGAAAATCTCTAGTGCAACTAGTACACATCATAAACAGTATAATAAAGTGGCAGCACTACCCGAAATGCCTGAAAATACTGAAGAGAGGATCGAGACCTGTCGAGGTGGTGGATAGAATCCTACTAAAGAGATTTCAGGAAATCGAAAAAGAGCTCTCGCTCATCCCGGAATAACAGTTCGGCATCTGGAGAGGTCATTCAACGAACTCTCAACTGGCCAGGATTTCCCATGAGGTGAGGGAGGGCTTCAATCGAAATGTTGGCACAGTAATGGTCCTGCTGGATATCCATAAGGCATTCGATACCGTCTGGATAGAAGGTCTAGTCATAAGGATGTTACGAGCAGGCATACTTGATCATATGGTCAGAATCATGGACTCATACCTTGACGACAGGGCTTTCAAGGTAAGGGTAAATGACACTAGCTCCACGATGAAGAAGGCCGGAGCAAGTGTACTGCAAGGATCAAGCCTGTCTACAATGTTGTACTCGCTGTATACACACGACTTTCTGATGTTCGCTTTAACACGGCAATATACGCCCAGTTGCATTCCTGCGCTGTCAATTACTCACAGCGGAAGGTCGTGCCATATATGATGAGCAACAAGATTGCACTCAATCCGGAAAAAACAGAGCTCATGATTATCACAAAGAAACAAAACTAAGTCAATATCGCTCGACGCACGTTTCGATAACAAACATAGCATCACCAGGAGCTGTAAGCTTTAGTGGAATTGACGTAATTTTATTGTATAGGTAGTGTTCCAAGTTTTCGGATTGTACATATTTGCAATCACACCAAATCATATGATTCTGCAGGGACGTAAAGTAAATGCAAATAAACTTATCAGACAAGGATCTAAAATATATTTTCTGAGTATGCTAAATTTTCCAAACGTGGTATCAGATAAGGATGGATGCAATAGAGGCTATTTCAACGTTGGGACTTTTTTTGGTTCTATAGATTATATGATCCAATGACAATTACGAAAACAGGATCTTCTAGACATGGGCTATACTGAGCTTGTATCAACTGATCAAATTAATGGTCATACCATCTATTGGTAATTCTTTTCTTTGGCTGTGTATACTCTTAGCTCCAACGCGTTTTCTTTAAGTATCAAGTACTTTTTGAAACCGATATGAACTCTCTTGATTTTCTGACGAGGCCGAGGAAACTTCTGATCGTTCCTGGTACATTTGTTATTTAGGATTCCAAGGTAACCCATCATAGATAAAACATCATGCATTGCCAAAATCCAGACGTCGTTGTATTCAGTCGAATAAACAACCTTGAACTTGCAAGTTTATCAACCGCAAAGCTATCTACCAACAAAATACGACGTAGTTCCTGAATGATCGAATTTCAACGAAGGTGGGGGGGCCAAGGATCAGGACAAGAAAATACACTGCACGGATTATTTCATGATGTACGATGTTTCAATAGCAACATTTATTAAAATCTATAATGAATCGTTGGGTTTTTTAGAAGTCAACATTTTTTTATTCCAAATTTTATTATAAACTACTCATCCTGAACAAGCGAATTTGAACAGCTGGCATTTTTTCCACCACATGGTATGTTGGATTTTGAGGTTTGAAAATAGCAAAGACGTTAAGGTCTGGTTTCTTTGCGACCGTCGACGGCGGCGTTCGACTGTCACCGTCGACGGACGAAATCTCGCTCTAGTTGGTTTCCTTGACGCGGTGAATACCGTAGCTTGGCAAGAACATTATGTGACAATAAATAAATTGAATAGGAAACGTTGTTCGAATATATATTTTGAATACATTTTTTTCAAGTATTTCATGACTTATTATTCGGGAACACAGTTTTTCCAACAATTTAGGCAATATCCATCCAGATATTGTCTTTGATATCGATATTTTTATAATCCTTCTCCCCCATATCGTATATTGATCTGTGTTTCTTGACTTCCCCGATCAAAACTTCATCTTCCTGTCCATTAAATGATGGAGTCATGATGACACTGACAGAAACGATCGCGACCGACAAACGCCACAAAGCAGACAACTTGTCGGCAGCGCACGATGGTTGCGTATGTCGGCCGACGGGCTCCAAGGAAACCGTTTCTACATGAACCCATAAGAGCAGTACAGAGCGTTTGTCAGCGATCGTCGAACGCTGCCGTCGACGGTCGCAAGGAAACCAGTCCTTCATTCCAAAAGGACCTTTACATTCAAAATCACTATTTCAATAGAATCAGTTTATTTCTCCTCATTTCTTTGCATGATATTTTTTACGCCTGGAGTCAGAATCCAAGAAGATATAGTTGGCACTCAGAAAAATGAGGTAGACTGTTTGTCAACTCGAATTTCTGATTTGAATGTGGAAATCAATAGCGAACACCACAGTTGACGGTTAATAGATATGCTCAATGACGAATATGATTTGATATGATGGAATTCCATTGATAGACATTCTAAACAAATTCAATGAATATGGAACGGTTCAAAATGTATTATAATTCAAGTGCATCAACAGTGCTAACCTTGATGACAAGGAAATGGGAGTTTCTATGGCCATAGAAAGTGATCAGCAAGGAACCTATCTTCTAGGCAAATCTATGGATTATTTCGTACATCTGAACGTAAATAAGACTATCATTGATGAATTAAACTAGTTTAGGAACTTTTAGATGTTGATTTCGACAGAAGGATGTACTTTTTGGATAATGAAAAATGTAATGATCCACATAATTTTACTAGCATTGTGTTTTCAGACGAATCGACAGACCTTTAGTCTGAATATTGGTGATTAGTAACAGGCACAATTGTAGATAATGGGCAAACGAAAGTTACCCATGTTATCCACGATTTAAACGAAAAGATAATATTTGGGCTGAAAGTAACTTGGATGGTGACATAATACAATTTACAAGATATCTTGCTGAATACTTTCCTAATCCAGGTATTAGTTGATTGGGTAATAATAGTATATAACATAACGAGTGCGAAAAGTGACATTTTTCAGTGGGAAATATTGTAGCACGAGGAGCATGCCGAGTTCGACAACCCCACAAAAATCACTTTCGCACAAGTAATGTACAAAATTTTTCCTACGACCGCGTAATAATTTCACCAAATAAACGTAAAAAATAGGGGAGAAAAGGGACCATGATGCCCTTCTTATACGCCACTGGTAACAACTAAATACGTGTTTTTTGTTCTTCGAAATGAAGCACCTATTGAACACAAATATTCTTTAAATTTTTTTTGAAAAATTTTCAGAACTGTGGAAGTTTAGAATAAAAATTACTTTTAATTTTTCATATTCAACACCCTGTATTTCTGCAACGACAGCCACTTGAGGAAAGAAATATCAGGAAAGTCCTATTAATTTTTCAAGGGGAATCTTCTGTATGAGAAATTTAAAAAAAGGTGTAGAGAGAAAGGACTAAACAGGTTCTGTTAGCATTTTTCGAAACAATGAAAAACTATACACTCAATGTTGATGGCAGAAATAAATGCCAAAAAAACATCACGTAATCATTTCGTTTCTTATTTTGCTGTAACTATGTATTTCCTGGCATTTCACTGGTTTATATTCTGATAAAATATATTTTCAGTTCCGTAAAAATTCATCATATTATTAGTGACGTAAAGAAACAGGCAGTAATGAAAAAGAAAACGCATTTGGATTACACATTTGGATAAGATTAACATGTATTTTTAACACTCAAAACCAACCATACCAACCTTTAGAATTTTTCTTCTTCCAAAAAGGATTTGGTGTAAGAAATACTCTGTTCAATGTGTCTCGTTTTTGCTGTCACATAATTTATTGTTGCTGTCTTGTATCGTCTTCAAAAACAGATGATTATACTCGATACGTTCAATTTGTTTTCCATTATTTTCATTTTCAGACACGAAATAAGTGGTTGTGCACTAGTAGCTTCTTCTCCGCGCCAAGCTAATCCAAACGCCAAAATGTGATATATTTTTTTTTTAAGTCCTTCCGTTTCATTTTTGTCGTATAATCTGACCATTGCAAATACTTCAGATTCATCAGGAGCTGATACACTTGATTTTCTCTTTTCGGGTTGTGCTTGTAGGATTTTCCGTTTACGTGCAGCTCGTGATGAATTAAACTGAACGTCGGTGAAAGGGTTGAATACAATATTGAGTTCGTTATAATATTAACTTTATAGCATTTTAGTGGTGGTGTTTCAAATTGTTTTAACTACCGCTTCTTTATAGTCTTCTACATTTACTTTTTGCAATATTACATCAATTTTTCGAAGGACGTATCTAGCTCAAATTTATATCTTTTTGAATCGCAAAACGTAGAAAATTGTCGCCAGATTGATGATTGCATTGCAACTGTATTAGTAGGCAAACAATTTAACTAATTTCGGCGTTCACAGACTCGCCGAATCAACTCATTGTTAGAGCATAGAAATTCAATAAATTGTTGACAAATATGTCAAACTATTTATTTTGGCAACCAACACCGCGATTATTTTTAAACAAATGAATAAGTGAAAAAACCACAAGTGCATTTGTCGCTGTAAAAATTGCATCTAATTTTTGCGGCTGTCAAAGTTACAATTGCGCTGTGGCATATGCGATTTTTGTCGACAAAAAATGATCTGTGATGAATTTACCACTGATAAAGGGTCATAGGTCTTAGTGTTCGAAATAGTTGATATTTCTCACAATAGTACAGATGTAACTGTTAAAAATGACTAACTGTATTGTTAATACCAATACATTAATTATATCCAACAATTCAGTGACGTTACGCCACTGCCTTTGATTCAAACTCGCGGGAATAGTATCAATCGCAAAATAAGGACGTTTCGTATGAATCAATCGACCATCAAACTATTGATGTAACGGAGGTACATAACTTATCTATGACGAAAACCACTGCGGCACTCTTCAGAGTTGTAATAACGTATTGAATTCAATGATATAACCTCGATTCAGTTTATCAATGAAATCAGTATTCATTGTTGCTCGTAAATCGATAGTAATTTTCCCGGTTGCGATAATGCGATAATAGACTTGATCGCGTGGATACAATCGGCTATATAGAAGCCCATTTCGCGAAACAAAAGCACCAGATGTACTGATGCACTGAGTCAATGGTGTCAGTTGATCTCCTGCGTAGTTTGATCGACTCGATGTTCATTAATGCAAAGAATTGAAAACTGTGTTGAGTTCTTGTCAATCTACTAAAGATAGAATACAAGTAAAATTTCATTGACCTGACAATTTAAGAAAATAAAATCGTAGAATTTCAATCCCAAAGAGGATGTTTTATTTGTCTTTCAAAACCAAACACAAACTCCCAGAGATTATACTGATCGAAAATGGCTTTCGGTTTTGATATGTTGTAGATTTTGATTTCCTCAGTAAAAGTGTCCATGAACACAAAAAAGTCCGAGAATTAATAGAACGCATTTCAATAAAATAATGTGTTGAGAAGTTTTTTTAATTACATTCATTCTAAAATTTTGCAGTCAGCCATTTTCAATAGGATGGTGCAAGGTCGATTTTTGCGAAAAAAAAAGAACACAACAGAAAGTTCCAAATATCTTGATATCAGTTTATGATTGCTTAGTTTTCCTAGATTTTTCTAAGAGCTGAAAATCATCAATACGAAACATATAACACTCTGTATATATGATAAAAAATATGATAACCTTGAACTGAAAACAATGACTCAAAATGAGTTCAATTATTGTAAGTTGGTTTTGTTGGATATTGACGAAATTTTAATATAGAAGACTGACATTGGAATGAAAAAAGCAATACATGATAATTTTGAAATGGATTTGCAAAGATTCGGAATTCCCTGCGGAAGGTGTTCCCTGAGACATATAGTCAGCAGATATTGAAAAAGAACACCAATTTCTGTCAACTTTTCCTCGTCTCAAGTTTTTTTTTGTAAGTTACCGAACATGAAATATTAACATGTTTCAATTGTGCCTGGACGAGCTGACTTCAGATTATAAAGAAAAATTGGTGGAAAATTAACCTCCTCAACTCCAGGTGAACTTTTCAACTTGAGAATGGTCAAAGATAGAGCCAGATAGAAAAAAATTCATGCTGTTACCGAAAAGAACTCACAAAATGGATATTATCTAAATACCTTTCAAAGAAACCCTTAGCAAAATACACCATTTCTATCAATTTTCCACACCTTGTGGAATGATATTTTTCAGAAAAAAATTTCGATAGGAAAAAGGATCAATAAATCAACGGGTCATTTAGACTCGTATTTCACTGACTGCAGAGTAACATTGCAGGTTTCCAATTCCATCATTTCCTTCGGAAAATACGAACTGATTTATGAACAACAAAAATGAATCGGAAAATGATAATAAAGGATCGGATACACAACGACAGATTTACGATGATATCGATTTATGTGATTCGGTACAGAGAGGTAAAAAATAAAGCTTCACAAAAATATATTTAAAATATGGACAAACTAGGAGCGTGTCCATACATACTAGGTATTCTTATATCCTTCTTCACGATGTTCTCTGAACATTGCTGAATTGTCAAAAAAAAACCTGAAATGTTGACAGTAGGAAAGACAACTAGTGTTCTCTAGTTATATTTTGACGTCTTCAGGACAAACAATGTAATAATGAGAAATGGCTTTTAGACAATTTTGAGAATTTTTTGAAAAATAATTGTAGTTCAAGTTACAAGAAGTTACACGTTCAAAGGATCCCCTACATTTACTACGTAAAATAGCTTTCGGCTAATTTTGCTAAAATTTTGATATACAGGGTGTTCCAAATTAAGTCAGCACCATTGCCAACTCCATTATTATTGATGCTACAAATTCGGTTAAACGGGCAAAAAAAAATTGACAGTCGCGTTTTCAGAATATTTCATAAAATGATATTTCTTTCAATGGAACACCCTAAATTTTTTCATGCATATCGAATCGTAATAACACATCTCATTTGACTTTTTCTCGTAAAGGTGAAAATAAGAGAAACATTTATGACTAACGGATTTGATGAAGCGCTATAAAATATCGAGTGAATGTTCAAAAATACCGCCTTCTTGTTAACATATATTTGGGCAATTCTGTTGACACTATACGTGTGGCATTCAACACAGTTCGGCCATCAGTTCTATTAATTATAGTTTCAATATAATTTTTCAGATCATCTACATTATTATGTTTCATTTTGTAAATCTCATTTTTCAGATATCCCCAAAAATAAAAATCCAGAGGTATCATATCTGGAGAACGAGGGGGCCAACTAACAGGACCATTTGTAGTAATCCATCTGTTTCCAAAAAAGTCTCGCAGCATTCTCTTTACGCCACTGACATTATGTGCTGGTGCTCCATCCTGCTGAAAACAGATCATCTGACGAGCCTCCAGATCAAGATCATCGAAAAACTCTTCCAACACTCTTGTTAATGAATTAATGTAAAGGGGTCCGTTCAAAGAACCATGGTAGAAAAATGGACCGATAATTCTGCCTAAATAGATCACACCAAACAGTAATACTAAATCGTCTTTGCGTATTGTGGGGATGGACTAGAAATGGATTATGTCTACTCCAGTAATGAAAATTCTTTCTATTATGCATCCAACGATTTGAAAAATTAGCCTCATCGCTCCATATAATATTTCTATAGAAGTTTGGATCTTGCCTGCATTTATTCATAAACCACCGACAAAACCCCAATCGTCTCTCAGGATCACCAGGTTCTAGTGTTTGCACTGGTCTTAACTTATGAGGAGAAATCTTATGTTTCTTCAGAATTCGTTGAATACCAGACAGTGGAACAGCTATTTCTCTAGATAAATCTCTGATGGAATTATTTGGATATATCTCAAAGTAGGATAAAACGTCAATTTCTGTATCTTCAGATATTACAAATCTTTTTTTAGTTCTCCTCTTCTCAAAAACTTTTCCATTGTTCCTGAATCAACGAAGAAGCACAGCAAAAAAACGTTGATTAGGTAATTCACGATCGTGGAACGAATTGCTGTAGTGTTGGAGTGCTCTTACGCTATTTTTCTGGAAAACCAAGTAGGATTCTAACATATCATATTTTTCTTGATGGGAAAACGGCATTTCGAAAAATATTCGAACAGTATAGGCAGTTGCTTGGTAATAGCAAAACGATGGAATTGGCGAATAACGGTGACGTTATTTTTAACGGAAGTGATACAGCATAGGGCTGATTGTCATGACATACTTGAGAATATTTGACATATAGTATTTCAACAAAGTTTCAAGGCAACTTGATCGCTCATAATAATTATGTTTCATTGAATCAAATACATTTTTTCCAACCACGGGTTTCACGAGTTCACATCCCAGCGCAATTTTATTTTCTTGCTGTCTTATTTTGCTATTAGTAACAAAATATTGTCATTCGTATAAGTACCAAAATTGGGTGTTTGGACAATCATGAGGTTCTATTCGCCAAAACAAAGACATTTTTTGTATAGTGAAAGAAATAAATATTTCCACATAAGTCGCTCATTTTCCACTTTAGGAAGAAAGTGAGCTTTGTTGTTGAGAATGTTATTACGAATCGAAATGCATGGAAAAATATGGGGTGTTCCATTGAAAAAATATTATTTTATAAAATATTCTGAAAAAGCGAATGTCAATTTTTTTTTATTTTTAGCATCGAGAAGGCCATTAAAAATGCTACTAGTTTGCCCGTTTAACCGAATTCGTAGCATCAATAATAACGGAGTTGGCAATGGTGCCGACTTAATTTGGAACACCCTGTATTGTTTATCTTGGCATCCTATTCACAGATCGATCCTATGACCTGTTTTCGAGCTAAAGGGTATCAAAAATTCGATTTTTTCGGTTTTGAAGCAATACCTGGGATGCGTTAAACCAAGTCTCTGACTAATCACGGGTGCTTATTGATGGATAGTCGTCGAGGAGTTGCAGAACTGCTTCATCGATTCACTGCACGTTCGCCAAGTGTTAGACTGCACCCAAAATTGTTCTTAAGTTTGGATGGCGTCTATGTGGAAATTTTTTGACGTATTCTCGAACAGTAGTACAGTACCGATTCATGTACGACGTTAAACCACTCTCACTGTCAAATAATACTGACGACTGTCGAATGCGACGGGTGACAGATACGTGCACCATTGCCACATCTTCTCACGTTTCTGCAGTGGTGCATCGATTGTGGTTGACCAAAAAAAATTGGTTCAGTCATCGCGGATAGCTCCCAAATTTCAAAAGTGCGTTCGCACATAATAGACCAGTACCCCATTAAATTTGCGTACAGGTAAATCACACTTTGAATTATTGTTTACTAATTGGAATTTCCACTCAGATTCATTCATAAATGAGTGAACTAGCGTTAACAAGTATATGTTTGATTGCAATGCCTCGAACATTTTCGAACTATATACAGCCAGGAATATTACTTCCTGTAATGGGCTTTCAGCCTGTCGATATCGTTTCGCTTCCGGCGACTTCAACAAACAAAGCGAAATCAATCTTATCGGAATGATCAATCGATAGTCACGTGTTTTCTGTCCCAATTTGAATGCGACTTCAACGGTCGCTTTATAAAAGTGTTATTTTTATTTATGCGTGTCATTGAAAGTGACACGGAACAAATTGCGACCTCACTCAAAACTGTTAGCAGCGATTTTTTAACCTGAATTAACATTTTCGCTGCATAATTATTTTTATTTTCGGCGATTGGGTTGCTTGATATCGCGCTATTCGCCACTTCGGACCGTGTTCAACATCCCGGCGATAACATAAATCTCTCGATGCGCTGCATCCGTGTCTTTATAATCATTTCCCGACGCTCATTCATCATGAAACAACTCATCTTTTGCCAAAAGCTTGGGCGAAAAGTGCGGAACGAAAATTGTGAATTGGCTCGCAGTGAAGCCTATAATGTTGATCAATGATTTAGTTTGTAGTCAGTTTAGGAAAGCAAGTGTTTCATTATGGGTAAAACTCCCAGTACAAGACATTACCTGAATAAGATTGGAAAATATCTTTCAATGAATACCAATTTTCGAGATTCATATTTCAAAAACCAGAATATGATTCAAATTGGCATCAGATCCATTAAAAAAATGTAACAAATATAGGGGGGACAGGGGGGACTATTAAAAGCCGTACAATATGTAAAAAGGTCGTTCATATAAAAGAGTAGCAGCGGGCCAAGTACTGAACCTCGAGGAACCCCAAATTTGATAAATTCAAAATCCGAAACGTTATTTGAATCCAGTAACAACATATGATAATAATATTGAATACCCTGGAAAGTTGTGCCACTGGAAGATTCTCAAACTCTTGTGAGCCACTTTGCTATTTCGCATGTGGAGACCGTATCGACGAGATGATTGGTCGTACCGACTTCCCAGGTTCGTGAGAAGACAATTTTTGGTACATTCCGGATCGGGAGTTGTAGTGTACTCGAAGTTGAACAGAAGCAGTAGACTCAAGAACAGCAGTGGACTCTGCTATATAATGCCAGACAGAAAAGGTACAGACAACTAATAAGCGACACATGAGTGTTTCAATTATTCGAGAAAATACTGAAACAATTGGGAATGCAGAGTGGGTAGTTATTAAGGTTTGATTAATTCTGTCTGGCAGCGTTTACCTGATAAAATATAAGCAACATTGTGAGCACAGGAATTATTTGGCATCGCTTCTTGTTTGTACTCCCCAAGAACATTTATAATGCATGTGATAAAACAGCTGAAACAGCCATAAAATAAAACGTGTTCTCACATTGGCTGGTCAAGAATCAATCAATCAATTACTGACACTCATTATATCATACTTATACATTTTAACCAATATTAGTGTATGCATTTTTTTCCGAGACATAAACCCTTTGCGTGTTTATTCAGCCATAATTCAACAAAGGTCATCTAATCATATTTTCCACTCATCTCATATTAGAATATATCATTTGAACAGAGACTGAGAAAAAAACGCAATGCACAAGCGTAGGTGCAGACGTAGTACAGAAGTACAAGTTTCATTACCAACAGAACTCACATTGCTTTCGAACCACCAGTCAGACAAAGTGTCCCCTAAATGTATGGGCGGCATAATTGGAAATTTCATCGTTGGGTCATATTTCTTTGAGGGAAGGGTTTATGCCTTGATTTACCTAGGGTTTTTTGGAAAATCAGTTATCACAAGTGAGTAATCATTCGCCCATTAAAATCAAACAAAGAATTTGGTATTGATACGACGGAGCACCTGTTCACACACTGCTCCTGTTAATAATTATTTAGATACTGAATTTCCCAGAAGGTGGATCGGTAGAGGATGTCCTTTCAAGTGGCCACCTCGCTCACCGGATTTGACAATAATGGATTTTTTCATATGGGGCTACGATAGAGATCAAGATTATAGAACACAAACATCAAATATTGAGCATTTTCTTAGGCCATCAGAAAAGATATAATGCAGTCGCTAGGCTTTAAACCCACGCGATCCGCAGTCAGAATGATTGAAAAGCGGTGATTTTAACTCGGCTACCTAGCCCTAAAACTTCAACAAAAACATGTTTTTCAGACTGTTCTCTACTGATTTTCAGTTTTGAGTTTGACACTGCAATCATGTTGAATTCCAGTAACAGTAATCAAGTGTCAAAATCTATCTATCTGTCCTACGTATATTTTTGACAAATTGAAAATTGATTGAATTGTAAATTTCTCAAAAAGTGTCTGTTTTAGAGATTATATCATGTCATCCAAATATTTGTAAGGATGAAATAGTTTTAAAAAATGGCGACATACCATAATGGGTGTTTCATAAAAAAAATCAAGTTTTCGATATCGTCGGCTTAGTTTGTTAATCTGCTAATCCCATTCGTTTCAAAAACAGCCAAGTTGTTCATAAACGGATGTATTGAGTGATAAATTTCATTTACAGTTCTTTTCTTCCCTTGTGAATTTTACTCTAATGGAGTTAGCACTAAGCCGATGATATTTGATGTTTGTCAAGTTGATGCATCTGTAAAAAATCTTCTGTTTGAGAAATGTACCTCTCAGTCGATAACGGCAATTCATTTCACTCTGATTGATGCATATCTCAGAGATTTTTGCTCAAATTCTATTCATAAAGTTTTTATGACGGCATTTGTAATAGTCTGTTTTTCCGATGATTTTCTTTCTTTCGGCAATAACTTGATAACGCCGCAAAATTTTAGAAGAAAAACCCCGTATGTAAAACCTTTCACTTGATTCAACAAAGGACAAATTCACAGGGTGGTCCACTAAAAAAACATATGCCTTGTTTTTGCCCACTCTAAGGAAACACTCTAAATATTCGAAAATATTTTTATAATAGGCAACAAAGTGAACCTTATAACTTTTATCTGAAACATTTTTTCATAGTCCTCATTACAGGCGAGATACTGTTGTACTTCCTTACACTAATGGGCCACTCTGTATGCATGTTTTTATTACTGCAGGATATGTGTTGAGTGTTTTTGAGGGTAATCCATCAAAACTGAACTAAAAGGAAATGAGCTAATTTTGCTTGGGGAACTAGGACAACAAAGTGTTTTGATATTCCTCCCTGTTCGAACTGAACAAGAAAACGTTCTTTTGTTAGGCGAAGTAGTAATCCATCCACTAAAACTGAGAGAATCTCATAATGAACCATTTACTGTGTGACGGACGAATTATATCTCTTCAAACTACACCCTGAAGAAGCTAACGCATGTGCCGCATAAGGGAGGTGATATTTCCTTCGAGAAAGCAGACTTGTCGTCCCGGATATATTAATTTTAGACTATGCACCGGCGTACTCCTCAGAGTCCTATTTCTCCCTTAACGACCTTGGACCCCAATCTCATGTGACCCACTTCCCGTACGAATCCCACGCCGCGAAAGGAAAGATGCCGAGGAATTGTTGCTCAAGGTGCAGGAAAGAGCGAACGAGATGATTGCGGATTTAAAAACGGAGATCAGGAAAAGTGGTCCTAAGACTCGTGTATATGGAAATTTATACAAAAAATGCAGATAAAGGAGTAGGGAACGAGCAATGTAAGTAATTTGAGTCAAATTTCGTAACAAATTTCGGCACCAGGGCTACGAAATGATTTTTTATACAATATTATTGTTTTATACTCGCTGACTTACGTGAGCCAAAGGTTTTTTTTCAACTTGCATTTTTGCATTACGAACTCGAAATTGGACACGCCACTATAATCAATCGATTTTTTTTTCAATTTTCAGTTTAGAATGTTTCCCTTTTAAGCGATTACGTCCGTTTCACCAACTTGCTTATTTTCAATGGAATTCTAATTTTTTTCTCAAATATCTCTATTATCTTTCTTATTCTGAGTTCAGACAATCTGAGCAAAGTTAACTAATTATCTGAAAAAATTTCTGTCGTGATAATTTATGAATCAGCAGCTCTTATAACGAAAACAAAAAATAGTTCTCGCATTCACCACGCACTAGTAATTTCATTCCTAGATGCGCATTTCGTTAACCAAGTTAACTTCATCAGTAGTAGGCTAGTCTTAGTAAACCATAGGAGTTCAATACTCCATTCTCTAGCTCTTATGACGTACTCCTGATACTGTACTTTAAGGAAAATGTATTACAAAGAACCATAGTAAAAAACAGAAAATCTATAATGTAACCAACGATGGCTGCGGAAGCCTTCCACATCTTATCAAACCTTGACATGTCTGAGAACCAGGTCAGTCTCTTGATAATGAATTCCAAATCTTCATTTTACATTTTCTTCAACATTCGATAATATACTTTCCCCAGACAACGGGGAGACCGTGGACTTTTGGGCTTGGAGTGTCTATATAACAGAATGGTACTGGATGGAGCCTGTAAAGTCATCAGGAGTTCAGATCCATTCCTCTGTCTGCTTAGTATGCGATAATGAAAAGGCAGGGATTGGAGCATTTCTTTTCAAGGCAGCAACCCGTGCAGCCGATGAACTCGGTCTCGTATTCGACACTGAACGGATGAAACTTACCCAGTTGGATCCCATTCAGCAAATAGCACATGTCATGTAAAAGCTGTGGATAGTGAGAATCTCCTACAGTTACATAAGAACATGGGTCTTCTTCAAGAACACTGAAGAAAGACCTTGGCTTATCCAGAAACCTGACCTTCGCTTTCCTCAAGTCAAGTGGACTGAAGTCGGAAACCGGGGAATTCATAATGGCCTGCCAAGATTATGTCTTTAAAATGGGTTCAAAGGTCCCTGATAAAGAGCGTGTGGGCAGCTGAGACCACAATGCATTTGCTGTCAGCCTGTCCAGCTTATGCGGTCTCAGCCTATATCCACTGGCATAACGCTGCACTACGAGTGCTGTACTACCACCTACGACACTCGTACGGTATTGACGAGACACCGGTGTTGCCTTATGCTACCGGGGATATTGAGTCCGTTGTGGAGAATGAGAAGTGCTGAATCTATTAGAACTACTCGTTCTCCACCCTCAGGCAAATACAAGCCAATGAGCCTGATGAAGTCTTCCTCGACCATCGAAGTAGATTTTCGTCTCCTGGCGATAAGAGGAGGAAAAACGGTCGACATATCGAGATCTACTCTTTGAACTCCAGAGGCTTTACCCAAACCATTCTGTCAAAATCGTGTCATCAAAGGGGTACTTGGTGGAATGATAATGATGACACGCTGCACTAAAAAAAAAAAGTAAAACATATACCAAGCTTGCAAAAGCTTTATTCGAAAGGAAGTAGACATTATTTTGGTAAAACTTGATGAATCTCCCGTATTCTTATACATCTGATGATTTTCAGCTTCCTTCCCGGTGAAAACGTAGTCATACATATTATGGTTTGGGGTTTCTGTTAAAGAATTTCAAAAACTGACCATTTCGTTTTTCTGTCGACTTGTTTTGATCTTGTCGCTGATCAAAGTCCCCATCAAACAGAGTCGGAAACGAAATGATTAATTGGCTGGATAAGGCGAAAAAGGGAGTTTCCAGATTATGGAGCGGTACAACCATGAAGGAAATTTTGGGAGGAGAAATTCAAGATGTAAGGAGGACCATGACCGCTAGCCCTGAGCAGAAAGGAAATCAGATCACAACAAGCACCTCAACATTTAAGGTACCACGATTGATACTGCATGCAGATGATTTATGGAAGATGCACATGATGCTGAGCTTGAACCAGACGAAAACTAAAAAGATTTTCGCTCAGAGCAAACGGTTCTCGGACCCACCAAGCACTTCAAGATTTCAGAGGTTAATGGCACCAGCGCACTTTGAGTTATCGGGGTACGGAAAAAGAACTCGACTGAAACAATATTTATCATGAGAAAATAATAATCTACCCTCTTGTCGAACACTCGAAATAGTGTTACTCCTCTTAGAGTATGTGAAAATAAGAAGATAGTATAATTAGCCGTGGCGCATGAAATGAATCATGTACACAATCTTTCTCCATATAATCCCAACCTGAATATTTTAATATTTTGATGTTTTAAATAAACCAACATTTAATATCAAATATGGAGTAATGAATCATTTCATATTTGTACCAATTAAAGCGCTACCAGCTTGTGAAACATCCCTTTCGAGATTGATATCATTGGTAATTTATGGAAATGGTGCGTTTTTTGCCAGGTATTTACTTAATTACAGCGCTACCCAATGTTGTGTAATATGCTTTCAAGCATAATTCTCTTGTGAAGTAGATGAAAGGAATTCTACGGTTCATATGCTCTGAATGAATATTGCATGTACGTTCACGAATTAAGCGCGGTTTATTGGCGAAATAATTATTTTCAATGGAAGTAGCAGAACTACTATGGTACACACTAAAATGGAATTTGTAATTTTTCCACACCATTGTGTCTATTTACAATATAACTGAACATTATTCGATATTATCTTCTGAACAATCTGGGTTTAGATCGGGTTACAGTTTTAGATTACTCTAAGGTATTTGGTACCACAAACCACCAGGTTCTACTTTCCATTCTTCTTTTCGTAGGATTTTCTGTCAATGCAATCAAACTTATGTCCAATTCACAAAAAAGATACCAGTATGTAGAGACCACTATCGGGCAGTCAGCGAGGGGGCAAGTTCCTTGTGGTATACCTCAAGGATCTATCCTTGGTCCGTTATTATTTAGCATGTACACCAATAACTTTTTATCGAGTATAAAAACTTGTAGCTCCCACTTTTATGCTGATGACACACAGCTGTGTGTCTCATTTAGTCCAGATGATTGGCTGTTGGCACAACAAGCCATAATCGAAGATCTGGATCGTTTAGTGAATCTAAATACCCTGCACTCACTGAATATCATTACTCTGAAGTCAAATGTTATGATTTTTGGAAAAGACATGCATCATATCAAACCAGTTATGAAAATAGAAATTCAAGACGAAGAATTACAGTTTGTTGATTATGTAAAAAACTCGGGTTTGTATCTGGACCCAGATCTTCGTTCCACAAGGCAAATTATTCATTGTCTTCAAAGAACATACTGGTTTTTGAAATGCTTTATTCGCCCATACATTTGCTTTCGACTCCAATAAAAAAAAAGTTCAGTGACATACTCTGGCGAAAACTCCATTTTTTCACATTCAGTTATTTATTAACACAGTCCTCCATATCTAAACAACAAAATAACATATAGGACATAGAGGTTACATCTCCTTTCCACCCCATAAAGCCACCATATTTCGAAAATACTTCATTCCTTCTAGAATTTACCAGTCAGGCCCTATCTCCGAAGCTTGATACATCCGGAGGGCGCGCTGATGTGTCATTATAACCTTTTACACTCCCCACGTCCGTGGGGTGAGTGATTGCTGGGTACGAAAATCATGTGCCCTGAATGAAACAAGAATTACGGCCTTCTGCATTCGCCCGGCTGAGATTTCTGCCATATCACGGCAAGCCGATATGATTTGTGAGTTGGAAAGCAGTGTGTCCATCATTCCACCAAAGATCCTTATTATCAGAACCAACATTTCAACAGAATGATTCGAGTAAAGCCTGCGGAGTTCAAGCAGTAGGTCTCGATCCGATTTTCCTCCTCTTTTCGAACGCTGTTCGTTTCGCCAGTTTGTCGGACATTGATGGCTACTAATGATTTCTGATGGTTCCTTACTCAAGTTTGGCGGTTCTAGCACTGCATTTAGACTTTGCCCTGTCCTTCTAATGTTTGCTTCGAATGGGCATCGACTACCCATCGTGGTGATGTAGGTTTTCTGAGTTTTCCTACAGCTGGAAAGTGAGTGCGTTACCTATCGCCACAGAGCGCCACGGTACATAATAATAATAATATCCCTCCTCTACTAGAGAGATTTTCGATGGTTCATGGCTAATTTTTTGTGGTTTATAACACTGATATGAGTGATGGCGGCAGCTAGGAAACCAAAATAGGAAAAGTGAACATTGGCGTCTTTCCGTGTTAAATTTTACAGGAGATGGCGTAGAAGTCTCGTTGCACTAATACTATTGCTTTACTCTTTTCGAAGTGAATTTACCTATTGATTATTCCTTAGAAAATCAAATAGGATTAATTAATCTGTGAACCGGAAAAGTCATGAAAAGAAAAAAACATGTCAATATTCTGTAGTTTTCGCAATGGCTGGATGCAATCAGAGAAGCAACCAAGTGTAAGGTCGAGGATGTAATGAATGGAATTTCACTTCCCTACCTACCCATATCAGGGAAAATTGTAAATGATCGATTTAAACGATACTGAATGTTATCCTGAATGAAAAAGTATATAATATCGTCAACTGTCCGGGTTTAACTAGCCCTTATGACTATACAGCATCAACACCTGATCAGGTTGCTTTAGTGGGGCACACAATTCTGGAATTCCTGGAAAATTTCCCATTCATTAGCTGGGAGTAATCATACTCCACCACCACCGATGGCCGAATTCATGTAGCAGATGTATAAATAATTATTGGTGTTTTCAGAAGTCCAGCAGCAAAACTTTGTACTTTTACTCCTGAACCATTGAACATCAATAATGATGAGCAGTTAATCTTGGTTTTTGGGCAGTTCATAGATTCCTGTCACTCATATGTTGAGGTGACCTCTTTGCCTATTTCATATGCATACTGTAAAGAGTCTGAAGCCAGTAGGATTCCCTTGAAATGCCTGTTAAGCAGTTTTCCATTGTTTTCTTTCATATAAATACCACTCTGGCATACAGATCCTCAGTTGATTTTGCAATGGTAAGCCAAACTTAAGTACCCCTTTCTGAGCAACAGGTCTATGCCTTGATGGAGCATTGTAGCTATGATGAATGGATCCATTCCACATTGTTGAGTTTTTCTAACGACTGATGCTTACTCAAGCCTACTGTTTCCAGGAATCTCGAGTCCCTTGACAGATCCAGTAGATTTGACTTGCAGACGTTTCTTTGGCGTCTTCGTTTGAAAAAATCCTTAGCCTGGAACATTCAGATCCTCAAACAAACTTCCAGCTTATTCTCGAACAAACAATGTTATAATATTAAATTTCAATGCGTATTTTGATGAAGGGCTTCTAATTCAATTGAAATATCCTTGTTCCTCGAAAATTGGTCCCCAGAGCCAACTATACGAAACAACAATAAACCTAAACGACTGCAGACCGTTATATCAATAACAAGTAGTCACCACAATAGACCGTAACATCGATATACGATTCTGAATATGTCTCAAAGAACCCGCAACATCGGTGGAAACGCCATCTTATGATCAATCCACCTCGATAGCGGCATCGATTCCCATCCAGTCGAAGGCATTGTTCCTCAACAACGGCGAACGACGTCCCATCAGTTTACAACGAGGAAACTCGAATCGCGAATTCTTTGCACAAATTCGAAATAAAGTTGAGAACAATAGGAAAGATGCGAGGCACGTATCGAGTTACGCTTTTTGTGCATTGCATTCGTGTTTTCAAACGGATGCAAAAACACCTACTCATCGCGAATGCATACAATTTGTATACGGCGAATTTGATATTAGATAAGAAAACGACTCGAGGAAACTTGAACGGGAACGATAATCATGTCGAAGGACTTGAAGGTGACACTTACATCATGAACTATGTGTAAAAAGTTCATAAAAAATTCTAAATAAATGCAGGGGAAGAAGAACCCTATGACTCTCCTATGGTATGAGGTTCAATAGCATAATGATAAATATTGAAATCACTGTTTTCAATATTGCATTAAGGAATTCTTGTGACTTTGTTATGATGAATTTTTTTCAACAGGCAAAGTTTTGATGTAATGGTTACGACACCCATCTGTGATTGTATTTTGAGAGAATAAAGCTATACAATTTTTTATAGAGTTATACGGCAATTAATTACGCCACTGCCACTTTATTTTTTTCTGAAATCAATAGTCTAAGAATGCATGTGTACGAATTTGTATTTCCGTAGACTAGAAACATTTGGTGTACATCAACAATTATTCATCTTTATTTACATCTAATACATGCTAGATTATTCGAAACTTTGGCGAAGGAGAAGGTTTTAACACGTATATTCGGCTCACATAAAAATAATTGAGAATAAACTGCAACACTTTTCCGTCAAAAATGAAGCCCATTTCAGCCAGAGAATAAAATAACTAGACCTCTAGATTTCTTCATATAGATAGATAATTTATTTAGTTATGGTTACAAGAAAATTTATGATGAGTGAAAAGTGTGATTAATACAATAATTGAAATGGCAATGTCGAGTTTAAGAACGTCAAAAACAATACAAAAATGATGTTTATGAATAGAATTGTCGGTTGAAGCATACAATTATTATGAATAAATATAATTCATATAACCAGTGAAAGAGTAAAAAGGTATTTGTTCAACCGGAGAGAAAAGTGTCACTTTTCCTCCAGCCCCCAAAGGGTAGAAAAAACACTGTACTTCAGTGTAAAACATAGTATTTCATAGTTATCTATGCAAAAAGTAAGTGTTTATTGCACTCGACGTGAAAATGTCCGACGAGGCCGTCAGGCCGAGTTGGACAACACGTCGAGTGCAATAAACATTTTTTGCACGAGTTGCATACAATATTTTTTCTACTTCATGCAAAAAGTAAAAAATTATTTATTTAGGTGCGGCACTAGGTGAAGGAAAATGAAATACGCTATCGATTTCATCACCATCATCTAGTTTTCCATTAATATTACTCATTTTAAAACTCTCAGTTCTGTAATTGTCAGAATTAAATTCTGACTAACGTTTATATAACCACAGTTGCATTATAAAAATCAAAATCATAGTAGCCATGAGCACGTATGTTATTACGAGGTGTGGTCATAGTACAGACAGTTTACTATATGCAGGTAGACGGTTTAGAACATAGCGGAACGGTTTTGGTTATGGAGTTATTTTCGAGAAGGCATTGTTTGTTCAACTCTAACTGCTAAAATTATTACAAAATAATATAAAATATGTAGCTGTTTAAAACGTATGGCCAATCTCACAGAATATCTACTAAATATGTGGCGGGTTTGAACGTTTATGTTTATCATGATGACAGCACGTTGAAGTAGAATGACAGATGAGTGCAATAAAAACGTTATTGCACTCGTGCAATAAAGAGCTTCTTTCTCCACTGAATATAGTTCAATGAAGTTTTTCTTTTTGCATTAATGTAGAAAAAATATCTTGAGCACTCTTATATTTTTCAATGACTTCGAAAAAAAGGCCTTTTTTTTTAGTACCTACTAACCAAGCTGAAATCCGGTTTTTTCAATATGTTTAATTCGTATCCAAAATTACAGTCAAAATGTTTAATTTTTTTCTTATAACATCATACATTTTGACTGTTATTTGACTTCTATATCTATTTGATATCAAGTTTTATAATGAACCCCGCACAAAAACATGGGAAATTGCCTCTTAGTCAAATTGGCTGAAATTGTAATGTTGGAATAGCATGAGTAGTAAGAAGAATGCGTAAGTTTGAATGATTTTGTATGTTTCATTTCTGAGATATTAGCGGTTAAAGTTCGTAAAAACGTCGTAGTTGGGTGGGATCGACATATAAAAAAAATATTTTGTTGGTCGAGATAAGACAAATTCAGGATGAAAATATATTTATATATTTTTCTAGCATTATTCCAGAATAGTACCAATAAATAATTATTTTAGTCAAAAACGATCTGTCAATTGTTTCCAAATTAAAAAAAAATTATATTTCAAACAGAGAGTATCATGAAACAAAAAACGTTTCAATCTACTACAATACTCTGACACATACAAAGACACATACAAAATCATTGAACCAAGAGCCAATTTTCCATGTTGTCGTACGCTTTATATTTAAATATGGACGAATTGAACAAAAACGTAAAAAATATCATACCCGACGACATACAGGAAAATGCAATACTTAGTACTTACTGAATGTATCTTTATTATACTGAAAAAAACAAGATTCCGGTATGAAAAAAAGTATGATATTCTACTGAATTGGATGAGAAAGAAAAAAATGTAAAATGTAAAAATGAGGTGATTTGGCGTATTTTCTGAAACTCTCAAAGGACTTTCAACCCCCCACATTTTGGTCAAGAAATATTCAATTCTCCGTTTGATAAAGGAAGATATAGTCAAAATCGGTCCTAACGTGCGGGTGAGTGAGACTTTATTCGACTGTTTATTCCAATAACATTGCACAAACGATTTCCGTGTTACACACACATGATACCTACTGTGAAAATATACCTCAATAAATACAAAACATTTTGCTAACCACTAGGTTTTACGATTTTTCATATACTTGCTGATATTTGAACCCGCACGATAAGACCGATTTTAACTATATAGATATAAAGTTAGGAAGATATAGATATGAAGTTATAAACGTTAATAGTATTTTTAAAGAAATTAGGGGCTGTGTTTCTATGTGAAGATTCACTTTCAACCCTAGAACTAGTATGAGCTCTTTTACTCTCCTTTAGAACATATTGAGATTTAGTTGTCTCAATCTGTATAGCAAGTTATTATATCTCACTGTCGAGGGTATTTTTAATTGTTATCTCTAATCCTAATCTTGGTTGTCTGAGGTGCTTTGTATTTCTAGTGTTAAAGTCATGAATATCCATATGAGTACTAAAAAATGCTTCTTTCTTGTGAATATCCTGTAGAGTATAGTAAATCAATTACATGGCAGCAGCATAATTAGGTACTTTTTAAAGGATGGATGACAATGTTCATCAAATGGAGCCCCAGCTATAATTCTGAGGGCTCTTTTCTGCATTCAGAAAGCTCTACTAGCATTGGCAGATCTACCCAACAGAATCATTGCATAAGTGGGGTGAGAATGAAGTAGTGAGAAATGGAAAATTACAATTCTTCCAATTTTATTTCTATTCAATTTCAACTTATTGTGTGAACACCATATTTCTGCCTCGCATATAATTTTAGCACACCACGTTTAATGACCACAAAAAGTGACCAAAAATTAATATGGAGATAATTTGTTTTGTGTAACTCCAAGAGAAAATTAAGTAATAAAAAATATCTTTGGAAACGAAAGCCGTTGTCAAAACGCCGCCTTATTCTGTTGCAATCAATATCTAGAGAAATTTTTTGATATTTTCAATCTACATTTTAGTGAAAAAAATATCACAGATGGAAGTGATTGCAACCGTAGAGTAAGACCAAACCAATGTGTAATAATTTGAAACCTACGTACAGGCTTTGCTATCACTTGTGGCTCCTCCACCATATGAAACAGTTCATCAGGTAAAAACCCATTGATAAGATTTAGTTTAAAATTTTGGTACTTGGTAGACCTAATGGATGATTCTGTGTACGCTTCAAAATATGATAAGGACATGGAGACAGAGATCCATCTAAGATTATAGGCTATTCTATGTTACTCAAACAGTGGTTTTGAATTTTGTTTGTATCGTGTACGTATTCGAGTTTGATTCGAGGATGATTGAAAAATAAGTATAAATTTCAAAATTCGTGAACCATGGTTCAATTTCAGTTGTTAGGACCATAATAACCCTCACAAAATACTTGAGTAACGTATATCATTTCCCGATTCGCATTCATTTCCAGAATTGCAGATTTAAAAAAAAATCTCTATTCACATTTCGCAGTGGCATTTGGAATATTTAATTGCATCGAGTCGAATACCTACATCGTGAATCTGACACAGCAATAAATATATCGAGATAATTTGTAACGCTGTGTTTGATATAATTCAAAAAGGAATTAGCTTCAATTATGTCGTGACCGAGTAAAACAATTTAAATGATAATAATCACGCAGATATGCAAACGTCGTCCTGCCACATACATTTCTTGACCGTGTAATTGAATATTGCCTTAAATGCCAGATCAGATTTACCGCGACTAATCTCTTTATCTCACTTGTACGTTCTCATAGAAACATGTAAGTACGCTACGTACCAAAGCAGACGACGTTTCGACCCAATTAAGATGGTGAGAAGGAAAGGATTATTCAATATATAATATTAATAATAAGTAACATTTGAATGAAACAAATGAATTAGAGATCTCAATATCCGTTTCTCCAATGCAATGCAGAATATGAGAAAAACATGTAACAAAAAGACATTTACTTTCCTGGCTAATACCATGAAGGATATTGAACTACAATATCTTCGATTACGAATTGTAACAGTGCAGCACTCGTGATCAGCTTGTTTCTGGAGACTTCAAACATTTCCAATCGATAAGTAAGTAATCAATTGTTTAACTTGTGTCAATGAGCCTCGAAAGCAACTGCCTTCAAAGTTTTTCTTCAACGCTCGTGATCATAATTGTGCATCCACAAGAATAGAAAGTAGTACAGTAAGTACCTAGAACTATAATCCACAAGTCTATTTTTTCTTTTCAGCATAATGTATCTCGATTTATGTAAGGTATGTGTAGAGAACTAGTAAAAATTCACTAATTGATAGCCTTTGATTAGGAGTTTTGGAATGGAGAAAGTGTCATAGTGCGGATAAAGACTACTAGCACTTGAGCCCGAATACATTAATTTTTAAAGAATATTTTTTTTAACGGAAACTTAATAGTTTTCGAGTTATATAGAAAAAAACACAAAAATTGGGATTTTTCTCCATCTTTTGCATTTTTCAATGTTCCATCGAGAAATTTTGTTAACAATCCTACGATTCACATTGAGTACCCTAAAAAACTCGACGAATAAAAATATTTGAAAGTCTCGCAAACTTTTCTGGCAAAAACGTATTTCGACTGGATTATAACTCCACTTGAGTAAGCTGTTTATGCAAAATTCTCCATATGAGAAAAATATATCGAAGGTTAAAAACTGGACAAATTTCATATTTATTTTGTTCCAGTCAGTTTTTGGCGTGAACGCCAACGAAGAAAAATTTAACTGGCATTAAAATGCATCTAACGATACCGAAAATGACAGAAGGTGGATGAAAAACGAGCGACACAGGATATAAACAAGAGGTTTACGTATAAAAAGTCTAAAAACAGAGCAAAAATCTGTTGGCACGAAGTTTAAAAGAAAATTCAGAATGAAGTGCATCAATTATCTGAAAGCGCTTTGTTTTTGTACGTGTCAGAAATAAAAATGGAATAATTGAAAACAATGATTACGTTTAATGGGAACGAACCGTAATGTTGAGAAAAAGGATTATTCATACGAACGCAGATTGGACTGGGATATCTATAGAAAAACTGATAAAAGGAGAATTTTTCCGTACGTGATTTTAGTGACCAAGAACTTCACCGCTGCCAATTTTCCATTGGCGAATCATAGACATCAAATTATGGTCTGGCAATGCCCAACACTGATATAAAAAATTGTTGAAACAAAATTCAACCCTGGATTATTCTGCCAAGTCATTTAATTTTCTAAAAGATAAAGCCTTGCATGTCTCAGTACCAAATTAAAGTGAAACCGCGAAAAGCTAATTGAATCAGTGATGGTTCCTTAGATCGTACCCACATTTATTTGGATAACTGTAGTAATTCTAGAGCTCATACATGGAGGATCAACAGAGATGATATCATTGTTCGGAATATAATTTGGTAAACTATTCTATTGTCAATTTTTTTTTATAAGAAATTAAAAAAAAACATTATTGAAATGTAAAATTCAGTATTTTTTTCAACACAGTGCAGAAACGTTTTAAACAGTTTTCAAGGAGTTGGAAAGCTATCTGAAAGTATTTGTCCATTCTAGTTCGGATTTCGAAAAAAAATCATTTAAAATTGTAGTTCATTTCTCCAGCCGATATAACTTTAGTGATGTGTTTTTTTGTACCTATTTTATCATTTATTTGTTTCCAAATGGCTTCTGGTCTGTCAGAAGCCTCTCGAATATACTCTAGGGATAGGATC
Source organism: Chrysolina americana (assembly GCA_958502065.1). NCBI lineage: Eukaryota > Metazoa > Arthropoda > Insecta > Coleoptera > Chrysomelidae > Chrysolina > Chrysolina americana. Next base: position 62,807,108 of record OY293416.1, on the reverse strand, counting down.
CTTATGCCCTGATCTGAAAAAATACCGGAGATGAAGGATAATAATCAATATTAGTTTTATTGGTTGTTAATATGAAAGGGGAATGATATTCACGTAGCGAATTTTCATTCCATACAAGATGGCTATGTTTATCAGCTACCTTTTTCAAATCGTTGATTAGTAAATCTAATGAGGATTTCTATCGTCAAACGGGGGATTACGAAAAAAGTAATCTTAATTATCGCGAGAATGCCAATAAAGTTGTCGATGATGTTCTGCCTCTTTTCGACGTTTCCTTGACCGAAAAGGAGCTGAAAACTCAATGACGAAAATCGTCCTACTCTGATGGTCGAGGAGGACTACATAAGACTTATTGGCTTGTATTTGCCTGAAGGTGGGGAATGAGTAGTTCCAATAGATTCGGCACTTCTCATTCTCCACAACGGAATCATTATCCCCTGGAGCATAAGGCAACACCGGTGTCTCGTCTAAACCGTACGAGTGTCGTAGACGATGTAGTGTCAGGGACCTTTATACCCATCACGCTACTACGGTAGGCGAGGGTGTTGAAAACACCATCTTGGCAGGCCATTACGAATCCCTCAGTTTCCGACTTCAGCCCACTTGACCTGAAAAAAGCGAAGGTCAGGTTTCTGGATAAGCTAAGGTCTTCAATGTTCTTAAAGAAGATCCCATGCATTGGCTTATCCTCATGTCGCTGTAGGATCCTCTCACTCTCCGCAGCTTTGACGTGGGCTTTTTGCTGAACGGGTTCCAACTCGGTGACAGAGTTAGGGTTCGTCCGTTCAGAGTCGAATACGAGACCGAGTTCATCGGCTGCATGGGTGGCTGCCTTGAAGAAAAATGCTCCAATCCGTGCTTTTTCATGATCGCATACCAAGCAGGGAAGGGGATCTGAACTCCTGATACTTCACAGGCTCCATCCAGTACCATGTTGTGTAGACACTCCAAACTATTATATTCTGAAAAAGTCATTCATTTTAGGATAAAACTCTGTCAAACCACCAGAATCAGTCTCATGTTGATGAAGGAAAAGATAAAGGGATTTTGGCAGCTGTTTGGTTTCACACCCAACAACGACGGGATCTTACATTCATAAAAGGTATTTGGTTCCAAATTTCCAAATTTTACTTTTGGTTGAGAAAGTACTGTTTCATTTTCGTAAGCAGTCGTATTTCACCCTACATACTAGTTCTGAGTCAATTTGATCCATTCCCAATGGTAACGTTTTATAATATTTCTAGGTTATATGCAGCAACGATCTGCAAAGAAATATTCAACAATCTGTAATGGTAATTCAGTGTTGTCAAGTTTCGACATGGTAATATAAGAGAAAATTATTTTATTTGACTTGTATTCAAACATTGCAACTTCTAAAGTTTTTGTCATAATTCCAAGGGCCACATTCTTGTGACTTGACAATACAAATCTCACTCACCAGTCGAGATACAGAAATCACTCGACTCACCTGGAACTTTTATCTCAATTTATCGCTTTCAAAAGAGAATGTTCTCAAGCTTGGATTTATTGACTCACAAAGTTTCTGGAATTTGAATTGTTTGCGTTCTCATACAAACCACCATCAATTCTGTCGTATAACCTTCAGTAATCGATAAATTTAGATGTGCTAAGTGGAACAGATTCTGTAAATCATTCATCTATGCCAGTCAGTATCGAAATTAGCACCAAACCGAATCACGTCCTTCGCGCGAACTGATTTCCTGTTTAAGAGTTTAATTTGGCAGCACATCATGGGTTATTATATGCGAACCGACGATGAAGGGTCACTAGGAGAATTCGAATTTGTTAGGAAATTGAGATTAATGAGGTCCTGTACTCGTATTGAAACTCAGTAATCCATTAGGTGATTGGTCTGACTTTTTCACGTTACTTACGACTTTGAAGACCTTATCTGAAAACATTACCATTTATCAATTTGCATTCCGAATTTTACGTGGACCATTTCATTCTTTATTCATCGTTCATCGTTCATCGTTCATCGTTCATCGTTCATCGTTCATCGTTCATCATCGTTGATCGTTGATCGTTGATCGTTCATAGTTCATCGTTCATCGTTCATCGTTCATCGTTCATCATTCATCAGTCGTCATTTATATTCATCATAATAGATAAAATGAGGTCTTCCAAAAGTATTCGGCCTTTCTGTCGAATAAGATGATGTATTATTTTAAGGATGCGAATTTTCATAAGCAAAATCAATTTGGCGAATTGTAACGTTTTGATAACAACCGGTCGCTTATTTTCGGCAATTTTCACCTCGGTTTTCACAAATAGTTTTTGTGTCAAGACATTAACGGTTGTTGGGAAAAATCACTAAAAGAAATTGAAAACGTCAGTACCGACACAGCACCAAAAAATACAGTGAGAACTCGGGCTTCTATGTTGTATGGGCTCAATTTAACGGTTTGGTGAGGCAAGGAAATACGAATTATTGGCGTGGACATCAGTGGATTAATTTGCCAACATTCTTCAGGGCTGGTGATTCAACATGGAGTAAGACGTTCTTGGTCTCTTTATTCATCGAAGGTCATTGTCGGGTCGACAGAGGAGTGCGGTCGATTTTTATATATTTTGAAGTGAACTCAAAAATAGAATTCAAGTTGGTCCTTGCAGTCAGTCAAAATACATTCGTTTTTGTCCAAATATCACTTCTCTTCATCAAAGTTCAATGTCAGGTCATCAGAGGAGTGTGATCAATTTTTATATATTTTGAAGTGATCTCAAAAATAGAATTCTAGTTGGCCCGCTCTGTGGTGGGTCAGAATACATTCATTCCTGTCCAAATACCAATTTTTTTTTCATCAATGGTCATTGTAGGGTCATCAGAGGAGAGCAGTCGATTTTTATATATTTTGAAGTGATCTCAAAAATAGAATTTGAGTTGGCCCGCTTTGTGGTGGGTCAGAATACATTCATTCCTGTCCAAATAACAATTTCTCTTCATCAAAGGTCATTGTCGGGTCATTAGAGGAGTATGGTCAATTTATATATATTTTGAAGCGATCTCAAAAATGGAATTCGAGTTGGCCCGCTTTGTGGTGGGTCAGAATACATTCATTCCTGTCCAAATAACAACTTATTTTCATCAAATTTCATTGTCAGGTCATCAGAGGAGTGCGGTCGATTTTTATATACTTTGAAGTGATCTCAAAAATTGAATTCGAGTTGGCCCGCTCTGTGGTGGGTCAGAATACATTCACTCCTGTCCAAATACCAAATTTTTTTCATCAATGGTCATTGTAGGGTCATCAGAGGAGAGCAGTCGATTTCTATATATTTTGAAGCGATCTCAAAAATGGAATTCGAGTTGACCCGCTTTGTGGTGGGAAAGAATACATTCATTACTGACCAAATAACAACTTTTATCTATCAAAGATCATTGTCGGGTCACCAGAGGAGGGGGTCGATTTTTATTTATTTTGAAGTGATCTCAAAAATAGAATTTGAGTTGGCCCGCTCTGTGGTGGGTCAGAATACATTCATTCCTGTCCAAATACAATTTTTTTTTCATCAAAGGTCATTGTAGGGTCATCAGAGGAGAGCAGTCGAATTCTATATATTTTGAAGCGATCTCAAAAATGGAATTCGAGTAGGCCCGCTTTGTGGTGGGTCAGAATACATTGATTCTTGTCCAAATAACAACTTATTTTCATCAAAGGTCATTGTCAGGTCATCAGAGGAGTGCGGTCGATTTTTATATTTTTTGAAATGATCTCAAAAATAGAATTCGAGTTGGCCCACTTTGTGGTGGGTAAAAATACCTTCATTCCTGTCCAAATAACAACTTTTTTTTCTCAAAGGTCATTGTCGGGTCACCAGAGGAGGGTGGTCGATTTTTATTTATTTTGAAATGATGCCAAAAATAGAATTCGAGTTGGCCCGCTTTGTGGTGGGTCAGAATACATTCATTCCTGTCCAAATATCAAATTTTTTTCATCAATGGTCATTGTAGGGTCATCAGAGGAGAGCAGTCGATTTCTATATATTTTGAAGCGATCTCAAAAATGGAATTCGAGTAGGCCCGCTTTGTGGTGGGTCAGAATACATTGATTCTTGTCCAAATAACAACTTATTTTCATCAAAGGTCATTGTCAGGTCATCAGAGGAGTGCGGTCGATTTTTATATTTTTTGAAATGATCTCAAAAATAGAATTCGAGTTGGCCCACTTTGTGGTGGGTAAAAATACCTTCATTCCTGTCCAAATAACAACTTTTTTTTCTCAAAGGTCATTGTCGGGTCACCAGAGGAGGGTGGTCGATTTTTATTTATTTTGAAATGATGCCAAAAATAGAATTCGAGTTGGCCCGCTTTGTGGTGGGTCAGAATACATTCATTCCTGTCCAAATATCAAATTTTTTTCATCAATGGTCATTGTAGGTTCATCAGAGGAGAGCAGTCGATTTCTATATATTTTGAAGCGATCTCAAAAATGGAATTCGAGTAGGCCCGCTTTGTGGTGGGTCAGAATACATTGATTCTTGTCCAAATAACAACTTATTTTCATCAAAGGTCATTGTCAGGTCATCAGAGGAGTGCGGTCGATTTTTATATTTTTTGAAATGATCTCAAAAATAGAATTCGAGTTGGCCCACTTTGTGGTGGGTAAAAGTACCTTCATTCCTGTCCAAATAACAACTTTTTTTTCTCAAAGGTCATTGTCGGGTCACCAGAGGAGGGTGGTCGATTTTTATTTATTTTGAAATGATGCCAAAAATGGAATTCGAGTTGGCCCCCTTTGTGATGGGTCAGAATACATTCATTCCTGTCCAAATATCAAATTTTTTTCATCAATGGTCATTGTAGGGTCATCAGAGGAGAGCAGTCGATTTCTATATATTTTGAAGCGATCTCAAAAATGGAATTCGAGTAGGCCCGCTTTGTGGTGGGTCAGAATACATTGATTCTTGTCCAAATAACAACTTATTTTCATCAAAGGTCATTGTCAGGTCATCAGAGGAGTGCGGTCGATTTTTATATTTTTTGAAATGATCTCAAAAATAGAATTCGAGTTGGCCCACTTTGTGGTGGGTAAAAATACCTTCATTCCTGTCCAAATAACAACTTTTTTTTCTCAAAGGTCATTGTCGGGTCACCAGAGGAGGGTGGTCGATTTTTATTTATTTTGAAATGATGCCAAAAATGGAATTCGAGTTGGCCCCCTCTGTGATGGGTCAGAATACATTCATTCCTGTCCAAATATCAAATTTTTTTCATCAATGGTCATTGTAGGGTCATCAGAGGAGAGCAGTCGATTTCTATATATTTTGAAGCGATCTCAAAAATGGAATTCGAGTAGGCCCGCTTTGTGGTGGGTCAGAATACATTGATTCTTGTCCAAATAACAACTTATTTTCATCAAAGGTCATTGTCAGGTCATCAGAGGAGTGCGGTCGATTTTTATATTTTTTGAAATGATCTCAAAAATAGAATTCGAGTTGGCCCACTTTGTGGTGGGTAAAAATACCTTCATTCCTGTCCAAATAACAACTTTTTTTTCTCAAAGGTCATTGTCGGGTCACCAGAGGAGGGTGGTCGATTTTTATTTATTTTGAAATGATGCCAAAAATAGAATTCGAGTTGGCCCGCTTTGTGGTGGGTCAGAATACATTCATTCCTGTCCAAATATCAAATTTTTTTCATCAATGGTCATTGTAGGGTCATCAGAGGAGAGCAGTCGATTTCTATATATTTTGAAGCGATCTCAAAAATGGAATTCGAGTTGGCCCGCTTTGTGGTGGGTCAGAATACATTCTTTCCTGTCCGAGTAACAACTGTTTTTCATCAAAGGTCATTGTCGGGTCATCAGAGAAGTTTGGTCGATTTTTATATATTTTGAAGTGATCTCAAAAATAGAAATCGAGTTGGCCCGCTCTGTGGTGGGTCAGAATACATTCATTCCTGTCCAAATACCAACTTATTTTCATCAAAGGTCATTGTCGGGTCATCAGAGGAGTGTGGTCGATTTTTATACATTTTGAAATGATCTCAAAAATAGAATTCGAGTTGGCCCGCTTTGTGATGGGTCTGAATACATTCATTCCTGTCCAGATAACAACTTTTTTTCCTCAAAGGTCATTGTTGGGTCACCAGAGGAGGGTGGTCGATTTTTATATATTTTGAAATGATCTCAAAAATAGAATTCGAGTTGGCCCACTCTGTGGTAGATCAGAATACATTCATTCCTGTCCAGATAACAACTTTTTTTCCTCAAAGGTCATTGTTGGGTCACCAGAGGAGGGTGGTCGATTTTTATATATTTTGAAGTGATATCAAAAATAGAATTCGAGATGGCCCGCTTTGTGGTGGGTCAGAATACATTGATTCCTCTCCAAATAACAACTGTCCTTCATTAAAGATCATTGTCGGGTTATCAGAGGAGTGTGGTCGATTTTTATATATTTTGAAGTGATCTCAAAAATAGAATTCGAGTTGGCCCGCTTTGTGGTGGGTCAGAATACATTAATTCCTGTCCAAATACCCATTTTCTTCCATCAAAGGTCATTGTCGGGTCATCAGAGGAGCGATCTCAAAAATGGAATTCGAGTTGGCCCGCTTTGTGGTGGGTCAGAATACATTCTTTCCTGTCCGAATAACAACTATTTTTCATCAAAGGTCATTGTCGGGTCATCAGAGAAGTTTGGTCGATTTTTATATATTTTGAAGTGATCTCAAAAATAGAAATCGAGTTGGCCCGCTCTGTGGTGGATCAGAATACATTCATTCCTGTCCAAATACCAACTTATTTTCATCAAAGGTCATTGTCGGGTCATCAGAGGAGTGTGGTCGATTTTTATACATTTTGAAATGATCTCAAAAATAGAATTCGAGTTGGCCCGCTTTGTGATGGGTCTGAATACATTCATTCCTGTCCAGATAACAACTTTTTTCCTCAAAGGTCATTGTTGGGTCACCAGAGTAGGGTGGTCAATTTTTATATATTTTGAAATGATCTCAAAAATAGAATTCGAGTTGGCCCACTCTGTGGTAGATCAGAATACATTCATTCCTGTCCAGATAACAACTTTTTTTCCTCAAAGGTCATTGTTGGGTCACCAGAGGAGGGTGGTCGATTTTTATATATTTTGAAGTGATATCAAAAATAGAATTCGAGTTGGCCCGCTTTGTGGTGGGTCAGAATACATTGATTCCTCTCCAAATAACAACTGTCCTTCATTAAAGATCATTGTCGGGTCATCAGAGGAGTGTGGTCGATTTTTATATATTTTGAAGTTTTCTCAAAAACAAAAATTCGAATTGACCCGCTTTGTGGTGGGTCAGAATACATTCATTTCTGTCCAAATAACAACTTCTTTTCCTCAAAGGTCATTGTCGGGTCATCAGAGGAGTGTGGTCGATTTTTATATATTTTGAAGTGTTCTCAAAAACAAAAATTCGAATTGACCCGCTTTGTGGTGGGTCAGAATACATTCATTTCTGTCCAAATAACAACTTCTTTTCCTCAAAGGTCATTGTCGGGTCATCAGAGGAGTGTGGTCGATTTTTATATATTTTGAAGAGATGTTAAAAATAGAATTCGAGTTGGACCACATTGTGGTGGGTCAGAATACATTGATTCTTGTCCAAATAACAACTCATTTTCATCAAAGGTCATTGTCGGGTCATCAGAGGAGTGTGGTAGATTTTTATATATTTTGAAGTGTTCTCAAAAACAAAAATTCGAATTGACCCGCTTTGTGGTGGGTCAGAATACATTCATTTCTGTCCAAATAACAACTTCTTTTCCTCAAAGGTCATTGTCGGGTCACCAGAGGAGTGTGATCGATTTTTATATATTTTGAAGAGATGTTAAAAATAGAATTCGAGTTGGCCCACTTTATGGTGAGTCAGAATACATTCATTCCTGTCCAAGTACCCCTTTTTTTCCATCAAAGGTCATTGTCGGGTCATCAGAGGAGTGTTGTCGATTTTTATATATTTTGAAATGATCTCAAAAATAGAATGAGAGTTGGCCTGCTTTGTGGTGGGTCAGATTACATTCATTCCTGTCCAAATAACAACTACTCTTTATCAAAGGTCATTGTCGGGTCATCAGAGGAGTGTTGTCGATTTTTTCGAGTTGGCCCGCTTCGTGGTGGGTCAGAATACATTCATTCATGTTCAAGTAACAACTTTTACATGAAAGGTCATTGTCGGATCATCAGAGGAGGGTGGTCGATTTTTATATATTTTGAAGTGATCTTAAAAATAGAATTTGAGTTGGCCCGCTTTGTGGTGGGTCAGAATATATTCATTTCAGTCCAAATAACAACTTATCTACATCAAAGGTCATTGTTGGGTTATCAGATGAGTGTGGTCTATTTTTATATTTTTTTAAGTGATCTCAAAAATAGAATTCGAGTTGGCCCGCTTTGTGGTGGGTCAGAATACATTCATTTCAGTCCGAATAACAACTTATCTACATCAAAGGTCATTGTAGGGTTATCAGATGAGTGTGGTCTATTTTTATATTTTTTGAAGTGATCTCAAAAATAGAATTTGAGTTGGCCCGCTTTGTGGTGGGTCAGAATATATTCATTTCAGTCCAAATAACAACTTATCTACATCAAAGGTCATTGTAGGGATATCAGATGAGTGTGGTCTATTTTTATATTTTTTGAAGTGATCTCAAAAATGGAATTCGAGTTGGCCCGCTTTGTGGAGGGTCAGAATACATTTAATTTCTGTCCAAATAACATTTTTTTTCCATCAAAGGTCATTGTTGGGTCGTCAGAGGAGTGCGGTCGATTTTTATATACTTCGAAGTGATCTCAAAAATAGAATTCGAGTTGGCCCGCTTTGTGGTGGGTCAGAATTCATTCGTTTCTGTCAAAGTACCAACATTTTTTCATCAAAGGACATTGTCGGGTCGTCAGAGGAGTGCGGTCGATTTTTATATATTTTGAACTAATCTCAAAAATAGAATTCGAGTTGGACCGAATTTCATTGCCTAATAGTAGGCACATGGCTTGCTGCCCTTACAAATGTTATCGCCTTCTCATTATGATTATGAAGGTGATGTAGTAAGAATAGTATAATTTTCAAGAGCGAATCTTCAGAGGATGGATTCGTAATTGATTAGAGGAAATCACAGATGATAACGCTTTATTCTATTACTACTATTACTGTAAAATTGCAGAAAGTGCAAATATTCCTATTATCTCTATACATATAGTGAGATGAACTGAGTATAACTCCAGGATAAGTAGGTGCATATGACTAAGAGTTTTTCTATGGGATCAATGTCGAAAAGAAAACAAAACAGATCACTCACCTAATTTTCCGTTCGGGCTATAGGGATCGTAGCTGCCGGAGGACATAGGCGAAGAATATCCGTTACTTATGATAGTATAAGGTTGCGAGGGGGGTCCGGGAGATGGCGTTAACGGCGGCGCACCCACACTGATCGCTCCCGGACTGGGCGAACTCATAAAGTCATCATTCCTAGGCCTCTTGTTGGTCTGAGCGGCACTCACGACACTGTTATTGAACCCGCTGAATGGTCCCGCATTACCGAGTCCGTTGTTCGAGATTATAAGTCCGTTAGAGGCAGATATGTTAGACGTTGTGGCCACCAGAACGTTGTTGGTGTTGGTGCCGAAGTTGGAGGTAGCGAGCAAGTTGCCCACCGTTATGGCGCCGTTGTTGGCGGAAGAGTAGAGCTGAGGCTCGGATTTTACGAGCAACACGTCATCGTCTCGATAAATCATCTCGTGTTTGATGTCCATGCTGCCCAAGTGGCTGGTATTCGAGAATATGGCGGTCATTAAAGGGAATGGGGGTGTGGCGATGGATGCCACAGCATTCTATCACAATCTGAAACAGTAAAAAATTTGGTGAAAAATCTTCAGCGGTTCAAGAAACGGCAGAATTCAATTTTGCAATATAGACATAACATTATTTCAGTTTCAGTTAATTCAAATATGATCGACTTTTTTCTTGAACACGGACTAAATTTAATTAGGTTCGTACCATCTATACCAGAGCTCATATATAGGAATAAATGGTCTAATTACAGAGAATTTATACTGCAGCATTCTTAAGCATTCACTACCAACTCCTCAATTAATTTTACCGCATTGAGTTTGAGAGCAAAAATTTGCGTAATAGAGAGTGAGAAGTATTTTTTGGAGAAGTGTTTCTTTACTCCATGACATATCAGACTGACGTAAATTTACCATAGATATTATTAATGTGGATTTCTCAAATTAACTTTCAATCAGATTAAAAAGAACACATCAAAGTTTTGAAATCTGAAATTAATATAAATTATCGAAAATATCAGAAAAAGTCTGATGGCTTCAGGACAGAGGCAAAATTGAAACACGTTATTCTCTCCATAATTTAGGCAGATATCCAACAGGAAACAACTACTTCCCTGGCTAATACCAAGAAGGACGTTAAATTAAATCTGACAGATATATGTGCAACGTTCTCCCTAGAATCCGGAAGACAGCCGCAAATGCTTTCTGTATCAAATATCATTACATGACACAGTTTGATTGTGACTTCGACTGAATATAATATATACCTATCAATCCTCATTTAAATAAATGGAAAAAATTCTATGCAAAATAATGAAATGTATACATCTTGAGCAGTAGCCATTGTGAGATCAGTGATAGTTTTTGTGATCAAAAAATTATAGTCGCCATCATAACAAACCATATTCATATTTCGAATATCTGCAACGCATGCTATGATAGTCATTTTATCAAACATTGTATAAAAGAGGTCCAAATATAGACCCCTGGGACACCCCTTTATTGACGGTTGGGCTAAAACTATTATTGATTTGCACCACTTGCTTGCAAATTGTTAAGGTATGATTTAATGAAATTTAGTGGAATGCCTCGAATATAATATCGATTGAGTTTCTCAATAATTAGAAAATTGACAAGGACCCCTCTCAATTTCAGATGAACTTTTCAACTTAACAACGGATCAAGATAGAGCAATTCTGCAAACGTCAATCGATTCAGAATGATGAAATTAGTATTCGTTTTTTGTTAATAATTTCGATTCGAACGACGGAAACAAAAATATTCTCTAAAAAAGTCCAAAGGGGTAGCCCTTAAAAATCATGAAAAATATAAAATCTTCAGATACACTTGAAACTTCAAATTTGCATATTGAAAAGAGTTTACTTTTATGAAAAATTATTAGAAAATTGACGAAAACTAAGTTTTGGAGGGATATGACCCCTCTCAACTTCATATGAATTTTTCAACTTGAGAACGGTTAAAGAGTAATTCTGCGAACGCCAATCGATTCAGAATAAATTAGTATTCGTTAATTATTTTGATTCGATCGACAGAAACAACGAAGAAGTTCTCTAAAAAAGTCCAAAGGGGTAGACCCTTAAAAATAATTTTTTCTACGCCCATGACTGAAAACGTCAAAAATCGCACTGTCAACATTCCTTGTAAATTACATTTCACAATAACATGCACGTAATGAGATCTCATATCTTACACGTGCGTTTTGAGAAGAAAACTTAAACTTCTTGGTTTAATTAAATCACAATCAAATTTGTATTTACGTAAGACTTTATTTGGTCTATTTACACAAATTTAGTCAATTAAAAAACATAAAAACTTTTATGATTAGCGAGATATATTTAGGATTGGTAGAGTGATGCCCCTAAATGTAGGCAGCACGTTATGCAATTTTTTAAAAAATAGGACACGTTTCGTTAAGTAGCATGATATGAAAATAAAAAAAAATATTATTGTATCCGAACATTTTCTCAACTTTATCTACGAATATGTCTCATTGCGATGTTTTTTAATTAATGGAAGAAAATGAATGGGCGTAGAAAAAGTATAGTACGTTACACGAGTTGTTAGCCCATTGCGTAATGGGTCACTTACAACTCTTGTTACGTAATATACTATTAAATAATAAATCATCGCCAGAAACAATACACTCAACTAAGTAGTAGACATCAATACTGAGATAAAATCACACAAAAATATTCGTTCGTTTTGACGGTGGGAAAGAACAAAAATGTCAAAAAATCAGTTGAAATGTGCTGTTTATCCTTCAATACTTGAAGAATTTTTTTTCAATTATTTTCAGCTTCATACACTCATATCAATCAAACAAAAAGAAATATTTCTGACTCCTCAACGCAAACGAATATAAACTTAAAGGAAGCAATGGCATCAATAATCTAAATATTCGAATTAGTTGACGAAGTATCTTCACCCTTGATGTTAATGAATGCGTGTTGGTTAGTAGAAATTATTTTATTCCTCAAACAGAGGTTTGGCAGGTATTTGTTTGAAAGCAGCATGATGTGCTTGATAGGCGTATTCATTAGGGTTGCATTTTTGTATGAAGTGACCTGATCACTGAGTATTTTCCAGTCATTATATTATTAGTCTCTCTGATAAAAATTCTAATGAGAATTTACTGAAGCAGTATTGTCATTGTCCTGTTATTCTATCACCCAAGAAGTCCAAACAACTCATCCCTTCTGCCCGAAAGGGGTGCGTACGTATATATGTTCGTATTATGTCTGGCGTTATTGATCTGCTCATTCCGCTGCCACCGCCAAAAATCCACCTCTCGGAGGGTGCTGCATCCATACCAGTCGACTGTTTCGGGAGCGGTAGGCGGCCGGGGAACGAGGAGGCGGTTTTTATGCGTCGCGGGTTTCACTTTCCCAGTTCCACGACCTTCGTCCTTGTCCTGGTACTGGTTGCGAGAGTGCAGCGCCCCCAGCCTCGTCTAGACTAGATTGTAATGTACCACCTCCCGTCCGCCGCCCCCGAGACCGGTGACGAAGGTGCGCTTTGATTCGAGAGTATGATATGCTTTTGTGAGGTTTCTGTTTCGAGTTTGTTTTTTTTTTTTGTAGTCTGGAATATGTTGTATCTCGCGGAAGAGCGGTTATATTGATCTGGATTATTTCCTCCTCCCAGTCAACTACAGTGAAAGTATTCATTTCATAATTTCATTCATAGGTTGGATGGAAGAGCAAGTTCTGGCTGTGTTTTTCGAAGCACAGTCAGAAATTGAATCCTGCCATTTGATAGGATGTAATAACTATAATCTAAATTGTTTTCTTTTCTGTATATGTTTTCTTCCTATCAATAAAATATATTATTATTATTATATATAAGGTGGGGCTTCAACTGCATTGAATTTGCTAGAAGTTCAGGAAAATATATTTGAAGAAAATAAAACAATTGAGATTTTTGGACGGTTTCATATTGATAAGAATATACTTATTTGTGGAAGTGATACTTTCCCGCACGCGACTGCCATTGTTCGTTACAATCTTACTGCTTACATGGTTTCAATATGACAAGTTACTTCAATAGAACACAGATGAGGAGAGACGGAGCAACATTTCGAGATATGTGGTATATCATGTTTATTGAACCATCGACCTTCAATAATATTATGTATTTACAGAACTCTTTCCCCGAAGGGGGATCCAGATGTTTTCCTGGAAAAACTTTATGACATTCTTGAAAATCTGTATAAACCAAATGCCAACTTCATTGTGGCAGGAGATTTTAATATGGATTCATCAGTGAATTCAGGATATTTTGAAAAATTGTCCAGTATGATGAACTGCTTCAACATGAAGTCACTTGTGAAGTGGCCAACCAGAATATCATCTGGAGGTAGGGCCTCAATAATTGACCATATATTTAGTAACAATTTTGATGAAGGAGTGTGCCTTATATCCGATAACTGATTTTCCGACCATCAATCGATCCTACTAGACTCCGGACTTCCGATAAATGAGCCAAAGCAAATAATGAACACATTTAAGCGTAATTTTTCCGAGAATACAATAACTTCATTCGAACTTGATATCAGTAATGAAACCTGGGAATGTATTTTTACCATTGAAAATGTGAATGGTGCCTTTCAACATTTTCTTGAAATTTTTCTGTTCCATTTTGGCAAACATTTTCCTAATGTAAAACATTATGAACATCATCGAAACATCAATTGCAAATGGGTCACTGAAGATATTAGGACCTCCAGTAGGAATTTAAAGGACTTGTTTACGCTTAAAAGTCAACAATCATCATTAAATTATTTCTATAAAACAGAAAAGAAAAAACACGAAGCTTTAGTACGTGATTCAAAAAAACAATACTTTCAACAGAGAATAAATAATTCGGACAACCCTGTCAAGGCAGCTTGGAGTGTAGTGAACGACCTAACTAATAAATCACGTAACCAATCGGTCACCTCCATAAAATACGATAATCAAATATGCGAGTCACCTGAAGAAATCTCTGAGATATTCAGCAGCTTTTTCAAGAATGAACCCCCTCAAATTAGTCTCACAGATTGAATCTGTTGGTGAAGCTGATGTAGCTAATCAATATTTGAATGATATGGAAATACAGTCTTACCGAAGACCAACACGGCTTTGTACAAAATAAATCGACAACAACCGCAATCTACTCATATATTCTTAAAGTTATTAAGTGCATTGATGCGGGCGAGTGCCCTGTTGGGGTATTTTGTGACCTCAGCAGGGCATTCGATTGCATTAGTCACGATATTTTGTTGAGAAAACTGTCTCGGTACGGAATCCGTGGTGTCACTCATGAGTGGATAAAAAGTTTTTTGAGTAAACGTAGTAACCATGTCACGATTGGCAACCATCAGTCATCGTGTATTGAATATTCTGAAATAGGAGTTCCTCAGGGTTCAGTCCTAGGACCTACCTTATTTTTACTCTATATCAGCGATATTGTGAAGATTTGTAACGGCTCAATTGTTGTTTACGCTGATGATACATCAGTCATTGTATCAGATAAGGATGACTCATGTTTACGTCAGAAATGTAATAAAATGTCCTCTGATATGAACCAGTGGTTCAGAGCAAACTCACTTTATCTGAATACAGATTAGACAAAATGTATTCGCTTTCATAATAGACAAAAAGAAGTTAGTGACATTGATTTCGGTGACTTACAGTCAGTAGATGAGACCGCTCGATTTCTTGGTTTATATATAGATGAACATATTTCCTGGGGAGAACACTGTCGACTCTTAACCAATAAATTGAATTCTGTTTCCTACCAATTTCGTAATTTGAGAACAGTTCTGTCTAATTATCAGTTATTGATGCTCTACTATGCTCAAGTAGACTCCAGACTTCGATATGGCATTTGCCTTTGGGGGAGGTCTTCAGGAGCAAACGATATATTTGTTGAGCAAAAGAGAATACTCCGAGTAATGTTTGGCTTACCGCCTTGGCAAAGTTGTCTTAATGTAATCAAAACTTGTAAAATTTTGACGCTACCATCACTTTTCATTTTTGAAGTTTGTGTCTAAATATTCATTCACTACAACAGCTTCTCGACCAGATCTAGCATTCATAATCATGACACAAGAATAAAAAATCAGCTAAATATACCTTTTTCTAGGGTACAAATATCCAAAAACTGTCCTAACTCACTAGGTCCTTTATTATTTAATAAACTACCAGACCATGTAAGAAATAGTCGAACTTTAGTATGTTTCAAAAAATGTCTTAAAGAATTTTTAATTGAAAAATGTTATTATAAAGTCGATCAGGCACTATAATAGTATTTGTAAATCTACTATGTTTCTTTGTTGTTTTATAAATATTACAGTTATTGACTGTTGTTGTTACATACTGTTTATGTTTATTTTTAACTTAGATTTAACGACTACTCCTATACAATACTTATATTGTCCGTCCGGAGAATACATTATTATTATCATTATTATTATTGACTACAAGTAATCAAGGGCGAGAAAGACACTTTACGCATGAATTAGGAACGTCATTTTTTTTACGACCGCATAAAGATTCAAAAAGCACATTAAAATGTTTATTTCATTTCAACATACAAAACTTTCAATGAAAATCCACTAATTATTATTAATATTAATGTTAAAAACACAATTTACTGCATTCTGCAAATCAGTCAGAATAGTCGGTCCAGAGTAACTAGTCGTAACTGGCTGTTAGCCATACTCGTAGATTGCAAAGTGCATGAAGATGACGGAGACGGCATCGGTTATCAGTACCTACATGAATTGTATTCGTGATGGTTTTCTTCTGTTCTACAGAGTCCTCCAAATAACTTTCAACAATAGCAGTTGACTTCCAGCCTCCAAGACAGTTTATGTTCGATATCCTTTCGCTTGAATCTGCTAGAATCTGCGGGGTTTTAGGTTAGGTACCGAACTCTGCCGGCATTTTACCAAAGGTGTCAACCATCAGATACTCCTAGAAACTCTTAAAAGCATAGGTGAAAGAGGAACGGCAGAATCACTCTTCGAATCAAATCTAACTAACAGAACTCGGCAAGTAAAAATACAAGATTCATATAGCAGCAAAAAAGTAGTTGAATGTGGGGTACCACAAGAAACAGTGTTGGGACCGGTTCTATTCACGATATACCTGAATAACTCATTCTGGTATATCGACCATGGACCATGTGCACACCATGAACCTACATGATCCACACATGAAAATTTCATATAATTTTTAAAATGTTTTTAAATCTTTGACTAAAATTTTAATTGTTTTTAACTTGTTATTGTTACTTCATCATCAACGTCATGTTGTACACTCGATATTGTTTATATCTCATTGATTACATCATTAGCATTCAACCTGAATAACACAGTAAGTATAGCTATTATTGGGCTTCACTCCATTTAGTTTACAATCCTGCTTATTAATTGTAGCTTACCTGAAGATGACAGTAACCACTGTCGAAATATCGGGATTATAGTGTTAAAAGAGTACACGTTTTGCTTGTTGCTTCACCCAAAAAATCTCCCTTTTGCATCCTAACTAGTCAGCAAAGACTACCTTTCTACCAATTAAAACGAAACAGCGGGTCTGTAGGTCGGCAGAAATAAATTATGTAAAAACTCTCGGAAACATCAACTACATTTTTGAACGGGACATCGTTTGCGACAAAATTCACCCGAAATATATTCCTTCCCTCGGCGCTGTAACCGCTACACCAAAATTTTTAAATGGCGACTTATGGCAAGTGGCAACTTCACATTGTGCACAGCCTTTAGGTTAGGGCGTTTTTGCATAGAATGTTTCCATGAAGTTGGATTGGAGGAAGATGCTATATAGAGTGGCCAGCCAGATTCCCAGATTTAACTCCACTCGACCTTTTCCTGTGTGGTCACTTCAGAAACAAAATCTATGCCACCGAATCAGAATCTCTGGATTAAAGAATTATTGAAGAATACCGTCGAATAACGCCGGGAAGGCTAAGAAATGTGAGGTTACATTTTGAACAGAACTTGTACTATTGTATGGAAATGAGTGGTAGACAGTTCGAACATACAGTTGCTTTGTAAGATATTGTTTTTATTGATAAAGTGAATAAAAAGTGATTTCCCAACTTCAAGTTCCTATATCTCGGAAACGAATCACGAACAAAGGCACTCGGAACAAATAGAACTTGTCATTAATGCCGTTAGAGAAGGGGAAATGAAATATAAATTAAAGTCTCAAAAACGTTTGCTGACCCAAAATCAACGAAAGAAAGTTGTGTTAAGCAACGGTACCAAACTCCGGAGAAACTACTGATTGGTAAGAAAATAACATTTTCTACAGAAATGGAAGAGAATTTGGTGTCTCATTGAAGGGCACAAAAGTTGCTGATATCAGAAAACTTGCCTATGAAATTGCGTTGATAAATGGTCATCTGTTTTCACAAACAATGGAGATGCCGGAAAAATATGGTTGTAAGGATTTTTTGTAAACGGTATCCAGTTTTGACTGTTAGGAAACCCCAAGGGTATCAAAGACCAGAATGAAGGACATCAGTCGTTTCGCTTTATATGTTAAACCTGATGCCTGGTTTAAAAACTCATGACCATACTGAGTGGATGCAAAAAATTCACAAGGACATATCGATCGCTTTCAAAGAATTCACACGAGTTTGCAGAGCACGTATTAAAAACGACATCCATTAATATAATTCGTTTTCCATAACATCATTATAGTTAGTAGGTATAGTTTGCATTGGCATATCACGATCGCAAAATTAAATTGAAATTAAAAATATGAAGGCTTCGTAAGCGTTTCACACCAATAAAATGGATCGAGTGCCCTAATAAATTAACATATTCGCATTGTGGATTGGTTGTTTTATGCAAATCAATTCTTATCAAAAAATGAACGCCAACGGAAACATAAAATACAAAGGAAAATACAGTCGAAAACCTTTGTTTGTTGAAAGAATAAATTAGTTTTTGTAAAATAAAACTATGGTTGAAAATGAATCATTGTTTGACATTTTTTCATGATTTGTTCTCCCACAAAAAAGAACAGAGATCCAATATCTTTCATCTTATCATAGCCCTTATGTTCACAGCTTAAATTTGTTTTTTTCATCGTCAAAGATACTGTTGAAGAAACTTGATATCTAAATGGGTTGAAGGATAATTATGGCGATGTTGTGGCGCGTGTAATTTCGTGCTTTTTCATCCCTCCAAAGCAGTCTGAGAGCGGAACTCTATACGTTTTTAAATTCCACGCTCGGCTGACTGAAAGCGTCATTGCCTTCAATATACGCGGTTTTTATGAATTTTCGATTGAACCAATGTTCCTCTCTCAAATAATTCGATGTTGCGCATTCCAGGCGTGGTCAGCAATTTCCGATTTAGATCTCCCCTAGTTAAGTCAACTTTTTGTGTTCAATTATTCTCATGGATGACGGTCTCTTGCTCTCTCCGATGTAAGAATTTCCCAATGAATACAGTTTTTGTTAGATTCTTCTGTAATTTCTCTTTTCGTCAGCCGCTTTAGGAAATGTTCTATTAGTTTTAATAATAAAAGAATTGAAAGGCACAACTGTGAATTGTGCAGTTTTCAGGTACAAGCTTCAAAAATGCATATGCGTGTAGATCGCACGTGCTTCATGACCACGCATGTATCTGAATCGGCTTTAAAGTAATGGATAGAGATGTCAATCCCTCAAAACACATAGTGGAGTATTTTATATTTTATAATTTTTCAGAAGAAGCATTTGAAGTAGGTATGTCATTAATTATGTATGAGTTATGGTTTATTTGTGATAATAATTAGGGCAGGTTCGCCGGGCGTAAAGTGGCACTTTACCGCCCGCGGGCCATGATGCGCCCACGGGCGGTAAAGTGCCACTTCACGCCCGGCGAACCTGCCCTAATTATTATCACCGTGGGCGCATCATGGCCGCGGGCGGTAAAGTAGACAATATATTAAAATTGTCCATATATACCTACGCACATCATTTCACGGAAGACCTACCACGAAACAATGAATTCAGTTCAATAAAGAAATACTCCTTTAAGTTTTATTCATAATCTACATTTTTGCTCCATAACCCTGAAAATTAGAATTTTATATTAACTATGCAATTGTTACAATTCTGAATATTGAGGGTGGGATATTCACTTTTCTCTTGAAAATAATTATTCCCTTTTGAAACATCCTCAACACTCATTTTAGATGTGGATGGTAGGTCCAAATAATTATTATTTGGTATCGGTCCATCACCATCACCGGCAATTTTTTTGGCAATATCCAATTTATTTGAAATCGATTTTTCAATGTAGCTCTCTGCTACTGTAGTTGATTTCCAACCAGCGTGTCTTTTGATATTGGTGATACTTTCCCCAGCATCAGCCAATAAAGTGGCTGAAGAACGCCTGAAACCATGACCCGTATATTCTTCTGGGCCTGGTAGCTTCAAAAATGCTGCAATTTTTTTGAAATTTGACCAAGGATATTCTTCCCAACAACTTGTTTTGTACATTTGTTGTTGTTATAGAATATAAAAAAACGCCCGTGTTCAGTATTTGCGGGACGTAGACTATAAATATCCGAATAATTAACTGACTGGTTTTCAGTACTGCAGATGGTAAATGTTCGTTGTATTTTAGTTTTTGACTCTCGGATTGTAATCAATAAAGCATAAGTTAGGTCTTGAATGTCATCAAGCTTGAGATTTGTTAATTCTTCTCTACGACAAGCACCATGTACCCCAAATATTAATGCAACCTATAAAAGAATCAATAAGTTTTTTAATAACTTAATAAATATAGGTAGGTATAACATAACTTCATCATCAGATATACATTATCTGGAGCTTCTTTTAGAAAAAGTTCGATATCATCCATATACAATATTTTGGATTTCTTCGGCTTATATCCATCATTCTTCCGTTTCAAAAATGCTATAAATTTTGGAAATTTGCTTATGTTTATATTATTATACAAATTCAAAGTAGACTTTAACATCGAATAGTATGACCACAAAGAAGAAGGTTTTCGATTCTTGGACTTCTCAAAAAAATATCCCAGTAATATATCTTCTGTAATCACCTTCACATTATTTTCATTGCGCCATTTTATGAACTCATTATACGTCTTTTCGTAAAGTTTCTTTGACTTTGTTGGTAGCAGTTCGAGTTTGGCACTCTCAGCCGATTCCAAAATTTCCATTGGTATGTATATATTATGTTCTTCATCTGATGATTCCATAATTTTCGTGTTGAGTTCACTCACGCACTTTTTCAGATAAACATGAAGATGACCGTTTACGTTGTTTATTGAATTTGTTGCTAGACAACAAACAGCTTGCTTAACAACGTCATAATTAGGTGGGTATATACTGGGTATTCTGTGTACAATTTGAATAAATGAATCCATTTCAGTATACAGAGATGATTATTGACACGATAATTGCGATAGAAATATATATACAATGTCCGCCAAAATCTTGGAACCATATGGAAAACTTTTTTATTAATAGTTTCCCATGCTGTTCCAAGATTTTGGTGGACACTGTATAAACCGCTAGTGCATAAAATTTTGTATGTATCACGTGCGTAAAATGCATTTATGGCCTTCGGCGTGTAATGGCCCTCGGCTAACGCCTTCTGCATGCCGCAGGCCATAAACGCCTACTTTACGCCCTTGATTCATAAATAACTATCATGCAGGATACAGTACGGTCACACATCACTCAGGTGCTTTTTTTAAGCGAACTAAAGCTTACTCTTCTTTTTAATTAATGCAAAAATAAACAGAACATAAAAATAATAAAACAAAGTTGGTAATTTTCATTTTTCTACATTGTCGCTGTGTGGAAGGAAAGCGTAAAAAATTCTGTACTCGGCGACTGTAACAACTATAGAGTTATTCGTTGACAAAGAGACATAGTCTGATTCTTTATCTTCCTTATCCTATTAGGCTCCTCATTAAGAGGAAGTAGTAACAGTTTACAAATTCATCATTTGTCTCTTCAAAGTTATCTTACTGTATTAATGTTGCTTATGGTCAGATTTAAAAAACAATGTGTCTGGATGTAGTCTAGAAAATTTAACTTCGATAATGTCGCTCTATTTGATATAATCTTCTCCCCTACTATATAATATTCGAAGATACTGAGATACCTTCTTGAATTCAATGAAATCTTCGGATCTAAAAGAGGAAACATCGTATGGCATTTGACGTCTAACCAATTAAAAAAATCTAAAAAAATCTATCGGGAAATCTCCGTCACTGTCGGACGGCAAGAAAATAATGAGATGGAGCACCGTCCTACTTAAAATGAAACAGATCCGACTACAAAAATTCATTACTTTCTGCATCAATTTGAGTTTCTAGCTCTAGCTCTAGAGTTATAAGAGGATCGACAGTCTCTTAAAGCATTCCAAGGTACAGATTGCCAGTCAAGTTTTCTTCCAGAAATAATGGACCAATAATGGCATTTCCTAGAATACAAGCTCAAATATCAACTTTTTGTGGGTGTTGTGTATGCCCATCCCGAAAATATGTCGATTTTCGTCACTCCAATAGCGATAATTTTGTCTATTAACATTGCCATTCAGAAAAATGATAATAAGGAGCTTGTGGACTTTGCAGAAAATATTCCCAAAACTTCAATTTGAGCTTCTTCATTCAGTACTCTGGGGTTATTTTTTTTATTTGTCACTGAACCATTTTTGTGACCCTTCTAGGGAGTTGGACTACGAGAGCTACAAATATTTCTTGAAAGTGTCCACCTTGGAAATAAAATTGACTTGTTTTTTAGATTCCTCATATTGTTTACTGGAAGGAAGATATTGAGGGTGGAAAGTTTTCAAATTGACACTCTGTATATTCCATATTCCTACTTTGTATTTCTGCAAAAAGGAACATGGCTGCAACTACAGTATTTTTAATTTGTCCTCGACATCCGTCTGAATATAGCAAAACGAACTCGACATTATTATTATCGTACGATTGTAACGATTGTTGAACTCATAAAATCATTTCGGGCAGGATTCTGCTATTTGATACAGAAAGCATTTGCGGCTGTCTCTCAAATTCTAGGGTGAACTTTGCACAGATATCTCTCAGATTTAATTCAACGTCCGTCGTGATATTAGCCGGGAAAGTAGTTGTTTTCTGTCGGATATTTGCCTAAATTGAGGAGACAATAAGGGGTTCTGTAGATACATGTTGTTATTTCGCACAATCTTCGTTTGCTAATAATTTCATACCAAGTAAAAAATGTGCATGCTTTGGTAACTATTAACAACTATATCATAATTGATGGTTGAAGTATAGTGAGATGAGCGCCTTTTATAAAATATAGCACTTTCTTTGGATACTAGTAAGTAATGAACTCGTTGTTAAGCAAAATTTTTTCGGAGATAGTTTCGTCTTACATAAATGTCGTTTAGAATCAATTTAGTATTATCATCACCATTTAATAGATAAGGAACATTGGTCCTTCTTTTTTTGTAAAAGTTTGTAAAACTCAAATTTCAAGGTCGAAAAGTATTTCGGTAGGTAGTAATGCTTGGTTTTTTGCCATTATCTTCAATTTGTTCTTTCAAAAATAATGAGTTCTACCTCGCCTTTTACAGATATCACATTGCATCTTTTTTTTGAGAATTAGAGTGGTACAATTTTTGTTTGTTTTTGTTCTAAAGTTTTATCGAGTTATACACGGGAAAAAACACAAAGTCTATTCGTGATGAAGCAAACATGAAATCAAAACAGCTTGCCAAGTTTAGTATCTCATTAGTGTTTTGAGGAACGCAATATCGAGCTTGTGGAATACCATACTCATCGCAATTTTGTTCTACAGATATCCGCGGGCTTTTGGCCTAGATCTATATCCAAACTAGGTCGTATTAGAGATGTATGCTACAGAATATAGCTGGATATGTCTAAACGGCATGTTCCTTCCATACCTGACATAAAAGAGACGAGAATGCATGGATCCGAATATAGTTGGCTATAATTTTAAAACCTGGGGCCAAACTTACATGCATTGTTATTAAATAATTACCGACTCAGCATGTAACAGAGCATATCTCTAATCTGACTTGGAAATGGAGCACATCTGCATAATTTTAGGAAGATTGCACACCGTAGTTCCATAATGAAAATTAGAATGAAATGAAAATATACGATTTAATATCATAAATAATTCAGAGATAATAATATGAATCACTAGTATTTGTGTTATATTTCTCTGTTTTGCTAGACAAGACACGTTTTTTTGTTTCTCATAATTCTCAAAATTGTAAATTTTGGTGATTCTAGAAATTTGCATACTTACAGATCAAGTCCAGTTAGAGATTACAGATTGGAGAAATACCTGTGTCCGTGAGGAAAGTTGCAGAAATGGACGTCAGATATGCATGCAATGTCCGTAGGGAAAAGTAGTTGTTTTCTGTTAAATATTTGTCTCATATTGATATGTAATTGCGATCCTACCTGATTATGGGCAGGTACGATCACTTCCACCCATACCAATAATAGGTAATAATTACCCCTTTATAAAAATCTAATTTCCTGTAATCATTTTACTAATCTCAAATTTTGAACGTTAATTTTATGGTGATTTTTTAATAAACTAGCAGCGAAAACCGGCGTTGCTCGGGTTAAGATACATCGCATGTTCAATGGTATAAAAAATATATAAGGCTACATTTTTCAACATAGATATTATAGATTTCTATTTTCGATTGCACTCATTTTAGTATTTTCTAGATCATTCCAGTAATTTCTAGAACTTTCTCGAACATTTGGAATCGCTTATAATGAATTGCACTCATTTTAGAATTTTCTAGAACTCTCTCGAACATTCTAAAGCGATCATAATCGATTACACTCATTTTGGAACTTTTCAGATCATTCGGAAAATGTCTAGAACTGTTTTGATCATTTTAAATCTATCACAATAATATGCACTCATTTTGGAATTTTCCAGATCATTCGGGAAATTTCTAGAAGATTATCGAAAATTCTAATTCGATAATCATAGTTTTGGACATTTTGGAACTTTCTATATGAAGCCAGAAATTTTTGGAACTTTCTCAAACATTCTATATCGATTATAATAGTTTGCACTCATTCTAGAATTTTTTTAGATCGTTCCAGATATTTCTAGAACTTTCTAGAACATTCCAGATCAATGTTTCTCACATTTTGGGACTTTCTAGACCATTCAAGAAATTTTGAGATCATTTTAAAGTCCTCATGCATTACAAAAGGACAGAAATATATGTTTCAACATTTTCGCCATCCACAACCACCCACCGCGACCAAACTCCCTTTTCTACCACTTGGAGCCCAAGGGGTATTTACAACCCCAACGGGAAGTTGATTGGGGTTGGTGGTGATTGAGAAAACTGTGTATTTACGCACTAAAAAAGCATTTTATACATATATATTTAGATTCAGATTATTTACAATTAATACTTGATTCATTTTCTCTCAAAATTTTAGCAAAGGCGGATTCGAGTTTACCCTCCCCAGCCCCATTGCATCATATCCGTACAACCTACCATACTCCTATGAGTGATATCTTATATTGAGTTCGTATGCTTGAAACTTGAGAGTTTATTGATATCTATCTAATGTTGAACCTTTCTCATCATTCGAAGTATTTTTTTAAACCCCAATGGTTCTGTAGATTTACTACTCAGAATCGCAATTAATCCTTTTATATTACTTATAGTTGACAGACCTTGATTTCTTTCATATGTCATACTAGACAAATCTTCTCAAAATCTAATATAGAGTGTAAGAAAAAACATAACATTTCATAACAAAATAAAAAATGGTTCACCACAGTTCTATTACTAGTCATAGCTTCCTGGATATGATTAACTATATCATTGAGAATAGCTCTCGAGAGTACATTCGATCATTTGTTATATTATCATCGATATTTTTTATATGATCCATGGGCTATAATAATTCAATATACAGGGTGGCCTAACGAAAATTTTTCCAGGTTCTCCTGGGAAAAAAAAAATTTGAAAACAATGAAACACGACGATTCATAGGGGGATAGGGTCAGTGATGGATTTAGTCATGCAATTTCATCTACCTGACGGGGGAGACTACCCTCTCGCGAATCTCCATAGGGAACATGGGTCGAGTGATACATAATCTCAAAGCCCTTTTCATTCTCTATCCAAAAGTTTCTATTTTTGTGAATCGATGGTAATTGAGATTAGTGTTGTAAAAAAATAATCAATATTCTTATCGAAATTCAATCTAATTATTGCTCGAATTGAGCCCCCCACCTCCATACAATGAAGAAGTCCGGTTCCAAAATTATAGCGAACGTTGTCCAATATGGAATATAAATTTCAGATATAATAAATAATAATAATAATAATAATAATAATAGAATTGCAGAAATGCTCTATCTTTAACCGTTCTCGATTTGAAAACTTCATCAGGAGTTGAGAAGAGTTATTTTCGTCTAAAATTATGTTTTTATAACTTTTCTGTTAATTTCCGTAAAAATCGACCTCTTGAAATGTTTCGTATATAATGTGAATTTCAAGTGGATCTGAATTTTGTATTCTATCTGTCGCACTAGTGATTTCCCAGTAAATCCAGCTAGAAAGTTTTCGTTTTTTTTTTATAGAAATTTACGTAAAAATTCATTCATATCAGACCATCCAGTTCGATTACGCTAACATCATCTTCCATAAATCAGTGCTATTTCTTTCGTGGTTAACTTTATCAGAATTAGTCTGATATCATTATTTTTTAATCTGGACAGGAAAACATCTTCAGCGCGCCTTGTAACAGCGACGATATCCTATTAAAAAATAAAACCACTATAAACTAGTTCCACTAAAAGACTCTCATCCCGTGTAAGACGCTTAACTTTTCGCTCGATCTCTCGGCGCTTGAGATCGCCTCGGCGGGATCCAGTTTCGAGGATGCAATTGAACTACTGAAGTTTTTGATTGGATGGTTTGACCTCGAGTGCAGCTCACATCTCGAGATAGACGGCATACAACTTTTTTAATCTCCACGACAGAGCCGAGAAAGGAGAGAAGCGGCGATACTTGAGGATCGCTGTATGTTTCAGAAATAGCGCACCAGAGGTTGGGAGTTAAAACTACCAGGGGAACGCGTTTGACACACTACGTGATCGTATTGAACTCGGGGGAGGAAGAAGAAAAAGAAAAATGTGTTTCAAACTGATGCAGAATGGCTCTTGTTGATACCAATAACACAAGTGATCCGTTTAACTAAATGAAAGAAGAAAGAACCGATGGAAAGTAGGTAGACATTGGTGTTCTTTTTGAGTTTCTGCAGACAGTTCCAAAGTTTTGCAGTTCATTGAAAGAACAAGCCCTGGAAAAGAGATGTTCTGCGTGTCTCCAGAGTGACGACGAATGGATGTGATGACTGAGCTCGACTGGTCAGTTTCGATGGAATTGCTACTAATGGAACTATTGATGATATTTTAAAACAGCATTGCCCATGAAAATATCTATAAAGCAGAGACATAGCCAACGTTTTAGAGGGGTTTCAAAGAAGTGAGCGAGCTTTTTAAGGAAGCATCACCGACGAGACGAATTGCTCTTTTTTGGATATGATCTATAGGTTTCAGTGTGTGTATGGCACCGTATACAGTGTGTTTCACTTCTCATCGAAACACCCTCCAATCTTCGGTAATTTTTGACGAAAAATCATGAAGTTTTCAGGATCGAAAGAAAACTGAATCCAGTGTGCAAAAGGGGTCATCCTACGTGATATATATTGCACAATAGTAGCGATTCAGATTCATGGTCAGGATCCCCAAATTACTATTTATACACGTGTCTCCTGGAGAATTTTCAGTCCTGAAAAATTCTAATTTGATTCACTTCCCATACGATACGCCATCGTATTTTCCATAATTTTTGGCGTAGAACCATGTGTAGTGAATTCGTTTTTAGTGTATCTATCAATACTGAAAATTTCATGAAAATAAAACCAGTGTTGGTGCTAGAATGGATTCCTACGGAAAACCAGCATAAATTAGTAGAATTTCAAATAAAACACCATCAAACACCACGTGGAGAGATCTGAGAGAAGCAAAGAACACAACAGATAGAAGATAGAAGCTTGGTGCGATGAAACGCATTGAGGATATCTTTTGCCTCGGTCAGATTTCCGCCATATTGTTTAATAGGGCTGCCATATGTGTGAAAGATGAACAAGCATGTCACCAGTTGATCTTTAATGACGGAAACTATATTATCGATTATTCACAATTCCTGAACGTTAAATATTCACATGCTCGATGTTGATGACTTTTTCAATTAACTTCAAGATAACAGATAACAGTGCGATAGGCCTGTTGTCGCTAATTATATTTTGGAAAATATTGTTAGTCTGGGAGCACATTTCTTGAGAACCATTGGCGAAATTCCGTCAAATCCATTAGAACGGCAATCTCAAGCATGTTAATGAAAGTGATATTATGCGTTTGGTTTCTCAACAAATGCAGGAAAAGTCTTCCAGCAAAAATGTTAGCAAACATATTGTATTTTTCTTGGATGTTCATCGCTAGTACTTCACCAAAACGAGTGGGCTCATTATGAGACCCAGCAAGATTGGTAGTAATTTGGTGCTGTCAGCCTCTTCCTACATATGTTTCTAGCTTCAACATATTCTGATTTGGACTCAGGGCACTGATTTTTGTATCATCAATGATATATGCCGACTGCTTGAAAGTTTCTACCTGATGTTCTACTAGACGTGTTTGGTATATATGTTTGCATCACCATCATTACGATCTCAGAAATTGTTTGTGTTGGATCCTCAAAAAAGAAACACACACTTTTACATGGATATACTGAAAAAACATGCGAAAACCAACCCAGACGGCTAAATTTTAGTGCCATGTGATACGGATCAGCGTTGTGCTTCTCTGTGATGTTGGAAAGGAGCAAAGAGTGGTTATGGTATAGTGAAGCATACACTTCTATACATTTTTTGCTGGTGTCTGTGTGAAGATATGCTTTGGAAAACATGGTGTATTGGCATACTTATTGGTTATCAACATCAGAATGTGGGTAGCGGGACCTTGTTCTAGACCTTACGTCATATCGAAGGCCAAGGCTTGACGAACTGATTCGTCTATTTTGTTAAAAAATTTAAGCCACAGAGATATGTACATTGAAATCCCCCATTATGATGACTTCAGATGATAGAGTCCAATTTGAGTAATAAGAGGTAACCAAGGAATTTTATCTGTTTGGTATTAGCCTGTTTGAACCACACAATAATAATCAAGGAATCTTAATAAATGACTGAGAATCGAAAGGGAAACAAAATAATATTGATGTTCCAGGTTTGCAAATGATGATACACTGAAAGATTCATATTTTAAAATACCCTGTATAACGACGAGGAATCATCGATCTTCGATTCACAATAAATTGGTTGAGAAAGCAGAATTTTCCACTCTTCCAGAATGCACAAAGTTGACAAAGCATTTTACAGAATGAAACCCACTCCACGAAAGAAAGTCGATTGAAACTACCACGATGTAAGCGATAAGTAGGTCGTAGCCTTCAAGGGTTCATAGGTCGCATAACGCTGATTCAGCTGCACCCCCTCTCCCCCGCCCCAATGAAAGGGTATGTGGGCGGAGACAACACTCTAAAATACCGCCGGTGAAAAGCTGAAGCGGTCGATAAAACAGGGCGCACTACTGCCAACAATAAGTTAACTTGTTAGTAGAGTGGAAGAGGATAAGAAAACTTTACGATTTCCATGAAATATTTTTCAATGAGATTGAAATCAATTTTGTGACTTGGGAGACAAAAAAAGACTATTTTGTCATTCGGAAAAACAGACTAAAATAATTTCGATCTTCGTGCGCTGTCACTAACCACCACTTCCTGCTGCCACAGGGCTGATACTGAACGGATGGATGATGGCGGGTCTCATCATGCTCGTCTGTTTCCAACCCAGTCGAGTATTCATGTTCACCCTGCACTCCCTCCCCTTCACATCAAGCTTGAGTGGACACGTTCAACGTGCAAAATTGTTCATTTATAATTGATGCAGAGAGGTGAATAGCTGTTGATTAAACGTTGATAGTTAATATCAGTGCATTAATTCACAATTTCTTCACACAAAAATAACAAAAAAACTGTTAATTGCCCAATAAAAAAATATAATAATACTCCCTTGGGTAGGAGGGACGGCTGTTATCACTAATTTTAGTGGCACTACGGGCGATTCACCAATTTTTGGTGGCGTATTCACTCTTCAGCTGTAGGAAAACCCAAACAACCTACAGCTTCATCTTGGGTGGTTGGTGCGTACCCCGAGTGAACATCAGACTTTGGTATTGGCATTCAGACAACTCACATCTCACTTGCTTTTCATCAAGGCCTAACGCGCGCAGAAGCTTCATCGGCCAATAACACATACTGTACAGCTGGCTATAATTGACAGATCACTCTGTTCATCAGTATTGGACCTTTCGATAAGTTAGTACGTTTTCGCCATATATGAAACTCTATCGGAAATAAACAAAGGTAAAGATATATGTCCCAGAAACTGTCAATTTCATGAGTATTATACTCGCGGAGATGATCTCATTAGACTCACAAAAAGGAATTAGTCGATGTCACAAAATCTTAGTGGCCACTGAAAAAACTTTTGCTCCTGCCAATATTTTAAAAGCGATACAGAGAAATGTATTGCCATAACCTTCAAGATCTTGAACCTTCAATAATTTTTTTAACTGTTTTTTGTATACCAAACAACAAACAATACATCGACATCACTCGACTATTGCTACAGTTGTAGAGGAAGAGAGACTCATTTTGTTAATGATTTGGTCTACGGAATATATTTTCCTTGAAATTTTTCAGAAAGTGTACTCTGCACAACAATTTCAGTAGAGGCAAACTACAGTAAATACTTCAAAGCTGTAATTTTTCAATGATATCTAACTCCATTTCAGAACAATTTACCCAAATTCACGTTACCCTCAAATGGAGACATTCTTTCTAATGGAGACATTCTTTCAGAAATCTCAATCCCAATCTAGCCTTAATTGAATACAAAATGAGGCAAGATGGCCATCGCATAAACTTTTCGGGAGGTGGTTTTCACCCCTGAAAACCAGACCATTTCCTTTGTCCCCAATTTCCGAAGTTGAATACTCCATTTACTCCACTATGTCGCAGAGTTTGGAGTTGAGCCGGTATATTCCAGCTGAATTAAGTGAATGATTATGAATTCCATTAACTCCATTGAAGAATTATTACATTCTGGTGGTGGTCGGAATTCGAAAGGAGGAATTAAGCGGAATCTGATCAGCTTTAACTGATTTTGCCCTAATCTCATTAATTTTGGGCCAGATTACAGTTGACCCGATGGAATGATAAACCCATCGAGGGTTTTCTGAGACACCACACCAGCTTAATCGGAACTGAATATGCAACCCTATGTTTTATTGAGTTCATATATAGGGTAGTTCAACAAAAACTGAACATTTTATAATGCAGGATGCCGTATTGAAATCAAATCATATATTTACAGGATCTGCATGAGATTTTGCGTATATTTGCGTGATTTTTTGAATAATTTTGTTTTACATCGATTGACTCGAAATTCACAGAGTTTTTCTTATTTCATCATTCTGAGTCGATTGGTCTATCTCCAGCCGTTCCCGAGCTGAAGAGTTCATTTGAAGGAGGGGAAGGAGTCATTTCCCTCCATATTTTTTTCTACTTCTATTCATGACATTTTTGACGTTCTTTTATATGCCAAACCTTCAATCTGAGCATTAAAAAATCATATATTTTATAAACCTAGCGCGGATTGCGAGCGAATCTGACGATCTTGAATTATCACTCTCTTTCTTCAACAGTTCTCGAGTTGAAAAGTTCATCTGGAGTGAGAAGGAGTCATTTTCATGCCAAACAGAGCTGTGCCAAGCATTAACATAAGCCCTATGCACTTTCGAAAAGTATTCGAAAATCTCGAGAAGCTGTTTTATTTATAAAATGATCGCAATTACTAAACACTTTCAAAAAGTAATTCTAGTTTGGAAGCACCAAGCACTCACTAAGCACTTCTCAAACTGTTAGATACTCAAAGGCCGATTCAGATAAATGCGTGCCCACCCTGCATTTTCAACCCTGCATTTAATATTCAAACTTTTTCTATAATTCCTTTACGATGATTATTTGTTACCACCAGAAGTATTATAGAAAAATAGAATTCTCCTCTTTGAAAAACATTGACAACGAAGGATATAAATTAAATCGGCGGCCACTTTTCGGACCTACTCTTTGAGGGCAGACAAGGAAATTTCTCGGTTTCCTGGCTATAATCCGACATTATGCATCCAATGGCGTGGTTGGATCAAAAAATAGTAATGGGTTCATTCAATTTTTGACTTTGAAAAGTAATGATAGTTGGCCCCAAAAATTAATCATGATATTTTGTGATTTAGTAGGAGGACTTTTTAAATGTTTACCTTACCAAAAAAAACTTTTCAATCGGCTATAAATAAACTGTTTACATCACTACTGTTTACTAACACAGAGCCGGCTTTGGAAGTAGGATCAATTTTGTAGAGGTTAACGCATTTGGCCCAAAACCAAGAGGTCCTGGGTTCGAATCCCGGTTGATACATGTTTTTAATCCAGTTTAAATTTTGATCTTCCCGTCTGCTCTGCCCAAAACATTCTCGATTTAAAATTCAATTACAGACGTGAAAACCACTTCATTATAAAATATG
Source organism: Chrysolina americana (assembly GCA_958502065.1). NCBI lineage: Eukaryota > Metazoa > Arthropoda > Insecta > Coleoptera > Chrysomelidae > Chrysolina > Chrysolina americana. The sequence goes on along the minus strand of OY293416.1, from coordinate 62,775,045 downwards.
TATTTTAGGAGGGTGTTACTGTTTCAAACAGGTTCCACTGAATTTTACGCAGGCTTCGGTCTAGTAGGATAACTATTATATTTCGCTGTTGTCCACTGAATTCAATTGCGAAATCGAATGATTTCCGACAGTGTTGATTTAAGTAATCAGTGTCATGTTTTTAATTGATTTATGGAAACATTCAATTGCTTATTTTTATTCGGACAAACGGCAATTGCCGCATTGGAAAACAGTTTTTATTTTAGTTTTTATCTATTTGTTTTCACAAAAATTCCATCAATATTACATTAATATCATATATTTCTCCATGACTGTCATTACGCAATAGAATTTATGGATATTTGTACGATCGTATTATGATAAAATAAAAAAGTATAGCGTAGACACATGAAAAATGGTGAAACGGGATTAATTTGTTTTAAAGGGGAAAACTGGTTTTCGTCCCCTCAACATTTCCACTTCAAATATCAGTGGCGTAAACATCAAATAATAGGGACAGTAAATCGGGTAGTATTTCAGTCTTTTGAACTCTCTATCATTCATGATTCTATATTTAAGAGAAAACAATTCCATTGAAAAAATTATTCGACACTTTCTGATACATTTTTCAATATTATCAGGATATTTCATTTATTTTGGAAGTTCGCTAAACCTTCAAAGACGGTCAACTTATGGAAGTTTGATTTAGTAACCTTCAAATTTGGCTCTATATTGTTCTTGGTAAACTGGATTCCACAAAATCGAACACTTTGTTCGCCAGAGAACAAGAAGATCAAGCTTTAATATTACTTTATACGTAAATATCATGCTGAGATAAAACAGCATCAGTGATTATATCGAATTTAATGAAATTTATAGTAATATTCAGTAATTATAAAATATGAATATCGTCGAACTGATGAAATTTGGTACTTTTATTCAAACTTATAAGGCGCTCATTCAGCCCTAATTAGATTAAAATAATTAGTGCCAGTGGCGTCTCAGTGGGCACCACAGCTAACAATCTTGTACGCCACTGACATATATTCATAGGAACTTTTCTTCTTGAAACGACCTAATGAATCACCCCCTGCAGTTAGGAACCGTAGTTAGGAAACAACCTGTATAATGACGATTCCCAGTGCTGCATATTTTTTGTGAGTAAATTCGCCAATTCCAATATGTTTACTGACTCTCAAATGAAGGGTTGAAACGCACACTTTTAATTGCATTTCTTTGAGAAGTCATACAATACGACACACTCCACGATTTACTCCTTCCTTTCGCTAATCGTTTTACTAGAATGCGATTTTCTCCCATTTTCGAAAGCTCGGAAATTTTCCAGGGCTTCGGGATTTGGGATTTCTAGGTTTCTTTCCTTTGCTTGTTCTTGTGTACTCATCGACACAGTATATTTGAATAGAAGGGAAATCGAATTCTTCATTTGGAAATTGATTTCCCAGAGAGAATGGTGAGAGTAATTTCCGTATTCTACCCCGAAGCTCTTCGTGTCGGGCATATTGAATTTGGCAGCGTTCAGTGTTTTCACTTACAATCTCCCTAGAGCATGAATTACTGAATGGAAATTTTTTCGAGGTCCAAATTTTTGGTAATTTTCCCAAGGCTTTCGCCGAGGGAAATTTGTTTAATACATTCATGAACAAGAAAACATTTCCGGAAATAATTCAAACTCGAGGGAGAATCAGTAAAAACATTGTATACCATTATAATTTGAAGTTGCACTCAAGACAAGACATAAAATTTCTGCTGAAGTGAGCTTTGACAAGTTGACAATAACAGAAGCACGGTGTCATTATGTATGTTATATTCTGTGTATTCATTTTCTTTTTGTTATTATTCTTGAATACCAGTGTAAATAGAGGTCTACTACAGAAAAGTAAATAGTTTGAAAAAGAAATATTAAAAGTATGAACTATTTGGAATGGTCTACTGGACCAGTATATTTCTCAATAAACTTGATTCACTTTCATTCTTTATCTTCGTATACTGGTAAAATGGTGTGTGGAAAAATGTCTACAAAAAATAAGATTGAAATTGATTCATGTTATGTAGAGATTACAAACTCCGAAGTTTACGGCCTCCACGTTTTCTGGGGAAATATAATCGTACTAAAGATGGTCACACCCAATGGCATCAAATACATCTTCAGTCCTAAACAAGTGGTGTTCCACAAGGATCGGCTTTCGGTCCAATTCTCTTGCTATATATTAATTAACTAACCTGTATTGACTCAGCTGTAAAGATAACTCAATTTGCAGATGATGTTACATTATTTTGACAGGGCAAAAATGGGATGGAACATGAGGGAATGATTAGCAAAGATCTGAAAAATATTAAAGACTGATGTGATGCTCATCACTTAACATCGCTATGACTAATATTATCACCCTCAGTCTCTGAAGTGCTCAAAGCTGGAAATTCACCTTCGTGTTCAGTTGATTCAAAATAAAGAATGAGCAAAATTCTTAGAATGACAATATATTTTAATTGTCCTAGACTAGCCATACTTGTGATTTGAAAATGAATGCTGAGATTTTGTCTATTGACTTTTCTTTCTCGAATTATAATTTTGAATTGCAACTATTTATATACTTACGTAAACGTTCTATATATTATTATGCATTTTTTTCTGTTACTATATATACATATATACATTTTGTTTTGTTATTCACACGTTTATATTCAACTCAAGTACTCGCTTTGTCAATAGAAATTTACGAGGAAATTTAATTTTTCCGACAATAAAGCAAATATTGATTGATTGATGTAGGATGCAAAGTCCTATAATGAAGATGGATTATTTTACGATTTTTTACGACGAGTTGTCACAGCTCCTCTTGGCAGTCATTATATATGTAAAAAAAATCTGTGGTTTACAAGGTTTCTTCAAAAATATTAATTTTTTGAAAGAATCAATAATCTTTATTTTTGACAATATCAAAAATTGTTATGGAAAGATGTTATTTATAATTGAAAACTGCGTTGAGATAATCATTCACATCTATCTACTATAACAAAAAAGTTGTTATTTTTTAGATTTTTTAGGAAAAAAAAACTATTATAGAACTATAATTTTTTAATATTATCTGAACGTAGTTTTCAATTCTGAACAATTTTTTCCATGAAAATTATCGATTTTGTCAAAAATAAAGCTACTTTACTCTTTTATGGGATTCATATTTTTCAAGAAACATCGTATAAGACTGAACAAAGTTGATAAATGATGGGAATGTTTTTGGTTTTACACCACACATAACTTTTTATATGAGGTACAGTATTTTCATGAAATTAATAATGAGTATGCTTTCCTTATGCTGCGAAATCAAGTGGGTACACTGTAGAATGTGTCATAATACAGTTGCTAGTTTGAGAACATTTTTACAGCATGCTTTGCAAAGAGTCTCATTCTTCGAAATTCAATTGGGGCAATTAATTTTTCTTTGTTTGGTTGATATTTTTCTCGTACTGCTTATCGTCTCGTAAACTTCTGTATGGCAACAATTCATTGTTTTATCGCTTTGCATAATAGTCAATAAAAACCTGAGTCACGGTTGATTGTATATGTTTCCAATTTTTGCGAAATAACACGCAAAATTCAAAACAATACAATTCACTTTCTATGCCGTAATTAAAAATTATTCTATTGAATGCTTTGTTTCCCTTTCGATCATGTCGCTATGCATAACAATTGAAGTGAAGTTGAGCAATGTCGAAGCAAAAATGCAAGAATTGCATTGGCAACAATTTATCGTCGAAGATTATAATAATATCTGTTTTACTGCTGAAAATGTACCGAATCAAAGATACCTCTTTTTCAATTATATAATATAGTACTCATTTACTTTTTTATTAGCAACATACAAAAAATTGCGGTTGAACTGCCTTGTTCGCTACGACCTCAAGGACATATTCTGATCCCTACCTTGGGAAGATCTAGACGCCAAAATCCCCACATATCAATTTTGAATGATCAGCAAACTCGTGCGCAATCTTGTCGCGATATTTTTATTTCATGAATACCAACAAAAAAATCATGATCTCCGAATTCAAAAACCCCCACATACCAATATGAATAGAATCAGAATAGGAAGCAACAAAAACTTGGAATATCCATGAAAACTGTTTCCGTTTCAACAAATTCAACGATTCTATCTCCCAAAAAGAAGATAAATATAAAAGAAATTCACTGATCAACATAACTATAACTGCTAACACATGCATACAGACCCCGCGGCATGTTTTCGAAATAACTGAAATGTAAATGGAACGGTTATTTCTGGAAAGGAAATGAATTCGGAATATAAAGAGAACATACACAGAATGATAGTCTGAGCAGGCTGAGGATAGTGTAGGAGTACTACAAAGCGTCTGCGTAGGTTGTGAATTATTTACAACCCTCGGCTAGGTAAGGCAGGAAGCCTTTTCCACCAATGGTAAACTACATAGAAGAGGTCAGTATTATGTCGAAGGAACTTCTCCAACAAATCTGGCTGTATATTCCCATATTTATGGTTTAATTTTTATATTTTCGAGTCACAAGACCAATTTTTTATGGCGTTGAAATTCTTGGATACATCAAATACATCTTAAAAATGAGGCTGAGGCTAATTTTATCATCACTTTTTAATCAAATCGGATTTATTGAGTTCATTTCTCTGAGGGAGTACCCAAAGGTTTCTCTGCATCTTTAATCCATTCAGTGAATATTTCTGAAAACATTTTTGAAATGACAAACCTAATTATTCGAAATTATTTCTAAGATATTGCAATGGAAAAATTTTCCGGCAAATTTCTAAGGTGACGATGAAGGGTGTGATTAAAACTCGACGGGTCAATCTTGAAAAAACCACCAAAGGTAGAAAGTCATGATATGTTATGGAAATGTTCCAGAGAAGTGAGTTGCTTATCGAGGCATCACCAACGAGACAATGTTTCTATTGACAGAATCTAGAAGCCTAGGTGCTCAGAAATTGCTCTATATAGGAAAATAGAAGTTCAAAAATATTTAAAATCTATTGAAGATATTAAACACCTACGTGCTCGATTTAACAGGAAGTGAAATAGTAATAAAGAGTCATTATTGGTAACAAAAAGGGCATTACAGATGGGTGTTTCTGTATGTACATTCTTATAGCCAACAAAAGCAACGTATATATATATTATATATAGAATTGAAAAATGTATTTATACCAAATAATAATTAGAGTGTCAACAAGGTGAGATTCTCCGTATTTTTAGAGTCTGTCTATCGTATTACCAACGAAAACGATGTCGATATATTTTTATACATTTATGTTCCGCTCATATTTTCACAGATAGGTTGTGAATATCAGCCTGAAGTGTGCTATTTCAATCAAGCGAACATCTTGAGAGTTTTCCAGAAATTTCACGATATTTTTTCATTGACCCATTCTTTACAATCAACCTTCATGCTAATCAGCCTCAAAATATATTCTAAAACACCGATATTCAATTGTTCATTGAATAGCAAAGTTTAATTGATGGAAGCATAACTTTTCATGAAATAATATATCAGTGAAAACACCACTTTAGCAAATGCAATACCGAAAATGGCTCCATTGCCCGTACCAAGTACTGAAAGCGTAACAGTTGCTATCAGACCAAGTTTTTATGAATTTCCAAATACTTCAACGTTTCTTTGATACCTGATCGACTCATGGGATACTGATGAAAGCAAAACTAATAATAATAATGAAAACATTGAGCAACTCTGTCATAAACATTCCAATGGTAGTTCAGAAGTTAGGAAATTCACACGATTTCGTAAATGCCACGATAACTTTGAAAGTTTAAATAAAAGTTGAGATCCAGCAATGCTGAGAACCAAGAAAAATAGTATAGGAATTGGTGCTACGGAAACTTTTGCTAGCTAGAAATGACGACGACCTCACAACAAAGGAGCTATGGGACAAAACTCGTTAGGAGATCAGGAGACATGTCTGGAGTAGGAATATACGAAAGAGGATTCAGGACAAAAAATCACTAGAATACAAGTCGAAGACGTATTACAATTTTCTTGGACAGCGAAGCAGCAATACTAGCACTGAGATCAAACGAGTTGATATCCGAGTGTGGTCTTGAAAAAACTGGCAAAACGAAGAAAAGTCAGGCCTGCACGGGAGATGACCCAGAAAATCCACCTAATAGACCTGAACCTATCTTAAGAATCCCCAATAGTCTGGATATTGCTGCATGGCACGGGGAGAAGTCCTACAAAAATAGTTCATAAAAAAAGACTTCATATAATTGGGCCTTCAAAAAAACCAAAAGGGTAAATCCTCTCTCCAGGAAAACGAAATCTGAAACTAACGGGACACCTGGCTCTTATAGGAATATCAGATGATCCCTCTATGGTAGTGGTCTCACAGAATGCCCTGCAGACGCATCATGAATAGTATACTGAATAGAGGAGTTAAAAAGGTTCAGCTGAGGATTGAAAAGGTTCAGTTGATACAGCTGAGGAAGCTGAAGAAAAACTTCTTGAAATCGGGCATGCTCACCTGAACGTGAAACATGTCAGGGTCCTCAAAACCCTCCCACTTATGCTAGGAAGTAATCAAGTAAGAACATCTAGATGAAACTGACAACTGCGGAAGAATTTATTATAGCTCATGAGCTGAAAGCTTCCAATGCACAAATCTAGCTCCTGATGATGCTACCTCTCATGGCGAAGCGTTCTTTCTAATGAAATTGACGTAGTGTAAGTTTTTGGGTTTTTGGATTGTAGTCACATCAACGAATCATAAGTGACCAGCAGCTGTAATTATTTTGAAGTCTCCATTCCTTTATATAAATCTATCCTCTTGAATCATTCTTATTCGACGATTTTCACTTGAATTTTTCACCGTTGGCGTTTCTTCTGTTTTTTGATTAATTTTTTTTTCCATTCAACGGTCGTATCATATCTCCCTGCGGAGACAAAAAAATGCAAGTCAGCTATGACGGAAGAGTAGCGCAACGGATATGGACGATGAGTGGGGGTTGGAGGAGAAAAGGGGACGGATGGCGACGTGGAGACGGCGCTATGCATCGCTCTATTATGAATTCAGGTCACAGACTGCATTGGGGTGACCGTCACTACAAGTGTGGGTGAAAACACGGATAGGTTCCTGTAGAACAAGTGGTCGAACGGGAAAGTTTTACTTTATTTGCTTGGTATGGAAAATGAGGTTCAGAACCTGATCCAATGTTGGAAAAAGTTTCATTGATCGATATCTAGACCGCTGGGTCACCGGCCACCATTCAATACTCAATGCTAAGAAGATGCATTTTGAGTTTGAAGACATGCCTAGGATTTTATGAAAAACAAAATATTGTGAAAGGTTGCTGAATGAAATTTCATTCCTGTTAGCTGTTTAACAAAGCGAATGATCCTTTAAGACAGTCAATTGTTTTTTCACTTATCAGAAATGTTTTCTACCATCCTCAAACACCATCAGTGTTTTCCTCATTATCCCAGGATTGGGGTAACAAGTGAATTGAGGATTGAAATAGTCTTTCCAAAGTTAGTAGAATGAACTAAAAAAATTTAATAGCATTGGCCGCTTTGCATTCTCATACACCGACAATCATAGGCTTATGTTATTTATTTGATTAAATTGAAATTTCACAACCGTTATTTCTGTTCCTTTTCAAATGAAAAGTAGTACATGAAATGAAATGAGAGAAAGTAAACATATTCAACTGACTGACGGAAAGACTATACTTGAATCGAAGTTAAATAATATCGCGTAGCAATTTATTGAGAATGTATATCTCCAGTTTTACATCTTATTATTTAGTCATTCATTCAATTATTAGTGTTCCCAACAAGATGCATAACACACCAACAATAATAGGGTAGCACATGACAATACAATAGATGTTACATTGATAGATCACATTTGTGAGTACTAGTGAAAGAACAGCGGCGATTGTAAGTGATCGATTCAACAAATTGATAATAGTTAAGCGTCTTTATTCACTATAAGATACAAAAATTCAATAGTTACACATTGTGTAAGCTCAAGAAAACAAAATCATAGTAAATAGGCGGAGTGTCAGCTTTCGCTGTTTTTGAACTCAACCTTGACATCATATTCTCTATAAATAAGCCAATTTCAACAAATTAGGTCAAAATTCCTATAGCAGATGTTCTAATAACATACAAGAAGGATCAGAATACATCTATATGCATAAAAATATTGTTATGATGTTTTTGTAACATGATAATTGGCAAATTTCAAAGATAAGTAGGAACATAGAAAAGACATTCATACATGTACACTCAAACATAATTATTTCGAAAGATAATCAGTTTATAATATAATTGATAGCTTGAAAAAAAAAATGTCACGCCTAGTGATTAATATTAGTAAATTATGGTGGTGAATGCAAAAATTCATAAGTTCGAAAATGTAACTGCCAACCGAAACAATGGTTGATAAATTCAATTTGCATTCTCTCGATAGAAAAGATTCCATGCAATAGAGTTGTATTCTAGTTGGCTTCGCACAAGTGAGTTATTTATATAGAATTTTCAGTGTCCTAGCTTATTTGAAAGATCTGGAAACCCTCAAAAGGAATCCTAAATTTCTATTCGCCTTCTTAACTATGTTTTGATATGCCAATAAAATTTCAAATGAGAGTCAATAATTACCACTAGATCTTCCAAAAGTTGAACATTCTCTAGCTGATGATCAATACTGTATTAAAATTCAATTTCTGATTTCTAACGAATAAATGAGATTTTATTGACATTTCTTAATATTCGAGAACAGCTTATATTCTTTACAGAAATCAAAAACTCCATCAATATCAGATTGCAACTGGATATACAGTCGGCGAAAGGTGGAATTGGTTTATAAAATTTCATGTCGTCTGCGTGAAGAACGAAAGTTGAGTGATGAACACAACTACCAATATCAATGATGAATAAGTATTGAAAATAATAGGAACCCCAAATGGGACCCCTGAGGAATACCTGAAGTGATACAAGTTGAAGAGGATACGCAACTATTGAATTTCATGAATTTTGTTCTATTATATAGGTACAATTTTGTCTATTCTATATATCTATCCGGGTAATTAAGGAAGGATGATGGATTTTGTCAAATGCTTTAGAGAAGTAGGTGTACACGGCAACTACCAGACATCTATCATCAAAGATATCTTGAATATTATCTTTTTCGTAGTGGATGACATATCGACTAATAAATTCAAATAGTTTTCTGTGTGTATAATCTACATCAGTACTGGGTTCTTTTCATTTTCTTCTCCGGTGACAAGATCACACAGATTATTCAAATGTAACATTTATTTCAAGTGTAAAAATCGAACACCACATGAAATTGGTCAATTTTTGGAAGGTTTTCATTTCTTCTTTGACAGTTCTGACCTGTTCTTGGAAATGTTCCTTCTCTGATTTTGTTTATTTCTATCTCCAGATGAACCAAGTTTCTAAGCTCATAACCCATTGAAATTCTACTAGAAGATATAATTTCAGAGTATCAAGAAGTTATAGGCGACACTTATATAATTATTGAATTACAGGATAAGTTCATACATTCCATGAGGAATGTATATGAAATAGGGTACTTAATATGAAGTGCTACAATAATTGCCAAATTGCCGATAGCAGTAGATTCCCTATTAGAGATCGTTCACAACTTTGGGAACAACTCAATTCGGAAAACTCGTATGAGAAAAGCTTCGAATGGAAATTTAAATTTCAAATAATTGGCCTGATTTGAATTTAAATTGGGTTTCGTCTCGTTCGAGGTTGATTGAAATAATTAGATTGATGCTTTTGATATTCGAATGATTGGTTTGACGATATTTGTTGCTGAATTAATTGAAATTGAGGACTCTGAAACCAAGAATAATTTTTCACACATATTTTGTAAAAATTCAATTTAGGAGTAATTTTTTTTCAATTGTTTTTAAATTTCCACATACTTCCAACTTGAAGAATGGATTGATACTTCATATCTGATAGGAGAATGGTCGTTTGAAAATTTCTAATCTGAAAGATGGTGGTGTTGAAGTTCCTTTATATCTAAGATAACATAAATTGAGATAAGATAAGATGGGATATTGACATTGTGAATATCAGAGCAAACCTAATTGGTCTATGGAGGGTGTTTTACTTGTAATGAGTTGGTGGTAGAAACAGCACTGTGCAGGTGTATTGTTTTCACTGACTTTTGGGCAAAAAACATCAGATCAGATTCAGAGGCATTGATAAACAATAGTCAGATGCAAGTTCTACATTAGTTAGCGCACAGGCATCATGTAATTACATCCAAGAAAAGGGTATGGCAGTTATATAGCTCACAATTTTTATGAATATGATATAGTAAACTGTTTCTGACGAAAAATATACTTAATCCAATAACTTACATGGCGCATAGATAAGGAAGTCAAATGTGTTTTAAATAATTGTCTATTCATGATTCATACATTGAGAAAGTAGTAGTCATAAGGACTGTTCTAGCAGAAATTCACTACTTTCATGTTGTTTTCTGAGGAGGATTTGAAGCCAAAAGAGTTGATGAAAACATTTTTTTTTTCGATGGCAGACCAATCAATATTTTAATTGTTCGTCATTGGAAGAAGCTCCAGATATACTAGTAGGAATAAGAGATAAATATTGAAACTACTGATAAATACACTTCAATATTTGTAAATTTTCAAAAAATAAGAAAGATAAAAGAGAAATTAAATTGTAGGATGGATTGATGGATTAAATTCCATAAATTTCAGAAACAAAAGGTGAACTAAATCGAAAATCGAGCTCCTAAAGTGAAATCCTCTTAATCATGTTGATCTACCTACAAATACTCCATTTCCTTCGATCAACGAAAGCGATTGTGTGAAAACAAACTTTATCTCCAGGAGACCTTCGACGCGTCACTATATTTGTTTACCTAATCCTTCTTTCACAACACGACCCATTTTAACTGATTCCTTTCATCCAGGAAGTTGAAAATAGAACGTATTTCATTTTTAATTTACGTTCTCTCATTCGACCCTGAGACCCTGATTCCATTACCAATATTTACCAGTACATCCAAAGCTTTCTTTCCTCTTTGAAGGTTGTCATGTTTTCACGGAGAAAATGCTCACAGTGTTTGTTAATACGTTTCTGAAAGCTTTTATTGTGTTTTGATGCAGTGGCGTGGATTTATTCACTTCTGGTCAGAATGGATAGGCTTAGTTTGCTCAAAACTGCCTCAACATTACACTTATAATATGTGTGGCATTCACGAACAGGTATTACAGTTTACACGGATTTCAGCAAGGCATTTGATGGAATTGATCATAATATACTAAACTTGCTGAAATCGGTGTACTTGGTGATCTACTACGATGATTCGCGTCCTACGTTTTCAACAGATCACAGATTGTAACAATAAACTGGTTTCAAATCAACACCTATTGCTGTTAGATCAGGAGCACTACAAGGTTTCCACCTGGGTCCTTCACTAAATTCAATTTATTGTATTCTCAAAAATACGGTCGAACGCAGATTGTTTAATCGTACAAGCTGACCTCCAATTTGCTAAAATAGATAAGATAGAATAGAAATCTAGATACGGTCTAGGTGGGACTAATATTCGAGAATAAATTAAGTTTTAACTTTACTCGATGAATATATCGTAAACAAATGACAGGATGTTAGGATTCATTAGTATAAGATCTGCAAACATTTCAACAAGAAAGAGACCATAAAATCATTATATTTCACATATATATGTAGACTAAGTTAAGCTAGCGTCATCTAGAATTCACGTCATAAAATTATATATACTTGAAATAATCCAAAATAGATTCATAAGATTTTTATGCTTGAGTGAACCGTGTTTACGACGTTGAAAATATACATTCAGCAAGAGACTTGTAGTAAGAGGCAGTAGCTGATCTAGGGGGGGTACAGGGCCACGTCACCCCCCTCCAGGCGAATGAAGGATGAAATACAATTATAAAATGTGTCTGACAAATATATTGTCTTATGCCCCCTCCTAAACAAATTTCTGGATCCGGCCCTGTCAAGAGCTGTGTGAAAAAAACAAGAGCCACACACTTCCAGAGTTCAAATATGCGAATCTCTGTGTGACAAATATAGTATACGGCCAGGAAGTCACAAAAGGGCTTCAACTCCCGCAACTAAATTTTCGATGGCATTGAATATATCCATGACATGAGCGTATTCCATTTATATGTTGAATCCTATTGACGCTTTTCAAAAGTTTGATTGGAACTCATATTCTGAAGGCTTTTGTGATGCCGCAGGTCATACGATATGATTAATTTCTGAATCAAGGTTAAATTTGATTACTGGCTAGGAAGTTTTTGATTAAAGCTCAAAAGCACGTGTGACATACGAGTTGTTAATCAATCACAACAACATATTGAAGAGAACTACAGCAGTTTATTATTCAACCTTGATTTGTATATTCCAAAGTTCGAATCTTTGAATTTCATTTCAAATCGAATTATTAAAATTTCTGAGAATGATCTTCAAGAACTCAATCTAGTGAAAAACCTTTTTTTTCAACGACTGAGGTGAAAAAAACTGAAATTGAAATTACGTCGACTTAGCATATTTCGACGTAGTTTATAGTTCAGAACAACTTCTTCAATTACAAATTTTATATTGTAAAAAATGTGTACTATTCATATTTTTTGACAGAGCGCGTATACGACTGAAAAAATTTAATATCTGATGATTATATTTCACATTTTAGAACATGCAGAACTTTTTATGAAGAATTAAATTTTTTCGCTAAAATTGATGATAAAAAAGTTTTCCATATGGATACATTTCACGTGATCACTGTTATAACGGCAACTGAAGAAAATCTATGAAGAAGATTCAATTGATAATTCAAGAAAATTGGAATTTGTTTTTTATATTATCCAATCACGACGAATAGGCTATTATAGTGGAATATTTGTATTTTGATGATAATAACAGAAATGTATCAAGTTCTTCCCACCTGAGAGAACTAAAATAAAGAGATTATTTTGTGACAGGACTCTGGCTGTTACATTGGATTGTTTCTAACAGGAATATTAGAATTCCACGATTACTTATTATAATGATTTAGCACTCTAGAAACATCAGGTTTTCTGATTATGATGCATGATAATCGTGCATATAAACTTTCCACGTAAATATAATATCTCTAAACCTCTTTAATTTGATGCACTACTTCATTCTGATTATTTTCACCATTTTTTGACAGCTGAAATAAAAAAAAGATTATGAAATGAAATTATATTCAAACAGTCACATAAATATACTCCTAATTATGCCAGAAAACCCACTTTTCGAAATGCTACTTCATGTGCATTTCACACAAACCTTCGACACCATACATGGATTTCATCTAAGCGAAAATATTTTGCAAACGTCTGGGTACCAAATCTGTATTGATTCTATTTTACTATACTAATATCAGTTACGGTAATAATACCAACAAATTTTTAGTTGAATGAGCCAGCAAGAGAAAATCGAAATAGTTCTGAATGTCGAAGATAATAATAAATGTAATAGAGACTTTGCAGTGATTTTCAACAAGAGGCATCCAAATAAGAATATTTCACATGTAACTGTGGAAAGAATTGTTTCCAATTTAAAAAATACAGGGTCCATGGAAAATTTATTCAGAAAACAACATGAACATTGTGTTACTGTTGGGGAAACAGAGTTATGCACAGTGTAGTTGAGACTCGTAAGAATATCAGTTCATAAAATGTCTGAGGATTTGGGTTTATCTACAACTTCTGTCTAAAGATTGCTCAAAAAAAAACAGAGACTACCATCCCCGTTTGCATTTTTCGTTTTGGATACAAGGACAAACTGAAGAATACAGATCATAATCATAAAATTTATTTTATTCAGTGCTGGGCCAACATTAAAATTCAAATGGTGTTTCATCTCGGAATTGTAAATGGTAGTTGGATGAGAATCCACATCTCATAGTTAATTCCTGTTGTACGATCTTAATTTTAATTTTCAGTTAGTTGCTATTAGTGTAGGTTTTTTTGAAGTCAAAGTCTTCCAGACCAATTTTTTTAGTTTTATTGTTGAATGAAGTTTTGTTTTTTTGAATATTATTTTTAAAAGTTTGTTCTGCATAAACTGGAGTTGAATTAAGTTATTTCGGAAAAGACCTATCCATGCTTTGATACAATACCTTAGTATAGATTCAGACAGAGAAAAATAAATTATTCTAAGTGTTTTATTATTTAAGATATCTCTATTGCTAAAAGATAAAATGTAATGAATATTTTTTGAAAAATGAAGATTGTTGAATGGAAACATTTCGGAAGTCAAGGAAAGAAATCATCGAGACACGTTTTGAATCCATCTCCTCTCGAAACCTAATATCCATCGCAGCGAAACCGCCATTGCTGACAGCCCCATTACCGCGTCCTTCGGTCCTTGTAAACAAGTTCCCGTTAATCTGGCAATTCAAAACTGGCAATTAGAACGAAGGACGCATCACAGCGTCGAGGTCATTCTCTGGCAGGACCTGATCCTGCTGCACGCATGACTGCAGGATGCAACACGCCGCATCCGCTCCCGTTGCCTTGATCTGAAGGACATGCACTCGAAATGGGGTCACCCGGCATTGCATCGAAAGTGGGACAGGCTGGAGAGGCGCGCCCCCTTTCTCTCCCGTTATTTCACTAAGAAACCGGTGTTGCCATCAATAATGCACAAGGATGAGCCCGAAGTATCCGAATTTTGTCCGTTTTTCTCAATTACCACATGCACATGATCCGCAACAAAAGTTTTGAATGTGAGCTTGATGTGAATTAACATCAGGATTTCAAGGCTTCTCATTTCAGGTTTTTCAACGGAACGCAGAAGACTTTATTGACGAAAAACTGTAAGGCTGTTAGGCACAACCTCTTTTCTTCATTATTTGTCTGTTTTTTCAGTTTTCCATTAAATAAATTTAACAACCCTGCAATTTTGTTGAGGTGTAGAAGAAGAGGTTGTCTTGATCTCGATTTCTTCTCGCACCAGATATTTCATTCATTTGAATCTTTATTTAGCTTTGATTATATTACTGAAAACTTCGAAACACACAAACACGCCTGGCTTGTGTTTGATGAAATTTATTACTGGATATCCATAAAATCATGTTTCAATGCTGAGGACTACTTCATTCCTCATCTTTCTGTGTGTCTGCATAAATCACAATGTGCAGATAAGAAACGTTTTCTCTGATGCATTTCTATACCATAGTACGTGATGATAGAGCGTTCTGGGCTTAAATAATGACGTGGGTTCAAGCACGGTCATCAGTCTCGTGCAGGGGATCACATGTTAACAGATAAGGGCTTCGTCTCTCCTAGCTCGCACAAGTCTTTCGTAGACTTCTGTGGGTTGCTCGTAAGGGTGCAGTGGAAAAAACAAAACGCAACAAATGTTATTCTGCAAGGATTGTTTGATTCTCGTACCGTATGAGCAAGGACTTTTACGGATTTCATTAGCAGTTGTCACCAAAATATTCCTATATATCAAATCGACGTTAAAAGTGCTTTTTTGTACGGTGACATCGAAGAGGAAGTTTACTTGTCAAAACCAGAAGGCATCACAAAGTACTCATGGTTTGATGATCTGTTGTTGCTGATTGATGGGAGAAATGAAAACTACTTTGAATGAAAATTTAGAAATTAATGATTTAGGAAAATTTTCCAATTATCTTGGGATAAATATAGTGCAAACCCAAGATTCCATAGAAATAAGTCAAAGAGGCTAGCTTGAGAATGTTCTTCAACGATTTGACATGGCGGACTGCAAAGCAGTTGCTACTCCGATGGATCCAAATATGCACATACCTCCAGAACCAGCGAAAAACAGAAGTAGGAGAGTAGATGTAGGCAATTAATTGGGTGCCTATTGTATTTTGTAAAAGAAACAAGACCTGATTCATGTTCATCTGTGAGTCTACTGAGTAGATATCAAACCATGGCAAACATGGATCTGTTGAAAGCTCTGGAACGGATTTTGCGATATGTTTATAGAAGGAACATTCGATCTCAAGTTGATTTTCAAGAAGAACCAAAAAGTAATACTCCTACATGGATATGCCGGTGCTGAGTGGGCAGGTAACAACAGTGATAGAAGATCTGGTTATATGTTCAGAGTTTTCAACTCCAAAGTATCTTGAACTTTCGTTAAACAAAAAAGTTATACCTTATTCGTCTAGAGAAGCCCAGTATGTCGCCTTGAGTATGAGTGAAGCTTGTTGGAAACAGAATGTTCTCCAAGGCCCATTATGATATTTGAAGACAACTAGTCAGCAATGAAAGTAGCCAAAACCCCGAAAATCATACGCTAATGAAACATGTCGATATTAAATTTCATTTTATACCCGAGAAAATATCGACAGGCATGATTGACGTACAGTAAATACCTTCAGAGAGACAAGTTGCTGATATGCTGACCAAGCCACTGAAAAAAACTAATTTCGACAAACTGCGTTCAAGTCAAGGCATGGATTGATTTTTCCCTTCCATAGATATTTCTATTCAAGTGCTAGGAATCGCACATCAAAAAGTAAGACCTCGTCAACCCTTGGCTCGCACAAGTTTTCACTTCTGAGGGCTGTCGTTCGTAGAGGAGCGACAGCTGGTTAACGAAAAAAACAATTTAAAAAAAATCATTGTCATGTATGATATTTTTGTCATGGTATCCATATCAATATAAAAAAATGTAGTTATTTAATAAATATTTCAACTATTTATTATTCCCATTATATCCACAAAACTTTTGAATTTTGAGCTGATCTCAACCTTTGACAGTGAGGTATTGAATGTTACCTGTTGATAGGTTTAAAAAATTACGCCTGTTGTAGCTCATGTATGCAGATGCACCTTTATCCAATTGTCCTTTCTCAACCAAATCTGACTGAATTCCTCTATATGAAACATGCTGTAGTTTCTATTTTGTTGACTGCTCAATTTTCTTTTTCAATTTGTTACTACGATTTTCCTTAGGTGCTCGACAATTTTTTGCCATATGTCTCTTCTGAAACAACTATAATAAAAACACAGTATTTTTGGTATTCGATTTCTTGTCATCAGTTTTATTTCTATAACAACTGAAATAATGCAATGGAAGTATAGCAAAAGCCGTTTCAACTTCTATATCCAGAAGACAGTCAGAATGAAAATGGTTTGCTTGCTTTTTTTCCATAGATGATCAAGTTTGTCAGTTCAATGCTTCATAGAAAGGTGTTGTGAATTTTCAGATCCGCTTCTTTCACTCAATTTGCTAGATTTTCTATTTTCAAGATGTGCTGTGCCTCATAGTCATTCGGATTCATTTTAAAGTTATGGAAACGTCATGCACTAACAGCTTATTCACTTTGGTTTCCTGTTGGCTGATTGAAACCATTTCATCAAGAATACCTATGGAAAGTCACAATTTTCCATCTAAGTAATTCAAAAGAGGTCCACTGCAGATGTTGAAGCAAACATAGAAGGGCGTCTTCGTTTCCCAAACGTCTTGTTACTGGAAGTTAGCTGGTTAGAGTGAAGTTCCTTCAGCAATGCTGTAATGCCTTTCGCAATCAAAGCACACTTCGTTTGGAATCTCCATTCGGTAGTTGTTAGCATCAGATTGGCCGATACATATTTGCTACATGAACTGTTTCGGCAACATTTTTCAATCTCAATATCAGCTGAAGACTGTGAAATAAAGAACAGCATGGCTGTGGTGGTCATGATAGTAGAGCGCTCGCCTTACAATCATAAGGTCGTGGGTTCAAAGCCCAGCCCGGCCGCCGGTCCCAGATCTTTTTATTGCTCACACAAGCTCCTAGGAGCTTCTGAGGGGCTTCTCTCTCAGGAAACCTGGAAGAATCATTCCAAAATAAGCTTCAATTGTCGTCCTCGAGTGGTATTCAAAACGTTTTTCCCATATTTCGAGGCAACTTCACTGTTAATTATTTCGGCAACTACTTGACGGTGACTATGTGTTGATGTAAAATAAAATATAGAAATAAGTAACAATACTCTTGAGGTTACCATTGAACGGACTCTAGACAGAGTTGTTTGTCAATAATTTCTATTGAAATTTTTAAAGTTACTCTGAATGCATCTCTTTTCAAGTACAATTCAAAATCTAATGTTGATCCATCACCAAGCGATATTTTTTTCAACTAACATCATCTTTGATCGACGTGAATACTAGGACTGAGATTTTGCGCAGAGCAATACGTTTGGTAAGTAGTTTAATATGTGAAGTAAAGGCACTGCTTCTTTGGGACTCAAGAGGTAAAATGATGTTCCACCATGTCAATGCACCAACCCATTCATTTACTGTTGCAACTTCTGGCTAGAATGAAATTATCAACAAATGAAGAGATCAAAGCTGAAGCAACGAGCTCTTTTGTAGCAGGTATATCATTAGGCAAAATGTATCGTGCTAAAATGTTTCTGATTCTATCCATAATTATTCGGTCGACGGCAACAGTGTACAAAACTGATACTGCTACGACGATTCAGCAGAGCATTCAATTTATTCATGAAACGGCTGAATTAATTGCACCCAGACCGATAAACAACCCTCTCGATAAGGTAAACATGTTTATTTCGGTGGAGGCGTTTGGGGGATTTCAACAGAACAGTAAGGCCACAGATGATATCAAATTCGAGGTTTAACATAATGGAGAATCAACGCCAAACAACAAGTCAAATACTATCAGGCACATCTAAAACTTAAATTAAATTGAAATAAAAATCTACTCCAGGTCAGATCCATATCTGATAACAACAGAAATGCTTCAGCAGTGCGATTACCTGCTGCTCAGGAAATTTTAAATGATTCTCAACACTGGAAATGATACCAACTGCCGTGTCAATTACTTCCAAGCTAGATCTCCGAGTCCTGATAAGTCTGATGCATTTCTTATTGAAGACATTAGCACAACTACGTAAAGAATGTATCAGAAACACAGATATCAAATAGTTAACTTCTTAACGCTTGTGAACACATACAGCCTTCAATTGAGGGGAATTGAAATGATCCAGAAAGCAATCCAGTCTTGAATAGAGATCAGCTTCGTTATCAACATGAGAGCGCTCCACAACACTTCTACGACCATGTGAGAAATTGGTTGGATGAACCGTTGGATTGGAAGGAAAGCACTGGATCGAATGACCTCCAATATCCCAAGATTTGACAATCTTGGATGTTAATTATTAATGTCAACTAGCCTCAGTTGAAGAACATAAGGGTCGCACAAGGGTCGAGATTGTCAAAAAAATGCATTTAGTTTGGGCATTTCCGAGATACTTCCACTGACATTTCAGAGTTCTATGCTTCAATCCTAAGGTACCCATTGTTTTACTGTCTTGTCAAAAAATTCAAAAGCACAAGAAAGCGATCTTAACACTCCCACAAGTTTAGGAAAGACTTATGGTCAACAAAATTTACCTTCATCTGCTTGTGCGTTGGTGCATCTCGATGAAATTAGCTGAAACGTTTTGTTAAAGGTGATTTTGAATATTTTGAATGAAAATTCAATATCTCGTGATTTGTGCATACAAAGGGTCTCGGATTGGGCATTTGGTTCGACCATTGATGGCCACTTGAAAAAGTTCTGAAGCTTCTAATACAGAGGCTCTACCTAACAACACCTGAAGCATACGACTGCTCAGAGAAGATCAACAGCAAAATTCTCTCTTGTATATAACCTCTAGATATATTTGGGATAACTACTCCTGTTGTAAAACTGCAGTCCATTAAGAGTTTAAAATTTCAGTATTCATAGTAGGCATTTTGATAGTGACTGCATTTAAAAAACTGAAGCATCGTTTAAATCCAATGTTGATGTGGTGTCCTGACGAATAGAACAAGGACAGCCAAGCCAAACTGCACGTCTTTGTTTTTTAACTGAAAGGCACAAGAAATAATATGAAAAATGTTGTAATTGAACGTGTCGGTAATCCATGAATGATCTTGTTCAGCTAGTACATGAGTTATGAAAACTGGTTTATACTGTCATAAAGGGTCTTTCATAAATCGAGAGAGAACATTATATATACTAAAACCAATCTGATGAACGCAAAGCCTTGATCGGTCTACATGTTTGTAGAGACAGCGATACTCGTTAATTTCACTGATTGACAGGTCTTTTCGACGACTAAACGATTTAAAACCAAACTAGGCTTTTCCATTCACGCAAGACAAGGCTCCGGACCTCGTATTTCGTTCTGAACAACTCATATAATAGACTAGTGAAGGCAGACAAATAAACCAATCAACAAGAAGCATGCATTTTTTAAAGTACTTCAGCTTAAATGATTCCTAATGAATGAATGACTACTGTCTCAGTAGTTGTATTATTGAAGCAATGGTTGAGGAAATTAACGAATCCTCCACAAGTTCAGGCAATTCAGGTTTCAGATCTAAAAATAGGTTTTGATTCGATTTTTATAGTTTTGATGACTCCAGTATCCTGCTTTATGTTAGTGTAATTTCGTTTCATTATTTTCTTGTAAGAGAATATTATTGTCATCAGCAAACAGCGTAATTTTACCTCTGATGTCAAGAAAAGCCATATAATTCACATAAAGTAGGATCTGGAGAGGTCCAAGATATGTTCCTTGTGGCACACTATGTTTTATACGTAAAGTCTTCGAGCTACTGTTTGCTTCAACAGCTTATTGACGATCTGAAAGGTAACTCTCAAACCACCTTATCGATGAATATTTCGCAGTTTTCAGTGATTTACGTAATCGAATGCTTTAGAAAAATCACAGAAAACTGCAGCAGCAGCTGTTTCTTTATATGATCAAGAAAGTGCATTTTTTGTGTTTTTACCCGACTAAAATCCAAATTGCTGCTCTGTCACTATTTTATATATTCTCTCTCAAGTGGTCCAGCATTCTACTGACTTCAACCAGTATCTCAATTGTTTGGCTAGCGCAATAGGCCGGTATTTAGTCCGATCTAATAAATCACCTGTTTTATAGATAGGAATATCTAACGACTTTTTTGAAAGAGAGGTAATTTTCCACACATGAAAGAGTCATTTATAAGAGTTGCAAGTACTGATAATGCTGTATCTGGGAGATTTTGGTGAATATTTTCCGTTATTTCATTGATTCCTTTTGATATTAGAAATAACTGATTTTAACTCAAAAATGTTGGTTTCTAAATAATCATCAAACATTCATAAACTGAACAATTCCAGAGTTTGGTACTTATTATCAATACATGCAAAACCTGACATGGTTAAACCATACCAAAAATCTCATAACAGTTTTTTTCTCAGTAATAGATGTAGACAGTCAAAATAAGATTATGATGAGTTAGATTACAGACCAAATAGAATAGTTTCGATTCAATAAATGATAATAATGTGGCATGGAAAAATCAAAAGCAACAAACATTATCGTCCTATATCTGTTGAGACCAAGATACTAGAGCGAAGAATCAGGCCGATGCCACATCACCTTTGAAAAGGTCTGCTGCAGTTGTAGATGACACGTCGGTTAAAAATATGGCTACTTCTAATCCGACAAGACCGTAAACCACCAATACCTTCGACTAATGACATTTCAAACCATATTTCTCAGTTTCCAAAGTTGTCTTTGACTACGGCAAAATAATAATAGTCGTCCTATACACGCACAGGCTGTGCCTTTGTTACACTCTACGAATGTTCATGAGGAAATATTGCATTACTAATTCAATAATTCAGCCCTTATCGATCTGGTTAGTTTCCTTACAGAATTTTTGGAACAACCCTGTTCATTCATTAATTATTTCTCAACTTACAAGTTTGTTTATCAATCAATATATCTCCTGGTCTATTACGTCACCACGTACTAGGCCGTTGAAACCGCTCACGAGACTATTTAATAATCTATCGAACTGTTCGCAATTGCGAGTCGCAGAGTCGTTTGTAGAGACAAATTCCCTAGATGGATCTGATAATTCTCTCTTACACATGTATGTAATTTACTGTTATTTATTGTTCTTTAAGCTCGTACAAGAGCAACAACTCGGGGACTTATCTGATTGTACAAGGTTGTAATTTGAGGAATTATTGATCGCTCTCCGCGAGCATAACATTGTTGAAATTTTGTTGTAGTTTTTTTCTGTCTGGGGTACAAAGTTGGAAACTTGGCGGAGTGCAATTCAACGAAATCTTGATGGATGGGTCACAATGCGTGTGTACAGTGTGAACGTATCCGAAAAATTTTAACACAAGCGATTCGTTAAAAATGATGCAGAGAATAAATAGTGCACTGAACTGTTTTACAAAGTAGGTATTGTACATGAAGCAAAAATACTTCAGATTGAATTCTTCTGACAATGCTCGTTCTACAATTTTAGCTTAGTCTATATTCATATCAATCACGGCCCTCTGAGAAAGAGGTGCAAAATAAGATAGTACTGCCAACACTATCGATGAGATTTATGCAATTGATAAGGTGCCCAATAATCAACTTTAAACCCGTTAACATTTTAGGAGATTTGAGTGGATGAAGGTGCCACAGCATCCAGCTCGAGTTTTGTCAAGGCGAAGGCGAAGGCGAAGGCGAAGGCGAAGGCGAAGGCGAAGGCGAAGGCGAAGGCGAAGGCGAAGGCGAAGGCGAAGGCGAAGGCGAAGGCGAAGGCGAAGATGAAGGCGAAGGCGAAAGCGAAGGTTACCTGCATTCGGCCGATGGCCAGTCCCGATGCATAATAATAATAATATAAATTGCCGCCATATAATATGTGAGAAATATGCAAGCTGGTCACCAGTTGATCTCCGATGACCGATGACGGAATGACGGATGACGAACATTGACAATTCCAGAGCGTTCTGAATGTTCTATGGGCTTGATGTTGATGGTTTTTCCCATGATCTTCGAGATAATAGAGAGTATAGTGCTGTGGGTTCGTAATTGCTAGGCAGGGTGACATTGTTCCTTTTTTTTGAGACTGGTTGTACTTCAGCAATTTTCCAGTTTGACGGAAATACCCCGGAAGTTTTGGTGTTTTCTGAGAAAGAGGTGCAAAATAAGATAGTACTGTATCGATGAGATTCATGCAATTGAAAAGGTGCCCAATAATCAACTTTAAACCCGTTAACATTTTAGGAGATTTGAGTGGATAAAGGTACCACAGCATCCAGCTTGAGTTTTGTCAAGAGCATACTTTACCTAACGTATCCATCGATTTTTTTACTCATTCCAGCCTTTGCATATATTTGCTTTGAATATTCACCATTCAAAATGACGTGAGTTTTACTGAGCTAAATGAATATACATTTTTCTTCGTTTTCATTTGTAAATTTACAAAAAGAAATTTCGATAAGATGGGAGCTTGAAGAGGAAGAAGTCCCTGGTGCTCAAAGATCTTGGAAATGGTGAAGGCGAAGGCAAAGGTGAAGGCAAAGGCAAAGGCGAAGGCGAAGGCGAAGGCGAAGGCGAAGGCGAAGGCGAAGGCGAAGGCGAAGGCGAAGGCGAAGGCGAAGGCGAAGGCGAAGGCGAAGGCGAAGGCGAAGGCGAAGGCGAAGGCGAAGGCGAAGGCGAAGGCGAAGGCGAGATGGCGAAGATAAAGGCGAGGGCGAAGGTTACCTGCATTCGGCCGATGGCCAGTCTCAATGCATAATAATAATAATATAAATTGCCGCCATATAATATGTGAGAAATATGCAAGCTGGTCACCAGTTGATCTCCGATGACCGATGACGGAATGACGGGTGACGAACATTGACAATTCCAGAGCGTTCTGAATGTTCTATGGGCTTGATGTTGATGGTTTTTTCCATGATCTTCGAGATAATAGAGAGTATAGTGCGGTGGGTTTGTAATTTCTAGGCAGGGTGGATATTGTTCCTTTTTTTTTGAAACTGGTTGTACTTTAGCAATTTTCCAGTTTGAGGGAAATACCCCCGGAAGTTTTGCTGTTAATTATAGTGGGAAGTGAATATTCAGATACTTTTTCTGTTCTGTTTTAGGAATTTTGAGTGCAGATTAATGAAGTAACGAATACTAGTACAAATAGAGGCAAAAAATATAAATTTTTATTTTTGGTGGGATATGGAGAACGGTTGAAGATAGAACGATTCAGCAAACGGCAATCGATTCAGAATGATAAAATTAGTTCAATCTGTTAATTTCAAGTGGACTAACAAAAAGAAAAATTATCCGAAAAAAGTCCTAAAAATCATGACAAATACAAAATCATCAGGTTCACTTGAAATTCGCACTTTATACGTAAAATTTCATGCTGATTCAGAAAATATATGAATTGTATAGGCTCAGATACAAGATTTTACGTACAAAAGGAATAAAGCGTCAAAAATTCCGTCGCACCAATAAATTTGTGGAAAATTTCCATTTTTCATAATATTGCAAACGTCCCTCAAATGTATCCCGACAAGCTGAATCTGAATCACACATCACACAAAAAAAATAATAATTTCGATGACGAATTCACAAAATTTCAGACGACTTTTATTCGCAAACATGCACCTATCCACAAAATCAACATTAACGTTTTCTGTGAAGTGTAATGGCGTTTTCATAAAAAAATACGTATTTATTTCGCATTTTCAAGATATCTACAGTCATAGATAATTCTGGAATGCAAGCAATGAAATGACATTGAAAGTGAACTCAATCTTGCATAGTCTCATAACTTTCAAAATCAAAAATCGTCAGGTGGTGATCCTAATTTTGTTCTAAAAGTTTTTCTAACCATCATCCGACTGCATCGCTACCAGAAAACCTCAGAAGTCTTCAGAAGACTAGTACGAGCTGAGGATGACGATGGTCCTTCTTTTTAACGTGCGATCTCAAGCACGGTCACTACTAATAAACCGGAAGTGCTGAAAACAACAAGACTACAAAGTGTAGAACACAATCGAATAAGACAATAACTTATAAACTAATAAAACAATATAATATTTGCGGATCGTTCAACAAATATATATCAGATATAGGCCGATGTCTGTTTGGTATCAGCCCGGAAACTATACAGTGTGTTTCACTTCTCATGGAAACACCCTCGTATCTTCTGTAATTTTTGACGAAAAATCATGAAATTTCCATGATCGATAGATACACTAGAGAATAATTATCAACACGAAAGGGGTCATCCTACGTGATATACACTGCCCGCCAGCAACGATGAAACCACCCATTTTTTCAGAAAGTTATATTAGGGGGCAAAAATAGTCCGGAATTCCTTCGGATTCACGTTTAGGGTCCCCAAATTACTACTATCTGTCTCCTGTCTCCTTAAAAAATTTCGGTTCTGAAAATTTTCAATTTGTTTCACTTCCTATGGAAACGCCCCCGTGTACATGAAGTATGATGACCTCTTTTGTGCAGTCAGTTCATTTCTAGGGTATCTATCTATCCAGGAAATTTCATGGTTTCACGTCGAAAATTACGGAAAATACGGAGGCGTTTCCATGAGAAGTGAAACAAATTAGAATTCTTCAGGTCTGAAAATTTTTCAAGATACTGATGTGCTTTAAGTAATTTGGTAATCCTGAACAAGAATCCAAAGAAATTTCGGGCCAGTTTTGTCCCTTAATATATCTTTTCTAAAAATAGGTGGTTCCATCGCAGTTGGCGTGCAGTGTATATCACCTAGGATGACACCTTTTGTGCAGTAAGTTCATTTGTAGTGTATCTATCGATCATGAAAATTTCATGATTCTACGTTGTAAATTACGGAAGATACGGCGGTGTTTCCATGAGAAGTGAAACACACTGTATGATTTCTATTAGATATTTGCCCCGTATTTTCCACTTTGTTGGAGTGTGTGGAAAAAGGGCATTCAAAATTATTCCCTTCCTTTATTTGATATTCTCCAATACACTCTATCGAAATCATAACAAGTCAATGTCAAAAAACTCCCTTGTTTGCAGACAGCGCATAATCATCGCTGGTTTTCGTTGATTTGAGCAACTAAAAGATAAAATTTTCCTATTTGCTTGCAAACAGTGCCCTACTATCAACTTTTCAGATCTAACAACGCAGTTGAGAGGGAGAAAAAACCAGAAACACCACGAAAAGTATGTAGGAGCCTTCGTGGTGAACGGCATGCAAACGTCATTAGGATTATTTTTATCCGAACAGCAACCTGGAAGCGGTCTGAATCCGACGTGTTATGCTAATTCGTGAAGCCGCGTCCCACATAGAAACTTGCGAAAATTCCGAAACAGCACGTACTTTCGACATCTCTCGACTTTCATCTCCGCAAACAATTTGGCAGTATTCGCTACCAGAAATTCTAGATTTCCAGATTATGCATATTCTATTTGTGCACCGTAGGCTAGGCTGCCGAAAGTGGGTTACCCGGACTATTCTGAGCGCTAGTAGCGACGACGAGAACCAGCTCAATATAACGAGTCGAAGCCACCGAAAGCGAGAGTAGCTCCGCATCCACGGCACTTGCGTTGCCTGAAATCCGTTGGTTGGTACAGGCGTAACCATGTTTATGTTGGGCTTCCACTCGATTATTTGTTCCCAAATAACAATGCAGCTTTTTCCGTCCGTTCAGGCGTTGGCTGCATTTGGAAAATTGACTAACTACTTTTGTATGGCTGCTGTCATTCGTTTATCAGACTGAATTCACATGATTCATGTATTTATTGTATTGAAGTCAAGTCCGTGGCTCGAGGTTAGTTCGATCAAACTATTAGAGCCGATTTATGCAACTTTGTCATTATCATATTCCTAATCAGAAAATAAAATTAAAACTGTGCATTTCAGGAACATTTATGCAATTTCCTTAGTTTCAGCCTGGTTCATGTTAACCTAAGGTAAAGTGGTGCAAGAACGAAAGAACGTTAAACTATTGGAATCGTGTAGACACGTTCATGATGAAACGCGAGGTAAGGTATGGAACGTAAGGTAACCCACCGAAGAAAGTTAAAAGTTGGTCTTCTCTTGCGTTACCTTACATTCCATACCTCACCTTGCGTTTTATCATAACCGTGTATAGACGATTTCACTAGTTAATTTTTTTTTCGTTCTTGCCTTACCTCACCTTACGTTAACATGAACTAGGCCTTAGTCTCAAACAACAACAATTATTGAGACTATAACTATGAAAATTTGACAGTTCTAAGAACCATACAAATAATTTTTTCATTTTGTGTCATATGAAACAATGTTACCCAATCATGTCTTGTCGACATTACACTGACTATTTCACTCATCTTAAAATTCTCACATAATCTGACCAATCGCAAACCAAAGACAACTCGTGTCATCGCGATAATACCAGCTGTCTTTCAATTCTGATTCGAGGATCAGCTTCGGTATTTTCAACGACGTAACCATGGCAACACAAAGTTTGGCAGTTCTATCAATATTAATTGTACCTGATTGTGTCAAAATGAGTCGCTTCGGTGCAAATTCAATAAAAGTATGAAACGAAACATTATAATATTGACGATTTTAATAATATGTTTATGACTGTTATACATTATTGTTCGTATTTATATTAATGAAGAAACTTCATTCGTGAAATAGTCTAATAAAATTAAACTCGTGATTGAATTTATCTCATAAGTCTGTCTTTTAGTTCTGAACTCAACTGAAATGTTTTGAGAAAACACCACTCGTCCTGCACACTCGTGGTGTTTTCACGAAGCAATTCAGTTTCGTTCAGAAATAAATCGACAGACTTATCGCGAAAATTCAATCACTCGTGGTACTACCCATGATAATTGCATTCAATCACTATGACAACACGATTGAGTGAAAACTTCATTCCAAATAAATTTCAAAATGTCATGTTTTAGCAAAGCGAATGTTTAAAGTATAAATACGATAATCAAAGAAAAAATTCCCAGAAATACGATATACAGTCACAAATTTATTTGAGGAATATTTAAGGAATTTAACTGCGAACGAGAATATGAATTACCTAGAAGCTCAAATGAATTGACAATACTCCACAGAGTATCGGTGATAATTTTTTTGCTGTCAAGTTGGTAACGAATTTTGGTTTTTAATATTTGAAACACTGTATTTTGATACACTGATTCAAGTGATTGGCTGGGGATTGGTTATAATAATTTGACATTTGTCATTGCTGACACATGGCACATGTCAGTGTATCAAAATACAGTGTTTCAAATATTAAAAACCAAAATTTATTACTAACCTGACAGCAAAAAACCGATCATCGATAGCCTGTGGAATATTGTCAATTGGTGTTGATACTACAAGATTGGGCAGTCAATATGAGAAAGTAAGACGGGACCAAGTTAAAGAAGCAACGGTGAAAACAATGTGGAACGTTACGTGCAAACCTTTGCAAGAAAAGTACTATAATGTCGTTTAATAATATGATATTTGAACCAGCCCGAGATACCCGGAATGCAATCAGAAAGAAACTACAAGCAGATCCATGTAAACGTAAGTCCAATTAAAAGGGCAAGTGGAACAAGGGGTCAAGTAATATTTTCTGAAAATATTCGGTTATGTCATGCAAGAAGTTATTATGTGCATATGTAACTTTCCCCGTCAGGATTTACTCATATAATTCATATCTGATCAGATACAAAGTGGTAGAAGGGGCTATGTTACATTAAACATCAAGGCGCTAACTTTACTAAAACCTATTTTTCACTCAAACACATATTTGTAACATAAATCCTTCTTCCACTTGCCCCTTCAATTCAGTATTGTTAAATTTGTCTGAAATTAACAAAATAATATTGCCATGGGATGCAAATACTCCTGAAGGTTTCATGCGTAAATTTTACCATATTGCTGCTGTAGAATTAGCGTGGCGAGGAGGAGATGCAGTTTTCTGGTGGATTTTTTTCAAATCGAAAAAAATAACGAAGACTCTTCAACAAATCGCATTGAATACAATCCGGTGATCAATAAAACGTGCCAAGGTGGTTCTAAAAGATGTACAAGTAGTGAATGGTTGGTTTCCAACAGTGAAAGACAAAGCTGACCTGTACGTCTTTTTCATAAACTGATATCAAAACGAGGCGAAAATATTACCTCACCACGACTGTTCTTGAAACCAAATCGACACTGGAAAAATGAAACTGACAAATAGTATGAAAATATACCTGTTGGAAGGAAGAAATACAATAAATCTGCTGCTGAGGCAATTGGTTTGAATGTAAAGTACAAAAAGATAACAAATCACTAGAATAGATCAACTGCTGTTAGCGAATTGGTCAAAATGGGTGTAGAAGAACAACAATTGCTGGAAATTACTGGCCATAGCAATCAAAATTGTATAAAATCGATCAAGAACACACCACAACAAGATCATAAATATTATGAGTGGTAATAGATCTTCTATATAGTAGAGAACAGCAATGAACCTTATGTTGAGTGGATTTTAAAAATTGTACTTCCACAAACTGTTCTTTCAATCAATAAATGAATGTTTCGTTGTGTTGAGTTATACATTTTTTTGTAAAAAAAATTATGCCAAATATTCCTCGGACGTTGACTAAAATTAAAATAAGTTGAGGCAAAATTAGTAATAACAGTAATACAATAAAAGAGTAATTGAAAATTAAATTGAGTGAACAAGAGAGCGATATGAAGGGTACTACCATCTGCGAAAAGTTTAATGGCTCGCATCTGAAATTAACAATCAGCTTCTTTCGGTAACTGTACAGAATCAATCCTGCGCCTTTCCTTTGTAGAGAACAAAAAAATAGTTTTTATATGACAAACAATCTTCAGCTTAGAAGCATCAAACAATATTTATATCAGTGTCCGAAAAAAGCCACCTCCAATAATAAAAAAATTATTATGTTACAAAAAACTAAAAAAACACGCATTTATATTACACTGAACTAAAAGGTAAAAAATAATTGTTTATATAGGCCGAAAATAATAATAAATGAAAAATATTAGTAAACGTGAGGCACTTTGTTTCATATTTTCGTAAATCGAGCACTCCACGCTTCTTTCACAGTGATACAAATATTTTTCATTCATTATTATTTTCTGCCTATGCATGTAAACAATTATTTTTCACTTTTTAATTCAATGTGCTATAAAAGCGTGTTTTTAAGTTTTTTAAACTGTATTTATTTTTCACTTTTCAGTTCTCAATTTATTATTAAACTTGTAAACTGTAATCAATTAAATCATTTTATCTTTGCAGTACTGACTTTGTGGCTTTAGTACCTTTCTTCAACAGATGCTCTGGCATCCTTTTCCCGTGTTTACTATTATCAACTGTAGTAATTGTCTCAGTCATCAATATTTACTGCTATGTCAACAGTTTCGTACTTTGATTTGAAAGACATCCACAAATGTCTATAAACTAACAGCAGGGTTTAATCGACTCATATTGTTAAATGGATGAATTGTTTCAAAATGTGTTTTATTTTTCGCTCAACTCGCACAGCCATATATTAATTATGGTATGTTGAAAAGCAAATCGATGATTTATCGGCGTTCTTTCGAAAGGAAGGTAATAGTCTCTCAGGGTAAAGACACATGAAAATGTTGTATCAAAACTGATTTAATTTGAAATGATGAAATGAAATGGCTAGTTTTACAGCAGTAGATCCATTTTTATAGTATTGGTGCACTTGACGCGGATTATTTAAAATTCTGGCGAAGGCTCTCACACATAGTAATAAGAGACAAATTATTACTTCTGGCGATCCTGATATTCATAAAATTAACAAAAATTAAAAAAAAATAAAATTATTAGTTCTATATTTTTCCTTGAATACTTTGGTAAGGTTCTAATTTTCCGACTGATTAAAATCGAAAGCCACAACATTTATAGTTTTGATCAAATGGAATGTAACATTGTTTTAACACAAACATGAAGATCTCCATAAACTGTTATCGCAGTGGGTCTAATTTTGAAGTCTTCTTCAAAATATTATAATAGTATCAATAACAGAACCAAGGCCGAAAGACGTGACTCAAGTGGATAACAACAGCTGTCCGATTCCAGAATGTCGAAATATCCCCAATATTTATATCCCGTACACAAATACGTTACAGGTGTGAACGATGGGTACTATTTCTGTCACTACGTTAATAACATTTGCGAAAATACATTCCGAATGCACCTGCAGACCGCACACTCTGTACAACATATTTAAAAACTCCACGGTCATTGCATTTTACTACATGCTCATTAGCTACATTGTGGTAGATAGGAATTATCTAATTTTCATGTCGAAAATAAATAGCATTGAAGAACGAACAAGTAAACATGTTTTGAAACGATCAGATGTTTCGAAGTTAACATTTATAGTGTTGGAAAAGGTCATCGTTGACTGCAACTGCGGGTGTCCGCTCTGCCAGTTTGATAATGAATAAATGATCGTGTTTTGTTTGGCGGAGGCGTGTCATTGATAAGCAATGAACAGTAGCGATTGCAGTCTCGACAAAAAAGGGTTTCTCGACGGTCTACAGTTGCAAATCTATAAAATATACCGACCGACTGATATCTGCAGAAAATTGGTACAAGATGACGACTCTATAGAAAGACGAATTGAATAAATAAATCACAATTTCAATGACAAGATAATAAAGTGGTTGAATGTTAGCATTTTAGTCAAACTGTGATCATTTCAAAACTGTTAAAAGGTAACACAACTCATAGTCAAATAAAGAATACTCGGTTGATTCTATTGAAGTAAAATAGTTTCTCTACCATTAAAGAATGCAGTAATTCCGAAATCATTTTTTAAAATAAAACATACAAATTCTTACTTTTGAGTTGAAATATTTATTCTGAAACACTTCCTTCTTATGTGTTTCGCATGTATTTTCATTCCATAACAAAGTACGGAATGAATATTCCGTAATCGAACTAAACAACATAGATTGCCGTGGATTTCGAAACTGTCAGTGACAGATGCAAATGCGTCATGATCATTATTTTCAACCTCAATTTGAACAAAATTTTTCATGTTATTTACTCATCAATTACCAAAGCAACCAAGTTTTCCTTCAAAATAAAAGTAACACCTTCAACTTTCTCTCAAAAGAAGGTTGAACCAGTAGTATTTTGTGGCTTATGTTGAACAATGCTTTGTGGGCCTACTGCTATAGCGAAGCATTTTATTTTTGACTCGAACAATTAACTAATATCTGTCATGTACTTCTACAGATTGTTTGTTTCAGAAGAACAAAATTTTACCAAATGATTAACGTCTGCCTATGAAAAAATCAGTCAGATTACAAAAGTTGAAATAAGAAAAATTACCGGTAGACGATTTGCGCAGGTACAACAATTTTATAATTTAACAGTTTAATAATTTGACTGTCACTATAGCCCTCATTCTCACAAGAATTCCTAGATATTCTGATGTAACAAAGCCTTGGTGTGCATGGTGGAATGTGAAAGAATTACAATTTCTTAAATTACCATTATAAAAATTTATACCATGCTTGAAAACTGATTGACCGCAATCCCCGAACATTTACATGGAATTCTGAGCTAAGTCAACTAAATCATAACTACTTATACGTAACTACTTCCTACATTTTCACTGCCAGGACGACCTCTGTAGCTCATTCATATTTAATCTCGATGCTCGCATAAAAATCTAGGTCACCCGCCATTTATCAAAGGTGAATTCTATTACGTAATAAAAGTTCATAAAGCAACACAGTTTATATCGAAATTTATTTGTGTACATACCAGCACTCTTTATTTTGATGACCTAGTTTCCTTGTTATAGTATGTTATGTTGGAAGTAAAGTACTGTTTTATTGTTACAAAGACTATGTTTCACTTGAACACATGAAATGAGGTAACTACTAAGAATGAACTACAGAAGTTTTATAAAAAATTTGAAAAACATTGTAGCTATTTCGAATAAAATTTAAAAATATCCATTTTCATTAAGTGTTAGGGTAAACTTATAAAAATATTTGAGAATCCATTGGCCCTCTTGAATAATCCAGCAGGATTCAGCCAATAGGCTTCATAGATTCTTAATTCTTGACTGATAAGTCGATGTTTAATCTTTTTATAAATTCACCATTCCAAGGAAAATCAAACAACTTCAGTAAATTATGGAATTTAGTTTCAAATATTTCCAGAAACGTTCCGTAACATTTTGCTCTGACAGCGGCTGTCACCTCCTCAAAAATTCATTGAAATTACATACAAAATATAGGGAGGTTTTGAATGCTTGCTTGCCATTTATTTTCGATTATTTATCGACTCCTTTTGTAAACATTTTTGAAGTTAATAAAATATGCAAGAAAAGAATTCTGCCCCTAGTACAATCCTTGAGGAAACTGAAGAAGCATCACGCAAATTGTTGTCTGCCAAGTTCAGGGAACATTATGAAAAAGTATCCTCTAAATTTAATAAATGAAAAGAAAAGCAGAGGTTGATAATTATTATAATAAATGAAGAAGTCCTGCTATCGTATTTCTCAAATGCGAAGAAGAAGTATGCAATTTCATCCATGTGGTCGAAGTACTCGATGCTGAAGGCAGCACAACTTGTTGGAATCAACACAAGGTGGGAGAAGTTCAGCTGTAGCAGAAAGATATATCAAGAATATCATACCTAATGAACTTGAGAAAGAAACAAAAATCCAAGGTTATCCCGGGTGGAGGTTTTAGTGAGTATGCCGGATAGAGAGAGTCTCACAGTATTTATTGAGCTGGAGATTCAATATTTCTCTATAAAAGATTTCCTCCACCTTAGCAAATAAAAAAGGTTATTCTGGTAATCGTCCCTTACAAGAGAAAACCTATAGATTCTAGAGATTTATCAAAAACTTCGACAGGCCTTCGGAAAGATGTTTATAGTGGCATCTATTGCGAAGATTATTAGCTACTACAAGCTTGTTACGTGAAATATGATAAAGGACGAAATGTCTATTAATATAAATGTTAATATTGATAATAATTAAGTAAAATGTGATTGATTGAATATTGTAATTTTCATTATTCTATTAGTGGATTGAAATTGAAACAGAAGATTCCTCTTGAAAAATAAATAGGACTTTCCTAATATTTCTCTTCTCAAATGTCGTCCGTTTGCAGAGATGAATATGAAAAAATCAAAGTGATTTTTATTCATAACTTCCACAGTTCTAAAAGTTTCTGAAAAAAAATTTAAAGAATATTTGTGTTCAATAGGTGCTTCATTTCGAAAAAGAAAACACATTATCAGTTGTTGCCAGTGGCGTACTAGAAGGGCATCATGGTCCCTTTTCTCCCCTATTTTTTACACCACTGGTGAAATCAGTAAAATTAATAAGTTTTTGCATTCCCCTTTCAATTTTGAGTAAAAAATATATACCTGTTTCATTTCAGAAAAATCAACCGTTTTCAAGATAATTGCGCTTTTATGAATACAAAAATAACTAGTAATGAAAAAAAATGTTCGGCTGAAGTGAATTTTACAATCCTAATTACGGGTTACACTTAAATCTAGTTATTCTACCAAAAAATTACATTTCCACATGCATTTTTACAGGGCGTTGAAACTGGAAATTAAAAAGGCAACTTTCATAGTTACAAAAAAAAAACAACTAAATTTGAAGGTATGCCTTTTTTCAATGGGTGCTCTATTTTTGAAAGAAATCAGTTAGATGTTATTTGGACCAGTAATCAGGATTGTTAAATTAATTTCTGCCGAACAAATTTTTCGTTAATAGTATGTTTTCATTCATAAAAGCGCAATTATCTTGAAAACGGTTAGTTTTTCCGGATTTAAACAAGTATACATTTTTACTGAAAATTGAATGAAAAATGCGAAAAATATATAATTTGCCTGATTTTACTAGTGGCGTAAAAAATAGGGGAGAAAAGAAACCATGATGCCCTTCTTGTAGGCCACTGGTAACAACTGAAAATGTGGTTTCTTTCTCGAAATAAAGCACCTATTGAACAAAAATACTCTTTAAATTTTTTTTGAGAAATTTTCAGAACTGTGGAAGTTATGAAAAAAAAATACTTTTAATTTTTCATATTCAACACCCTGTATCTCTGCAACGAACGACATTTGGGGAAAGAAATATCAGGAAAGTCCTATTTATTTTTCAAGGGAAATTTTCTGTTTCAATTTGGCACCATAGTTTCGGGACACCCTGTATAATGAGGTGATTGTGAATGAAATGGCATTATTCAATAATTACATTTATTGATAAAATGTCATCTGTCAAATATGAACTCGACTTAAACATTGAATAATACAATATCACGAAATGGAACGAATATTCACAATGTACAAGACGATCAATTACTGTGGTAAAGTTATATTTTTCTATTACTTTGGAAAGCTAAGAAATTCCTTTTGAGAAGGTTAAACCTAATAATAATAACAATAATTTTATTTCCTGCGGTTCTAAGTACGTAGTATATCTAACAAAAATCATTCCTCGAAGAAAGCTCAGTTTTATTAGGACAAATATCGAGATCTCTCCAGATGTATATCTATAGATTTACAGCAAATGATTTTCGAACTTTAAAATGAATCTAACACAGATTACTATCATTAAATTCGTCCAAATTAAAAAACTCCGCTTGTAGGATTATTTTTCAAATGACTAGTCTATTGAATCTGCTTTCTCACAAAGGATTCAAGAAATGAAGTTATTGCAGTTGATAGTTTTACAATGACATTTGGCCTGTTTGTAAAATTACAATAACCGGTTAGTGAAAAATCAATAAAAAAATTAAACCCACTTATTTTTGGAACAGTTGCGTTTACTGATACCCTAATGCTTTCGTCGAAATATGAGTTTCTCATTGAAATAAAAACTTCATAATTTATTGAAATAAGCCTAGAGCTCTTTTCATTCATTTAAATGTCATACTATAAAAACCGATGAGTTATTATGAGGCAATTATGCTGCAGCATAAATACCAGCTGAGAGAACTTTCGATACCTCCGCCAAAAACCAGATGTAATGAAGTAATTTGAGTAAATGAAATCAAGTCCAGCAAGCACACTGCATTGACCCAGAATTGGGCACCGAAGCCGCACAAATGTAGACGGATGACCTCAACCAAGAGAACTGACGTAGGTCAGGTCTGCCTGGGAAACCGCGCCCTTCGGCCGATCCTCCCACATTGTTTTGTTTCAAGCTCTCTTGAGAATCTCCGATTTACCGCTGCATCAACTATGACATTATCAGCGTATGAGGGTTGGAAATGATCGTAGCGTTCATGGTACATTGCATGGAGGACATGGGGTGTCGCAGAGGCAGGGGATATTGATAATGGTTCGACTGGTTTGCTGAAATTTCAGATGGTGATGGGCAAAATTGGCACACACTGGGGAAGAGTGAATTCTTGTGCGCTACGCATTTAATGCATTGTGTATGGTTGAGAACGTAACGTAAGAGTAAGAGCTCACACGAGGATACTGTATGAGAGATATACATGCTAAATATATATTCAAATAGACCTATTTACACGGCATCAGTATCGTGTTAGCGAATGTCTGTATCCCTATACCACCATTCATCCGAGTTACTGTTACGAATAATGGACGTGTTCAGATATGGAAAGTCTTGCAATGGTGGAGATATTGCGTGGGTTATGAAGGAGGGTGCCTATGGCAAATATGGCATTATATAGCGGGGTCAAGCGTTTTCATTAGAAATGCTAGGTGTAAGAACTACTGCATTCAATAGTAATCGCATGTATGGTTCATAGACTCTCATAAAGGCTCAGTCAAGAAAGCATGAATTTGAAAATTTGTCATCTTATAACTAACACCCTATATGGAATATGGGACTGAAACTTGGTATATAGGTGTTAAAAATATACCCAAATCGAATAGGCTATCCAATTTTCCGATAAAAAAACGCCTAATGGCCCTTCTCGAAATTTCGACCCATTCAGCAGAGCATACTTAGTAGACTTTGAAAATAAGAATGATTCATAAATGTCAACATCTTTGAATAGAGCTCGTCGAGTACTATAATTCGAATTAGCATTTTTTAGGTTTTAATTTCTCATCGTGCACACACTGTAGATACAATTCGATCATTTCAATGGAACTACAGGTATGTGAGTCATACTATAAAATACTTCCTAGAACTATAAATTCCTAGAAGTTTTTATAGGTTTCGTGTTCAAGTTTGAATCTGTTCAGAACAGAAATTAAATGGAAATACAAAAGGGCTGGAAATCACATATAGTCAACGATTATAAACATCTGAGAAAGTCTCTGTACTTTACAACATATAATGTGCAGCTGAAATCCGACCATTTACAGGAATGTGCGCTCAACTAAGCTGAATCAATGAGGTTTTTGATTTTAATATATTCAAAAACAGCCCGACCCACAACACTTTTTGTATATTCTGGATGCCATCTGGAAAACATTAAAACCTCATTAATAAAAGTCTAATGATAACAAATTCCGATTTTATCTCCACTTTTAGCACCGCAATTTTACAAAATCACGTTTTTCTCTCAATTTTACCTTTTTTGTTCTGAACGGACAACATCAAACATTTCATGGATTAAAATTTTTTCTCATTCAGTAACGCTACACTTCATTAAAACATGTAATCTCTCATTATTCAAATACATAACTCGCATACAAGAGATAATGAGCTTGCATTTCCACGCAGCGAGAAATAATAATAGTGAAATATTGTTCGGGAGCAGTGGGCTGTGACCGAGGCCGACATGACCTTGAGCGCGAATCGGTCAAGTGGATGACGTCAACGTCGAGATCGAAAATGCACCAACTCGCCTTCTACGATTCAAGTACCAAAGTACCCATCATAAATTGTTGTTCTGCCACTTTTATGATGCATCCGCTGCA
Organism: Chrysolina americana; assembly: GCA_958502065.1. NCBI lineage: Eukaryota > Metazoa > Arthropoda > Insecta > Coleoptera > Chrysomelidae > Chrysolina > Chrysolina americana. Next base: position 62,737,282 of record OY293416.1, on the reverse strand, counting down.
TTTGAAATAAAAAAAAAACAAACAATATTCGACTTTTTATGCCTCGTCCAGACTAATGGATTATTAATTATTGGTTGGTAGGTGTTGGAATTAGTTTTCTCGTGACTATACAATTGATCATCAAATGAACAACTGAAAATTAAAGCAAAATATCTTCTTTACCTTAGTGTTAGGGAATTAATGCAAATAAAGGATCAAAGAAGTCATTATTTCAACTTAAAAAATCAATTGTCTCCTATACATGGAAATACCTTTTAAAACATTAAGTATGGAGTCATCTGATAAATCAGGGATCAAAACAACAAAACAAAAAGACCTGATATTGGACCACAAGATTCTTATTTCATGTCTCATTCAGCTTCATTATAAGTACAGAATTTCAACCTCAAGTGAAATAATTTCAAATGTTTATTCACTATTTTCTTATGATATTTTGCTGGAAACGCAAATATCCATCGACTATAATGAACTGTGCAAATTCAATTTCCTAACCTGCTCGATAGATAGAATTTCCTCATTTTTTCCATTTGTGGATTCATGCATTGTTCGGAATTTTAGAAATGATAGATGCAATATTTCCTCTGGTTGGCACTATATCCCTCGGAAAACACTTGCTATGGAATGAGTTTCAAAGCTCTGCTGTCTTCATTTGACGATGGATGAACTCATTCAACAATTCATTATTTTTGTACAAATCCTCACAACCAACCTTCGACTCTAGAGACTAACAGAGCTTCTTGAATTTCTGGATAAAGCCCACAGATCTCAGCTGAGTCGAACTATGTGTGGTTGATCCCGGACTCAAAGATTACCAACAAACATATAGAAAAAAATTTGACAAGGGCGAGGACATCACTGATGATAGTCAGACGTTCCTTTGGCAGAACAATAGTGAGGCCCTCGATAACGTAAGGCACCCTGCTGTGGTATCCAAAGACAGAAGAAGTGACAACCAGAGAAAGACAAGCTAGGTTACAAAGACTGGCCCTGCTGGGAGGTGATTTAACATCTCCGTTCCAATGCAACTGTATATTGTAACGGAAACGATGATCGAAGTACCTCCAAACTGAAATGCTTGGGCCAATGGAGAGACAACAACTAAGGCCACTCCAACATAATGAAGATCACAAGAATCGACACATCTGAAATAATGACTCCAAACCCACCACTTCGATTTGGCATATACCACTATAACATGGGGAAAACACATCAAGAATCTGTGAATTTTGTCAAGAGAATAATCTGGTACCCCAACAAGCAATGGGGCTCTAAAACAAGCTATGGAGTAGGTGATGGGATTTTCAACGAGAGCCTCGGACAGGACATTAGTGTGAGCCTCGTTACTCAAACCCCTATATTCCGAGATTTTCATCAGCGCGAGAGAAATTCTGTGAAGGCATAAAGAGGTGAGATCATGCAGGTTTTTCTCAAGATTTGTCTGGGAATCAGATAAAATCCTCAATGACCTAGGAGTACACAACCAAGGCTCTAAAACGATGCAGGTTATGTAATGAGGAGGATAAAGCAGCTTCCAACATACTGATTCATTGCGAAGCGGTAATTATAATAATAAGTATAGAAGCCAACTAATATTCAATGCCTTGGTGAGTTTCTTCTTCGTCCTTTCTGACAAGAGAAACACAGACACTTTCCTGAGCAACAGGTACAAAACTGGACCGGCAGCCCAGGCACACCCGAGAGGTAAAGAACATTTCCTCTGGTGTCGACCGTCGGGATACTGCCTCCTGGCGTACATAATAACTCGATCCCAAATGTACGAGGAGGAGATCCCAAAACAGATCCCCTATAGTTAGGAGGCAAAAGCAAGGAGATGGGGCTGAGAACGATAATTTTCCAAATGATGACAACCGCGATAACAACAGATGCTATGAATGGACGAACTTCTGCATTATTATGATAGCAGTGAGCCCGCCCGGTAAGGATACGTGTCAAGAATGCATGCTCTGTGGTAGGAGATGCATCCAGGACATGCTGCCTTTTCCACACAAAATCTAAGGGACAATTTATATATCATCTTCGAGGTCGAGGCTATATCAGAGCTTTTACTCAGCCGCTCAACAAAGTGGCGGATATACATGTCGGTCTGGCTCGTATCATATTAATGCGCTTCATCACATCAAGCCCCTGCAGCTACAGTAACTAGCACAGGTGAATGAGAAAACTCACGAAAGTTTTTATTTCCATAACATTTGGCAAATCAACTTTGCCGCTCGGACTCTGTCCCAAACAGGAAGAAGGAATACTGCCCCTCTGATTGGAAGGCATGAGCGGCGTGTGCAGATGGAAGCTAAGCTACGTGGCAGCCAATAGGTCGGACATGCACCTAGTGCTGCAAATTGCCGCACAACTTAGATGAGCTCACTATAAATAAAATCAAGGCGTGCTGTTTACCATCAAACACCACTGACCTAATAGGATATTAATGCTGGTGGTTCCAAACCTTCTCGCTTATTCCAAGAACCTCCCCGTATTCTAATTACCCGCCGGATGCTGATCGGAGAAACATTCTGGAGGATAAGTATCTACAACCACTTAGATACTCCAGCCCTAGCGCAGTTCAAAGCTTTCTGCATGAGGCTTCATAAGCTTGAGCTCAATGAACTACGCAATCCCATAACTCCGAAAGAAGTTCAACGGGCCCTCGAAGGTTCGAATTGTTGGTAGAAAAATGTTCAAGCACCCACCACCATCTGGCTAGAGAACAACAGCTAATCCCCATAAACGCAGAGACCGTGAACTTCTGAGTTTGGAGTGGCTATATAACCAATCGGTACTGGATGGAGCCTGTAAAGTCATTATGAGTTCAGATTCCCTTTTGAAGGAAGCAGACCATGCAACAGATGAATTTGGTTTCGGGCACTGAACGATGAGACCCAATTTCACCGAGTTAGTACCTCATCAGCAAAAAGCTCACGTCAAAGCTGCGGAAACATAAGTACTCCTGCACCTAAATAAGGATAAGCCAATGCATGGGGTGATCTTCAAGAGCATCAAAGACCTCGGCGGATCCAAAAATTGGACCTTTGCTTTCCTCTGGTCTGCCTGCCAGGATGCAAGATAAAATATCATTCCATGGGATAGCTAATGCCACAGCGAGCTCCACTAAAGGTGGAGTAATACTGCCTCTTTCATTTTCGTAAGCAATCATTCTGCCTTATACTTTCTGCACATCCAACAGAACTGTTACCTTATTCTTGCCTTACTCGTGAACCACTTGGAGAACGTTTGACCGTTCTTACTGCATCTCCGGGATGCATTTTTTATTCACCTCCAGGCCTCATCGTTTGACAACAGAACAGAGCACTAGCTCTGAATAGCTAATTTCACTACACCAGTATAGATTCCACCTTCGGTAGTTTTCTATCAACTTGAGTAATGATAAGTTTGCGGTTACTACATAGATAACGTCCTCTTGGTTTTCACTAAGTTCTATGATTTATATAGGATACTCCTCAGCCTGGAAATCAGAAAAAAAGAACTTTCCCAACAAACTCCGCAGCAGCTTGCAAAGACGAACTACATCCAGTTCGATTCATTCTGCCGCCTCTGCAAATTTTATCAATAGATGTGGACTCACCGAATAATAATAAATGAAGACTAAAATAATAGGAATATGTAACCCCAAGAGAGCGCGATTGCACTGTAAGATTCATAGTCGAAATTGCGTAATAAATGTCAATAAATGCTTCACAAATAAAAGGTCTATTTTGAGCGGTGCATAGTCGCTAGCAGCATAACCACAAATACGTTTTCAATAAACACATGTCCGAGTTAATTGCCCCTTTTTGCTTTCATTCTCTAGACTGACGGTCTCCATTTATGTCCAGTGTTCGACCTTGTGGTGTGTTTTTTAACTCTCGTTAACGCTAATTGTGCAACTTGATCTTCTCCTTCTTTACTTTTTTCACGGTTGCTGCCTTCCTAAATTGGTGAATGACGCTGGCGATATAGACTCTTTGATCGGAACAAATGCCAAACGACAAACATCAAACTTCCCGACCTACGCCCACGTAGGTGATTGAATGCACTAGGAAATAATGTCTTTACAAGGGGATTAAGGGGGAATTATCTTGATCAAGAAACTCTCTGCTTTGTTTGAATGATTTTGACAAAAGATAAGTAATGAAAAAGTGAGGACGTCTATTTTCCTAATTTGATTCAATCTCAAATGACCTCCGGATCATTCTGGTTATCCACTTCAATTTGGAAGTTAGAGAAATATCCTCAGAGAGAGTTAGATAGTTTGGAGGGGCTTTTCAACCATTAATGACTTGGAACCCATATGTGAAAAAAGTTTTTGCTAAAAAACCTTGAGGATTCATTCGAAATCTACACCTTTATCGTCTTTGTCTGTAACAAGACCCATGGTAAACTACGGTGGGAAGGTTGATGTGCAAAAATAGAAGAGAGTTCTATGCAAGTTACTTTAGCCGTAGAAATAGAGTTGCTTGCGTATTTTGGAATCTTTTACAGTTTCTTGCCATAGCTATTTTGTATCAACTGATCAATAGTTTAATGAAAATTTTGAATTTTTCTTGGAACCACCATTACTTTTCGTAAATTCCAATCATACTGTGTGAGAAATATAATGAATTTCCATATACCAATAAAAATATGAATGTTGAAAGAAATAAAGCTTGTGAAACTTACATCTAAGCAGTCTTCAAAGATAATATCCAGCGTAGTCCTGCAACAAAACAATGATATTAGTTAGGAGTACGTTCACCATCCATCCATCCAATAAACAACAGTAAATATCCTGAAATATATTCTGCTATTCCTCTCCTACAATGCGATATAAAGGACACGGAAAGAGATAATAAAAAACAGAATTTAAACGTTATGAATTCATGCGGCTTCATTCCGAAAATGAAAGCAATTTGTTGTTTCACTGCAGTTTCGTTTCATTTTGCGGAAGTTTCACTTCATGCCTGGAATTTCAACTAGAACACAAATTACTTTTCGCTCATTGAACCTGACCTCATTTATACAAAAATCATAAGGAAGCATGAGTGTATGTGAAAGAATAGTTATAACACTCGTTTGATATTTATGTAAACCAGCTATTTAGGAATGTCACCAGGTATTTTTTGATTTCACTCATTGATTAATACCAGCAAATAACTTGTTAAAGTGTTTCTTCGATGAACTATTTGTATAGTGGAATGTGATTGAATGACTTGTCTAATGTTAATTCAAAGAAGTTGCAAGAACTACATAATTTATCGACTAATCTCTTTTCAGAAAAGTCGAAGAATCTATTTCACCAAACAATCAAATGATCGACTATTGGAATCACATTCGATGCGCATATCGCACCGACCTTTCCTAGAAATCTGCTGACCCAATTCCCGTAATTTACACTTGATATCGATATCAGTAGAATGCACTCAAGTCTGTGATTACAATTTGAAAGGAGTCGTTTGCGACTCTGTGAGTATTTCAGTTATATCAGAACATGGACTAACAAACTCAATCAACAATACTGTCATTCTTATGTGTTGTTTATAGAGTAGAAAGCAGAACAAGCTCTGGTTTTTCATGAAGTTTCTTATTAGTAGCTAAACTACAGTTTGACAGTGTTCACATGTTAGCTCAAATTAATCAGTTCCACATCTCATTTCCCACCCATTCCTCTCTAAGAACAACTTTGCACTTGGAATGCACTCTCGGGAAGCAAGTACCAGGGAAGACATTATAAAGTTTCAAGGATGCCTTTCGGGTTGCAAAATGGACCCGCCGTCCAACATAACATCATTAACCTAATTTTCACGATACTAATAAGAAGACAGAGAGACCGGTGTGGTGAATGGATACTTTCAGTCAGACATGAACTATTTCCATGTTTTCCATAAATGGCGTTGCAGACTAACGCCATCCGTAACTAAACTTCGGGGACACTTCATTAAAACAAATGACTGAATCCGCACTGAAACAATGTCAAACTTGAAATAACCTGCAAGGTTTTAATTAATTTGTGTTGACTCAGTTACCTACAAAATAATTAAAATTATACGGAGTTCTATTTATCGAGGACGAAGTAAACTAATGATTGACAAGTGGTGGAATGAGACCGACAAAATGCTGAACGATAAAAACAGTAACGAAAGCGTTGGGGTGGAAACAGCAAACTGATTACGATTGAGTGGTGCGATAAACTCAAAGAATCGAATAAATTGATTACAATTTCATCGTCAATGTGCTCCCATACCGAGAAAATATTAGTGATACATCCTTTCTTTCCACAAATTTTCTCAAGGGCTCCTCATTTCTTCCCTATTCTTGTATAGAGAAGTTACTGAATGTATTCGCTTTCTTTCCTATACAAAAACGTTCTTCAACCTATCAACATACATTCTCGTGATACCTGCAAGTCGGTTTTCCATTCAAACAGAAAAACTTCAATTATTTCAAGTAAAAGTCGTCACGCAAGTGGAATTTGCACAGATCCACGTTGGAATCTTTGACCGGCAAGCGCTAGCGTTTGTTTCGTGTGTGTATAACTGCATCGACTGGTATGGAGCCAAGGCCATCTTGATTTAGTCAGCGTTCCTGAGCTGTTGCTAGTGCGTTTCGCAAATTGCACACTGCAGTCTGCCGATACAGACCGGTCAGACCCCTTAAGATGCCATAATTAGGTCCCATCGAGTCATATACAGGACGTCCGGTGAATATCAAGTTTTTACTGAGATAGAAGAAACATGTAGTAAGAAACGACAAATAACGGTTAAAATCATCTGAAGGGAACTAATGCAATTAGTTAAAAATGAATCCATAGAAGTAGTAAGATATGTTAGTATTAATGATATAACTCTAATCTTGATAGGAATCTGATGTAATTTCATGATGAGGACATAGAATTATGTAAAATAATGAATCCTGAGATTGCATTGACCTCAAACCTGTTCATCTGGGATGATATTTCAGTAACGTTTAACATATCCATTGGAATAAATGTTAGACTGTTACAATCCTATCAGAACAACTATGGGCAGAGTCACACACCTAGGTTGATTGAGCTGTTGCTATTGATATTGGGATATAACATACATTCATATATCAATTAATTAATTTTCGTTACATTCAATAATTTTGTGTACTTGCAGCGTTTGGGATTTCAATAAATCAATCCATAACTCAACACAATGTTGACTTGTCATAAAGTAAGTACCAAGAGTTTGTGAAATCCAAAATATGATTTTTATACATATGTTATTTTCCTTCTTTCAAACATATATAAAAAGTATGTTAATCTACTAATATAATATTATGTCAAAGACGAATTCCAGATACTTATTTGAAGCAGAGTCAAAAGATGACGAATTCAATGAATTCAATTTCTTGAAGAGATTCTTCTTATATTCCTGAATAACTTGAATACTGCTCAAAGAGTGGTACATTTCCAAATCGTCAGTAGACATCACATACATGAAGTTTCAGACACATTTTGGAATAGTTGTCCAATAAAGGTATTGAAGAGTGCATTGGAGGACACTTTATGTGACACGGAGAGAATTGAGAGAAGCTTTCCGATAAGAACTGCTTGTGCTCAATACTTTAATACAACTCAAATCATCACAATTGTATGCCAATGTTGTTTTCTTAGCAGAATCTCGTGTTCAATTCAACTGGGAAAATTGAAGTCGATGTAAATAATATACGGCTGAATGGCCAAAGTTTTTTTAATAATCCGGAATTTAATATCTCAAGATCCCAACTTCAATCCTGAAATTACTTGGATAAATATAGCATAAGCAGTTTGAAGAACGCCAACCTATAATTATGTTCATACTCCATACACAAAGTGACAAAAAATATTTTAAATAACCGCCAAAGTTCATTTCATTTCAAATAAAAAATATTGATTTTCTGGAAAGATGCATTTTTTCGACTAAATATAATATTTTCCCAATTGGTCATCGAAATTTATTTATATGGGTCTATTTGGAATCAGCTCGTCAAGATAGATTTGAGAAACAATTGTGATTTTTTGAAAAATAAAAGAAAACCTTTCGAAAATTACATTTTTTAATAGGAAATAGGAATTTTGGAGGTTTTATTCATTTTTATGCTGAATCCTGCGTCTGAGCTAATATTTTCGGAATCATCACGAAATTTTTCGTATGAAGTGCGAATTTCAAGTAAATCTGATGATTTTCGAGGGGTGTCTCACTTCGGAAATCTTGTGTACATGACCAGAAATCCCTGAAATCCATGTTGAATTCCAGAAATCCAACCTGAAATTCCGAAATCTTTGATGAAATTCAGAAATCCAATATGAAATCTTGAAATCCCTATGAAATCCTTATGAAATCCAGAAATCTCAGGTGAAATCTCAATAGAAATCTTGAAATTCTCAAGATATCCAGAAATCCTAAGTGAAATCTTGAAATCTTGAAATCTTCATGAAATCTTGAAATTCTTTTGAAATCTTGAAATTCAAGTTGAAATCCTTGGTGAAATCTTAAAAGGAACTTCGCAAATACTCGTGGACTCCCGCATAAAGTCCCACCTGATTGTTGAAGAGTAAAGACTGGCGCAGAAACCGGCACAACCGGACAGAAACATGTTATTGCAGTACATGTGCCGGTAAGGTTTGCCGCCTAGAAACATTTTCTGTGAAAAAAAGTTATTGTATAATTGAATCGAGAATTGAATATGTTATAAACTACATAATATCAAACTTCAAAGAAAAATCTCGAGTGGTATCAAATAAAATTAAAATCTTAATCATTTATTAGGAAATCCTGATTTGATGTACAAATATTACGGAAGTGAAACACCCCTAGTAGGAACCCTGATTTGGTATACAATTTTTAAAAAAGTGAAACGTGCCCGATATCCACTTAATATCTAAAAAAATTGCAAATGATACTGCGATTTACATTTGGTTGTCAAAAAATGAAGAATTGCGCTAAAATTCCCCAAAGGTAATGAAATTTCGATGAACCTGCACCCGTATGCTTGAACATTACTGCCAACTGTGTGCAGCATTTTTTTTACCTTGGAATCCTGAAGGAAATCTTGAAATCCGAATGAAATCCAGAAATCCCTTATGAAATCCAGAAATCTCCGGTGAAATTCAGAAATCGTACAGGAAATCTTGAAATCCAAATGAAATCATGAAATCCATATGAAATCCAGAAATCCTAAAGGAAATCTTGAAATTTCTTATGAAATCCAGAAATCGGTTCAAAAGTTCTGAAATCCAATTGAAATCCCTCAAATGAAAATTTGGTGTACAAATTTTAGGGAAGTGAAACACCCCTCGATGATTTTGTATTTTTTCTGATTTTTAGACTTTTTTCGAGTAATGTTTTACCGCTGATCGAATTGAAATTCACAGAGTATACTAATTTCATCATTCTGAATCAATTGGTGACAGGAAGAATTGATCTATCTTTTACCATTCGCTAGTTGAAAAGTTCATCTGGAGTTGAGAGGGTCATTTCCATCGATAAAAAAAATACTTCCATTCGTGATAGATTTTGTGACATCACATATTTCGCTATATACTCAGAGAGATGAACCAAATCTTCGAGTAGACTGGATGCTAGATGCTAATAATGTCAGACAAATCCATAAAATGATGGTTTACTTTTGGTACCACTTCGCACATAGCCAAAATTCTTAGTGGTACACATGTCAACTACTGCCCTTCAGAAAGATGACACGTTTACTAAACCTGCGTCCCAAGTTAGTCTGTTAACTGAATGAAGACCTAAGAACTCCACTTCGTTATAAAAGGGATCAGTCCATTGCATGTGTTTGTGGATATGTCTCTGCTAAGATTGTCTCCTGAAATTGTGATCGTCTTTCGTCAGCATACCTTGTTATATGAGCATTTGTAAAATATTGGAGTAGATCATTCACGTATGTACAAAAAAAAGGGTCGAAGACGGATCCTAGGGGGAACACCCAAGTGCTATATCCGCTCGCAAGCTCGCAAAAAATCATTTATTTATACATCGTTTGTAAATTGGGTACATAAAGAAAATAACTTTAATAATAATAATAATAACAGCAATAACAACGAGTCGCGCAACGAATTTAATTAGAGGCTATTAGTAGGGCGCATAAGAACACATGATGATTACATCACAAGCTACTTGTTATTAATGATAAAGAGAAACACATTAAAGTTTCAAACCAGACTGCATATGCAGAAAGGCTGTCTGATACTCAGTCGGTGTTGTTACAAGCAAACTTCCGCTCATTTATTCATCATACGACTGAAACAGAATTCAAAAGTAGACGACAAAACATTGCACAGACACTCACAATATTCATCTAGCTTAAGAATTATGAATTATGATGAACACTACCTACTTAGAGCATAATCCAGAACTTTAAAGTACTAATCATGATTATAATATTCATAATGTTGATACATTCAAGAATGCCTTATGTTAAACAGGTTTACTTTCCAACATCGCTACTGAAATATACTTTCGTATACCCAGTTTCAGCGTCGTCTATGAATGTATTGAATAGTCGGTATAGTTTATGCACACATTGATTAGATACCTTTACTTCACGCAGGACCTAACATTTGAGCATGTTTGTCACATGTCTAGATATTGTGCACTTCGATCAGTTTTCTTTTAAAATTTACCAATTCTCTTAAGAACCGCTACTTAACATTATTGATGGAACATTTGGAACAATCACTGTATTTTCATTAAAATGTTCGGATTTTCCGTGGCCATTGAATAACTTGCACGCTCAAACGATTTTCAAGGTGATTATCGTTGCTTTTGTTGATTATATCTGCTTGGAACTGAATGAGCGGATGATAGCAACCAATTAACATTGTTTTTTATACGAGATACCTAATCATTGATCATATTTTATGACAGAACAGGAAACTTGATGAGCATCAAAGTCATCTAATGAAACGTTCTGATAAAGAGAAAGCAAACCAAAGAGACTACAGATTCAGGCAGCATACGCAATTAGAGTTGATGTTCCTTTTAGCAGTAGTGGTTCGCATTCACTAGTCTGAGAGGTGACAGAGAGCTTCATTCAGATGCCAAATTTTGCAAAAATAAAAAAAAAACAAAATTCAAGGCTGAATGAAATAATTATGTAAGGAGCTGCATGTATTGTGTCAAATGTTAATTAGGATTCTGAACCTCTGTTGAGTCGTAAAATGAGAACAAATCTATCTTCTCCGTTCACCACGTACATTTTTGTTTAATTCATTCGATGTGAATTGTGATGGAAACAACATGGTTATCGTATTATGTATCTAGGCATTAGGCAAAAATATACCAGTGATAGCAAAAACATATTTAACTTAGGAATATTTTTTAATATCAGTGGAGTGATGAAATCCTTGAAAATCGATTGTGCATGTCCAACAACCTGAAAATCAATTTCGACACATGTGCTTACTGGTATATGTTATGAAATATTTTTGAAAAATTTTGCAAGTGACAATTTGAGATAATGGAAAATATCGATTTTTCGGTTTCTCTACAACTACCAAACTCCATTCTTCTGATTAGGTTTACTGTAGTGTATTTCGTCGTGTTTGTGAGTTCATGTGCGAAATGAAGTGATCATGAAAAAAACGATGTTTTTTGGAGTGCCATATGATCACAGTAAACGTGGAATTGTGATTGAACTGTTGAATATGAATAAATAGTATTGAACGGGTCCTGGCAAAAACCAATGTTTTCAGATTAGTGTCTGGTGTGGAGAAAATATACAAATATTGCACTACAGCCCAGGTACTTAGGAAAATTTTGAAAAATAATAAACAATATTACTTTTACGAATGTTCTTGAAATAATACTTAACTCCTTTTGATATCTTGTCATCCACTTTTGAGATCTGAAATTTCATCACTTCATCATCGAATTTTATTTTTTCGTAATGATTCGGAATCAGTTCGTCAAAATTTTAACGTGCAAGGGAATTTATGACGTTTTATTTCTTTTTATGGTAAACTTTGTATCTGAGCTTATAAAAATCATATATTTTCAGAATCACCATGAAATTTTACGCATAAAGTGCGAATTTTGAGACAATATGATGATTCTGTATTTTTTTTTAGGACTTTTTCGAGTTGATCTTTTTTTGCCGATCGAGTTCAAATTCGTAGAGTATACTAATTTCAACATTCTGAATCAATTGACGTTCGCAGAATTGATCTTTCTTCAACCGTTCTATAGTTGAAGAGTCCTTCTGGAGTTGAGAGAGGGTAAATCTTCCGAAATCTTGTCAATTCTCCATTGAAATTATTTTTTTTGTAATGATTCGGAATCAGCTCGTTAAAATACTTATGAGAGACTTTTGCGATTTTTGAAAAATGAATTTTCGATTTTTTTTACCGTGCAAGGGAATGTTTTATTTCTTGTTATGTCAAACCTTGTATCCGAGCATATACAAATCATTTATTTTCAGAATCAGCATGAAGTTTTTCTCATAAAGTGTGAATTACGAGTAATATGATGATTTTTAGGGTTCTACCCCTTAGGACTTTTTCGAGTTAATCTTTTTTTTGCGGATCGACTTAAAATTCACAGAGTAGGTATAATAATTTCCGAGATAATTTCAACATTCTGAATCGATTGGAATTCGCAGAATTGATCTATCTTCAACCATTCTCCAGTTGAAAATTTAATCAGAAGTTGAGAGAAATCTGCTCAATTCTTCATCGAAATTCATTTTATTGAATGAATCAGCTCGTCAAAATACATTTGAGGGAATTTTGGGATAAAAAAAATTGAAAAGTAAACATTTTCGAAAATTTTATCGTAAACGGGAATTTTCGTTTCATTTCTTTTTATGGTAAACCCGGTATCTGAGCATATGCAAATCATATGTTTTCAGGATGAGCATGAAATTTCATTCATATAGTGTGAATTTCAAGATAATATGATGATTCCATATTTTTATGATTTTAAGGGGTTTTGGGACTTTTTCGAGCTAATTTTTTTTGCCGATCGACCAAATATTCACTATACTAATTTCAACATTCTGAATCGATCGGCGTTCTCAGAATTGATCTATCTTTAATCGTTCTCTAGTTGAGAAGTTCATCTAGAGTTGGGAGGGGTGATTACACTGATTACACCCAAAAAAAATCCAATTACTTATATTCGTGATGATTTTTGTCATTTCGTTAATCTGCCATCAACAGAACAGAAAAAGTCATCTGGATATTGCCTTGCCACTAGAACTAACGCCAAAACCCGACAGCACAGTCATTTATTATGAACAGTGTCAATGTCACTTAATTCGCCGTCTGTTTGAGAAGAGATAAACCAAATTATGATAATAAAATTAGATAAATCATAAAAAGATGGTTTATTTTTGGTACCACCGTGCACATAGATTAAATTCATACTGGAAATACTGCCCTTTCAAGAGTTAAATGAAGATATTTTTGCCTATGAGATTTTCAGATGGAGAAGTTTGTGCTGAAAACATGCATTCTTCAAATGACCAATTATGAACCATCACGTGACCCTTCAGTCTTAAAGACTTCGACATCAAAAACTCGGCTATTGTAGTCATACAAAATCAGAAATACTGCTATATTTCATGACAAAACCTGGTATATTGATGGAATCATCAAAAGATGTGGATATATGTTTGTCATCAAATTCCATAAAGAAACTTTAGGAGGTTTTCACTGGACAAAAAAAAATTGAAGCGATACCGTCGAAAAGCACATATTTTACGGACCTATCGATATGATTGGCTGGGAGGCGATGAAAATCACAAAAATTGATAGAATACAAGTTGAAAAAAAAAAAACTGAAATCTAAATTGAACCAACTTTCATGATAATGTGATTATATAATATGTAGGTAATGTTATATGATTGGAATTTTATTTTTGTTACCACATATGTAAGTTTATTGATCTGTTTTATGTTCGTAAAAATGATAAAACATGAATATTCATTAGAATTATTTCAGTACCTAGTTACCAAGGAAATTGATAATAAAATAACTTTATTGAAAAACAAAATTGAAAATGCTTTTGACGAATTCCCAATTCAGAATATTTCAATAGATTTCTCTCAAATCCCTTGGAATTCGGTGGATTTTTTGTAATTCTGTGAATTTATTCGGAATTTCTTGGAATTTCATGGATTTTCTTAGAATTCTGTGATTTTTTCTTGAAATTTCGTGGATTTCTTCAGAATTCCGTAGATTTTCTTGGGTTTCTGTGGATTTTCCGTCAAAATGGAATGCTAGTGGACGCAATTTATCTTACGGTTAACCTCTCAGATATACTTATTTGCTTCCCAAACGTATTTCCTGGAAAGCAAAACTCGCAAATTTCAATATGAGCCAGCTTCTACTTTTAACACAGAAATATCTCTTTGATGTTATTCCAAAACATCCATCATTATCAAGAACAAAACTTTCATTAATATCTACACTTCTGACCTATGTAAAGAGTATTAATCGGCAACAATACTAAAATGAACATAAACATAACCCCGATAACATTATCGTTATTTGAAGCGATCTGAAAACAAAACTTCTGGAGATGGGATCGCAAAAGTTTCTTGGTAACGTTCGTAATTAAGTATTTTCTGTTTCCGTGCATCTGTCTTGTTAGGTAAAAATAATGCTTCGATGCGGGTTCCATGTGCAATAACACATAAAAAATGCCTTGATGTCGTTATTAAAATTGATGACCCACATGGTGGAACGGGTTTGACAATTACCAGTGAAGAACATGTGAAGGTTATGAGTTGTAATGCATAATGGTAATCACATATCGGATTTCTTAATCACATGCAGCCACCAAAAAACAACGAATTGACGAGACGTGATTGTCTCTGGTAGATCTTGGTTCAAACATTTGAATTCTCCCTGAATAGCTTCGTTCATTTTGGCTTTCCAGTCAAATGGTCATTGACAATAAAGTTTTTTATACGAAAAGGAACTGTGATGTCCAGAGAATCGTGAAAGCCGAGCAGGCCTGTATGCTGAGGGAAAGTAAGGTAGAAATTGGTATTCTTCTTGAATTTCTGCAAGCTGTATGCCTCAGGGAACACCTCCGGAGGCATTCAGTTCCACAGTTCTATCGTTTGCGGGTAGAACGAAGTGACGACGAAGGGATGCGAAGTCTGAGCTTGACAAGTCAGTTCAATGGTGGCACAATTATTATTTCAGAAAAGCGTCCATAAAAATGTCTATAATTATTATTTATGTACCAAGTGCGTTATATAGATCCTAACACCCGGAGGGTAACATTTGGTCCGAGGGCTTTTGGCCCGCGGGACGAATGTTGCCCGATGGGCGTTAGGATCTAGTAACACTCGTGGTGCATACAAGATTTAATTTTTCCCGAAAAAATCATTTTATCAAAATGAAAAATCGTTTTCAAAATCGGTTCACTGCTCTTAGCATTTTCCTCTGACAGTAGACATGGCATTTGTTGATATATTGACGTTTGTTGAATATTGCAGTCATCCACGGCCACGGCAAATAATAATAATAGCCGGCCTCTACCCGCACATGCTATGCCTTTGGGTACACTCAACGAGAGTTTATGAGGGAGTATTATTATTATATATTATATTTAGTGAATGTCATTGCTGCTGTCTTTGTGTAATCTTATAGTAATAATGGAAATGAATACGAATTTACCCAATACTATCGTAGAAAATGCAGCCAAAGCTGCGAATAAGTTATTGCCGGAGAAATCCAGACTCGTGTACGACAAGGATAATGAAGTATTTAATCAATTGAAACTGAAAAATAAAATTATTGTCATAGATGAGACCGTGTTATTGGTGTTCTTTCAAGAATTGGTATTTTATTTTATTTAGTTTATGTGTTTGATTGATTTTTTTATTTCAGTCTAAAAAATGGTCTCCAACGTCTTTGTGTTCGAAATATTTTATTTTAAAATCTATACTGATAGTCAATGAAAATACCAATATTTCTCATTTTTCCCTGCTAACAGCGTATTTAAATATGAACTCTGAAAGATAAATTCCGAAAAAATTTAAGGTTTTGACAGTAGATCAAGTTGTTACGTACCGAAACGGTCGGTGAATCGTCCAACACGTCCAACACGACAAAAATACCATAAGAAGTAAGCCTTCAACGATTGCCAAATACTCAAAATTGGATAATGCAAATGAATATACTGGACAGTGTTTGAGAAGGACTTCAACAACTCTTTTGAATGAGGCCAGTGCATCGTACGAAAGTTTAAAAATGCACGGAAAATGGAGGAGTGCATCTGTGGCGGTAGGTTACATAAAACAGAACATTTTCTCTAAAAACAAAGTGTCACTAATGATAGTAAATTCGGTTAAAGATTCTCATGAATTTCCTAGTGGTTCTCGTATGAAAGAACTTCCAATTACTAGTGATCAAGTTTCCTCTTCTGAAGTTTCGAAAAAATCCGAAGATTTCCGGTCACATATTTTTCCGGAACATACGAAAATTGCACTCTTAATTTTAATTAGGTAAGACTCCGTTCTAGCTTTTGCTTCATTTCTTCTCGTACAATAACGCCCGCTCATAATGCCCTAGGGCGTTATGAGTGTATTTATAGCAACCTTATGTAAGGTAAAATAAACAAATAATATGCAAGTGAAAGATAAAACAAGATCTAAACTACACTGGCCACTATGAGATCGGCAATTCTAGAGAAGAGACATGGTTGTGTTTTATCCGCATTGAATTCCACCAAGTTGTTGAGCAAAAGCATATACAGATTTGACATCAAAACTAGATCAGAGCAGCAGCAAAGTGCGAATTGCAATGGAAAAGAGTGCTTCTAGAAGACCTGATTGATTAAAAGTGAATTATGGATTGGAATCGATATGTCATGAAAAGGTTGAAGCAAGATTCTAGAGAAGTAGGGAAAAATTAACAAAATTATCTCGACAGCTCTAACAACTCAGCTATACCAATCCACTGTGTGCTAAAATGGATTTGACTCAGAGGAGAATTTATAGTTTTCAAGAATTGTTTGTCAAGTAGCTAGTATAGGTATAACAAAAAAAATAAAACTAAATTAATACGTAGCAAAATTGCAGACGATGATGTTAATGCTGCAAATGCTGTCATCGTCTATAAAACCGACTATACCATCAAATTGCTCCATGCTCCTACCAAGCCAGAACATCGAGGAACAAAACGAAATAACGGCATGCACAGCACGCTTGATGAAATAAAAATTTTCTTACACAGACACCTGGTGACAACTCAATCTCCCAACATAATCCAATATCAATAAACAAATACGAAGCGGTGGCAACACGAGTCTTTTCCCATTCACAGAAATAAATAAACTCCATAGATCTCAACGGACACGGGGAAAAACACATTCATAAATATAAAGCGCAATTACGGCAACAACATAGACTTCACTTGTTTCAATTCTGCCGGCGCGATTGTTCGATTGGGAACGCGGCGGCCGTGGCTCTCGCGCGTACAGAATCGAGTGTGCTGTGATGCAGACTGCGCTCTCTGTCTCTTGCATCCCGTGCACACGGTTAGATAGATTTGCCCTCGATGCATGTGTACATATGGTCTCAAGGACAACTACAATTATATAGGCTGCGCTGCTCTTCTTTCTCTTCTCTGCAACAGGCGCGGTGTTCGGCTCGGCGGTGAGCGGGACGGGCCTCGATTGCTCCGGATAATTGTTCATTAATCCGTATTTGGTAATACGGTAGGTGACGCTGCAGAGTTACTTACTTTTACTCTCGACTGTGATACTCTTTCGAACACGGTTGTTGGCAGAGTGAAGGAAAACAGAAGACAGAAGGGGGCTGCACTGAATGCTTCTTCTTCTTCTTGGAGGATTATTTTGCAAAAACTACAAGCGAGGGGCATGGCAAAATCATAGACAGCTACCTGGAGGAGGATAGGTCTTCAGTGATCGAGAAAGACATACGACTGGCTTTCCACAGGGCTTCGTACTTGGACCTAAGGAACGAGCATTATAACGACGCAATGAGTGAACGTGCCAGAGAGGGTTAGCTTAGGTTGGGTTAGGTTTGAAATGAGTGGATCTACTCTGCCCTCCTCTGCGACCGGTGAGAGTCTTTTGTGGCTCACGCCAATTCATATTTCACCAAATAAACCTAGCTTCTTGACGAAGCCTATAAGTTTATTTGATGTATGATCTGTCAGGTCCGAGAGAAAGAGTGAAACTCTGCCAAACATCAAAAACCTGATTCTGTCCGCTGCGGGGCAGGCACAAAGTATGTGCTCTGCTGTTTCATCATCTTCAAGACAGAGACATGTCGGGTCCTCCGACAGTTTTAGTCTTGTCATGTGATGATTCTAACGACAGTGGCCTGTCAGTAGGCCTCTTAGACTTCTCATTTCAATACTGGTGGAGTCTAACAGTGTTTTGGTGAAATTCTTCAAGGAATATATCCTTGGAATGAGCCAATCCTGGTAGGTTTTGACAGAAGTTTAATACTTTCCTTTCTGTCCAGGTGTATACATTGAACACTTGGCAAAACTTGAACCTAATTGCGGCACCTTCTCTTGCAAGAAGGTCCGCCGTTTCATTGCCCTCCCTACCGGGGTGGCCAGGAATCCAGACCGGAGACAAACTGTTGAGTCTTCCTAGTGAGGAGAGTCTTCTCTGGCAGTTTGACACGAGCTTGGAAGTTGATCGATACGAGCCAAGTGCTTTCAAAACCGCTTGACTGTCCGAAAAAAATTTGAAAGATCGTTGAGTATACCCAAAGGCATAGCCTGTGCGGGTAGAGGACGGCTATTATTATTATTTGCCATGGCGCTCCGGGGCGACTTTCTGATGTTTCAGGTGATGTAGGAAATCCCGGAAAACCTACAGCACCACCTCGGATTGGCTTATATCATGATTCAATAAATATCGATTAAACTAGAGATTTCAGTTTTAATAAAATTGTCACAAAATAAAACTAATTCTTTCAAAAAATGTGTACACTTGTTTTTCCACTGAAAATTAATTAGCTGATTCATAAAACCTTTTTATCGAACATCATAATGTCATTTTCAAGATTGTGAGAAAAAACAGTCTCCACTCTTAATACCATTCAGGTGAAAATATCCAAGCGTATTTCGTTCTTTAATTGTTCACGAGTCTTGTGCAGTTCAGCCTTCACTTCTAATCTTGTTTCACTGATGACGCTGATGCATGCCGCAACATACACATCAAGTTCCTGGCCGGCCCTTTTTTAGTCAGAGTCTGGGTGTCCAAAGGATGTAGCTAACAAACAGGAAACTTGCAATTAAATGCAGTTTTTGGAGAAAAAAATTACTTATGGTTGTACTATTTATGTAGGGTAACGTTATGTAAGTGAATAATAGGAAATGAAAATTAGGGTGCATCTGGCAACACTGACATGGATAACTTTATCTCTTATACATATAACAAACGGGGAATAAGTATTGTGGACAATTACAATGAAACGTGTTGTCTAAAATAGAAAATTGCTTTTGCATATTTACATCAAATAGATATATCAGGTCGAAAAAAAAAAAATTTACAGTATTTATTTATTTTGGAGCACTAAAAACTTCGAAAATTATTTCAATTATATCATTCGTCAAGACATGACTAC
Source organism: Chrysolina americana (assembly GCA_958502065.1). Classification (NCBI taxonomy): domain Eukaryota; kingdom Metazoa; phylum Arthropoda; class Insecta; order Coleoptera; family Chrysomelidae; genus Chrysolina; species Chrysolina americana. Next base: position 62,717,703 of record OY293416.1, on the reverse strand, counting down.
TGTTTTCATTAGCAACTACTCATATATGGTAAAATATCATAGTTGAAATGAGTTAAACAGCATAAATATCAGCCTTCAGGATATTCATTACTTGAACTCTGATAATCAGGTAAGTAATATCCTTATCACAATTCACAAAGTGGGAATCCCATTAATTCAAAGTCTGTAACTCTCAGATATTTAATTCCGCACTATATGAGCTGTTTCATATTCGGAGAGTGTTATAGTTTGTATTTCCTTAAAATATTGATGTGAAATGAGTTTAGTAAAAACCTATGAATAGTCACTTTATTATTTTATATAATTTATTCATGACTATTTTATCCCATAGGCATCACTACAACCATTCCGCCATTTTTTGTATTCTTTATCTTCGTGATGACCGTTTGTTTTTAGAAACGCTACTGAATGTATAAATAATGATTATTAACATCGTCTAGAACTGATTAACGATCTAATAAATACATCACACCATTCTATTTGAATATTGTTTCTAATTTAAAAAAGACAACTCCATTTTGACTAATTGAGCTTCTTTTTCTCCTAACAAGGGTTTGGTAGCCTCTGAACGTGAGCCTCTCCGTTTGGGTCATTTGTACATCTACATGTTTGGCTCCAGTTGGAGACACCTGTGAAGTTTTTTTCAGCCGTGGTTTGGGTGTCCCATGAGAGAATACCCTGCTCATTTGTGCTTTGGTGGTATAACTTTGGTTCTTCTGGTTCCTCTTTCCCGAGAGCCTTGGTGGGGGTTCCCCCAGCTGACGTTCCTGGGGCAGTAGGTTTCACTTTTCTTGAATGGGTTACAGAGGTACCTGCTTTGGTTTCCCTTCTAGATGTGGTCTTTTAGTCGCCCCCAAGGATAGGCTGTACCTGGGATCGATTCATTCTAGCCCCGAGTAGCAAGGAAAATAGCCTCAGGGGTCTCTTCAGAGGTGCCTCTGTTAACTCATGTTTAGGAGGTACCTATGGTTTCCACGGTTCCCTGTTTCGCCTCCGTATCTAAGGTTGCCACTTCAGAGGTACCCTTAGACGTTCCCCTAGTCAGTGCCCCCGGTGCGATTGGCTTGGCTTCTCTCGAAAGGGTTCTAGAGTTTCCTGCTTTGGTTCCCCTAGTCGATGTGATCCTTCAGTAGCTTCTTATGATAGGCAGACCGTACCCAGGATCACTTGTTACTCAATTTGCAATTCAACATCTATTTCGTATAGTACTGCTGGATTGAACAGCTCTTGATCTACTGGTTTCCGATCCTCCTAATCTTCTCGTATGTAGAGAAGGTTGAAAACCAGGCTTTTGGTAGTCTCAACAATTTTTCCATCGGTGTATTACGGAAGCTGACACCAGAGGTATGGTGGTGTGATATAATATGGTGTCAGGTGTGTATTTTCCTTGTTTGGAGTACATTTTCTCAGATTGTTGTAGATCCGATAGTGAATGTTGGCTCTGTGGGATTTTGGAGTATACCCTCTCAATCTTGTCGTCATACATCGGGTGTCCATGATAACCGTGGCATTTCCCTTGTCAACATGGATGATTTGAATGGAAGCGTTTCGAGTTCTTTAGCACTGGAGTATTTTCGAAGATAGCGCTTTTTCAGCAGAACCTATTTCACTTCCATCTGAATTATACCGCTTGGACAGTTACATCTTGTTGTTTTGAATCTAAGGAGCTCACGTTATCCAGAATAGATATTGTTCTGGGTGTAAAAGCTTCAATCAATCAGTACAATAAAAGATACTAATCAATTCATCATATCGTCTGCGACCTTCAAACAAACTCATTATCCTATAATTTACATAACAAATACTTTTGTAATGCTCCAAAGAAGGTAATAAGGTGACTGACCCGATATTGTGTCACCGCATGTTATTCAGTTTTTCTCATTCGATATCTGCTAGATTATTGGCGAAATCTATGACACAAATTATGAAGAATAATATGACAAATTGCGAAATAATGAAAAAAATTACGATGCAACCGACGTTTCCGTTGCAATTAATCAACCAAATAAATCATCCTGTCTCGATGTTTACTCTGGATGTGAAATTGATAAAAAATATCATCAAATAAACAAGTATAGAGAGAGGTGTGGTAACATGTTCCATTCTCTATAAACTTCATTGCTCTGCTTAAATGAAAATAAAAGAATTTTTTGACGTCGATGTATACCAAAAGTAAAATAATTTGAAGTTCAAAGACCATCGTAAGAAGCAATCTAGAGATGGTAGAAATTTATGTTATTATTGAATTCGTGAATAATATGAACAAAGCATAATACTATAAGAGATCACTCCAGAAATGATAACTTGTGCAGTCTTCAATAATTTTAATACAAGACTACTAATTATAGCAACAGCTGTTCTACAGCACCTCTTTCTTCTGTATGAATGTTCATTAATCATGAAAAACTCATAAATCATTAGGTTGGATTGGATTCAAAGTTCCAAGGATGTTGAATCTAACAAACACTAATTAATGGAAATTTGTACACAGTGCTTTTGTAAAGTTATACCAACACACTACATTCTGAGTACAACAAGGCTTGAACATTTAACCAAATGATATGAATATAGTGGATTGTTAATTCTGCTCTGATTTGGTTTTATGCTTTTGATTTCAGATAACAACACAGTTAACATCCATCTTCAATTATCCTCGGAAAATATAAAATTTGTGTCCGCCTCTATGACAAAGTGTACAGTCTTCGTGTCAAAACGTTGAAATTTGTATGTTTTAATCAAGCGTTTACTTAAAAAAAAAACAAAATCGACCTCTCTGTCGTATCTATGGACTAACGCTCCTCCACCAAAACATTCTTGAAATGAAACCGAACATGCAATTTCCACGGTAATCACCAAAACTATTCAACTGGTGATAAACATGTTGTCGAATGTCAATTCCATCAATTTACATCTTTGAGTTAGTTAATAGTCATTAAACTTTCTCAATTGTAAACAACTTAACAAGCAATAGAGTGGAACTTTAAAAAAAGTTTTTTGAATGAATTTTTTGATATATCCGATTTTCTGAAAACTGTGCGGTTTCAGAAGATAATTATAAAGCTTAATAATTCGTTTGCATACCAGAGCGATTTGTCCTTTTTAGAAAACTCTACGTTCTAACCTGTCTACCTATTTTGAAGGAGGGTATTTTTTCTACTAAAGAGTATTCTACTCTCCATTACGAAAAAAAGTCTTCATATTTTTTCACAAAACATTGAATTTTACAAATTATCAAATAAAATCCACCGCTATTGAATTACTTCGAATTCAAACAAAGGTATAATTAGTTGAATTGCAGTTTTTACTCAAAACTCCCGCGTCCATCAGTTTGGCATAATATTTCAATTGTTGGGATTGGCAAATGTGGTACTTATTGCTATCTAACGACATGATATTGCTTCGATTTTGAAACTCTTCAATATCAGCTAGAGATTCATCCCTCAGAAATAGCTCTGCACCCGGAAAGAATGATTTCCGCCAGCAGCATGGTTCGATGAACTGCTCTCACCTCACAAGCCTTTGGACAGATCTTGTAAAAAAAGTGGGCCAGAATAACTTGGAAAACACTGGTTACTTGAATAGATCAACAAAAGTATTTCTCAGTTGAATTTTGAACTGCAAGGACTTTTCGGAGATGTTTAAGGGAAGTGAGCGAGTCTGTGAGCTAGTCATCACCGATGAGACGAATTGTTTGGTTTTGGACTCATGAGGAAACTATTCCAAGGCAGGTCGTATCATGATCAGCTGACCTGAAGTGAGATAGCTATTGGTACAAGAGGAAGAATAAAATTTATAAAGAAGTGATTTTGACAATGGACTTGGTTTCCCCAAGAAAGGGTATTGATGATGGTAATACCGATGACTGAATGGATGAATTGATTGGTATTGTTGCTCCTGACGTAATTACACCGTTTAATAGGTGAGCTGACCATGAATAAATTATTAATCAAAATCTCAACCTTGACATTTTATCGAGTTGAAAAACTAATCAGTTTGAATTCAAATGTTCATTTATATTAATATTTTTTTTATTCGAAGAATCAAATTTATGATTTTTTTACATAGACTTGATTTTTTTTCCGTCGACCTCGTAACATGCTGTTTAATGTTCTTGAGTGCAAACAAAATCAACCATCAATGATGCCTAGAAAAGGCCGATTTGTCATCAACAGGGTTATTTACTTAGGCCGTGCATCAGAAGTTTTTCAACTAGCAGTTGGATTAGAAACTTCAAATTTTGTATACTTATATAATCGATCATGCCATTGTACCTATAATATTTTTAGACCCACACTTTTTGACATATTTCCATTTTCTGAAAAAAATTACCAACATAGTAGTTTGGGAAAAATAGGTGTAGCCCGCAAACCGTTTTAAATTGGGAAACAATTTGTAGAGCAGTCTAGTTGTTCAGACTAACACCCGATGTCACATTGATGGTCCTTTTGTGAATCTTCAATATCACCAACAGTTTTGTTCAAACATTCTATTATTTTACTATCAATAGAGTGCGTAGAACATCTGATTTCGTTGAGACTATCAGAAGTCTGTATTGTTTTAAGTCTCAAATCATTTATATTGTGAACTGGTGATGAATAGACCAAATCTTTCATCACACCTCGAATATAAAAGTCCAAAGGGATAAGATCTGGAGATCTTTCAGGCCATAGATATGATCCTCGATTTTCCCATCAACGGTGATCGAACAAGGATGTCGGTTTGGTATACACACACTGTATTGTGCGATGGTGCATAAATCTGGTTCCATGAACGTGTAGAACGTGTAGAATAATTTCCAAGTATCTCCTACCAAACAGAACACATTCATGCGAAATTGTACTGGATTTTCAACTGCGAGCACCATATGCGGATTTTCAGAGGACCAAAAATGTCGATTTTGCCTTTGTAAACTCCCTGATGACAAAACTTCACCTCATCAGTCCAAATTATGTTTTCTATGAGTATGACATGCTCTTGTATCTTGAGTAAAACGTCCTCGCAAAAGTTTAGTCTATGAAGAAAATCATCTGGTTATAATTTTTGCAATATTATGAAATTGAAAGGATGTAGCTTATGGCGATGTAAAATGATTTGTATTTCAGAATGTGAAAATCCCAATTCCAAAGAAGCCGTTCGTATTGAGGCTTCAGGATATTTGAGGTAGGGATTTGTGACTTCGAATAATACTTACTTTTGATAGTCTCCATCCCAATTTATTGAAAGTATAGTAATATAGAATGTTTGAACAAAAATGGTGGTCAGCCATATTGGACATTTACGTTAGAGTTCCGTCAATAGGTATTGTTCTAGTTCGTTAAAAATAATTTGTCTTGTATAATTGAATGGGAATCCATATTTTTGATAAAAAATTATCACAATTGTCCTTTGGTCTCATGGCATACTTTAAAAAGCAAGAAGTACCTCAGCATTTTTTGATTTTTATTGAATAACTTGATAAAGTTGGAAGATAGGGAAAGCTTAGGTAACTTATTAAAAAATTCAATTTTCCTTTGATTGGTGTAAGGGAAATAGTAGGTGCCATTGGAAAAACTTGAGATTTTGATAATTTTTTTATTAAAAAATCGTCTAACCCCATATGATACAAAATAGAACCATCGATGGAACATTAGGTGTTAGTCTGGACTACCAAATAACTGCTCCACAAATTTGTTTTCCTAGTGTTGGACAGTGCGCTGCGAACTACACATCTTTTCCTACATTCAAATAAGAAAGTTGGTACTGACTTTTGACATACTCTGTTTAGCTGTTGGACTATACATTTTTTAGGTAGTACGGACATGATCGATTACGACAGCATAAGAAATTTCAAGTTTCTTATCCAACAGCAAGTTGGATAAGAAGCAAGGTTTACGTAAATCACCCTTGTTAGAAACTGAGGAAATTTTATTCAAAACACCTCTATTTAATTTAATTCAAAATATTCAAAAAATTCCATACGGACGTTGTCGAAAAAGCAAACGAAAATGACTACGCCAATGTTGACATGTCAACTCGTGTTTTTCGTCAATATATCGGAATTCTGGAGAAAAACGACATATATTTATTTGTAGAGTCGTTATCTGTGTGTGTAAATGTATTTTGCAGCCAGACTGAAGTAAACACGAGTATATGCAGGGCAATGCATCAATCCAAGGTTACTTTCAAAGGCGCGCGGCTCGAATAATATATCTACGCGTCCATAGGAAGTACTGGGAGGCACAAAAAATTTCAGAACGCTCGGACGGGTCTGGATTTATGTCTCTATTTTTCTCTAAATGTCTTCATTCGACCGATTCAATGCGTACATTGAATAATGAAGTAGCATCATTGTCTGAGAAAATTTGCAAACGACAGTTATTTCTCGTTTTCTTTTTTCGTGGTTGAAAATCTAGGATTAGCAAAGGAACATAAATAGCGGCTATGAAAATCAATGATGTCGCTAAAATTATGGATAGAGCTCAGGAAAGAGGCAACGAAAACACCAATAACAATAAAACAATAAAATATTTCAGACGTCCAGTTCTTTGATTACTGAAAATATCGGCACACTTGCAAAAACGCTTCGAAAAAAAGGCGGAATTATTGGCGGAAAATTCTAATCTTGATTCGCCAAAAAGCCTGTAGTACTTCATAATCGTGTGGTCTGAACTGTTTGGCAATCATACACACACACATTTAAAGGTTTATTTCTTTCATAAAATTCTATTGAATCGATGACTAGATACAGGATGAATTTGAGAGCTCTTGGAGGTACATTGACAGTATTCTGATGATTTAACTAACAAACCAAACTAATATTACTATTTTACTCTCAGCGACTATGTTTTGACGTGAAATTACATTTGTTACAGTTACAGCTGAATCATAAACTTCACCTAATTCAACCAAATAATAATGAACAACCTCTATTAGTGATTGCTTAAACTTCAATTACTGGAAAAATTACCGCAGTAATTTGGAGACCATAACTCATTCAGCTCTATGCTGTATCACTTCCGTTAAAAATAACGTAACTGTTATTCGCCATTTCCGTTATTTTGCTATTACCAATCATTGCAAAATAACGGAAATGGCGAATAACGATGACGTGATAACAGCATAGGGCTGATTGTCTTCTTGTAACTTTAGAATCATTTTACCTCTAAATCCCATCATGATATAATAATATTTTCACGCTGAATCCTGTCTTCGAACAATTTTCCATGAATAACATAATAAAACTACCCACAGTACGATATTAACCACAAAAAAAAGACGAAGCCTGTGGTATGAAAAAATTTTTGGATAGTCTCATGCAACAAAAATGTAACCTAACACCTTTATCCACTGAAAACACTGGTTGAACATGTAATATGTATAAACTATTGGAAAATTACAATTATCTGTTTATTGGGGATTTAATCTATACCAAATATATTAAAAAATTGCAATAAGTAATGCGACATGGCACATTTATTCACTTATATGTTCAATTGTGGAAACGCTGGTGTGAATACAAATCCGAAACTTACAAATGTGTTAATCATATGAAGCACAAAAGCCGATATTGATAAAGTTCAGAAGGAGTATTAAAAAACGACACAAAGGAATAGGTGAGCTGAGACAACGAAAATAGCCCAAATGTACTATAGAGAGAGCTGATGAATCTCTGACGAATTGAAAACATGAATAATTCAGTCACTGAGAATGCGAAAGGTATTATCAAATTATGGAACAAATGGTAGAATATTAAAAAAAAATACGAAAAATTTTATTACTAACAAAAAATGAGAAACAAACAAATTCAGCAGAATCTATAAAAGATCTGAAGAATGGTAGAGTTGCAAGTAATGATGATGTTACGTATGAAATGATTGAATACACAAGAAGAGAAGGATTACGAATTCTGCTGAACACATGTGACGCAGTTTGACTATTAAAAATTTACTTAATGACATGGGATATAACTATTCGATGAAGTCGACAGAGAAAAATCAATAACCCTGGATACCAGTTGAATGTTCAGCTTTAAGAAATTAAGAAAGAACATTGAAAATTTGTCTGAACTTCAGAATATACCATATAGGTAAAGTTCATCTACACAACTTTGGCAAGAAGAAAATCATCTCTTTGGTATTTACTGATGAGGAGAACACTTAGGGCAGAGTATCAAAATCGACGAACTGAAAATACCTAAAAGAAAAAAATAAATTGAGTGACCAGATGTATATAAAAAGGTACTACTATTGTATACTGTGTGAAATAAACAGAAAGTAAAGTAGTGAGGAAGATTAAGCTCAATGCTATTTTTACAACGTACACTGTCTATGTAACGAAAGGAAAAGACAAAGTAAAAAAGGAAATGGCTGTATATGGGCAACAGAAATCTGAAAAAATTCGATATCTCTAAATGTAACTCCTCAGATGATATATCAATTACAGTATAGGAAGCAAAAAAGACCTACAATAACCTTTGGAAAGGTCATAACAGAAAATGGAACGAAAGCATACGAAAAGTTCCACAAAAAATATAACGGTAGAAACAAAGATAAGAAAATAATTCAATTAATACTGAATGGGAGTATAATAGGTTGGATACTTACAATATTTATGGATAATTCTACTTGAGATTCAAAACACGAGTCTCATAAACAAGAGAAAGAAATCAAGTCAAAAGAAATTATTCAAAAAAGTAACTAGATATTTTCAGGTATGGTAGTAAATCTGAGCTACAAATAAAAGATCAGAAATAGACAGAGATAACTCGGATAGTGGAGGCCATCATATAGCTCACTACCTGTTAGGACGAGATCTGAAACAATTACAAAGAAATAAGGAAAAACATCTTCAGAAAAATCGATTTCTATAGATAGAGGTTGAAAAACTATCAATTGAAAAAACTGCGTATGATGTTGACATACTTATGTTTGATTGATGATTGGTAAATACCCACAGGAAGCGTCAAAAATAATAAATCGTTACAATTATTTCTGGAGAGATTATTTTAATTAACATTCTTCATGTGAAACGTAATGTTACGCATTCAACATTTCATTATTAATCTACAAAAAGTAAAAGTGAATTACTCTTATTCACATATTTGCCCCAGCAACGAGTTATAAATGAAATTCCACAATATTTTGGGAATGGAAAATATTCTTTCTTATAAGTTTCATTAGATATAGTTGTATTTTGAAACTTTATGAATATTTTCACAAATTATAGTTATCAAGGCATAAGAATCAGATGGTATATTTAGTCAATATGTATTATAACATCAGTCAGAGAGATTTTTTAATTGCTTTACAACTTTTGAATTCAAAAATAAAAAAATCTAAGAATTTAACAGTGTAAGAATATTGTCTTCTAGCTGAATCAACACAATCCATATTTTTTTTAATGTCAAGAAAAAATGAAATAGCTCCTCCGTAGCCATTTTCTGCTGTATAATTATATATAATGAGCAATTGCAGTATTTGCAGATCATGACGGTAAATCGTGAATATTCCTTTTCTTTTTTCTCAATTCCCAATTATCCTATATACCCAAACAGTTATGCCAACCTAATTGCCCCACACGATATTATCAACAACGCCAGATATATCTTGACGGACAAGATCAGATAAGAAAGAAAAGGCCTTTTTGACAGTAGTTTCATGCTGTAGATGAAATGATTGCTCAAGCGATTTGAAAATTAGAAAGCAGGGTAATTGAAATAAAGTTCGATACATAGTACGATTCATGTCACTGGTTGATGACATAGGTATATAACGCTATTATGGAGGGGCGAAGTTTCAATCCCACTTATGGAAACGAGATATTATTTCATATAATATTCTTTCAAAGGACCCCGCACTTTTCTTATGTAAAGTGGCGACCAGTCAAATTTTCTGAAATTTTGGTATGTTGCTGTACTCGACCTAGTAACTTAAAGTGTCCGAGGGCCCAAATGTTGAAACTGAAAACTGACAAGATTTAAAGATTTTTTATTTGTTAACTTATGAACTAGATGGAATTTCTGTTGCGTTGTGTTTACTTAGAAGAGCAAATTTTTCAAAAGTACCTCTCAGTACAATATTTTGAGGGGAAAATATCGCATAGTACACATTTCTTATACAGGGTGTTTCATAGAGAGAACCACAATTTCAAATTTGTTTTTTTGGATTATTTCAAGACCCTGTACTTATAGATTGATTAGAGCAAAAATCAATACCACTGATATACCGGGTTGCTACGGAAGTATTGCCTACGGAATATCTCAGTTATTGTATGAAGTAGGTTTGTGAAATTTGGAGCGTCGATATAATGACATAAGAGCTAGAATTTGAGCATATTGACATGTCGAAGTTAACTTCCGGTCTGACCGGAAGTAACATCAACTTTCTTATTTGAAATGGAAACCCTATTTTTTTTTCTTTTCGCTGTATTCAGCATTCAATTCCCTTTCTAATGACATATCACAAGTTGGTATCTAACCAGAAACTAGATCAGAAAAAAATTATTATTGAAATTCACCGAGTAGGCCGTGGAAGCAAAATGAAAGCCAAAAATTGAAAAGTTGGCTATGGAAACCATACGTCACTTGATAACAGTTGCTACTACTGTGATATTTTATTTTCATTCGTCGGCGTTATAAAAAGCCGCCAAAAAAAATATTGGAAAAATTGGGAAAAAAACAATACTCTGTAGGTCCATAGCTTAAATAGGAACATACAACTTTTTCTTGCCTGTACTATTCAGCATAACCATTCCTTTCTAATGATATAATAGAAAGTAATTTTTTGAAATGAAATACCAAAAAATCCAATTATTATTATTCAAATAACAAAACAGATTATCGCCATACGCAAAAATAACATTAAAAATAATGTGGAATGATAAATTATATCCTGTAGGTTCTAGGTTAAATTGGAACATAAACGTACTTGGTCTGTGCCATCGTCCATAGATATTCTAATATCTACCTATGGACGATGTTTGTGCTATTCAGAATAATCATTCCATTGCAATAATCATTCGAACCAAAATAATAACAAGTAGGCCGATTAAGATGTATTTTGGAATGAAACAAAAAAGAAACGAGAGCTCTCACGAACGCTGCTATCCATATTATTTTGACGTTCGAAGTTTCCAGTTTAAAATGCACTCCGACTACGTGTCGACTTCAACATACCTCAGTGTTTGTCTCAGGGATTTCCAATTAGGATGAAAGGATTTTTCGATTCAATTGGGTCGAACTAGCCTTCGCTGATGATTGGCAATGACCATGAAACCGGTACGGAGGTGTTCCCCCAATTAAATCGAAAAATAATTTCAGCTTTGATATTTGAAATGCATTGCAAAGTGGTTCTTGTAGAAAACTTTGCCAAGTATTAAACAAATATAATTCAATGGTCGTAGGGGGCAGTAGTTGTTTTTTGTTGAATACTTGCCGATGACTTTACCTATTGTATAGGTTTTATTGCGGAAGATTGGATTACGTAATCCACCATATTTCATTATTAGTTTTATGGTCTCCCGTCAAGTGGTGTCGCCCCTCTTTCATGAGGAGATTTTCCAAACACTCTAATCCAACATTTGCACAACAGACAACTTATTTCTTGAAGATTTCGCTATCATTATCATTATTCGATGGATTGTTATAGAACGTTAATTAATTTTAAGTTTATTTTTCATTATTTTTTCATATACTCACATCACTCATTGACGAAAAACGAAAATCAAGACTGAATCTGTGATAAAATGGGAAGAAACCGATTCTCCAACTTGTACCTAGTAGCAAGCTGGTGACCTGGGAAAAATTCAAGTGAAATAATTTTTTTGTTATTATCACTCGATTTGTATTTATCAAATATTTTCCAATGTTATACTTATTCTGACACAAATATGTGTGTGTGATTCCATGGAATCAGTTCTGTAAAAAGTTTGTGTTTGAGAAAGATCCACTGTGATTTTTTATCTGTATAGAATAACTTCTTAACTGAGAGGCATACCATGAAATAAAATATTTTAGTTTAATTTCAAATTGTTTGTTACAATAATAGAGGAAAATATTCACTGATAAGTCGTACATTTGTTATACCAAAAAGTACAAACCCGTTTGTGAAAGTTTCGAGTTTTAGTTGCTCCAGTATTGCAAAGTACTTCGTCAGAGCTTTTTATTTACTCTACTCAAACAGAACATTACAAATATTTTTTACGATTTTACCACGTTATAAAAATACTAATTTTACTTGAAACAGATGTATTATTTCCAAAACGAGTGAACAAAGTGAGTTTTTGTCGAATAAAATTTGTTTTTTGATAACTTTTTACGTAAATGACTTTTACCACTCGGCTTTTCATTCTACTGAAATATATTTAGAATAGCATTTTACTAAAAACAGAAAAATGTGCCTAAATTATTCCAGATGTTTTTACGTACCTAACAAAATAGCGGTTATGTTTATTATTATTACATTTATTATTTCATATATTCATTTTCTATAACCCTAGCTTCATATTCGAGGCAAATAATTTAGTCAACTATTAGGAAAAAAGTGAATCTGCTTTACTGAATAATCATTTTGAGCACCATAACTACTAATTAAAGCTACAAAAAATCGATAGAAGCCTCCATCAAATTATTTAATGTTCGTCTACAGCACCTAACCGGTGAAAGCTAATTCATTTCCTTTATTGTTGGATGCCTCAATAATAACTTATTTTTTTTCCTCGAGTTCAGTTGGGGTGCGACCAGTTGTCAAAAAAAACTATTATCTTCTGCCAGCGTTTCGACCTTTATCGATTTCACAGGATACATTAGTGACCTCGAAAATAACTGATTCATCGTGATTTGATAATATCATTTTGGGACACAGTACGACTTGGCATGTATTTTATTATTGTAACTGTGCTATTTGCGGTAGGCTTTTTATCATGAATATTTTATCAATACCTGCAGTCGCAGGCGGGAAGTGACCATTATAAATTAAAACCCGATAAAAAAATCCGGTCTGGTTTGAATTATATTCCATACTACTGAAAGTTATTCTACTAGATATTTCTTCGATTTACTGTACATCTGTGGGATATTTTTATAAGAATTTTTGATTTTTTATTATATATTATTTATGAATCAAGAAAAAACAGTTTTTAACTATATTACCATGTATTGAAATGCGTGCGGAATCTAAGATTACCTACACCCTGTGGTAAAAAGGTTGTTGCTAAGGTATCTAACTAACAATGCTTAGTTCTTAGTTTTATGATATGAAATGACAAATACAATGTCAATAAAACGTGACATCAGATGTCCATTATCTACTAGATTAGACGTAATGAAATATAATCGACATTATCGTGATTCAAAATGAATTTTCATTATTGTTTCTGAAGTCACAATACAAGCATAATGAAAAATTGCCTAAGAAATGCTTTTAAACCACGCGTAACACTTGAACACTCCTATAATAATAAACTGATAATTGATTGAGCTGTGTGTTTTTCGTAGAGGAATAAAATACGATTATATATCGTCAAATTAAATAAAAAAGTCACTGTATGACAAAATATATAAGAAAAAACTTAAATTATGCTTGACTAATTTGGAAACATATAATCTTCAAGATTTGTCTCCAAAGTAATTCTATATGTATAGAAATCAGTTCACCCCCTAGTGGGCTACGCTACTTATAATAATAGCCGTTTCATGACTTGATATGAAGATATATCTACACATAATATAAAACAAAGTCGCTTTCTGTGCATAATTAGGTTTTAGTGTAGTAGAGAATTATTGCAATTGTAATTTGTAATCAAGTCAAAAAATCATTTTTGGGGGCTCACATGGCTGCTCGCCATGAACCTTGAGAGAAATTTAAAAATAATGTACCAAAGAATTGTAGTTTTTCAAAAAGCGTAGGGAAAAGTCAGCAATGTTTTATTATCTCCTAAGGAGGAGGGTCCTATTATTGCAATATGAATAAATACACTTATATTGGTGAGTTATTTTGTTAAGAAGAATGTAAAATTAATACTTTTATTACTTTCATCTTGATGGTTGGATGAAAGAACAAGCTCTGCAATGATTTATCATGTGTAGAGATTGAGCCCTGTCTTTTATTAGGTTAGGTTTCTCTGCAACGAATAACCTGCTATAACAGCATTAATTTATATTATTATCATCATTATGCAAGAACAGAATGTGCTAAGTTGATAATAAAATTATAGTTGCCATCCATATAACCCAACGATTTTGTTTTTTCCCTCAATGGGTTCCAAAATTATTAATGAACACAGTCAGAATTTTAATTCTACAAGAATCGATCATTTCGACCTTTTGGACTTCATCAGTACCGCCTCCGTTTGAAAAAAATTCTGAAACAAATAATTTGAGTACCTACAGTATTTATTTTCCTTCTGCATTACGATAAAAAATATTTCTAATGAAAATCTCAATTCACCTATTTCGTTCACTGTGTACCAGCAGAAGTATTTTCAATCTTCAATGTCAGCTTCAGTCGATACATTTTCAGAATGTCAGAGCGCCCCTTCAAATGCATCTCGCATTTATTCTAAACGAGCTGACAAGCCAAAGCAAAACTGTCTTATCATTCATTTGAGACGTCTACAGCTGCAACAGTATAATTGACATGTATCATTGTTAATAAATAAATACTATGCGCTCGCAATTATGAATTAGTGAAACGAATGTTGACTTACCGAAGACCCTGGTAAATTGTCAGGTGTCTGTGAGTACGTGATGTTGATGCGAATGTGGTTCGGAAAAAGAATATTACATAGCGAATATAACTAGTGTCTATGAGACCTTCCTCATAAACAAATTGATGGAGTGAAGGGATTTAATCGGAAATAATATGCAAATATCGGATATTTTTATGGATCAAATAAACTGTTTCCTATAAAAATACTCAAAAAATGTATTCCTTACGGTATTCAGCATCAAAATTCCATTACTTGGAAGTTTTCCAACTTCACACAAAGATGAACCTAAATTTTTCAATCAGTTTTGAAAGCACTTGACTCGTTTCGATCAACGTCTAAGCTGGTGTCAAAATGCCCTACTCTATAGAAAGACTCAACAGTCTATCTCTGGTCTTGATTCCTGGTCACTCCGGTATGGAGGGCAATGAAACGGCGGACCTTGCAAGAGAAGGTGCAGCGAGTGGTTAATTGGACCAGGATCAGTCATTGGTATCTCACCAAGTTTTGACAAACATACATTGAACACCTGGACAGCAAGTAAAGTATTAAATTTCTGGCGAAAACTACCAGGACTGGCTTATTCCAAGGCATTCATTAATTCCTCGAAGAATTTGACCATAACACTGTTAGACTCCAGCAGGGATGACTTGAAATGTCTAACAGGTCTACTTACAGGCCATTGTCGTTTGAATCATCACATGACAACACTGAAACTGTCGTAGGACTCGACATGTCGTATCTGTCTTGAAGATGATGAAAAAGCAGAGCACATACTTTTCTAGTTCTAGTTTGAAACTATTGCACATCACCAGGGACATGTTTCTACTTGAACAGTCCTAACACAGTTTTTTGATATAATAATAATAATAATAATATATGTTTATTCATCATAAATGTACAGTTAAGTATAGTTTTGATACTGTGTGAAATAAACAATGGCATCACTGAAGGAGCAATCGCAGTGGATTAATCCTTGTGCATATAGCGTATAGCGTATAGCCTCTAAATTTAATAAAAATACTTAAGATTAAAATATAACTTTAAAATAAAATACAGTATGAGTATAAAACATATGGAAAGAAGTGGTATCACATAAAAAAATTATATATCACAATTGGTAAAAGTGTCACTTTGAGGTAGGTTACACATAAAGTATTTGTAATAATAATCGGGGTTCAGAGTCTCATATACACATATATCACAGTCAAACGATTTTTATCCCATGTGAGTATCACATAAGATTAAATATCACAATTGGTAAAAGGGTCACATCCAGGTAGGTTTCACATAAAGTGAGTGTCATAATCGGGGTTTAGGGTCACATACATATACATTACAATATTGTAAGTTTGATAAACAATTTTTTGTTACAATGACATTAGAATAAGTTTGATGAACCATTTTTTTTTGAGGGTTTAAATTAATTTTTGTAATATCTGTCTATCATAGTATTTAAGCCAATTTTTAACTTTTATTTTAAAAATTTCGTTGCTTCGGCTGGTTTGTATTGTTTCAGGTAATAATTCCCAAATTTTTGGACCTAGTAAGCTGCAGTGCCTCTGACCCACTGTTTTAATTCATTTCAGTACCACAACGCTGTGGTTTCGCCTTTTTGTGTTATATGGATGATCGGGGTGCGATATTTCAATTTTATTTTTGTAAATCCCTTGTAACATATTTTGGCAATAGAGTTGTCTAATATCAAAAATGCCAGATTGTCAGTAGAGTACGTCTTTCCTTTGCCAAGAATTATTTTGAGAATTTTCTTCTGCACAATATTGAGACTATTTAAATGTGTATCATTTACACCTCCCCATCCTATAATACCGTATATGAGTTGGGATTGAATTAAGCTATAATATATAGTTTTCAAGTGAGAAATATCAAGGAATTCTTTCAACAGTTTGAATCTTGATATGAATCCACGTAGTTTTCTTGTTGGATACGATATATGTAAGTTCCATTTCATGTGTCTGTCAATTTGTATACCAAGGTATTTTATGGAGCTGGCTTCTGTAATGGATATATTTTGATTTATATTTAATGGACCCATATTCGGCAAGTTGTTGCTGTAGGAGGTAAAAGGTAAGTATTTGGTCTTTTCTGCATTCATAGTTAATTTATTGTATTGGAACCATTTGAAGATGTTGTTGAAGTCTTTTTCCGTCTTTTCTTTCAGCTGTTGCCATGTGTTGTCACTGTAAATTATTACCGTGTCATCAGCAAAACTTATAATATTACCTACAGTTGTCATTTTCAACAGGCTGTCTATATAGATAGTAAATAGTAGGGGACCTAAGACCGTTCCTTGAGGAACCCCGTAAGTGACTGTCCTCGGAGTACTCACCACACCATCAATATCTACTACTTGTTTTCGGTTCGACAGGTATGATTTCAAAAGATCGTGCGGCTTACCCCGCATAACAATTTTTTCCAGTTTCTCTAGAAGCGTTTTGTGACAAACAGTATCAAAGGCTTTGGAAAGATCAACAAAGATACATAGCGACGGTTTGGAAATGTCAAGTGATTTGTAAATGTGCGTTGTCAGTTTTAGTATTGCATCTTCGGTTGATCTCCCCTCTCTGAACCCATACTGATTATCGGATAGAATATTATGTTTTTTCATGAAATGTGCCATTCTCTTTTTTTATTATTTTTTCAAAAATTTTTGCTATGTTTGATATCAAAGAGATGGGCCTATAACTTGAAATTTGCAGTTTATCCCCACTCTTAAAAAGTGGTTTGATAACACCAGTTTTTAAAATGTTCGGAAATATTCCATTTTCAATGCAGCTATTCATAATATGAGTGAGAGGGACTGTTATGAAGTCGGCTATTTGATTTAGCGTTTCTGCAGTAAAACCGTCATGCCTAGGACTTTTTTTGAGTTTAAGTTGTTTGATTATTTGTGATACTTCTTCTGTGTTTGAGGGGTATAAGAACATATTTTTGTTTATTTCAATTGTAATATCTCGGAAGGAATTTGGTTTTTCGACAAAAACTCCAACCAAATATCTGTCTAAAAGAGTTCAGTGTGTGATGTTTAAGGAGATCCTATCCCATAATAGACGAGGTGTACCCCTAGGATCAATTCTTGGACCCCTTCTATACACTATTTATACCTCTCAATTCCCCAAACATATTCGATATCTTTCAGTTCATTACTACGCGGAAGACACGCAACTCCACATGCTTTTAAAGAAAGCGATAGTCGTCAGGCCTGTGACCAAATGAATTCTAATCTTCATCCTTTGAATTCTTTATCTAAGAAGTTTTGTTCTTGTACTCAACAATTGTGTATTGGGTATGTTGTGCATGTAGTTTGAGGCGATAAAATCTATTATTATTATTATATCCGCAGTGAAATTCTTTTGAAGTACACCAGATGTTCCGAACAGTTAGGAAAATTCGGTGACCCGCCGGTGTGACTTCTCGAAGTGCCTAGAACCGTTCCAGAGCGAGGATGTCATGAAGTTTTTACAAGTCGAGCGTAATGGTTGGATATACTGGACAGGTCCGGCTCTAGTTTGTAACAATACTATTGTTGCATGGGGGCTTGCTCGATATCACATTTATCAGAAATTATCGCTTTGTTTGTGGAAAAAAACCTGATCGTTCATATTTTTGTCGATAAGTCCCTTTCAATCCTCAATAACTGAGTGAATTATATATCTTGAAACTTTTATCACCCAATTTATAGGTAAACTTTCAATCAACAATCAATTGGCATTATGATTTAATAGCTGCGATTATCACAAATGCAAACACTCCTTGTATTGGAAATAGGTTAAGAATTAACTCAATCATCCATAGGTATCTAAAGAAAGACGAACAGAATTAGCCAAGTTGAACTAATAAAACGCAGTTGAAGGTTGAATCAATGAACGATATATGTTGGTAGTTCATTCATATTGCAATGTGCAAAGTCAAGATCGGTTCAATATAGGGTGATCATTCGAATTCCGAGAAAATAATTAATAATGTTACTGATGAATCATTTGTAGATATCACGAATTGATTCAAAAATTATGTAAAAAGAGGAGGAGGATTCAAGACCTTCATAGTGTTTCTTGACATAGAAGGAGCAGTAACCGGAGTATGATGCCATGATTTCGAAAGGGATCAAATCCGGGATATGAGGCCGAGCAGACATATTGAGAATATTGTCGTCATGATGAACAGAATAATAATACTAATAATATTAATAATGGGAGGAAGCTGGTTGGGAAGCATGAGATCGGATGATGGTGATGATGGGAACTGCAAATAAAGTAAACTGGTTCAAACAAAGGATAATTTCACTAGAAACACCAGGTTCTTCTTTATATAGTTGTACTTAGACAGTTTTATTTCAATTTAAATAATTTCAAATTGTTAAGATAACCTTCACTTCCTTCAAAATCTTGATAATACGCCAAAACTCGGTAGATTGTAACATAAACACAGAAGATACACAAGAAGCGACAGATGGTTTCAAAATTAGAATTTTCATTTCTCCCACAAATCAACAACTTCTCTGATGCTGTTCGCTGGATCCGTTTACAAGAGACATCAAAAAGTGCAGCAGCTCATAAAGGCTTGCTTTACATGTGGGTTATGGTCGTAAATAAATCAGGCGGGCTATTCCTACGTTCCTCAAATATTTACAGCGTTCCTACGAATATCAAGAAGGCGGTGTTGCAACGTTGATTGAATCATCCATATTAAAGAAGTACGTTGAGAGTCCGATGTATCAAAATTTAATGAATATATTGAAATTGAACGCGTATTTATGGTTGCTCCACAATCTGCTTCAATACATGTATATCAGTTAAAGCTACATATAAGACAAAAAAACTTTAAGGTGGTTCAATATGGAAATGAATAGAACTTCATACGAGGGTACTTATGTAGCCAATTTCAACCGTTCTCAAGTTATTGATTAAAAAAAAAAAATGCTACAACATGGGTTTTGATAGAAATGATTCGCTTCGAAATTAGACCATGTATTAAAAAGGTTGAGTAATAGTGATTTCAAAACAGCCTCTTTCAGTATATTCATTAGGTACCTTTTCTTAGTTATTTGAAATAAAACCCACTGATTTTTGAAATAGTGGTTCTTATTTCAATGTGTTTGTCCTAAGCTGATTTGAAACGAACAAAAAAATATTGAACAAAATGAAAAAAATCGAAAACTTTGTGAATAGATATCTCCAATGAATTTTTTGAAAGGTGCTTTGTAGCAATTTTCAGACAAAAGATCAATTCTGAAAGCGAAGGAAAGTCACGGGACTACTTTTAACTTTCCACCCTCTATAAAAGCACGAACTAATGTGAAATTTCATTAAAAAAAATCCAAACTTTCTGGACGTAACTCACTACAGTTCCATAAAAAAATAAATTTCTTTACGGGATTTTGTCAAACCTTGTTTTAGT
The DNA here is from genome assembly GCA_958502065.1 of Chrysolina americana. Classification (NCBI taxonomy): domain Eukaryota; kingdom Metazoa; phylum Arthropoda; class Insecta; order Coleoptera; family Chrysomelidae; genus Chrysolina; species Chrysolina americana. The sequence goes on along the minus strand of OY293416.1, from coordinate 62,697,603 downwards.
TTCTACAATTTTTGGTTATGCTGGTAATGCACCCCAAGTTCATTGATATTTTTTTAACTACCTCATACTTTCAAAAAACTCTTCTCAGTAGTTTTCCGTGCACATATATTGACTCATCAGGAAGGACCCTAGGAAGATCTAAATTCGCATTTTGCTTACATTGGGTTAAAATATTTTTTCCTGCCTGTAATTAATCGCGCATTGGATGTTTCGGATATTTTTTAACTCGATGAATTTAATTTGAGTGTTTTCCGTTGTTCTATATTAACAAAAGGTTAACTGAGCAAACGGAGACTATGTCTGATAAGACAAAATGGGGAAATGCATGTTGCAACATCTGATAAGCAGTTTATCAGTGTATGAACTCCAATTCAATATCAACAAAAATGTTGATGAATCACAGTGTAAATCATTGAATAAACGTTCGTAAAATCTGATTAGTTCCACTATCGACACAATATTGTGTTCTCATGTTTCTCTTCATCGGCATCTTTTGATTTTTTTCTACTCACCACTACCCATTTCTTATCAATGCAGATAAATCTTATCTAATGGTAGTAGTATTCGAAGACATATGTCATGTATCATGGCGAAATATTTATTTTGGTGAGGTAGGTCAATTTCTGTATCGATGCATTTCAGACATGTTATTTTCCACGTTATAATAATGCAACGATAGTTTCATGCAAGTATGGAATGCAAACGCTCTTCTTCTATAGGCATCAACAGTTCATAAATCTGCTAAAAAATGCTTGTGTTTCAACCTTCTCAGGGTGTTATTGGCAAGGGAGAAAGTGAAGAAAGTTTTGAAAATGATTTTTTAGCCTCCTACACACGGCTATATGAAAAGTACTCATTCTCCTTCCCCACTCTCGAAGAAGAGGTAGTAGAAAAAATGGTAGATCTAGTTTGCCAAGCAAAATACAAGTTCTAGAGGTGTTGCAGAGTTGCTGTGATCATTAAGAGGTTGTGTTGAGTATAATAAAGGAAAATGAATTTGAATTTCATTTGCCTCTGACAAATATAATCTCGAAGATTGAGTGATTTGCCTGACTTTACCTGTTAAAACCAAAATCCAAAATCTATAATTTTTCACCACAAGCCATCACAAATATATTTTCTCGCCATATTTCAGTGAAGAAATTTTTGAATTCCATGGACAGACTGAAAACTCACCAGATCATAAATGATACAGTCAATTAGTCTCTCTCAAATAACATTTCATTTCATAGCTTCCACCTCATCCTCAATCAAAACTTGCTCAATAATTTCTCGATGTATATTTTGACTATTTTCTTATTTATTTTATTTCATTTTTATTTTATTGTTTTATAAACCACTCACATCTTGGGATATTTGGTTCCAAAGTTTTTAAGATATATTGTATAATTTTATTCGAATAAATCTTCGTTCAGTTTTTCACTTCATACATTATATTGTTGTTTAATTAAAAAATAGGAAATAGACGCTTATATTATTATGTATTCATTATTTCATTATCATAAATCTTGTTGCAAAATCCAACAGACGAGGTAAAATAAAAACTCTTGCTTGTGTGAAAGTATTAAAAAACATAGAGGGAGAAAAATATTTGTTCTGAGGAAGGAAAAATATTGTTTTGCTCCCGGCGGGAAGAAAAGTACCATTTTTCTCCCTTCTTCCCTTCTACCCCTAGATGGTAGTGGAAAAACTTCACTATCATACTTTATAGGGGAGCTGGCACTTCTACAAGATCTGGTGAAAATTTTTGAGAAAGTCTTAAAATCACACTCTCAATCTACAAACTCTAATGACGTTTCCTTCTATCCATACTCGGACATTCCATCAGGTGTTTACAGAATATGGCGACTCCCATTTGGAGTTTAAAATACTCAAAAGAAAGTCCACGAAAAAAGTTTGGTGGACCACAGTGTAATTTTCAAAGATGTATAAAAGTTTATTTTTTCATGTATGTTTGTAACCGACTCGTTTAGACTCGATTTTGACCCACTCTGAACAGACAGATTTGATTGAAACCTCGTACACTTATCAAGAACCGGTGACAATTCGATAATTTGTTGAGTTTGTCTCATTATCCCAATCCTAAGATAATTCAATTTCACCAAAATCTCTCGTGAGCAGTGAGGCCTATGTTCTCTTCTATGAACAGGAAGGCAATTTACAACTTCGTGATCACTTTTAGTTTTATTTTATTTTATTTTTGTATTATTATTATAATAATTCTCTTTTCAACCACGTAGATTTTTTTTATATTTTTTTCTGTACGTTTTTTCACAATATGCATTTGAAATGTCAGAATATTTTTTATGTTTGAACGTCAAACCGTTCAAAACCGAACAGAAGGGGCCCTTTAAAGCCGCACAGTATAGGCAGAAAATAATAATGAATGAAAAACATTAGTATCACTGTAAAAAAATCGTGGGATGCTTGATATACGAAAATATGAAACAAAGCGCCCCATGAACGCTTTTTTTACAGTGATAGTAATATTTTTCATTTAATATTGTTTTCTGACTAATATAAACAATTATTTTTAACATTTTAGTTTAATGTGTTATCAAAGGTCCTTCACTTGCAATATTCACAGTCTTCACAACCAGGTTCCAGCAAATCTAAAGACATTGTCAACCATGAAGTTCAGGGAAGTCTACAAAGATCAACTTTTCGAAGCTAATAATTGTTAAACATTGTCATTTTTTATTCATGTGCCAAATTAAATCAGTTACTTTTTTCCTAGTCACTAGTGATGACACTCGCATCAGTCTCACTGTCTGTCATCTCTATTTTGCGGCATGATCCAATAAATATATCTTTTTGATTATTGTTATGTATTATGTATCATTCTGCAAATAAACATTATTATTATTATTATTATTATAAATTAGTGTTGTTGCTTGGGTAGTCTCTCATTATTGCTTGAGGGTATTTGAACTTTGAATGAATGTTTTGTTTGTTACTCAGATATTGCTTTTTTTGCTCATATGAAAATGATAATTTTTCAACTATGAGAGTGATAGTTCTTCACTCTAGAGATGAAAATGAAGCAAATGCACATTATCATGCGACCCGATGGGAATATACTAAAAAGAGTTTGATGGATTTTTGACACTAATGATAGTTAATCTCACTATTTGGCACTTGAATCAGCAAACGAACGTCACTTCGTTTGCCAGTTTATAAACATTTTCACGATTATATTTGAACATCTCTCTATAACTATAATTGATAATATGGACTCTGATAGCGACAAACAATATGTTCATCTCTTGTTGAAAAATATACTATTGTCGGTGTCATTTTCATTGATTTTTTTTTTAGATAACCATAATTTGGAATTTTCGTAACGAACAGAAATAAATGTAAAACTTCGGTGTCACCTGAATTACGATCCCAAAGTGCGAACGGTCACCTTGTACTCACAACTTTCAGTCTTGCGGCAACACCGCCACATACCCAAGAGTGGAATGACATATGCAGTAGGCCTTGCATGTTCATGAGCGACGTTCAGCTGTCACGGTTCCCGACCTAGGTCAACTGCTTCAGTACTGAGGTGTTGAAGCAACTCCACGAACCAATTACTACACATTTTCATGAGGCTGTCGGACATTAAAAATAGCGGATGGGTGCTTGCACGATGGCGGCGGCGGCGGAGGCGATGTGCTATATTTGTTTTTCTAGAGAGCGAGAAGGACGGCCATGTGGAAATGTATGTTCAAACACATTCCAGATGCGAGCCATAATAACCGACAAACAAGACTTCAAGGACTTTTTATTGTTTTCGTTGGGAACGGGTACGATGTGTTCGATTTACAAATGTGAATGGTTCACATAGTGGTCGGTCGTAAAGATTCCATACTTAATTACCCTCTATAAACAAACGACACAATCCTAAGAGACTGTCGCGAGGTTCGTAAATAATGAAAATATTCCGCTTCCAACCATAGTATTAACATCGAGTATCCCGTGTGTCCTCGTTGAAATTTGCAACCCCTCCTATTTCCAAAATTAAGAAATCGCTCAAACCCGTTGAAACGGAACATTTCCACCGAATACGTCATAATACCCCCTCCCCAACATTCCCTATCTGAGAATATTCAATAGGGCGAGTCAGCGTTGGACTGTAGGCAAAGAAATAGCTATTTGTATTACTAGGGAGGAAAGTGCCACTTTTCCTCCCGCAGGATGTAGTTTACTTCCCGACGCGAAGCGGAGGGCAGTAAACATCCAAGGGAGGAAAAGGCACTTTACTCCCATGTGATACATATGATTTTTCCTCCTATCCACCTTTTTTTGACAATTTATTTACGACACAAACAGGTAACGAATATAATTAAGAACACAAGAATTATTTATTAAACAAATTTATCAATATATGTTATACAATTAAGTATATAGTATTGTTTAACTATATTTTAGAATTATTTATGTTAATATTGAATGTGCAGTTTTGAGCAGCACTTATATGAACACCATTGGAAGAAGATAGGGTTTGAACAGGAGCTTTAGTATTTGAAATATTTTCGCTTAGCACATTGTAATGGTGGTAACTTCTAGAAGTGCTTGGCTGATTTTGATCAAGTTCAGGTTCTACATTATTTCCCATAATTTGATCAGAAATTTTTCTTTTTTTTTTGTAAGATTGTTCTACATAACCTTCTGTGATATTGGTTGATTTCCAACCGCCATGCTGTTTTAGAGCTAAAATATCCCCACCAGCGTTTACTAACAGAGTTGCTGAAGTTCTTCTGAAACTGTGCCCTGTGTGATGTTCGGCATTTGGAAGATTGAGATATTCTGCAATTTTTTGTGGTATTTTGGATATACTATTCTTGCCAACCACTTGATTTATACATTTGCCTGCTTTAAAGCATACCAACAATCGTTTATGCTCAGTTTTAGGACGTAGACAGATATACTTTTCAACGATTTGAACAAAATTTGGGCCGTTACCTGTTGTAGTATTGATAACGAAAGTTCGTTGTTTATACGTTTTTGAAGTGGGTATGACTAAAAGATTGTCTTTATCTTCAATATAATCCATAGTCATTTTAATAAGCTCATCACATCGACATGCTCCAGAAATTCCAATAACAAGGACTACCTATGAATATTTTATATCAAAAATTAAATTATTTGCATGAAATTTCATTTCTTACCTTCATTAATAAAAAAGCATCATCGGGGGCTTCCATTAAGAATGTATTTATTTCTTCTCTTGTAAAAGTTGTAGCTTTATTTGGTTTGTATCCGGCATTTTAACGTTTTAGAAATGCAATCAACTTTGGATATTTAATATGAACATTGTCCTTCATTTGTATCATTGTGCGTAGCATTGAATATTTAGACCAAAGTGTTGAAGCTTTTAATGATTTTCCTTGTAGTGAAAAATATGCCAGTAAAACATTCTCTGAATATTTATGTATCGTGTTGTCTTCAGCCCATTGCTTATATTGTGCATATTGTTTTTCATACCTGTCTTTAGATTTTTGTGGTAGTAAGGTTAATGACGCTATGTTGGCTTGTTCCTTAATATTAGGTGGTGTATTTGGAAATTCAAAATCACTTGAATCGCTCTCCATTTTTCAAAAATTCAACTAAGTTTAATGAATGTAGCGACTTTGCACCTCAAAAGTCAATCGCCGTGTTTACTGTCAGTGAGCCACAGACTATGCTTTTCTTATTCTGAACTCAAAAAACGTATATCTAAGATTCCTGAAGTAAAAATTTGTATTGAAGTAACATTAATGTTTGATTTTTACCAAAAAACAAGATATACAGGATGTTCTAGTAATTATGGAAACAATATGAATATAATGAATTCACAAGTTTCATCGTTTACTACTTGAAATGAGGGGGAGGAAAAATACTTTCTTCCCTAGGGGCGAAAGTACTTTTCCTCCCTAGGGAGGAAAAGTACGAGTTTCCTCCTTGATTTGAGGGAGGAAAGTGTGTACTTTCTATAGGGGTAGGAGGAAATAGTTATTTTCCTATACCCGCACGCAATTTATTTTTAGAAATAGAATATCACAAATAATTTTTTTCTCATTTGTTGCGTACATTTTGTATTATTTTTTCATTTCATGATCCATTTTAAGTTTGGCGAGGTCTTAAAAAAATAATGAAACTTACTTATATCGAGGTGATCTCGAAGCTTGAGGAAACTCTTACCTGTAACAACAAAAACGAATTAGATTATCCAAGAAGTGTATTAATTGTAGACAATCTTGTTTAAATGAACTGAAAATTATTAAGCATTCTGATGAAAAATAGGTAATAATAAAATGGCCCAGCAAGACTCTTCTGAAGCTACTTTTATATTTTCAATTTTCTTTATTATAAGCAACCGAGCGCAATGAAGATTTCACAAAAACCATTGACAACTGCAGCTTCTGAACAATATGGTATCGAATACCTGATTTGTCCATAGTGGAAAGACGTTATATTAATGCTAAAAACATTAATCGAAATGAAGATATTGGAAATATATCAAGTTACTATCAAATTTTAAAATTGAAGGTCTGAAATGTCTTTAGAGTCGAAAGTTTTGAGAAGAGGCATCAAGGTGCTATTTCCTTATGAACATAAATCTATCAATTCGTCAATACCTATCCCGATTCATTAAGGGATTTGTGATTTAAAAAAAAATCCAGAAGAGATTCTGAGAGAATTGACGAGGCGGCAATCCATCTTCGAGATGTGATGATAGGTTCCCCATTCCAAAGAAGCAGCCGTCTAATCGAAATGAGACAGAACCATTTTGGAACGTAGAGCGGGGGATCCTGAGAAAAAGGGCCCGATCTCTCTTCAATAAGTCATTTTGGGTCAATGAACCACTATTGGAAGTTTTTCTGTTGTAAAACATTAAATAGTGATATCTTAATTTTAGCAACGTCTTGAATTTTTGAAACGCATTTTTCTTAAAACATCAAATATGCACATTCGTGACTTTGGCATTGGACCGACAATATGTGCCTTTTATTAGCGTTTCTATGACGCAGTAATATTTTATTTGGTTCTGTGATAATTTTGTCAATACTGGAGTAATGCCATTTGAGTTTGTCAAATAGTTTCGACGTATTTTTCACTGTATCCTTCATTTTATCAACTAGAACATGTCCTAATTCCGTGTGCGCCCACCTTGCGTTCAACACGCACGCCGACATGTATTAGAATCGGCTTGTAGGACACGCTTCAGATAGCACCAATAAGACTCGAGGCTAGGTCCTTAGGAGGAACCTGGGATAGAGCAACTGAGCTAAGCAAGGTAGAATAGACAACCAAAAAGCAGCAAAGCCAAATAAAATCCAATTTGTACTACTACAGCGAGTCAGGATGTTCAGGGCGGACCAGGTTCAGGTACATACCTAGCACTTGGGAAAGGCCAACATGGTCTTCATACAGAAGCCAGGAAACCATTTAAGCTAAGGCATTCAGTCCAACCTCATCGTTCATGCTAAAAACGATGGAAAAATATGTCGATAAAAAACCCGAAATATTTCAATTCAAGCAACGTTGCTGTAGTCCTCAACCAGTGGATATCTGGTACTACAGGCCTCCCAATTTGGGAAAACAATGGTGGTGAAAGTCACGAGATGCTACCCCCAGGGGATGTGCTATCCCCACTGGTGTGGAACGTCGTTGTACATAGCCTCCTTACAAAACTTTTAAGAAGAGATGTTTTACAAGAGCTATACTGACAAGCAGCCAAGCATTAGCAAAATATCGGAAATGGCGAATAACAGTGACGTTATTTTTAACGGAATTAATACAGCATAGGGCTAAATATCGATATATGGTTATGGTTAACTGTGTGTGGATCTGTATGCATTTAGCTCTCACTGAGATACAAACGTGCTGACGAGGATGATGACCAGACGTTCCGCAAAACATGAGTCAAGTAATGGGGTAGGTGCTGTGATTCAAAGGAATCAAGGTAGGACATCAGTCTAAGCTTTGGCAATGGAGCTCTATGTAATAAACAGGGACAATGGCTATTTCCATTTGCCCGAAAGATATTCGAAAGAGACGTTCTAGAACCCAATCCATAATCATTCTCTCTGACAGTCAAACTGAAATGAATGCTCTGTGATCATGCAGGTTTTCATCGAAATTAGCTTTGGTGGCACACAAAACCTTATCTACCTTGGAGCACAGAACAGCGTTAAACTTAAATTATACTTACAGCTGCTATGAAGAAGACTAAACAGCTCACCACATACTGTTTGAATTCAAATAAGCTCTTGCTCGCATGAGGATTCATCACACAAGATAACCTCGTGAGAAATCTTTCGAAATGTATCAGAAGATTTGGAAGATGAACCAGACAGAGGGGAGCAAAAAATTCGCCCCAGCCGGACTATATTACTAACAATAAAAAAATATGAGAGCCGTTAAATTCACAATAGCGATGTAATCATCAGTACCACAACAAAAAACATACTTATCCTATAGTACGTCCTAGCCGTTGGTGGGGAAAATAAATTTTGTTCAAACTTTTTTTAAAACTTCGCCAAAACCAGTTCCAGTTCACTGTCCGAATGGTCGTTTTTACTCACACCCCGATGCTGGATATCGAGAATTTATATATCCACTCGTTATAATCTACACTTGCCAGTGTAAAAGCCTTCTCTCATATCAGTTTCGATTTCAACTCCGATGGAACACCAACGGGCGTAACGAATACTTTTACTGACACTTCGGAACTCGAGAAGCCTACTATGATATGCTGTAAGCCGATCGAGATAAAAATGAGGTCAATTGTGATTTGTGAGTGAGCGTTTTTCATTTCTATGCTGTCTACGTGATTGCCATAGAACGAGAGTAACCACAAGGAGAATTTTCCGACAAGTCGTCAGGAATTTCACTGGCGCGCAAAAAAGGAAGTAGAAATGTATATAGACAGACACCAACATTTCTGTTTGTTATGTTCCTGATAAATTAAATAAAGAAGCAAGCAAAATTGATTTAATACGATAATTTTTTCAATATCAATACTGATAAAAGTTCCTAATTCCTTCAATTATTCTCCCAATAATTTTTTACCCATTGGGAATTTCCCAATCAGGCCTTGTCTTAGCTGCAATACTTCTGGAAGCGTGCTGGATCATTTGCTCCAATAACCACTTCCCACGCCGTGGGATTAATGATTATTGAGTCCGTTTTAAGTTCGAGAGCAGTGTGTATTGGCCTTTCTCATGATTCAAAACGGACTCATTATCTTCCGGTGACTCGTCTATACCGTACGAGAGTTGTAGATGGATGTACAACACGTGTAGCGCCGTGTTATGCCTGTGGATATAGTCTGGGACCGCTTGAGCTTAGTGAATTCATTATGGTATTAGCTACCTCACGACACGCCCTGCATGTAGTGTCAGGGACCTCTATACCCATCACGCGACTACGGTAGACGAGAGTGTTGAAGACACCAACCTGGCAGACCATTATAAATACAAATTACTCTTGATTCGTTATAAATTCTTCGGTTTCCGACCTCAACCCACTTGGCCTGAGAAATGTGAAGGTCAGGTTCCTGGATAAGACAATGTCTTCGATGTTCTTGATGAAGATCCCATGCATTGTCTTATCCTTACTCCAGGTACGACCAGGATATTGAAGACAGTATCTTGGTAGGCCGTTTTGAATCTCTCTCTTTCAGATTTCAGCCCTCTTGGACAGAGGAAGGCAATAATTAAATTTGATCTTGAAGAAGCTGCAGGAGTCTCCGCAGCTCTGATGTGAGCGTTTTGCTAAATGGGTTCCAAGATGAAAGTTGGGGTCACAGTTAAATATTGAAAACAAGTTCAAGTTCGTCGGATGTACTGGCTACTGCCTTGAAAATGAATGCTCCAGTCCCTGCTTTTTCATGGTCGCTGAACATTAAAAGTCTTGTCATCTTGTCATGACAAGAATAACTGTGGAACGGACAATTCAGGATCTTGTATCCTATGAATGAAAAAGAATTATTGTGCAGGTGTTTACGTTGAATTACCTCTTTTTGAGTGAATTTTCATTGGTCCAAAAAAGAGAGTAGGATCAGAACCGCAAGCATACTAGTTATGACAACCCTGTCGTTCCCGAACTAGTTTATGCTGATCCTTGCAGCGGATAGAGTTTTCAACTGTTTTCCTATATTTGAATCTTGGGGGCGAGGTTCTTCCACCCTCAGGTAAGTAAGTATAAGTCTCTTCGGCATCAAAATGATATAAGTACTTCAAAGCTGAATTTTTTCTTCGCCAACTTCAAGGAGAGATGTTTTTCTCGTGATGATAATTTTGTTGAGGAAAATCGTTTCTAGGCATAGTTTCTTGCGTGTTTAAATCTTCCACGGTTTGAAAATAATGAAATAATAATTCAGGAAAGTCTATACAAGTATAGTTTTCCAATGCCTATTATTATCATAGGCATCACACGTTTAAAGGTAAGGGCCTCGTTTTCCTTCTCTCGAAGACTTCTGAGAGTTGTTCATAAGATTGCAGCTAATAATTCTAAGGATGTATCAGGTCTTCAACGAAGGACTCTGTAGCTCAGCGAACGGTTAAGAAATAGGTTCTAAGAATTGTGGCCACCCGCCTCAAGCAAAAGTCATAGCCCTAGTCTGTCGCCGTAATTGACGTCACTTTTTCTTCGATTGAAACCCGACCCGAATTTTCTTCTTTGAGTACCGCAAACTACTTGTAATGCCATAAAACGCCTCCGTTTCTTTGGGATTTTTCGAGCAGCATTCATGCGCGATTCTGACAAACTTTACTTTATACAGAGGCCGTAATTAACATGATGACCCATTTGACTCGTAACTGTAAATGATGCACTCAAATGGTAGTATGGCTCATTATCTCTTGCTTTCTTGTAAACAAAACAATCGCTTCAATCATGGGCGGTAGCAATTATGGCCGGGATTCATTTGCTATTAGTATTTTGCAGGAATCATCGGCAGGTAATCTATAGTTAGTGAGAAGCAACCAACCTAGAGGATTTGAAAAAAAAGAGAAATTGATTATTACAAAATATTGAACTTTGCTACAGAGGAAAATTCAGCAGGCTAGTAATAACCACAGAATTGAAGCGACTGAATATAGTTCTTTTCTAACGAGTTGCACACAACACTTCTACTTCTATTGCATACTGGAGTCTTGCCTTTTCAAAATTTCTAGGTTAACGAGCAATTGTACAAAAATAGTGTACTTTTTTAAATAGCGCTCTTCCTTTGATTCATTCTGATATAAGAATATATGTAGAGAAGTGAATAATACCAAATATTACTCTGAATGCAAATACAGAATGGACGAAACAATGGGCTGATCTATCCCAACCCTAAATTCAATAATTCGAACCTCCACAACTCAAAAATAGGATTTGAGTTGGTACGCTTTGTGGTGGATCAGAGGATATTCGTTCCTGTCCAAATTACAACCTCTCATGATCAAAGGTCATTGTCGGGACGTCAGAAGGTTTCAGTAGAATTTTTTATATTTTGTAGTGATCTCAGAAATAGGAATAAAGTCCACAGGGACCTTCGATTATGACAAGTTGTCATTTAGACAGAAACGAAAGTTTTCTGACCCACCAAAATGCGAGCCAACTCGAATCCTATTTTTGAGACCACTTCAAAATTTAAAATAATCGACTGAACTCCGCTGACGACCAATGACGTTTGATTATGAAAAGTTGTAATTTAGACAGAAACGAATGTTTTTGACCCACCACAAAGCGGACCAACTCGAATCCAATTTTTGAGATCACTTTGAAATTTAAACAATATCGACTGAACCCCGCTGATGACCCCAGAATGACGTTTGATCATGAGAAGTTGTAATTTGGACAGGATAGAATGTTTTCTGACCCACCACGAAGCGGTACAACTCAAATCCTATTTTTCAGATCACTTTGATATTTAAAAATATCGACTGAACCCCGCTGACGATCCCACAATGACGTTTGATCATGAGAAGTTGTAATTTGGACTGGAACGAATGTTTTCTGACCCACCACGAAGCGGGACAACTCAAATCCTATTTTTCAGATAACTTTAGAATTTAAAAATATTGAATGAACCCCGCTGACGACCCTATAATGAAGTTTGATCATGAGGAGTTGTAATTTGGACAGGGACGAATGTTTCCTGAACCACCACAAAGCGGGACAACTCAAATCCTATTTTTCATATCACTTTAAAATTCATAAATATCGACTGAACCCCGCTGATGACCCCACAATCACGTTTGATCATGAGAAGTTGTAATCTGGAGAGGATGGAATGTTTTCTGACCCGCCACAAAGTGGGCCAACTCAAATCCTATTTTTCAGATCACTTTAAAATTCAATAATATCGACTGAACCCCGCTGACGACCCCACAATGACGTTCGATCATGAGAAGTTGTAATTTCGACAGGAACGAATGTTTCCTGACCCACCATGAAGCGGGACAACTCAAATCCTATTTTTCAGATCACTTTAAATTTTAAAATTATCGACTGAACCCCGCTGACGACCCCACAATGACGTTTGATCATGAGATGTTGTAATTGGGACAGGATCAACTGTTTTCTGACCAACCACAAAGCGGGCCAACTCAAATCCTAATTTTCAGATCACTTTAAATTTTAAAATTATCGACTGAACCACGCTGACGACCCCACAATGACGTTTCATCATGAGAAGTTGTAATCCAGACAGGAACAAATAATTTCTGACCTACCACAAAGTAGGCCTTCTCAAATCCTATTTTTCAGATCACGTTAAAATTCAAAATTATCAACTGAACCCCGCTGACGACCCCACAATGACGTTTGATCATGAGAAGTTGTAATTTGGACAGGATGGAATGTTTCCTGACCCACTACAAAGCGGGCCAACTCAAATCTTATTTTTCAGAACATATTAAAGTTTAAAAAAATCGACCGAACACCGCTGAAGAGTCCACGGTGACCTTTGATTATGACAAGTTGTTATTTGGAGAAAAACGTATGTGAATTGTAATGCATTTTTTAGGCACACGGGTAAAAAATGCATATGCGTGTAAATCGCACGTCCTTGAAAACCTTGCATGGGCACCCATGTATCTGAATAGCCTTTAGTCCGTCGTACACAATCTGTTTTGTGTAATCGGATTAGGTAGAATTCATCGCTTTATTATTCATTCAAACTTCAGCAGAAACAAAGTCGTATTTTACCTTCGAGTGGGGAAGGAGTTCATAATTTGCCGATTCCTTGCTAGGAATATTAAATAAACCTCGTTAACTCATAGCCTTTCATCGAAGATGCAGATGGTGGAGAACTGCCATAAACTGAGATTATTAAAAAGTCATTTCGCTTTTTGTTTTCTCTTGTGTCATCTGTATATCGTCTAAAAGTTATACCTCGCCATCTCCGTCATTATTTCTGAGAAAAACAGAAATTCTGTCGGTCTCACGATTCGAATATAATATCCCCCTCGATATCTCGGTAAAAATAAACTTCGCTTTCCTTATATTTATGTAATTTCTATTCGAAGCCAGAAAAGACATCCGAGGCGAGTGAAAAAAACAACATTTTTCGTGTCGTCCGTTGCAAATAAATGTATAAATATTCGAGGCGTACATGAGGGTTTTCGCAATTTATATATTTTGTCGACTGTTGCTATGCCAAACAAACATCTCATACAGAAGATTATTTTCAGAAAAAAAACATGACAATTCGTTTCGAGATAAAAATGCAATAATTGCCTGCACTTTTTCGTAGCCGACAAGAACTCGATCATTTACTGGAGTATTTCGAAAAACAAGGCAATTATTACCGCTCTTCATTACAGGGAAGCAATTATCTAGTCTTGTTTGATTTAGACGCAGAAGATGAGGTGTTGTACGATGTACTAAGTCGTTTAATCAGGTGTAGATGTGATATGGATCAATTAATTTTCCGACAAAAAGCGCCATATGACGGAAGTTACTGAGATGTTTCCGTGAAAAGTGGGAAAACTTTGTATGTTTCAAAATTGAGATTCTTCAAAAACCGAAGTGGAGTAACAGTAAAACGGATGTCCTGATTACGAATCAGGAGACTTTTAGACCTACATTGAATGCATTATAGGCACGGAAAGGACACATCTAAATTGAGGAAAAACTCAGAAATGAAGCGTTTAATGAAGAATTTTTCCAAGAATTATAGCATTTCAGGATCAGCAGTCGATTATTAAACATTTTATTGGTATATAAGGCCATTTTCTATTCAATAAAGCTTCTTTTTGAATAATGCTTCAGCCCCCCCCCCGAAAAGTTAAGGGAAGGTCATATTTCTGGTAAGCCAAGGGCTGCAATGTTCTTTAAGAAGACCTCATGCATTGGCTTATCCTTATGTAACTGTAGGAGCCTCTCACTCTCCGTAGCTTTGACGTGGGCTTTTTCCTGAATGAGTTCCAACTCGGTGACAGAGTTTGGGTTCGTCCGTTCAGTGTCGAATGCGAGACCGAGTTCATCGGCTTCATGATCGCATACTACGCATGGAGAAGGGAATCCAAGCTAAAAATCCACAGCGTCCCCGTTGTCTAGAGAAGGTATAGGGGTGCAAGCTTCTATGAAGAAGCATCATTTAGCGACTTTTTACGTCGAGTTGTCGCAGCTTTCCTTAAATTCATTTCATTATTCCAAAGGAGTAAAGTAGAATCGGAACGGCAAGCATATTATTTACAGCAAATTTGTTCTTACCCGACAGTTCTGATGACCAGATCTGTCGGAGCTTATGCTGATACTTGCCGCGGAGAGAATTTTCAACAGTAGTTACCTCTTGGGAGTGGCGTTGCTCCACCCAGGTAAGTATACGTCTCTCCGGCATCGAGATGATGTAGGATGATTCCGTCTACGAGTTGAACGTCCTCTCTGTATTTATTCCTCGCATCGTCCTCTTTTGAGATGAACCGTGGTACATTTGTCGATCCCAAACTCTATTCCGATAGCATTCGTGTACTCTTGCACCACCATTGAGGACTGATGAAGATCCTTTTCACCAGAAGCATATAGTTTAAGGTCATCCATGTAAAATATATGAGTGACCTTATACCACGGTTGCTGGGGGTGCCGCAGTTTTGTCCGCGAGTTTTCCGTAGTGTAACGGACAATGGCAATAGCGAGATGCAGAAGAGAAGAAGGCCGAGAGAGTCTCCCTGAAATACGCCCCTTCTAATGATAACCTGCTCTGTTTGGACTCTGACTTGACCAGATGTAATGGTGAAGCGAGTCCTCCAGAGCGGCATCAGCTGTTCAATACATCTCTGAGTAGAATATCATTTATTATTATTATTGGTGAATCTCCTGGTTGATCCTGATAGTTTCTTGCGGCTTAGTTCAGGCCTTCCTTCTTCCCTGAATCAAAATTTAGTGCGTGGCGCTCTGCATTATCGACTTGACTGATCTGAACCTTAAAAAATAAGAAATTGAAAACTGTGACCACGGAATCACGTCGCAACAAAGTATCACATTTCCCGATTAACCAACACGTAACCGGTCGTCGTAAATCTTTTGTGACAAAAAGGCATCCAAACAAACCACTGTAAGGCAATGTTCGCTTGATTTACGGGTATTTTTATGTAGTTGCGGTCAATTTTTTCTCGTGTACTTTGGAAATGTGCATGCAAAAATGCAAAACACATCAATCAAGTGCACACACATAACGAGGTCTCAAGTGGGCGGAGACAACGAACATGCAACCAAATGAAAATAGATCGGTTGGACTTCTTATATTGATAGATATGTGTAATGCATAGTGAATATCATTTCGAGTTGTCAGTAGTTAGGTGAATGTTGGCTAGTTTTTTGTAGTAGAGAATACACGGGTATAATAAACTAGATGGTTTATTGAGGCAACTCGTATGCGTAAAGTAATTCATTAGATTTGTACACGAAGTACAAATGATTTTCCTGCGGTTAATTTTTATATTTTTCTGTCACACAATACCCACTCTTTAAAATATTTGTAGGCTAAATGTGGATCAAATTTGAAATATCGTTAACTTCGATATCGAATTGCGAGTCTTTCTATTTTCCTACGACTATATAGAGAAGTAACGTGTATGGCACTATAAAATTACACACAAAGTGGAACATATTCACAGGAAGGTGAACAGTATTTTGGTAGATCTTATGGACAGACTCAAAGATTTATAAAAACAAGATATAAGGAACACTTAGCATATCTAAAATAGGTAATTTGTTCTTTACTAATGGCAATATTGACTTTGTTGACAGAAGTGAATCCCCAAATCGATGTTTCCACGCCGTCAAGGGTATTTTCACTTATCAACACGAGGTAAAATTTGAAGTCGATATTGATTGATTCCATGATGAGTTGTTTAATCAATAGTGATACTATAAGTACTTTGAGATGTATAATCGAAATTATACGAGGTAACTTAAATCAATTGGACGTTCCGATTGATTGAATATCATTCGAAAAAAATTCTCTTGAATAAGTGATCTCTATACAGTAACTGACGTCAAAAAATTCTTGAGATATTCATCACTTTTGTCCTGGGATTTGAACCGACAATAAAATTGAAAACTGCCCATTAAGATTCAAAAAAAGAACAGTTTTGACATCATTATTGTATCATGAGCTTCAAAATTGTAATCGACATAAATTCAGGTAGGAATTAAAGGAAAAAATGCGATTTATCAGTTATATTTTGACATACGGCCCACTTGTAAACTGACCACTCTCAATATAAGACTATCACGCTTTATTTTCGATTATAACGGAATGTTTGCCAATTTGCTACTACACGAATTGCAACAAAGTATCACAAATATATCAACGCTTTCTATTTTTATTGATGGATGTAATAAATAATTCGGGTTACTCGACCTTGTTCGCGCGAATAGTATGTTTTGATGAAAGCAGTTTCAATGATCATTACATTATATGATTCACCAAATCAAATGAGTACCAGGTGCGCGCATCAATATTTTAATAAGATTGGTGCAACTAGGACTGTTGTTATGTCACTAAGTTCGAATGGATGTTTTTTTTTTTTGATGATTTAGCAAGGTGTGAAATGAAAAATACTTAGTATTAAATATTTATAGAAACTCATTATTTCAATACTATTTGTATGTAATCTGTTTGAATAAATTCTAGCGGTTAGACCGATTTGGAATTTTCGAAATTTGCGTTAAACAACATATAGCGGTTTTTAACGTTCAACGTTTTGGCTTCGATTTTGAGACAATTTTTAAAAAAAGGAGGCGATGAAGTGATGAAGGAAAAAACTGATTTTAATCACAGCATTTGTTAACTCTTTGCAGAGCAGACCTTTTCAAATAATATCCCAAATGGTCACAAAATCAAATAACGTCTGTGATAGGTAAATATGAATAAAACATTTATTTCGGAAATTCAATTATTAAAAATAAAAAATCGGGAAACGATTTGTCTCCGCAGAATTCATCTATCTTTAACCATTCTCCAGTTGGGAAGTCCATACGGAGTCAAGAGGGATAATTTCCCTCCAAAAATGTAATCTATCATAGTTGACTGGTAATCTTCAGGTCCAATCCCGTCCAAGTGAATAAATAGAATGGGATTGGAGAAAAACGAGAAGGAAAAGAAAATGTGGCATGTAATTGTCTCAAATATCATTTTGTCCTTCATGAAGAATGAAAATACGAAGCCACAATGGCAGTAGATCATTTTTTCCCGGTATTGGGCACATTATTGTGCTGACAAGTATTGAGTTTTACGATTATATCAGAAATATACTAGTTGCAAGCGATACTTTGTCATCGGAAGCAGACCTCGATCTCCATATTCAATCAACCTCAATATAGTTAGTCACTTTGAATATTATCCTATTTCAAAATGAACGAACTCTGTTACATGCCATATATACATGCATGAATATCTGCGTAGGTACGTGCCTGAAGAATTCGTTGATTTGAATCGGATAAAAAATGACGATCGAAAGACACATCCATACCCGATACGGAAATGCCTCATCACAGAACCCATTCCCGACTGGATGTTTTATTATGTTGAAAAGCCCAGACAGCTCACAGCCATAAACATCCATCACTTTGTCCATACCCCGTACCATTTACCATTGTATCAAGTTTATATCATTTAATTTTATGGATGAATAAAAGACGGACAAGAATGGAGGTTCTTCTTGCTCTCTCTCTCCCACACTCGTTCGATCGTGGGTGTGTCATTGAAAATATTATGCATCTCCGAGATCTGTCGGTCACAATTTAAAAACAAGCCACGTAACAAAAGGAAAAAGTACTGTGTATGAGTTTTGTACCGTCTCGCCAAATTTATACGACTTCATGGACGTCCTGAAGGCATTTTAACGGAGAATATGGAAGGTCTTTACAAAACCGCAAAATACGTAAAATCATCCCGAATTAAGATTTCTTGACATGTTACAACAAAAGATCATTAATAACTTCGATGAAACTTAAAACTAAACTCAATACTCGCAATAATTCTGAAATTAATAAAACCTATCCACAGAAGTAACGGAGGGGATACCATCCGAAATACCTGATGCAGCAGTATGGAGTTCCTGGTCTTCCTTTGATCAAACCAACCAAGCACCAGAGTCGGATTGTTTGGCATGGATGCCTACCGGGAAACTCACAATTGGATTTCCACTACAAGTCGTTCAAAACTTTTTGTTCGTTGTAGTGGTAAAGAGCGCCCTCGTTTTCTCTCCGATTTGATGATGATATTCCCTAATGACATAGCCTGTGCGGGTAAAGGACGGCAATCGATAATAATAACGTTTATTCGAAATTCAATGCAAGTACAAAATGTATACATATTCCTTAAAAAAAATTATAAGAGGGTATATTTATATGCTTATTTTGATTTCTATATTGGATTTGCAAGAACAGTCAAACGTATTATACTGGTATGAAACTGTTCATGAACCTTTTATTAGTTACAAGTTTCAATAAATTAAACTTTCAAAATTACAAAGAAACAAGAAAAGCTGAAACAAAGAAACAATCCATTCAATTTCAATTTCTTTTTTTTCAGAAAATATCTTTTTATTTTGATTTTGAATTCAGTACTTTTAAAGCTTTCCTGTATACAGCAGATATTTTATTAAAATGATTTTCAGAACAAGATCTCGATATATTAAATAAATTTTTGATTCTGCTGAAAATATGTGAATATAAAAATATATTAGTTACTTTGGGATTTGATTTGGGACATCTCCTCAAGGCTCCAATAATGGAATTTTTTTTTATTCAGATTATTAATATGTTTCTCCCACCTCAAATGCCAAGATATTCTTCTGAGAAGTTTGTTTCAATTGTTCATTTTTTATTTTTATTATTTCGTTTATTTCTTTGTTGAAAAATGATATATTCAGTTTTTCTAGGATTAACAGAGAGAAAATTAGAATAAAGCCATTTTTCAAATTTTTGTAAGTCCTCGTTTATGGTTTTTTCTAAAATTGAAGGGTTTTAATTTGCGTATAAAATGAACGCCTTTGTTTATACACAATCTGTCAGTCTCTACATTATTATTATAAGTCCTTATAGTCCTTTTGTCGAAATATGATTTTTTAAAAGATCATTAACAATACCTCTGATACCCATCGACTCTTAGTTCTTTAGGAGAATAGAGTGGTCAACTGTATCAAAGGATTTTTTGAGGTCCATGAAGACAGCTGCCACATAATTACCTTCATCAAGCTTTTCTTTAATTGAATCAATAACTTCTAAAACTGCTGTTTGCGTTCCACTCTTTTTCTAAAAACCGAATTGATTCAGATCAAACTGATATGTTTTATTGATAAAGTCAACAATTAAATTTTTTTTTATTTTTTCGAAAAATTTTGAACAAATACTGAATAACGCTATTGGTCTGTAATTTTCGGGTTCTTGAGAGTTCCCGCTCTTATAAATAGGTCTAACTGATGCATGTTTCAGTTCATAAAATCTCTAGTAATAAAATGATCACGATCAGGACCAGGAAAAGATTTCAGTTTCGTCAGTTGGTGAGGGAAGCATTGATGAGTTGTTATGAAGTGGGGAAATATTTTCAGTAGGTATGTTGTTATAACAAAAATTCCAATCATTTGCTATCTTTTCACCGTGTGAGAAGTGTAGATTCATTTTCGATTTTTCGAATAATTTTGTTTCAAGTCATTACCCTCCGAATTTTTTTCTACTTCTATTCGTGACATTTTTGACGTTGTCCGTTTATATACCGTTCCTTCAATTTGAGCATTAACAAATTATATATTCTAACCATCAAGATTCAATCAACGAGACTTGCAGGATGGACAACAAAGTGGTCTGTATCATCTCAATTGATACGTTCAACTGGATTCGTTGCGAGAGCTTGCCATCGTCGAGCCCATAGTAATACACATTTGGAAGTGCAAATAAACTCTACTGAAGTGATTTTCCTTCAACAGCTGTTTGACAACAGGCTTTTGGGAATATGATAATGAACCCTCCCTCAAACATGGCGGGCTCATGTATCAGCCATTGAATATCTCTCGAGAGCGTTGTGAAATCCATGAGGCCAATGAGTTTGATGTCGTATCGATATGATATTAACCGTGAAATCAATACGATCCGACCAGTATGCAACTTTAACCACTAGTGGAGAAAATCTCGGAGGTCAATAATGTAGCTTCAGAGTTTGGGGACACCTTGAACAATATTTCAATATCTATGAACGAGGCCACTATTCAACTTGCTGCAGGTGGATCATGAGGATGCTTGAAGGCTGTGTTGGGGAAATATAATTATAAGGAATCGGAAAATGGGTCTGAAATTATGAAGATGAGATACTGTGAATATACTAAATGCTGAGAAATGCAGTGTGATATATTTCAAATAATTTTTTTCGAAAATAAATGGGTAGGATACCAGCAAATAGTTTTATTTGCTGCAGGAATTGTGGAATTTTCACAAGAGACATGACATTGAGGCAACTATCAGCAAAGATGTATATATCAATTTCCAGATATTTTTTGGTTTCGTCATTGTTTCAAAACAGCCATTCTATTTCAGAAGTCCACTAAATTTTCTCAAATCATATACAGAGTAAGTCGAATTTTGTTGGAATCGGAAAACAGTTGTCATGGCTGAAAATGTTACCTTTTTAGTGCAATACAAATATCAAGATATAGCCCCTTGGAATAATTATATTTGGAATGCCAATGCTCACATTCAGTAGAGGTTAACATTGAAAATATAATAAAAAGGAATTATTATGTCCGTATTTATATTTGACTGTGGGAAATACCCAACATCTGAATGCTGACTGAGATTATTGATTGCAAATTGGAAAATTCATAAACAATGACAAATTGAAGTTGATAATTTTTGGTTGTGAGTTTCATGTAAAACAATATAATCTCAGATTTACAAAATAATTGCTTAGAAAACAATTTTTATCAATCTTCCATAGATACCACGGAATTCATACACAACAGCTGACAATAAAACATTTATTCGGTTATATAATCATTACTTTTTGTACAAAAACGTGAACAAACTTCACAGAAGTCTTAGTCGAACTTGTGCTTAAATTCCTCAATTTCTTTACGATGAATTTCAGCCCACTTCGCCTTATTTGCGGGAGAATTCGCTGAAAAAAAAACCCAAGAATAAATCATAAATCGTCCGCCAAAAACATGTTTACCAATCGAATATGGATTCGGATGTGTTGATTTATGCTCTCGGCCCACATAACACATTCAAACGAGTGACAATCATTGATTGGTTTAAAAAAGGATTCACTTTCAAAATGAAAAATAGGTCCTGTCTGGCCTTGCGGAGTATTTTTAGCGAACAAAGACATTGTAAATATAGTGAGAACGTCAGTGATTAGATGAATAATTTCATCATTCTTGGATAGTTAATTAGTCATTCATCGCACTAATTATGGTTGAGTTATCACGTGGTGGAAATAGGATGCAAAACACAAAAAATAGTGAATTGGATTAGGTATTTTTTACAAATATGATTGAAAATGGCGTATTGTTATTATAATTGAGTATATTTTGGTCAAAATAATAGATTTTAATGCTTTGAAGTACATATGGGTTATTAAAGGTATGCAAATCGTTGCAAAAAAGTTGCTGCAAAAATAGGTAGAGCCTGTTGAATGTATTATGCACCTCACAAATATTTAAAGTACCAAAGTTGATTCAAAAAACAAAAAGAGGACCCTGCACGGTTCTCAGGGAAAAAGAGTCCCAGTCGAATTGGCTGAAAATTTTGTATAATGTAGTTTATCAACTATTTCCATGGGCACAACGAGATGTAATGGACAGTTTTTGAGATACAGAGTGTTATACATGCAGAGGCAGGGTTGTTACCTACAAAATCAATAAAGTGGCAATTATTTTGTTACAAAAAGTTGAGGATAGCGATAATAATCTCAATATTTTCGACACGAGTTGCATAATGAAGAGTTCTAAAGCTAAGTTTTCATGCATCCGAATTTTCGGTTTTTCGTAGGAAATTTGAAAGAAATGTCACTTTTTCGTACGAATATAATATATATATAATATAAAATATTCAACGTCAACCCCTAATTTACCGTCCATTTTCTCAAGTAAATTCCTCAATTGAGCTGTGGTCATTGCCATGTATTTTCGAAGTTTGAAAATAGGTCTCACCCAAAAACGTTAGGGAGCACTTTTACTTTTTTCTTCAATTCAAAATTTCAATACGTTAACAAAATCAGTAAAATATGAAATATTACGGTTGTTTTCTTATACTTATATTAATAATCATGAGATTGCTCTCCATTTTTAACATTCAAATTTTCAATTGCCTGGAAACAAAAATATCTAACCGCACTGATCATTGTTTCCCTTTAAAATTTCGGACCAGTTGACGTTATTTCAACTTCTTGAATTCATTCGTACCATCAGTTAAAATTTGCCGCCACGAAATATATTTTAACAGCTTTTGACAGATTTCGTACGAAAAACGAATAATTCGTATACATGAAAACTTAGCTTAGGACTTCGTTTACTGGATAATTATTTTTGAACTAGTCAACGTTAAGATAGGCAAGTAATTGTGTTAGGTGCTAGGAATCGCACATTAAAAGATAAGACCTCGTT
This sequence comes from Chrysolina americana, assembly GCA_958502065.1. Lineage (NCBI taxonomy): Eukaryota > Metazoa > Arthropoda > Insecta > Coleoptera > Chrysomelidae > Chrysolina > Chrysolina americana. Next base: position 62,674,531 of record OY293416.1, on the reverse strand, counting down.
AATACTTGGCTCGCACAAGATTTGACTTCTGAGGGTCGTTCATAGAGGAATGACAGCTAGTTAACACAACACAATTTAAACAATTCTTTGAAAAAGCTCAATCAAAAGCTAAAGCCCGTATACTTGCAAATTAAGTAAATATCATTTGATTCTGATATTGATCTGAGGTTACCATTAGATAGGGTCACTCAGAATTTATTCTTTTTAGTTGTATTTATATGAATTTCATTCAGAAACATAATACATAAAACAAATTAGAAAACTAACTGTAATATGACCAAAATTTTTTGGCTCTGGGCTGCTATTCTTGACCGTTCGCAATAGTAATGTGTACGAGTAGCGTCACAGTCTGATTTTCTCTTCATGTCGTTTCAACGCTATCAGTAACTCAGAATGAAACGATACGAGCACTCGTTCTTATTGCGAATGGTCAAGAATAGGACCCCTGGTCTATTTTTTATATCTTGTACGGATCCTGGGCAACGGCATGATGAGTAATCAAATAGAAGACTACTGCATTGAATATCTTAGTGATATACCAAGAGAAAGTCCGTAAAATTACTATGCATACCCTGTCGTAAACTGGTACAAGATTGTCCAATTCTGATGGTTGATTTTATTAACATTGTCACAATTGGATTTATCAAGTGAAGTTGGCACAGTGCGAGCTACTGAGGGATTACGACAAACAATTTTAGTTTGAAACTTTAAGACATCAACAGACTACCGTAGCCAGGGTTTTTATGAGTAAGAGTATTCTCTTCTTTTAGAAATTCATCAGTATCAGCTTTGGATTTCATACAGACCAATAACTAATGAAGAAATAATTGATTTAAAGGCAAGGTACAGATGGTGGTTATTACGTCTAAATCTGTTGGTATCTGCACACATATTGCTAGTGTAATATGGTTTTGGAGTACGCACGCTATCAACCAAACATTCGCAACCCCTCAACTCAATCAATAGGATCCGTTCAAGATGCAACTTACAGATTTCACAGATTACAGCTTCAAAATATTGTTAATTTTTTATTTTTTTTTTATCTGATTTTGTACAAACAATTATACGCAAATATCAGCATCGGCTTACAAACGAAGAATCACCCCCTTGTATCCTTAGAACTTTTCATCACAATTACGAATCACAGGATCCATACAAATATTGATCATATTACAGTTAGTTTTATGCTTCGTTTTATATACAGTGTCACACATAAACTTCGTTTAATAATAGATATAAAGAAAATTTGACTTCGCAATTAGTTTGTGCTTGAAAAATGAGTAAAATACGGCATCTTCCTCTTTTCATGTGCATATGAAATTTTTTTCGAAAATCCTCAAAAAATAAGTTTGTTTTTGGAAATTTCGAAAAAGGCCAAAGAGAAAAGTTGCTCAGTTTCCAATTTTATACATTTGCTCCAAATTTGGACTCTCTACTGTCACTTCTTTTTTAAATTTTTCGAATCTTTCGCTCTATCGATTCGAACGAAACATGATTCAAATTTCATAATTTTCATGAATATGATACTTCAATATCATATCTTGCCCAGAAAATACCCACATTGGCCTGTTACCAGAAAATAAAAAAAATGCACCTCCAGAAATTCGTCTTTGTTGTTGCAAAGTTCCTCTAGTTTTTTCATTTCATTGTTAAACTGATGTGGATTTTCAATGTATGGACGTTAATATGTCAGTAATCGAATAAAAAAATTTCTCTTCATTCTTATTACACTCGTATTTCTTTTTTTAATAGACTTTTATGCAGTAAGATTATTCTTCTGACCAATACTTCAGTTAGAAACAAACCCGAAATATCAGACTTTTCTGTAAACTAAACAATGACCTACAGTTTCATAACTATTTAAAATACTTTCTTTTATTCGATTACTGACATATTAACGTCCATACATTGAAAATCCACATCAGTTTTACAATGAAATGAAAAATCTAGATGAACTTTGCAATAACAAAGACAAATTTCTGGAGGTGCATTTTTTTTATTTTCTGGTAACAGGCCAATGTGGGTATTTTCTGGGAAAGATATGACTTTGAAGTCTCATATTCATCAAAATTATGAAATTTTAATCATGTTTCGTTGGAATCGATAGAGCGAAAGATACGAAAAATTAAAAAAATCGAAAAAATTCATAGTGACAGTAGAGAGTCCAAATTTGGAGCAAATTTATAAAATTGGAAACTGAGCCACTGTTTTCCTTGGCATTTATTTTCCAAAAATAAACTGATTTTTTGAGGGTTTTCGAAAAAAATGTCAAATTTGACAGGTTTAGAGTAGCATATGAAAAAAGGAAAGATGCTGTATTTTACTGATTTTTCAAGCACAAACTAACTGCGAAGTCAAATTTCCTTTATATCTATTAATAAAAAAACTTCCATATGTCGCGAACTTCATATGTTCCTGAATAAAATTAATATGAAATCAACTGAAACTGATAATTCTGAGTGACCCTATATAACTATAACCTAATATCACCCAATATTGAAATCAAATGATATTTGCTTTATTTGCAAGTCTACAGGCTTTAGCTTTTGACTGAGTTTGTTCAAAGAATTGCATAAAAATCTAACCATTGAGTAATAGAAAAAGAATCACTATGTATACGGAGTCTCAGAATCCTATATTGCAACTCGTGTCTAAAATATTGTACTACCTCAATATTTTCGACTCGAGTTCCTATCCTTAACTTTTTGTTACAAAATAATCCCCACATTATTGATTTTATAGTTGAGTATCAACCCTGCCTTCGCATGTTTAACACTCTGTATCTCGAAAACTGTCCATTAGATCTCGTTGTGACCAAGGAGACATTTGATCAGGACATTATAAACTACGTTATACTAATATCCAGATTCTTCTTCCATAAGAGTCGTGCAGGATCTTTTACCAATTTTCGGGATTAAATATTTTTTCTACTTACATAATTTGCCTATATACATGAAAACCGGCACTGATGCAATTACCCCATAAACGTAGTACCTAGCCACCCAGCAGTTGTTGTAGTAAAATTTATATGGAAACTGTGCAATCTTTGCCGAAAACGTGTAAGGAAATTTCATGGGCCTGGGAGTTGTAGGCGAAGCAGGAGACCCATTGCGAGAAGGCTTATTTTTATTTAAAAAAAGATTCAGCTTTGAAAGCATTCGATCCTGGAAGGGAAAATTAACGATATTTCAAAACTGTCGAGAGTAACATTATTGAATTGACTTACCATTGAATGAAAAATAATTGTGGAAACACAAAATACTTCGTGACGTAAAATAAAAATACTGCATGAAGTTAACGAATGTTGCTAGGGAAACGGATCTTACATGAACTTAAATGTCACTTCATTTTGACAGTTGTTAGTTATATAGTTCAGACAAATTAGCAGAATAACGGCCAACGTGATAATGTCCAAAGAAAAATTAAAGAAAACAATTTTCAACCCAATTTCAATATACAGTGTGGCACAACGAAAGCTGAACGCGGAAAGCGGACAGTCCGTCGTCCGCTGAGGATACCGATTTACGTCCGAGGTGGTTTGTTAGAAATATAGAAAATGAGAGTTCCTTTTGTGTCCGCCATGTTGTAATATGCGTCCTGTTTGTATCGAGAATAAAAACAGAAGTACCAAAACATGAACCCAAATAAATTGATTACGTTGTTATTGTTAGAAGGGGAAGAAGAAGTTACCGTTTTTCTTTATTATCGCATCAATTTATTTCCAAATATTGTTTTCTACCTTTTTTTTCCAACACTTGATAACGGTGGATGCTGTCTCACCAAGTATATTGACATTCAATCATTTTCAGGTGTGAATTTGTCACTCCGTTTCTGAATATTTAGTCATAATTTATTCGTATTTTGAAATGTCGGTCGTCCGCACACACCGGCGAATCCGCTGTTATCAAACTCAACAGATATCAATCGACTAGCCGGCACGAATCTGCGGAATGACGCAGTACTGCTCAGCTAAGCGGATTTAAGAAAACCGGTCCCATTTAAATACTCTGGTTGGATAAAATCGTCGAACCGCGACCGAATGTTCGAAGAAACCAAGCCTTAAGAGAATTTGGAACGATGGGGCATCGGAATGAGATAATCACCCATAGCGGTCAGGTCTGGCTCAAGACTCGTTATACTTTGAATCAATGTCCAACGGTATCAAAAGTTAATTTCAATTCCTACGACATTAGGAAATGCCCTCAGTAAATTCTAGTAATGAAACACTGATTTCATTCCTTGCCGTGGAAAGCATTCTGATGAGGTCTGAATATTTTACTGGAAGAAATTCAAAGCATTGTGTCCCATTGTAATCATCCATGACCTATTTTTAAGACCCATAGTTGAAAGACCATGTCACTGTTGGAGTTATATGCCTAGGAGAAATGATTCTTATGTATGTTATCATGTGAAATAACTTCTATCAAATGAAGGAAATTTTTCCGCTCACCCTGTAAAGTCGATCAAGAAATAATGTCATAGCATTGAACCACGAAATGTTGTACCTAAAGATACGAAGGATGAGTCTGCTGTCAGCACAAAGTACAAATGGCAAATAACGCATTATTTCCGAGAGAATTACCAATTTTAACAAGCTAATTTGAGAATACCATTCGTATCAATGAAGGTGCCAATTAAGAAACTCCAATTACAAAAGTCTGAATGTTCGAGAGTTGAGAATGAAAAATAAAACGACTTCGAACAAAGACGAAACTCAACTTACCATTTCTCTTCTCTCTGGGTTACTTCACAAGTTTCTCACCTGAAAATTAACAGATATGAATTAGATGTGGAAATTACATTAAATAAATACTTTTTATTATGAAATCGGTCGCGAAAGCTAAGACGATGTAATATTGATTTGGAAAAGGAGATTGAAAATAAAATGAATTGTGAGACAAAGTTACAAACTCATAATTATTGTTTCCAGCTCTTTCCTTCTCGCGTTTTATATAAGAAATTGTTTCTTAAAATTCATAAACATTTTGGTTGATCATTTCGGAGGGGTATTTTGAAATGAACTTCAGAATTATCAGTTCATGCCAAAACTTTTAGAGCCATTTTCTCGAAAGATTCAATTTGACAATGGATTCAGTATAGATTCCCAAATATTTCCATTCAAGAAATTATAACAAAGAAAACAAAGTGGTGTAAGGTGTTGTTCATCTCGTAAATAGGACTAATTATGAATCAATCATGACGTTCGTTTCGAATATGACCCCCTTGCTGTAATCTACAAAAATATCAATAAAACCATCTGAGTAGGAAATTCGTTTCCTAGTTTCTTTCGTGGTACATTCGAGATAATTTGTTCGACTTCCTTCCGCAACGAATCGATTGAATGTTTCCTCCAAGGTTTCGAATACAAACATCCCCCAACGGAAAAATAAATAAACCGTTCCTGAATATACCATGTAGAAATTATTCTGGATTCTAAATGTGCATTCGTTGAATACAGATGGCACGACCTGAATAGCTCGTCTAATAGGTTGTTTATTTTTAAACGGGAGAGGCTGTCTGCATCGGAGAGAAAAATTACATGGAAATATCGTAACATACATTCGATGAAAAGGCTGAAAAGGTATACAGCGGGTCCAATTTAAAAGTTTCGTATTGATTTCAGCTGGATAGCCGTTACTAACAAAAAGATTACCGCCTTTAACCGAAATGGACTCCAAGTTGCTTATTTCAAGTAGTTCATCATATTTTTAGATTCTATGCAAAATTTTGAACATATATATTTCATGTATAACGTCCTATACTCAGCTTCAATCGTTTCAAAACGTTCGTCCACTAAAGTCATGCGAATGGTCTACGAGATGAAACATAGGTAACTTCCACGATGAAAAAAACACAATAATGGCCTTGCTGTAGATCCAGAAATCGTGTGACAGCTGTGAGGTCGTACTGTGATCCGCCTGGAAGCCGAGATGTACATGAGGGATCATTTTGAGTATATCTCAACTGGACAAAAAGTGTTTCAAGAGTATCATATCAGCTAAGAGTTTTGGTCCAAATTTTCATTTTTACTCATTTTTGCCTACAAAGAAAGCTGTCCTGGGAAAACAAGGCAACAAAATAACAAAACACCTGGAATCCCTCAGAGGTGTGGTGCTTAAGCATTTCAACAAAGCAAAATCCAACCAAAATTGGACCATATACAAAGTCAAACTAACGCAGAATAACAAAGAAATAGGACAGGTCAGAAGACAATCGTGGAAGAAATTCTGCGTAGAGGTAACAGATACCCCCATATGCTCGAGAATCCATAGGGTAATAACTGAAGACGGTAATGTAACCAAGTAGGTTTCCTGAAAAAGAATGAAACGAAAACATTTGAGAAAAGCCTAAAGATGCCCACAGAAGCACACTTTCCAGCCTCGGTAATTTTTATCGGCCCAATAAGAGTAGAAAGTACCAGAAGCAAGCAAAACAGTCCAAGGGCTTTGAAATTCAATAAATTCGAACCATACAAATCCCCTGGAATGGATGGTATATACACCATCTTTCTTCAAAAAGGGCAGAGAATACTAATTTCAAACCTGTGCCGTAGATTCAAAGCTTACATAGCATTACGATATATGTATACCTACGATGTGGCAAGATGTGAGAGTCATTTATTTCCTATAAGTAGGGAGAATAGACAAGACACCCAAGGCATATCGTGCCATAAGTCTAATGTATTTTCCACTCAAAACGTTGGAATGGCTCATAGCTAGGTACACAAGAGGTAGTACAAATAAGCCCGTTCAACGAACGCCAGCATGCGTATCAGCCCACCAAGTCAACATACTTGGCACTGGACGATCTCAACAGGCTACTAACAATGTCTTTGTACGACAAAGAGATAGCCATGACAACATTTATAGACATCGAGGGTGTCTATTGTGTCCCCTATTGTGACAGTGGATAAACGTCAACTTGAAAAACAGGTTTATCATTGGCGGAATAACCAACGGACGAACTAGTGGAAAGGCTAGCATCCAGAGGCTTTCATTGCTTAGGATATGCGATATTGCAAAAGTCAAATTCGCAAGGACAGTCTCGGAGCTTACGCACACAGCCCTAGATATAAACGACAGGTGTAAAGAGGAGGAGATGACAGTGAACCCTCATAAAAATACAATAGTTACATTTACACGAAAAAAAAATCTGGAAGGACTTAGGTCATCTATACTGAACAGGATAAAATACCATTTGTCCACGAGGCAAAATAATTAGGAGTATTCTTTGACAATGGAATCAACACCTACAAAAAGTTATAGAAAAAAGTACAGTAACCTTCAATCTGTTCAGGAAAATGTGACAAAAAAATTGTGGACTACAACAAAAAAATAGAACATGGCTCTATGCTAGAGTTATCAGACCCATGATAAAGTAAGGGTCGGTAGTGTGGTGACCAAAGACCAGGCAGGTAGGAGTGGTTCGACTCGGAACACTGCAAAACAAGCAGGTCTGAGTGCCACTGGGGCCATGAAACCCATATACATTCAAGGCGAAGCCAGGTCAGTCACGAGCATGTTGCTTAGGGGACAAGCACCTGCTGAAAGGAGGAATCTGCCATCAATGCGGAAATCGCTGTCTACACGGATGGATCAAAAACTGATGAAGGTTCAAGAACCGGCATTTATGGAACGAAACTACGGGGTGATATTTCGAGCTGAAATCGTCGCAATACATCATTGCGCTCAAGATAATGAGGCATGATTTTTCAGAAAAAAACCATTGTCATTTACTCAGACAGCCAAGCTGCGAAAAAAGCAGTCAACTGAATGCAAGTTACCTCCAAACTTGTTTGGGATAGTATTGAAGCCCCAAAAAAACTGAGCAGCCAGAACAGACCGACCCTAGCCTGGATACCAGCACACACACGTCAAAGAGGCAATGGAGAGGCAGATTCACTAGCCCGTGAGGGGCCAAGTAAGGCCCTGAATGGCCCAGAACCGTTCTGCCAAAGGCTGTACTATAAAAAAACACCATATCATAGATCCAACAGAAATCTCAAGAATGGTGGACATTTCACAAGGAATGCGACAGGCCAAACAGTTTATCAAACTATATCTACTAAGCCAGAAAAGGAGCACTTTTAGAATAGTAGTAAGACTTCTCATAGGGCATTGTAGGCTCAACAAACATATTATGAGTACAATCGGTCTGGCAGAAGAAATGCTATGCAGGTTCTGTCAGGAAGAATAGGAAACATCAGTACACATACTATGCCACTATGCTTGTCAAGGCTAAGGTTGCTAACGCTGGGAGAAGAAAAACTAAGAGCTCCCAGATACATGGAAGTTCTAAGTCTATGAAGTCTCGCAACGAAGACATGGCTAGATAGAGAACTATAAACGATTTCAAGGGCACCCACATTGGATCTAATGAGGTCGCGATGTAGAGGCTTGTAGTACGAAAGCCCAAATCTAATCTAATTCACTTAATTTTTCATTTCTGTTGGTGAAGAGAGCACACTGCAGATATTTGTAGTGATGTAGTTCACCCTGCATATTATATAATAATGGATTAGCGAGTATTATCGTTAGGAAAGAATTCGGTAATGTAAATGTTCAAACAAATTGAAATAATTGAAAACTGGAGCTCTTCAGATATAATTACCTATAATGTTTTGAATGTAGTTATATTGAAATTCATTGTGAATTCTAAAAATGCAATAGAAAATAGGGTGTTCCAAAAAAAAAGTTGGGGTCCACTTCCGTTGTAACCGGAAGTCGTAGATAACTGAAAATAATTTAACTGAAACGAGCTCTTCAAAAATCTCCGTATGCAAATTTTCAGAAAAGTACTTTTAGTAGTTTTTCATATACATATTTAATCAGCTCATCGTGGTATACCCTGTATATGCTATTGAGTATGAGTGAGTTAAGAATGAAAACTCCTAATTATGACGAACTGGTATAAATAGAATGAATATTTCCGTTTGTATTTACCAGTAAATTGGGTTATCTCTTTGACCTGCCCTAATATACACATGGCGTTCTTTATGAAACGAATCATTTAGAGACCACAATAGACAGTAATGAATAATCATTATATGATGAACTCGGTCGATTTTTAGACAGAGAGACATGAAAAACACCGATACACTATCGAATTTCCTGGGAATAACATATAGGAGACGTAATCTCTCTCCGAAATAAGTCAGCTGCAGAATTTTCAGTTGTTATACCAACAGTGCTCGTAATACTAGGGATACCTAGTAAGTTTGTCACATAGAAATCAACGAGATAAAATCGTTGCAATTCGAACGAAGTAGGATTTCTGACAAAATTTTCGATAGTATTTTGAGCACGAATGGTATTTATTGAGACTTATTCACGCACTTGTGCTAATAATAATAATACTTCCTCATAAACACTCATATTATTATTTATATATGTGACAGATAATCGTCAAATATAAGTTAAGACGCTACGCACACATTTAAAAATGATCAGATCACCGGTTTAAACATATATGTATTTCGTTCGACGCCAATGTTTCCTGTTTATTAAACTTTATCAATTTTTCAGATAAACTTCTTAACTTTTTTTAATAATTTCTTCTAATTTTGAGTTTTAAATTTTTTACCTTTCACTATGTTTGTGAAACAGTCTAATAAATTTTTGAACTCACCTGAATTGACTGATAGGCCCATATACTTCATTTTATCAAAATGATTAGAAAACTTCAAACTTTTTAATGTCACCAAGAGGCACTACAAACAATACAATAAGGTTCCTGGGTTTGAGTGTAGATAATGAATTGAACAGGATATTTCCACTCTGGGCAAGAAATAAGTACTATCAGAAGATTCAAATATGTTTCAACTGACCAGATAATAATAATAATTAATACATATAATTTTTATTTCTTCCGTTGAAAAGTATAAAGTAAAATGCAACTCGAACAGTCTGGAAATACTACAAAGGAGACTAATTCCTCTATAGTTTTCATTAAGATAAGAGTCGCCTTTTTGAAAAGTTGGTGACACACACAATTTAGCAGGAAGAATTATTTGCTCCATAGACAAATTCACAATTTACGTTATTGGTTTATATAATTGATGAGAACATTTTTTTACAGTGAGTTGAGGAGTGTTTTGATATATTCTTCCTTAAAATTCAAATCGTTAGCTTTTTGTTGAGGAACTTCAGTAAAGAAACTGTTAAATTTGTTGGCCACGTCGATTTCAGACACTTTAACGTCACTTTCAGAAGCTGTAATAACATAGGAATTGTTTTCCTTCACCTGTATTTCATTCACGATTTGGCACATGGTCTTTGACTCATTGGTCTAGTTGTTTATTTTCTCATCTACACAATGTTTGTAATTTTCTTTCCGTTTTTCACTGTCTGTATGGGTAATTTGCCCACTCATATGTTTTCAATGCCCATTTACTCTAGCACATTCAGAGTATAAAAAGACTAGTTCTTTCAATTCGTAGAGTTCTGGGGTGAGTTGATTGATATTAAATTATTTCGTACGTTCTTGAAACCTCTCAAAGGAAAAACAACCTCGATTTAATAATGGAGTACGTCATGGAATATATCATAGGCCTTGTTTGGACATCTTTCGTTGCAGAACTCACTCCACAAATTTTCACAACTCCTAATCATGTGCTGCTATTTATTCTATCGATGAATTCTTAAATAGTCTCATCGACATAAACTGAGTCGTTCTAGAAATACTGTTTTTATGCCCGCTATTTTTCTAGTATCAATTTTCATTATCTGACGTTTGACATATCAACAGTACCTACATTATATGAATCATATATTCGTAACGGGCGACTTGAAAATTATTTTAGTATGTCAGTTAGTCTCCGATCGGTCGATACATTCTAATGAGATCAGTTATAATTGGCGCGACTTCAACCCGTTATTGCAGACGTTCAATAATTTTACCGAGAGGTGATATGCATTTTTTTCAACAATTCTCACAGTATCTAGCGCCAACTCGCCTATATATCTAAATATGGTATGCTTGACGATATATTTCTAACGCTTCAGCTCATTGATTTTTTTCCGGTTCACTAGTTATATAAAGGAATAACCAAAACTCAACATTTATGTAAATCTACTTCAAGATAATATTTACGATTTCAGTTGAATACTTTTTAACTGATGAAGAACCTATTTCCGGAGAACTCCGGGTGGAGTGGCAGATTTGTGAAATTTGTTTTTGAATGTTTTCGAAACGGCTGAACATAGGTTGTTTTCTGGCCGGCAGGTACTTAATTTTGTTTTATCCATTTATACAGATACCAAGAATCCTGAAAAGGGATCAATGACAATCAATTAAAACATCGCTTTATAAATTATTTTGTTGAATACTCCATGGATACAGACCTAAAACCAAATAGTCATTTTATTCCTAGGATTCCACAGTGGGTGTTGGTACTTATTTTTCAATCTAATGAAAAATACCCCACTAAGCAGTAAACGCCATTTGAAATTTATATTCGTATTAACAATTACTGCGAAACAATTTATAAATTAAATTACGATAGATTGATGTGCTATCCCTTTGAAGATTTATTTTATTGTCTTGTCTTGACTTGAGACATGATCTAAGATCTTTTAAATCACGTTTTCTAATCAAAGAGGATACTTTTATGAGTTTTTTTCCTTTATTGCGTTGTGCCATTAAATTTCCATCGAGAGACATTTACGTTGTAGGTATTTGAGAGCTGAACGTTTTTTTTCGATACTTACACAGAATGATGTACCTATCTATTATAAACTGAGATAATATTTGAATAATCCATAGGGGATAACTGAACTAATGTAATATTTCAAATACAGGGTATATCTTTATGAGTCGATGGGATTTATATACAGTGCTTCCCTACTCCCCTCCCTACCCTCCCTCACCCATAATTTCAGAGATACCCAGGTCTCTCATATTCACTTCTTGATTTGCTTTGTCATACAATTTTTTAAACGAAATACTGTCTACTGAATAACAATAATAGCTGTTTTCGACTGTTATTTGTTCTATAATGTTAAATTTTTTAATGAAATGTATTATACCTACCTACATTGATCAACGTATGTATGTATCATACTATTTAAAGCTGTTACCTTGCGTTTAAGGGTTAGTTGAGCTGTTGTGAGTTGTAATATCCGTTGATGATGATTAATGAAAATTATGAGTATTTTCAACACCACTACAGGTGTTCCAGATACATCTTTTCTAGGAACGATATGAAATCTTTGGTACTCTGCTGTTTGGAAGCCATGCATATGTTTCCGTATTTTTTAACAATGGTATAATGGTGTCAAAAATCGCTTTTTGAATGATTTCTCAAAGATGTTTGATATATAAAACAAAAATGAAATTGGTTACATGCGGGAGAATCAATAATGGCTCATTCAGCAGTTTTCAATGTTTTATTCCCACTGTTAACTTCTATAATATGGTTATGCATTCCATTTGCATAAATCATTTGGTCTACAGATATCAATATTGAACAATAAATGATTAAACTTTTGATTTCGCTCTTGCTGCCAAGGTTTGAAAGGTGATAAAGGAGATTAGTTATTATTATTATCATCAGTTATGTAAACAGACATTTTCCAGGATCCCTTCATCAAAAAGTACTACTTCCAATAATGGCCACGGTACTCTCGCAGTTACTTTTCAATGTGTTCATTATTACTGCCATTATTTTCGAAAACTATTCAAGCTGAATATTATGTTTGGAATGGTTATCTAGTTGTTTTCTGAATTTTAGATATCAGGTGCAAGTGATTTCGACCAATTAACCTGGAAAATTATCTCGGAAGAGTAAACAGATTTGTTTTCGTTTACTCTAAATTTACGCAAGGTTATGGTTTATTAGTCATGACGTATATATACATTCGCGAAGGACAATTACTTTATATAACTCGGATAATGTGTGAATACAGCTACTAAATAAGTAGCGGTTCAATACGTTTTATTTTTGGTTCAGATGAACAGGAAAAACCTGTATATTCAGAAAAGATGGAAGGAAAATAGAATTGGGCGTTTTTTCTTCAAAAGTTGTATATTCGTTGGAACACATCCATGGGCGATGAGTTTCAAAGATTTGTTGAATATTTTGTAGCTAAAGACTTTTTCAAATAATATCACCCCAAGTGGATAAAAATCAAAATAAAAACGTCTGTAGTTGTTTCTAACTCATATACTTTCATGATATAAAATTAATTCAAAAACTCATTTAAAAAACAGGTGGTTCAGATAGTGTACCACGGCCCACTATGAATGAGATACGTCGAGGCATGGCGCAGTGCTATGTCGTCCGGCTTCGGGATTAAAGGTCCCGGGTTCGAACGGCAGTCGGAGCTGGAATTTTTTCAATTTAATTTCACTGATTAAATTGTTAAAATCTCGTAGCTTGACTGGGGTGAGCCCTGAACGATTCACTGTTGCGTTCAAATTAACAGTGCTGCTCCTGAGGTGGCTTATGGAGTTAGTAACACAGCCTAACCAGAACACATAGCAGCTTATCTTAGCAATCGATGTCACTATAAACACCTAGAGAATAAAAAATATAATAAAACAAAATAAAAATGAAAATATAAGGTAATTGCACCAGTAATTGGCACTGTACCAGTATATGACACTTAAACTTTCAAAGTCGAATTATAAGCTTATATGTTTGTTTCTGTAAAATAAAATAAGCACTAAGCATCCCTCACACCCTTTAGTTTTTCATGGTTGAATGATGAAACCATCCGGTTATTCTTTTTAAGATGGTGGATTTATATTTTGTCGGCTTTGCTGTGTAAATGTTTTTAGTGCAGTTTTTCTGTGGAATTTCTTAAGAAGGTGGGTGGTTATGCTGGAATTTTATTTCTTTACCGAATGTTTTTATAATAATATGATGAAGTTGACGTTATGGTCTAACATTTTATCACCAATTTTAATCTATTTTGTTCCACAACCTAAGTATAATTAACAAAAAAAACCTTAGTGCTATCTACTGGAACAAAATTTATTCCAAGCTCCAGTAGTTGGCATGGGTGCCATCTAGTGGAGAAGATATGCCTGTTTCTAAGTGAAGAATAGAAATTAAGTATTTGGCTGCAGATATCTCGAACAAATTTTTGAGTCGTCCAATACACATTAACCAGTAGATGGCACCCTGCCATTTACTGGATCATAAGTGTGACAACTACCGGTGTTTCAGGATATACCACCAATAAAGGAACACATGCTGAGCTACTCAGGATAGCAAAAGGTGGCTGCTTTGGAACCAGTTTTGAAGGGCCCACCTACCGCTACAGCAGCAAAATTCACCTGAAAACTTCACTGAAAAAACGAAGGTTTAGTTTTAACCATAGAGGAGGAGAAAAACCTTGTTCAATGAGTATTTCATATGGCCGAGGCAGGATTTTCAATTTTCCAATTGGGAAAGAACGATTGATTGGAAGTATTTTGGCCAGAAACCAAACTAACCACAGAAAGAAAATTAAAGAGGAAAAAAAAACGAAAAAAAAAAAAAAGAAAACAGAAAATAAGGAATAAAGTTAAAAAAGAGCACATCTGAAAAACGAAAATGGAGTGAATCTTCATCAGAAGGAAAGGAGAATAAGAGCCTTCAGGAGACTGTGACTCCTCGCATAAGAATAAAGAGAAAATGGTAATACAGAATACAGAGAAAATGACTTCGTGTTGGTTCAGTTTCCAGGTAAGAAGCGGGTATTGCAATCTGTAGCCGTCATACAAGATTTGTTACCAGGGAGTGAACTAGAAGTTGTAGCACTTATTTGTTTCAATGTTCAAATTAAATGTAAAGGATGTCAGAGTCGTAACAAATGATCAGATTGCTCGAATGTTGGACTTTCCTTATTCCTTAGATGTTGATGGATGTCATCTACTGGATCAATTACATGCCAACTACTGGAAAAACTGAACTTTCACGCTGCCAACAACAGGAGCAAAAAATTTGCTTTTATTTTAAATTTTATTTTATAGATAAATAAACACAAAATGTATTTCAAACAATTCATTTTGTTCTAAAAAGTTTGTTTATAATGTATAATAAAAAAAAAATCAGCATTTTAAATTATTGACCACTTTCAATAAATAAATGTATTTTCGTTCCTTAAAGTGCCAATTACTGGCCCCCTTACGTTAGTACAAATGTTTGGTGAAAATAAAAGGCAAAGTTCAATTATATCAGAGTGAATTGTTCTTGCATAAACTCTGTTGATGCAGAATTATTTCATCTTCCCGTCAATTTTTTTTATTTCATTCGGAATCAGAAAACTCTGTTTCCTTCGATATCGAATATTGAATGATTTGACTTCAATAGTCTATAAATCTCTTGAAAAAAATTTTGTTTAATCGCCATCAAATTTTTTATTTTTGTGGTTTCGGAATCAGCTCGTTGAAATACATTTGAGGGATGTTTGAAATTTGTTGACCAATTGAAATAAAAACTTTCAAAAATTAGATCGCGCAAGTTTTTTATGATTCATTAATTTTTTATGCTGAACAAATCATATAGTATCTGAATCAGCATGGAATTTTGCATATATAGTGCAAATTTTAGGTGAATGTGATGATTTGGTATTTTTCACGATTTTTAGGTGTCTACCTTGGACTTTTTCGAGATTTTTTATCATTCGCCGATCTACTTGAAATTCACTGAGTATACTAATTTCATCATTCTGAATCGATTGACGTTTGCAAAATTGTTCTATCTTGAAGCGTTCTCGAGTTAAAATGTTTATCTGGAGCTTAGAGAAGTAATTTCCCGCCATTTTTTTTATCATTCAGATTCAGAAAATTCTGTTTTCTTCCATATCGAATTGTCTGTGAGCCTCCTGAAAATGGATGGATGGTGCATTTTCTTGACTAAAAATCTTCTGAAATTTTGTCAATTTCTCATCGAAATTAATTTTTGTGGAATGATTCGGAATCAGCTTGTCGAAATACATTTGAGAGGAGTTTGCGATTTTTGATAAATGGAAAATGAAAGGTTTCGAAAATTATATACCGCAAGGAATTTTTTTATGACTCATCTATTTTTTAAGCTAAACCGTGTATCTGAAAATATACAAATCATATATTTTCGAAATCATCATGAAATTTTGCGTACATACTGCGAATTTCAAGTGAATCTGATTATTTTGGACTTTTTCGAGTAGTGTATTTTTCCGCCGATGGACTTTATCATTCTGATTCGACTGGCGTTCGCAGTATTATTCTATTTTGCACCGTTCTCCAGTTGAAAAGTTTATGTGGAGTACAGAGGGGTAATTTTTTAAGGATTTCAGGAACTTGGATACGTTTCAAATCTAACCTCTATCAATGTGGACAGCAGAGAAAAAGTACCTTGCAGTGCTAGAATGAAACTGCTGGAAAATGAAAACGTTTTTCATAATTTCGAAAACCGTCTGACTTTCACTTAGATCATGAAAAATTTGTTTCAGAGATTTTTATTCAAGCTATTTCCACTAACAAAGTAATTAATTCACTTTATATGGGATACCTTGTATGATGATATTGCTATAACGTAATTTTTCACGTTTTCCTCACTGGATGAAAATCGAGGTGGTAAATATAACCTGAAATTAGGTTATACGCTTCAAAATTGAATTAATGCCTTGAGTATTACTGTCTCAATTCATTCCCTTTTCATGAAAATGTGGACATGAATGTAATCAAATGTCTGAAAGGTTTCATGAAAATCAATAATTTTAGGTCAGTGAATATGACTTCAAATTTCTTCCCCTAAATCAGGGTGTGACAGCAGCAACGGGTTTTCCAGCAACGGTTTCTAATGGACCCTTATGGAGTATGTTTGTATTTCAAAGTTGAACGGCCCATGCTGGAATTTCTCCTCCATATACAATCGTTTTCAGATCTTTTCGACACGGCAGACATCCCGACAACAGCTGTGACACCTCAGTCACCCCAAAAACTGACCACTTAGCGAGGAAACTTTCAGAAGAACCGAAGCTGATGATTTTATCAGTCAAATGGCACCAAGTTTGAGAAAAAATCTGGAGAATTATTTTCTACTTTATTGAACTCTCGTGTGGTATTCGATAGATTATTTTTTGATGCCCCAATCATAGACCTATTCTCTATACATATAATATTTTTATTTCAACAATTTACTTAAATCACTATAAACAGAATGAAGTTTGGAATTTGAAGTTCTCATCATGAAATATACAATTATTATGGATGTTTTGTCCTTGGCTGGAGGATTCCGTAGCATTGTTTTGTTCTGTTGGATTGAAAGCTATTTATTGCTTTCTCTCTGTCCCTAGGCTATCAATTGAAACTGTTTCCAAATTGACACGTTGCAATTTTCAAAGTAGAAAATTCCCACTTAATAATGCTGTGATTGGCCTGAACGTACATGAATGCTTTGAATTGATGGTTTCGATTGGTTGCAAGAATTGTCAAAAAATAATCATGCAAATACATAAATATAAATCCTAAATGAACCGTTGCTGGTAATTTTTTCGTAAAGGTGTATTATTTAGAATTTACTATAAACGCTCTGAGCATTTGAATATTTTGTGAATAAAATTCATCCTCAGACGTACCTACTTAGAGGAAACAAAGGTTGTCAATAGTATGAATAATTGTTGTTTTTTCATCCTTACTGATATCAGTCTAATGGAGCATTGTAAATTACATTATTTTACACGTGTGATATACAGGACGATAAAAGTGGCATAGACAGATTTATTTAAAAAAGTCGCTAACATTTTCGGGATTTTTGGTGATGAAGTGAATTCGAAGTAGATCTTGGAATATTGAATTTTATCTCGAATTTATGGCATTGAACTTTTGAATCGGATACTGAAAAACAATTTTGGATGGGTGCCCCGATTTCTACTGGGTCACTTTGTGTAATCAATTTTTCACTAAGCCCACCTTTTTTGAAACTGTTAGTTTGTACAAGCGATGTAATAAATATCGATGCCCTCTGGTTCATCAGGATTATGTCTGGAAGATATAATAACATGATGAAGAAAACATATGCATTTCAGTCATTTATATATGAATCACCCCATTCTTGATAAGTTCATATCTGTACCTCGAAGGAAAATGGCACTATATCCAGTTTTGTAAAATATGAGATTATTTCACATTGATTCATAACTTTTTTTGATGTACACAGAGGAATAGGAATAGGAATGTCCTCAGCCAATTGTATGACAAGTTACAGCCTTTTAAATGGGCAAAAACTCCATTTTCACTCAGATTGAATTAAAACAGCTGTCCTGAAAAATTAGGAAAATGGACATAGTGTCCTTTACCTCCGAGGTACAGATATATTACTGTTATACACAATGTAAGCACATTTCAAATGAAGGGTTCAATTTGTAGACCTGCCGATCGATATCTTTCATGCCTGTGGTCATTCATATCTCAGAATACGCAAATTCCCGAGTTAGCACATCTAAAGGAATAATGTGGGTGCATGTTTGGAATTAATTAGTTTTACACCCACTTGGTATTGCAGTTAACTACCTTCCCACGGCAGAGCACTGCATCAGTGTACTATACTGGATTATTTAATTCATCAAAATCCTCTTCGAATACAAGTAGGTGGATATAATTCTCATGATGAACTCTTGCTGAGTAATTAAAATTCAAGTATCGCTTGAAATAGACTCGATCTAGAAAAGCGATTTTTTTGAATTAGAGGGATCAATTCACAAGATATTTTTATTAGGATAAAAACTCTCGATTTTCGAAATGTATCCAGTGATAAACAATAATATTATAATCTCACTTTCCTATAATCATATATGGCCCAATCTTACTTCAACATACCCTACTTCATGAGACTAATCAACTATTTGATTTATATCAAGAAGCACCATATTCTTCCACCTTACAAAGTTTCAATTTCAATTATTCAGTAAAAAAATTATAACTTCCACTATAACGCAACACTAAAAATATCAAGAGTGCTTAGTAATGGAATGACGTCAACAATTTCCGAAAGGATTTCCTCAAGATGGATGTGGAAATTTCAAGGAAATTAGTGGTCAAGGAGACCAGAAGGGGTACTCAAAGGAGATTAGCAGTTGTCTACCCTTATAGCCCGAACAACAAACTTAAATACAAATTGCTGGTTTAAAGGCGGATCATATCATCTCGGAAAGCGATAGATACATTCGACTAGATGCGTTGTGGGAGCTTGCAGGCGTCGACTCACTCCCGACATACGTTTGGCAATTGTACAAATTCTACAAGTATACTTTCTACTCAGAAACCCTCTAAGAAGAAACACTGGCAGCATAAGGGAACATGATAATGAACTAACCAAACACGGCGGTCTTATTTATCAAGCTGTCGACATCTTTCAATAAGAAAGGAAAGAACTGCCTAGTCGTGTTCACACCTCGGATCCATATACCATGGTTTTCCATCAAGTAGCGACTAGGTCAATCTAAAACTTTCAGTTATTTGGCATGTGCCACTTTGGAAGTTGAGAGATACATTTTTCATTTACTTCCATCAGCTGAGTAAAAGGACAAAGGGGTAGCTTTTTTGATGAAAATGACCCAAATTACACCGAAACCTATCACTGTCGGTCACGGGTATGATATAATAACGTATTTCGTAGAAAAACAATCCATAAATCCACTCGGCCAGAAATTGGCTATAGCACTTCGCTGAGAACTACAAGAAGCTCTCAGAGCTAATGAAACGTTATATCCGAAAAAAGTAGGGCGATGCAATTCTTATTTTCAGCAACACGGAAGCTTGGATACTCGTATGGAAACAACATCAAATGGAATAGTATCCTTCTAGCCGGAAAGAACATTCAAGGTTCCGTTTAATCCTATCAACGTCGGGTTTACTTGGAACGTGAAAATGTGTAATTACACTTACAAGAGTTTTACTGTGGTTTATTTTTTCGGTAAATCTCCTTCCAGCTGCTTTATTTCTGTATAAGATGCACTTACCTCCTCACCAATGCTGAAGCTACTGGAACTTTTCTTGTACACCTTGATATAGCAAAAAACTTAGTGCGTGGACATGAATGCTTTAATTTCAGAAATTCGTTGAATAAATGGTTATTCAATAACAACTATTATGATATAGCAACAAATGTCTCGAGTTTAGCATATTAGAGAAGCTAACTTCACGGTATTCTGAAAGTAGGAAATACACTTCTTGATATTCAATAAAGACCAAAAATCATCTATAGTGTATGTAAGCAAGAAAAAAAATCTAGCCCAATAATAATATGACCATTTTTATTGAACACACATCATGAAACCAAAATATCATTACACTTTTTTTAACAGTACTACTAACGGATATTCCAAAAATTATGTGTTGGTATATATCATTTGCTAGTTCACACAAAGTGACCAGCTTTTTGAAGCCTGCTTCTATATCAACCTATCTGGCTTTTTTTACTGAAGACATGGCTTCGATCGAATCATAAAAACATATAGGATGTCATCTGAAAATGGCAACAAGTCTTTATTTCATGTTTGTTGCTAGCTACAGATGAAACCACGCATATTTTAATGATTCAAGCATCAAGATCTACGAGTTTTCTGAACCAGAATCTGATGTAGTGGTAAAAAATGTTTCTTCCAATTTCTCACTCACTCCCTAGTTCGTGAAGTGGGCACTTCTCGGATAATAATAATATTAATAATAAATTCTGGAACCGACCCCTCCGGATTAGGGGTCATAGTCAAGGTGGTGGGGCCCAAACCGATGATTTGCCAAACGATGACGACCGCAATAACAACGGACGTTTTTAGTGGACGGATGAACTGAGGGACAGTCTTCTGCATTGCTACGAGAGTAGTGAGCCCGCCCGAAGAGGACACATGGCGAGAATGCATGCTCTGTGGTGTGAAACACACCCAGAGCATGCTGCTTTTTCCGCACAAAATCTAAAGGATTATGTATCCCACCTTCGGGTTCGAGGCTATGTTAGAGTCTCCTCAGCTGGTTAACGCAGTGGCAGAAGTGTCGACCTGGCATATCCGACCACCAACGGAAGGCATCAGAACCCGCAGGGCGCTTCATAACACCAAGTCCCTGAAGCCACAACAACTGGCACGGATGGATGCGAAGATTCACGATGTACTCTCAGAAGAGGCTGACATCTGGTAGATCAACTCCGCCGTGTATGATGCCGCTCAGGCCCTGTCCCAAGCGGGATACTACCCCTCTAATTGGGAGGCATAAGCGACGCATTCACAAGATGAAAGCTAACATCAAGTCGGCGAGACAACACGCGTCTCGAATCCAGTTTGTGGCGGATTACGTGGCGGCCAATAGGCCCTTCACGCCCGCAGTGCGGCGAATTGCTGCAAATTTAAGACGAGTTCACCACACACTAAATCGAGGCGTGCTGTCTACCATCATACAGCACTGTCTTGATAGGATACGCATGCTGGTGGCTGCAAAAAGGTCACTAGTGAGGCGGGCGAGAAGCATCGCGAAAAACATGAAGGTCCGCGATAAACCTTCTCGCCTATTCCAAGAGCCTCCACGTTTTGTGAATATCCCGCCGACGACTTATCAAAAAAATTCCATGTGCCCACCACCATCTAGCAACAGTTTTTAACTCATGGCTAGATGCAGAGCAGCAGATTCCGGATTGGTTTGTCCAGGGACGAACCATGCTTATCCCCAAAAACGGAGATTTGTCCGATCCGAAGAACTACAGACCGATAACATGCTTGAACGCATGTTATAATGTTTACACGCATCTTATACATGCGAATACTCTCCGCAGTTGAGCAGGTATATAAACGGATATATAAGCAAAGAGGGTCGCTGGCTGCAAGGAGAACCTGCTCATAGACAGATGCATCACGCAGGACTCCGTGCAGTATAAGTGTAACCTTTCAATGCCTGGATCGATTATCGCAAGGCATTTGATACATCGCATGAACTCATTATGCATTTGCTCAGATGCCTTGCGGCACCCGATCAAATAGTGAGATGCATTGAACAGCTGATGCCGCTCTGTAGAACCCGCTTTACCATAACATCTGGTGAAGTCAGAGTCCAAACAGAGCAGGTTATCTTTAGAAGGGGTGTGTTTCAGCCCTTTTCTTTTCTGCATCTCACTACTGCCATTGTCCGTTGCACTGCGGCACCCCCATGCAGCAACCGGAGGAATGAGGTCACCCATCTGTTTTACATTGATGACCTCAAACTATATGTCTCCGGAGAAAAGGATCTTCTTCAGTTCTTAAGGGTGGTGCAAGAGTACACGCATGCTATCGGAATGGAGTTTGGGATCGATAAATGTGCCACGGTTCATCTCAAAAGGGGACGATGCGAGGAATACGAAGAAGATGAACAGCTCGTAAACGAAAGCATCCTATACCATCTGAATGCCGGAGAGACGTATACAGACCTAGGAGTGGAACAACGCCAATGGACTCAGGAAAAGCTGTAACAACTCGATGTAAAAACTCGCATTGGCCGATGGTAATTTCAGTTTTTCAGAAATTTTTGTGGGGATTGGAAATAATAAATGAAGTATCGTGTGCGCATATTGTTTGTGTATCTATGTCGTTAATTTGTTCATTAATATAATAGGGACAGTATCGACCCTTGTGAATCGCGAAATAATTTTTCAAGTATTCGGATGACTTATCCTTCATTGGGGCATATTGCATTCTGTTCCAGAGTTATTGTCGAATCTATTCAAGGTAATCATGTGATATGTTTGGCACAATTTTTCTAGTGGTCGTAAGTATCCGTAGGAAATATAGATATAAGAATATTCCATCAACATGAAGGACATATCTGAGTATTTTATTGAGTAGGGAAACAAAATGTTTCAAATAATTTTTTCTCAAGAAAATTCAATGAGTTCTAGAATATCCAAGAGATTTTACACTATCTACTACAAGTGATTCCATAGATGTTTCTGTCCGACGACGAATAGTTGACGACGCTTTCACTGGTTAACAAATCCGATACAAAATCAATTCAATGTTTTTGGTATGGAATCCATGAGAATAGAATAAGGTCAGCTCAGCCTAACTCAGATCCATGTGTTATCCTACAGAGAGTCGCAAGAGCAAATCCAAATGATTGTTTTGGTGACAGAAAAATATGTCGGATAATGAATATTTTGACTTTTGAAATTCACTTAGTAGGCTAAAAATGTCTTAACACATCGTTCGTAAAAGTCCTCGACCTCCCCGTCGTCAGAGGAAGTAACAACAAGATACGGACGATTATTCAATATAATCATCATCATCAACCTCCTGACTTGGTTAGGTAATGCTGGCTACTTTGTCGATACACCGGATAGTCTCGAAAATTCAGATACCGTAGCGACAAATTTGGAACACGCACACGAAAATCTTCGAATTTCTACGACGTAAATAAATAAATAAATACACACATTCTTTTTGCCGCAGGATAGTTTAATGAACTAATAAAGAGTCGTAGAAGCAGTCGTCCTTGCCGTTTGGCCAGAGATTGTCCTCGTTTTGCATGACAGTCGGCGATCGTTCTAGAAGGCAAAAAACCTGTTAAAAGC
This sequence comes from Chrysolina americana, assembly GCA_958502065.1. Classification (NCBI taxonomy): domain Eukaryota; kingdom Metazoa; phylum Arthropoda; class Insecta; order Coleoptera; family Chrysomelidae; genus Chrysolina; species Chrysolina americana. Next base: position 62,651,028 of record OY293416.1, on the reverse strand, counting down.
GAATGTACTCGGCTCGGTATTGCTTAATTGTGTTTATACCAAATAGGGGACATCGACTCACGGTAATTTATTTACACCTCGTTGAATAATAGATCATTTTGTGATTGTTGGCGGTGACACTTAATCGATTTATCTAGGTAATTGGGTGGATTACTCCAACAATGGAGAATTTCCATTAACATTTTTTCCAATACCTACTGTCATTCAGTGGATAGTTTTACAACGGAAAATTAAATTATAGCACATTTAAAATCAACTCCACAACTTTATAGATACGATATGAGGTCTGTTAGAAACAGTCGTCAGTAGGAACTACGAAAATTTTATAATTTTGATTGAAATTCTATGGACTTCCATTGCCTCAAAAAGAAAGGAAAACGAAACCATATCTCCATGGTTCCAAGTCACGACGTTTTCATTGTTGGGTATCTACATCCGTTGAAGAGGCATTTCAGTAGACATCAGATTTAAGTCAATGTTCGTAAGGGGAAATAGTTGTTGTCTGAGAGATATTCGCCCCAATTTGTCTCTGAGAATAGCCACAGGCAAGGCGGGTGATACCTCTTTCCGTAAACTTGTGACAATGTTTCTTTGTGTACTCAACATAATTCAAGCGAATAACTCTTTTTTAAATACCTACTCTAATGAAAAATTCAGATGGAACAAAACTCGTACGACTCCATAGTCATAAAGTTTGTATTGAAGCTGACGATTATTTAAAGAATCTCCAAACGTGTTTATTGCTCAAAAACGAGTACCATATTTGGCAAACCGAGTGACTCATTCATTTGAAGATATATTTCAACATATTGAAGTCATGATTCTGTCGAACGCGTTAATACATAATCCCCAAAAACGGAGATTTGTCTGATTCCAAGAACTACAGACCGACAACATGCTTAAATGCATGTTATGAGATCTTATTCATGCGAATACTCCCCGCAGTGGATCTGGTGTATGAACGGATATATAAGCAATTAGGCTCAAAGAAGGGGGTCGCCGGCTGCAAGGAGAACCTGCTGATCAATAGATGTATCGCGCAGAACTCCGTGCAGTATAAGCGTAACCTCTCAATTGCCTCGATCGATTATCGCAAGGCTCAGATGCCATCCGGTACCCGATTAAATAGTGAGATGCATTTAACAAGTGATGCCGCTCTGGAGGACTTGCTTCACCATAATATCTGGTCAAGTCAGATTCTAAACAGATCAGGTTATGTTTAGAAGGGGCGTATTTCAGAGAGACTCCGTCAGCCCTCTTTTCTTCTGCATTGTTCCATTGTCATTATCCGTTGCACAACGGTAAACCCGCAGATACAACTGCGGCACCCCCAGTAACCGAAGGTATGTCACCCATCTGTTCTACATAGATGACCTTAAACTATACCTATGCTTCTGCGAAAAATGATCTTCATCAGTCCTTAAGGCTGGTGCAAGAGTACACGTAAGTTATCAAAATGGAATTTGGGATCAACAAATGTGTCAAAAGAGGACGATGCGAGCAATACAGAGAGGACGTTCAGCTCGTAAACATCATTTGCTGGAACAACGCCACACCCAAGGCGTTACCACTGTTAAAAACTCTTTCCGCGGCAAGTATCAGTATAAACTTTGACAGATCTGGTCATCAAAACTGTCGGGAAAGAAAAAAGTTGCTGGAACCAATATGCTTGCCGTTCTGCTTCTACTTCACTCCTTTGGAGAGATGAAATGGACTCAGGAAACTCTGCGACAAATCAAAATATTCATAGGGGGAATGCCCACATAATAGACCGTCAGATAACGACAGATTTTGCTGACTCATTTTCTCTCTTCTGGGATTTTAACCACTGGAAATTATGTCAGTGCTGAGCCAAAAAATTAAAATTTAGCGATCGGACGTGTGCTAGGCATATAGGAAATTCAATTACCTTTTGCAAAAAAATTGTTTTTTTATTTAATTTTATCGTTTATGGCATTTTAACACATATATAGGTATAACAACCTAATAGTGAAAAATCAAAGCTATTAGTTTTGCACGTATTTAAAGGGTTGAAATAGGGGCGCGATCTTGTAAAAAAATAATTGGTTACTGATGCATTTTCTCGCTTATGGCAATCGACAGAATGAAATTTAATATTGTTAGGAACCCGAAAAAAAATCCCATAAACCGGTCAGCTGTTGATGTCAATTTTTTTCATTTTCCGGCAAACTTTCTCGTCAACGAAATAATGTGCAATAAAAATGTATTAATGTAAAAGTCTGTTATAAAAAAGCCATAAGTCTAGTTCGTGCTTATTATATGAAACTGGAATTTGCAGAAGATTCACAGGAATTTTTGTTCATTTTCTCGTTTATGGAAATTGGCATGTAGGAAGATAAACTGATTTCAAGGCCAGAAAAAAAAGCCATAAGTCAGAAACATGATTACGATATTTTATACAGTGAGGTCCTTAAGTAATGGATAGCATTAATTTTCTACGTTATTAATTTTTAAGAAAAACCATGAGACACGTCGAGTTAAGTTTTCGAAAAGACAACCTGTGACATAAAAAATCACCCCTTCTTCACCCCCCTCAAAGTGACAGCCACTCACCCAATTTTTTTAATGGATTAGGGGGTCAGTTGAAAACCCTTGATGAGATTCACCAATCCATTGAAGAACAGAATTTTTTGAGGTTCCAAATATTTTCAGAAATTCGAAGAAAACCTATGTTTTGGGTAGTTTTTACAGAAACCGAGTATGATAATCTAGAAGATCAGCCCCTCTTAGAGAGACTTGTGCTCACATATCCATTGTGATATGGTTCCTTGGATATGCAGGAACCAACAAAATATTACATTTTCTTCTGTTCACCATTTGGATTGTACCGAAAACACTGCAAAACTGATTCTAATCTGGATATGAGTTTTTCATTTCGACAAAGAAGCAATTTATTATTCTAGAACTTTCACTTCTTAAGAGTGAACTGCCTGAAGGGCAGGACACTATGAAAAAAAAACGCGCCGGAAACTGTGCCTCTAAGGTGATGGGGAAACGAACTCGAGTTCATTATTTTCTCCGATGTGGTTATTTTTTTACTAGAATCCGACATCAAAGTTTTGCTTTGGAGCCCTAAGAACAGAAAATACCCCATATTGTAGAAAGTTAAACTGTACCTAGATATTGCTAACTGCTGGTGACAATGTTAAACCCCATCAATATGATGTATTTGATACGAAATTTCATGATTTCAAAATTATGTATTCGTACACAAAATTGCTGGAGAGAATTTTTATTTTTTTTTTATTGCAGGAAATGTTTCTTTCTTTGACAAACAATTTCTTCATTTGAAATGCGAATTTTGTATTCTATATTTATGAATGAAAGATATTTTTTTTCGATATTCACTTTCATTTATTTCTGACGTTGGATAAGAGTAGAAATTGAAATGGTGGGTTGAATAAACGGCATATTTTTTAAATTAAATTCTCCCATTTTTATTGGTGAACAAAATTTCAAAATTAACCACTTGCAAATGTCATGAATCCAGTGGTGTAGTCAGATTTTTTCAAAAAAAATCGCTAATAATTTTTCAGTTTTTAAATCGAAAAAAAAAAAATTGTTGGCCATGAAAATGAAGATTTATTCATGAAATTTGGTGTTCTAGTGGACTTTTTGGTTATCTACCTAATGAAAAAAAGCATTCCAATCGGTTGAAAAAAGTATGTTTTATAAGAGTGCCTTCCATTTTGAATGTTACACACTGTATAAATCATCGATATCATGTTTCCGACTAATGGCTTTTTTTTTTGTCTTGCTAAACTATTTTCTTCTCACATGCCAATTCCCATCAACGAGAAAATGAAAAAAATTCCACAAATTTTCCTACAAATTTACAACTTATGGCTTTTCTTGAGGTACATGAAAAGCTTATGGAAATTTTATTATGATGTTTATCCATCATCAAAATCATATGGTTCAAATGCCATAAACGAAAAAGTTTGCCGGAAAACGAAAAAAAAAAATTACAAAATTTTTCGTCCGAACAATATTCAAAAGTTTTCCGAGTTATGGAAAAAAAAATCGGGTTCCTAACGATATTCAATTCCATTCTGTCAATTGCCATAAGCGAGAAAATGCATCAGCAACCAACTATTTTTTTACAAGATCGCGCCCCTATTTCAACCCTTTAAGTACATGCAAACCTTATGGCATTGGTTCTTCACTTTTAGATTGTTATACCTATTCATGTATTAAAATGCCATAAACGAGAAAATAAAATAAAAAAATTTTTTCTGCAAAAAGAAAATGAATATTCTATAATCCTAGCACATGTCCGATGGCTCAATTTCAAATTTAAAATGAAACGAGAAAATGAGTCAGCAACATCTGTCGTTATCTGACGGTCTGTAACAGATTGTACTGGATGAAGCCTGTAAAGTCATAAGGACGTCAGATCCCCTTCTCTGCTTAGTATGCCATCACGAAAAAGCCCGGATTGGAGCATTACTTTTCAAATCCATGCAGCCGATGAACTCGGTCTCGTATTCAACACTGAACGAACAAACACAAACTCTGTCACCGCGAGTTAAACCCGTTCATATATTGTATTTATATTTTCAAAAATATAGATTACCTGAAACCATGCAACCAAAATACCGACTTATTACATACTGTTTTTCACAAAAGCAAGCTGGGATTTAGAGGTTTCGATAGTATAGTCTTCCATTCTTTACCATCTACTATTGATGTACATTAAGAGTCGATGATTGTATTTAAGAATGATCCAAAGAGTTATCTTTGGGAAAAACTTCCAAGGCGTTGAGGATTTTTTCCTTAATCAATTGGGATTACTTTCATGAAATTTTTGGCATTATTACTTCTTTGTTTATTGTGTAAAAATATGTGTCAATACCATTGACAAATTTGTATATTTATGTAATGTCTTTGAGGATAATAAACTCTCAAAATTCCGTGAGTAAATGCTTACAAGAATCACCATATAATTCATTCACATAAGTGACCTAATGGGTTCTAACACTATGTGAGAATGCCCAATTCAAGTATGAAGTCCATTGGATGTCAATGTTTTAAATTTGCTTCCAGATAATTAGAGAGATAAAAATCAAATATCCCGTCAGTTTAACTGCGATTGTTTGGGGAGTTTCATTGCTTTTACAAGTTTTTTGTTTTCCAGACTAAGTTGACTATAGTAGTAGAGTGGCCTGTTCTGTTCTGAAGCCGTATTGGGTGTCCGCTAATTACTATTCAAGATGATTTTATCGCTTGAAACTTGTAGAAACAACACTTTCGAACCTTGAAACGTGAATTTACATCATCACTCTCTCAAACACGTTTTTTAAAATTTCATTCAACATCAGCTGCAGGCTATGAAAAATTTTATAATCAAATGTTTGTTCAAAGACATTATTCCATTATTGCTTGTCGAAAAAACGATTATGAATTCAAACCACCAAATTGAAAAATCTCTCTACATTATCGATAATGCCATATAATCTGATTGTTCGAATATTAAAAACGGTGTCAGCAACCAATTTGGAACATATCACAGGCATGACAAGGTGTGATTAAAAAACATGCCGAAAAAAGTTATTAAAATTCTGACCTTGCTAAATTTGATAGCTGCTGAAAGAAATGCAAGATCTGGGCTGAAGACTGTCATTAGCACGTGGAGTGATATTGGAAAAAGCAGCAACGTATATAAAACAGTTTTGGCATACAATGAAGAGTACCTACAGGGGAAAGGCAAAACTTTCTTATTTTTCTTATTTTACTCGCATGTATAGGAAGAAAAAATAATAAATAATCTAGTTTTTCAATCTTTCTAAGCGTGAACGATGACAGGCAAATTAGTCTCAATTCTTTTTACTGTGGAGTCAGCGTCGGATTGTTTGCAAGGGGCGAGAGGGGGGCTACCGGGAAATTCACGAATGGGGCCTTCCAATTGGGCTTTCACTGCGAGTCGCTCAATATCGTTTTGTTGGTTGTAGAGCTAAAACGTGACCGACGAAAATGACCTAAGCAATAGCGCCCTTATTTTATGTACGCTTTAATGATAATATTCCTCAATGGCATAGCCTGTGCGGGTAGAGGACAGTTATTATTATTAATATTTACTGTAAGTGTCCAGCAAATATATTTGCTGAAAATCGGTCCTGATTTTCAAATGAATACATTTTTCTCCCAATGACATTAAAAGCGGCCTTTTAATGACACTTGGCAGGCTTAGAAGTTGTACTTTTACTGCCTAGGCAGAAAAAGTTCGTTGCTAGGCAACCTTCCAAGTAATAATTTAAATCAAACTGGTTATTAAAATTGACAATGACAAAGTAAACAGTAAACAAACAAATTCAACAAACGTCATCAACGGTAAACATAGTAACGCAGGGCCCAGTTACCTTTGATGAAATAATTTAGTTATTTGGATATTGATAATAAAACGCAATTTAAATATGAAAAAGTCGATTTTGCGTGGAATTGGACGCTCGGCTATGAAACACCAGCCGCGGCATTAAATCTTGTGCTTTTATGCCTAGTAAAACAAATAACTATATCTTTCTTTTGAACTTTTTCTGATAGTATTTTTTTCATGAGTTCACTGTTGTGAAAATTGATTCTCGTGCAAAATAAGTAAAAATATACCGGGTGGCTACGGAAGTATTGCCTACGGAATATCTCAGTTATTGTATGAAGTAGGTTTGTGAAATTTGGAGCGTCGATATAATGACATAAGAGCTAGAATTTGAGCATATTGACATGTCGAAGTTAACTTCCGGTCTGACCGGAAGTAACATCAACTTTCTTATTTTAAATGGAAACAATATTTTTTTTTCTTTTCGCTTTATTCAGCATTCAATTCCCTTTCTAATGACATATCACAAGTTGGTATCTAACCAGAAACTAGATCAGAAAAAAAGTATTATTGAAATTCACCGAGTAGGCCGTGGAAGCAAAATGAAAGCCAAAAATTGAAAAGTTAGCTATGGAAACCATACGTCACTTGATAACAGTTGCTACTACTGTGATATTTTATTTTCATTCGTCGGCGTTATAAAAAGCCGTCAAAGAAAATATTGGAAAAATTGGGGAAAAAACAATACTCTGTAGGTCCATAACTTAAATAGGAACATACAACTTTTTCTTGCCTGTACTATTCAGCATAACCATTTCTTTCTAATGATATAATAGAAAGTAATTTTTTGAAATGAAATACCAAAAAATCCAATTATTATTCTTCAAATAACAAAACAGATTATCGCCATACGCAAAAATAACATTAAAAATAATGTGGAATGATAAATTATATCCTGTAGGTTCTAGGTTAAATAGGAACCTAAACGTACTTGGTCTGTGCCATCGTCCATAGATATTCTAATATCTACCTATGGACGATGTTTGTGCTATTCAGAATAATCATTCCATTGCAATAATCATTCGAACCAAAATATTAACAAGTAGACTGATTAAGATGTATTTTGGAATGAAACAAAAAAGAAACGAGAGCTCTCACGAACGCTGTGTTTTTGATTCTGCCATTTCAAAAGGGTTTAGAAATCGAAATCAGTTAGTGGAATATTCAAAAAATGCCCCGTTATTCACGAACCGAACAAATTGACATGCTTGTCATTTATGGTGAATGTTTAAAAAATTCTTATGCCGCTGAACGATTGTATTTAGAGCGATATTCAGGGAGGCAGCAACCGTCAAGAAGGTATTTCCAGTGGCTTGAAGAAAAATTAAGAACTGAGCCTGATGTTTACGAAGACCAAGAAGCATTTGTTATTAATGAGGAAACTGAAATTAATGTATTAGCTTTAATACAATATGATAGCACAATTTCCTCAAGGCAGATTGGCGCCGAATTAGCTATAAGTAAGGACTCTGCTAGGAAAATTTTGAAAAAACATCGATTTAAATCCTTCAAGTATCAGTTGCATCAACATTTGTATGAAAATGACGGTGAAAGGCGCCTGGAATATTGTAATTGGTTTCTTCGACAAAATGCTGAGAATCACCTATTTAACTATTATATTTTGTTTACGGACGAGTCAAGATTTACCAACAATGGATTATTTAACAGGAATAATACAAGGTAGGTACTGTACTTTATTTGGATTATTGTCGATAGTCGAAGTGTAAAGTGCTAAAAGTGTGAACGGTCTTTTGTTTCAGGTACTGGGCGATAGAAAACTAGCACCGGTTTCGACAAGGTGGCTTCCAGGAGAGATTTGGTGTGAATGTTTGTGCAGGAATAGTTGGAACTCATATTGTTGGCCCCATTCTTTTTCAAGGCCAACTAACGTGAGAGAGATACTTTAATTTTTTAACGAATGAAATTTCGGAATTCATTAACAACCTACCAGCGGAAATAACTGAGACAATGTACTTCCAGCAAGATGGCGCCCCTCCGCATAATTCAAGAATAGCGAGAAATTATCTTCAAAATCGCTTTCAAGAGAGACTTATATCAACCCATGGTCCAGTCAGGTGGCCACCAAGGTCACCTGATCTTACTTCGTGCGACTTTTTTCTATGGGGGCATCTTAAAAATAGGGTGTATTCCACACAGCCTACATCTCTACATGAGCTAGAAGTAAAAATTCGTAGAGCTTTCCAAGATATCACGCCCCAAATGTTGAGAAACGTTTTAGATGAAAATATCACCAGAGTCAATAAATGTATTGACGCTGAGGGAATGCATTTCGAACATTTGTTTTGAATTTATTTTATCTTTAATCCTATCAATTTGAATATTTTTTTTTTCGATAAATCTGTTTTTTTGTTATTTGAATAATAATAATTGGATTTTTTGGTATTTCATTTCAAAAAATTACTTTCTATTATATCATTAGAAAGGAATGGTTATGCTGAATAGTACAGGCAAGAAAAAGTTGTATGTTCCTATTTAAGTTATGGACCTACAGAGTATTGTTTTTTTCCCAATTTTTCCAATATTTTTTTTGACGGCTTTTTATAACGCCGACGAATGAAAATAAAATATAACAGTAGTAGCAACTGTTATCAAGTGATGTATGGTTTCCATAGCCAACTTTTCAATTTTTGGCTTTCATTTTGCTTCCACGGCGTACTCGGTGAATTTCAATAATAATTTTTTTCTGATCTAGTTTCTGGTTAGATATTAACTTGTGATATTTCATTAGAAAGGGAATTGAATGCTGAATAAAGCGAACAGAAAAAAAAATAGGGTTCCTATTTAAAATAAGAAAGTTGATGTTACTTCCGGTCAGACCGGAAGTTAACTTCGACATGTCAATATGCTCAAATTCTAGCTCTTATGTCATTATATCGACGCTCCAAATTTCACAAACCTACTTCATACAATAACTGAGATATTCCGTAGGCAATACTTTCGTAGCCACCCGGTATAATTAAATTTCAAATTTTTCATGTAATTAGAAACGGACAATATTTAACAAAATAATTTGTTCATTTCACATTTTTTATTGAAACATACATGCAATAATGAAACACAAAATGAAAATATTATGTTGAATGATTTCATTGAGTTCATTTGAAGGAAGGAAAGAGTCATTTCCATTCATAATTTTCTGTAATATTCGTGAAATTTTTCACGTTGTGCTCCTTTTATATCCCAAATCTTGAATCTGAGTAGAATTGCTCTATCTTGAACCGTTCCCGAGTTAAAAAGTTCATTTGGATGAGGGACGGAGTGACATTTTTGACGTTACAATCGTTTTATATGCCAAACCTTCAATATGAGCATGAACAAATTATATATTTTCAAAACCTGCATGAAATTTTGCGTATATAGTGCGGACAGCAAGTGATCCCGATTTTGTATTTTTCACGATTTTTTGGACTTTATTCGATTTTTTCAATAATTTGTTTTTACATCGGTTAACTGGAATTTCACAGACTATACTAATTTGATCATTCTGAATCGAATAGCATTCGCAGAATTGCTCTATCTTGAACCGATCCCGAGTTAAAGAGTTCATTTGGATGAGGGACGGAGTGACATTTTTGACGTTACAATCGTTTTATATGCCAAACCTTCAATACGAGCATGAACAAATTATATATTTTCAAAACCTGCATGAAATTTTGCGTATATAGTGCGGACAGCAAGTGAATCCACCGATTTTGTATTTTTCACGATTTTTAGGGGTCTACCCCTTTGGACTTTATTCGATTTTTTCAATAATTCTTATTTACATCGATTGACTGGAATTTCACAGACTATACTAATTTGATCATTCTGAATCGAATAGCGTTCGCAGAATTGCTCTATCTTGAACCGTTCCCGAGTTAAAAAGTTCATTTGGAGGAGGGACGGAGTGACATTTTTGACGTTACAATCGTTTAATATGCCAAACCTTCAATATGAGCATGAACAAATTATATATTTTCAAAACCTGCATGAAATTTTGCGTATATAGTGCGGACAGCAAGTGAATCCACCGATTTTGTATTTTTCACGATTTTTAGGGGTCTACCCCTTTGGACTTTATTCGATTTTTTCAATAATTTTTTTTTACATCGATTAACTGGAATTTCACAGACTATACTAATTTGATCATTCTGAATCGAATAGCGTTCGCAGAATTGCTCTATTTTGAACCGTTCCCAAGTTAAAAAGTTCATTTGGAGGAGGGACGGAGTGACATTTTTGACGTTACAATCGTTTTATATGCCAAACCTTCAATATGAGCATGAACAAATTATATATTTTCAAAACCTGCATGAAATTTTGCGTATATAGTGCGGACAGCAAGTGAATCCACCGATTTTGTATTTTTCACGATTTTTAGGGGTCTACCCCTTTGGACTTTATTCGATTTTTTCAATAATTTTTTTTTACATCGATTAACTGGAATTTCACAGACTATACTAATTTGATCATTCTGAATCGAATAGCGTTCGCAGAATTGCTCTATTTTGAACCGTTCCCGAGTTAAAAAGTTCATTTGGAGGAGGGACGGAGTGACAGTTTTGACGTTACAATCGTTTAATATGCCAAACCTTCGATATGAGCATGAACAAATTATATATTTTCAAAACCTGCATGAAATTTTGCGTATATAGTGCGGACAGCAAGTGAATCCACCGATTTTGTATTTTTCACGATTTTTAGGGGTCTACCCCTTTGGACTTTATTCGATTTTTTCAATATTTTGTTTTACATCGATTGACTGGAATTTCACAGACTATACTAATTTGATCATTCTGAATCGAATAGCGTTCGCAGAATTGCTCTATCTTGAACCGTTCCCGAGTTAAAAAGTTCATTTGGAGGAGGGACGGAGTGACATTTTTGACGTTACAATCGTTTTATATGCCAAACCTTCAATATGAGCATGAACAAATTATATATTTTCAAAACCTGCATGAAATTTTGCTTATATAGTGCGGACAGCAAGTGAATCCACCGATTTTGTATTTTTCACGATTTTTAGGGGTCTACCCCTTTGGACTTTATTCGATTTTTTCAATAATTTTTTTTTACATCGATTAACTGCAATTTCACAGACTATACTAATTTGATCATTCTGAATCGAATAGCGTTCGCAGAATTGCTCTATCTTGAACCGTTCCCGAGTTAAAAAGTTCATTTGGAGGAGGGACGGAGTGACATTTTTGACGTTACAATCGTTTTATATGCCGAACCTTCAATATGAGCATAAACAGCAAGTGAATCCACCGATTTTGTATTTTTCACGATTTTTAGGGGTCTACCCCTTTGGACTTTATTCGATTTTTTCAATCATTTTTTTTACATCGATTGACTGGAATTTCACAGACTATACTAATTTGATCATTCTGAATCGAATAGCGTTCGCAGAATTGCTCTATCTTGAACCATTCCCGAGTTAAAAAGTTCATTTGGAGGAGGGACGGAGTGACATTTTTGACGTTACAATCGTTTTATATGCCGAACCTTCAATATGAGCATAAACAGCAAGTGAATCCACCGATTTTGTATTTTTCACGATTTTTAGGGGTCTACCCCTTTGGACTTTATTCGATTTTTTCAATCATTTTTTTTACATCGATTGACTGGAATTTCACAGACTATACTAATTTGATCATTCTGAATCGAATAGCGTTCGCAGAATTGCTCTATCTTGAACCGTTCCCGAGTTAAAAAGTTCATTTGGAGGAGGGACGGAGTGACATTTTTGACGTTACAATCGTTTAATATGCCAAACCTTCAATATGAGCATGAACAAATTATATATTTTCAAAACCTGCATGAAATTTTGCGTATATAATGCGGACAGCAAGTGAATCCACCGATTTTGTATTTTTCACGATTTTTAGGGGTCTACCCCTTTGGACTTTATTCGATTTTTTCAATAATTATTTTTTACATGGATTAACTGGAATGTCACAGACTATACTAATTTGATCATTCCGAATCGAATAGCGTTCGCAGAATTGCTCTATTTTGAACCGTTCCCGAGTTAAAAAGTTCATTTGGAGGAGGGACGGAGTGACATTTTTGACGTTACAATCGTTTTATATGCCAAACCTTCAATACGAGCATGAACAAATTATATATTTTCAAAACCTGCATGAAATTTTGCGTATATAGTGCGGACAGCAAGTGAATCCACCGATTTTGTATTTTTCACGATTTTTAGGGGTCTACCCCTTTGGACTTTATTCGATTTTTTCAATATTTTGTTTTACATCGATTGACTGGAATTTCACAGACTATACTAATTTGATCATTCTGAATCGAATAGCGTTCGCAGAATTGCTCTATCTTGAACCGTTCCCGAGTTAAAAAGTTCATTTGGAGGAGGGACGGAGTGACATTTTTGACGTTACAATCGTTTTATATGCCAAACCTTCAATATGAGCATGAACAAATTATATATTTTCAAAACCTGCATGAAATTTTGCGTATATAGAGCGGACAGCAAGTGAATCCACCGATTTTGTATTTTTCACGATTTTTAGGGGTCTACCCCTTTGGACTTTATTCGATTTTTTCAATAATTTTTTTTACATCGATTAACTGGAATTTCACAGACTATACTAATTTGATCATTCTGAATCGAATAGCGTTCGCAGAATTGCTCTATCTTGATCCGATCCCGAGTTAAAGAGTTCATTTGGATGAGGGACAGAGTGACATTTTTGACGTTACAATCGTTTTATATGCCAAACCTTCAATACGAGCATGAACAAATTATATATTTTCAAAACCTGCATGAAATTTTGCGTATATAGTGCGGACAGCAAGTGAATCCACCGATTTTGTATTTTTCACGATTTTTAGGGGTCTACCCCTTTGGACTTTATTCGATTTTTTCAATATTTTGTTTTACATCGATTGACTGGAATTTCACAGACTATACTAATTTGATCATTCTGAATCGAATAGCGTTCGCAGAATTGCTCTATTTTGAACCGTTCCCAAGTTAAAAAGTTCATTTGGAGGAGGGACGGAGTGACATTTTTGACGTTACAATCGTTTTATATGCCAAACCTTCAATATGAGCATGAACAAATTATATATTTTCAAAACCTGCATGAAATTTTGCGTATATAGTGCGGACAGCAAGTGAATCCACCGATTTTGTATTTTTCACGATTTTTAGGGGTCTACCCCTTTGGACTTTATTCGATTTTTTCAATAATTTTTTTTTACATCGATTAACTGGAATTTCACAGACTATACTAATTTGATCATTCTGAATCGAATAGCGTTCGCAGAATTGCTCTATTTTGAACCGTTCCCGAGTTAAAAAGTTCATTTGGAAGAGGGACGGAGTGACAGTTTTGACGTTACAATCGTTTAATATGCCAAACCTTCGATATGAGCATGAACAAATTATATATTTTCAAAACCTGCATGAAATTTTGCGTATATAGTGCGGACAGCAAGTGAATCCACCGATTTTGTATTTTTCACGATTTTTAGGGGTCTACCCCTTTGGACTTTATTCGATTTTTTCAATATTTTGTTTTACATCGATTGACTGGAATTTCACAGACTATACTAATTTGATCATTCTGAATCGAATAGCGTTCGCAGAATTGCTCTATCTTGAACCGTTCCCGAGTTAAAAAGTTCATTTGGAGGAGGGACGGAGTGACATTTTTGACGTTACAATCGTTTTATATGCCAAACCTTCAATATGAGCATGAACAAATTATATATTTTCAAAACCTGCATGAAATTTTGCTTATATAGTGCGGACAGAAAGTGAATCCACCGATTTTGTATTTTTCACGATTTTTAGGGGTCTACCCCTTTGGACTTTATTCGATTTTTTCAATAATTTTTTTTTACATCGATTAACTGCAATTTCACAGACTATACTAATTTGATCATTCTGAATCGAATAGCGTTCGCAGAATTGCTCTATCTTGAACCGTTCCCGAGTTAAAAAGTTCATTTGGAGGAGGGACGGAGTGACATTTTTGACGTTACAATCGTTTTATATGCCGAACCTTCAATATGAGCATAAACAGCAAGTGAATCCACCGATTTTGTATTTTTCACGATTTTTAGGGGTCTACCCCTTTGGACTTTATTCGATTTTTTCAATCATTTTTTTTACATCGATTGACTGGAATTTCACAGACTATACTAATTTGATCATTCTGAATCGAATAGCGTTCGCAGAATTGCTCTATTTTGAACCGTTCCCGAGTTAAAAAGTTCATTTGGAGGAGGGACGGAGTGACATTTTTGACGTTACAATCGTTTAATATGCCAAACCTTCAATATGAGCATGAACAAATTATATATTTTCAAAACCTGCATGAAATTTTGCGTATATAATGCGGACAGCAAGTGAATCCACCGATTTTGTATTTTTCACGATTTTTAGGGGTCTACCCCTTTGGACTTTATTCGATTTTTTCAATAATTATTTTTTACATGGATTAACTGGAATGTCACAGACTATACTAATTTGATCATTCTGAATCGAATAGCGTTCGCAGAATTGCTCTATTTTGAACCGTTCCCGAGTTAAAAAGTTCATTTGGAGGAGGGACGGAGTGACATTTTTGACGTTACAATCGTTTTATATGCCAAACCTTCAATACGAGCATGAACAAATTATATATTTTCAAAACCTGCATGAAATTTTGCGTATATAGTGCGGACAGCAAGTGAATCCACCGATTTTGTATTTTTCACGATTTTTAGGGGTCTACCCCTTTGGACTTTATTCGATTTTTTCAATATTTTGTTTTACATCGATTGACTGGAATTTCACAGACTATACTAATTTGATCATTCTGAATCGAATAGCGTTCGCAGAATTGCTCTATCTTGAACCGTTCCCGAGTTAAAGAGTTCATTTGGAGGAGGGACGGAGTGACATTTTTGACGTTACAATCGTTTTATATGCCAAACCTTCAATATGAGCATGAACAAATTATATATTTTCAAAACCTGCATGAAATTTTGCGTATATAGTGCGGACAGCAAGTGAATCCACCGATTTTGTATTTTTCACGATTTTTAGGGGTCTACCCCTTTGGACTTTATTCGATTTTTTCAATAATTTTTTTTACATCGATTAACTGGAATTTCACAGACTATACTAATTTGATCATTCTGAATCGAATAGCGTTCGCAGAATTGCTCTATCTTGATCCGATCCCGAGTTAAAGAGTTCATTTGGATGAGGGACAGAGTGACATTTTTGACGTTACAATCGTTTTATATGCCAAACCTTCAATACGAGCATGAACAAATTATATATTTTCAAAACCTGCATGAAATTTTGCGTATATAGTGCGGACAGCAAGTGAATCCACCGATTTTGTATTTTTCACGATTTTTAGGGGTCTACCCCTTTGGACTTTATTCGATTTTTTCAATATTTTGTTTTACATCGATTGACTGGAATTTCACAGACTATACTAATTTGATCATTCTGAATCGAATAGCGTTCGCAGAATTGCTCTATCTTGAACCGTTCCCGAGTTAAAAAGTTCATTTGGAGGAGGGACGGAGTGACATTTTTGACGTTACAATCGTTTTATATGCCAAACCTTCAATATGAGCATGAACAAATTATATATTTTCAAAACCTGCATGAAATTTTGCTTATATAGTGCGGACAGCAAGTGAATCCACCGATTTTGTATTTTTCACGATTTTTAGGGGTCTACCCCTTTGGACTTTATTCGATTTTTTCAATAATTTTTTTTTACATCGATTAACTGCAATTTCACAGACTATACTAATTTGATCATTCTGAATCGAATAGCGTTCGCAGAATTGCTCTATCTTGAACCGTTCCCGAGTTAAAAAGTTCATTTGGAGGAGGGACGGAGTGACATTTTTGACGTTACAATCGTTTTATATGCCGAACCTTCAATATGAGCATAAACAGCAAGTGAATCCACCGATTTTGTATTTTTCACGATTTTTAGGGGTCTACCCCTTTGGACTTTATTCGATTTTTTCAATCATTTTTTTTACATCGATTGACTGGAATTTCACAGACTATACTAATTTGATCATTCTGAATCGAATAGCGTTCGCAGAATTGCTCTATCTTGAACCATTCCCGAGTTAAAAAGTTCATTTGGAGGAGGGACGGAGTGACATTTTTGACGTTACAATCGTTTTATATGCCGAACCTTCAATATGAGCATAAACAGCAAGTGAATCCACCGATTTTGTATTTTTCACGATTTTTAGGGGTCTACCCCTTTGGACTTTATTCGATTTTTTCAATCATTTTTTTTACATCGATTGACTGGAATTTCACAGACTATACTAATTTGATCATTCTGAATCGAATAGCGTTCGCAGAATTGCTCTATCTTGAACCGTTCCCGAGTTAAAAAGTTCATTTGGAGGAGGGACGGAGTGACATTTTTGACGTTACAATCGTTTAATATGCCAAACCTTCAATATGAGCATGAACAAATTATATATTTTCAAAACCTGCATGAAATTTTGCGTATATAATGCGGACAGCAAGTGAATCCACCGATTTTGTATTTTTCACGATTTTTAGGGGTCTACCCCTTTGGACTTTATTCGATTTTTTCAATAATTATTTTTTACATGGATTAACTGGAATGTCACAGACTATACTAATTTGATCATTCCGAATCGAATAGCGTTCGCAGAATTGCTCTATTTTGAACCGTTCCCGAGTTAAAAAGTTCATTTGGAGGAGGGACGGAGTGACATTTTTGACGTTACAATCGTTTTATATGCCAAACCTTCAATACGAGCATGAACAAATTATATATTTTCAAAACCTGCATGAAATTTTGCGTATATAGTGCGGACAGCAAGTGAATCCACCGATTTTGTATTTTTCACGATTTTTAGGGGTCTACCCCTTTGGACTTTATTCGATTTTTTCAATATTTTGTTTTACATCGATTGACTGGAATTTCACAGACTATACTAATTTGATCATTCTGAATCGAATAGCGTTCGCAGAATTGCTCTATCTTGAACCGTTCCCGAGTTAAAAAGTTCATTTGGAGGAGGGACGGAGTGACATTTTTGACGTTACAATCGTTTTATATGCCAAACCTTCAATATGAGCATGAACAAATTATATATTTTCAAAACCTGCATGAAATTTTGCGTATATAGAGCGGACAGCAAGTGAATCCACCGATTTTGTATTTTTCACGATTTTTAGGGGTCTACCCCTTTGGACTTTATTCGATTTTTTCAATAATTTTTTTTACATCGATTAACTGGAATTTCACAGACTATACTAATTTGATCATTCTGAATCGAATAGCGTTCGCAGAATTGCTCTATCTTGATCCGATCCCGAGTTAAAGAGTTCATTTGGATGAGGGACAGAGTGACATTTTTGACGTTACAATCGTTTTATATGCCAAACCTTCAATACGAGCATGAACAAATTATATATTTTCAAAACCTGCATGAAATTTTGCGTATATAGTGCGGACAGCAAGTGAATCCACCGATTTTGTATTTTTCACGATTTTTAGGGGTCTACCCCTTTGGACTTTATTCGATTTTTTCAATATTTTGTTTTACATCGATTGACTGGAATTTCACAGACTATACTAATTTGATCATTCTGAATCGAATAGCGTTCGCAGAATTGCTCTATTTTGAACCGTTCCCAAGTTAAAAAGTTCATTTGGAGGAGGGACGGAGTGACATTTTTGACGTTACAATCGTTTTATATGCCAAACCTTCAATATGAGCATGAACAAATTATATATTTTCAAAACCTGCATGAAATTTTGCGTATATAGTGCGGACAGCAAGTGAATCCACCGATTTTGTATTTTTCACGATTTTTAGGGGTCTACCCCTTTGGACTTTATTCGATTTTTTCAATAATTTTTTTTTACATCGATTAACTGGAATTTCACAGACTATACTAATTTGATCATTCTGAATCGAATAGCGTTCGCAGAATTGCTCTATTTTGAACCGTTCCCGAGTTAAAAAGTTCATTTGGAAGAGGGACGGAGTGACAGTTTTGACGTTACAATCGTTTAATATGCCAAACCTTCGATATGAGCATGAACAAATTATATATTTTCAAAACCTGCATGAAATTTTGCGTATATAGTGCGGACAGCAAGTGAATCCACCGATTTTGTATTTTTCACGATTTTTAGGGGTCTACCCCTTTGGACTTTATTCGATTTTTTCAATATTTTGTTTTACATCGATTGACTGGAATTTCACAGACTATACTAATTTGATCATTCTGAATCGAATAGCGTTCGCAGAATTGCTCTATCTTGAACCGTTCCCGAGTTAAAAAGTTCATTTGGAGGAGGGACGGAGTGACATTTTTGACGTTACAATCGTTTTATATGCCAAACCTTCAATATGAGCATGAACAAATTATATATTTTCAAAACCTGCATGAAATTTTGCTTATATAGTGCGGACAGAAAGTGAATCCACCGATTTTGTATTTTTCACGATTTTTAGGGGTCTACCCCTTTGGACTTTATTCGATTTTTTCAATAATTTTTTTTTACATCGATTAACTGCAATTTCACAGACTATACTAATTTGATCATTCTGAATCGAATAGCGTTCGCAGAATTGCTCTATCTTGAACCGTTCCCGAGTTAAAAAGTTCATTTGGAGGAGGGACGGAGTGACATTTTTGACGTTACAATCGTTTTATATGCCGAACCTTCAATATGAGCATAAACAGCAAGTGAATCCACCGATTTTGTATTTTTCACGATTTTTAGGGGTCTACCCCTTTGGACTTTATTCGATTTTTTCAATCATTTTTTTTACATCGATTGACTGGAATTTCACAGACTATACTAATTTGATCATTCTGAATCGAATAGCGTTCGCAGAATTGCTCTATTTTGAACCGTTCCCGAGTTAAAAAGTTCATTTGGAGGAGGGACGGAGTGACATTTTTGACGTTACAATCGTTTAATATGCCAAACCTTCAATATGAGCATGAACAAATTATATATTTTCAAAACCTGCATGAAATTTTGCGTATATAATGCGGACAGCAAGTGAATCCACCGATTTTGTATTTTTCACGATTTTTAGGGGTCTACCCCTTTGGACTTTATTCGATTTTTTCAATAATTATTTTTTACATGGATTAACTGGAATGTCACAGACTATACTAATTTGATCATTCTGAATCGAATAGCGTTCGCAGAATTGCTCTATTTTGAACCGTTCCCGAGTTAAAAAGTTCATTTGGAGGAGGGACGGAGTGACATTTTTGACGTTACAATCGTTTTATATGCCAAACCTTCAATACGAGCATGAACAAATTATATATTTTCAAAACCTGCATGAAATTTTGCGTATATAGTGCGGACAGCAAGTGAATCCACCGATTTTGTATTTTTCACGATTTTTAGGGGTCTACCCCTTTGGACTTTATTCGATTTTTTCAATATTTTGTTTTACATCGATTGACTGGAATTTCACAGACTATACTAATTTGATCATTCTGAATCGAATAGCGTTCGCAGAATTGCTCTATCTTGAACCGTTCCCGAGTTAAAGAGTTCATTTGGAGGAGGGACGGAGTGACATTTTTGACGTTACAATCGTTTTATATGCCAAACCTTCAATATGAGCATGAACAAATTATATATTTTCAAAACCTGCATGAAATTTTGCGTATATAGTGCGGACAGCAAGTGAATCCACCGATTTTGTATTTTTCACGATTTTTAGGGGTCTACCCCTTTGGACTTTATTCGATTTTTTCAATAATTTTTTTTACATCGATTAACTGGAATTTCACAGACTATACTAATTTGATCATTCTGAATCGAATAGCGTTCGCAGAATTGCTCTATCTTGATCCGATCCCGAGTTAAAGAGTTCATTTGGATGAGGGACAGAGTGACATTTTTGACGTTACAATCGTTTTATATGCCAAACCTTCAATACGAGCATGAACAAATTATATATTTTCAAAACCTGCATGAAATTTTGCGTATATAGTGCGGACAGCAAGTGAATCCACCGATTTTGTATTTTTCACGATTTTTAGGGGTCTACCCCTTTGGACTTTATTCGATTTTTTCAATAATTCTTATTTACATCGATTGACTGGAATTTCACAGACTATACTAATTTGATCATTCTGAATCGAATAGCGTTCGCAGAATTGCTCTATCTTGAACCGTTCCCGAGTTAAAAAGTTCATTTGGAGGAGGGACGGAGTGACATTTTTGACGTTACAATCGTTTAATATGCCAAACCTTCAATATGAGCATGAACAAATTATATATTTTCAAAACCTGCATGAAATTTTGCGTATATAGTGCGGACAGCAAGTGAATCCACCGATTTTGTATTTTTCACGATTTTTGGGGGTCTACCCCTTTGGACTTTATTCGATTTTTTCAATCATTTATTTTAAATCGATTGACTGGAATTTCACAGACTATACTAATTTGATCATTCTGAATCGAATAGCGTTCGCAGAATTGCTCTATCTTGAACCATTTCCGAGTTAAAAAGTTCATTTGGAGGAGGGACGGAGTGACATTTTTGACGTTACAATCGTTTTATATGCCGAACCTTCAATATGAGCATGAACAGCAAGTGAATCCACCGATTTTGTATTTTTCACGATTTTTAGGGGTCTACCCCTTTGGACTTTATTCGATTTTTTCAATCATTTTTTTTACATCGATTGACTGGAATTTCACAGACTATACTAATTTGATCATTCTGAATCGAATAGCGTTCGCAGAATTGCTCTATCTTGAACCGTTCCCGAGTTAAAAAGTTCATTTGGAGGAGGGACGGAGTGACATTTTTGACGTTACAATCGTTTTATATGCATGAACAAATTATACATTTTCAAAACCTGCATGAAATTTTGCGTATATAGTGCGGACAGCAAGTGAATCCACCGATTTTGTATTTTTCACGATTTTTAGGGACTTTGGACTTTATTCGATTTTTTCAATAATTTTTTTTTACATCGATTAACTGGAATTTCACAGACTATACTAATTTGATCATTCTGAATCGAATAGCGTTTGCAGAATTGCTCTATCTTGAACCGTTCCCGAGTTAAAAAGTTCATTTGGAGGAGGGACGGAGTGACATTTTTGACGTTACAATCGTTTTATATGCCAAACCTTCAATATGAGCATGAACAAATTATATATTTTCAAAACCTGCATGAAATTTTGCGTATATAGTGCGGACAGCAAGTGAATCCACCGATTTTGTATTTTTCACGATTTTTAGGGGTCTACCCCTTTGGACTTTATTCGATTTTTTCAATAATTTTTTTTTACATCGATTAACTGGAATTTCACAGACTATACTAATTTGATCATTCTGAATCGAATAGCGTTCGCAGAATTGCTCTATTTTGAACCGTTCCCGAGTTAATAAGTTCATTTGGAGGAGGGACGGAGTGACATTTTTGACGTTACAATCGTTTTATATGCCAAACCTTCAATATGTGCATGAACAAATTATACATTTACAAAACCTGCATGAAATTTTGCGTATATAGTGCGGACAGCAAGTGAATCCACCGATTTTGTATTTTTCACGATTTTTAGGGGTCTACCCCTTTGGACTTTATTCGATTTTTTCAATATTTTGTTTTACATCGATTGACTGGAATTTCACAGACTATACTAATTTGATCATTCTGAATCGAATAGCGTTCGCAGAATTGCTTTATCCTGAACCGTTCCCGAGTTAAAAAGTTCATTTGGAGGAGGGACGGAGTGACATTTTTGACGTTACAATCGTTTTATATGTCAAACCTTCAATATGAGCATGAACAAATTATATATTTTCAAAACCTGCATGAAATTTTGCGTATATAGTGCGGACAGCAAGTGAATCCACCGATTTTGTATTTTTCACGATTTTTAGGGGTCTACCCCTTTGGAATTTATTCAATTTTTTCAATATTTTGTATTTTTCACGATTTTTAGGGGTCTACCCCTTTGGATTATTTTCGATTTTTTCAATTTTTTTTACGACGATTGATTCGAAATTCCACAGATTATACTAATTTGATCATTCTGAATCGATTGGCCTTCGCAGAATTGCTCTATGTTTAACCGTTTCCAAGTTGAACAGTTCATTTGTAGTGGGAAGGAGTATATTGTGAAAAAGAAGCAGACTATTGTTATCAGTAATAGACATTTCAGCTAATTACGAAGCGAACTCTTGGCTTTTCATGTTTAGAGCTGTTTGAAACCCTTACACTCAACTCTTCATTACATTGTTACAATAAAATGGTATTGCCAATAGGTTTGTTATGGTTTCCAAAAATACAAGTCCTGGGACGTCAGGATTATGCGCAGTTTAATGAAATTGGACGAATTTGAACCTAAAGTGCATACTTCTGATCAGCTGCGCATGATCCTGACGTTCCAGAACCACTATTTTTCAGAACCAGATCAAAGCTAATGTAACATTGGAATGTTCTATTTACTATCAATAATCCGAACCACCAAAACACAGGAACAATTTCAAATGAAAAAACCCTAATTGAACTACTTGACAATCCCCAGCAAATACATTCTATTGGATATCAAGACATCAAGAGCAGTACTGGTAGAAGAGAGTAGTTGTTTACTTCACCAAACTTCTTCAATAAGAATTATTATATTTCGTGAAAAAAGAAATGTATATTTCATTGTATTATACATGTTCTGTATACGAAAGATTATCAAATTATTAATTTTACTTGTGGATTGGAATTGTTTCTTTGGGTAGGTAATGTAGTTTCAATTGAGTTGTCTTCTTTTGGTACTGAATGACCTTGTATACACAATATCGAATGCAATTTAATTATGCTCATGACCTAAGAACAATTAGGTACCGAATTACGCTAACTCTTAATTTTCAATGCAAGATCCATATCCAACAACAATGCAATACTGTCAACATATGGTACCCAAAAATAAAATCCAGCTAACGTGTGACTTATTTTGAAGTGTTTATGAGCCCACAGATCGAATACCTTTTCAAAGCGAGGCCCCAAGGACGTCAAATGTATGTATATGCGTTGAGAATGAAAAGTGCTATAAACCTTTTGACCCACATATTTTATCAGAAGCAATGATGAGTAAGTAGAGTGCGGAAAAATATGCAGATGAATTCATGGAATTCAGATGGTGTTGGAATGAGGTATGGACGGTATGGTTATATCACACCCGCAAGACAACGATCTTATCTGACGTATACAGTATCGGAAAAAAAAATATCTTGGATATAAGAGGAATCTAGAAGTGTAACATTGTTAATATACCACAAAATCAAGAGTGATGCTATACTGTTATCCCCTCCAGTTACCCCACACGACTCTTCAACTGACTACGTCACTAAGACAGTTCGGTCGAAAATTGGATATCCCTTATCGAGCTATTCGAGAAGGAATTGTAATGCCCTCTCAATATTTAGCATGCTATTTTCTACGCTCTCATTAAATCACAATACACAAGATATATTCTTTCCGATGTTCAGCATTTTGATACGGACAATTATGATGAATGGGAGAAATACTGCTCGATTTAACAACAAATCTAATCGTTTTCAAGTTCAATTTTTTTTTCCATGGCTGGTATCTTATAAATTTATATTGTATGTGGCGTCGTCAGTGTCAAAAATGGTTCTTCTCATATATCTAATTTTCTCTGAAATACATTTGCTCAGACAAATACATTTCAGAGAAAAGTTTACACAGGTATATAGTGGAACTGAACGAATATGTTAATTTGAGTGTTCAATCATACAAACAATAATCGTCAATACATATTAGCAGTGAAGAGTAGTATATTTATTACTTGTTATCAAGCCATATATTGAAATAAGCTTTCGAGTTCCATTACTAGATGGCGCTATATAATGTTTTGGAATATGATGGAATGTTTGGAAACCTGTTATATTGATCTGCATTGCATTGATACTGTTTGAAAATATGCAATGCTGGAAAATGAAACATTTTTCCAATTATTTTCAACAAAGCTGCGGCGTTGCGAAGGAATAGGATACATAGCGCCATCTATTAGTGAAAAGATATACTGTGTTTCCTGTTTGTCATGAATACACCCTAATATCTAAGTTATTAATAATGAGATTTTCTTGAAATTTTGGTAATAAGTATGTTAGAAAAATGAAGTATTCGGCATAGTGAACATTTTTATTTACCATCGGCGTGCGGTGGTAAAAAAAGGAACAACTTTTTCTATCAGATTGAAAATCAGCATCCCAAAAACCCAAAAATTCATATTTTCAAAATCTCAAGAGCTGATTTTTGCAGATTTTTTTCATTTGAAAATATTTCTTCTAATAGGTATTTTTTTCAACTTTTTAGTTTAAATGTCCTAATCCTATTGCATTACATTGCATACCGTTTCGTCAAATACAGTATCCTCGCAACTGCCCTTATGCTACGATTTAGGTTTTTTCGAAATTTTGCCAAGATACACGCGCTGAATTACCGTTGGCATACTGACCTGGGTTTGGTTCAAGTAAATTATTCAAAGAGTGCATCGAAACAAAAGTTTTTGTTTGACATTTAGTAATTCCTATGAATTGTTAAAAAGTCAAGCAGTATCACTTAACTTTTAATAAGATGACACTTAACCTATAACTGGAGAAAAAGTAGAAATTAACCACTTATTTGGTAATAATGAAAAATCTACTCGTCAGGTTGCTGGAAAGCCATAATGATCGAGCACCAATTTCTCACGATACTGTTGTCAAAATCAACAGATTGTTCGCAAGGACTGGAGTAGTTTTCAAAACAAGACCAAGAAGGTACATTTCAATTCAAAAAACTATCCCGACGACGAACGTCAGAATTTCGAAACAACCCAAATAGTACTATAAGGACAGTTGCGAGGATACTGAATTTAACGAAAAACAATGTATGGAGGTGTTTAAAACGCAATAGGATTAGAAGAAAAAACAGTCAGAAAAGTCACAATTATTGTTAGTTTGAAATGCGTAAATTATTATTCAATTTAACCTAACGTAGACAGTAACTATCCAAATTGAATAAATCTTCCAAATTGGATACCCCCACTCCACAACCGTTCTGAATGGTCCATGCGGATCGCCTATAAGGAAGTCTGGCCTATTTCAATTCTAGCCTGGAAGCCTAGAAATATATCCGCCAAGGCATACGAAGACTTTCCTTATTGTTCGAATTCAGATGAGAAAAGAATATATTCTTCAAAAGTTATGATGCATACTCATCCGCCTTTGGCTACCAAGAAAACTTCCATTTTGTTTGAGCCGTACAGAGTCCAATAATATTTTGTCATGTCACCAGCTAATGTGTCATAAAAATCCAGGACACGTGCATTCGGGTTGCAGCTACATCAGTTGTAACTTTCTCTAATTTTGTATTTTTATCGCCCAGATTAGCAGCCTGGCGTTGATAACAAGTATGACAGTTCCGCTGAATGCGGTGCAATTAATGAAATTACCGTCACTACTTGGCAAAATCTGTTTTGCAAACAGTGTCCACCAAAATCTTGGAACAGCATGGGAAACTAACTTTTATGAAGAATGACATTTTCTGAGAAACTATTAATAGAAAAGTTTTCCATATGGTTCCAAGATTTTGGCGGACACTGTATATATATTTATATCGCAATTATCGTGTCAATAATCATCTCTGTATACTGAAATAGATTCATTTATTCAAATTGTTGTCATGCAAGCTGGTTGTTGTCTAGTAACAAATTCAATAAACATGGTAAACGGTCATCTTCATGTTTATCTGAAAAAGTGCGTGGGTGAACTCAACACGAAAATTATGGAATCATCAGATGAAGAACATAATATATACATACCAATGGAAATTTTGGAATAGGCTGAGAGTGCCAAACTCGAACTGCTACCAACAAAGTCAAAGAAACTTTACGAAAAGACGTATAATGAGTTCATAAAATGGCGCAATGAAAATAATGTGAAGGTGATTACAGAAGATATATTACTGAGATATTTTTTTGAATCGAAAACCATCTTCTTTGTGGTCATACTATTCGATGTTAAAGTCTACTTTGAATTTGTATAATAATATAAACATAAGCAAATTTCCAAAATTGATAGCATTTTTGAAACGGAAGAATGATGAATATAAGCCGAAGAAATCCAAAATATTGAATAGGGATGAATTCGAACTTTTTCTAAAAGAAGCTCCAGATAATGTATATCTGATGATGAAGGTATGTTATAACTACCTATATTTATCAAGTAATTAAAAAACTTATTGATTCTTTTATAGGATGCATTAATATTTGGGGTACATGGTGCTTGATCACATTCAAGACCTAACTTATGCATTATTGATTACAATTCGAGAGTCAAAAACTAAAATACAACGAACATTTACCATCTGCAGTACTGAAAACCAGTCAGTTAATTATTTGGATATTTATAGTCTACGTCCCGCAAATACATGGACGTTTTTTTATATTCTACAAGAACAACAAATGTACAAAACAATTTGTTGGGGAGAATATCCTCGGTCAAATTCTAAGAAAAATTGCAGCATTTTTGAAGCTACCAGGCCCAGATGAATATACGAGTCATTGTTTCAGGCGTTCTTCAGCCACTTTATTGGCTGATGCTGGGGAATGTATCACCAATATCAAAAGACACGCTGGTTGGAAATCAACTACAGTAGCAGAGAGCTACATTGAACAATCGATTTCAAATAAATTGAATATTGCCAAAAAAATTGCCGGCGATGGTGATGGACCGATACCAAATAATTAATTATTTGGACCTACCATCCACATCTAAAATGAGTGGTGAGGATGTTTTAAAAGGGAATAATTATTTTCAAGAGAAAAGTGAATATCCCACCCTCAATATTCAAAATTGTAACAATTGCATAGTTAATATAAAATTCTAGTTTTCAGGGTTATGGAGCAAAAATGCAGGTTATGAATAAAAGTTGTTAAATGAGTATTTCTTTATTGAACTGAATTCATTGTTTCGTGGTAGGTCTTCCGTGAAATGATGTGCGTAGGTATATATGGACAATTTTAGTATATTGTCTACTTTACCGCCCGCGGGCCATAATACGCCCACGGGCGGTAAAGTGCCACTTTACGCCTGGCGAACCGGGCGGTAAAGTGTACTTTACCGCCCGCTAGTGCATAAAAGCTATTATCATCACTGATGGTGTACGGGAACATTGCAGGAAAAAAGTGGGGCTGTAACCCATCAATACTGCGATATCATGGATGTTCACCATGATACTGAGACCTAATGATTACCTACGGAGCAGTAGTGTGGCACGGCAGAACCGAACTCGCCACAACAAAGAAAATCCTGGAGAAAGTGCAAAGACTAGAATGTCTTTTTATAACAGGAGCAATGAGGTCGACTCCAACAGCAGCAATAGAGACATCACTCCTCTCCATATCATAGTGAGGAGAACTGCTTGGGAAGCAAACCTCACGTTGGCTAAATTCGGACTCAAAGGGACAGCACACAGTGTAAGGGGCTCAATCCCCACCGAAAGTGCACATCTTGCCGATATTCCAACTGACAAAATTACCAAGAAATTTAATTTCAAATTTTTTTTTCGAACAGAATTAAATACCAAGAGAGAATGGAGCATGGAATTCATTCGAGCACTGGGAAAGAATACCATAACATGGTACACGGACGGGTCCAAAACTCCGACGAAACTGGAGCAGGAGTATTTGGGCCTCGCACCAAATATTACGAACCCATGGGCCAGTTCCCCAGTATTTTTCAAGCGGAAATTCACGCCATAGAAAGGTGCAATCAGTGCAACCTCGACAGGAAATATAGGAAACAAGGAAATTGCAATCCTCTCCGATAGTCAAGCAGCTATCAAAGCATTGAGCTCATATAAAATCAACTGAAAGATAGCCCGGGAATACCTAGACAAACTTAATGATCTAGACAGGAACAAGGTGATCCTTCTCTGGATGCCGGGGCACGTCGGAGTGGAAGTCAAAGAACAAGCAGATACGCCGGCACGAAAAGGAGCATCAATGCCGCTGATCGGGCCAGAACTATTATGCGGACTCGAAAAATCTTACTTCCAAGAAGAACTCAATAAAACTTAAAAAACAATGAGAGCAACATACTGGCAAAGACCTCCAGGGCTAAGGCATGCCAAAGACCTCCAGGGCTAAGGCATGCCAAAGGTCTCCTCGGTAATTTCAACCGAGCAAGATCGAAGCGCTGATTAACCACAGCAAAACTAGCCTAAAAACAATCACGGAATTTCTAACGGGGCACTGCAGACTCAAAGAACACCTTAGGAAGGTAGGCTTAGAGGAAGGAGAACAGCACCTGCAGATTCTGTCGGGGACATCCAGAAACACCTCACAATATATATATATATCGGTGGAGTGTTATGCTGTAATCACAAGAGATTGAATATACTGGGATCACAACAGCTGACTGTGGGAGAAATACCACCAATAGACCCCCTTAAAATCCTTAAATTCCTCAAGGAATTGAGGCTTGAGGGGCTGCTGTAAACGAGAACACCTTGAAATAGCAGAAGAATATGGGGCATAAGCATAATAGATCTAATTAGGTCGCAACGCATCAGTCACCATCCATAGTTACCATGACCATTACCATTACCAAAAGCTATTAACAGAGTAGGTAACGAATATACTTCATCAATAACAGAATGTATCAAGTTAGGTACAAGAGAAACCAAAAGTAAAAAAAATATTTTTAGTCTCGAGAGTAATAGAAGAATGAAACAAATATATGAACAAATATACCTGCTGACAAAGGAAATGGTCATATTATTGTAGATCCACTTGAATTGTTGAGCAGTGAATTTCACTTCTCCCACCTCCCACACCTTCAGCGACATTACCATCAATTTCAGCTGCATATGCGGCAAACACACTATCCAACATAGCCTATCATGTATCAATATTTCACTTTTCTCTACCTCTGACCTCAATTAACGAGCGAACACACGTTACACTGCGTCTCATTGCCAATATAAATCAAGAAAATGAATTGAAAATCGCACAGAAATAAAACAAACTCGAATTTAACGACTTCAGTACGGAATAGGCGTGTAATTACAACAATTATTTATACAAGAATGTAATTTGCGCGCCAGTCGATTACACTGGGAAAATATTTATCCCTCTGAGGACATCCGGGAAATGGAGCCAGCAAATCATTACAGATTCCAATTTACTGTAACTGACTTTGATGTTGTCCAGCCTCGATCAAAGTTGTCCTCGACAATGAAATACTTATTCATCTGTGAGAACCTACGGTTGGTAGAAAGTGTTCGACAAAAGAGAGGACGCGGAAAAAGTACTACGAAACCTGTCCATAATCAGTAAAAAAATATCGTTACGGACCTGATATTGAATGGAAATGTCGTCAATAATCGGATTTAACTAATTCTGAGACACTAAGTCGGAATTCTAACTCAATATCTCAAAATTAGCAAACATAATTTTTTTTTCAATAGGTGGCCATTCTGCACCTTCGTAGGTTATTATGCCACCTTCATAACAGAACAGATGACATCAATTCAACTGAATATTTATCTACAGACGTAATTACCAACTAAAGTATTAATATCTGACCATATGCCAGTTCCGAAAAATAACATTCTTGAATAATAATAAACATTTGATTATATTATATAAATGAACATTAATTTATACTTTAAGACACATTAATTAACTGATTGAAAAATTATTGGCAGTGTTCAAGCAGTAAAAACGAAACAGCAAAAATAGGGCTGTTTGATTAACAAAAACCGTGGAAATTCAATCAATTCAGTAGGAGTGGAACTAATCTCGAAATTTAATACCGTTTTCTCGATTTTCGCCTCTTCACAGCAAATAATGAAGACTAATGATCAGACTCGTTACATGAGATGTTGGCAAATCCTTGCGTTGGGTTTGATTATAATGTAATCCTGAAAAGATATCCACTACATTTCTTTTGGAGCAAGAAATATATTTTGCAATCGTGTCTTCCACTCAGTAACGTCAATTCAGAAACGAATCAATACTTTTTGTCCAATCGATAAAAGAAATATTTGCATTCAAATTGAATTCAGAATGGTAACAAACAAATTCCAATTCCATGCTAATATTTTTCATTTAATATGCAATATTTTCAGTTTTAGCAGTATTAATACCATTGAAAAAATTGTAGTTATTAAAGAGACAAGATATACCAAAAACATACAGCAATGACGATAATAGATAAATGACAAAAATATGCATGAACGGGAAAAATTAAGTCAAAATTATACACATGTAAAGTGACGGTCCCGCTATTTGATTTGATCTATACAGATTTGGTAACATATTATCAGCAAATAGCATTGCCAATAGAGTTTCCATCGCGTGTATTGCTTATATTTTATACTGGTCGACAGGCTACAATAACTGTCAACTAAACGTATTGGGAGTGCCATATGCCGCTAATATTTTACCAGATCTGTATAATGTATTCGTATTCAATTTCATTTTGAGGAAAAAATAATAAAAATGTGGTGATTAAATCTGGAAGAATTTGGAAAAAAAGGGATAAAATATTATCTTAAGAGAAAATGCGTAATGCAAGATGCCGTAACAAAAATCTTGAATATAGAATATATCAACTCTAGTAAAATATTAATCTGTGAAATATAGTGTCTTGCATCTTTTTATAGTTCCTGTTTTGTTATAAACATTTCGGGAAGAAACAGTATTGTTTTTCAATTTCATTAATTAGGTATGAGAACAAAAGAAGTTTTCCCCTTCACCACACTAGTATTTTCATTCCTAGATTTCGTTAACCAAGTTAACTTCATCTGTAGGATTACTAAACTGGAGATTAGTACCAAATTAGTTATATTTATATCTACCGATTGTTATGATTAACATAATATGAAACAGGAGTTGATCCTAACTTGTAAACAAACCTACAGACAGGTATAATTCAACTAAATCATAATGTTATTGATTACTTTCTCGGTAACAACTCAAATAGTTTTGAAGATAATGGTCCATTATATTATTTTATATTATAACGTTATAAAATGACTAATTTGATTTGCGAAACTGTTTCACAAATACATGTTTTCTTGTGAACAGTGAAAAGTTTCCAATGAATTAAACAAATCGCATTACTACATTGTGAAAACATTTTCACTGAAAACTTTTCGTTTCCCTCTTCAAACAAGATCTCTTCAGTTGGCCATGTAAATTTAAGGCTCCCTTGATCAGATGAACCATAATCATTTTTTTCCATAGATTCCTTTTTGTATGACATTTCTTTTGAACCAGTTAGTAAGCATCGAAGTGAAGAATTAATTAACCTTCAGAACGAACCATGTCAACAAACGTTTGATATATGTTTTCATTCAATGTATTTACCTACTTCCTTTTATCAGTTTGTACACTAGATCTAGTGATCGTGTTTATAATACAGAATAATTGCTTCGTTACATCTTTTAATGGCCATCATTATTTTCAGGTCCAAGGTTGTGAACCAAATTACGTTTTTTTAGTTTTCAACGAGCAGATGGAACATGTATTCAATGAATTGCAAGGCTGAGAATATTCTGTCACAGCTATGTTTATGGGTTGTTTTCATTAAATAATTGAACACTATTCTATGGACGTATCACAAATGTATTGACTGAAATTACTTATAAATTGTAATTCAATGGGCCACATAACATACCAAGAGTTTGGCGATATAGTTCAAGTATTGAACTATAATTTAATGGAAACAGGTTCTTTTCTTGAAAATACCAATTGTTTAATATCTGAAATGTCATGTTATATAAAAAACTAAATACGATCTTCTAGTAGAGATTTTTGCAATCAGACGTGGTTTCTTGCCAGCTGACGTTGATGGTCTTTGATTTGGTTTACCAAGACACATTATTTCCTTTGTGTGTTTTTCCGAATGCCCAACGATATGATGAAGCTTAGATTATCTCATGCAAGGTGAGTTCTGTCATGAATCCAGGGGACAACCGTACTGTGGATATATCAGGCATTGTTGCCAACTGTGCTTGAGATCGCACCCAAAAAGTAAGCTAGCACGTCTTCTGAAGACTTCTGAGGGTTGTTCGTAAGAGTACCGGATGACGAAAAGCCAAAGAAAAAACGCAAGAACTGGTGTACAGACGGCTACATGCTGGAAGGAGGTGCATCAACTAAAGTTATAATGATAAATAAAGAATGGCTAATATACTAAAAATACACTTTTGATAAAAAAGAAAGATGAAAATTTTGGGATAAACCGTAACTATTGAGAATTTACCATTCGAAAACATAGTTCTGATTGGCCAAAGACTAAACTAGTTGAAACAAAGAACGATGACATTAACGTTCGACCAGCAACCGTACTCCAGGAAAAATTGACACTTCAGCTAAGATTGTATATAAGCTATTTATGAGAGCATACTGACCTAAATCCTGAAGGGGCTACAAGTCAAGCGACCTCATACTATCCCACTACTAGATACGAAGATTGTGGTGGAACACCCAAGGAGCCAGCTCCCACATTATACAGTGTAACCGTTAAAGTCCGCATCATATGGGATTTTTTTTATTATTCACTTATTTCAAATTTAGAGTTCGTGAACAGTTTGTTCTTTGAAAATAATGCAAATTGACGTTTACGATTGTGTTTTATCTATTGGCTACACTTGTCAAATTTGACATTTTTTCAAAAAAATCTCAGAATGTTAGGTTATTTCTCAATATTTCGAAAAATATTATATGAAAAAGTTGTTTATTTTTCCGTTTCCTACCAACCTACCAAATTTGAACCAGTTTCAACAACTTTTATTTTTTTTCGCGTTTTCTTAACCTTACACTTTTTCTGATAATTTAAATTTGATGAAAACTGGAAAAAAACAGTTGTAATACACCCATTTGCTGAAAGAATTTTTTCTGTTTATAAATATTTGTAACTGGATATTTTCAAAAAAATACAAATATGCTAAGAAAATAACATCGTACTTGATGCAAAGTGACTCTAGTTTCAATATTCCATAGCAAAATTTGCTTCAATTATTTTTATCACAATACATCAGTGAAGTGGAAAATACTTCAGGTCTATTGGTTTAGAAAAAAAATCGATAATTCGAAACTAAAGCCACTTTGCATCAACTATAACATAATTTTTTTAGCACATTTGTATTTTTTTTAAAATATCTAAGTAGAAACATTTGTAAACAGAAAAAATCCATCCAGCAGATGGGATTATTACATCTCAACTGGTTATTTCAGATTTTACCAAATTTAAATTATCCAAAAAAGTGTAAGGTTAAGAAAATGTGAAAAAAATCAAAGTTCCGAAAAATAAACAACTTTTTCCTATAATATTTTTCGAAAAATTGAGAATTAACCTAACATTTTGAATTTTTTTTGAAAAAATGTAAAATTTGACAGGTGTAGCCAATCGATGGAAAACAATCGTAAACGTCATTTTGTATTATTTTCAAAGCAAAAACTGTTCACGAACTCTGAAATTGCAATAACTGAATAATAAAAAAAAATCGGTGACACTGTATAAACACGTACGTAACGCAACGAAAACAAGAATTGAATATCAAATGTAGACAGCTGTTCAGTAGGAGGGTCCCGAAATACCTCCCTGGGGAACACACATCCGATATATTTCATTGATGAATCGAAAAAAACATTAAATCTTTCCAGTTCAACAACATCAAACGGTTGCTATTTACTGGCCATTCACAATCGTTCATTATGGTTCGGTAATTAGCTCTTTCGCCAAATTCGAAGGTAAATGCAAATGTAGCGAAAAGAATCGAACACGTGTCTCATTCAAAAACTTGTAACCTGAAGGTGGCCTCAAGCGAATATAAATAAACTTTAAAAATAAATATGCTCCTAAACAATCATTATGTGAACGTGAATGCCAACAAATGATTTAACGGTTGTTGGCACGATATTGCAAAAGACCATCCGAAATTTTCTCTGATCCTATGGCTAGATGCGAAAGTAAAGTTTATTAGCTCCTATTTTAATTTAGCCTGCAATTTTGTTTACTCAGTGGATGTAGTTCAAGTTCAAACGAATCTCTGATAAAAATATAGACCAACATTTTCTCCTGATGATTTGTCTATTTGAGTCTTGGATTTTGTCGATGAGCCAAGATACAAAAGAGTGCATTTCACGGTTATTATAATGGCAAAACATGAAGTTTTTAGCGTTGGTCCATGTGATTAAAAAAAGAAAATATTTGACAGTGGGTTCTGAGTACCTATTCAAAAAAAAAAAACGAAAAACTTGACAAATAATTTCATATTGACTTCATTTTCGTCAAAAATAACGTCACCGCCATTCGCCATTTCCGTTATTTTGCTATTGCTTGGTAATAGCAAAATAACGGATATGGCGAATAACGGTGACGTTATTTTTAACGGAAGTGATACAGCATAGGGCTGATTTTAATAAAAGCTGACTGATCAACTGTTTCAATATTCTCAGCCTATCCACTAAAGAGTTGTTTTCACGATTCGTACTCTAAAGCTTTAGAAACAATTGAGGATTTATGTAATAAGTTTTGCAATTCAGGATAACAGTTGCATAAATGGAACAGGATGCAAAACAGATATAAAAAAATTGCTTGAAATTTATCAACAACATTTTTAATGGGTCGTGACAGAAATATAATAATAGCAATAGATAAGTTTCGTATTAGGACGAAAGCTGGAATTATAAAACTACGGTAATCTACCTACTATGTAGGTATTAGAATTATCGGTAATTTTCAAAGCACTTCTGGTATTATCCCCGATATTCCGGCTTTCCAGCAAAAATTAAGTATATTCATCTTTCTATGGAAGCTTCCACCACTATTTTTTTGTCAGTTTCAGTGGTAGTTTTATAAATTCCCACTGTACATTGCCTAATTTGCGAGTACCTAGCCATACATTAATGTAAATGGTTTGATTTTTGGGTCTGGGGCAGCGCATTATAGCTAGTAACACGTCTCGATGACTTGGCATTGAAATTTAATTTTTGTCTTTATTATCGGTGTTCATCAACTATTTGAATAATGATATTCTACATTACATAATATTCTAGTAATATACTGATTACTAGCGGGTATCTATACACTTTTACAGATTGGTGCCGTTAGATTGTGAAATCTTGTGCCATTCCAAAAGCCTAACTGAAGATATTAATAACTTTTGATCTTTGATTTCAAGAGTCTGTGATGTGTGAAGCTAGGTGAACGGAAATTCAACAGTCTGGTACTGAAATAAAAAAAAAAATCTGCATGCATTGCCTTCTTGTGTGAAATATGGTTTCATACATAATTAAAATACACACGATAATGATATTCTTACCTTTTTCATTCAGTCTTCAGCCCGTCAAAGATCAACTTGCAGTCTCTGAACAAATTTTTTCTCACAAGACACTTTCTATCCGAATGTTAACTAGGTTGTTTTTATTCTACGAAAAGTCGAATTTTAGAACAAACTGGCAGTCTTTCTTGGTTATATATTCGTTAAAAATTATTCACAACTACGAAAACTAGCACTATAGGTATACGGAACACTAGATTCACTAAGTTTTCTTCAAATATTCACTGGCGAAATCTGCTGGGAACACGGACTGGGTACTTTTCGGGAAAATGGTAACGGGGAGAGTTTTCCCCTTGGTCAGCTTCTCATTTTTCCACGTGTCTACTCGCCCATCTGAAAACAAATAATATTTTATATAATTCCAAAAAGTTAATATTACAAAGTGCACTGTAAAAAGTTATTGTTTGAAAGAAGACAATGAATATTTTTGACAGTAATATCTCTGGTGAAGAGTATATTTCTTCAAATCAATAAACTCATATTCAGGGAGACAGGGATTTCTTCGATCAGAGATATTATTGTTCATTTCAAGATTTTTATTTTTACTGTGTGTCATATTGTTGAGATCGCTTTGTTAAAATGCGAGTAATCAAAGATAGATCATTATTAAAAAATAACTGTAAATAAGAATGTAAGTTCAAATTAATACACATCAGCTTCCTCGCGCTCCGTGTTATATTTTCTACTTTTTCACCTTCACATCTTTTCAAGCTCTTTAAACCTGTTGCTCCTTCAAACTTTTTCAATCATTTCATTATTTTCCACTCTATTACAATACAAACTTTTTCCTATCCTCCATATTTTTCACTTCTTAATTTTTATAAGGTCTGCAACTTTTGTGTATACTTCACTCTCTACATTCATCTATAGCATTTTCAAATATTTCATCATTCCCAACTTCTCTTGCGATTCAACTTTTACACTTCACTTTCACACTCCAAATAAAGTTACTAGAGTGCAGTACAAAATGTATTGGAATTAACGAGCGCACTCTATATTCAACCTTTGACCAATACTCATTATCTATCATCTATTACAAATGAACGGTAATTTCAGATTGAAATTAGTCGGATGGTATCCGAACTGATAATTATAATCTTGTGGTTGAAGATTCAATTATATTGTTTACTAGCAACCGTATTAGCGAGGAAATTGGAGTCAGATTTCCGTGACTCGAAGTTTTCAATTATTACGTAATATTGATATAACCAGTGGGGGACTCGTGTGGAAGAGAATGAATCATAACATTAAATTTGAGGAACTTATTATACACGTTTAATGATAGCTGAACTACCAACAAGAGTCGTTATATATCGCAGCCGCAATACAATAACTTTTCTACGACTTCAAGAGGATAATTTAGTTATTACCGTACTCTGAAGAATTATAGTTTTTCATGACAAAATATAGTCACGCTTTGCATTTATTTGTAAATATCTGTGAGAAAGCTGTTAAGATAATGATTACTTGCATTTTCAGTCAAATAGTGATTATTATCAATGGCATGAATAATGAGTATTATTTGAAAGTCACAACGAAGCTACAACAATTTCGAATCCATTCCTTGAGACAAATAATATTTTTTATTTCATTCTGTATCGTAAATCACACTTTTATCACGATATTGAGTACCGTAATAAAGTCTTGTACCGAACTATTTCTTCGAAGAAATTTTATTGGACATTTTTCTATCAAACCCAACATTTTCTGCAAAGTATTTACATCTTCAAAAGTATGAAAAAAAAATACCTCTTACATTCAATTTTCACATTGATTGATAGTTTTGGAATCAATTCTCTGAATACTATAA
Organism: Chrysolina americana; assembly: GCA_958502065.1. NCBI lineage: Eukaryota > Metazoa > Arthropoda > Insecta > Coleoptera > Chrysomelidae > Chrysolina > Chrysolina americana. The sequence goes on along the minus strand of OY293416.1, from coordinate 62,613,420 downwards.
AAAAGTCGGTAGGTACTCGCGTCTGTCCTCATAATTTCAGTTTCATCACTTACTTCTTCTGAACCAATCAACAGATTTTGTTTGATACGTTTTTCACTCTCGTTTGGAGAATTCTTCATGGAAGGTTAGAATGTATAATACATTCTAATTAGGTTTCAGGACAACGGAGAAAATTTAATGATATGTAATCACATCGTCAAAAACTCGATTTTTTGTCGCTTACATGGCTTACGCTAGCCAAACCTTGAGAGATGATACATCAAAATAATCCACTAAAGAATTGTCGTTTTTCTAGAAAAAAGTCCGCGATGATATATCTTTCTTTATGTCCTCAAGTTTTTTCACACTAACTATCTTTATGTATAAACTATCTTATCTATTATTTCACTTCAACTATCACCGAATGACACCACATGTAAATTGCACCTGTGCGTACCTGGTGCGAGACGATAGTGAAATAGTTAGAATCTTTTGGATGATTCTATGGTTTGTTTGTAGAATCCACATCAAACTATAGTAGCCTACTAATGATGAAGAGATCGAGAAGCTGAGATAGCAATGCTGATGCCCTTCCAGAACCTTTATTCCTATTGTCATAATTATTGTGGGTAAATTCTCATACGTTTTCGAACCAATTGACGAATGCACAACTAATGAGGTCGAACCATACGAAACTTTATCTCTTATCTCATATTCAGTTGAACAATCGATGACCTAAAATACACCTCGGTGATAAAAATGTTTGTTTCCATGTTGAAAGTAAAAAGAGTAATATGCGGGATTCCGCTGATACATTTCAGAATTATCAACGCTTTATGAAAGAGAACGCTTTACCAAAGAAACGATATAAATTACTATGGAAGTTCTACCTATAATCTCATTGGGCTATGGTTTGATATCCGTAATATTTTTTCACCAGTTAGTGGTAATTAAACATAAGATTATCCTTCATTTGGCTGGGGATAACCACCTGCAGACATGCATGTTTTGAAGTTTTGTCTCCCGTCAGTGCCAGGACAGTTCGGAAAACATTTCAGATGTCCTGACTCGCTCAATAAATAATAATCAACTGTTTAACTGATATTTCCTCACAAATGAAGCTGTGACCCACAAGTAAATTGGACACAGCGCCATCCGCAAGGAAAATCAAGATGATCTGTTTAATTACAAATGAGCACTTGTAATTAGTTCCATCTGTCAGATGTAGTTCAATATCCGTCGTGGTATTAGCCAGGAAAGTAGTTGTTTCTGTCAGATGTTTGCCTTATTTTTCCACAACGCGGATACGTGTGAAGAAAAGGGTACTTATACTATTCATTTCATTAATTTTGAATGTTAATTTCTGTTTCAGGTATGTTTGTTTCTTCTATTCAACAGGATTAAAGGGGACAGGTAAATCAGCTATGTAGGTAGTAGCTCTGCCAACATGGCAAATGGTCGAGTAGACGTACGCCTAGCCCTGACAGCTAATAAGGCAAAATCATCACTGATGGTGTGCAGGAACATTGCAGGAAAAACATGGGGATGTAACCCATCAGTACTGCGATGGATGTACACCATGATAGTGAGACCTATGATCACCTACGGGGCAGTAGCATGGCAAGGCAGAACCGAACTCGCCACAACAAAGAAGATCTTGGAAAAAGTGCAAAGACTAGCATGTCTTTGTATAACAGGAGCAATGAGGTCGACTCCAACAGCAGCAATAGAGGTCATTCTGGACCTCACTCCTCTCCACATAATGGTGAAGAGAACTGCTTGGGAGGCAAACCTCAGGTTGGCTAAAGTCGGACTCATAGGGACAGCACACGGCGCGAGGGGCTTAACCCCTACCAACTGTGCACACCTTGCCGACCTCCCAACTGACGAAATTACCAAGAAATTTAGTTTCGAGAAACTTTTTCGAACGGAACTAAACACCAAGCGAGAATGGAACATAGAATCGATTCGAGCACTGGGGAAGAATACCTTAACATGGTATACGGACGGGTCCAAAACTCCCGAAGGAACTGGAGCAGGGGTCTTTGGGCCTCGCACCAAATACTCTGAACCCATGGGCCAGTTCCCCAGCATTTTCCAAGCGGAAATTCACGCCATAGAAAGGTGCATTCAGTTCAACCTCAATAGGAAATACCGGAACCAGGAAATCGTGATCCTCTCCGATAGTCAAGCAGCCATCAAAGCGTTGAGCTCCTGCAACATCAACTCGAAGATGGTTTGGGAATGCCTAGACAAACTTAATGATCTGGGCAGGAACAATAAGGTGACCCTCCTCTGGGTGCCAGGGCACGCCGGAGTAGAGGGCAACGAACAAGCAGATACCCTGGCACGGAAAGGCGCAGCAACGCCACTGATCGGGCCAGAACCATTCTGCGGACTTGGAAAATATTACTTCCGAGAAGAACTCAATAAAGCTGAAGAAGCAATGAGAGCAACATACTGGCTAAGACTTCCAGGGCTGAGGCAGGCCAAAGATCTCCTCGGAAATTTCAACCGAGCAAGATCAAAGACACTGATTAACCTCAGCAAAATTAGTCTAAAGACAATCACGGGATTTCTAACGGGGCATTGCAGACTCAAAGAACACCTGAGGAAGCTAGGCTTAGAGGAGGACAGCACCTGCAGATTATGTGGGGAACACCCAGAAACACCCCACCATATATTGATGGAGTGTTACGCTGTACATCGCAAAAGATTGAATATACTGGGATCACACCAGCTGACCGTGGGAGAAATACCACGAGCAGACCCCCTCAAAATCCTAAAATTCCTGAAGGAATTGGGACTTGAAGGGCTGCTGTAAACAAGAACATCTTGTGACAGCAGAAGAAGATGGGGCACAATAGATCTAATCAGGTCGCAGCGCATCAATCACCATCCATACTCACCAATACCAATACCAATACCTGACAGCACCTGGCTTACCGACGGAAGGACATTGACGGATTGCCCCCGATGACGATAACAGAGTGTCCACATACTATCAGATACTCAAGACGTAACTGAAAGAATCCATGTCTCCTGTATTGCTTATGCTAATCTGATGAAGTTGGATAATTGTCAAGATTTGTTACATGCAACATCAAGTAAAAAACCGGTTCAAGAAATTATCCTGAACTTAAGATATCGATTCTCAAGAATCCAAATCTTTCAGACGGCCTTGGAAATGTCCAGCGCCTGTGATGATGAGATGCTTGTTAGCTCATTATCATATTGTCTGATGTTGGTAAGGTCTCGTTTTGATAGGCTTTTGAAGAGGAAGCCAGTATGTTGGTCTAATGGTTTGTTTTTGGACCATCCTCTTACTGTGTCGGCTCAAGCTTGAGTTTCTTGCAACATACGCTGCATTACTAGCCTAATGAAATCTGAGAGGTCTATATTACATGAACTGTAGTAATGATGAGTAATACAATGAAGTTAAACCAACACCAAGCTAGAGATTTTGCTGAACCCTTGCGAAATCCCGAGAAAATGGATTTTTGAATGTGTGATCCCTAGCATATTGGAATTATAATTGAATGAACGAGTACATATTACTATTGCAGTTGGCATTTCTTTAATCATCCTTCCTACCATCACAAGTGATAATGAGGAGGTATTGGTGCACAAAACGTAGCCTGAAGACATCACAATGATTGTAATCTTGAATACGCCAAAGAATTTCGACTCATGAATGAAAAAATACATAAATGTTGCTAGTGATAATGTTTTCGTAGTACTGCACCATTATTGGCTTGATATCTCTGTGGATTGGGGATGCAATGGAATCTTATCAGGATTTCTTTAGACCGGGTCTACTTAAGCTTCAACGAGGGTAAACCTATTGGCAGTTATTGTTCCAGATTTGTTTTTATGCATATTTCACAATGTCGGATGTAGGTACTTTGTCACATCGTTACGAAATTTAAGCCAAAACAACTGCGGAATAATACGTTCCACGATTCTGAAAACTCATATGTGACTATAAGTAATAACATCGTGAATTTCTAGTGTAATATCTCAGTGATGACCGTTAATCGTGCAATCTTGTTGCTTCAACATACGGACGGAGCTTTTCAATAGCAAAGATAACTGTGAGGTATTCTTTCTCAATGGTATTGAAACGCCTCTCCGATTTTGTCCGAGATCTAGATAAATAGCAAATAACCGTCACACATCTATCTTGAATTTTGGTTACCATGGCTCCTAAACCGTAATTGGAAGCATCCTTCTGGAGAGTTCAAACAGTTTTTAACCGTATCTAAAGATAAGAAGAAACGCCTTTACCAAGACGCCAACTTAACTATGCGGTTCACTTTGGAAACATTTTTCGGAACGGGGATCCTGGCACGGTTTCAATCCGTCACTATTAAAATTGTTCAAAATTGTTTAACATTGTTTTTTCCGTTAACCAGCTGTCATCCTCTTACGAACGACAGCCATCAGAAGTCGAAACTTGTTCGAGCTAAGAATTAACGAGGTCTTTTAACGTGCGATTCCTAGCACGAGACCAGTAACCATACTGGGAATCGAACCCACGTCCCTCTGATTGATAGACTACGCTCTACCATCTTGACCATTGCGGCCCATAAAATGATACAAAAAGTATTTCCCGAATATGATTCATTAACTCCCTAACAGCAGAAAGGTAGCGATTTAGGTTAATACTATAAAAGTATATTAGAATTACACAATCGAACTTGATAACTATCGTCAGTGGTATGAACTTGAAACGCTTGTTGTGTGGTGCACTCTTCGAGTGTCTCCACTAGATAACACGAATACATACATAATGTGATTATATACCAAAGTACTTGCTCCATTATCTCGCTGATAGAAATAAGGTCGAGTATTATCTTGCATGTGCGTTATCACCAATGTTTGCTTTTAACATATCAATGTTTGCTTTAAACACGTCGTCAATTGTCACAAGAGTTGCACTGTGTGTCATATATTTCCATAAATTTGGAGGCCCTTACCAAATGTAGGTTGTATTGAGAATATTATGAAAAAATGAGAAGGCACTTACATTAACGGAGAAAATGCCGGCATCAGTTACGCATTATTTATTGTTATAAATCTATAAGGAGTCAATCTTTGAATAATAATATAATTGATTAGACTCGTCAGCTTAGAAGTAAAAATTGAGAACCGCATTATCATATTAGAGGATAGAAACAAAACAAGCCCAGGTCGATAATTTAATCAGTGAAAGAAAAAAAATAAAATTCTAACTGATTAAAAAAATTATTTCGTATTTAAATGTACACGTTTCATTTTGTGGGTATTCAATATTTTCTTCTCGTTCCATTACTATGATTTTCTCAATTTTTTAGGCTTCATATTGGATTCAATGAAAATAGGTCGATTATTTCAAAGATAAAAAGGAGGATAAATTTTCTCGCTGATATTACAACAAGGAATTTGGAAAGATGTGTCTGATATAATTTGAATATTTTTGTTCAAACAGAAGTTGAATATCACATCCTTGTTTTACTGCAACGATATTGAGGAAATTGCAGAAGAAGCGCATGAGTGATAAACATCCAATATAGTCCTCGGGTCAAATACTAGAACAAAAATGATTAACTCAACATGAAGATTCGTATACAATGTCCTTCAGAGAGGTGACATAATATTAGAAAAACTTTTAATAATAATTCACCTAGAAATTTGACTTGGACGTTTGTGCGAATTTAAACATAGCCTATGTATCAAAAGTAACTTTCAAATTTCGAAATATTATTGCAACTTTAATTTTGTGCCATTTTTTAATATTTACGAAATTTCTGACGTATTAGAAAATGTATAGCTTTTACAAAACTCTTTTTTCACCACTAACTTTATCACACCAGTGAGTTTCACTAACTGTATATCGATTAAAACATGTTTTTCTTTGAGAAAATGAGAAAACCGTTTGTAGTGTTTGATGCAAAGTTAATGTATCGTTGAGTTTCAGACAGAAATTTATCTTAATTTACTTGTCAGTACTAAAATAATGCCAAGCTCATCAAAAAGCTTGTACCAGCAGAGGAAAATAACTACAGATTCTGCTAGTTAGAGGACTAGACCTTAATCCACATTTCCTTAGAAAACCAGAGGTTGCAACACTTGGAAGCACATCAAATAAAAGAGGGATATTTATCTAACCTGAAGTCATCCAATATCCTGAATTTCCCAAAAGCTTTATGAGAGGACGAACTACTTTAGCCACTGAGACATCCTGGATAGATAGATGGACAGCAGTGGTGGGAGTCATACATTATATACCTCTATCTATTTTTCCTGAAGGGTCGTTACGCTCGTTATTTCCCTATGTTGTATATTTTTATATAATATTTTACATTAGGTACTCTATTTTCTAGTAGAACCATAGTACTCATTATTTCTCGAAAGAAGTGTGAATACGCTTATCGAGTATCATCATTTATATTCTTGTAGCAATTTTATGTATAGAAGAATCGTTTCTGAATCTGTATATTATCCCCATCGAGTTCCTGAATGTAATTTTCCTTTCTACAACAGTTGCGTAAAAGTCCGTTAAAAGCAAACTCATTCACCAGTTATTATATTTTTTCCAATTCGCGATATTCTCACAGTTCAAATTGACTTGGACAAATTGTTGACTACGTCTGCGTACTTACAAACCTATTGATTTATTTCAGTATACTAATAGGGGCAATAAAACGCAATCTATGCGTAAGGTAGGTCTCCACTATTACAACTTTAATACCCGCATGAATTCCAAACGAAAAAAATTGGCCTGTGCTGCCCGCATGGCCTCGATCGAATCTTGTCCTAGATAACTGGCTAACGATTCTCGGAGCAAACCACAATACAAACATTGTGGAGTTATGCAAGAATTGAAAAAGCACGTTCAACTTTTATGAAAGTATAGCGTGTTTATTTTTCTTCAGATTCGAAGAAGCGACTTCTTGCTGACTTATTTTGTGAAAGTCGATGTACTGAAAAAAATTACATGAGCTGATGAGATACCAATTTACTAGGAGGATTTATTGCAGTATGCAGAATTGTTTGGTTGATGATGTCTTCATGTTCTACCAGTCATGTCTTTGAATAGGTCTTCAAGTCACCTTGAAAATCATGAGAGTAGAGTTGGTATGAACAGATTTTCACGTGGGCTTTCAACGCAGACGACATATTCACGAACAATAAAAATATTTCCCAGTAATTCATCCAACTGTATTATCCGAAAGTATTTCTTCTTTTTCTCCGTATGATTTCATGAACTTTTTTTGCCAACTAGTTTTTCGTTAGGACAACAAAACAAGTCCAAATTTTTGGGGAACTTGCTGAGAGTATACTCCAAGAACAGGAAAATAATTTATTTAATTTGCTTCAATATCTTGAATTACAACCAACCACGTCTTCAGAACAGAAATCAGAATGTATATTCGAAACTTCAGGGATATCCAGAACATACTCATCCATCACCTTGGAATCGAACACCTAATAAATGTCACCAATGGAAAAAAATGCCACATTATTTCAATAAATGCAGTAAATTACCTCTCCATTCATTGGCACAATGCATTTTTAATCGAGTCAATTAATTAAAATTCATCGAAACACAGGCATTTATTGATCCAATTAATTCAAATTTATTGACTTCAATGAACGTTGCTCAGACCTATGAACAGGTTTCGTTGAGGATATGAAAAAGATCATCGAGGTAAAATGAACAAGCTCTCAATTATGACTCAGTTCCTTATTGATCACTATATTACCTATGAAGCTAGAACACCCATGTCTAGCCGACTGCCGTTATGATTTTTACGCAGTACAAATTTGATGACGGTTACGTGAATAGAACATCTTCTTTCGAACTGGACTTTTTGGATTTCTGGAGATACCATATATCCTATTTAATAATAATAATAATAGGTCTTTATTTTGCAATTGTACATGTACATATTACAGCTGGTTATGTCCTGCGACACAACCTTTGTTTTTCATTTCAATCTCCTAAACGAAACGCAGATATTTACAATTCGACGGATATATCTTCACGAGTTATCATTGAATCACTTCCATCTCTTAGATCATAAAGTGTTGCAGCTTTTTCCGGGTTTTCTTGGAGCTATACAGGCGAATGCGCCACCAAATTCATTCAAGCCACCCGGAGCGCAGTTTGATAATTTTTTATATTATCACTAGATTATTGTTGTATTCCGTTTACATCTATGTTATAAAATTTCATAATGAAATAATGGGTTGATATACTTCACAGTTTATTGTCTTCTATTTGGAGGATTTGAATAAAAACTTCTGTTCTCTCTCCCCTCCGCCTGGTGAATCCTAGGCAACGGTATGGCCTGTCATGAAAACTCACGAGGGAGAAGGGCAACGAACCCTTGGGCCCCTAGCTTATTGAACACAAACGCTTCTCTGATCTGGAGTTACTGACGAGTAGCCTGACGAATCGCCTGCGACCACCGCTGGGGACCATGCAGCTCTAGCAGGACTTCTATGAAAAGGCGGATTGAAGAAACACGCAGCAAGAGCTGAAAACCCTGCTTTCGATGGATCGGATGCTGCAGGAGGTTAAAGAACATACAATATTTTAATGACATATGTCAAAGAAAAGGCTGACAGTTGACATAAGATAGTATATCTATCCTACATGCAAACACATGTACCGAAACATAGAGCACAATATATTGATAATAATAAAAATATAAGGCAGGGCACAACTGTATAATATAATAAATTCTCAAATAATTGTTTATAATTTTCACCATACCACAATTTAGGCTAATCATTGGAGTTTCTGTACGTTTCACTAAAAATCCAGAAGATTTTTCATTGGATGAATAGAGTAAATAATGGCGATTTCTCAGGTTAGAACTGAAAAATAGGTGGGTATTCTACAACGTAGGAAAAAATATTATCGAGGCAAATAATCGTTTCTCACAATTTACAAAATTGACACACGAAATATCCACTTTTTTTCTCTTCCCCATTGCATGTATGTAATGACACTGACTAATGCGATACTTCTAAATGTAATAAACATCGGAGTACCATGACTGGTATGCGTTTAGTTAACAAGTAAAAATCGTGAATCCCAAGCATACATACATTAAGTCTCATGAGTAAAAGGACATGGCGTCATGTTATGTAGTTTATTAGACACTCGGTACCAGACATGGCTAAATGAACAGTTTGTTGTGTCTTACACATGTATCTCACGCTATTCTGCATTCGCATTTGTAAAACAAAGCACGCCCTTTTCCATGAAGACTCATAGAGCTCTTTAGAACGAACACACGTTGCAGCTTTATTCTTATGCATTGTGCACTACGACATTGGCAATTTTTCCAATTGCACGACCAAGTCAGAGACGAGTATCATAATGGGCATGTTGTTTCGCTTGCTATGCTAGAAGCAGCCGTTTTCGGAATTTCACGGACTACGAATTTGTTCGGGTCAACGACTGGAAAACATTTGGTATTGTTGTTTGTTCTTTACTCAGTGTTACTGAATTATTTGAAAGCGACACGAAATTGCAAAAAAAGAGGTATGCAGTGACTTTCAAAAGTTTGGGAACGGTCTCATATTTCAGAAACGGGGAAAGAAGGATGGTTTTTGATGATGCCCGATTTAATGGTAATTTTGACAGTGTTGCCAAATCAACAATTTTTCAGATATTGAGGGTGACTCAAAATTTTTTCAAATGAAACACCCTATTAATTTCCATTCAGAGCCCCCTTATTACTTGGGTTTCCAAATGTCAGATTTCAAATTGATGTGATTTTTGAAATATGGCAACATGGCATTTTCGTTGATATGTCTGCGAACGGTCCAATATTTTCAAAAGAGCTGGAGAAAATATCATGGAATTTTATGCGAGATGGTTTATGATGAATAAACTTTTTCAATAAAGTATTGAATCAAATGGAATAAACAGAAACCAAAAAACATCTGACCGAGCACTCAGAATGTTCGCCATCAGTCGCTGAACAATATCCCAAGCGGTTATAAAATTCCCTGGAAGTATGAGTTAGCATTTAAGGCGTGATTGAAAGAGCTTCCCGACATATTTTATTTTGTAATATTTCCATATTTGCTGGTTATTCCACAAAAACCAGATATTTCAAATGTTCCAAAGAAAAAAGTCCAAAGTAGTCAAATCGGGAAAGCAGACTACTGGCCATTCTGTGCTTCCTCTTCGTCCAATCCATCGGTTTGGAAATGTATGGTACACACTATTTTTGAATAATGAGGTGGTGCCCCATCTTGTTGTTAGCATATTTTTTGTATATTAATATTCAATTCTCGCAATCTGGGTAGAGTCTGATGTTGCAGGATATGTGAATATTTTAGACCAGTCAAGCTGTCGTAAATAAAAAAAGGTACAATAATACGGCTTTTCAAGATTCCGGCTCACACATTTAATTTCTGGGGATGCTGGGTTGAAGCTTTCTCATTCAGTGTGGGTTATTTCTGTTTCAGAACCTATATGCAAGTCTAACGGTTGACATGGCAAAATTTTGATTTGTCGCCAAACAAAATTTGGGTGCATATTGGTTCTTTCCATCATCTCATCGCAAAACTTCATACGACGATCTGGATCATCTTCATTCTTCATTCAATTCAAGGTTTGATGGGCTATACTTGCTTGGAGATTTTCATCTACTCAATTGTAGTAACATATTTAATTTATTTTCATTATTGGTTGCTGTTTTTGAACGCCGTCTTCTCGCTGACCTCTTAACAGCACTTGTTTGTTCAAATCTCTGAATAATACGAAACGCTGTGTCGTTTTTTATTTGTCTGTCAGGATACCGTCCATTAAAAATGTCGCGAACTTTCTGATAGGACCTAGTTTTGTCACCAAAACCTCGAAAGAGCAAAATGTCAATTCGTCTAGCAATATGAAAAAAGACATTTTGAAGTGTTTGTCAATGATTACAAAATTGAACGTTGATAATTATTTGAGGGAGTGACAGGGATTGTAACGATGGCATTGAGAAAGAAAATAGGTTGTTCCATTTAAAAAAATAGAGGTCCCCCCAATATCTGAAAAACTGTTGATTGGCAACATTGCAAATATCACCACTGAATCGAGCATTATCAAAAACCATCCGGTAGAAATTTTCATGAACTTTCACCGAGCCGTTTCTGAAATATAAGAACGTTCCTAGACTTTTCAAAGACATTGTATCAGATGGACGTAGTGCTCACAACTGAAATAACAAAATTGCCTAACAATGTTTCCGAAATATCGGCGTTTATATGCTTTAATTATTGCCAGAAATTTTTGAAGCACGTGAAGTTTTGAAGAAAACTCATATCCGGAACCTTTCTGAAATGAATTCAAGCACGCGGTGAATTTGTTAAGAATATTTTGAACGAAGACTATCTGGAAGATGAATTAAATTGATGACATACCCATGTGAGGAACGTATTGTGATCGTCGCATATGAGAATATTTTGATTTCCTTGTGCCCTAGTAGAATAAAGTTAAGATTGAAAGGAAAAAATACTAGTATCTGACAGAAAAAACTAGAAAAAATATTTACGTTTTTATATAGTTTTTTTGATTTTCGAAAAATATTTTTTTTTCAATTTATAATTGAGTATGATTCCCTTTTCAACATGAATACCTTCCAAGAGATCATCATGATCAATAGCAAATAGCGACTGAAGTTGACGTCGCCGATGATTCCACGTAATTAAACAGAAAATTATCCTTCATTTGGCTGTGAATGACCATCTGCAGACATGCATATTTCGAGGTTTATTGCCTCTCATCAGTGACAGGGTAGATCGGACAACATTATAATTGTCCTGTCCCTGCCAAATGAATAATAATCAACTGTTCAACTAATATTTCCCCACGGATAACACCACTATCTACAACCAAGTTGATCGAAGCGCCATCCGCACGGAACAAGACAAAACACTCCCAAGCAGCACAGTCTCCGGGAAGAGAAATCTGTAAAAATTCGAACTAGTTCGAATATATTGTGCCAGAGAGGTATTAACAATCAACAAAATAATGTTGTCCGACCTACCCTGTCCAACCTACCCTGTCACTGATGAGAGGCAATAAACCTCGAAACATGCATGTCTGCAGGTGGTCATTCCCAGCCAAATGAAGGATAATTTTCTTTTTAATCACGAGACAAGCACTTGCAATTGGGTCTTCTTTGAAGAACGTTGCACAAATATCTGTCAGCTGTAGTTCAATGTCCGTCGTGGTATTAGCCAGGGAAGTAGTTGTTTTCTGACAGGTGTTTGCCTTTATTTTCCACTTTGTGGAAACGCTTAGAGAGAAGGGTACCCCTGTATTCTTTCAACATTGTAATCTTGTAGTTCTCCAACTGGGTCGAAATGCCCCTAAATCATAAGACATATTGAATAACTCACAAAACAGCTATTATTGTTATCAAAATAAACGCAATCTCTCCATTCCTTTCATCATTATGACACGCAACACATAATTAAATGTTTTATCCAACAAACCAATTTTGCCGTGCTGAAGCTAATAAAAGAACCTGTCGATCAGTATTTTTCCATTCACTCTCTTCTCCCAGAGGAAATCAAATCTATATCGTGTATCGGAAGTCTCGATCCATTCACTTTGATGAGAATACAGTTCTGATAAACTATATAGGGAAAATAAAATGATATTGAAGTCATTGTAACGGGCTGGAACTTTTAAGGGTATTCGGATGGATTGGGAAAAAAAGGTGAGAAACGTCAACTTCCTTTGCAAGGAAGACGACATGAAATCACAAAAATTCACCTGCAAAGCATTTCATCCGGTTCAAATCATTTGTAAAGTAAATTAATGACACATCAGCGTGTTTGTTAAACTGATGGATACTTTTTTAACACAAAGGTAATTCATATGTAGTTGGGATATTAATTTTTTGATTCTTTGTATAACCTTCAATTTCAATGAATAGGTGGAAAAACTGGTAAAATAATCTCAGTGAATTAAATAATCACATAAAACAAATCTAAATTAACGACACAGAAAAATCAAAAACGGACATCATAGTCCTGCTTATATTTATATCTACACGCGTTGCTGCGGCTAAGGTTTTCATTATATTACATAGTAGTAAATTACTCAAGGGAAACGGTAGGAGAACACCAGTCATGGGGACTACCATACTTTTTTACACAGATGCCATTTGTTAATATACATCCATTGATTTTCTACTACCGTTGATATTGGTTCTGGAGCCTTGAGTACCTCATAATCATCAAAATACATATATCGTACATTGTGATTTGATGTATAGCAAATATATAATAATAAAATATATAATAATATAACTACGTGGTAATACTTACATGTATATACTTTAATTAAAGATTGTTAAATAATGAAGCACTAATAATTAAAAAGCAAGAAGGATTCAACTGTATTACTTTTACTATAATATGAATTCAATTTATAATTCAGTCTAAATAACACGTGGCCGGCTATGGTAATACCAAAAATTAAGAACGTAAGAACAATTGAACTTCACTGTATTGCGTTTACTACGAAATAAATTTAAGTTATACTTTAGCCTCAGCAACACGTGGTGGTTATGCCTTTAAATTGTAACTTATGTGAAACGTTAGTACTTTTAACACTGCGCCATCTGTTAGAATACTTACTCAATCCAGTCAGCAGATACCGCCATCTGTTAGAATCGTTTGGGACTGACAGATAATTGTGACTGTCGAATAATAAACAAATAATGCTTAGTAGACGATAGTGTGGAAACTACGAAGCATCGCACAAAGAGGAGACCGAGAACGTGTAATGTGTTCTGTCTCACTCTCTCGCCATCAACAAATAATTTGCAATAAAATAATATTGCGGCTATAAATTGAGATGTGAGCTATGCTATCTGTTAAGTTAGATCGAACTGCACACGGTGTGCAAATTTGATTGAAATCGGTTAAGTAGTTTGGGAGTCTATAGCGGACAAACAACGTGACACGTAATTTATATATATTAAGATAAAGTGAATGGATCAGTGGAAGGATTTATTTACAATAAATAAAAGAGTATGAAAAGAGCCACAAAAGTATCAAAATCATTCAAAATATGAAGTCTTGAATAAACTAAAAAAAAACTCAATTTGATACGTAATAATTTGCTAGGAATTGTCTTGTCCTTTGCAGGTACTGCATGTATGTCAATTCAATTGTTATGGTTCTGCGATTATACAGATAATTTGACTACGTGAAAAACATCCGCTTCACTAATAGTAATTCTATTTCTTGCTTCAGGTCAGATTCGTGACCTGTTTTCTTCTTCATTAGAACCCTTCTCTTGTTTCAATGAGCATTATTATCATTGCAAACAATCCTCAAAAACGACAAATTAAATAACAAACTGTAATGGAAGAGACGGTAGCATACATTAATCATGCCTCATTCCTCTGAATTTAGGAGGCTTGTCAACCGTTTCGTTGGAATTTTGGAATTTATATGGTGAATTCTTCCAATTTAATAAAAGTTTAAATTGAAAAATATCACGAGGGTAAACTTTCCTTTGCATCTGAAGTGTCTCGCATCTTTTCTCCTGCCTTTAAACTTAATAAGGCAAGTTCATGAGACTGAAGAAGTCGTAATTAAGATGAAATGAAAAGAAAACCATATAATAATCATAAAAAGTGTTTATAATTACTTCGAAGTTTTAATGAAATGACCCAGTTTCGGTAATCTGATTGAAATAAAGGACCCTAGGACGATCGACTATTCCGTTTCAAAGAATTGTCTTGCAAGAATAAATTCAACAATGGAGATATCTGCTCACTTTGTGAAATGTCTTTGTGGCCATCTTTTCAAAAGATATTTTATCATTAGGCGGGCAAGCAAGACCAAAAAAAGAGATCAGAATCACACCCCAAATTTTTCTTTAATTGAAGCCAACCAAGTTTATCCAAAAAAAATCACGTTCATTTACGAAAATTAAATTCAAAATCAGTGCCTAATTATTGTAGTTTAAGTTACACTCCGTTAACCCTAGCTACCCCAAATAAGAATTTGGAAATAATACGCCCTATATAGGTAAAAACATATCCATTCCAAAATCTTGATATAATCCGTTCAAAAGAGCGGAATTGCATCTGTTCTCTCGTCTGCGGTAAATTTTTCGTAAACAATTATCGCTAACCAAAAAGGTGTACCAAGATGGTTAAAACAGGAGTACCTCAAGGTTCTGTTTCAGGCCCTTTTCTTTTCATAGTAGGCACAAATAACTTTTTGCATAACAAATTTATGCATTCTCATATTTGTTTGAAATTTTAGACAGTGATGTACATTAGTTACCCACTTTAATTGTCCGTTAGTGCTTGGTGCGGGTTAATTGGTGAACGTGTTTTGGATCCTATAATTTCTTATGGTTCATTGACTGGTCAGATTTATTTGAATTTTCCCAAAACAAAAATTGAAGAACGTGCTGAACATTTACCACTAGCCATATCAAGATATTTGGCAACAGAATGAGTCATCTCTACAGTGTGTTGTCCCAGTTAAAAAGTTCTTGGATAGGAAATATCCACAGTGGATTGGAAATCGGGTACTATCAGAGGGCCTCCTAACAGATCCGATCTAACACCGTGTGATTTTTATTATGGGGTCATGTTAAAAATATTGTCTCTAGGGTATCCATCGATCCTGGAAATTTCTTGATTTTTTTTGTTAAAATTTACAGAAGATACGAGTGTGTTTCCATGAGAAGTTAAGCACACTGTATATTACGTGCATTGAAAATGAAGGTGGTCAAGTGGAGCAGCACTTTTAAGTGCAAAAATTAGTTTCAATTATTGTCTGAAAATTTTTGCTATATGTAGAATGGATTTATTTTATAATAAAAAAAATTAAATGAAATTCATCCAAACGTCGCGTCGGCTTTGATTGTGTATTTTTTTTATTGAGTTCAATAACATAATGGACAAGGGCGAATCTATTTAGGGGTAATTGGGGTAACCCCCCTTCAAAATTTGTGCGCGCCTAAGGGATACGTTTCAACCCCCCACAGAAAAGATGTCCATGTCCGCCCTTGCTAATTGGAAAGAGTTGGTGTTTCCAACCACCCTTTCCATCAAAACTCCTCAATCGATATCCGAAAGTAATAGCATCATCCTTGATCTAACTGAAAAGGTAATCTGATCTTGAACCATATCTCATCTGCTCTACACGATGACATCGGATATCACAATAATTGGCGCTGGATACGTCACATATGCACAATTCGAGTGCTCGCAAAAAATGTGGGTTAAAGTCAAGGCCGAATTCTGTCTATTGTGGGCGATTTTGCCAGAATATTTACGTTGGCATTCGCGATAAGAGCGTTATATTTTATCGCGCTTGAAATAAGATGAAGTCGGTTAAATATATAATGGATATGATTTTTTTTTAGATTTGGAACAGTAGTAGGGACTAGAAAGCTTAAAGCTGTCCTCATAAAATTGAGTGAAGTTGGAATGGGAACCTTTGGACGATTATAGGTTTTTGTGAGTCTTAAATAATTATTGGGTATAGTTTGATAAAAATTAATAAAATTTTCAGCATCAAAATAATTTACTGTTTATTTAAGCTCTAAATGAGAGACAGTGGTGTCAGATATCTGATCTGAAGTGTAAGGGTATAATAACAAGAAGAGGTTAACATGTTCTCATCTCGTAATAAGTATCTTGTTTCTCTTCCAGATATATGGAGAAAGTTTATTACAGGGTGTTTATGAAGTACTCGTACAAACTTCAAAGGGCAAATCATTGAATAATTTTAAGATAAAAATTTCATATGAATACCTATGTGCCCGCAAATATTTTGTTTCGGCATTATGGAGTGTTTGAGTTGAAATTGTTTTTTTGTTTAAAATTTAAACGCTATCATTATTTATTTTTATTTGCTCTTACTTTTTCGACAGTAAACTTCAGAAATTTTTCATATTCAAATATCATTCCTACACCTTTTCTTAGCAAAAAAGGTATACCAACGCTAGGGGCAAATATTTTTGAAAAATTTGCCAATTTCTGCATCGATGCGCTAGATGAAGTTGCTCAAAACTCAACAAAAAATGAGTACTTATGTGATACATCTCGCTAAAAATAAATATCTTTTTTTTTCATCAAAATGCATCGAAAAAGTATTTGTTCTCAAAATATAAGGTGTTGAATTATTAAAAATATTGGTTTTTCAACATCTTGTATCTTGAGAATGAATTATTTTTCAATAATCTTTGTAGAAAAAAGTTGTTTATTATAGCGAATACCAAATTTTGATTTCTCACCTCATAAACCTCATAAAATCCCCGTTCACTAAATTTTCAAAAAATTAATTTTTCGCAAGTTATTCAAAATAATTAAAAATTGAATTTCCACTTCAACGCCCTGTATCTTCGAAACGATATATTTGCAGACACATGTTTATATGAACTTTTCATCTTGAAATTATTAGTCATAGATTTACCCTTCAGTTCATACAAGCACTCAATAAACACCCTGTATACTGACACCTTTAGGTTCTGCCCAAACAAGAGCCTTTCATCTAGATGCATCGCTTACAAGCTCGCTTCCTTCTCTGGAATACTGCAGAGAGGTTGGCGATGTGAGATATTTTTACCACTAAAATCACAGGATATTTCTTTTCATGGAAACCGGAACGTAAAAAAATATCGTAAAGCTGTTCTAGAGAATTACCATTCAAGAAATCAAAACATCATAATTTCCCTCGATAAGACATGGCAAATTGAAGTCAACAACAATAATAAAAAAAATTTCGTCCATGATGTAAATTTTAATTCTGCCTTGAAGAAGCCTTGGTATAGGGAAACAATTGTCGCTGTTTTGTAAATCAAACATTTTTTTTATTCAACATTAAACTCCTCGGAAACTGAAACTACACAGCTTCTTGTTTATTGACACCTCCCATAGACCATGTAAAATCATGATTTCTCCATACAAGGTGTTTTCTAACTACGGGTCCTAACTGCAGGGAGTTATTCGTTAGCGTCATTTTATTAGCCCTAACCAGATTGAAATTATCAAGGCCAATGGCGTCTCCGTGGGTACCACAGCCAACAATATTGTTAAAAAGTACGCCACTGACTTTTTCCGCAGAATGTTTCAGATTGAGCAATTGAAAATACATTTTGGTTTCTTGTATTTCCTTCATAATATGTTTTCGAGAAAACAAATTAAGGCCACTTTATTGCATATCATGAATCCTGCATAGTAGTAGACCAGCTGACATTGATAGGGTTTTTCCTACACATATTTCAACACCCTGTATCTTAGAAACGAAATAACTGCAACGGAACTTTTCTTCTTAAAATGCATTTAGGGACTGTAGTTAGGAATTACCCTGCATTATCGCTAGGAAATAATAAAAATCTGAATAAAATGCTTATAAAAAAATTATTACGTAAATCGGTCTCCTGAACAGAAAATACAAATACAATATTTTGGAGATACGGGCCTATTTTTCAGTGATGATTGGCATTTTCTAGCATGCATTCCTACCGCGAGAAAACCAGTAAAATCAATCAAAATGCTTCCTTTTCATCACAAGCAGAATGTAAACACCCGAATTGACCTGTTTTACACTTTTTCTTTATTGAAAAACGGTACTTTTTAGGAAAAAACTCATCCTTATTTTATGAACACACAAACAACAAATCTAGTCAAAAAGGTTAGTGAATTTCATTCATGTCAAGTTGGTAACTGAAAAAAAAAAGTAAGTGAATAATTTCCTATTCATGTGGAAGTTAAATGACTCGAAAAGTTGGCCGTGCAAATACGCAAGTTCAAAGTTACCAACCTAGCGGGAATAAATTAACTTTTTTGATAGCTTGTGGCTATTAGTTTACGGAATGTTACCAAAATCTGAGTATGCATGAAGGATTCAGTATAATTACTATTATTATCACAAATCCCGCCTCATTTGATATACAAACATACCAAGAACAAACAGAAATTGTATCGCCTATGATTTATCGCCATAGTAAATCCTTAACAGAAACCAAATATCGATTATACTCTGACAAACAAATGATTGAAACGGCGTACAAAACTGAAATTAATGAAAATCGACATAATATTGCTCACCTCTTCGCGAAGACAAAAGACACTACAGAATACCACTTTATTAGAATCAAAACATATAAAAAACAAAAAACACCCAACTAACAATTCCACACCAAATAAGTGAAGTATCAATTCCGATAAACATCAACTAGGCATACTATCAAAGAAATTTCACTACCATCTACACAAACAATACCATTTTGACTGTCGCCACAGCAATATTGTCTAACAATTCAACTCAACTCGTTTAGCGGGACTGCGTTTTTTATCGCGTGCAAAAAACCTGCCGAATACAAACGTTCAATTAGATGTTTCAGCTCTACCGCGTGTTCAGGATAATCGGTTGCATGGTACGAAGAGATGATTTAAAAATATATCAACGTAATCTAGGTATCAAAAGGAATGACACAATTGCTTTTGAAAAGAGAAGATTTCTAATCACGTATTCAACAAACCCAAATAAAAAAGTTCGAAACTGAACAAATACTCGAAAGTTTAGGAAAGGAAACTAAGTTTGTTTCAATTTGTACATTAGTTTTTTCTTAGTTCTGGTTCTTTCTTAACTGAGGTAACGCCCAACCTTACTAAGAGTCACTCTTTTCATTAAAATGTCAAATTTTTTCTGAAAACCAAGCCCACTTTCCGTCGAATATGTGGCCAAGCTATAAAAAAGGTTACATGATATTGTTTGTTTAAAACATGTTCATAGTCGACATTTCCGAAGCTAATCCAATGTGTTGACGTCCGAAATAAAAATTAAAAAGCTTCTCTGATAACATTTGAAACATATTTTGAAGAATGAAAACATTTTATCTCTCTGTAAGAATTCCATGTCATTTTTATATAGAGAAGTTCAAATACCACATTTCCTAGTCAGATTTCATATTTTTTTGTAAGATCAGTGAAAATCGGCAGATTCACTTGCAATCCCCACTATATACGCAAAATTTCACGAAGATTCTGAAAATATATGATTTGTTTATGCTCAGATTGAAGTTTTGGCATATAAAGTAAGCATAACGTTAAAAATGTCACGAGTAGGAATGGAAAAGAAAATGGAGGGAAATGACTCCTTTCTACTCAAGATGAACTCTTCAACTCGGAAACGGTTAAAGATGATGTATTCATTTGAAAATCAGGGCCGATTATCAGCAAATATATTTGCTTGTCACCTAAGGTCAATAATAATAATAATAACCGTTCTCTACCCGCACAGGCTATGCCATTGGGAAATATCATCATTAAATCGGACAGAAAATGAGGACGCTATGGCTTGGGGCATTTTTTACGAAGTCCTGGAAGGGAAACCTAAAATAAAATAATAATTTTTCTTCAAAATTCTGAATTTTAAACTTCCGAGTTATGAATCGACAAATTGAATTGAAAAT
Source organism: Chrysolina americana (assembly GCA_958502065.1). NCBI lineage: Eukaryota > Metazoa > Arthropoda > Insecta > Coleoptera > Chrysomelidae > Chrysolina > Chrysolina americana. The sequence continues at coordinate 62,592,983 of OY293416.1, read as the reverse complement.
ACCAGTTGTAACTCGGAATTTCGATATTTAAAATTCTGACTTATATCTTATATCTTTCTACTTAAAAAATCCGAGTGGTATCTCAGAATTTTAAGCTTCCGAGTTACAACTCGGAATTTTACATCAAAATTAGTAGTGGTAGTGAAAGCCCAATTGGGCTCCATTCGGGAATATCCCGAAAGACCTCATTCGTGAATTTCCCGAGGGGCCCTTTTGCCACAATCCCACGCTATAAATGTTATTCGGGACAAACATTTTCAGTGATATTATTGAACAACGAAGACATTTCAGAATTAGTGTTTGAAGTTTTATTTTCATGGAGCTTTTTAAGCAGGTTCCTTCTTATTGTCCAACTATATTGTCCAACTAATTTTCTGTAAACTAAATATGTTTTTTCGAATCAATAATAAAACATTTACGAATTATTGAGTGACAATTCATTCACCAGCGTCTTCAATGACTTTTTCATGGCCCCACTTGATTATTGAGTAATAATATTGAGAATGATATTGATAAAAAAAAATTTACAAAAATCTCGAATATTTGTGGAATTACATCGACAGAAAACAAAAAAAAAATATAAATCCTGAATAATCATTCAATAGTTCGAATAATCACTTGGAAATATCCTATTTATTTTGTGACCTTACAAGAAATAAGTGTTAACAAATTAAAAACTGTCAAATGGGTGAATGTCGAGGAAACAGTTGAATAATCGTAGCAACTTGAATAGAATAGTGCCGGGTACTAGGAATTTGCATTCAATGATGGACGGAAGTAATAATTATTGCTGGTTAATTAGTATGCGAGTTAGCGAGTGTCATTGTTATACAGGGTTGACAACTGTTGAGAATGTGCCACCACGTAGTTCGATACGATGTTGACTATCATGTAAATAATGGAATGTACTTTCAGAATCTTTATCAGTTCAAACACTTATTTTATTTCCATACAAGTTCTAAAACACAAGGAAGTAAAACTCATTTCGGTTCTGGTAAAAGCTCGATTGGTTCAAAAAATATCTTTCAGAAGATTTACAAATTATTTGTCGAGTGAGCTGTTTTGAGTAGCTCATCATTTCGATTTCTTTTCTTTCGTTTCAAGTTCACAACAAAACGAAAATTCTGATGAGGACTTTTATGTGAAAATCAACATGAATTCCTGTCTTGTTCTTTCTGCTTTTTCGATTCTCGTGATGATTTAGGCATTCACAGTCACGGTAGAGAACATTTTGAATCCTGTACACCGAAATTAATTACTCTTCGTATTCTTTGCTAGGGGAGGTACTGCCCCCAGCTCCTACAGGTGGTTTTGGTAAGGATGAGACGGTTTTTTGGTGGCCAACCTTACAAAGGAAGACACTTTGGATAGTTTAATGTTTTGGTAAGAAATAGGCCATGAAAAATAACCTAATTATAAGACGTTTGCTGTGGCTTTACTTGCCATAATTATGATATATCACAATGAATAAATTATTGTATCAGATCAGAAGTCCTCAAAATAGATTTTTGGCTGTGAAACTATTAGGAACTGCTTTCTTATTTCAAGGCGGGTAATTGGAAGAACAGCTTGTCTTCAGAAGTTAGGTATTGAGAGGTACTTTTCTTCTGCCTTTAGAGTTGGTGACGTGGCCTTCTGACTTTAGATCCAGTGGTGTGACCCTAATTCTGTTATAATTCATCAAAAAATTATACCAAGTCATGACAGTAGATATTATTATAAACATTGTGAATTATTTCAAAAACGTCGTGGAATATTTGAAAACCTTTCATTCTTGTTCTAGTTCTCAATGTCGGATATCAATTGATTGTTAATTATTCTATTGTTTTAGATGATATTTTTCCCTATATTAGCGATATAATTCTGAAATTTGACAGTTAAATAATGAAAAAATTTGTCAATTGCATTTGGAGTAGGTAATTTTTATTATTTTATTTTATTTTACACGGACAGATTTAACTGAAACTTTGTACACTCATCAAAAACCATTGACAAAACGATAATTTAATGAGCTGTCTCATTATCCTGATCAGGATCGCTAGAAGAATAATTCGCCTCTCATTAATACTCTGTATGAGAGCCTTTGCCAAAATTTAAAAAAATCTGAGTCTTTGATGGGTAATACGACTGTTGCCTTTCTTGGATAAGGTCTCAGTTTTTTTAAAGGCTCTCTCTCCGTAGAATAATTTTCTTTTTGATAAATTGAGAACTGAAAAGTAAAAAATAATTGTTCATATAGGCAGAAAATATAGTAAATGAAAAATATTAGTATCACAGTGAGAAAAGCGTGGGGTGCTTTATATACGAAAATATGAAACAAAGCGCCCCACGCTTTTTTCAAAGTGATACTAATATTTTTCATTTATTATTATTTTCTGACAAACAATTATTTTTTAACTTTTTAGGTCAATGTGTTATAAAAGCGTGTATTTTAGTTTTCTTAAACACCATTTTATTAAAAAACGTGACAGTATATTGTTCAACGAGCACATAATGGTAGCATACGAGTTCAGTGAATTGTCGAAGTGAATATTAGTTATTATATGTAATACTTTATTTTGTACACTACTATGAAATTATTCTTGTTGAAGAATAACTCTTCATTTGTACTTTTGAGTAATATTGACATAAAAGAAATAATTCGAAAATAAGTGAATGAAGAAAAAATTCCACTATTCATGGAAGCTTATACCTAGTAATATATGTATTCACACCATATTCGAAATCGACTGAAGGAATTCTCGCCATTGGAGTTTTACCACTGTTTGTTAGATATACTAAGATATAAGTAAGAAACAAAGAAACGAATTGTAACCATTATTCACGCTGGGCTTCCAAATAAGGCACATTTATAAGAAGCTTTTCAGAAAATCTTATGATATTTATGGACACTTGCGAATAGAACACGCAACCACAGAACACGCAACCACAGAACACATAAACTTATTCAATAGTCTGTGCAGAGACCTGACAGGGGGTTTTATAGAAAATATACCTACATCACCTTACTACCTAAACTGTAAGGCACCTTTTTCTTGGCAAGTTTTTCATTCAATGGAACGATCTTTCACTAAAATAATGTATGGATATTGTAAAAAATTCTATTGAGTTCGAGACGTTTCTGAATTGCAGAAACAACAAACAAATATGCTCTATGCCTAATTTTCAATTACCACTATTTTTGATGTATGTGATATTACACTTCAGAACCAAAATTCCCTATATTTTGAATAACAAGTTTTAAAATAGTATTGCAATTCAGATTTCTACGTCACTTAAGAGTGAAGTACCTCCAAGGAATGTCAGTCGACTTGATCTATTTAGAACTGCAAGGTCATCAGCTATTGGATTTTTAAGACCATTAGTATAAAAATAGTAATACTATGACTCTCAACATACTTGTACATGAAAATGTTTGTTTATGAGGAACGTTAATACGGAAATTTCAAAATAGTCGATGGTGATGACAAAGAAACGTTAAAAAAAATTGTTGAGAAATAATGCTGGTCATGATGAACTAGCATATACGGTAGGAACGTATATGCCGAGATGTGTCGTTTTTGAGATGTGTAGACGAATTTTTTCATTACAAGAATTTTTGTAAATTTTTATTCTTTCGAATTAAAGAAATGTTCAAAAATTTAACGTCAGTCAGGGGGTGGACTGGGAGTTCAATTTTATTCTTATTTTCTAAAAGTTGGTGTTAATCATGTCAAAAAAATATTAATTTCAATGGCATGCTGTTGAAAAAATTTCACATTCACATTCAAATCTAAGTATCAATGTGTCATCAATTAAAATTATTCTCCCTTCATGCGTTGGCACTGTGAACTCATCGTCATGATTTGTAGAAACATTTCAGAAATTTCGGTTCGGTCTAGAAGTTCTACTGAAAAAATATCTGTGACAAAATTTTGTTTTTTTGTTGTTGTAGAATCCACGAAATGAGATCAACATTATTCCAAAATATTTTCGAACAGTGAACATTTTCCAGAAACTTCCAAAAATATCAAAATAATAAAAATAATGATGTCAATACAGAATAAACTAGCATTTTTGCAAATTTAGATACTGTTGTTTCAAATTCTAGCAATGTTTTCATACCAGGGTTAGTAATTATATGTTTCCATTCAAATTAAACTATGAATGAATTATTTATATAGTATAACTAATTATTTCATATATTCTATCTTATTGTTAATAGGAAGATTAAAAAACAGGAAAAACAGGATAAATGTTAGAAGATAATTTCAACCTAAGGAACATATTGGGCAATGGATAATTTATTCATTCAGTAATAGATGTGGCTGTGGTTTCAATTAAGGTATAACTTTTGGATGTTTGATCATTCAATAATAATAATAATATAGCATTTATTGCCCAAAATAAACCATTTACAAGGCAATTTTCAAGGGTTGTTGAGGGTGAGTGTAATTTAAGAAGTTCACTTCTAAGAACTGGGAGATATGCGGTATGTATATCTAAGGTGGGGAGTATTTGTAAGCATTTGTTAACAAGAATAGACATTTCATCAATAGAAAGTGGTACTTTGAATATAAAATAAAATATTTTTTGGACGCAACTTCTGTTTCGGAACATATAGATTGACCTGGAATAGAAGGGACTTGCAGTTAATTTCAAAGGTAAAAATTTTATGAACGTCAATAATTTTTTATATGTGCCTTCTATTTTCAAGTTTTATCAGATTGAATTCGAGTCTTGTGGGGTCATACGATGAGAGGTCTGGAGACTTGCTGTATATTTTGTAGTATAAATATGAAATTAATTCGTTTTGGACAATTTCTGGTAAATTTTTCAAAATAATTTTTTCCGGGTCCCAGACAATGGCAGCAAATTTCAAGCGAACAAAAGTTGAGTAGACAGTTTTTATTGTTTCTATATTTCTGAATTCGTATGTGAATCGTTTAACAAATCCTTACATTTCTGGGGCTTTTTGACAAGTTTTTGTTATATGCCTTTCAAATGTTAAAGACGCTTGGAAAGTTACTCCCAAATCGACCGTTTCACGACAAATTCTTGATCGTTTATGTGATAATGGTACTCTAGAACACTTTTTGGCTTGCAAAAGCTAATCACAAAGCATTTACTCAAATTGAGGAATAATTATTTTTTCATACCGATTATGAAGAGACCAGATAGTTTTGTAAAAGCATAAAATCGTTTTCTGGAAATTTTACGGTCATCTATATACAAAAAACAATCACATGATAAGCACTCAGGACGTCTAGAGTATTCTAGAATGTACCAGTCTGTAGCAGGATCTACCGGAATGAATATAATTTTAGATCGACAGAGTTCTTCCGAATATTTTGGAAACATTTCTAAAATTACCTATAGGACCAGAAGTTCCAGTTGAAAAAGATTCTGTAATACTGCATAATGATCAAGAATGTTACACAATATTCTGAAAACTTGAAAAATGTTACATAGCCCAAGTAGCAAAATCTGTTTTTTAAGAGTGATATAAACTGCTATACAACAGATCTAATAAAACTACAAATATCCTATAACGCCCTTTACAGCTCTAATACAGTACGTATACAACCAAAAAAGGCCCAAATTATAAAATATTTCGGTTCTTTAACACATAGCTTATAACTATTTATATCATCTCAATAAAATGTCTCTATGTCATAGTTAAAAAACTGTTTTATAATAATGTCTATTAGATTATTTATACAGCATAACCAAATATGCGGTTTACAACCATTATAATCATATTTCTTAGGGATCCTATAAAGCGGTTTAAAACTATTTTAAGAATAGCTATACGAACATAAAAAACTTGTTTTATAAGGATGATATAACGCTGTCTGGTCAGTGTCCTATACATGAACAAAAGTGAAATTATATACGATACTTTAGAGACGCAATTTACAATGAGTATGTCGAATAACGTTGACATAACGTGGGACGATAAAACTTCATCGAAATGGTAGTCATAGTTCGAAAAGATGAAAGTGAAACAGTCGCCATAATAAAAAACGTGAAAATATGCGATATCATTGGGTTTATAAAATTCTTGAAATGTGTTCAGCACCAAGAATTACCCTACGCAGCGAAATTTTCTGATTGAATATATATATATGTTTTTAGTAAAAAATAGAGTGTAACGCTCTATATTTTTAATAAAGGTTCATAATTGCTTTAAATATATGTTTTTATATTCCAAAATATTTTTCGTGAACAATGGCGGCTACGTGCAAATGCTCAAACCCGCAAATAAATATGGCGTTGAGTTATACAATAATTATGTGTCAATAAAAACGTTAAAGATGAAATTTATTCTATAAGAAACCTTATAGAACCTTATAATTTTATAGAGCTGTTTTGAATGGCGCTAAAAAACAATTTTTCCAGAACAAACCTATATTGATTTTATGCATTTCAGTGGTTGCCACATATTGTTTTTTTGAGTCTAGTTTAGGGGTGATCATGTAAAAGACACTGAAAGAATTTTAATGCTTGTTTACATGATACATTTCCATCGTCTCATTATTGATTTCTTGTCATAGTACAACTAAAATATTTCCAAATTAAAGTTAACATCAGCTATATTTTAGTTTGTGTTGTTTTTTATTCTGCAAAAATGGTCAAAAATAATGTATCATATCAGAACATAATTTTCGATCCCCGAGATAGGGAGGAAAATAGTTCTGTATCTCCCACCAACACCGAGGGTAACTTAAGCATCTTCAAAACAACCTGCGACTGCTATTATTTTTGAATAACCAAAAATGTTAAACCAAAAAAGCGTTTATTGCCATTCATGACAACTTCTAGGTATTTATCATATCCTGCAAAACATTTAAAATGGCTAAATCTGGAATAAAAGAAGCTGTGAAATAATTGATTATATACACACCCTAGGGTCCTATATATTTTTCAAAAGTTTTTTTAAGAGCGATAGGTACTTTAGAACAGCAATGCTAATTATTGCCCCGTTTAATTCATTCTAATGTATTCGTACACAAAAGAGATGAATCCGTTGAGTATTGCCAATAGTATATAAAGTGTATTTGAAGTTCTGCAACATGTGGCAACCCCGTGTACCATCTTTCTGTGAGTATCGTGTAGGGAAACATCAAGCGGCATTATAAATCATAAAGTCATATACGGTGGCTTGAAGCTGCGCTTCAAAATTAATTCGTTACTTTGTGCGGCGCCGGCGGTATAAAACCTAACCTGTAAATTGTAAAAACACGTGGTGGGTGAAAATAAGTTATTGTGGAAGTATTTTTTGTGAATTTTTTTTTCAAAATAGTGGATACGGTGGAAAAGGGTAGAAAGGAACTAACGATTGTACCGGAAAGCTGCGAAAATGGTCAGGAAATATTATTTTGGCCCAAAAAATTGGCCCAAAACTACAATCATCTAAAATCTGCACATACTTTTTTTTCACATTTCTTTTGAAACTGCCACTCGTTGTTATTTTCTTCCAGGGTGATAAATCCATATTATTTAACTGATTCAAGGACTAAGGAAATTATAATAACGCAATATAATTATAAGTTGAAAATTTTATAAGAATTCAAACTTGGGCACTAAAGGGTTATTATAAAAATGTTTTATATAGTATTTATTGCGCACACACTGTAACGTTTTTGTTCCAAATACTACTACTTTGCCCTATAAACTGTTTATAACGGAGTAAGCGACGCCTTTATAGGTAGACTATACAACAATTTTATACTTATTTTATAGAGCAATTGTCTCTATCATTAAAAACTGTTTTATTCATCACACTATAAAGCCTTTATACAGCTTGTATATAACTGTTATAAAACTGCTTTGTACCGCAGGACTTAAAGGTGTTATACAGAAACTATATAATCATTATAAAGCACCTAAAACACTCTCTCAAAACAGTTTTAAATCGGTATTATAATGCGTTTTAAAACTATTTTAAGCCAAAAGCAAGCTTGAATTTTATATTGCAAGTTGTATAAATATTAATAGGACAATGTTATCAAAACAGTTTTCTACAAACACAAAAATGTCGCAGTCAAACTCACTGAGTGATAACATACTCCTTAATTCGGCATTATAAGATACTTATAAAATATATCAGTTCCATAAAGCAATGATTTTGCTACTTGGGATTTGCAAGATGAAATGACGTTTGAAAATATTCTAGGATATATCCGAATAGTCAGGTCATTTCAAGGTAACATCTGTTATATCTACCTACCTTTACTATCAATAAAGGCCGGAATCAATAAGCACTTGCATAAATTGGCTAAACGCATTTTTATTATTATTACAAAAAATTTATTAATTGGACACTATAATTACTATAAATGGAGTAGAACAGTTCACTTGTGAATGACTCATTGAGTTGGTTGAACCGGAACAAATCATGATTGACTACAAAATTGATTTCCTACTATGAAAATAGATTAATTATGACTATGATTACCTTAATTTGAAAAAAATATGTGAAGCTTCAACGGAACGGAAAAAGGTTGAATATATCAAAAATTCCAACTAGAGTTTTTAACATTAACGGCCCAATATCAGGCATACATTTTTCATGTCAGAAATCTCTTTTTACGAAAACACAAACTTATCGGAAGGGAAAGGAATCTAACGAAGTACGGACCTGGCGACACATAAACAGGTCGCTTATAAATAGATGGGGTTCGATCGATATTTCTTCCCAGAAATATCGGTGTCTCTGTCTCGCCTTGCGATGAATGGACAAGTGGAAGAAGAATCGGACTGGAATAAATTCCTTGGTCAGGAACAATGCATAACTACGAACAAAGGGAGCAAACATTTCGAAGAATTTCATTGAAGTGTGCTTTGATAAGTGCTCGATGAAAATGTTTGCTCTAGTTCGGATGAATTCTAAGAAATATTTGTTCTGCATCCTTCCTCACCTTATACTGCAGCAGACAGAAAGATACTGATTTGAAAGCTGATAACGAAATAGTTAAGTGACGTAAGTTATTTTTCTCTTTTTGTTATTCATGAGAATCAGGAAAATGTAGGTGAAATTTTGTGTAAATCTTGAATTTCTAGAGGCTGCGTGATATCTTTCCACACATGTTAGTAACAACACTTTTTCCAAGACTGCCCAATAAAATAATACTTCTAAGTATATTTAGCGAACATTATTATAGCGATGTAACGATAAATGAAACGAGTCTTTCAATAATTTTCTGGTTTTCAATTTTCAGGTAGGGTAGACCGGGGACAATTGTAACAGGGGTCAATTTAAACATCGTTAATAGTTCCTTAACCGCCGCACTTGTGTGTACGTCGCTTCAACGGGATGTGCATCTAGTCCCCCCGTCACGCTATCAGTACAGCTCGATCAATTGAAGGAGATTGACGGCCACTGTGACGAGTGTTCTGTTTTCATATAGACAATGTAAGTTTTAATTTTCTCCGTAGATATTCGATAACTATTTCCCTATGTATATCATTAATTTCATTTATGCTTTGAGTGTTTTGAGCGCTCTTTTAGATCATCTTAATGTTGTTTTGCACGTCGACTTTGCCTTACAAATTTTTCTTTTTTGCTCTTGAAGTTCTGAACACGCATTGTGGTCAACTGTAACATTCTCATCGGGGTCGATAGTAACGTTACAATTGACCCCGTTCAATTTCTGTGAATGATATTCATGTATGTTTTTCCTCATTATAGAAGCCACGGACCAGAATTCAAAAGACTGAGCGAAATTTGAAGAGTACTTCTTCCTATGAACAAACTTACGAACAAGTTCTAGGTGGTCAGTCTGTGCGGAGAGCTGCTAAGGAATTTGGCCTATGTCATGTCTCATTGATGCGATACAAAAAAAAGAGAGAAGCAAAAGCAGATGCAGAAAATGCTGATCAAATTATTTCCATGGGGTACAACTCTCACACAAGAGCTTTTTCTGCAAACCAAGAGATTGAAATGTCTCTCTCTCCGAAAGAAATACGAAGATTAGCCTATGAACTGGCTGAGAAGTACCATCTGAAAGCGCCTACATCTTGGGCTACTAACAAGATTGCGGAAGAGGATTGGTTTTCCGGCTTCATGAATAGACACAAGAATTTATCCACAAGGTGCTCAAGCTATAAGTCTTTCGAGAGCTACAAGCTTCAACAAAACGAATGTAAAGGCCTTCTATGACAATCTGAGCAGAGTAATGGATCGCGAAAAGTTCGCGGCGAAAGATATCTACAATATTGACGAGACAGGTCCAGAAACCCAATAAGGTCGTGGCCAAAAAAGGAATTCGGCAAGTAGGTGCACTTACATCTGGTGAGCGTGGAACTCTTGTGACAGTTACTATTGCCGTAAGTTCCATAGAAAATTATGTTCCGCCAATGTTCATTTTTCCACGCAAAAGGTATGACGATCATTTCATAAGAGATGGTCCAATTCGGTGCATTGGCACAGGGCATTCTTCAGGGTGGATGCAAGAAACCGAATTTGTGATGTTCCTCAAACACTTCCAGAACCACATAAACTCATCAGTGGATAGGAGTACTACTTTTATTAGACAACCACTGCTCTCGTATCACGATAGAGGCGCTAGATTTCTGTAAGGCCAATGGTATAGTCATGATGTCATTTCCTCCCCACTGCTCCCATAAGCCTCAGCCGTTAGATAGGTCCGTTTTCGGACCTTTCAAAAAAGCAGTGAACAGTGCTAGCGATTGCTGGATGCGAAACAATCCGGGTAAACCCATGAAAATCTAAGATATACCAAGCATTGTATCTACTGCTTTACCCTATACATTAACCCAAACCAACATACAAGCTGGCTTCAAGTGTACAGGAATTTACCCATTTAATGCAGACATATTCACTGACATCGATTTCGCACCCTCTGACGTTACGGACAGACTGAACCCCATTCCAGCACTCCAAGACACCTTCACTTCAAATGGAAAGCTCAAATTTATCTCAAGATATTCTGCCTCAGCCAGAAACTGAAATCGAAGCTTTTTCAGTTCCTGAAAATTCGCTTGCCGATGTAGAATTGCCAGAAATTCCGAATCCAACAGAGAGTGAGATGAATGTCGACACTTCCAGGAATAAGATGGTCGAGCGAATCGTGACTAACCAAAACATTCCATCAACATCGAAAGATATTGGCGCCACAAAGGATACAATGGCATTTTCTCCTGAATATGAGAGACCATTTCCGAAGACCCAGGCAAAATACAAATAGAGGGAGACCAAAAAGGAAGTCTGCTATTTATACAAACACTCCTGAGAAAGATGCTATAAGAATGGAATCGGAAGCAAGAGAAAATAAGAAATGAGCACAGATAGTGAAAAGAAATATAACAGATGTGAAAGGTAAAGGAAAGAAAAGTATTGCTAAGAAAAAATCTAGTAAAGAATCTCCAGAGATGAGTGAAGACGAACAGGAGTATTAATGTCTGGTGGAGTCATATAGCAGCAGCAAGCAAGCCGGAACAGTAGCTGCAGTGTTCCGATTGCAAATTCTGGGCACATGAGGAATGTACTTCAAGTTTATATCCATATATTTGTCACAATTGTGAATCAGAATGATTTTTATGTTCCAGTTCTTTATGTTTCATATATCTTACCTCAAATATGATACTTATGTCTTAATAGTTCAATAAATACCAATTTTGACAGAAAAAAAGTTTATGTTACTATTGACCCCGTTAACTGTTACAACTGACCCGGGGTAGGGGACGGTTGTAAAATTGCTCAACTTTTTTTTAAATATATTGGAGATGCTTTGTTAGGCATCTCAGAGAAATTTGAACACATTCACTTATTGATCAATTGAGTTACAAAATATTAGGTATAATGATTTTGTTCTGGGCTTATTACAGTATATACAGCAAGTGTACAAATTCGAAATGTTACAATTGCCCCCGGTCTACCCTACATGAGTGTAACACCAGATACAACCAGGACCTACTTTCTAGACATATTTTTTTATAGATACCATAAAAAAAATAGTTTTTCAGAAAATTACTCAAGTAGACAAACTACCCAAGAGCATTGGAAATGGAAGAACTCGAACCCTTGTTGATTTCATAAAACATCTTATCATTTACATATACCGAGCAATAAAATCAGTACAGTTTAATGACTTCGATATTTGAATATATTTCAACATTTGTCGGTCAGCCTCAAAAGAATTTGTTAGTAACAGCGTATAATTGAAATTAACAATCGATTCATAGTTTCAGACACTGTGATCCTAAAAACATTTGCATCGTCGATATTATTATCATTTCAAAACACCATTCTTTTGAATCAAATAATAAGTAATTTCAATGGCAAATTTTCCATATTATACTTTGATCATTTTGATAAAGATCTATAAATAGCGTACATCTAAGCGTCCCACAGAGATCCATTCTGGGTTCATTGATATTCTTGATGTTTATCAATGATTTACCTAAGAATGTATATACTGATTGTTTGGTGGTATGCCGATAATGTATGTGTAGCATTCTGTAGTGAAAACCAATGCCAACTTGATAATGAAGTCAATGAACTATATCATAGTTTCAGTACATGGTATTCCACTTATTCCACTAACAGATTGATAGTTATTTACAAAAAAAACGTACTGATGCAATATTCCATCAAAACGAACAATATAGCACCCGAAGTTCATATTCATAATGCTATATTAATGGGATCAGAAATAACAAAATTTCAAGCACATTTTCAGATTCAAACCTGACATTCAAAAACTGCACGAAAATATCAGTAGAAATGAAAACAGTGGATTCTACGCCATATTTGCTAAACATCACCTAATCAATATATACTACGCCACCGTATATCCCCACCTCACCTATAACATAGTAGTCTAGGGCAATACAGTTCCATCACAAAGATTGCTGATATCACAAAAGATATAATACGTTTAATATTTGGAATAAAACATACAAACTCCTGCAAACCTTATTTTATTGACAACAATCTTCTCACTTTTCCATGCATATTTATCATAAGATCAATACTTTCAATAAAAACAAAACTTTCCGACTTTTCGACAAATAGTGATAACCACTCCTATACTGCTAGACATGGAAATCTACAGATACCATACCAAAGAGCAACTTTTTTCGAAAACGCCCCTTCATATGCAGCAATCTAACTTTACCATAAGTTACCTGAGGAAATTGAAAATAATTATAATGAATTTAAAAATCATGTAACAATGAACTTACTGGAATTAAAGAATTATCATTTTTATTATTATAACAGTCAACGAATTTACATTCACCTCAGCTGGTCTGAGGATAGCTTTAAAATTGCATGATTGAAAGGTCTTGGTCAGATAAATCGAAAACAAAATAAACTCCAATTGCAAAAAAGGAATCAACAAATGATATTTCACTCACTTTGATTTTTAAATTGACCTCGATTTTTAATCACGTAACCCAGCGATTACGCGTCGGGCAGACAATGAGGAGATAACCCACTTTCGTAGTCGACGAAAATAACAGTGCAAAATATGTTTCGGCATTTAATGTATTTCTAGATTGGTGTCAGGTCTACGAATTTTTTTCTGGTTAGATGCAGCCGACCTGAAAATTCTTGTTTGCATTGCTATTGCTCTGTCATAATTCGATCAAATTTTGTTGGCAGGTGAATTTTATTTGACATATTCATTTGAAACAATATTGCAAATATTTGAAAATGAGAAAAAATTGAATTACTTCTAGTTTTAAAGGTATTTTTTCAATAGAATTAGTAACAGAGAATCTCTATCAATGTTTATGTATGTATGTTTATTGCCTGAGAATAGAAATTCTTCTTTTTGAAAATGTCATGAAAAAATAATATGTTAGTTGGATATAAAATGCACGAAAATGGGAATGGTGTTCACCTCCACTTGGTGAAGCCTTGGTGAAGCCATAAGGTTTCATCTTGGTGAAAATAAGTTAGGTCTTAAAGCTCTGGGATCTTACTCTAGAAGGTCATGTTTTAACAGCTGTAATATTACGGTGTATTATTGTTTAATGACTAATAGACAATTTTATGTTGAGGTTGACTGTTTGAAATTTCAATTTTTTTTTCGAATTCCTATTCAACCAGATGTTGAATTTATTCTTTACTGCGTAATTTCAGTGATGAAACAACAAAATTCTCTGAGAGTATTACTGTGGGTGCCTTTGAATCAAGATATGCAGTCGGCTTCTGTTCATCCTACCCACGGCAATAGAGCGGAAATAACAATGGCAGATATGAGACGGTTAGGCCGGAGACTAGGATTATTCGTAGGAGCAAATGTGAAGTTTTTCGATAGGGTAGAATCGTATCAAACTTGAATGCGCTTTCAAAGTAACGACAGAAATTGACACGCGACGAAATTGAAAGAATGCAATACCACGGCTAAACCGAACAGGGCCGGATTGACAAACTTTCCGACATTCATATTAGTTTTGAAAAGTAGCTTAAGAAGTCGATTTTTTCATAGAGAGCGAAATGCCAAAGCTAAAACTGGACGAATATAAGTAAATTTATAATTTTAATTCAAAGAAGAGAAAAATTATTAGAATGTGCTCCATAGTCTGAACAACGGCATTGAAATAATATCATCAATACAGCTGGGAAAAGCTATTGAAAGCATATTTTGAAACGGAACTCAAAATATACATGTCATTCTAATATGAAAAATTTTATTGTAATATCGTCATCGTTACCCAACTGGATTTCATCACTATGACTGATGGAATCTATTGAGAATCGCTAATTTTCATCTTTAAGGAACCGAAATAGTATTTTTGTTAATAGCTTATTGTATTGATAATTATTTTCTTCTACATTTATTTTGTTGACGTCTTCCTTGATCAGTTCTAATAATGACTCAGAGCTGACTATGAAAAAAGAGTCACCTGTTTTTCAAATAAGTAGCGTAGTTGATGAAGGCATCGGCTGGATATCGAAAGATCCCAGGTTCGAATCCCGGGTGATGTACATTGTTTCAAATCAGCATTTTTCAGTTTCCTTTTTCTTATGTTTTCGAATATAAGTAGTTATAAAATACTAAAAAGTATCCACAGTACACTGAAATATGCATTTTTTCATTTAATCATCAATGTTTACGCCTCATAAATATGTGAAACAGCTTTCACCCATTCTGGGTACTACATTCCCTATACAGGGTAAGTCATACTTGAAATATGATAAAACTCAATCGTCCTCAACGAAGTAGAATTTCACTATCGTTAAAATTCTTGAACTGAGGGGTTTTTCCTGACATTGGGAAAATGGCAAATGTAACACCTAAGAGTATGCAAAAAAAAATGCACCTTCATCATTCAATGATTCGCGTCCAATAAGCATATTGCCCTCTTCATCTGAATTGTTCAAAAAAAAAACGTCAAATTATAATATTTTTTGGTACAAATAAAATACATTCTGAAGTACAGTCAGGTTTTTGCCAAAAACTCGGAACACAGACTGCCTCACTAGTGATTGATGACATCGGGAAAACTAAAGATAAATCAGCGGTTCCTCTTTCAGTTATGCTCGACCAAAGTAAAGCATTTGACTGGTTGATTTTGAATTACTCATCAGTAACTACAGTTCATTGGATTCGATGAAATACTGCTGAGATTGATGACAAGTTATATCACAGGACAAGCCCAAAGGGTCAAACTTGTTCAAAATCTTCTATATTCTTCATTGAAAGAAACTGAATTAGGAGTCCCACGAGGAAGTATGCTAGGGCCCTTGATGTTTTCGATCTCTATATTTGATCATCTGTCCTCCCTATCATTTCGTCAAGTCCATCTCTGTGCAAATGACTTGTCTGTATCTGCCAAGGCCGATAACATAGAAAACTCATATCAACCAAGACTTGCATAATACGTTTGTTTACTCCAAAAATCACGGTTTACCAATAAACTCCTGTTAAACAGTTGCATTATGCTTTGGACCCTCACGACAAAAAACAGAAATACAAAGTTATTATGGGTTTTTATTGAATAACACTGAAATCGAATGCGTTGATTCCGGAAACAATTTGGGAGTTATTCTCGATTCTTTCTTATCATCCGATGTTGGTAAAATATTCAGAACGTCTTTTTTAAACTGAAAAATTTATATTAATTTAAGTATCAGCTGTCTACAGAAATGAAATTAAGGATAGTTAAAACTCTGATTTATCCTTATATCAATTACTACTGTACAGTGGGTATTTTATAATTTTTTACCACAATATAACAAGATGAAAACTGTAATGTATACAAAACGCTTGCATCTACGGAGTATGGAAAAATTAAATGTCCAAAACTAAAGTGCAATACTAAACTAGTATATTTTTGTATGTGTTGCTACAAACTTAAATTCCTCAGTTTCTTCATAATTTGATGAGTAGAAGATCCGATCTTCACTTAGTGAATATCAGAAACGATTCTTTCAACATTTCCCATCATAATACTTCGAAATTCGATTGAATGCTTTTCATTCTTAGCCCCTTCATACTTGAATCATATCCTACCATTGCTGGATAGTTCGAATTCTCAATTCAAAAAATACTGATATTTATCACAACTGATTGTTTCTCAATGAAGTTATATAATTCTTTCGCTTACATTATTATCTATTTACAATTCAAACATTTCCAAGCAACTTTTGTATGATTAATATTATTTCTATATTGTCCTGTAGTTAGGAGATTAATAATCATCTGAGATATTTCTAGTACCTACTCTAACAATTTAATTAAATTATCAAAAATAAATGTGAATTTTTGGGAAGGGTGGAAGATAGCTTTTGGCCAACTCTTTTCCCTTCGTGCGAAAGATTTAATTTTTATGCACAATGAACGTTATTATTATTATTTCACTGAAAACATATTATCATATTCAGCTCTCGGACTATAAAGCCTATCCGTGCATTACGGCGCGAAGGCACTCCCTTCGAGTATAACACAAACCCTGACTTTGAAACCTTGATTTTATAAATAGAGCGTACGTGAATGAGAGTGTTGTAATTCGAGAGGAACTCGAGTTCAATAGGAGTTATCTGAGAAATGCACTGAAATAGCCCAGTTGTTTTTTATCAAACGGTCGGTAAACAACGAATATCCCGAACTTGTTAGGAAAATAAATGCAGTTGAAAATAAATAGATGGTTATTTCATTTAGGGTTAAGAAACTAAGATTTCCCAGTTTCAGCTTGTGGAGTGAGGAAAGACAATATTTTTTTCCTGAAAATATTTTCAAGAACGTACCTACCTCCAGACCTTTTATGAATATTGACAGTTTCATGAATATTAAGATTAGAGAAAAAATAAGAATTGAATGAGTAGCTTTCATGAGTTGAATCTGTATGGATATACCTACCGTGAGTTACAAAGTAGGCTGAACAGGTGAAACCTTGGGGAATTAAGGGATCAACAAATCTCAAAATTGTGTTTCCTTCCAAAGATATTCAAAAAAAGAGAACATGGTTTTCATTCTTTGCTGAAGTTATTTGGAGGGTTTTGAAAAAACTAAAGGCACTTTCTCCACTTCTTTATCTTGACAAAATGGTGTTCACACAGTCTCAGTACAACGTTTGGTTTCGAAAAAACCATCTCAACTTTGTATTTTATATGGTACGAAAAAAAGTAGACCCTGTATGATATAGTATTTTTTATTGCGAATACAACGACGTATGGCACAATCTGTTTTTTCATGTTTTTATTCAGAAAAAATACTTTATCAACATAATCTAATATTTAACTAGCAGAAACTAAAATAAGAAGTAAGAAGGCGAGAATCATTGTTAAACATCGTAAATAGTGAGTGCTCTAGCAATTACTCAAAGAGATTACCTCCAGTTTGTAGACATAAGTAAGTCCGTCTCACTGTGGAATATAAAACTGTATTCAACATTTCAGGGGTTATTCTTTCAAATGCTGATCGTACTGAGCGAAGTAAGTGGTCTTCGTTTTAAAAATTTTCATTTGATATCTCATTTTCAATATGGTCCCATAAAAAAGTCTGATACGATTTAGGTCTGGTGACCTTGCTGGCCAGGATGTATCACTATGAGTGCCAATCCATTTCCTTGGAAATTGC
The DNA here is from genome assembly GCA_958502065.1 of Chrysolina americana. Taxonomy (NCBI): domain Eukaryota; kingdom Metazoa; phylum Arthropoda; class Insecta; order Coleoptera; family Chrysomelidae; genus Chrysolina; species Chrysolina americana. Next base: position 62,574,945 of record OY293416.1, on the reverse strand, counting down.
TCAAACAGCTATGGCATTATAAGCTGGTGCACCATCCTGTTGACACCAGTAATTATAAACAGCGCCCAATGGAAAATGCATCTACCAGAGCTTGTCGTGAGAGACGAAGGTAACGTTGAGCAGTTAAAGGCGTCTAATAGATAAATAGACCCATAACTTTCATAACTTCCACACAAAATATTAAATCCAAATGATATTGGTGGGTACATGATCCCTTCCCCTTCGCACGTGGATTGATTTTGTTGTGATCAATAGTGTATGTTGCGCATGTTTAAAATACCGTTATTGGTAACCATATTTTTTCATCCAACCAGATCAGATCAAGGGGAAAATGTATGTTACCAACAGTCGGAAGCATAGCGCACAATTTATATGAGAGTCTATATTCTTGGCCTTCAACTCGGATAGTAAATCCCAGTATCTGTGATCAAGCTAAAAGTGATGTTTAACAATCCACTCCTACAAAAGTTGTAGGTCCCGGAATACCCTTCGCTTAAAACTTCTCAATTGAACTTGTAAAGGGTTTGACAATATTGATCTCATCCATTTCCCATAATAACTTATGTAACATATGAAAAACCTGTTCTTTAAAGCCATAATGTGATCCATTCTGCTAGTCCGATATCCTAAAATCGATGTTGACATATGTCACGTGACTATTGTCAGGTCAACAATAGGTAAAAATAGTTATTTATGCAACAAGTGCAAAAAGTAAGTGTTAATTGCACTCGACGTGTTGTCCAACTAGGCCTTATGCACGAGTTGCATACAACATTTTTTCTACGATCATGCAAAAAGCAAAAAATTATTTTATAAAAATCAAAATCATAGTAGCCATGAGCGCGTACGAGTTGTGGTAATAGTACAAACAGTTTGCTCTATGCAGGTAGACGGTTTAGCACATAGCGGATCGGTTTTGATTATGGAGTTATTCTCGGGAAGGCATTGTTTGTTCAACTCTGACTGCTAACATTAATACAAAATAATATAAAATATGTAGCTGTTTAAAACGTATGGCCAATCTCACAGATCATCTACTAAATATGTAGAGGGTTTGAACGTTTATGTTTATCATGATGACAGCACGTTGAAGTAGAATGACACATAAGTGCAATAAAGAGCTTCTTTTTCCAATGAATATAGTTCAATAAAGTTTTGCTTTTTGCATGAATGTAGAAAAATACTATAACATCACCAAAAGTGAGGTTGAATGGCAAGTTCCCGAAATATGTTTGTGGAAAGGTCGAACATGCACAATAACAAAGCGAATATTTGTCGATACTCTAATAATGACACCGTTAGCTCCTAGTGATCCAAAAAAAAAAGATTCGATCTGTTCACCTGAATTCTATATTGTTAATGGTCGTTCGTTGGAACAACTGATGAAATACCTACTAAAACTATCAGCATCATTGTTAAAATCTTTTTGTTTTCATATAATTCCATAAAAATTGTTGCCGATGACTTGGGATCTTACTACCAATCCCGGCTCTGGTCAAGCATCGCGTGAAATCCCCCACCACGGCAAGCCTCAACGTGAAAGTGCGTGTGTCATATAATTTACGACACAATAGCAGTCAAACCGAAAGAAAAAAACCAGCTGAAAAAAATAATTCTTCCGGAATAGTTCACGACCAAGTTATGACCTTAGTGGAACGGAAGTAAGAGGAAGTTATTTAGTTTCTGAAAGGGTCATGAGACACAAGGGTCACTATCGATTGATTCCCATTTCATTTCTCACGCTATTTGTTGAAATGAGAGCGTAAGCAACGACGATTTTATTGATTTGCTCGGCTCTAAATGCTCCTTTTTTATGTTACCGGTGTTATCTTGGTTTTGTTACAATAGTAGTAGCTTCACTCATTTTAAATCAAAGGTTCTCTACCCCTTAGACTCATAGAAAAATTGTTTGTTTTTCTTAGATGATTTCCTTCAGACCCATACATCATTACAGCATTGATCAACAGGAATGTTTTTAAACATCCTCATCTCTGGGCAACACAAAGATCCTATGCTGATGTCTATCAAGTTTATCGAATATCTGCTGAATATCTGCTGGCCAGTTCTTTATTGATAATGTTCTGGAGGGCAATACCACCTGCCAGTACCAATTTATTGGAGTTCTGTTCAGACAAATTCGTTTCAAGCAGGCATAAGTTAGAAATCATATGTGGGCGGCCCTGTTAAATTCACCACCACTTAATTTTCAGGTGAAAAAAATTCAAATTTATACTGGAAATACTAGCATTGCAGAAGGTTATAGTTATAGACATTGAAAATAAGCATGAAAAATCACTATAGCTTGAGAGCTTGTGCGTGATATGAGACTAAGAAGTCATGAAGTAACATAAATTTAGAATTCAAATATAACATAATGTGCAATAATGTCCTCATGAGGTAAAATTTTTCGAAGTCCATGAATGGAAATGAATCAGAAATAGACCACGAAGAAAACTCATGAGTGTATTCGACCCATTTCGTTCGTAGAAAACTCTTTCAGTTTGTTTTCTTCAATTAAATTATACATATTTAAAAAATTTAAAATGACCACTTTAGTAAAGTAATAATAGAAGAAAGAAGTAATGAAGTGAAATGAAGGAAAATAAATTTTCAAAATTACAAAATACTCAATAAATGACATATTTCAATATAAACAGATAATAATATTTGTACTTATTTATAACACTAGCAGTTTTTTCTCAACATCAACAAGTGATAAAACTGTCCGGTAATTTGAGACCAAGATATTTTTATTCAACAGAAACATATTCAAATATATTTTCGCTGAGGAATCCAAAGTGTATGTATTAAAAGTCTGATTCCTAGGTTAACAACAGAAAAAGTCTATAAAAATGCATATCTTCAGCCAAAGTATCACTTATATTCAGAAACATATAACGATATAACTTATTTTTATCGCGACAAGTGATGGATTTTTTATTACCCGAAATGAAATCACTGTCCCACATACAGTTTTCAGAAAACCATCATAAAACACATTTTGTTCTGAAATAAGAAAAATATTTACTGAAAAACGTTGCAAACCCAAAATAATTTCTAGTAAGGCATTCGATTGGTGTTTATTTAGAAGAGAGGAAGAGAGAAAGAGAGAGAAGGATTATATTGTTCAACCGAGAACTTTTCAAAGTATAACTCTACTGTTGTATTTGAACGTAGATTTTCATCTACAAGCTCCTCCATTCATTGGGTAGAATGGTGCATTTCGACTACTTTCTTTCATTTTTAAAATAACATTAAAAATTAACTTTCTCATTGTTCATCAATGCATTTAAAGTTTATAAATCAGATCCGAACTCGGCATGTTCAAACGCAGAATGATAGCCTAAGTGATAAGGAAAATGGGATCACTTACCGAAAAATATATAAAACCATGAAAAGAAATAAATTACTATAATTGGGTAAGGGTCAATGTCAGTTACATAACTTTAATGGTGAACTACAAAATAGATAAATTTCCGTAGTAGCTCGTCTATTCTTATTATATACATTGGAATATAATTGGCAAGGTATTTGTTGAGTTGAACAGTAGTGCTCAGGAACATCTTGAACAAAAAAAACCTTTTAACGGTTTATAATGCGTTAGCTGAATCTATATTACGTTACTGTCTTGTCGTATGGGGTGGAACCTTCAAAACGTCCCTCCACAACTTGGAAGTTGTGCAAAAAACTTTATTAAAAATAATTCTTCAAAAAAACAGGCGGTTCCCTACTGCCCTTTTATTTGAAGAGTCAGAAGTTTTCAATCTACAAAAATTATATATATACCAATCACTTTTATGGATAATGAACATGCCACATGAGGCAGTATCTCATGCTCATAATACTCGTGGAAATGTGAGGAAAATTCTCTTTATTCCCTGTTTCAGACTTACACAGAATCAACAATTCATTACATATATCGGACCGAAAATTTATAATCAGCTTCCATGTGATATTAAAAATATTACCAATATAAATCGTCAAAAAAAATATATAAAAAATTATGTGAAATCACATCCAGAACCTTTTTTAGATATTCTCGAAAACTAGGAATATATCAACATAAGCTCAAAAGAATACTCTGTTGTTCCCCTTTTTTTCGTAAACATATGTTGTTAAATTATGTACCAAAAACGATTATACTCATTATACTTACAGAAGAATGACCACAACTCAAGCCTAGCTTAGGTGGCTTTTTCTGGTCTACATTAAGTTATCTTTAAATGAATATCACCATGTACTTGTATATATGTTCAAAAGTCTACTAAATAAACTTACTACTTACTACTACTAGTTAATGGTGGATTCTACGTTTCTAGATTAGAAAAATGTAATATTGATGGAAGGATCCATTAAATAAAAAAAAAACAATTTCATCGGATTTGCTTACAATAATCAGGTAATTTGCTCAATATTATTGAGAGTGTTGCTATTAATGCATTCAGGAGCATTGATCAAAGGCCTTGAACACCTAAAGAAGATATAATATTTTCCCGTCCTTGGGATCGCATGATAGAGTCAAATCGAGTATGGGAATGTTTTCAGAACCTCAATTAACTGAAAAAACCAGGACATATGGAAAAAGAATGCAATGAAAGAGCAGACTAGCTTTCAAGACACGGATCAGCCATGGCACCTAAGCCAAACACTGACGGCAGACACCCTCAACCTAAATATATCTAGGAGGAATAAATAGAGAAATCGTGTAGTGCAATCTTTGTGGTGATGAGGAGCATACAGCCTCTCACATCATTTTTTAATACAACGCACAGTACAATAGGAGCAATAGAACATTCGGATAGATCAACCTAGAAACGGACATGAATTCGAAACACCTAGTAAATAGATTACTAAACCTGACGAAAGACACAGACTCATTTATCTAGAAAACACTAAAGAGAAAACAATGAAATATACCCCTGGCAGACCTCAGTGCTAAAGGACGCCTGCCTCAAGGTTAATCCTGGTATCTCGCTCGCCAGCTTCAAACTAACCAACTCAATATCAGTTTCAGTTATTTCAGCTAGAGACATTTCAGGTACTGAAATATTTTCAAACTGGCCTCAATGAAGACATCAGAAATAAAGTTTCAAATACCATCTACAAAAGCGTAGGAAGTATTGATAGGCACTGATAGAATTTTTCATTTAACAACGAAGTTTTTGTAACTCTCCTCAATACTCCCATGATATCCCTTCTCAGATGAAGAAGGACCAGAGAACCAAAGAGCTTTCAGCATTCACTTGATTTGCATTCTAAATACAGAATATTTTTTGAATTTGTTTCAGCTGATAATCTTTCATTATCCCTCCAAGAACAAATCTTTGTTACGTCTCTGAGTACGGCACTGCCAAGGCGGTTTGAAAATATATAGGCGAAAGCGCAGTCACATCCAATTATTAATAATGATAATGGCAGCCAAGCGAAAAAATTTCCATAATTGTGAACTGATGATTGATGTGAAAAGAATGAGGCTATATTAATCCTTTGTGATGTTTATAGACGAAATCCGCCATGTTTTCAATGGATGTTGTACTTGGCAGTAATCAAGGTTTGTAATTCGACAACAATTTGATTTCGATTATCGATAGTTTCATAATCAATGACGTTTCATCAAGCAAGCTTGATCGATCGATATCTCTGTCGCTTCCTGGAATTTTGAGATAAAATTTGCGTTGCTGTGAACTCTCTCATTTCAACTGATGAACCAATTTTAATAAACAATTCTATATACTCAAAAAATTGAATGATTACTTTCTGAATAATATTCTATGTCTCAAATTTACGGTTTACAGAAAAAACATTTTTTTTGTAAATTTCCTACACAGTTGAAATCTCGGTTGCAACCCCTCAGAAATGCATACAACATAATGATTGATTTGTTTTTGGATAGTCATAAACTTTATTTTCAAGATAACATATTATTACAATTAATTCACGAAGTTGTTTTGAAAAAAGTATGGAAAGCAAATATGACATATTGAAAAAATAAATAAAGGGCGCAAGTAGCTATCTGAATTTATCAAATCATGGACTTTATTGTATTGTCGTTATCAAAAATATTATTAAGAAATAGTGTAGACATGCAAAAATCACCCTATGCCTAGGTCGAACCGTTTCAGAGATATTTTTGCTTCAACAATGAAAATCGTGATATAGTATCTTTTGTATAACTTGAAGAAAAAGAAGTATCCTTCACGATCTGTTGGCATTTATTCTTTGTTGTTAATGGTGTCAATGGTGTCATATCAGGAGAACTTGCATGGCGGCCAAAGGTACGGTCCAGTATTGGCCATTCACTTATTTTCAAGTCCTCTCCAGAAAATCATTCATCAAATCAGGATAATGTGAAAGAGCACCATCATACTGATAACACATTTTTCTGTTGTCAGTCTATTTCGAAAATCTCCAAGAATTTTTGTCCTGAAATGAGTACTTACAGTGATGAAGCTAAAACACCAAACATTAAATGAATAGCTCACCATCATGATTCTCATCGTAAAATCCAACAGATTTCTTACGGCACAAAAATAGCTTCTAGCACGAAACTGATAACCCAGTTTTTGAGAAGCTCTTTCGACAAGGAACCTCAGATAGTTTTCTCATGACAGAGTACTGCTGATGGAAATATCGAGCATCGAAATGCGGAAAACAAATGCTTGGGTTTTTACCGCAAGTCAATTTGGTGGAATTCTTATGTCATCACGGCACTTTGGCTACCTCCGGGATCCGTTCTGGGGCCTCTATTATTTATTATTTATGTGCATGATCTCTTTCATTTTCTTTTTCCCAATGAATTTGTGGCTTATGCTGATGATACAGTCTTGATGCGCATTTATACAATGCGAAAAAATTATTTTTCCGAATATAAGCATATACTGTAACATGTTCTAAGAAATTTAACAATGACTGAACAGTTCGGCATTAATGTCCATGTTCTCAGAGAGATAAAAAAAAACTTATTATTTATTAGACTACTTACCCTAGCCCCCCACCCAAAGAAAATCCCTAGCTACGCCACTGTAATGTTATGGATGAATTAGTACCTACCTAGAGTCATTCTAAAACTTTCAATGATCATTACAGATTATAAATCTGGGATTAATCGATTATTTAAGATGGGAAAGTAAAATACATTTTTAATCCCAAAACAGAAGAACTTTAAAAAAGGCTCACCTACGAATAAAAAGGCTGCATGAAGTATTCCTAATCGCAATAAAAAAACAGTATTCGGAAAAAGTGAGAACTATAGATTATATAGAAACGTAGCAATCGTTATCGATAAGTCTTCAATCAATTTCAGTTATGCTGGTTATGTATCTTTTGATGAAAGCAGTACAGTAAAAACTTGCACTGATCCCGGCCTCTTTCATAAACAACTTTCCGAGATAATTATTTTTTTTCGGGGAGAACCACAATCCAAATGAATAACGATGCATCGAAACGAGCAAATGACGTTTTTAACTCGGCATATTTCATTTAATTTGGCAATGGGTCACAGAGAATGTGTCGTGTCCAATTTTTATGAAGCCTCTTTGGTAATTCTAAGTCAAACTTCGCCGATATTTATAACCGAACTCAAAATGATGAACTTAGGTGGGCTTGTACTCTTTTTTTCGAGAGCTTCCCGGAAAGTGTGGATACGAGGGTGGTGAGAAATGTTGTCAGTGTTCGGATGAATAGAGGTCGTTCGTGGGAGGACCTCCATGTGGTGGAAAGTACATATGCGTTAATCGATTTGTTTGGAAATATAAATGGGTTCCGAGGAACGTTTGATATATTACGCTTTAATTAGACAAGAATGTCGTATTTTTGGCTACTTTCAGCTTTATTAGCAAGGATGTCAGATGACACATTATTTTGATGAATGCATGAACTTTTAGGTTTACGTGTGATGTTTTCAAGGAAAATTGATAATGATTGTTCCCGTTCACTCAATCACACGAAAGATTCAAACAGAAATACTTTGATACACAAATGACAAGATTTCTGAAGGAAGTGATCTAAACTTCTATTTTACATATACTTAAGGAAGAAAAGTTCTACTGTATTCATTTTGAAATCATTCGTCTGTATGTGCTAGCCTCATACAACCACAATAGTTACATTCACACTAAAGAAAGTACTAGATGTACTGAGGTCACCTGTTCTTAACGGGACAGAAATTCCTATTTTCCAAAAGGCAAAATACTCATCTACAGAAATATACGAAAAGTAAAGCCATCAAACCTCCATTGAGACTGCATAGCAGCCCTAAAAGAGATGGGCAGTCAAAACAGATTGACCCTAGCCTGGGTACCAGCTCAAACATGTTATAAAGGCAATGAAGAGGTCGATTCACTAGCCCAAAAAAGGAGCAAGTAAGGCTCTGAATAGTTTTAGCTGTACCAAAAATGCAACCGACAGATATCTCAAAAATGAAGAAACTATTTCAAAAAATTCATCAAAATACCAATGCCAACATTCAAAGAATCTCAACCAAGCCAGAAAATGAGCACTACTGGGATATTTGTTTTACTCCTCATAGAGCTTCGTAGGCTTAACAAACAAATGAGTACAATCGTCTTGGTAGGAGAAATGCTATGCAGATTCTTTCATGAAGAAGAGGAAATATAGAGAACTCTAAAGGATTTCAAAGGCAGACACGATATATCTGAAAAAGTCGCAGGGTAGAAGCTTTTAGATGCCCCAAATTAATCTAATCCAATATGTGGTGGCTCAGCTATCGGTGGCTTGCTCAGTTCTCAGAGCAAGGTTAACGTCTACCAGACGCATGCGCGATGCTAAAGGGGGGAGTCACGGAGGTAATGCCCCCCCAAACTATAATTGAGCGGTTTGAGCCAAGTTCAAGTTTGACGCGGACTGAATGTAACTATACTGAAAAGATTTAAACACATCAAGAAGATTGAAGTGTGCGACCTATTTTTTTAGTTGTTGGGAGAAATTTCAATAATTTGCCAATTTGCCTTCGGTTCATCCCTTACTTGCCCTCCCCCCAAAAAATCTTAGGCTGGGACTGCGCCTGATCAGACGATACCAACTCTCGCATGCTTCAAACACGTTTGCTAAAACAGAATGTGTATTTCCGACTGAAAAATGGCCAACGAAAACAAGTAGGGCAACAAAAAAGAATGAATGACTTCACTAGTTTCAGAGCAAATTCCAGACATGAATAATTTTCTGCGATAATAATTAAGCTCAACTCATTCTCTTCCAGATTGACCCAAGAACTTGGCCAATAGCAACATCATTCTATATGGAAGTCGAAAAAAAATGTCAATCGAGAAATTTCATCAATTTCTTTTACTCATCTGGAGAACGATAATTTATATGTCTTTACGGATTTGGCTTGAACTCTAAATTTTGACATTCACCAGTACAAGCCTGTATATTTTCTCTAGGCCAAATACTATAAATATTTGAAATTCAAATATTCTTTATCTGAAATTATCAGTCTAAAAAAATTATTAAAGTCGGTGGGTACCTACACTCTAGCTTTATCAATAAACATATGTCACGTAGCGAAAAAAATAACCTGTTCGAAATAAGGACTATTTTGTATATGGAATATGAATAAAAATGAAAGTTGGAGTTACAAATTCTAGTGATAAGTAGGTAACATATATTTTTGTGGATTTTGCAAATGCGTTTTTTAATCGCGAGATATAATTCAACACCTCCTTAGTAAACAAAAGCAGCTAATTAATGTTTGCTGGTTCATTTTTTATTTGAGGAGTTTCTCCATTGATTTCCCTGAAAAATTTAACTTTGGCAATGAATGTTCCCAAATGCCTACAACTTTCAGCCAAATTCCATAGAAATTACGAAATGACATACTTTCAATATATTGCAAGCGAGTTCAACTAACCCAAATTCCAAATGAAAACATGTTGCATCAAAGATTGCTCCTATTAGATTCTTTTGAACAAAGATATTGCTCATTTCACCGCATACCGAACGTTTTTATCACCTTCAGAGCAACCACAAATAGCTATTTTGCTTGGATGCCAAACATCTGTCATCACAGTATATTTTTCGAAAATTGAAGGAAACACTAATTGTGTTGTGATGTATCACATTTCCAGATAACCAATTTTTTTCTTCTCGAGTGGGGTTTGACATTAATTGTTATTTTCGATGCATGATCAATACAACATTTTGGGTGTAAGAGATTAAAGATATAGGTAATACAATGATTCACTTTTAGAAAAAAATAGACCTACAATAATTATTGGCCACCAAATACCCTAAATAGGTGATAGTTTCTGGTTACAATTGAGTAAGACTGTTAGATTCTTGTTTGAAAGTTAACTCTACGAAAATGTTACACAGTACTCTACCCTGATATACGTTGTTACAAAGGTCCTGGTATGTGATTTAAAGCTTGTTGGAGTTGATTCGGTCAGGTTACCGAAATCAAACTGAAAAAATAAGGAATATGTCGAATATATTTAAGAAGATTCCGCATATTCCGTTCCTTGGATATATATTTTAGTGTAGATAACAATTTTCTCCAATTTATGATCTTCTCTCCTCGTCACTCCTAGATATTTGAACTATTTGACTTCTTCAAACTAATAACAGTATTTTTTCCTTTTTCTGGTTGACTCTAGGGCCCATTCTCCTTGTTTTATTATTTTTATCATCACTTCTCTCATTCTCATTCTTTTTTCAATACTTTTCTGGTATTAGTCAGAATGGCCTACGCAATAATTTGCTGTCTCCTTGTTCTGCGAGGTTTATTTGTTAATTTTGTGCACCACATATTAAATAATACTGAATTCCACTATAGGTCTCCTTAATCAATCATGAATTAGTTCTCTGTTCCTCCATTCAGTGTTTTTATTATTATTGTGGTCTTAGTTATTTTCATCGTCATTAATTTCAGCTTCATCAGTTTTTGTGGGACTTTTAACTCTTTCAGCACCTACTTTATCATGAGTTGGTTTATTTTGATTGAGTAAAACGCTAGTTGGAAGTCAGCTAGGACATTTTTAGGTCTATCTCATGTTCCTATCATTTGTTCATAACATCTTTTAGCCTATCTTGTCATGGTTGATTTCCATTATGTAGATCCGCGTTGGTATCTTTATTATAATATTTGAGAGCATTGTTCATATTACTAATGATATTATGTTGTATGCTATTAAGTTGTGTTATGGTTAGTTATTATTTGTCATGTCTCCGATTCTTTTGGCATTTTTTTCAGTTCACATTTCATCTATAAGTGTGAGTTACCTCTAATCTGAATCAAGGTATGTAATAACTTCGATGTTAGCTTTTTCTTTTCCTTGGGATGAACCCTTTTGCATTTCGCTATGACCCCCAACTCCTCTCTGCTGCGTTCATTTGATATATTACTTTCTACTTCATTTCTTTCTGCTTCGTCTTCTTTTAAATTATGTTCATCCTCTATAGCTTCATGTAGTTATAGTGTCTATAGTGATATTCCATCCATACTTGTTTGTATTCTAGTACTTTCTATATTCTTTTTCCAGTTAGTTCCACTTTTGCATTATTTATTTTGTTCTCTAACTCAACCGCCACTAACAACTATGGCTGACAATTATAGGTGGGTAGTTTAAACTACAACTAGTGACGAAGAGAATATTCTAGATTCCCAGAAAACGTACTGACAAATTCAATGGACCGACCAGGAAAATAACTATATTATATTGTATACGATATGGGGGTTTGTAAAATACTGGACTGTTATAAATCATTTATTTGCACATCAACAATCAACAATATATTCCGATGTTTTAATTACTCAGTTAAAATACAATGCTTCAGTACCCTGCATACTCTATTGGATTCAATGACTCAATCTGAACTTATCGCTAGATTGTTTACTAACACATCGAGATTCATCGATATTAGAAATCTCGCCACCACTATAATAATAATAATAATAATAATAATAATACTCCCTCATAAACACTCGTTGAGTGTACCCCAAGGCATAGCCTGTGCGGGTAGAGGACGGCTATTATTATTATTTGCCGTGGCGCTCCGGGGCGACTTACTGATGTTTTAGGTGATGTATTCACTTTTTAGCTGTAGGAAAACCCGGAAAACCTACAGCACCACCTCGGGTGGTCGGTGTGCACTCCAAGCTACCACTAGACGAGATTGGCATCTAGACAACTCACAATACACTTGCTTTTCAACAAGGCATGCGGCTGCCTATCGAATCCGATATAAAGTAGTTGAGAAAAATTCTCGTACCTACATCGGATTCGAACAGACTATCGCTATGCTGGAGTTTCGAACGGCCTGTGCATTAGACCGCTGATCCACCGACCACTGTTCTAGGAATTGTGATCATCAGTCTCTCAGAATGCTACAGTTCCATTACTCATTGGATACTATTCTCAATAAGACAGTTGATTTGATATACATCCCAAACAATTCCATGATACTTCCCAGCACGTTCAAATCGATTATTTATAAATAGCACAAATCCCATTTCTAAAATCTGTAACCCCAATCGCAAATCCGACTCCGACTTCTAAATTTACACCTCATGCACTAGTGAAACGACTCTGTATATTTTAAGCGCGAGAAGATAGTCCAACAAACCTAACCGAACGCATATATACAAGTTCTAGGAGTAAAAATAGAACTGCAATGGTATGAATCGGTGGAAGAGGGCGGAGCGGTAGGTGCGGGGGTGAACAGAATTGTAATTTAGTTAATGTCTTCCACTGGTACATATTGACACGTTCAGTCTATATATAACACTGAGCGAGCCAACGTTCCTTTTGCCCTTTGCACGAACAATTAGGGGAGAAGTTCAAGGTAAATTATACGGTTAACTCGAGTATTAGGTGTCAACCCCTTTCAAGAAAATTAGATTGAGACAAGACATATAATGTGACCAATGAGTCAATCATTCTCGGTGGAGTTCACAAAAAAAATGCCAATGGAAATATACCCTCAATCGCCCAGCGAGATGGTAAAAGGTTAATAAAAAACTTATTTTATACATATCACTAGTTGTTCCAGTTATAACTCACTGCTTCAAAAATGTGTATGAGTCTGAGAATATTTTCTCCCATTATCATTTCTTCAACATTTACGTTCAGGAAAAAAAAACGTTTGAAGGATCAGAAAATATCACAATGGAAAAAAATGCTCCCCAGGCAATAAGCATCAAAGCTTAACCGTTCGCTCAAAAACTGAGTTCTAATAGAATGTTAGGCAGGCTTCTAAACTTAGGATAGAATCGAAATACGCCTTAATTCCCAATTTGTTTGTGTACTTTTACGTCTCTGAATCTACATTCAATTCAAAAGCTCTAAATATTCCAATATAGGAAGGAAAAACGGCCCTTTTTCAACACAGTTTCATCTGATAATAGTTCCATTTGTCGATACACAGATGACCTCTTGATCCGTCTTGATGACGCTAGTTACTACGTTATTTTGAAATATGATGATTGGGATTTACCAATGATTATATCGTTGATGTGAAATTCTTCCTAGGTCCTTCTTTATAGCACATACTTTCCTTCTTTTAATTTAGGTATGGAATAAGTCATCAGTAATTTCCATGCCAGATACATGTGCTCTGTAGATGTTTTGTTTGAGATATTGCAATCTTGAAATGCATCTGCTCTTCTTACAGTTGTTTTGTTTGAGATATTGCAATCTTGAAATGCATCTGCTCTTCTTACAGTTGTTGGCTATCAGGCACGTTAGATCTACTGTGTGGTCCTTTGGCTCGCCTGATTCAAATATGGAATCGGCAGCAGAACATTATATAATACTGTAAAATTTCCACTCCTTAGATATTAAATCCGAATGATATATTCAGCAGAAGACACTTATTCTGGAAACTGGTTTGTTATTAATTCTTTAATTTTCAAGGAGTTACGGCAACGTCTCAACGAACTTTTTAAGTCAATTCAGATATGTTATCCAAACAATTTAATCACCATATAGCTTTGTTTGAAATTAGTTGACATATACTTATCGTATTCACTTAGAATACTGAATGTAACACGATGACAATGACTCATCTTTTATCCAGGATGCCCACAATCTAGTTTTTTCATTGTGTAATATTCAGTTTGGACCTATTGATGTTCGAATCACCCCTTGTATTATATTCCTGTTCCTGGTGGTAATGTATTCAAATTCAGAATTTATAGGCCGACAACAGAATACGTAATGTGGAAAACATGCATATACCCCGAAATTCTTACATTACCATGACGCCGTGCGTACAAAATGTTCCATATTCATATAGGGTCGCTAATGAAATCCGACAATATCATGCTACGGAAATATCGCTTCATACAGGTTAAGGTAAATTTTTCACGTGCCTGTCAACACTGTCAACAGGAATTATTGGATGAATATCTACTTCATGATAATATTATCCCATTTGCGATGTCATAAATATGGAAGCATAATGAATTCAGAAATGAAGGAATGGCATGCAAATTGAAAGCTGTACATATAAAAAAGGAATTTACTAAATTCATGGAGGTCCATTTTGCATTGAGAAATGTATCAGGGGCCTTGAATTAAAAAACATCAATCACATCAATAGGCATCATACTGATGTATTCCTTGCTGATGTATACCTTATCATGTTGGGTGTTTCGATGTATGAAATCTTCCAACCCCACAAATTTCATAATTTGTCGACATGAGACTGATGGTCATCGGTTTGATTATGAATGTTGTTCATTCATGATCACGTCGAGGAGCCAAATAATTAAAAGAGCGCTTGTATGATCTCTGCTTCTGGATCAGCTGAAAGAACTGCAATTAAGTCCTGCACACCCAATAAATTGCAATACTATGAAGTATTTGGTGAGTAGCTGATACCTTTCATCACTCAGGTAGTCAATGGTTTCCTGAAGTCTGAAATCCTTGTCGGAAATTAAGTCAACTGTAACTCTTTTGAATGATTTAAACTAATGGATTAATATCCATTCATGGTTGAGCTTTCTGCATTACTGTAGTACTTCTAACAGGTTTTGATTACAGTGCAGGTAGGTATAGCAAGATGTGTTACCTGAGATTCGAAGTGTCCTACTAGGTTTGACTAGTGATATTTCGTCATTGATTCGCCCAATTTCCAATTGATTGGATTAATATCCATTTATGGTTGAGCTTTCTCCAATGCTGTAGAACTTCGTACAGGTATTGACTACAGTGCGGTTGTAGCAAGAGGTGTTAGCTGAGATTCGAAGTGTCCTACTAGGTTTGACTAGTGATATTTCGTCATTGATTAGCCCAAATTAAAATCCATTTATGGTTGAGCTTTCTCCAATGCTGTAGTACTTCGTACAGGATTGACTACAGTGCGGTTGTAGCAAGAGGTGTTAGCTGAGATTCGAAGTGTCCTACTAGGTTTGACTAGTGATATTTCGTCATTGATTAGCCCAAATTAAAATCCATTTATGGTTGAGCTTTCTCCAATGCTGTAGTACTTCGTACAGGATTGACTACAGTGCGGTTGTAGCAAGAGGTGTTAGCTGAGATTCGAAGTGTCCTACTAGGTTTGACTAGTGATATTTCGTCATTGATTAGCCCAAATTAAAATCCATTTATGGTTGAGCTTTCTCCAATGCTGTAGAACTTCGTACAGGTATTGACTACAGTGCGGTTGTAGCAAGAGGTGTTAGCTGAGATTCGAAGTGTCCTACTAGGTTTGACTAGTGATATTTCGTCATTGATTAGCCCAAATTAAAATCCATTTATGGTTGAGCTTTCTCCAATGCTGTAGTACTTCGTACAGGATTGACTACAGTGCGGTTGTAGCAAGAGGTGTTAGCTGAGATTCGAAGTGTCCTACTAGGTTTGACTAGTGATATTTCGTCATTGATTAGCCCAAATTAAAATCCATTTATGGTTGAGCTTTCTCCAATGCTGTAGTACTTCGTACAGGATTGACTACAGTGCGGTTGTAGCAAGAGGTGTTAGCTGAGATTCGAAGTGTCCTACTAGGTTTGACTAGTGATATTTCGTCATTGATTAGCCCAAATTAAAATCCATTTATGGTTGAGCTTTCTCCAATGCTGTAGTACTTCGTACAGGATTGACTACAGTGCGGTTGTAGCAAGAGGTGTTAGCTGAGATTCGAAGTGTCCTACTAGGTTTGACTAGTGATATTTCGTCATTGATTAGCCCAAATTAAAATCCATTTATGGTTGAGCTTTCTCCAATGCTGTAGTACTTCGTACAGGATTGACTACAGTGCGGTTGTAGCAAGAGGTGTTAGCTGAGATTCGAAGTGTCCTACTAAGTTTGCCTTGTGATATTTTTGTCGCCCAGTTTCCAATTGATTGGATTAATATCCATTTATGATTGAGCTTTCTCCACTGCTGTAGTACTTCGTACAGGTAGGTTTTGATTACAATGCAGTTATAGCAAGAGGTGTTAGCTGAGATTCGAAGTGTCCTGCTAGGTTTGACTTGTGATATTTTCGTCATTGATTCGCCCAGTTTCCAATTGATTGGATCACTATTCATTTATGGTTGATCTTTCTCTACTACTGTAGTACTTTGTACAGGTATTGATTAAAGTGCAGTTATAGCAAAAGGTGTTAGCTGATATTCGAAGTGTTCTACTAGGTTTGACTAGTGATATTTCGTCATTGATTCGCCCAATTTCCAATTGATTTTTATATCATTTGTAAGTAATTTCTAAGAGTTACGCTTTAACTCCCAGAATGACCTCTTTGTGTTTATCTGTTCTTCATTATCGAACTTGGGTTTTAATTTTTCCTCCTTTTCTATCCGGTTCTAATACCTGTTCAGAGCATGTTTCATGTTTATCAATCTTCTCACCTGTATTACCAGGACAGCTTATGTTATTATATTCCCGTTTGATGAACATATTCAATTTCTTCATTCAACCCAACAAATTCAAATATTCGTTTTTCCCTAGTGAAACCTCTGAGAGTTGTGAGCACTGAGAGGATTTCTGTGTTTGAAGATTAGAACTTGGAACTGATAAACAAATAATACAATTGAAACCTAGATCCATTAGGTGATTACATGTTCATCAATTTTGAAGAATGTGAACAGTATATTCATCTGTGAGAAGTGATAGCAAGTACGATAATGCGCCTGCATTGTTAATCGGGATGGGTGAATTGACCTTGGAACTGACCTAAGTCAATAAATGAATATCAACAAAGCAGAAAATGACAATTTGAATACTTCAACCATCACGGGAACGATTACAGACATCGTTTGATAAAAATCGACGAAAGAGAGGGAATTTGATATGCGATACTCAAGTAAATTGAATTAAAATCGAACGGCACAGTTTCCAATCCAAATTTTTTATGTACGATTCGAACGACTCAAAACCGAACGTACTGCAGACATTGACAGAATTGATTGGGCTCGCTGACCAACATAAGGAAGCTCGGCTAATCCAGACTGCATGACTTGTTTCCACCGGTGTTACACAACAACATAACAAAACCGCAAACGCTGAAAATATGCTGCCCTTCACCGCAAATGCACTTCCACTCTTTGACAATCAATCCGTGCGGCGCACACTTTTTCCTGCAGACATGCAACCCAAAACACATGACTGAGTCGAATAAATAACTATCTTCGACCTACTGAAAGTTAACCTCAAAACAGGAGTTCGAGACTTACCTTTCGCTCTCGTTCGATCACTTTAATCCATGAATTGAGCTTCGGCACTGATTCAAATCACCACGTAGCCGATTTTTAGTGATGCACTTTGGTGCATTTAGTGTTCTACCGAGATACACACATACAACGTACAACCTACTACTATAGTAGAGCACGATAGACTGGCGAGTGGTGCGCAAGATCAGCGAGTAATGGTGGACGGGCTTGCGCCATGTCAGGGCTGCATCGCATGAATTGAATGTTTATGTTTTCGAGGGAGGCCGGGGAGTTGTGGGTCGTGTAGTACGGTTTATTCTAGGTCTAGGAGTTGCAGATGACTTGAGAGGTTTCTTTTGGTGGATTTGTCGGGGTTTATCATCACTGATTGTGCAGACACTCAAGCTGTTCAACTTACCTATATCATCTTTGAATAACTGTATCAAATTCACTAGTTTACCTTCTTTCAAGTGAATGACTGGGGGAATATATCTGAATAATAATTTTTTTAATAAAATTCAGTGTAGTATACATCTTTACTAAGTCGGTAAACATTTTTAGTATGTCATTAAACATTTCCATTATTTGTTTAATTCTGTTGGACACTCGCTTCATACTGTACAAAAATAACTAAATTTGATAATTAATGTTACTGAGATACCTAATCTTGTTTATACAGAGGTCGAAAGTAAACGTCAAAGAATTTCAATAACGTTTTTACTTTATATATTTTGGAAAGCCTCCTAACCCACACTCATCTAATCAAGACTACGTGACCTAGCTCGCTATCGAAGAATCTACATATAAAAAATTCAATAATTACGTATAAACGGAAGTATGTCAAATACAGGTAGTGATTTTTCAGAATATTTCAGAACATGTTTTGAATCCACTGTTTGCTTCTGGTAGATTCTGAATGCAAAAAAAAACCACCAGGGATCCTCTTTCACTAAAACTACTTTAGAGGCACAGTCTAGAAGGTTTATAGTGTTCACCTTGATAATTGTGTTATCAACAATTATAATTAGTTCGTTGATTGTTCTGTTTGCTGACCAATATTCCTTTGCTCTGAAAGCTGAAAACCCCTTTTTTCTAATTTTGTAGGGGGCTTGTTGGTCTGAGAAGCGTCTGCACTGCGATCTATCGTGTATGCCCTCATGTTGTTTAGAGTTCTAAGCCTAATCCTATCCTTGCCACCAGGCTCTAGAGAGATTAGACTTTAGCTATTCCATGTTATTATTATTATCATGTTCATATGTTCATTGAGTACAGTATCCGTTTAGAAGCCCAACCACAATCCTGGTTGTCCTTCTGTTCTGACTTAGTAGGTATTAGTGAAAGATGGCGATGGTTCTTCAATGATCATTTCTGGCGCCTTGTTCCACCATTCTTGCGACTGAGCCTTCGTTCACGTGTTCTTGTGACTTTTTATCAGAGCATTTGCAAAACTTTGTGCCCCTTCTTGTGCTGATGAGTCGTTCGCTTTATTGCCCTTATACCCTGACAAAGAACAGTTACCCTTATAGAAAGTCCCAAACCAGTTTTGAGTTAACTTGCATGGATCTAATTGCTTTAATAGCTGCTTGGTTGTCAGAGTAAATAACAATGGTCCTTTTACTAGACTCTTGCCCTAGTAACTCTTTCGCACAATAATGCAACTTCTGCCTGAAATACCGTAGCTAGTTTATCTAAGCTCAACGAGACTTTGGTCTTGGGCATGGTAGGAAATTTCTGTATTAATTGTTGTTAAAAAAAATGTTCCTTCCATGCCTATCTGCCTGGTATGGTTGATTCAAAAATTTTCTCGAAACTATGTTTGGGAATCATCTCATCCGATTTTGAAATTTGTGATATGTTGATTTGATAAACAACTCTAATGAAACTGTTTTTGTGCATCTGTACTCGAAATAAAATTTTTCCAATTCATGTTACAATCAAAAGTGATGTTATGGAAATACCTGACCCAACGAAATTCTTCGAAAACTACATCAACTGTGATAAGAGTTACTATGCGCTCCTTCATCTTGAAAATATCCCCATCAGTTTGATACAAATGTTGAATGTCTCTTGTCTTTAAATTGGGGATATTGGGACTCCGCTACGAACGTGAACAAATTTTTATTTTTCAATCGAAAATCCACTGAAAAATTGAAGGCCTTGTTATCAATATTCTATAATGAACTTTTATCAGACATAAACATACCACAGTGAATTTTGTATGGAGAATCTGAACTCCAGATCCCAAATTGTAAGTTTTCTTACAACTCTATGAGGGGTTTGAACCTCAATCGTCTACCCTCAAAAATTTTAATCAAGCTTCCAAATGAAACATTTTTTTTCTCCAACTATGATTGAAAGAGTATCAGGCCCAATTTGTAGAGGTGTTCCTTCAGAGAAATAAGCCCAGTGAAAAGCCCTATGATTTTCCTCATTTGGCTTCTGTTGAGAGCAAGAACTATTGAGTTCCATACGGTCATCGAATTTTTTGTTGCGTGTTAATTTTAGTATAGAGAGTACTGGTTCAGCAATGGAATGACTGAATCTTACTTTTCATCACCAGGAATTCCAATGTGTACTTGCTTCCAGCAAAGTTTTTCTCTGTTCTGTTCTGCCAGAGTTCTTAATTGGTTCGAGGTATCCCACAATAGTATAGATTTCACATTTCGGTACATCAGATCTTTGAGCGTTAGGTACCTATCTAACTGTTAGAAATGAAGTAGATCTGTTCATTCACATAAGCGTTGGTCGCAGCACAAATATCTGTCAGATGTAGTTCAGTGTCCGTCGTGGTATTAGCCAGGAACGTAGTTGTTTTCTGATAGATCTTTGCCTCAACTCTCCACTTGGTGTAAACGTGTGAAGAGAAAGGGTACTTCGACTTTGTCGATTTTATTCGTTTTATTTTTGTGATTCTCTCCGCGGCACATATTTTTGAATGAAGGATACACATTAATTCATCTGCTGCTTGTGTGGTTGCTCGGGCACAGAGAAATATAATGTAATGAAAAAGCAGCCCTTCTTAGAAGACAAGCATCTGAATATTAATTCACAAGCCCAGAACCAGGGTTTGGATTTAGCTAAACCCAGGTTGGACGGAGATAATTAATTTGGCTCGTGAATCTTATATCCTAGGATTCCATCTTCTAGTATCGGCACTTTAAATGTTCCGAATGCTATTCCTCCACCTTTTTTGTCCTGAAATGCATGACTACAGACTTATTCGCATTCAGCATGAGGACAATAGAGATTCCTGTTGATATCAAATTGGGCTCCTTGCAAACTGTCACTATGAAAAGAGAAATATATTAGGGTGTCATTTGCATAGTGATGTATCGTGGTTTGGTTTATCATAAAAGCCAGATATTATATATTTCTGAACTGTAGTGGCCCAAAATGGATCCTTGTGGTACAAGTTTCGACACAACTAACGCCTTTGATACACCTTCGTTTATACGTTGACTGAAGTTACTCATATAGTCTTCAATTGAGCAAGGAGCCTTGCTAGAGACACCAAAAGAGCAAAATATTTCGCTGTCCAGATTATCGAAGGCCTTACTGTAGCCTAATAATACTAGCATGTCAGTTTGCTTTCATCTATAGCTTTAAATATGTTATCAGTAATAGATACAACGGTTGTTGTAGGACTGTGGTATTGTCTGGAACCAGACTGTACTGATCTATTTTTCATTACCTATTCTGCATGTGAATTACACCAGGTCTGAGTAAAAACACCACCAATTTCATGGTATTCATTATACGTTTCAGTAGGTTGTCAAATTTGATTTGTTCCTGTCGCATTGCTTCTGATATCTTAAATTACCTGCTACCAATATGTAACGTCAAGAACACAACAATACTGATATAAGTTTCGTAATTAGATAACCTTTCATCTTCCTATCAATTCACTAAAATACTGAATACAATAATTGTGTTGGATAGGTCCAGTAACATAATACTCAATTAATGCACAAACTTGATATTCATATTTTACTAGGTCACTATCGGTAGTTAGTAATGTTTGTATTTTCAGCTCTAACGACTTGTAATTGTCTTGTTCAAACATTTTAGAACTGTCATTTATATCACCATAAATATGGCTATTCGTAAAAGTTCAAAGATATACCGTTACAAGGAACAATATTATTTCTTCGTGATGGCGATTAGTTCATTTGATGTTATTGATTGGCGTCGACATTGGAAATCGAGACGGATTACGTTTGTTTTAAGTGCTTCGACAGCAAGATATTTAAAATAGTCCAGCGACATTAGGCAGTAATACAAGACAACTGAAAGTATTATATAATTGAAAATATTCTCAAATGAGTATGATATTTTTTCGGATACAAATCTTCCACAATTTCCCCAGCCGAAAGCCTGGCCCTATTATTCATCAAAGCAATTGGTGTATATATTTTTTAGTTCTCAGAATATTACAGGGAATATTGTTATATTCATGTATGAAATGAAAAGTTTAGCACTCTGGTAGACCTTGGAGTTTTTTGATAGCTTGAAGGTTGTACATCTCTGAAATGACAAACGCCAAGAAATTTCAAAGGCGTTGTCGTTCAGTAAAAAAGCGAATTCTGTTTATGGAATGATCGATTCAGAATAATGACACTTGACCATAAAAAATCAAATATTGGGTATTATTCATAAAAGTTAGTGAATGCTTTCAATATAGGTTTGTCTCTCTTATAACTGAACAAAATGAATAAGGAATAAGGTATGTTTGAAGAAATCCGAGTAAAAGCAATTGGTCAAGGTTTATGCATTGTTTGAAAATACTTTCTTTTCTGTGCCGGCTCTCACTTTTTGATAACTTCCGATCGCAACAGTTCGTGTATCTCTAGAAAGCCTATTTTTCATTAATAAATTTGCCTGGTAATACGCTCTCATATGGTGATGTTACTTGACGTAATTCAAAGTTAAAATATACAGTATTTGAATTCCAGACTGCAATGGATTTTCGACATCTACGGTCGACATTTTCTCGGACACAGGTGAGTATGGCCTTCAGTCCAGAGGAATAGGGGTCCTATATCCCTGCTCCGGCCCTGGCAATGAAGTTCAGAATTGGTCCCTTCTCATGAATAGGATGGAACAGCTCTTCTGTGCCTTCTTCCAAATGGCACCTTCGAATATGTATACTCTACGCATCGCTTCCTGGTCATGATACGAAGGTGACACACCTACTAGAACTGTGAGACCTTTAGTTGGTGCTGATAGACCAGCCTTTGAACTTTGTCTAGGTCATTTCTGACTTCGCTCATCAATTAACCTTACCATTATGCAATGGCATACGTTGATTGCCATAAATATCCAAAGTGGGATCTTGAGTACCTGACCACACGTACTTTCGAAGGCACTTGCCGCTTGTGGCCCTCTCAGTACGATGAGCGACTTGCTCGTTTCAGCTCAGCTTCTATTATGACTTCAAGATATCAAGCTGACCCTTCATATCGAAGACGGCTTCGTTAGAGGTAGATTTTTGAAAGGGTCCCTATTTTGCGTTTTGTTTATTATCATTATTATTATTATACGGTGGGGCTAGCCATCGGCCGAAATTCAAGTAGTCGTAGAACTTTTCTGCTACCTACTGTAAGATCTATCTTGTGAGTACTCAGGATCTCCTGATGAGATCCCGGATATTTTTCACAATGTTTTCCTGCATGACAATATCCCATTCATACAATATGTGTGAGGCTTTTTCGTTCTTCTCATCATAGAACCTGCATAGTGTAGAGACTTGGTGTATCTCCAACATGTGCAAGTATGTTCTCAGATGGCAGTATCCTGTTATTAGTGTCACCACCTTCCTGAGGGGGTTCCGGCTCAGTTCAAGAAGATGCCCTAATACCCCAATGCTTGTCTTGAAGCCATCATTATGCCAGATTTGCACACTTGATGTGACTGGAGGCAGTCTGGAGGCTTTTATATCTTCGCCTCCACCATAATATACAATTGCAGAGGAGGAAGGTCGAGATCACCCACAGGATAATAATCTTCGATCAGTAACCAGTGACTCCGAGCGTGGCCGGTCTTTGCAAACTGGGCAGCTTTCCTCTGATTGTCACTTGTTCTGCCTTTGGCTATTACAGCACCAGCATATGTTATCGGGGGCTCACTATCGCTGTGTATAACCAAAATGATTGTTTGGGCCCTAGTCTTCATGTATTGCCGAAGGACCGCCTGGCCATCATTAATGCCCTTTTCCCAGATGTTTGTTCCAGGTGAATTTCAAGTCTCAGTTTAGTTCCAAGTATTTCAACTATCCTGACATCTGTAGGCTATCACTAAAGATCCGAAGAGCAGTGCTGGTCTCTAAGTTTGTTTTTCTGCTGAAAGGAACAATCATATTTTTTGGGGGGTTGGTTGACCTTGAAGGTTCTTCCTCATGCACCACGTTTGTACATCGGTGAGTGCTGATGGCATCAGATCCACACATACCCACATATGCATTCGGTTCACCATTATTACGATATCGTCAGTGTTGTCCTGGGCGAGCATATGCACGAGGTTCCACAAAATTGCAGCCTCTCGTGGCTTCCACCTACATCGTGTTCTTGAATAGGAAGGCTTGCGTTATCCTACTTCTGAGCATGTTCAGTACTGGAGCAAAGTTTCTTCCCCTGAGAGCTGTAGTGATAGATGCGTTGATGTGTTATCAATCGCCCCTTTTACATCAAGAACGTTGCGAGTGCAATCTCTTCATTCGAAAGTACTAGTGGATCGCAGTCTGACAGGATTTTTTGGGTCGATAGGCGTGTTGGTACTCCAAGAAGATTAGATATCTATATCTCGGTTATTTCTATCAACTAGTTTTCCATCGTTTTGAGCATGAACGATGAGAGGAAAAGTGGTCTTAATGATTTGGCCTTGGCGTAAGATGTTTTCCTCGGGTTTGGTATGAAGACCACCTTGGATCTTCGCCAGGAGCTGCGTACGCACCTTGAGCCAGGCTCGCCTTGAACAACCTGGCTAGGTTGGGAAGTAGTAAGTCTGCTTCACGCTGTGATAGTACAGGTTAGATATCATCTGGCCTTGCTGATTTGAATGCAATAATCTCTTTCTATGGCCCATTCTACTTCCTGTAGATGATGACCTATTTTGCCATGTCCCAGGTTTCCCTCGTGGATCTGACCTCGACTGTTGGTGCTCTCTGGAACACGACTGACAGTTTGTTCCCATAGGATCAGGAAAGTGAGTGTCAAAGATTATCTATAGATTCTTTCCGTGATTTGGTGAATGATTCGTCGGCTCGCATTAGCGTCCCAACCAGGTTCACCGGATCATTTGAAAAAATTTTGTTCAGTCGTGAGCATTCAGCCGTACTCTCGATCTCTTCGCTGAAATTTTTCCACGCTCTCCTTTTTTCTCATTATAAGGGTCTCTTGTACAGAAAGAGGCACTATAGTACCTGGATACCCTGTCAGCCATGGATTTTCTTCTGAGCTTGCTTGCTCCAACATGAAACTCATTCATACGATTAGGATCGGATTGACACCATGCGCGGTTTCACATATACTTTCAAATGACGTATTGACAAAAGCTCGCGAATCGTCCGTCTACTCACCAGCATCCCCTCTATACTTTCGATGATGTGATGAGGGGCAATAAGATTGCCTGCAGCGACTGTTCTCTAATGTCTCCGGTATTTCCAGTGAATTCATGAAAAATGTCAGGCAGATAGGTTACTTTGGCTTGGGAGTACTTATCCCAAATCTTTCAAATGAAGACGATTCTGACCAAGCTCCAAGCAAGAGCCACACCGACTTCGAAGCCTAAGGCCATACAGGACTTCAGAATTCTTAGAAGCAAGGGTATCAGCCGTCCTAGAGGTGTGCAGCAAATATACCATCTTTCTCTGGTGACAGCCATTCTCCCTACGCTCAAGCCGGGAGTGAAACGTTGTTGTTTGCTCAGACTGGTCAGTACTTCGTTCACAACAGATCTTCGAGTTGCACCAACATGGTATGAGAGCATTCAAAGCTGTTGGTTCAATCTCTCAATATGTCTTGATGTTAATAGTATGGTCACCTGGTCTTCTCAAAAGAAAAGAGAATCCTATGAGCTTTTCACATGTTGGAAGCAAGAAAACCAAACTGTATAAGATTTTTAGGGTTTTATTGGATATAGCTGAGTTAGCACTCAAAATAGATAATTTGGCAGGACGATTTTGTTTGGACCTGGTAAGTCGTTGATGCGATTGATGTTTTTTGCTTTGCAGTAAATTAGTCTCAAAGTTCATTATTCAACCGCTTACAAGTTTTCGATTGAAAATGAGGAATTGGTAGGTATTTATTTCCGACGAACGACTAAAAAAATTCGGGCCGCCACTCACTACACATACATAAAATAACCTGAAATGCGAAAACGTAACCAAGAGAATCGATCTGGTAATGAATATATTACGGCGTCAGAGATTTATGTGGAGTCACGATCAACAACGTATCACGATGCACGATCTGATCGACCCACCCAACCTCCGCGCTCAAGGCTCGCAGACTCTCCTGGAAAATTTATTTGTTATGGTGTGAAAAACCATTCAAGTATTTCACGTTTACTTTTCAATTAATGAGTTAGTATTAAACAGAGGCGGGTTGTCGAATCGGGTTCCTAGAGGCTTCGCCACATGAATTAACTTCGTATATACGGGATATTTCTGTGGGAGAAACTTGGCGTCTGAGACGCGTAACGATAAAAAAGATTGTAATTTTCAGGACTCGATCGAAGACCATTCTCTATCGGAAATGAAGAGAGTGCGATTCCGTATTACACAACTCAGTTTGACCTCGACGGGCAAAATTAATGGAAGTATCTTATGACTTAAGGAAGAAAAAAATGAGGGAATGACCTAACCCAACTCAACCTAACCTCCCTATCCCAGTTGAATAAAATTGAATTATACCGTACAAACGCTAATCCAATTTAGCAGATGAAATTAAAGAAACACAGCTCGCTTCGCTCGCTATCTTATGGCTTATGGAAGAAAAAAGAACGAAAGAATGACCTAACCTAACTAACCTTACCTTGCTATCCAAGTTGAATACAATAATTCTATTACCTATAATGTAAAACGCTTTATGATTCGCATGGTTGTAATCAGTCTTTCACGAAAAAAAAAGGGAATGAATTATCGATCTTACCAATCGCTTCTATATGGTGGTTGGTTGATTGGTTTGAGGCTGACGAACCAGACACAGGGTTTACCCGTGAGGGTGACCCTTAACACTGAGACCAACTGGGGTCTATTGTATTCTGTCGTCAGTAGTTCCTAGTTAAATAGGCCCGTATCTTTTATCAGGTTCAGTAATCTATTCACTAGGTGTTTCGGATTCATGCCTATTTCTAGGTTGGTCTGTCCGAATATTCTGTAGCGCTTGTTGTACAGAGCGTCGCATTCGAAGATGATAAGAGAGGCTGTTTCCTCCTCGTCACCACAAAGTCTGCACTCCACGGTTTCTCTGTTTATTCCCATGGTGTGCAGGTGTTTCCTAAGGGCGCAATGTCCGGTTAGTAAGCCGGTAAGTATGCGTATCTTAGGTCTGTTCAGGTTGAGAATGTCAGCCATCAGTGTTTGGCTTAAGTGCCTCACCATGGCTGTGCTGTGTCGATGCCCTTCGATTTGGTCCCAATATGTTTGGTGTCTTGTTTCCTTCCACTCATTTATTAGGTTTCCGCATCGGGTTTTGCTGATGCCAAAAACTGGTTCTGGGCCTGTGAATGGTAGTTCAGAAGCTTGTCTGGCAAGTTGGTCTGCTTTTTCATTACCTTCGATTCCTCTGTGTCCAGGCACCCACACAAGTGTTACCTTGTTGTATTTTGCCAGTTCATTGAGGCTCTGAAGGCATTCCCATACCTGCTTTGACTTAATCTGTACTGAATTCAGAGCTTTTATTGCGCTCTGGCTATCAGAAAGAATGTAGATGTGTTTTTGTACCCACTGTCTAGATTCATCTGTATGCATGTCCTTATGGCATGTGTCTCAGTTTGGAATACTGTGGTGTTGTTGCCAAGTGGAAGTATCACGTTCCTATTTGGCTTCACTCCATGTATTCCTGCTCCAGTTCCTATCTCTGTTTTGGAGCCATCTGTGTACCAGATGATGTTGCCAGATGATAGTGATTCTACTCCCGAGTCCCATTCGTCCCACTTGAGCTGTGTTCTGAATGGTTTTTCGAGTATTTAGGTAACATGTATGTAATCGCTTCTATATAATATTCAGTCTCTATTATACTGGCAAACAATACCGCTGTACGAAAGAAACCCTCAAATAAAACTCACAGCCCTCAGCATTCGGCTTCGTGCTTTTACCTAGGAACGAGCTTTCGATTGTCATAAAATTATCTCGTCTATTATCAATTTCCTAGGATTAATAGTGATAATTGCCCTATATTGCGAAATGTGCATTTGTCATCTCGACATGCAAAAATATTGATTTTTAAAAGTCGTTGAAATATCACGATTCAGAAATGATTCTTCAAGTTCAAATCAAGAAAAAGTGACCAAAAGTAAACCTTTAAATACAATATAGAACCACCAGTACTTATGGAAACTAACTCCGGAAATATTCTACAGAATTCGCATTCTTCGGAGTAGGGCTCTTTCGCCAAAATATGAAAATAAACTAATACAGATTTAGACAACATGCTGTCGAGGAAAATTATCGCAAATTTTCATGCACTGGTGTAATTACTTCTGAAAATTACGTAAATACTCCGTACAATGGTTTGTATTTCTGTCTCTTTGTGTGTCTTTCAGAAAAAAAGAATAGAAAAAGGTATTTCCGCGCAGAAATTTCGATTGCTGTAGTGTTTTTATGATATTTCAAAACATCTGTAATAATTTGGTTCGATTCGGAGTTGGACTCATATTATATACCTTCACCAACTGAATGATGGTTTTCAAAATTATAATAAATAGAATGCAAGCAGTTTCTTTCAACTTTCTCCTTTCTTGGTTTGAATCTCTCACTAAAATTTTTGAGTCATTCCATTCATATGATCGCCATCCGATGAGAGAATATTTTTGAATAGTTTGGAACCAGTTATTTTTCGATATCTCATATAAATTTCATGTTCTTCCTGGCGCACAGATCATAGTCTTGATTTTTCACCCAGATAACTTCCACCACACAAACAAGGTATGTTGTTAACACAATTTTTCGAACTTATTTCAGTGTAGGTATAGTTCACGAAATATTTTTGTTGAATCAAATATACGCAAACAAAAAATTGAATCATCCATTCCATTTGTATTCCCTTGTTCCGTCCATGATCCGTGTAAATTTATAGGAACTGCTTCCAATACATCTTTGGTTCGTGTTTCATATATAGTTTGCTAATTATTTCGTTATTCGTGCTGATGATTATAAACTCAGATAGAATGAAGCACATATAAAACAAAGTTTTCCATGTACTGACGAGGAATCATATAAATTACGTTTACGTAAGTAGTGTGAGTCACAGTATTGGTACTCAAATTTTCAACACAGTGGTATTTGATTTGATTAAACTGCGAAGATGAAATATTTGCAATTCAATTATCGATATTAATAAGTACTGATTGTCATCGAGTCGTTGCTCTCATATCATATCAATTTATCTTCATGAATAGGTATTTTTTACGACGGTGTGTAAATTAAGTGTTAAGCACAATTACGTGATAGTACATTATGTAACAAGGGTTATAAACTTCGTTTTAGGAACGAGTATACAGCGTAGCGGAGCGATGTTAAATAAAGTGTCTGGAGTCTGTAAACGCGTTACACACCGTAATTTTTTGACGATCTTATAATAAAATAACAAATATAATTGTATTTTATTGAGTTAATTCAGATGTCTACTGTGACAGGGGATTTTTAACCACTGAAATCAAACAAGTGTTGCCATAATGAAGTATTAAAAAAAATCCTGAACACAGACGAATCTGCAAGCTGAATGCCATTTTAGTTCTGCGAGTAGAAAAAACAGACTTTTTGTACAACTGTCAAAAGAACTCGACATTTCTGCATCTCTATTGATGTGTAAATGTTTACTGTTTTTCACTGTCAAAAAAAATAACAAAATAAAAATGAAATATTACTTTCTGAAGGATTTATTAATTCATCATAAAATAATTCCATTTATATATACTTAATTACTTCCAACATAAATTCCCGAAGATGTACCATGTTGCTGTTGTTGCTGTTGATCAGAAACGTTAGATATTTCTTGAAGAGTTGATTCCACAAATTTATCAGATATTTCAATTTGTTTGGAAGAAGATGGCAATTCAATATTTTGTTACAAATCTCAATTTTGTTAATCAAACCATCTTCTATACATGCTTCTGCTACGGAGGCAGATTTCCAGCCACCGTGACGTTTTATGGATGTAATGTTGCTACCTGCATTGGCCAGAAGGGTTACATAGCTTCTCCTGAAACACTGAATTGTGTAGCTCTTATACATATCTTTTCCAAGCCATTTTTCAGTTAAGCTGGTAATTTCTCCTATTTTATTCATCCCCGCATGTTGGTTAATACATTTTCCTCTTGAATATTTAAAAAATAATCTGTTACTTTTTGTATTAGGCGGACGTAGTAGTTGCGCTATATCTCAATATAATCAGAATTTGAAACAGTAAACGTTCTTGTGCAATATAGATCCATCATCTTAAATGGCGTCAATAGTTATTTTATGTAATATTTCTTCACGGCGACAAGCACCGCTGATACCCAAAGTGACGACAACCTACACATAAAAAATATTGAAATAACTTCTAATCTTACAAAATTATGAGTATATCTGTACCTTCTTATAAAGTAAATTGGTTTCGTTATCAGCATCTTCAATAGATTTATTGATATCATTCATCCCTTGGTGAAACTTTAAATGTCTTTCCTCGGTATCCGACGCTTTTGTTGTTAATGAGCGGGACCAATTTTGAAAACTTACATCAATATTTTCCTTAACATTAAATGTAATTTTCAACATTGAGTAGACACTTTATAACGTAGGAGGTTTTATAATTTTTGATTTTTCTTCAAAATAGCATAAAAGCACATTTTCAGAAACCTGTTTTACATGTTTCTTGTCGCACCATTCACGAAATTGGTCATATCTATCATATACTAACTTGGATTTAGCCGGTAACATATTTGATTCTCTTGCATTTGCTATCTCAGATATATCTGATAGGTTATCACAACCACTATCATAATCAACATTCATCTTCTTGAAAATAGCTTGAAATTGAAGCAACTACGAGCAAACATAGTCAAACACGCGGCGTGCCAACAAACCGTTTCTATAGTAACGACACAGAAAGACCGCTGGATGCTGTGAAATTGTATTGGAAGTAATGATAACATTAAGGATAACATGTATGGAAAAGAGAAGTATTATTTAGTCATTTTGGATTTATTTTTTTCGGACAGGAAAATTTTTTTAATACGATTTTACTGAAAACATTGAATAATATTTTCAAGACAAAAGTCGTTTAAAAGCGATAATTTATGGGGACAAAAAAACAAGTTAAAATGTATTGGAACTATTGGAAGTATTTATTATTAATATATTTCAGAAGATGTTAGTTCACATTCACAGTTGTACAAAAAATGATGTTCGTATTTCGTTTATAAAATTCGTGTTTTCTTGGAACATTCCAGAGAATTTTTAAAACTCCCATGCGCCATTGAAAAAACACTAATTTTACGCACTTAATACAAAAATAACTATTTTCCAATAATAATGTTCGTAATAAGTTGACAAAAAATAAGCACAGTTGATTAATTTAATCCCTAAAAATTTGTACGATTTCTTTTAGGCATTCTTGAGAAGGATTTCCTAATCATCCAATTTTCGAATCTTTAATTAATATCGGTTATTGTCAATGTAAATCAAGTGACTACATGAAAAAACCATCAGTTCCTTGTGAATATATCGGGCCATTGAAAAAGAAATACTTTCGCAATCTGGGCTTGAACTTTATTTATGGCCAATAAAGAAACTCGTTTTACCGTGCAATTAATTTCTTCGACGTTTTACGCTACTAATTACTATATTTCATTTGTTTCTCTATGTCAGAATACCACACCAAAACGAATGAAGCTGATAAATGATACTTTTCCGATGCGAAAATGTAGAAGTGGATTTTTCAAGCTACTTGTCAAAATACTAATTCAAAGGTTGAAAAGTTGTTTCGAGTGTAAGTATGTTGTAACTGAGTACTGAAGTGCAAACTTTTTTTCTAGTATTACAGTTTGTGGATCATTGCTCGAAATTTTAATTACAATCACAATTTTGAATCATAATAAAACAATGACTCTTGGTTCATGAATTCTTGACATAATATTCCTTTTTGTAGACTAAACGATTTTAAAAGTCTCAATTTTTGTTGAAAATATTCATAGCAATGGAACTGGTTTTCAAAAGAAATCTTCAATTATTATCAGAATATTTCGAAAACTTCTAAGAGCTCCATGGAAAGTTCTAGAAACACTTATTTTTGGTATAGTTCTTGATGTCGACTATTCTCATCACAGTCTAGATGTTCTTATATGTTGTGAATGAAAGTACAATATGATTCAAAATCAGCTCGTCGAGATACGTTTGAGGAAAGTTCGCGATTTTTGGAGGGCATATTTCATCGGAATCGCAAAAATGTTCGTTAATTCATTATTCCATTGTTGGATTCAATTTTTGATGGATCATTCGAAAAATAAGAATTTTCGAAAAAAGTTTCAACTCGAAAATGCAAAGGTTCAGTAAAGAGCCTACCAAATCTCTATTTGTCTAGGAATCTATTTCAAATTTAGCGAGCATATACAAAAGAGGTTGAGTTCTAGGAATATGAAAGCGAAAAATTGTAGAAATATCGTTGGCCAGAAATAGCAGCTTTCAACTCATGATGAACCTTTCAACTCGAGAACGGTTTTAGATAGAGCAATTCTGCGAACGCCAATCGATTCAAGATGACGAAATTAGTATACTTTGTAAACTTCAAGTCGATTGGCGATAAAAAAAGTTACTCGAAAAAGTCCCCCCTCATTGTGAAAAGTACAAAATTACCAGATTTTCTTGAAATTGGCACTTTATACCGAAAATTTCAAGCTGATTTCGAAAATAAATGATTTGGATATTCTCAGAAACAAGGTAAACCATAAAAAGGCGATAAAACTTCAAAAATGTTCTTGCAACATCGAATTTTCGAAAAGTTTCATTTCTGATTTTTCTAAAAATCGCAAACTTTTCATAAACGTGTCTCGTTGAGCTGATTTCGAATTGCGTCTCAAAAATGTAATTCGACAAGAGATTAATGAAATGAGAGCAATTATTTTGTCAAAATCTCAAAAGTTGTCGTTTTTTCGTTGATTCTTTGTCGAATTCCATTTTTGATGCACAATTCGAAATCAGCTCGTCAGGATACGTTTGAGAAAAGTGTGCGATTTTTCGAAAAATTAAAAACAAAGATTTTCGGTAAAAGATTCAACTCGAATTTGAAAAAGTTCCTTAAAAACCTACCAAATTCTATTTGATTAGGAATCTATTTCAAATTTGGTGAGCATATACAAAAGAGGTTGAGTTCTAGGAATATGGAAAAGAAAAATTGTAGAAATATCATTGACCAGAAATAGCAACTTTCAACTAATGAGGAACTTTTCAACTGGAGAACGGCTTGAGATAGAGCAATTCTGCGAAATTAGTTTACTCTGTGAATTTAAAGGCGATCGGCAAAAAAATAAAATACGCGAAAAAAGTTCATAGAGGTACACCCCTTAAAATCATCAAAAATACAAAATCTTCGGAATCACTCCAAACTACTACCTACTATATACTGAAAATTTCATGCTGATTCCGAAAATCTATGATTTAGATATGCTCAGATACAAGGTGAACCATAAAAGTGCGGCAAACGTCAAAAATTTTCTCGCAACATCGAATTTCTCATTTTTCGGAAAATCGCAAACTTTCCTCAAACGTAACTCGACGAGCTGACCTCGAATCATGCATCAAACATTGAATTCGACAAAGCATTAACGAAATGAGGGTAATTTTTTATCCGGAATCGCAAAAATTGTCGTTATTTTGTTAATCCTTTGTCGAATTCAATGAAAGATGAAACTTTTCGAAAATTCAATGTTGCGAGAAAATTCTTGAAGTTTTATCGCTTTTTTATTTGTTTCACCTCGTTCTGAGCATATCCAAATCATATTATTTTGAAATAAACATGAAATTTTCGGAGCCGAAGTAGAGCAACTCATCAATTTGGCTTATCCTCGAGGAGAGATTATTTCATGAAATATATCGAATAATATTGGATTTCATATCAGCATTGAAAGTCCAAGTAGAAAAATGTTATAGTCCATAAACTACAGCGCCTGATCAAATTCTTCGAACTCTCGACACTGAAGAAAGACAAACAATGCCTGCTTGTTTAAGGCCACTCAGGAGATCAAAAATATACCTTCACCATAGATACTGCAGATTTTGGATAACTCGTTCGCCCAAACATTGTACGGAAATCATGTGAAGCCAATAAGAAGGAATATCGTTTTGAAATCATGGAAAATTCTATATTGGATGCGGAAATAATGGATGAATCAGTTTAGAGCCTAAACATCATAGAGAAGAACTAATTATCCTTGATGAAGAAATTACAGGTCGGCAGTGAAGAAATCTTTCTGAGCAGATGACGATGAGAAAATTCATACAATGAAGATCTATTTTGAGGAAGACTGCAAGAGTCGAATCTGAATAATCTGATTTATGGAATATTGAAGAAATAAGAATTAATCAGAGGAAAAACAACGGTTTGAAGTTGATTCAAAGCTGTCTGAAGAATGGAGTAGACCTGAGAGGCAGGAAGTATCCATGTATCCAAAGAACAGAAAAATTGCGCATTATCTGAATCCAGAGGAGATTTTAGTTTGGGGGGCTCCAAAGTACCCATCATGAGTTCTGCAGGCATAGTTTTCAAATATCGAGTAACGAAATGAAACAGAGATTTGACTAGGTTTGGCTCTACAAACCTTGGAGAAAGAAAGGAATATTTCTCAAACTGCAGAGAAACGGAACAGATTCCTCTGTCGTCATAGATAAGAACAACGAAATGGTATACCACATTCAGCTCACTCCAAGAAGAGATGATGGTGATGATGAACACCAAGGCCCATGACCTTTGAAATTAATATGAAAAAGAAATAAAAATGGCGAAGGAGTTATTCCGAACGGAATTAGCTCGAGAAGGACTAGGAGGAGAGGAACTTTGTGGTGTTTATATATTTTGAAATCGAATATTCATGACATATATGAATATACTTGATTATCCCAGAAAAAATCGGAACTACCACCAGTGACATGCGTGTATAACATTTCCACCTGTTGTTCAGTTGAGTATATCAACTGTTTAATATCAAGCCCTTCATTAACATTTGGAGGAAATGTTCATTTCTAAAAAAAAGTTATTAAAAGGTTTATTCTTTTTGGTAACCATAACGTATATTTGACCTAAGTTTGGTGACTTGAGCTGTATTGATACTGATATAAGAGATTATTAGTTATGCATGAATCATATTTGGTTTTATGTTTCGAAGTGGATTCTGTTGCTACAAACCCGAATAGTTTTATTTGTAAGATACATAAACATCTTACGGGAAGAATAACTGTGGCAAATATCGACCATCCTTCTTCATCGACAAGAAATTATTGCTCATGTGCGCATCCAAAATTGAGACGCTCGGCAAAAGGGTGGCCCAACCCACTAAAAAAGGATAAAATTGTTGAAAGCACAAACATTTCCACATTAAAAAACAGATAAAATTATTCATTGTGAAACGTTGTTATTTGTTCTCGATTATTATGTAGAACATGAAAAATAAATAATTACGGTCGAATTTTATATAGCCCATATCTCAATACACCTCAGCATGGCTTATGCCACTTTTACGCTGAGCACCTCAATTCAGAGCCATATTTTATATTTCACAGTACGGAAAATGGTGATTTCAAAAATAATTTAATGGTAGGTTGAAGGAAATTGTCATTAACTTCCGTCTTTGGATATTGTCACGTTAACTACTATAACCAGCCGATTAAATCGTTATTTTTTTATTTTTTACTTATATCTACAACTATCAGTCCTCATCGTAGATTACCTCATTTGTTCTGCCTTCTCTTAAACTGATATTTTCAAGAAACAATACTTGTTATTTTGTGAGCAAAATTCCTCCTGTACAGAACACAACGATTTTCTATCCCGATTTTACACGCCCCAGGAATTCGAGATAATAACCAACCAGACAACAAAGCAACTCAGTTTTCCTATTTCCCAGGAAAGTGTGAAATAAGTTTTGACGTGACGTAGAAGCCACTTATAGTACAGATGTACAAGGACGGTTCAACTGATACAATATTATGAACACTACACCGTTTCAGACATCTCAATTCTCTATGACGGTACCATAATATTTTATATCAATGAATAACCATAAAAATATATCTCTATCCTTAAATTGTAAGACTCTATATGGCACAGTGCGGTCGAACAAAGTCCTCCTCAGCGCGCTAACTTTGGAACCGATTTGTTTACTGTTATGAAATTTTGATAAATTATATAGAGAGAAAAATTCAACACTATGATCTGAATAGGGTAGTTTCAAGAGAGCGTTTGGCCGGTATTTTGGAATGTTGTGTGCTCTAACAGTGTTGGAAAAGCTAGTGTCACACCACCAAGTTGACAAATTCGAATGTGTAGATGCGATCGACTTTGGTGAATCAGATGGTTATGGTATCATTTCAATATCATTTTCAGTGAAGGCTATGCATATGACGTCACGTGATAGGTATATAATATGGGGGTTAATAAGGAAAAGCCTAATGGGCGATCTCAAACTTAACCATCTAGACTTATCCGACAGTATGATAATGAGTAGTCCAGATCTTCTAGAGATACTTTCTTCAGCAAAATTAAGCAAGTCGTATTCCTTCTGTTACGGTCTTTCAGTTCCTCAATATGGTTACATATATATATATATATATATATATATATATATATATATATATATATATATATATATATATATATATATAGTAAAGTAGTTATTTTGTGGGGTTGCAGCTGCTTTTCAATCAAACTCATTTTTACTTTATTGTGAGAGCTTTCGAATTTATTTAATTTCTTCTTCAGTCACTCTAAAAGAATAGGTATAACTGCTAATGAACATATCAAATAAAGGTACTTACAGTATATGAGTATAAGATAAAATAACATTCAGAAAAATAAATGGTTTCAAGACATAAACGTGAAAAGTCAATTTGAAGTTTATGAATGATGGATATAGGGATATTGGTATACATAAATAAATAAATAAATTCAGCTACAAACATAGATCGTTATATATATATATTGGGTTTAGACAGAAATCCCGAAGAGTAATAGGGAACTCAATTATATTATGATACCACATAATCAAGAGAGACGCGATGTGTTCTCCCCTCCCGTTACCCCACACGACTCTTCAACTGACTACGTATTCGATATCCCTTGATGAGGTCATTAGCGGGGGCCAATAACAGACGGAACAAATATCACCCAAAAAAAGAAATAATCTTTAATTTCCTCAGACTCTACTGAAACCATACTGTTAAAAGGGTGGATTTGATCCTAGGGTTCCATAATGAAATGATCGATACGCTGTTTTTCGACAACTCGACGTAAAAACATATTGTTTCCTTAACCTTACCTTGCACAATTATGCTTCCACAGACAACTTAGAGGCAGTCGACTTTCGATTTTGGAGTGTATCCTAGAATCTTACTGAATGAGCGAAGATATCAGGAGTTTACATCTCTTTCTCTTTGTGGTTGAACGTCATGACCCAAACTCTATCACCGAGTTGGAACCCGTTCAGCAAAAAACTCACATAGAACCTGTAGAGACTGAGATAGTACTGCAAATTCATTATGAAGAGCCAATGCATGGGGTCTTCTTCAATAACACAGGATATTGGCTTTTCCTCAGATAAAGTGTGCTGAAGTCGGAGGAATTTATATTAGCTTGCTAGGATAGTGTCTCTAACACTTCAGTCTACCGTGTGTTGGGTCTAGAGGTCCTTGACTTTCGTACCTGATGACCACTGAAGAGAGACGACTGGGTCCTCCAAGAAGAGGAACTACTGAGAGCAGATTGCTGTTGGTTAACAGATGGTTCAAAAACACCCTCAGGTTCTAGTGCAGGTGTATACAGTAGTATACCTAGAATAGAAATATCAACCTGTCTAGAATTATTATATGTGACGGTATTCCAGGCGGAAATTCCCGCCATCGATCTACGTGTAGAGAGAGTAGAAGAAACCAACCTCACCAAAAGATCAATCAAAATATTTTCTGACAGTCTAGCGGCTTTGAAAGCACTGGGCTCTTATTGATTGATGTCTGAGCTGGTGTAAAACTGCCAGAGATGACTCTCCTCATTTGGAAGACTCAACAGTCTGACTCTGGTCTGGATTCGTGGCCACTTCGGTATGGAGGGCAATGCGACAGCGGACCTTCTTGCAAGAGAAGATGCTGCAAGTAGGTTCATTGGACCAGAACCTGCCATGAGCATCTCACCAAGTTTTGCCAAATATACATTGAACACCTGGACAGCAAACACCTGGACAGCAAGGAATGTATTAAATTTCTGGCAAAACCTACCAGGATTGGCTCATTCCAAGGCATTCATACATTCTTCGGATAATTTTACCAAAACACTATTAGACTCTAGCAGAGATGGCCTGCGATGTATAACAGGCCTACTCACAGGCCACTGTCGTTTCAATCATCAGATGACAAGACTAAAACTGTCGGAGGACCCGACATACTTTGTGCTTGCCCCGCCGTGGATCGTATCAGGTTTTTGATGTTTCTTAGAGTGTCACTCTTTCCCTCGGACCTGAAAGATCATATACCAAATAAACTAATCGGCTAAGGGCGAGTGTTTCAATGTACTTCAACTTCGAGCTAAATTCAACACATGGTTAGAATGTGAGTCAATTCCTTCATTTAGCAAATGACATATTCATTCTAACCAAGAGTCAAATTTAACCGGGAGTCAAAGTACGCTAACACGACATTGATAAACTAACCCATAGTCAAGACACTGGGTTTATTTGGTGAAATATGAATTGGTATGAGCCACAATAGACACGGGTTGCAGCAGAGGGTCGAGCAGACCCGCTTATTTCAAACCTAACCTAACCCAACCTAACCTGATGACCACTTGCTCCATGACGTGGGGAGTAATTGTTTGGTAAATGATACTAGATAATAAAGCGACCTCCGGAAGTAATGGGATTTCAAAGAAAATGCGATAAAATAAACAATATTGCACAAAAATTTCCTCATATGGTAGGGACAACCTTGCATGCTGTTTGCAAAATCAGGGCCCACTGTTGGTATTACTTTACACAAACTAATCTATAGATTTGCTTTTCACAGATGATGATGGTGTTGAAAACCCAATGTATCCTCGCTCCCCTGAATATAAGTTCATAACTATATTCCCACCCGAATAAATACGGTGAATTTTTTTTCCGGAAGCGATATGTGTCCTTTTCCTCAAACCAGCTCTCCAGTATCTTTGTTGGCTGCGGGCAGACAATGCACGAATCATTCAAACAAACATATTGACACCGATCCAATTCCGTCTCAGACAATACGGATCTAGCCTTGTACTTGACGACACCACCAAAACAGTCGCAATTTCGCAATTTCGGCAATTGGCCCTGGCTAGACGTCTACCGACGGCAATGACATTGACCCGTTAGAGACGCCCCCGACGCTGTGCTGCATCATTGATTACAAAACACCAGACGAGCTGATTCCCTCCTAAGCGATCGGTGGAGCCCATATCGCCCTTGAAAAGGTCGTTTGACCTAAACGCTATCCGGCTTTATCGCACTGAACGTGTGGAATTTTCATGTGTGATCAAGTATTGATTAGCAGGAATTGACTTGGAAGTATATGGAAGTTGAAGAGTTATTACAAAGAACTGTTTGTCCGATCAGTAATCTGACGTGTTTACTGAAGCAACCGAAGGTTGTACCTACCCTGATCGGTAAAGTTCGCTTACCAGTCGA
The DNA here is from genome assembly GCA_958502065.1 of Chrysolina americana. NCBI lineage: Eukaryota > Metazoa > Arthropoda > Insecta > Coleoptera > Chrysomelidae > Chrysolina > Chrysolina americana. Next base: position 62,535,236 of record OY293416.1, on the reverse strand, counting down.
GTATGCGGTAAGTGAACTAAGAATGAAATTTTTTCAAATTCTGAATCTACGAAACAATATCTATTGTCGAAAAACAAATTATAATTATGACAAATATCGAAGATAATAGCGCTATTCGAAGAACTGTTTTCTTCAGTCTTTTACATATTCTTCATGTCCGGAAAAAATTGATAGTAAATTAAACACTTGCTAGGAATGACTACTTTCCCATTGTGCGTTGTCAAGAATTAGAGAGGGAAAGTAGCATGTTTTGGATTACTTCAAACATTTTCTGAAATTATCAAGTAATTGATTGTTTCGTTTTCTTCATTAATAATTGTAAAGCTTTTTGGATTATTATTCATGGTAATGGTTTCAATTTCGTCAATATTCGTTTATGTAATTCTTACTGCTGCACGTAAGTGCTGTTCCAAATATAATACGTACTTTGCTAATCAGAAATGTGATCTTCATAAAATAGTCCAGATTTTTTAAACCTTAATGACTGAGCAAGAATAACTCCACAATTCTTAAATGCCTTCACCATCTGAATTGTTTCACAATTGATGTCATGCAGATGGGAATTAACAAAATAGTCTATATTCACATCAAATATTTTACAGGATTCTTCAACAATGTAATGAACCTGGGTATCGTCTCCGTAAAAATCACCCGATACTTGAGTAGTGTTTGAGATAAGTACTCATTGGGTAATTTTTAAGGTGAGTACGATGTTGAGAGCAACTTTTCAATTATACTGTCTTTGCAGTAGGATACTAATTTCGAGAAATCTCGTAAAGCCGTCCTGATGAGTGGGAAACTACAAAACATCTGTCGGCGGATGATGGAGCTTTCAGAATTGAATCGAAAACACCCCCTTCACCTTATTCAGTCATTATCAGGATGAGTACTTAACAAGTCATTTACTAGATGTCTCAAAATTTATCCTTGTAGCACTCTTCACTAAGAAGCTAGAATTGCTGAGAATGCTTGTCCGATCGCCATCATATTTGCTATTGAAATATTTTTCAAGCAATATCATGGCTGAAGATGACAGACCAATGCAATATAGGACTTAAAAGAGTCGTTATTTATATCGTCAAGGCTCTGTTGAAATCAGTAAACATGAAAGCTACAGAGTGATAAGTATAGAACATAGAGTGTAGATAGTGTAGAGAATGTAGATTGTAATGATTTACTGGTTGAAATAAATATTATATTGTATTGTATTGTATTGTATTATAGAATATTGATAGAAGAGTGCAAAGCGTAGAGGGCCGAATGCCGAGTACATAGTGCAAAGTGAAGAGTGCAGAGTGCAGAGTGCAGAGTGCAGAGTGCAGAGTGCAGAGCGCAGAGGGCAGAGTACAGAGTACAGAGTAAAGAGTGCAGAGCGCAAAGCGCAGAGCGTAGAGCGCAGAGAGCAGAGAGCAGAGCGCAGAGCTCAGAGCGCAGAGTGCAGTGCAGAGTGCAAAGAGCAGAGTGCAATGTGCAGAGTGCAGAGTGCAAAGTGCAAAGTGCAAAGTGCAAAGTGCAAAGTGCAGAGTGCAGAGCATAGAGCTGAGATCGTAAACAGTAGAGCAAAAAGCTTGGAGCTTGGACCGTAGAGCGTGGACCGTGATGCGAGGAACCTAGAACGTCCGTAGAGCGTTGAGCATAATGATGAGAGTAGTGGGTTGAGCATCACCTGTGAAACAGTCCATCTGATAATCATTGACTGAATTTTGTCATGACTCATCACTTCAGACTGAAAACTAATGACTGAACTGCAGCATATATCTACTTCAGATTTCACCCATATATGGATGCGAGCTTATAATGTGCATTTGGCTGTAATATGACATTTCTGCAATAATCTTACAAGTCAGGATGGCCGAGCGGTCTAAGGCGCTGCGTTCAGGTCGCAGTCCACTCTGTGGGCGTGGGTTCGAATCCCACTTCTGACAACTTTTTTTTAATACTCTGAATCACGAAATCATGATCAATATATATTCTGTTATTTGTTTACATAATGTTCCGGAACACCCACAAACTCTCGACCTGGTTTTTTTGCTTTTAGCCCTTTCCGGTATCAGCTCGCAATAACCAGCCTCACACGAACTTAGACAATAGCAATGAACGACACGCATAAGCTTCGCAGGAGGCGTGTATTATGCCACCTACAACCCTCATGAGTGTTATAAATCGACCAACCGCCAACAACAGCGGAGGTGGTTGTCAGCGCCCCCTGACCGGAACCCTAGACACCCCTTGGTACAAGCGCTCTCCCTCCTCCCCAACAATGGGGTGGAGGGGGAGGCGGCTCTCCGTGCGTCCATTCCACACCATCGGACATCCAAGCCCACGTGGGGTGAAGAAGGAAGATGCTGGTGAAATATTTAGATTTGCAAAACTATGCGGTGATTTTATTCTGAATTGTATAAAATAAACTTTTATTTATTTATTTTATTTATTAATGTTCCGGAACACCCACAAACTACTCCTCGGAAAAACCTTCATTCAGTATCTACATGGGATGCGAGACCCAAAACCACGCATAAGCTAGGCAGGAGGCGTGGATACTGAGTTACCACTGTCATTTCATTAATATTAGACATATTCACGAACATCTGCGAAGGTTGCTGCCAGCGCCCTCTCGCGAGGACCATTGGATCAACTTGGCCCTGTGCACATCCCCCCGGGCTTGGCAACGAGACCAAGAAGATGTGGAGCACGCATGCCGTCCCTCCTCCTGTCCTTTCCTATCCTCTGGGAGAAGAAGAGCCACAAGTAGAGGTGCAATGATATTAAACATACAAACCTAGGAATGTAAAGTATAGGAAATGAACTTTAATTTATTTAGATCAATATATTGTTATAGAACGTTTTACACTATTTCTACGGATTTATCTGATCTTATTTCCACAAGTTTTCATATTTTTTATCGAGAAGAAGAAATAAAAGCGTTCGATAATGATAGGATAGGTTAGGTTCAAACGTGAGTGGGCCCATATCAGGCCCTCCACTGCGGCCAATGGCCTATTGTGGCTCACCCTATGGTTATATTTCTCCCAGTATATCCAATCTCTTAACGAAATTGTGAAGTACGTTGGGAGAACAATTTACCAGGTTCTCTGGCCTTACTGTTGTATTGCCAAATGTTGAAAATCTGGTTCTGGCCGCTGCGGGGCATGTACATAAAATGTGCTTAGCCGTTTCATCCTCCTCCATGCATAGGCGGCACTCTGCATCTTGTGCAAGTCCGATTTTATGCATGTGGTGTTTGAGTTTGCTACTATAACTCTGAGATGTGCTCTACTGAGTTCTAGCAGCTTGTCAGAGTCCTTTTTTTTCCTTGTGCAACCAATAAATGCTTTGGAATGGGCTAGGCCCGGTAGACTACGCCAGTACTCGTCAGCCCAGGATGTTATGACATTCTTGGCAGTGCTATGTGCTATACCGATTACTGGTTCTGGCCCAGTAAACGTTGTTTCGGCCCCCCCTTTTGCTAGGGCGTCCGCTATTTCGTTTCCTTCTATGCCCGTGTGACCTGGTATCCAGACTAGGTTAACGTTGTTGCGTTGTGCCAGTCGGTTTAAGGTTTCTCTGCAGTTCCATACTGCTCTGGATTTAAAGCAATTGGATTCAAGCGCTTTCAGTGCCGCTTGACTGTCTGAAAGTATTTTTATTGTTTTTCGTGTGTGGCATCGATTTTCCAGCTCACTTGCACATATTTCAATGGCATATATCTCCGCCTGGAATACCGTAGCTAATTTACTCATACTGAATGAGCGTTTCACTACTGGGTTTATCCCGTATATTCCGGCTCCGACACCTTCCAAAGTTTTGGAACCATCGGTAAACCAACGTTCATTTGCCCTACATAGGTCAGTTTCATTCCGAACCCAGTCTTCTCTTTCGGGGAAGACCACAGTGTTGGGCGTGTGAAGGTTGATAGTTTTAGGCATGATGTCTGAGGGCATTCCCAGAATGTTGTGAGCTGTTATGCCCTCCAGCATGCTGCTGCTTCTCATGACTACTGCCTGCGGTAGACTAATGGCCGCTTGGTAGAGTCTGTATGTTGCCCATCTTGCTTCTCTCTCCAAACCTATGTGAAGAGGAGGTAATCCGAGAAGGGCTTCAATTGCTGCCGTTGGCATGGAGCGAATGGCCCCAGTAATCGCCAGACACGCTTGTCTCTGTAGTCCGTTAAGTTTAGCCTGGGCCATTTTTTGTTGGCCCTTGCTCCACCAGACTACAGAGCCATACGTGATTATTGGTCGTATGACGGTCACGTACAGCCAGTACACTTGTTTTGGTGACATGCCCCATGTTTTGCCCCATATTCTGCGGCATGTCCATAATGATAGGCTAGCCTTTCGGATAGTCTTTTCCAGATGCAAGTTCCAATTTAGCTTTTTATCTAGGGTTATTCCCAGATATTTTGCTTCACTCGCAAAAGGAATTGTTACACCATTGATGGAAGGAGGTATTAATTGTTCCAGCTTCCTTTTTCTGGTGAACGGCACTATGACCATTTTGTGAGGGTTAATGGACATTTCCTCCCTCTCACACCATTTATATATGATGGTGTCCAATATATCCTGAAGGGCGTAGGAGATCGTCTCTTCGGATTTATCGCGTATTACTAGGACCAGATCGTCAGCAGATCGTCGATAATGATAACAAGAAAGAAGCATTTTCTGAAACCCGTTTTATTCCAGTCCTCTCGAAAACCTAAGATTTTGCTCGACCTGTACGAAACTCATTAATTTTCATACTAACTGTCATATCATCACTTGACCTACCCCATTGATTATGAATCATCATGATAACGAACAGAGCAGTCCAGATGCGTGCGATTTGACGTCTGCCAGGCGGCGGGGTTTGGAGGGGAAAGTAAAAAGCGGTTTATCATACATGCAGGTGAATGTCGTCTGGCGTCGCGATGTCCCCGACACCCTTGAGATTATAGCACTGTGGTCATATCATTTGGCTCTGTGCTAGTTCGATTATTTTATGGTTGCCAAGAACGAGTTCCTTTTATCACCTCACTCTACTCAACCACCAACGTGCTCGTAGAAGATAAGGTACCTAGTCGGTTCCAGGGTGTGGAAATTTCTGAAATACTCACTGAAAATTATTGCATTTCCCGGGTCCATCGCCGAGTATGTATCAGAACTCCGTGAGGTTGCCGTTGTTTTATATATTTTATTGATCGCTTCGTCAAGGGATGCCTTCAAATTAGCGGATTCATCGTGCCACCTCCCACTGCAGAACTTCTTTAATAGGTTCGCTGATCTTATCCGCAAGACGCAGCTTTTTCGCCTTGTGCCTGACAAGTCTTTTCCAGGATTTATTCTTTGTCACTCCTGGCGTTTAATGAACTCGCCAATATGTCGCGTTCAAACATCTTTATTTTCTTCAACCACGATTAAGTTATACGAAGGCCACGAACAATTTTATTTTGAAATTCCGATTTCAATCTGGGGGGGTCCGACTTGAATTTCACGGTCATTTAGTTCTCTAGTGTGGTTAGCAATGTCGGTAAAATATCTTGTCGGGTTAATGAGATTCAAACCTACGAAAAATCTGTTTTTTCACTTTTCAGCTAATGATTATTTCTATTTTGAAAGTTGGTACCGGTAGATTCACGCCGGGATCAAGAACCAACAAAGAGTTTTCACACCATAACATTCAGATATCTCTGGAATTTATGACGGAAGAGTATTTTTTACGAAAACTCCAGGATAATAGTAACTTCTATCAAAATCATCAACAATGAGTTTTCATATCAAGCACGCACTTATTCAACTCCATATACCTATTGAAAATTTTGATAGCAAAACTTATCCTTTTATGTACATAAAATATTGAGAATATAAAAAAGCAGTCGAAAACTGTTTCAATCCAGTGGAGTGAAAGTTGGTAAGGAACGATTAGGGGTAGATACCCATTTACCGTACGCCCCTGTTCAAAGTTGTAAATTGTATTCAGATATCAAACTATTTACTGTCAAGTGACATATCAAATTACATACATCCCTAGAAAAAAGTTTCACCTCCGAGATTAAAGTCGGACACCCGAGATCAGAGTCGGGCCCCCAAGATTAAATTCAGACCCAAGAGATTGAAGTCGGGGGTCCGATTTTAAAGTCGGGATTTCTAAAAAAATTACTCGTATCCCTTCTGCGCCTTCGTAAACTTAGTCGTTTTGCCCTCTTTTGTCCACATAGGACCTACATAAAGGCTTAGTATGCTCTCTCCGTCAATTATTTTTTCAATCACCTGTTATTTCACAATGTACTAGCTGGTAGAATTCAACTGGTGATCTAGTTTGTAAACTTTCGAGTGAATTCTATCTCCTCGCATTGACATGGTAATATTCCGCGAAGTCTGAAACGCGGGTTGCTTTCGAATAGTCCTATTTTGTATAAATATTCCTTTCTGCAGCTAGCAACTGTTGAATTCAAGTTTATAATCGTCCTGGCTTGATTGATTTGTTTTTGTCCTGGTACGTTGCTTCTGTATTTTTGTTGCTTCTCCTGAACGCATGTGTACCTGCTCAATATATATATATATATACAGGAGCTAGAAGTGGAGTAGCTGATTCCAGATTGACAAGTTCTGTTATGACCTGGCATCGGAATAGTTTCACTCTATTTTGTTCTGTCAGGATTTCTGGAATTTTCAGAAAACCCCGTACTGATCTGCACGTTACTATTTGGTACATTAGAGCATTCAGTTCCGCCTGTCTGGGGACCAGTAGATTAGTAGATCTACTTATTCAGATGAACACCGTTTGTATGCAGTATAAATAAATAAATAAATAAAAATAATAGTAACTTCTATCAAAATCATCAACAATGAGTTTTCATATTAAGCACGCACTTATTCAACTCCATATACCTATTGAAAATTTTGATAGCAAAACTTATCCTTTTTTGTACATAAAATATTGAGAATATAAAAAAGCAGTCGAAAACTGTTTCAATCCAGTGGATTGAAAGTTGGTAAGGAGCGATTAGGGGTAGGTACCCATTTACCGTACGCCCCTGTTCAAAGTTGTAAATTGTATTCAGATATCAAACTATTTACTGTCAAGTGACATATCAAATTACATACATCCCTAGAAAAAAGTTTCACCTCCGAGATTAAAGTCGGACACCCGAGATCAGAGTCGGGCCCCCAAGATTAAATTCAGACCCACAAGATTGAAGACGAGGTCCCAGATGAAAGTCGGACTTCCGAGATTGAAGTCGGGGGTCCGATTTTAATTTCAAAATTTCTGAAAAAATTACTCGTATCCCTTCTGCGCCTTCGTAAACTTAGTCGTTTTGCCCTTTTTTGTCCACATAGGACCTACCTAAAGGCTTAGTATGCTCTCTCCGTCAATTATTTTTACAACCACCTGCTTGTTATTTCACAATGTACTAGCTGGTAGAATTCAACTGGTGGTCTAGTTTGTAAACTTTCGCATTGACATGGTAATATTCCGCGAAGTCAAAAAACGAGGGTTGCTTTCAAATAGTCCTATTTTGTATAAATATTCCTTTCTGCAGCTAGCAACTGTTGAATTCATGTTTATAATCGTCCTGGATTGATTGATTTGTTTTTGTCCTGGTACGTTGCTTCTGTATTTTTGTTGCCTCTCCTGAACGCATGTGTACCTGCTCAATATATATATATATAGGAGCTAGAAGTGCAGTAGCTGATTCCAGATTGACAAGTTCTGTTATGACCTGGCATCGGAATAGTTTCACTCTATTTTGTTCTGTCAGAATTTCCGGAATTTTCAGAGAACCCCGTACTGATCTGCACGTTACTATTTGGTACGTTAGAGCCTTCAGTTCCGCCTGTCTGGGGACCAGTAGATTAGTAGATCTACTTATTCAGATAAACACCTTTAATTTTCAGACGCCCATACACGAACAATCTAGGCTGTTATGGCAAATACATCTCAGCAAACAACCACTTCCGTGGCTAATGCCACAACAGGCATTGAATTATATCAAACAGATTCTTGTGAAATGTCCGTCATTGCAAAGGACACTAAAATTTGTTCTAACATTTGTTCTTTTTCCAACCGGCTGCACCCTTATAAGAAACTTTTGAAGTATTCGAGAGACTTCTGCAAGTTGGGGAAGATGAAGGGTGGCTCAATACAGACAGCTTCAAGGGCATCTGTTTTCTTTCCGAATCATCATTTTGGCTATTTGGTCCTCTGGTCTCGTTCGATGAAATGGTGGCGGTTACATAACCTTGCAGCAGAACAATACGCACTCAGAGTCTCCAGGTTAAGAGAATAATTCATTCAGACAGTGAACAAAGAGTATTTTTTAAAGTTCTGTAATGATTGTCATTGCCAACCAATATTTAAAAATTTCAAGTCAAAACAAATATATGCTGGTTGGTTCTAGGGAGCACTTGAAATTGATTAATCTGCAATGAGGAACATTGCACAAAAATTTGTCATATAATTCAATTCCCGCCTCGACATCAGCCAGGGAAGTAGTTGTTTTGTGACAGATTTGTGTCAAAACAGTCGATATTGTTGATGCATAGGAGTACAAGAGTCTAATAGCGTTTAATGAACGTTGATTTTCGGAAGGCCTTCTTTTCCTCACATCCATGCTAATAATATTCAGAATAAATAACGTAACTAATGCTAGATTTACCATAATGGCATAGTTACTATTTATACACGAATTCCATACTTATCGCGACTAGTATCTGCGGAGACAAAGCCACTTTTTGCTTTAATTATTCAGACATTTACATTTAGATCTTCATAAAAGCTACTTCAGAATACAACGTCTCTTTCAGACTCATTTTCATAACAGAACTGCAGCATTGCACCGAAATCCAGGTCGCGTTTCCTTACAAAGGACCATTTCGAGAGCCACAAAAAGGAACAACGGATTTGAATATTCAGTAGCGTAGTTTTGTAAAAGGTATAATTTCATATCATGTCACTTTCGTAAAATGGAAAACAAAGCACTATAAAACCGTATGAAGGCATACATGTAGGATTGATAACAAATTATATACAGTTTAGTGGTTATTTTCAACTATATCAGATGAGGCTTTCTAATGAATTTAAGTATTTTATTACCTGAAATAACCAAGTAAGAATGTGATTCGAGGTTACTTTCTGATTATTTGAATTAGTATCGGAATCATGGAAGCGACGAAAGTGTGTGTTAAGAACTATCATCAATCTTCCTGGGCGATCTCAGGAAATAACTCACTCAAAAACGATACTCGTACTGAGCTGGAAGTCTCTGAAGACTCCCAACAGGACGACATCTGCATCTGCTATGAAGATTCTGTGATGAGGAAAACGAAACAGCCTTCCATATTGTGTTTGGTTTTCCTGAGGATGGATATGTTCGGACAGTGTAGTGTCTTACAGGAAAATTTTGTGAGAAATGTACAATGACAATTGGTAAAGAGAACAAAAAAAATATGAATGTGACTGAAACAAATTACTCCACTGCCTAGCATGACTTATGACATTGGCATTATTTCCGATATCAATTGATTCAGAGCTTACAATTGCATCGAAAATATTTAAAAAAGGTGTTCTTGACAATATGTCTCCTTGATTAACAACCAGTAGGATTTTTCATTGTGTATTTCAGCCAATTGAAACCATACCACGGTGGAAATATAGCTTATCCTGCAGAATTGTAATCTACAAAATATTGAATGATATAATCATGACACTTACTATGTTATTCCTGAATCATATTTCTAAAATCCGAAAGAAATGAAGATGCTACTACGAGCACATGAAAAGAACCAGAAGATAAACAAAATGCCAGGTACAGATGGTTGAAACTAATTATTAAAATTAAATGAATTGATTTTGACATCACTAATAAATTAACTATTAATATAAAACATCCAATCAAACATAAACGCTGAAAAAGCCGTTTTTTCCCAATGAACCTAACAAAGACATATTGATGAAAAGCCTGGCCATCCCAAAAGGTACGCCTATGGAGGTAGTAACGTCCGGGCGTCGCCACGTGTTGTTCCAGTTCAGAAACGGCGTCCTTTATAAATCTGATAAGAAGAAAGGATACTTGAAAGTTTTACACGAAATGGAGCAATGCAGTTACGGAAGGGGTATACTGGAGATATTTATTGGTAATATCAGTTATGTCAAGTATTAGCGGAGCTACTGGCAATTTGTCATCTCCCAATTTCCATATCAGGAAGAAAACCCTCTTGAGAGATGTGTTAATCATATACCTATAGATGATGAATCCTTTCAAACATACACAGGATGCAAAAAATTTTCTAAAAGAACTTATTCTGGTATCAGAACACTTTTTTACAACCTCAGTATGTATTTCAAGACTTCTCTATCTAGTCTTATCTTCGCTATGAGACCCCATAGACTAATTTTTGAAATTTCTATGTAGAAGCTTTCGTTTTTTTTTCCAGCGTTAGTAACCTTAGCTTTGGTGGTGTATTGGTGTTTCTAGAATTTGTATTTCTTCTGCACAAACGAATATCGTTATCAAAATGTAGCTGTTATAGCAAAAGAAGTTGGTCAAGATATTTCGCCATCTAATATAACATGTTATTCTCTAAACCAACTTTGGTATGTTTGAGATCATCAAGAAGTTAAAGTTTCAACTAAGAAATACTTCACAGAGTATCATAACGAAGACAAAGGGAATTTCCAGAGTCCTGTATCCTCTGACAACTAGACCAAAAGTCCTGTCTGTTGAGTCCAACTCCATTCGTCAACAAGCTTATTACTAATTCTGACTCTTCCTGACCTCTTCCGAAGTCCTCAAATGAGATTTTAGAGTCAATTCTTTGAGTCATGGATCATAAAATCGCCCTGTATTGTTAGCCATATCCATTCCAACCTTCTTTGGTTCGAACTTGACTTTTATATTCAGAAACTAAATCTTTCAACAACTCTTTTCTGATGAGAGAACTATATAAATGGAAGCATTTCTGAAGATTGCTCATGACTACTTATTGATATATTCAGTAATAAGCTACTGCATCATAGTAAACATGTGACCACTCTCCACATATGCTTATCTTCAGTTCGAACGTTTTCACAAAACAGTTCGAATGATAACAGGTTGTGGTTACAAGAAGAATTCAAGCGTCTCAAAATGTTCACCCTTTCTTTGGTTCATGTAGTGCAGTGTTCACTCAATCGAACATTTTCGATGGCTTTAAACCTGCTAACTCCACGTTTTATCAATGGAGTTAGCTGGTTTACGAATTATGGCATCGTTTTTTCTTTTGGTCAAACGATTGCCTGATAATCATGATTACATAAAACACGTTCGTTTTCTCTTTTTCATCTTCCTTAATATGAACTATTCAATTTATCAAATCGGAGCTGGAACGAGAGTCCCGAATGGAGATTAGTGTTCTGGTGGCGCCTCCACCAAAAAATAATAATATTTTTGACAGACTACAGGTGCCAAAGTCAACACGTCAACGGTGGGAAGATATCTTTCTCTCCATCTAGTATATTCGATTTTCGAAATAGTAGCTCCCAGAATTTTCATGAACATGAACTTCTTCAATTTTCAGACTTATAACACTTAAAAATCATGCCAAGAAATGAATTTTCTTCCAAAATCAAACTTTGAATCAATAAATTACGGTGTGTGTTGCATTACAATGAAATCCTCGATGTCATTGAATATTATGGTGGAGAGAACAAAACTAATTCAAGCTGAAAGTAAATAGACTCATGAAAACCTCATCTATTCCATATTATCAGCGTTAGTGACCTTTCAACCGGTTGGGTATCGATTGTCAAATTATATTGAAAACAACTGAAAATGCATGTCTTATCAATTTATTTGTATATGTTACAGATTGTCACAAAGCTCTGGGTTCTCTTTTGCTGAGGTGATTTGTCCTGAAGCTGGGCGAATCCGAAATTCAAGAACATCGCCAATTTCTACCTACCCATTTTCCTTGACTTATTTCAACTCTTTCTCTGAGCATCACAAAACCTTTTTTTCGTGATTGACCTATAGTTAAAAGAAACAGCCTGAAAGTTCCAAGGGAAAACTCCAGGTTCTATATACCGGCGTATCTTCTGGAGTAGGAATCATTTGAAAATTGAATTCATTCAAAGTCGAGAATGCAGGGGATCTTTCAGGATATTCTTCTTATTCTTTTGAGTCGTATTGTTTGTTGCGTTGTGTGTTAATTTAAGGAAAAGTTAATCAAAATTCTCTACATTGCTTACATGATTATACAATTATCATAGCAGCGAAAGCGTATGAAGTGTTGCCTATAGATGAATCCGAAGTTTTATTGATTCGTTGGACTACGCAAAAAGAGATGGCGCTAACAGAAGGTAACCGAGAATAAATTGGAAAAATTCAGCGAAACTTATTTTGATGAATTCGAATTGAGTTTTTTATGAACTAATGTGATTTCATAAAATGAAATGGGTGATATCCTTAATGTACCCGGCAATATCTCTCAATTGTTTGAAGGAAATGCCAATAATATATGTTTTCAGTTGAAAATCCACATTGAAAATATTGTAATGCCCAACAAAAAAGGTTGAATTTCTTCCTAAAGGAACAAAAGTAGGCTCTTTTGTAATTCACTCAACCATCTTAATTGTAGTATTTTTTAAAAGGGAAAATGTGAATGAAACAACACAGAAAATTCCAGAAGATAATATTCCCTCTGTCTGGATGTTTTTTCCTGTTCAACAAAATAAAGATGGAAATAAATGACATTTTCCTATCACGAGTGGGCACTCTTGATGAAGCGTAATTAATTTGCTGACCAGAATATAATACATAGTAGGACTAAACTGTGGAACTGAATCGTTCATAGTATAGTGTTTGTGCCACTGTAGAAAAAATTCGAATCAACTCCCTTTTAGGTTGTTTGTACTTAAAACTGTGCTGACCAGGGCTTTCTAGTGAAAAATATTTCATTGACACAGTAGACTAGGATTGCCAAAAATATACTTTCTGTGTCACCCTAGAGAAAACTTGGTTCAACTTGCTCCGGAAGTTTCTAGTGGATATATTCTTTCGAATCAGTAGACTATGATGACGGCCTTAACTATCTATACTCATTAAGCCACCATATAGAGAAAATTTGAATCCGCTTACTCCTAGGGTACTAGTTGCGATTTTTGGAAAAAATGCTGATCTGGGGTTTCTAGTGAAAGAATAGAAAAATTCTGGAGAGAAATGACCTCTCTCAACTCTAGATGAATTTTTCAACTCGAGAACAGATGAAGATAGACAAATTCTGCGAACGCCAATCGAATTAGAATGATAAAATTAGTATATTATTTAAATTTCAAGTCGATCGACGAAGAGAATAAAGTCCTAAGGGGTAGACTCCTAAAAATCATAAGAAATACAAAATCATAATATTCACTAGAAATCGCAGGTGCGCGTTTGTGTGCATATATAAAAAGGATAAATAAGGACAGAATTCATAGAAAGTTGATAGACAAAAAATGTTTGGAGAGAAAAGGCCTCTCTCAAGTCTAGATGAACTTTTCAAATCGACAACGGTTGAAGATAGACAAATTCTGCGAACGCTAATCGAATAAGAATGATGTAATTAGTATACTCAGTAAATTTCAAGTCGATCGACGAAGAAAATAAATTACTCGAAAAAAGTCCTGAGTGGTAGACCCCTAAAAATCATGAAAAATACAAAACCAACAGATTCATTAGAATTCGTAGGTGCGCATATGTGTCCATATGAAAACAGGATAAATTTATCGGAAATTCATAGAAAGTTGGTGAATAAAAAAATTCTGGAGAGAAATGGCATCTCTCAACCTAGATGAAGTTTTCAACTCGAGAACGGTTGAAGATAGACAAATTCTACGAACGCCAATCGAATTAGAATGATGAAATTAGTATATTCAGTAAATTTAAAGTCGATCAACAAACAAAATAAATTACTCGAAAAAAGTCTTAAAAATCATAAGAAATACAAAATCATCAGATTCACAAGAAATCGCAGTTGCGCATGTATGCATATATAAAAAGGATGAATTCGGATAAAATTCGTAGGAAGTTAATGAATAACAAATTTTTGGAGAGAAAAGGCCTCTCTTAACTCTGAATGAACTTTTCAACTCGAGAACTGTTGAAGATAGACAAATTCTGCGAAGCTCAATCGAATTAGAGTGATATAATTAGTATACTTAGTAAATTTCAAGTCGATCGACAAAGAAAATAAATTACTCGAAAAAAGTCCTAAGGGGTAGACCCCTAAAAATCATAAGAAATACAAAATCATCAGATTCACTAGAAATCGCTGTTGCGCATATGTGTGCATATGAAAACAGGATGAATTTATCAAAAATTCATAGAAAGTTGATGAATAGAAAAATTCTGGAGAAAAATGGCCTCTCTCAACTCTAGATAAACTTTTCAACTCGAGAACGGTTCAAGATAGACAAATTCTGCGAAGCTCAATTGAATTAGAGTGATATAATTAGTATACTCAGTAAATTTCAAGTTGATCGACGAAGAAAATAAACTACTCATGTAATCATGTAATTAGTATACTCAGTGAATTTCAAGTCGATCGACGAAGGAAATAAATTACTCGAAAAAAGTCACAATACACAATGCTTCAATTATTTACTATCCCAAATCTCCAGATCGTATTGTTTACAGTCCAAGAAATTTCAGGTTACAGTGAGCCAATCCTTGATTATCGGAATTTCGTAAATATTCGACGACGATTCCAGATCAATTGAAGATTTTTCCATTGATCACCAGGTCCCAACAATTGGATGTTGGAGAAAAATTATCGCTTATCTAAAATGGTTAACAATTTTTTAAGAAGCAATTGATCAAAATAAAATTTGATACTTTCAATTCTATTATGAATTACATCCTCATCGTTTTCTTTCGGATACCTATTGAAATGGTTGATCCAGTCGAATAGAATCTGTAATTGATAATCAATCCCTATGCTGTTTAACGGAAGTGATACAGCATAGGGCTGAATATCGAAGATCTGTTCAATCAAATTCTTATGATTATTCCAAATGCAGAACAAATTTCTGACTACCCTTTTTTTCTTGATTAAAGTGATAATACTGATATAAATTTGCCAAAATAAGGAAAGCAGTTGTTTATTACCACCATAAATCAGATTCGTCGAAACAAAATTCTATCCACCACAGCAGGTACACCCCTAATTCTGCAAACTGTCGAACATCTGCACCCTGTGCTTTGTATAAAAGGTTATAATTATTTTAATAACTGCTTTGCGAGAAACTTATGTTTATCCAAATTACACTGAAAATAGAGGCATTCTTAAGTACTTCAGCTTTCTTAATCTTTTGAAGCTTTCAAAGGTCGGCTTCGGACAAAGAATTGATAGAGCTCAAAAGAGTGATATGAGGAAAGACATGGATGTATTGATTGAAAAATGTATTCCCCGAAAAAGTGTTATCATTTGAGAGCTTTCTGACGTTATGTGAGTACAGGATGATTTACGATGAAAGTTTATGGAAAAGTGTCAATAATTTCCACAGTTGAAGTGTCTACTATCTGAACTGGCCATAATAACCTGACAGGAAAAGATAAAGTGATTGAAGCTTCGAGGATTTGACATAAAAAAACTAAAAAATATGGTAAGCGGTAGAAAAACGCCCGACTTTTGGAGCCGTATACGATTTTTTTTCCATTACGAATATCCCAGTCAGGCCCTGTCTCCGGAGCTCCGATACAACCGGAGGGCACGTTGGTGTATCATGAACCCCAGTAAACACTCCCCACGTCCGTACGGTGAGTGATTACTGGGTCTGAGAATCATGTGCCCTGAGTAAACGGCCTTCTGCATTCTTCCGGCTAGGTTTTCTACCGCATCACGGCAAGCCGGTGTGATTTTCAGATTCGAGAGCAGCGTATCCATCATTCCATCAAGTACACCTATGATCAGAACAACCATTTTGACAGAATGGTTTGGGTAAAGCCTGCGGAGTACAAAGAGTAGATCTATGATAAAAATCGTTCTACTATGATGGTCGAGGAGGACTATATCAGGCTTATTGGCTTGTATTTGCTGAGGGTGGGGAATGAGTAGTTCCAATAGATTCGGCACTTCTCATTCTCCACAACGCACTCAATCGCACAAGTAGTTTCGACTTCTGAGGGCTCTCGTTCGTAGGGGAACGACAGCTGGTTAACTAAAAAAATAAAAACAAAACGACAACAATAAGCAGGTTCTCCTTGCAGCCAGCCACCACCTCCTTCGACCCTCTTTGCTCATATATCCGTTTATGATGGTAGAGCGTTTGTCTCTTAACCTAAGGGTCATGGGTTCGATTCCCAGCATGGTCATCGGTCTCGTGCATGGCATCACACGTTAAAAGGTGAGGGCTGCATCTTTCCTAGCTCGGACAAGTATTTCGAAGACTTTTGAGGGTTGTACTCTTAAGGGTGTGCAGCAGATTGACGGAAATACGGTAACAAAAAATTTTAAAAATACACCGGCTCAACTGCGGAGAGTATTCGCCTGTATAGGATGCGGGTAAACATCATGCGTTCAAGCATGTTATAGGTCTGTAGTTCTTCGGATCCGACAAAGCCTCAGATTATTATTAATATTAGTATACCCCGTTATACAGAAATCAAGATTTGGGGTTTACTAGTAAATTCATTGAAAGTTGGGGCGATTTTAAGTTCTGTCCGTAAGAATTCGAAGTCGGAAGTTTCATTATAGGAAGATTGAAAA
This sequence comes from Chrysolina americana, assembly GCA_958502065.1. NCBI lineage: Eukaryota > Metazoa > Arthropoda > Insecta > Coleoptera > Chrysomelidae > Chrysolina > Chrysolina americana. The sequence continues at coordinate 62,518,536 of OY293416.1, read as the reverse complement.
ACTATATTTTTTAACTGGATGCGATAAAAATGTGACAATTGCTAGTATGGACTTCATCAGTCCTGAAAAAAAAATCAAACCCTCATCACTCGAGAATAAACTTATATTATTATTTCGAAATGGATAAGGTGCAACACTGTAACTTCAGTAAATTCTGTCGATGCCTAGGAATCCTCTTATATCTTCGCCTAGTCCTTCATCTATCACTTATGAATTCTTACACCCTTTCGTCTTTCGCCCCTCTTTATACAAATACATTCACTAGGTTTCTGAATTGACATGTTACTACGTATATTAATAAATTTTTTCGAATTTTTGTCATTCATCCTTGATTAGCCTCTGATAGAGAGTTCAGAGTTTACAGGGAATATTCAACAATACTGTTTAAATATTGATCAACAACCAAACACTGATAGCCCAATTGCGTCGTATCAATACATAAATAATTTGTCTTCACATCAATCTCACGACTGAAATTAATTGAGTCGGTTCATTCATGAAATTCAAAAGCAATAGAATAATTAAAATAATATTTGTAAGGGGGAAACGACAAAGGTAAATTTCATTATTCACTGACACAATAATAAGTTTACTGTAGTTTTCAGAGTCACCGTAGTCATTAGGGTATTGGGTATACTATGCGATATGCTACATCGATCAATTTTTCACAAAGTTCTGCAGAGCTTATACACAGACATTCGTCTAGATCTTGTGGTACGCTCAGCTGATTTTTGCTCAATACTCCCAGTTGAGTTTTGGTTTTACTATTTACCGAATGCGAAGAAAATATTTTCTTATTTTGACCAATAATGCTCTTGGCCTAGTTATTTACTGACCTCCTCACTATTTATGTCGGTATAGTGGAATTGCCTGGGGCAAAGAATTCAAGTCACCTTGTCTAGTGTCAGATTTAAATTTCATATTTATTGCTTCTCGTCCAAATTTGCTTTAGAAAACTTTTTTCGCTAGCCTAATCATTATATCCATACTCATTCTGAACACCCTCAATGAATGCAGTGAATTAGTTAAAATAATTCTGTGAATATTTGTGTTTATCAAATATTTGGTTGCTTACAATTCCTCTCACAGACAGTTTGTCCAAGTTCAAGCGGCATTTTTTTTCTCTAGGTACCTGAAACTCATCAATATCTCGAAATGTGTAGCAAAATTGTTTATAAAATTTTGTTCATTGTCATTAAGCGTTTTTTTGAGAACATCGTGCGTTAACTCATTTTATTGAGCGACAATCTAAGTTTCCGCTCTAAATATAAACAAATAGATATTTTGTGCTCCTGGAGCCCAGAAAAAGTGACCTTTTTCCTATGGGATCTGCCTACGCATCCTATTTTGTATTCGTTCCTCGGGAAAGTAGTTTCACAAGTCACACAAGCCTTCCTGTTTATCATTGCTATTATTATCATGACAGCCACTTGTTGTTTATGGCTTCTCCACCATAGCAACAGAATTGAAGTGAATGGTGATATTCTCAAAAGGATCATAAGATGTAGGTTAACAAAGAAGAATTCAATGCATGTGTTTTTTTTTTCAAAAAGATCAGCACAGTAATGTGAGTCATAACAATTACAGGTTATTCAATTTCTGCGGAGTTTTTGGTTTTGATGCTTGTGTTGAAAAATAGTACCACTCTTTCAAGACAATGGGGTTTGAATGGAGCCCGTGAAGAACTTGTGAAAAAACTACCACACTGTTGATCTTGAAATACTTCCTAGAAGTGCAAATATAAACAAAGAATATTTTGTATCACGTAATTATGAAATGACTAATAACTTGAACCGCCAGTCTAGGCCTCTGCGGTTTTTGGAGAGTATGGTTTTCCATATTTGGTTGCTAACAAACCTTTTGTCTTCTGTCAATGTATCGATACCGCTGTATGACCAACAAAGTGAACAAAGAAAATACCTCAAGTTGAAAAAATAACGAATGTTTGGATTGCAATATACCATTTCAAATCACATGATAGAACGAAAAGAAATTTATTTGACTTGAATGAAGACTGGTACCAATAACAGACAATAATGAATGATGTTTTTTTTTGAGATCGATATTGTTGAAATGAATAAATGCTTTTTCTCCTCACATTCTTGAACTTTTTTCGAATTTATTTCAAATAAATGATACGAACAATTTCAATAAAGTCCTTCATATGGTTTGGAATATCCACCTGAATACATGCATGTTTAATGGTCCTTCCCTATGAGGGAATTTTTTTTTATCCTGAAAATACCTTTGAAGCACTTGAACTTGATGCACGTGATTTTCATGCTCACTTGTACACTTGTATCATAATATTTTATTTGTCTCAGCTCATTTAACTTTTCTTCAAAATATTTTGAAGCACTAGGTTCTAGGTATACCGGGTGGCTACGGAATATCTCAGTTATTGTATGAAGTAGGTTTGTGAAATTTGGAGCGTCGATATAATGACATAAGAGCTAGAATTTGAGCATATTGACATGTCGAAGTTAACTTCCGGTCTGACCGGAAGTAACATCAACTTTCTTATTTTAAATGGAAACCCTATTTTTTTTTCTTTTCGCTTTAGCATTCAATTCCCTTTCTAATGACATATCACAAGTTGGTATCTAACCAGAAACTAGATCAGAAAAAAATTATTATTGAAATTCACCGAGTAGGCCGTGGAAGCAAAATGAAAGCCAAAAATTGAAAAGTTGGCCATGGAAACCATACGTCACTTGATAACAGTTGCTACTACTGTAATATTTTATTTTCATTCGTCGGCGTTATAAAAAGCCGCCAAAACAAATATTGGAAAAATTGGGAAAAAAACAATACTCTGTAGGTCCATAACTTAAATAGGAACATACAACTTTTTCTTGCCTGTACTATTCAGCATAACCATTCCTTTCTAATGATATAATAGAAAGTAATTTTTTGAAATGAAATACCAAAAAATACAATTATTATTCAAATAACAAAAAAACAGATTTATCGAAAAAAATAAAATTCAAATTGATAGGATTAAAGATAAAATAAATTCAAAACAAATGTTCGAAATGCATTCCCTAAGCGTCAATACATTTATTGAATCTGGTGATATTTTCATGTAAAACGTTTCTCAACATTTGGTGCGTGATATCTTGGAAAGCTCTACGAATTTTTACTTCTAGCTCATGTAGAGTTGTTGGCTGTGTGGAATACACCCTATTTTTAAGATGCCCCCATAGAAGAAAGTCGCACGGAGTAAGATCAGGTGACCTTGGTGGCCACCTGACTGGACCATGGGTTGTTATAAGTCTCTCTTGAAAGCGATTTTGAAGATAATTTCTCGCTATTCTTGAATTATGCGGAGGGGCGCCATCTTGCTGGAAGTACATTCTCTCAGTTATTTCCGCAATAACTGAGATATTCCGTAGGCAATACTTCCGTAGCCACCCGGTATATTGCCTAATTTTGTCAGAATCAGGGAAACCATGTGAATCGTATACCTTTTTCGAGATGACCATGCAGTTATCATATTTTGTACCACCCTGTATAATAACCTACCCTGGTTAATAAAGCGAATATGTTCATCATAAACTACGAAAAGTGTGTAAAAAGATCTTAAGAAAGCGCCAAAAGGACATTAGATGCACCTAAATAAATTTCTCAAGGAATTTCTTAGCATGCAGGTGTTCATTTTTATTAGATGGACCAGACCCTAATAACGATTAGTCAAAAGAAGCATTCGTGACCGGCACAAAGGAGAAGAACTTAAATATAACTTCCTACAAAATACCTCCTACCTTCTAAGGGACGTCGTTCTCAGAATGCCTTACCTGCCTCTACCTGTTGCCCTTATATGGGGATCATAATAAATCAGACATGACCAAATCACGAGGGCGAGGATTCTCTATTCAATGGGGAATTGAATAACCTGACGAAACGCTAATGTATATAGTTCAAAAGAAGTGAATGTTTACAGGTTCAACATAATTTCAGTAATTTTATTATAAACTAAATTCATACTTCGTACAGGATGGTTTTCATATGAAAAAAGTATGGATAAACGTAATTATGAGAAATAATTTTTTCTAGCGGTCACAATAACTGAAGCTCGTATAAGACTCTGTCAAATATAAATATTTTTGAAACAAATAATGCACATCAGTGGAAATTATGTCCAAATATAAACAGTTAAACTCATTTCTGTGGCTGAGTGAGAACAAAATAAGTAAAATTAGAAAAATCTTCAGAGATGAAGAGTTTCAGCTGAAAGCATTTATCGACTTGGAGAAGAAGAACATACTGATCTTCATGGGAAACTTGGTAATGTCAAAATATCCTTCCGAAACCAACCATCTGATATTACGACGGAGCTTTCACGAGGAAGTGAATTGAAGAAACTCGCTCCCTTGATAATACTCGCTGCAATACTCCTACTCCTCACTGGGTGTGCATGCACAAATGTTCCCATTATTATACTAACTCAAAAAAATCATCCTCGAGTTCTAAAGAAAGGCTGGATTTGGAGCATGAGTCACTTGTTTTCGGAGTACAGATTCGAGTTGGTAATGCAAACAACTGGAAATGAAGAGGTCCCAAATTTAAATTCCGACTGATCCAATTCAGCATTTGGACAAGGAAATAAATGGTCAGGAAGTTCAACTTGTGGGGCGAGGGAATGGTTGCTGACGATGACCGAGATTGAGACGCAAAGACAACAACATGTACAGCAACAAATGTAAACTAACCAAAATGTAAACTAATAGAATATGTAAATAGAGACATTTTCTCGCTAATTTTTAGGTGTAGTGGTTGATGTGATGGGTTCCCTTGCCAGGAATTTCGCTGAAAAGATGGTAGTTGAAATGGATCAAGCATCCTGGCCTTTGCCTCGCGGTAGGTGGGCCATCCGAGAGGTACCTAGGTGCCTTGTGGAAAATCTTACTTCATGATTCAATTCAGCACCGCAAACTTATTCTATTTACTATTTATTTAACATATGGTGTCCCGTCTGAATATAATTACCAGATTGTCTGCGCATGTCTGTTTTTTGACGTCTCAGAGAGAAAAAGGGGTTAATCGTAAGTAGGTCATCCACCAAGAACGACCACAGAAAGGACACCACCCTGAGAACAGCTTTCGCATCACTATACTATGGCGACTCAGTGATATATCCGAGTTCGAACCCTCCTGAATTCGTGGCTTCATATAATGTTTTAGAAATTAAAGCAAGCATAGGTTCCGAAAATGGTGAAATAAAAAACTTCATGCTCCGCATTCAAACATAATCTACATGATATCTATCGTCACGTAGTACTTTGATTTGGGTTCTTGGAAATTGTTATTCACAGAACCAAGCCCATACACTAATTTCAATAACAATTCAGTTTCAAATGACCAAGTATGTCGAAGATATCACTTGAGGAATGTAATAATATAACTTTAAGAGAGACTCACTTTTTCTCAGCATAGTTGCGGTTATATTGTTTATAGGTCAAACTAGATGATTTTTATTAATCATTGTTGGATATCGATTCTGAAAGTTGATCATGATAATAAAAATAAATCGTCTTTATTCATCACCAAAAACTGAAAACAAGTCTTCAAATAGAAGATTTGCAGTATCATTGTTTCATAAAACATTGAATACAACAATAATAAAGTGAAAATATGAAAAATAATTAATCTGCTCTATGGAATTGGTGGCTTAAATAGATTTGGTGGGGCAATCGCTTTTACAGTTGCAAGAAAACCCGGAAAAACCTGCAACACTATCTCATTTGGAGAATTGGAATTAATTGAATGAAAACACTTGAAGAGGTCTGTCGAATTGAGAATATCTGTTTTTTTAAAATAGTATGGTGTATCAAAATGCTTCAAAAAGTTCAATTTGAAAGAAGGCGGTCTATTAACGCAACTGTCATCAAAATATCAGTCCGTTTTGTCTGCAGACAAGGTGTAGTAGTGGCCAGAATCAACTCCAGAACCACAGTCGGCTAGCTAGATACTTCGAATTAGTTTAATAGACCTGTGATATGTAGAGTTATAACTAAAGAACTTCAAAGTCAGGATCAGATATTCAGGTGCTTCAACAATACTCAAATATTTTATGGTTGTTTTTGCACAGATTCGGCAATAGAGGCGATTATGACCTTTTAAGTGTTTGGTCCTGGTGATGAATGAGTAGTTCTGCATGGACTGGATTTCAAAAAGAGTGGAAAACGCAAGGTCTAATTCAAAATAGTCAACGAAGTTTCTGATACGTTTTCGGCATTTCCTGCCGCGTAAAACTGCTACGAATTTTCCTCTAGACGATTTTTCTACTGGAGAGTGGAAAACAATTTCTGGCACGCAAAATTTTGTTCAAGTAAGCTACATGAGATTTTTTAATACATTTGAAGAAAAAATCTAGTTACGGAGAGGTACTTTCCCGCACACGACTGCTTACCAGAACTCCGCTTGAGAAAAGAGTACTCTTTCCGTGCTAAATAGGATAATAACTATTTCATTTCAACAAATTCTTTCGGCACTCGCTCTTAAGACCCTTTCGATTTAATGTCATTGAAAAGAAGAAATTGGTTCTCAATAATTAACCCAATCTTGAATATTTACAGTTGTATTAATTATTCGATTCTGATATTTCTTGTTTTGGATTCATAGGAATTGAATGAATAGTAAATAAACAAATTTTTGTTTACCGCTTGTGTAACACATTGAAGTCGTTGATAAAAAGTGAACGATCTCAGATAATTAAATTCAAATGAATATGTAATCGGAACACAAAGAAGAATAACAAATGTTGGCAGAAGTTCATAAGTCTTGTACTAAGTGATAATATATATCTAAATTCACATCAATCAGGAAATTTACTCTTAGTCAGTAAACAGAAGTTTAAAACTCGACCTTATCGATAAGAGATCTAAAGAACCCCGCGAATTTCTTCCTAATGATATTTGATATGAATGTGAATAACTGAATTTGATGATTCTCCAATATACGAGGTAAATACATGATGTGAAAATCTTATGGAACCTGGGACGTTACTCAAAGCTAGCATAGTGATTGAAAACACATCATACGAAGATTTATTGATATCTAGTTAGCCTAGACCAGTTCCCTGCATAAACAAAATATTGCGTTACCATAGCAACGAACAATAACTTATTAGAAGTGTCAGTGTATAGTTTGATGTCAAAAAAGTAAACCAAAGTTACGCAATAAATTAAAAGAAAAAATATGTCCACCGAAATTGTGAAAATCGAAAAATTGGAGTATCGAGCCATAATCAAGTACCTGTATTTAAAAGGGTTAAGAGGTAAGCAGATTTACGAAGATATGCTTAATACCCTTGGTGGTCATTGTCCTTCGTATGAAAACGTGAATAATTTGACTGCAAGCTTTAAAAGAGGTAAATGTTCGATTGAAGATGATGACCGATCGGGAAGGCCAGTTTCTGTGTCAGTCCCGAAAATAACGATGCAGTTCATGACACGATTTTAACAGACCGTCGAATTGGGCTAAAACGGATATCTGAAGCACTGAATATTTCATACGAACGCGTTCATCATATAGTTCACGTCAATTTGGACATCTGAAAAATTACTGCGAAATGGATCCCCAAATGTTTGAATGTTGACCAAAAGCGTTCAAGGGTAATAGCATCGCGTTCGATCTGTGCTCGATCTAAAAACGATGTAGACTTCTTAAACCGAATTATTACTATGGATGAGGGTACATTTCTATGATCCAGAAACAAAGCAACAATCGATAGAATGGCGACAGTACGTTTCTCCAAGACCAAGAAGTTTCGTGTCCAAAAATCTGCTGGAAAAGTTCTAGCTTCAGCTTTTTTAGGATTGCCATGGAGTAATCATGATTGATTTTTTGGATAAGGGTAGAACAATAACTGGAGATTACTATTCGACATTACTGAGCACTTTAAAAAAAATTAAAGAGAAAAGCCACGGAAAGCTATCCAATGGTGTTTTGTTTTTGCAGGACAACGCCCCTGCAAACAAATCTCATGTAACCATACAAAAAATTCGTTATTTAGGGTTTGAATTACTAGAACAGCCCCCCTTATTCACCAGATTTGGCTCCGTCCGACTATCATCTCTTTCCTCAACTGAATAAAAGTTTTAAAAGTCGTAAATTTTCTTCCAACGAGGAGGTAATAAAAGCTGTGGAGGTCTGGTTTGCAGAGCAAGAAGAAATTTTTTTTTAAAGGTTTTGAGACGTTGCAGGTTCGCTGTAATAAATGTATCCAATTAATAGGAGAATATGTTGAGTAATAAAATATTTTGACATTGAAATTTTGTTTGTTTCTATAGTAGGCTAAGAATTTTTCAATATATCCTCGTATATCAGTTATTTTCAGATTATGCGGACAAAGAGGAAGCGTTAGAAAAGCTGGAATATCAAGAATATGGTAGTGCAGATTGAACATTCCTGTATCTTGGTCCGAGACTACAAGTATCTTCTAAAAAATCTCAAGATCGCAATGATTTGATATCATTCACGAAATAACTGAAGAAGTACTCTACCAGAAATTTATAAAATTATAGTCTTATGAAAATAGGCTTTGTCTGTCATTATTTATAATATTATCTATTGCAATTCGTCTTCAACGACATGCTCATAAGTATGAGTGTGCAGTGAACGTATCTCGAACGAAATGCCAAAACCCATTTCGAGCCCCACCAAACCCCACTTCAAAAAATATTGAATAACAACCCTCCCATGTATAATAAAACCTTGGAAAGCTCTTTAAAATGCTTTTCAGTGGGGATGTGGAGGTGTTATCGTCAGAAAAACTCAGTTGATAAGGATAGCCATTCCATCTAACACTGTTAGTCATTTTAAAGTACTAGTAACTCTCCTGGTTAGTTGACTGTCAAGAGTTTAAACAAATAAACAGTACCGAGTCATGTTGTCTGCCTTTGGCATAGCAAGCATGATTTTTGAGGAGGGGCATAAATTTAATACATAATAACATCTTTGAATTTGAATTTCCAAATCGTCGAAAAGCCACTGTTCACTGCAGAATTAAGCTATCTGAAAGTAAGATGTCGCTAGAGTATTCTAAAAATGATTCTCCCGAATATCAGAAAATGCTCGAAAAGATTTCGGTTCAGCCCTGGGACTCTGATGATTAGAAATGATTCATAGCATCGAAATGTGTCGAGAATGTGACGTCATATTCGAACGTTAGAAATGGGAAGCATAGTACCGATATTTCGAATATGACGTCATATTTCGATTCTATAAAACATTTCTAATCATCGGAGTCCGGGGGCTGATCGTTTGCTTCTCACGGAGCTAAAGTGATTCAGAATCTACTTGTAGTTACGTGAGCTCTAGGTACCAGATCTTCCTTGCTCGCACAACCTCTGCTTTTTATTTTTTATTTTTTTCTGAAAACCTAAATGTTAATTAAAAATCATGTATTCTTATAAATTTTGCAAAATCCAAGGCAGTGTTCGCCGAAATGTCTCACAGATCCATTGCAGTTTTGTTACATGAAGCTTTCGAAGTGTTCTGGGGAAGTTTTTCACTAACAGAGTTTCCCCATTAAGATTGCTTTCAATGAATAGGTGCTCGTTAGTTCTCTAAATTGCAGCCCACATTTTTGCTACTTGAGGATGATGACTTGAGCTCTTTCATCGAAAGGTGTAGACTTCACTCCAATAAAAGAGTTTTGTTTATTCAAACATCTTTCATGGTTCCAGGCTCAGCATTAATTAAGTTAGTCATTAGTTCGCAAAATTATATTCTTTTATCAGAGACATCAAAGTACCGCAAAATAACAATTTTTTGTTACGGTTGTAAAATTTCATGATGATTCAGAACTTTCTGCACCAATTCATGAGAAATTCCTGTTTCTCGCAGTGGTTTGAAACGAATATAGAGGAATTATTTCAATTTATCCTAGTACCTACTTCCACATTCACAAAACTTAGGTGTTCGCAACTCAAACATCAAATGGGAGCAAAGGAAAGTATGGAGAAAGTTCTGTGATGATATGGAACAAACAATTGCTCGCACAAGCTCCGAGGAGCTTCTGAGGGGTTTCTCTCTCCTGGAAGATTAGTTACAAACCTCAGAAAGTGCATGAGTCCACCGCATATCAGCCAAATAAAAATAATAATATGTGTGTTGCCTTATGCTCCGGGGGATGTTGAGTCCGTTGTGGAGAATGAGAGAAGTGCCGATTCTATTGGAACTACTCATTCCCCACCCTCAGGCAAATTCAAGCCAATAAGCCTGATATATAGTCCTCCTCGATCATCAAAGTAGGACGATTTTCTCCTGGCGAAGCGAACATCGTCCAAAAAGAGGAGAAAAAACGGACTAAATATCGAGATGTACTCTTTTAACTCAGTAGGCTTTACCCATGGTAAAAATGTTGATTCTGTTAATAGGGGTCCTTGGTTGAATAATGGAAACACTGCTATCAAGCTTGAAAATCATACCGGCTTGCCATGGTATGGCAGACATCTTAGCCGGACTGATGCAGAAGGTCGTAATTCTTGGTTCACTCCGCCTACTCAGGGCACATGATTCTCGGACCCAGTAATCACTCACCCCACGGACGTGGGGAGTGGTTACTGGAGTTTATGCCACACCAGTACGCTCTCCGGAAGTATCGGAGCTCCGGAAACAGGGCCTGACTGGGATATTCCTGAAGGGGAAAAAAATGTGTGATAATAAGTGAAAATATATATCGAGGGGGTATTCAACATGGTTGCTCTTCCATATAACCCCCACGAACCCAGTGGGAACATTTGAAAAAACCCACCCAAATACTGGGAAAGAAACAATTGAGATACTGAAGGTGAACAGGGCTGACTTGGTATAGGAAAGCGGCGTACAAATCGCCTCGAACAAATGGAATTTTTCCTGTTCTATCGCAGCAGAGAATTGATGATCTAGCACCAGATATATTCAGACCTGGTTAACACTATTCACTCATCACCACACAGTTTCAAATTAGCAGAAAGAGATTTGGAAACAGCAATAAACAAAATACCTTTCTGAAAATATGTAACTAATAAGTAACTAATAGCATTCGTCTTTTTTGTTCCTTAGCAGTTAACTACATATGTATACGTGCCACTTCTGTGAATTTCCTTTCATGGATTGTCACTTCAATTTATTGTAGTTTTTCAGTTTCCCGGCACTGGTTTCGTTTCCTCAGAGGAAGAACGTATTCAATGTAGGCAAAAAAGGATAATTTTTCTAGAAGTCATTCGCCAAAGCTTGTTAACTGGGATTTCTTTCTTTCATGGGAGTGGAGGTTGCCTTTTGAATTTTTGTAGGGTGGGTTGATTGGGCGCGGAGGGGGTGTTAGTATCAAGTCTCGCTTATATGCTGTTTTGGTTCTGACTTTGCTTCGGATATCTTTTTTCATTTTGGAGATATACCCACTGGCTAGTTTTAAGTTTGACACAATGTATGTATATGTATATTAACCATTATATTTACCCTACTCCTTCCCTACGCACAGACTATATGTTCTGCAGGTTTTCCAAATTGTTTTTCCCATTTCCATTTCATAAAACCAATCTAACTATGTGATTATGAAGATGAACACATTATTTTTTTTTTTGTTTTGAGGTCCCAAGGTGAACATCTAGTGATTCGAGAAGACCATATTCCGGATACCGAAGCGACGAAAACCAGAAATGTAACATTGCGACTGAATCTCCTTGAGTTAGACGTTCATCTGAAGGTCCATTGTTGGACCTTGAGTACTGATGATGCACACTACGAATATGTTGAGTTGAAGTCTATTTGAAATCCTGTTAGCATTTTATGATTTATAACAATCAGATATATCCACCCACAAATATGAGGTTCAGAGCTAAAACATCACCGAGGCTTTCCGAATTCAAAGATAGGAAGAAGAAATTCGTCTCCTGTGATCCCTCGCTCACGGACTGATTTACTTTAGTGGAACACCGCAAAGACTAAGTATTAAAGGTTTTCACGAAACTTCAAGTTATCTATTATGCTTCTCACTTGCCTCAACAATGGTTATTCGTCCGGCTAAGATTTCTGCCATATTACGGCAAGCCGGTATGATTTTTAACTTTGATAGCAGTGTTTCCATCATTCCACCAAGGACCCCTAGAATCATAAACACCATTTTTATATAAAGATTTGGGTAAAGCCTGCGGAGTTTAAAGAGTATTTAGTCCATTTTTCCTCCTCTTTTCGGACGATGTTCGTTTCGCCAGGAGCCGAAAACTCTATGCCGTTATTATTATTACTATGTTCTATGGTTTTATTTGTTTGGATCAAAAACCGAATTGCTGTGAGTGAAAGCACATTTTTTTCAATAACGAATATACAAATTCAAGCTTAACTATATATGAAAATCCAATACAGCGTGATAGTGGTAGTAGCCAGGATAGTACTTGTTTTTTAGTTGAGATTCGTCAAAATCATTTCAATTATCTAGAAAAGATTACAAAAAAATCAAAGGTATTATTTTAGTTTCACTTTTGGGCTGTAGGGGCCACACCTATAAACTGAAGAGAATCAAAATGGAAAAGACAATCAGATTACATCCGCAATCTGGTGTTTGTACACAAGATAAATATCTTGTGCATTCCGGTTAAACCAACATCATTTCCCTTAGGGCTAGAATTTGTCACCATTTGATCTTGCTTCTTTCCGAAGCAATGTTTCCCTAATTGCAGACTCTTGTAATCACTTTTTCCAGTAAGTACTTATCGTTATAGGTATCGAAGTGAAAGTGTCGAAGATCCATTTGCCACTAGATTTGAGCACTGGATGCCGATCATTAATTCATAATATAGTCGCAACCATTATATAATCATTAACGGACGTCTAAACTGGGACACGTTATATGTTATTGTATTATGTAAGTGGACGTGTGAATTGTTTCGCATCAGGAAAATATTGGAAATTCCAGACGAGGTTACGTTGATAGTTCTTTCACGGTTTCATTACTGAAAAATTACTTTCTTCTGGTATTTTTCAACGGAATAGGGCTTTACGAAAGAGTAAGAAATTTGTGTTGAAACGTTTTATGCTACAGAAGTAATGGGAGTTCAAGATGACTATATTTTGTTCGAAAGATTATATAGAGAGAATCCATCCAATTATGCGCAAAACTGATTACAGGGGGGGGGGCTGAAAATCTGCTCAACACTGGTTTTGTCCTGAATAAAAATATTTTTTTTTCCAATTTTTGGAAGCGTGTAACTTTTCAGTGACAGGCCTGAGAGCTTTTGTTTACATGGAAAACTTCCTTTGATTTTTGATAAGGAATATAACTTGGGAAATCCATCTCATATGGTACTACAATTCGGCCGAATGGAATAATCTAATAACTACATCACTTTTTAAATTCATGAAAACGCAATTTGGATCATAGCTCACAAACCCCTTTACTTTACTGGAACACCGTACCCATATTTTAATAATCCAAAAATTGCTAATTGCTCCATCAGTGGCAGTTTCATTGAGATCGACACAGTTTCGAGTTCCCACGCTTGTGTTCTATGAAAACTTGTTTTTCCTATGACTCACTTTTTTAAAAAAACGGTAAATCTCCCGAATGAGTTCTCATGGTCTGATCATTACATGATTTTCTTTTTCGTTACCATGAAATAACTTATGCTATTGGTGACGATAGTTCAGTAGTTATTTTACTCCTGAAGCTCACTTTTTTCATATGTGATTTATTTTTCAATTTTCAATGTTCTTTTTTATACAAATACGCAACTGAGAGTTTTATGTCGTATCATTTGCAAAAACCACCGGACCGATTCAAATGAACGGTTTCCTAACAGACAATATGAATTTCGTGGTCAATTATTTTGATATAATTTCTCGTGACAATACAAAATTGCGATTTTAACGTTGTATATTCAGCTATTTTAAATGTAATGATTTTATCAGATGATTTGAGCAGAAATTGTTTTCATTCAGTAGGATATATCTCAACTCCAAAAAATAATAATCGATATTAATGAACTGAAGTTCCATAATTTATATAACTTATGATTACAATGAGATCATACCTATGATTATTATACAAATGACCAGGATATAATCTATAACCGCTTTTTGCAACCTCAGTGCTCAGTCAGTTAGTCAGTAACAAAATAGTTTTCAATACACAAAAGAAATACCTGTTTGTGAATAAAGATATATGCATAATCAATCAAATCAGTTGTTGAATGTACCGTACGAATGAATAGGCATGTGAGGTGAAGGTCTTTTGGCTGATTTCAAACTTTTTCGAATTTCAACTAAGACAGATTCAATCGGTTTCGAAAAACGCCACTGCAAATGATAATAAAAGGAGTTTTTCTTCAATGGCACGGGATATATTCAATCGCGTTATTTTTATCATTATATTTTCCTTATAACAATGTAATTATTATATTAGCATACCAATAGCTCCCACATTTTATAAGCCAAAACATCCGTAGGAGCATGAGTTCGAATCTCAGCACTGTCACCGGTCTCGTGCATGGCATCACACCTATTAAAAGGCAAGGGTTACGTCTTCCCCTAGCTCGCACAAGTCTTTGACTTCTGAGGGTTGCACGTAGGGGTGCAACCGGTTGACGAATATAACAATTATTTCGATGCTCGATATTATCAGTAGGAACTACCACTTCATGAGAAAACCATATGAGGTCGATTTCAAAAAGTGTCTCTCACAAACTTGGTTTTCTGTTTCGTGCCAAAAGCCACTTCACTTACTTCAACTGATTATGATTTATATACTGTTTATATCTATGAAGTACAGTCCCTAAACATATACTTGAACTTTTAGATTATTTCCGAAAGGAGCCATTGGTCTCGTCGGTGATGCCTCGCTTACAAGCTCACTCACTTTTTTGAAACACCACATAGACGATGCTCTTCTATCTGAAATATCATCAATCGGTCCACCGTTAGCAGACCCATTTAGACTGATATGTCGAACTCAGTCTTAATATCTCTTTTAAGTCACTTTTGAGAAATCTAACCTAACTTTTTTTTTATAGGGCTCGTTCTTCCAACAAATGGTAGAATTATGGAGCTATGTACCCCGAGGCAAACAGTCTGCAGAACTTCAATAGTTTCACCAATTTGTACCCACTTACCTTCTGCTCACACGATGTTCTCTAAATATTACAGTGTTTTCCTTTTAGTAGTAACCAGATCATCAATAAAAATGTATTACTTTCTCCAAAGCTGCTACATTCAATCGGCAGGATGATATATTTTCAAAGTTCGAGAGGAGCGAATCAGTCATCCATTAAATCCAAAAATGTGATCAAGAAAATCATGAGAATGAAAAAAGAGAAAATGCTTTGGTTCATCTTCATGCAGCTGCACAAATACTTTAGTCCGCAGCATCCATGTGAATTTGATGACAAACTGCGAGTCATAACGTTCAATGTCGAAAACGGGACCAATTTCAACGCTTGAATGGTTTACTTGAAATGTAAATGATCCCATGCCTGCCTTTCAATGGAAACAGACTATGCAGAGAAAGAAATAAAACCTCTTGATCAATTCAAGCCTCATACAGTACAATTATGTTATTAGAATACACCAAATCTAAAATTACATGGCCTCCTTATTAGTCTGCTATATCTGTGGGCTATTCATAGTAGTTTACATCTAGCTGTCGCAGCTTTTTTTCAGTCCATTTCACCATAAATTTTGAGAAAAATAAAATTAATTCAAACCCAACAATCGAATTATCATCTGATGAGATAAATAACTTTTTCAGCAACATAGCGGATAATATCATAACTTCGCTTCCGTATGTTACAAACGAGGACCATTTAACTTTTAAAAAATATCCTGCTCCTTGTAAGTAATTTTTCTTTCGGCCAGTTCACGAGGTAGAAGTTTTGGAAGCGATTAATGCATTGAAGGACTCTAAATGTTCGGATCCCCATGAACTCAATGGCCAAATATTAAAGGAAACCTCATCTATAATAATACAACCTCTTACTTCACTGATCAATTTGATTTTATGTAATGGTATCTTTCCAGACATCTTCAGATTCTCTAAAGTACTGCCCCTTTTTAAAAAAGGTGATGCAGCAGCCATTGATAATGACAGACCAATAAGCAAATTGGTTGAAATAATAATTAAGGATCTGCCAGCTTTGAGAATAATAATATTTTCAGCAACTCACAATACGGTTTCAGAAAGTCGCGTTCAACAATACATGTAGTGTTTGACGTCGTGTCTGGTATGGTTGAGGAACTTGAGAAGGGCAATCAGACTGCGTTAATGCTTTGTGACCTGTCTAAAGCGTTCGACTGCGTCTCACTTGAAATTCTCTTGGAAAAATTGAACTCTTATAGGGTTAGAGGTATTCCGCTTCACTTAATAAGAACCTATCTTACTAATCGTCAACAAGCAGTAATAATCAACGGTAACTTATCAAACTATCAAGCATGGCGTTCCGCAAGGGTCCGTTTTGGGTCCGCACTTATTTGTGATTTATGTAAATGACTTGTGCAATAATATGTTGCCGTTCAAATCGGTCCTCTTTGCGGACGACACTACTTTTATTCTTTTCGATAAAAATAGTGATACGTTACAGGTTCAACTCAAAGAGGTAACCAATGGTGCTAATGAGTGGTTTTTATCTAATAAATTAAAATTGGATGGTGAGAAAACACAATACATCCAGATATCTGCTAATAATCAAATGATATCTAATTGTGAAACTAATGAAGTTAAATTACTTGGCTGTAATAATATTGACTCAACTGGTCTGCACATATCTCCCAACTGCAGAAAAAACTCTCAGGTTCTCTATTTTTCCTTCGCCAATTGAAGTACATCACTAAAACAAATATATTAAAAACTGCATATTTTTCACTGTTCCATTCCCGTATTAGTAACGGTGTACAACTTTGGGGGAATTCATGTCACTCTATTAAAATATTTAGGATGCAAAAGAAGGCATTGATAGTACTGTACTGGCTAATATTGGCTACACAGATCACTGTCAAGAAATTTTCAAAAAACTTAGAATTATGCCACTGCCAACTTTATTTCTATGTTATGTTTTGACTGAAATACATAAAAAGAAACCATCCTTGACGAAACTATCTCATATTCACGGACATAATACACGAAACTCCAATCACATTAGAATAAATTGAATTTCGTCTGCACGTATGACAAAAAAATTCATTAGATTATTCTCTGTACAATATCTTGCTTCAAGATTTCAAGCTCAGTTTGAACAGTTTCAAGAGAAAATTAAAAAATTATTTGTTGAGGTATTGCTTCTATTCTGTTGGTGAATTCAGAAAACATTTTTGTGGTAACACACATGTCACTGCTTCTCTTTAATTTAAGAAGAAATATAATTTCAAGTTCTTGTGTTCGTAATGTTGTGTTGTAATGCTGTGTTGTAATGCTGTAAACTTGTTAATTTAAATTTTTTATTTTACCATCTTACATTTTTACATTTTTATATATTTTCTATACATAAACCTAATATGACTTGCTACACACATAGTCAAATAAAATATTCTAAAAATATTCTATATTCTACCAGCAGCCATTCCTGACAATTTTGGGGACTAGATCTGTAGTTTGTGCTGAACTGTGACGTATTGGTCTATTTCAAATTCCATACCAAAGAACAACATTTTTAGAGAGCTTTGCAATGATGGAAACATGATGGTGAGAGAATCGAAGTTTGCTCATATGTCATTTTGGTTTTCCTGACTTCGTCTCAAAACATGTTTAGGCACTTCTTGATATCTCTTCAAGATATCTCCACTAGCAACTTCCAAATTTGATCCTTCGTAAGTTTGTATTTCCAGCATGAATGATGGATTTCCACAAAGAAACCATTCTCTTAGCCAAGAGAATGCTGAGAAAAACATGAACAGATTATCTCAGTGTGCTGAGATGTAATGCTATCTGAGAAGAGCGTTGTTGTGCTGCTCGATGTTGTAGAAAAAGTTGTAGAGATGAGATTGTGATCGGAAGTCCTAAATGGAGCACAAGATTTCTTCTGTAAGGGTTAGGAATGGCTGTGAAGTGAAAGATTAAGTGTGTTGGCAGACTGGTTATTGACATACTGGTTAAAGAAAAAAATTGTTGAAATTGTTATATCTGTCAACCGGTTGCACCCCTACGTGCAACCCTCAAAAGTCAGAGACTTGTGCGAGCTAGGGGAAGACGTAGCCCTTACCTTTTAATACGTGTGATGCAATGCACGAGACCGGTGGCAATGCTGAGATTCGAACTCACGCTCTTTGGCTTATGGGGCGAGAACTCAACCCGCACACCACCGCGGTTACTGACATAATTATTGATGATCTTGTTGATTCCGCAGATATTGCAGCATCTTCAAATTATGCCACGCGAAGATAATTATTCTTCAGAGAACAGCGTTATACCTTTTCAATAGTTTTCCTTCACCAGTTTTTTAATTTGGGGTTTTCTTCAGGGTGCACTTCTCTAAAAAATTGATTTCTAGAGCTTCATCGTTTTTTGAAAGAAGGAATTCTGAAGAAATTTTGGTAGGTCTTGTTAGAGGAATATTGAAATACTGAATGAAGTGAAGCTGCTGAGGGTGAAACGGTGGCTATTCTGTAAAAAACATCGAACGTGAAAGTACCCATAAGAGAGATTGACGATACGAAAACTAACCTACCACGCCCTTTCATTGAAATCACTCAGACCTGTTGAGAATAAGCAATCCAAATATGAATTCCAAGTAAATAATTTCACGATAATATGAAAAACTGAATTTATACGGCCGGTATTGAAAAATCTATTAGAAATGTAGTGAAACTACCAAAAGAACAAAAAATAAATTATCATTCGATGTTGATGATTTTCTCTAATTGATTAAGAATCATCAACTATTTGAATTATTAGAATCATTAACGCCCAACAATTTTTTCTGTTTGCTTCTTTAAGAGTTAGGAATTTTTGTTATATTTGGATGAAAACTCGATAAAAACTGCCAACCAGCTACAGACATGTTATTTTTGCATCTCTGTTCTTCCCCGAATTTACTTCTACAAGCAAGCTCTCCTAAAAGCACCTGCCCCCTTATCACTGATAACTTTTCGCCTGTGGCTAAATCAAAAGTGCCTCTATCAATAATCACCGGCTTATCAAGCTTTGGGTCCAAGCACTCGTGCAAGTGGGACAAACCACAACCGACTTGATTACGAACGGAAAGCAAGTCGCAGCCTACTAGTCCACTGCGGACGGTCTTCTCGAACGAACGAAAGAAGTGCACTCAGTGGAAAAAGCGGTGAAAGACGGAAGCTGGCTAGTTTAGTTGCAGCGCGGTTGGGAAACAAAACTTGCGGCTTAGTTGAAAAAAAATTTGCGAGTATTTTTTTAAAATTTAATATTTTTGTGAACGGTTTTTTATTTTTTCAATATCCTGGAGTCATGATCTGAAAATACTATCAGTTAGATTGAATTTGATTATGTTGAGTTTATGTTTGAACTTTTTGTGCCGGTGACAATACCAA
This sequence comes from Chrysolina americana, assembly GCA_958502065.1. Lineage (NCBI taxonomy): Eukaryota > Metazoa > Arthropoda > Insecta > Coleoptera > Chrysomelidae > Chrysolina > Chrysolina americana. Next base: position 62,499,060 of record OY293416.1, on the reverse strand, counting down.
CATTTTGCGGTGAATTTTGGATACTAAGTGGTGCTTGAGCTTATTGGATTATTTTTGCAGCAGCTGTTAATTACTCTATAAAGGTGAGAAGAATTTCATAAAATTTCCATAATCAAAATGCTTTTCATCAAGAATTTTGTGATTTTTACTGAAGATGCAGCATCCTTTATAAAATTGAAGTAAGTTCAACTCGTTCACTTCTTATATCTCTACGCAAAATATATTTTCCAAAGAAAGTTCAGCTACATACTCTTTGGATTTTAAACGAGTGACGAATTTTTCTCGAAAATGAAGAATTTGTATTGGTGGTGGAAGTTTTTCATTCTATTACAAAAACAATACCAGCAGCACTTCATTTGAAATTGTTTTCTCTAATTCAATTTTTCGATGCCAAAAGTTATGAAATTTGAGGTTTTCTCTCAACCAATCTGCGAAGATTTTCTGATATCGCCATGGGAAAATTTTGTTTTCTAATGAATTGATGGAAGATGGTTGGTTAGTACTTATACAACCTCAGAACTTGAATTATACTAAATAATTTATAACACACGTATACCAAAACGATTTGATTCTATTGCGTTTCATGAATATTGAGTGATTATAAGTCATATATCATCTTTAAAGCATATAGCGGAGATGACTTGTGTTCAATCTTTATAGAGGAATTGTTCAAATTAGGTAATGAAAATTCAGGATATTTCGTTGTTCTCCACTTCCTCAATCAAGGATACTTGCATAGTTTCTTTTTAATTTGCTGTAAATACTAAAGTTAGTGATAATATTTCTTCGAATGAGAGAAAGAGAAAGAAGGAAGGAAAAGTGCGCGTTGGTGGTCCATTCTTCTTGATTCTTCTAAATGAAATCTGCACCCGGTCTTCGTTTTTATTTCTGCATCAGATGTTTTCAAATTTGAGACAGACATTTATATTTATGAGATTATTTTTGATAGAACGAAATTTTATATACTATAGATTATTATAAATTGGGAACGGAGTTGAATATTTTCCAAGTTGATTAAAGATTGTTGGGATGAGGTCGTCTTAGGAAAAAATATAGTCAAGCCAACGTTTCGGCAAAATATTTCGCCGTCCTCGGGACTCTAAAATTCAAAATTGTGAATAATCATATAATCTTGAAGTTTACCAGTTACTACTTTGTTGAATTTTTCATCAACCTGTGTAGTCAAAAATATAATATGAAAGTAGAGTGATCCAGGAACCAGTACCTATGGAGATAAATAATTTCAAAAATAGACTTACGTGAAGGGTTTTGGTTTTCTTGGTCAGAAAATGTAATAACATTCCACACAAAAATAAAACTAGAAACGAGACACTGATAAATGAAATTGGGCAGAAGTTTCCTCTTCACATTTGAATATACCTTCGTTTATAGCAACTTCGAATGACTGAAAACACATAGATGGTAGGTTTCGTTTCTTTTGCTCGTTTTATTTAGATGGGCACTCTTCAGTATCTTGCATACAAATACTTCATGCTATTAGTCATGTTTCGAAAGGTGCATTTGTAAAATTTTGATAGCTCACAACTTTTGTGTATTCAAAATTGAAAATATAATTATTCAATTTACCTAAACAAGATGATTTACAATGTGGGATTTATTAGCCTTTCTTCTTCAGATCCTGTTCATGTTCCTTCGTTCTCGTTGTTATATATCGTTGTGTTTGTGCTATGTAACATTCTTCACAATTACTACACGGAATCGTGTATACAACATTTGATTTGTGTTTAAAAGGTGTAGTAGTTTAGTTTTCATTTTTGTGAAACATTTTTGTTTTGGTATTATTTTTGTGTTATTAAATCAAGGAATACCAAAACCTTTTACGTAAGTATAGTGATATATTAAGAAAGATTCAGTCGTGTCTATCCAGACTGATATCGAAATTATTGTTATTAATCTTTCGACCACAAACGTTTACACTGTGTTTTCTGATGAAGAATTCAGAAAAAGCTGGTTTCTGAATTATATGTTGAATTATCCATAATTTTGTTTTTTAGAGACCTGAGTATATGGTGATAAAACTAGACTATCCACCCCCAACAACCTGTATTCATTAAAACTCAGCACTATTTTCTGATTATTGTATGGCAACGTGCCATACCAGAGCAAGCCTCAACCATACACAGTGTGTCTCTCTTTCAGTGGTAGAGGTCCTCGATTTTTTCGAAATATAAAAGATTACCATTACAGGTATCCAAAAGCAATGTAGTCTTCTTCAATCAGAAATGTGCTGCAAAAATTGAAACTTGTCAACTATTTGCAGATATGTTTTTTTTTGTGTTATTACCGATCATTAGTACACGAAAATAGTAATTAATAGCACTTGTCTTCCCGAAACTGAACACAGGATTCTCAATTCTATTAAATAATATATCGCCAAGAAAATGTTTTAGAAATTGTATGTATTGATTACTGCTTGTATATGACCTAACCTGTACTGATGATGTGTATTAACCCTGAAACCGGTCTCCCAGTGGTGCTCTGTTCTGAATTTGTATGAAAATATACTCTTGTGAAATATTTGCACGAGCGTCTAAAACATATAATTAATTAATTCAATGGTCTTAGGGGACAGACAGTACTTATTAAATTCATATTGTCTAGAACGGAGTAGAAGGTTGCGTTTCAAACTTATTAGCTCAAAATATACTGATATAAACGCTTCGGGGGAGAAAGCTACATAACCAGTAATTAATCATCGCGAAGCTGTTAGCTGGACAAGAGGTTTTTCCAAATAAATCATGCTCACCAAGTAAATCTACGAACTCAAAATATCAGACCCAGTTCGTTGAAAAATAACTGAAAATATTTACGTGGTTCTGATGATACGTGTGCAGGCATGAGATTGAAAAAATGAGTATGGTTATTGTTTAATATTTCATACTGAAATTCATCCCCAAGAAAAAATCTAAAGCGGTATGTTATTATGTTTATTGCATGGTTTTATTCTTCTTATTATTATTATTAGTTGAAGAATCTTACATTAGTAATTTATGCTCTCAAAACTTTTCTAGGTACCTAGTATATGTTTAGCTATAAGTTGAAGATGCATGTAATTAGGTTTCTTGTATCCTGTACATTTCCTGACAAAATTGCTGCACTGAGAATTCTACCTGGTATTAACAAATAATATGAAGGTGGCATTACCTGTGCATCGTATTTAAATGGGACCATTGTAATGAACAATTCCTTTTAGTATTTCAATAGGTAATCATCACAGATTATTTGAAGCAAACCCCTTAGAACTATCGGGAATCAAGTAGATAAATAATAATCATATTAATTAGGTTTGGAGCATTGGAAAATAGTGAATTTTCATTAAGTTTTCCAGAAACGTTTTCATAGAAAGATGTTCTGACCCTGTAATTTTAATTTTACCCCTTTTTTAAAGGAAACGTTACTGTGAAATTGAGGATTCTAGAGCAGTAGTATTAAATGAAACAAACAATATTGGTAACGAAAATATCTAATATCGAAAATCCCAATATTACGAAATTATTTCAGCTGGACATTGCACGAAAAACAATTGTCGATTTTAAAACTAAATAATATTAGATCAAGAACGAATTGAATAAATGAGATGGGAGATGAGAAAGTAGGTGAAAAGACACCTAAAACAGTCAAAAAAGGTAATGGAAAATGCTCAGGAAACTAAGAGAGTAAAAAAGACTACCATTGGGAACAGAATAATTTGATTTGATGCCGTGAAATACTTGAACGTTATCAATTTTCCACCATTCCTCAAATGATGAAATTTCTGATAAGTTTGGACTTGGAAACTTACGCAAAAAAAGAATAATATGTCAGTTGGGGGTACCCAGGCCACCTTCCTTTTTGAAAAAAGGTGCGAAGAGTCGCAAAATACAAATATTTGAAATAAAATGTAAAAAATAATATTCAGTGAATGAAAAACATTAGAACTTTTGAAAGTTTTAATATATTCTTGAAATTTAAAAGTGAAACTACACTAGACTTGAAATAAAGTCTCCAGGCTATAAGAAAATATTGATATTTTCAAGTTCAATCATTTGTAAATGAAACCTTGTCAGATATATTGTTTACGTTTTTTTTTCTCTTTTCATATCCTGAGGAAAATCGAAATCGATTTAATATATGCGACTGTTTTGCATAGGGCCTCATCGCATATACAAAATGTTTTATAACCCAAAGTTCAAACAGATTCCTTCGAAAGTCATCGTTCGTGGTGCTCTCAAAGCCTACTTAACGGAATTTTTTAATTTAGTATCTATGAAGAACCGAAGATACATCCAATAACAGCTTGATGCATTCATCTCTTCACAGCTGGCTAGATTACCCAGCGGATAAAAAGCACGTGTTCCAAATATTTTCGATAATATTAGTCAGTCGGAATACTTTCTTTTTCAGTTGGGAAGATTTATTAAAATTCAACTCTGACAGACCATGAATAATTAATGGAAAAGAAATACTTTTACTTGTTTCATTCCAATAGGGCATTGTCTTTAAACTAGAGATAATTGTGTTACTCATTCCCATAGAGTTTCGAACTATTAAGTTTATGGTTTTAATTGTAAATTTGGATGGTTATCGCAGTTTATGAGAAACAAACTGATCGTTAATTACCATATTTTGACCTTGGATGATTCTTTGTTGTTAGAAGGTGCACCCCCCGGTGAACTGCTTTTTCTTTCTATTCATTCAATAAAACAATGCTCATCCAAAATTGATGAAGAGTTAGTCACTAGGTTTCGTAAAAGATATGAATACTGAATATTCGTAAAATATAGAATCTTTCAAAACTCAATGTCATATGATAAGTTATGTAATTTTCTGCCAAGTTCTGCTAAGGCTTTTCATAACAATTCATTCAACAAAAAACAGTATAAAAATTCAATTACACGAAACTTTTACCTATTTAAATTATGGGACTATTTGTGGAAAAGATAAAGAAGTTTTTGATGGCATCCTTCCGAAATTGTAGAAAACATTATTCTTACAATCTACGAATTGATATCAACATTTTTCAGAACATCTATTGACCTCCAATAGAAAATGGAATGTACTAAAAGCTACACCAGCATTTATGGCACACTCCAAAAAAACTCTTATACAATTTTTGAGGTGGTCGGTGGATCAGCGGTCTAATGCACAGGCCGTTCGAAACTCCAGCATAGCGATAGTCGGTTCGAATCCGATGTAGGTACGAGAATTTTTCTCAACTACTTTATATCGGATTCGATAGGCGGCCGCATGCCTTGTTGAAAAGCAATGGGTAAATTAATGAAGTCGAACGTAGTCTTGGAAGTTTATGGTGGAGCCAAGTTGAATCCTATAGGTAAAGTAAAATTGAACTGTAGAACTGAAGATAAATCTTTAGAATTGGACGTTTTGGTGCTGGATTTAAGTGTAAAACCAATAATTGGATTGCCTAGTTGTAATGATTTAGGTTTTATAAAGAAATCAAGTAGTCTAGAATCTATAAAAAATAGGGATCAATTTATAAAAGAGAATCAAGATGTTTTTGAAGGTTCAGGCTCTTTATCGGAAGAATGCAACATATCCTTAAAAAAAAGGTAGCATTCCTGTCGCTAGGCCATGTAGGCGTTAATAATAAAAGAGAGATTACAAGCCAAACTTGAAAGCTTAGAGGAACAGAAAATAATTGTCAAAGTCCATAGGGCCAGTGAGTGGGTTAATCCACTTGTTGAGTTCTCACACTGTCGTTTGGTGAATAATTGGATTTAATCAAAATTTCATCAAAATTTAACTTTTTATTGACCAGCTCGCGCTTTTTATATTTGCATTTATCGAAGTAACTAGTGTTCTAGGAGTTCCGCGTTCAGGCGGTTGGTACCGTACGCGCAACTCTCTCGCGCAAGTGAGACGGAGCCATCGATTGAAGGCACTTTCTTATCTTTGGTTTTCACAATCACAACTCGGATCTCTATTTCAATTCTCAACTCTCAATGATTATTTGTGTTCGTTACCAATACCTAATCGCGCCCACCTCACGTTCTCGGTAGTAAAATTTATGAAGATTTTATCAATTTTTTGAAATGTCGACCGCAACAAAACTTAGGAACTATATCGCCCAACGGAGTACTGAAATAATTAAAATTGGTGAATTGAAAAACGTGGCGGACAGCGCGCTGGCCGATATAGAGGTTCATGACAATTTCAAGTGCCGTTACAGACAAATTGAATCAATTCGTGAGAATTTCGATAAGCTATATCTCTCTGTATTGGGTGCGCTTGCTTCTCAAGATAACCCTGATCTCTATGCTCAAACCAACATTGTGACTGCTTTTGAGAATGATTATTTTCATGTACAGGCAGTTTACATGAAGTTATTTGAGAATAAATTGACGACCACTCCTGTTCCTCATACCAATGTTAGACTCCCTAAAATGGAATTACCAAAGTTCGATGGCGATGTGAAGTCTTGGCAAACGTTTATTGATATGTTTGACTCCATTATACATACTTATGATAGTATTTCGAATAGGTATAGAGAAATTTTCATATCTCATAAATTGCCTCTAGGGTGCCCCTCTGGCCTTGTTAAATGCACACCCTTGACGGGTCAAAATTATTCGGTGGCTTATACCGCCCTTACAAAGAGGTATCAGAATTCACGAATAATGGCAAAATCGCACTGGCATGCTATATTTAATACTAAGAGAATGTCCGATACAGAAAATTCTCGTGCTCTTAGAGAACTCATTGATACGTTCAATGAACATATTGCGGTGTTAGAGAAGTTGAAGTACCCAACTGAACAATGGGATTTTATCCTCTTCAACATGTTATTTGACCGTTTGTACTCTGCAACGGCTACAAAATTTGAATTAGAAAATTCTTCTTTACTGCCTAACCATTATTTTTAGACCCTCGAGTCATTTCTGACTAATATTTGCTCAGCAATAGATACCGTCAACTTCTCGATTCCTATTACAAAATCAATTGAGTATCCGAAAACAAAGCCAACGAGTAATTTTAGTAATAAAACTCAATATCCCATATATAAGACAGCTTCCTCATTTTTTGTTTCAAATATGAAACAGGATTGTCAAGCCTGTCATCAAGATCATTTGATATACAATTGCCCAGATTTTACATCTAAAACACCAGATGAGGAACGATATAATACCACGAAATTGAATAAATGGTGCACTAACTGTTTAGGTTCGAAACATTCAGCCACTTCTTGTACCTTCAGAGGGTTTTGCCGCTTGTGTCCTACCCCGAGGAAGCATCACACGCTTCTACATGTACCCAACAATAATGAGAATAATTCTGTAAGAATGCCGTCAAATTTCCAAGCCAGCACTACCATGACATCACCTCCAAATCAAATGAACTCCTCAAATGCTAGCACATCCCAAACCCTAACAGTGAGTGTACCATCCACCCGCTCGAGTACCATTCTCTTTTCAATGGCCATTGTTGATGTTTTTGATAATAAAGGTCAATGTCAACCAAGGGTGGTATTATACAGTGCGAGCCAAATTCCTTCAATTTCCAAATCGTGCTGCACATGGCTTGGACTAACTCGAAGAAACGTCTCACTTGACATTCAGGAGATTGGCCAAATAACGGCTCACGCTTACCAAGGGGTTTCATGCACTATTAAGCCTCATCTGAAAAATCAGCCCCTATTTGATTGGCTGATCCTAATTTTCACATTTCTCAACCAACAGATATGCTCCTAGGAGCTGATATATTTGCTCATATTCTCAAGGGTTCAACACGAGTTGACAAGACCGATAAACCAGTAGCTTTAGACACTGTTTTCGGCTGCATAACCATGGGAAAGGTTATCTCCTCTCTCCCTTCTCCTCCTCTTTGTTCATTTTTCACTTCGGTACAATTTTCGTTAGAAAAATCCCTCAAATCATTTTGAGAACTCAAACAAGTTCCCACAGCTTCTGTTCTCTCCAAAGAGGAAATGAAAGCTGAAGATCTCTATGCGTCCACAGTCTCACGCGATCACTCTGGTCGTTTTTGAGTCTCATTGCCTTTTAAAAAGGAAGGAAGTGTTCTACTTGAACTGCGTTTCATCGAGTATTAGAATTCTTTACAGTATCCCACAAACTACTATTAAGTGTCCTTTGGTGCGTATGGACTATATCAACCAAAAAAGTTGAAATTTTGAAAAGTGGGATGTGCTAATAAATAGTTGTAGCAAAATATAATAGGAAAAGAGCGCCACAGCAAATGATAATTATGGCCGTCCTCTATCGGCACAGGCTCTGCCTTTGGGTATACTCTATGAGTGTTCATGAGGGAGTATTATTATTATAAAAAAATATCAAGTGTTTTTTAATCTTTCAATTACCCGTCAAACCGTATTTTCAAATCGTACTGGAATTTCAAACTAGAATTTTTCAGATTTTCCGACATTACTCGGAGACGACAATGTTACAAAATGGAAACAAAGTAGGCCCATCTGGACGAGTCAGGTAGAAAATATTTAGAACACCATATTTTGAAAGGCTATTGAAATACATATACAGTTGTTGCTGTAAAACTCCTACTCGGTTTGAGTAATGGAATAAATGTGTGTCATTTTTTGGTTCGTGTGGGATATATAATGTGATTTGAGATTTTGTTTCGCACATCGTAGGTGTTAATAACGGTAACCAACAATCAATATATACTTCCCATAAGTTGTTATGTATCAATTAATATACGTGTGGATTCTATAAGATCTCAAAAGATGTTCTAATGTTTCAATAAATATTAGAATAGTCCACGACTAGCAAGGCAAATGTTGACCCTTGATTTGTTTAAAACACACTGAAAAAAAATATAAAAACAACGTGTATTCTGCTTCGCTCAACTATAAGACTGATGACGAATCAAATGAATTAATGAATTTCTCCTAGGTCAGGAAAGACCTATACTCACAGTCAAGACTGGCAGATTTGCAGATATCTTTTTGGAACATTTTCTATGTTTTCAACTTCCAAACTATTTCCATTGCTCTCACCAGCTCTTTACAAACCTAATTTTGACTTCCTGATCAGTTCCTATCAATGCCCTCTTTGAAAAGTCTATTTTTCTGTTTATGGAACAATTATGGACAAGTTGTGTTTTGAAATACAACTTTTCAACCCAATTATTGAATTATAATGAATATTTTTCTATACGTGGGTTCGACACATTTGTGACAATACCCCCTCTCCGAACAAAATCGCGTGCTACGAACGAGTATGTTTCAACCAACTGGTGATTTGAAACAGGTTCATAAAAACCATAAAAATTAATAGAACGCAAACATAAATATACAAATAAATATCCGCAGAAGACATCTGCTTGCACCATCTCCTTTTGAATTCTACTGGGTACAATTGGATTCGTAAAGACCGACTTTGATCTTTTAGTAAAATCACTCTTTGAAATATACAATCCTTCTGATACATTATTTCATGAGTCACTAATCAAGAGGCAAACTATCTCAAATACTGCGTTCAGGAAGTCCTCCAGGAAAGGATGGGAGTTTAGCCTTTGAAACACCTTTCATCCAATATTTCTATTACCTATGTAGATTATATTCAATCCCCAAGCAAAACTCTTAAGTTAAGGTCCCCCGGAAGTTGAAACTACAATCCACTGATAAAGTAAAGGAACCCCTTTACCATATCGCCATCACCGTTCTCAGAACAATACTACATGTGAGAGCTAGAGAAAACGAGACCCTTACCTTTCAACGTGTGATGCCATGCACGGCCCAATAATTGAACTCAAATTAGTTAAACTGAAACAGTTACTTCTCTGCGCTTTTGCGGTAGATGTTTCCTGAAAACTATGAATTTCTTCAGGGGTGTCACGCAAGTCTGCAAGTGAAGATAATATTCAACCAATGTCATATCAGTGGTAGTCAGAATTTCAGCCTAAGAACGCTCGAAGTGTAATTATAGTAATTTACACATCTAGTGTATCAATGGGGGCGTTTAAAAATCGAGATAGTTCGATGTGCGAGTCGCTATTTCAATATACGAGTTTCTGATAAAAAGAAGGAATTCTGGACTAAAAAATACTTAGGTATTCAACAAAATGAACGGTGCAAATTCGACAAAAAAATTACTCTGAGCGCCCTGAGCGGGAATCCACGAAGAATCATGGAATATTGAACTCCGAAACCGTAGGCATAGGGTGTAGTCTGTAATCGAAACATTGGTGTGATTACTTCAGTGGCGTATCTTCGGAGGAAGGCGAACAACAAATATTCAAAATCTTAACGGATTGTTCCAAAATTTCGTGGATTTTTTCACACATGATAGACTAGTATACCATTTCATTTTACGTAATCGATTAATTTTTATTCAATTTCAGTAAGATATAGAAACTTCAGATTTAAAAATAGATAAAATGAACAGCGCAAAGGTGCCTTGATTTATTTAAAATTTTAATTTTTCTGTGTTTAGCATCCAATTACAATTAATAGAGAAATCGATCATTGATAGGAGTCATTAAGTATCAATTTCGTGTACATTAAAATTACTCGTTAATACGAGGTCGACGGAAATATTTGTCTATCATCTAAATCTCTTTTACCTATCGATATGTGATTAGAAAAAGAGACTATAATGAGTATTCAATATACAGAATGTAAAAAAATAATTCCTGGATATCTAGAATTGCGAAACGTAGGTATTTCAACGAAATGTAGTACTCATAACAGCTATCGAGAAAACAAATGTAGGGGATAAGTTGGCAACATTCATCTACAAAAATGGTATTTGTTTCATGTTAAACGAGTTATAAAATTTTTCTGTCATCTTTGTTTACTGATCTTGTTTCTTTGTTCTCCTTTTTTATGGGTTTCCATGTTTACCATATAGTTTTTCCTATGGATATTTAGACATTTTTTACTATCCGAATTCTCCAAATGAGCAGCTGACTAAACTGTGTAGAGATTTAATTCTCAATTCATATCTAACAACCATCCAAACAATTTTTTTCAAAGTCGGCGAGTTGAACAAACTTGACTTCAACAGGTTGTAGATGCAGGAAACATGGCCAATTGCGATGCCATTATTCCATTTCGGGTAGTACAGAGGTTTATTAAATAAGTATGTGACCATTTTATTAGATTGAGCTGAAGGCTTGTATTCGGTTTTCGAATTTACATAACGAGTTGGCGCGACGGTTTCTCAAATTAATATACAGAGTCGTTTAATGAAAGTGATAAAAATTAGATATCGCCAGATGGTTTTTAGTCGGACCCGTTAACAAAAACTGTCATTCTGTTTAAACACGAGACCCATCCACAATAGGTACGATGAACTTACAAATTCCACAATCGCCGTTTTTTTAATAGAATGAATTTATTCCAAGAAAACTTATTTACTCATGAAATAAAATCAATTTGCAATAAATCCCCATTATGTTGCTTGCTTGACCTAAACCATTAGTAATTTCGTCCGTCGTTGTCCATTTTACTAGTGGAAGTACTCGATTTCATGGCCTTACTGATCTCGGCTACACATTTGATCTCAGGGTTGCTTGAAGATGTTCCCGTTCATCTTGAAGATGTTCCCATATTCACATATTCTTCGAGCACGTTCCGCAGGTTTTCGGTACACTTCGTGGGTCAGTCTCACGCAACATATTTCGATGAGTACACCTAGAAATGCTATCCGCTGGTCGTGTTCAGTCACCATGGCTGGGGTGTTGAGCATTAAGGTGGTCAAGGAATCCGTTCAGTGTGTCCCTTCCGTGTCTCCAAATGACGGAGGTGTCATCCACGTAACGTGGCAACATGGTCGGTTTTAAATCAAAGGCCTTCTCTTCAAATTGTTGCTTGAAGAAGTTGGCTATCACTAGGCTAAGTGGAATTCCAAATCGCCACGCCATCTAATTGCTCATAGAAGTTTCTATTCCATTGAATGTAACTTCCCGTGAAACATGCTTTGAAAAGTCCATCGAAATCATTCGGAAACATGATAGTTAGCTCCCTCAGAGAGTCTTCTAGTGGGTCGTTGGTGAACAAGGACACAACTTCGATGCTGACCAGAATATCGCTCCGCTCCAACGTTATGCAACCAATTTTCCCAACAGAGTCTGTTGAATCCTTGACGTAGGAGTTCGTTCTTCCCACATGAGGCTGGAGAAGCGAGGCTAAATGTTTCGTCAGGTGATACGATGGCGAGTCTGGGTGACTAACTATTGGTCTCAGTGGTATGTTAGTTTTGTGTACCTTCGGAAGCCCGTAGAGCGTTGGCCTCGGCTTCACAATACACCAATCGTTTGCCATTTGATTATATTCTTACTTCTTATTTGTCAGAACTGTATTATCACTTTGATAGTGAAAAAAGTCAACATTTACTTTAAAATCAGCAATATTTTTTGTCTTTTGCGGTAAAATGACGGTTCCTACGGAAATGAAAGGTTCGAATTCAGGAGTTTCCAATGCAATTCAAACCTTAAATCACAAATAAATCTCTGAGCGACCATTGAAGTCCGAATAGAACAGCTTAAGAAAATTGTATGCCTCAATAGAATTTCAACCATACTTGCGATTCCTACTGAAAACGTTGCCTCGCCATCTATTGCAATTTTTGACGGAGGCGACCTCTTGGGTGATGTGTGTGATAGATTGATACCTTCGTCTCCTAAAAAGCTTATGAGACTTTTAATTGAACTTGTGAAACAAGATGATCTAAGAGCCCTGGAAAAAACCATTACTGAGCCAATTAGACTTGTATATATTTACCAGACATAGGTACATCTTATACAAGAGTAATAGATATTTATAATTATTATTAAAACTTGAGTGCATGTTATTGAGAATTTCATCTCGAAGAATTTATGTAATTTTGTATTTGAGAATTATTTGAGAATTATTATCAAAAAGTCAGATGAAATAGTTGTCAGTCGGAGTATTTGATTTTCTTGAACTCTCTTAAATAATATTGGTGTTATTTGGTGATATTATTGCGTAGTCGTCGAAAAAATAGTGTACATTACTAGTATGGAAAGTGCATCATTTCACAAAAGTGGGCGGCGCTAGATTAATGTGACAGTTCCACGTTTGTGAATTGGTATTTTTCTTCTAGTAACGTATATACTATTTTAAATGTGGGAGAAAACAATTTATTCAAAAACCCATTTTTTATCCGCATATAATATTCTCGTTCGTAGGCGGAAGGAAGAAAAGTTTCCAACATAAATTCATGATTTTAGGGTCAGTGGAGATCGGAGATCACATTGTGGTAAGTGGGTCACATTTTCGAAATTTATCAAATATAATTAATTGAATATGTTAATGAAATATGTGTATATCACAACAACTGAAGATAAAGAAATGAATATGCATCAATATTTTCATACTAGCAGAGTGACCAGAGTTCAAAGTTTCTTATAAATAATTCAATACATAGATGCTGAAGAAAAAGCATATTACTGGAGAATACGTTTATCTCATATGACCTATGGCCCAGGGAAATACCACAAGTTCTTGTTTATTGATCAAAAGTTGCTTGTAATGAATCAATCAGAAGAAATAAGTTTCATATTGCTATTTCAAATTTGCCTCAGTCAGCAACTTATTTGTCTTCATGATTCTTGAAGATTCATTCCAAGATGGTTTGAGATTGAATGGAATTTTGACGTGGGTACTGATATAATGAATTGATATTTGTATTATTGCCATGAACAAGTGACTTCTCGTGTCTTCTGAGCATCACAGCAAAGTACCATAAAAAATTACAACTAAACTTTACTCTCCATCTCAATAACCTGATACATTATCCTATGCAAATGATTGTTCATAAAACACTTCAAAATAATGATATTGATTCATAATGTAAGGAATTTTGTTAATAATGAATAATGGTTGTATCTGTCGAACGTTACAACCAAATCCATATCACGTCAGATTCAACCACAACAGGGCTTAAACTTCGCTTAACCGTAAGAAGTCCGTCGCTTACAAACTCAACTAGAAATAGGTGTCATCAGTCCGGCAAATAAGGCTCTTGGTCAGTTAATTAATTGCTATAAAAATAATCTCATGTCAAGTATAAGGAAGCTTCAGGCACGGAATGGCTGAGCAATCCGTATCATGGTTATAGTTTTCAAATTGCCGACCGTCAATCAGCAGAATGCTCTGAGAATGGTGGTGGTGGAATGGGGGGTGGGGAAAGCGTTCAGGCATTTTCAATGCTTGGTAGATCTCCCATCTGGGCATAAACCTTAGAGGATGCATGGTGGTGGATTCATATCTTCTTGAATTGTGAATAATTACGCCAAGGCGCTACACGAAGGGGTACATGATAAAAAAGAGGTAGAGGAAACTCTCTTATTCATCAACATTCATGAAAAAGTTGTTGACCTACAGATATTATCAATACCGACAGTCATCCAACCGGAAACTTGTGTATAAATTTCTGCTTCTCACTAATTCAAGTAGAAAGAAAATCTTGTCAATCGTAAAATATCCCATCCCCACCAAACCAACGTCTCGGGGATTGAAATGTTGCAGTATTTCAGGAAGTTTCGTCAAAAACCTATCGTGACCCCTAAACCCGCCATTGACGGTGTCTCGTAACCCAATTAATAATGTCGGAATCGACCGACGTTGCCCAATGCACCAGTAAATATTTTATTAAATTCAAATTTCAGCCTTGGCTACAAAATTATTCATTCAGTGCATCAAACTCGGCTAGGTCTTAGGATTTCGCAAATCGTCCAATAAAGGAAAGTCAATTCGAACTCCGCGACCGTGTCGGTTCGCTTTATCATTTTCACTCGATTACCTAAACTACCTATGGTATTGTGTCGACCAGTTTTCGATTAATCATATAATTTCGCGAGTTGCGTCGAGTTATTACCCGGCTCGGAAATGAAGATGGTATTGAGATTATTCATTGACCTTTTGATAATGTTGCTTGATATAGTTTGGGTTAGGTTATGTTTAAAATGAGCGGGTCTGCTGGGCCCTCCACTGCGACCCGTAAAGGTCTATTGTGGATCATACCAATTCATATTTCACCAAATAAATCCAGCTTCCTAACCGATTAAGCCGATTAGTTTGTTTGGTGTACAATCTGTCAGGACCGAGGGAGAGAGTGAAACTCTGCTAAACATCTAAAACCTATTTCGGTACGAGGCGGGGCAGGCACACAGTATATGCTTAACTGTTTCATCTTCAAGACAGAGACATGTCGGGCCCTCCGACAGTTTTAGTCTTGTCATGTGATGATTCAAACGACAGTGGCCTGTGAGTAGGTCTGTTATCCCTGCTGGAGACCAAAAGTGTTTTGGTCAAATTCTCAGAGGAATGTATGATTGCCTTGGAATTAGCCAATACTAGTATGTTTTGCCCGAAGTTCAATACTTTCCTTGCTGTCCAGGTGTTCAAAGTACCTATATTTGGCAAAACTTGTCCTATATTTGGCAAGTTCTGGTCCAATGAACCTACTTGCGGCACCTTCCCTTACAAGAAGGTCCGCCATATCATTGCCCTCCATATCGGAGTGGCCAGGAATCCAGACCAGAGACGTTGAGTCTTTCTATTCAGGAGAGTCTTCTCTGGTAGTTTGGCACCAATTAAGACGTTGATCGATACGAGCCAAGTGATTTCAAAGACGCTTGACTGTCCAAGAAAATTTTGATCGATCTTTGTGTGAGGTTGGTTTCTTCCAGTCTCTCTACACATAGATCGATGGCGTGAATTTGCTCCTGGAATACTGTCACATATAATTCTAGACAGGTTGAAATTTCTGTTTTTAGGTATACGACTGTATTCACCATGTTTTTGAACCATCTGTGAACCAACAGAAATATGCTCTCATTAGCTCCTCTTCTTGAAGGACCCAGTCGTCCCTCTTCAAAATTCGAACGGTATATGGCAGGTAAAAATTCACTGTGGGATTCATTATATCAGAGGTCATTCCCAGAATGCTTTGACTCTCAGTGTCAATCAGCAGTCTGCTACGCTCTGTAACGTCTGTTGCATGCATTTGGCAATATAAATGATTCTGAAGGTTCTCCATCTAGCCTCTCCCTACAGGAAGATGTGGGGAGGGGGTAGGTCTAGTAGGATTTCCATAGCTGCTGACGGTGTGGTGCTGATGGCCAGACCAGCGTGTCGCTGTAAACTTGAGAGCTTCACCTGGGCCGTTCGCTGTGAAGTTTTCGGCCACCAGGCAATGGCACCGTATGTGATCATTGGTCTAACAACCATCACATATATCCAGTGGATTTGTTTGGGATCTAGGCCCCAGGATTTTTCACAAATCTTCCTTAGGGACAGTCTGGCTTTATGGAGAACCTTTTCCAAATGAGCGTTCCATATGAGTTTTTTACCAAGGGTGACCCCTTGATATTTCACTTCTGCTGCAAATGGAATAACCTTTCCATTAAAAGAAAGTGGAGATAGGTCTGGCAGATTATTTTTCTTTGTGAAAGGTAGTATCACACTTTTGCTAGGATTGATCTGTTTCCTCTGGCACCAACTGTGAACTTCGTACAACGTTCTTTGGAGGATCTTAGAAGCTACCCTTCCCGACGTGGTACTTTCCAGAATGACAAGGTCGTCTGCATACTCCTATCCTCTCGAGGACATTGAGCAGGTTGTCCATCAGGAGTGACCACAAAAGGAGTGAAAGTACCCCACCTTGTGGGCATCTCCTGGAGACCCTGAACCTAATGAGCTCATCTTGAAGAGATGTAGTGGCAATCCGGTTCATGAGCAAGGCGTAGATCCAGCCTTGTCAAAGGACTCAAAGCTGATCGGTTTGGTAGTGCGTTATTTAATGCTTCTTCAATACCGAGAAATATGGATGACACTATTGCAAGTGTATTATAATCAGGCATTGGATTTTTTGCTTGATTTGACTGGAAATGATCACTTGCATACATATTACATTTTCCGAAGTTCACATCAATGCTCAGATAGGTCAGACATCATTCGAGTCATCCTGTCCTATACAACTCATGATGAAACCCAGAGGTGAATAGTCTTCACCTATGAATGAAGCCGCGATCTACAATAAGTCAGCCGCAGCGCCACTTGAAAGCGAAGCAAGAAGCACAGACTCCAAGGAGAGTTAATGCATGAATTCTAAAGCCTTGAGGCTCGAATTTTCTGATCACAAACAAAATACAGCGACAATTTGTAAATATGATTTTTTCTCATGTTCTCGAATGCTGTGTCGATTGAGACAAACTCTAGACCTTATAATCTGTTGTTTCTATATGATAAATTGGATACTTTTGATAGTTTTCAAACTAGAGAGATGAAATCTGATGGATGTGTCTGGTGGTCAATTTTTATGTCGAACTCTGTGGTGAAAACCGCATATCGATATCTCTGTTCGATTCTGAGTTTTTCAAAAATGTGCATTTTCGAAAAGTAGCTGTAATGTTTCTGCAGATTTGAATAGAACTTGAAAATACTGCTCCAAAAATGTAGCAAACTTGATGGTTTGTTAGTCATCTTGAACTGCAGAACTTTTAGGTATTTTTCATGTGGAATTTGGACCGCACATCACATTAATCAAGTAGGTTTTCAACTCGGCGATTAAACAGAATGAAAATGTTTACTGGTAGCTGGCAAATTTTTGATCAATTTTCAAACAAATTTGCAATTTGTAAAAATTTGTAAAATTTGTTTTTACAAATCACCCAGGTTTTCGGAGAAAACCCCTCAAAAGTAGAGCTTGTGCGAGCAAGGGAGATCCGGGACCTACAGTTTAAATAAAAGTGGAATCCGAACCACTTTAGCTCAGTGGCAGGCTGTCCCGGGGATCGAACCCGGGCCGTCTGGGTGGGAGCAAATACTCTAGCACCACGACCAACTTCACTGTATCAATGAAGTATGAGAATTATGAAAAATAGAAGAAATAAAGAAGTCTTCGACAGTTTGGCAAATCTTTGCATAATTTCATTTTGTCATTCGTTTTAAATTTGTATCACGCTTCTGTGCTTTTGAGAGTGTGATAATTTCAGAGCAATTAGTTGAAAATCCTAGTCGTGAGCAGATTTTATTCTATAATAACCGGATTGACAATTAATGGAACTAACTGAAGCCTAACTTGAAAAGGAAATAAATAATCATGTTCGAGTAAAAAAATCAATGGAATAATCATAGTCGCATAATTGTGTGTTTTGAATAAAAATACCTTTCTGGGTTATTCACAATTTTTTTATATGATGTATTCGCATTGGTCGTATTCACGTATGAATTATATTTAGGAATAGCATGCGAAAAGTGTGTTTACTCATTCCCGAACTTGACTGCTGATGTCCGAACACCGCTCAGTGTGACAACATGTTTCTCGTCCTGTACTTGTCGGGGAAATAACTATTTACATATAATTTTTCCATATTCGTCAACAATAAAAAAAAAAGATATTAGAAATATATTTTATATACTCCGGTCCATAAAAAATTATTATTTTACGGATTATTTTAATAGTAATGGTTAAGATAGTAAAAATATATCATAAATACATTATGTTATATGAAAGTTTTCCAAACGCCGAAAAATTGTAATATATTATATTGTAGAGGAGTTTTGGGTCCTTCATAACTTATCGAAACCTATTGATATTATGAGAACGCGTTTTTACACTTTTTCTAATGAAATTCAACATCCTATAGAGATTATTTCAAAGCAGCACAATGCCATTGACACATCCATGTTCAATAATAACTCTATTATGTAACTACAGCTTCCTAATTCCACTCCGAACGCTTATTCAATCATTATAAGAGTACTTTCGTAACACGAAACGTTTTAATTGCCGAAAAATTTCATTTTTTTCGTAACCCTATATTTCTTAATTAGTAAACTCGATGGGTAATACATGAAGTTGAGTCTTGAGGTTGATATTGCTTATTTTTTCACAGATGATGAGTTTCTAATGAGCAACGATGTTTTCTTACACGTTCAAATTAGCTCGATATTTCTATTAGCGACTTTTGACAACGCTGAAATACTTTGGAATTCAAAATATTATTATTATATTATATTATCATTTTTTTTGGAATTGTCAGGTCCCCTAAAATGTATCTAGATGAGTTGATAAGGAATTTATGAAAAATTGGTGGGAAATTATCCCTTTTAACTAACTTCCCACGAATTTTTCAATTCGAAAACGGTTGAAGATAGATCAATTCTGCGAAAACTAATCGATTCAGAATGATGGAATTTCATGCTGATTCCGAAAATATATTATTTTTATATGATTAGATAAAAGGTTTAGCATGAAAAGGAGTAAAACGTTAAAAATTGCAAACAATAAAATTATCGAAAATTTTCATTTTCTATTCTCCAAAAAATTGCAAACATTCCTGAAAAGTATCTCGACGACACGATTTTGAATCATATCAAAAAACATTATTTCGATAACTAATTGACAAAATATTTTTATCAAAGAAATGCCCCTATTTACAAAATCGATATTTTCTCAGTGAAATGGCGATTCTGAGTCAAAAATACGGGGTGATAGACGGAAGTTTTTATTATAAATTTTCTTGAATTGTCAGGTCCCCTCAAATACACCTAGATGAGTTGATTACGGATTTTTAAAAACATTGGCGGGGTAGGAGAAACGTTGAAGATAGATCAATTCTGCGAGAACTAATCGATTTAGAATAAAGAAATTAATATACTTTGGAATTTTACGATCGGCAAAAAACTCGAAAAGTCCAAACGGTAGATCCCTAAAAATCATGAAAAGTATAAAATTATCAGATTCAGTTGAAATTCGCACTTTATACACACAATTCCATGCTGATTCCGAAAATATATTATTTGTTTATGCTTTGGTACAAGGTTTAGCATAAAAAGGGTAAAACATCAAAAATTCCTTTCAAATAATAAAATTTTCAAAAATTTAAAATTTTTCAAAAAATCGCAAACTGTCTTCAAAAGTATCTTGATTGATTCCAAAGAGTACCAGAAAAAATAATTTCGATGACAAATTGACAAAATTTCAGAATATTTTTGTCGAAAAAATGCTTCCATTTTCGAAATATTCACAGACGATAACAGTCCAGTAAAGTAATATTCAATATTGAAATTTTTATTTTTTCAAAATATAGCAAACGTCCCTCAAATGAACGACCATACAAAAAATATAAATTTCAATGAAATTTAGATTTTTTTTTTCATACAGGTGTTCAATTCCAATCAGATGGGGGATAGTTTAAAGGCCTGATTACAATTAGCACTCGCAACACTGCATAAATTTATGTCAGATATAATTCAATATTCGTAGGGGGAAGTAGTTGATTTCTGAAAGTTTTCCTCAAATTTCCGTAGCGTGGATAGAAGATTTCTAATTTGTCGAAATTTTTGATTGGTTTCATTCACTTCCAGCAAGTCATAATCACAAACAAAATATTATCAAATAATTGGATTCGCAACTAAATTGAAATTCACATATTCAATTAAAAAATATGAAAGGATTGTTCACTGGAATCTTCTTGCAGTTTCAGAACTGTTTGATGCTCACTTGTAATTTATTTTATTTTTAGAAAGCAGTCATACAGGTGGAATCAGGATTTTTGTCGCCCAAGAATATTACTTGAACTCAGCTTTATTTTTTTATGTGTGCAAGTGAGTTCGGATCAAGAGTATACTAAATGAAAACACAACAGTGAATAATTCTACAACTACAACAAAAAATTGTTTCATTACCTTGGGCTAAACGCTGTCCATCTTGTTCTCAGTAGACTAGTGCTTCCGCGCCATTCTAAAAGAATAATCTAAAACAAAAAAAATATTATCGACCTTAGGTACAGATGTGATTGTTAATTGGAATATGATGTAAAAAATTGTGATTTGTATACATCAATGCAAAATTTATTCAATTCATTGCAATAACAACTTTATCCGCTTTGTGTTGCAAACGTTCGTATCACATAACAATTCTTATAAGTTGATTTGAAAAACCACTGATATGTAATTCTTCTATTAGGGACACTCTCTGACTTTCACATTATAAACTATATTGAAATTATGTTAATAGAGTTTTTATAGGCGATCTAATCGATTAATGATTTTAATTTTTGTCTGTAATAGTAACGAAAATTAATTAATTTAATTTCAAAGAGTTGGATGCAAAAATATTATTACTATTTTTGTGACAGGTGTATAACTATTTTCCGAGTAGGAATTATTGAAGATACAAAAAGTCAATTCCAAACATTGCAAGTAGCGCAATGCTAATGGTATACAACACACAAACACCAACGTAGTTGTGTAAAACCGACCTAATATTTCTTACATGACGGAGAAATGCGTAAAAGACTGAATTCTCGAATAGTGTGACGGCAAAATAATCTAATTGGATTGAAATTGTTTGGACTTCCATTGCATTAAAAAGAAACCATATCCCCATGAAATTTTTTGTTGTTGATTTTCGAACATCTAAGATCTGTCATGAAAGAGGGGCGATACCACTTGACGGAAGACCATAAAACTAATATGAAATATGGTGGATTACGTAATCCAATCTTCCGCAATAAAACCTATACAATAGGTAAAGTCGTCGGCAAGTATTCAACAAAAAACAACTACTGCCCCCTACGACCATTGAATTATATTTGTTTAATACTTGGCAAAGTTTTCTACAAGAACCACTTTGCAATGCATTTCAAATATCAAAGCTGAAATTATTTTTCGATTTAATTGGGGGAACAGCTCCGTACCGGTTTCATGGTCATTGCCAATCATCAGCGAAGGCTAGTTCGACCCAATTGAATCGAAAAATCCTTTCATCCTAATTGGAAATTCCTGAGACAAACACTGAGGTATGAATTACCACATCGGAGGATGAAGAGGCATTTGAATAAACATCAGTTTGAAAACAATTGTAGATACGGTTGTTACTTTTTCTTTCCTTCTTCAGGCAATGGGAGTCCAAACAATTTCAATCATACTGAAACATTAATAACATTTTTTGCAAATCCAAAACTGATTAGATGAATTCCACTGTACATTCATTAATGCATTTTGGTCATATTTTTTGGGTGAAAAAAGAAGCCCCATGACAAATATTAATAATATCCTTTTCCCAGTCTCACAAGCAATTTTATTTGCGTCCATTCATGTGAGTGATATTGAGGGCTGGTTTTACTTTTTTCCTATATATTATTCCTGTAGGCCCTCTTCTTCGAATCTCAGATCGATTCGGAAGACAAGCTGGTATACAAACAATTACTTCCCACATCGATAGGACACGTGTTTATTGACAAGAATAACTACTTTCTGAATTCGCGCGGCTAGATTATTTGCCATCTTACGGCAACTTGGTGTAATATTGAGGTTCAGAAGTAACGACAGCACCATTCCTCCTATAATCAGAACCACGATTTCAGCTGACTGGTTTCTGTAGACTTCGATCTTTGGTTGTTGATGAGAACGACTAGATCATGCTTATTAGCTAGTGTTTGTCTGAGGATGGAAAATGAGTGTTTGTAATATATTTGGCAGTTCTTACTTTCCATTGCGGACTCTCTATTTCGTAAAGAATTAGGCATGACAGGTGCCTATTCTGTACCACACGTGCGACTACGATAGACCAGGGTATTGAAAACTTCATTTCGACAGGCCACCATGAATCCCTAGGCTTCAGTCCATCTGACCTATGGTTTGAAGACGAAAAGTACATAATGAAAGTCATCATACTGGGAGGACCACATCAGGATTTTATATGCAGAGACTACATAGTATGCTGAACATGCTCAAGCAGATGAATACTCATCTTAGGTACCTCACGTCAGGCTCTGCATCTAGGTACTAGGGTGTTGAGGACATCATCCTGGTAGGCTATCGTTAATACCTTGGTCTTCGACTGCCGACCACCTGACCTGAGGAAGGCCCAGGGCACATTGTTTGATGCGTCAAGAACTTGAAGAAAACTTCATTCAAAATTTCTTGGATAAAATTTTTATGAGTAATTTGTCTACATATCAGAATAAATATTATACTAGGTTTTGTAATCTTTGGTTTATTCAGTACTTTGAGGAATAGTGTTTCCATATCATCAAATCACTTATTTGATATGACAAAGTTAGCATCATCACCAACGAAGCTAATATACAGGGTTATGATAAAGTAATGCACAAAATTCATAAAACGTACAACGATCACTTTTGAAAAAAATTAAAAACACGTCAAACTGTTCTTTTTATTCCGCATCTTTTGACATAAGTTACAAAAATAACACGTCAAAGTTGTCAAAGTTATGACGTCATCAACAAAATTTTTTAATGGGAAGCTAAGATTTTTATCACATTATATGATAGAGCTTGTGTTTGTACACAAGGGGAAAATGGTTGCAGTAGGGCTCACATTAGAAAAAAAACGAGAAAATGAATAATTCTTTCCATTAAGTCTTCTAAATTGTTTGGTCGGTTAATGTAGACCCGACTTTTCAAATGTCCCCACAGAAAAAATCAAGGGGGGTTAAATCAGGTGACCTAGGTGGCCACTCCATTGGTCAACGTCTTCCAGTCCACCGTCCTTCAAACTGGTTATCCATAAACCTTCGAACAGTATGACCATAATGTGGTGGTGCGCCATCTTGTTGGAACCAAATACTGGGATCCAAGTTGTCCCCATTATTTGGATCCGGAAATGCCGCAAGTAGGTCCGGAAGCACTACCATACGAAGATGTTCCAAATACCGTTCAGCTGTTAAATTCCCGCGAAAGTAATAAGGAACAATAAATCTTCCCCGGACGATTCCTACCCAAACATTAATTTTTTGGGGATTTTCCCGAGCCCAGTAGCGAGAATTGTATCGATTTACAGAACCACTTAGACAAAACGTTGCCTCATCGGAAAATACTACACTATTAAGAAAATTTGGATTTTCGTCACAATGCCGCATGAAGATTTCACAAAATTCCAAACGTCTGTCCGGATCATCTTCTGAGAGTTCGTGAACAAGATGAACTTTGTATGGGTGTAGTTTTTCTTTTTTTAACATCTTTACTACAAATGACTGACTAACATTTTCTTGTAAGGCAATTTCTGTTGTAGTTGCGTGAGGGTGTTCTTCTACTGACAGCAAAATATCTAACTTCACATCGTCGCTTATTCCTGGTCGTCCAGATTTTGGAGCATCCCTCACGCTTCCCGTTGCATCAAAATTTGCAACAAATCTGCTTACTGTGCTTCTAACAATTGGAGGTCTTTCAAAATGTGTTGCGTTAAATAAAGCACATGCTTCTTCATTACTTCGAAGGCGATCGTCGTAACCTACCATCATTAGAATTTCTAACCCTTCTCTTTCGGTTAAACGAGCCATAATAATAAAACTGTGGTGACACTAATTGTACGACTGACACTGACAAACCGTTGTTTTAGTAAAACAATTGAAAAAATTTATAAGAACATATGTTCTTACTAGATAAGTTTAAGTTTGACCTCTTTTTATAATTGGTTTTGTTATTTTGTTTTTTATCCCTTTTCTCGTTGTTTTTCTTATGTGAGCCCTACTGCAACTATTTTTATCTTGTGTAAAAACACAAGCTCTATCACATAATGTAATAAAACTGATAGCTTCCCATTAAAAAAATTTGTTGATGACGTCATAACTTTGACAAATTTGACGTGTTATTTTTGTAACTTATGTCAAAAGATGCGGAATAAAAAAAACAGTTTGACGTGTTTTTGCATTTTTTTCAAAAGTGATCGTTGTACGTTTTAAAACATGGTTCTGGTGAAGTAGAGACTATATTCTTCGAATTATCTAGGTGTGTGGTTCAAATTTTTCTTACTTCTGATCCCTGCCATTTAGTATTGATTAAGAGTAACTATTGAAATCAAGGAATTGAATATTAATTTTTGTCCCGGTGATACAAAAACATTTCCCAAACATCTCTCATCTGTAATACTGCAACCGAATTACCAAAATTGACACCTTTTTATAACATTGCTTTCATGAGTTGATCTTGTCTTAGAAAGTTTTTCTAATTAGAATAATTACCTAGAAACCTTGATTAAACCTCAGCAAGCCAATTTATTCAAATAATTCCAAGAAACTGTCCATTCACGCTAATTTAACTTTCAGTTCTGCAGTCGAACTAAATCAATAAGTGATTGTTGCAATCAGATCACAGCAAAGTACAAGGCGACCTGCATTGCAATATGCATTTTTTTCCAATGCAGATTTGTACTCCCCCACGTATTTTCCTGGTGGTGGTTGACAGTCGGTACTGAATGAAAGGCATTGTTATCGAGAGAAGTTGAAAAAAATCCTTGATCTTGCTAAACTATATAATTATATACCGACTAGGGTATCGTTATTTCTTCGTATATATCACGAACCAGAGTAGATTTTTCCAGGCTTTGAAATAATGAGAGCGAAAATTCAGATCATTCCTTGAGTTTAAAATTATATCGTTTATTGAGGAAAATCTTCAATCGAATCGAAGAAAATATGGTGTCAGATTCCTACGATAAATAACTCAGTTACTTCAGTTCAAATAATTATAATATAATATTGTTGGGCTATATTTTCAGAATATGAATTAATGTTTGACTGAAATTATTTTGGACTTCCATTGCCTACATAAGAGAAATATTAATTTCCTACGGTTTAAGTCACAACATTTTGATTGTTCGTACCTACAATTGTTCTCAAGTGAGTGTGCAGTGAGATAATGTGGATCCCAAATCATCAAAACACAACGGCAATCAGACAAAGAAAGAGAGAAACTTTAGTTTACAAATAGAAGACTTGCCTAAAATTCGAATTTGTTTCCTTCTCGAATGGTAAAACTTTGGAATATATTGCAGAAGAAGGTCAAAGTCCTACAGCCATTTTAATAAAATTCCAAAACCTACCTTCTAGCACGATGTTTCATTAACATTCTAGGATGTCTTTTCGTATGGTGAAAATGAAAAAATCTTTTCTTTGGCGAATGGCATCATTTTTTATGTGCCAGGATACAATTAACTATGAACTGACAAGAATTACATGAAATGAAATAATATGACTTCATTTGGATTGTTTGGTCTATAGAAATTTTTACATCTGGGAAAATATATTAGACGAAGACTCTACTAGACTATATTTCAAATTCTCTTTCACTGTACAAGAAATCCAGATGGCCCAGGTTCAATCCCTACCGCCTGCCACTAAGCTAAAGTGGTTCGAATATTTGCAGCTAAAATTTGTTATTAATATATTGTTTACGAAACAGCTGTCTGTAGCGACAATAACGACCTATTTTTCTTGAAAGCATTTCATAATACGCATCAAATAATTCAATGCCCACGTCAAGTGGAGCCTACATCAGTGTTCCAGTGTAACGGATGCATTTTTGTTGATTGTAAAGATTGACCAAATTAAATTCCTTCGAATTTCAACATGCAAGTCTATTTATCTACTGACAGGTTAACCACTCTGAAATATGACACAATCGCATTTATTTTTCATTATTCTATCAACCCACAACATGCATCAGTGGTCGAATTTACCTCGATCTAGATTTTTTCGGAAGCAATTTATTTGTCAAGTAGACGACATATTGTCTACGATTTGCTCGTTTGCTACATGTGTAGTTTTATTATTCAATCAAGTTAATAGGTGATTATTTTCTCAGTCAAATGTGAAGAATGATGGAAAGATTTCACATCGATCGTTATGAACTGAAAAAAGTTAGTTTCACTTTTCTATTGTGAATTGCTTACTAATGAAGTATGTCTTGTGAATTTTCAGAAAAGCTGCAGCGTTTATAAAGGTATCAATATAATAACTAACATGTCTCTTGAGAAAATGTTACAAGACAACTATCACAAAATAAACTTGAGTACTAGAGACAAAGTTGGAGAACGAATACTTTGTTTCGAACATGTTGAACGAACAATAATAAAAGGAATTATGTAGTAGGAATTAGAATCATGAGAAGAATAATGCAAATGGATAATAATGACATACAAGAAAATAATGAAACCGAAGTATATACATTATGTAAAATAACAGATGCCGTATGTGTTAATAGCAACAACGACCTTTGATGAAGAGAAGTTGTTATTTGTTGTATTCTGTCCCACTACAAAGCGGGCCAACTCGAATTCTATTTTTGAGATCACTTCAAAATATATAAAAATTGACCGCATTCCTCTGACAACCCGACAAAGACCTTTGATGAAAAAAAGTGGATATTTGGACAGAAACGAACATATTCTGATCCACTACAAAGGAGGCCAATCGAATTCCATTTTTAAGATCAATTCAAAATACTTAAAAATCGACCGCACTCCTTTGACGACCCGACAATGACCTTTGACGAAGAGAAGTTGTTATTTGGACAGGAACAAAAGACTCAGATGAGGCCGGAACAATATATAGTGAAAATAAGAAAATATGCATCAATAAATATACTAAAAGAAATATAAATTACATAAATTACAAAACTGATCTACCCCACTTGAAACTGAAATTGAATCAATAGTTATGGTATCAAATGAAATAAATGAGTAGTCCTCCATTAAAGGAATCGTTAATATATCCGTTCATGAGCGAAATCGGACGTAAGGTCAGCTAGTCATTCATTATACAATTTGAGTTCCTTGGACATAGTTCTTGACTATATCTCACTTAATGGCAAGATGAAATGAAACATCTCCTCATTATCCAATACACATATTCAGACTTAAATTGTGATATTTCACAGCACAATTTATCAAAACTATATGCAAGTCCGCAGACCGACATACGAAGTTTTAGGTGACAAAATATGTGCACTCTGAAAAAATTCACATTAACATTCCAATAGCGTAGCCGCTGACGAAACTGATGAATGGAGTTTGAATACATATAATATTATTATATTTAATAATATGCCATTATATAACAATTACGCAAAAAGTATGGCGGAACGTTTCATGAATTTTCGAGTCTAGTTCACTGGATGATGGGCGAATATCTTGTTCGTGATAAAAAAAAGTGCCAGAATATCAAAAAAATATATTCGTATCATACACAGTATTTCATCATTGAGAATTTTACAGATGTAGAAAAGGTTATCGATTTGGGGACTTCTCTATCAAGCAGTCGGAATGAAACTATGAATCGTTGGTTTGATAGTGATGGTGCATGACTAAACTATCGACCAATCTCTGAAAGATCAACGGGGCATTCTTGAGTCCTAATGGCATTCTAGTAAGGAGATCAATACCAAATTGGCTAATAAATGCAGTGTCAATGTCACGAACTGATTTTTTATGATGGCCACTCATCAGGTGTTGTATAGAATATGGAGTAGATCATGGATTCTAGGAAGTTCGTAATGGTCACATTGTCCAATATTTTCATCAGGCTTAGATACAACTATTACTGGAACAGAGTAAAGACACCTACACTCGGCTCATGTTGAATTTTAGTTATATATCAATATTTTTCTTTCAGTCAACTTTTATTATTCTCTGATATTCTACGAACTAAAATTGATAAATCACTAGCTGAATTTGCAGAATGTTCTAGGCTCTCAACATAAGAAATGCTTCAATTTTCACTTTTCATTTTTGTGTTACAACCACAAAAACACAATTTTTTTTAATGAACAAGTTCGTAAAAACCGAGCAAACCATAGAAAAAAATAATTTCATGGCACTTCACATCATATATATTTTCTATAATACTTTCTCCAAGTTAATTTAAATAGAGTGAATGGTGAGAAATATTCTTATCTATATGTACCAGAGATGTTATTGAATTTAAATAACCTCAACCTATGCTAATTAAAATAATGATCAACTATTTCACGACAGGACTTCAGTTCAATTTTATAATGATTTTGACATTAATCTATCCACTTTGTCAAAATCTAACAGTTCAATATATTGATCATATAATAAATCTCCATCGAAAACCCATTGAGAGAAATATATCATAAAAAAAATTCTCAAATAACTATCGATCTCCTGTATTCTAAACTGAGGAGGTATTTGCTCAAAACTTCACTTGATGAATTAAATAGTCTCCAAAATTGTTGCAACATTTCTGAAAAATAGTTGTAGTGGATGGAAAAAGTTGGATTGAAAAGACCACCTAGAAGCAAGGTTTGGTTCACATGAGAAGTTACACAATTTTTATAATTTCCTTGAAGCGGTCATGAGACATCATTCATTTTGCAACTTCCAACCACTCACAGGTAAATTAGTCAAAAACTACAATGTCGAAGATATAAATATTATTGACGAATTATGAAATAGTATACATAGAAAAAAGTTGATTTGTATGAGCCATCAATACAAGATTTTGGATTGTTTGAACCATTATAATAATAGAAAGTGTAGATACAATCCATTCACATTATAATAATGATGGATATAAAAACATAAGAATTTGATGCATCTAGAGATAAAACTATTTGACACATTGATGAAATATATATCTAAATAGAAATTATATATTTGAGCATGACAGCAGTAGATCAATAGCTATCATGAGTTGGAGGGCTTATATATTCTGTGAATTTTTAAAATATGAATTTTGTGGAAAAGTTTATTTTTCTCATGAGAAACTCAATGAATCTCAACATACAAACAAAGAAATGCATCCTCAATCATTCCTGTATGAATTAAAAACAAGTCTTCCAGTGAGATCTCCAACAAGTTTATTGAGTTATCTTCATCGTTCAGAGCAATGTTACAAGTTGTTGAAGAACTTGATCTCTCACACTGGCAAATTTTTGCAACATCAACTGATTATAATTGAGTTCTGAAAGCGGTCTTGGTACTTAAAAACTAATTGAAAAGTTTTTACCAGGATGTGTAACTGTATTATCGATAGAAATATTATAAGCGTACACCTTTCTATAGTAACTACTGAACATCATTTATATTAGTTTTAATTTTTCTCGATTTGATGACTTTCAACTGATATTGATGTGTACATTTATCAAGTTTCATTCACAGAACTTTATACTCACTTTAGTTCAGAGCAGATAAATAATTATAACAGTAATAATTATAATTTGGCTGCAAATAAGTCACTAATGAGGCGGGCGAGAAGCATCGCGGAAAACAAGAAGTTCCGCGATAAACCTTCTCGCCTATTCCAAGGGTCTCCATGTATTGTGGATAACCCGCCGACCGACGGCTGATCTCCTGGAAAACCTTCTGGAAAAACATATATGAGTTTCCGCAACCACTCAACGTAAAGATACACCAGTCCTAGCGCAGTTCGAAGCTTTCTGCAGGTGGATTCGTCAACCTGAGCTCAATGAACTGCGCAATCCGATAACTCCAGAAGAAGTTCGACGGGCCCTCAAAGGCTCGAAGAACTTTGCTGCTCCAGGCCCTGATGGACTGAATAACTATTGTAGGAAAAAAAAAATAACTCATGGCTAGATGGGGCGTAGCAGATTCCGGATTGTTTGACGAGGGGTGAACTTTCTAATCGCACAGAGATTTGTCTGATCCCATGAACTAAAGACTGAAAGAGGATTCGCTTCACCATAACATCTGGTACACGCATGGTATCGGAATGGAGTTTGTTATAGACAGTTGTGTCATCTCAAAAGAAGACGATGCGAGAAATACGGAGAGGGCGTTCAGCTCGTAGACGAAAGCATTCTACATCATCTGGATGCCGGAGAGACCTAGGCGTGGAACAACGCCACACTCGAAAGGTAACCACGATTGAAAACTCTCTCCGCGGCAAGTATCAGCATTAACTCCGACAGATCTGGTCATCAGAACTGTCGGGGAAGAACAAAGTTGTTGCAACTAATATGCTTGCCGTTTCGACTCCACTTCACTACTTTGGAATGATAGAGACCGGACAACTCCACGTGAAAACTTGCAAAATGATGCATCTTTATAGGAGCTTACATCCTAAATAGTCTGTTCTACTATTTTACTTCCACGGACATCAAGGAGGCAGTGGATTTCTGAATACTTAATGATATTTTGCGATCTTTATATTTTCTAGCAGTTTATTGAACATTTTGATGATTTTTTGTACTATTTACTAAGGATGCATTTAGTAAGTTGTATCTTTGTCCTAGTTTCGTAATTGTGCTCGATGCTGTTCTCAAGAAAGTTATTTTTATTTGTGCACATATGATATAATATTTTGAATACATGTAGATGTATTTTTCTTCAGGCCTGTTCTACATGAATCTTCATAGCCTATGTTGTAA
This sequence comes from Chrysolina americana, assembly GCA_958502065.1. Taxonomy (NCBI): domain Eukaryota; kingdom Metazoa; phylum Arthropoda; class Insecta; order Coleoptera; family Chrysomelidae; genus Chrysolina; species Chrysolina americana. Next base: position 62,467,935 of record OY293416.1, on the reverse strand, counting down.
CTTATCCTTTCCTTTTTGCAAAATGAAAGCTCTAAAAACCTCTGCCCATTGGCCTCAAACGGCTTTGCTGTAACTCATTACCGAATATGTAGGATTAATACGCTATTTGTAAACGTCGAAAGATGCTTTACCAAGTTTGGAACGTCTATTTTCAGTGACAAATATGAATAATTGTGTCCCCTTTAATTTCTATACTATTAGATAATTTCATATCCTATCAGACGATTCATATTGGAAAAGTATTCATTTACTTATTTTGTTTTATTACCTATTAGTAAATTTTGCAGGCACCAATATTCAAATTGTTTTATAATTTTTTTTGAAATATCTAAATCTCTGATGGTTGATTGTTTTATTATCACAGAAGTGTCATCACCGTACATGAAAAAATGTGCTCTTCTTTAGTATAGTCTGGAGATCGCTGCCCTCTAAAGAACTTTCAGGAACACCATTTGCACATTTTTCTTCTACAGATACGCTAATTTCCCCGTCGAAAACATGAGAGTCAGTCCAGAACAGAAGTTCACACCTGATTCCAGAAGTTGAGAGTTTTTCGGGAGGAATTCTTGATTGGCACAGTCAAGGCATTAGTCAAACCGAAATAAAAACAGCAACCTGCTTCCTTGTCTGTATCTAGATGTCCATAAGTATATTGTTAGAGTGAATCCAGATTTAATAGAACGGATCATAATAATATCTCACTTCTGGGTGTGCGTGTGGGTCATATATTATAACTTTCCGAAACGAAAAGAAGGAATTCTCTGCGACAGTATATATCCTACTAATGAAGATGACTCTCTTGTCGGTGTATGCTTTTAGAAAACAGTAGTTGTCATCAATGAATTGACGGAGAAGATTAAATTATCTATAGAGACGGTTTTCCGGTTTCTCACTCAAGAATGTATCAAGAAAAAGTGTAAGATGCCTAACACCATTCATTGCAAGCATTTCTCACCTCAATAAAAGTTATCGATGCATTTGGCTGATAAGATATGCGTCTTCAGTCGATCAGTAACGGTAGATGTAAGATGAAACTCTCGAAACCATGACGTGCACAACATGATGATGGACTATCTTATCGTAACCCAGTTGCGGGGACCTACTGACTCGCAACGTGCAAGATGCTTTGAAAATAAAAGTTGAACTATAACGTACCTGTCGAATGTCAGAACGTGTTCACTGATTGTTACAGGTTGGTTGTGACGAGAACAAGTTCAAAAAGAGGTTGAACGAGGAGAACTCATTATAGTGTAAAAATATTGACAACGTTACGAACTTTTTCAGTTCCATAAATTGATGGATGTAGCCGTTATTACGTGGTAGGATATCATGAAAAAAGATAAATAAAACTTCCTATGTTTTTGTACCACTTGCATTTGTAACACATACATGCTAAGTGGAGTAATAAAATTATATTGAATCAATAGGTCCTTGCAGTGTGTCCTTGGAAGTAAACCGGTTATCATTCGGATAACTTTTTTCAGCGATGTAAAAATGTTTTTTATGTTGGTACTGTCACCCCAAATTAAAATCTCTATATAGTAGTTGAAAGCAACAAATTTTATGTGAATTTGTTTTCAATATGATCCACAAAAAATACATCTCGGACTGTTTTCTTTGGAAAGTCCAGAGACATAGTTGGTTTCCTTATCACAGCTTATGAAAGTACCATCAATGACATGAAGAACAATATAGCTGCAGAACTCATTATGTTAATTGAAAATAGTACTGGATGGATCCTGGATGAATCCTTGTGGTACACCATAATTAATATTTTGTGAAAAAATTCTTGACATGTTTTTTTTTGGATTTTAAACTTATATACAGTTTGAAAATAAAAAATGGAGAATTGAGGAAATCTATAATTTTCCCCGATAAGTTACTGCGTTTATAAAAATATATTTAATTTTTCAAAATATCATCATATTCTGTATTCACCTATCTATGAAAATAAGTCTTCAATAAAAAAATAACTCGGAATAATTATCTTTGGGTTTCGAGGAATCGAACTATCATAGGATTCGGATAACAGCCGACTTGATGAGTTTTTCAATAATCTAACTGCCAATTATACCAATTTGTGATAAATGGTTGAATAGATAATTTTTATGCAAACAAGGTAGACCAAGGGAAATCTAAAGGGATACATTAAAAAAAAGAAGTTGGGATTATCTCCGGTCAAACAGGACGTTGAAATTGATACATATAAAACGGCAGGCTGCTATAAATCTCCTGTTCCACCCGGTTTTGTCCAAACTCCAAACTCATGGGTCTTGTTCTATCATTTAATAGTACCTCATCAGTTATCAAGGCGGGTTTTATCCTTTGGTGTTACAAATATAGGTATGCCACTTTTCATAAAATTGTTTCTCAACTTCTCGATAATTTTTACACAAAACGAGCAATGATATGTTACTGTAATGAAGACACTCGCCACAACCATTTGAACCAAAAAGGACGATAGATTGGTATTGCGAGAAGTTCAGACACGTCTAGAATAATGTTACAAACGAAAACTTTTTCAAATACAACAATTGCCGTTGACTTCTCATCTAAGAGACCGTGTTGAGCTGGTTCAGAAATTTTACATTTTGTTGAAAAGTTAAAAGGAATCTGTAAAAAGTCAAACAAAAATCTAATGTTTAGTTGTTATTTTATACGCTCTCAGTTTATACAATTATGAATAACATCGTATTGGTTTTTAATCAGATTTCCATTTTAATACTCAATAAAGTTATGAGCCAACGAACATATTGAATTGAAGCTCAGATCCAAGTTGACTAATTAATATTTTCATATTCCAACTCATAATAAAGAGTAAATATTTTCTCAGTTTTCGAACAGTAGACAAAACGTTACGAAACCATAGGTAAGTATTATTGTAAACTTTCTCCAGTCAGTGACGTCATCTTGGTCAATTTTCTTATACCAATTATCGTAATAATATTGTTCGGAATGGGTCGTTTGCTGATAGACATGAAAAAATTAACAATTTGTATGCGTTCGTGATGCAATTGGAGGCAGGAACGAATTCAATTAATATAATCTGGAAGGGAGTATAATTGAATTGATTATGTTCAGGTCACCATGAACATTGATGTATAGTGGTAGCATTTCAATGAGTATGAATGCCTTTATTTCTTTTTGATCGTCTTCCAAACATGAATATTCGTTCATTTCCTATATGGCTAGATTTGTTTGTTTTCTTGGGCTACATTCAGGATTTTTTGGAAAAAATTATTTTTATTAGCAACATTATAGAATCGATTTTCTATAATGAGAATGAGATTGCTGCAAAATAACTGAAGAGGGTTTATATAAAATTTGGTGTTTCTCATTAAAGATGCAGTGATAGGACCAGTTTAAGTAGTTGTATTATTCCCTCTCACTTTTTATGATAAAATTTGTCTTGCCTCTGTCTGGCTGTGTCTTCACATGTCCTCTGGTATCATTCACAACATCATAAAATAAAATGCCCAAAGCAGCAAAAATAATACAACAATCCAAAATTGAATTGCACTACCCGAATTTTTGACGAATATCCTGCTTCCTCAGTTGACCTAAGACTAGATTTCCTCTATCAAAATGCCTTGACAACCAAAACTCAATTACATCTCCGTTATTCTCTCTCGTTGATGCAATAACAAGTAATTAATATATAAAACAAATAATTACTTTGACACGAATACGAATTTACCGTTTACTACTACCACTTATCGCGTTAGGTATATTTTGTGAAGGTAAACCACAATTTGTTTGTTCAATGGTCGGACTAATGTTGCATAAGTTTTTGGATAATATATATGCAGGAATATAAAAATAACCAATATTCGTAGTATTTAAAAAAAAAAATCTTCTACCTTCTATTGTTTTGATATTGTCATATTCTTGAAGGATCAAATGTCGAATAGAATATTTATTTTTTTTATATCGATGAATACTACTTTCATTATATCGCTATCGGAAATAAATCTGAAATACTTATAAAATGATATTCGCATTGAATGGCTTCAGAAATATTATTTAAATTACATAAATTTCAATATTCTTGTCTTTAATGGAATATTGAATAGGATAAAAATCAAATTTGAGAAAAAAATCAAGAAGAAAATGGAGTAATTCAGTGTATACAGGGTGTCCCAAATTCGAGCCTCATTAACTAGAAGAGATGCGAAGTCGGTTAAATGAAGGCAAAGTTGCGCAATTTGGTGCTAATTGAAACACCGTTTTGAAATTGGAAGAATACTCCCAAGGATTTTTGAATATTCGCGATTATATTTATATTTTTAATGACTTTTTTTGAATAACAAAACAAATTACATATTCTCATTGGCTACTTTTTCTGTTCTACAAGATGGTTTTATTAGAATTTCAAACCGACGTTTCGTCTTTGAGCTGCCATAATCGACTTTTGTTTTTTAAAAACAGTCCTGGATTGTTTTATTATGGATTTTAATATTTGAAGAAAAATGATTCCATAAGAACTCATCTGTTATAGAGAGACAGATAATAGATTATTGGTAAGACATCGTTAAAATGAATTTTTTTAAGAATTATAGGTTTTAGAACCTTAGAACCTCCTTGAAATTTATATAATAAATCAAGACCATATTTTCAGAAATTTTGTTGGTTTTGGTTGCTTAAAAACTATCCGTCGGATGGAAAATCTGATAACACGATCTTGTAGATCAGAAAAAAATTACCATGAGAATGTGAAATTTATTTTTTGTTCCAAATCTAATTCAAAAAATATTATATTAAAATTTTCAGCATATAATAAATGAATATTTTGAAAATGATTCGATGTGTGTTGTGTAATTTTCAACAATAGGCATGTTGTTTTAATTATTCCAAAAAAAGTAAATCGAAAACCATAAAGTTGAATACTGAAAGTTAGAGCAAATATTCAAATTGCAATCCGCCTGCTTAGATGCATTTTCGTATCAGTCTGAAAATTTTATGGATGGCACGCTGAATGGCCCTTGGGGGATAGCCCTGATCTCCCTTATTTGGTCTTCTCGTAAAACTTTCGATAAAAATGGTTTTCAAAAAATCCCCAAAGAAAGTAGTCTAGAGGGTTTAGGTCGGGGCTTCTAGCTGGCCAACGTAGGGACCTTGGTTTCCAATCCATTCATTGTTGTTGTTTTGTAATTTTGTTTTTTCCGTTAACCAGTTATAATGTTCCTACGAATGACAGCCCTTAGAAGTCGAAACTTGTGCGAGCTAAGGATTAATGAAGTCTTACCTTTTAACGTGCGATTCCTAGCACGAGACCAGTGACCATGCTGGGAATCGAACCCACGTCCCTCTGATTGATAAACTAGCGCTCTACCATCATGACCACTGCTGCCTATTAGAGAACAATTCATTTGATAAATCTTTAACATGTCTCCCAATATTGGGTGGTAATCCTGTTGCCGCCATAGTTGACGTAATATGTCCGAAGGTTCTTCCATTGAGGAATCCAATATATTGGTCCTTATTAATTCTGCATATCTATCAGAAGTAAAATTTCCATCAAGAAAAAACGAGCCGATAATTTTATCGTGCCACATATCGACCCATACTTTGAATGATGTCGTTCCTAAGGTCTCTCTTCTTGATTTTGGCTTGGGTTTTCTAATGACCAATTTTTTTCAAATTTCAAAGTGGCGATTGAGCATCGAATTGCGCAACTTTGCCTCCATTTAACTAATCTCGTTCGTATCTCTTCTACTTTCTGAGATCCCAATGTTGAGGCTCGAATTTGGGACACCCTGTACATAACAAAGTTTGAAAATTGATCATGAATATTGACAGTACATTTCATGCCGCATGTAATACCATCCACCGTCACACCCGCTTCCAGATGATCAGCGATATGATTTTGCAACACAAGCTTTTGCCCTGCATGTCGAACACGATGGTAGGGAAGACTAGAGGTGCCCTTTCACCGCCATCTTTAGACTTCAACCAGAAAAGTAGTTGAAGGCTTCCAGCTCTGACATAACGTTTTGGTTAGGTCAATATCGGTCTCTCCACACCTCCTGCAAAGCTAATGTGTGGGCTTTGATGGATTAAAAGATTAATAGGATTTGAACACAGGTCGCTCAATTTAAGGAATGCACTAACCAACTGTGCTACCAGTCTTTAAATCAAAAACCGGCTGCCTACACTCTCAATTCTGTTGTACATGTTGGCAAGCGAGGATGCTGGGTAGTATGATGATGATAGTTTGCATTTATATCTGAAGATACTCTATTAGTCGTTCAGCCAGTGTCAATCAATTCTTATTAAGGTGATTAAGGAGATTTACAATGTGATTTGGAAGGATAAACTGGCAGTATAAACTGGCAGTAGTGAATCCTCTGATAAGACAAACGTCCACAAAAAGGCACTTGATATTAGCCAGGGACAGAAAAAACGTTTGAATCATAGAGAAAATTTCCGAGAATCTCTGCTCATTCCTAAAGGCCCCCATGGGCTGGTCATAGATCATAGTTTACCTGGAGAAAGCGGTGGTAAGGATAGCCACTAAGGAGCCACCGCCCCATCTTACTTCTACTTGCTAGTCTACATTTTAAATTCATGTTTTTAATTTCCTATTATTACTTTTTCATATCTCTCCATATTGTAATGTACACTGAAAGTTTAGGGGAGTCGCATTTTTGGTGAATCAGACAATTTTACCGAATTATCAAGACGATGTCGTTATTATAGGAAATAGTTACAGCTAGTTTGCTCAATGAACACAATACTTTCATATTTTAGGTATTCTAGTACGGTACACTGAAATTTGCTAACATAGTTTGGGAGGGTCAAGGGTAGTCAATGGCACTTATTACCTTACTAAACAAGGTGACCTGTTATTTTGTTGAAATATAACAGTCATTTATTATATTTTAAACTTCATGGATCAGGTAAATGAAACAGCTCCAAATAAAGATTAAATATGCGTTTATGAATCATGTAGTCCTGTATTGAATATAAAATTGGTAGTCCTTAACTGGTTGTATATGTTTAGAAGTTATTTTTTACCTTCAATGTGTTTTCGAACAGACCTTATTTCAACACACACTCTTATGAATGGTTTTTGTAATCGAAAGGCAGAACTAGATTCAATTTGAAAAGATAAACTATCTACCAACTGATTTTGAGATTTTTGTTCCTGTTTTTTGCGTTCACGGGGAAACAATGTAAGTCACTATCAGATTTCACCGTCGTGATATTAGCCAGGACAGTATTTGATCTCTTGAACTTTTCAAAATTCTTGTTGACACTTCAACTACTTCAAAAACATTTCTAATGTTACAGTTTATCAAAACGGATATCTGCGTTTCACCAAAATCACAACTATTTTTATTTTGAGCTAAATCTGAAGATATCTCGTTTTCTTTTCAGATGGTGGGACTGCGAATAGTGGACGACACTCTAAACAAGTCCTTCTACAAACTAGGTCTTCTCGTAGGCAAACATCCTGTTATTTTCCTAATGGTTCCTATACTTATAACGATAATCGGGATGACTGGATACCAAAGAATGAAGAACAACATAGATCCTGAGTATCTTTTCAGTCCTGTCAATGGTGAAGGGAAGCACGAAAGAGCTATAGTGGAAAATTTCTTCCATGTCAACTACAGCAGCAGATTTAGTGTAGCTAGGATAACCAGAGCTGGTGAGTGGTAGAATAGATGGTGATATGGACGTATGGCGTTAAATTAGCATAATGGCATTCTACAAAATTCAACGAAATTTAAGTTGTTTGTCGAAAGCCATCTCAATCGCTTTTTCAGTTTAGTAGTCATTTGGGACAATTATGTTGCAGTTCGTGTAGAAAATCAGAAACCTCAAGGAAAGATTATCAAAAACTGAACAACAAGAAATCTGTTCGTTTCTAGTACAGGGTGGTTCAAATTGGGCACTTTTGGAGGGCTTAAGATACTTCCAGGAGAGATAGAAAAAAATATTTGCGAAGTTTTCAAGAAAACTTTAAAGGTCAAAACCCTATCTTGATATGCCAAGACGTTTTCGAGCTACGAGAGGTTTTTGAAGAGTTTGCAATTTGTGATGAGTTCTAAAACTTTTTTATTTGTTTTTTGAATTCGCGAGAAAAGCTTTTTTCTTTTATCACACTTGATATTTTGGTCTAGACGTTTTCGATATATTAAATATTTTCCATTTATTTCTAGTATGCCATGCCTAAAATAATTTATATAATGAAAATAGCTCATATTTTATTGGAGATAGGCGATGCTTCTACATGAAGATATCTAGAGCTTGAGAGAAAACAATACCTTGGTAAAACGGGAATCGGTTTTACGCCTAGAATTTGTAAATTTCTTTTTTTCTCAGCAAATGATTCAATGTTTTTGTGTAAGATCGGGAACGTCAGTGACGTTTGGTTGTGATTATTTTTTAGTAAAAAAATTGGAATAGCATGATAATTAAAAATTGAGAAGTTCCCGAATTCTTATGGGACCACCAAGCCCATACAAAAAATATCTCTTTCATGAAATCAATGGTTTTTGCAAAAAACTGATCCTACGATTGTGAAATTGAATTAAGATTTGACGAGTTCAATATCTTCACTAACACGCTTCATAAATATATGCCTATAAACCACTGCTGTGCGCCTTCTATGAAAAAAACTAATGTTATTTTCTTTTGATGAGTCACAAACCCTCACACACACACTTTTTATATAAAATAGAGCCTAGCCATTTCAGTTTTCTTCATCTCCCCAGGAAGTACCTCAAACCCCCCAAAAGTGCCCAATTTTAATCATCCTGTACATCGCAGTAATAGTCTGATATTATAAATATTAATATATATTGTAACAACAAAGTTACCATAATTATTCACGAGTCAACTCGTTACCAGACTTTTAAAATTTTCAATTGCTGAATAAACAATTGACGTTATCAGGTATAAATGGATCTGAAATTGTTTATATTTTTTGAAATGCACGTAATGAATTAACCAATTCTGAGCAAAGCTTCATGAATTTCCCTAGACAAAATGCAGAAATACGAGACAACTCTCACTTTTGAATTGCCTTGACGTTAACAGAATACATATTGATACATCAATGAATTAACTCACTTTTCACATTATACTGTAATGACTTCTAATACTTCTATGAACCGTAGTCTGACGGTCGAGTGAAAGAGAAAATTTGTCTTTTCCTCTACAGCTAACTAAGCCTTATATTTGTGTGGATATTCGTGTTTTACATCTCTTAAACCTCAATTTCACTCGACGCGCGTTTCGTCAATAAAGCTAACATCCTCAGGAGCTCAAAGCTTACTAAACTACCAATAATATTCTAATACTATTCATACTAATTATCCGAGAAGCTCGTTGCACTCATCATTACCTACCTCACGAAATTTTATACCCTAATTGGTTTTCTGAGATTGGAATTTACTCAAATTATCTATTTGTTCATTTCATTCTAGAATTTAGCTGCTGTACACCAATCTTCTACCTACTTTGGTAGACAAACTGATTAGAAAATATAGATTTGAGAAAACCCCTTGTAACTCTTCGACTTTCAAAATAAAAAACTTTGTCGAGTTCCAAATAGATATCATGCAATGGTCGTAAGGAGCAGTAGTTGTTTTCTGTTGGATACTTGTCGACGAATATACCGATTATATGTTTTTTTTATTTGCAAAATTTTGAATTATGTTATCCATTTTTCATTATTAGTTTATTGGTCTTCCATCAAGCACTGCTATTCATTCTACTTGAATTAATTTCCTGATTTAATAAAATCTAAATTGAAAGCTCTTCGTCAAGAAATTCATTACGTTCGAGTCTCATGCTCCCCGCGAAATATCAATAACAATATTTTGTTAATAATACACTTATACAATTCATATCTGTGGTCAGAATCAGGGTTAATCATTATTCAGTTTATTGACTCTTTGTACTAAAACGAACTTACCAGTTCATCAGAATAATTTTCATCACTCTTCATAATGATAAAATTGAAGTGGCATATGCCTGACGACTCTCGTTCGTGTTCCTTATTAATAGTCGACTTGGAAGTGTACTATCAATTAGTCTAATTCCTAGATTTCTCATGTTGCCACTAATGGCAACCAGTGCTTTGATATTTATTAGAGTTTACTCAACTATAACAGTGGCAGTTGATACTCGAATAAATTGATTATAGCGATAATGAGGACAAATAATAACGAATATATTATTAATTGTGAAACAAGTGAGTTCTCCTATATGTACAGTACAATCGTGAATTATAAAAACATCTGAATATCTTCTATATTACTGACAGTTCGCAAAAATGCATGACCCTACTTCTCTTTAACATTTTCACTATTCATTTTCTAATAATAGAAAAATATGTTTATTGTCGGTGCTTTCTTGTGGTTACTTAATTTTCCTAGGAGATAACTATGTTCTACCAAAAAACCCGTAAATAATAAAATATACATCAGGTTGAATAAATGTTTGACGCATGCCTACTTGATATGTAATTAAATACTCTATATAATGTTCTATTATGTTTTACCGTTGTTTAATATCAAGTATAACAGAAAATTGAACCTTAGATTTTTACCTATGTTAAAATTTATCAATACTTATTACAAGATATGAAATTTCAAAGAACGGAATGTATCGACCAATAAAATAAAATAATCCAGTTAACATCACTATCCCTAATCCGACCCCTTATCCAGAGTGCAGTAACTGGAAATGATCGGGATCCAGAAAAGTTGAGAAGCCATCATCTGCAAGTTATGCACTGTTAAAACTGTTCTTATGGCTTTCCAGCATTCAATATGTAACCGACACTCCTATTCAGGAATGAAAATCTATTTTTTCTACTCATCTATATGAAAATGATAATTTTTCAATCGGATACCCTACACGAAAGTGGTCGTTTTTCACTCCAGAGATGAAAATGAAGCAAATGAACATTATCATACGACCTGATGGAAATATACTAAAAACAATTAGATAGATCTTTGACACTAATGACAGTTAATCTCACCACTTGGCCCTTGAATCAACAAACGTATAAAATCGCACCTGAACACCTACCCGATGAAAGACTCCGCTTCTCTCGTGGACAAACTTTGACCTCACGAAAAAAAACAGTATTTTCATCTCTGGTTGAAAACTATACTATTATATTGATAATGAATGGATTGACATTGATTTCACAACTGAATATTGTGATTGTGGAACCACTTGGTATCAAGATAACGCAAATGCAAAAATTGCACCATTGTTGGTATGTCAAATAGAAAGTTCCGGTGCATTCAAATTCAATGACAGCAAAGTGTATGATATATGCGATCAACAATAATTTGCATGGAAACATCTTTGTTATCGTTGAGTGAAAAGTATAATTGATATAATTGGAGACTATCAGTTTCTATTACTTGGTATTTCACTGACCTAAGACATATAAGAGATGCAATTTTCACATTGGTTCACCGGCAACACTATTGGGAAATTTATTTGAATGTTTGCTGTCTGGACATCACCTCTTAGTATATATATATATATATTTTTTTCTAATACCTATTGATCCTTCCAGTACCCAAATAAGGAGCATTTTAATTTTTTCAGGTCGCTTTGGACGTGTGATCGTGACCTCGAAAGATGGAGACAAAAATTTGCTGAGGGTCGATGTGTGGAAAGAACTGAGACTACTAGATGGATACATACAAAATATGACTGTTTACTACGATGACGATTATTTTGCCTACAAAGATGTGTGCGCGAAATGGATGACGGAATGTTTCAACAACGATATTCTCAATTTGGATTACATAATGGAGGATGTGAGTAGACTCATAATACTAGATATCTACAGAGTGTTCTTCGAAATAAAATGAGTGCTGCAGACGTTACTAAAAGTAATTTTTGGTTAGTTTTTTGTTAAGAATTGCATAGGTGTCTATCAATAAGAAGGACATAGGATATTCAATACCTGTGCTTTATTTTGCAGTCTAAATATACAAGAATATTCATGAAAACTTTCATTGAACGTTCCTCAATACTAAAAGCACTGTAAGCTCGTACGGGCGGGTTTTCTTGGGTGATCAATCCAATTTTTTATTTCTTCAACATTTCCAGACATACTTGAAATAGACATCGACTTTACGATTATTTCAGCTTTCACCGGTGATATTCTTTGAATGAGTATATTATTAGCTCTGCAAGAATATCAAATGAGAGAGAACGATTATTACTTACATACCTAATTAAAAAATATTCTGAACTATTCATCACTCAATATCTTAGTGGAAAATTAATTGTATTCTATTGTCTTCTCGAATGACTATTACTTCGATCACCCATGTACTTTATGAACGCTATAAAAGTTCGTGGTGATAATTGTGAGGTCAAGTACTCAACACGATATGGCAGACAATAAATTCTTCATTTTGGATCAAGGATGATGATTGAAAACGAAAACAATAGGTGAATGAAAATGAACGTTAATGTGACACCGCAAGTGGTGAAAACAGTTTGGTAAATATTGACTAATGCGTCACTTTTCTCGGTAGTTCAAGTTAAAAATGCTCAGGTAATAGGAAAAGGTTACAATTTAACGGTATTGACGGTGATTATATGAACAAGTAATGGGACACTCTCAAAATGTTTTCTGTAGTTTGAATCAATATTCACTGTTTCTGACTTCCTGTCAACAATAAAGATTGAGTATATTAGTTGCAAATTATGAAAAATGAAAAATAATTATTTTGATACCACTTGTATTTGCAACACTAATGTTACTGAATTTTTGTCCAATGTAGACATTCTCAAACTACTATTCTACACTGGGTTTTGAAAACCCTTATTGTATTAAACTAAAACAATTTATTGTGAGTAACTCAGATGAATTCACTTTCATTATCCCAATGTTATAAGAGATGTCAAAATTACATTGCCAATTGAATACGCATTCTGACTTCTAAAACATTTCTCATGGAGTTAAAAAAATTGTTAAAATTGTTATTTCCATCAACCAACTGCCCACCCTTAAGAGTACAACTCTCAAAAGTCTTCGGAAGACTTGTCCGAGCTAGCGAAGACGAAGCCCTTACCTTTTAACGTGTGATGCGATGTACGAGACCGATGACCATGCTGGTAATCGAACCCATGACTCTTAGGTTAAGAGACAAGCGCTCTACCATCATGACCATCACCGCCCATGTTACCTCGGGAATCCGTTCTGGGGCCTCTATTATCCATTATTTATGTGAACGATCTCTTCCATATTATAATTACTAATAAATGTGTGGCCTATGATGATGATAAAACTTTATCAAATACTGCTTCGGATGAAGGCAGTCTCTACACCAAAATGGCAGATTCTCTCACGAAAGCACAAATCTGGTTCAGTGTCAACAACCTTAAACTGAACTGCGATAAAACCCAGGAACTAATTTTTTTTTATAAAAACTTCTTGGGGAGGATATAAATGACAGACTGTCTTGGTCGTCTCAAGTAAATCAATTTTGCATTAAATGATCGATATATTTGTTGCGTAACATGAAGAACCATAAATGCTCCAATACAGTTCGAAATTTCATATTTTCACTCATATAAATATAGTATTCTTGTATGGGGTAACTCTTGTCACGCTATTAGGGTTTTCAAAATGCAGAAAAGAGCTGTTAGAGTTATAACTAGTACTGGTTACAGAAATCACTGTCAACCTTTTTTCAGAGATTCATCCATTATGCCTGTTTCTTCTCTACCTATGCCACAGTATTAGGGATACATAAGAACAAACGAGCAGTTTTCGTCAACTCTGATTTTCATAATCATCAGATTTGTGAAACGAAACACTTGAGACCTTCGCGTCTCAGACTAGACAAGTCACAAAAACAACTCGTTGGATGGAAATATAGCAACCCTATGTCGGAGATCCGTACTTTGTCGAAAAAACTTCGATTCTTGCTTTCATTGATCATTCTTTTCTTTCTCTATACCAATACTGTCTACCTCTGTTGAGCACTATCCATATCAATTCCCATATTTCGACTCATATCCAATGAAAATGTGTTCCATTCTGACCTCCGATCAAATAACATAACCCAGATGAGTAACTCGCCACACAAGCATTAATATTTGTGTGTAAGGGACATCTTCCCCCCAACAGCAGTGTCGTGCGTTGTTAACAGAAATATTGAGGTCCAATAAAATAGAAATAATAGACACCAAATATGGAATGGAAACCTGAAATTATGATGAAATAATCTCCAGAGGATTTTGAGAACAGCCAATGCTCTAATTGACGTGTTTTTTCATAATTCATTCATTTTCCTCTTTTCCAATTTGGTTTCCCTTTTTCGATAGTTACGACACTGGTAGCTTCAAATGATTGTTCTGTCAAACATCAATTGCCTTCTTATTGTTATATAATTCATCCAAGACAGTAAGTATTCTTGGGTTTTCATTGCCATGAATCTACCCGACAGATATCAAAATCTTGCTGACGTGCTTATTGTATCCTTAAAAAATTGCGACATGGCAATAATGTCATGATTTCAGGGATAACATTATGAAAAGATGTTACCTTCGGTTCTATTTGAGTATTACTCATCTAGATTGTGTTACTTGATCGGAGATTCTGACAAAAAAATTATTCATATTTTTTTGCTTTTGACTTATTATTCTTATGAAATTTCCTAAAGCCATCTGCTCCTTGAGACTCCAATTTTCATATTCTTGTCTTTCTTCAACGGTATCGGTTTTCTTGTTTCTCTGAAATTTTTAGCATCCAGACTTGGATTTTGTTTTTTTTGTCTGGTTTTTCTGATTGTCTAACATGTTCTGATTGCTTGAGGCAAATATTGTCCTTATGCCATCTCCCTTCCCTCCATCTTGTTTTTTCTTGATTTAATTCGCATCTTTTATATTTCTATTTTTTGAAATATTCAGCAGGCAGTCCTGTTCTTTCAGTTATCTGATTTCCCGCTTCTTTCAACATTTAGATTTGTTTTTTTCACCTGACTTGCATATGTTCCAAGAAATCAGCTCACAATATAAAAAAAACTCCTTCAAGGACTGTTTTAAAATATGATATCAACGAAATATATAATAATTATTCAGGTGCTTTTTCATCATACTATCTGGTATTTTTTCCATGTTTCGTGTGCCTCTCATAAGTTCCTCCCACCATAAAAAAATATTTTTAGCAAAAACAACCAAGGAATGTTTAAGATAACTACTAGCAGGTTTAGACTGCAATTCAACACAAGAAGATATCATATATCACAAACTGTTTGCTATACGACTTCAGTTCGCTGTATGCTTTCGGTAACGACTTAAGCTTCGCTTTCTTCGGCTACTTCCAATCAAAATTCTCATTTTCTTTCACCTCTTATTCTGTTAGGATTTTTGAATAAGACAACGCACTTCAAAGTTCAAGGTTCGCCATCGGATACAAGCGCAACGTGAGAAAAGTTCGCCCACTGGATCACAATGTTTATGAGACTTCGAGAAGGAGGTCAGCGAGAAAGAATTTCATTCTTCATTGTAATCATCATACTCACTTTCACAATATAAAATTCAATAGATGCTTTGATCGAAAGAGATGTTTTTTTATATTCTTTCGACAGCTCGAAAGAGATGTTTTATATTCTTTCGACAGCATAGTTGAAAATTTCCTCGACTTCGGGAACAACTTGCCACTACAAGAAAAGCGGAAATAACATGTGATGATACAGACATTCAAACAACTTCCTTACTTTTTATTTAATATCCTCTGTTCAGTTAAACATGAGTTTTGACTCCTCCTCTGCCATTAACTTCGTAGATAATGGGTTAACTTATAGTCATTGTTGGAGAAAGTCAATCATTGTATCACCATAATTTTAGGAAAACGCAAAGTTGTAGGTACTTGTTGATATTTTCTGGTGAGAGAGCACTACAATGAAGTAATATGCATTTTTCTGTCGTGCTTTTCTTGACCATATTCGAAAAGAATCTTCGAGGAAATGGCATTTTTTTGACGAATGGATGGAATGAATTTTAAATACCTAATGAAAATGTACCTTCGGGGAAAACGAAAATAATGATGAATCTGACCAGTTATCTTCATTACGGGTAGTTTATTACTCAAGTTTTCCAATTTTTTTTCTATATTTATAAATGCCAATATACATTTGGTATGTTTCACTTCTCAAGGAAACACGCGTAACTACCGTTATTATCGACGTAGAATTGTGATATTGATGGTAGAATATATAGATACATGAAGAAAAAAAAAATCACCCAGAAATGGTTAACAAAAAATGTATTTGTGGAATTACTCTATAAAAAATGTATTCAGAGTGAAATTCGAAGAAAAAATCTCTATCTTTTAGGATACATAAAAAAGCATTACTAATAAGTGGGCACTGACGAATAGAAAAAAAGTCCTAAGGGGTAGACCCCTAAAAATCATGAAAAATACTAAATCATTAGATACAATTAAAATTGGAGATGCGCATATGTGTGCATATAGAAAAATGTTGAATTTAACGAAAATTTAAAGAAAAACTATAAAAACCAAATTTTCGAATCTGTTTCAACTCTAGATGAACTTTTCAACTCAAGAACTGTTGGAGATAAAGCAATTCTGCGAACGCCAATGGATTCAGAATGAAGAAATTAGTATACTTTTTAAATTTCGAGTCGATCGACGGAAACAAAAAATTACTCGAAAAAAGTCCTAAGGGGTAGACCCCTAAAAATCATGAAAAATACTAAATCATCAGATTCACCTTAAATTGCCTTTGCGCATACTTATGTTTGCATATAAAAAAAGGTTGAATTTTACGAAAATTATTAGAAAAATTACAAAACCAAATTTTGGAAAGAAATTACCTTTTCCAACACCAGATGAATTTTTCAACTTGAGAACTGTTGAAGAAAAAGCAATTCTGTGAACTCCAATCGATTCAGAATGATGAAATTAGTATCTATACTTCGTGAATTGAAAGTCGGTCGACGGAAACCAAAATTGACAAGAAAAAAATTCTTAAAAATCATTAGAATAACTTGAAATTTGGACCATATGCGCAAAATTTGATGCAGATTCTGAAAATATGTGATTTGTATATTTTCATATCAGGGTTTACCATAAAAAAGAAATAAAACCTCGCTCGATCTAATTTTCGACAGTTTTAATTTTCCACTGAAAAAAACATAGAAACCTTTCTCAAATGTATCTTGCCGAGCTGCTTCCCAATCATACCACAAAAAAAAATTTCGATGACAAATTGACAAAATTCCAGAAGATCCGGAATATAAAATCGAGATCGAGATTAAGTCGGGATGCTGAGATTAAAGTCGGGACCCCGAGAATATAGTCGGGATTATTAGAAATAAACATTTATAATTTTCGATAACATTGTCCAAAATTATTCCATAATAAATCCTGTATCACGTATTTTTTCCAGGTCGAGAGTAAGAATATCAACCTTACTTTTCCACTCATGTTCAACCCAGTCACATGGGATGCACACGCTTTTCCTGTATTTTTTGGAGGTACAGAAGTCAGCGAAGACGGATTCATCATCAGTGTACCATCGTTACAATTAGCATATTTTGGAAACACTGATACGAAAAAATTAGAACGACTGTAAGTATCTGAAACGTTTCATAATAAATTCATTCCAAAACCAGATCTAACAATTCATGTTTTCACAATAGTATCTGTGAGTGGGTCTGCATATTACTGTTTCATGAAAATTCCAAACCAACTGCTTCCAGTTTGACTGCTTGCGGTTATAATAATAATGTTTCTTGGCATTCGTTAAAAAGGCCGACTTACATGTATACCTATTTAGTCTCATTATTTCATCAGTTTCTGCTGATCCAGATGAAATTTCATTCGCTTGCTTTCAGAGGAACAGCTTGGGAAGACGCTTTTTTGGATCTAATCGAACAAATTCAAGAAAAGGAAAACAGGTTTGAACACATCAGAATCGCTAGATTCGCATCTGGAACTCTAGGCCATGAATTGGAGAAAAATACTAAATCGGTCATACCATACTTTGCTTCAACATTCGTAATAATGGCCGTTTTTTCCGTAGGTAAGAATCCAATCTATGAAAATGTTCATTGCGAATGTGCACAATTCCTTAGTGAATCTTCTGTTTTTTTTTTTAAAGCTGTTGTCTTTTAGTGCAGATAAAATTAATTTTGATTTTTCTTTAGTGACCTGTATGATGTTTGATTGGGTCAGATCGAAGCCATGGTTAGGTCTCCTAGGAAACGTGAGTGCAGCTATGGCAACACTGGGTGCATTCGGTTTCTGTATGTACGCTGGAGTTGACTTCATTGGTCTGAATTTGGCAGCTCCTTTTCTGATGATAGGTAAAGACAAATAATATATTAACATTTTTGATTTTTTATGAATAGTACTTAAAAGCAATGAAAAAATACATTCTGCTTTCTGATTCTAACTTTAAGTGACCGTTCACTAATCTTTCAGCTAGAAAAATTTTGAATGTTGTTGAAAACTACAGAGAAGTGTATTCAAGGAATACATTTTTTTGAAAAACTCAGTGGATTATCTTGTGAATAATGTTACTGAAATTTAAATCTATGATCAACTATCGTAAACAAAAATACAAACTTCGCTGGATTGAAACTGGACCAAGTAGAAACGATGTTTACCATACGCTATAACAATCAAAATGCTTATACTTTTAGAGAAGTTGAAGGCGCTGAATAAGTGCGATGCTATATCGTTCACGAGATAATCAACCACCTTCATCTTCCGTTGTTTCACAAAAATAACTTCATCAATTATCTGTACCAATTAATTGATTACACATCTCCCAGGAATTGGTATCGACGACACGTTTGTGATGTTGGCTGCTTGGAGAAGAACTTCCATCAAAACACCAGTACCAGAAAGAATGGCGCAGATGTTATCAGAAGCAGCAGTGTCTATCACAATAACTTCTGTCACCGATTTCTTCAGTTTCTGGATTGGTATATTCAGTCCTTTTCCATCAGTAACGATATTCTGCATATATTCAGGTGCGTACGAATCAATTCTGTAATCTGATGTTGAATTAGTAGTATGTGACATGTACTTTGTAGTGAATAAATTAAGAAAAAAAATCAATTTTCGATCACTCATAGGTCAATATTTTCTTAGGAGCTGCAACTGTGCTTCTCTTCATCTGGCATTTGACTTTCTTCGCTGCGTGCGTGGCAATCTCTGGATACTGCGAAGAGAAAAATCTCCACTCTGTTTTTTGCTTCAAGGTCCAACCAGTTTCCAAATCAAGTAAGTAGAGAGTTTATGTTATTTTAAACATCTTGATAGTATTCACCGAATTTGACGATCAACCTACTCACCTACGGAACTACACTCAAAATAATTCTTTGAGTTACTGAAAAGATATTGGTACTTATTTTGTTGAGTATTTAACAGTTATAAAAATGAATGGGTGTGTGATAAAAACGTCATTGAGTGATGTAATCAGGAAATTGGCAATTTTGAAATTTACTTAGGATTCGTTAGCTGCTTAAATATTTACTCCTCAAATAATTTTTGTTGCGATACAACTGAAAATGATTAAGATACAATTCGATAAGACATCAGCGAAATATTGGATGCATGACCAAATAATATTGAAGAGGTAACTAATTAGAATCTCAACCACTGGTCTACTGCAAACCATTTTTTATTGAATTTTAATATCCACGATATTGAACTTGATTCACAATCACAGTTCTGCGGGAGGGTACATTTAAAGGAAAATTGGACCAGTACAATTATTTGTTATTTTAGAACAGAATGTTTTCTAATCTAAAAATGATAAGAATAACTTGATGATAAATTGTACCGGGAATGCTCATTTCTAAACTCAAAGAATAAAATAAAAGCATAATAGTTATATAACAAGAATAATGTGTCTTCGGATAGGGCTGAGCACACGACCTATAACCAGACGAAAGCGCTTTGGTAATTCACCATAGTAGATATTCTCATGCAAGAGAGTGTCAAAAGATCTGAACACGTCCAAGCCAGCCATATAATAATAATAATACTCCCTAATGAACACTCATAGAGTGTACCCAAAGGCATAGCTTGTGCGGGTAGAGGACGGCTATTATTATTATTTGCCATGACGACTAACTAATTTTTGGTTGTGTATTCACTTCTCAGCTGTAGGAAATCCCGGAAAACCTACAGCACCACCCCGGGTGGTCGGTGCGCACTCCAAGCAAGCACCAGATATCGGGATTGGCATCCAGACAACTCAATTGTTCGCCCATCGATTCCGATGAGATTGAGAAGAATTTTCTTATTCCCATGATTCGAACCTGGCCTAGCGCAAGCAGAAGTTTAAAATGCCGACATCTAACCGCCTCGCTACCGAGCACCTTGCACCGTCTTGATTCCTCTTCTTGCCACTTAGGATTCAGTGAGCAGATCATGTTTGGCACAGAGCTGGAGCTAGTCCAATAGGTCAAATACCTGGCGGTCGTCCTGGACTCCTATGGTAACTGAGGAGAATTGTAGGAAGAAATTGGGACACTAAGTCAGAGATTATGGGCTGCCTAAACACGGCCAGGCAGAACATCACAATGAGCCAAAGACTTGGCAAGATCCAGAGGTTGGCTTGTTTGGTACAATGAAAACGACTCCAACTGCAGTTTTGGAGGTACTGCTGAGGCTGCCACCGCTTCCGGTCTGGGTTAAGGAGAAGTCAATGGTAGCTCACTTGAGGATGCTTCAGGAGTATGGTAAGTGAAGGAGCGACGATACGCCATGCAGAAATTGCAAAGTGGGCGGAGCAGTAAATTCCTATTTCCACTAAGATATGAAAAACTCCTACAAGAGGAACTAACCAACCTGGAATGGACGGACATACTGACCTTCATCAGGAGGTCAAGGTTTGAAAAGGAAGACTAGGAGGAAAAATTGTGGACAGATGGATATGTGGAAAACAGAGGATGGCAAAAAGGGTCCATCTGGGTCTACTTGCCTGGCTGCGGTAGTAGCCTCCCTGAATAACTACTACTTGCTACTGGAACTAACCCCAAAACTTGACAGCTTGAATGCCATTTTGGTTACGTGATTGAAAAAAGTGTTTGACAGTCTGACGAGTGCTTAGTGGTTAGTGCTCGCTAATTGGAATACTTTTTGGGAGTGCTCAGTAATCTCAAACATTTTCTAGATGAAAGTGCTTAAAGCTCGACATTTTGGAGCACTTTTCAAGAATGGTTAGTACTCATTCTTGTCAGTGCTTGGAACAGCACTGATTCCAGCTAACAATTCAATTCGGGTGTATTTCAGTTTAAGCTCACTTCTTTAGTACAAACTTTCATTTGAAAAGCGGCTCAAGTTTAAATGCCGTTAAGGCCTCGCCATGATAAGGGTACCTACCCCGTTTCACGTATTACTTTCAAAGTCGTTGTGAGTACTTCAAAATCACTATTTTCAAGACTCTGTAGTGAAGCTCCACCCGGTATTCAGGAAATGAAATACTCCATACTCCAAATATCGAATCGCCCTACCCACAAAAGACGACACACTAGCCTTAATGTCCTTAATTCCAGTTGCATAACTCAAATTAACTCGACAGCCAGTGCGTCGACTCTATGTCGGATGCGAAACGGTTCGAGGAAATTTTCAACTTTCTTTTCTTTCGTCCTTGCGAGGTTATGTCACTCATCGCCGCGCAGGTGGGGATCAACAGGAGGAAGAAGAAAGGCAAACGGCCCATTGTAGGTTTAGTCTTTCGATGCCGGCCGGTTCAGAAACTGTGTCGCAATCGACAATAATGCGTGGGAATTATTGTTATTGTTAGTACTTAAAAAGGGAAGTTATTCATCCGACGCGTTCACGGTACCACAAATGAAGTGCATAATCAAACGAAAACTTTTTGGACTAGGTTGTTTCTCAAAAATTACAGATAATGACAAGAATTGACCGATGAAAAAATAATTTAAATTCGCATTTCTTCCTGAAAAGTAAAAAAATGTATTTGAAGTTGTATACGAGATAATTCCATTCACACATGGCTGTCCCTGAACAGAATAAAGCACTTCTTCGTCTTGAATATGTGGCCTTTCAAAAAAGATCGATTTTTGGTGGATGCGCCACCAAAACACCAATTTTCATTATAAAAATACCAGTAACCTTAGTGACTATTTGAATCATTGACAGATAGATGATCAGCAAGTGGACACGACTCCTTCAACAGAATAAAGCACTTCGTTCTGATTCTGTAGAATTTCGAAAAAAAAATTTTGAGGCGCCACATGAACACCAATCTTCATTATAAAAAATGTTATACCAGTGACCTTGGTGGTCAAATAAATCAATGACAGGTATCTGATCAGCAAGTAGCAACGACTCCCGCAACAGAATAAAACACTTATTCGTTTTGAATCTGTGGCCTTTCGGGGGAAAATGGTGGAGGCGCCACAAGAACAGCAATCTTCATTATAAGTTTTTTCATATCAGTAACCCAAGTGGCCATTTAAGTCAATGACAGGTATCTATCTTATCAGCAAGTACCAACGAGTCCCTCAACAGAGTAAAGCACTCATTCGTTTTGAAAGTGGCCTTTAAAAAAAACATGGTGGAAGCGCCTAACAGCAATCTTTATTGTAAAAATTTTTATACCAGTAACTCAAGTGGTCATTTGAATCAATGACAGGTATCTGATCAGCAAGTAGCAACGACTCCCCCAATAGAATAAAGCACTTCGTCGTTTTGAATCTCTGGCCTTTCGAAAAAGGATAATGTTTGGTGGATGCGCCACCAAAACACCAATCTCATTATGAAAAATTTTCTACCAGTAAACTTAGTGACTATTTGAATCATTGACAGGTACCTAGCTGATCGGCAAGTAGACACGACTCCCTCAACAGAATAAACATTCGTTATGAATATGTGTGTGACCTTAAAAAAAATTGGTGGAGACGTCACAAGAACAGCAATTTTCATTTTAAAACATTTTACACCAGTAACCCAAGTGATATTTAAATCAATGACAGGTATCTGATCAGCAAGTAGCAACGACTCCCTCAATAGAATAAAGCACTTCGTTTTGAATCTGTGGCCTTTCGTGAAAGATTAATTTATGGTGGATGTGCCACCAAAACACCAATCTTTATTAAAAAAAAAATTCTACCAGTTAGCTTAGTGACTATTCGAATCAATGACATATAGCTGATCAGCAAGTAGACATGACTCCCTCAACAGAATAAACCACCGAGTCGTTTTGAATTTGTGGCCTTTTGAAAAAGATTAATTTTTGGTGGAGACGCCATAAGAACACCAATGTGCATCATGAAAAATTTTCTACCAGTAACTTAAGAGACCATTAATGACAGGTAGCCAGCGTGTAACAACGACACCTCTTGGTTTGGAATCTGTGGCTTTTCGAAAAAATAATACTTTTTGGTGGATGCGTCACAAGAACATCAATCTGCATTTTACGAAATTTTCAACCAGTAACCTAAGTGACCATTTGTACAGAAATAATAAATAATCATTTTCCAATACATTTTGTAATTAAAATTAAATTTTTAGTATAACAAATCTGTAAAATCAATGGTGCTTGTTTCTCAAATCTAGTTAGCGACGGTCACTTCAATTTTGCTCTTGTCAGTTATGATTGTTTAGTATTGTTGATCTAACATGAGTCGTTTTGGGGAAGTTTCATCTGAAAAAATTACAAAAAACATAACAATTTTGTTTTTAAATACTGTTCCTTCAAATAATCGTTTTAATGGAGGTAATTATTATTGTAGTGCATTTGAATATCGTCGTTGATTTATCATGTCAAAAAAACTCAAACTTTCTTCATTAATATTACTCGAAAGACTGACATTAGATAAAATAGCTCGACCTACAGCCTCGCAATTGTTTCATGTCAGTTTTACTTGTAAAAATAACAGTTTGGCTAAATTATTTAACCGATGAAAAGAAAAGTTTTGTGTTTTTACTGTTGAGTAAAATTACTTCTGAAAAAGCGTGAAAAGAACATAATACATCTGAAGATTAATGCGTAATAATGTTAAATTATGCTTTGGCATAATCATATATTATTATGTAGCATGCTCATGACAATGCTCTCAGTTTCTACATCATGCAGCATGTCCCTGGAATGATTGATACAATTGATTTCAGAAATGGGCTTTAAACAGTAAAATACAGTTGAATCGAAACTACAAGAAGCTAGTTTATATCCTCAAATAAAAATTGTGGAAATATGTGCGTGGAATCGTGCATTAAAAGATAAGGCTATAGTCATTCCTAGCCCTTATAAGTCTCATAACCAACTCAGAATTTTGTTAGTATTTCAATACAGATCATATCAAATAACTGTAAAACTTTCTATGAAGTAAATCAACAATTTCCCAAAGTTTTAGATCCAAACGGTTCTGCCCGCCAGGTATTAGTTCTTTTTGGCGGTTTTATTTGAATAAACAAAACGTGCAAACCCATTGACTAGCCAAATTACATAATGAGATCACGTAAAATGCTAATCTAACCTGGTGGTTCACTTTCTCTCCTCTTATGAGCGTGAGCACGCTAGACATTTCTCAAATGCCACTGACAATTTACCCAGTTTTATTTATTGGCAAAAAGTTATATGAATGGATGAAATAGGCCATCGGAACGATCTCAGAGGTATCGATGCGTTATGGAAAAAAAGTAAAGACCATTTTTTTGATTTGAAAGATATATGGTAGTTACAAAATGTTCATTGGAGGCTTCGATACTTCACGAAGATGAATTTTGGGTACACAAAAATTATTTGACAATATTAGGTTGTATTGACTGAATTCAATGATGGTTATTCATAGGTACTTCAGTTGCAATAACCAGAAATGAATTTGATGATCTAATATGACATTCACTGTCAATAATATGTTATTCGAATCTAATAATAAATCTGTAAACTTTGATGAAATTCCTGACTCCCTAACGAAGGAATGTATACAGGATCAAATCAAAAGGATCGAGTTCGATTTACAAAAGTATTGAAGAAGCCATATACATTGTAACATATTTACTTGAACAGTCAAGTGGCAAGAGCATTTTCTACCATATACCCCCTATTCTTGAATATAATTCTTTTGTGTGGAAGGTTCTAGCAATGATTGGTTGATATCATTCAAAACCATCTAAAAGTTTGAATCAGATGAGCAAACGATCGAATATGGAACATCTTCGGAAAGTGTTGGACCATTTGAATTTGATGGGAAAGGCAACACCTTCTTATAAAATAATATTGCTGATAATTAAATCAAGCATTGAAAAAAATTAGTTAAATCCAAGTACTGGTTTGTTCCCGTTCTACTCTATCACCTAAACAGGTGCTTCCCCAGAACAAATAATTTATGTAGAGTGGAAAAAATTGACATAACAAATGATCCCTGCGGACCACCAGAGTTCCAGGAAAAATCTCAAATGAAATTCCGCCAACAACACATTGAATGATCTCTTGAAGAGGAATCTCAATAAACTAGAGTGCGAAAATGTTGAAAATGTTGAGTATTTCTTGTTCCTTTGTATTTCCATATCATCTCTTCCTGAAAAAGTATCAGAAAATACTAAAACATTAGAAGAAATGTGATGTGTTTGATATTCCGTTACCTATTGTTGAGAAACGACTGAATTTTGAACTCATGAATATGTATATTCGTTTATATAACCACCATAGTCGTCAAAGAGCAATTGATAGTATGAGAGTATATATAACTGTTTAGTCATGAATATGAAAGCTATTTATATGACTCTGAAGTTTGAAATAAATATTATGATGAAATGGTTATAACAGAAATGCATGATGAAATAATTAATTGAAGATGCGGACCAAGCGGATTTTTTTTCTCCGTAACTGAATTACTTACCTCAAACTTTCTATGCCAAAGTAGAGCCTAAAATGCCATGATTCCTTAGCTATTTTATCATCAAAATCTGAGAAGAATTCAGTTACAGCAGTTTATCTAGAACCTGCCCAGCTGATCTAAATAAACATCCACTAACGCACTGGTGTAATTATTAATACATTATGACATCGACTATTATTCAGTGATCGTCATTTTTTCTCTATTTATTTATTTTTTCAGAAGAGAGATGCTTCCTATACCGCTGGTTCTGCAGTGGCGGCGTGGACCCCAAGGACATGGACAATCCTCAAGATAACAAAGATCACGGTTTCATGGTATTTTTCCGGGATTATTTCGCGGCTGTTCTCAATAACGGCTGTGTTAAATTCATCGTCATCGTTGTTTTCGCTGTTTACTTACTCGGAGCAGGCTACGGCATTACTCAAATAGAGGAAGGACTCGAGAGAAGGAAGGTGGCTAAAAACGATTCGTACGCCATCGAATTTTTTGATAGAGAAGATGATTATTATCGGGAGTTTCCCTACAGGTAGGAAGATGGAAATTCTGATTGAAAATGCATGAATGTGAATGATGAAATTGATTCTCTAAGAGGCTGAATTATGATATTTATTTAGTACGACGAATGCGTTTTTTCAATAGAAAACGAGGACCCTCATATTTTTCTTTTTTATTCCTTCTTTTCAATGGGGTAATTGATTGAAACAGAAACAGTGTTTTCAGAAGTGTGATTATAGTAGTTATATCCAAGTCAATTATTGATCTAGATACGAATATTATTTTTACATACTCACCTCAATTTTTCAACAAAAGAGGGGTCTATTTATAAATTATTTTCAATGCCATCAAATTGATTCTTCAATCATCTAGTAGTTCTTGGTAATTTCACGACATGTATACAGATTCGGATAACTTTAAACGGGACATCAAGTATGAACTCGAAAGAAAGAGGAAACTCGTAACGTCGCTGACTGCAATGATTAGAAATTTTTCGTAGCAGCGAATTGGAACGAAAATGTGATGTCACATGCGGAATCTCGATACTCTGATATTTCCATTTCTAATGTAATTTTCCTTCCTCATCAAAGTGAAAATGATTCAGAACAAAAATTTGTAATTAATGAATCATTTCGTTGACGGGAAAAAAATACGTTAGAAATGGGAAGCAGAGAACCAATATTTTGAATATGATGTCTAATTTCGATTTTACAAAATATTTTCCTACAAGCGTGCGTGATTCCTGCACGCAATTTAGTTTGAGAAGTGTCATTTTCCCGTACCAGTGAGGAAAAAATTTTCCTGCACGCTAAAGTCACTTCAAGTAAGTTATTTCCACACTAGTTCGGGAAAAATCTTTCACTCCGGTTTGCGTCGTTCGGGTAACAGCAGTCGCATGTACTCTTTCCGTACTTGTTAGGATGATAATTCTAATCATCGCAGTTCCAACTGTGAGGGGATATGTTTCCAGCTTATAGTTTTCAGAATATTCAAGTATGTTCACAGATTCTTAAATATTTGCCAACGACAAATATTTTATAATTAGTAACTATGGCCAGAAATTTGGAATAAAAAGGTTTTCGGGAAGCAGTCCTTCTGCGAGTCTTTCCTGGAGAACAGTCTTCTTACCAGTTGTTTCTAGTTCTATTTCCTCCAGCTCTTGCTTCAATTCTGCAACCTTCGAATCGACCAGGCGAAATTTTCTCGAAAACATTACGTCTTCTAGTATCTACAACCGAGATAATGATGATAATAATAATAATAATAATACTTTCTCATAAACACTCATAGAGTGTACCCAAAGGCATAGTCTGTGCGGGTAGAGGACGGCTATTATTATTATTTGCAGTGGCGCTCCGGGGCGACTAAGTGATGTTTTCGGTGGTGTTTTCACTTTTCAGCTGTAGGAAAACCCGGAAAACCTACAGTACCTACAGTCGGTGCGCACTTCAAGCTAGCACCAGAGATGTCAATGTATTCCACATAAAAATCTCATCAGTTTATTTTCCCGTATTGCGCAAAACTCTCCACTTCGCGAACACTTTACCGGGTTACTCGTTTCTTTTGTTTTTTTTTGTCATGGAGTCTGTTTACTACGTGAACACTCATTCATTTTAAAAATCTTACTTCTGACACCACTGTAGTGAAAATACCCTTGACTATAATCTGCTGATTCATTCAAGACTAGTAACATTTCGCTTCTAATTCATTTTCACAAAATACGGTCACTATTTATGGGCCGCGGTGGTGTGCGGGTTGAGTTCTCGCCTCATAAGCCAAAGACCGTGAGTTCGAATCTCAGCATTGCCCCCGGTCTCGTGCATGGCATCACACGTATTAAAAGGTAAGGGCTACGTCTTCCCCTAGCTCGCACAAGTCTCTGACTTTTGAGGGTTGCACGTAGAGGTGCAACCGGTTGACGGATATAACAATTTTTAACAATTATTGCTAAGCCAACTCGTGTCTATTTGCAAACTCTGATTGTAACTAACTAACTGTGAAACTCCACCGTTCGACATTCCTTTATCCATACCGGCAATAGGCTTCTGTCAGAACATTCCAGAATTGCCGAGAGTTGTCGCAGTCAGTACAGCTCGTAACACTGGGTAACTCGTTTAGATGTTTCTTAAATGGCTCTCGTTTATTTTTCATGTAATCAGAGCAGTCTCGAGTAATTCTGCTATGCATGCCTCGTTAACAAGCCGGGTTTGATTATCTCAACACAAACGGACAGGTCCGGCTTCCGGATCGTAACAATAGAAAAATATTCTAGGAAATAAGAAGATATTAGGTCTTGTCATTGGTCGAACAAAAAATTCTTTCAAAGACAGTATAACACAGTCTCTTTTAATATCCAGGGTGCAGGTGATCGTCTCCGGTCAGTACGATTATTCGGATCCCATTATCCAACAGCAAGTGGAGGAACTAACGCAAACTTTTGAAAACACATCATACATATCAGACAGTTTGTACACGGAATCTTGGTTACGCAGTTTCATCCAGTATACCGAAAGAAACCAGGACTACCTCAACCTCACAGTTGACAATAAAAAAGGATTCACCGATGCACTAAAAGAGGTAAGATACAAACAGTACCTATCAAGAAAATATCAGAAAATATTGTGGCCTCAACATGCGCTATTGAGATGCCACAGGGAACCAATTTAGGGGCACTGATCTCATGCAGGCTTCCTTTATTTCAGTATTGGTTAGCTCCGAGCAGTTCATTTTCATTAGACGTTAAATTTGACGAGTCGCGAGAAAATATCATAGCCATGCGATTCCTCATCACGGCCGTGAATATTTCGGGGACAGAACACGAGAAAGAGATGGTGCGAGCGATACGAAACATCTGCAAAGATTCTCCGCTGAACGCTACTGTGTTCAACCCATATTTCGTTTTCTTCGATCAAGTAAGTAACAATAAGCTTGATATGTAAATGCGACATGCTAATTTGGAAATTATGTTTCAGTTCGAGTTAGTGCGGCCTTTATCCATCCAGAATATGGTGATTGGTGCTGGAATAATGATGTTGGTGTCTTTCATATTCATCCCCAATATTTTGTGTTCGTTTTGGGTAGCGCTCAGTATAATCTCTATCGAAGTAGGGGTCGTGGGATATATGGCACTATGGAAGGTCAATCTTGATTCGATTTCCATGATCAACCTCATTATGTGCATAGGTGAGTTTTTCAGTATCAATATGTTTTCAAACCATTAAAACTGAATAAGAATATCTGTGTACGTGAAAATTTGAGTGATCGACATATCAAAATTGAGAAAGAATATTTTATTATTCAATCTAGGCTCAACGCCTCTATACATGAGAAATGTTCATCTTACTCTGCAAACCAGGCCTCTAGAGTTTCTAAAACCTTATCGCTAAAAAAAATTTAAGACATTTTAAACTTTTCCTCAGTTGTGGAAAGAGATGATAGTGGATCTGGTGAATAGGGAAGGTGCGATTCGAACTCTAAATTACGAATTTTTGCTAAGACATTATCCTGCAAAAACAAAACACCTATGGATAGCTTTCCGCGTCTTTTCTCTTTAATTTTTTCCCGTAGAGAGGTCAGTAATCTCGAATAGTAATTTCCAGTTATTGTTCTACCCTTATCCGAAAAATTAATCATGATTACTCCATGGCAATCCCAAAAAACTGAAGCAAGAACTTTTTCAGCAGATTTTTGGAAACGAAACTTCTTAGGTCTTGGAGAACCGGAGTGTCGCAATTCCATCGATTGTTGCTTTGTTTCTGGATCTTAGAAATGTACCCAAGTCTCATCCATGTAACAATTCGGTTTAAGAAGTCTACATCGTTTTCAAATCGAGCACAGATCGAACGCGATGCTATTACTCTTGCACGCTTTTGGTCAACATTCAATCATTTGGGGATCCATTTTGCAGCAATTTTTCTCATGTCCAAATTGACGTGAACTATATGATGAACGCGTTCGTATGAAATATTCTGTGCTTCAGATATCCATTTTAACCAATTCGAAGGTCTGTTAAAATCATGTCATGAACTGCATCGATATTTTCGGAGACTGACACAGAAACTGGCCTTCCCGATCGGTCATCACCTTCAATGGAAAATTTACCTCTTTTGAAGCTTGCAGTTCAATTTTTCACGGTCGCATACGAAGGACATAGATCACCAAGGGTATTAAGCTTATCTTCGTAAATCTGCTTACCTCTCAACCCTTTTAAATACAGGTACTTGATGTTGGCTCGATACTCCAATTTTTCGATTTTCACAATTTCGGTGGACATATATTTTCTTTTAATTTATTGCGTAACTCTGGTTTACTTTTTGACGTCAAACTTTGCACTGACACTTCTAAGTAATTGTTCGTTGCTATGGTAACGCAATATTTTGCTTATGCAGGGAACTGGTCTAGGCTAACAGATATCAACACATCCTCGTATTATTAGAAGGTACTTACTGAATATGCCAAACTTGGGTAAATTGTTTCAGATGTTTGGATGATATCTAATTTTTCAAACTCTTCTAATAAATTATCATGAACAGCTGAACATTCGTCACGTGTATCATTGGTTACTTCTTAATGATATTAAATTAAAAAAATTGTTGTTGTTTAAAATTGTTTTTTCCATTAACCAGCTGTCATTCCCCTACAAACGACAGCCCTCAGAAGTCGAAACTTGTGCGAGCTAAGGATTAACGAGGTCTTACCTTTTGACGTGCGATTCCTAGCACGAGACCAGTGTCCATGCTGGGAATCAAACCCACGTCCCTCTAATTGATAGACTAGTGCTCTACCATCATGACCACTGCGAAGAATCAAAACTGCTGTGGATATATCTAATAAGAACAAAATTAGTTTATGGCCATTAAAAACTGACGTATCTTGCATTCATCCATAAATTACAGTATTACAGGGTTCAAGTTATATCCACTTTTTCAGGATTTAGTGTTGACTTCACGGCCCACATTTGCTATGCATACATGTCATCGAAAGCCAAAACGCCAGATGAGAAAGTAAAGGAATCGCTCTATGCATTAGGACTTCCCATTTTCCAAGGATCCGTCAGCACCATTCTGGGGATGCTTGCTCTACACCTTGCCAATAACTACATATTCTCAGTTTTCTTCAAAATGGTTTTCTTGGTTGTCTTCTTTGGCGCCATGCATGGGTTGTTTTTACTTCCTGTTTTATTGTCCTTGTTTGGTCCAGGTAATTTTTATATTTTTAATATTCAAAGATATTCTTTAATTTTCACTTGTAATACTTATTCATGTATAAGAAAATTGTGATATCGGGTTTATTCCCGAACGCTTTACCAATTTTTACTTCTTTTTCTTCCTTAAGATATTCTATAACGTTGAGCAATTATACTTTTCACCTTAACTTGAAAATAAAGAAGGTTGAAACAAATCACAAACTTTGAATGAGATGTAAAACAGTTTTTGGTTTGCTGTCAACAAATAAAATCACATCTGGATCACTTTCAGATAAAAGAAAGAATTAATGAAATCATGCTCATTTTTGGAAAGAGGATAAATAGAGCTTGCTGGATATGAAGGAATCACACGGAAGCAAATAAATTTGATGATAAATACAGTGTTTCTTTGAATAATTCTGATCTACTTGTTATTGGGTTTTGTTTAGTCGCACACAAGATAGTTACACCAACTTGTTTGTTTTGTAGGTTCCTGTTCATCATCTCACGATGATTCTGACATAAAATTATCCACTGTCGAAGCGTCATTACCCCCTCCATATTGCATACCTCATCCGCAATTCACCCTGAATGGAAGCAACTTGGGAGCCTTGAAAGGATCCAACATACCAAGTATCGAAAGGTAAGCATCACTCAGTCCGAGTATGAAGAAATACAATATGGACTATAGAGTAAAAATATTCAATGTCATAAAATGATGAAAAATAATGTTACATAACAAATAATGAACAAAATTAATTACTTATTATGCACATAGTTGCTTGAATCAAACGCTTTCAAAGAAAAATAATTTTTTAAATCGCAGTATCTTTCACACTATTGAAGCTTGAAACAACTTTGTTAACTTTGTTGTGGATCGTAGTGTCATCCGTAAGGAAATATTAGTTGAACGGTTGATTATTATTCATTTGGTAGGGACAGGACAGTTATAATGTTGTCAGACCTACCCTGTCACTGATGAGAGGCAATAAACCTCGAAATATCTGTCAGATGTAGTTCAATGCCCGTCGTGACATTAGCCAGGGAAGTTGTTGTTTTCTGACAGATGTTAGTCTTCAATTTTCCACTTGGTGAAAACGCTCATAGAGAAGGGTACCCCGTATTCTTTCACTGTTGATCTGAACAGATTAATTTTTTTGGAAGCACAAATGTCAAATAACCCTCTCAGTTTCCATTTTTGTGCAATTTATAAAAAATACTAGTATAAAAACCCTTGTATAGAGGAAAAAGTTTATTGAAACTATGAACTTTGCTGCTTACTCCCTTTGGTTTCGATATTTATCGACTTAATGACGAGTCTTGCTCGGTAAAAAATATCATTTTGTTATCCTTTCATAGTATTACATCTTGACAATGACCGTATGTAGATTCAAGATTCAGAATCAAAAATTACATCACTTCATCAAACAATATAATGGAGAAAGTGTAGAATCTATATTTACTTCACTAGATTCATTTGTATATGAATGTAATAGTTTCACACTTCACATCAAGAAACATATTTTCCATAACAGAAAACAAATTTTACAATATTTATACGTGATTTGAAACACACACCAACCGCCATCTATTGGGCAGTAGATGAACCATTTATAACAACTCCACATTATAGGTATGCGAAGAAACCCTTCAAAGTCTACCCGGACGTGGAGAAAGATTTGGGTTTAGGAACCTCCGAAGAAAACTCCAGCGAATCTTCGGTACATTCGCAAAGAAAACCTCCCGCGGACGACTCTGCCTTGGAAAAAAGATACCGCGACGCATGGCGTCGAAATTCCGAAGCTGCCATAAACCAGTTCCGCACATCCCAAGTGCTGGACATCTTCGGTACTGATTCTGAAGCAGAATATTTTAGGTAAATAATCATTGATATTCCTGTGAAGTTTCTATAAATGTGTTTAAAACGTTTTGCAAGCAATACAGTTGAATATTTTGGTTCTATAATACGTGGCTTAGACCAAAAATTCAGCTTGGCAACACTGTACTGACACTTAACTCAATGACTTTTATACTTCGAGCGAAAAAAATACTTTATTAGTCAACTGTCAAATCTCACTATTCGATTGGTTGTACAGTGCGGCTTTTAATAGTCCCCACCCCTGTTAACTTTTTGACGTACAAACTTATAGAAACTTAAAAAATAGTGTTTGAAGGGATTCACCGATACTACATTTTGACATAAAACACATTGTGATTGCTTGATAGATGGCGAGGGGGCACATCAACTAAAAAAAATTAAATGGCATTAGGGGTCGTGTGTCACATCGTTGAAAAGATAATTCAATTCTCTTTAGATTTTTTAGATTTTCATTAATACGTTTTTTCACAATATGCCTTTGAAATGTCAGAATAAGTGCGGATCTGGCGGTCTGCATCCCTTTTCTTACCTGACCACGATAACTTGAATGGTTTGATGTGAAAAAACGGGACAGATTTTTTTTTTCGAATGGAACGAAATTCAAAAAATGTTTAAATGGTTGTAAAGAGAATTGAATTATCTTCTCAACGATGTGACACACAACCCCCATGCCATTTAAATTTTTTGAGTTGATGTGCCCCCCCGCGCAATTTATTGAGTAATCACAATGTGTTTTATTTCAAAAAGTAGTATCGATGAAACCCTGCTTTAAACGGTTTTTTTATGTTTGTACGTCAAATCGTTCAAAAGTTGATAGGGGGAGGGACTTTTAAAAGCCGCACTGTATATTGAAATATAGCTTCTAGAACTAGAAATACTGAAAATTTCTTGACAATAAGAATATTCGAAATTATGAAATAGAACAAAAATTAGGATTTCCAGATCAAGGCTATAAAATGTTTCAAGGAGTTTCAATGAGAATTTACGATGTTTTCACAATAACAATGTATTGAAATATACATAATGAAACATTCAATTGACTATGTCTGAAATGTGACGATCAAATTTATTTGAATTGAACCAGAAACGTCCCAAGAATATTCCACAAATATCAACTCAGAAACATCAATGCAACATTCAGTGAGCCCAATGAAATATCTTAAATAATTCGTGAGTATTATTAGCTACTAAACTCAAAATGTTTCTTGAATGTTACTGAAATATTACAGGAACATCACTAACGAAACATTTCCTTGAAACTTATCTGAAGCCAGACATCTTCAGTTTCTAATATATACTTAAAATATTGAGGTAACATAGCGTGGAATGTTTCAAGCATTACAAAATATGTTACAAAAATATTTCCAGAATATGGAAATGTTTACTGGGAATATATGTAGACTACAGATTCGATCCTTGTAGATATTTTTCATTCAGTCAATAACTATTTTCTAGGCAAAGGCAGAAGATACCCGAAACGAAAAATCCCAGAATGTACGAGCAGCACAAATCAGAACAAGTACGTTCCAGATACGAGCCCAACAGGAAGTACTCTCCTCCCGAGTCCAGGTACCATCCTAGACCAAATCCAGAACAAATCACTAGATCCAATTCTTATCATAATATTATTCATCCTAGGTATGTCAAAGATCCTAAATTCACAAAAGAGTCAAGGTTTCCTTAGAACGTGTGTTTAACTGATTTTTTAGGTGTTCAAACAGAGTTTTCCTTATTTTGTTATTCTTTCATGGACTTTGTATTTGTTTTTGTATGTGAGGAAATGTCCATGAAACTAAACGCAAGTACTGTTGTAATGATTAAGTGAGTATCCGTGTTAGTGAGTTCTGACCTGAACAGAATAATCATAAAGTAATTCTGAATATTTATTTAGTTGAATGATGCTAGTTTGAATATCATCCAGTCTCACTGAATTATCTATTTTTTAAAGAAAGACTATAATTTTCAAAGTATCATTGAACAACTGGAATTCAGAGTGACTCTTTGAAAAGTATCCTCCCTAAAAATTCAAACAATGCATAGCATATCGAAAAATGGCAGAATTGTGTGTATTACTCAATTGGAGGAAATATATTTTGAGGCTCGTGACAAATGAATCAACTTCTCTCTAGAGCCATCCTGAGTGTAAGCAATTTCCAGGAGTATCAAATAATACCCTGCCTGACGAGTACTTCAAATCTCTTCTCAGCCATATAACGTTCTTGGATAGGAAAAATCTTTCCGTGTACAAGTTATAAGTTGAGGAAAAATAAATGAACTTGAAAAATAGAATTAAGAAGATGTACAAATTACCAGCATCATGAACTATACAGTTTCATGCTCTTGTCCAATTTTTGGATTGTTTCGAAACTCATATCTCTAAAAACATTAGTAAAACTTTTCATTGAATCACTGAAATTGATTAATTTGGTTTCAAATTCGACATATTCCAAGAAAGAAGAATAAAAGAAATATGTTGGGCTTCAATCTGGAAGTCAAGATGGCAATTTCATTAAATATCTTGGACCATTCCAAAAAGTGGACTCTGTTCACGAAAAAATGAATTTTGTGGATATTCCGTCGACGTGTATTAATTTTTACATAATTTCACATTATTCGATTCGACGATGATTTTCATCGAGTTCTTTCAGTTACTTGAAATTAAAGAGACGAAATTTGTGCTTTATTCATAAAACCAGTTGAAAGATATGTTGTAGGTATATCAAGAATGGGTGATTTTCAAATGAATATAGTGAATTTTCAGCTAAGAAATATTTGTAGGAAGGGGAAGCGCCACCATTGATAATTAAGTGATACGCAATTGTTGTTTCATTTGTCAATAAGTCTAATTCAGTGGTACAAATATTGTGAAAATTGACATTTTGTTGGAAGTTCGTTCTTTGATATGATTTTGACTGATGTAGGGTCTAGCTATTGTAAGTAGGATTTTTTTTTTCGATATGAATGACCGGTTCCTCATGAACAAGAGGGTGGAAGTGGCTTCCTTTATGCTGCATTGCTCAAGTAATATCTGTAATAGATAGTATGATTGTACAGTAAATGATAATTTTGTAAAATATTTTTGCATTAGTAGAAATAAATATATATTTATGAATATAGATTTTTATTCTCACGATTTAATTTCATTCCTACAGTAACATTAATTTATGATGATCTATTTGTATCGACTGCTCCTAGTGTAATAGGGTGCTGTTTATTCCAGAAGTAAGGTTGTTGAAGGTTGCTGATAGCTATTTCTGCTGATTCTCAAGTCTGGTAGTCATACTGATGAACATTGAGGGTGCACTTCCATGTACTTCCTTATGTACCCATGCAATATTTTCTACACGCTTTCCACTAGAGAGTATGAACTGCGGGCCATACTCTCGCCCTGTAGATCGATCTGCTAGCATATGCTGAGGATATGATTCTAAAAATATACAGCAAATCCGAAGAGATGATTCTGAGAGATTTGGGTATGCCGCCGTCCAGTTGGGGGGAATATTGTTTTATAAGTTGAAGTGCGATTTGCAACACGTCTCAAGCACGTCTCAAAAATCGAAAAATTGCGAGCTTTCAAAAATCCTCAATCAGCTGAATGGGGAGAAATTAGATATTTCTGGTCATTATACAGAATTTCAAATTCAATCTCTTACGAGAGAATTTCTCGATGCAAACCTTCGCTCACAGGTTGCAGAGTGACCTTTCCGGAAGCCGAACTGCTCATCCGGAATGAGTCGAAGGTCTCCTTCGAGCTTCTCAACTCCCTTCAGCAGGATGCTGTCCACCAAATTGGCAACTACACTCAGCAATTAGATGCGGCGGTAGCTCTTTATTATTTTTTGGGAGTTTTTCGCTTTTAGTATCGGGACAATCTCTGCATGCTTCAAGCATTGCGGATAGAGCTGCCACTTTATAATTGCATTAGCTGTGGATTATCTGGACCAGAGATTTCCATGGAAGGTTCCTGAGGAGAACTGCGTCTATTTTGTCCATACCCGGTGCTTTGTACTAGGGTCTCTTGGTAAACAACTTCGAGTTGGAGCGCCCATCCAAGTTGATATTCGAGACTTGTTAAACTCCGAGACTTCCCTGGTGACTCTCCGGTGTTCTTCGGTTTCGTCCGGAAGGCGCTATGGAAATATTCGCCGAACATTTCGGCCTTCCCCTGTTTTCCCCTTCGAGTTTTCTCTTCCAGGCTTCATCTCTATGACGTTTGATCGAATCTGTGATTTTTTTTCCTACAGACAGCATCTGTTCTCTGTGTCGGGGGTTTCTGGTGTCCAACCGTTTCTTCCGCTCTCGTTAATTGATTTTTCTTAAGTCTCAGATGAAGTCTGGAAGCAAGTCCCTGCCCTTTCTCACGGCTTTCTTCTTGGCTGCCTGTATAGCCTCAATCAGCTTCAAAGATTCTCTCAGTATACCAAATTTAAAATTCAATCACTGCCGATAATTAAATGAAAAATTCTCTCGGCCCATGAGTCGAATGCACAAAACCACAGCACCACGCCGCCACCTATCATTTTAATAAAGCATTAAAATATACGAATAGAACATGCTTGCAATTTCAATTCAATGGCATTGTTCGACTACTGACACATAGATGGACCTAATAATTTCAAACTAGACTTCGGCTGCTCCGTTCTAAAACACAGTATCCAACATTTTTTCAGAAAGTGAAGTTTTAATATTTTTGGATATACTGTGTTTCGGCGCATCTTTCAACCCGACCTAATTGTTGAAAGCTGACTAATTTCAGAGATATGACATACCCCTAACCTAGTATGTGCAACCTCTTCAACGCCAAACAAAAACACTAAAACTCGTTTTTCTCCCAATTTTGTTTTTTTCACATACTGGGTTTTGGAATGGAGCAGCCGACTTGCTATTGATTGATATTCCTTCAGAATAGGGAATATGCAGTATGTTATTGTTTAAAGAATTTTATTCAGTGAAAATGATATAAATATAAATAAATACATGTCGAATATAAATAACTCCTCCCAAACACTAGTTGGCAATATGTATATGCAACTTAAAATATTTCAGAAAGAGTTCACAGGACAGCTCCCTATTCTTTAAAAAGATTTGAGAATATCTCCCATAGATGGCTCTTCCAGTACATCTGCTTATTTTTCTGGTTGACGGACTAGTTAATTTCAGACAATTATTCCATCAATGTTAATATGAAATAGTTATACATGCATTATCTGTTCTCGAGGAAACCCTTCAAAAACTGATCAGCACCAAAAGCCGAAATTTTTCTATTAATTTTATTCATATTCAACTTTTTTTTATATACTCACATATGAGCATATGAAATTTCAGGTTAATCTGATAATTTAGTATTTTTCGTGATTTTTAGGGGTCTGGAGACTTTTTTAGAGAAATTTTTTGATTTCGTTTGGTGAATTGAAATTCACAATGTATACTAATTTCGTCATTCTGAATCGATTGGCGCTTGCAGAATTGCTATATCTTCAACCGTTCTCGAGTTGAAAAATTCATCTAGATTTGAAAGACGACATTTCATTCAATTTTAATTAAATTCATCTTGTTTCATATGCTCATATAATAGCATATGCAATTTTACGTGAATCTGATGATTTAGTATTTTTCGTGATATTTAGGGGTCTACCCCTTAGGACTTTTTTAGAGAAATTTTTTGATTTCGTTTGGTTAATTGAAATTCACAATGTATACTAATCTCGTCATTCTGAATCGATTGGCGCTTGCAGAATTGCTCTATCTTCAACCGTTCTCGAGTTGAAAAATTCATCTAGATTTGAAAGACGACATTTATCTTCAAAATTTGTTTTTTGTAATTTTTCTATCAATTTTAATTAAATTCATCTTGTTTCATAGCATATGCAATTTTACGTGAATCTGATGATTTAGTATTTTTCGTGATATTTAGGGGTCTACCCCTTAGGACTTCTTTAGAGAAATGTTTTGATTTCGTTTGGTGAATTGAAATTCACAATGTATACTAATTTCGTCATTCTGAATCGATTGGCGCTTGCAGAATTGCTCTATCTTCAACCTTTCGCGAGTAGAAAAATTCATCTAGATTTGGAAGACGACATTTATCTTCAAAATTTGATTTTTGTAATTTTTCTATCTATTTTAATTAAATGCATCTTGTTTCATATGCATATATAATAGCATATGCAATTTTACGTGAATCTGATGATTTAGTATTTTTCGTGATATTTAGGGGTCTACCCCTTAGGACTTTTATAGAGAAATTTTTTGATTTCGTTTGGTGAATTGAAATTCACAATGTATACTAATTTCGTCATTCTGAATCGATTGGCGCTTGCAGAATTGCTCTATCTTCAACCGTTCGCGAGTAGAAAAATTCATCTAGATTTGGAAGACATTTATCTTCAAAATTTGTTTTTTGTAATTTTTCTATCAATTTTAATTAAATTCATCTTGTTTCATATGCACATATAATAGCATATGCAATTTTACGTGAATCTGATGATTTAGTATTTTTCGTGATATTTAGGGGTCTACTCCTTAGGACTTCTTTAGAGAAATGTTTTGATTTCGTTTGGTGAATTGAAATTCACCATGTATACTAATTTCGTCATTCTGAATCGATTGGTGCTTGCAGAATTGCTCTATCTTCAACCGTTCTCGAGTTGAAAAATTCATCTAGATTTGAAAGACGACATTTCTCTTCAAAATTTGTTTTTTGTAATTTTTCTATCAATTTTAATTAAATTCATCTTGTTTCATATGCTCATATAATAGCATATGCAATTTTACGTGAATCTGATGATTTAGTATTTTTCGTGATATTTAGGGGTCTACCCCTTAGGACTTTTATAGAGAAATTTTTTGATTTCGTTTGGTGAATTGAAATTCACAATGTATACTAATTTCGTCATTCTGAATCGATTGGCGCTTGCAGAATTGCTCTATCTTCAACCGTTCGCGAGTAGAAAAATTCATCTAGATTTGGAAGACGACATTTATCTTCAAAATTTGTTTTTTGTAATTTTTCTATCAATTTTAATTAAATTCATCTTGTTTCATATGCACATATAATAGCATATGCAATTTTACGTGAATCTGATGATTTAGTATTTTTCGTGATATTTAGGGGTCTACTCCTTAGGACTTCTTTAGAGAAATGTTTTGATTTCGTTTGGTGAATTGAAATTCACAATGTATACTAATTTCGTCATTCTGAATCGATTGGTGCTTGCAGAATTGCTCTATCTTCAACCG
Source organism: Chrysolina americana (assembly GCA_958502065.1). Taxonomy (NCBI): domain Eukaryota; kingdom Metazoa; phylum Arthropoda; class Insecta; order Coleoptera; family Chrysomelidae; genus Chrysolina; species Chrysolina americana. The sequence goes on along the minus strand of OY293416.1, from coordinate 62,427,283 downwards.
TTCTCGAGTTGAAAAATTCATCTAGATTTGAAAGACGACATTTCTCTTCAAAATTTGTTTTTTGTAATTTTTCTATCAATTTTAATTAAATTCATCTTGTTTCATATGCTCATATAATAGCATATGCAATTTTACGTGAATCTGATGATTTAGTATTTTTCGTGATATTTAGGGGTCTACCCCTTAGGACTTTTATAGAGAAATTTTTTGATTTCGTTTGGTGAATTGAAATTCACAATGTATACTAATTTCGTCATTCTGAATCGATTGGCGCTTGCAGAATTGCTCTATCTTCAACCGTTCGCGAGTAAAAAAATTCATTTAGATTTGGAAGACGACATTTATCTTCAAAATTTGTTTTTTGTAATTTTTCTATCAATTTTAATTAAATTCATCTTGTTTCATATGCATATATAATAGCATATGCAATTTTACGTGAATCTGATGATTTAGTATTTTTCGTGATATTTAGGGGTCTACCCCTTAGGACTTTTATAGAGAAATTTTTTGATTTCGTTTGGTGAATAGAAATTCACAATGTATACTAATCTCGTCATTCTGAATCGATTGGCGCTTGCAGAATTGCTCTATCTTCAACCGTTCTCGAGTTGAAAAATTCATCTAGATTTGAAAGACGACATTTATCTTCAAAATTTGTTTTTTGTAATTTTTCTATCAATTTTAATTAAATTCATCTTGTTTCATATGCATATATAATAGCATATGCAATTTCACGTGAATCTGATGATTTAGTATTTTTCGTGATATTTAGGGGTCTACCCCTTAGGACTTTTTTAGAGAAATTTTTTGATTTCGTTTGGTGAATTGAAATTCACAATGTATACTAATTTCGTCATTCTGAATCGATTGGCGCTTGCAGAATTGCTATATCTTCAACCGTTCTCGAGTTGAAAAATTCATCTAGATTTGAAAGACGACATTTCATTCAATTTTAATTAAATTCATCTTGTTTCATATGCTCATATAATAGCATATGCAATTTTACGTGAATCTGATGATTTAGTATTTTTCGTGATATTTAGGGGTCTACCCCTTAGGACTTTTTTAGAGAAATTTTTTGATTTCGTTTGGTTAATTGAAATTCACAATGTATACTAATTTCGTCATTCTGAATCGATTGGCGCTTGCAGAATTGCTCTATCTTCAACCGTTCTCGAGTTGAAAAATTCATCTAGATTTGAAAGACGACATTTATCTTCAAAATTTGTTTTTTGTAATTTTTCTATCAATTTTAATTAAATTCATCTTGTTTCATATGCACATATAATAGCATATGCAATTTTACGTGAATCTGATGATTTAGTATTTTTCGTGATATTTAGGGGTCTACCCCTTAGGACTTTTATAGAGAAATTTTTTGATTTCGTTTGGTGAATAGAAATTCACAATGTATACTAATCTCGTCACTCTGAATCGATTGGCGCTTGCAGAATTGCTCTATCTTCAACCGTTCTCGAGTTGAAAAATTCATCTAGATTTGAAAGACGACATTTCTCTTCAAAATTTGTTTTTTGTAATTTTTCTATCAATTTTAATTAAATTCATCTTGTTTCATATGCTCATATAATAGCATATGCAATTTTACGTGAATCTGATGATTTAGTATTTTTCGAGTAATTTTTTGTTTCAGTCGATTGATTTGATATTAACCGAGAATACCAATTCCATCATTCTGAATTGATTGGTGTTCGCAGATTTGCTCTATCTTCAACTGTTCTCGAGTTGAAAAATTCATCTAGATTTGAAATAGGTCATTTCTCTCCAAAATTTGTTTTTCGTAGTTTTTATATTAATTTTAATTAAATTCATCTTGTTTCATATGCATATATAATAGCATATGCAATTTTACGTGAATCTGATGATTTAGTATTTTTCGTGATATTTAGGGGTCTACCCCTTAGGACTTTTATAGAGAAATTTTTTGATTTCGTTTGGTGAATAGAAATTCACAATGTATACTAATCTCGTCATTCTGAATCGATTGGCGCTTGCAGAATTGCTCTATCTTCAACCGTTCTCGAGTTGAAAAATTCATCTAGATTTGAAAGACGACATTTATCTTCAAAATTTGTTTTTTGTAATTTTTCTATCAATTTTAATTAAATTCATCTTGTTTCATATGCATATATAATAGCATATGCAATTTCACGTGAATCTGATGATTTAGTATTTTTCGTGATATTTAGGGGTCTACCCCTTAGGACTTTTTTAGAGAAATTTTTTGATTTCGTTTGGTGAATTGAAATTCACAATGTATACTAATTTCGTCATTCTGAATCGATTGGCGCTTGCAGAATTGCTATATCTTCAACCGTTCTCGAGTTGAAAAATTCATCTAGATTTGAAAGACGACATTTCATTCAATTTTAATTAAATTCATCTTGTTTCATATGCTCATATAATAGCATATGCAATTTTACGTGAATCTGATGATTTAGTATTTTTCGTGATATTTAGGGGTCTACCCCTTAGGACTTTTTTAGAGAAATTTTTTGATTTCGTTTGGTTAATTGAAATTCACAATGTATACTAATTTCGTCATTCTGAATCGATTGGCGCTTGCAGAATTGCTCTATCTTCAACCGTTCTCGAGTTGAAAAATTCATCTAGATTTGAAAGACGACATTTATCTTCAAAATTTGTTTTTTGTAATTTTTCTATCAATTTTAATTAAATTCATCTTGTTTCATATGCACATATAATAGCATATGCAATTTTACGTGAATCTGATGATTTAGTATTTTTCGTGATATTTAGGGGTCTACCCCTTAGGACTTCTTTAGAGAAATGTTTTGATTTCGTTTGGTGAATTGAAATTCACAATGTATACTAATTTCGTCATTATGAATCGATTGGCGCTTGCAGAATTGCTCTATCTTCAACCTTTCGCGAGTAGAAAAATTCATCTAGATTTGGAAGACGACATTTATCTTCAAAATTTGATTTTTGTAATTTTTCTATCTATTTTAATTAAATGCATCTTGTTTCATATGCATATATAATAGCATATGCAATTTTACGTGAATCTGATGATTTAGTATTTTTCGTGATATTTAGGGGTCTACCCCTTAGGACTTTTATAGAGAAATTTTTTGATTTCGTTTGGTGAATTGAAATTCACAATGTATACTAATTTCGTCATTCTGAATCGATTGGCGCTTGCAGAATTGCTCTATCTTCAACCGTTCGCGAGTAGAAAAATTCATCTAGATTTGGAAGACGACATTTATCTTCAAAATTTGTTTTTTGTAATTTTTCTATCAATTTTAATTAAATTCATCTTGTTTCATATGCACATATAATAGCATATGCAATTTTACGTGAATCTGATGATTTAGTATTTTTCGTGATATTTAGGGGTCTACTCCTTAGGACTTCTTTAGAGAAATGTTTTGATTTCGTTTGGTGAATTGAAATTCACCATGTATACTAATTTCGTCATTCTGAATCGATTGGTGCTTGCAGAATTGCTCTATCTTCAACCGTTCTCGAGTTGAAAAATTCATCTAGATTTGAAAGACGACATTTCTCTTCAAAATTTGTTTTTTGTAATTTTTCTATCAATTTTAATTAAATTCATCTTGTTTCATATGCATATATAATAGCATATGCAATTTTACGTGAATCTGATGATTTAGTATTTTTCGAGTAATTTTTTGTTTCAGTCGATTGATTTGATATTAACCGAGAATACCAATTCCATCATTCTGAATTGATTGGTGTTCGCAGATTTGCTCTATCTTCAACTGTTCTCGAGTTGAAAAATTCATCTAGATTTGAAATAGGTCATTTCTCTCCAAAATTTGTTTTTCGTAGTTTTTATATTAATTTTTTCGATATTCATCCTTTTTTTATATGCACACATAAGCGCATGATGTGCAATTTTAAGTGGAATTTAATATTCTTCATGATTTTTAGGGGTCTATCCCTTAGGAATTTATTCAAGTAATTTTTTGTTATCGTCGGATGACTTGAGATACATCGAGTATAATATTTAATTTAATTTTAATTGTACTCTCTATGATGAAACAAAATGCATAATTTGGGTAATCGTATTCTACTAATTCAGGGAAAAACCTGGAAACCGCCAATTAGCAAAGTTTGTCGAAAATTCTAAAGTACAAACCACCCTCTTGAGAGGGTGTATTAAATTTGTTTCCATGTTGGCTGAACAATCATACTGTTTCAATGAAATAACTTCACTAGAAACCCCCAGTCAGCGTTTTTCGAAACATCACAAGTACTAGATACTAACTATCCCTATGAAGAAGTTGATTCAAATTTTTTATGGTGGCATCAGGAGTATAGTTTGGGCCAACATAGTCTACTGTTTCAATGAAATATATTCCCCGGTCTTCAAAGTCTCTCCCTAAGAGGGAGTCGATTTGAATTTTTACTACGCTGGCACGAATATTGCACTAAGAGCAATAATAATTCAATTCTAGAGTGTTATTTCGACTATGTAATTCCTAAGATTCTGTTCGGCGAAATTATTTTTTGGTAGGCAAATTCACACCCCAGGTTTCTTCAATTATTCATAATAAAAAAGTTTTGTTGATTTCATCATTGACTCATAGAGGGCACACTCAGTACCACAGCACTACAGCAATGAAAATGATACATCAATGAATAGCAATTCATCGATATTTCCTAATTTTGTGCATGTGATGATTATCGAGATACAAGAAATACCTGCGATTTCTAAAATCTCGCGATATGCGCTCTAATGGTTTCCAAACATCATACTTCGTTCAGAAAAAGAGGAGAATTTTGATAAACGTCGATCAAACGAGTTGAATCTGATAATATTCATGAAATAACACCAAACACAATACCAGTCATTCATTGCTTCTTCTCATAAAACCACATGGGCTTCTTATAAAAAGAGCCTGAAAAATATTTCACTCCTGAAATATTTCTTTCAGTAGTGATTTAAGAAGAAGTATCTGTATGTTTACAGGGATATATCAATCTATAATCAAAACCAGATATATCTAGAATAGTTTCCGAAATAATGGCAAATAATTATAAAACTCCATTATAGCGTCTTTACTTGGAAAGGATGTATTATTTCCATTGTGTAATGCTTTTGAATGCAAAGTTTTTCACCAGGACCACTACATTTTTATTTTCTTCTTCACTCCAAGATTTTAAGGACTGAAATGCCATTTTCAACTCAATGTACCGAAACTACATTACAAAATAATAATCAGTGTTTCATGCAGACATTTTTCAAAAGCTCGCAGAAACTGAATCCGTCTCAAAGACAGACATTGAGTGGATATAAAAGTGGAAAAGTCACGGAATAAAATTACTACAACACTGACGAGAACAAAACAGCAGGTCCGTATCTAAAAAATTATACTGAGGGTGGCCCTGAAGAAAAAAGAAGTCAACGCGCATTTGATGCAGGCCTAAAAGAGTATCAACTACTCTTTGTATACTTTTTCATAATTCTTGGAGAATGTCATGGCTCCCAAAAATAGTCTTTTCTCCAATACAACCGACATCATATCTCTAACCGTTATTGAATTCGAAAAGTTCACAACATAGCAACTAGCATGATTACTCATTCTTTTAGAAATAAATATACCAGATGTTCTAATACGTAACGATGATCTCAATACCTCCAGTGCTACGCATTTCAATGTCCTGTCTAAGACAAAAGAATTACTCATCGACTTCATTAATTGGAGAATAGTAATTAACACGGTACGACGTCAATGAAAAGATACACACGCCTCCTGAATAAAATCAAATTCAAAACAATTTATTTTGACGTAAGTGAATGTTAGAGAATCGTTATAAATAATAGTGATATAAACTCATTGCTCAATGAATAGTCTAATTAGGAAAAATAATGGGTCGGATGAAACGCATAACAATTTTCCCGGTTACGTCGAGCAGAAAATTAACATGATTCAATTCGGGTGTATCAAGTTCAGATGGAAAAATTGCATGGTGGGTGAGGAGATTTGAGCGAGAAGGGCAATCCCGGCAATATATTTGCATTTTTATTGAATCCCATGGAATATAAGGTTTCGGAGGTAAGCAAAAGAATGAAGACATTCAGAAAGAATATTTAATGAACTTAGAAGTAACATATTTGTCAGACTGCAAGGTTTGATACTATAGGACACAATATATTATCAATATGGACAGTCATGACTAGTTTAATCTCCAAATCAACCATGATTTCCAATAATTCAATTTTACAACTTCTGTACGCTGCTGCAATGATGTGCGTACTCCAATGGAAGCTCATTAATTTTTTACTTCTCCTTTCTTTACTTCTTATTTAACTTATTCAACTTGTACCCTCTAACTTTATTCAAACTTGTCCGTCCACTAGAATCCTCTTCGTTATACAGATATGGAAGAATATTATCGGCATATAACGTTCTCGGTACGGTTGGTGTAGCATGTCGACCGGTACACAATCAGAATATAACAAATAATATACGCGATGGAGAGTCAAGTATTCAACTGGACTACTGTTCTCCTCCCTAAACTGTTTACCTCGAGTATTATTTACGTGACATTGTCATTACATCAGCCGCAATCGTAGTAGCATTGGAATTACTATATACCGATAATAATTTTCCATATCTGTATAGTCCCTTATAAACACCAAAAACCCCTGTGATATCTACAACGAGTATATCTTCCATTTCACAATTCATCGGCCAGTCTAGAAGTTCCGTTGTCAGTTCACGTTTTGATATCGTGTAAACCAACTCGCAGTGGATGTTGCTGACTTCTTGGAATTATACATCGTTTCTATAGATCGTATAATATTGTCACGCAGTGACGCAAATGTTTCGTAACACTGCCCGCTCTTTAATTTTATTCATCCCGACCAGAAGCTACCAATTCACCATATATTCCAAGGATTCGAGATAACTGTGGTCAACTCACGAAAGAGGAAATACTGCTCTTCACTTCCGGTACCTGAGCAGCAAGATTACTCCCATATTATAATAATAATAATAAATCGACTGTATTCACATACTAAGAAATGGGGTATGGCGAATGGGCGGAGTGTCAGCAGGAGCTGTTTTTCAACTCAAACCTATTGTTCTAAACCAAGGGATAACTTGGTTTGAACATATTTTAAATCAAATTTTTTATAAAACATAGTTTTTCTTTATTTTTGAACTTTTTACAGTTTCTATGTATTATATATGTTTTTTAACTTCTTCTAACGGGGAAAAATGTCCAAATGACATTGACGACTAAAAACTATAGTCCAGTAATGATCACGAACATCTATTACAGACCGTAACGACCATTCATCGCCCATAAATACTCGAGTTTCCAATAAGATGTCACTCTCACTTGAGGAATAATATGCAATGTTTGATCACAATCAGCACTTGCGATAGTGACTCCATGGAGAAACATCTCATGAATATATGTCAGATGTAATTCAATGTTCGTAAGGGAAAGTAGTGGATTGCTGACATTGGAACTAGCCAAAACACCAAAACAATGTCAATTTCATTCAAAGTTTCGCCAACAAAGTTGGAATCCTCAGGAGTTCAAAGATTAATAAATTATTCTAATCCTATTTGAAGTAGGGGAGAAGGGGACACCTTTCTCATGGTATTATAAGAACGCAATCGTTTGTTGAACTACATGATTCCACTGTATATAGTTTTATAATAAAAATTGTTAGGGTGTACCAGATGTACAAATGTGTTTTAAAATTCGGAGTCAGCTCGTCGAGGTAGTTTGAAAAATGGAAAATAAACACTTTCGAAAATTAGATCACGTGAGGGAATTTTTGACATTTTATCCTTTTTCATGCTAAACCTGGGATCATATATTTTCGAAATCAGTATATAATTTTGCATATATAGTGCGAAACTGATGATTTTGTATTTTTCTTGAATTTTAGGGGTTTAGGGGTTCTTAGGACTTTTTTCGAGTAATATTTGTATGCACACATAAGCGCATATGCCATTTTGAGCGAATCTGATGATTTTGTATTTTCCATTACTTTAGGGGTCTACCCCATAGGGATTTTTTCGAATCATTTTGGTTTTCGTTGGTTGACCTCAAATTTACAAAATATACCAATTTCATTATTCTGAATCGATTGGCGTTTGCAGAATCACTCTATCTTCAACCGTTCTCAAGTTGAGAAGTTCATTTTGATTTGAAAAAGAGGTGATTTCTCTCCAAAATTTGGTTCTCGCAATAATTCCATAAATTTTCTTTGAGTTCAACCAAGTATACGAAATCCATCATTCAGAATCGATTGGCGTTCACAGAATTACCCTATATTCAACCGTTCTCTTCAAAATTCAGCTTTCGTAATTTTTCTATTAATTTTCGTAAAATTATTTTTTTTTTGTTCCTACACATAAGCGCATATGCAATTACAAGTAAATCTGGGGATTTATTATATTCCATGATATTTGGAGGTCCACCCCTGGAGACTTTTTCGGGTATTTTTTTGCTGATCAACTTCTTACCGAGTTTACTATATTCATCATTTTGAATCAATTGGCGTTCGCAGAATTGATCTATCCTCAACCATTCGCGAGTTGAAAAATTCCTCTGGAGTTGAGAAGGGTAATTTCACGCCTTTTTTTATAATTCGGAATCAGCTTGCCGAGGTTCATTTGAGGAAATATACCGATTCAGTAAAATAAACAGAAGTGAAGAGCTACATAAATTCAATTGGTCATTAAGGGTTACAAAATCGTGGTGTTCTTCAGTTTATTCATATCCAACGAATTAATTTCTCATCCGTTAATGCACGTATTGAGGATTTTCATATTATCATTATTTATTGTGAGCTGTTAAACATTTTCCATATTCCAGTCTATATATACCTGAAATATACTTGCTTCAGGTATATCATATCGATAGGTGTTAGTGAAAAGTATGTGAATAGTTTGAAAGTTAAGGTTATTCATAATAAAATCCAATTTCAAAAATAGAATAGGTTTCTTTGACAATAATTCATTTCCTAATCGATGTTGTGAAAACAATTGCAATCGAATTCATTAAAATGATTGAGCTGTTTGTTTATTTTATATGATTGGATTAGAAAAATGGAACGAGATCAGGTGGGTGAATGTGGAAATTCAATTGGAATCAACTAATTGGTTGATTATTAACAAAAACAAGCTGTTAGTATAAATGTTTCGTAATGTGACTGATATACTCAACTAAACTTTCCAACGATAATCACTTCTCATATGTCATTTCAACTCATAATTTTTCAACTTTGCTTCTAGTTCCTATACAAGACTGGTTTCCTGATATGCATAAAAATTACAAGTTTAATCTTGTTTGGCAACTGAACACCTTGTATTTGAGTCATTTGACCATCGGAATATTCTTCTATAAATAGACCGCCAAATTAACCGTTTCAACTTATTCCAAAATAAAATGCAAATTTATAACGTTTTTTGTGAACTTACCCATATTGTACCTCTTAGCAAGGACGTATCATATTTTTTATCATTCATTAATCCTCATGGATATCAACGAGCATTTTCAACATATGAATGAAGAAGTATAGAATGGAATTTTGTCACAAAAATGTACGATTAATGTACGTGACATAATCCGAAAACAGAACTACTTATTTCCGAAAATGTTGCGCTTTTGTTAAATTTGTTGAAATTGATATATCATGGGATAGCACATAATAAATTGGGGTCCTCGTCATACCTAGCTGGCGCGAGTCACCTGAATCTTTCTGAGGGTTGTTCGTAAGGGTGCAGCCGATTGAATACATTTTTAACAGAAAAACATTTGAAAAAAATTTGGAAAATCCAACAAATAAGAATATAGTGTCATGAGAAATTAACAGTATAGAATCAAATTTTATTGAACATTCATGATCATGATTTCAATTAACAAAAAACAACTGCTTCCCCGGCCTAAACATTGAACTACATCTGATAGATATTGTGAAAAGAGAGAAAATCTGAAAGTGAAAATTTAAATTTTCATTCAGATAGTTGATTTTATAACTATCAAGTTTCACCTGGAAATTCATATAGATAAATGGGAATGTAATTCGAAAGAATCACTCACAGAAACCGTTCATATTATTGACGAAAATCAACTCCACTCTCCAAAGATCATCAGGGAGGTCAGAAGCAATATCACCCAAAAACTTTGACGATGACACTTTGAAAATTGTTTTTCGACAAACCTGTCGATAAAATAAAAATGCCACATCCATGACAGGTTAGATATTACAAAAAACAGTTATTTTTGTATTAAGTGCGTAATTCTCTCGAAGGTGCCATAAAAACACGAATTTCATACACGAAATACAAACAACATTTTTTGTATATACAACTGTGATTGTGAATTCACATCGTCTGAAATATATTAAAAATAAATACTTCTAATACATCTTGACGCGGTTTTTGTCCCGATAAGTTAACGCTTTCAAACGAATGTTTTCAGTAAAATCGTACTCAAAAATGTTTCCTGTCTGAAAAAAATAAGTCCAAAATATCTGAATAATACTTCTCTTTTCCATAAATGTTATCCTAAATGTTATTAATATTTCCAATACAATTTCACAACATCCAGTGGTCTTTGTCATTACTATAGAAACGGTTTGTTGGCACGCAGCGTGTTTGACTGTTTGACTATGTTTGCTCGTAGTTTCTTCAATTTAAAGATATTTTCAAGAAGATGGATGTTGATTATGATAGTGGTAGTGAGAGGCTCTGTAACTCTTCTGACCAATGCAGGGGGCAACATTACATCCATAAAACGTCACGGTGGCTGAAAATCTGCCTCCTTAGCAGAAGCATATATAGAATATAACAATAACAAAATTGAGATTTCTAACAAAATATTGATTTGTCCATCTTCTTCTAAACAAATTAAAATATCTGATAAAATTGTGGAATGAATTCTTTAAGAAATATCTAACGTTTCTGATCAGCAGCAACATGGAACATCTTCGGAAATTTATGTTGGAAGTAATTGCTCAAACTTCACTATTAATTATCATTCCAATATATGGAATTATTTTATGAATAGTAATCAACTAATAATTGACTCTGTTAAAAATAAATCCTTCAAAAAGTAATTTTTGAATTATTTTGGCAATGAAAAAATTACTTTTTCTCCGTGAAAAAAAGTAAACATTTACGCATCAATAGAGAATAATTATACAAAAAAACAATTTTCTACTTTTATTTGAGAATATTCCTTTTTTCATTAACATGAACATTAATATGAAAATAACCAAAGGCATAACCTATTCATTATTACCTGCCCTGATGATCTTCACATATCAGTTGCAGGGCACAACCAAACTGATCCAATGAAATAAACATATGATGTAATTTCATCCCAACTGTACTACCAACGATTGATTTTTATGGAACTGTAGGCATCCAAATCAAACACCGATGAACTCATCCGCATCAGAAAATAGCCACAAGGGGGCGTTCGTCTTCCACCCAAATAAATCGGCAAAATATTGCAACAACACTTCCTACATGAACGTTAACAATTTTTTTCAACGCAATTTAATTTCCTATGATTTATGGCATATACAAATCTAATTAATGTGATTTCCCCGCTCCACGCCCCCGAGCTCTCGTTTCAACGCCGAAAAAAATATCGAATTTGAATAAAAAATCGCCTGACGGCCTTTTCCATTAACGCTTGCCGTCATACAGAAAAAATTACGATTAATCATCATTTAATTAAATACTACAAAAGGTAAGTGTGATGAAGACGGGCCATAACGACATGAATAACAGCGAGAAACCTGAATGAAATTCTGGTTCTGGTACACCCACGACTCGTCATGGGCGTACCGCGATATGTACCACCAAGCAATACGAATTCGAAATTAGTTTTTTTCATCGCACATTTGTACATTTTATCTTATACGCATCTCTATTTAACACTCTGCCACCGGATTAGAAAAAACTAAGACGTCAAGAGAAGGAGGAAAGAAATTCAATCTATTTAATATTAAGCACAGCGGAAGGTAGATAAAAAAAAATTCAACGAACAACTATTATTCTCATAAAAGATGGGCGACACTACTTGACGGAAGATCATAAAACTAATAACGAATTATGGTGGATTACGTAATCCAATCTTCCGCAAAAAAAAACCTATACAATAGGTATGGTCGTCGGCAAGTATTCAACAGAAAACAACTACTGCCCCCTACGACCATTGAATTATATCTGTTTAATACTTGGCAAAGTTTTCTACAAGAACCACTTTGCAATGCATTTCAAATATCAAAGCTGAAATTATTTTTCGATTTAATTCGGGGAACACCTCCTTACCGATTTCATGGTTGAAATGCATTGCAAAGTGGTTCTTGTAGAAAACTTTGCCAAGTATTAAACAGATATAATTCAATGGTCGTAGGGGGCAGTAGTTGTTTTCTGTTGAATACTTGCCGACGACCATACCTATTGTATAGGTTTTTTTGCGGAAGATTGGATTACGTAATCCACCATAATTCGTTATTAGTTTTATGATCTTCCGTCAAGTAGTGTCGCCCATCTTTTATGATGTTTTTGGCTTCATATTGAAGTCGACACGTAGTCGGAGTGCATTTTGGTCTGGAACCCAGAGATGGCGCTGAATTCATACTTCAGTGTTTGTCTCAGGGATTTCCAATTAGGATGAAAGGATTTTTCGATTCAATTGGGTCGAACTAGCCTTCGCTGATGATTGGCAATGACCATGTAACCGGTACGGAGGTGTTCCCCCAATTAAATCGAAAAATAATTTCAGCTTTGATATTTGAAATGCATTGCAAAGTGGTTCTTGTAGAAAACTTTGCCAAGTATTAAACAGATATAATTCAATGGTAGTAGGGGGCAGTAGTTGTGTTCTGTTGAATACTTGCCGACGACCATACCTATTGTATAGGTTTTTTTACGGAAGATTGAATTACGTAATCCACCATAATTCCTTATTAACTATTATGTCTCCATTTCAACTGAAGATGTTTTCATCGAATACCAGATCCGTAACACTGCCTCCATGATTGAGCTGGATGCGGTATACTAATTCGTTCAACGTCTTTATGGCCAATTTTTCTGTAACTTGGGGAATCAGTGTCTTTCTAAAATAATCCACAGTTTTCAATAACCCACAAAAACTTGACGATATAATATGAACGACGGTATAAATCACTACTAACTTCTAAGCTACAAAATCAAGATTATTCGTAATAATCGAATGAAAATTCACTCTTCACAATTGAAAAATGTGACTATATGTAAAACTAGTGAACTCTGCACTATACCAATCTAGAAAGGCCCTGTTTTGGTCGAAAAGTGACATTAATGTCATGTTCCTTCATTTTATTAGAAATTATTCATATATATTTAACTTGTATCACTCATTGATGAAGTTCTCTTTGACCTGTAATTTAGCGGCTTGAGCAAAATTCAAGTTAGACTCGGATTGGATGTACCTAACTATACTGAAAAGATTTACACATGAACAAGATTGAAGTGTGGCGACCTATTTTTTTGATTATCGGAAGAAATTACATGTGTAGTACCTGGAGTATTCGCTCTTCTTCATTTTGTCAAAGAAGATTAATTTTATTCAGTTGGTTGATAGATCTTAGAAACGTGAGGAGATCGTAAAGTATCGACAACTGCGTTAAAAGTAACTTGAAACTGAGTATGGAATCATTTCAGTGTAAGCTCTAATGTTTAATATTATCTAATATAGACACTACTTATCATCGGTATTATCTGACTGAATGGCACTCCAACGTTTGAACCAACTCACGGTGTTATGGGACTATGTCTGAAGGCATAGCACTGGTAGGGCACAAATATCTGTCAGATGTATTTCAATGTCCGTCGTAGTATTAGCCAGGAAAGTAGTTGTTTTCTGTCAGATATTTGCCTCATTTTTCCACTTTCTGGAAACGTGTGGAGAGAAGGGCACTTCGACATTTTCGATTTTATTGGTTTAATTCTATTGATACTACGGCAAAAATTTTCGAACTTCGAATTTATTGCAGGTGACTAAGCCTGTAACTTACCCATTCTCATATGTGCCAGCAACAGTATTACTTAAAAAAGGGAATATACCTATATTATTGTAATAAAAGGAGGAAAAAAGAAAGTACCAGTAAATTGTTCTTCCACTTGACCTTAATTGGTCTCTTTTCATAGATGTAGTAGTTGAGCTTGTTAATTTTCTAATAATTTTAATGAAAAATTAAAAGGAGAAAATACTTGATTGTGTGTATTAGAGCAAAATGAAATTTTTGTATGGAGGTACAAAGGTCTTTTTCTCAAAATCAGTTGGTGATAAAAACAAACACTGTGCAATTCACCTATTTTTCCAATGAATCAATCAGTTTTTCGTAATTTGTATGTTATTTTATGAAGTATGCGTTGCCATATATCAATCTTGAAACATAGTTTCGAACTTTCTGAATGTTGGTCTTATATTGGCATCACACTAAAAGGTAAGTGCTACGACTTTCCTAGCTTGCACAAGTCTCTCGAACACTTCTGAGGGTTGCTCGAATAGGCCAACAAAAAACCTATTAGGAAACCAACTGTGCCATTACATGAAAGATAGTCCGTAGTTATACTCTGTTATATTTTGGACTCGCAACTGACATTTTTTAATTTGTTATAAATATTTAGAAAACAAAAAAAAGTGTTTGCTTTCTTCATTAGTACCTTCAAAATATGCTTAAGAAACTGAAATCGTACTATCACTAGAACATCCAGGTACGCTGGAAGATAGTGCGAAAAAAATACAAATAGCATTTGTGCCAAAACTAATAATGTGACAGCGTCTGTTTTGTGCACATTTAAAGTACATATGATTTAATACTTTAGTAAGAAGGGACAACCCTACAACTTGAAACATGGGGGGAGGGGGTATTAAAAAAAAAATTCGCAACATTTTCCCGGTTTTCTAGGTTTTCTCCGTTACTGATGATCCAATTGGTTCGTAGAAAATCTCATTTTATTTGTAAATTAATTTTCTATAATTTTTCTCATGGGTGCAACCAGTTTGCTGTATGAATTTTCATTTTATAAGTAAAAAACAGTTTTTTTTTGTTTCTTAATGTTTATAACAAATTAATAAATGATAGTTGCGAGACCAAAACAAAACAGAAAATAACTACGGACTGTCTCTCATGTGATGGCACAGTCCCTAGTATTTTTGTTAAAAAATCACAAATTTCATGCTCTATTGATTGGTGTGGTAAGAGTGAACCCGATTGACGGAAATAATACTAATAATAATATTTTCAACAACAATAACTGATTGATAAAAACTAAACCATATAAAGTGTCACCATAATGCCTGTTACCTTATATCAATTTCAGTGAACAATATGCTATTTGTAGCAGCTTATTTACATGCTTCTCAAACATCATGTTCGAGAAATATTATTATGAGGTATATTAATTCCACCAATTTTTAGGCCAAAGATCATCATGTTAGATTTGAAGGCATCAACCAATTTCACCTAAAGGAAATGTATAGTAAATTTGGGTATCATTGTCAAGAGAACGTAACAAATCAGAGGTATATTGGTGAAGAACAAGGATCTCAAATTGGAGCCTTGAGGCACACCTGAAATAAGATCAAGATATTGAGCCACATTACCTTCGATTATTAACTTTTTGTTTATTCCGAGAGAATCAAAGTTGTACAGAAACCTTGATAATATAGAGCTCTAAAATTATCATTAGCAATGTGCAGAAGAGCCGTTGTATAACTTTACCCTCCTTTATATCCTGACTGAACTTCTGGTAAAAGTGTGGCGCCTACCTGAGAACATGAACATGAAGTAAACATATTCTCAACTATTAACAAGTTCAATAAAATTGCGAACTTCCTCAATACGCTTAGGAAAATGATTCAGAATAGTGTGTCCCATCACAGATGGCGAGTCTAAACAAATTTAGTATTCACGGAATGCAATAGAAAAATGCAATAGCCATCCGTACGCCTATGTCAGCAACGTCTTGTCCAAGAAGGCGTGA
Source organism: Chrysolina americana (assembly GCA_958502065.1). NCBI lineage: Eukaryota > Metazoa > Arthropoda > Insecta > Coleoptera > Chrysomelidae > Chrysolina > Chrysolina americana. The sequence continues at coordinate 62,411,255 of OY293416.1, read as the reverse complement.
GCCTCTGCAAGACTACGGCGCCACACTTCATATTACAAGCCAACAGATGTCCGATAAAAAATAAAACTTTATCGAACACACACATACAAAAAATCGAAACAAAAGAGGAATCGACGAGGAAAAAACGAGGTCTGATATCATATTCCTATGTTGATGAATTGGCATCTGACTCGACTTATTGGACGCAGATTATCTTGTATTTTTTTCTTTCCAAATAAGTAGATGAGAGTAATCAACCTCAGTTGTTTCAGGAAGAGAAGAATATTTTGTCTCCAATTATTTCATCGGTTCAGTTGCCAGCACAAAAGAACCCAAATTTAATTTGGATAGTAAAATGTGCATTAGCATCATTAGTACCCAACAATAACTTCCTCATTAATTTTTTAGTATAATACCCATTCTCCAGAGCATTAAAAAAAACCTGATTTGATTATAGCACACCGTTCATTCTTTGTGTTTATTTTTTCTGAACTGCCGTTTATATTCGAAGGTTTTTATCGTTTTGCACTCTTTTATCGGTGATCATGAAAAGTATCAAATTAGTATTTCGAACGACAATAAAATTAAACTATACACGATTGTGCAAATGGAATGGGCGTAAATCAATTGTTCACAGTTCAGTAAAACTTTCAGATAATGGTCCACAGTGGACCAGAACATGACTGGCAATGAAATGTGATGTTATAAATACTGTAAATGTCCTAGACAGAGACAGAGTCTAAACTTATATCTTGAACTGAATTGTACAGTATGCCAGGTCATGATATGAAATGCGATACCCCAAAAGCATCCATGAAAATTTGAGGAAAGTCCATATCGCAATCGTGGTAATCAGTAATGAGTAAGAGTAGACAAACGATATGAGGGACGAGAGCAGTGAGCCAATACATGGCAAGAATACAATACTCTATGTGATGTGACAGCCACCCAGACCATACCACATTGTGTTTTGCATCATCTGGGTCGAAATATTAAGATCGGAACAAATACATGCGTGTCCATGCACATTTTTTGAAGCAAGAACGATTTGCACTCATGCGGAAAGGTACTCTCCCGCACTCGACAGCAATCGCATGCGGGAAAAGTAGTCTTTCCGTAGTTGTTGGGAAAATAACTATATTCTACTACCTTACTAGAAAACATCGTTTTTGACCCCTAAAGTAGAGAGAAAAATGATACTTCTTCTCTAAAAGCCATTTTTTGCTGAAATATCAACCACTCCTTCTGGATGATCACTCATTGACGTGGTGTGGCTGCTTGCAAAGTTACTTCCCAATAAAGGAAGAGCTATCGATACAAAGTTTTCAACGTGATTCCTGGAAGAACTTGGCATTGAAGTGAATCCCGACCAGTAATGATTTTACTTGCAATTTCTTCTTTACTTGTCAATGATTCTGCGACAAATTTCTCAGCAACCTTTCCAGACTCCTAACGTCCATGCTGCTAGTGTTACCAATTCACCACCTTAGGGCTTCGCGAGACCAAGACCAAGACCAAGACTGATCAGTCTTGGTCCTGATAGTCTTTCTTAGAAATTTATTTGGAAATTTTTATTATTCGATTCAATTGTCAGTTTATATGCATATAATAGTTATTTCGTATTTCTCGTATTGTCAATTTGTACGGGTATATAAAGTAAGCGAAATAAAAATTTCTGACTTCACCATCATAATCTAATTTTCAAGAAATCTTGAATAAATATTGAATAAGATCCACACAGCACACAGGTCGACGCCTCACAGACCAGAAAAAAGGTTCAAAATGGTTAACATTCCAACCACTGTGACCTTACAACATACACCTATTTGTTGTAAACTGTATAACTGCAATACAGATTTTGAAAAATGTATTTTCGATTTTGAATGAACGAAATTCAAGAACTTATCATATGGAAAATAAATAATTGATATTATAAAAAATTTCTTAATATTGAGTAGATTTAAGTTCACCATTTTCCTTTCAAGACCAAGACCAAGACCAATACTCTTGGGGGAGAGTCTTGATCTTGGTCTTGGTCTTGTATCAAACCTGCACCACTTGCACTGACGAGCAGTGTAGAAAAAGTTCTTCGGAAACAATAGCTGGTATAACTTTGGGGGTTCCTTAATATAAAAATGGAATTTTAGCCATTGTATTCTTCCCGATTCCATTGACAGATGATTTTCCTTTAAAGTAATTAACAAAAAATCTGGAGTGTGATGTTTTGGGCTGTCTGGAATTTTGATATTTCACTATATTCGCTCCATAATATGGATTTCAATCATCTTTCTCGCAGCTAAAAAAAGATTAGCGTAGCACCTTTGAAGACATTTTTAACTCTGCGTTCGTTCAACTATGTTTTGAACACACTATCCATATTGCTCTCTCGATTCATCAGGAAGAAGCAACTGAAAAAGGTAAACAACGTGACAGCTTATGACAACTGTTTTATTTCTGTTGTATCATCAAAAATTCCATAGTAACAATGCGCTGTCTGTCAACACGATGACGACGCGGTGCAACACTTACTTGATATTTTATCATATAACCGCATTTAGTTACACAACTTTCTGCAGTTGTTCTTATAAGTATGCACGCATTATAATTTGTAGGACATTATAAAAATGACGAATCAAGAGAGACTCGACTCTCTTCGAACTATTCGATGAGAATTTGTAATGCTTTCTCAATATTCAGCACGCTATTCTTTGCGGTCTCATTAAATCATAATACTCAAGATAAATTCTTACCAATACTGTATACATAACACAGAAGGAAAAGCATTATTTTCCTCCTTCAGTATGTATACAGTGAGGACGTAAAAAGTCCTCCCTCCCCTTAACTTTTCAACAGAACAAGCTATCGAGATCGGGTAAAATTCAGGTGAAAAGGTACCACTTTTACTACTTCGTGGCATAAAAATGATTGTGGTCACGTGGCCTAGTGTCAAGAGGGCACCAACTTTTTCATTTCAAATATAAAGGAGGGTCACGTGGCTCCTGGTTTTGATTGTCTTTCGATTCTATATCCAACACTTGTTTGTTTGTGAAAATCGGCCAAGCCGTTTCAAACTGACGAGCGTTTGAAATTTGCTTCAAATATTTAACAAATAAATTATTTTAACTATTAATTGTAGCAGAATTTTAACTCCGTTACTGATTCTGTCCGAAATGCCAATTTCTAGGGTGAAACAGGTGCACATATTATTGGTATTTTACACTGTAGTTTTTGTTTCAGTTTTTTATACCTTAGTTATTTTGCTGGAGACTCCAAATAGCATTTCATTTCAATCTCAGTCTAAAATTGACGTTAGTCATATCGATACTTTTGACAGTTTTCATAGATTTCAGCATTTCTTTAAGATTTTCAAATGCCTCGTCCTCATCCTTTAGAAGAAAAAATCGAAGCAATTTCAATTTACGCTGAAGCTGGGCGTAATTACCATGAAGCAGAAAGAATATTTAATGAGCGCTTCCCAAATAATCCAATATCTCGTACCTACTAGGCAATTGGTCAGTAAATTTTGAAGAACTGGTTGCGTAACGAGGGAAAAAGGATCTGGAAGAAAATCCATTTCAGAAGATCAGCAAATCGACGTTCTGGCAGCTGTTGTAAATAATCCGCAACAAACAACGAAAACAGTAGCCACGGCTTGAGACGTATCTACGACCACTGTGAAAAAATACCTTTAAAAACACAAATTTCACCCATAATATAAATTAAAAATTCTGCATTAATTAACAGAAGATGACCCAGATAGAAGAATGCAGTTTTGTGAGATCATGTCTGATCGCATAACCCAAAATCCCGGTTATATTAACTCTATTTGTTTTAGTGATGAAAGTTTTTTCTAAATGGAACAGTAAAAAGACAGAATGTGCGTTATTGGTCAGACGTAAATCCGCACATTTTTCGAGAGGGTCATACTCAAACTCCAGAGAATATCAACGTATGGGCTGGTATTTTTGGTGACCATATCATAGGTCCAATATTTATGGCAGAAAATTTAACTGGGCATCTGTATTCAAATATGCTTCAACATCAGATCCATCACAGTATTCAAGAAGTAGTTGGGGCAAACCCAAATGAATTTACCATGGATGTTACCTTTTAACAAGATGGTGCACCCCCTCACTACTACTGACCTGTCCGAGAATGGCTTAACGAGAATTTTCCGGGACGGTGGATAGGCCGACGTGGCCCCATTGAATGGCCAGCTGGGTCACCTGATATGACCCCTATGGACCTTTTTCTGTGGGGGTACATAAAATTTAAGGTATACGTCACGCAGCCACAGTCACTCCAGGAACTTATGAAACGAATAACGGTGTTACGGTATTACCCCGGAAACATTTAATAACGTTCCATAACCGAGTTTTTTTCTGTCAAGAAGTGAACGGTGAACATTTTGAGCACTTGTTAAAATAGTTGCAATTGTTACTTGAAATTTTGTTGAAATTAAAAGTTATTTAGGATTTTAATTTAGTTGTAAAATATTTGAAGCAAATTTCAAACGCTTGTCAGTTTAAAACGGCTTGGCCGATTTTCACAAACAAAGAAGTGTTGGATAGAGAATAGGAAGACCTTCAAAACCAGGAGCCACGTGACCCAATTTCACATTTGAACAAAAAAAGTTGATGGTACCCTTTTGACACTAGGTCACGTGACCACAATCATTTTTATGCCACAAAGTAGTAAAAGTGGTACCTTTTTAACTAAATTTCACCCGACCTCGATTGCTTGTTCCGTTCAAAAGTTAAGGAGGGGGGAGGACTTTTTACGTCCTCACTTTATAGCTATTTCAATGCGCAAATAATGTCCTGCGTTTTTCATGCATGCCAACAAGCACAGATGTGAACGTCGACAGGTATGCATTTTTCATGCAGAGTAGGGACGCATGTATGTGAATCGGCCTTAAGAGCTTCTTAGCTGATTTCGTAGGCGCCTCCGCCAAATGTGGCATAAATGGCGGGGCAAGCGTAAAAACTACCGCATTCAATAATAATAATAATGCTGTTTATTCTGTGGAATATCAAAAGTATAGAAATATTGTAAGTATAGTTACTACCTATTAAAAATATGAAATTGTAAATAATACAAGAATAAAATAGTCTTTAAATAAACAAGAAAAACCCACAAAAGGAAAACCTTGAGCGTGGTTACATAAGTGGAGTAAACATTTTTTTATTAATGCCTTCAGTTGAATGTCACAAAATAAACATGTTCGTGATTCAATATGAAGGATTCAGTAACATCAAATTGAATAAATGAGTAATCGGAAAAAAGGAAATGATTTCAGGACAAGTTTGCTACTTTTCAGAATATTCACGAAGGGTAAGTTATTGGTCTAAATCGGGGAAGTTCTGAAGTCAAAGTAAGATAAGTTCACCCTATAATGTTGTACGAATGTTTTGGATGAAAGAATTCTATTGACTTGTGGCATCTTTCACCAGCTTCAAAATAAATAACTGACGAATATCGAACACCTCTGTTTACAGAAAAAGTTCATTGGACGAAAATGAATTTTTTTTCTGGTATATGATTTTTATGTGATATTTCCGTTAAATTTGAAGTGGATGTAAATGACTCTTCAATGCACTTCCCCATGCGACCAAACTGTATCTTGTGTGGCTTTCGATTAAAGCAGAGTACAGGGTTTACAAATGTGATATTGTTAGAAAATTTTCCTAGTAAAGGCGTGATTTTTTTAAATTTTTTGGTTTGTTCTGAAAGTGACTGTAGACTGTTTCATATTCAATAAGATTATGTCAAAAGATGTTTTTGGAAATTGTATCACGACAGTAAATCTAACAAGAGTCTGAGAAGTTATTTCATATACTTATTGAAAAGTATATGGTTTCAAATTGGTTACTGGTCCACAGACTATATCTAGTACATACACAGCTAATCTGAAAAAACATGTCCAAATCAACGTATACACTTATCCCAACCGTATGTAAAGACATTTTATTATAATTGCTGAATAGAATGAAGGCGTGTCTAGACTACGTAGTCAAGTCGACATGAATAATCTAAAATTCAATAACTTATTACAAGGAACAACGTAATTTCTAAATTGCATTATTATTCTTGGTATTTCATAAAGGAATTTACAATAAAACAACAATTAATAAATTATTTTAATGTAACTACTTTATTGTCTCTCACCGAGCGCAAATTGGCTTTCTTTCTGAGCGAAGGTTGAATTGATATGCCCGTTGGTTTTTTGAAAAGGTAGACAGAAGGAATTCGAAGCTTGCTTGTTAGATAATCGAAAACAGTAATTAATTACAACTAGTACGGTTATTCAACATTCAAAGAATGATAAAACATTATTTCGAAGCATTCAGTGATAACCAATGGAATGAGAAATGGCATAAATTTTCTTCCGAATCATCGAATTATATATATTGAGATTCAACTGCGGATCCTGACTCAAATTTTGCAGAAAAAAAATAACTTATTGAGATTTTAAACTCAGATATCTGCACATTTCAAGTCAAAAGGCTAGATAACAAAATAATTCGAAAAAAATCCCCCCTAAATCAGGTCCAATTGAAAGTCGCAGCATATACGAAAATTTCCCACTGATTCCAAAAATATATGATATGTTTATGCTTAGACACAATGTTCAGCATAAAAATTAAATGAAATGTTGAACTTTCCCCTGCATGATCAAAATTGTGGAGGTGACGGAAAAAACCTATGAAATATTTAATTGGCTTGGAATCAACACCAAATTCAATGTGCATATTCATGAAAGAATATATTTCACGATTAAGAGTACAAAACAAAATAAAAAAAAAAATTGGGAGAAAATAACTCCTTTCAATTCTAAATTAACTAAGGGGTAGACCCCTAAAAATCATAAAAAATCTGAAATCATCAAGTCCAGTTGAAATTCGCACTATAGATGCAAAATTTCAGGCTGATTCCAAAAATATATGGTTTTTATATGTTTAGACACAAGATCCAGCATGAAAATGGAATTAAACGTTAAATATTCCCTTATACATGATCAAAATTGTGGAGGTGACGTAAAAAACCTATGAAATATTTAATTGGCTTGGAATAAACTGCAAATTTGGTGTTCATATTCATGAAAGAATATATTTCACGACCAAGTATACAAAAAATATTTTAAAAAATTTTTGGGAAAAAATTTTCCTTCTTAATTCTAAAATTAACTTTTCAATTCGAGAACGGTTGCGATCGCCAATCGATTCAGAATGATGGAAATAGTGTATTTTGTGTAGTGTAGTGTATTTTCGACACAAGATTCAGCATGAAAATGGAATAAAACGTCAAATATTCCCTTACATGATCAAAATTGTAAAGGTGACGTAAAAAACCTATGAAATCTTTAATTGACTAGGAATAAATTTCCAATTCGGTGAGCAAATCAATAAACGAATATATTTTACGAATAAGACTACAAAAAAAGTTAAATTTTTTTTTTGGGAAAAATTACCACTTTTAATTCTAGATGAATTCTTTAACTCGAGAACGGTTGAAGATTGAGCGATTCTGCGATCGCCAATCGATTCAGAATGATGAAATTGAAATACATTTCATGAATTTCGATTCAAAAGGCTGAATACAAAATTGCTCAAAAAAAGTCCTTTTCCTAAAAATGATGAAAAATCAAAAATCATCAGGTCCAATTGAAATTTGCACTATAAACGCAAAATTTCACGCTGATTCCAAAAATATATAATTTTCCACGTCGAACAAAATCTCTTTCTTACGAGCAAACCTCAGAGATAGGTTAATAATTTTTTTTTTAATTTCGTCCCTTCCTATTGCATTTGACTTCATTGCTTATTGATTTATTCATTTTATATCAGAAGCTCAACTTTACCCCTGTAACTGATTCCAAATGAAATGTCCAACACAGTGTGGACCTTCTTATATGGCTATCCTCAGCCCGTCTCTGGATCAAATCCAACCCCAGTACAAATCAACACAACTGAAAAACTTAAATATGAGTTAAATTCAATTATACCAACCAATGAAAGTAGAAACTATTGTTTTGCCAAAAACTTTTAGGGTCAAAGAATTCAAACACTTGATTACCAGCCAGAACTTCAACTCAATAGGCTTGCTTTAGAACAAACACCCTTTTCTGGATTCGATTTCAATTAGCGAGGTTCTAATTTCTCAAAGGGGTGTTCATAATTTTGTCGGTTCAAAGAAAACTTGAATTATCCAGCTCGGTAGAAAGGCCCACAACTTTCCTGAGTCCCGAGTTTAATTGAATTTATTTGAACAGTTTGGAAAATTCTGATCGGAGGGTGGAGGATTCTGCCAATCTTTATTGAAAAAAGTTTTAGGTCCGTTGTTCCAGTCTATCGATTCAAAACAATCACATAACAAAGTGATCTTATCGAGTCGTGGTAAAACATTTGGCGGTCCGTGAAATTCGTGTGCTTAGATGAATTTGCCAAGATAAAATCGATGTTCCTCAGTTACCATTCAATTAAAACTGTATCCACTACATATTCTTCAGTAATCGAAGGAATTCAAATCATCTATACTTACCTAATTTGGTTATTTGAAGAAATCATAATATGATTGATGAAGTTGCTATGGTAATGTTTTTGAAAACTTGCCCTTAAAACAGATTGGTGAATCTGTGAGTAATCAATAATTTAGCGCGGAACATAATCGTACGCTGAATGCCATTTCTATTATGTGGGTAGAAAAAGTTACTTGAGTCCATGGACGCATTTTTGATATTTTCTACTGGACTTGAATCGACCTTCGAGTTCTGCACGTCGAATGCACAATGAGAAACTTATTCCATTGAAAAACAATCCTAAACAATTCCCGACCGAATAAATCCATCATTTTAATTGAATACAAAAATAGCTGGCAATTCATACCGTCCTTGGATCCCATAACTCCATAAACATTCCTGATGACCAATACTCTACCCATCAAAAACGAATAATTCTTTGTTATTAATAAAAAATTCGTCACGGGATGGTGTTGAATCTGACATTCTCGGAAGATTACAAAGAAGGTTATGGACACCTCGTGGACCTCCTGGGGGTCCGCGACGACCCGCCTACCGCGATTTGAAGATAAATCATCCCTCTATCGTTCATTTGTTTATTTTCGTCAGGCGCTAATACTGCAACTCACACCTACGCCTGGGTCGTGTAATATACGAGGTGAATGGAAGAAATAAAAATCAAAAGTAAGCTGGGATGATATATTACAAACACTTTCATTTAGTGATTATGCAGATAATAGAGTCGATTGGAGCGAAACCGTAACGAAACAATTATGCAGAGTGCTAGGCGTAAAAGACTTTTCTGGTTGCGCTCAAGAGAAACACTTCAAGTATTAAAAGTTCCTCGCCTGCAGTAATCACCAAAAACTTCACCAGGAGGAGGATGGTAGAAAACCTGTCGTCCTTTTATCTCAATATAATTAAAGAAGCACCAATTAGGGTACTTGCACTGCACTGTTTCGAAACTTTGATGAGGGGATGAATTCAATGGAGTTTTATTCCAACACGAAACAACTATTATTTCATACCTAGAAACATGTTGATCCTCCTCCAGAATAGCTGATAAGTGACATCATTGACCGTTCCAAACTTAGTACTTCAAGATTGAACCCTACAGGGTTCAGTTTCCTCAACCAACACCTAGGAGAGGACGGTATAATCACAGTTGTGATCCATTTATGACTCATTTCCCAAGAAGTCCATCGATCACTGTAAGAGTATCAAACAAAATTCCATCGACTAAGTACTCTGGATCAATAGTGAAACCTGAGATCTACCTACGATAATTTTTTGCGATGGACAATTTCAAAGGGATTTAATTGGGTCTCAATGCGTACAACGACGGAATTCTTGACGTTCATCCTCAAGAAATATGTCACCTAATTTATTCAACCTCCATTATAATTCAAAGATATATACATACCATCTCCTTCTCCTTATGCAGCTGCAGGAGTGCCTCTGTCTCAGCAGCTTCAAAGTGAGCCTTTTGCTTAATGAGTTCCAATTCGGTGATAGCGTGTGGTCACCCCGTTCAGCGTCGAACACAAGACCAAGTTGAAGCTTCAGAAGTCATCAAAAGTTGAAGACCGTCCAAAGTTTTCTTCCCTCACATAAAAGGGGTAACAGACAAAATCAGCCGAGTTTTCAGAACAGCCAATATCAAAACCATCTTTACCACACAACAAAAGCTGTCACACCTCATAAGATCAACGAAGGACAAAATTTCCAATATAAGAGAAACTTCAGAACAGATCCATTTCCGATCTTATCAACACTCCCTCTCAGTTTGAAATCGAGACACCAGCTCTACATTAGCCCTTCAATTCATCCAACAAACAGATCACTCCATAAATTTCGAGAAAACTAGAACCATCGCCCCAGTACGTTCAAGAACATTCCTACTCATCAGAGGAGCCATCAAAATAGAAAAACGACCCGATAATAATAATAATAATAATAATAATACTCCCTCATAAGGACGTTCAGCTCGTAGACGGAAGCATCCCACATCATCTGGATGCCGGAGAGACATATACCTACCTAGGGGTGGAACAACGCCACACCCAAGAGGTAGCTACTGTTAAAATCTCTCTCCGCGGCAGGTATCAGCACAAATTCCGACAGAACTGTCGGGGAAGAACAAAGTTGCTGCAACTAATATGCTTGCCGTCACTCCTTTGGAGTGACGAAATGGACTCGGGAAGAGCTGCGACAACTCGACGTAAAAACTCGCAAAATGATGCATCTTTATAGGAGCTTGCATCCTAAATCGTCTGTTCCACGGTTATACTTCCCCAGACAACGGGGAGGCCATGGACTTTGGAGTTTGGAGTGTCTACATAACAGAATGGTAATGGATGGAGCCTGTAGAGTTATCAGGAGTTCAGATTTCCCCCTCTGCATGGTCTGCGACCATAAAAAAGCAGGGATTGGAACATTTCTTTTCAAGACAGCAACTCGTGCGGCTATCGAACTCGGTCTCGTATTCGACACTGAACGGACGAACCCAAACTCTGTCACCAAATTGGAACCCGTTCAGCAAAAAGCCCACGTGAAAGCTGCGGAGTGTGACAGGCTCCTACAGCTACATAGGGATAAGCCAATGCATGGGGTCTTCTTCAAGAACATTGAAGACCGTAGCTTATCCAGAACATTGAGGGATTCATAATGGCCTGCCAGGATGGTGTCTTCAACACCCTCGTCTACCGTAGTCGCGTGATGGGTATAGAGGTCCCTGACACTAGATGCAGAGCGTGTCGTGGGGCAGCTGATATCATAATGCATTTGCTGTCAGCTTGTCTAGCTTATGCGGTCTCAGCGGCATAACGCGGCCCTACGAGTGTTGTACTACCATCTACGACAGTCGTACGGTGTAGACGAGTCACCGGTGTTGCCTTATGCTCCAGGGGATATTGAGTCCGTTGTGGAGAATGAGAAGTGCCGAATCTATTGGAACTACTCATTCCCTACCCTCAGACAACTACAACCCAATAAGCCTAATGAAGTCCTCCTCGACCATCAAAGTAGGACGATTTTCGTCATTGAGTTTTCAGCTCCTGGCGAAACGAACATCGTCCGAAAAGAGGAGGAAAATCGGACTAAATATCGAGATCTACTCTTTGAACTCCGCAGGCTTCATCCAAACCATTCTGTCAAAATAGTGGTTCTGTAATAGAGGTCCTTCGTGGAATGATGGACACGCTGCTCTCAAACTTGAAAATCATGCCGGCTTGCCGTGATATGGTAGGAATCTTAGCCGGACGAATGCAGAAGGCCGTAATTCTTGGTTCACTCTGGCTTCTCAGGGCACATGACTCTCGGACCCAATAATCACTCACCCCACGGACGTAGGGAGTGTTTACTGGGGTCAATGACACACCAGCGCGCCCTCCGGAAGTGTCGGGACTCCGGAGACAGGGCCTGTCTGCGTAACTCCTAACGGATTACAAAAAAAAATATAATAATAATACTCCCTCATAAACACTCGTTGAGTGTACCTAAAGGCATAGCCTGTGTGGGTAGAGGACGGCTATTATTATTATTTGCCTGAACATAAAAGATAGTGGTCGTAAATTAAATGACATTTAGGAGCCCCGTCTTCAAACCGTGATTCCCAGGTCATTGAAAACTTGTCATAACATTCAGCAGGTACCAACAGGTGAGACAAATGAGAAAATCCTCAAGATGCGCCCACTTTCAGGTAGCCAACTATCTAGAAGTACCATAGTGCACCAGCATCGTAACGTCTTTTGGCATCAAACCTTGATCCTCATCAGACCACGACTCGAGAAGTAGGCAGATAGAGGCCACGCAATCACTCTCTTGAAAACGGCTCCAAAGCAGGAGCCGAAACGTCTAGTAATAAACTCTCAACGCGGTTCAACCCATCAACTCAGTGATGTACACATATTTGACAGCGGAAACCTTCCCGAACACAACCCTTTGGCATCAATATAATATGATCCTAATGGATCCTTTCTTATATCGTCTTCGTTTGAGATGACTGGTGGCGTATACCCTTCCACCACACTTAAGGACTGATGTGGATCCTTTTTCCGAAGCAATAGTTTGATTCAAGGCATGTTATATTTATGCGAATTTTTATCAAATTCCTTGCGGTAGTCGATCTAGTCCACCCAAATATTACGCTAATACTGCTCGGTATCCTCCGTGATATACTTTTCGATGAGCACAGGTTCTCCTTGCAGCCTGCCACTCCCTTTTTTGCTCACATATCCGTTTATACACTGGGTCGACTGCAGAAAGTATTAGCATGTACAAGATGCACGTAAGCACCTCATTCAAGCATTCTGTCGGTCTGTAATCATTTGGGTCTTACAAATCTCTGTTTCTGGAGTTGAGCATGACTTGGAATCTATTACTTCCCATCCAGTCAATAGCTGAAAAGTCTTGCCAGATGGTGGTGGATGCTTGTGACACCCACAAATTAGCGTTGAGTTATTAGCTTTCAACCGCGGCGCAGGTTAGAAGCAATGAAGAATGATACTTTCAATCTCGAATTGGCAACGACTGATTCTAACATATTCGTTGAAGTTAACTAGTGGTTAGTAGACATCATACGATAATTGAATGATCGATGAACCAGTGGATCTGAAAGCTGAGGATTTAGCAAAATCCTATAGAGAAGGGGTTGTTTCTTCAGAATTTAGCAAAATCCTATAGAGAAGGGGTTGTTTCTCCAGACATTCGCTAATTAATGACCTCTTGTACAGATGAGCATCGAATTTCATATTCATTCATTATTTTCTTGAATATTCTTCATTCAATAGTTTACTTTGTATTTTCCATTACAAACAAATTTAGGTTTGAAACCAAGTTCTGTAGATAGGTCTTACTTAGAAAGTGACCAAATAATCAGCTGAAAAATTAAAAGTTTTGTTAAAGTAAAGAGATAAAGAAACTGATTGTCAATTGAAATGTGGATTGGAGTAAATTCGACTGGACAATAGACACCCAGTCAATGCAGCTACCACTGCAGAAAAATATGCACGTCTACTTATATCGCGTTTGCGTATAAAAATCATTAACAAATGAAATAATGAAACCGTCACTTCATTGAACCAAAAATCTACTTGTAAAAAAAGTGTTTCTTGTCGAGAAAACGACCTGTAGTCAGAGACTCGGCCAGGATTATTTTCGAACAATTCACCTTCGCTTCTTGGGCGAATATCAAATTAGTAACATATAAGACACATAAAGTCACAAAAACCACATTCAACAATAATTTCCTACCTGACGTATAAAGCCTTTCAAATCCGAATACAAAAATAAATATATCCCATTATTAACAGTTGTTGTGTGAGGAAAAAATATGACAGGAGATTAGCTGCGGAATATTTTATTGGATTCTGAAAAGGTATGAAAGTCTCTGGTAAATAATTTAATGTCTGCCTGAACATGATATTCACAAAATATGGATACTGGTGACAAAATATTTCTTCACACCGAAGAAGACCTGAGTTAAATATTATTTTTGGGTACCTGAGAAAGGATTATTCTGTGATGAATTCTCGTGCAAGTTCTGATTAACAACGTTTATAAAATCAGCTCCACAACTAACACAACAAAATATTCACAGTTATGGATGTATTCCATAAGTGACTGACGCAGACAATTCAACGTGACACTTGGCTTGATTGAACTTCCAACAAATCTATTATTTATTGACAGCTCATTTGCAACTAAAGATAAACACTTATCCTTATTTGCTTGCTCTTTTTTTACAGCAATGCCTATGAGCTGCTCAGATTGTTACGGGAGGTCGCTAGTACGACAGATATATCCTTTGACAAATGTATAAAGATAAAAGATATTAGGTATGCTTGGGCACCAGGTTCTTTTTTTATTAAATGAAAATACCAAAAACACTGATTTGTCAAAGGATGATCTTTGTGCTTCTCAACAATAAAAAAAACAAAGTTCAGAAAACACTATATTCACAAAAGTCCCCTGTGACGAAACATGTGTGACAAGATTCTAATGAAGTGACAAAGTTACAATCAAATTTGTTATTTTAAAGTTACAAAGGATTCTGGTCTCTCAATATTTGCCTTGAAATGACTGGTTGGTTTATTCACATTTTATGATCAGTTCTTGCGATGAGAAAGACTTACTCCAGAGCTCTACTTTATCGAAGAATGTAGGAGCCTTGTATGGTCTCTCGAGACAATGGCTGCTCTACTAGCAGTATACAATCTGGATACAATCTGTAGTCGGTATGGGGTCTTTCCTGGATCTCATAAGATGTTCGAACGATGAGGTAACGCTGTGAAAAATAAACACAAACCAGTATCTTGTGGCAGGTTGAGTCACACGACTCGAGATATGACCATGATTGTACAAATCTAATCTAGATTTACTTATAGATTACCAAATGAATGATGATGAAATTTACAATAAATAGTTTATTCAGGGAATATATAAATGAGATAAAGAATTTAAATTTACAATAAATGTAAGATTTGCTGAGTTAAACAATGATTGAAATATTCAATAGGTATGGAAAGAATTCAATTTTACAATGAAGCTCAAATTTGGTAATTTCTCAAGCAATCTTAGAGAAGAGTTCAATCTCAAGCGAGCATAAGAAAAAGATTTTCATAAAGATATTGTTTTCTATTATTTTTTAATTTAGTAGTCAATTTCCAACGTTCCGTGGAACTGACAAGCAAAATCATCAAGGATGAAAGGGAAATGTGTATCTCCTAACTGAGGAGAAACAGAGAGAGAGAGAGAAAGCAAGAGAGTTGAGAAAATGCTTTCTTATAATGTCACAAAGAAAGCAAATGGCTTTATTTGTGTCCAGAACTACTGAAAATGAAAGGTTATCAAAATATATTAAACTTCTTTTGGCTAGGCATCTAAACATGGGTAGTGATGTAGAAGAGAGCGAAAGATCTTACCAAGAGCTCAAAGCTTCATGAGTGAGTGTAGCTTCTTCTGATTAAGATAAAGAAATGAGGAATTCAAAGCATTTACTCAACCATGAATCCTGTTCTCCAAGCTGCCAGATCAGACTTTCTCACCGATCACCATCCAGGTTCAGGAATTTAGATCCTAGTTCACTGTTCTTGCCTTTTAAGCAGATTGATAACTTCTGAACATTCAGGAAAAACTTGTGGAAACACTTGTATCACTGAAAACCATAAAGCACAAACAGAAACAGATCTAATTCATAATCTTTTAACTTCAAGATTGATAGAATTAATGAAAATTGTCTCGACTTTCACAGGTTAGAATTTATTTCAGCTGTGAGCTGTGACATTTCAGGATTCAAGACCGACTCGTCAAAAGAGGGTACGAGTACAAAATGACATTCGATTATGATCACGCATAATACTCAAACTTTGAAGATTTTCAAATTAATCATGAAATTCATGAGTGACAGAGTGACGCACATGCGGCCATTTTACAATGTATCAAAATTGAATTTTCAAAGTTCAAATTAAACGTACCAAAAGAATATCGATTTGTATATCGATTCGATCAGTGAAATAGATAAAAGTTAATTGTGTTTAAGTTAATTATTTAAAGATTTGGAGATTTCAAAGATAATCATGAATGACGCACTTACGGCCATTTTGCACTCATGTTAGAAAGTAGCAAAAATGAATTTCAAATTTCAAATAAAACGTGCCAAAAGAATATCGATTCGGTTAACGAATCAGATAGAAGTTAATCATTTTAAAGATAATAATATATACGACCTTTCATTTCCTAGCTCTAGAAAAATTTTAAATTTCCCGAAGGGAAAACTGAGAAAACAAACCACTGCTTCGAATGCTCACTTCAGAAAGGGGCGACAGAAGTTCTCCAAGGGAGGAAGTCAATCTCTCTCACTCTGTCTATCGTCAGTGTTACCAATCGCATAGCACAATTGAATAAATTGGAACAGTTCAATGAGATGGTGTTATCAACATAAAATTCAACAAACCGAAAAAATGATAACGCAATGTTTGAAATTTCGTTACACATTAACTCCCCAAATGGTTGTGCTCCTGCATTCAAGGTAGACCACCGAAAGCAGTCTATCAAGAGTCTGAAATTTAAACGTAAATATTTCAAAAATCGGTATGACGCGTCAATTGTCTCAACAACAGAATAGTACTGGATGGATCCCGTGAAATCAATAGGGTTTCGATTCTTGAATCGTTCGCCTTAAATTTGGGAACAAATAAAAGAGAAACATATATATTTTATGTATATTGGTGTGATATAAAAAATCGATCGTTCTACACTATCACCATCAAGAATACGGTCCGTTATCATAGCAGGGATTGGTGCGTTTCTCTTCAAGGCAGCAGTCCGTGCGACTAAAGACCAGGATATAATATTCGACTCCAAAAGGCGTCCTTGACACGAGACATAAGATGTAAAACTTGTTGGGGGGCTCCTGAGACCATAATACATTTGCTGTCCGCTGGTCAGGCTTATGCGGCCTCAGCTTATATTCATCCACAGGCAAAATGCGGCGCTACGAATGTTGTACTACCACTTATATCACTCGTACGGTATATTGACGAGACACCGGTGTTGCCTCACGTTTCGGGAATTGAGGAGTGAATTTATTGAAACTGCTTATTTTCCAAAGCCAGGCAAATGCGAACATTAAACTAAGACGATTATTGGCATTTTTTGGCTCCTGGTATAATGAATATCATCCGAAAAGAGGAGGAAATACGCCTGAAATTCACCTCCGCTGGTTCTAGTAAGACAAATCTGTTGAAATTGTTGTTCTGATAATAGGGTCCCTTGACGCTGTGACGTATTCGCTACTCTCGAATCTGAAAATCACACCTACATGTCACAAGAGAGCATAAATCATAGCCGGACGAACGTGGAATATCGAGGGTAACTATAACCAACAAGAATGGTAAAATGATTGAAAAAACCCCTCCAGCAACTTGCTCCAGTTGCTTGCTGCTCATCCTCATTTTGCTACACCGCACTGATGAGCAGAAAAGCACTGCAATTTGAGGGATTTTAGAAAATTTGATTCTTGCTAATTCCTCAGAAATATTTGTCGACGATATAGTGATAATTCTTTGAAATCCCATTGAAAGAGTTGGTTTCCTCCAACTGATTCTAATGATCGGTTCAATCTCCATAAAACAGAATTGATTATAATTAATTATCATCGTACCACCAATGACAACACAATAATTTCTTTGAAATCTCCACAATACATCAGATATCTCGTTTTATCAATAATATTAATAATTGTTTCAGAATTTCAGATACAATCGTAATGGATAAGATCTTTTAAGAGCGATAATATCTTTCTTGAGGATATTTATGACAGTATCGCAATATATTCATTGCTTGAGACCTTATTTGCCAATTTCAAAATTGTTATTTTTTGTTTAGTGGTTGGTATAACCTTTCATAATGATAACTTTTAGTATGTGCAGAAAAATTTTCAATTATAAAACGGACTGTTAGCAAAATGTTCTCTTCAATTTCGTGAATATCTTTTCCCTATAACAACTTTCGATATAATCAAAAATAAAGATATTGTGTTCTTGCATATACCATATTCTTCGAGAGGTTTCAGATCATGTAGGACTTTTTAAAAGGAATAATTTTCATTCGAACTATATTTAATACCATTCAGCCAAAATAAACAATCATCGTTGAAAGATATATTCAGTAGAAGATTGGGGATGACGTTGACTGATTTAGTTTTACAAAACTTTATTTTCATCATGAAACTCATGAAGTATCTGCATTTTGAAAGGACGAAATTCATTTATAATTTCCATACTTTTCTTCTAGTCTCGTGTTAAATTCTCGTTTGTGCAGCTCCTATTTGTGAAATTATTCCCAAAACCTCAATTTGAGCTTCTTGTTTTTTCCGAAGACTTGGCTACCAAATCAAGAACATACCGATGACTTACCCAATAGCTCACTATTTACTACTATAACTTTTTATGTTACTTGTACAATGTTTTCTGAAATAAATACTATTATTATCATCATCATTTATTTTTTCAGAACGATTGAATTGGGAATGTCATTGAATAATACTCAGTTGTTCAAAACATGAAAACTGAAATGAATTACTCGAAAAGAGACATTTGGTAGACGATACGAAAGAGTTAATAATTTTCCTGCTGTAAAACGCAAAATGTGTTCGGACCCCCAGAATACAACCGATTCCGCATTAGTCGCACCTATTAACACATAAAAAAATTTAAATTAATTTCTGGAACGACTCGAAGGCTGTTTGAACCTTTTTTTCGTCTAGAGAATTTGATAATGTGTTGGGTGTAGTTTATTTTATTTCTTACAGACAGTGATGTTATCGGAACTTGTAAGTTATTTAGTGAAGAAAGAAACAAGAATCAAGCAGACATTCTTCCAAGGCGGCTACAGATTTATGATAAAATATTTCAAATGAGACTTCACCACGTGGAGAATGGAAATTAGTCAGCCGTGGTTTCACGATATATTGAAGAAATTCTGCAGTGAAGTGGATATACGTTACCGTTTTGTAAATATTTATTAAACTGAAATTATGAAATATTATGGTATTACTGGCATTGACAGAGTTGTGAGTATTCGGAAAGAGAATATTTATGAAATGTGTGTTGAAAGCGTTCTGCCAACTCAAATATTACATTTGAAATATCTTCATATCTTGATCATTTATTTCTGACCTATAGATTTGTTGAATGAAAAAATGTATTTGAAATAATTTTATAAATATTCAACCTCTTCTGTGACAAACTTCTAGGTATATAAAACGAATATTCTTGTGGCTTCAGTCAAAATAACTTCATATTTATCATAACAGTTTCATATTTATCATAAATAATGATGATAATAATAATACTCCCTCATAAACACTCGTTGAGTGTACCCAAAGGCATAGCCTGTGCGGGTAGAGGACGGCTATTATTATTATTCGCCGTGGCACTCCGGGGCGACTTAGGTACTTATGTTTCAGGTGATGTATTCACTTTTCAGCTGTAGGAAAACCCGGAAATCCTACAGCACCACCTCCAAATAGATACCTACAAATAGATAACATAATAAAGGAAAGAGGGTTCTGCCTCTATGATGATTATATCAGAGTTGTAAAGACGATGTGAAACATTCATCAGTTAGATAACATTCTGGCATTTGGGTTGTACAACCCCTCTACTGTAGCGAAACTTGGGGGCTACTATTATTGATACTTAGTCATAGGTTCGAAACAATGGAAACTTCAAGTTATAGAGAGTTCAATACAAAATCTGAATATACGGAACACTCTGTCGATTATAGTCTGGAATGGATCAGGGTCTCAGTAGTAGCAGCATATATGGGGAAACTGTTGTCACAGCCAAGCAATTAGACCCTCAAGCGGCCGCGACGATCGTATCACCGGCTACCAGATCCACAATATCCGATCCGAGGCCCCTCCTCGGCTTCCATCGGAGAATAGTTCTTCAGTTTTCACTGCGTGTTCCTTCCATCAGTCTCCCGTGAAAGTCCTGGTAGGGCTGGTACTTGATCAGGTAGTACAGCAGCCGCGGACGATTCATTCACCGGCTACCAGTCCCACACGCCCGATTCGAGGCCCCTCCTTGGCTCCCACCAAAGAACTTCTAGTTGCCACAGCGAGTTCCTTCGATCCGCCTCGTGAAAGCCCTGGTACGGCTGGTTCTTAACCG
Source organism: Chrysolina americana (assembly GCA_958502065.1). NCBI lineage: Eukaryota > Metazoa > Arthropoda > Insecta > Coleoptera > Chrysomelidae > Chrysolina > Chrysolina americana. Next base: position 62,391,080 of record OY293416.1, on the reverse strand, counting down.
AGCGGAGGGTGGCCGGGGGTGACCCATCACCGGCTACCACTTCTGCAGCACCCAATCCGAGATCTCTCCTTACCTCCCACTGTAGGCAGATTCTCAAGTTCTCGCATACCTCTGTAATGTTTGAGTGGGTGTGTGTTAAGTGTCGGGAAAATAAGTGTGTTTTTGACGTCGGTGTACGGTGAGATAGGCCCACAGGTCACTACTCCCGATGGTTGCGGCACCTCAGCTACCTAGGACGCCATCTCTCTCCGAGAGAATAACTTCCAAGAAGACAAACCCA